>JAZHRO010000018.1:21153333-23917500 GCA_037157565.1 Thalassia testudinum
GAACTTGGTTCTAATGAATTAGAGGAGAGGTCTATGTGGTGGGGTTGCTGCACAAACACGGGCGTCGAGGCTTGGCCTCGACGGGAGTGGATTTCTAAAGGAGGTCTTAAGGCTGGTCTTAAGGACCTCCTACCAAACATGCATCGAAGGATTAGATGAGGTTAGAATGTGCTGGACCCAATCGAGACACCCAAAAAATTCTGGATGACTATATATGTTCGAGGCGGATGATACCCCTTAGTTGGAAAAAGCCGTCCACCTGAGAAATACCTGGGCAGCCAGAGAGGGAGAGTCCCACAAAGACCCCTACACGGTAGAGTGTCCCTACGAGTTAAAGGGTTTCCCTCACCCAATCTCTCTTATCACTAAGATTCTAGGTAGACCAGAATGGGGACCTTGACCTCTTAAGTCTACCACTTTTAATTAAGATCAAGGTGCTTAGGGTTCCACTTGAACTTTAGATATTTTGAGTGCAAAAAGTGACCTAATTTTAAGGTTGGTTGACCCAACGTGTCAACTTCACCTCTTTGTCCTTTGAGAGCTTTTAGGTCCTTTCTTTTAGGGTTCAAGTGAACTTAAGAGCTTGATTTTTTTAGGGTTTCTCTTGGATAAATCTCTTCAATCAAGGCTTAAGCACACCTCTTTTCGAAAATTTGATTCTTGCTTAGAGAAGATGTGTCTCTGAAAACCCTAGATTGGAATCGTTAAGTTGGCTCTAATTGGCCCAATTTAGTTGCCACAAAGATGGTATCTAGGGCTCAATCAAGAAGGTGTTAGCCCTAATTACCTTAAATGGATGCACAATTCAAAATGTGTTGAAATTAAAATTAGGCAACTTTGGTGAATTACTAGATATGGAAAGCAGGTAGCCCTAAATTGATTTTCCCTTTAATTTCCTTTTCAGAATTGAGGGGATTAAGAGAGAGGGCTAATGAGAAATTACCTACCCCTGGTGTGGTTGTTGTGCAGCTGTCTTCTTTTCCTCCCTTGAAACAATCACAGCAGAAGAAATAGATCAAGTTAGTATTGAATCAGAAGTTATGATCAAAGTTTCTAAATTGCCCATTGCTCCCCAGCAACGGCGCCAAAATGTTCGTCGAAAGCGAAATCGGGTTTAAAGTAAATGCGTCACAGTATAGTTGAAATCGCCTCAAAAACAAATGAAAGTTTATTACTCAAAAAATATGAATCCGAGGTCGAACACAGGGAGCAAATTAGGATTTAAAAACTAAGTGCACAACTTTCAACTTGATAAAATGTAATGATCAATCCAATTATGAATCAATAAAAATAGTTTCAATGTATATAAAAGCTCAAAAATATGAAGATGGATATAAAAATCAGATCATTCTTTTTCAATCTCTCTTCTTTGCTTCTCTTTCTCTGTTCTTCTTCTTCTTTCTTCTTCCTTGGCTTCTTTCTTCCTCTCTTCTTCTTCTTTTCCTCTGATTGCTGGCCTTGGCTTCTCTTTATTTCTTCTTTCTCTGCTTCTGACTTCAATCGAGCCTTCTTCTTCCTTTGCTTTTCTTGCTGAAGCTTCCTTCTCCTTCCTTTTTCCTTCTTCTTCCTTGGCGACTTCACCCTTAGCCTCTACCGAGGCTTCTTTTTTCCTCTTCTTCCTTGGCTTCACCCTCTTCTTTCTTGGAGAAAAAAACCTAACCCCTACCCTCTTCGCGAACTCTCCTCTCTTTCTTCTCTCTTAGGCTCGCTCTCCCAGAGCCTGCTCGAGTATATAGGTTGGGTCGGCGCACCCGTGACCAGGCCCATCAACGTGTGTCGTGGGCGAGGAGTGCGTAGGTAGTTGGGTCAGATACCAGGTCCGTGGAGCGTGTGGTCGCGGATGAGGCATGAAAGTGCGAGTGGGACCTCACCCCATGTCAGGAGGCGATAAGCCCTGTCACTTTTTCAATTTATCCTGCACCGCTGGCTTGAAAGTTTTCGAGGTGGGACTAAATGTCCCACCCACTTCACACACGAGCCCATAGCAAGTCTTCTTCTAATTGCTGAGGCTGTGGGGCTTTGGCCTTCAATTGATGGGCTAACTTGGATTATGAAGATGTTCCGCACACCTGGGACCTGAACTCCTTGCACTTGGAGGCTGCTGTGAAGCTAGCAAGCTTCTTCAAGCTTCCTTCAATGGCAGATAGGGCCCCTGTACCTGTTAACACAAATACGGCCTCACGGCCCTGTCAAATTGCTCAGAAGGCTTTGCCGTGACATGGCGAAGGTGGCTCTAGTGTTGGTGTGGTGCAGGACGGCCTAGGTGTGCGTGCCTAGGTCATTCTATGGCCATGAAGTTGGGTGTGTTTGGGGGGAGTGAGTGGTGGTTGTGGCGGTTAATGGAGAGGGGGAAAATGATCTGTGGGATGAGGTGATGCTTTCGAGGTGGTTGGCAAGGTGTGTGGGTGCATGGAGTGGTGGATGCACCTCATCGGTGGTCTGCTAGAGGTGGAGAAGATGGTGGTGGTCTATGGTTGTCGGGGAGTGAAAGTAGAAATAGATAAGGCGAAAAGAAAGAGTAGGGGAAGGAGACTTATTTGCAACTAGCTGGATGAAAGGGGTGCAGAGGGGGCGGACGGCGCGTATATGCCATCGCCAGAGATGAAGACCCAGAGAGAGAGGTGACGACGACAAGAGGGAGATAGGCGCGAGCACAGGTATGGCACGACGCGGATGAAGGAGGCGGAGGTAACTCTGGCACTAGTATGGTGGCAGAGCGACAAGAAGAAGGAGGAGGAGGAGTCGGAGCTTTTCGGGCTTTTTGGCCAAAGGGGAAGAGAGGAATTTTGAGGGAATCTCAGGCCAAAACAAGCTTGAATTGATCGGGGGGGATCTGGGGGACCTCTTTTATAGTCGCAAGCAAAGGGCCTTGTACTTGGAAGGCAAGCTTCCAAGCATGACAACCTTGCTGGACTTGGAAGGTAGAGGGATACCCAAATCTCTCATACGTTCGCATGGGAGATTGGGTAAAAATCAGAGCTCATAATTGGGTTCATACGATCGGGAATTCCACAGAGAATCTCCCTTTCAAATTTGAGAGGGGGATTCTTTGAGTAAAGGAGATATCCCCCTTGAATCCTTGCCGGACTAGGATTCCTCCACTGTAATGGAGGATGGACCTAATTGCAAAGAATGACGAGAAAGATAGGGGGTGTCTGCAAGGATTTTCAAAAGCTAGGGGCATAAATGTAATTGGGTTGGACTATTTTGCAAAGTAGGTCAAGATGAACTCCCCTTAGGTCCAAATTTTGGCATAAACCTAATTTGGATCCAAGGAATCCAATGGTGAAGTTGAATTTTAGGTTTGACCATGTTTGACTAAAAATTTTACATAAAAATCCAATTTAGGGCAAATGTTTGACTAGGACCCCTATTTAGGTCAAAATAGGTTCTAAAGGCCAAATTGAAGGTTCTAAACCCTAGAGGATATTTTTACATGAATTTTAGAAGGCTTAAGTGAATTTATCCTAACAAGAGCCTTGTTAAATTAAGTGGATCTATTTTAGGGTTACAAGAAGTCATTTAATTCTCAGATTTTGCACGAACCCTTTTCTGTTTGAACCAACTCACTTTTTATCTTATTAAAACCAATTGACCTATGTTTAGCCCCTGAGAAATCGCACTGTTGCACTGCAATGCTAAAATTGCAGTTTTCCCTTTGTTTCTTGCTTTTCTTCCAAACCAGTTATTCCTTGAGTTAGGCCTTTCACTTGGTTATGTAGGAGTTTTTGTTCTCTTTTCTAGGTCGAAATGAGCTAGTTAAGGCTCATGAAGGTGTTCCCATTAGAACTAATCTGGGGGCCTTAAGGGAACTTAATTACCTATGCTAAGTGGACGAACGGGAGAGGACAGCGACGGCGTTGGTAGGCCAAGGCTGGGGAAGAAGGTGCTCTGATGAAGGGAACGGCGACAATGACAGAGGTAGAAGGGCTCCTGCTGGTACGACCAAGAGCAGACGAGAGAGAGGAGGGCAAATCTGCTACTAGTTTTGTGGTCAGATGATGAGAGGAGTTGGAGGATGTCGCTAGAGCTTGAAGAGCTTTCCGGCCGGACAAGGAGGGAGGAATTTAGGGTTTCACGGCCAAAATTCAAGCTTAAGGAGTTTGGCCTAACCTGGGCTCTCTTTTATAGGGTTCAAGAGGGAATCCTAAGCTTGGAATTGTTGCCAGAGTAAGCAACCCAAATCTCTCATGCGTTCGCATGAGAGATTGAGAAGGTTATGGGGCATGGGATTTGGTTCAAAAGGAAGGGAATTTCTTGACAAACTTTCCTTTCAAATTTAAAAGGGATTTGTCAAGAAATCAAGGAGTTCTTTCCAAATTAAGGTTGTCGAAGCAAGTAGGAATAGGTTTAATGGTGGCAGGGACCTTTTTGTGAGAATAACGACAAAGTTAGGGGTCTATTTGAAAAGATTTTGAAAGTTAGGATAGAAATGTAATCAGATAGGACCAAGTTGCAAACTAGGTCAAGACAAATTCATCTTGGGTCCAAATTTTGGTACAAACTTAATTTAGACCTAAGGAAACCAATGGTGAAGTTGGATTTTGTTTTTGACCACGTTTGGCTGGGTAATTTATGCAAAAACTTAAATTAGGGCAAATGTCTGTCTGAAACTCTATTCTAGGTCAAAATGGGTTCTGATGGTCAAATTGAAGGTTTCAAACCCTAGAGAATATTTTTCTATGAATTTTAGAAGGTTTAGGTGAATTTTATCTTGACCAGAACCTTAGTTAATTAAGTGAGTCTGTTTTTAGGGTTTCAAGAGTCATTTAATTGTCAGAACACATGTAAACTCTTTTCTGATTGTTCTAACCCACTTGTTATCTTTTTAAGACCATTTGACCCTCAATTAACCCTTAAGAAAGCCCGTGGTTGTACTGCATTCATGATATGATGATATAATTGCAGTTTTAATCGTAGTTTTCCCTTCTATTTCGTTTGGGGAGCTATATCTATAGCATCTATATTTCTTTTCTTTCCCTTATGCTTGTTGTTAAAAGAAGTAGCAACATGAGCACTCTCAACCCATCATGCTTCATTCTCTCTTCCTCTTGCACACAATGCAAGATGAGCTCATTCAGAGAGTAGGTCTCTTTCTAACAGTTGTAGCTCACCTTGAACTGGTTGAAAGAGGGTGGAAGAGAGATTAAGACTAAATGCACCAATAAGCCCTCCAAGAGGTCAAGTTTCAGTGCTTTAACTTAGAAGCAATGTGGGACATTTCCATAATGTACTTATGTATATTGCCTTTCCACAATGCAAGATGAGCTCATTCAGAGAGTAGGTCTCTTTCTAACAGTTATAGCTCACCTTGAACTGGTTGAAAGAGGGTGGAAGAGAGATTAAGACTAAATGCACCAATAAGTCCTCCAAGAGGTCAAGTTTCAGTGCTTTAACTTAGAAGCAATGTGAGACATTTCCATAATGTACTTATGTATATTGCCTTTCCACTTATACTTATTTGAGATGAGGCTTGCCAAGAGTGTACCAATTTCAGCCTTTTCGTTCTTGGCAAACCTCTTCTCAATATTAGCAAGGACTTCCTTAGTTGTAGCAATGTCATCCAACATTGTGCCCTGATATAGACACATCTATTTAGGTTAAAATGCCTAATCATGCATGTTCCTAGGCTTAGATTTAAATTTCATGTTATAAATATTGCATAGCATGCATCATTTTGCATTTAAAGTAGTTGTATATATTTTTTGTTAATTAGGTCCTTTTTATGGTCAGAAGAGAAGAGGATTTATTTCAGGGCCTCAGATGGATGATCGGACTGTACGGATCTAATCAGGATGACGATCAGAGTCTAACGCTTCCGAAATCGTCCAGATTTGAGTCCCGTAGCAACATATGAAGTCCGAGGAAGATCAACGGCCAGGAGGGCAATGTGACATCCCGACAAGCTTCGGATGAAAAATCCAATTGTACAGATGGATTCGGAGAGACGATCGCAGTCTGGTAACGTGAGAATCATCTCAATCCGAGCACCGTGGCACCCTCTTCAACAGACAGAAGATGGACGGCCTAGATGGTGCCATGTGGTGCCATCCAAGCTGCCCAACACCAGCCAACAGCAACTGAAGGAGCCCTCATCATCTTCATCATCAATTCTTAGCCGTTGGATCTTGATCCAACGACTGAGAACTCTCCTCCACCGTGCACCATAAGACATCCGCGTGACCATCTGGATGACTTGGTGCAATGGTGGAGGAGTGGGCTTTCAAAAGAGGGGCACGGGTTCGAATCCCCACGGCCCCCCCTAATTGGCCAATTGAGCACACAGCAGCGCAATCACAGCGCGTGGAGGCACGCACGCGCAAGCGCAGCACAACACACAGGGCAGCACAATGCGACACCAGCACACGAGCGTGTGCAGGACAAGGAGCGCATAATGCGCGCGCCAGCAGAGCGTGAGAGGCGGGGGAAGGATCTTCAACAACAGTTGGGCGGGCCTTTAGTGATGCTTGTAGCTGTCACTGATGGCCTACGCTATGCATGCGCCAGCAAAGGAATTGAAGGGCACGGATCTTGAGAGACAGTTGGGCGAATCTTCAGCAACGATTACAGCCGTCACCAATTGCCCATGGACAATTTTGTCTCTCCTCCTTCACTATAAAAGGACCTATCCACCTCCATTCCAAACCATCTCTTCCTTTCTTCCTCTCACCACCTCCAAGGCTCTAGAGAGAGATTGTCCCTAGCCTGGGATGCTCCTCTAGAGTAGAAAAGAAAATAAGTTTTCCCACCTCTCATCCCCATTCATGGAGCATCCCGTGGCTATCCTCTCACTGCCCTTCGGGAAGAAGATCCTCGTCGCGATGCCATCCTACCCCATCCTCCATCCTCCGGCTCTGTCCCCATTTGTGCTGCTCCTCACCACCTTCCTCTAGGCGATGTCAGAGCAAGTCATCCTCCAAGCAACCGTCGAGGGGGATTCTCTCACCTCTTTCTATCTTTTTCGCTTTCGTAGTGTAATCTTTCCCACTTTCATAGTTGTAAAAAAACATTTGATTAGAAATCCATGATTGTTTCTCTCTCTCTTATATTTTTGCAAGTAGATTAGCTAGATAAAATTTCATCGACCTAATCTCTTGCTTGATAAAAAATACCAAAAAAATTAGAAAAGATAAAAACAACAGAAAGAAATAAAAGAGAAACGCGTATCTTTCAAAACCAAATGTTCGCTTCCCCGTGTTTGACCTAGGACTCACTTTTCGAGTTTCGATTATAAATTTTATCTGATAAATGCATTTTGCAAGATACAATGACGGGTCCTCTGAACCCTAATTTTAATTCACGAAACACGCCGTCATCATTTTGGCACCGTTGCCAGGGAGGCAACACTCTTTCAACTTTTTTCACATTTTCCCGCATTACTTACATATTTTTCTAACCTATCTTTCTTCTTCGATTTATTGTCTTGCAAGAACCCGATCGAGGAGCTGAAGTCGGTAGATTAGAGTAAAGTGCAGGAAGAGACATTTGTAAGTTTTCCCCCACTTCCCCACCCACTAGATCATTTCTCCACCTTAATAATTAAGACCTAATCTACTTAGGTGTTTTCACAAACCCTAAGAAATAAATTATTTTTCTTGTTTGTCACTCCACTCACCTCGCCAAGCACATAAATAAAAAAATAAAATAAAAAAAAGTTATCTGATTGTGGGATTTCCTGAAAGAGACACATCAACACCCACAACTTTTGACTCAAAGCACACCATTCCACTTTGATTCTACCACTTAACCGGGATCTGTGGACCTGGTACACTTCAACTCAATACACATAAGTGAGTAGAAATCTAACTAGGCTAAGACTTTTTGTGTGCCTTAACTAAGTGGTGCAATATGCCAATTGATTAAGCTATTTGGGCCACACCACTCAAATTAAAATTGATTCATCAAGTAGCTTGCCACTTACGGTTGATTTTTAGGACTGAACCAGGCACTCCACAATTTATTTCTGATTTTTAAAGGAATATATCTACACCAGTGCTTTCAAAACTTGAGTATTCTACTAAACTTGATTGAACAAACTGAAAGATTAAACCCTAAAAGCTACTAAACAAGGTTAAACCCTAAAAGACACATCATCAAATAACCTTGTTTGCAAACCCTGGTTGTGCATGCACATACATTTGAATTGATCATTAAGGACACAACCCATCTAAAGGGCCCATCACATTCCAAGAGCACGAACATCCTAAGCCTAATTAAAATTGAATAGACGTTGGCCTTAAGGATTGATTCGCTCTTCGGGGCTTAGACTGAGATTTTTTTCGATTAATCTACTTCTACTGGTCTATCTGATGTCTAAGTAGGGAAGTAGTGTCAAACGACCACGACTGGGGGTACACTAGGAATCAAAGGCGTAAGCCAAAGGAAGAACCTTCTCCCCAGCCCCTCCCTCTAACTGGTTGGATTGATTGGATAGAAGTAGACCAAATCGTTTATAATCTCAAGACGGGTCTTGGGAGTCTATAGGTTTTTAGGCTAACCCACCTAAGCATAGGGTTGATTGCTTGTACTGCAAGGCTCCTTTCTCTCTTTTGATTTCCCTCCTATTCTACCATGTATCCTTCCACATCTTACACGCATTTCCCATCCTACCCTCCTACCAACACTTATCCCCAAGATGATTACTATCCCGACTTGACTTGTAATTACCCATCCACTAGCCAGGATAACTTTGATTGGGGATATGAATCCGGACCTTAGTGTCCAGGGCCTAACCCTAGTCAACAAGACTATGATTACTATCCTTTCCAGAGCTACAATGATTATAGATCTTCATCCTTTGATCACCAAACCAACCTAATCTACAATCAGGAAGGATATAATGATTATAACACCTACCCTCCCCAGTATTCCACTGAATATAGGTCACCACCATCCTTTAAACAACCTGAAACAACCTACTATCAGGGAGGGACCCGAGAACCTCAATATCTGACCCAAACCCACTCAAACCTGAATCAAACCATTTGGTTCAAGTGAACCAGGTCCAAGACAAGGTGTTGGCTAACTTGAGGAACACCATCCAATCTTTAGAAGCTCAGCCAATACCATGCACTGAAGCATTGGAGCCTATGATCAAAATGATTGATGAACTTAATAGTTCTCTATTGGATTTACTCCAAAATGTTAGGGATAGGGGCCAAGTGAGTTTCTACTTAGGAAATTGTTGAGGTTGAGAATGAAATTTGTGGTTGCCCTAGTCAAATCTTGAGATGATTCTCAAGATGAACCTCCTTCAGGAGAACCAATGTCTGAACCTGCTCAGGCGCCTATCGGGGGGGATACATTTTCTAAGATCGAGGATGACCAGGTTGGGCTAGAGCAACCCATTGAGGATGAACTGATTGATTCACCCAAGATCCCCAAGCCAGGGAGCGAGGAAAAGTATGTCTCTTTGAACTAGGAAATGACAATCGATTTTGAGACATATATAAGTGAGGATCATGAATTCTTTGGCTCTGAGGGTGAAGAATCTCTTAGTGAAGTCTGACTTGAGTGTAAGGAAGATGATTTTAGTGAGACAAACGGGTTTGAGGAATCTGATGAACCATTTGATAGCCCATTCATTGAAGATTTGGATTCGGTTGGGGCTAACTTGGAGGATTCGAATCCTCATTTACTAGAAGATTCAATCAGTAGCCCATTCCTCAACCACACCCCGAAGGGATTGATTTTGATTTGGAAATCATTGTACCCAAGTCAATTCTGAGTCAGCCACAATTTCTGGACTTGGGTAAATCATATGGGGTGAATGATATGCTAGAGGTCCCAGAGCCCAAACATTTGATGTTGGAGGATAGGAAGTGGGAAATAAAAATCTGGGAAGTTACTTCTGAGGGAACTATGAGTTTGGATTTAAGGGTTCTTGTTGACCTGAAACCACCTACTTTCTACCAAGACCCTTATAATATCTTTCACGTGCAACCCAAGCTTGAAATAACTGATTATCTTTCTGAGTTGAACTTTAAGAGGACATCTGAACCTATTGAACCATCTTTACCCATTGTCTGACACTTTGGTCTTGGGTTGCACACCACAAAACCGCAAGCCCGACCCCACAAACACAATAATCTTAAGTTCTGGGTGATTTTTATCCAGAACCTTAGAACCACTCGACCCTGGGGCATGGGTCTCCATCATAATTGGTCTACGTCTGTGGACATCTTCTGCTGGCTGGTCTAAGGATTAATCTTTTGATTTTGATTCTAACCCGTACTTATGAATTCTCCATTTCTTCCTTGTATGTATATTATGCCTAGCTAAAGGCATTAAACTTAGCGTGTGTGTATACTCTCTTCTCTCTACAGAGTTGACTGGGTTGTCACGAAATTTGGGTGATATTCTATTTACTCCACCCTTTTCATGTCTTTATTTTTACAATGAGGATATTGCATCATTTAGGCATGGGGGGTGGATAATTAATTCCTAAAATCATTTTGTTAACTCCATAGAATTTCTTTTAGTTTCTTAAAAAAAATGAATGAAAATTCAAAAAGACAAAGAAAAAAAAAAGAATTAGAAGAGAACTTAGGCATTAGGTGTTATTAACTTTAGGAAATGATACGAGAGGACCTAAACACTTAGACTCTTCAGGTTTTCGGGCTTAATTAGCCTGGGTGTCTACTCGAATGTGGACATAGTCTTGAGTCCTCGCCAAGTAATTCTATTTTAAACTGGTCAATAAAGGGGTGATAAGTATATGACTTATCAATCCACCCTCTAATTTGAGGGGACTTTAAGCCTAAGCATCTACACACTTTTTGCACTGACTCACTTTTCGGTGGTTTCTTTGGAAATTGGGTAGCTAATCTAGGGTGGTATGGCTGGCAAGTTGTCAATTGTAATAGCTCATCGATCAGTTGTCCAGAGCCTAGCCACAATATCATTTTCTTCGTACTACCTTTAGGTAAATCTTAGATCATGGAAGCCACCTACTTAAAAAAAATAGAAAAAGGAGAAAATAAACAAATAAACAAATAAAGCCACACTTCACCGCATGAGTATGGCTAGCAAGTTGTTGTGGGTAACATCCTATTAGCCGATTGTCCAGAGCCCAGCTCACAAAAATGCACAATAATTCCCAAAACACTTAAGGAAGAAGTGGGGAAGAAGAATAAACCAAAGAGATATACACTGGGTTCACCTTTGTGTTGACCCCATAAATAAAAGTAGGGAGAAAGCTACCGTTCGAAAAGATAAAGCTTTAGGCAAGGTCACCTAGGGTCGTAGAAACCCGAAGTCCATTTTAACAGCCTCCTAGTGAGTCTTTCACTCCTTTCACTAGATGTTTAGCATTTAGAGTCCTTTTCGACTCTTAGGCAAGTCAGGTAGCCATAAAAAGTTATCCCGAAACTCTCAAACTCCAAAAGTCCAAAAAAATTAGAAAAGAAGAAAAAAAAAAAATGTATCTTCCCTTTTCAAATAAGGTGAGGACTTGGGAAATCTGCATTCTGGCAGACACCCGGGTACTGTTGAGTTTTCGTAGTTCAGGACCTTAGTTGAAATTTTCTTTTGTTAATAAATGACTTAGGCCTAAGCGATCGAGTCCAAATTCTATTTTTATACATAGCATGTAGCTTAATTTTGCTAGGGACTAGAAAAATATAGGCATGGGGGTATGATATAGACACATCTATTTAGGTTAAAACGCCTAATCATGCATGTTCCTAGGCTTAGATTTGCATTTCATGTTATAAATATTGCATAGCATGCATCATTCTGCATTTAGAGTAGTTGTATATATTTTAGGTTAATTAGGTCCTTTTTATGGTCAGGAGAGAAAAGGATTTATTTTAGGGCCTCGGATGGACGATCGGACTGTACAGATTTGATCAGGATGATGATCGGAGTCTAACGCCTCTAAAATTGTCTAGATCGGAGTCCCATAGCATCATATGAAGTCCAAGGAAGATCAACGGCGAGGAGGGCAATGCAGCATTCTTGCGGGCTTCAGATGAAAAATATAACCATACGGATGGATCCAGAGCGACGATCGCAGTTCGGTAACATGGGAATCATGTCGATCTGAGCACCGTGGCACCCTCTGCAACAGACAGAAGATGGATGGCTCATATGGCGCCATGTGAGCCATCCAGGCAACTGGAAGGCTCCCTCATCATCTTCATCATCAATTCTCAGCTGTTGGATCTTGATCCAATGGCTGAGAACTCTCCACCACGCTCCTTAAGACGTCCGCGCGACCATCTGGACGACTTGGCGCAATGGTGGAGGCGTGGGCTTTCAACGAAGGGGCACGGTTCGAATCCCCGCAGCCCCCCAATTGGCCAATTGAGCATACAATAGCGCAAGCACAACGCAATGCACGTGCAAGCGCAGCACAGCACGGCGCCAGCATGCGAGCGTGCACGTGACAAGGATCACGTAATGCGTGCACCAGCGAGGCGTGAGCGGCGAGGGCGCAATCTTCAGCGACAGTTAGGCAGGCCTTTAGTGACGCTTGTAGCTGTCACTAATGGCCTGCGCTATGCACACGCCAGCAAAGGAATTGAAGGGCATGGATCTTCAACGACAGTTGGGTGGATCTTCAGCAACAATTACAGCCATCACTAATTGCCCATGGATGATTTTGTCTCTCCTCCATTATAAAAGGACCTACCCACCTCCATTCCAAGCCATCTCTTCCTTTCTTCCTTTCACCACCTTCAAGGCTCTAGAGAGAGCTTTTCCCAAACCTGGAGTGCTCCTCTAGAGTAGAAAAGAAAAAAAGTTTTCCCACCTCTCATCCCCATTCGTGGAGCATCCCTTGGTCGTCCTCTCACCGCCCTTCGGGAAGAAGATCCTCGCCATGATGCTGTCTTGCCCCATCCTTTGTCCTCCGGCTCCGTCCCCATTTGTCCCACTCCTCACCACATTCCTCCAGGCGACGACAGAGCAAGTCATCCTCCAAACGGCCGTCGAGGGGGATTCTCTCACCTCTTTCTATCTTTTTCTCTTTTGTAGTGTAACCTTTCCTGCTTTTGTAGTTGTAAAAAAACATTTGATTAGAAATCCATGATTATTTCTCTCTCTCTGATATTTTTGCAAGTAGATTAGCTAGATAAAATTTCATCGACCTAATCTCTTGCTTGATAAAAAATATCCAAAAAATTAGAAAAGATAAAAACAACAAAAAGAAATAAAAGAGAAATGTGTATCTTTAAAAATCAAACGTTTGCCTCCCTGTGTTCGATCCGGGACTCACTTTTCGAGTTTCGGTTATAAATTTTATCTGATAGATGCATCTTGCGAGCTACGACTATGGGTCCTCCGAACCCTAATTTTAATTCGCGAAACATGCCGTCATCATGCCCCTAAATTCCTCGAGTATGGCCTTTTTCATTATCATCATAGAAATACGATTAGACAACTCCCATCTTTCCTTCTCCTTCTTTTTCTCAGAAGTACTCGTGTCTGTAAGAATAGGAGAGGGTTCCTTAGTCACTAAATCTAAGTCCATAACCCCAAGGACAACCAATAAGTTATCCTTCCAGGACTTAAAGTTTGAGCCACTCAACATGGGGATAGAATTTACGGTGGAAGTGATATTAGCAAAAGACATTTCTGAAAATAAATGCAAATAAACACTGAATTAGCTCCTATAAATCAAAAGGTGTCAGATTAATTTAATTACACCCCATCACATGTCTTAGTTAAATCCATCAAGGTCTCATCTTTGGATGAGAGGTTGACTTGTAGTTAAAGACATGGTACAGTAAGTGATGATTATTGGTTCAAATCCAAGTCAGCCATGAACCTTCCTTTGTGCCGATTCAATTACTCAGAAAACCCAATAACCAATACTTCATTACTCCCACACAAATGAGTGTACACTTTCCTTTGGGACAGTGAACACTCACCTACTAACACCCTTTCAACCTATTACTATTCATAGATAAGCCCAGTATTCACAAGAGAGCTTACTTTGGTGAGATGCTGCTTCAACCTAGTTACCGTAGAATAGTATACTTTATTAATCAAACTAGACTTAATTAAACTAAGTAGAGAGTGGGTTGGCTTTGATGCCACTTGTTGGGGTTTAATTCCATAAACTAAATAACCCACTTCTAACTTAGGATGAACCAGAATAATAACTTATCTCATCTGAACTCTATACCGAATGGGTACCGATACTGGTGGACCAGCACCGACATCTCATATACTAAGTATCGGTAGTGGTGAACTAGTGCTGGTATCCCTAACTTACAGGTATGAGTTCTATACCAAAACGAGTACTAGTATTGATGCCAAGTATCGATACTCATAGATTTTAGTTTAGAACACATGTTTAGATGAGTACTCATCCAGTACTCATTATGTATCGGTACTAGTAATAAGTATCAGTACTCATTGAATACAAGTATCACTCCAAGATCAAACTAATCTCAACGAGTACTGGTACTCATGATGAGTACATATACTTATTGAATACAGGTTACTTTGTATGTGGCCAATAAGTACATGTACTAAAGCTAAGCATCGATACTAGTAGACTACAGATCTTGGCCTCTTCTGACCCAGGACCTGATCTGTATCTCATGTGTACCTATACTCATGGTGAGTACCGGTATACATGAGTTACAGATTATGAATTAAGAGAACCTAGAATCTAATCTGTGACTAATAAGTATCGATACTCATGATGAGTACCGATACTAGTATGTCACAATCCATACTCCTAGAGCTTTATACCTTACCTGCAGTTCACTAGTACCAATACTCATTATGAGTACCGATACATGTAGACTATAGTTCCTATTTTGTAACGCTGAGTACCGGTACCTATGGAGAGGTACCGGTACTACTTGCAGTTACGAGATGTGTTTTGGTTTTTAGAAAGATGAAACATCTACACATATAAACTTAGTTTATGCTAATCCTAAGAATTACTATCTAATGCAACTAAAGAATAAAACATGCTATGATATATATATGAACATTTGGAAAGGAGGACCCACATGAGGATGCCGCGGCGGTAGGCGACCATGGGGCAGTCGGTGGTGGAACCTAGGAAGACGAGGGCTGGACTACATGGAGATCTAGGGCATGGAGGTGGAAGGAGAGGAGAGAATATGATGCTACTGGCAGAAGGGAGGCGGATATGAGGAAGACATATAGAGGGAGCTCAAGGGATAACAGAAAGATCATGTGCTTCCGGTGCCGGCGTTGGGGCCATATGGCGGCTATATGTCATTCTCCCATTGTGTGCCTGGCGTGCGGTGGCTACGGCCACAAACGCGATTCATGTAAGACAACTGATGGGCAGATGAAAGGCCATTCAAATATGCGCACTGGAGTTTTGAATGCTAGGGCATAGCCACCGCCACCACCTCCTCCTCATACCTATGGGGGTCACACGGTCGACATCGAGGTCCCTATGATAGAGAACATAAGAGCGGCAGAGTTGATACTGAGAGGGTCGATGATCGGAGAGGTAATGATCGGTAGCTCGACCTCAAAAAACCTGCGCAACCTGGTAAGCTCTCTCTCTTCATCGACCAACTCGTGGCAAATCGCTTTCTTGTCACCTGCATGATTTGTGCTCTTTGGATTGGGGATGATGGATGTCGAAAGATTACATTTCCAATCAAGCTTTTTTGATGGTCTAACGGTGATTTGGAGGTTAGTCTCCCCCTTTGATGGAGCTTTGCCGGAGAGGCCACCTCAGAGATTGGGCTCCAAGTTGGAGAGACTTGAGATCAAAGGTCTACCGCTACACCTGAGGTCAAGGGAGGTGGTGGCGACCATGATATCTGGATTTGCCCTAATGGCAGAAGATGCGGAAGTAGGGTTGATGGAGGGTGATGGACGGATTCTGAATGTGATGGTTGATGTCTTCAAATCAGGGTCGATCCTTGATAGACTGATCTTGAGATGTGGGGGTAGCTCTTGGCTATTGCTATTAAGTTTCACTATGGGTGACATTGCTACGAAGAAGATGCACGATAAGCCGTCTGATTTGCAAGCTGTTGAAGAGGTGAACTTGCAGGTCTTGTGCAGGCCTTCTCCTGAAGAGTCTCCGATAACAAAAAAGCGTAAGGACCATCACCTGGGGGAAAAGGGGGAGATTATGGTTGAGGAGAAGGTGGAGTCAATCAGGAAGGAAACAGTGAGGCTTGTGATCAAAGATGCAGGAAATGCACAACCAGATGCTGATGACAGTGAGACACAGGTGTTAAAAGAGATTTCGCCTAACTCATTGAAGGCCCAACAGAGGTTGCAAGAGGTGGAGGGTCTAAAATTTGGTACTGTATCTAATACCAAATCTGGTAAGGGCAAGTCACCCTATAGACTTAGACAGAGGAAACCAAAGTCTGATCTACTTTTGGATGAAAACACGGTTGTTGCGGTTATGCAAGTCATTAAATGTCAAAGCCAAAGGGGGAAGGGATCTCATGAAGGAAGATGAGAATCCTCACATGGAATGTGCGCGGGTTGAGCGACAAAAGCCGGAGGGCTTCTTTGATGAGATACTTGAGAGAGTGAGGGATCGATTGTGCAATCATTCAAGAGACTCATATTGAGAATGAGTCTGATAGAGTATGGAATGACATGATGGCTGCGGGTGCGAATGAATGTGTGATGCTTAATGCACATGGTAGGTCGGGGGGCATTGTTATTTGGTGGAGAAGGGCTTGGGCATACATTTTGGATGTACACAAGGCTCGACATCTGATGACTTGCAAGTTCCAAACTCACCAGGGGCATGATATTATCTGGATTACAGGTGTGTATGGCCCTTATGCTGCATCTGTGAGATAGGAACTGTGGGAGGATTGGGCTACTATGGTCGAACTAGTGCAAGGGGAAGCTTGGCTGATAGGAGGAGACTTCAATTTTTTGCTGACAGGGATAGATAAGCCATATGGTGCTACAGACAGTTCAGCTGTTGGATTTCAGTTGGTAGTTCAATCCCTTGGTCTGAATGAATATCCATCATCAGGAGTTGAGTTCACTTGGCGTAATGGTAATGGCTTACTATCTAAGATTGATAGATTCTTTGGGAATGTGACTATCCTTGATAGATTTCAACTGTCAAGTGTTGCTGGTCTGGACCGCCCTTTCTCTGACCATACTCCGTTGGTCTGGGATAGTGGTGAAGAGATCCAAGCAGGCTCATACTTTAAGCTTAGAAAATCTTGGCTAAGAGAACCTAGATTCCATCAAATGATTGACTCATGGTGGCAGACCAAACAGGTGGAGGGCTCAGCTACTATCAGATTTGCCTCCAAGCTGGTAGCCTTACGTACAGTTCTAAAAGAATATGGTGATACTGTGATCACACTGAGGCAGCAGAGGCGGGTAGAGGCTTTGAACAACATCCAGAAGCTGGATTCTAAGGAAGCAACAGGTCCTGTATCTGATGAGGAGCTTGCAGATAGAAGAATGTGGCAGGGGGTGGTAGTGGAGGAAGATTTCAAATAGGAGATTGATTGGAGGGAGAGGTCAAGATAGTTGTGGCTCAAGGAGTGAGATGCCAACACAAAATTCTTTCACCTTGCAGCCAGCTCTCGGAGGCATGTAAATTATATCTCTTCCATTCTCAAAGATGGGCACAGACTATCCTCTATGCAGGAAATAAAGACAGAGGCTATCAGGTACTACAGGGGGGCTTCTCGGGCAACAAAGAGAGGGGAATGAATGATGGCTGTGAATGATGCGCCAAGAGTTACAAGTGATCAGGCCTCTCAACTGACAACTATTATCACTGAACAGGAAACTATGAATGATATTAAAGAGCTAAATATGGAAGGTTCCCCAGGACCTGATGAGATACAAGTGTTCTTCTATAAAGAAATGTGGAGTGTGATTGGCAAGGAGGTGATGGAAGTCATAAAAGAGTTTGAGAAGGGAAATGCATGTTTCAATAAGATCAATAAATCATATCTTTTCTTACTGCCGAAGACTATGGGAGCTGAGAAGTTTTCAGATTTCAGACCGATCTCTTTATCGAACTCCATCTACTTAGTGATGAGTAAGATATTGGCAAACAGATTGAGAACTGTTCTACAAAGCTTGATTCACCTTGTACAATCTACCTTTTTACCCAACAGATCCCTCGAAGAATCTTTCATTATGGCCCAAGAAATGGTGAGTGGATGGCACAGAAGGAAATGTAAGGCATTTATGTTGAAAGTTGACTTCCAAAAGGCCTATGACTCGATTTCATGGCCATACATCTGGGAGGTATTCAGAAGGAGAGGTTTCCCCCCCTTATGGATCCAGTGGATGAAGCGATGTATCACAATTGTTTCCTTCTCCCTGCTGATCAATGGGAAACGATGTGGTGCTTGGATTCAACCTCAATGTGGGGTTAGACAAGGATGTCCTCTAGCCCCCTTGATTTTTAATCTTGCAGTTGATGGGCTCGCAAGATATGCATGCAAAATGACAGAGGTGGGGGTCATCAAAGGATACTCACTTTCCAACAAGAGGTCTTTAGCTCCTATTTTACAGTATGCAGACGATACGATTTACTTTGTGGAAGGGTCCAATTTTGCTGCCCATGCTTTAGGGCATACGGTGAAGATTTTTGGAGATATCTCAGGTCTGAAATTGAATAGGGAAAAGTCTACTTTGATATGCTTTAGCATGAATGAGCAGGAACAGAACACACTAGAGACTACATTGGGTACACCTCGGTCTAAGCTGCCAATTAAATTCTGGGACTGCCATTACGAGCTGCAAAAATGAAAAATGATTGAAATGTTCTTTTCGATAAGATTTCTGTCAAACTGGAAGGGTGGAGTAGTAAATTTTTGTCAAAGGGTGGGAGACTCATTGTCCTAAGTTCAGTGATAACCTCCATCCCGGTGTTCTACTTCAGCATCTTTAAAGCCTCGAAATCTATTTGGAAACAGTTGGATGTAATGCGGAAGAAATTTTTTTGGAAAGGGGCAGGTCATGAGGGGAGTTTCATGTAGCCTGTGAAATGGGAACAGATTTGCTGGCCAAAGGAAATGGGTGGACTGGGGATTAAGGCACTTAAGGAATTCAATGAGGCTCTTCTCTGATCAAATGGGCGATCAAGATCTTTGAGGGTAAGGAAGAAATCTGGACAAACCTGATCAGAGACTGCTATGGTGGTTCCAACAGTGCACTGAAGAGGTTACATCCAATCAAACCATCCCCTTTTTGGAGATCGGTTATCCTAGCAATTAAAACTAACTGGCATTTGATGCAGCCCAAGCTTGGAGACAGCTGTGATTTCAGTTTGTGGAATGAGCAGTGGTCAACTATGGGGATGTTAAGAGATGCTTATCCAGGAGCGCATGCTGCAGCTGCAGATAAAGAAGCCCCTGTTAGCAGCCTGTGGTCTGTTGTAGGGAACTGCTGGAGCTTGAAGGGTCAGAATTGTGCAAAATAGGTACACGGAAGTGGGAGGACAGGTAGAACTTGTTATCTGCACTACAGTAGATCCATCCCAAACAGGGTGTAGCTGATACATATGACTGGAATGGGAAGTTTTTAGTGCAGTAGGCTTATGAAAGGATTATCAGGTCAAACACAAATGTGGAGATTGACCCGATTGATAAGAAAATATGGCTATTGAAGATTCCACTGAAAGTGCCAATTTTCTTGTGGCTTTGCAGGAGGGAAGGCTTGATCACGGGTGACTTTAGACATAAAAGAATGGGGACAACATTAAATGCCTGCTATCTTTGTGGATTACACACCGACAGTGTGTCTCATATTTTTTCCTCATGCTTGGTCACAGACAAATTATGGAGGAAAATATGTCAGGAACCTCTACCTACCTAGGATTCCCTTTGGTAGAGGTTTACTACACTTAGACGACCATACAGGTGTATGGCCGCCACCTTGTGGTGTGCGTGGAGGGCGAGAAATGAAAAGTTATTTCAGGAGAGACCAGTTCGGTGTGAGATAATTGTAAATGAGTGCTGGTCCCTCATACATAGATGTGGATCCATTATGTAACTTTTGTTTAGTTTGAAATAAATTGCTCACAGTTTCAAAAAAATATATATGAACATTTGGCTTGAAACAAAATATTGAAATAGACATATAGATATGAAGAAGACCATATATACCCACATTCATCCCTATATACATGAGTAGAGGGCTGCAAATGTGATCTTCCAAGTGATCCCTTCCAGCAACCAAAACGGGATCTCACAGGAGAAGAAGAGCTTGCTGCCGGTCTCTTCTTTTTCCCCTATGTTCTCTCTCTCTCTCTCATGTTTCTCAATACTTAGGTTACGATGGGGTAGACCAAAGAGGAAAATCAGAAGGTCACTTGGGGACTTAGGTTATGATGGGGTAGACCAAAGAGGAAAATCAGAAGGTCACTTGGGGACCATAACTGCCTTAATTAGCAATTAGTAAAGAATAATTTCTATTGTAGTGATTTATAAACCCGCCCATCAAAGAATTGTAAATCACTAAATAGCCTTTGCACATTAATAATCTTAACCACACTAACCTTTTGCATTTTATGCCCAAACCCTCAATATAACTTAATTTGATCACTTTAAATATGGGCATTAACATGACAGTCCATAATCTTTATATGTTGATTGATTATATGTATACATAATGCATATATCAGTCCATACTTTGGATTAAAATCCAACATGGTCCAATTGGCCCCATTTAAAAAGAAATTGTGGCATGTGCATTTGGCAATCGATGTAAGTCGTTTCCCCTTCTAATTGAAAGATTAGTGTGCGCCCTCCCAACTTTCTAATTTCCTCCCTCTCTCGATGCACAAACATATGGTCTCCCAAGTTCCCAACTCCAAACTTTCAATGCAAGAAGAAAACCCCGACCCCAAGTCCCTCCCTCACGCACGTAATGCAACGTCACAACCTCCTGCTCCCTCGCAACGGTGATGCTCCTCCTTGCCCCCCATTGGACCTCTCGTCGCCATCCCATCGGCGACCACTGTAAGCCTTCCACCTCCTCACCTTCCTCTCCTTTCACCTTTCCTTGTCCTCACTCAAGGGACATTGCAATATGGAGTATGGATTATGGAGTATGGAGGACGCTAATGGTTGTACCCATAAAAGTTAAAATTGCTATTGAAATTTTGAAATCCTTCTATTAAGACTTAGTTTTTCATTTTTTATAAACTTCCCTTTATGTCTTCTAGTTTAAGCCTTTAATACTTCCATTTTATTTTATAGTGTGATTGGATATTTCATATTCAAACTGACATTTTGTGATAGTTATATTTAGTTTTTTATACATTAAATTTTGGTTTAACTCGATTCAACCCAATTGGACCAATATAAACCAAACCTAAGCATGACCAACCTAATTTTTCCCGATTTGGTTCTAATGATGACATCATCACCAATTCAATCAGTTCAAACCAGCAATTCAACCACTAAAAACCAAAATCAGAGTTTGATCGGTTCAATGACCAATCCAATTTTTAAACCCTTGGTATAAATAGGTAGTTCACTAATATTTGGATGCTGGTGAGATTCTCTTTTGGACATCTACGCCCTTCATTAATGCCACATTAATACTTCCAACTCTTTTAGTAGAAGTCAGTAATCCTTTCAATTCTACTAACATTCCTCTAATGTCTCTACCTCGACCAGGCTATGACCAACTTGTTTCTCCTAATCATGAACCAAATTCTAGGAGAAACTCTACTAGAACAATTACTATAGCCCCTATGGCAATTGATGGGCCTCTGATGGGTTGATTTTAGCAAATAATAGCCTATTTCATAGAAGAAATCTAAACTTCATGCTCTGGATTCTGAGCCTTTGGCAGCTGAGCCTCATCAGCAGCCAAAGCTGAAATGAATCTTCTCTCTTGGAATTGCAGAGGGTTGGGAGCTCCCTCTACAATTCAACATCTCAAAATCCTTATTAGGACTACATTGGCAGATATTTTATTCATCTTTGAGACACACTTGAAGCAAAAACATATGGAGCATATAGTGAAGGGTCTTCCTCTTTTCCATTATTTCATTTAGGATGTTGTTGGTCAAGCTGGTGGTTTATGTCTTCTTTATAAAAAAAAGTTTATCTGTCACTCCAATTTATGTTAAAGGTAATGCATAGTGCCTGAAGTTAACTCTGATGGTTGGAGATGGTTCCTCCATTGCATCTATGGATCTCCTAAAAAGGGCAGCAGAAAGTTCTTCTGGCAAAGAATGACATGGCTTCTAGAACTGTATGCTAAAAAGTTATTGTGTATTGGATACTTTAACATGATTCTCACTTAATAAGATAAATATGGGGAGCTATCTATCCCCAACAAGGTGTTCAATTATTTAAAAAACTTTGTGGGCAATCTTGGTCTCCTAGACTTGGGATTTGCAGGATAGGCTTTTACATGGTCTAACAGACACTAACCTTAATTTCTGATCAAAGAACATCTTGATAGAGTTTTTATTACTGGAGATTGGTTCCTAACCTATCCTAAAGCAAGTGTACTACATCTCCTGGCCATTGGGAGTGATCATAGCCCTATTCTCCTAAGAACTTCACCACATATCTAGCGTCTCGAAGCTAACTAGTATATGGAAGATAACTTCGCCAAGATGTTCTATAATAATTGAGGTTGCTCTTTGATGGGAACACCATAATAGTCCCTAACTAGACACTTTTAGTCATGATTGAAAGATAAATGCTCCTACATAACCATCTGAGGGTTATAACTCCACATCATTTTGTTTTGAGAAGAGAACGGGAAACTAGGGTTAATTCTGTAATTTTAATAGCATATCATGAACACAGAATAACCATGAGGTTTGTCAGGGGTAAACTAAAGGTTAAATGAACATTAAATACTAATAAGTGGGTTTATGTAGACAAAAATAGGGTTTCACACATTTCAAGAACCAAAACAACACCCAAAACCCTAATTTCAAATCCACTTAAATTAAAGTGGTTTTGGTTAGTATAAAAATCATCTAAACCTCCTAAAATTCATAGAAAAATATTCTTAAGGGTTTGGTATCTTTTGTTTGACCATCTGAACCCATTTTGACCTTAAACAGAGTTGCAAACAGAATTTTGCCCTAATTTGGATTTCTACACAAATTGTCTAGTCAAACTTGCTTAAAACTCAAATCTAACTTCACCATCAAATTCCTTGGGTCCAAATTAGGTTTGTATCAAAATTTGGGCCCAATCAGAGTCCATCTTGACCTATTTTTCATTTTAGTCCATTTAAACTTTATTTTTCACACCTAAGCCCCTAGCTTTCGAAATATTTACATTTAGACCCTTAACTTCTCATCATTTTCTTCAAAATGGTCCCTTCCACCATTAACATTGTGAACCCAATCTCACCGACCTTCAATATGGGATTTCTCTCTGATTTCTCTACCAAATCCTTCCAAAATTTGAGGGAATGATCTTGAGGAAGTCCCCAATCATGTAAATCACATCTTAGACCTTGATTTGGATCGTAGAGCTCAGGCAAACTCCACGATTTCGGGGATCTTCTTCCCCAAAAGCTTCAAGCTCTTCGAGCTTCTTTCCTTGCTTAGAGCTTGCCCCAAGGCCTTTAAAAGGTTCCTCCTCGCAAGGCCGTGATCCTTGGCAAGTTTTAGGCCTAAAAACTCCTCTATTTCCTTGACCTACGACCTACTCCACCTTGCTCCAGTGACCTTCCTCCCCTAGCCTCTTCCCTTGCTACCATGTACTATAGGCAGTAGGTCCTTTCTCTCCGTCGTCCACACCTCGCCATACCTACGAGAGGCTTCCTCCTCCTTCAGACGTCGCCGTCCCTCTCTCTAGAGCCTCCTTCATCTTCAGCATCAGCCAATCATAGCTGGCACCATATCTGCCTCCTCTTCATCCGTAGCTACCCCTATTCTCTTCCTCTTACATCCCTGCATCATCCAACGCCCTTAGACTCTAGTTTCGCACACACATACGACCGCCCCACCATCACCTTCCTAAGCTCCGGCCACACTCTGGCGAGCACTCATACCTTCGACAAACCACAAACAGCTCTGCCGACACTCCCAAAACCTCTTCCACTCCACTCTCACCAAAACTCCTCAAGAAATTGAGGGATTTGCACCCTCGACACCTCCACCAAACTCGACCTCCTTCGCACACCATCCCCGACTCCAATAGCCCTCCACGCACCCCCTCACCGTATGCAACACCCACCAACACGTTCACCTCTTCCAAGCGATGCTTCTAAGTTGCTTTTACGTGGCCATAAGGCCATGTTCTTGGTTTCAGGTACTCTGTCGGACAACTATCGCCACCACCTTCTTCTACAACTCCGTCCGTAGTCTCCCAGCTACATTCTTTAGTGCTTCCATGCCCAAGAGATGCAAAACATCTCCAGGAGTCATCCTAGGGCTTCAATTGGGATGTGAAGCCACAACAGCTGCATCGATTTGGCGAAGAAGCAACCTACAGCTACGCGAGACAAAGACTCTATGGGATAGTCCCACATCGTTGAGAGCAGACCTCGCCGCAGCACACAAGAGATTTTCGTGCCTCATCCCCATTGCCTTAGTAAGCACAGGGTGAGGTCCCACCTTGCACATGCATACACATGCCCTCGCTCGCCATACACGCCGGTGGGTCTGGGCTGATCCGTTTACCCAACTATCCGGGTGTGGTCTATTTTGAGCTGGGAAGAGAGGAAAGAGAATCTGAGAGGGAGGAGGGGGGTTTTTGCTTCCTTGAGATTTGAGCCCTCTCCTCTCTTGACACTTAGTGAAACTTTGAAGAGGCCCTTGAGCCTTTGTGGTGAACTCTACTGTGTCATGCCTTACAACCTCTGAAGCTCTTGAGAGAGCCTTGAGCTCTTATGAGGCCCTTGAACCTCTTCTAATAATGCATCTGGAAGATTTGCCCTATCGTCTGAGATTGATTTTGTCGGTTACTGTGGGAATATTTGAATGTTGACTAATGTGGCTTAATGGTTGTGGTTTACTGTTCATTTTTTTAGGGAAAAATGGGAGGGAAATGAAGAGGTGCCTTGGTTTTCCCTCCAAAAATACCTTCTAGAAGGTGTTGATTTTGGAGGGAAAAATGGAGGGTGGAGATGGGTTTCGATGGTGGATGTAGGGTTGTGATGGAAGGGATAGTTGGCACCAAAATGAAGTAGGAGTAGGCAATCTTTTTGGTGGAGCTTAGGTAATAGGGTAGTACAGTAGTAGGTTTTGGTGCCATGGAGGTGGACTACCTAAGATAAGCTAGCTTAGCTAGTAGATGAGTAGAAAAGGAGGTAGAGTGATAACGGCGTTGTGACTAGCTTTTGTTATAGAAATAGTGTTGTAGTACAGCTAGTTATTGCCATTATTACAGATATATTTTTTTTTTACTCGAAAAATAAAAGAGTTACCGATGTCGAACTCAGGGAGCAAGTCGTATTCTAGAGATATACAAGTTCTATTACAAAAATAAAGAGAGAGAGCGAGAGAGAGATGAAAGTTTGGCTTCTTCTTCTCTTCTTTCTTCCTCTTTGTCTTCTCTCCCTTTTGGCTTTTGTTCTTCCTGTTCTTCTTCTTCTTCTTCTGCTTTCTTCAGATCTTCTTCTTTTTCTTGCTTCTTGCTTCTTGCTTCTCTTCTTCTTCTGCTTTCTGTTTCTTCACTTGGCTGCTCCTTCTCTCTTCTTTTCTTCTTTGTCTTCACCTGTCTTTAGGACGTCGTCTGATTTTCCAATCAGACGACTTAACCCGCGGATGCTACAGTGCCGCTTCAGTTCTTTTTCTTCCGCAGCCCTTCTTCTTCTTCACCTGTGTCTGCACGCTCAAGAGTTCAGCATCAGAGGGAAAAACCTACTCTACCGTCTCCCCGCGTCTCTCTCTCTCTGAATTCGCTCTTAGGACAGCTCTCCCAGAGCAACCGGGTAATCGGGTAAGAGTCGCGCCCGGGTCCAGGCCCACCGGCGTGCTGTGGTGGGCGAGGAGTGCCAGTCAAGTCGGGTCGGGTCAGCCGGATCCGCGTGATGAGCTTGCGGACGGGCCGGGTGAAGTGGTGTGAGAGGGACCTCACCCCGTGTGCTGAGGCGATAAGCCTACAACACTTTTTCAACTTATATCGGCGCTCCTCTTCGAAGCCTTCCGAGGTGGGACTAAATGTCCCACCCCAATGTGAGCGCCTGCGCAGAGGAAGCAGCGGCAGCCGAACTTCGCGCGAGGGCTTCGGGCGAGGGCTTCGCCCGAACTGCAGCCTGACACTTCGCGAAGCTACCCCGCGAAGCCTGGGAGTCTGACCTCGGCGTGGTGTTGCCTGGAGCAGCAGGTCGAAGGAGCTTCGCTGCTCAGCAATGGCGATGGCGGGCGCAACACCTGTTCACAGAAGCACGGCCTCTCGGCCTAATCAGATATGCGGAGAACCTTCGCCGTGGCACGGCGAAGGTGGTCGGAGGGTCTGCAGTGGGCGTGGTGGAGCAAAAGGGTCGCCCTAGGTCAAACTGCGGGTGGAGAAGTGGGTGTGTTTGGTGGATCTGCAGAGGGCGTTTGGTGGGAAGTGGAGGGGCGGAAGAGGATCAGGGTGAGGAGGCGGAGGTTATGCACAGGTCGACGAGCCGTGTGGGGTGCTGGAGCGATGGGAGTGGTTCGCCGGAGTTTGGCCGGAGGTGGAGAAGGTGAGGGTGATCGATGGGAAATCGGTGGCGACAGTAAGGGCTTTCAGTATGGAAAAGAAAGAGGGGAGGAAGAGGAGAAGTTTACCTGCTAAGCTGGACGAAGAGGGGTTGGCACAGGCGACAGTCGTATCGACTGTCGCCGGAGAAGAAATTGCCCAGAGGAAGGGGCGGCGGCGAGGATAGGGCCGGAGAGGCGCCAGCTGGGTGCGGCGTGGCGCGGAAAGATCGAGGGAAGGTAACCCTACTGCTGGTAGTGCGGCAAGGCGACGAGGGGGAGGAGGAGAGGCCGCCGGAGCAAGGGGGCGTCTGTCGGAGTGGGAAGGGAGGAATTGAGGGGGTGTCTCCGTCAGATTCGAGCTCCCTCAGAACGGCGGAGCGACGGGGGTATTTATAGGGGCAGAATCAGAGAGGGTGGAGGGAGACGACGTGTCTCCCTCGCCGGAGGACGCCGGAAGTGGAGACCCATACCGTCCGTGCGTTCACACGAGCGGTATGGGCGGTCGCAGCACTCAGGGGGGTGTCCCTGCGGTGGCTGACGACGCAGGGTACCCCCCATTGACTTGCCAGGGCCCCTCCCTCACCCTGCGCGGCGTCATGCTCCGCGCAAGGTCGCCGGAGCTTGGCGCTGCTCAGGTTTTGCTGGAGGGACCTAAACGCAAAGAACGAAGGAGAGTTAGGGGCCAAAATGTGAGGGTTCAAAAGTTGAGGGCCAAAAAGTAAATATATGAGGACCAAAGTGTAAAGTTGGTCAAGAAGGTTTCTTCTTAGGCCCAAGTTTTTATACATGACTAATTAGGACCTAAGGATTCTGATGGTGAATTTTATTTCTATATTAAACCTTGTCTGACCGGTCAATTTACGCAAAAACCTAAATTAAGTTGTTAATTGGACATGATTCTCAATGTAGGTCAAAATGGGTTCCTAAGGCCAAATTGAAAGTCCTAAACCCTGGAGATTATTTTTCTATGAATTTTAGAGGGCTTAGTTGATTTTTACCTTACCTCAAACCACATGAATTGAAGTGGGTTTATTTTTAGGGTTACAAGATGTTATTTAATTCCTTGGAGTTGCTGTAGCCCTTATTGAGTCATCTCATCCCACTTTTATTCTTATTAGGTTATTTTGACCTATGTTTGGATCCTGAGTTACCCTATTTTCAGATCGGATTGGTGAAATTGCATTTTTACCCCTTAGTTTCTATTTTCTTTGCAAACTCAGAATCTCTCTGAGCCAAGCCTTTCTAGAGTTATGTAGGAGATTTTTCTTGCATATTAGGGTTAAATGGTGCTAGTTTAGGGTTTGTGACGAGGTTCTCATCATAGAGCAAGCTAGGGTTTTAGAGGAAAGGAGCTAGAAGTAGCTGGAAGGAGCTACGCTGGAGCTGGTGACTGCTGAAGAGAACTGTAAGGAGCTACCTTAGCTGGCTTAGCTTGCTAGTTCTTTGCTAGCTACTAAGCCAACCTAAGATGAGCTAGCTTTTGCTAATATGAGTTGAGGTGGGCTAGGTTTGGTCTTCCCGGAGATTACCTAACTAGCTTGGGTCAAGTAGCTCATCTCAACTAAGTTGGGTTGAGTTGAGCCTCGGGAGCTGGACTTGAACTGGCCTGAGCTAGTTGAGATCATCTTCAGCTAAGTAGGTCTAGCTAGTTGATGGCAGTAGCTAGTCCTAGTCAGATTGAGCTTCCAGTGAACTACTTTAAGATGGAGGAGCTGGGATGGAGCTGGGATCAACTATCTTGAGCAAGTTTGAGCTGCCATCCGGTTGAGGTGAGCTGAATGGAGTGAGGTAAACTAGCTTGAGCTACCATTCAGCTAAGATGAGATGAATGGAGGTAGGGATGAGTTGATCTAGCTAGAATGATTGGGATCCAGCTGGGATGGGTTGGATCTAGCTGGGATCCAGTTGGAATGGGTTAGATCTAGCTAGGATCAGTTGATAGGAGCTTCTTCTTCATCTTCTACCTTCCTGAGTGCTAAGGTATGCAGGATCTGACTTTAAATCTATCCCTGACACTCAAGTAAATGTATTAAAAAGACAATAAATTTCAATGCATGCCTATCCTAGGTGAATGCCTAATTGCAGCCCGAAAAGCTGATTGCGAAGTTAAAACCCTAAGAGCTAGATTTGTTTTAGGGCATAAGAATGATAATAAACTAGCATTTATCACAATGGGATAGGAATACGAAGTATTACCACTTGCATGCTTCCAATAGAAGAAGGAAAAATAGTATAGAATGGTTGAAACTACCCAATGGTATAGAAACAGGTGATCAAAAATTGATTTGAAAATGTTTCTCTGAGCATTTCTCACATTTGTACACTACTGAAAATAATGGTTACCTACTGGAAGACTTCTTCCAAGATAGTGATAGGGTAAAGTCAAATGAGTGGAATTGGTGTGCATCTGTGCCAGAAGCTGAGGAGATAAAAAATGTTCTTTTCCATATGCCTCCATCAAAGAGCCCAGGTCCGGATGTCTTCCCTACTCTCTTCTATCACAAGAGTTGGGAAATTGTGGGTTAGGATGTCATTCATTTTGTCTTGTCATGCTTTCACAGTGGTGCTATGCCTGTAGCGATGGGAAAAACCTTCCTGGCACTAGTTCCCAAGGTAAATAATCTAATTGAGCCAAAGGATTATAGACCTATTAGTCTCACCAAGTCCCTATACAAATTGGTGGCAAAGCTTCCATCTAGAAGGATAGCCTCTGTGCTTAATAGGCTCATTGCCTCTAATGATTCTACTTTTTGTCAGGCCAGCAAATTTCTGGCAATGTTGTTCTGGCCAAAGAAATCTTCCATTCGCTAAAGTCTAGAAAGAGGAAGCATGGGTCCATGGCAATCAAACATGATATGGAGAAAACGTTTGATCATCTTGAATGGAGTTTCATTCATTTTTGTCTATGTCAATTGCATTTCCCTATGTCCTTAGTTAATCTCATTTTAGCATGTCTCATCTACGTCTTCTGAAGCTATTATAAATGGTAATACTACTAAAAGTATTATCCCTACTCGTGGTGTGAGACAAGGGTGCCCACTTTCCCCATATCTTTTTATTCTTTGTACAGAATTTCTTTCTCACTCTTTCCCCAATTCTCTTCACTGAAGGAAAATTTCAGGTTATAAGCTAGTCAAGAATGTTGTTCCTATCTTCCACCTTATGTATGCTGATGACACGATCCTTTTCTCTAAAGCCTCCTTGGAAGAAGCACAAGAGTTGAAGTCTATATTGAGCAAATATGAACTATGTTCAGGCCAGAAAGTAAACTTCTCTAAATCAGGAATTTATTTTGGAAGAGGTGTCAACTATACAACTAGAAGGGATATTTCTTCAGCCTTTCTCATTAAGAACATGACAAAATCAGAAATCTATTTGGGTAGTCCGATTATTGATGGTAATGATCAGAATTCTCTTACTGATCTTGTATCGGCTGGAAAGGCAAAAGCTTATCTAAGGCTGGCAGAAGTGTTTTACTTCAATCCTCTCTTTCAATTATTTTTAATCATTTGATGTTCACTCATTTATTGATGCCATAAGCAGGCTGGCAAGGGACTTTTGGTAGGGGTTTGAAGATGGAAAAAGGCATTTTTATCCCAAAGCATGGCAATCCATTTGTATTCTCAAGCATATAAGAGGGTTGGGATTTAGAATTGCTCGCCTTACTAATTTGGCTTTTTTGATGAAGATGGGTTGGGATTTTCTTACCAATGGGGAGGGCTTTTGGCAGTCACAATTAAAGTCAAAATACTTCGCTAAGGGAGCTTTTTAGGACTATATTCCCAAGTAGGGTTATTCTCCCTTTATGAAGGCCTTCTATGCAGTTCAAAGCAGCCTCTTCATGGGAATCTCTTGGCTCATTGGTTAAGGTGAAAAGCCTAATATTTGTAGATATAGGTGGATCAGAGATTTTGATGGATTGCTTCTTATTCCCTCTGCCACACATTCTTCTATCAACTCAATTAAAGATCTGATGGATGTTAATTCCAATGGATGGAATTTAATTATTCTGCAGGGAAATTTCCCTTCTGAAGTGGTGGAAAAAATAAAATAAACGCTAATTATTCATCATAATCATTCTGAAAATATAATTTGGTCTCCCCATCCTAGGGGCACCTTTCAATTAAATTAGCCTATCAGTCCTTGCTTATAAAATATCAAAGAACATCCTCTCTGGATGAAACTTCTACCAATTATAGTAAAAGATTTGGAATCTTGACCTTCCTCCTCATGTCAAACTTCTTCTGTGTAAGGCTATAACAGGGGTGCTCACCATGACTTCAATCTCAGCGAGGAGATTGCCTTCGATATAGGAAGTCTGTCAGATTTGTAGAAATGGTGTGGAAGATATTCAACACTTATTTCTGGAATGCCCATTTACTAAGGCTCTTTGGTTCTACTTGGGTCTCATAATTGATATGGACATTGGTTTTCGATCTATCAGCAAATTAGCCACAATCTGCAGTAAGCTAAACAAAAGCATATGCTCACATTTTATGTGGCTTATTTCATTTGGTCAAATAGATGTCAGTTGGTCCATGGAAAGGAAGGGAAAGCATCGTCAATCTGGCAACTCATATCTTAGCATCTCTAAATTTCCATAACACTCCAAGAGATCCAATTCCTTATTCTCCTGTTCAACTGCCGACAGCCACTTCCATTTCAACTATGTTTGATACTCCTTTGCTGAGAGACACTCCCTTCCAGTATTCTATTATGGTTGACGCTGCAATGAGTAATTCCTACTCATATGTTGCCACAGTCATTCTAGATAGTAATGACACTTTTATAGCAGCACAGACTATCAAATGTTCCTCTTCAAATGTTGAAGAGTATGAAGCTTTCGCAATCCTTCAAGGCATTTGTTCGCCTTGACATTGGCTCTCAATGGTAGACATATTCTCAATGATGCCTTGTCGCCTGCTGGTCAAATCCATGGTACTATGCAACCACCTTGAAGATCTCTCTATGCATTTAGATAGGTTCAGAGCCTTCTCCAACTTTCTCTTGATTTCAAGGTCTTCTATGTCAAAAGATCTTTGGTTCAGTTGGCTCACTCCTTAGCCCGTTATTGTATTTTGTCTCATTTGTCTGGCACTTGGGATAGCTCATCTATCCTGTGTTGTTTGCTTGGTTGCATGTGAATGAAAGCTACTTTTCCCCTCAAAAAAAAACTTTCTTGCCAAAGCATTGGCACGGAAGTGTTTTCGTGCTATAGCATAAATTACAAGATAATGCTTCCAAAATAAGATTAAACAAATGAATGGATGCCAAATCAATTGTATGGTCTCATGAAAAAGTTTACAATACTGAAAAAGGACTACACTACAAGGAATTTTCAAGTTACTTGGGATGGAATATAAATTATAAATTTTTATGCTATTGTTTTATGTTATTATATACTTGTCTTTTGATTTTGGTGTAATACAATTTTCATCACTATAAGGGTTTTGTCAATTATTATCTTAATAAGGAAAATGAAGATTGATGAGAACCTCATCATGAGCCATAACTAGCTCATTTTGACCTAATACAAAGGATAAAAGCTCCTACATATCTCAAGGAAAGGCTTAACTCAGAGAATTCTGAGTTTGAGAAGGAAACAAGTCATAAGGGGTAAAAGTGCAATTTTACCAGTATAATCTGCATACAGGGTAATTCAGGGCCCAAACATAGGTCAAAGCAGCTTAATAAGAATAAAAGTGGGATGAGATGATCTAGCAAGGGCTACAGCAATTCCAAGAAACTAAATGATAAATCTGTAACCATAAAACAACCCACTTCAATTCACAAGGTTCGAGGCAAAGTAAAAATAGAATAAACCCTCTAAAATTCATAGAAAAATAATCTCTAGGGTTTAGAACCTTCAATTTGGCCTTTAGAACCCATTTTGACCTACATTGAGAACCATGCCCAATTAATAACTTAATTTGGGTTTTTACGCAAATTGACCGGTCAAACAAGGTTTAATATGAAAATGAAATTCACCATCAGATTCCTTAGGTCCTAATTAGTCATGTATAAAAACTTGAGCCTAAGAAGAAACCTCCTTGACCGACTTTACACTTTGGTCCTCATATATTTACTCTTTGGTCCTCAACTTTTGAACCCTCGCATTGTGGCCCCTAACTCTCCTTCGTTCTTTGCAATCAGGTCCCTCCTGCAAAAACCTGCCAGCACCATGCTCCGGCGACCTTGCGCGGAGCATGGCACCGCGCAGGGTGAGGTGGGGGACCTGGCAAGTAAACCGGGGGTGCCCTGCGTCGTCAGCCGTCGCAGGGACACCCCCCTGGTCGTTGTTACCCACCATACCGGCCATGCGAACGCACGGACGGTATGGGTTCTTGTTTCCGACCATTCTCCGGCGAGGGAGACACGTCGTCTCCCTCCGCCTTCCTCCCTGTTTCATCCCTATAAATACCCCCCGCTGCTCCACCAACCAGGGCAGCCTGGATCTGACGGAGAAAATCCCCAACTTTCTTCTCTTCTTCCTCCGGCAGACGCTCACCAGCTCCGGCGGTTTCCTCCCCCTCCACCTCTTCGCTCTGCCGCAATACCAGCAGCAGAGACTTCCTCCCCTGCTCTTCCCGCGCCACGCCGCACCCAGCAGCAAAGAAGGAAGTCTCTCCGGCTCTCTGCTCGCCGCCGCCCCTTTCCCTGAGCATCGTCTTCTCCGGCGACAGTCGATACGACTGTCGCCCTGTTCCTCCCCTTTCGTCCCTGCAAGTAAGCTAGAGCTACTCCCCTTCTTCTCCTCTTTCTTTCCCCGCTTTCAATTTAGTCAATTAAGCCCTCGACCGACCCTGACCACCTTCACCCCCTTCGTCTCCGACCACCCTCCGGCGAGCCGCTCCCATCACCTCAGCGACCCACACGGCTCGCCAACCACCGCAGGACCTCCGCCTCCTCACCCTGATCAATCTCCGCCCTACCACTTCCCCCACCTCACCCTCTGCAACTCCACCGAACAGACCCATCCTCCGACCCACAGTCCGACCTAGGGCAGCCCTCGCACGCCGCCCCGCGCCTCGCCACCACCCACACGAGCTTCGCCGCACCCTGGCGAAGCTCCTGGCACTCTCTGATTAGGCCGAGAGGCCGTTTTCTTGTGGACAGGCCACCCGACCTCCGCCGCCATTGACGCGCAGGAGGACCTGCTTTCGCCTGCAGCTACAGGCGCGCCACGCTCAGCGCCAAGCCCAGATTCACTCCCAGGCCTTGCGAGGAGTTTTGGCAAAACACCAGGTTCGCAGCCGAGGAAGAAAACTCCGCGTGACGCTGCCATCTCCTGCTGAATTCCCCGCTGCGGGCGCGCAATTGAGGTGGGCCGTTTAGTCCCACCTTGGAAACGCCTGAAGAGCCGCAGCGACATAAGATGCAAAAGTGCAGTAGCCTTACTGCCTCAGTACACGGGGTGAGGTCCCCTTCACCCGCCCGGTTACCCGGTCTCGTCCGCGCTCACGCCCCGCGGACCTGACCCGAACCGACCCGACCCGACTCGACTGACCTGCACTCCTCGCCCACCACGCACGCCGGTGGGCCTGGACCCGGGCCTGATCCGAACCCGGTTACCCGGTAGCTCTGGGAGAGCTTTCCTAAGAGTGGTTTCAGAGAGAAAGAGAGACGCGGGGGGGGGGAGGGTAGAGTAGGTTTTGCTTCTGACGAGAAATTCTGAAGTGTGCAGGCGAAGAAGAAGTGCAGGCGAAGAAGGAGCTGCACTGTAGCAAATGCATAGTTAAGTCGTCGAAGCACCGGGTCAGACGACGGAAGGTCAGCAGCCAGAGCAGGAAAGAAGGCAGGCTGAAGAAAGAAAGAAAAGAAGAGCAACGGCCAAAGCAGAAGAAGAAGAAAGGAAGACTTAGTAGCTGAAGGTAGAAGCTCTGCAGCCATAAGGAAGAAGAAGAAGGAGATCTGAAGAAAGAAAGGAAGAAGAAACATTCACAGAAGAGACTGCAGAAAAAGAAGAAGAGAGGCCAAGACAGAAACCAAGGAAGAAGAAGAAGGAGATCTGAAGAGGAACATCACCTCTGCAGAACAAAGAAGAAGAAGGAGATCTGAAGAAAAGAAAGAAAGAAGAACATCACGAGGAGAAAACGAAAAGAACAACAAATTCTTTCCCTCTCTCTTTCTTTATTTTGTAAAAGAAACATGTATATCTCTAGAATACGACTTGCTCCCTGAGTTCGACCTCGGGAACTCTTTCATTTTCCGAGTAAAAAAATTTATATTTGAAATGTTGGTAATAACCGGCTTTACTACAACGTTATAACAAAACCAAAACCCTCAAACCCGGTTGCCGCGACGTTTCATTTTGGCGCCGCTGCCGGGGAGCAACGGCTATTCTAGAGGTAAACATTCCTGTTTCTTTTAATTTCTGATAATCTCCTCTCTTTTGTGCAGCTACAGGAACTCAAGAAGACAAGCAACCACACGACAACCACTCCGAAGACAGGTAAAATTTTCCTCTCACTATTAACCCCTAAACTCTAAAGAGGAAGAAAAGAACAGAACAAGCAATATAGGGCTAACCTGCCTTCCATACTTAGTAACCATAAAGAGTTGCATGTTTTCAACTCATCACTCCTGCACACTATTAAGGGTATTTAAGGGCTAACACATTCTTGCTTGAGCCCTAATTGCCCAACAAAGAGTTAAATGGACCAAGTAGAGCCAACATAAGGTCAAACATTAGGATTTCAGTAGAGACACACCCCTTAATCAAGAATTGAGGAAATCCAAAAGAGGTGTGCCCAAGCCATTGATTGAAAATAATTAACAAGAAAAATCCTAAAACAATTGGCTCTCTCTAAACACTTGAACCCTAAAAACAGGACCTAAAAGCTCTTAAAGAAAACAATAGGTAAAGTTGACCCCTTGGGACAACCAACCTTAAATTAGGTCACTCTTTGCACTTAAAAGACTAAAGTTCAAGTGAAAACCTTAAGCACCCTGATCTTAAAATTGGTAGACTTAAGAGGTCAAGATCCCCATTCTGGTCTACCTGGAACCGCAGTGACAAGAGAGGTCGGGTGGGGGAAACCCTGTAACCCGTGGGGACGCTCTACCGTGTAGGGGTCTTCGCGGGACTCTCCCTCTCTGGCTGCCCAGGTAATTCTCAGGTGGACGATCTTTCTGATCAAGGGGTCCATCTGCCCCGCACCTCTATAGTCACCCAACACATTTTTGGGTGTCTTGATTGGGTCCAGCACCTTCTAAACTTACCTCTCCCAACTGTGCATGTACGGAAGGAGGTCCCTAAGACCACCCTTAAGACCTCCATTAGAAATTCGCTCTCGTCAAGGCCAAGCCTCGACGCCCGTATTTGTGCAGCAACACCCTCACATTATTCTCTCTTCTGATTCAGAACCAAGTTCTTCTTCTTCCCCCATCATGGCTCAGCCAGTTGAGGAAGAAAATAATCTGGAACACCAGCTCCAGCGACTCAATGACCTCTTCCAAAACTTCGTGCACCCACCACAGCGTCCTATGATGCGGGACCACTACAATCCTGCTGCGGTGGCCATTGAGCCTCGAGTCAGAATCCCGATTGGAGGACCTGATTCCGAACTAAAGCCCAACATGATTCATGCTATACCTAAATTCCATGGTCTTAATTCTGAAGATCCCTTCCAGCACATCAAACAGCTAAAGCATCTGGCCCATACTTTTGGATCAGATGCGCAAAATCGGGATATTCTTCTCATGAAGATGTTCTCCTTTTCTCTTATGGACAAGGCCGCCCATTGGTATCAAACTCAGACCCGGCCGATCAACACTTGGGAAGAACTTCAATCCGAGTTTTTGAAAAAGTTCTTTCCCGTTGGTCGGACCAACGCCTTGCGCCATCAGATTACACACTTCACTCAACAATCAGGAGAACCTCTCCATGAGGCATGGGATCGTTTTCAGGATCTCATGAGAAAGTGCCCCCATCACGGAGTTCCTAAATGGGAACAAGTCCAATCTTTTTACCAGGGACTCCGTGAGGACATCCGCCTTTTCGTCAATGCAACTTGCGGAGGAAACATCATGGGTCAACATGAAGACACCGTATGGGAGATTCTCGAAAACATGTGCGAGAACTCCATCAACAATGACTCCATGGGATTATTCGACAGGACGAATACCCGCGCAGCGACGAATCTTAAGGGAGCACATGAGACGCAGGGCCTGTCCGCATCAGTCGACCTGGAATTAATGGCCAGTCGATTGGACAAGGTCTCAATCATTGAAAAGAAGGTGGATGAGCTGACTCAGCACTTGCAGCGAGACACCTCTGCGCATAACTCCTTTGCACAACCTCCTTCCACACAGGAGACTGTGCAAAACATCCTCCACCGATCCTCCCTTGGGATGGATCCATATCCATCCCCATCTGATTCTTGGACTAGAAGATCATCCGATCCTTTCTTCACCAGCCGGGGGAACTCCATTCCTCCTTTCCCTGATTCTCAGGAGGTTCCTCAGACCTGCGAGGACCTCAACGCCATCCAGAACGACCCATTCTCCAACACTTACAACCCTGGATGGCGAAACCATCCCAATTTTCAGTGGACGGGAAATTCCCAAACCCAAAGACCACCTTTTCAGTCCCGCCCACAGCCCTCTCATCACTACCAGCCGCCTCAGCCTCGGCCCAACCCTACTTATCCATCAGGGCCAAATCAAGATCAAATGTCCTTAATCCTTCAGACTCTGGCTGACATTCAAAAATCGAATGCGGCCATTCAAAAACAGCACAAGGACGAGCTTACTGAAGTTAAAACTCAACTGGCCCAGTTGGCAAATTCTCGCCAGCCAGGCACACTCCCTTCCCAACCCCTTCCTAACCCAAATAACGTGCCAACCCAGAAGCGCGTTATGAATCCAAATTTAGGCCACGCTCAATGGATTTATCAGGCCCCCACTGCTCCATCTCCAGACGAGATGGATGCCTCAACTTCTCGTGCGGGATTTCAGCAGCAGCCACCCCTCCTACCAAACCCAAACCAAAATCAGGCCGGATTAAATTCTGTAACAACACGTAGTGGTAAGACAACTCAAGACCCGCATTATCCAAACCACTCCCAGCCTGATAACCATGACCCTACGATAGTTATCCAAGGTACCGCTGTTCCAGATCTACAACCTGGACCTATCCTAAAGGAACCAACCAAGATCCCGTTTCCCAAGGCCCTGACCAAGGGAAAGAAGACCACCAAACCCGTGGCCCCTGAGGAGGACCTGGTCAAGCTCTTTGAGCAGGTCCACATAAACATCCCCTTGATGGATGCAATCCGCCACGTACCAGCTTACGCACGATTTCTAAAAAATTTATGTACACCCCAGCGTAAGCCGCGAACCAAGGGAGGGAGCCCAATTGTTCTGTCAGAGCAAGCCAGCTCTGTAATCCTTAGTAGACTCCCGCCCAAGGCAAAAGATCCTGGAACTCCCCTGATCTCCTGTAAGATAGGTGGTACCCAATTTGATAGAGCATTGTTAGACTTGGGTGCATCTATAAATCTGATACCCACATCCTTACTGGACCATCTAGAAGAATCTGAGCTGAAACCAACCGAGGTGACATTACAATTAGCAGATCGATCTATAAAGTCACCAAAAGGGATTCTCGAGGATGTTATCGTGAGAGTGCGGGATTTCTATTTTCCAGTGGACTTTATAGTCTTAGACATGGATGCACCTGAGAACCCTAGGGATACACCAATCATTCTAGGGAGACCTTTCTTGGCTACTGCTAGAGCCAACATCAGCTGTGAGGAGGGCCAAATAGAGCTTAAGTTTGGAGATCAAACACTGAAAATTGATATATTTAAGGCCCAACAAGGAATTAATTGCGGCGTCATCGAGCAAGTTTGTGACATCAAGACTTTGGTTGATGAATCACACCTCCAGAGTGACTCGATTGTGCCTCATCAACCACAGAAGGATCTTGACCCGCAAACAGAGGAGTTGAATCCAGATATGAACAACCCAGTAACTCCCACCCTTAAACCTCACATCTATACTGAACCACCCGCTGCTGCTGAAAACCCCATCCTCGAACTGAAACCCCTTCCTGCTCACTTAAAATACATCTTTTTGGGTTCTAATCAGACCCTTCCTGTGATCATCAATTCCAACCTCAGTCCTGAACAGGAAGCCAGTCTGATTGTTGTCCTCCAGCAACATCGAAGAGCCATCGGATGGACTCTCGATGATTTGACTGGAATAAGTCCCTCTTATTGTACTCATCATATCTATTCAGAAGAGGGCACACGACCTTCTCGTGAAATGCAGAGACGCTTAAACCCCAATCTGCAGGAGGTCGTGAAAAAGGAGATCATCAAGTGGTTAGATGCCGGGATCATCTACCCGATCTCCGATAGTCGTTGGGTGAGCCCAATTCAGGTCGTGCCTAAGAAGGCAGGACTCACCACTATAACGACTGAGATCGGAGAAATCATTCCTACCCGATTAGCCAACTCGTGGAGAGTCTGTATAGATTACCGTCGACTCAATTCCTCCACGAAGAAGGATCATTTCCCACTACCCTTCATTGATCAAATTCTTGAAAAACTAGCGGGAAATAGGTTCTTCTGCTTTCTTGACGGGTACTCCGGTTATAACCAGGTGGCAATCCATCCTGAGGACCAAGAAAAGACCACGTTCACCTGCCCCTTCGGAACATACGCTTTCCGAAGGATGCCTTTCGGTCTTTGCAATGCACCCGCTACTTTTCAGCGATGCATGTTTGCCATATTCTCAGATATGGTAGGTGATTATCTGGAAGTCTTCATGGATGACTTTTCAGTTTTCGGAGCATCATTCGACGATTGCCTCCAACACTTGGTCTAGATACTCAGGCGGTGCATCGACGTGAATTTGGTTCTTTCCTGGGAAAAGAGCCATTTCATGGTGCCTGAGGGAATTGTCCTGGGACACTCAATTTCGGAGAAAGGTATCCAAGTGGATCGAGCTAAGGTTAATCTGATTTCTCACCTTCCTATGCCTAGCTCGATCAGGGACATCCGATCCTTTTTAGGGCATGTCGGTTTTTATCGACGATTTATCCCTGATTTTTCAAAAATCGCACGCCCCCTGACCACTCTTCTCTCCAAGGATGTTCCCTTCGAAATCTCCAAGGAATGCACTCAAGCATTTGAAATCCTGCGTGACCGAGTCACCCAAGCCCCGATCCTACAGTCCCCTGATTGGTCTCAACCCTTTGAGATCATGTGTGATGCATCCGACTTCGCTGTAGGAGCGGTTTTGGGGCAGAAAAATGACAAGAAACCTGTGGTCATTTACTACGCCAGCAAAACACTCGATGAGGCTCAGCGTAACTATACGGTTACTGAGAAAGAGCTGCTAGCTGTAGTATTTGCCCTAGAGAAGTTCAGATCATACCTTCTGGGTTCCCATGTCATCATATACTCGGATCACACGGCTGTGAGGCATCTCCTTGCAAAGAAGGACGCGAAACCTCGATTGATCCGATGGATCTTGCTGTTGCAAGAATTTGACCTCGAGATTCGCGATAAAACGGGAAAACAAAACGTGGTAGCTGATCACTTGTCCCGTCTTCCTTCTGAAATAATTGACCCTTCCGGACCCATCACTGAGCATTTTCCCGATGAGCACCTGCTGACTATTAGTACTAGCCTTCCATGGTTTGCTAATATTGTAAATTACTTGGCATCTCATCAGACCCCGTCCGATTGGCCGAAGGCCAAGAAAGACAAATTACGCTCCGATGCCAAGTATTACATTTGGGAAGACCCGTACCTCTTCCGCATAGGTGCCGATCAGATCATCCGGAGATGTGTCCCGGAAGGGGAAGTCAACAATATCCTCTCTTTCTGCCATGACCAGGCATGCGGTGGCCATTTTGCCGGGCATAAAACCGCATCAAAAGTCCTCCAGTGCAGCTTTTACTGGCCCACACTGTTCAAAGACGCATACAGTCATTGCAAGGCATGCAGTCGTTGCCAGACTTTGGGCAACATGAGCCATCGCGACATGATGCCTATGCAACCGATTCTAGTATGCGAAATCTTTGATGTTTGGGGATTGATTTTATGGGCCCCTTTCCTGTTTCGGATGGTTTCGAATACATTCTGTTGGCTGTGGACTACGTGTCCAAATGGATCGAAGCCATACCGACCCGAACCTGTGATCACAAAATCGTTCTCAAATTCATTCATCAACACATTTTCTCAAGGTTCGGGATTCCTCGTGCAATAATCTCTGATGGGGGGACCCATTTCACAAATGCTCAGTTTAGGTCACTGATGACCAAATACGGGGTGTCTCACCGAATCTCTACTCCTTACCACCCCCAAACTAATGGTCTAGCTGAGCTGTCTAATCGGGAGATCAAGAAAATCCTGCAAGTCACTGTTCGACCTGACAGGAAGGACTGGTCGTCCCGACTTCCGGAAGCATTGTGGGCCTATAGGACCGCCCACAAGACCCAATTAGGCATGTCTCCCTTTAGACTGGTGTACGGAAAGGCATGCCACCTTCCCGTCGAACTGGAGCATAAAGCCTATTGGGCAGTACGGAACTGTAATCTGGATCTTTCCAAGGCTGGGACCCACAGAAAACTCCAAATCAGCGAGATCGATGAATTACGCATAGACGCGTACGAGAACTCGCAAATCTACAAGGAGCGGGTTAAAGCCTTCCACGACAAACACATCTCGAGAAAGATCTTTCATCCTGGTCAAAAGGTCCTACTCTTTGACGCCCGACTCAAACTCTTCCCAGGAAAACTGAGATCTAAGTGGGTCGGACCATATTTGGTCCGACAGGTTTTTGGAAATGGAGCAATCGAAATCAGTCCACTCAGCCACGATTCTGAACCTTTCATCGTGAACGGTCAGAGACTCAAGCCGTTCATTGATGTAACTTCTACTAATTTGGCTGAGGCATCTTATACCCTCCTTTCCCCTTGAGCTTATTGCGCCCAGCCGATGGCGTAAAACTCAGCGCTTAACGGGAGGCAGCCCGTCATTCTCTTTGAAAACCTGAAACTTGTTTTGACACCTTTCAGCACTCGAAGTTCACCCTTGTAGACAGCCGACCCCAACTCAGATGTTTGCATCTGGGATTTGAAATCGTCCGCAAAAATTCAACCCGACCCATCCACTCACCCAAATTTCTGTCTTAAGGAATAAACTAAGACCCCCTAGGTTACAATGAGGACATTGCAAATCTTAGGCATGGGGGGGTATGAAAGTGCAAAACTTGTAAGAAAAGGTTTCAAACAAAAAAATTCACATATGCCAAAAACACCATAAAAATTAAAAAAATTTTTCGAAAAAGAATAAGAGGAAAAGAGGAGAAGAAAATTTTGTGAAGGAGAAAAGAAACAAAATGAAAAAGGAGCACAAAATTATGAGAAAAAGTGATAGTCATTAGTAAGGAATTAAGGAATTAACCTAAGTTCTAGACCTCATTCAAGAAAAGTGCACAATAAGATTAGTAAAGAATGCAAACCTTAGGCATTCTTGAATAGACTCTTAGTACCCATTAAGATCTGGACACTCCTCAAGAGGTTGAGGAAAATGAAAAGCTGAAGTATTAGGTCTAAGGCTTAGGGAGTATTCGGCCTCGTTAACTAATTTTTGGTTTACGGGACTCAGTAACTTAAGCACCCTAACCTCACACACAGCCTGGTTCAGTGAGCGTAAAAATCAGAATCACGCAGAAGCGTCGCAAAAATCTGAAAAGAACACCTAGAATAGGAGCGGCCGATCAACACAAGTTGATTTGGACGAGTTCCCAGCGCAGAGAGGCGGGAAATCCCCTCGAAGATGCGTAACAAAATATCATCTCCTCGGTGCTTGTCTCTTAGGATATTTACATATCCTACGGGGGGCATGTAAGCACTCTGCTGGTTCAGATTCCATGGATGGCATTATCTCGAAGTGTCAATTGCCAGGGTCTGGATTCAGCCACGGAATACCATGGATGGGATTATCTCGAAATCTCAATAGCCATGGGCGGTGCTATCTCGAAGCATCGATCGCCAGGAACCCTTGGGGATTGATGATGGGAGCAAGGAATCTGATACAGACCGTGTTGAAAAGCCAATCCTAGGTTAGAACTAAAAAGAAAAAGAGAGAGAAAACTCTCCAAACAGAAAAACTTTCTATCTCTCTCTTACAAAACGCACTGCGAACTGAGCCAGGGCTAAAATCATTTCAAGCACGGGTGCTTTAACCACGAAGTCCAATAAACCTTAGGTTAGTTCTTGTGGGCCTTAAAAACCTTTGCTAAAAGACTGAGGCTAAGGCTAGACAGATTTGGATCTTGATTGGTACTAGAGTACCTTTTAGGCCTATGGTCAGCATTCTAACCTAATCTATGCTCAAATAAAAAAGGCACTTATCTAAAACCATTAAAAACTTCACGGTCTAGAACAAGGGTTGAAACCTTAAGTTTTTGCTAAGGGACTAGCAAAAGCTAGGCATGGGGGTATGATGAGAACCTCATCATGAGCCATAACTAGCTCATTTTGACCTAATACAAAGGATAAAAGCTCCTACATATCTCAAGGAAAGGCTTAACTCAGAGAATTCTGAGTTTGAGAAGGAAACAAGTCATAAGGGGTAAAAGTGCAATTTTACCAGTATAATCTGCATACAGGGTAATTCAGGGCCCAAACATAGGTCAAAGCAGCTTAATAAGAATAAAAGTGGGATGAGATGATCTAGCAAGGGCTACAGCAATTCCAAGAAACTAAATGATAAATCTGTAACCATAAAACAACCCACTTCAATTCACAAGGTTCGAGGCAAAGTAAAAATAGAATAAACCCTCTAAAATTCATAGAAAAATAATCTCTAGGGTTTAGAACCTTCAATTTGGCCTTTAGAACCCATTTTGACCTACATTGAGAACCATGCCCAATTAATAACTTAATTTGGGTTTTTACGCAAATTGACCGGTCAAACAAGGTTTAATATGAAAATGAAATTCACCATCAGATTCCTTAGGTCCTAATTAGTCATGTATAAAAACTTGAGCCTAAGAAGAAACCTCCTTGACCGACTTTACACTTTGGTCCTCATATATTTACTCTTTGGTCCTCAACTTTTGAACCCTCGCATTGTGGCCCCTAACTCTCCTTCGTTCTTTGCAATCAGGTCCCTCCTGCAAAAACCTACCAGCACCATGCTCCGGCGACCTTGCGCGGAGCATGGCACCGCGCAGGGTGAGGTGGGGGACCTGGCAAGTAAACCGGGGGTGCCCTGCGTCGTCAGCCGTCGCAGGGACACCCCCCTGGTCGTTGTTACCCACCATACCGGCCGTGCGAACGCACGGACGGTATGGGTTCTTGTTTCCGACCATTCTCCGGCGAGGGAGACACGTCGTCTCCCTCCGCCTTCCTCCCTGTTTCATCCCTATAAATACCCCCCGCTGCTCCACCAACCAGGGCAGCCTGGATCTGACGGAGAAAATCCCCAACTTTCTTCTCTTCTTCCTCCGGCAGACGCTCACCAGCTCCGGCGGTTTCCACCCCCTCCACCTCTTCGCTCTGCTGCAATACCAGCAGCAGAGACTTCCTCCCCTGCTCTTCCCGTGCCACGCCGCACCCAGCAGCAGAGAAGGAAGTCTCTCCGGCTCTCTGCTCGCCGCCGCCCCTTTCCCTGAGCATCGTCTTCTCCGGCGACAGTCGATACGACTGTCGCCCTGTTCCTCCCCTTTCGTCCCTGCAAGTAAGCTAGAGCTACTCCCCTTCTTCTCCTCTTTCTTTCCCCGCTTTCAATTTAGTCAATTAAGCCCTCGACCGACCCTGACCACCTTCACCCCCTTCGTCTCCGACCACCCTCCGGCGAGCCGCTCCCATCACCTCAGCGACCCACACGGCTCGCCAACCACCGCAGGACCTCCGCCTCCTCACCCTGATCAATCTCCGCCCTACCACTTCCCCCACCTCACCCTCTGCAACTCCACCAAACAGACCCATCCTCCGACCCACAGTCCGACCTAGGGCAGCCCTCGCACGCCGCCCCGCGCCTCGCCACCACCCACACGAGCTTCGCCGCACCCTGGCGAAGCTCCTGGCACTCTCTGATTAGGCCGAGAGGCCGTTTTCTTGTGGACAGGCCACCCGACCTCCGCCGCCATTGACGCGCAGGAGGACCTGCTTCCGCCTGCAGCTACAGGCGCGCCACGCTCAGCGCCAAGCCCAGATTCACTCCCAGGCCTTGCGAGGAGTTTTGGCAAAACACCAGGTTCGCAGCCGAGGAAGAAAACTCCGCGTGACGCTGCCATCTCCTGCTGAATTCCCCGCTGCGGGCGCGCAATTGAGGTGGGCCGTTTAGTCCCACCTCGGAAACGCCTGAAGAGCCGCAGCGACATAAGATGCAAAAGTGCAGTAGCCTTACTGCCTCAGTACACGGGGTGAGGTCCCCTTCACCCGCCCGGTTACCCGGTCTCGTCCGCGCTCACGCCCCGCGGACCTGACCCGAACCGACCCGACCCGACTCGACTGACCTGCACTCCTCGCCCACCACGCACGCCGGTGGGCCTGGACCCGGGCCTGATCCGAACCCGGTTACCCGGTAGCTCTGGGAGAGCTTTCCTAAGAGTGGTTTCAGAGAGAAAGAGAGACGCGGGGGGGGGAGGGTAGAGTAGGTTTTGCTTCTGACGAGAAATTCTGAAGTGTGCAGGCGAAGAAGAAGTGCAGGCGAAGAAGGAGCTGCACTGTAGCAAATGCATAGTTAAGTCGTCGAAGCACCGGGTCAGACGACGGAAGGTCAGCAGCCAGAGCAGGAAAGAAGGCAGGCTGAAGAAAGAAAGAAAAGAAGAGCAACGGCCAAAGCAGAAGAAGAAGAAAGGAAGACTTAGTAGCTGAAGGTAGAAGCTCTGCAGCCATAAGGAAGAAGAAGAAGGAGATCTGAAGAAAGAAAGGAAGAAGAAACATTCACAGAAGAGACTGCAGAAAAAGAAGAAGAGAGGCCAAGACAGAAACCAAGGAAGAAGAAGAAGGAGATCTGAAGAGGAACATCACCTCTGCAGAACAAAGAAGAAGAAGGAGATCTGAAGAAAAGAAAGAAAGAAGAACATCACGAGGAGAAAACGAAAAGAACAACAAATTCTTTCCCTCTCTCTTTCTTTATTTTGTAAAAGAAACATGTATATCTCTAGAATACGACTTGCTCCCTGAGTTCGACCTCGGGAACTCTTTCATTTTCCGAGTAAAAAAATTTATATTTGAAATGTTGGTAATAACCGGCTTTACTACAACGTTATAACAAAACCAAAACCCTCAAACCCGGTTGCCGCGACGTTTCAAAGATCATAAATCAAATATACAATAGAGAATAGCTCCTAAGAAACTAGAAGATTGATGTGTTAAGAACCTCCCATTGACTTTTAAATTGTAATAATACTAGAGCATCATAGAAGAAGGATGAAAGATCTTATAGAGACAATGTTGGGTTGCCTATTGAGAATGGAGGATTAAAGTCTACTAATTTATAGGCGTTAGATGTCTTTTAAATAACCTAAACTGCTACTACAACAATTATGTTGCAAGACCGAGTATGCAAAATCAACTTTCCAGTGTTTAGAAAATATTTATTTAACAAATAAATCTTCTTCCATTGTCACTTCTAGAAACATCAAAAAATGATAGACTATAGGTAGGTTAGAAATTGGCTTATTCATCTAATATGTTGAAACTTTGATTAGTAGTTTATCAAAGTGACCAATTGGTTTGGTAGTGAAATAGGCTTAGTTCAATCAGGCAACGTCCAATTATCTTAAGCAATATTTTAATTAAGTAGGCCCTACAAATATTATAAGACATTAGTACATCTTCTATCTAGGAATGTTGACAGGGACAGCAGGTATGTTTTGGGGGCTCAATCAACCAATTGTTTCCTTTCTTTTCGCATGTTTAATGGGTAGGGGACCCATCTGATTTATAGTGGAGGCAAACCCCTACTAAGTTGATCTCTACCCCTAACTACCCGCAAGATTTCAAGGATATTGGTTTGATCTTATTTGACTTGTTGAAAACATTTGAATCCATGGTTATTCCAAGTTGTTTTGATTTTCCTAGATTTTATGTAGTCTTATTGATTATTTTCAACATTTCCTACTTGGTCAAGAAGACAATGCATTAAATTCCATTCATTAGACTTTTAAGCATTCTCATTGTACATGTGATGTTTCTACTCCACTATTTGTGAGAAAAATCTTCATCTCTATTATTTATGGTGATATTTCTTAATCCTATCAAGTTTGCATGCTTGATGAATTTCTCTACTAGAATACCCTTAGTCATAATCATGTCATACATGTACGTGCACTAGAGGGGTGAATAGTGCATGATAAAAATATGATAAGCAAATAAAATTTCAGTCACACAAATAAGCATTCACCACAAATGACACAAGCTATTTTTAGGTGAAAACTTAAACTGGATAAAAACCACCACTTAAGTCACCTCGACTTAGGAATTTCATGATCAATCAAGTTGATCAAATCCACTAACCACACTATTTGGAACCGAGGGTAATGTGACCTCAAATAACAACATATCATATCAAATCGATACAATTTTATCTCCAAGAGGTAGGAATCCACAATCTAGATATCATTACAATAAAACAAAAGAAAATACAAAAACCCCATAAAGCCATAATATGAATGTAAATACTAGCTCCTATGGTTTAGGAAACTTCCCTTTGATGGAAGTGAACCAAATGTTGGGCATAGTGACATAGTGCTCTCAGATGTAAAGTATGAGGCTTGAAGAGTTGATGTAGAATTTCTCTCAATGATCTTCTCTCTATGTGTAAAAGGTGGAAAGAATTGATTTTAATGTTGTATGCAACAATGGTAAACCTCTAGTATATTTATAGAGGTGTTTGGCAGGGTCTAGAATGCTTAAGAGAGAGCTTATAGTTGTTGGGAAAGATTTGAGATAATAAATATCAAAATCAAGATAGATTGCACAAAGATCTACAACTAGTAGAATGGTATCAAGCATCTAGTCAAGTCATTAGATGTCCGATTTGTCAGGTTAGACATCTACACAAAGTGGGTGGATGTCTAAAAGAAAAGGCTTCAGAAGGTGGTCAATAGGTACATCCCATGGGGACGTCTACCAAATTTGTTAAACGTCTTAAATGAGTGTATTGGACGCTTAACAATATTATTGGTCGTTCATTACTATAACCAAGTCTTTCCTAGATTTGGATCTGATGTAGGTTCGGACATCTGGTCTTAAGGCTGATCGTCTAATAGGACATATGATGCTAAGGTTGGGCATCTAATATGAAAATCATTCTTAGATTTGGATTTCTAACACAAGATTTTCGATTTAGGTTTCCAAGGTCCAACAAGCAACTATTAGTCATTAGATAGTGTTATTAGACATCTATCTAAGGTGAAGGTTAGATGTTTGACTACCTAAGGTGATCGTTGGGCTCCAATGACCAGATCATAGGACATCTAGAAAGAGTCTCAGTCATCTAATAAAAGGTTATCAGGCATCTAACAATAACATAGGATGTCTGAGTAGGCAATTTGTTTGTTATTTTGACTTTCTAACTTAAATCTATGTTTTGTGTCCTAAGGTTAAGTGTGGTTAGGACTTAAGTTATCATACTTGGGCTCTTTACATCATATCTAAATAAAGAAAAATAAAATACACCAAATACAACAGATGAAAACTAGATCTATTCTCCTCTTCTTCAAGTCTTCATCCTATGCTCCTTGAAGCGTTTCTTCATGTACTCCATCATTCTAAGAGCTTGAGCTTGAGCTTCCATTAAGCTTCATTTAATGCATCCAATGCTAAACCTAGAATCTTAATATCCAAAAGCAATGTTAAACAAAACAGTTTTGTTATCATTAAAATCAATGATTATAGTGTAAGTGCACCAATAAGATGTTGAAATATAACTTGCTTTCACTTCCCTCTTTTTAACAACATCACAAATGTAATGATATTGTATTTCAATGTGTTTCCCTCTTGAAGTATTAGTACCACAACACCACAAATGTGTTTTCCTCTTGAACTATTAGTACCACTATCGATAAGGCCGATTGCTGCTTGGTTTTCAAAATATATTTGAGTTGGTCTAGATATTAATTAAACCAATATTTAAATTATTTAAAAACCTTCTTATGCAAACAACATGAGTGATGGCTATACTACAAGCAATATATTCAACTTCCTGTGTGTATCTAGCAACACACCCTTGCTTCTTACTACCCTAAGAAATAGCTCTGCCTCCAAAGGTAAAAAGTGTCCCAAAGTGGACTTTCCATTATTTTTGTCACCACCAAAATCGACATCCATATAGCCAATTACATTAAGCTCTTCTACTTGATACATAAATTTATGATGCATTGTTCCTTGTAAGTATTTACTTATCCTTTTTACAGCTTCCCAATGAGCTAGTACAAGATTACTTTGATATTTGCTATTACTTTGATATTGGCTAACAAAGCTTACTGAATATACTAAATACCATCTAGTTCATAACATAGCATACATTAGACTTTCAACTACTTGAGCATATGGTAGATTAAAATGTTGTTTTCTCTTTCCGGGAGATTGGTCCTTGCTTAATGTTTTCATGTACATATATAGAGTATGTGCTAGAGTACAATTTTGCATTCCAACTTACTTCAATATTTAGTGCAAGTATTTTTCTTCATTTATACTCAATATTCTATCCTATTTATTCCCAAGGATTTTGGATTCCAAGGACAGAGGATGCCTCTTCCATGTGATTCATTACAAATTTTAAAGTAGGTTCAATATTTATTTCATTTAACATGCAATATCATTTCTGGCAAGCAAAATATCGTTAACATACAAGGAAAATATTATGAAATTGCTCCCACTTTTCACCACATAGACATAATTGTCAACCATATTCAAGATAAAAATCATTATGACAATCACATCATGAAATTTGAGATAATTGGGAATTGAGCAGTTCTACCCCGTGGTATCACGTAAGCAAGGAATCTGATTGTTTTACAAACTTTCTTTGATTCAATAAACTTGATTCTCAAAAAATTGAATATGAGAATTAAGAAAAAACCACAACTTATGTAACTAGAATCATATGGGGAGATCTAGTATCTTCCCATTTCAGGATCCCCAAGAGTATCAAGGTATACCTAAAGGGTGGCATAGCACAACATCCTAAGTGTTGTGTCTCCTCAAATAAGTCCTAGCATCATGGCACTCTATTCTTCTCAACAGGTTGATGAGGCCCTTGAAAGCACTAGAGGAGGGGATGATTAGTGCTAAAGGCGGTAAATAAATTGTTAATTGAAATTAATGTAGATTTAATGTATACTCAAGCAATTCACAAATATAACATCAATCACAATGCAAGCATGTATAATGGAAGCCCAAATCCAAGTAAAAACCACTACCTAGATCTCCCAATCTAGGATTTTTCCCTAAGTCGAACTCGAAAAACTAATCGGTACTTATGGGGTACCAAACCCTTTTACAAACCTTCTTGATATACCAATCAAGAGCAAACCCCTCTTACTCAAGAGGAGAGGAACCCACAACCCAGGCCCTCAGATTACAAGTAGATGAACGAATAAAACTAAATTAAATAGAATTTAGCTCCTATGGATCACCCCAAAAAGATATGCAATCAATTATATTAAATAGCTATCTAGGAGACTAGAGTGAACTCTCTTAATGAATGTATGAAGGTGACACAACAGGGAGTTGAGGTGGTTGAGCTCCAAGGAAGGTGGTCTTCAAGAACAAGAGCTCAAATCACCTCCAATGAACACCAAGTGTAAGCTTTAGCTTAATGTAGACTTGAATGTGCTTTAGAGTGAGTTATAAGGTGTTCTCTAACCTCTTATATATATAGAGGGCCGTTTGGACTATTTTAGATGTGCAAGAGACCCCTATTCAACGGGTCAATTATTTCCCAATTTGATTTGCCAATGGCTTATTGAGTTGGTCAAAAAGTACTTTATCTAACGTTAGGTACTCAATTAGGTACAAAGTTCGCTATCTCTAGGAGTCGCTCTATTTGACCCAAAATGTCCTATCTAACGTTAGGTAAACTTTGTCTAATGTTAGGTCAACTACCTAACGTTAGATGCTCAGTTCAATGCAAAGTTCGTTATTCAATGGATACCTCAAGGTGGCCTCAACCTACTACCTAACATTAGATATCTACTACCTAACGTTAGATGGACTGTAAATAGTCCTCCAACTATCCAAATGAGTCTTGTTGATCCTATGGGGTTCTAGGATGATCCGTAACACCTAAGGATATGCTTTATCATGTTTTTGACCAAAATAGACTTATGCAAATGGTGCCCTAATAATGTAAATTGATGCTAATCTAATTGTGGCTTTCCTTACATTCTAAAGAAATTACAACCCAATTCCTAAAATTACAAAAAGACCTAACTTTGATCTCCTCCTTCTTGGCTTTGTATTTCGTCCAGAGATCCTCAACCTGAAAATTAATCTTGCAATATTTATGCATAAGATCCAATTTTAATCTTAACCACTTGATATGCTCGTTATCATCAAAACCATCATTAAAGTCTAATGTGGTGTCTAATTGCTTATGCATCTACATTCTCTCCCTTTTTGCTGATGACAAACATTCAATGGAGAGGTTGAAAAAACGCCCCCTTGCTAAGTACTCTCTTTCAAACATTTGGAGATATTAACAATGAAAGCCATATCAAAGAAGCAATATGCAAGAAGTACATGCTATACACATTTCAACCTCATATCATCCTCCTCCTTTTGACATCATTAAAAAAAAGAGAGTGGTTTAGCATGTAACAACCCAAACATTTACATAGCTCATATCATAGACTTGCATGATTCAACTTGAAGGTCACACATATAGCTCAATAAAAACATCATAAGTTCAACAAGGTTCATAGAAATAGCAAAAGCAATAGTTTTGAAAAAATAATAAAACTAGCTATTACAATCCATAGAAATTAACTAAAGATGTTTTTGTAGCCCAAGGTCTACCAGTACATGAGATGAAATTACTAATAAGACTACACATGATTAGTCCAAACTAAAGCTAGAGATGGCGACACAAGGTTAGTTACGACGCTTCCCTTTTCCTTTTCCCTCAAACAAGGTGTGAATATCCTCCTTTATTTGGGAAATGTCATGACATACTTCAAACAAATCATGAGCAAATTGGTGATGAACACTCACAAAGTAGTTGTTGTACGCCTCGTTCTAAAGGCACATGCTCTCAATAGAACTAGCCAACTAATTTATTCTGGAGATGGTGTCTTGCACGATGTAGTTGTCATAGTCCATGCATGTGTGTGGATGTGTCTTAGCCCACTCCCAAGGTTGGGGACTGATAAATACGCATTTATTCATGATAAAATGCTGACTTATGTTAGTTCATAAGCTTAACATTGCATGTGGCATTGTGAATAATGCATAACATTCATTACATTGCATTTAGGATGATTTGTGTAGTTTGCATATTAATCTCTACATTTTTTATGGCCAGGGGGCAATGCAACATCTATACGGGCTTCGGATGAAAAATTCAACCATATGGATGGATCCAGAATAATGATCGCAGTCCATCGGCGCAAAAACCACTCCGATCAGAGCTCCGTAGCACCGTCTACAAGAAGGAGTTGAACGGCCATGATGGCACCACGTGGCACCATCGTAGCCCTCTAGCCCGACTACAGTAGTTCCTCCCAAGCCACGCTCACAAAATCTTGGTCATTGGATTCAAATCCAATGGTCGTCGAGAGGCCACGTCACCCGCCTCAAGCCAAGCAGAGAAGAGCTTCATACAATCTTGACCGTTGGATTAAGATCCAATGATCGTGGGCATGTGAGCCTTAATTCCAAAATGAGACTCAAAGTCACCCTTAATGCAGCGGTTAGTGCCTCCACCTGTGACACACGGTCGAGCGTTCGAAGCCTCATGCGTGGAATAGACCCGCAAAAGCACATGCGGGTTAAATTGGGTCTTCAGATACGATTTGAATAGCTATGAAGGTAGAGACGCAACGCAATCCAATGCACCAGATGAGAGGAAGCCCCATACACACATGATAATGCACAAGCGAATCTGCGATTGTACGTGCAATAGGCGAGGGGTGCTATCTAAGTCGACGATCCAACAGCTCACAATGTCTCCCGCACGATCAAGCATGCTTAAGGCATGATCGTAGCTCTTCATCCTCGATATGATGGTAGCAATACACTCCAGCAGGAAACAGCTGCAGTCCTCTTCAATGCCAGCTACGGCGTGTGCCAGCAAGAGCGAAATCAAGGGCCAGCACAGCATCGTTGCGATCAATGAGCGAGATGCACGGTAAGCGAAGCCCACTGCGATCCAACGTGGCGCAGCGAGTCACAGCTCGCCTCAGCAAGTACCAGCAGGCGCATGAGCTAGCTACAGTAATGAATGAACAAGAGCCTACAACAATGTCTTATATGTCACTAATTGTCTCATGCCTATTTTAGCCCCCTCTCATCCACTATATAAGGCCCTACACACCCCCCTTTCCTACCCATCTCTACCTAGATAATCCTTCCCATCCTAGAGCTCTAAGAAGCATTCCAAGCTCCCGAAAGCTCTATTCCCAAGGTCGAAAGGCTCCCTATTAGTGTAGAATCCTATCCCTCCACCAAATATTCCTCCCTCATCACGTCACTTTCATAAGGAACCCTAGAGTCATCCCCTCACCTCTATTCAACCAGACGATCACCTCCACCTCCTCACCACCATTCCTACAGCCTAGTCAAGTGGTCGTCTACTCGAATTCCTCCTACAACTCATCCCCGACGTCCAGCACCTCACCTCCTCCATCCAAGCTGCTACCAAGCGCCATCGTCTCGCTAGACATTTGTTTTAGGAAATTTCCTCTCACTTTCATTTCCTTTGTCTCTCTTAATATATTTCTACTTAGTGTAATAGTAATAAATTTCATTCTATCTCAATAAATTAGTTTTCCTTCATTTCTCTACTCTCTTTCTTTATTTATTTTTTTAACTTAGTTAGCTCTTTGTTTTGATATTCTGTTCTTACTTATAAAATACCAAAAAAATAACAAAACCCTAAAAACACCAAAAAGAAACAAAGTGAAATGCGAATTTCAAAGAAACAAACATCGCCTCCCCGTGTTCGACCCGAGACTCACTTTGAGTTTCGGTAAATTTTATTTGGTAAGCAATATTTTTACGACTACGATGATGGGTTTTACAAAGCCCTAATTTTTCTCGCAAAATTTACGCTCACCAGGGATGTGGGATGTCCTACGAATAATAATCATATAGGTAGGATGGCTCATTAGAACTCCCACCTACCTCTCCTTGATCATCCTCATCCATGTCATCATTGTTATCATCCTCCTCCTCATCATCATCATCATCATCCATGATATGCATTTTCCTTGTCGTGGTGACATTGAAACAATCATGATTCTAGATCTTGATGAATTGAAGGGACTCAAGGGGAACACTGATAACACCACGCAATGGGGTAGTAATTAGGTTGAATATGGCCCATCTTTAGAATAAAAGGCACAACATAAAGTAGAATAGGAGCATTGCATGCATCAAGTACCAAGATTGCTTATAAACTGTATTAATGGCCATTTTGTAAAGCATTTGTCAAAGCAGGCCTCAGATGAGCAATCGGACCGCACGGATGGATTCAGGACGACGAACGGAGTCTAACGGACTCAAAATCGGCCAAATCCGACATCCGGAGCTCCCACAATGGGCCCAAGAAATCCTGACCGTTGATCTGGAGATCAACGGCCTAGAACGCGCCACGTCGCCCCGCCCCCGCCGCCCGCACGCCCCCAAGCCAGCCAAGGACGCATCTCGGCCGTTGATCTTCGATCGAACGGCCGAGATCCGCGCGCTCGCCCGCGGTCGCCGCGACAAAGCGCGGGCGTGGCGCAACGGTTAGCGCGCACGCCCGCGTCGCGGCGACGCGCGTTCGATTCGCGCGGAGCGAAAATCATTTGCGGGCGAAGGGCGCGGCAAAATTGAGCCGCGCGATCAGAAGCGAGTGGCCAGGATTGCGCCACGCGACGCGACGACAGCACCCCACCTCCCACGCGCGCGCGCACGCCGGGCGGAAACGCGCGCGCGCACGCGCGCCCGAAGCGCGATCCTAGCGCAGGCGCGGGAGGATCTCAGCCGTCCGATCATCAATCGGACGGCTCTCGTTCGACAGCCACGGATCGCGCCTGAAGAGAGAGAGGGGCAGGCGGCTGACCGGCAGCAGAAGGCCTTCACCGACGTATATGGAAGCGGTTTTAGCGACGTTCTGGATGTCGCTAAAGCACATTCTTCTTTTAGGAAGCCCTTAACTCTATTTAAACCCCCTTCTACCACCATTCAAGGCATCCTCTCCCACTTGCAACTACTCCACTCCTCTCCTAGCTAGTCTTAGGCACTCTTGTAATCGCCGGAGACGACGAGCCGCCGACGGAGCCTCCTCCACCGCCGTGGCTGCCTCGTCGCTCTCCACTCTCTCTCTACCTCTCTCTCTCTCTTTTAAGCTTTCATTTACTTTTGTTGAAGCATGTATTTAATATTGTAAACCATGAACTATGAATGCATGTTTAATGAAATTATTTTTCATTTAGTTGCCTTTTTAATTTCTGTTTAAAGTGCATGATCAAAACCAAGAGCTTTCTAACCCTAAACTCTCTCTATCTCTCGCTTTTCAAAATCGTTTCTTTCGCAAGAAAAACTCCGCCTTTTTCGTGACAACAAGTGGTAAACAAAATCCGATTTCCACGCCTCCCTGAGATCGACACTCGGACTCACCTCCGTTTACTTCTTTTAAAACCGACGTATCAAGTGCAACTATAACGACACCTCTTAACACACACGCACGAAGGCACGTCAGTTTTTGGCACCGTTGCCGGGGAGGCAACGGATTTGTTTTATCACCTCCATTCCACCTTCATTCTCATATCGTCTAATGCCCTACTTTCCTTTTTACTTGACGGATGCAGGAATTCGGCGCATGGACGGCGAAGCAACGCATTCCACTATGGTAGCAAGGAAGTAGACGCCTCGAGGACCGATAGTGAGTACTCTCTCTCTCTCATTGTTTGCTTGCGTGAAAAAGCTAAAAAAAATCATAAAAACTGAAAAAAATTGGCGTGGCGAATGATTGCTTGACCCACATTCTTAACACACCACCCTACAAAAAATGTACACTCTAATATACTGGACAAATTCTTGGAGTGTTCTTTTCTTTCTCTCTTGAGTGGTGTTTGCGAAGCCACCGTGAGTTGACCTGGGCCGCACCACTCAACCCTAAAACTGACTCATCTAATAGAAGCTGCATGATTATCAGGATGAGTACACTAGGGTTTTAGAGCCTCTACAAAATAAAAGGAAATCTACTTTCACTAAGTTGTGTGCAGAACTTGACGTGCCCACTGAAACTTGTTTGAAAAAATTAAGACACGTCAACCCTAAAAAGTACTTAAGTAAGGATGAAACACTAAAAAGACACTATATCTTAACAAATCCTTGCTTGAAAATCATGTTTTGCTAGAAGCACACACTTTGAAAGTAGAACATTAAGAGGCACCACCCCAATCAACGCCTCATCACATCACCCTAAGCACAAGCACTATCCTAGCCCTTTAAAACTGAGTAGACGTGCCCTAGGCAGGACTGAGTTAAGTCTCAAAAGGTGAGGTTTTGTCTGCTAGGCACTTGGCTTTCATTCCCTTGGTAGAATCTGGTGACTAGGCTGCGGGGCAGTGTCAAACGACCGTGGTTGTGGGGTCTATGGAACCGGAGGCGTAAGCCAAAGGAAGAACCTTCCCTGCAATCCCCTCGTAATCAACCTGGCCAGATTAGCCTTGAGAAGGGAAGTCCAGTGCTTACGGACTTAATCACCCTTTGTGAGATTTCTAGGTCTCCTAAGGAATACACCATAAGGATTAGGCTTGCGTGCTTGATTGAAACACATTTCTCGCATCTGTCGCCCTCCGCATCCCCTCCAGTTCTTCTCTAGTGTATGCACGGGAGGCGCTCACTGCATCCCGAATTGTGTGTTTTGGGGCAGGAATCTAGGCGACGTAATTCTGTTGAAAACATGGCTGAACCTAGGGTAGATGAGGCTGAAGATCAACCCCCACCAGATGCTATGGCTGTCGTCCAGGCTCAAATCAATGCTAACCATCGGCTTCAGCAACGACAAATCCACACCATCATGCAAGCCATACAACGGTTACAGAACCCGCAAGAACAACCACCACCTTTCAATGACATACCAGGACAACCACCACTTGATTTACCACCATTTCAGAACCAGCCAAGACCCCTCCGTGATTTCTATAACCCTTCTGCCATTAGAGTCGAGCCACACCTTAGTATCCCCGAAGGGGGAGACGATTTTGAGCTAAAACCTAATGCATTAAGTCTAATCCAGAGCCACTTTCATGGAAGCTCAAATGAAGACCCCTTTCAGCACCTAGAAGATCTCGACCGCACAGCAAGAACAGTAAAACCTAGGAACATTAGCCTTGATATTGTTCTAATCAAGATGTTCCCTTTCTCATTAAGAGACAAGGCTTCTCATTGGCTTAGAACCCTAGGTAGACCCATCACCACCTGGGAGGAACTGAGGCATGCATTTTTAAAGAAATTCTTCCCCATAGGAAAGACCAATGCCCTCAGAAGAGCTATCACTACCTTCACACTCCAGGGTGGGGAACAATTTCATGAGGCGTGGGAAAGATTCAATGAACTTTTGAGGAAATGCCCACACCACGAAGTTCCAAGGTGGCAATTGGCCCAGATCTTCTACCACGGTCTGGATAGCAACCTACGGAACTTCGTCGATGCCTCATGCGGGGGAAACTTCCTAAACAAAGATGAGGAGAGCGCGTTTGAGCTCTTTGAGTCTATGAGCGAGAATTCGCTCAACAATGCCTCCATGAACCAGTTTAACAGATCCAGTCAACCCCGTGGTGGGATTTATGAGGTGCAAGCAAATTCTGGAATGGTTGACATGGACATTATTGCCAAAAGTTGGATCGAGTGGAATTGGTGGACAAGAAGATTGATGAGCTTCTAAACCAGACCAGGAACCCCTTGCAGACTTTCACCCTAGCAAAAGGAGCACATAATGTTGACCTGGTCCAACCCTTCACCCAACTAAACCTGGAACAACCCCCAACCATGTTCCAAGGAGGGACCTTTGCTCCCTCGACCCTTGATTACTCCCTTCCTTCTTCATCAACATCGGCTATTCTAGAAGATGTGCAAGCCGTCCAAGGATATGCAAAACCTGACCCTTTCTCCAACACTTACAACACCGGCTGGCGTAATCACCCCAACTTTGGTTGGACAAACCAGAAACTACCGCAATTCCAAAACCAGCCCAGGCCAAACCAACAGCCACACTTGCCCCCCTATCAGCAAGGACCACCAGTTAGACCCCAATATAACCAAAATAGGGCGGCCCCTCCCCCACAAAACCAAATGGACACCCTAATAAAGATGATGGCTGACATGAACCAAAAACATCAGGAGGAAATGGCCTTGGTAAAGGGACAGTTAAGCCAACTCTTGGACTGTAAACAGCAAGGATCTCTACCTTCCCAACCACAACCAAACCCGCGAAACATAATTAACAGAGGCCCCAATTCGCAAGGGTTCCAAGGCAACCCCGGGCAGTCTCATATGGTCCAACCGGCTCCACAAACACCTCCTGGGTTTGGCGCCTCTTCATCCTCATCTTCTCAAGGATCACCCCATGGCCCCAATGCCTCTGCGAATGCAGTGACCTTGAGAAGCGGCACCAAAACCAAGGATCCCAAATGGCCGACTCTCCCCGAGACTTTACCCGACTTAGAAGAAGCACCAACCAAGGACCCAAACATGGAACCAATCCAGACACCCTATCCTGAGGCCTTGGAAACAATCAAGAGAAAAAAGAATACTGTGGAAACTGAGGAGCTGATGGAAATTTTTAAACAAGTACAGATTAATATTCCGCTTCTAGAAGCTGTCAAACACATCCCCGCTTACGCCAAGTTCTTAAAGGATGCCTGTACACCCAAGCGTAAGCCGAGACCTCAAGCACCTAGGAAGGTTGTACTCTCTGAGCAAGCCAGTTCCGTGATATCAAGCAACCTTCCACTCAAACGAACTGACCCAGGAGCACCCCTGATTTCCTGCAACATCGGGGACATGACATTTGATAGAGCGCTCCTGGACCTAGGTGCTTCTATCAACCTAATTCCCACAACCTTGTACCACCAATTTGGTTTTGGGGAGCTGGCACCAACCCCTGTCACCATCCAGCTGGCGGATAGATCAGTGAAAACCCCGAAGGGGGTTGTCGAGGATGTGATTGTACGGGTCAAGGACTTCTATTTCCCAGTCGACTTTTTGGTGCTCGACATGGAAGTCCCTGAAAAATTACAGAACGCACCCATAATCTTAGGCAGACCTTTCTTAGCCACGGCTAAAGCAAACATCGATTGCGACACGGGATGTATGGAAATCGCCTTCGGAGACAGGAAAATGCAATTAGATATCTTCCGGGCAACAAAGTCTTTTGATTGTGATTACATTGAGGAACATGATCCCGTGGAAACTTTAATCGAGGAATGCCTTACCCTCAATTCTGTCTCAGACCACCAAACCCGTAGTTCTGACTCGCCACCATCATTACCTGTGGACCTCTGTAAGGCTGAGTATCATCACATGACACCATTTGAAGAAATCAATATTGATCAACTACCGCCCTTTCCATTCCCATCGACTGTGGTCCCACCCGCACCTGAACTTAAACCATTGCCTGAGAATCTCAAGTACGTCTTCTTGGGACCTGGCCAGACCTTCCCAGTGATTATTAATTCCCATCTAACCAAGGATCAGGAACTAAGGTTGACTGCAACTCTTTCAGAACATCGGGCCGCCATTGGTTGGACCATCTCAGATCTAAGAGGAATTAGCCCCACCTATTGCACCCACAAGATTTACCTGGAAGACGGGGCCCGACCTTCCCGCCAGATGCAGAGACGGTTAAACCCTAACATGCGGGAGGTCGTTAAAAAAGAAATTATCAAGTGGCTCGACGCCGACATCATCTACCCTATCTCTGATAGCCCCTGGGTGAGCCCCACTCAAGTGGTTCCAAAGAAGGCTGGGCTCACCGTTGTCACTAATGATCATGGCGAATCCATTCCCACCCGCACCACCACCGCATGGCGGGTGTGTATTGATTATAGGAAGCTTAACGAAGCCACTAAGAAGGACCACTTCCCCTTGCCATTCATTGACCAAATCCTTGAAAGATTGGCAGGGCAGAAGTATTTTTGCTTCCTGGATGGATATTCAGGATATAACCAAGTCGCAATTGCTCCGGAAGATCAGGAAAAGACCACATTCACTTGCCCGTATGGCACATTTGCATTCCGTCGAATGCCGTTCGGGTTATGCAACGCACCTGCAACCTTCCAGCGTTGCATGCTAGCCATTTTTTCAGAAATGGTGGGTGAATACTTGGAGGTCTTTATGGATGATTTCTCTGTATTCGGGAATTCATTCGACCATTGTTTGAGCAACTTGGAGAAAATCCTGAAACGATGTATCGAGGTTAACTTGGTGTTAAGTTGGGAAAAGAGCCATTTTATGGTTCAAGAAGGAATTGTCCTCGGACACATCGTTTCGCATAAGGGCATCGAGGTAGATCGAGCTAAGGTTGATTTAATTTCCAAACTTCCTCCACCTAGTTCGGTCCGACAGATTCGTTCTTTCCTAGGACATGTTGGCTTCTACCGAAGGTTCATCAAAGACTTTTCCAAACTTTCCAAACCCTTGACCGACCTTCTAGCCAACGACGCAACTTTCCACATGTCTCCTGATTGCACCCAGGCTTATCAGACCCTCCGGGACTTAGTCTCCACCGCACCTGTACTTCAACCCCCAGACTGGTCCCAGGATTTTGAGATTATGTGTGACGCATCATATTTTGCCATAGGCGCTGTCCTGGGACAAAGGCAAGACAAGAAGCCCGTGGTGATCTACTACGCGAGCAAAACGTTGGACGAGGCCCAGCGTAATTATACGGTCACAGAAAAAGAGTTGCTTGCTGTAGTCTTTGGACTGGAAAAATTCCGATCATACTTGCTGGGATCCCACGTGACTATCTACACCGACCATTCAGCCATCCGGCACCTGTTGGCCAAAAAGGACGCAAAACCCAGGCTCATCAGATGGATCCTGCTTTTGCAGGAATTTGACCTGGAAATCCAAGACAAGGCCGGATCGAAAAATGTGGTGGCTGACCACCTGTCAAGACTTCATCCAGACCACATTGGACCCTCCCTACCTCTATCTGATACCTTCCCTGATGAACACATCCTAGCCGTGCAAGACAAGAAAATGCCATGGTATGCTGACTATGTCAACTACCTGGTTATAGGACAAACCCCGCACAGCTAGTCCAGACAGCAACGGGACAGGTTCTTGGCTGAGGCCAAGCACTATTTCTGGGATGATCCCATGCTGTTTCACCTCTGTGCTGATCAGATCATCAGGAGGTGCCTCCCCGAAGACGAGGTTCAGAGTGTGCTTTCCTTTTGTCATGACCAAGCATGTGGCGGCCATTTCTCTGGCAAAAAAACAGCTGCAAAAGTTTTGCAGTCTGGATTTTATTGGCCGTCCCTATTCAAGGATGCACACATCTTTGCCAAGACTTGCTCACGATGCCAAACACTAGGGACAATGACCAAAAAAGATATGATGCCCCTTCAGCCCATTTTGATTGTCGAAATTTTCGACGTTTGGGGTATCGATTTTATGGGCCCCTTTCCACCATCCAACGGCTTCGAGTATATCTTGGTCTCGGTAGACTATGTTTCCAAATGGATTGAAGCCGTCGCCACCCGACGATGCGATCACAAGACGGTCATGGACTTTGTAAAGAAGAACATCTTTTCCCATTTTGGAATACCCAAGGCCATGATCAGTGATGGTGGAAGCCATTTTATCCATTCCCAGTTCCGTGCCCTACTTAGAAAATACGGGGTAAACCACCGCATTGCCACCCCGTATCATCCACAAACAAATGGGCAGACTGAGGTCTCAAACAGACAAATCAAGAACATTTTACAGAAGACTGTGAGACCTGACAGGAAAGACTGGTCCACACGACTTGATGATGCCCTGTGCGCAAAGGACTCTTCAATTATCTGAGCTTGAAGAAATTCGTCGGGACGCCTTTGACAATAGTCGGCTATATAAGGAGAAAATGAAAGCCGTCCACGACCGACTCATTCATAGGAAAACCTTTGAGCCAAACCAACAAGTCTGGCTATTTGATGCACGCCTGAAACTCTTTCCAGGGAAACTTAGGTCCAAATGGACAGGACCATTTCGGGTGGTCAAGCCCTTTTCCAATGGGGCAGTCGAAATCGCCGATCTTAATACCGGGCACACCTTTACAGTCAATGGTCAAAGATTGAAGCATTTCCTGGCCCAGGTACCCCCCAAGGAAAGTGTCACCCTTGTTGAGGGCTGACACCAGGCACCGCCCAGCTGGAGGCGTTAAACTCAGCGCTTCCTGGGAGGCAACCCAGCGGATTCAACTGATCTGGTAGTTTACGTCACTCAGGTACTATCTTTTTGAACCCTTTTGCATCCATGCATCTGCCAATGAGGACATTGTTCAACTTAAGCATGGGGGGGATGGTAAACTGCATAATCCTGAGCTTAATTAATCAGTCTGAATGAATAAATTAATTGATTAAAAAAAAAAAAAAAAATGAATTTAGGAAGAAAAACTTAGGCATTAGAAACTTGTCAATAGTGGGAAATAATACAAAAAGAACTTAAACACTTAGACTTTTCAGGCCTTCAGGCTTAATTAGCCCTGGTGTCCATTAAAATATGGATTTAGCGGCGAACCCTTGCAACTTTAAGCTATTCTAATCCACCTAATAAATAAGGTAATAAGTATACGACTTATCAACTCACCCTCTAACTCAGGAAAACTTTGAGTCTAAGCATCTACACACATTTTTGCACAGACTCACTTCTCGGAGATTTTGACAGAAATTGGGTAGCTAATGAACGCTCTAGGGTGGTATGGCTGGCAAGTTGTCGTGGGTAACAGCCCATTGGCAGGTTGTCCAGAACCCAGCCACAGGCCATTTCTTTTTCACTGCCTCTAGGTACATTTGAGATTAGGGAAGCCACCTACGTAAAAAAAAAATAATAATTAAAAAAAAAAAAAAAAAGAAAATAAACCACACTTCACCGCACAAGTATGGCTGGCAAGTGATCGTGGGTAACAGCCCATTGGTCGGTTGTCCAGAGCCCAGCTCAATAATTGCACAAAAAAAGAAGACCAAAAACACCTAAGGAAGAAGCGGGGAAGTAGTACAAGCCGGGGAGATATACACTGGAAAATCCTTGTGTTGACCCCAAGTAAAATGAACGCAGGGAGAAAGCTACCAATCGAACAAATACACCTTCAGGCAAAAATTTATTTTCTTTTCCGGTCACCTAGAGGCGTAGAAACTCGAAGTCTGTCTCAATTACCGTTAAGTAAGTCTATCACAACATTCACACCAAGATGCTTAGCACTTAGGGTTTTGACCGAGTTTTGGGTGGGTTGGGTAGCCGTAAAAAGTTACCAACCCACACTGAATTCTAAAAATTCTAAAAAGACATATATAGATATATACGTATACATAAGTATAGTTATATATACAAAGCAAGGATTCGGGCGATTCGTATTTTGGCAGACACCCGGGCGCTGCTTAGTCTTTGTAGATTAAGATCTTCGTATAGTTCCTCTTATTGACAAGTAACGAAGTGCCTAAGCAATTACTTCTTGAATTCGCCAAAGAAATAAAGGCTAGAATAAACCTTGCTAGGGACTAGCAAGGAGTAAGCATGGGGGTATGATAACACCACGCAAGGGGGTAGTAATTAGGTTGAATATGGCCCATCTTTAGAATAAAAGGCACAACATAAAGTAGAATAGGAGCATTGCATGCATCAAGTACCAAGATTGCTTATAAACTGTATTAATGGCCATTTGTGTAAAGCATTTGTCAAAGCAGGCCTCAGATGAGCAATCGGACCGCACGGATGGATTCAGGACGACGAACGGAGTCTAACGGACTCAAAATCGGCCAAATCCGACATCCGGAGCTCCCACAATGGGCCCAAGAAATCCTGACCGTTGATCTGGAGATCAACGGCCTAGAACGCGCCACGTCGCCCCGCCCCCGCCGCTCGCACGCCCCCAAGCCAGCCAAGGACGCATCTCGGCCGTTGATCTTCGATCGAACGGCCGAGATCCGCGCGCTCGCCCGCGGTCGCCGCGACAAAGCGCGGGCGTGGCGCAACGGTTAGCGCGCATGCCCGCGTCGCGGCGACGCGCGTTCGATTCGCGCGGAGCGAAAATCATTTGCGGGCGAAGGGCGCGGCAAAATTGAGCCGCGCGATCAGAAGCGAGCGGCCAGGATTGCGCCACGCGACGCGACGACAGCACCCCACCTCCCACGCGCGCGCGCACGCCGGGCGGAAACGCGCGCGCGCACGCACGCCCGAAGCGCGATCCTAGTGCAGGCGCGGGAGGATCTCAGCCGTCCGATCATCAATCGGACGGCTCTCGTTCGACAGCCACGGATCGCGCCTGAAGAGAGAGAGGGGCAGGCGGCTGACCGGCGGCAGAAGGCCTTCACCGACGTATATGGAAGCAGTTTTAGCGACGTTCTGGATGTCGCTAAAGCACATTCTTCTTTTAGGAAGCCCTTAACTCTATTTAAACCCCCTTCTACCACCATTCAAGGCATCCTCTCCCACTTGCAACTACTCCACTCCTCTCCTAGCTAGTCTTAGGCACTCTTGTAATCGCCGGAGACGACGAGCCGCCGACGGAGCCTCCTCCACCGCCGTGGCTGCCTCGTCGCTCTCCACTCTCTCTCTACCTCTCTCTCTCTCTTTTAAGCTTTCATTTACTTTTGTTGAAGCATGTATTTAATATTGTAAACCATGAACTATGAATGCATGTTTAATGAAATTATTTTTCATTTAGTTGCCTTTTTAATTTCTGTTTAAAGTGCATGATCAAAACCAAGAGCTTTCTAACCCTAAACTCTCTCTATCTCTCGCTTTTCAAAATCGTTTCTTTCGCAAGCAAAACTCCGCCTTTTTCGTGAAAACAAGTGGTAAACAAAATCCGATTTCCACGCCTCCCTGAGATCGACACTCGGACTCACCTCCGTTTACTTCTTTTAAAACCGACGTATCAAGTGCAACTATAACGACACCTCTTAACACACACGCACGAAGGCACGTCAAACACCATAGTGCAAAGCAATGCGCACTATGATGTTGGAGAAGGGTAGGAAATTGACCGATTCCTTGATCATCTCATTAAGAACAATCTTAGCCCAATAAAGAGGTTTCTTGGTGAGTACATCATAGGTGATAAAGGCTAAGTCAAAGGAGATGTGATTAAACCTGTTTGATTTCCTTTTAGGAAAGAGGCTATAGTAAAGAATCCTAGTAATCAACTTTGGGAGAGGATACATAATGTTAGGTGTCAAGCAGTAGTTGCGTACAATAGCACTTTCTAAGGGTCCTAAGTCCCTTAGGATGCCATGGTAACCAAGTTCATGAGATATAGATTGAATGGTAGAACCAGAGTGAGGGACCCCAAAAATCCCTAAAAGTTTAACAGAGTCAAGTACAATATTTTTGCCAAAAAGATTGGTCTTAAGAATTTTTCCAGAAGAGGGATGGTTAGACCAAGTCATGTTGGCATACCAAATTTTTGTCAAAAAGGTGTAGTGAATGCCATTTTGGTTATAGTCAAAGTAGGTTGAGAAGCCATTCATGTGAAACATTGATTTTAAATCAAATTTCTAAAGTCATCCCAGATAATGGATCAAACTGGATTGGCAGTAAAAGTGAAAAATTTAGTAAGACGCTCCTTTGCCTCATCAGAATGGGCATACCAGAGGAGCTCCGACTGAAACGAGTCAAAGGGCACATCACTAGAGGATGCCGGTCCCTTCCCCTTGTCCTTTCGGGATTTAGGTGCCAAAGGAAGAATATAGATGACAAATTTGAGTATGGAAATGAACAAAAAAAGATTGAACTAGTCAAGATAAACTGACTAACGTTAGGTCAGGATGAACTAATGTTAGTTCTAATGGCTTGTTGAGCGGAAGATCTACGCAAAAAGGGGTTGGATTTTGGAAACTTGTCATCATAGTATGATTTACAAAGAAATCCATCAATAGATAAATTTACCGAAATTCATAAAGAGATTCCAAGTCGAACACAGGGAGGTTACATCGATCTAAAATCCATGATTATATTTTTTGGTATTTTTATTTTAAAAGCGAGATAATCACAATGACATTGATATTAACACTAAGAGAGAGAGAGAGAACAATCACTTTGTAACTGAATACTATTTTTACAACTAGAAAGTAGGAAATTATTATATCTAGAAAGCGAAAAATTCTATTCTAGAAAGCAATAAAGAAGGAAGAGAGATGTTATCTTCCTCAATGGTTCCTTGGAGGACGAGCTGGACAGGGCGACACCTGGACGATGGAGGATGAAGACGGAAGACGAAGAACGAAGCAGGAAGAATCGGGGCGAGGCAGGGCATCGTCGTCCTCGTCGCGGGATCCATTTCCGAAACGGGGGAGAGAAAACTTTGATTTTGACCCTAGAGGAGCATCCCGGGTTTGGAACCAGCTTCTTTAGAGCTTTGGAGAGGGAGAGAAGTAAAGGGATGAAGAAGAAGTGGAGATCGTAAGGCTTTATATAGGTGTAGAGGTTGGGGGCAATTAGGCAAGCGCACCTGCCGTCTCCTCCACTCCCGCACGTCTAATGCACGCGCATGATCTTGCCTTGTTAGCCATCCGATCGCAAGATCAGACGACTTAAAAATGATCTTGCTAGCTTCTTCTTCAGCGTAACCGCATGCTCGTGCGTGCGATGGAGCATGTAGAAGAGCGTCATCACACGCATATGTGCGCCTCGACCATCCATCACACCACGTCACCGCTCCTCGACCGCCCGATCCTCATCTAACGGTGCAATTTCGCCCACACCCGCATCCTTGGCTTATTTTGCGGTGCACGAAGCTTTAACCCATGACCTTTACTTTGGCCACGAGTGCGCGACCAATGCACTATCATGGTGGATTGTCGAGAAGAGCTGAGAAGTGATGGCACGGTTGAGGAAAGAGAAGGTGCGGCGAGTCCTCATGTATTGATTGGGCCGATTTGGGCAGCCGAGATGGTGCCACGTGATGCCATCTTGGTCCTCCATCTTCTGTGACTTGTAGAAGGTGCCACAGATGTCGGATTGGGCCAATTTTCACATCGTTAGGCTGCGATCATCGATCGGAACCCATCCATGTCGGATTTATCATCTGAAGTATGGATTGACACCATCTTGACCCTTGATCTCTAACCTTCCTCAGATTATATCTGATGTTATGGTAGTTTGATCGGGGTGATCTTGGAGTTGTTGAACTCCAATCATCGCCTTAATCAGATTCGTATGATTAGATCTTCAATCTAAGGCCCCGATTAAAAGTCGCCCTGTCCCTAGCCACCAAAAAGAAATTACTATACAATTTGTACAATTTGACCTAAATGCATGATGATGCATGTTATGCAATATTTACAATGCATGATGCTTATATTATACTAAGAACATCCATTAATAGACATTTTTTGTTATTCAGATGTATGCACATCACACCCCTATGCCTATCTTTTGCTAGTCCCTAGCAAAAACTATATTCTATTTATAAAAGAATTAGGTTAGATTTCTTGGGTAAAGGTTATTCTTCAACACTACGAGATTTTTACTAAGAACCTGAACTACAAAGACACAATAGCGCCCGGGCGTCTGCCAAAATGCAAACCGCTTTAAGCCCTCGCCTTATTCAAAGAAGGAACCTTTTCTTCTTTTCTTCTTTTCTAATTTTTTTGGATTTTTTAGTTTAGGGTTTTGGAGCAGCTTTCTACGGCCACTCAACCCACCCAAGACTTTAAGAGAACCCTAAGTTCTAAGTATCTTTGTGTGAAATGTGATAGACTCACTAATCGACGATTAGAATGGACTTTGGGTTTCTATGCCCCTAAGTGACCTTGAAAAGAAATTCTACCTAAAGGTGTATCTATTCGACCTGTAGCTTTCTCCCTACTTTATTTTATGGGGTCAACACAAGGGCGAACCCAGTGTATATCTCCCCGGCTTATTCTACTTCTCCGCTTCTTCCTAAGTGTTTTGGAATTTTACATGCATTTCTTGAGTTGGGTTCTGGACAACCTACCAATGAGCTGTTACCCACGTTAACTTGCCAGCCATACTCGTACGGTGAAGTGTAGCTTATTTCCTTTTCTTTTCTTTTCTCCTTTTCTATTTTTTTCTTTTCTTTTTGGATTTTTTTTTAAGTAGGTGGCTTTCCTGATCTAAGATTTACCTAAAGGCAGCAAGAAAAGAATGGCCGTGTGACTGGGCTTTGGACAACCTACCTATGGGTTGTTACCCACGATAACTTGCCAGCCATACCACCCGAGAGGTTCATTAGCTACCTAATTTCCGTAAAAATCATCGAAAAGCGAGTCAGTGCAAATAGTGTGTAAATGCTTAGACTTAAAATCCCCACAAATTAGAGGGTGGGTTGATAAGTAGTGTACTTATCACCCCAACTTATTTAACCAAATTGAAGTAAATTCAGAATGGTGAGGACTCGATAAACAAATCCACATTTTAGTGGACACCTGGGTTAATTAAACTCGAAGACTTAATGGGTCTAAGTGTTTAGATCCTACTGTATTATTCCCTAAGGTTGAAAAATCCTAATGCCCAATTATTCTTTCCTAATTCAAACTTTTTTTCATTTTTTTAATAAAGAAAGGAAAAAAATTAAGTAGAATTTACAAGAATTCTATAGAGTTGACAAAATGATTTAGAAATGAATCCACCCTCCCATGCCTAACTGATGCAATGTCCTCACTGAAAATAAAAGGCATGAAAGGAAAGGTAGAATGTAGAAGATATCACCTGAATATGATGCTCAGGTCAGCTTTGAGTCAGACTGTATAAGTGCTGAGTTTAATGCCATCAGCTAGGTGAAGTCTAGCCAAAGAAATCACGATATGATTAGAGTGACCATGTCTGAGACGAGTTCTGGAATAATACGATCAACAAAAGGCTTCAGACGTTGACCATTGACTTTAAAAGAATTACCCGTCTTTGGGTTAGAGATCTGAATAGCCCCATTTGGAAATATCTGATTGATGATGAATGGGCCATTCCATTTTGACCTAAGTTTGCCGGGAAAGAGCTTAAGTCGAGAATCAAAGCGCCAAACCTTCTTGTTCAGCTCAAAGCTCTTTCAGGATATCAATTTATCATGAAGAGCTTTGGTCCAAGCCTTATAGATCTTGGCATTTTCGTATGTGTCATTTCTAAGCTACTCCAACTCAGATAGTTGGAGTTTCCTAGTCTTTCCGGCTAAACTCAAATCCAAATTACATTGCTTGATTGCCCAAAATGCCCTATGTTCAATCTCTATGGGTAAATGGCATGCCTTTCCATACACCTGACTAAACTGTGACATGCCGATAGGCATTTTGTATGCCGTACGGTAGGCCCAAAGAGCATCCTCAAGCTTTTGAGTCCAATCTTTACGATCAGGTCTAACCGTTTTCTGCAAAATATTCTTGATCTCCCGATTGGAGATCTCGGCCTGTCCATTCGTCTGGGGGTGGTAAGGTGTGGAGATTCTGTAATTTACCCCATATTTTGCCAGTAAACTATGGAACTGGCCATTAATGAAATGAGTACCACCATCGCTGATGATGGCCCTTTGAATCCCGAACCAATTGAAAATGTTCTTGACAAAATCGATGACCACCTTGTGGTCATTGGTTCAGGTGGGGATAGCCTCAATCCACTTCGACACGTAATCAACAGCAACGAGAATGTACTAGTGTCCAAATGAAGGGAGAAAGGGTCCCATGAAATTGATGCCCCAAATGTCAAAGATTTCGATGGGAAGAATCGGGTTTAGAGGCATCATATCTCCCTTGGTTATGCTCCTAAGTGCCTGGCATCGGGAACATGACCTCGAGAATTCCTGGGCATCCTTGAATAAAGACGGCCAATAGAATCCAGATTGCAAAATTTTTACAGCCATATTTCTCGGAGAAATGTCCACCATACGCAGATGCATGGCAGAACTCGAGTATCTTTGGAATTCATTCTCCAGAACACATCGATGAATAATCTGATCAGAGTCAATGTGGTACAATTCAGGGTCCTCCCAAAAGTAATATTTGGCCTCAGATTTGAGTCTATCTTGTTGTTGCTTAGTCCAATCCTAGGGGATTTGACCAAAGGCCAAATAATTTACAATGTCTACAAACCATGGGGTTTGGACACCTGATACTGTACGAATAGTTTCATCTGGAAAAGTTTCAACAATCCGAATATCCAGACGAGAAGAATCACTTAGAAGTCTTGAAAGATGATCCGCCACCACATTTTGTGCCCCGGATTTATCTTTGATTCAAGATCAAATTCTTGAAGCAGAAGAATTCATCGGATAAGCTGGGGTTTGGCATCCTTTTTGGCCAAGGGATGTCTCAAGGCTAAGTGGTCGGTGTGAATTATGACGTGAGACCCTAAGAGATAAGCCCTGAATTTCTCCAAAGCAAATACTACAGCTAGCGATTCCTTCTCAGTAATAATGTAATTCCTCTGGGCTTCGTCCAGAGTTTTGCTAGCATAATAAATGACAAAGGGCTTCCTGTCAATCTTTTGACCCAAAACAGCCCCGACCGTGTAATCAGAAGCATCGGTCATGATCTCAAATGGGGCTATCCAGACTAGTGGTTACAACACTGGAGCACAAGTGACTATCATTTTAAGAAAATCAAATGCCTTATGGCATGATTCATTGAAATCAAACAGCGTATCTTTGGCGAGAAGGCTGCTTAGAGGGCGAGCAACCTTAGAGAAGTCCTTGATGAACCTCCTATAGAATCCCACATGACCAAGAAATGATCTAATTTGTTTGACAGATGTGGGAGGAGGAAGTTTGGAGATAGCATCAACCTTAGCTTTGTCAACTTCAATTTCTTGTTCAGAGACAACATGACCCAAGATGATGCCTTCTTGTGTCATGAAATGACTCTTTTCCCAGCTAAGGACAATCTTGTTTTGATGCATCTTTTAAGGATCATCTCAGGATTAGCCAGGCAATAATCAAACGATTCTCTGAAAATAGAGAAATCGTCCATGAAGACTTCCATAAACTCTCCCACCATGTCAGAGAATATAGCTAGCATACACCTTTGAAAAGTCGCAAGTGCATTGCATAAGTCGAATGGCATTCTATGGAAAGCAAAGGTTCCGTAGGGATAGGTGAAAGTCATTTTTTCCTGATCCTCGAGATGGATTGGGACTTGATTGTATCCCGAGTAATCGTTTAGGAAACAAAAGTGCTTTTGCTCGGCTAGTCTTTCAAGGATTTGATCGATGAAGGGCAAAGGGAAAAGATCATTTTTCATGGCTACGTTCAGCTTCCTGTAATCGATACAAACCCTCCAAGAGGAAGCTAAACGAGTTGTGACTAATTCTCCTTTCTCATTAGTCACAACGGTAATGCCAGCTTTCTTAGGAACAATTTGCATGGGACTTACCCAAGGACTATCTGAGATCGGATAAATGATTCCTATGTCGAGCCACTTAATTATTTCTTTCTTGACCACTTCTCGCGTATTAAGGTTTAATCTCCTCTGCATCTGGTGAGAAGGGCGGGATCCATCTTCCATGAATATTCTGTGATTGCAGTAAGATGGCTCAATCCCCCTAAGGTCATGAATGGTCCAACCAATTGCCTCCTTGTGTTCCTTTATGACCATGATCAGTTTAATCTCCTACTCCCTAGTTAATCTAGCATTGATAATCACAGGGAGCGTCTTTTGAGGTTGATAGACGACTTTTCGCTTAGCGTTATAGTATTTAAGTGGTGGAAAAGTCGACTAATCAAAAATAATGAAAATAACCACTCGCAGAAGAGCGGGTCGCATCCACAGGGAGGCAATGATGCAATCAATACTTTAATTATTTAATGTTATTTCAGATAGTGCGAAATCCCTTTTCAAATCGGACTTAAAATGTGAAGGAAAGTAGATTTGCAATAACCTAAAAAGTTAAGGGTGTAAGTGCAGTTTTCCCTCACAGAAATCCTCAATAAATTTAGGGTGAATTTATGCAGTTTTCACGTGATGTGTACTAAAGACAATTAGTACTTAAATTAAGTCCAAAATCAATCTTTAAACTAGCCAATATCAATACCATGCAATTAGAAAGAACTATGAGTGTTTGAATGCAATTCTGCCACAATATCATAATAATAAAAAAAATAAAATTGGTGGCAATGGCATTGAATGTAAATTTTAATTAAGATGGAAACAGAGCTTTCTTCCTCTCTCCTCCTCGTGAGAGAGAGAGAACCGCGGGGGTCGATGCAAGGCTCAAGAGGACAGTGAAGTCGAGAGCTTTCCGACGGTGGCAGCGGCGGCGACGAAGGTGGCCGGAGGTGGCCGATGGTGGTGGCCGGAGCTCCGGCCTATGGGGCAAGAGGGCATAGCTGCTGCTGCGGCTGTGCGAGCGGGCGCGTGCGCGTGCTAGTGCGTGTGCATGCGCTTGCTATCGCGGTCTGCAGGTGGTTGGAGGTGCGCTGTGAAGAGGACTTGTGGGCAGAGAAGGTGCAGCGTTTGCTGTGCGGTGTGTGAGCGCCTTCTGCAGGGAGGAGTGGCGCAGCGTGGATGCACGCAGGGTGGAGTGTGCCTGCAACTGGCGGTGGGGCATGCTGGTGCGCGCGCTGGAAGATGGCTAGTAGGCAGGCACTTGCGGAGGGAAGCTGTAGGGGCGCGTGAGTGCGCTGGTGCGGAGAACTGCCTGCAGCAGGAGTCGCTGTTGATGACAAGCAGTTGCCTACAGCGGCTAAGGGAGAGGCGTGTTGGCTTGGTGGATGCAGCAAGGAGGCGCAGCAAGGGAGAGGCACGCTGGCTTGCGGGCATGAGCGCCTGCAGTGGCTGGATGAGAGAGCGCGTTGTAGGGCAGGTGCGGTGGAAGCAAGGCCGGCTGGAGATGAGGGGCGTGCTAGTGCGCGCAGGCAGAGAGGGTGCGGCATCTGATTTGCAGGGGGGCCGGAGAGGGTAGTTGGTGAGCGGTGCTTGTGGCAGGAAGAGGCGCACAGGCGGAAGCGTGCGCACTGGTGAAGGTTTTTCCCCGCAAGGGGGAAGAGGACACAGTGCACGCTACAATTGTTCCCCGCAAGGGGGAAGAAGATGGATCCCTGTGCACGTCGCCTCTTCTCTTTTTAACTCCTCTCTCTCCTTCCGTGCACCAATCCTGGGATTTGCAAATCCTTTTTCTGTTTTTGGCCGGCGAGCGTTGGAGAAGATTACCCCAATGTCTGGCGGGGGAGGGGGGAAAGAATCACGGCTGATATGTGTTGGGGAATTTATCCCCCCACCCTTGTTATTTCTACGTTTTATTACCTGCACATAAAAATAACAAAATAATTAAGTTATAGAATGTTATAAACTTAAATCATAAGGCATACAAATATTCTATAACTTAATTGCCATTATTAACACACCTAAACTATACGATTAAATATACTTAGGCTTAATATTAGTCCATTAAATTAGACTCATCAAATACCCCCATGCCTAAGATTTGCTAGTCCCTAGCAAAAATGAATAATAGAGGTAATCAGAAGAATTCTTCTTTTCTTATTTCAAAACTTTAGAAATCCAGACAAATGTGAAGTGCCGATAGCCTAGGTAACAGACCCAAGTGAAAGAGCCAATTCGCATTGGGAGTTCATACAACACCCTTGGCAAATATTTCTGTTGGGATAGGCAACTACTTCCCTCGGGGATAAAGCAGACGATAATCTGTAATTTGACCTCAGCGTTTGGCTTAGGTAGGAGATATCAAGTTGAATGGATTTATATTTGGTTGCACACACTCAACTGGTGCTACATATAGTCTAGCACTGCAGACTTTAGATCTCTAGACTATTAGACAAGTCAACTCAAAGAGAGGCTACACAACTATACTCTCTTGATGTTCCTGGGCACTCCCTCTTCTTTTTCTTTCTAAGATCACAAATCTTGCCAGATTTAGAAATTATGCTCACTATTTGGTAGCCTCACATGGCATCCACACTTCAATTAAAGTCCTAATAACTCTACAACTAAGTTAGAGTCCTCAACCAGTATTCAGGCGATCAGAAATACTAGAAGGTAGGTATGGGTCATATTTGGTGGAACGCAATAGGTGTTCTGTTGCCTCAGAAACATTAGAAACTTGGACTTTTCTTTTTCTTTTTTCTTTTTTTTTTTGGGTAATATAACTATTTCTTCTTTTTCTTCTTTCTATTTCTTCTTTTTCTTCTTTTCTTTCTTCCCTTTTTTTTTATTTCTTCTTGTTTTTGTTTCTTTTTCAATAAGCACAACATGATACAAACTTTTATTTACGAGGCATTATTAGGGATGATGACGGTCAAGAGGAAGTTGTGTGGCTTATTTGGTGGAAGTGCCTATTCTCGGCACCAGGAAGGAATGGATAGGACAGGCGTATTTCTGACCTTTGACACTATTACCCTCCTTCAGCTGAGGACTCTATGAAGGACGGTCGTAACCATCCACCATAGTTATAGCTTTATTAAGACTCAATCTCTGTGTATCTGCCTTATTTGGTGACTCTCAGGAATTTACTCAAAGTACGTACCCAGGAACAGAAAGTGAAAACTACACCTAACTCTGAAGTATCATCATCTAATTATCCAAAACTTAAGAGTCCTTGCACTAGACTTAGCACACTAGTAATCTCTCTACTTCTCACAAATATGAGGTGGATTTACTAGAAGATAGTATGCCTGACTCTCTATGAACTGTCCAAGGGTTCAGTAGACTACAAATGCTCATTGATTTTCCTCAAGGATCCATTACCAAGTCTACGTGCACGTGAAATAAATGTACTGGATTCTAAACTTAAGAAATAATTCAAGAAGAAAAACCTCCAATGACAAAGGTATTCTGCTAGGGACTAACCCAATCAGCTCAAGAAAAAAATTTTTTTTTTTTTATATGCTAACCTAAATGCACCTAAAATGCAAATGCACTCCCCCATGCCTAAATCCTACAATGTCCCCATTGTAAAATTAAAACAGGAGGAGAAAGGAAAGAAATCACCTGACACGGTCTGCTGGGTTGCCTCCCAACAAGCGCTGCATTTTCTGTCAGCAGCCAAACTAAGAAGGAACCTATAAGTCTGGTTCCAAACAGAAAAGGTTAGGCCCTAAGAATATGCGTAACAATGCAAGCCTAGAAAATAGGTAACCACGGATGTTGGCGAGCTGATGATGCAATGTAATTCCAAATGCTCGCCAGAAGATATGAAAGTGAAAAACCTCGTTGGTTACCTTGGGAGGTCTAGGGATAATAAACGGAATATGAAAAGGGACCTCCCGAAAAGGAATAAGTGGAGGATAACAAGGGTCCTCCAAAGTAGGATGGGTTTTAAAAGATATAATCATTATTAGTTCAAACCCTTGAATGGCGAGAGTAAAAGTACAAGCATCAATCCATACTCGCCATTCTACCCTAGGATGTACTAGCCTGATATATTCTCCAAAAAGAATGTACATAAGTAGAGATCTGAGCCAAGGATCGGTTAGGGAGTTTAAGGCTTGTTTGTAGTGTTGGAAGGTAATGGTTAAGTCCAACGAGGGCTTAGTTGGGTCCAATTCCAACAATGATTCAGATTGTGTAGACTCCCTAACAGTTGTAGACAACTTCAAGTTATCCTGCCTAGCATTAATGATCGAAGTCATATTTGAATTAAGGGTAGACTCCAAATTACAACCTTTTGATGGCAGGGTCAAAATGTAAGAATCATTATCATTCAGCTCATCCCCAGATTCGTTTGGTTCACTCAGATATTTATCGGGGTGTATCTGTGATTCATTAGGTGTTGGATCAGTATCCTCAATTATTTCTAAAGGAGGATCAGTTTTAATATTTTGGAAGAACCCTATATCATTGAATTCGTTATTGTTCTCGGGGTATAAATCCTCAAATGACGTGTTTTGTCCCCGAGAGTCTCCCATAGACTTCTCATTTTGTTTGTCCTGCTCTAATATCAACTATTTTGATGGAGGATGACTCTCAAAAGAAAGGAGGAATCTGGATTTAATCATATTATTTCTATCCTCTGGAGCTAAATCCTCAAATGATAAATAATTCTGCTGTGATTTACTCCAGATTTTCAATCCATGTTCCTCTGTTGGGGCATCCTCATCCTCTGAATTAGACTCTTCATAACCCTGAGACCAGAATTGATCATCCTTTATTCCCTTAGGGTCACCTTCATTAGGAGCATTTAAATCCTCAGGATATTGAATGATTGGTGTTGATTCCCTAAGTGGAGGGTCAGGAGTAGGCTCACTAAGAGTAGAATGGGATTCCACCAAATAATCAAGAGGGGAAGTGATAGGAACAATAATCCTCTCTTGCTTTTGACTCCAATATAGTTCAGGTGGATAATCAATATGATTGTTATCCTCTAGTGGCCGCGTCTCATTGGGAGAGTCTAAGTGATCGCTACATGAAATTGGATCCCTATTGTCATTAAATACCTCAGAATTATTTTCATGATCATGATCGGATGGGTAGGGATCAGGATTATTGGGAACCGTGTAGCTAAGTTATCTTTTTTCTTCATTTAATTGTTGACTATTCCTCAACATCTCTCACATTGATTCCATTGTTTCCTTTTGCTGTTTTTGCATTTCTATCATAAAAGAGGAGAGGCTACTATTATCAGGTTGGGGAGGATAGTCAATTTTAGGCTCTGGTTGCCTAGGGGTATCGGTCCAACCTCGATACGGAAAATCATGAAGGGTGGAAGGGTTGGGTGTTTGCATGGAAATAGGGATTTCAGGATTAGAAAATCTCGCTCCTAGGATCTGCTCAAAAGTTGGAGTTATCAAGCCAGTACTCCCAGGGTAAGAATGAGAATGATCCCATGAATTATCAATGTACCCATCAAAGGATGGATACGCTCAGAGCATGGGATCCTGATTAAAAGATGGGAAGTATTGACTCTGGTAATCTGAATGATAGGAGTAAGAGTAATCCATTTCTTTAAGCAAAACAATTTTAACTTTCTTAAGATTCAGCAGAAAACTTCCTAAAGAGCCCTATTGTCACAGTAAACGCAAATTCAACGGGATCTATTTTTAGTAGATTGCAGGTCTTAGAGTTATATGTTTAGTTGGTAGCCACACAAGTTTTGCAAAAATTACGCTTCCTAGGCCAACCTTCGCTGGTGCCTATAACCTACTCGCAAGGGATGGAAGTCTCGAATCGAGCCCACACACGAGGAACCGAAGTAACTTGGTGGATAGGCTTGTTGATTTCCGACTAACTTCCCTTGTGGTGCAAAAGAGGAGAGGTAAAAATTTATCTAGTGACCTTATGTGTGAGGTGCACAGTGTCTCAAGTGTGCAAGCATACGATCGTGTTTTGATTTTTTTTTTTGAAATTCCGCAAACAGGATCCTTTTGCACACAATTTTTAGTCACAGATTTTAAAGTTCAACCTCTTAACAGTCCTAATTTGTTTAAAGTGACCACTGAATTAATTTGATTCAAGCACTTTTGTGGTCTTAGATTTAGGTTCAATGCATATGCATGACAAGTAATTAATGCTCAAGAGAAGACGTACCTTACTCCAGCTTTCTTCGTGCAGTGTATGAATGCAATGCAATAAAAAATAAACTAGATGCTACTCATTCAATCCTAGATGATCGTCCTATAGATATGCAGCTTCTAGCAGGCAGTTCAATTTTTTTTTTTTAAATAATAATAACAAACAGACCTAATCTAACTAACTGAAATGCAGTTCAAAATAGTTTAAATAATCCTATAATCTAAATAAATGGGAACACGTTTCCAAAAATACCCAACAAGGGCCCAAAAGACAGTAATTTAAATTCTAATGTCTATCTAACTAAATCTAACTAAGACCTACTGCCTAAATCAGAAATAGGCTTCTCAGTAAGCCTCTCTTCATAGGATCAAGGCCCACATGTTCCTGTTTCTGGCCTCCAGGTGGCGTCAAGGTCCACCAAAAAGATCATCTCCGTCGTGCACGTCGTTCAGGTACAATGTCGTCGCTTTGCTGCGCCTCGTCGCCGTGTTAGATTCCTCGCACAATAATAAAATGATCAGATAATTTCGCAACACAAAATATTCAAAAACAATAAAGTAAATCTATTGCGTCTGTTGCCTCCCCGGCAACGGCGCCAATTTTGATAAATGACTTTTCACTTAGCGTTATAGCATTTAAGTGGTGGAAAAATCGACTAATAAAAAATAATGAAAATAACCACTCGCAGAAGAGCAGGTCGTATCCACAGGGAGGCAATGATGCAATCAATACTTTAATTATTTAATGTTATTTCAGATAGTGCTAAATCCCTTTTCAAATCAGACTTAAAATGTGAAGGAAAGTAGATTTGCAATAACCTAAAAAGTTAAGGGTGCAAGTGCAGTTTTTTCCTCACAGAAATCCTCAATAAATTTAGGGTGAATTCATGCAGTTTTCACGTGATGTGTACTAAAGATAATTAGTACTTAAATTAAGTCCAAAATCAATCTTTAAACTAGCTAATATCAATACCATGCAATTTGAAAGAACTATGAGTGTTTGAATGCAATTCTGCCACAATATCATAATAATAAAAAAAATAAAATTGGTGGCAATGGCATTGAATGTAAATTTTAATTAAGATGGAAATAGAGCTTTCTTCCTCTCTCCTCCTCGCTAGAGAGAGAGAGAACCGCGGGGGTCGATGCAAGGCTCAAGAGGACAGCGAAGTCAAGAGCTTTCCGACGGTGGCAGCGGCAGCGACGGAGGTGGCCGGAGGCGGCCGGTGGTGGTGGCTAGAGCTCTGGCCTGTGGAGCAAGAGGGCGTAGCTGCTGCTGCGACTGTGCGAGCGGGCGTGCCCGTGCGCTGGTGCGTGGGCATGCGCTTGCTGTCGCGGTCTGCAGGTGGTTGGAGGTGCGCTGCGAAGAAGACTTGCAGGCAGAGAGGGTGCGGCATCTGTTGTGCGATGCATGAGCGCCTTCTGCAGGGAGGAGTGGTGTGGCGTGGATGCGCACAGGGTGGAGTGTGCCTGCAGCTGGCGATGGGGCGCCCTGGTGCGCACGCTGGAAGATGGCGAGCGGGCAGGCGCTTGCGGAGGGAAGCTATAGGGGCACGTGTGCGCGTTGGTGCGGAGAACTGCCTGCAGCAGGAGTCACTGGTGATGGCGTGCGGTTGCCTGCAGCGGCTGAGGGAGAGGCGCGCTGGCTTGGTGGATGCAACAAGGAGGCGCAGCAAGGGAGAGGCACGCTGGCTTGCGGGCGTGAGCACCTGCAGTGGCTAGATGAGAGAGCGCGCTATAGGGCAGGTGCGGTGGAAGCAAGGCCGGCTGGAGATGAGAGGCACGCTAGTGCGCGCGGGCAGAGAGGGTGCGACGTCTGATTTGCAGGGGGAAAGAGCGGGCAGTTGGTGAGCGGTGCTTGTGGCAGGAAGAGGCGCACGGGCGGAGGCGTGCGCACTGGTGAAGGTTTTTCCCCGCAAGGGGGAAGAGGACACAGTGCACCCTGCAATTGTTCCCCGCAAAGGGGAAGAAGATGGATCCCTGTGCACGCCGCCTCTTCTCTTTTTAACTCCTCTCTCTCCTTCCGTGCACCAATCCCGGGATTTGCAAATCATTTTTCTGTTTTTGGCCGGCGAGCGTTGGAGAAGATTACCCCAATGTCCGGCGGGGGAGGGGGGAAAGAATCCCGGCTGATATGTGTTGGGGAATTTATCCCCCCACCCTTGTTATTTCTGTGTTTTATTACCTGCACATAAAAATAACAAAATAATTAAGTTAGAGAATGTTATAAACTTAAATCATAAGGCGTACAAATATTCTATAACTTAATTGCCATTATTAACACACCTAAACTATACGATTAAATATACATAGGCTTAATATTAGTCCATTAAATTAGACTCATCAGAGGTCCCAAAAATGGATATTTCAAACTCTTAGGCAATGGTTTCAGTTCGAGCTGGGGTGGGTTTAGGATGGAAGGTAAGGATGATGCTGATGAAGATTCATCAAGAGAAAGAGGTTGAAAGTGAACAAAATCAATAACCTCTTCAGAATGTGGCAGGTTTGCCATAGAGGGTTGAGGGTCATATCCATCAAGGCAGGAGGAACTTTCAATTGCAGAAATCACCATACATGTTTCAATATTCAAGTTATCTTCCTCAAGTTCCTCTATAAATCCACAACCCTCAAATTTGTTAATCGCCTTAAAAATATCCAATTTCAATTTTTGATCCCCAAAGGCGATTTCCATGCTACCGCTCTCACAGTTGATATTGGCCTAGCGGTAGCCAGGAACGGACGCCCCAGAATGATGGGCGTGCTCCTTAAATTCTCTGGTACATCCATGTCAATGACAAGGAAATCTACAGGAAAATAGAAATCCATAACCTTGATAATAACATCCTCAATAACAATTCTTGGATTGGTGACTGAACGGTCCACTAACTGCAGCGTTACTGAGGTCGGCTGAAGTTCACCTAATCCGAACTTCTCATAAAGAGAAGTCGGAATTAGGTTAATGGATGCACCTAGATCTAGAAGTGCCCTATCAAAGGTGTAATCTCCGATGACACAAGAAATCAAAGGGGCACCTGGATCTCTCTTTTTTAGAGGAAGGTGATGCAGGATAATAGAACTAGCCTGCTCGGAGAGTATCACCTTCCTTGGAACAGATTCTCTCGACTTACGCTTCTGTGTGCATAAATCCTTTAAAAATTTAGCGTAAGCCGATATGTGTTTGATAGCATCGAGGAGCGGGATATTGATTTTGACATTCTTGAATATATTCAAGAGCTCCTCGTTACCATCAATAGGTTTCTTCTTCCTAAGTTTAATCAAGGCCTCAGGAAAAGGAACATGAGTCAAATCTTTGGAATCAGGTTCCTGAGACTTGATTTCTTCTTGAGAGTTCTCCTTTCTCTGTTCAAGCCCTCCAGGATTTGGTAGATCATAACAAGGTAGTTTTGGGTCCTGGGTTTGCCTTCCACTGCTCAAGGTAACAGAGTTAGCAGATGCATATGGGTTTGGGTCTTGGGGAGGGTTAGGAAAGATTGGAGGGGCTTCATTAGCCAGAAACCTCAAATTTGATGAAGAAGCAGAAGAGGAAGGACCCTACTCAACCACCTAAGCATGTGCGTGTGTCTCCCTCTTATTCCCGTACCCTTTGGCTTGATTGCCCGGATTCTGTATATTACGCGGGTTAGGTACAGGTTGAGATGGCAAAGATCCAGGTTGTCGGGAATTAGCAATCGATTTGCAAGTTGTCCAGCGAAGTTTTCATTTTCTACATGAGTTGGAGCATAGATCCTTGATCTCTACCATCTAACGGTTCAAATCAACGTACCATACAGGTTGATGAACATTCCAAGCTGGCTGATTGACCTGATTTGGGGGCAGCTGAGTGTAAACATGACCCTGACCCATTGGTCTTTGCGGAGCATAGTTGCTGGGTCGGAATTGGGTCTGCTGCCCCGGGTTTTTCCAGGAGAAGTTAGGGTGGTTACTCCAACCTGAATTATAAGCATTGGAGTAAGAGTTGGACCTAATGTTCTCCTATACAGCATAGACATCCTCATAGGACGAGGATGGAGAAAAAGAAAGGGAGGGATCAGAGAAACTGGGATCAAAGGCCCCAATTTGGAACCCATGGGGTTCCAAATAATGCTGGCTCACAAGTTGAGCCGCCTCCAATTAATTCACAAACTCCCATCCAAAAGAAGCCCACAAAGAATGGAATCCCAAATTCTGGGATTGAGTGGATCGAGAATTATTTACAGAGTTTTCCACCATCCACTCCTCCATCCTTTTGGTAACCAAGTCCACCTTATCTAGTTTATTACAAATCAATTCCATATCGAATGAATGAGATTCATGGACCTCATTAACATTAAAAGTATCCATGGAGGCATGATTGATTGAATTTTCACTCATTTCCTCAAACAAATCGTGCACGCTATCTACATCTTTGTTGAGGAAATTGCCTCCGCAAGAAGCATCCATGTGATTTCTGAGTTGCTCAGTCAACCCATGGTAAAAGTTCTGCATGAGTTGCCATTTCGACACCTCATGGTGTGGACACTTCCGCAATAAGTCTTGGAATCGCTCCTAAACAACATGAAACTGCTCCCCCGACCGCTGGGCGAAAGTAGTAATCGCCCACCTCAGTACATTGGTACACCCGACAAGGAAGAATTTCTTTAGGAAAGTCGATTTCAGCTCATTCCATGTTGCAATTGGCCTTCCTATTGTCCTCTACCAATGAGTGGCTTTATCCCTAAGAGAGTGGGGAAAAAGCCTCATGATCATCTGCTCCCCATTCACGTTTCGTGCTTTGGTGGTCTGAACCAAAGTGGTCAAGTCCTCCAAATGCTGAAACGGGTCTTTAGAGCCAAGCCCATGAAAGTGTTTGATCAGGATTAACACTTGGGGCTTGATTTCTACGTCTCCGGCAGGACTCTGGATGCCAGGACATTCCCCATAATTTGAAGGATCATAAAAATCCTTTAAGGGCTAAGTGCTCTGCATTCTTTGGAACCATTCTTGCATTCTCTGCATTTGTTCCAGCTGCCTTTGAAACATCTCCTATTGATTCTGAGGCAGAGGAGGTTGCTGATTGGCCAAAGGATCAATTTGGCCAAAATTCAATCTATGCCTCCTAGAATGATCTAATGGTCCTTCCAATCAGGGATTCAATGACCTCCTTCCAAGCATAAACTAGAAAGAGGTCAGAAGGATTGGGGATAAGAACCCTGTAGCACAACAAAATAAGCCTATTCTTAAGTTGGGTAGCCTAAGGATCTACAGACTCTCAGAATCCATCTTAAGATTATAGATGATTTACTCTACTTGTATCTAGTCAATCTAACCAGTTAAAAGAAGGGACTAGGGAGAAGGTTCTTCCTTCGGCTTGTGCCTCCGATTCCTAGTGTACCCCCAAGCCGCAATCGTTTGATTCTACTCCCCTAGTTAGACATCAAATTGATTAGTACAAGCAGGTTAATCGTAAACAATCTCAATCTGGGCCCCGAAAAGCAAATCAGTCTTTAAGGCCAATGTCTACTTGATTTTACTTAGGCTTAGGTTGTAGTGCTTATGGAATGTGGTGGGCCCTTAAGATGGGTTGTGCCCTTAATGATTGATTGAATATGTGTGAGTGCATGCACAACCAGGATTTTCAAGCAAGATTATTTGGATGAATGGATTTTAAGGTTCAAATCTTGCTTAAGTAGATTTTAGGGTTTAGAATTAGGTGAGTTCAATCAAGTTTCAGAGGTAAACCAGATGTTCAAACACGGGTGAAGATCTTTTCCTTTTGAAATCAAAAGTAAAGTGGAGTGCCTGGTATTGACCTAAATTGAAAACCCTAAAGGAAAGCTACTTGATGAGTTGATTTTAAAATGAAGTGGTGTGTCCCAAACAACTCAAACAATTGGCCGAAATGCACCACTGAGTTAGGCACACAAGATGATTAACCTAGACTGATTTCTACTCTCTTATGTGTTGATTTACATGTACCGATTCCACAGGTCAAAATCCCGGTTGAGTAGATAAAAATCAAGTTAGGTTATGTGTCTTGAATGTGGGTGTATGTAGTGTGTGTGTTGATTTATCCCACAAGAAGTATCTTTTTGTATTTTTTTACGAAGGTGAGATGAGTGGAAGTGGAAATCAAAGCATCCAAACTAATCTTAGGGTTTATGCGAACACCTAGGTTAATTGGGGTTTGAATTAAGGTTGTGGAATGAAATCTATGGAGGGGGGGAAGAATGGGGAGCAATTACTGTTGTCTTCAATTGCACTTTACTCCTTTCTACCACTTCAAGATTCCCTATTAAGGTACCTGCAAAATAATAGAAGAGAAATAAAAGCAAGTTAGAAATAAAAAAGTATGCAAAATGCGGAAAATAAATCGAGAATCGTTGCCTCCCCCGCAACGGCGCCAAAATGTTGAGCAGAAGATCTATGCAAAGAGGGATTGGAAAGAGGGATTGGATTTTGAAAACTCTCCGTCGTAGTATGATTTGCGAAGAAATCCGTCAACAGATAAATTTACCAAAATTCTTAAAGAGATTTCGGGTCAAACACAGGGAGGCTACGTTGATCTAAAATCCGCGATTATATATTTTTGGTATTTTTGTTTTAAAAGTGAGATAATCACAATGACATTGATATTAACACTAAGAGAGAGAGAGAGAACAATCACTTTGTAACTGAATATTATTTTTACAACTAGAAAGTAGGAAATGATTACAACTAGAAAGTAGGAAATTCTATTCTAGAAAGCAATAAAGAAGGGAGAGAGATGTTATCCTCCTCGACGGGTGCTTGGAGGACGAGCCGGACAAGGCGACACCTGGAAGATGGAGGAAGAAGACGTAATATGAAGAACGAAGCGAGAAGAGCCAGGGGCAAGGCAGGGCATCGTCATCGTCATGGGATTCACTTCCAGAATGGGGGAGAGAAAACATTGATTTTGACTCTAGAGGAGAATCCTAGGTTTGGGACAAGCTTCTTTAGAGCTTTGGAGAGGGAGAGAAGTGAAGGAAGGGATGAAGAAGTGGAGATCGTAGGGCTATATATAGGTGTAAAGGTTGGGGGCAATTAGGTCTTTTTATATATAAAACATTAATTCGGGGCCTTGGACCAGCTTCTTTAGAGCTTTGGAGAGGGAGAAAAGTGAAGGAAGGGATGAAGAAGAAGTGGAGATCGTAGGGCTATATATAGGTGTAGAGGTTGGGGGCAATTCGGTCTTTTTATATATAAAACATTAATTCAGGGCCTTTAGTAACGGATTTATCCATCACTAAAGGCCTAAACATGGGCAACATGCAAGCGTGCCTACCCTCTCCCCTCCCGCGCCCCTAACGCACGCGCACGATCGGACGGCTTAAAAACGATCTCGTCTGCTTCTTCTTCAGCGTAACCGTGCACCCGTGCATGTGATGGAGCGTGTAGAAGCGTGTCATCACGTGCATATGTGCACCTCGCCCATCCATTGTGCCACATCGCCACTCCTCGACTGCCCGATCCTCATCTGAAGATGCAATTTTGCCCACACCCGTGTCCTCAGCTGATTTTGCGGTGCGTGGGGCTTGAACCCGCGACCTTTGCTTTGACCATGAGTGTGCGACAATGCACTATCATGGTGGATTGTCGAGAAGATAACTTCGGCTCCATCGCTCACAGTTGTTGGATCTTGATCCAACTGCTGAGAAGTGATGGCACGGTTGAGGAGAGAGAAGGCGCGGCGAGTCCTCATGTATTGGCTGGGTCAGTTTAGGTGGCTGAGATGGCACCACGTGGCACCATCTTAGCCGTCCATCTTCTATGACTTGTAGAAGGTACCACGGATGTTGGATTGGGCCAATTTTTGCACCATTAGGCTGCAATCATCGATCCAAACCCATCTGTGCAATCGGATTTGTCATCTGAAGTGCAGATTGACACCATCTTGGCCCTTAATCTCTAACCTTCCTCGGATTATATATGATGATACGTAAGTTCAATCAAGGTGATCTTAGAGTCGTTGAACTCCAATCGTTGCCCTGATCAGATCTGTATGGTTGGATCTTCGATCCAAGGCCCCGATTAAAAGTTGCCCTGTCCCTGGCCACCAAAAAGAAGAAATTACTATACAATTTGTACAATTTGACCTAAATGCATGTTGATGCATGTTATGCAATATTTACAATGTATGATGCTAATATGATACTAAGAACATGCATTACTAGACATTTTTGGTTATTCAGATGTATGCACATCATGGCTGCTACAGTCTGGCAGAGCAGACATGACCGAACATTAGGTAGACATGACCTAATGTTAGCTAAAGGGCAGAATGCAGGTCACAACTAGAAAACAAGGGTTTTATGGACTAAATCAAAGATTGATGAAAGAATGATGGTGCAAACCTACAAGATACATCAAATACAGCATCCCACACAAGTCTAAACATCAAATCAAACAAAAGGCCTAATTTTTTACCTAGATCAAGATAGAAATCACAAGGAATTTCAAAAGAAGGGAGGAATGAAGAATATACCTTGAGATCCCTTCTTGGAGGAGTGAGATCTAACGTTAGATCTCCTTCACAAGCAAGATCAACTCCTTCAATGATGGAAAGAAGAGGGAGAACGTGGGTCTTCTCCTTAGGTTCTCTCCTTGGTTTCTTCTCTTGGGTGAAAAAGATGGGAAAGTGAAAAATGAAGGTAAGGTTGGTGAAATGATATGGGTTGCAAAGGTTAAGAGGGAATAAGAAAATGATATACTGAAACAATTGCAACCACATACTAAAGGAATCTTAAAATCAAATGTAACAAGACCAAGGTGCCTTTTCTCCAACTTATGCCTAATGGTCTTATTTGCAGTATATTTCTAAGTTGAGTGCAACCCTATTAGGCCTTGATGTCACTAATCTTACATAGAACCAATTTTCTCCTAATTTCACCAAATCTCTCATAATTGAGTGGTTTAGTGAATATATCCGCTAATTGATATTCCATAGAGATAAATTCTAATTTAATTTGATTTTTAAGCACATTATCTCTAAGAAAGTGGTGCCTAACATCAATGTCTTTTGTTCTAGAATGATTTATCAAATTTTTGAAAAGGTTTATTGCACTTGTATTATCACAATTAATGGTTGTGCAATCCAAGTTTAAATTAAAATTTTTAAGAGTTTGTTTCATCGAAAGTACTTGTGAATAAGCTAGGATGGCGGCCATATATTCTGCCTCGGTAGTTGATAGGCCTACACAATTTTGTTTCTTAGAAAACCAAGAGACTAGTGAATCACCTAAGAAATGACAAGTGCCACTAGTACTCTTATGATCCGTTCTAACTGAGAAACAAAGGCATCAAAAATAAACAAACCCCTAAAATTCGATCTTGTTTGAACACTCATTGATACATCACCTAAAATGAGATCTTTGGGATGATCTCTTTGAAATGTCCAATCCTTTGGCAAGTCATGAACATACCAGGTGTCTGGAATGTTAGAAGCATCAATAGAAGAGGGTGCCTCATCATCATCATCATCATCAACTATGAAAGAGGAAGTTGATGTGAATGATTCGTCAAAAGACACATGTAATGTCTTCTCTATGGTTGATGTCGTCTTATTGAAAACCCAGTATGCCTTGCTACACAAGGAATACCCAACAAAAACTCCATCAACACACTTAGGATTAAACTTATCCAAGTTGTCCTTAGTGTTAAGGATGAAGCAACAACAACCAAAAACTCTAAAATAAGAAATCCTAGGAACACGATCATAAAACAACTCAAATGGGGTTTTCTTAAGAATGGGTCTAAGGAGCACACGGTTTAACACATAGCAAGCCGTGTTGATCAACTAGATTTTATATGCATAAAAGTTTGAGTTTGAAACACGGAGTTGTAGTGCGTAAAAATCCATTAATCAGATAATTTTACCGAAACTCAAAGTGAGTCTCAAGTCTAACATGGGGAGGCTACATCGATTCTAAATCCGCAATTATATTTTTTTGTAATTTTATTTATAAAGGAGACATTCACAATTATAAACAGCTAATCTACTTGTAATATAAACAATAGAGCTAGAGAGAGAGAGAAAATAACTTTTTATAACTAAGATAATGTCATTACAACTAATTACTATAACTAGAAAGCTGGAAATCTACTCTAAAAAGCGATAAAAAGATAAGGGATGAGAAGTTATCCTCCTCAACGACTGCTTGGAGGATGAGCTGAACAGACGACGCTTGGAAGGAGAGTGAAGACGGAGGACAAAGAGTGAATATGGAAGAACTGGGGATGAGGCAAGGCGTTGATGTCGTGGGATCCGCTTCCGGAATGGGGGCAAGAGGACGGCTGATGAGAGCTCCATGAAGAGGGTGAGAAGGGGAAAATTTTGATTTTTAACTCTAACAAAGCTTCCTGTAGCTTGGGAGCACTACAACGAGCTTTAGAATTTGAGTTCTTAGCTCTTAGAGAGGGAGAGAGATGAAGGGATGAAGAAGTGGAGGGTATAGAACCTTTTTATAGGCATAGAAATGGGGGCAAAAGAGGCATTTCAGGTCTTAAAAATAAATATGCAATCATTAGTGATGCTTGTAAGCGTTACTGAAGAGAAAGATGGCTGTTGGTGCGTGCGTGATGTTAACCCTTCGATCTAGATCCGATGCACCACATCCAGCCACGTCTCCAAGCAGTTGATCTTTAGCCGTTGACACACAGATCGTACCCAATCTTGATCGAATGGCTGAGATTGCATCCTGAAGTCTTAAGATCGTGCCCGTGCATTAGATCTCGTGTGTGATCGCGCATTCAGTGCTCTCTTCATCCGTGATGCCACGTCGTCACATCCGTAGCCACTCGATCACCATCCAACGAGCAAATTTCTCCCGCACTCGCCTTCAGTGGATTTAATCCACTCGCGTGGATTCGAACTAGCATGGCATGCTCTACATAGGGCGCTCACCCACTGCGCTACGCCTTTGACTTGGTCGCATTTTTGAATTTCCATCCATGTGCTCTCAACCGTTGGATGGAAATCCAACGGCTAAGATTGAGGGGTGCGGATGAAGAAGAGGAAGGTCAGTGGCTGTGTGCGGCCTGGTTGGTGCCACATGGCACCATTTTGGCCATCCATTTTCCAATGATTGTAGATGACACGGATGTCGGATTGGGTCGATTTTCGCATTGTTGAGCTGCGATCGTTGATCTGAACTCATCCGTGTAGTTGCATTTGTCGTCTGAAGTCTGAATTTTTACCACCTTGCCCCTTGGCCTCTAATCATTCTTGGACTGCATCTGATACTACGAAGGTTTGACCAGGGCGATCTTAGAGGTGTTGAACTCCGATCGTCACCCCAATCAAATCTGTACAGCTGGATCTTCAATCCGAGACCTTGAAATGATATCACCCTATCCCCTGACCACAAAAAGGGTAAATTAACCTATAATTTGTACAATCTAACCTAAATGCATAATGATGCATGCTATGCAATATTTATAATGATGAATGCATCGATGATACTAGAAACATGCATAAATAGGCATTTTAGGCTAATTAAATGTATCCACATCACACCCCATGCCTATCTTTTGCTAGTCCCTAGCAAAACTACATGCTATTTATAAAGGAATTATAATCAAATTACTTGGGCAATAGTTATTTCTCAACACTAAGAAATTTCTACTAAATACCTGAACTACAAGACTAAACAGCATCCGGGTGTCTGCCAAAATGCAGGCCAAGCCCTCATCTTATTCAAAAGAAAATTCATCATTTTTTTTGTTTCTTCTTTTATAATTTTTTTTATTTCTAAGTTAAGAGTTTCAAGGCAGCTTTCTATGGCTACCCAACCCACCCAAGACTTGAAAAGAACTCTAAGTGCTAAGCATCTTTTTATTGTGAATGTGATTGACTCACTGATCGGCAATCAGAACAGACTTCGGGTTTCTATGCCCCTAAGTGACCTTGAAAAAAAAATCTGCCTAAAGGTGTATCTATCTGATTGGTAGCTTTCTCCCTACTTTTTATTTTTATGGGGTCAACACAAGGGTGAAACCAGTGTATATCTCCTCGGCTTATTCTACTTTCCCGCTTCTTTCTAAGTGTTTAGGAAATATTTGTGCATTTCTTAGGAGCTGAGTTCTAGACAACCGACTAATGGGCTGTTATCCACGACAACTTGCCAGCCATACTTGTGTGGTGAAGTGTGGCTTATTCTTTTTTTTTCTTTTTTTCTATTTCTTATCAATTTTTTTCTTCTTTTTTTTAAGTAGGTAGCTTCCCTGATTTAAGATTTACCTAAAGGAAGCAGAAAGGGAATGGTCATGTGGTTGGGCTCTGGACAACTGGCCAATGGGCTGTTACCCACGACAACTTGCGAACCATACCACCCTAAAAGGTTCATTAGCTACCTAATTTCCGTTAAAATCACTGAAAGTGAGTCAGTGCAAATAGCATGCAAATGCTTAAACTATAAGTCCCCTCAAATCAGAGGGCAGGTTGATAAGTCATGTACTTATCACCCCAACTTATTTAACTAATTAGAAATGAATTTTTCGAATGGTGAGGACTCAAGAAACAAGTCCACATTTTAGTGAACACCGAGGCTGATTAAGCTCGAAGACCTGAACGGTTTAAGTGTTTAGGTCCTAACGTATTATTTCCTATGGTTGAAAATTTTATAAAGCCCAAGCTTTCTTTTCCTAATTCAATTTTTTAATAAAGAGAAAAATAAGGGAAATTTACAAGAAATCCACAAAGTTGACAATATGATTCAAAAATGAATCCACCCCCATGCCTAGCTTATGCAATGTCTTCATTGAAAATAAAAGGCATGAGAAATGGGTAGAATGGGAAAAATATCACCTGTATTCCATGATGTCTGGTCAGCTCTGATTCAATTATACAAATGCTGAGTTTAGTGCCATCAGCTAGGCAGGGTCCAATAAAAGAAGTCAGATCCTGGTCAAAGCAACCTTGTCTGAGATGGGTTCTGGAATAACATGATCAACATAAGGAGATTCATCAAGAACTTTTCGATGGTTGATCATCCTTTGAGCAATCTTCTCACCAAAGAAATGCCGTTTGATTTCGACGAATCTTGCCAAAAGGCATTTGATTTTCTCAAAATGACAGTCACTTGTGCTTCGGTGTTGCAACCACCGGTTTGGACAGCCCCATTTGAGATCATGACCGATGCTTCTGATTATGCGGTCAGAGCTGTTTGGGTCAAAAGATTGATAGGAAACCCTCTGTCATCTACTACGCTAGTAAAACTCTGGACGAGGCCCAGAGGAATTACACTATTACTGAGAAGGAATTACTAGCTATAGTATTTGCTTTGGAGAAATTCAGGACTTATCTCTTAGGGTCTCACGTCATCATATATACCAACCACTCAGCCTTGAGACATCTCTTGGCTAAAAAGGATGTCAAACCCCGACTTATTCGATGAATTCTTCTACTTCAAGAATTTGATCTTGAAATAAAGGATAAATCCGGGGTACAGAATGTGGTGGTGGATCATCTGTCGAGACTTCTGAGTGATTCTTCTCATCTAGACATTCCGATTGCTGATACCTTTCCAGACAAGACCATCCTTACAGTTTCAGGTGTTCAAACCCCATGATTTGCTGACATCATTAATTATTTGGCCATTGGTCAAATCCCCTAGGATTAGACCAAGCAACAATGGGATAGACTCAAATCTGAGGCCAAATATTACTTTTGGGAGGACCCTAAACTATACTGCATCGGCTCTGATCAGATTATTTGCCGATGTGTTCCGGAGAACGAATTCAAGAGTATAGTCGAGTTCTGCCACGCATCTACATGTGGTGGGCACTTCTCCGGGAAAAAAGACGGCTGCAAAAATTTTGCCATCTGGATTCTATTGGCCATATTTATTCAAGGATGTTCAGGATTTCTCGCTGTCATGTTCCCGATGCCAGGCACTTGGGAGCATAACTAAGAGAGACATGATGCCTCTAAACCTGATTCTTCCCGTCGAAATCTTCGACGTTTGGGGCATCAATTTCATGGGACCTTTCCTCCCTTCATTTGGACACCAGTACATTCTCGTCGTTGTTGATTACATGTCTAAGTGGATCGAGGCTATTCCCACCCGAACCAGTGACCACAAGGTGGTCATCGATTTTGTCAAGAAGAGCATCTTCAGTCAATTCGGGATTCCGAGGGCCATCATCAGCGATGGTGGCACTCATTTCACTAATGCCCAATTCTGTAATTTGCTGGAAAAATGTGGGGTTAATCAAAAAATCTCCACACCTTACCATCCCCAGATGAATGGACAGGCCATAATCTCCAATTAGGAGATCAAGAATATTCTGCAGAAAATGGTTAGGCCTAATCGCAAAGACTAGACTCAAAAGCTTGAGAACGCTCTTTGGGCCTACCGTACAGCGTATAAAACGCCCATTGGCATGTCTCCATTTCGTTTAGTGTATGGAAAGGGATGCCATTTACCCATAGAAATTGAACATAGGGCATTCTGGGCAATCAAGCAGTGTAATCTAGATCTGAGTTTAGCCGGGAAGACCAGGAAACTCCAACTATCTGAGTTGGAGGAGCTCAGAAATGACGCGTACAAGAATGCCAAGATCTACAAGGCTCGGACCAAAGCTCTTCATCACCAATTGATTTCCCGTAAGATCTTTGAGCCAAACCAGAAGGTCTGGCTCTTTGATTCTAGACTTAAGCTCTTTCCTGGCAAACTTAGGTCGAAATGGAATGGCTCGTTCATTATCGATTAGATATTTCCAAATGGGTCTGTTCAGATCTCTGACCTGAAGACGGGTAATTCATTCAAAGTCAACGTCTGAAGCCTATTATTGACCGTACTATTCCAGAACCTATCTCAGACACGGTTGCTCTAGCTATGTTGTGACTTCTTTGGCTGGACTATGCTTAGCTAACGGCATTAAACTCAGCAGTTGTACAATCTAACTTAGAGCTGACCCGAGCTTCATATTCAGGTGATATCTTATGCATTCTACCCTTCCTTTCATGTCTTTTATTCTCAATGCGGACATTGCATCAGCTAGGCATGGGGAGGTGGATTCATTTCTGAATCATTTTGTCAGCTCTGCGGAATTCTTGTAAATTCTACTTATTTTCTTATATTTACAAAAAAAAATTGAATTAGGAAGGAATACTTGGACATTAGGAACTTTCAATCTTAGGAAATATTACAGTAGGATCTGAATACTAAGACCCTTCAGGTCTTTGGGCTTAATCAGCCTGGGTATCCACTAAAATGTGGATTTATTTATCAAGTCCTCACCATCCTGAATTCTATTTTAATTTGATTAAATAAGTTTGGGTGACAAGTACACGACTTATTAACCTGCCCTCTGATTTGAGGGAACTTTAAGTCTAAGCATCTACACACTATTCATCACTGACTCATTATTCGACGGTCTTAACGGAAATTGGGTAGCTAATGAACCTTCTAGGGTAATATCACTAGCAAGTTATCATGGGTAATAGCCCATAAGTAGGTTGTCCAGAGCCCAGTCACAGGACCACTCTCTTCTTGCTGCCTTTAGGTAAATCTTAGACTAGGGAAGCCACCTACTTAAAAAAAAGAAAAGTCCAAAAAGAAAAGAAAAAAAGGAGAAAAGAAGGAAAAAGAAACAAAAGAAATAAGCCACACTTTTCCGCACGAGTATGGCTGGCAAGTTGTCGGTGGTAACAACTCATCGATTGATTATCCAAAACCCAGCTCAAGAAATGCACTAAAAATTCTCAAAACACTTAGGAAGAAGCGGAGAAGTAGAATAAGCTAGGGAGATATACACTGGATTCACCCTTGTGTTGACCCCATAAAAAAATAAAAGTAGGGAGAAATCTACCGGTCGTATAGATACACCTTCAGGCAGATTTCTTTTTAAGGTCACCTAGGGGCGTAGAAACCCGAAGTTCATTATGATTACCGATCAACAAGTCTATCACATTCACAAAAAGATGCTTAGAACTTAGGGTTCTCATCAAATCTTAGGTGGGTTGAGTGGCCGTAGAAAGCCACTCTATAACCCTAAACTCAAAAATCCAAAAAAATTAGAAAAGAAGAAAAAGAGAAAAAGATTCTGTGAATAAGGCAAGGGCTTGAGGTTGTCTGCATTTTGGTAGATACCTAGGAGTTGTTATGTCTTTGAAAGTTCAGGTCCTAAGTAAAAATTTCTTAATGTTGAAAATGATTTATGCCCAAGTAATCCAACCTAATTCTTTTATAAATAGCATGTAGTTTTTGCTAGGGACTAGCAAAAGATAGGCATGGGGGTGTGATGTGCATACATCTGATTAACCTAAAATATCTATTAATGCATGTTCTTAGTACCATATTAGCATCATACATTGTAAATATTGTATAACATGCATAATCATGCATTTAGGTCAAATTGTATAAATTATATAGTAATCGTCTCCTTTTATGGTTAGGGACAGGGTGACTTTTTATCGGGGCCTCGCATCAAAGACCAACCATACAGATCTAATCAGGGTGACGATTGGAGTTCAACGACTCCAAGATCGCCCTAATCAGACATCCGTAGCACCAGATAGAGATCGAGGAACCTAGAGATCAAGGGCCATGATGGTATTAATCCGCACCTTAGACGACAAATCTGATTGCATGGATGGGTTCGGATCAATGATCATAGCCTAACAACGTGAAAATCGATCCAATCCGACACCCGTGGCACCATCTACAACACAAAGAAGATGGACAGTCAGGATGGTGCCACGTGGTACCATCCCAACCATCCGCATCCGGATGCCCCCCCCTCCGTTCAACTTCCGAAGGCAAAGGTGTGGATGATCTGGGCTGTTGGATCTCCATCCAACGGCTACAGATCGTGCACGCCTAATTCATAAACGAGGCAAAGAAGCCCCTGTAGCACGTTGGTCCAGCGCTCTACGAGCTCTGATAGGCACGCATTCGAATCTCACCCGACCTCCAAATCAAGACGGGAGTGGGCGCAATTCCGCCACACGATCTTCATCGAGCGGTTCTGAAAGGCGTAATGTGGCGCTATCTCGACGTGTCCAACACCCACGCGCGATCGCACGCCGCTCCGGACGCACGATCAAACGTGGGCGCACGGTAGAGGCGCTGAAGAAGAGTGAGCGCACGCTTTTTAAGCCATCCAATCTCCTGATCGGACAGCTAGGAGCCTTTGATCGTGCATGACATTGAGGCAGCCAAAGGCGAGCAGGCACGCGTGATGCATGCATGTCGGCCACGTTCAGGCCTTTAGTGATGGATAAATCTATCACTAAAGATCCTAAATTAATGTTTTTGATGTTGTAATGACCAAAATGCCCCACTCCTTGCAACTATAAAATGAGACCCCTACCCTACGAATTTCTCATCCCTTCCTTCTCCTCTCTCCCTCTCAAAAACTTAAGAGAAGCTTGTCCCACACCTAGGATGCTCCTCAAGAGCTAAAACCAAGTTTTCACCCTCTTTCCGAAAGCGGATCCCACGACGACAACAACGTGCTACCTCGTTCCTATTCTTCCGACTTCATCCTCCTTCTTCCCACCTTGTCCTTCATCTTCCAGGTGTCGCCTCCATTCGGCTTGTCCTCAGAGCATTCGCCGAGGAGGATAATTTCTCTCTCCTTTCTTTTATCGCTTTCTAGAGTAGAATTTCCTACTTTCTAGTTGTAACAATTTCCTGCTTTATAGTGTAATCATTTCCCGCTTTCCTAGTTGTAAAACATTATTTGAATACCAAGTGATTATTTTTTCTCTCTCTCTGATTATTTATATTGCTTCCATTGTGATTATTTCTCCCTTTAAACAAAAATACAAAAAAATATAACTACAGATTTTGAGATCGGCGTAGCCTCCCTATGATCAACCCGGAATTTCTTTACGGATTTTTAGATATAAATTTTATTTGTTGAATGGATCTCTTTGCGACTCGAACTACAACCACGGGTTTTCAAATCCAACTCCGAATGTGTAGTCATCTGCCATCAGCAATAGCCCTCGAGATCCCAAACTGACCGAAGATATTTTTCTTAAAAAAATCAATGACCACCTTATGGTCATTGGTTCGAGCGGGAATAGCCTCAATCCACTTAGACATGTAGTCAACAGCTACAAGAATCTACTGGTGTCCAAATGAAGGGAGGAAGTATCCCATGAAATCGATGCCTCAAACGTCGAAGATTTCGACGGGAAGAATCAGGTTTAGAGGCATCATGTCTCTCTTGGCTATGCTCCCAAGTGCCTAGCATCGGGAACACAACCTCGAGAACTCCTAAGCATCCTTGAATAAAGACGGCCAATAAAATCCAGGTTGTAAAATCTTTGCAGCCGTCCTTTTCCCAGAGAAATGTCCACCACATGTAAATGCATGGCAAAACTTAAGTATGCTTTGGAACTCATTCTCTGGAACACAACAGCGAATAATTTTATCAGAGCCGATGTGGTACATTTTAGGGTCATCCCAAAAGTAATATTTGGCCTCGGATATAAGTCTGTCCCATTGTTACTTGGTCCAATCCTAAGAGATTTGACCAACGGTCAAATAATTCACAATGTTAGCAAACCAAGGGGTTTGGACACCTAAAACTATAAGAATAGTCTCATCCAAAAAAGTGTCAATAATCGGAATATCCAAATGAGAAGAATCAATTAGGAGTCTCGAAAGATGATCTGCCACCACATTTTGTGCCCCGGATTTGTCTTTAATTTCAAGATCGAATTCTTCAAGTAAAAGAATCCATCAGATGAGCCAGGGTTTGGCATCCTTTTTGGCCAAGAGATGTCTCAAGGTCGAGTGGTCAATATCGATGATGACATGAGATCCTAAGAGATAAGCCTTAAATTTTTCCAATGCAAATACTACAACTAGCAATTCCTTCTGTAACAATGTAGTTCCTCTGAGCCTCATCCAGAGTTTTACTAGCGTAGTAAATGACAAAGGACTTTCTGTCAATTTTATGACCCAAAATAGCCCTGACCGCATAATCAAAAGTGTCGGTCATGATCTCAAATGGGGCTATCCAAACCAGTGGTTGCAGCACCAGAGCACAAGTGACTACCATTTTGAGTCAATCAAATGCCTTGTGGCATGATTCATCAAAATCGAATGATGTGTCTTTGGCCAGAAGGTTGCTCAAAGGCCGAGAAACCTTAGAAAAATCCTTGATGAACCTCCTATAAAATCTCACATGACCAAGGAATGATCAGATTTATTTAATAGATGTTGGAGGAGGAAGTTTGGAGATAGCATCCACCTTAGCTCAACCAACCTCAATTCCCTGCACAGAGATCACATGACCCAAGACAATACCTTCCTGTGTCATGAAGTGACTCTTCACCCAACTAAGGCCAACTGTGTTTCGATGCATCCCTCAAGGATCAATTCCAGATTAGCCAGACAAGACTCAAATGAATCTCTGAAAATGGAGAAATCGTCCATGAATACTTCCATACAATCTCCTACCATGTCAGAAAAGATGGCTAGCATGCACCTCTGAAAAGTCACAGGTGCATTGCAAAGCCTAAATGACATTCTATGGAATGCAAAGGTTCCGTAGGGACTGGTGAAAGTTGTCTTTTCCTGCACGTTAAGATGGATAGGAACTTGGTTATATCCCAAATAACCATCCAGGAAACAGAAATACTTTTGCCCGGCTAATCTTTCAAGAATCTAGTCAATGAAAGGCAGAGGGAAATGATCCCTTTTCATGGCTGTGTTCAGCTTCCTGTAATCAATACAGACTCTCTAAGAGGAAGCTGAATGAGTCGTGATAGATTCTCCTTTCTCATTAGTCACAATGGTAATCCCGGCTTTCTTGGGAATAATTTGCACAGAACTAACCTAGCGACTATTCGAGATCAGGTAAATGATTTCTATGTCAAGCCACTTGAAGATTTCTTTCTTGACCACTTCTCGCATATTGGGGTTCAATCTCCTCTACATTTGGCAAGAAGGGCATGATCCATCTTCCAAAAAATCCAATGATTACAATAAGAAGGCTCAATCCCCCTAAGGTCATGGATGGTTCAAGCAATTGCCTCCTTATGTTCTTTTAGGACCTTAATTAGTTTCATCTCCTGTAGCTTAGTCAATTTAGCACTAATAATCATAGGAAGAGTTTTCTTAGGTCCTAAAAATTCATATTTCAGACTGTTGGGCAATGGTTTCAATTCAAGCTTAAGCGGGTTCAGGATGGAGGGTAAGGAGGAAGTTGATGAAGATTCATCAGGACATTCTAATGGAAGAGGTTGGGAGTGAGCAAAATCAGCAACCCCTTCAGGGTGTGGTAGGTCTGCCACGATGGGTTGTGGCTTAGGTTCATTGGTGTGGGAAGAATTCTCAAGAATGGTAACAGCCATACAAGTCTCAAGATTCAGATCATCATCCTCGAGTTCCTCAATATATCCTCAATCCTCAAATTTGTTAATTGCCTTAAAAATATTAAGTTTTAGTTTTCTATCTCCAAAGGTGATCTCTATACTACCGCTTTCACAAGTGATGTTGGCCTTAGTGGTAGCCAGGAACAGACCCACCAGAATGATGGGTTGTTCCTTAAATCTTCAGGTACATCCATGTCAAGGACAAGGAAATCTACAGGAAAATAGAAGTCCTTAACCTTGACGATAACATTCTCAATAACACCTTTCGGGTTTGTGACCGAACGGTCTACTAACTGTAGCGTTACTGAGGTCAACCTAAGTTCACCTAATCCAAACTTTTCAAAAAGAGAAGTCAGAATTAGGTTGATGGATGCACCTAGATCCAAGAGTGCCCCATCAAAGGTGTAATCCCCGATAACACATGAAATCACAGGGGCACCTAGATCTCTCTTCTTCTAAGGAAGGTGATGAGGATAACAGAAGTAGCTTGCTCAGAGAGTATCACCTTCCTCGAGGTTGATTCTCTCGGCTTACGCTTCTAAGTGCATAAATCTTCAAGAACTTAATATAAGCCAGAATATGCTTAATAGCATCGAGGAGTAAGATATTGATTTCGACATTCTTGAATATATTCAAGAGTTCCTCATTGCTATCAACAGGCTTCTTCTTCCTAGATTTTAGCAAGGCTTCAGGAAATGGGACATGAGAAAAATCATTAAATTCGGGGTCCTGAGCCTTGGTTTCTTCTTCAATTTTCTCCTTTTCTTTCTCAAGATCACTAGGGTTTGATTGACAAGAAGATGGTAGTTCAGGATCTTAGGTTTGCCTTCCACTCCTTAATGTAACGAAGTTTGCAGAAGCATATGGGTTTGGGTCTTAGGGAGGGTTAGGAAAGATCGGAGGGGCTTGATTAGCCAGATATCCAGGATTGGATGAAGAAGTAGAAGGACCCTACTCAACCACCTGAGCATATGCGTGCGGGTCCCTCTGATTCCCGTACCCTTGGGCTCGATTGCCCTGATTTTGTACATTACGAGGGTTGGGTACAGGTTGAACCTAATTTGGACCTAAGGAATCCAATGGTGAAGTTGGATTTTAGGTTTGACCATGTTTGACCAGTCAATTTGCATAAAAACCCAAATTAGGTCAAAATTGGGTATAGTTCTCAATCTAGGTCAAGATAGGTTCCAATGGCCAAATTGAAGATTCTAAACCCTATGGGATATTTTTTCATAAATTTTAGAAGGTTTAATTGATTTTTATCTTGCTTGAAACTTCGTGAATTAAAGAAGGTTTATTTTAGGGTTACAGAATGTCATTTAATTCCTAGATGCCGCTATAACCCTTTTCCGATCAACTTATCCCAATTTCTCTCTTATTAAGCCCATTTGACTCGTGTTTAGACCGTTAGAAATCCCATTTGTGTATTGCATTAGTAAAATTATAGTTTTGCCGCTTGTGAAGTGCTTTATACTCAAATTTATAGTTCTTTAATTTAGGCTTTCCCTTAGGCTTTGTAGGAGCTTTTTGTGCACTTATTTAGGTCAAAATGTGCTAGTTAGGGTTCATGATGAGGTTCTCATCATTTAGCCATTGAGAGAATCCATTGCTGTACTGCATTGGTAAAATTACAGTTTTACCCTTATTTTCTTATTTTCCTCTCAGAATGGTTGTGCAGTGAATTATGATCTTCAGTAGGTTATGTAGGAGCTTTTATTCTCTTCATTGGGTCAAAATGAGCTAATTATGGCTCATGATGGTGTTCCCATCATACCCCCATGCCTAGCTTTTGCTAGTCCCTTAACAAAATTTTAAGGTTTTAACTTTGATTCTAGACCATGTAATCCTTTTGATGCTCAAAATTGTGGTGTGTGCTTTCTTCTGTGGATTAGGTTAGAATGCCGATAGTAGGCCTAGAGGTACTCAAGTACCAACCAAGATCTGGACCTGCCCAACTCTAGCCTTAGTCTGCCATGAAGGTTTTTAAGGTTCATAGGAACTATCCTAAGGTTCATTGGACTCTGCAGTTAAAGCACCTGTGCTTGTAACATATTTTAGCCTCGGTTCAGTTTGCAATACGTTTTTATAAGAGAGAGACATAGGAATTTTCTTTGTTTGGAGAGTTTTCTCTCTCTTTTCTTTTTATTTCTAGTTCGGATTGGCTTCACAACACGATCTGTATTGGATTCCTAATCCCCATCATCAATCCTCGAAGGGTCCCTGGCAATCAATGCTTCGTGACAGCACCGCCCATGGCAACCCCCAGAACCATGGCTTTCGAGATTTAGAGATAATCCCACCCATGGCGTTCTGTAGCTAAATCCAGACACTGGTAATCGACATTTTGTGATAATGCTGCCCATGGCATCTGAACCAGCACAAGGTGCATACATGCCCCTAGTAGGATATGTAGATATCCTAAGAGACAAGCACCGAGGAGACGATATGTTTTTGTGCATCTTCGAGGGGAATTTCTCCCCTCTCCGCGTTGAGAACTCATCCAAATCAACTTGTGTTCATCAGTTGCTCCTAATCTAGGTGACTTCTTCATAATAATTTAAACGCATCTGCGTGATTTTGATGCTTATGCACACTGAACCAGACTGTGTGTGGATTGGGGTGCTTAGGTTACCCAGTCCCGCAAACCAAAGGCCAGTAAACGAGGTCGAATACTCCCTAAGCTTTAGACCTAATACTTAAGCTTTGCATTTTCCTCAACCTCTTGAGGACTATCTAGATCTTAGAGGATACTTGAATTTTTAAGCCTTGGAGTATAGCCTAAGAGGCCTAAAATCAGCATTCCTACTAATCTCTTCTGTGTTTCATTAGAACTTTTTCCTTTCATTTTCTCTTTCTTTTGATATGGTGTAGAACTAAGTCAATTCCTTAATTTCTTACTAATGACTATTTATTTTTCTTTTTCAACTTGTGCCCCTTTTTGATAGTTTTTACTTCTCCCCTTTTCCTCAAGATTTGTATGGCCTCAAAATTTTCTCTCCTCTCAAATTTTTTTGTTCTTTTTCATAATTTTCTATTTTTTTGGGTATTTTTGGAATATGTGATTTTTTTTGTGAGAACCCTTCCGACTTTGATTTTTGTATGTTTGCACTTTATTACCCCCCCATGCCTATGTTTGGCAATGTTCTCATTGTAAACGGCGGGTGTAAAATAAGTTTGGGTTCAAAAATTTAGAACAGGATTATAGGGTGGGCGAATGGGTCAGGAATGACTTTTGCAGATGATTTCAAGCTCTAGCACGTGTACCAGAGGTGGGATCGACTGTTCTAAAATTGAACTCAGGATGCAATAGATGTGAAGTACAAAAAGATAATCAGAAGGATCTCGGGTTTTTGGAATGACGTGTTGCCCCCCGTTAAGTGCTAAATTCAACGCCTTCAGCCGAGCGGGAAATGGTATGGAGAGGGAGTGGTTAAATCATATGAGTTTTGTAGAACAAGCACCTTGATCAAAAGCCTGGTTAGTCCAACCAGGTGCTTGTTCAGATCAGCAGGCTGATGATGCATCCCAAACCCAATCAATCTGGTGGGTTGATAAATGTAGATCAAGAGATGTGGAACCCACCATATGCTGTGAAGCTCAGAATGATACAGAAGTGTGAATCTAGGCATTGGCTGAGTCAAATCAGCCTAATCAGAGTAGGGATCCTTAAAATAATCAGTGGATGATGCGGAAACCCTACAAGAGTGATCAAATAATGATGGGGCTTGATTTGTAGTCTGATCAATGTCTAAAACTTGAAAAAGATGTGGAGGACAATCATCTGCAATCGGCTCAGTAAGAGGGGAATCAGAATAGAAATTGAGTCCAGTTGCAGGTCAGGGTTGAAAACGGATTTGGGAAGGTTCTGTATATTTAGAGGATGTGGTTTCAATAAGAATTGTGTATGGGGGCTCATCTAAAAAAAGTTTAAAGGTGGGTTCATTTAGAGAGTCCTCATAGTAGCTGTCAAATTCAAAGGTAAATGCCTGAAGAGTGTTTATAGGATGAGGACAATCTAAGTCATGAAACGATTTGAACTCTAAATTGTAGTCACTCTCGACACTTTTTGGTTTTGATTCCTGAGGATCGAAAAGAAATGATTCCATCTCAATGGAACTTGAATTTAAATCAGAGATCTTGGGATTAGGGATCTCAGAGTCAGAGTCGAAGAATGAATCATGTGAGCTAAGGTCATAGATTGGCTCGTAGTTGTCAGGAAACAATGGTTCTCCAAAATCATAGTAAGATTCGAAATAGTCGGAGAAATTGCGAGACTTAAATTCTAAATCAGATTTAAGATCAAAGATTCCACCACAGAATAAATCACAAGATGTAGACTCAGCAACCTGACTTGGGTCTAGCCTATTTGTAAATTCTGAGCTTAAAAAGGTGTCCTTATAGGATCTAGGCTCGGGTGTTTGGCTTGTAGAGAAGACCTATTCAAAACCCCACTCTTCCAACTCCTCGGTTTCTGTATCATAGATTGGCGTGACTTTCAAGAAATCAATCTGTATCTCTGGGGATGTTGGAGAGGGATATTCATCAAATAAAGGCCCAGAATCATAATCCCAATTTAAACTTTAATCTTCATCATACGGGGCCTCGTAATCATCCCAATAAGATTCAGATCCAGATTCTAGGCTGAGGGTGTGGGTTGAATTACTAGAATCTAGGTCAGAATTGCCTTTGGGGGTCACCTTATCAGAATAAGGGGTGGAATTTATACCCTCGAGAGGTTCTGATTCAATCTCATTGTTACAAGAGTCTAGAAATTCTTTGCTTGGTGAACCAAGGTGTTGGTTTTCTAGGGCTGGCTCAAAATCGTGTTCTCCTGCAATTGGGACTTCTCAACCTAATTCAAGATCAAGCATGTTATATTCCATTTGGGTTGGGAATCCACAACAACCTTGTGTCTCAAACCCGGGCTTTGGGAAATAAAATCGATCCTCAATATTAGTCCAAGATGTTTCATTAAATGTTTGGGGCATGTACGAGTATTTTTGATCGATAACTTGTTTCAACAATTTCATGATCTCTTCCCATTTTTCAAGATCATCTTGGTGTTTTTCCCAAAGTACAGAATGTGTCATGCATTGGAGATATTCAAAGTTATGCAATTTTTCTATCTCAATGTATCTTGTTATGAGAATGTCTCGAGTTGATCCCTTTATTGCTTCTGCTCATAATAATTGGGCACAGTTTATGATGAAGGTTGTTGTTGTTAGTATACTAACCTGAATGTCTTCTACTGGTTTTGAGGTTTTGTAATCAATCTCATAAAATTTAAGGGCATCCTCAACCATTCTATCTCTCATGGATCTTTTTGATTCAGGTTTCTTGAATGGTTTTTGTTCGAGGCATAGATTGCGTAAAAGATGAATATGTCATAGTATAGTGCGAAATACGTCTCGACAAATAAAATTAACGGAACTGGGAGTCTCAGTCGATCACAGGAAGGCAGAAAAGTGCTTCTGATTTCATGCATTTATTATAAATTTAATTACTAAGTAGTAGAGACAAGGAATTGCAATATATATCATGCAGAAAGTTTGAACATTAATTGCATATCATACATGTATTTGAATAAAACATAAAGTAAATAAACTACTACTATAACAGAACGAGGGCACCACGGGTGATCCATGGTGACCTTTTGAAGAGGTTGAGAGGAGCAACGGTAATCTGACAGGGTGGCCCAATGGATTTTGCGGACGGAAATGCAGAAACGACGGGAAGAGGGAGAAGAGAGAAGGAAGAAGAAGAGAATGAGTGAGTTGTGAGAGAGTTGTCTTTCCAAAGAAGAGAATGAACGTTGTTGTTGTTAGTACACTAACCTAAATGTCTTCTACTGGTTTTGAGGTTTTGTAATCAATCTCATAAAATTTAAGGGCATCCTCAACCATTCTATCTCTCATGGATCTTTGTGATTCAGGTTTCTTGAATGGTTTTTGTTCGGGGCATAGATCACGAAAAGATGAATATGTCGTAGTATAGCGCAAAATACATCTCGACAAATAAAATTAACGGAACTGGGAGTCTCGGTCGATCACAGGAAGGCAGAAAAATGCTTTTGATTTCATGCACTTATTCTAAATTTAATTACTAAGTAGTAGAGACAAGGAATTGCAATATATATCATGCAGAAAGTTTGAACATTAATATCATACTTGTATTTGAATAAAACAGAAAGTAAATAAACTACTACTGTAACAGAACGAGGGCACCACAGGTGATCCATGGTGGCCTTTTGAAGATGTTGAGAGGAGCAGCGGTAATCTGACAGGGTGGCCCAATGGATTTAATGGATGGAAATGTAGAAACGACGGGAAGAGGGAGAAGAGAGAAGAAGGAAGAAGAAGAGAATGAGAGAGTTGTGAGAGAGTTGTCTTTCCAAAGAGGGAGCCCTTAGGTCCTTTTATAGCTTGTGCAAATCCTTCTTCCCTGATTCTTTCTGATGCTGCCACGTGGTGCGTTGTGCGCCCTTGGATGAAGATCGCGCAACTCCCGCGTGCCTGCACTGCTTCTTCGCCTTCAAATCCCGCCTCATCATCTCAACTGTCCAATTTCAAATCCTACATGCACTTCTTGCACCTTCTAGATCTCGCAACAACCCGCGCGATCACGCCACGTGGACACCCTCTGGGCCCTCCAATCGCGCATGCCCGCGACCCGCACCAATTTTGCGTAGCATCGGGCTCGAACCTGCGCCCCACACTTACGCGGGTGCGCGCGCGTGAGCCAACGCACTGCGCAAAGCCTTTGTCATATATGCTTACTAATTATATTTATATTAATCTGTTATGGGTGGCGATGTGTCGTGTTCATGGCCGTTGGATGAAGATCCAACGGACCACGCTACGAGGCGAGGCACCTTCAGGGGTTGGGGGCGCAGTGAGGGTTGGCTACAATGGTGCCACGTGGCGCCATCATGGTCATCCATTCTTCTTCTCTTTATATCTGATGACGTAGGCCTCCGATTAAGTTGATTTATGCACCGTTGGACTGCGAACGTCGATCTAGATCCATCCGTATAGTTGGATATGTCATCTGAGGTCTGAATCTTCTTCAATTTGCCCCTTGGCTCTTGCTCTTCTACAGACTCCTCGGGGTGCTACAAAAGTCTGATTGATGCGACCTTGGATGCATTGAACTCCCGTCGTTATTCCAAACAAATCCATATGGTTGGATTGGTCATCTACAGCCCTAGATTACCTGCCATCATTAATACCTCTCAAATAACATAGTTTAATACATAAAACACATATATCAACTACGATGCAGAATACAATGCATATCCATGCAGAATGTTCATGTTAAGCTAAGTTCTAGCTTAATTCAGGAGAGTTAGGACCTATGATTGCTGCACAATCATACCCCCATGCCTAAATCTTGCTAGTCTCTAGCAAGTGCAAGACTAAATACATTTTACCAAGAGTTAAACTAAACATTTATTTCTTTGTGCTGCATCCAAAAATTCAGAATCTAGATAACTATGAATATATAATGTCGTAGCTTCTGCAATGGATCCAAGCGAAGAGTCAATATACATTTAAAGCTTGTACTAGACCCCTAGTAAAATTCTACCAGGATAGGCGAACCTTTTCTCTTAGGGTTATAAAATATTTTCTGATTTTGGCCCCGGTGTTTGGTTTGGGTAAGAGATGTCTGAGTTAACTAGATTGTATTCGGTGGCTCACTCTCTTATAGTGCTTCTTAGAGACTAGTATTTCCGAATTTAAATTTCCAGATTATTGAATAAATCAACTTAGAGAGGGGCTAGAAAAACTATGCTCTCTTTAATCTTTTATACTCTTTTCTCTTTTTTTCTTTTTCTTCCTAAGCTCACATCTCACCAGATTTGCAAATGTATTTGGTGGTCTCACATGGCATGACACTTTAATTAGGTTCTGATAACCCTACAGCTAAGTCAGACTCCTCAGCCCGTATTCAGGCAGTCAGAAATACAGAAGAAGTTTGTTAAGGCTGTATTTGGTGGTTCGTGAGGGTGGTAGGTGTTTTTGACTCAAAACATTTAACTTGACTCACATTAGCAACTGTTTCACATATTTTTTTTTTTTTTTTCTTTTTTTTCTGCTTCTTCTTTTTCCCCTTTTTTTCGAGCAAACAACTCTTTTGTATGCAATTTTATAGGCACAATGCCACAACACGACATACTGTTGTATTTATCAGCACAACATAACACAACATACGTACTTTTATACGTGAGGCATTCTTGGGGACTTTTGGGATGACCAAGAGGATCTCGGGTGGCTTATTTGGTGGAAGTGCCTATTCTCAGTACCGGGCAGGGAACGGATAGGACGACATATTTCTGACCTTAACATCAGTACCTTCCTTCAACCGAGGATTCCGTAGAGGATGGTTGTGACCATCCACCTCAGTCCTAGTTTTATCAGAACCCACTCTCTGTGTTTTTTCCTTATTTGGTGTCTCTCGTATGGAATTTCTCACAAATTTAGTGCGTAAGAACTGAGAGCAAAAACTATGCCCAACTCCAAGTGTTGTTATTCAATTATTAAAGATTCCTTATACTAACCTTAGAGCACCAGTAAACTCTCTACTCTCACCTCACATATATTTTGGTGGAGCTACTAGAAGATAGTTCACCTGACTCCATGATTATTTTCCAAGGGTTCAAGAGAAGTGATGCTTCTTCTCGACAAGCTAGAGATGTCTATCGATTTTCGCAGAGGATCCATTGCAAAATTTACATGCAAGTACGAAATTATACTGGATTCTATGTCTAGGAATCTATTAAAGAATAAATCTTTAATAAAACCTCTTGATAAAATGATCTAATCCCCCTAATTGTTGGTAGAAAATTTTCAATTTTTATGAACTACCCCTCCATGCCTAAGTATTTGCATGTCCTCATGCATGAATAAAAGAAATAAGGCAGGGTGTGTGTGGATAGAAATCACCTGGAACTGCTTTTGAGTTATCATTCAACTCACGCCATTGCTGCAATGCTATATACAATACGCAGAACAATATGCAAAACCTTATGCGAAAATGAAATATGCTATGTATATATGGTATGTATATATGTGTACAAGCTGAGTTTAACGCCTCCAGCTGGGCAACTCATCAGTCATACGTCCTCAAGAAGATGTATCATTTCGTCAGCAGGAGGAGGTTCTTGGGCAAAGAATTGTTTGAGGAGCTGGCCATTAACCGTAAAAACGTGCCCAAATTTTGGGTCTCTAATTTGGACCGCCCCGTTAGGATATGGGTGGACCACCATAAATGACTCAGTCCACTTGGACTTGAGCTTTCCTGCAAAGAATTTGACTCGGGAGTCAAACAACCAAACCTGCTGGTTAGGTGAGAACTCCTTCCCCCGGATGTGTTGATCATGGAAAGCTTTTGTCTTGTCCTTGTATATTTTTGCATTCTCATATGCTTCCCGCCTAATCTCCTCTAACTCACTGAGCTGGAGATTCCTTTCATAACCTCCGATCTCGAGGTTAAAATTACACTTCTGCATCGCCCAAAAGGCATAGTGCTCCAGCTCCACAGGAAGGTGACAGGCCTTTCCATACACCATGCGATATGGTGACATTCTGAGTGGGGCCTTGTATGCAGTTCGATATGCCCATAGTGCATCGATCAACTGATCAGACCAATCCTTCCTATCAGGTCTAACTGCCTTTTGAAGGATAAGCTTGATTTGACAATTTAATTCTTCAACCTGCCCATTGGTTTGTGGGTGATACAGGGTAGTAATGCGATGCTGCACCCCATATTTCTTCAATAATGATCTAAAATGGGCATGGATGAAGTGGCTTCCCCCATCACTTATCAGGGTGCGGGGAACTCTGAATCTCGCAAAAATAAATTCCCAGACAAAGGATATAATAGTCTTATGATCAGCTCATCTTGTCGGGATGGCTTCTACCCACTTTGAGACATAGTCTACTGCGAGGAGTATGTACTCAAAGCCATGTGAGTTCGAGAAGGGGCCCATAAAGTCGATGCCCAGATAGCAAACGACTGTCTAGCATCGCTTACAGCACTTGGCAAACTCGTGTGTATCTTTGAAAATGGTTGCCCAGAAAAATCCCAACTGCAAAATATTTGCAGCAGTTTTTCAGCCTGAGAAATGATCCCCACAAGCGTCGCTATGGTAGAAGGATAGCACACTAGAGATTTCTGAATCAGGGATGCATCTACGGATGATCTGATCAGCCCCAATGCGAAAGAGAAATGGGTCCCAAAAATAGAACTTAGCCTCTGATATAAATTTGAGCTTTTGATCCTTTGATAATCTTGCAGGTAGCCTGCCTGCGACAAGATAGTTTGCTATTTCAGCATACCAAGGAAACTCCACAAAGTTGATAGATAGTAGAGACTCATCTAGAAATCGGTCTGATATCGGCGAGGAGTACAGAATGTAGTCTAGGTCTAGCCGAGACAAGTGGTCCACCACAACATTATGTGCTCCAGCTTTGTCGCGGATTTCAATATCAAACTCCTGCAATAGAAGGATCCATCTGATAAGGCAGGGTTTGGCATCCTTCTTTTCCAACAAATGCCAGAGGGCGGAATGGTCAGTGTAGATGATAACTTTGGACCCGAGTAAGTATGACCTAAATTTCTCCAACCCGAATACTATGGCCAGCAATTCTTTCCCAGTGACTATATAGTTACGCTGAGCCTCGTTCAGCATTTTGTTGGCGTAGTATATTACAAATGGATGGCGCTCCCGACACTGGCCAAGAACAGCTCCGACAGCGAAGTCGAAGGCATCACACATCATCTCGAAGTCGAGTGACCAGTCGGGGGGTTGGAGAATAGGTGCACTGGAGATAGCATTTTGCAAGCTCTGGAAAGCACTGAGACACGAGGAGTCGAATTCAAAAGGCATGTCGGTTACCAGAAGATTCGTTAATGGATGAGCAATTTTCAAGAAATCTCGAATGAATCTTCAATAAAATCTGACATGCCCTAAGAATGATTTGATTTTCCTGACAGAGCTAGGCAGAGGTAATCGCAAAATGATTTCGGACTTAGCTCGATCGACCTCGAGTCCATTAGAGGAGATCCTGTGACCTAGTACGATGCCATTGGTTAACTTCTATACATCTCCTCAAAATCTTTGTGAGGTTATTGAGACAAGATGAGAAATCATCTCCAAACACAGAGAAGTCGTCCATGAACACTTCTACGCAATCCCCGATCATGTCTGAAAAGATGGCCATCATGCATCGCTAAAAAGTAGCTGGTGCGTTGCAGAGGCCGAAAGGCATCCGCTTAAAAGCGAATGTTATAAAGGGACACGTAAAAGTCATCTTTCTTGGTCTTCCAAGTTTATTGCGACTTGATTGTACCCAGAGTATCCATCCAGAAAGTAGAAGAAACTACGCCTGGCTAGCCATTCTAGAATCTGATCAATAAAGGGAAAAGGAAAATGATCCTTTTTGGTAGCCGAGTTTAGCTTCCTATAGTCAATGCAGATCCGCCAAGAAGTCGTGGTGCGGGTTGGGACGGATTCACCCAATTCATTTCTGATTACGGTGAGTCCTACCTTTTTGGGCACTATCTGAATGGGACTCACCCACTGGCTGTCGGAAATTGGATAGATAATGTCTGCGTCCAGCCATTTAATAATCTCCTTCTTGACAACCTCTAACATATTTGGATTTAGGCATCTCTGAGGTTGTCTCAATGGTCTCACCCATTCATCAGTGAAGATATGGTGAGTGCAATATGATGGGCGAATTCTGTGGAGATCAGCAATGCCCCACTCGATAGTAGCCCTATGTGCTTGCAAAATGGAGATCAATCGGTGTTCCTGATCTGGAGTCAAGTGAGCATTGATAATCACTGTATATGTCTCACTTTCTTCTAGAAACACGTATTTGAGCGAATCAGGTAAGGGCTGTAGCTCTAGTAGCGGAGGGTGAGGAGAAGGGTTATGTAGGGGAGGAGAGAAAACAATAGCGGAAATTTACTGATCCTGATTTATGAAGAATCTGCCTGCAATGGTCATGTAATCCTATCTTAAGATATCAGTGTTGGATAGGATAGGATAGTTAGGATCAGGGGTGTTAGGAGCAGATGAACACCCATGACAACCAGATCCATGGGATGAAATGTGTATATCAGTAGTCTCAGCCCCGTGTGGATCGTGATCAAAGACCCTTGATAGTGAGGATGAATGTGCCATTGGGTTGCTGCAAAGGAGCCCAATGTTTCCATAGAAAGCTGAATCTTCATCATCACTATCCTCCTCGATCAAGTCACAATCAAAGTTCTTTGATGCCCTAAAAATGTCCATTCTAAGCTTTTTGTTTCCTAGGGCAATCTCCGTGCACCCTGATGTACAGTCGATGTTTGCGGGGGATGTTGCCAGAAATGGGAAACCTAGGATAATCGGTGCATCACAGAGATTAGGAGGAACCTCCATATCAAGAACAAAAAAGTCCGCTGGAAAGCAGAATCCTTGGACTTTTACGATCACATTTTCAACCACCCCCCTCGGTGTTTTTACAAATCGGTCAGCCAACTGTATGGTAGCCGAGGTGGGCTTTAACTCCCCAAATCAAAGTTGATCAAATACTGTGGTGGGAGTTAGGTTGATGGACGACCCCAAGTCAAGAAGGGCCCTATCAAAAGGGGAATCCTGCAACAAGCAGGAAATCAATGGTGTGCCCGGGTCCTTCTTGGGCGGTAAGTTAGCTAAAATAACTGCACTAGCTTCCCTAGATAGTACCGCTTGTCATCCGATCCTCTACTGCCACTTCGGAGTACAGTAGTCCTTAAAGAACCTAGCGACAACTAGGATGTGATCTATCACTTCGAGGAGAGGGACCTGAATGTGAACTTCCTTGAACATAGATTTCAGGTCCTCGAAATTCCGTGTGTCCTTTTTCCGTGCTGAATCTCGTGTTAGGGCCGCGGGAAAAGGGACAGGAATTTTAGGGTCTAAAGGCTTCTTTCCTTTATCTAATGAAGATGGCTTGTGAAAGGAAGAGGGTTGTGAGCCATCTCACGGTATGGCGCAGGAAAAATCGTTACCCTCTTGCCTAGGTGCAGGTCCTGTGCAGTCTTTCCGCTCCTTAAGGTAACAGCTTTTGCATCGGCATGCTATCCATGCAGGGGCAGAGGAGCGGGTTGGTCTGGATACATAGGGTTTGGCAACAGAGGTGGCTGACCGAGCCCATAACCAGAAGGTGCTTGCATAACCACGTGTGCCTGCCCCTATGGTGCTTGGAATCTAGGCGGGGCACCCTGATTCTGCACATATCTCGGGTTCGGGAAAGTTGGGAGGGTAAAGCTCCCTGTGATCTATGCTCCTGCATCATCTGGTTCTGCATGTTCTATATGCTCTATATTTGGTCAGCCATTTCCTTCATTATTTTGAGGTTGTCATGAGTAGATTTACAAATAGATGCTTGCAGTTCCTCCTTCAACGACTCCAAAGGGTTGGCCCGCTTTGGAGGGTAGTTGGCAGCTTGGTGCAGCAGCTGATAGATAGAGCATGTCTATTGCTGCTGAGACGAGAATGGCTGCTGCCTAGGATACGTGTTCTGCACATTCCCGTATTGTCTGGTCTGGTAGTGTGGAACTTGACTCGGTCTCTGTGGATTACCAAACCAGGCGAAATTGGGATGCTGGCGCCAACCAGGGTTATATGTTTCAGAATATGGGTTGTTACGCCCGTATCCCTGAATAGCATTGACATCTTCGTAAGCCAAAGATGTCTCATATGAGAATTCATCAAAAGAATACGCACTTGCATCATCATGTGGTGCGAAACCCTGATTGTATGGTGCTGGATCCATATTGTTCACGGGTTCCTAGTATGTAGGATCCTGCGAAGATGGAGAGAAAATATCCCGAGTAATCGGATACGTACGAGCAAAGAGGGCTTGGGATGCTTGAGAGGAGTAAGATGGAGCAGTGCTGCCAGAAGATCCGAATCTCGCATGCATCAATTCATCGAGCTTCTTATCGAGCAGATCCACCTTATCCAACTTTTTGGAGATAATGTCCATTTCAGCTCAGGCAGATTCGGCTTGAGCTTCGTGGACATTAACTCGTTGTTGTCCAAGTTGCTGGAACTGGTTCATTGAGGTGGCATTCATTGAGTTCTCTGCTAAGGACTCAAACAGTTCAAATGCATTGTTCTCATCCTTCGCGAGAAAATTTACACCACTAGATGCATCGGCCAGGCACTCATAAAAGCCAGTTTATCATCATTCTTTTGCATTAAAACAATCCTAGCTCTTAGGGTTTTGCTTCGCAAATGGGTTTTTGTGGTTGCATTTAGTTATAAATTAGGATAGGCATGCTTGCATTTTTCTTATCTTTTTAATGTGTTTTTGTGAGTGTTAAGGATGAACAGATATACAGATCTCTAAAACCCTAGCACTCAGGAAGGTAACGTGTTAAGAAGAAGCTCAGACTAGCTAGAACTCAGCTTGATCCAGCTCACCACAGTTGAAATCCATCTCACTTGGACTAGGGTTAGCTCATCCTAACTCCATCTAGCTCATCTCAGCTGAATGGCAACTCAAGAGAGCTCATCTTAGCTCACCCTAGCTCAAGTCAACTCAGATCCAACCCAACTTAGCAAAGTCTAGCTCATCTTAGCTCCCACTAGTCCGTAGGGAGCTCTAGCTAGCTCAGCTGAGTTGACTAGAGTTCACCCCAGCTCAGGTCCAGCTACGTCCAACTCCACTCAACTCCAACCAGCTAAAGATGAATTCATTCCAACTCAGGAAGCTCAAGTCCAGCTCCCGGGGACTGAGCTTAGCTCAAGTTAGTTGAGCTAAGCTACCTTAGCTGTCTCAACCAGCTCAATCCTCCCCGAGAGCACCAAACCCAGCTCACCTCAACTCCATTCAATAGAGGCCATCTCACTTTAGCTTGGCTTAGCAGTTAGCAAAGAACTAGCAAGCTAAGCCAGCTAGAGTAGCCCCATGTTGACCTCTTCAGTGCTGCCAGCTCCAATTCAGCTCCAGACTCTTCATATCTAGCTCCTCTCCTCAAACCCTAAGCTCCACATGCCTACTCCTACACTCCACTACTAGCTAAGTTAGCTTAGATTAGCTTAGCTTAGCTAGCATCCAGCTCCTTGGCCATCCATCAGCCATAACTTAACCCTAGCTAGCTCCATTTACTAAATAACTCAAGTCCACCTAGCTAGCTCCACCTCTACTCAAGTTAGTGCCACCTTCTTCACCACCCTTCACCCCTCAATCGCCACCAAAAGGCACCTAGATGTTGGCACCAAAACTACCCTAACTACCCCCCTTTTTGGCGCCAACTTCAACCCCCATATCCACCCTACACATAACCCCTCCAAGCCACATCCACCATCCACCTCAACCCCCTTCTAGAAGCCTAGAAGTTGGCGCCAACCCATGGCACCTCTCCATGGTTGGCGCCACTTTTAGGTGTCCCTTGGCCACCCATAACTACCCCCCTTACATCCCTTAAGTGGCACCAACTCTCCTTAGCCCTAAGATCACCTAACCACCCCCATCTTCCCATCTTAGCCATCCATCTCAAGAGTCACCTTAACCCTCTCATCCTACCCAATAAAAAGACCAACACCCACCACATTATAACCCATCCTTGGCTAGCAAAATACCTCTCATATTCTACCTAAAGCTCACACACAAGAGAGAAGAAGAAGAAGAAGATTAAGAGGATACTTTGTCCCCTTGGTGCCTTCCCCTTTTCCCTTCTCTTTGTGCCCACGCCAGCCAAAGGAGAAGCCAAGCAAGGAGGACCTTTGGAGGAGCTCTTTAAGGTGGTCCACGCCACCTTGGAGAAGAGCTTAAGGGTGGTACATGCCCACCCTTGGAGAACAACAGTTAAGGTGGAAGCTTCCACCTTGGAGGAGCATGGCATGGAAGGAGGAGGAGCCCTTTTCAAGCCTAGGAGCCACTAAGCTTGGAGCAAGGAGCTTCCTTCTTCACCATCACTTCAGGAGAATTTGTGTTTTACTTTATTTATTGCATTATTCTAGTAGTAGAAGCATTCCTCTACAAGGTTTTTATGTAAAACACTTTTGCATCAATCAAGTTGCCTTTAATTCTATTTCATTTTGTTGCAATTTTTTTCAAAATCTAGTCTCTAACACTTTTCACTTCTCCCTAATTACTCTAGCCTTCCACGTGTCTAGAGTGAGATTAGGGAGAATCTCTACTTGTCACTTTAGTAGTAGTGTAGTGAGTTAGGTGTTAGTCATTTTCCGTTGACAATAAAATTAGTGTTGCCATTATTTCAAAACCCTAAAAAACTACATATTTAAGACAATCGAAAAGAAAGTTGATTTTCATTTCCGAGCAAGAGATCGATTTTTGCAACCAAATTGCCTCCTTGGACGACTCTAGATACCCCACTATCTAGGTTATAAATTTAAAAGCGTATGCGATTTCGCGTGTTACAGCGATTTAAAAACTCGCTTTTACAAATCACGTGATTTTTCGCATCACTTTTTGGCGCCGTTGCCGAAGAGGCACGGCTTTGCATTTTAATTGATTCTCTTGCTTGAAGTGGATCTCATCCTCTTGTCTCTCTTTTCTCTCATGTGTGCAGGAAATACAGGAAGAAAGGGAGAATTTGGAAGCAAGAGCTCAAAGTTCCTTTTCTTCCCATGATTTCAAGTTAGTTCCACATTTCTTGTCACATTTAGGCTAAAAGACTGCCAAAAAATCTTAAACTTAGCTTTCAGGATCCTAAACACTTTAATTAAGTGGAGTGGTGCCCATAAAAATCCATTGTTTGCTTGTATGCTTCATTAAACACCACTACAATCCTAGTGTTGGTATTCTATTTTTCGGGTTCAGATTTCTATCTGGACATCAAAAATCAATTCCCAACACCATAGGTCTTCTAAAATCCTGAAATTTTATATAGTGTTTCCAAATAAAGTTAGGAACGTTTGTTCCAAATTTTGGATCAGTTGGCTTTGTATTTAATTTTTAAAAATTTGTGGACTATTGAGGGGTCACACCCACTTATCTTCCTATTTTGCTACTATCCGTAAATTTTTAGAATTTTTATACTCATCCAATTTTTGTGAAATTTAGCTTTGTGGAACCCTTATGAAATTCTACATCTCACATAAAATCACCAAAATTTTCTGAGGCCAGTGGTGGTACAAAAAGTCCAGAATACTCACGGGTACCATTCTAGACTTTGACACCACATAAATAAAAATTCAAAACAAATATCAAACAAATTCCTAAAATCTTAAAAAAAAATCTTTTCTGGAATCCTTGTTTGATTTTATATAAGGTAATGGTGTTGGTTGCATTGTTTGGACCATGACTTTTTCAGAAAGCCTAAAAATAGTTCACTGATAGTAATTTTCTGTATTAGGGTTCAAATCCAATTAGGGTTTCTTTCTTGCTTTTAGTCCCACAACATAAAGGAAATACATCATCACCAATACAACTTGTTTTCCTTTGATTGTGGAAGTTTCAAACTTGTTTGAACATTTAAAAAGAGAAACCCTAAAACACATTCAATTAAATTGAATCCTAAAAGACAAAAATACAAAAATTGTGTGACAACTTATTTTTAATTGGAACCACTTTCCAATTCCTACGTACACAATAAAAATTGAAATAATATGGCAATAACCCAATCAACGCCCTCCACATTCCGTGTGCAGACTAGTATCCTAGACCTAATATCCTAGACCTAATTAAAATTGGTAGTAATTTGACCCCTAAGGTTTTCATTAACTTAGGCTTGCTATATAGGTCTTAAGTTTTATATAGTTAATACCAATTTTATCATCTATATCTGGTGTTCAGGTTGAGGGGCCGTGTCAAACGACCAGGTGCAGGTTTGTACAAGCACCTGGGGATTTTCCTGGGAAATGTTTGGGCCCAAACCTCCCCTTAATTAACTTGGCTAGATTTGTTGATAGAACGGGTATTCACTGTTGATTGCTTATTTCTTAAGTAGACCAAGTCTTAGGTTTATTTTTAGGGAGTCACAGTTAAGTTAGGTCTAGAATTTTTTGTTTGAATTGCACACTTTCTCTCATCTCTTTCTCTTCTCCTCCCCTCCAATTCTTCCAAAACAGTGCATGCACAGGCGAAGGTCCCAAAAACTACATCTTGAGGGACCATCTGATTTTTCCCCCTGCACCAAAAAATCTTTGTTTTCTTCTCCCTCCTCTTCTAAAAAATGGAAAACCCAGGAAGCCGACAAAAAAATTCTGCTTCCACTTCTAACCCGTCAGCTAACCCACAAGCTGACTTCCCCCTCCCTCACCTCCCTCATCTGGAGCACCCAGAAATTCCTGCAGGGCCAGGTGGCCCTCCAATTATAACTCAAAATACAAACCCCTTTGCCTTGATGGTCGACTATTTGGTTCGGCTGCAACAAAATCAAGAAGATTTGGCTAGGACTATAACGAACCTAGCTAACCAAAGGCAAAACCCACCACCCCGCCAACAGCCTATCATTTCTCTTAAGAATTTCTATGATCCTTCCAATTACGAGGAAAGACCTGGGGTGGTCATACCACAAGGGGATTAGAGATCAAACCAGCCATTCTAAATCTTGTCAAGCATTTTCATGGTCTTCCAAGAGAGGACCCTTTTTGTCATCTCGAGGAATTAACTGTCCTCGCTCAAACCACTCGTTCCCGCAATGTGTAGGAAGCATGTGGTTAATGAGACTTTTTCCTCTCTCTCTTAAAGACAAAGCTTCACATTGGTTTAGAACGGTTGGGCGCTCGATTACCACCTGGCCCCAATTAAAGAGCACTTTTCTAAAAGATTTTTTTTCCGATCAGTTGGACTAATACTTTAAGAAGATCCATAACGACCTTTCAACAAAAAATTGGTGAACCCCTCCATGAAGCCTAGGAAGGATTTCAAGAACTTTTAAGAAGTTATCCCCACCATGAAATTCCACAATGGCAATTAGTACAGATCTTCTATCATGGATTAGAAGTTCAATTGAAGCGATTTGTGGATGCCTCATGTGGGGGAAATTTCCTTAATAAAGATGCCGAAAGTGCCTATCTCCTCTTTGAAGAAATGAGTGAAAACTCATTTAATATGACTTCAATGGACACTTTTGGTAGAACACAAAACCCCAGACATGGAGTCCATGAAATTGACTCCAAATCCACCTCTATTCCAGTCACTCAAGATGACCTATATATGTTAGCTCAATGACTAGACCAGATGCAAATCCACCAGAAAAAAATGGAAGAAAAGCTCACAAACAAACAAGCTCCACACTTTAACTCTCCACCCACTAACACTCCACAACTTCTCCGAAGAGAAAATCTGCACAATATTGATGCCACACCTGCTAGCCAGCAGGTTCCAACTAATTTCCCACAGGAATTGACTGGGAATTTTGATTAAAATATTTTTGATCCCACCATGGAAAATATTTATTCTCTCCAAGAGCAATTTAGAAACTCCTCCAACACTTTCAACCAAAACTGAAGAACTAACCCGAATCACTCTTGGAAAAACCAAAACCCGATTCCTTTTCCCAAACAAAAACATTTTGGGAATTATGGGCCACTTGTATATCAACCTGGACCATCCCTGGAAGATATTAACACTCAGGTCATGAAAACTCTGCAAGGCATGCAGAATCAAATGACAGAAGTAACCCGCATGATTACCAACTTGCAACACCAAGTTAGGGTTACTCCTGATCATCGACCTATTGGGAATTTACCTTCCCAACCCATGCCCAACCCAAATAATCAAAGGAATCAGTTCCAAGGTGGATATCCCAGTCAACCCATTCAACCAGAACCTCAGCATCCCCCGGGTTTCAATAACAGTCAGGCTTCCTATCCTCATCCTAGAAACAACCAGACTGCAAATACAGTTACTTTGAGGAATGGGAAAACCACTCAAGATCCCCTGCCTGTTAAAGAAACTCATTTTAATAAAAAAACAAATCAACTCTTCCCCATCTTCCTCTCACATTGTTTAGGAACCTATTAATGCAAAACAAGGAAACCCTGCACCATTTCCACAAGCCCTCCATTCTTTAACAAATATGAAAAAGAAGAAATCCAAGCCCACTGATAAGGAATTAATGAATTTATTTAGGTAAGTTGAAATTAACATCCCTCTCCTAGATGCCATAAAATACATCCCTACCTATGCAAAATTCCTAAAAGATTGTGTACCCCAAAAAGGCAACCCCGAAATTTAGGAAAGGTGATCCTTTCTGAGACAGTCAGCTTAATTGTGCAAAGTCGACTACCTCTTAAGAGAAAAGATCCAGGCGCCCCCTGATTCAAGTTATCATTAATGATACTTCTTTTGATCGTGCTTTGTTGGATCTCAGTGCCTCAATTAATCTTATCCCCACAATTGTTTTTGAGGAATTTAAGATTGGTGAATTAAATCCTATTGAGGTTACTCTTCAATTAGCCGACCGATCTACAATTAAACCAAGGGGAATTGTTGAGGATGTCCTTGTCTAGGTCAAAAATTATCTATTTGCAGTAAACTTTTTAGTCCTGGACATAGAGGTACCAGAAGCATTAAAGTTTGCCCCTATAATTCTTGGAAGGCCATTCTTAGCCACTGCCCTCGCAAATATTGATTGTGATTCTGGAAAAAATGAAGATCATGTGTGGTGGTGAATCTGTAATCATAGATATTTTCCAAGCTTCTAGGAGGTTTCAAGAACCTGATTTCTTTGATGATTCAAATTTAGAAATAGAAAATATTGTGGAGGAAACGTTGCATATTTCACATTTAGGTTCCCATTTTGCCATTAACACGATTCCTGAACAATCCACTTCTTCTCACCCTTCCACCCTAACCACACATTCAGCTAACCTTTCAACTGACCTTTTCACTCTCACCTCACCACTAACACAAAAAGCAAAAATTCTTTCGAAGATGGGCCCACAATTGGAATTAAAACCTTTGCCCGACTCCCTTAAATATGTTTTCCTGGGTCCAAATCAGACCCAGCCCCTGATTATAAATTCTAGACTTACTGGGGCACAAGAACACAAACTTCTCCAGGTTTTGAGTAAATACAAAAAAGCTATTGGTTGGACCCTTTCTGATCTTAAGGGTATTCATCCGTCCTATTGTACACATCGTATATATTTAGAGGATGATTTTCGCCCCTCCCGCCAACCACAAAGGTGCTTGAACCCTTATATGCAGGAGGTGGTAAAAAAGGAGATTATTAAGTGGCTTGATGCTAATAACATCTACCCCATTTCTGACAGCTCCTGGGTTAGTCCAACACAAGTTGTGCCCAAAAAGGCTGGACTAACATTTGTCACCAATGACGATGGGGAGAATATAGCCACTCGAACTGCCTCTTCTTAGCGCATGTGTATTGATTACAGAAAATTAAACACCGCCACCAAGAAGGACCATTTTCCACTCCCCTTTATTGATCAAATCTTGGAGCGATTAACCGGATGGGATTTTTATTATTTTCTAGGTAGTTATTCCAGCTATAATCAGGTAGCGGTTCATCCTGAGGACCAGGATGAAACAACTTTCACCTGCCCCTTCGGAACCTTTGCTTTCTGAAGAATGCCCTTCGGTCTTTGCAACGCACCTGCGACTTTTCAAAGGTGTATGCTTGCAATATTTTCGGACTTGGTAGGTGAATGCTTAGAAGTCTTTATGGATGACTTCTCTATTTTTGGAGATTCTTTTGACCATTGTCTCAAGAACCTTGAAAGAACTCTCCAAAAATGCATAGCAGTCAATCTAGTCCTCAATTGGGAAAAAAGTCATTTCATAGTCCAGGAAGGTATTGTCTTAGGCCATGTTATTTCAAAACAAGGAATTGCGGTAGATAAAGCAAAAGTAGATGCTATATCTAAGCTCCCACTTCCCACTACTGTCAAACAGATCAGATCCTTTTGGGGTCATGTGGGTTTCTACTGTAGATTCATACAAAATTTTTCCCAAATCTCCAAGCCCTTAAGTCAGCTGCTTACTAAAGACCAGCCATTCAATTTTAATGATAAATGCCTGGAGAGTTTTTTGAGGTTGAAGGAGGTTACTGAGGCACCAATTTTGCAGGGACTTGATTGGAATAGTCCCTTTGAATTAATGACAGATGCCTCAGATTTTGCTGTGGGGGCCGTTCTAGGGCAAAGAATAGGCAAGAAGCCCATTGTGATCTATTATGCTAGCAAAACTCTTGATAATGCACAACGGAATTACACGGTTACTGAAAATGAACTTCTTGCCATTGTATTTGCCTTAGAAAAATTTAGATCTTATCTTTTGGGGTCACATGTCACTGTATATACCGACCACTCAACACTTAAATATTTGCTGACAAAAAAAGATGCGAAACCCCACCTTATCCGTTGGATCCTGCTACTCCAGGAATTTGACCTGGAAATCAAGGATAACGTGGGATCGCATAATGTAGTGGCCGACCATCTCTCTTGTCTTATGACGAATGACATAATGACCCCACCTGATCAATTCCCCGATGAAAGCATTTTAGCTGCTACTACCTTCCCTTAGTTTGTGCCCATCGCAAACTATTTAGCAATAGAACGAATCCCCACTGATTGGCCAAAAACAAAACAGGTAAGTTCTCTGCTGATATTAAATACTATTTTTGGGAGGAGCCTGACCTTTTCCGCATTTGTGCCGATCAGGTCATTCGATGATGTGTCCCTAATTTTGAAATCCATGATATTCTGACACATTGTCATTCAATGGCCTGTGGCGAACATTTTTTGGGCGAGAAAACTGCAGCTAAAATCCTTAATGCGGGATTCTTTTGGCCCAGCTTGCACAAAGATGCTCATAATTTTGTTCGGTCCTGGGTTCGTTGCCAGAGCATCGGCAACATGACTCGGAAGGATATGATGCCCCTTAATCCTATTTTAGAGGTTGAAATTTTTGATGTTTGGGGCATCGACTTCATGGGACCATTCATCAACTCTAGTGGGTATTTATATATACTAGTCGCAATCGACTATGTTTCGAAGTGGATAGAAGCAATACCCACCCGCACTAGTGATCATCATGTGGTTGTCGAATTTCTTAAGAAAAATATTTTCTCAAGATTCGGCATTCCAAAAGCCATTATCAGTGACAGAGGCTCACATTTCACTCATTCACAATTCTGTCACCTTCCTTCTAAATATGGGGTTAATTACAAAATTTCCACACCTTATCACCCCCAAACAAATGGCCAGGTAGAAGTTTCTAACCAGGAAATTAAAAATATTTTACAAAAGACGGTTAGGCCTAACCATAAAGATTGATCCACTAAATTGGATGACACTTTATGGGCTTACCGTACCGCTTTTAAAACCCCGCTCGGCATGTCTCCCTTCCGTCTAATTTTTGGGAAGGCATGCCATCTCCCAGTAGAACTAGAACATAAGGCTTTTTGGCCAATAAAACAATTAAACATGGATTTATCTGACATCGGTATTCATCGAAAACCATAATTAATTGAATTGGAAGAATTACGTAATTTTACCTATGAAAATACGAGGATTTACAAAGATCGAACAAAGAAATTTCATGATAAATACATTATTCAGAAACACTTTGACGTTAATCAACGCATTTGGCTTTTTGATGCTAGATTACGTCTTTTTCCTGGCAAATTAAAATCCAAATGGACCTGCCCCTTTATTGTCCACAAAACTTATTTGTACGGCGCTATTATTGAAACATCGAAAGACTATGCTATCGGATTTGGTTTTGAAAACCTATCGTTGTAATTTGAATAGCAAAGAACTCGAGTTCAACAAATAAAATTTATACCGGAATAGAAATCCTGGGTCGAACTCAGGGAGGCTACATCGATCAAAATTCGCAAAGCGAAGTAATTACAATGAAATGAAATACTATAGACAATAAGAGAAAGAGAGAGAGAGAGAGAGAGAAAACATCCACTTGATATTGCAAAAGGTTTGTATAACTAAGAAAGTGAGAAATTACACTAGAAAGTAGAAAAACTATTACAACTAGAAAGCAGGAAAATTCTACTCTAGAAAGTAGGAAAAAAGAATGGGAGAAGTTATCCTCCTCTGCGATCGCTTGGAGGATGAGCCGGACGAGACGATGCCTGGAAGACGAGGAACGGAGCGGGAAGGAGGTCAAGGTAGGAAGAATGAGAACGAGGTAGCACGTCATCGTCGTCGTGAGATCCACTTCCGGAATGGGGGCGAAAAATTGATTTTATCTCTTGAGGAGCATCTCGGGTGCGGGACAAGCTTCTCTTGAGCTTTGGAGAAGGAGAGAAGAGGAGGAAGGGATGAGAAATCTATATGGAAGGGGTCTCCTTTTATAGTTGCAAGGAGTGGGGGCATTTTGGACATTACAACTTGAAAAACATTAATTCAGGACCTTTAGTGACGGATTTATCCGTCACTAAAGGCCTAAACGTGGCCGACATGCCTACCGCTCGTGCTCCTGCTCCTCTTCTGCGTCTAAAATTCATGCTCACGTTCTTCAAATCTTAGCCGTCCAATCGTGAGATCAGACGGCTTAGATCGCTCCTCGCCACGCCTCAACTGCACATGCCTACGTGTGCGCTCGAGCGTGAAGCGGGGGCGTCGGATAGCGCGTGCAGCCGATTAGATGATCTGGACCATCCGCCACCGATCGCGTGGTCGAGGTTAACCGCGCACATGCCACTAATTGCGAGTCGAACTCGCGCCTCGCATTCACGCAAGGCCGCTCGACTCGCGCCTCGCGTTCACGCAAGGCCGCTCGACCGCTGCGCGATTGCCGCTTCTTCGTCGCGTTTACATTTTAAGCGCACGCGCTCATGGCTAATGGATGGAGATTCAACAGCCCAAATTCGTCAAGCAGGTGAAGAAGAGAAGTGGAGGCAGGTCCTTGGGGTTGGTTGGGCAGCTGGGATGGCACCACATGGCACCATCTTAGCTGTTCATCTTCTGAGTGTTGTAGATGGTGCCACGGGTGTCGGATTGAATCGATTTTCGTGCCGTTAGGCTACAATCATCGATTTGAACCCATCCATGCGGTTGGATTTGTCATCTGAGGTGCAAATTAACACCATCTTGGCCCTTGATCTTCTAGGGTTCTTCGATCTCTATCGGATGCTACGGATGTCCGATCAGGGCAATCTTGGAGTCGTTGAACTCCAATTGCTGCCCTAATCAGATCCATTTAGTTGGATCTTCGATCTGAGGTCCCGATTAGCAAGTTGCTTTGTCCCTAGCCATAAAAGGAGATAATTAACATACATTTTATTCAGATTAATCTAAATGCAAGATGATGAATGTTATGCAATATTTATAGTATGTGATGAAATTCTATGCTTAAGAACATGCATAAATAGATAGTTTATGTAATATAAACATGTTTACATCACACCCCCTGCCTATCTTTTGCTAGTCCCTAACAAAAACTACATGCTATTTATAAAAGAATTAGGTTGGATTACTTGGGCATAAGTCATTTTCAACATTAAGAAATTTTTACTCAGGATCTGAACTTTCAAATACACAACAGCACCCAGGTATCTGCCAAAATGAGACCGCCTCAAGCCCTCGCCTTATTCAAAGAAAAATCTCTTTTTTTCTTTTTCTTCTTTTCTTTTTTTTTGTTTGGATTTTTTAGTTTAGGGTTACAGAGTAGCTTTCTACGGCCATTCAACCCACCCAAGATTTGATGCGAGCCCTAAGTTCTAAGCATCTTATTGTGAATGTGATAGACTCATTGATCGGCAATTAGAATGAACTTCGAGTTTCTACGCCTCTAGGTGACCTTAAAAAGAGAGTTCTACCTAAAAGTGTATCTCTACGACCGGTAGCTTTCTCCCTACTTTTATTTTTATGGGGTCAACACAAGGGTGAATCCAGTGTATATCTCCCCAGTTTATTCTACTTCTCTTTTTCCTAAGTGTTTGGGAATTTTCAGTGCATTTCTTGAGCTGGGTTCTGGACAACCGGTTGATGAGCTATTACCACTGACAACTTGTCAGCCATACTTGTGCGGCGAAGTGTGGTTTATTTCTTTTGTTTTCTTTTTCTTTTCTCCTTTTCTTTTTCTTTTTGACTTTCTTTTTCTTTTTTTTTTTAAGTAGGTGGCTTCCTTGGTCTAAGATTTACCTAAAGGATGCAAGAAGAGAATGGTCCATTGACTGGGCTCTAGACAACCTACCTATGGGCTATTACCCATGATAACTTGCTAACCATATCACCCTAGAAGGTTCATTAGCTACCCAATTTCCGTTAAAATCACCGATCAACAAGTCAGTGAAAAAATAGTGTGTAGATGCTTTAGACTTAAAGTTCCCTCAAATCAGAGGGTGGGTTGATAAGTCGTGTACTTATCACCGAAACTTATTTAATCAAATTACAATAGAATTAAGATGGCGAGGACTCTAAAAACAAATCCACATTTTAGTGGATACATGGGCTGATTAAGCCGAAAGACCTGAGGGGTCTTTGTGTTCAAATCCTAATGTAATATTTCCTAAAATTGAAAAGTTCTAATGTCCAAGTATTCCTTCCTAATTCAATTTTTATTTAATATAAATAAATAAAACGAATCTATGGAGCTGAGGAAATAATTCAGAGATGAATATCCACCCTCTCATGATTATCTAATGCAATGTCCTCATTGTATTAAAAAGACATAAAACAAAGTGGAATGTAGTATAAAGTACCTGAATTGCGTGAATGACGGGTCCGCTCCGAGATAAACAGAAACTGTATACATGCTGAATTTAGTGCCTCCAGCTAGGCACACTATACAAAGAAGATAAACAAAGAATTCACAGGTGCAGGTCAGAATCAGAATAAAAAGATGAAACCTCTGACCTGCCAGCAGATGTCCACAAATGTGGATCAGATTGTGGTGCAGACCCTTACCCCATGTTCGAAAATATCTAAGGTTCTGGATAAAAATTATCCAAAACCTAAAATCAATATGCAAGCGAGGTTGGGCCTGCGATTTATGAGGATGCAACCCAACACCAAAAAGTCGGGTTATAGTGAATTTGATATCAAAAGGATAATTAATGAATGTGTGCTTGGGTTGGACATCCTCAGAACAAATGTCGTAAGGGTCTCGGTTTGATGGTTTCAGCTTAAATGGAACCCTTAGACTCGGTCTTCTACTTCCTCCAAAGTTTGCTTCCCAAATCAAAATTTCCCAGCTCCTATCCTCCTTCAGAATGTCAAATTCTGGGACCTCCTGCATATTAATCACCCCATTTGAAATTTCAAAGTCTAAGAGATGTGGCTGAATCAGAATTGACTTGGGTCTAATTATCTCAAAAACATAATCGTCCATAAGCTCAATGGGGTATAACTGACAATCGGGGCATTGGATTGAATCCTCCAGAAAATGCGATTCTAGATTCGTCATGTGAGCGCTAATAAGATCAGTTTCCTCAGTTATTGGGCCATCAAATGATCTATCAGATTCCTCAGGCCCAATCATCTCACAAAAATCATGTACGGTAAACTCACGTGAGACTTCGCAAATTGATTCTTCACCATCAGAATCAAAGAAATTAGAATCCGTATTAATGTACGTCCCAAAATTATCCGTCACTTTCTGATCCATGGAAACACACGTTTCCTCGTACCCTGGCTCAAGGATTTCAGGTGAAGAAATTGGATCATCCTTAATTGGTTGCTTTAATTCAATCTGGTCAACCTCGTAACACGTGTCCTCCCAACAGGTGTCTAAGAGGGTTCTGACATTGGCTCTCCTAAAGGGGGTTCATCCTGGGAATCATCCCACGATTGAACTAAAGCAACCACAAATCCAATTCTCAATTTCGCTAACTTCCCAATTAAAAACTCACCCGAGTTCTTATCCTTAACATCCTGGAGCCAATCCAACAAATACTTGTTCAGATCATCAATCATTTCAATCAGGGGCTCCAATTCTTCAATGCAAGGTATTGGCTGAACTTCTAAAGATTGTATGGTATTCCTCAAGTTAGCCAAAACCTTATCTTGAACCTGGTTACCCAGAACCAAATGACTTGCTTCAGGGTTGGCCAAGTTTGGGATCAGTGCAGAGGAGTTAACGAATTGAGATTTGTGATACCCTTCCTGATAATAGGTCATTTCAGATTATTCAAAAGGTGGTGATGACCTAAAGGCAGTGTATTCAGGGAATGGGTAAGGATCAATGTATCCTCCTTGATTGTAGATCATATTAGGTTGTTCATGAAAGGGTGGCGATCTATAATCGATGTGGCTCTGAGAAGGATAGAAATCACAATGATAGTGTTCAAGGTTAGACCCTAAACACAGAGGTTCAGAACTGTATCCCCAATCCGAGTTATCCTGACTAACCAATGGTTGGTTACAGTACGAGTCGGGATAATCGTCATGTTGAGGATAACTCATAACAGGAGGGAAAGAGCGAGAATGCATATAAAATGTGGAAGGATTCATGTTAGACGGGAGGAAGAAAGGCGCCCTGCAATACAAACAATCAAACATGTCCTTAAGTGGGCTAGCCTAAAGACCTATAGACTCCCAGAACCCGTCTTAAGATGAAGAGACAATTTGATCTACTTCTGTCTATTTAATCCAACTAGTTAGGGGGAGGGACTGGGGAGAAGGTTCTTCCTTCGGCTTGCGCCTCCTGTTCCAAGTGTACCCCCCAGCCGCGATCGTTTGATTCTGCTTCCCTAGCTAGACATTAGATTGAACAGTAGAAACAGACAAATCGAAAATAATCTCATTCTGGGCTCCGAAGAGCGAATCGAATCCTAACGCCAACGTCTACTCTATTTTATTTAGGACTAGGTTTGAATGTGCTTTGGAATGTGATGGGCCCTTTATCTGGGTTGTGCCCTTAATGATTGATTGATGTGTGTGTGCGTGCACAATCAGTTGTTTTCAAGCAAGATTATTTTTGATGCGGTTAATTTTAGGGTTCAAATCTTGCTTAGTAGCTTTTTAGGATTCAACTTTAGGTATTTTCAAATAAGTTTTGTTGGCACACCAAGTTTTGAAAGCATAGGTGAAGATGTTTTCCTTTGAAGCTTAAAAGAATGTGGAGTGCCTGGTAAGTCCCTAAGAGTTGAACCTATGTGGTAGCTACTTAATGAGTTGATTTTATGTTGAGTAGTGCAGCCCAAACAACTCAAACAATTGGCCACAGTTGCACCATTGAGTTAGGCACACAAAAATGATTAACCTAGAATGATTTCTACTCTTTTATGTGTTGAATTGTGTACCGGTTCCACAGATCAGAATCCGGTTGAGTAGAAGAAAATCAATTAGGTTAAGTGCCTTGAATGTGGGTGTATGTTATGTGTATGTTGAAAATTACCCCACAAAATTATCTTTTTAATTTTTTTTTTATATAAGCGAGGGTGAAATGAGTGTGAGTGGAAATTCAAACAACCAAACTAATCCTAGGATTTATGCAAACACCTAGGTTAATTGGAATTTGAATTTAATGTGACAAATGAGATCTATGGAGGGGGAAAGAATGGGGAGCACTTACAGTTGTCTTCAACTACACTTTACTCCGATCTACCGCTTGATGATTCCCTGATGGAGGTCTCTGCAAAACAATAGACACAAGAGAAAGCAAGTTAGAAGACAGTAAAGTGCGTGAAATGTGAAAAGAAGATCAAAAAATCATTGCCTCCCCGGCAACAGCGCCAAAATGTTGAAATGTCAGAAGACTACGCTATCGGATTTGGTTTTGAAAACCTTTCGTTATAGTTTGAATAGTGAAGAACTCAGGTTCAACAAATAAAATTTATACCGACATAGAAATCCCGGGTCGAACTCAGGGAGGCTACGTCGATCAAAATTTGCAATTATATTCTTTTTACATTTTTGTTAAAAAGCGGAGTAATTACAATGAAATGAAATACTATAGACAATAAGAGAAAGAGAGAGAGAGAGAGAGAAAACATCCACTTAATATTGCAAAAGATTTGTATAACTAAGAAAGCGAGAAATTACACTAGAAAGCAGGAAAACTATTACAACTAGAAAGCAGGAAAATCCTACTTTAGAAAGCAGGAAAAAAGAATGGGAGAGAGAAGTTATCCTCCTCAACGATCACTTGGAGGATGAACCAGACGAGACGATGCCTGGAAGACGAGGAACGGAGCAGGAAGGAGGTCGAGGCAGGAAGAATGGGAACAAGGCAGCACATCGTCTTTGTCGCAGGATCCGCTTCCGAAATGGGGGCAAAATTTTGATTTTATCTCTTGAGGAGCATCCCGGGTGTAGGACAAGCTTCTCTTGAGCTTTGGAGAGGGAGAGAAGAGAAGGAAGGGATGAGAAATCCATATGGAAGGGGTCTCCTTTTATAGTTGTAAGGAGTGGGGGCATTTTGGACACTACAACTTGAAAAACACTAATTCAGGACCTTTAGTGATGGATTTATCCATCACTAAAGGCCTAAACATGGCCGACGTGCCCGCTGCTCGCGTGCCTGCTCCTTTTCTGCACCTAAAACACAAGGTCACGTTCTTCAAATCTTAGCCATCCGATCATGAGATCGGACGGCTTAGATCGCTCCTCGCCACGCCTCAACTGAGCACGCCTACGCGTGCGCTAGAGCGTGAAGCCGACTGGATGATCTGGACCGTCCACCACTGATCGCATGGTCTAGATTAACCGCGCGCACGCCACTGATTGCATGTCGAACCCGCGCCTCGCGTTCACGCAAGGTTGCTCGACCACTATGCTATCGTTGCTTCTTCGTCGTGTTTACATTTTAAGAGCGCGCGCTCGTGGCCGTTGGATGGAGATCAAACGGCCTAGATTCGTCGAGCAGGTGAAGAAGAGAAGTGGAGGAGGGTCCTTGGGGCTATTTGGGTGGCTGGGATGGAGCCACATGGAGCCATTTTGGCCGTTCATCTTCTGAGTGTTGTAGATGGTGCCACGGGTGTCGGATTGGACCGATTTTCACACTGTTAGGTTGCGATCGTTGATCTGAACCCATCTGTGCGGTTGGATTTGTCGTATGAGGTGCGAATTAACACCATCTTCGCCCTTGATCTTCTAGGGTTTTTCGATCTCTATATGATACTACGGATGTCCGATCAGGGTAATCTTGGAGTCGTTGAACTCCAATCACTGCCTTGATCAGATCCGTACGATTGGATCTTCGATCCGAGGTCCCGATTAACAAATTTCTCTGTCCCTAGCCATAAAAGGAGATAATTAACCTACATTTTATTCAGACTAATCTAAATGCAAGATGATACATGTTATGCAATATTTATAGTATGTGATGCAATTCTATGCTAAGAACACGCATAAATAGACAGTTTATGTAATATAAACATGTTTATATTAGTTGTTGATCCTTTTGATCCTAAAACTAATACAACATTTCAAGTAACGGCCAACGTTTAAAGCCCTATTTTGATCATACCCCGAATCTTCCGTCTAAATCCTTCGATTTCACTGAGCCAACCACCTTTGATCACTAATGCAAACTACGCCCGGCTGAATGGCGTAAAAGATAGCACTGGATGGGAGGTAACCCATCATTTTTCCTGCTTTCCTTTTTTCTTTCTTTTTCCAGGTTTTCACCATCCTAAACCCGATCGCTCTTCATTAAGGTGATCCCTTTTCCCTCCTAATGCATGAGGACATTGCATATCTTAAGCATGGGGGGGTGTTTTTAAAATTTGACGATCGATTTAGGATTTTCAAAACCTAAAAACATGTATTTTTCTTTAGTTATTTTATTTTCCTGCATACATACCCAAAAAAATAAAAATGTTGAAAACTTTTTGAGGAAAAATTTTAAAATTGGGACTAAGGTTGAAAAAACTCACTTTTGGTACAATGGGATTTAATCTTTAACAAACTAGGGATGAGAGGATGCAGATCTAATCATTAGAATTTCAGGGTCTATTTTTAGACTAGATCAGATATCCTTCTCTAAAATTCCACCTGAACTCATGATAGTTCAGGTGACTTGATTCTGTTTTGTAATATGGAAAGTATCTGGCTTAGTTTCTGATTCAAAAACTTGCATTTCTTGCGAAACTTCCTGTGTCAAATTTCACACACAAGCCAACACTTAAAAATAACTAAAAATTAGAAAAACTCCCTTGTTTGGACTTAGTAAAAGTCTAAAGCAGATCATTGGTTTGAGTTCCCACTGCAGAGAAGGAGGAAAATGCCTCCTTTGAGGATGCGATGTCAACATGTTACCACCTCGACGCTACTCCATATCTATATTTCATACCTTTAGACATAACATTGAAGCGCATTTTAGCAGCTCAAGTGTCTTGGACGGTGCTCTACCTATAGTGTTAGAGCAAGAGCTCGAGTTTGCTTGGAGTGCCCGTTTACACCACATTGTGTTTTGGGGTTGTGAGCTCCTGGGTGGTGTCATGGACAATGCTATCCCGAAGTACTGGCACCAGAGCCCCCTCGAGGATTGGTAACAGGAATGATGATCCTGACACATCTGTTGTAATACTAAGCTAAAAATAAGCATGGGGGAGAAAAAAAAAAGTTTTTAACCAAAAACACGCCCTTATAAATGTTGGCTTTTCACAAGCACGGACACAAGGTTTTAAAGGATATTGCAAGTTACGAATCAGATTCATGAGCCAGAAAAATCCTAAAAATAGAAATTTCAAATCATCTGAATTAACAAGGGATTAATTTGTGAATTTTCTGGAAGATATATTGATCCCATTTTGTATAATTTTTGGATCCAAAAATAAATCCCAATGTTTATCCTTAACAAATCCCATGCCTCCTGTGTTTAGATCAACCAAGGTCCCTCAATCTTTTTCTCCTTAAAAGTCAAAAAAAATTAGATTTCCAAAAAATTCCATTTTATAAATTAAATTTTTGCTAAGAGACTAGCAAAAGTTAAGCATGGGGGTGTGATAAATGCCAGTTCATCATCATTCTTTTGCATTAAAACAATCCTAGCTCTTAGGGTTTTGCTTCGCAAGCGGGTTTTTGGGGTTGCATTTAGTTATAAATTAGGATAGGCATGCATTGCATTTTTCTTGTCTTTTTAATGTGTTTTTGTGAGTGTTAAGGATGAACAGATATACAGATCCCTAAAACCCTAGCACTCAGGAGGGCAACGTGTTAAGAAGAAGCTCAGACTAGCTAGAACTCAGCTTGATCCAGCTCACCACAGTTGAAATCCATCTCACTTGGACTAGGGTTAGCTCATCCTAACTCCATTCAACTCATCTCAGCCAAATGGCAGCTCAAGAGAGCTTATCTTAGCTCACCCTAGCTCAAGTCAGCTCAAATCCAGCCCAACTTAGATGAGTCTAGTTCATCTCAGCTCTCACTAGTCCACAGGGAGCTCTAGCTACCTCAGCTGAGTTGACTGGAGTTCACCACAGCTCAGGTCCAGCTACATCCAGCGCCACTGAACTCCAGCCAGCTGAAGATGAATTCATTCCAGCTTAGGAAGCTCAACTCCATCTCCCGGGGACTCAGCTTAGCTCAAGCTAGTTAAGCTAAGCTACCTTAGCTGTCTCAACTAGCTCAATCCACTTCGGGAGCACCAGACCCAGCTCACCTTAGCTCCATTCAACAGAAGCCAGCTCACTTTAGCCTGTCTTAGCAGCTAGCAAAGAACTAGCAAGCTAAGCCAGCTAGAGTAACCCCATGTTGACCTCTTCAGTAGCTACCAGCTCCAATTCAGCTCCAAACTCTTCATGTCTAGCTCCTCTCCTCAAACCCTAAGCTCCACATGCCTACTCCTCCACTCCACTACTAGCTAAGCTAGCTTAGATTAGCTTAGCTTAGCTAGCATCCAGCTTCTTGGCCATCCATCAGCCATAACTTAACCCTAGCTAGCTCCATTTACTAAATAAACTCAAGTCCACCTAGCTAGCTCCACCTCTACTCAAGTTGGCGCCACCTTCTTCACCACCCTTCACCCCTCAATCACCACCAAAAGACACCTAGATGTCGGCGCCAAAACCACCTTAACTACCCCCCTTTTTGGCACCAACTTCAACCCCCATATCCACCCTACACATAACCCCTCCAAGCCACATCCTCAACCCCCTTCTAGAAGCCTAGAAGTTGGCACCAACCCATGGCACCTCTCCATGGTTGGCGCCACTTTTAGGTGTCCCTTTGCCACCCATAACTGCCCCTCTTACATCTCTTAGGTGGTGCCAACTCTCCTTAGCCCTAGGATCACCTAACCACCCCCATCTTCCCATCTTAGCCATTCATCTCAAGAGTCACCTTAACCCTCTCATCCTACCCAATAAAAAGACCAACACCCACCACCTTACAACCCATCCTTGGCTAGCAAAATACCTCTCATATTCTACCTAAAGCTCATGCCCAGGAGAGAATAAGAAGAAGAAGATTAAGGGGATACTCTGTCCCCTTGGTGCCTTCCCCTCTTCCCTTCTCTCTTGTGCCCACGCCAACCAAAGGAAAAGCCAAGCAAGGAGGACCTTTGGAGGAGCTCTTGAAGGTGGTCCACGCCACCTTGGAGAAGAGCTTAAGGGTGGTACACGCCCACCCTTGGAGAAGGATAGTTAAGGTAGAAGCTTCCACCTTGGAGGAGCATAGAAAGGAAGGAGGAGGATCCCTTTTCAAGCCTAGAAGCCACTAAGCTTGGAGCAAGGAGTTTCCCCTCTTCACCATCACTTCAGGAGGATTTGTGTTTTACTTTATTTATTGCATTTATTCTAGTAGTAGAAGCATTCCTCTACTAGGTTTTTATGTAAAACACTTTTGCATCAATCAAGTTGCCCTAATTCTATTTCATTTTGTTGCATTTTTTTTTATCATATAGTTTCTAACACTTTTCACTCCTTCTCCCTAATTACTCTAGCCCTCCATGTGTCTAGAGTGAGCTTAGGGAGAACCTCTACTTGTCACTTTAGTAGTACTATAGTGAGTTAAGTGTTAGCCGTTTTCCGTTGCCAACAAAATTAACGTTGTCGTTATTTCAAAACCCTAAAAAACTACATATTTAAAAAGATCAAAGAGAAAGTTGATTTCCATTTCCAAGCAAGAGACCGATTTTGCAACCAAATTGACTCCTTGGATGACCCTAGATACCCCACTATCTAGGTTATAAATTTAAAAGCGTATGCGATTTTGCATGTTACAATGACTTAAAAACCTACTTTTACAAATCACGCAATTTTTTGCATCAGGTACCGATGTGTGTCATCCAGCCCATGGTAAAATACTTGCGCAAGGTGTCATTTGGGTACACCATGATGTGGGCACTTCCTGAGAAGATCGTGAAATCTATCCCAAGCATCATGTAGCTTCTCTCCAGGGCCTTGAGCAAAAGTCGTGATTGCACGCCTCATGGCATTTATTCGACCGATCAGGAAGAACTTTTGGAAGAATTCGCGATGTAATTCCTCTCAGGTTTCAATTGGCCTCCCGATGGTCTTGAACCAATAAGCAGCTTTATCCTTGAGAGAAAAAGGAAAAATCTTCATGAGAACAATTCCAATATCAATATTCCTGGGTCGATCTGACTCTGCAATCCGACTCAGGTCTTTGAGGTGTTGGAAGGGATCCTCATTTGAGTTTCCATGGAAATGAGTCTGAATTAGACTTATGATATTCGATTTTAACTCGAATGCATCTCCGCCTACGGGAATCCGGACCTAAGGTGCTATGATTGTTGCCGCCAGATCATAGAAGTCCCGCAGTTGTTCTCTGCGTGGTGGGTGCTGCATCCTATCGAGTGTCGTGAGAATTCGATTGATGTTCTGCTCATATTTCAGTTTCGTTTCCTCAACCCTGGCTTCCAGACGAGCCATTGGGTCCTGACGAATTCGAGGATCGGGATTAGCCATCTCAGCTAATCGAGTGGAAGAAGGTTGAGACGAGAGGTTGGGCGAAAATCGCCTCTGCCACCTTGGGTTTGGCTCCCAAGGTCCTACGAGGTTAGGTCTTAATGATCTTCTTCCTTGCATGCACCAACTCAAAGAGTTGTTGTAGTCAAGCAGAACAAGGCTAAGGCCTTGTTAATCAAAGTGGTCATTAAAATCAGTTGACAAGATTTTTCGTTCAAGTTCAAGTTAAAGAAAATTCGGCGAGAGACCAACTGCAAAGAATTCCTGCCTCTCAGGCTAACCCGGCCAGGCTGGTTAGGAGGGGACTACAAGGAAGGTTCTTCCTTTGTCTTTCGCCTCCGATTCCATTACCCTACAGCTGCAGTTGTTTGACACTACCCCGCAACCTTAAGCACCAGGTTTTGCAAGAGAGGTTGAAATTACTTAGTAGTTTCAAGCCAAATGTAGGTTATTTGATGTGTTCTTTGTGAATTTCAACATGTCTCTTCAATGTAGTAGATGGTGGTCGGTCTACAAGGTGACTCCCCTCCTTGACTAACTTTTGGGCTCATCGGAGTCCAAGTTAGCCCAATATGGTCCTATTGGCTCATGCACTTCTAAGTTGTTTCAAATTAAAGACCCCAAATCAAATATAAACTCTCAGGTAAAGTGGAATTCAAATGATTTGAAACTTGGCAAGAAGATTCCACTTGCAATAAGCTTTACAGAGAGTTTTTTTTTTCAGAATTTTTACTATTTCCAACAAATAGTTATGAATTTTTAACTAGCAAGGGGTCAAATCTGGGATTTAGACCTCGTGTTGGTTTATCTGTTGGAAACGATACCAAATATGCTCCAAAAATTTTTTAAAAATATGATATTGAAAGCTAATTTGATTATCTTTCACACCCTGCAAATTTCGAGTCAATCTAATTTGTATGTTTGTCAAAATTGATTTTCAAAGTTCATAAAAGTTCTATTTTTAAGAAATCAGACACATGTACTCCACAAATTTTTAAAAATTCCACAGATGGAATTTCTTTTTGGGAATGTTGGCGTTGGAAAGATAACTTGAAAATCTAGTTCCAGCTCAAATTTTAGGATTTTTGGAGCATAGAAACATGGCTATTAAATTTTAAAGATGATACTTTATGGCCGAATTTCCAAATAGGATTGTGTGCACCTGATTTCCGTAGCGCCCGCTTCGATTCGTTCGCCACTTCTCTTGTTTAATCTGCACACAAAAATAGTATGTTAGAGATGAAATCAAAAGGTCGCCTTGCGTCCCCAACAACAGTGCCAATTTGTTTGGGGCATAGATCGCATAAAAGATGAATACGTTGTAGTATAGCGCGAAATACGTCTCGACAAATAAAATTAATGGAACTGGGAGTCCTGATCAATCACAAGGAGGAAAAAAAATACTTTTGATTTCATGCACTTATTCTAAATTTAACTGCTAAGTAGTAGAGACAAGGAATTGCAATATATATCATGCAGAAAGTTTGAACATTAATTGCATATCATACATGTATTTGAATAAAACATAAAGTAAATAAACTACTACTATAATAGAACGAGAGCACCACAGGTGATCCGTGGTGGCCTTTTGAAGAGGTTGAGAGGAGCAGCGACAATCCAACAGGGTGGCCCAACGGATTTTGCAGATGGAAATGCAGAAACGACGGGAAGAGGGAGAACAGAAGAAGGAAGAAGAGAATGAGAGAGTTGTCTTTCCAAAGGGGGGAGCCCTTAGGTCCTTTTATAGCTTGTGCAAATCCTTTTTCTTCCCCAGTTCTTTATGATGCTGCCACGTGGCTTATTGTGCACCCTTGGATGAAGATCGCGTGGCTGTCGCGCGCTTGCACTGCTTCTTCGCCTTCAAATCCCACCTCATCATCTCAACCGTCCGATTTCAAATCCTACGTGCACTTCTCGCACCTTCCAGATCTCGCAACAACCTACACAATCGCGCCACGTGGATGCCTCTGGGCCCTCCAATCACGCATGCCCGCCTGCACACGCATGCCCGCGACCCCGTACCAATTTTTGCACAGTACTAAGCTCGAACCCGCGCCCCGCGCATATGCGGGCGCGCGCGCAAGCCAATGCGCTCCGCAAAGCCTTTGCTATATATGCTTAATTATATTTATATTAATCTGTTCTGGGTGGCAATGTGGCGCGTTCATGGCCGTTGGATGAAGATCCAACAGCCCACACTACGAGGAAAGGAGCCTTCAGGGGTTGGGGGCACGGCGAGGGGCGGCTGCGATGGTGCCACGTGGCACCATCATGGTCGTCCACTCTTCTTCTCTTTATATCTGATGACGTAGGCCTCTGATTAAGTTGATCTCTGCACCGTTGGACTGCAAACGTCGATCCAGATCCATCCGTATGGTTGGATTTGTCATCTAAGGTATGGGTCATCTTCAATTTGCCCCTTGACTCTTGCTCTTCTACAGACTCCCTAGGGTGCTACGGAAGTCTGATTGATGCGACCTTGGATGTGTTGGACTCCTATCATTATTCCAAACAAATCCATAAGGTTGGATCGGTCATCTGCATCCCTAGATTACCTGCCATCATTAATACCTCTCAAATAACATAGTTTAATACATAAAACGCATATATCAACTACGATGCAGAATACGATGCGTATGCATGCAGAATATTTATGTTAAGCTAAGTTCTAGATTAATTCAGGCGAGTTAGGACCTATGATTGTTGCGCAATCAGTTTTCCTAAGTAGTCGGGCTGCATGTTTGAATCAGATGGTGGAATCAAGATGTAGAATCAAAATTTAGGTTTGGATCGAAGTGATTTGATCTGAAAGAGAATCCCACTAAAAATATGTGTGTGCTCTAAAGAGAATGGTTGAGGGACTAGATGTGATGTTGACCCAATCAAGGCACCCAAATATTTTTTGATGACTATAGAGGTTCGAGGTGGATGATACCCCTGGATCGGAAAGTCGTCCACTTGAGAAATACCTGGGCGGCCAGAGAGGGAGAGTCCCGTAATCACCCCTACACGGTAGAGCGCCCCCACGGGTTACAGGGTTTCCCCCACCTGACCTTTCTTGTCACTGAGGGTCTAGTAGACTAGAATGGATAACTTGACCTCTTAAGTCTACCAGTTTTATGTCCTAATTTGTGCCTTTGATTTCACTTGAATTAGCAGTTGTTTTGACTTGTAACCTAATTTGGAGGTTGGTTGGCCTACAATGTAGTCCAACTTTACCTGACCTGCCCTAAAGATGGCAGAATGACTCCAGGTCAAGACCTAGAAATCACCCTGATTTGACTCCCAGGTTATTAGGTCCAAGGATTTTAGGATTCAAGTGAGTTTAGAGCCTAATTTTAGTGTTTTTCTTGATTAGATCTTTTCAATCAAGGGCTTGGGTAGCACACAAATGCGGGTGGTTTTGTTTCTTTTTATGCAGGCAAAATGTGAACTAGCACTCCAAAAACCTAATGTAGAAACCCTAATTTGGCTTTATTTCCAAATCCTCTTTTGATTTTCAAAAATGTTCTCTTTGGACTTCAAACAAGAAGTGCATAGTCCAAGAAGATTAGAATTTAAGCGTAGTCCCTAATAGGCATAGGAATTTTTAGGATAGGATCTCTAGAATCGTTTCAACTTCAATGAGATTTGAAAAAAAATTTTGCAAATCAGAAAAGATGCCTTTGAAATGATAATTACTATGAAACGAAGGCAGGTGATTCCTAATTGATTATTTCCTTTTTGACTTCCCAAGATTAAGAGGTTGATTAGGGAAGAATATAGAAGTTACCTGCCCTGGAGTGGTTGATTTACGTAAAAGATTTCCTCGTGAAGTACCTTGCAAAATAACAATAAAGCAAATAAGGCAAGTTAGTGCATAAATATAATTAAATAATGCATAGAATAGTGGTGAATTGAGCATTGCTCCCCGGCAACGATGCCAAAATGTTGAGAGCGTTGTATCGGTGTTTGAGTGTTGTGCTGTAGTACAGCTGAAAAAGCATTCAAAACAAATACAATTTTATTACTCGAATATATTCTGAGGTCGAACACAGAGAGAAAATGGAATTCACGCACTAATCTCAACAATAAATGTCAATTAAACACATAATATTACCCAAAATCTAATTAAGAATGTAAAGCATGAGTATATGAAGAGTAAAAATAATTGTAGATAAAATAATGGAGAACCTATGAAAATTGGACGTCTGATTTTGCAATCAGACGTCATAAAAGTCTTGTGCTACAGTGCCTTGCTTTGATTTCTCTTTCTTGATTCTTCTTCTTCTTCCTTTGGCCTTTACGAGCCCTCTTCTTCTTTCTCTTCTTTTTTCCTTAGCTTTCTCTGCCTTCTTCTTTCTCTTCTTCTCTTCTACTTGATCTTCTCTTCTTTTGTCTTTAGCCTTTGCGATCCTTCTTCTTCAGCCTCTTCCTTCTTCTCTGTCCCTTCTCCTTTCTTTTCTGCCTGACCTCCTCTTCTTCTTCTTTGCCTTATGCCCTGCGGTACTCTCTGAATTCGACTAAGTGTCGAGCTAAACTCTCCAAGGAAAAACCCCCCTTCCCCTGCGTAGCTTTCCTCTCTTTCTCTCTTCTCTATTTTGGAACCGCTCTCCCAAAGCCTTTAACCGATCGGGTAATTGGACCTAACGGAGACCCAGGTCCAGGCTCATCGACGTGTGTGGAGAGCAAGGAGTGAGTAGGTCGACTAATCGAGTCATGGCCAGGTCCACGTGGGCAATGCCATGGATGAGTCTGTGAGAAGGGGGGAGGAGGACCTCACCCTCAGTGTTGGGGGCGATAAGCCTTTAACACAAAATCATCTTATGCAACTTTGGGCAGTCATCCACTTTCGAGGTGGGACATCCGCCCACCTTCCTTGTGTGTGCACAGCAGCAGATGGCGCTTCCAATTGGCGAGGTTGCAAAGGCTCTTGACTCCGATTGAGAACCTAAGTGCATGTGCGCCTCAAGTCCGCACCACTTGGGACTATCACCTGGAGCGTAGCGTCAAGCTCGCTTCAAGCTCGGCAGTAATGGCAGCCGGTGGCTGGATACTTGAAATCAAGAACAAGGGCCTTATGGCCACATCAGGACATTCAGCATGATCGCTGTGGCACAGCGAATGTCATGGTGGTCATGGTGAGGAGTAAAGGTGGCTGTGGTGGCTGGATGAAGGGAATGGACGATGAAGGCGGGTCTATTTGGGGAGATATTTTGTTGGTCGATGGAGTGAATGGAGTGGGGGGGAATGATCAGTAAGGCATTATGGAGGTTGTAGGGTGGTTGGGGAGTTGTATGGAGGTGCGGAGGGATGAGAGCACCTCGCTGGATGTATCATCGAAGGTGGAGAAGGTGACAATGGTTAGTGGCGTCGAGGGTTGGTTTAGGGAAATAGAGAGAGGGAAAGGGCATGGGAGAGAGAGAGAGTCTAAGACCTACCTCTAAGGGATGAAGAGGGATAGAGAACCCATGCCGGTATGGTCGTCGAACATGGGGAAGACGAAGATCTCCGTAGATGAGGCAACGGCGAAGACGGGGAAGAGGCGACATCGGCCGGTGTTGCGTGATGCGGATGAATGAGAGGAAGACAACCTGACCACTGGTATGGTGGTTGGGAGATGAGAGAGAGAGGGAGAAGCCGTTGGAGCTTATGAACGATTGCGGCTGGCGAGGAGAGAAGAATGTGAGGGAATCCAGCCCAATTTCAAGTTGAGACTCGGTTGGATCTGGGGAGTCCTAAATAGGTTTCTGGAGAGGTTTCATGCTTGGAAGCTAAGCTTCCAAGCAAGGCAGGCTTCGCCGGAGATGGAAACTCAAAAGAAACCCAAATCTCTCATTCATTCGCATGAGAGATTAGGAAACAATCATGGATCACAGATGGGTTCAGATTGGAGGGGATTACTCAGAGAATCTCTCTTCCAATTTAGAAGGGGTTCTCTGAGCAATCAAGGAGAAACCTTCTTTCAAAGCTCGCAGGAGTAGGATTCCTCCGCTATAATGGAAGAGGGACCTATTTGTGAAGATGATAAGAAAGCTAGGAGGCGGATTGTAAAGGTTTTTGAAAGATAGGGGTAGAAATGTAATCAAGCTGGACCCTTTTGCAAAGTAGGTCAAGATGAATTCCTCTTAAGTCCAAATTTTGGTACAAACCTAATTTGGACCTAGGGAATCCAATGGTGAAGTTGGATTTTGGGTTTGACCACGTTTGTCTAGATAATTTATGTAAAAATCCAAATTAGGGCAAATATCTGTCTGAGACCCCATTCTAGGTCAAGATGGGTTTTAATGGCCAAATTGAAGGTACCAAACCATAGAGGATATTTTTCTATGATTTTTAGAGGGTTTAGGTGAATTTTATCATGACCAGAACCTTAGTTAATCAAGTGGATTTGTTTTAGGATTACAAGAAGTCATTTAATTCACAGAACTCACACAAACTCTTTTATGTCTGATCCAACCCACTTATTATCTTATTACAACCCTTTGACCTTTGTTTAGCCTTTGAGAAAACCCATTGTTGTATTGCATTGGTAAAATTACAGTTTTACCCTTATTTTCTTATTTTCCTCTCAGAATGGTTGTGCAGTGAATTATGACCTTCAGTAGGTTATGTAGGAGCTTTTATTCTCTTCATTGGGTCAAAATGAGCTAATTATGGCTCATGACGGTGTTCCCATCACCCCGCCAGTTAAGACATCCAAGAAGTTTCCCAGACGTCTGACGCCCCCTTCACTGCACCTCTACATGACCAGCAGCACCCCCGCGCATGCTCACGCGTCCTCCGCCTCTCCTCCGTGCAGCCAACGCCACCATCACCTTCATCCTCTCCTTCTTCTTCCTCTATTTCTCTTCCACCTCAAGAGAACCCATCACCACTAGCACCACCTGCACCCTCTCCTCGCCATCTCCGCGAACACCAACACATGCCCAACCTCACGCCAATCTCCCTCACGTGCAGTGACTGGTCGATCTTTCACTTTAAAGTCATTTGTAGTTTAATGTGGTGGAAAAATCGACTAATCAATATTTAACAAGAAATAACCACTCGCAGAGGAGCGGGTTGTATCCACAGGGAGGCAATGACGTATTAAAATTCGCACCAATTAAAAACGTTCGTTCGTAGTTAGTTTGGACAAGAATCAAGCCAAGATTGCCTTTAGATTAAGGTTTAAGCAAGAAACAATGCTGAAATGGCAATTATGAGAAACTGGAGGATATTTTCCGCAATGCAGAATCAATAAAATATCATTAAAAAGTGGCAATGGCAGAAAATGTAATTTCTAATTAATGTTTACTGTAGCAAAACAGGGGAATTTTTCCCCTTTGTCTTGCACGACGAGGAGCGGATGGCCGGGCGCGGGAAGCTCGGAGGAGGTCCCTTGGACCAAGGGCTTCGAATCGGTGGTGGCGGCGAGCCGCGCGACGGCCGGAGGTGGCCGGACGAGCTCCGGCGGAGGTGCTGCAGCCGGTGAGCTTGCGCGGCCTGCTGGCGTGAGATATGCCGCGCGCTGCTGCTGGCGGCTCTGCAGGCACGGGGGTGGGAGCTGCAGGCGCGGGCATGGCTGCTGCTGGTGGCGGGCGCGCGGGCGAAGGGATCTGCAGGCGTGGTGAGCGTTGATCTGCAGGCGTGGGGAAGAGCGGTTGGGGTTCTGCAACTGTGTGCTGATCTGCAGGCGCGGGGGTGGGAGCGGGTGAAGTTCTGCAAGCGCGGTTGGACGAGTCTGCAGGCGCAGGAGAATGGTTGCGCGGGTCTGCAGGCGAGTGGAGAGCGCTGCAGCCGGTGAGCGCGTGGAGATGGGCGCGGTTGAGGAGGGCGTGCGTGGTTGGAGGGTGCAGGCGCGGTTGAGCTGAAGGTTGATGGGCGCGGGTTGAGCTGAAGGTTCTGCAGGCGCGGGAGAGGGTCTGCAGGCGACTTCAGACGTGTGCGGTGGAAGTGAGCGGGTAACTTCAGACGTCCGGGAAATTTCCCGGACGTCTTAAGTTACTGAAAGGGTGGCTGACGGTTGTTGCGGTGGTGGTGGTTGGCGACGACAGCGAGGGTGGTTGGCGACGACGGCGAGGGAGATGCACGCTAAGGTGCTCACAGTGATGCGGACGAGCTCCGGATGGCGGTGTGGCCTGTCACACCACACGCCCACGGTGGTGGAGACTCGCCACCACAGTAGAGGCCGACGGTATGGAGTGGAAGAGAGAAGTTTTCTCTGCACAGTGGTGGGTCGGTGGCGGAGGCCTGCCTCGCTCAGCATCCTCTCTCCTCCTTTTGTAGCGGCCTGCACAAATTTGAATGGAGAGGCGGGAGCAGATCCACCTTCTCCGCCGATCCATGAATGCGCTTTTAGTGAGGCCGGAGGCGTTGCAGCGAAAGCCGAGCCGTTGCTGAGAAGAAGAATAAAGGATATTATTAAAATATTATGGTTATTTATATACAAACCCTCAAGTTTTATGTTAACTAAAACAATGTACTTAATTAGTTAACTAATTAGATGAATGCCATTCTAAGCTAATTCTAAATGCACTTAAAATATGAATGCAATGCATGGATTATGTAATTAAATTAAAAATATGAATTAATCTATTTACATCCTAATTTATGCTAAATAAATGTTAGAATTATCCTAATGTTTAGGCATTTAAATACTTAAATAGCCCACAACTATGGGCTAATCATGCAGCAACACACCATGTACAGTCTGCACACCTCCGCTCCATGCATGGCCAACAACGCAACCCCACCCCCCCCATCTAGTCCCCTCATGCACAGCAGCAACGATAGCCACCTCCACCACGCGTGCGTGCCCCTTCCCCCTTGCACGCATGCCCAGCAGGGCAAATGCTATCCTCTGCACTTTCACCTCCTACGCATAGCCGATAGCACACCTCCGCACGCACTCCTTACGCACGTCCACTCCTGCAGACACACAAGTAGCCACTATGTACAACCACAACTCCTCGCATGCGTCCTCCGCCATGCTCGCAACTAGCAGTCCGCGCATGCAGCAGCCTCTTCCAGAAGAAGCCATGCGTGCAGTGGCTTCCTCTCCCACGCGCTGCGCACGTCCATGCGCGGTGCCCAGTTTCCCACGCAAATGCAGCAGCCACCGCCGCCGCGCCTACAGCGTGCAGCAGCAGCTACGCTCCACCAGCTCCTCACCCCACGCGGCCAGCAGCAGCAGCTATGTTTGTCGTGCCTCCCCATGTGTGTGCATGCGCCTCCACAGCAACAACCAATAGCCACCGCCGAAACCCACCTTCATCGTAGCTCCGTCCGGCCGGCTTCATCCGCCTTGCACTTCGCCACGACCACCATCACGAAGCCCTCTATCTAGAGATCTTCCTTCGAGCTTCGCACCGTCAACCTTGGTCTCCTCCTCGCTCATGGACGAGGGCAAGCCATTCCCCTGTTTTGCTACAGTAAATGGGGTATTAGTTATTACATTTACATGCCATTGAGAACTTCATTTTTTTAATTAAATATTGGAGGATTTATTGTGGCATTTGCTTGCCTACCCCTCTACTCTTCTCTATTTCTCCTGCATTCTTTTTATATCTCTTCCTCCATCTTATTAGTCTCACCTAAGTTAAATGCTATACTATATTAGTGAGCAAATGTCTGATAGTCATAGATTTACAAGAGGGGATTTTTTTTATGAATATTTTATTATGTTAAATTTATAATCATATCCTTCATCTTTCACATAAATATGATTCCAATTTTATCTCACATTGATTTCTTAATCTAAAGGGGATTGTAGCTGTATTTTTGGAAGCAAATAGTGAACATTTGGTTTCAATAGTAGCAAGTTTTAAATAGGTCATTGCCTCCCTGTGGATACGACCCGCTCCTAATTGAGTGGTTATTTTTAGTATTTTGATTAGCGATTTTCCACCACTGGCATACTACAACACGACATTCTTTATGCGAAATAATGAAAGCGAAAACCAACACATCAATACTTTATCTAACATTAGGTAAAAGTGATCTAACGTTAGGTGAACTATCTAACGTTAGGTACTCAGTTAGGTGCAAAGTTCTCTATCTCCTGAAGTCACTCAATTTGATCCAAAATGGCCTATCTAACATTAGGTAAACTTTGTCTAATATTAGGTCAACTACCTAATGTTAGATGCTCAGTTAAATGCAAAGTTCATTATGCCCTAGATGTCTGAAGGTGACCTTAACCTTACTACTTAACGTTAGGTATCTACTACCTAATGTTGGATTGTAAAAAGTCCTCCAACTATCCAAATGAGTCTTGTTGATCCTATGGGGTTCTAGAATGATCCGTTAACATCTAAGGATATGTTTTATCATGTTTTTGACCAAAATAGACTTATGCAAGTGGTTCCCTAATAATGTAAATTGATACTAATCTAATTGGGGCTTTCCCTACATTCTAAAGAATATAAAATTACAACTCAATTCCTAAAATTACAAAAATACCTAACTTTAATCTCCTTCTTGGCTTCACATTTTGTCAGGAGAGCTTCAACCTGAAAATTAATCTTGCAATATCTATGCATAAGATTCAATTTTAATCTTAATCACTTGATATGCTTGTTATCATCAAAACCACCCTTAAAGGCCAATGTGGTGCCTAACTGCTTATGCACCTACAACCCTTTACGTAGAGAACACTTGATCCCCGCATGCGTTGCGTGAATCCTTTACATGTCGCAAACCCCTTCACATTCCCCGAGGAGATGTTCACCTCAATTTCCTACTAGGAATTTGCTATGTGGGTCAATTACTTAGGGCAAACTCAAATCAGAAGTCCGATGCCCTTATCAGACTTCTAGAAGCCCAAGAGGACTTCTTGCCATCAATATGAACATCCAAAATCTAAACATCTTGTTGGATGGCTGGACATCCTCTACAATCTCAAGACTACTCTTGAGTTCTTTGGACATCCAAGAGTTGCGAGGAAGAAGAGCGAGAAGTGAAGAGGCCTCTTCTTGTTCGATTCTCTGATGGTGGAGGGAATTATGTGCACACAATTATGGGATTTATTAAGGTGTCCACTTGCCTTGGGAGATCATTAGATCAAATCCAATGGTTGGGATCTATTCCTGATTGGCTTTTGCAACATTGTCCCTCTAACTAATTTGAGGATTTAGGTTTAAGTACCTAAAAGTATTTTAATTTCATCCAAATCCATTGGATTAAGAACAAACACAATTTTCCTAAATTAAATGCCAAATCAAGTACCTATTTAACTCCTTAAATAATATTTGATTTCTATTCAATTAAGAACTCATCAAAATGATTATTGCATTCATCACAGATAATGAAAGCTTTAAGAATCTCCCTCAGGTATTCCAAATACCTGTTGATGTGCATACATCTAATTGACCTAAAATGCCTATTTATGCATGTTTCTAGTGCCATAAAAGCATTCATCATTATAAATATTGCATACATGCATCATTATGCATTTAGGTTAGATTCACAAATTATAGGTTAATTTTCACTTTTTATGGTCAGGGAACAGGACAACATTTATTAGGGTCTCGGATTGAAAATCCAACCATACAGATGTGATCAAAGCGACTATTAGAGTTCAACGACTCTGAGATCGCCCCAATCGGACCTCCGTAGTATCAGATGCAGTCCGAGAAAGATCAGAGGCCAAGGGGTGTAAAATCCATACTGCATATGATAAATCCAACTGCACGAATGGGTTCGGATCAATGATCGCAGCCCAATGGCACAAAAATTGATCCAATCCGACAACTGTGGCACCTCCTACAAGCAATAGAACATGGACGACCAGGATGGCACCACGTGGCACCATCCCAGCCGCCCAACGCCGGCCCAAGACTCCTGCTCCACCTCTTCAAGCGATGACCAGTACATCTCAGTCGTTGGATCATCGATCCAAAGGCTGAGAGCATGCCATGTCGCCCCTCAGGTCGGCTCTCATCTACTGAAGGCTAAGGGCACTCGATCTTGACCATTGGATCAAGATCCAATGGTCATGAGCGTTTTCCCTTTAAACCATAAACATGACAAAGTCACAAGCATAGCGCATTAGACGTGTGCCCTTTCAAGCAACACACAACGCTAGGTCGAGATGCCAAGCGCCTCAAATCAAGCGTAAGCGCGGGCATGGGTGAAATTCACCCGTTGGATCGCGATCGAGCGACATCTATAGTGGCTACATGGTGGCACGGATGAGCGTGGATATGCACACACGATCTGATGCGGGCGCTGATGGTGCGGTAAGATGAAGAGGCTTGAGCACGTCTCAGCCGTCCGATCTCTCGATCAAATGATTGAGATCATGTGCACGATGAAGAAGCGTTTAGCAGCTGAAGGCAGAGAGGCGGGGGCGTGTGCATGCTTCAACTATGGGGGTCATTAGTGACGTTTATATCTGTCACTAAAGACCCCAACAATTAATGTGTAAAGCCTTAAAAGATCTTTTTGCCCCCAATTTCTACAACTATAAAAGGGGACCCCTACCACTCATTTTCTTCATCTCTTCCTCTCTTCTCTCACCCCCTTCAAGGCTCTATGAGCTTATCCCAAACCCGAGATGCTCCATTAGAGTTAAAAAGATAATTTTTCCACCTTCAAACCCCCTTCATAGAGCATCCCGCGATTGTCCTCTCACCACCATTCGGGAAGCAGATCCCGCCACTACATCACCCTGCTCCATCCTCCATCCTTCGTCTTCGTCCTCTTTCGTCCAACATCTAACCACCCTCATCCGGGCACTCCGTCAATGCAGCTCATCCTCCAAGGAGGATAATTTCTCTCCCTCTTTTCTCTATCTCTTTCTAGATTAGACTTTCCGCTTTGTACTATAGTAAGTAGTTGTATTGAACATGAATCTGTGGCTATGAAGTATTTGTTCATTCTCTCTCTATTTTCTCTTTATTTGTTTTATTCTCTCTCTATCTTCTATTAATTATTCCTTAAGTAGATAGCTAGCATAGATTTAATTCAACCAACTAATCTACTTCGTGACAACAAATATAAGCACGATTTTTTATCAAACATACACCTCCCCATGTTCGACTCAGGACTCACCAGAGTTTCAGTTAAACTATCTATTTAATGGATTTTTACACGACTACAAGACAGGGTTTTCAAAACTCAAATTTTTAGTGTACAAATCTCGTCCAACATTTTGGCATCGTTGCCGGGGAGGCAACGCTCTTTAATTTCCCTCATTTTCCACCTTACCTAACTTTTATCTCACTTTTTCTCCGATCTTACTATGATTGCAGGTACTCTTTTGAGGTGGGGTAGAGCAGTTAGATTGGAGAAAAGTGTAAATAAAGGTTCTGTAAGTATACCCCACCTCCCACCTACTAGTTTTCATTCCACCACCTAATAACACAAACCCTAATTAACCTAGGAGCTTGCATAAACCCTAAGGTTAGTCTTAGTTGTTTGTTTGCCACCTCCACCCACCCCACCCTCCATATAAAAAAAAATCTAAAAAAAATCCCATTGAGGTACACAACCTCTTCTGATTTTTCATACTCAACCGGTGACCCAATCTTTGGAATCGATACATTCATCAACACATAATCGAGTAGAAATCAAATTAGGTAACCACTTGTGTGTCTAATTCAGTGGTGTATCAGGCCAATTATTTGAGTTGTTTGGGCCGCACCACTTCAACTAAAAATAGCTCATCAAGTAGCTTGCTCATTAGGGTTAACATTTAAGGTTAATACCAGGCACTCCACTTTATTTTGATTTCAAAGGAAAACATCTTCACCCGTGTTTACAAATCCTAGTGCGCCTCCTGAACTTGATTGAATTCACCATAATTGAAACCCTAAAAGCTACTAAGCAAGTTTTAAACCCTAAAATTCGCTGCATCCAAAAATAATCTTACTTGAAAATCACTGGTTGTGCACACACACACATTGAAACTGATCTTTAAGGGCACAACTCAAATAAACGGCCCATCACATTCCAAAGCACATTCAAACCTAACCCTAATTAAAATAGAGTAGACGTTGGCCTTAAGAATTGGACTCGCTCTTCGGGGCCCAAATTGAGATTATTTTCGATTAATCTACTTCTATTATTCAATATGATGTCTAACTAGGGGAGCAGAGTCAAACGATCACGGTTGAGGGATATCAAAGGAACTTGAAGCGAAAACCAAGGGAGGATCCTTCTCCCCAGACCCTCCCTCAACTAGTTGGATTGACTGAAAAGAACTAGATTAAATCATTCTTTTCATCTTAAGACAGATTCTGGGAGTCTGTAGATCTTTAGGCTACCCTGCCTAAGGACAAGTTTGATTATTTGTACTGCAGGGCACCTTTCTTCCTCCCACTTTGCCATGGATGCTTCCACATCCTACTCGCATTTCCACTCTTACCCTCTTAACACATCTTATTCCGAAGATGATTATTATCCCAACCAAACTTATTCTCACCCATCTACTAGTTGGGATAATCTTGATTAGGGATACAATTCTGGATCTTTGTATTCAGGGTTTAACCCTGGACAACATGATTGTGATTCCTATCCTTCTCCGAGCTATAATGATTATATATCTCCACCCATTGATGATCAATTTAACCCAATCTACAATCAAGAAGGATATCCTGATTACAACTCTTACCCTCCCCCAAACTACACTGCATATAGGTCACCACCCCTCTTTGAACAACCCGAAATGACCTATTATCAGGGAGGGTATCAAGAACCTCAATTCCTTGACTTCCCTAGATTGAACCCAAACCCACCCAACCCTGAACCAAACCATTTGGTTCAGGTGAACTAGGTCTAAGATAGGGTGTTGGCTAACTTAAGGAATACTATCCAATCTTTAGAAGCTCAGCCAACACCCTGCACTGAAGAATTGGAGCCTCTGATTCAAATGATTAACGATATTAACAAATATTTGTTGGATTGGCTCCAAGATGTTAAGGATAAGGACCTAGGTGAGTTTTTACTTGGGAAGTTATCGAAATTAGTGATCAGATTTGTGGTTGCTTTAGTTCGATCTTGGGATGATTCCCAATATGAACCCCCTTCAAGAAAGCCAATGTCAGAATCCACTCAGGCACCTGTAGGGGACACATTTTACGAGACTGGGGTTGACCAGGTTGGTCTAAAGCAACCAGTTGAGAATGAATTGATTTCTTCACCCAAGATCCCTGAGCTGGGGTATTGAGAAAAGTTTGTCACTATGCACAGGAAATGATCAATGATTTTGAGACATATATTAATGTGGATCAGAATTCTTCGATTCTGAAGGTGAAGAATCATTATATGAAGTCTCACCCGAGTTTGAAGGAAATGATTTCGGTGAGACAATTGGGCCTGAGGAATTCAATGAATCATTTTATGGCCTTATAATTGAGGAAGATCCTGTTGGGGCTAGCATGGTGGATTCAAATCCTGATTTCATGAAGGATTCAATTCATAGCCCCATTCCTCAATCAGACCCAATTAAGCATACTGATGATTTTGATTTTGAGATTATTAGACCCAAGTCAATTCTTATTCTGCCATAAATCTTAGACTTGGAAATTTTAGATGGGATAATTAACATGCAGGAGATCCTGGAATCTGAAATCCTGACTGTGGAGGATAGGAATTTGGAAATGAAGATATGGGAAGTCAATTTTGGATTCAACCATAAATCTTGGACTTGGAAATTTTAGATGGGGTAATTAACATGCAGGAGGTCCCGAAATCTGAAATCCTGATTGTGGAGGATAGGAATTTGAAAATGAAGATATGGGAAGCCAATTCTGGGGGAAGTAGAAATTTAAGTCTAAGGGTTCCTATAGATCTGAAACCACCAACCTTCTACCAGGACCCTTATGACATTTTCAACTCTAAGGATGTCCAACCCAAGCACAAATTTAATGAATATCTTTTTGATCTTGATTTTCCTATTATCTGACATTTTGGACTTGGGTTGCATCCTCACAAACCGTAGGCCCGACCCCGCTTGCATACTGATCTTAGGTTCTGGGTAATTTTTACCCAGAACCTTAGATACACTCAACCATGGGGCATGGGTCTGCATCACAACCTCATCCACATCTGTGGACATCTTCTCCTGATAGGTCCAAAAATAGATTTTCTTATCTTGATCCTAATCTACATCTGTAAATTCTTTATTTCCTCTTTATTTGTATAGTGTGTCTAGCTGAAGACACTAAATTCAGCACATATGCAGTCTATTTTCTTCTCCGAGCTGACTAGGTAATCACGAAATTCAAGTGCTTTTCACTCTACTCCACTCGATTTCATGTCTTTTTAATACAATGAGGACATTGCATTAGATAGGCATGGGGGGATGCATATCATTATCTGAATCATCTTGTTAGCTCAGTAGATCCTTTTTATTTTTCTCTTTATTTTAAAAAAAAAAATCAAATTAGGAAAAGAGAGCTTGGGCTTTAGAAGCTTTTCAACTTTAGGGAATGATACGATAGGACCTGAATACTTCGATCCTTCAGGTCTTCGAGCTTAATCAACTCGAGTGTCCACTAAAATGTGGACTTATTTCTCGAGTCCTCGCCATTCTGAATTTATTTCAAATTGGTTAAATAAGTTGGGGTGATAAGTATACGACTTATCAACCCGCCCTCTGATTTGAGGGAACTTTAAGCCTAAGCATCTACACACTATTTGCACTGACTCGCATTTCGACGATTTTAACAGAAATTTAGTAGCTAATGAACCTTCTAGGGTGGTATGACTGGCAAGTTATCGATGGTAACAGCTCATTGATCGGTTGTCCACAGCCTAGCCACACGACCATTCTCTTCCTGCTGCCCTTAGGTAAATCTTAGATCAGGAAAGTCACCTACTTAGAAAAAAAGAAAAAAAAGAAAAGAAAAAGAATGGAAAGAAGAAATGAAGGAAAAGAAAAAAAAGAAATAAGCCACACTTCACTGCACGAATATGGCTGGCAAGTTGTCTATGGTAACAGCTCATTGATCGGTTGTCCAGAACCCAACTCACAAAAATGCATGTTTAATTCCGAACATTTAGGAAGAAGTAGGGAAGTAGAATAAGCCGGAGAGATAAACACTGGGTTCACCCTTATGTTGACCCCATAAAAATAAAAGTAAGGAGAAAACTATCGATCATATAGATACACCTTTAGGCAGAATTCCTTTCAAGGTCACCTAGAGGTATAGAAACCAAAAGTCCATTCTAATCGTCGATCAGTGAATCTATCACATTCACATAAAAAGATGCTTAGTACTTAGAGTTCTCTTCAAATCTTAGGTGGGTTGGGTAGCCGTCAAAGCTGCCTCAAAACCTTAAACTTAAAAATCCAAAAAAATTATAAATGAAGAAAAAGAAAAAGATCCTTTTGCTTTGAATAAGGAGAGGGCTTGGGCGGTCTACATTTTAGCAGATACCCGGGTGTTGTTGTGTCTCTGTAGTTCAACTCCTTAGTAGAAATTTCCTAGTGTTGAAAAATAACTTTTGCCCAAGAAAATTGATCCTAATTCTTTTATAAATAACATATAGTTTTGCTAGGGACTAGCAAAATATAGGCATGGGGGTGTGATGTGCATACATCTGATTAACCTAAAATTCCTATTTATGCATCTTTCTAGTGTCATAGAAGCATTCATCATTATAAATATTGCATAGCATACATCAATATGCATTTAGGTTATATTGTACAAATTATAGGTTAATTTTCCCTTTTTGTGGTCAGGGAATAGGACAACATTTATCAGGGCCTCGGATTGAAGATCCAACCATACAGATCTGATCAGGGCGATGATCGGAGCTCAACGACTCCGAGATCGCCCCGATCGGACCTCCACAGTATTAGATACAGTCCGAGAAAGATCAGAGGTCAAGGGGCTATGTGGTGTAAAATATAGACTTCAAATGACAAATCCAACCACACGGATGGGTTCGGATCGACAATCACAGCCCAACAGCGCGAAAATCAATCCAATCCGACAATCGTGGCACCTCCTACAAGCAATAGAACATGGACGACCAGGATGGCACCACGTGGCACCATCCCAGCTGCCCAACGCCGACCCAAGCCTCTTGCTCCACCTCTTCAAGCGATGACCAACGCATCTCAGTTGTTGGATCATCGATCCAATAGCTGAGAACACGCCACGTCTCTCCTCAAGCCGACTCTCATCTACTGAAGGCTACAGGCACTCACGATCGTGAGCATTTGCTCCTTAAACGATAAACGTGACAAAGTCGTAGGCGTAGTGCGTTGGTTGCACGTCCTTTCAAGCAACACGCAGCGCCGAGTCGAGATGCCAAGTTCCTCAAATCAAGCATGAGCGCAGGCACGGGTGAAATTCACCCGTTGGATCGCAATGAGTGGCGTCGGAAGTGGCTACGTGGCGGCACGGATGAGCGCAGATATGCACGTGCGATCTGATGCGGGCGCTGAGGGTGCGGTAAGATGAAGAGGCTTGAGCACTTCTCAACCGTCTGATCTCTCGATCGAACAGCTGAGATCATGTGCACGATGAAGAAGCGTTCAACGGCTAAAGGCAGAGAGACGAGGGCGCGTGCATGCTTCAACGATGGGGGTCTTTAGTGACATTTATATCCATCATTAATGACCCCAACAATTAATGTGTAAAGCCTTAAAAGACCCTTTTGCCCCCAATTTCTACAACTATAAAAGGGGACCCCTACCACTCATTTTCTTCATCTCTTCCTCTCTTCTCTCACCCCCTCTAAGGCTTTATGAGCCTGTCCCAAACCCAGGATGCTCCATTAGAGTTAAAAAGATAATTTTCCACTTTCTCACCCCCTTTGTGGAGCATCCCGCGGTTGTCCTCTCACTGCCATTCGGGAAGCGGATCCTACCACGACGTCGCCCTGCTTCATCCTCCATCCTCTGTCTTCATCCTCTTTCGTCCAGCATCACACCACCCTCGTCTGGGTGCTCTGTCAACGCCGCTTATCCTCCAAGCAGTCGTCGAGGAGGATAATTTCTCTCCCTCTTTTGTTTATCACTTTCTAGATTAGATTTTTCGCTTTCTAGTATAGCAAGTAGTTGTATTGAACATGAATCTGTGGCTATGAAATATTTGTTCGTTCTTTCTCTATTTTCTCTTTATTTGTATTATTCTCTCTCTATCTTCTATTAATTATTCTTTAAGCAGATAGCTAGCGTAGATTTAATTCGACCAGCTAATCTACTTCGTGACAACAAATATAAACGCGATTTTTGATTAAACGTATGCCTCCTCGTGTTCGACCCGAGACTCACTAGAGTTTTAGTTAAATTGTCTATTTGACAGATTTTTATGCGACTATGACGACAAGGTTTTCAAAACTCAAATTTTTACCATACAAATTCCATCGAACACCTGTGAATCTTTTACATAGGAAAACATATGTTACCCCAAGGATTAAATCTCATATTCACTATCTATCCTATCATGGTTACATGCTTTTGTATTCTCCTTATATCATTAGGACGAGAAAGAAGACCAACTCCTTTCCAAAAGAATTGTCTTCTTTTCTTTCATGTACAGGTTTGATCAAAACCTGCATGACCATGCATGTCTCCCAATCCACCATGTACACTTACAATAGTAGCTCTATATGATTCTTTTTAGAGATCATGTCTCGTATGTTGTCACATACACACTAGCTTTCCAATTTCAACCCTAAGGTGGGGTGCATCAACCATTGATTTACCAAATATGCATATTCAAGCATAGACACATATTTGTCTCAGGTCGAAAGATATACCTTCTCCAAAACATTGGTAAAAGAACTTTTGATAACATCACAAATTTGCATAATTTTTTAGACTATTTTTTGTTATTTTTTGGGCATTTTTTGGATTTTTATTTTTGCATTTGTGAATAATTTAATTTATTTAATTTTTAAATATAAAAAATAAAATTAATCAAAATATACCAACTATGGATCTCATATGAAAGAACAAGAGACAAGGGAGTTAATAATGGAGATAGATCTCAAAAATGATGATCATGTAAGCAACTGAGAAAAAATGAAGAAAATAAAATCAAATGCTAACGTCACCCACGCCACATACGTGCATCCCACGTGCCCAATGTGCGCTACCACCCGTAGCCAACATCAACACCCCAGCCAGCGTAAGCCATGCATGCCCATCACACAATATGTGTGCCTTCCACATGCCGTCCATGCGTCGAGCTCATTCCCTTCAGCATTTATGGGCCATATTTGGTAAGTGGTCTTTCGGCTGTTGGGAAAGAATTAAGGAAAAAGGAAAGAAATAAAAAATGGAAAGTCCAAGTCCATCTTTATTGTCAAAAATCATGGGAATAATCCCATTTTCAATGGGATTTGAAGCTTTATTATCTTCCAAGAATTGGCAACAATGAGAGCGTAAAATTAGATCATTTTTAATGATTTTAGGATTAGTTGGGACTTATAAATACCCCCTTGACTCTTGTATTAAGGATAGAAATCATTATTCTCTTCATCTCTTGATCATGGGGAATCTCCAACGACTCTCACCCCTCAATCAACATCCATGTCTTCATCATGACAACACCACCATGCTAAGAAGCTCTCCATACTCATTCTCTCTCTCTAGTTATAATGTTTACATTATTTATTAATAAAATTTTCTTCCAAAATTTATTTCTTAAAATTTGTGTGTGCTAAATTTCTCAAACTTTTTGAATTAGTTTCTACATAGTAGATTTAGATCTTTGTTAAAATTTCATAACTAGATTCACCCAAAAAAAAAGCTAAAATTCATTTGTAGTTCAATCCTTATATTATCATAGTCTACTTGCTAATAATTGTTTAGAATTTTGTTACGTGCATTATACCGTGAACTTTGCAATGATTTTGGTAGGCTTATTAGCTAGGTAGTTTCCCTTTTTCTTAAATTTTTTTAGAATTTTATATTTTTCATAAAATTATTTATTAGTATTTTTGCATTTCAGCCCCTAATTTGCCGTCTATGCCCTAGTTTTTAGGTATAACCTCTACTCTTCTAAAACAATTCCAAAGAAAATTGAAAATTTTCTTAAAAATCTAAAAAAATGATCTTAGATCATTAATTAGTAATTTAGACAATTTTGCCTCTTTGATGATGACTCGTACTATTGTTATACTCATTTTTATCTATTTTAAGAGTTTAGTAATTTTGTAAATAATCATATTTTCGCATACAACAATTCTTATCCTCTTACTAATCGCACAATCAGTTTTTGGCACCGATGCTGGAGAGGTGATAGATCTAGCTTGCTTTTTACTACATCTCATACATTTAGTTAGATTTTTTTTAAAGTTACTGACTCATTCGCTTCAATTATGATTTGTACATTTTATAGGCAAAGACCTTGGGCCAATTCAGATTGGCCCAACAAGGAAGTCAGTTCATCTCATCTTATAGTTAGTTTAGGTTAGTTTTCTTCTAAAAAGATTAAAAAATTAAAAAAAAAAGCAAGAAAAAAACCTTGCCTTAAAACTAGCAATAATTAGGTAGTAATTAAGTAAGAATATATCAGTGTTCTCAACATTGAGTGTCCCATCCACCTGCCAAGAAGAAGGTCTAAGGGTGCACTCGGACTTATCATAGGAGGCACAATACATGGAGTGTTGTGCTACACCACGCACAGGTATATCTTATTACTCGTGGGGATCCTAGAATAGAAAGAAGCTAATTCCTCCCAAGTGATTTCGATTACATAGGTCATGGTTTGATTTTCTTGATTTCCATTATTCGAATTTTGGGCATCAATTCAAGTTTCAATTTGAAGAAAAATGTTAAACGCCTATGTTTCATGCTTCCAAGATGTCACAAAAACTAGGGATCGAATTGCTCGAGTCCCAACCTCCTTCAATTATCAAGTAGGGTCTGAGATATTCCCTAACAAGAAGCACAGATTTCAAAATTACGAATCCATCGATACCTTATTTACTTGATTCCAAGGTCAGACAAGCCTTGAATTGACCACAAAAGGCAAAGGGGGTCCCTGGACTAGTTCGAACTGGCCTCAAAGCGTCAATCGATCTAAACCATTCGTCAGCCCATCGATTCCCACCTATCACCACGCATCGAATGGGGATTCACCTATGAACACTCTGCCAAATCGCCCCACTGGCTAATCGAGCACCTTACAATGCACACGTCAAATCGTGTGTTCACGAACCCTCCTTCCCTACGCATGAAGTCGTGCAATGCAGTCCTCCTGCACTCGCACTCGCCCATGCCTATGCCTGCACTGTCTTTCTCTCTCCTCTCTCCTCTCTCCTCTTCCTCGAGTTTTGTGCCATTTAAGGAGGAACTTAATGACCGAAAGCCCTAATTTGGGTCTTACATAGAATAAGGTATGTTGAAGGGGGATTAGAGATGGCTAATTTGACTAAAATGTCCCCAAGTGCAAGTTTAACCATTTCTTAATCTTGTTTGCCTTGTATTTGATGTAACATGAGCTACACACATTGGATTTACACAAAATAAGTATTGTTGAAAACTTATGACAAGAGGAATCCAACAGTATCGCATATGATCTTTTTTGAAAAGGTTTGACCAAGGATTGACCGAAAACACACATTTTTCATAATTTACGAGTCATTCTAACCCAACTTGATCCCAATGAGTACCTATGGGTCTGAAACAATGTGATCGACTCTAAAATGGCTTAGAACTCGGATTTCAACAAAAGTAACCCCTCAGACCTTCTATTTTGATTTATTTGCGCCTATATCCCCATTAAATGTGTTTCATGCGTGACTTTTGTTACACAACTCAAATTTCCACAAAATAGAAATCGTTGGAAAGCTTATGATGAGAGGAATCCAATGGTACCATGCAGGACACCTTCTAAGCAAACTCTACTTGAGGGTTGACCAATACCCGTATTTCCTCATTTTCAAGCTACACTGACCCAATTTGCACTAGTAAATGTCAACAAGTTCATCTTGGTGCACTTAATCTAGAAATAGGCTTAAACTTGGTTATAACAAACCCCCTTATGATAAGCATAAAGCATGTTTCTAGTGATCATGGTGTTTTCTAATGGTGTTTCATCATAGGTAGGCGTTCCTTCTGATGATGGGTGGCTCGTTGTTACCGAGTATTTAAACCTTTCTATTATACTGAGGTAGTTGTCCAATACATGTCTCAATAACATGTCTTGGATATCCTTTTTGGCAATTTCCTATGGCTCTTATTGTGGTTGTACCTATTTTAAATCAACAAGCCCTCCTAGATCCCAAGTGGATGTGAGCTATAGAGTAGATGTCTACATTGACTTAGGCACCTATGAACTTACTAAATTTCTTGCAGGTGTTACACTAGCTGACATTGAGTAGATTTTCACTAAAAATTACAATTTAAATGGGCTAATGGAATGATACAAAGTAGGATTATAGCAATGAGATTAATCAAGTCTTTGGGGTAGACTTTAGTGATACATTTCCTTCAATCACTAAATTGCCTATGCTGCAACTTCTAATTTCTATTATAGTATACTAAAGGTTGGCACCTACATGAACTCAATGCTAAGATTGCCTTCTTGTATAGAAGTTTATAGGAGGTATTCTATATATCTAGCAACCTTTTCTTTTTGAGTCTTAAAAGGGGTTTTCCAACGTGTGTAGCATGAAGAAGGCCATTTATGCATTGAATGGCTCGAGAAGTTGTTCGAGGTGGTATTGACTATCGAATGTAGATGCTATTTTTCTAATCATTTCTTTGTGCAACACACTACTCTTAGGATGGTTGTTGATAAGCATGCATATTTACATGTTAATATGCTTAATTATGCTGGTTTTGTAGCATTAATTACAATAGAATTAGGGCATATTATAAATATTTGCATGCATGCATGTTATGATTTAGGATTGCATTATTGAGCCTATCTATTTAATGTTTACTTATTGATGCTTTTCTCCTGTGCAGACAGTTTGTGTTAAGTCTGATTAGAGTGATTCAAACTGTATAAAAGCAGAGGAGGAGAAATCATGTCACCTATCACCTTGAAACCCTGACCCTAATCTCACTTCAAAACCTGCCTTTTTTATCCCTTTCGCAAAACCCTAATCCTAATACCCAATCCTAACCCAAACCAACTCCATTTAGCTCCCTTGACTCTAATCCTAACCCTACACCTTATTCCAAACCTATTCCTAAAACCTAGCTCACACTCCTAGTGACACTCTCCTAATCCTAGTCCTCTTCTTATCCTCTAGGATCCACCACCTTATCCATGCGCCACATGATTTTTATACACCTAAAATTGTATTAAATATTCTTCTAATTAATTGATTAGATGTGGCAATTAATTACATCCAATTCAGTATCCAATCACCTCCTTACATCAAAAATCTCAATAATTAAGATGGGATTTAAAGGCATCAAGTTCTTCCTTGTCATGTTTCCAATTATTTGATATCATGCACATGATAGGGCAAACATGTGGGCATCCTTAGAAAGTGACGGCCAGTAAAATCTAGATTGCAACGCCTTACCCACCGTCTTTTTTCCCGAAAAAATGCCTTCCACAAACTAAAGAATGACGAAATGTAAGGATATTGTGGAATTCATTTCCAATACATGATGTAGCATTTGGAGAGCAACTTAATTAGAGTTAATTAATCATGTTGTAGTATGGTATCACAATCCAGACATATGTCATTTATTTATATATAATTTTTATTGGTTTTATTCCAAGTCATTCACTAGGAAGCAATTATTGATATACATCACTCTCTATTTTCCAAAAATCATCTTTTATTCCAAAATGAGAAGTTTATTTACAACTGAATGAATAATGAGTAAGAATCAAAGAATAACTAATCTAAGTCAATTATGTACAAGAATGAATGAGTTAATGTTAATGACAATGCCTCAAAGATATAAATAAGTATAAAGGCATTAAAAACTACTCTAAGCTAATCTAGGTCAATTATATACGCTAACATCTAAGTAATGCCTTAATATAGGCACAAAACAAATATATATATATAACTAAATTACTTACTGATTGCACAGCAATCATAGGTCTTAAATGACCTAAATTAAGTTAGAACTTAGCATAACTTAGTGTAATCCATGCATACATGAGAATACTTTGCATCTTTCTTGCTTTATTTTAGCTATGCATCAAATAATGTTATAATGTGCTAATTAAGTGCATTGTGTGGATTGTAGGTAATAAGAAGATCTGAAGTTAGATCTGAAGATGGATCTGAAGAATAAAAAGAAGCTAGAGCTGCAGCAAAGATGGAGTAGAAGACTTAGGAATAAATAGTAGAAGAAATAATGTAGGGTTGAGGTATGCTACTCTACTAAGTAGAAATTAATGCTTAGATTAAATTATGAAAAACATTAGGACATCCCTGCACTTATCCCTAGCATTAGGACAACTCTATCCCTATCCTTAGTCTCTAAGATAACCCTATCCATGTCCCTATCCCTAAGCCACTTCCCTATTAGGTTAATTTAGCTGAAAAACCAAAACATGGGTAGTGCTATCCATGCCCTTATCCACATTATCCCAACTCTTACCCCCTTCTAGGATGTCCTTATCCGTAAACCTCAATTTCCCCACTTCAGCCAAAACATGGATAACACTATCCATATTCCCACTATCCACTATCCCTATACTCAATCCTCTTATCCCTAACCCAATTCCCACCTTAGAATCCCATTTAGATCCCTTAATATCCCAATTAGCTCAATTGGAGGTAATTAGGTCAGCCTTGTTCTAATTAGGTCCAAATGAACCTGATTAGGCTAACCCTAATCTAATTAGGCTCAGACTAGTCTAATTAGACTCAACCCAAACCCAATTACCTAACCTACATCTAATTGCATGCATTCCTATTTGCTTAGGTGCACCTAAATCCAATTGGGTCTACCCAGGATCCAATTGATCCATCCCTACATAATCAAGTCTAATTAGGCTCAGTAGAACCTAATTAGGGTTGGACCTGAATCTGATTGACTCAAATCAACCCAAGCAAGTCCAATTGGATCTACTTAGTCCAATTAGCTACCCCTAGACCCTCCTAAGAACCTAATTAGGTTCTCACTAAGACCAATTGACTTGGATCATAGTCAATTACAATTGCCTAGTCAATTGGACTCATAGAGTCCAATTGAGCTCTGATCTCAACCCACACAAGTCTGATTGGACTCAATGAGAGTCCAATTGACCTAAGCCTAACCTAATTGAGTAATCTCACTCTCAATTAGGTTTGCACTCATTCAATTAAACTTGTGTTGAGTTTAATTGTGCATCTACCTTAGTAATTAGGGTTTCCAACCCTAATTCTATGACCTAACCTAACCCAAACCCTTAGGACCTAACCTAGACCACTAGACCACTTAGCCACACACACACATGTTCATGCACGCACACACCCTCACCTAGCCGAAAATACACTAAGAGTTCTCTAGAACTCTAATCCAAGTGTTTCACCTTGGTTGCTAAAAATAGCAACCAAGAGTAATTCAAATTTCTAGATCCACATTTTGTGGATCTAAAGACCACCTCCAACCTCTCTTGGCCGGCCACATAGAGCTCTCTCTAGAGAGTTCTACACCTCTCTAGAGAGATTGCCAAGGGTCTATAAAAAGACCCCATAGGTGGCCATTTGCATCCATCTTGATTCTTGGCTCCATTTAGTATAGCTCCACCTCCATTCACCTCCACCTCCACGACCCCATCACCATGGCCACTCCACCTCCATGCCAACTCAAGATCACCCTCTCTTACCCTCTCCAAGGGCCTGCCTAACCACCATTGGCTACCCCTCCTTCTTCTCCCTACCACCTCAACCTCAAAGGCCATTGGAGACCACCTCTAATGCCCTTCTTTCTGCTAGATAAGTAGTAGTTCTTCATAACTTTTCTCCATTTTATTTTCCACTTAGTAGTTTAGCTCTCTCTCCTCTCTCAATGATGCATGTGTAATTTTCCTGTAGATCCACACATGCACTCATTTTCTGCTAGATAGTTTTATGCTGTAAGCTGTCTTGTACAAGCTTTCCTCAAGCTTCGCTTTGTAGCAACCATTCTGGACTCAATGAAAATCATCCTTATATATATATATATATATATATATATATATATATATATATATATATATGTTGCAAAATCACCATGAGCTTCCTTGCCATATTTTCTTGTTTAAAGTTGCCTATTTTAATTTCTACATCCTTAGCAACAACATGTCGTGCATAAATACTTATAAATTATTACAAATCGGCATGCATTTTTAAGCAAGTAGAGAGAGAGAGATCGGAATCAGATTTCGCATTTCCAAAATGCCTCCCTAAGTTTGACCGGGACTCACCTTCTCATTATTACAAATATTTTTATTTTGATCGAATTTCGCACTATACTACGACATAACAATGATTTTCATATTCAAAAACACGAAATTTTATCGAACACTTACTATACTAACATATATTTACTATGTACACTAACATATGTATATGTCACTAAAAAGCCTTAAAAACACTTATTCACAAAATAAGGCTAAAATATATCATATTTATATACATAATATATATACACTCATCATACTACCCATATAGATATACTAACTATACATATATATATACTAACATACTCATAACACTATATACTAACACTTACTAAACTCTCTAACACTTAACACAACACACACACTTAGTTAATTAACACTTAACTCATACTCATATATGCATACTATACACTCAACTAACACTCATGTTAACACTTAACTTAAACTCAAACTTAATTACACTTAACCAAAAATTTGGAATTGGCGGGCCCAACCCTTCGCGGAATCAATAGCTCACAACAGGTCGGATCGACCACTACTAAGTCGGGCCCCTAGTTTGATTGTTAGTTGATTTTGTTGTATAGATTTTGGCCCAATATCAGCCCACACCACACAGCCCACAAGCCCACGCCCACACAGAGTTGTTTGTCACGGCGAAATCGAGGTTAAAAATTACGTTGTAATATAGCCAACATCGCTTTGAAAATAAATAAATTTATTACTCGAATTTTAAGTCCGAAGTCGAATACAAGGAGCAATATGGAATTCAAAACTCAAGATCATAATTTAAATCAAGAATAGAGATTGTAATAAGAATAATGTCAGGATCAATATGCAAAAAGAATGGAGTAAAATGGTGATTTAAATCACCAATTACTCCTTACAAATAATAATTAAATCAAACCCTCAAGTATGTGCAATTAAAGGTATCAGATGGCTTAAACAGTTTATGCTACAGTGCTAAAGACTCAAGGGTCTCTCTGCTTCTTTCTTCTTTCTTTGTTTCCCCTGCCTTGTCTTCTCTTCTTCTTCCTTTCTCTGTGCAGCGCCCCTTCTCTCTCTTCTCCTCTTCTTCTTCTGTTCCTCTTCTTTCTTTCTTCTAAATTCTCCTTCTTCATGCAGAGGGGAAAGATCCTTCAAATGGCTAAGTGCAACCATTTCTCCCTAAAGCAAAACTCCTCTGCTCCCACGTGCTATCTCTCTTTCTCTCTCTGGGTCACTCTCTCCGAGAGCCTTCCACAGTACAGGGTAATTAGGTTTCGGACCTAGAGCGCACCAGGGTCCAGGGCTGCGGGCGTGATCGCAGTCGAGGAGTGGAACAGGTTAGGTGGGTCGGGTCTATGCCAGGCCCGCGAGGGAACAGGTCATGGGCGAGGTGCAGGTGAGCGAACGGGTGAGTGGGGACCTCACCCCTAGTGTCTGAGGCAAACAGCCTAAGACACTTTTTCAATTTATGCGCTTCAGTATACTCTTCAGCTTCCGATGTGGGACTATCTGCATCCCTCTTCTTCGTGCATCTACAGCAGCACGACTTTCTTCAATTGCCTCAGCTAGTGAGGTCAATGTGTCCAATTGACCACTTGGGCGTGTGCGCGAGTTGTTTCCGCATGACCTGGGCCTTCAACCTGGGACTGTCAAGCCTGGAGCGTGCTTCAAGCAAGCTCGAAGGTTGGTTGTAATGGCGGTGATGGCTAGAACCTGAAATCCAAGAAAAAGGGCCTCGCGGCCGTGTCAAATGGCTCAGCAGATTCGCGTGGAGTGGCAAGTGTGGTGGTGGATGCAGCATGTGGTGCGAGTGAGGGTGGTCGGACGGTGACGGAGAAGGGTGCAGGAATGTGGGTTGTTCGGTGGCACTGAGGAGAGGCTAATAGCCTCAATTACCAAAGGGCTTTTGCTTTCTGGAACACGATGGAGGTCTAGGGATGAATGGCGGCTAGGTTGGTGGAGCATAGTGGCCGTGCGAACTCGCTGGAGGTACGCTAGTGAGGTGGAAGATGGAGGGCATTAGGGTGAGTCGGTGGTCAAAATGGAGTTACGAATGTTTGGGAATGATGAGTGGAAGATGAGGCATCGATAGGGCTAGCTAGCGGACGAAGTAGGGTAGAGACAGCGTCGGTTATGGTGTGGTCAGCGCCAGAGATGAAGGTGCTCCAGTAAAGGAAGGTCGGAAACGATAAAGGAGATAGAAGCGCCCGCTGGTATGGCACGATGCGGAAGAAGGCGAGGAAGGAGGATATGTCGTTGGTATTGCAATCAGGCGACGAGGAGCGGCAAGGAGGGTCGCCGGAGCTCAAGGAGCTTTTTAGCCGGGTCAAGAGAGAGGAATTCAAGGGAGATCCCGATTGAAATTGAGCTTAGGGAGTTCAACCTGACCTGGGCTCTCTTTTATAGGGTTCAAGAGGGAATCCTAAGCTTCGAAGCCAAGCTTCCAAGCTTGGAATCGTCGTCGGAGTAGGAAACCCAAATCTCTCATGTGTTCGCATGAGATATTGGGAAGGTTATGGGGCGTGGATTTGACTCAAAAGGAAGGGAATTCCTTGACAAACTTCCCTTTCAAATTTGAAAGGGATTCGTCAAGGAATCAAGGAGTTCTTGCCATTTCAAGGTCATCGATGCTTGTAGGACTAGGATTAATGGTGACAGGGACCTATTTGTGAGGATGATGACAAAGTTAGGGTTCTATTTGTAAATATTTTGAAAGTTAAGGGCATAAATGTAATCAGACAAGACCAATTTGCAAACTAGGTCAAGACAATTTCAACTTGGGTCAAAATTTTGGTACAAACCTAATTTGGACCTAAGGAATCCAATGGTGAAGTTGGATTTTGGTTTTGACTTCATTGGCTAGGTAATTTTTGCAAAAACCCAAATTAGGGTAAATGTTTGTCTAAGACTATTTTGGGCCAAAACGGGTTCTGATGGTCAAATTGAAGGTTCCAAACCCTAGAGAATATTTTTATATGACTTTTAGAGGGTTTAGGTGAATTTTATCCTAACCAGAACCTTAGTTAATTAAATAGGTCTATTTTTAGGATTTCAAAAGTCATTTAATTCTCAAAACACGTGCAAACCCTTTTATGTCTGTTCTAACCCACTTCTTATCTTTTAAGACCATTTGACCCTCATTCAACCCTTGAGAAAACCTGTGGTTGTACTTTATTCAAGTTATGGTGGTAAAATTATAGTTTTAACCCTGGTTTCTTGTCTTTCTTTCAAAATGGTTATGCGGTGATTTATGGTTCTCTGGAAGTTATGTAGGAGTATTTACTGACTTAATTGGATCAAAATAAGCTAGTTATGGCTCATGATGGTGTTCCCATCATACCCCCATGCCTAGCTTTTGCCAGTGCCTTAGCAAAATTTCAAGGTATTAACTTTAATTCTAGACCATATGCCTTTCTTTGCTTAAAACTCTGATGTGTGCTTTTTTTTTAGATTAGGTTAGAATGCTGATAGTAGGCCTAGAGGTACTCAAGTACCAACCAAGATCTAGACCTGACCAGCTCTAGTCTCAGTCTGTCACGAAGGTTTCTAACGCCCCCAGGAACTAACCTAAGGTTCGTTGAACTCTGCAGTTAAAGCACCCGTGCTTGTAACATGTTTTAGCCCAAGTTCAGTTTGCAATACGTTTTTGTAAGAGAGAGACCGGAGAACTTTTCTTTATTTGTGGAGAGTTTTCTCTCTCTTTTCTTTTTATATCTAGCCTCGGATTAGCTTTATAACATGGTATGTATCGGATTCCTATTTCCCACCATCAATCCTCGAAGGGTCCCTGGAAATCGATGCTTCGAGATAGCAACGCCCATGGTAACCCCCAGAACCCTGGCTTTCGAGATTTCAAGATAATCTCACCCATGGCATTCTGTAGCTAAATTCAAACCCTGGCAATCGACATTTCGAGATAATGCCGCCCATGGCATCTGAACCAACACAAGGTGCTTACATGCCCACGGTAGGATATTTAGATATCCTAGGAGATAAGCACCAAGGAGACGATATGTTATTGCGCATCTTTGAGGGGAATTTCCTACCTCTCCGCACCAGGAACTTGTCCAAATCAACTTGTGTTGATCAGCCGCTCCTAATCTAGCTAACTTTTTTCAGAACATATTTAACGCATTTTGCATAATTTTGATATTTAAGCGCACTGAACCAGACTGTGTGTGGATTGGGGTGCTTAGGTTACCGAATCTCGCAAGCCAGATGTCAGTTAACAAGACCAAATAATCCCTAAGCCTTAGACCAATACTTAAGCTTCGCATTTTCCCAACCTCTTGAGGACTATCCAAATCTTAGCAGATACTTGAATTTTTATGCCTAGGATTGCAACCCAAGAGGCCTAAGATAAGCGTTCCTACTAATCTCATTTTTGCCTCTTAGCACTTTTTGTCTTTCATTTTATTTCTTTTGATTTGATCTAGAACTAAGTCAATTCCTTAATCTTTTACTAATGACTATCTCTTTTTCTCTTTTCAAATTGTACTCCTTTTTGACATTTGTATCTTCTCCCCTTTCTTCCTAAACAATGATATGCAATCAATTCAAAATTTCCTCCCTTCTTCTATTTTTGTTCTATTTCAATTTTTATTTTTTTGGTTTTTTGGAATATGTGATTTTTTGATGAAACCCTTTCTTGTTAAGTGATTTTCACGGCGTTTTGCACTTTAATACCTCCCCATGCCTACTATTTGCAATGCCCTCATTGTAAATTAGGTGGGTTCGAGTTCAACTTAGATCATTCATTAGAACAGGTGTTGGGTGGGTGGATGGGTCGGGGTGACTGTTGCGGACGATTTCAAGCTCGGGTATGGGTACTAGAGATGGAGTCGGTTGTTCTAATGGATGAACCCTAAAGTGCAATATGAGTTCGGCATAAAATGTGTCAAGAAGGGTTTCAGGTTTTTCAAAAAGATGACGGGTTACCTCCGGTTAAGCACTGAATTTAATGCCATCAGACAGGCGTAATAAGTTCAGGGAGAATGGAGATCAAAAGATACCTCAGCCCTATTCTCATCGGTGAGTTCGATGAATGGTTTAAGTCTCTAACTGTTTACGACAAAGGGTTCTGAATCAAGGCTGGGTTGGCTGATTTCTATGGCTCCATTTCCAAAGATTTGTCTCACCAAGAATAGTCCAATCCATTTTGATCTGATTTTTCCTAGAAACAATTTGAGTTTGGCATCAAAAAGTAGAACTTTCTAACCAGGGTGAAAGATCTTTCTAGATATGTGCTTGTCGTGAAAGGCCTTAACTCGCTCTTTGTAAATTTGTGAGTTCTCATACGCATCATTGCGTAATTCATCGATCTCACTCATTTGAAGCTTTCTGTGGGTTTCTACCTTAGAAAGATCTAGATTACACTTCTGTATGGCCTAATAGGCTTTATGCTCCAACTCGACGAGGAGGTGACATGCCTTCCCGTACACTAATCTGAAAGGAGACATGCCCAATTGAGTTTTATGGGTGGTCCTATAAGCCCATAAGGCTTCCGAAAGTTGGGATGACCAATCCTTTCTATCAGGTCAGACAGTGACTTGAAGGATTTTCTTGATCTCCCGATTCGATAGCTCAGCTAGACTATTGCTTTAGGGGTGATAAGGAGTAGAGATTCAGTGCGACACCTCGTATTTGGTTATCAGTGATCTGAACTGAGCATTTGTGAAGTGGGTCCCTCCATCAGAGATAATAGCACGTGGAATTCCGAATCGAGAAAAGATGTTCTGATGAATGAATTTGATTACCACCTTATGAACATTGGTTCGGGTCGGAATGGCTTCGATCCATTTGGACACGTAGTCAACAACGAGATGAATGTATTCAAAGCTATCCGAAACAGGGAAGGGTCCCATGAAATCAATCCACCGCATATGAGAATCGATTATAAAGGCATCATATCGCGGTGGCTCGTGTTGCCCAAGGTCTGGCAACGGGTGCTTGCTTTACAGTGATTGTAAGCTTCTTTGAAAATCATGGGCCAATAAAAGTCGCACTGGAGGACTTTTGCTACATTTTTACGTCCGAAAAAGTGTCTGTCGCAGACCTGGTCATGGCAGAAGGACAAAATGTCCTAGATTTCTACTTCCGAGATGAACCGTCTAATGATCTGATCAGCACCAATCCGAAAGAGGTACGGATCTTCCCACATGTAGTACTTGGCATCGGAAAGCAATTTGTCTTTCTTGGCCTTCGACCAATCGAACAGGATCTGATGTGATGCCAAGTAGTTTACTAAATTAACAAACCAAGGAAGTTATGTACTAATAGTCAGGAGGTGCTCATTGGGAAAATGTTCTGTGATGGGTCCGGAAGTGTCGATACTGTTAGAAGAAAGGTAGGATAAGTGGTCAGCTACCACATTCTTCTTTCCCGCTTTATCACGAATCTCGAGATCAAACTCTTGCAACAGCAAGATCCAGTGGATTAATCGAAGTTTCACATCCTTCTTCGCAAGGAAGTGCCTCACTGTAGTGTGATCTGAGTATATGATAACACGGGAACCCAAAAGATATGATCTGAATTTTTCCAGGGCAAATGCTACGGCTAGCAGCTCTTTCTTAGTAACTGTATAGTTAGGATGAGCCTCGTCAAATGTCTTGCTAGCGTAGTAGATGACCACGGGTTTCCCATCTATTTTCTGCCCAAGTACCGCCCCTACAGCATAATCAGATGCATCGCACATGATCTCAAAGGGTTGAGACCAATCAGGGGACTGTAGGATAGGTGCTTGGGTAAATCAATCACGCAGGACTTCAAATGCTTGAGTGCACTCTTTGGAGATTTCAAAAGGAACATCCTTAGATAGAAGATTAGTGAGGGGGCACACAATTTTCGAGAAATTGGGAATGAATCAGTGGTAAAAATCGACATGCCCTAGGAAGGATCAGATGTCTTTGACCGAGCTAGGCATAGGGAGTTTGGAAATCAAATTCACCTTGGCTTGATCAACCTGGATGCCTTTTACAGAGACGAGATGTCCCAGGACAATTCCCTCAGGTACCATGAAGTGGCTCTTTTCCCAGGAAAGAGCCAAGTTCACATCGATGCATCGCTTGAGGATCTGGACCAAGTGTAGGAGGTAATCATCAAATGATTCACCAAATACCGAGAAGTCATCCATGAAGACTTCAAGGTATTCACCTACCATATCTAATAATATGACAAACATGCACCGTTGAAAAGTAGCAGATGCATTGTAGAGACTAAATGGCATCCTTCGGAATGCGTATGTTCCGAAGGGGCAGGTGAAGGTGGTCTTCTCTTGGTCCTCGAGATGGATTGTGACCTGATTGTAACAGGAGTACCCATCCAAAAAGCAGAAGAATCGATTTCCCGCTAGTTTCTCAAGAATCCAATCAATGAACGGTAGTGGGAAATGAACCTTCTTCGTGGAGGAATTGAGTCTTCTATAATCAATGCAAACTCTCCATGAGTTTGCTATACGGGTCAGTATGGTTTCTTCGGTTTCAGTCGTGATGATGGTAAGCCCTGCCTTCTTAGGCACAACTTGGATTGGGCTCACCCACTGACTATCAGAGATCGGGTAGATGATCCCTGCATCTAACCACTTGATGATCTCCTTTTTCATGACATCCTATAGATTTGGATTTAGATGTCTCTGCATTTCACGGGATGGTCATGAGCCCTCTTCAGTGTAGGTGTGATGTGTGCAATATGAAGGGTTGATACCAGTCAGATCATCGATAGTCCATCCAATGGCTCTTCGATGTTACTGGAGAACAGAAATCAGTTGTGTTTACTGATCAAGTGTGAGTCAGGAGTTGATAATCACAGGAAACGTCTAATTAGAACCCAAAAAGACGTACTTGAGATGATAGGGAAGAGGCTTTAATTCCAAAATCGGCTTGTTAGCAGCAACAGGTGGTTCAGGGTGGGTGTCGAGAGCAAAGGAAGGAGTTATGTGTGTGTCTAGGTTGAGTTCGGGCTCCTCTAATTGCGAGTTTTGATCCTCCTGTGGTTGATCAGAAATAGTTGGTTTTTCCTCAATAAAGTCGTCAACCACAGCTTCGATATCGCAAATATGTTCTATGACTCCGCAATTAATCTCTTATTAGGCCTTAAAGATGTCGATCTTTAGTGTCTTGCTCCCAAATTTTAATTCAATTTAGCCCTCCTCAAAATTGATATTGGCCCTAGTAGTGGCCAGAAAGGGTCTCCCTAGTATGATCGGTGTATTCTTCACATTCTCAGGAGCATCCATGTCTAGGACAATAAAATCTACTGGAAAATAGAAATCATGTACCCTCACTATGACATCCTCGAGAATTTCTTTTGGTGACTTAATTGATCGGTCGGCTAGTTGTAAAGTCATTTCAGTCGGTTTAAGCTCAGATTCCTCGATGTATCTAGTAGAGATGTAGGTATCAAATTTATGGAAGCTCCTAAGTCTAATAAAGCTCGATCAAATTTTATATCACCAATTTCACGTGAGATCAGAGGGGTGCCTGGGTATTTTGCCTTAGGCGGGAGTTTGCTCAAAATGACAGAGCTGGCTTGCTTCGACAGTACAATCGGATTCCCATCTTTGGTTCGCGACTTACGCATGGTGTACATACGTCTTTTAGAAATCATGCATAAGCCAGTACATGGCGTATCACATCCATCAAGGGGATGTTTATATGGACCTACTCAAAGAGCTTAACCAGGCCCTCCTCAGGTGCCATGGTTTTGGTCATCGTTTTTCCCTTAGTTAAGGCCTCATGAAATGGAACCTTAGATGGTTCCTCTAGAATAGGTCCAGGTTTTTGATTTGGGATAGAGGTGTCTTGGATGACTACCCTAGGGTTAGGATTTGTATTACCAGGCTGGGAGTGGCTTGGATAAGGTGAGTCCTATGTTGTTTTTGCATAGCCTCATTCATCTTCTGAATGTCAGCCAGAGTCTGTAGGATAAGAGTCATTTGATCTGTATGGGTCGGCCCGAATTGATAAGTTGGGTTAGGCTGAGGCTGAGGCGACTTATTTGGATGAGGAGCTTGTGGTCGAGACTGTTATTAAGGTCTCTGATTTTGATTATTGCATGACCACGTGAAATTGGGATGATTATGCCATCCAGGGTTGTAAGTGTTTAAGAATGGATCATTCTGAATGGTGTTGAGGTGATCGCAGGTCTAAGGAACCTCAAAAAAGTTAGAATATGAGGGTTCAGAGTTCCCCCAACTAGAGTAGGTGGGTCCAGAGTTTCCTCCGAAACCAGAATCAGACGGGGGTGGATACAGGTCCATCCCCTGAGAAGGTCGATGATAGATGTTGTGCACAGCCTCCCTGCCAGAGGGTGGTTGCATGAATGGGTTTTGCATAGAGGTGGCTCGCTGTAAGTGTCGAGTGATGGGAACACCATCATGAACCCTAACTATCTCATTTTGACCTAGAAAAGAGAACAAAAGCTCCTACATAACCAAATGAAGGGCCTAACTCAAGGAATAACTAGTTTGAAAGAAAAATAAGAAACAAGGGGTAAAACTGCAATTTTACCATTGCAGTGCAACAACGGGATTTTTCAGGAGCTAAACATAAGTCAAATGGTCTTAACAAGGTAAAAAGTGGGTTGGTTCAAACAGAAAAAGGTTAATGTGAAATCTGGAAATTAAATGACTTCTTATAACCCTAAAACAGACCCACTTAATTTAACAAGGTTATGGTCAGGATAAAAACTAACTAAACCCTCTAAAATTCATGGAAAAATATTCTCTAGGGTTTATAACCTTCAATTTGGCCTTTAGAAGCTATTTTAACCTAAATAGGGGTCCTAGTCAAATGTTTGCCCTAAATTAGGTTTTTATGTAAAATGCCCAGTCAAATGTGGTAAAACCTAAAATCCAACTTCACCATTGGATTCCTTAGGTCTAAATTAGGTCTATACCAAAATTTGGACCTAAGGGGAGTTTACCTTGACCTACTTTGCAAAACAGTCCAACCCAATTACATTTGACCCCTAGCTTTTGAAAACTCTTGCAGACATCCCCCAACTTCCTCATCATTCATTGCAATTAGGTCCCTCCACCATTATAGTGGAGGAATCCTACTCCGGCGAGGATTCGAGGGGGATATCTCCTTGATTCCTCAGAGAATCCCTCTCAAATTTGAAAGGGAGATTCTCTGAGGAATTCCCGTTCATGTGAACCCAAGTTTGAGCTCCAAATCCTACCCAATCTCCCATGCGAACGCATGAGAGATTTGGGTCATTTCGACTTTCCAAACTCCGGCGACCTGCCCGTGCTTGGAAGCTTGCCTTCCAAGCACAAGGCTCTCCACAAAGGGTTATAAAAGGTTCCCCTGACCCTGCCGCAGATCCCTAGCTTGGTTTGGCCGGAGATAACCCCTAATTTCTTTTCTTCTCCTCCGGCCAAACTCCCAGCGAGCTCCGATGACCTATATCTCCTCCTCTCATCGCTCTGCCACAATACCAGTGGCAAAGTTGCCTCTGCCTCCATCGTCCTCGTCGCACCACACCTACGCACGCACCTACCTCCTTCTCGTCATCACCGTCCCCCTCCTACTAGGATCTTCGTCTTCGGCGGCGGCAAACACAAGCCAAATGCCATCCTTTCTCCTTTTGTCTTTAAACTAGGTCAGGTACTTCCCCCTTCTCTCCTTTTCCTGTTTCCCACTCTTTATTTCCCAAAATATCCCTCGACGCTCACAGACCACCACCATCTTCACCTCTGGCAGACCACCGGCGAGGTGCATCTGCCACTCCACGCAACCACCCACCTCGCCAGCCTCCTCAAAAGCTCCACCACATCCCACTGATCATTTTCCCCCTTTCCATTGACCGCCACACACTCCCCTCACTTCCCTCGAACACACCCAACTCCATAGCCACATAACGACATAGGCACACACGCCCAAGCCGCCCCGCGCCACGCCGACCATCAGGCCACCTTCGCCATGCCACAGCGAAGCCTCCTGTGTGTTTTGATGAGACCGCAAGGCCATATTGCATGAGTGAAAGTTTGGACCTCGGCCGCCATTAGAGCAGGCTTGAAGAAGCTTGCAAGCTTCATCTATGCCCCCAGGCATCATGTTCCCAGGTCCCAAATGCACGGAACCTCTTCGCGAACAACTCCAGCCAGAAATTGGGAGCCAAAGCCCTCGCAGCCTCTACAATTGAGCGTGACACCTGCAGGCGCGTGCGAGAAGCAGGTGGGACATTTAGTCCCACCTCGGTAGCTTTTGAGCGGGTGGTGTGATATAAGATGCAAAAGTGTCAAGGGCTTATCGCCTCTTGACACGGGGTGAGGTCCCACTCATCCCACACCTCGTCTGCGACACACGCCTCCGCGGATATGGCTCTAACCCGACTACCCATGCACTCCTCGCCCACCACCCATGCCGGTAGGCCTGGTCCCGGGCGTGCTAACCTGACCCATTTACCTAAGAAGGCTCCAGGAGAGCGAGCCTAAGAGAGAAAAGAGAGAGAGTTCGTAGGGGAGGGTAGGGGTAGGTTTTGCTCTTTTAGGGAAAGGAAAAGAAGACGGGACCAAGGGCGAAGCCAGGGAAGAAAGGAGGAGGAAGCCAAAGGTGTAGCTAAGGAAGGAAGAGTGGCAGCCACAGCAGCTAAGGAAGGAAAAGGCACCGCATGGTTGAAGGAGGAAGCTAAAGAAGAAGCTAAGGGTTGAAGGCAGAAGAAAGCTGAAGAGGACCAGAGTTGCAGAGAAGCTAAGGAAAGAAAGAAGAAGAAAGAAGGAAGGAGAGAAGAACATAGAAGAAAAAAGTGAGAGAGGAACGAGCCAAAGAAAGAAGCAGAAGGAGAAGGAAAAAATCAAAGAAAAATCAAACACTTTTTAAGACGTCTGATTCTATAATCAGACATCCAATTCTTCCCAAGTTCTCTTTTATATGCTTTCTAGCTACATTTTATTATCCATATACTCATGCTTGACATTCTAAATTATAATTTGAGCAGTTTTATGTGTTCAAATTGCATCTATTATTGAGATTAGTACGTGAATTTCATTTGCTCCCTGTGTTCGACCTCGGACTTAAACTTCGAGTAATAAAATTTATTTATTTTCAAAGCGATTTCAACTATACTACGACGCATTTATTTTAAACCTGATTTTGCCTTGTAAACATAGAGTTAGCTCATCCACCTTTTTCTCAATAATAGAGACCTTGTCCAGATGATTGGCCATTAGTTCCAAGTTGACAGAAGAGGACAGGCCCTGCGTCTCATGTGCTCCCTTTGGATTCGTCAATGCACAGGCATTTGTCCGGTTGAACATGCCCATGGATTCATTATTGATGGAGTTTTCACACATATTCTCAAGAATCTCCCACACGGTGCCTTCGTGTTGACCCATGATGTTTCCTCCGCAAGTCGCATTAACGAATAATCGAATATCTTCACGAAGTCCCTGGTAAAATGACTGGACTTGTTCCCATTTAGGAACTCCATGGTGAGGGCACTTTCGCATGAGATCCAGAAAATGATCCCATGCCTCGTGAAGTGGGTCTCCTGCTTGTTGTGTGAAATGTGTGATCTGATGCCGTAAAGCATTTGTCCGACCAACAGGGAAGAACTTTCTCAAAAACTCGGATTGAAGTTCCGCCTAGGTCTTGATTGGACGTGTTTGAGTTTGGTACCAGTGAGCAGCTTTATCCATGAGAGAGGAGAACATTTTCATGAGTAGAACATCCCGATTTTGAGCTTCTGACCCGAAAGTCTGGGCTAGATGCTTGAGTTGGTTGATATGCTGGAAAGGATCTTCAGAATTACGCCCACGGAATTTGGGAGTGGCATGAATCATGTTGGACTTGAGTTCTGTTAACAGAGGGCGAGATCGATTTTATAAAATAAAGGATGCATCATAGTATAGTGGAAATCACCTTGAAAACAAATAAGAATTTTTATTACTCGAATGTTAAGTCCAAGGTCAAACACAGGGAGAAAATGGAATTTATTCACTAATCTCAATAATAGATGCAATACATAAAATTACTCAAAACCTAATGCAGAATGTAAAGCATGGAGTTATGAATAATAAAATGTAGCAAAATAGAGAAATTGGGAAGAATTGGATAAAAAGTGTTTGATTGCTTCTTCTCTTTGACTTGTTCTTCAGCTTCCTCTTTAGCTTTATCTTCTTCTTCAGTCCTTCTTTCTTCTTTCTTTCCTTCTTCTTCTTTGGTTTCCTTCTCTGACTTGGCCTTTAGCTTCTCTCTTCTTTCTTTTCTTCTTTGACTTTGCCTTTGCCTTTTCCTCAACTGTGCCTTCTTTCTTCTTCTTCTTAGGCTTCTCTTCTTTCTATTTTGGTCTTCAACTCTTCTTCTTCTTTCTTTCTCTGGCTTTGGCCTTACCTTTGTCGTTGGCTTCTTTTTGGCTTCTCTTTTCTTCCTACCTTCTCCTTCCTTCTTCTTCTCCTTTGTTAGCTTCTGATCCTTCCTGCCTTCTTCTTCCTTTTTATTTTTCTCTACCCTTAGCTTCTTTCTTCTACGACTCTTTTCTCCTTAGCTTCTTCTGCTTCCTCCTCCTTAGCTTCATTTGCTTTTCCTTCTTCTCTGCAGCTGCACCCAAGGCTTCCTCCTCCTTTCCTTCTCTGGCTTCGTCTTCCTCTTCCTTCTTCCTTTCCCTACACACAGGTGCAAAACCTACCCCTACCCTCCCCCACGAACTCTCTCTCTCTTTTCTCTCTTAGGCTTGCTCTCCTAGAGCCAATCGGGTCGGGCTAGCGCACCCGAGTCCAAGCGCACCAACGTGGGTGGTGCGCAAGGAGTGCAGGGTAAACGGGTCAGGCAAGCCAGGTCCGCGGAGCGTGGATCGCGGACGAGGCGGGTATGTGGGTGAGGGGACCTCACCCTATGTTCGAAGGCAACGAGCCTAAAACACAAAATCAATTTAAACCGCTCACCTCACTCCAAAATAACCGAGGTGGGACTAAAAGTCCCACCCACTTCTCGCGCACCTGCAGGAGATGCTTTGCTCAATTTTCTTGGCTGCAGTGCCCTCTCAAAGCCAATCACTAGCTGGATGTGTGCGTGTACTAATTCCACACTGCCTGGACCTGGGAACCTGGAGCACAGCAGCCTGATTGAAGGTTGCTTGCTTCTTCAAGTCGGCGCTAATGGCAACAGAGGTCGAAACCTGTTCTCACACAACACTGCCTTGCGGCCTCATTAGAATACGCAGAAGGCTTCACCGTGACATGGCGAAGGTGCCTCGATGGGTGGCGTGGCTCAGGGTGGCCTAGGCGTGCGTGCCTAGGTCGGTCTATGGCCGCGATGATGGGTCTGTTCGAGGAGAGATTGTGGAGGTTATGGCGGTCGATGGAGATGGGAGAAGTGATCAGTGGAAGGTGGCGGTTCTTCTGAGGGGTTTGGCGAGGTGGATGGGTGTGTGGAGGTGATGGAGACACCTCGCCGGTGGTCTGCCGGAGGTGGAGAAGATGGTGGTGATCTGCGGTGGTCGAGGCGCAAAAATAAAAATAAAGAAGGGGGAAATACAGAGAGGAGAGAGGGAAAGAGATTTAACCTAGTTTAAGGACGAAGGGAGGTGAGATGGCGGCTGGCGCGTACCTGCCGCCGCCGGAGACGAAGGTCTAGTAGAGGGGTGACGGCGACAACAAGGGGGTATTTAGCGCGTGCACAGGTACGGCGTGATGCGGACAAAGGAGGCGGAGATGTCTCTACCACTGGTATTGTGGCAGAGCAACGAGAAGAGGGAGGAGATGTCGCCAGAGCTTGCTAGATGCTTGGCCGAAGGAGAAGAGAAGAAATTGGAGGGTTGTCTCCAGCCAAACCAAGTTGAGATTGGTCGGCCGGGCCTGGGGCTTCTTTTATAGCCTCTGGCAGAGGGCCTTGTGCTTGGAAAGCAAGCTTCCAAGCACAAGTGTCCTCGCTGGAGTAGGAATGCGAAAAAAATGCCCAAATATCTCATGCATTCGCATGAGAGATTGGGTGGGAATCAAGGCTTAGGATTTGGTTCACACGATCGGGAATTCCTCAAAGAATCTCCCTTTCGAATTTGAGAGGGAATCTCTGAGGAATCAGGGAGAAATCTCCTCCAGAATCCTCGACGAAGTAGGAATCCTCCGCTGTAATGGTGGAGGGACCTAATTGCAAAGAATGGTGAGGAAGTTAGGGGGGATCCGCAAGGTTTTCAAAAGCTAGGGGTCTAAAAGTAATTAGGTTGGACTATTTTGGAAAGTAGGTCAAGGTGACCTCCCCTTAGGTCCAAATTTTGGTATAAACCTAATTTGGATATAAGGAATCCAGTGGTGAAGTTGGATTTTAGGTTTGACCATGTTTGACTAGATATTTTGCATAAAAACCCAATTTAAGGCAAATAATTAACTGGGACCCCTATTTAGGTCAAAATAGGTTCCAAAGGCCAATTTGAAGGTTTTAAACCCTAGGGGATATTTTTCCATGAATTTTAGCGGGTTTAGGTGAATTTTATCCTGACTAGAACCTTGTTGAATTAAGTGGATCAGTTTTAGGGTCCAAGAAGTCATTTAATTCCCAAACTGCACATTAACCTTTTTCTAATTGAACCAACCCACTTTTTATCTTGTTAAGACCAATTGACCTATGTTTAGCTCCTGAGAAATCTCGTTGATGTATTGCAGTGGTAAAATTGCAGTTTTACCCTTTATTTCTTATTTTCCTCTCAGAATAGTTATTCCTTGAATTAAGCCCTTCTCTAGGTTATGTAGGAGCTTTTGTTCTCTTTTCTAGGTCAAAATGAGCTAGTTAGGGCTCATGATGGTGTTCCCATCAAGTTCAGTGTCAGGACCTCCAGCGGGGATTTGTATTCGAGGTTCGATTGCCACCACAATGGGATTATAGTGATCCGCATCATTGGACGCTGCGGTGGGTTTACAAAGGCTTGGAATAAATCATTGAGGCACTGAAGTTGATTTTCAAGATTATTTTCTTCTACTGGTTGTGCCATGATGATGGATGAAGGAGAATCAGGTTCAGATGAATCAGAAGAAATACCGATTGGGTTGGGTTATTGCACAAACAAGGAGGTTGAGGCTTGGCCTCGACGTGAATGAGTAGCTAAAGGAGGCCTCAAGGATGGTCTTAGAGACCTCCGCCCGAACATGCATCGATGGAGTAGATGAGAGGTAAAATGTGATGGACCCAATCAAGACACCCAAAAATTTTGGATGACTATAAAGGTTCGAGGCGGATGATACCCCTTAGTCAAAAAGCCGTCCACCTGAGAATTACCTGGGCAGCCAGAGAGGGAAAGTCCCGCAAAGACCCCTACAAGGTAGAGCGCCCCCACGGGTTATAGGGTTTCCACCACCCGACCTCTCTTGTCATTGATGTTCCAGGTAGACCAGAATGGGGACTTGACCACTTAAGTCTACCAATTTTAATTAAGAGCAAGGGTGCTTAGAATTTCACTTGAACTTTTAAGATATTTTTGTGAAAAAATGACCTAATTTGAAGATTGGTTAACCCAACAAGGTGAGTCAACTTCATCTGTATTGTCCTCTTGAGAATTTTAGGTCCCTCTTTTAGTGTTCAAATGAATTTAAGAGCCTAATTTTAGGGTTTTGCTTGAATAGATCAGTTCAATCAAGGTCTACGCACACATTATTTTGGAGAGATAAATTCTTGATTAAGCAAGTGTGCCTCTAAAACCCTAAACTGGAATCCTGAATTGGCTCTAACTTGGTCCAATTTAGTTTGTCAAATTGTGGTACTTAGAGCTCAAACAAGAATGAGATAACCCTAGATACCTTAGCTTAAAATGGATGCACAGATCAGGGTTTGAATGTTTGTAGAATGTGTCAAATCAGGTAGCCTGATGATTAATCTAAGAATATAATGCAAGTAGCCCTAATTGATTTCTTCCTTTTTTAGTTTTCTCAGAGTCAGGGGTTTAGAAGGTTTTGAATGGAAGTTTACCTGTCCCTGGAGTGATTGATGTGCGGCTGATCTTATTTGATGAATCCCTGAAATAGATCATAATCAAAAGAGATAGAGCAAGTTAGTATTGACTCAGATATTGCAATCAAGAGATCTAAATTGCACGTTGCTCCCTGGCAACGGCGCCAAAATGTTTGTCACGACGAAATCGAGGTTAAAAACTACGTTGTAATATAGCCGACATCGCTTTGAAAACAAATAAATTTATTACTCGAATTTTAAATCCGAGATCGAACACAGGGAGCAATATGGAATTCAAAACTTAAGATCACAATTTAAATCAAGAATAGAGATTGCAATAAGAATAATGTCAGGATCAATATACAAAAAGAATGAAGTAAAATGGTGATTTAAATCACCAATTACTCCTTACAAATAACAATTAAATCAAAGCCTCAAGTATGTGGAACTAGAGGTATCAGATGGTTTAAACAGTTTGTGCTACAGTGCTAGAGACTCAAGGGTCTCTCTGCTTCTTTATTTCTTTCTCTATTTCCCCTGCCTTGTCTACTCTTCTTTTTCTTCCTTTCTCTGTGTGGCGCCCCTTCTTTCTCTCTTCTCCTATTCTTCTTATGTTCCTCTTCTTTCTTTCTTCTCAATTCTCCTTCACGCAGAGGGGGAAGATCCTTCAAACAGCTAAGTGTCAGCCATTTCTCCTTATTGCAAAACCCCCTTCCCCTGCGTGCTATCTCTCTTTCTCTCTCTAGGTCACGCTCTCCCAGAGCCTTCCACAGTACCGAGTAATCGGGTTTCGGACCTAGAGCGCACCCGGGTCCAAGGCTGCAGGCGAAATCTAGGTTAAAAACTACGTTGTAATCAAGAAAATTTCAACTTGGGTCCAAATTTTGGTACAAACCTAATTTGAACCTAAGGAATCCAATGATGAAGTTAGATTTTGGTTGACTGCGTTTGAATGGGTAATTTTTGCAAAAACCCAAATTAGGGTAAATGTCTGTCTAAGACTCTATTTTGGGCCAAAACGGGTTCTGATGGTCAAATTGAAGGTTCCAAACCTTAGAGAATATTTTTCTATGAATTTTAAAGGGTTTAGGTGAGTTTTATCCTGACTAGAACCTCAGTTAATTAAGCGGGTCTATTTTTAGCGTTTCAAAAGTCATTTAATTCTCAAAACATGTGCAAACCCTTTTCTTTCTGTTCTAACCCACTTGTTATCTTTTAAGACCATTTGACCCTCATTCAACCCTTGAGAAAACCCGTGGTTGTACTGTATTCAAGTTATGGTGGTAAAATTACAGTTTTAACCCTGGTCTCTTATCTTTCCCTCAAAATGGTTATGCAGTGATTTATGGTTCTCTAGAAGTTATGTAGGAGCATTTACCGACTTAATTGGATCAAAATGAGCTAGTTATGGCTTATGATGGTGTTCCCATCAGGAGCCCACTCTTTCTCTTCTCTCTCTCTCAAAGCATGTTCGAAGGTCAAATAAGGTGAGTGGGATCAAACCCCATACAGGACAGTCGATCCCGCAATGCGAAATGTTATATGCCACAACCAGCAGTCTTACATTCACGACGAACGTAAATTCAAACCACAATCATGCCTTGATTAAGATGGTTAATTAATAAATGTTTTATAATTAAATTATATGATTATGTAACTAATACATAGGGCTACTTATTGGTATAGTTATTTTAACTTAATTAAATATATAAATATATTTAAAAATTCATTAAAGTTATAGATGATTACATGTTGATTTTAGCCTTAATCCCTTGATTAAAGTACAAATTAACAAATTAAGGGTACAATTGACTTATAAATTAGTTGATTTACATTATTAACTTATTATTCCAATTTTTTAATTTATTTTTATTGATTTATTTCTATTTATACACCTTTAATTTTCATAATTTACATATATATACATATATACAATATAAAGACTATACTACAGTATAAATAAGTTACAAATATACTGAAAATACTTTATACTACAGTATACAGCTACACAACATAATTTATTTCAATAGTCTATTAATTTACTAATTTAAATTACATTAACTTAATAATATAACTAATTAACTTATAAAAATAAATATGTACAATATATATGTCAATAAATAAATATAGGGATTTATTATTGTACATTGTAATTACTTTAAGTTATGTATATAGTTATAATTATGTTTCTAAGTACATACCTATCTACCTATAAATACATATGGATTATATACATATAATATAAATAAATAAATACATAATTATATTATTATAATACATACTATATAATTCAATATAAATACCTACCTAATTAAATGAAATAGTTATATAAGTTATTTATATACTTTATATACATATAAGATACTATTTACACTTAACTTAGTATTATTTACAAATATAAATACTATGTACAAAGGTATTTTTATAAGATTTTTGGAATTTTTCAAATTTTTATTTTTTTTTTGTGTTTTATAAAGATAAGGGTAGAGGAGGGAAAGATGAGAAGAAGATAAGAAACACTCTTTTTGTAGTTTTTATGTTATTTTCATTTATTTCTAACCTAAGAACTAAACTTCTATCAGTATGTTCTACTAACTAGGAAGTTCAAATCCTAGATCTAACTCAACACACACCTAAAACACATCCTAGTCTCACTCAAGACACTTTTCTTTGATTTATTTACATTTATTTTTTATTTTTTTCTGTATTTACAATTTGGGCAAAACTAGGCTTAATGGATGTTTGATAATGACTCAAAGCCTTAGAAACTCATCTTGAGTGCTGGAATACAAGAATAAGGAAATATAAACATCCAACAACTGACCAGAATAGATTTAACCTCAAAATCATGATTCATCCATTGAATTAATGTTCAAAACACATTTTTGGACAGAATTCACATTGCTCATCGCTAACAAAAATTTCTACAAGGCTTTATAATGGATTACAAATTATTTCCAAGCCATAGAAGTTATCTAAACATTCTGGAAATGAAGAATCAATCATGCGAAACTTCTAGATATCAATGGAAACCAGAATCACACTCATAATATGATATAAAAAACATATCCATCATTAAATGTGATTTATACAGTTAACAGCAACTTTGATTGCTGACAAAGAATCTCATTTATAGATTTACAACTCTTTCATGCAAACTAACATCGCTTCCAGTACATGAATGCATATACTATTAACATATTTTCTCAGAAATACTCAAATGAACTTTAGACCATATCAAAAATCACTTGAAGTAACTTATCAGACACCTTTACAAGCGCTGACAATTCTTTACTTAGTACATTGTCTGATCAAGATTCAAACCACTTGTTGTATTGTTTTCATTCCAAAGTCCTTTTTAATCTATTGGGAAGTGGATCTGTGCAAGTTTTATCCCAAATAACTCTGTGTATACATTAGATTATCAAAATTCAACGTCATTTGAAATTTAATCCAGAAATACTCATCAGAAGTTGATTTTACTGACAAAAATCTATCAGATCAAAATAACAGCACCAAATCACAAATACAATCACTAACACACATTGGAGAACCATTAAAAACATCTTTAATCTCAAATATAGCATTAGAACCTTAGAAAAATGCTTGGTTTTCCAAGATGGTTCCAAATCTGGAAATGGATGTGTACATTCCAGATTTGATTCAAACCCTTAAAACACCTTGCTCAATTGTCGCAAACATTCACAAAGATGTCTAAAACTCATTGCAAATCAAGTTGGAACTGGTAAAACCTTAAAAACCCTAAATGATACTTGTCTTGTGCTATAGACAGCACGAAGGGAGTGGATCAGATGAGATATTTATTCTTCTGGAAATCACATCTCAGACATTTCTTAAAGCATCTAGAACCTTAATCGTTCTCTAAATCGCAAAGTTAAACACTTTAAGATTCAAACTTGATTTTGCCCAAATGAGCTATTGATATGGCTTCACCATTATGCTATGGTCATCTGAGATCCCTACACTCTATTGATTAGTGTACAAGGGTCTCAGGTGATACCTCTAAACTCATCAGGTCTTTACAAGGGCTATGCAACTGTGTATCCAAATGCAATACCCTTGCTACCTATAGCAAAAAACAAAAGAGTAATGAAGATTAAATTTGGGCTTAAATCCAATTTTCGATGTAAATCAAATTAAAATAGCTCAATCCAATCAAATTCAGCTCAATTAAACATCTATGAACTCAATTCCAACAATCAATTCTGATTAAAGCTCAATTAAACCCAAAATTCATCGATTAGCCATTGAAATCAAATCACGCTGAATCAATTTAAATAATCATAAATCATATCAGAAGAGGGCTCTTATGGTCTGATGATATGAATGGGAGAACCCTCACATGAATTTGGTGCTTTATCAGATCTGAGAGCTAAAGAGCACCAGCTCTGATAAATGTCAGGTGAATAGGTGATTTATGAATAAAATGATAAGGAGAATGTGATCGTGAAGTGAGGAGGAAGGATTATGATCAATTATGAAAGGGTGAATTTGCCTTTCTAATCAGGATTGATCAGAGAGGACTAATCGAGGGTAACTAATAATCTAAGCTAATCTACTCCCAAGCTATGCAATCAAACAATGAATTTAACATCTAGCTATCTAAACCAATCTAATCTAATATAGAAAGTATTAAATCTAGCTAGAAAGCAAGTAAAATCCTAATCTAACATGGAACGAGACCTGGGAGGAGAACCACGACTGGAGACCATGGCAACAAAGGAGGGAGGATCTCTAGCTAATGAAAAGCCCACTAGTGGAGCTTCTGAGTCACCCTCAAGTGTAACGTCATCCCTAGTGGCGAGGATTGAAGGGAGGAAGACAATGCTGCCTCTGTCACAGGCAGCAAGAGTGAAAAGGAAAGGATAAGTTGAACAGGATGAACACCGACCCAAGGAAGGAGGGGGGTCCATCCTTCGTGTAGGGGACTAGGCAGCTCAATTTATAGGCAAAGGAAGGCTCAAGAAATAGGGAATCGTAGGTGTATGCCATTGGGCATCAATGGTTGGGAGTGGAGCTGAGGTATGCACAAAAGTTTTAGAATGAATCACATCTGCTAGATGCAATCAAGAAGACACAACGAAGGTCTGCATCGGCTTTGGCTGATTGGTGAACGATCAACCGTCGAATCAATGGGGAGGAGAATGAATAGCTCTGGTGTGCAGAGTTCATCGCCTATGAACAATGTCAGGAGAAAGCCTGCCTAGGTGTTTTGGAAAATTTACGAAGAAGCTAAAAGGGCCGAATCGATATGACAATTGCACGTGAGCCCATAAGTGGTGAAGATTAGTTACCAACAAGTCCCTAGCTGCATGCAAATAGGCCCCTGGTGAGTTTTGAGTGAATAAAATATAAAGGTTTGAGGACCTAAGCGTAATGCATGTATTTTAAGGTCCAAATGCAATGTAATTTTTATGGCATATGAATTGAACATATTAGAACATAATTCAACCATTGATTTGTACTTTTAAGCTCAAATTGGTGTTCAATTGGCATTTAAATCATCCATATACATATTAGGTATAGAATATCTCAAAATTGACCTAATTATGCATTTTTAGCACAAACTGAGTGTTTTACGTCTTCTTCCATAAAGCCCACACTTAACCCATTTCTTGTGTTAATAGATAGTGTTTCAACCTCATTTCTAGCCTAACTTGGGCATTTTAGCTATGATGAGCCACACCTCATCAGTACACATCTCCATATGACCTGGTCTGCACAAATCCTAAATAATTCAGGATCTTCCTAAAAGTAGTGTTTGGCCTTAGAATAAAATTTATCCTTTTGCTTGGGCCAGTCAGCTGAGACTAGTCTAGTGGTCAAATAATTAACCAAGTCCGCATACCAAGGGGTATTGATTCCTTGGATATTTAAGAGAGTCTCATCAGGGAAGGAATCAGCAATCAAAATATCTAGATGAGAATTTTCTACCAGGATCTGTCACAAGTGATTTGCTACCACATTTTGTGCCCTGACCTTGTTCCTAATTTCCAAATCAAATTCTTGAAGTAATAGAATCCAGCGAATTAACCAGGGTTTGGCATCCTTCTTAGCCAAAAGGTGTCATACAGTTGTGAGGTCGGTATAGAGAATAATAGGTGATCATAGTAGGTAGGTTTTCAATTCCTCTAAAGTAAATACCACTCCAGTAATTCCTTCTCCATCGTGGTGTAATTCTTCTAAGTCTCATCTTAGGCCTTATTGGCATGTAAATGATAGTAATAATTCTTTGACCTAGAACAATGCCTATAGTGAAATTAGAGGCGTCCCACAAAAGTTAAAAGGTTCGAACAAATTAAGAGGTTGTTAGAACAGGTGCCTAGGTGAAAAATCATGTAAGTGAATTAAAATCCTTGAGACAAGATTGATCAAAATCAAAGAGTTGATCTTTAGCTAATAAACTACTCAAGGGCTTAGCAATCTTAAAAAAATCTTTAATAAACCTTCGATAAAAACCCACATGACCTAGAAATGATCACAACTATTTCACCGATGTGGGTGGTGGGAGTTTGGAAATTAATTCTACCTTAGCTTTGTCAACCTCAATCCCTCTGTTAGAGACCACATGTTCGAGAACAATTCCTTCTCACACCATGAAGTAGCTCTTTTCCCAAGAATAAGATTTACATCAATGTATCATTTCAAAACTTTGTCCATACTTTTTAAGCGATTTTCGAAAAAATCCCCAAAGATTGAAAAGCCATCCATAAACACCTCGAGAAAATCTCCCACCATTTTTGTAAAGATTGCAAGCACTCACCTCTGGAAAGTTGTAGGTGAATTGCAAAGTCTGAATGGCATCCTACATAACGCGAAGGTCCCGTAAGGGCAAGTAAAAGTGGTTTTCACTTGATCTTCAGGGTGGATGGCTACTTAGTTGTAGCCAGAATAACCATCCAGAAAACAAAATTATTTCTACTCGGCCAATCTTCCAAAATGTGGTCAATAAAGGGCAAAGGGAAATGATCTTTCTTAGTGACCATAATCAGCTTCCTATAATCAATACACACTCTCCACAGGAAGCTTTCAGTGTTGGTATTAATTCCCCTTTTTCATATGTCACTACAGTTATCTCGAATTTCTTTGGAATAATTTATGCGGGACTCACCCACTGACCATCATAAATTGGGTAAATTATACTAGCCTCCATCCACTTAATAATTTCTTTTATATAACATCTTGTATATTTGGATTTAATCATCTATAATTCTCGTGAGGGTTTAGCTTCTTCTTCCAAATAAATTCTATGTGTACAATAAGAAGGATTGATTCCCTTAAGATTGGCTAAAGTCCATGATTGTCGCGAAATCAAAGTCCTAAAAATACGTTCATTGTAGTCGAAATCACAAGGATACTCTTAAATTTATAATACCGAACTAAAAAAATCATGCAATTTAAAAACAACGTCTAGGTCATCTCTGGGAGGCGACCGGTGTTTTTCACTTCCTAATAGGATAACTTTTTTTGTATTTTTTTTTTAATGATTTTTTTGTTTTCTTTTTTATAAGAACAAGATAGAAGCAAACTAAACTAAACTAACAACTAAGAAAGCAAATGCGATGAAACTAACCTACTAGGTATAGAAATAAATGCAAGAGACATAAAGACATGTAAAGGAAAGCTTCAATAATGATTGAAAAGAGATCTAATAGATCAAAATGAAACTACAATAATGAATACTACAACTAGAACAACTATAATAAGAAAAAGCGAAAGTAGAGGCGAAGATGGCCACGAAAGCATAGCCCAGAGAGATACGAAGACGAAGCAGATGCAAAGGCACACCTGACGGAGAGAGTGGTTGGCGTAGAGTTCCTTGAAGATGTAGGAAGGCCCACATTCATGGAAGAAGGTGGTGAATGATGGTGGAAGGTGAATATGGTGGTGGAATGCTAAGGGATCTAATGGTGTACCCAAGAACTCATGGAACTAAATTGCAAGCTAAGGAGAAGAAGAGACCTAAGAAACCTAGATGGACTCCAATGGAGGATGTTCAAGGATTTAAATAGAGGAGGGGGGCATCCAAGGAAGCTTAGGAGTCTAGGTTTGGCTTTAGGTTTTTGGAAATTAGGTTTAGAATTTATCTAAATAGGAAAAAAGGATCTAATTGCCTTCAATTTTAGTCCACTTTATAATTCTAATTTCAAGTTGTACATAAAATAAAAGTTGTATACCTTAAAATCAACTATCAAATGCAACTTGAATCACTCAATTTGGAGTTAAATTAAGAAAGTTATGACCAAACTACTGAAGGTGTGTCAGGTTGTCCCAAATTTTGAGATTGGGATCTTGATCGGAGAAATTTAAGGAATTTATTTGGAGACCTAATTGGATACAATCAAGGCCACTTATTACTAATTGATTTTAAGAATATTTAGGGCATTTTTGTATAGAAGAATTATGTGGCACATGTGGATAATGTGTAGAGCCCCACAGGATAGGGTTAGGATTAGGACTAAGGTAGTGTCACTAGGTAAGTGAGCTAGGTTTTAGGAATAGGTTTAGGAGTGATCCTAGGGTTGAGGAAATGGCTTAGGGAGCTAAGTGCAGTTGGTTTAGGGTTAGGATTAGGTTTTGGGTGCAGGCTAAAATAAGCAGGTAGGGCTAGGGTTAGGGTTTTGGGTTTAAGTGGCCAAAAATGAATTCTCTTCCTCTTGCTTGCACCTTTGGAGCCCAATTTTCCTGCTTCCTTTCCTCTTGAGTCTGAGTATCAGATTCCTACATACAGCAAAGCATAAAATCAGGCTCAAAATTATCATTTTACCCCAAGCATGTAAATATACAATTATGTACAACATGACCTAAATCTAATGCAACTAACAGCCCAAACTAACAAAACTAAGTAGGTTATCATATAAATTAGCTCAGTCATCAGTCCACCCATTCGCCTTTTTGTTTCTTTGTAGAACCTCAATCAATTTTTTCTCTTGAGTTTGAGTTAGATTTGAATTAATAATCACTAGAAAAGTACAATTGGGTCCCAAGAAGCATTATTTCAAAGTACTAGGTAAGGCTTTAAGCTTAGGTTGGGGAGGGTTAGAGTCAAACGAAGGTAGAACCACATTTGGACCAGAAGAAGGTTCAGGAAATCTATCAACCTTAAAGGTCCAAGGAGGTTGGGAATTAAGTGTAGTGTGGAATAAATCAAAACCTCCTCAGATTGATTTTGAGACTCAATTGTGGGTTGGACTAAGGAAGTAGCTAATGGGATAGAAATCATATTAACACCCATGCTTTCCTCGATAATCTCATCCCAATCATCTGAATCTTCAATCAACCACAATTTACATGTTGTTTGGTGGATTGAAAAATATTCATTCTCACCTTTCTATCATCAAATGCAATTTCCATGCTACCATTCTCATAATCAATATGCACCTTGGCAGCAGCAAGGAAAGGTCTTCGCAACATTACAAGGGCATGTCTCAATTTCTCAGAAATGTCCATGTTAAGGACCAAAAAATCCACCGAAAAGTAAAAATTGCGGACCTTGACAATTACATCCTCTACGACTCCCCAAGGGCAGGGTATGAATTAATCTACAAGCTGAATAGTCATGTTGGGAGGCTTTGGATCATCAAATCTAAATTTTTCAAATAGGATTGTAAGAATCAAATTAATTGAGGCACTGAAATCCAAGAGGGCCCGATCAAAAGTTTTGTCCCCGATGGCATAGAATATCAATAGCGCTCTAAGGTCTTTTCTTTTGGGAGGGAGGTGAGTCAAAATTATAGAACTAGTTTGTGCGAACAACACCACCCTCTTAGGTGTTTTCACCTTATGCTTCTGTGTGCAAAGCTCTTTAAGAAATTTAGCATAAGGTGGAATTTGTTCAATAGCATCAATGAGAAGAATATTAATGCGGACTTTCTTGAAAAGGTCAAGTAGCTCCTTGTTGCTAACGGTATTTTCCCTAGATTTCTTTTTGTTTAAGGCTTCACGAAAAGGTATACGTATAGAAATTGGAATAGCAGGTTCTTGAGCCTTGGGTTCAAAATTAGATTCATCAAAGTCTTGAACTTGAATGGACTGACCAGTACCCTAAGGATTCTTGTTTGTAGGCGAGATAGGGTCCTGGTTTTGGGTTCCACTCCTCAAGGTGACAACATTAGCATTAGCATTCTAGTTTTGCACTTGAGGAAGTTTCAGAAGAATAGGTGTGGCCTATTATGGCTTTTAGTGGAAACGAGGAGGGGTAGAGGGAGCTAGGTGAATCACATGTGCTTAAGGATGATGCTCCCTATTTTGATTGAACCCTTGGGGATTGTACCCCTAATTAGACATTTTTCTAAGATTTGGTATAGGTTGCACAAGAAAGGCACCAAGTTGTTGATCACCAGGCCTGAGTCAATTAGGCATATTGTCAATAGAGACCTTCATCTGTTGCATCAGTTGCAACATAGTTGCCTACATATCAACCAATCTTTGGTTCAACTCAACTTGACTTTTCTAGCTCGGGTTGTCAGACTAGGCTGAGTGAATTGAGTAGAGAACAAAGAAGAGTTGATTTGATTCTAACCCATTGCTCTTTGCTAGTTCTAACTATAATAGGGTCTGTGTTGAGTCACTTGGTTGTTGGTTTACCCTTGAGGCTGCCAAGAAAAGTTGGGGTGGTTCCTCCAACCTAGATTATAGGTGTTCGAATACAGGTTGTTCCTAGTATTATCCTGGATAGCCCGAATATCCTCACAAGTTGAGAATGAAGTGAAAGAATCAGAATAATCTAGATCAAAGGTCCCGGTGAGGCTCATAAGTTGAGTCAAGTCCAAACTGTTCACAAACTGCCTAATGTAGGTAGTTTATGAAGGGGATGGATAGTCAGACATTGTTTCCTGAATAGTAAACCTAGTGGAGATCTAATTTTGGGACAAGTGGTCAAACTTAGAAATCATATTATCCACCCTTTGGCAAAAGACTTCCATGTCAAGCTTGCTAGAATTATCTTGAATTTCATACAATCCAGCCCTTGGTTGTATAGATCTATCAAAATTTTCCATGGAGGCGTGGTTAAGGGAAGCTCACTCAATAATAACTCATACGCACTGTTAGCATCTTTGTTGAGAAAATTACCTCCACATGAAGTGTCTACATATTGTTTATTCTGGGTAAAGAGCCCATGGTAGAAGATTTGTACAAATTACCACTTGGGCACCTCAAGTTGTGGACATTTTCGCGATAGCTCCATAAATCTTTTCTAGGATTCATGAAGTTGTTCCCCGCGTATTTGTAAGAAAGTGGTGATGGCTCTCCTAATGGCAGTGGTGAGACCAATAGAGAAGAATTTCTTCAGGAAGGCACCCTTTAGTTCTACCCAAGAATTTATGGGCCTTCCTATAGTCCTATACCAATGTGCAGCCTTACACATGAGAGAGTAGGGAAATAGTTTCATCATCATATCATCCACATTGGTGTTCCTGGGTTTGGTTGTTTCATCTAGGGTGGTAAGGTTTTCTAGGTGCTGGAAGGGATCCTCATTATTATTTCCATAAAAGTGTTTAATCAAGCCTAGTACTTGTGGTTTGACCTCATAATCCCTATCTAGGATCTTAACACATGGCCCAATGATGTACACACATCTATTTGGGTTAAAATGCCTATTCATGCATGTTCCTAGGCTTACATTTGCATTTCATGTTATAAATATTACATAGCATGCATCATTCTGCATTTAGAGTAGTTGTATATAATTTAGGTTAATTACGTTCTTTTTTTGGTCAGGAGAGAAGGATATTTATTTTGGAGCCTCGGATTGACGATCCGATCATACGGATTCGATCAAGACGACGATCGCAGTCCAACGCCTCCGAAATCACCTCGATCGAAGTCCCGCAACATCATATGCAGTCCAAGGAAGATCAACGACCAAGGGACTAGGTGACATAATTCAGAGCTTCAAATGACAAATCCGACCATGCAGATGGATTCGAGTAGACAATCGCAGCCCAATGGCACGAAAATCGACTCAATCCGACCTTTGTAGCAGCCCCTACAACGAAAAGAAGATGGACGGCCCAGATTACGCCACGTGGCGCAACCCAGGCCACCCATGTGCACGCACGTGCCACCGCACGCGCACAGCAGCGTAGGTGCGTGCGCGTGCACGGAGGCACACATGCGCACTGCGTAGCGCCAGCGCGTGAGCGTGCGCGCACGCGGCAAAGATAGCACACAGCGGAGTGCCAGCGGAGCATGAGCAGCAAGTGGATCTTCAGCGACAGCCTAGCGAACATTTAGTGATGCTTACTACCGTCGCTAATTGTTCGCGGGCGCAAGGCTAGCTACGTGCACCAATGGGCATGAGCTGCCTACAGCGACACTTCCAGCAACGACCTGGAGGTCGCTAATGGTCGCATACCTATTTAGCCTCTTCTCCACTCTAAAAGGACCTACACCCCCTTCCTTCCAAGCCATCTCTACCTACTCTACTTCCACCTACTCCCAAGCTCTAGCAAGCCTACCAACGCTCTGTTAAAGTTTGCTCTCAAGCTCCCAAGGTGCCTATTAGTGTAACGAGACTCTGCCCCACCAAATACTCCTCCAACTTCCCATCCCCATTCATAGGTCGCCTTGGAGTCATCCTCCCATCTCCATTCCGGTAGCAGATCATCTCTGCCTTCTCACCTCCATTCCGGAGCTGTGCTAAAGCTTTCCTCTACCCGACGTCCTCCCACTTCTCACTTCTATCTTCCTGCTTCCCAACTCCTTCATCCTAGCTTTCGCCAGGCACCGTCGTCTCGCCGAACAACCATTTCGGGAGATTTCTTCTCACCTCCCTCTCCTTTTGTGTTTTCTATATTATTATAATTGACATTCATGCAATATATCATATGCAATTATATCTCTCTCTTGTGATTGATTGTCATTTTATTTCAAAAATAAAAAAAATAACAAAACCCTAAAACACCAAAAAGAAACAAATTGAAGCGCGATTTTCATTCAACGTAAACATTGCCTCCCTGTGTTTGACCCAAGACTCCCTTGGAGTTTCGGTATAAATTTTTTTTTATCATGAGTTTTGTAACTACGACGACGGGTTACTCGTAACCCTGATTTCAAACACGCAAAACACATGCGATCATTTTACCCATCGTTGCCGGGGAGGCAACGGAATTTACTTTATTATTTTCTACACTTCTTTGCATTTACATAGCACTAACCCTCTCTTGTCTTTGATCTACTATCTTGCAAGTACCCTAGCATGGAGATCCAAGTGTAGTAGACTGAAGTAAAGTGCAGGTAGAGTGCTTTGTAAGTGTCCCCCACATTCCCCCCCACTAGTTTCATTTCAACACACCCATAACCAAGACTCAAACTACTTAAGTGTTTGCATAAACCCTAGGATAAACTTTGTGTGTCTTGTTTGCCACCTTCATCCATTTCACACCTGCATTTTATAAAAAGAAAAAATAAAAAGATACTTTCTGTGGGATGAATCAATATACACACTTCATACACCCACATTTGAGGCACATAACCTAACTTGATTTTCATCTACTCAACTGGGATTCCGACCTGTGGAACCGGTACACACAAATCAACACATAATGGAGTAGAAATCAATCTAGGTTAATCATCTCTGTGTACCATAATCGGTGGTGTATTTGGGCCAATTGATTGAATTGTTTGGGCCGTACCACCTAATTTAAAAGAGATTCATTTTGTAGCTGCCCCATAGGATTTAATACTTAGGTCAAGCTAGGCGCTCCATATTTTCTTGATTTACAAAGGAAAAATACTTAAACTTGTGCTTTCAAAACTTGGATTGCCTCACAAAACTTGATTGAATATACCTAGTATTTGAATCCTAAATGCTACTAAGCAAGATTTGAACCCTAAAATTCACCTCATCCTCAATAATCTTACTTGAAAACATTTTAGTTGTGCACATACACACATTCTCGAACAAATAATTAAGGGCACAACCCATTAAGGGCCCATCACATTCCAGAAGCACCAATATCCTAAACCTAACTAAAATTGATTAGATGTTGGCCATAAGGACTGATTCGCTCTTCGGGATCCAGATTGAGATTGTTCATGATTAACCTGCTTATACTAGTCAATCTGATGTCTAGCTAGGGGAGTAGCATCAAACGATCACGGTTGGGGGGTACCGTAGGCACAAGCCAAAGGAAGAACCTTCTCTCCAGTCCCTCCTTCTAACTAGTTGGATTTCCTTGACATAAGTAGAGTAAATCATCTATAATCTTAGGATAGATTCTGAGAGTCTGTAGACCTTTAGGCTACCCAACCTAAGGACAGGCTTGTATTTTGTGCTGTAGGGTCCCTTCTCTTCCCTGTCCTTCTGACTTCCTTCCAGTGTATGCTTGGAAGGAGGTCATTGAACCCTAGATTGGAAAGACCCTTAGAGCATTCCCGGAGGCGGAGGTTGAGCTTTAGCTAAGCAGATCCCATGGCTGATCAACAACCACCCCCCCCCCCCCAAACCAGCAGGAGCTAATTCAGAGGCAGTTGGAAGAATTGCAGCAAATGCAGTAATGGTTCCAACGAATGAATGGTCAGGGCGCTCAGCCCTTGAAGGATTTTTATGATCCTTCAAATTATGTGGATCGTTCCAACGTTGTGATCCCCGTCGGAGATGTTGAGATCAAGCCCCAGGTTTTGAGTCTAATTAAACACTTTCACGGGCTTGGGTCAGAAGACCCATTCTAACATTTGGAGGACTTGATCACTCTGGTTCAGACCACCAAATCGCAGAATGTGGATGAAGAACAGATGCTCATGAGGCTTTTCCCCCATTCACTCAGGGATAAGGCCTCAGATTGGTATCGTACCATTGGAAGACTGATTGCTATCTGGACAGTTTTGAAATCAGCCTTCCTGAAGAAATTCTTCCCAATTGGGAGAACCAATGCATTGCGACAGGCAATTACCACTTTTGCCCAACAGCAGGGGGAACCGTTTCATGGGGCCTGGGAGAGATTCTAGGATCTGTTGTGGAAGTGTCCACACCACGAGGTGCCTAAATGGCAACTTGTGCAGAATTTTTATAACGGGTTGAATGATCAACTCTGTAATCATGTGGATGCTTCTTGCGAAGGCAATTTCCTCAAGAAAGATGTAGATAGTGTGTATGATTTGTTTGAGGAAATGAGTGAAAATTCTTTAAACCACGCCTCCATGGAAACCTTCAACCGATCCCAACAAACTAGATCAAATGCCAACCAACGAGGTCCAAGATTCCCATACATCTAATATGGAATTGATCTACAATAGATTAGATAAGATGGATCTGGTCACTAAACGAATGGAAGAGTGGATGTCCGAAAACTCTAATTTTTCTAGATCCACTCAATCCCAGGGATCGAGATTCCATTCTTCGCAAGCTCCTATGGGACGGGAGTTTGTGAACAAGCTGGAGTCAGCTCAACCTTCGGGTCAACTCCTCTTGGAACCTTATGGGTTCCAAACTGGGGCCTTTGATCCTAGTTTTACTGATCCTTCTTCATCCTCATTTTATGAGGATGTTCAGGCTATGCAGGAGAATGTTAGGTCCAACCCTTACTCGAATTCCTATAATTCTGGTTGGAAAAATCATCCTAACTTCTCTTGGAAAGATCAGGGGCAACAGACCCAATATTGATCCAACAACCATGTACCGCAAAAACCAATGGGTCAGGGTCATGTATATACTTAGTTGCCCTTGAATCAGGTTAATCAATTTGTGTGGAATGCTCAACAACCCACCGAGTAGGCAGATTTAAACCTGAAGATAATAGAAATGCAAGGGTCAATGCTCCAGCTCATGCAATAAATGAAAACTTCACTGGACACCTTGCAACCCGGACTTAGTACAAACAACCGACAGCCCAGATCTCTACCATCACAATCTATACCAAACCCAAGGAATGTACAGAACCGAGGCGCTGGGCCTCAAGGGTTTGGTAATGATGGGGAGTCACATGCTCAAGCTCATGCTATCTATCAGGCTACCCCAGCCCCTCCCAGAGCGAACCAAGTTCCTACTATAATCAACCGGGAGCCTCCTATTTTGCCCAACCCTCCCCAAGGCACTAACCAACAGCATTTTGCCACGGCAAACGCCATCACCTTAAGGAGTGGTAGTAGACACAAGGGACCTACCCAACCCCATGTCAACTCCATTAGGCCCTGTAGTAAGAATTCCAAACTCCCAACTAAGAATGTGATCAACAAAACATCAGAGTCTGATTCGGGAGTATGTTGTTGTTGTATGGGCAAACTGAAAAAGTTGGAGGAGAAATTGGAGGAAAGGATGTCCTTACTTCAGGCTTTCAAATTGACAATCATTTTACTCCTTGCGGCTATCGGATCAATCCCCGCCTACGCCATAGGTCTACTGAATGCATATAAAGAAAGGTGTAGAGCGAAATCAAAAAATAATAGGAGAGTAGTTTTGTCCTATAATACGAGCACACATATCCTAAACAAGCTACCTCCTAAGAAGCAGGACTCGGGAGCCCCGCTGATTTCCTACACAATAGGAAACATTACTTTTGATTGGGCCCTCCTCGACTTGGGTGCTTCCATTAATGTGATCCCCACCTCACTGCACATGGAATTGGGTCTAGGCTACCTAAAACACACTGACAAAACCTTGCAGTTAGCCGATAGATCCATTAGAAAACCAAGGGCTATTTTGGAGGATGTTTTAGTCAAGGTTAATGATTTGCATTACCTTGCTGATTTCATGGTCCTGGACATGGAAGCCCCAAAATAGCTCAACCACACCTCGATTATTTTGGGAAGACCTTTCCTGGCTATTGTCAAGGCAAGGATTGATTGTGAATCGAGAAATATAGAAATGGCCTTAAGGGATAAGACAAATCGATTCAATATTTTTGAGGTCTCAAAGAAGAATAAAATTAAGTGTGGTTCAATGGAGGAGCTTGGTAGAATAGAGGAAGTAATGGCCATACATACCTTAGACAACCTTTTAATGGCCAACTTAACCCAAACTTGGGAAAAAGATCACATGGTTGCGGAAATAATTGAGGACAAAGCAAAAATGTGACCAATTGTACAACATAGGATGAGGAAGATATACATGAAATCGAAAATTTGTTGGATGATTCACGTGATCAAGTTAAAACCCAACAACATCCTTATCCTGAATAATTAGAGTTTAAGGTCCAACTTGTGGGTGGGAATCCTGAGGATCAAGATGGTTGGTTTAAGAATCCAGAGTGTGAGGATGAAATTGAACATTGGGGAAGAACTCTTCAAACATTAGGTATTCTAGAGTACCCACAAATCCTCAGCACATCACAAAACCCTCATCATCCTCTTTCACCCAACCATTGCACATATTCTATACCCAACCACACTTCTTCTGTAATAAATCAACAAAACTTCTATTGGAGACCATTTGAGCTCTCCCTGCACCACCAGCTTGCCACTTTCATTGTTCATCTCTTTGGCAAGCCCATTTTCACTCTCCGGGACCCATACCTGGGGACCCGGAAGCTATGTTGTTGTGGCCACAATGTTTAGTTATTTTTGATTGGGGACCTTGCCTAACTGAAGGCAATAAACTCAGCACATGTAAAGATTGTTCCAAGCTGACCAAAGTCTCATGGAAACCAGGTGTTATTCTTCCACTTCTACTCTCCTGCATGCTTTCATTTTTCACAATGAGGACATTGCGATAGCTAAGCATGGGGGGGTGGATATATTTTATAACCTTTTTGTCAGTTGTAACAGTAATTTCCTGTTATTTGATTCCTATAAAAAAAATTAAAAATTCAAAAAGATGAAAAAAAGAAGAATTAGGAAAAAGAAGAAGAAGAAGAAGAAGAAGAAGAGTTAGGAAAAGATAACTTAGGCATTTGGAAGTTATTAACTTTAGGAAATGATACGATAGGACCTGAATACTTAGACTCTTCAGGTCTTCGGGCTTAATTAGCCTGAGTGTCCACTCGAATGTGGACTTAATCTCGAGTCCTCACCAATTAAAATTCATTTTAATTTGGTAAATAATTTGGGATGATAAGTATGCGACTTATCAACCCACCTTCTGATTTGAGGGGACTTTAAGCCTAAGTATCTACACACTTTTTTTGCACTGACTCACTTTTCGACGATTTTTTCGGAAATTGGGTAGCTAATGAACTATCTAGGGTGGTATGGCTGGCAAGTTGTCGGTGGTAACAGCTTATCGGCCGGTTGTTCAGAGCCTAGTCACAAGACCATTTTCATTGTACTGTCCTTAGGTAAATCTTAGATTAGGAAAGCCACCTACTTTTAAAATATATATATATAGAAAGAAAAAGAAAGAAAAAATAGAAAATAAAAAAAAGACAAATAAAACCACACTTTACCACACGAGTATAGCTGGCAAGTTGTCGTGGGTAACAACCCATTGGCTGGTTGTCCAGAACCTAGCTCACAAAAATGCATAATAATTCCCAAAACACTTAAGGAAGAAGTAGGGAAGTAGAATAAACAGAGTGATATACACTGGGTTTACCCTTGTGTTGACCCCATAAATAAAAGTAGGGAGAAAGCTACCAATCGAAAAGATAAACCTTTAGGCAAGGTCACCTAGGGTCGTAGAAGCCTGAAGTCCATTTCAACGGCTGCCTAGTGAGTCTTTCACTATTTTCACAAGATGCTTAGCACTTAGAATCCTTTTCGAGTCTTGGGCAGGTATGTAGCCATAAAAAGTTATCCCAAAACTCTCAAACTCCAAAAGTACAAAAAAATTAGAAATGAAGGAAAATAAAAAAAAATGTATCTTCCTTTTTTCAAATAAGGTGAGGACTTAGGCGGTCTGCATTCTGGTAGATACCTGGGTATTGTTGAGTTTTCATTATTTAAGACCTTAGTTGAAATTTTCTATTGTTAATAAACGACTAAGGCCTAAGCGATCTATTCATAATTCTGCTTTTATACATAGCATCTAGTTTAATTTTGCTAGGGACTAACAAAAGATAGGCATGGGGGTATGATGTAAACATATCTATTTGAGTTAAAATGCCTATTCATGCATGTTCCTAGGCTTAGAGTTGCATTTCATGTTATAAATATTGCATAGCATGCATCATTCTGCATTTAGAGTAGTTGCATATAATTTAGGTTAATTACATCTTTTTTGTGGTTAGGAGAGAAGGATATTTATTTTGGAGCCTCAAATTAATGATCCGACCATACAGATCTGATCAAGACGACGATCGGAGTCCAATGCCTTCGAAATCGCCTCAATCAGAGTCCCGTAGCACCATATGTAGTCCGAGGAAGATCAACGGCCAAGGGACTATGTGACATAATTTCGAGCTTCAAATAACAAATCCGATCGTGCGGATGGATTCGGGTTGATGATCGTAGCCCAAAAGTGCAAAAATCGACTCAATTCGACCTCTGTAGCTGCCCCTACAACGAAAAGAAGATGGATGGCCTAGATTGCACCACATGGCACAACCCAGGCTGCCCATGCACACGCACGTGCCACCGTACGTGCACAGCAACGTGGGTGCGTGCGTGCACGGAGGCACGCATGCACACTGCGTAGCGCCAGCGCATGAGTGTGCGCACGTGTGGCAAAGATAGCATACAGCGTAGCGTCAGCAGAGCATGAGCAGCGGATGGATTTTCAGTGACAGCCTGGCGGACATTTAGTGATGCTTATAGCCATCGCTAATTGTTCGCGGGTGCAAGGCCAGCTGCGCGTGCCAGCGAACATGAGCTACCTACAGCGACACTTCCAGTGACGGCCTAGAGGTCGCTAATGGTCCCATACCTATTTTAACCACTTCTCCTCCACTATAAAAGGGCCTACACACCCTCCCTTCCAAGCCATCTCTACCTACTCTACGGCCATCTACTCCCAAGCTCTAGCAAGCCTACCAACGCTCTGTTAGAGTTTGCTCTCAAGCTCCCAAGGTGCCTATTAGTGTAACGAGACTCTAACCCACTAAATACTCCAGCTTCCCATCCCCATTCATAGGTCGCCTTGGAGCCGTCCTCCCACCTCTATTCTGGTAGCAAATCATCTCCGCCTTCTCACCTCCATTCCGGAGCTGTGTTGAAGCTTTCCTCTACCCGACGTCCTCCCGCTTCTCACCTCCGTCATCCTGCTTCCTAACTCCTTCATCCAAGCTTCCGCCAGGCGCCGTCGTCTTGCCGAACAACCACTTCGGGAGATTTCTTCTCGCCTCCCTCTCTTTTTATGTTTTCTATATTATTGTAATTGACATTCATGCAATATATTAGATTCAATTATATCTCTCTCTTGAGATTGATTGTCATTTTATTTCAAAAACAAAAAAAAATAACAAAACCCTAAAACACCAAAAAGAAACAAATCGAAGCGCAGTTTTCATTCAAAGTAAATGTCGCCTCCCTATGTTCAACCCAGGACTCCCTTGGAGTTTTGGTATAAATTTTATTTGATCACGAGTTTTGCAACTACGACGACAAGTTACTCGTAACTCTGATTTCAAACACGCAAAACCTGTGCAATCACCCAGCTTGGTGAAGTCTTGTAGTTTGGGTTTCTCATCCTTAGGTTGGGACATTTGTTCAACAATCCACTCTTGAAGTTGCTACATCCAGGCTAACTGTTTCCTAAGCTCAGCTTATGGGTCATTAGATTGGGGGTTTGACCCAGATTGTTCAGCCATTGATTCAGATTTTCCAAATTCAAGTCTCTTCTTAGATCTATGTTCAAGCGGTCCTTTCAGCAATGGTTTTTGGGATCTCCTCCCATGCATACACAATTGGAAGAAATAAAGGAGATGCAAAGGGAACATATAAGAGAAGAGTGTGTGCCCAAATCAAGTAGCCAATCTAGCCCTAAATTGTACCTAAAGTAGACCTAAAATCTTAAAGGCTTGAATCAGCCTGCAAATAATTCCACCTTTCTTCCTTAAGCCAATTCACCTAGGTTGAGTATGGGGGTGTTGAGGGAAAGGTTCTTACCAAGGCTCTCACCCTAGATTCCTTGAATACCCCTCAATCGCGATCGTTTGATAGTACCACGCAGCATAGACACCATATTTAGCTTAAGCAATCAAGGTAAATTATTTATAAACCTTTTTAGAACCCCTAAAGCTTGACTCAGTCCTACCTGGGGCACATCTACTTATTTTTTTTAGGCTTAAGAGATTAGTGGTCTTAGAATATGATGGGTGTTGATTAGGGTGTTTGCCCTTAATTTCAATTTTAGAAGTGTGAGTGCAATGGCAAACAAGCAATACAATGCCTTTAAATTGAAAGTGGACGTCTTTTAGGGTTAAGACTTGTTTAGCCAATTTTGGGGTTCCACTTTATGATTTAATTTAATAGAAGTTCAGGGAGCACACAAGTTATACAATCACGTGTGAGAGTAAATTTTCTTTTAAAACCAAAAAGAGTTAGTGTGTTCTAGATGCAATTGAACCCTAAAATTTTTAACCCTAGTCAGGCAACACCTACTAAGATTGAATCGATTTTAGTTTAGAGTCGTGTAGCCCAAGCAAAGACAACTATGGGTTCTTTACACCACGTAATTAGGAGCACCAAATATATTTTTTAGAAATTTTTAGGGGGTTTAAATAATTTAAATTCATTTTTGTTCTTAGATCAGTTAGATTTGTAAAAATGACCCCCGATCAATGAATCAAAAAATAAGTGTGCCATGTTTAGAAAATTTCACCAATTCCTTCCACAGATAGTATATTTGATTCAAAAACCATTGGCACAAATTTCATGCAATTTGGAGCAATGTAAATATCAAGAAAATTCTGGCAACACAGTTCTTTTATGTTCTATTTTCAGGAAGACCCCCATCAATTTAGTCATTTTTAAAATTGTTATAATGTAATTTGAGAAATATTGTTGGTGGGTTTTTTCCTAATTAATGGAACACGAATATGAACATTTCAAAATTTTTAGATGTCAAAAATTGCCATAAAAAATTTTTCAAAACAACTCCAAAACAAAGTCTGAATCTGGGTTTTTAATCTATTGATCTTTCAAGCAAGCAAACCCACAGACAATTTAGATTTTTTTATTTTCTTATACATATTTTATTATTTTTTAACAGCTAAAGGAAAGGAAAAGTGGATCCAGACACTTACCTTGAGTCTTCACTCACAGTTGATCTTGGCATGCTTCTTCCCGTGTTCTTTTCTTCGAGTCCTATAACCACAAATCAAACAAACAATCTGAGTTAGCGTCGAAGAAAAAATGAGTGAAGTGAAAGAACTAAGAACTGAGTTGTACCTCCTCAACAACAGTGCAAAAAACTATTCGTAGAAAAACGTAATGGATAAAAACTCATCATCGTAGTGCGAAAATCCATGAATGTTTTAAATTTATAAGTATCGAACTTGTAAGTTTTTCAAATCGAAATGTGAGTTTGAGTCCTTCACAAGAAGGAAACTATAGTTGATCTTTCAAAATGCTCTTTTTATTTTGTTTTTGGCATTTTACATTTTTCTAAGTTTTTTATATTTCTGACTAAGGATCAAGAACAATATGTGAAGAGACTAAGATCTACGTCTAACTACGAAAGCAAAAACCTAGCTATAAGCAGCAAAATAAATGAAGATAATAACAAGGAAACATAAGTAGACATAAATGAAATAAAATAGAACTTTTCATTGATTGAAAGGAAGTTGATTACAGATGATAGCAAAAATAATGAAAATACAACTAAAAGAAAACAAAATAAGGGAGATAGGAATGAAAGAAAACTACAACTAGAGCATAAAAAGAACAACAATAAAGTAGAAAAGAGTCAAGAGCCGGAGCAGGTGTAGAAGACACAGGGCAGTTGTGGTAGAAGATCCACCCAACCTTCTTGCCCTTCAAATAGTAGGAAGGACATAAGAAATGGAACCTAAGGGAGCATCTAATGTAAAACCTAAGCTAAGGGGTTGGAGGTAGAGGAATGATTATGGTGGTGGAGAAGCAACTAAGGAAGGGAACCTAAGAGGTAGAACCCAAGGAAGGTAAAGGTGGAAATGGTTGGCCATGGTAGTAGTAGGGTTTCTACTTAGGAAGGCTATGTAAGTGGTGGAAGAAAGTAGTAGAGAATGGTGGACAGGTAGATGATGGTCCACGATGGTGGAAGGGTGGTCCTTTTTATAGAATTTGTGATCTAATGTAGGCCATAGGATTAAGGATGGATGGTTAGGATGAGGTTGGTTTCTTAGGTTTGAAATGAGCCTTAGGATGGGCATTGGAGGGTTTGGATTTAAGTGCATGGTGTTCGCCCATGAAGATTATAGAAGACCTATGTATGGCCAGCCAAACAAGGGTTAATGTAGGCCTTTGATGGGAAGATGTAAGGTGTGGATTTAGTGGGATGAGGTGGCATGAAGAGGTTACTAAACAAGGTTAAAATGGGCCTTTGGATGGCAAATGAAGGGATGAGATTGAGCTCCTCTTGGTCGGCTATAAGGATAAGTTTTTGGTTGGACAACAGGGGCCCTTGGATGGTAGATGGAGGGTGGTGATGGTGCTAGCTTGGTTGGCCACTATTGCTCTTGGATAGGGTCTTTTGGTCGACCAAACCAAGTGGCTCTTGGCTAAAAATAGGAAGTTCATTTAGGCCATTGGATGGAAAGTGTAAGGTGGAGATGGAGAGGGTTTTGATTACTAAACTTAGATAGGTTTCTAGTGGACTTTAGATTAAAAATGAAGGGTGGTGGACAGTTCATTAGGAGGATTAGGACAAGACTAGTTTTAGAGTAGGTTGTCTTAGGTTTCAAGCTGTAGAGAGGTTGTAGGCATGCCATGTGTCCATTGTCTTTATTCTTCATTGTATTTTCTTCTTCTTTGAGCTCCTCTTTATTCCTACAATAAAAATACCCAAATTAGTACCATAAAAACAACTACTAATCTAAACACATATGCATGACCTACATGCATGAAATGCAACAATATAAATACATGAATATGCTAAGGTTAAGCTAAATTAGTCATATAATCTCAATTAATTGTATAATTATCACCGAGACCCAGCCTATGGGTCTCACCAAGGAACCTTTGTCCCTGCTTACACTGATTCTTCCTATCTTATTGACCCATCCTCAGGATTCAAGGACATTCAGGCCATCCAAGGATACTCCAAGAATGATCCCTTCTCCAACACTTACAATCCTGGATGGCATAATCATTGAAATTTCTTCTGGTCCAACTAGAAGGTTGGATAAGTGCCCCACCAGACCCAGATGAGACAACCATACACTTATTCCTTTAATCAAGGTCAATCCTCGAGGCAAGCCTATGTTCAAAATCCTCCTACACCCACTCAATAGAACCAAATGGAAGCATTGATTAAAATGATAGGTGAGATATTGACTAAACAATAAGAGAAAATCAATTAGCAAAATCTAAGAAATGAGGACATGAATGAGATCAAGGGGTAGCTTAGCTAGTTAATTGATTCAAGACAACATAGGACCTTTCCATCTCAACCCATCCAAAACCCTAGGAACATCCAAGATCACAACAATGCAAACCCAGGGTTTAATCAGAATAGAGTGCCACAACAGAACCAAGTCAACATGATGAATTCGGCACAGCCAGGCTTTAACCTGAACTAATAGTAAGGTTCGCCGATTTTACTAAACCCCACTCAAAATCGAAATGCAATGGCGAATGTTGTTACCTTGAGGAGTGGGACCACCACCCAAAACCCTGTCTGGCCAACCCATAATGATACCAAGTCTAAACAAGAAGATGGAAATTTTGATACTGAGGATGATGATCTTGAGGCTTAGAAACCTGAGGTTCAAATCCCCACCCATATCCCATTCCCTGAAGCCTTAGAAAAACCCAAACATAGGAAGAAACCTTCCAACAGCAAGGAGTTACTTGAGTAGTTTAAGTAAGTCCAAATAAACATCCTAGGAGTCCAAACACATATTCTCGCTCATGCTAAATTCCTCAAGGATCTTTTCACACAAAAGCATAAGGAGAGCACCAAGTCACCTAGGAAGGTAGTTCTTTTTTAGCATGCAAGTTCTGTAATTCTAAAGAATCTACGTCCTAAAAAGAATGATCCAGGAGTGATAAAGCTACATTTTAGGGTGATAATTCTGCCAATCGGGGTTTATCTTAAGGGTAACATGCACAAAGAATACACCATAAATGGGCATGGGAGCATGACATTCATCGCACATCAAGATTGCTTGTAATTAAATGTTAATAGCCATTTGCACAAGTTCATGTCAAAATAGGCCTCAGATGAGTAATCAGACTGCATGGATGGATTCAGAATGATGAACGGAGTCCAACGGACTCAAAATCGACCAAATCCGACATCCGGAGCTCCCACAATTGGCCCAAGAAGTTATGACCATTGATCTGAAGATCAACGATCCACAGTGCACCACATGGCGCAAGATCGATGCACAACAGCCACCGCCCCACCCCATCCTTCACCCACAGGATGAATCTCAGCCATTCAATCTTCGATCAAACGGCCGAGAACAGATCTCACGACAACCATTGGATTTCTATCCAACGGCCACCAGCATTGCTCCAGCTCGACGCATCCGAGACCATCCGCGAGCGCAGCACAGCGATCGCAGCTCTCTCCATAAGTACCAGACGAGGGATCGAACAGCACTGCATATCGAATCTGAGGCGAAGGTGCACACGGATGAAATTCGGTCGTCGATGCACGAGCGAACGGCCAGGATAGAGGCTACGTGGCGCCCACAGATGCAGCCGCACAGGTGCGCGTGATCGAAGGGTGCGATTCGAAGCACGCTCCGTGCGCGATCACAACCATACGATCTTCGATCGAACGGCCCACAGAAAGCGCCCACAGATCACAAAAGAGAGGAAGAACGGTGCACGCACTACTATAGGGGAAAAGGCCTTCACTGACATTTTAGGAGGGGTTTTAGCGATGTCCTGGACGTCGCTATAGCCCCTACTTAAATTAGAAACCCCTTCTTCCTATGTAAACCCCCTCCAACTACCCATGTAAGGCATTCAATTCACTTGCAAGTATTCTACCCTACTCCTAGCTATCCCTAGCACCCTTTTGTAATCGTCAGAGTCGACGAGTCGCCGACGGAGCCCTCCTCCACCACCGTGGCCGCCTCGCCATCTCCCTTCTCTCTCTCTCTCTCTTCCTATCTTAGCATAACTTTACTTTTGCTTAAGCATTTAGCTATTGTTGTACTTGTAAAACTCAAGTTGCATGTTAAATGATGATGTTTCTTATCTAGTTATTGTCTCTCTTTTACTCGAGTTTTTCTTATCTTGATTTACCCGAATGCTGTGATCAAAAGAACTCTAACCCTACTCCCTCTCTCTCTTTCTCTTTCTCTTACTCGCTTTTCTCCCTCATTTTGTCGCAAGCAAAACCTGCCATTTCCGTGACAACCAAGTGATAGAAAAACCTGATTTCACGCCTCCCTATGTTCGACACTCAGACTCATGTCTGTTTCTTTATTTAAAACTAACGCAGCGAACGCGAGCTACAACAACTGATTTAAACAAACGCGTCCGAAGCGTGTTAGTTTTTGACGCCTTTGCCAGGGAGGCAACGGATTTATTTTGTCACTTTCATTTTGCATCCATGCTCACATCGTCTAATGCATTTTCTCCCTCTACTTGATTGATCGCAGAAACTCGACCCCTGGGCATTGAAGGAGCACGACTCGTGACAGCGGAGATGGAGTGAGCATAGCAAGGACCCATGGTTGGTTGCTTACCTAAAAAAAATCTAAAAAAATATTAAAATTATAAAAAAATTGGCATGGTGAATGATTGCCTGATCCTCATACTTAACTCATCACCCAACAAAAAAAATATACACTCTAACATTCTTAAAGACCTAATCTTTTTGGAGTGTTCCTTTTTCCTTTTAAGTGGTGTTTGCGAAGACACCATGACTTGATTTGGGCCGCACCACTCACCCCTAAAATCGACTCACCTGGTAGAAATTGCATGAACACTAGGGTGAGCACATTAGGGTTCTAGAGCCTCATCACGTTAAAGGAAATTCACTCTCACCCGTTGTGTGCAAAACTTGGTGTGCCCACTTGAAACTTATCTGAAAACACTAAGACACGTCAACCCTAAAAGACACTAAAGTAAGGACAAATGTTAAAAGACACCACATCTTAAATCCTTGCTTGAAAACCATGTCTTGATTAGGAGCACACACATCTGAATTGGATAACTAAGAGGCACCACCCCAATTAATGCTTCATCACATAACCCAAGCACAAGCATTGCCCTAGCCCCATTAAAATAGAGTAGACGTGCCCTAGGCAGGATTGGGTTAAGTCTCAAGAGGCGTGGTTTTGTTTCCTGGGCACTTGGCCTTCATTCCCTTAGTAGAATCTGGTGACTAGGCTGTGGGGAAGTGTCAAACAACCGCAGTTGTGGGGTCTACGGAACCGATGGCGCAAGCCAAAGGAAGAACCTTCCCCACAATCCCCTCATAATCAACCTGACCAGATTAGCTTTGGGAAGGGCAGTCCCGTGCCTACAGACTTGATCATTCCTTTGGAGATTTCTAGGTCCCCTAAGGAATACACTGTAAGGACTAGGCTTGTTTGCTTGGTTGTGCACACACACTTCTCACATCTGTCTCTCTCCGCATCCCTCCCCCATTCTACTCTAGTGTATGCACGGGAGACGATCACTTCATCCCGAGTTGTTCATTTTGGGATGGGAATCCAGGAGACTTGATCTTGCTAGAGACATGGCTGAACCTAGAGTAGTTGAGGTTGAGGACCAACCTCCACCAGATACGATGGCCATCATCCAGGTCCAGATCAATGCAAACCACCGACTTTAGCAGCAACAGATCCACACTATCATGCAAACCATACACTGATTGCAGAACAAGCAGGGGCAACCACCACCACCTTTACAGGACCCGCAAGGGCAACCACCACTTGATCCACCACAAGTCCAGGGCCAACTTAGGCCCCTCTGCGACTTCTACAATCCTTCTACGATTCGGATTGAACCACACCTTAGGGTCCCCGAGGGGGGAGATGATTTTGAGCTGAAACCAAACGTCCTAAGCCTGATTCAGAGCCACTTTCATGGGAGCTCAAATGAGGACCCCTTGACTGGATCACCCGGACTGTAAAACCCAGGAACATTAGCCTAGACATTATTTTGATCAAGATGTTCCCCTTCTCATTGAGAGGCAAAGCGTCTCACTAGCTTAGAACTGTAGGAAGGCCTATCTCCACCTGGGAAGAACTGAGGCATGCATTTCTAAAGAAATTCTTCCCCATAGGAAAGACCAATGCCCTTAGAAGAGCCATTACCACCTTTACACTCCAGGGCGGGGAACAGTTCCATGAGGCGTGGGAAAGATTTAACGAATTATTGAGGAAATGCCCACACCATGAGGTTTTGAGGTGGCAATTGACCCAAATCTTCTACCACGGTCTGGACAGCAACCTTCGAAACTTCGTCGATGCCTCATGCAGAGGAAACTTTCGGAACAAAGATGAGGAGATCATGTTTGAGCTCTTCAAGTCTATGAGCGAAAATTCGCTCAACAATGCCTCCATGACCCAGTTTAGTCAATCCAGTCAACCCCGTGGTGGGATCTATGAGGTACAAGCGAATTCTGGAATAGTTGACATGGATATCATTGCTAAGAAATTGGATCGAGTGGAATTGGTAGATAAGAAAATAGATGAACTGTTGAACCAAACCAGGAACCCACTATAGACTCTCTCCCTAGCAAAGGGTGATCACAACGTAGACCTAGTCTAGCCGCTAAGCCAGATGCACCTGGAACAACCCCTGACCATGTTCCAGGGAGGGACCTTTGCTCCCTCAACCCCTGATTATTCTCTTCCCTCCCCCTCAACACCTTCTATCTTTGAAGATGTCCAAGCTATCCAAGGTTATTCCAAACTTGACCCCTTCTCCAACACCTACAATGCCAGATGGCGTAATCACCCAAACTTTGCTTGGACGAACCAGAAACCACCTCAATTCCTGAACCAGCCCAGGCCAAACCATCAGCCAAACCCACCCTCCTATCAGCAAGGTCCACCAGTTAGACCCCCCTATAACCCAAATAGGGAGGCCCCTCCCACACAAAACCAAATGGACACCTTGATAAAAATGATGCCTGAAATGAACCAAAAACACCAGGGGGAAATGGCTTTAGTGAAGGGATAGTTGAGCCAGTTGTTGGATTGTAAACAACAAGGATCCCTTCCTTCTCAGCCACAACCAAACCCACGAAATGTAATTAACAGAGGCCCCAATTTGCAAGGGTTCCAAGGCAATCCCAGGAAAGCCCACATGGTCCAGCCAGCCCCACAAACACCCCCTGGATTCAGTGCTTCTTCCTCCTCTTCTTCTCAAGGATCAACCCATGGTCCTAATGCCTCTGCAAATGCGGTGACCTTGAGAAGCGGCACTAAAACCCAGGAGCCCAAATGGCTGACTCCTCCTGAGACTTCACCCACTGAAATACCTGACTCTGAAGATGAGTAGGAAAGACCCAAGGACCTAGAAACGGACCTTATTCACATTCAGACACCATATCCCAAGGCCTTGGAAAAGATAAAGAAGAAGAAAGTTATTATGGAAAATGAGGAGCTTTTGGAAATCTTCAAGCACGTTCGATTAATATCCCACTCCTTGAGGCCGTCAAGCACATCCCAACTTATGCTAAGTTCTTAAAGGATGCCTATACGCCAAAGCATGAGCCACGACACTAAGAACCTAAGAAGGTTGTGCTCTCAGAGCAAGCCAGCTCTGTGATCTCTAGCAACCTTCCGCTCAAACAAACTGACCCAGGAGCACCCCTGATATCCTACAATGTCGGGGACATGACATTTGATAGAGCGCTCCTGGACTTAGGTGCTTCAATCAATCTGATCTCAACAACCTTGTATCACAAATTTGGATTTGGAGAGTTGACACCTACACCTATGACCATCCAGTTGGCTGATAGATCCATGAAGACCCCGAAGGGGGTTGTCGAGGACATGATTGTTCGGGTTAAGGACTTCTATTTCCCAGTTGACTTCTTGGTGCTCGACATGGAAGTCCCTGAACAGCTACAAAACACACCCATCATCCTAGGCAGACCTTTCTTAGCTACGGCTAAGGCGAACATCGATTGTGACACGAGATGCATGGAAATTGCCTTCGGAGACAAGAAGATGCAGTTAGATATCTTCAGGGTGACCAAGTCTTTCGATTGCGACTGGATTGAGAAGCACGATCCTGTGGAGCGTCTAGTTGAGGAATGCCTTACCCTTAGTTCCTTAGCTGATCATCAGACCCAACCTGGTGACGAATTTTCTGACCCATCCCCGACTATGCACACTGACCTCTGTAGAGCTGATTACCATTAGCAACCACAGTTCGAGAAGATTGATGCTGATCAACTCCCACCTTTCCCCTATCCGTCAAGTGTTGTTCCACCCACACCCGAGCTGAAGCCACTACCCGAGAATCTCAAATACATCTTCCTTGGACTTGACCAGACCTTCCCGGTGATTATCAATGCCCACCTATCTAAGGATCAGGAACTCAGGTTGACCATGACCCTATCAAAACATTGGGCCGCCATTGGATGGACTATCTCAGATTTGCGAGGAATTAGCCCCACCTATTGCACCCACAAGATTTATTTGGAAGATGGGGCTTGACCTTCCTGCCAGATGAAGAGACGATTAAACCCGAATATGCGGGAGGTTGTTAAGAAGGAGATCATCAAGTGGCTTGACACTGACATCATTTACCCCATCTCCGATAGCCCCTAGGTGAGCCCCACTCAAGTGGTCCCCAAGAAAGTTGGGCTCACCGTTGTTACCAATGAGCATGGCGAATCCATCCCCACCAGCACCACTACTGCATGGTGGGTGTGCATTGATTATAGGAAGCCCAATGAAGCGACCAAGAAAGATCATTTCCCCTTTCCATTCATTGATCAGATTCTCGAGCGATTGGCAGGGCAGAAATATTTTTGATTCCTAGATGGATATTCAAGAAACAACCAAGTCGTAATTACTCCTGAAGATGAAGAGAAGGCCACATTCACTTGCCCGTATGGCACGTTCGCATTCCGTCGTATGCCATTCGGGTTATGCAACACACCTGCTACCTTTTAGCGTTGCATGCTAGCCATCTTTTCAGAGATGGTGGGTGAATACCTGGAGGTCTTTATGGATGATTTCTCAGTATTTGGGAACTCATTTGACCATTGTCTGAGCAACTTGGAGAAAATCCTGAAGCAATGTATCGAGGTTAACTTGGTGTTAAGTTGGAAAAAGAGCCATTTCATGGTTCAAGAAGGAATTGTCCTCTATCACATCGTATCGCATAGGGGCATTGAGGTAGATCGAGCTAAAGTTGATTTGATTTCCAAACTCCCCCCACCTAGCTTGATCCGGCAAATTTGCTCGTTCCTTGGACACGTTGGCTTCTACAGAAGGTTCATCAAAGACTTCTCTAAACTCTCGAAACCTTGACCGACCTTCTAGCCAATGACACCCTATTTCACATGACACCTGATTGCATCCAGTCTTACCACACTCTCAGGGAATCAGTCTCACGGCACCTGTTACAGCCCCCAGACTGGTCCCAGGATTTTGAGATCATGTGTGATGCATCAGACTTTGCCATCGACGTAGTCCTGGGATAGAGACAAGATAAGAAACCTGTGGTGATCTACTACGAGAGAAAAATGTTGGACGAGGCCTAATGGAATTATACAGTCATAGAGAAAAACTGCTCGCCGTAGTTTTTGGACTCGAAAAGTTTCGATCTTACCTTCTGGGATCCCACGTGACCATCTATACAAACCACTCGGCCATTCGACATTTGTTGGCTAAGAAAGACGCTAAACCCAAGCTCATCAGATGGATCCTGCTCTTGCAGGAATTTGACCTGGAAATTCATGACAAAGCAGGGTCCAAGAATGTTGTGGCCAATCACCTATCCAGACTCCACCCGGACCACATTGGGCCCTCCTTGCCCTTATCTGACACCTTTCCCGATGAGCAACTCCTGGCTATGTAAGACAGGAAGCTACCTTGGTATGCCGACTTCGTCAACTACCTGGTAGTAGGACAGACCCCGCATAGGTAGTCCAGACAGCAACGGGATAAGTTCTTGGTTGAAGCCAAACATTATTTCTGGGATGATCCCATGCTGTTTCGCCTCTGTGCCGACCAAATTATCAAGAGGTGTATTCCGGAGGAAGAAGTTCAAAGTGTGTTATCCTTTTGTCATGACCAAGCTTGTGGTGACCACTTTTCGGGGAAGAAGACGGCTGCAAAGGTTTTGCAGTCCAGATTTTACTGGCCTTCATTATTCAAGGATGCACACAACTTTGCTAAGACTTGCTCTCGCTGCCAGACTTTGGGGACCATGACCAGGAAAGACATGATGCCCCTCCAGCCCATTCTGATCGTCGAGATCTTTGACGTTTGGGCATTGATTTCATGGGCCTTTTTCCACCATCCAACGACTTTGAGTACATCTTAGTCTCAGTAGACTATGTCTCAAAATGGATTGAAGCTGTCGCCACCCATCAATGTGATCATAAGGCTGTCATGGGCTTTGTTAAGAAAAACATCTTTTCTCGATTTGGAATACCGAAGGCCATAATCGATGATGGTGGAAGTCACTTTATCCACGACTAGTTCCGTGCCCTGCTTAGAAAATACAGGGTTACTCACCGCATTGCCACCCCATATCATCTGCAAACCAATGGGCAGACTAAGGTCTCCAACAGACAGATTAAGAACATTCTACAAAAGACCGTGAGACCTGACAGGAAGGATTGATCCACACGACTGGATGATGCCCTGTGGGCACACAAGACCGCTTTCAAGACCCTGATAGGAATGTCGCCTTATTGCCTGGTCTTTGGCAAACCTTACCACCTTCCTGTTGAGTTGGAACATTGAGCTTACTGGGTCGTTAAGCAATGTAACATGGATTATCAATTAGCCGGTTCACAAACGACGCTCCAACTCTCTGAGCTTGAGGAAATTCGTCGAGACACCTTTGAGAATAGTTGGCTTTACAAGAAAAAGATGAAAGCCGTCCATGACCGACTCATCCATAGAAAGACCTTCGAGCCCAACCAGTAAGTCTGGCTTTTTGACGCCTGACTCAAACTCTTTCCTGGGAAACTCAGATCCAAGTGGATAGGACCGTATAGGGTGGTCAAACCCTATTCCAACGGGGCGATTGAGATTGCAAATCCAAACACTAGGTGCACTTTCACGGTAAATGGTCAGAGATTGAAGCACTTCCTTGCCCAGGTTCCCCCAAAGGAGGTTGTCACCCTCATTGAGGGTTGACAAGAAGCATCGCCCAACTGGAGGCGTTAAACTCAGCACTTCCTGGGAGGCAACCTAGAAGATTCAGACTGATCATGTATACTGCATTACTCAAGTGATTTCTTTCTGAACCCCCGTTGCATCAATTTATTTGTCAATGAGGACATTGTCCAACTTAAGCATGGGGGGATAGTAATTTGCATGTTCTGAGTTCATTTTATTAGTCTGAATAAAATAAAATAAATAAATAAATAAATGATGAATTTAGAAAGAAAACTTAGGCATTAGGAACTTGTCAACAGTGGGAAATGATACGAAAAGAACCAGAACACTGAGACTTTTCAGGCCTTCAGGCTTAATCAACCCTAGTGTCCATTAAAATATGGATTTAGCCTTGAATCCTCGCAACCTTAATTTATTTTAATTCACCAATAAAATAGGGTGATAAGTATACGACTTATCAATCCGCCCTCTGACTCGGAGGAACCTTTAGTCTAAGCATCTGCACACATTTTTGCACTGACTCACTCCTCAGAGATTCTGACAGAAATTGGGTACCTAATGAACCTTCTAGGGTGGTATGGCTGGCAAGTTGTTGTGGGTAACAGCCCATTGGCCGGTTGTCTAAAGGCCAGCCACAGGACCACTTTCCTCTTATTACCTCTAGGTAAATTTGAGATCAAGGAAGCCACCTACTAAACAAATATATATATATATAGAAAAGAAGAAAAAAGAACAAAATAAGCCACACTTCACCGCACGAGTATGGCTGGCAAGTGGTCATGGTAACAGCCCATTGGCCGGTTGTCCAGAGCCCAGCTCACTAAATGCACAAAAAGATCCAAAACACTTAAGGAAGAAGTGGGGAAGTAGAGCAATCCGGGGAGATATACACTAGAAACACCCTTGTGTTGACCCCAAATAAAAAAAAAGTAGGGAGAAAGCTACCGATCAGATAGATACACCTTTAGGCAAACACTTCCTTTTCCGGTCACCTAGGGGCGTAGAAATCCGAAGTCTGTCTGAATTACCATTGAGTTAGTCTATCACGATCTTCACACCAAGATGCTTAGCACTTAGAGCCTTTTTCAAGTTTTTGGTGGGTTGGGTAGCCGTAAAAAGTTACCAACACACTCTCAACTCCAAAAACCCAAAAAAATAAGAAAAGATGAAAAAGAAACAATATATATATGCCTTAAAGCAAGGATTTGGGTGATTCACATTTCGGCAGACACCCGAGCGCTGTTTAGTCTCTGTAGATTAGGATCTTAGTATATTTCCTCCTTTTGATAAGTGACAAAATGCCTTAAGTAATCACTTCCTGAATTCTGACTGAGAATAATGGCTAGGATGAACCTTGCTAGGGACTAGCAAGGAGTAAGCACGGGGGTATGATAATGCTACATTTTATGGTGATAATTCTGCCAATCGGGGTTTATCTTAAGGGAAACGTGCACAAAGAATACATCGTAAATGGTCATGGGAGCATGACATGCATCGCACATCAAGATTGCTTGTAATTCAATGTTAATAGCCATTTATACAAGTTCATGTCAAAACAGGCCTCAGATGAGTAATCAGATCACACGGATGGATTCAGAACGACGAACAAAGTCCAACAGGCTCAAAATCGATCAAATCCGACATCCGGAGCCCTCGCAATTGGGCCAAGAAGTTCTGACCGTTGATCTGATGATCAACGGTCCACAATGCTCCACGTGGAGCAAGATCGACATACGGTAGCCACCGCCCCACCTCTTCCTTCACCCGCAAGATGAATCTCAGCCGTTCGATCTTCGATCGAGAACGGCTCTCACAGCGCCTCCTTCACCCGCTGCACAATCCCTCCATCAACCGCAGGACCGATCTCAGCCGTTCAATCTTCGATCAAACGGTTGAGAATAAATCTCACGAGAGCCACCGCCCACACCTCTCCATCCTCTAGCAGATCACAGCCATTGGATTTTTATCCAACGACCACCAGCACCACTCCAACTCATCGCGTCCGCGACCATCTGCGAGCGTAGCACAGCAGTTGCAGCTCTCTCTACGAGTACCCAACAAGGGATCGAACCAAACTGCATAGCGAATCCGAGGTGAAGGCACGAGCAAATGAAATTCGATCGTCGATGCGCGAGCAAACTGCAAGGATAGAGGCTACGTGGCGCCCGCAGATGCAGCTGTGCAGGCGCGTGCGATCCGAAGCACGCTCCGTGCGCAATCTCAACCGTTCGATCTTCGATCGAACGACCCACAGCAAGCACCCATGGATCGTAGAAGAGAGGAAGAATGGCGCACACTGGATCAAGGGGCAAGGGCCTTCACCGACATTTTGGGAGGTTTTTAGCGACGTCCCGGACGTCGCTAAAGCCCCTACTTAAATTAGAAACCCCTTCTTCCTATATAAACCCCCTCCAACTACCCATGTAAGGCATTCAATTCACTTGCAAGTATTCTACCCTACTCCTAGCTATCCCTAGCACCCTTTTGTAATCATCGGAGTTGACGAGTCACCGACAGAGCCCTCCACCACCGTGGCCGCCTCGCCGTCTCCCTTCTCTCTCTCTCTTCCTATCTTAGCATTACTTTACTTTTGCTTAAGCATTTAGCTATTGTTGTACTTGTAAAACTCAAGTTTCTTATCTAGTTATTGTCTCCCTTTTACTCGAGTTTTTCTTATCTTGATTTACGCAAATGATGTGATCAAAAGAACTCTAACCCTACTCCCTCTCACTTTCTCTCTCTCTTACTCGCTTTTCTCCCACGTTTTCTCGCAAGAAAAACCCGCCATTTCTGTGACAACCAAGTGACAAAAAAATGCGATTTCACGCCTCCCTGTGTTGAACACTCGGACTCACGTCCATTTCTTTATTTAAAACAGACGCAACGAATGCAAGCTACAATGGCCAATTTAAACAAACGCATCCGAAGCACGTCAAGGAGCCCCGATTATTTCTTGTCATTGGTGACATGACCTTTGAGAGGGCTCTACTTGATTTAGGAGCTTCCATAAACTTAATCCCTATTGTGCTTTATGAGAGATTCAGACTCAACGATTGAAACCAACTGCTGTCACCTTGCAATTGGTCGACTAATTTATAAAAGCCCCTCAAGGGGTAGAGGAGGATGTGATAGTCAAAGTCAAGGACTTGTATTTCCCTGTCGATTTTCTCGTCCTTGACATGGAAGTACCAGAGAAACTATACAACAAACCCATCATCCTAGATAGACCTTTCCTAGCCACTGCCAAGGTCAACATTAATTGCGAAACTAGAAGAATGGAGATTACTTTTTGAGATCAAAAGATGCAACTCAATATTTTTAAGGCATCCAAAACTTTTGATGACAAGGATTGTGATTCAATTGAGGAGCTTGGCAAAATTGATTACATGATTGAGGAGTCCATATCTATACATTTGATAAAGGAACCTTTAGTAGAAGATGCCCACAATGTCAGGAGGTTGATAGCTTACTAGAGACAACATCCAACACACAACCTCCTTGGACTGTTCAGGTGGAGAGACTGCCTAAACCACCTACTACACCCCTTCCTCCTTCCACCCTTGTCCCACCTAGCTAAAATTAAAACCTTTGCCTAATAACTTGAAGTATGTGTTCCTGGGACCCGACCAAACTCTTCCTATGATTATTAGTGCCAAACTAATTAAGGAACAAGAATGTAAGCTAATTAAAGTCCTTGGAGATCATAAGATGGCAATTAGATGGACCATAGCTGACTTACGGGGAATGAGCCCCTCCTATTACACCCACCACATCTATCTTGAAGAGGGAGCTAGACCTTCTCACCAGTTACATAGACAATTAAACCCGAACATGGGAGAGATCATGAAGAAAGAAATCATTAAGTGGCTAGATGCAGGAATCATCTACCCCATATCTGATAGTCGTTGGGCCAGCTTGTTACTGTTGAAATCGTTTTATGAAAATACGCATTGTAGTACTTGAAATCACACATCACTTTTAAATATTTTTAAATCAAACTTAAGAGTCTGAGTCATCTCAAGGAAGCAACTTGGATTCCTCTCGCTTTCCAAAGTTTATTTTTTCATTCTCTTTTGTGATTTTTTTTGTCTTTTTTAAATAAGCAAGGATACGAGGAACTAACCTAACCTACAAAATGGAAAAGCGAATGAGATAAACAAGCAACATAAATTAGAGGAAAGAATTTTTATTGAAATCAAAGACTTTTACAATTACGATAAAACAAAACAAAAAAAAGATTATGCTAATAAATAAAATGGAGCCCCAAAACAAAGGCCTGTCAAAGAAACGGAGGTCAAGAAGCAAGAGCGAATCTAGTGGACCACCAGAGACTAGTAGCCTTAACCTTAGGCAAAGGAGACCCACACCCAAAGTCTAAAGGAAGGTGGAGGGCTAGGTTAAGGCTTAATGTGGTGACCTAAGGAGATTAAGGTAGAGAATGGAATAATCTCTAAGTGGTAGGAGTCCTGTTATAGAAAATGAAGGTGAATGTAAGCCATAGGATCTAATCAAAGGCTAGGATGTATCCATCTATTTAGGTTCAAATTAGGCCACTAGATGATGATCTAAGGGTGTAGGATAGGAGGCTTTTGGCCGACCACTAGAGGGTTCTAGAATGGCCTAGTGTGGCCGGCCATGGTAGGTTGATTTGGGCATTAGATGGAGGTTTGAAGGGTGGTGATTTGTCCTAGTTGTTGGCTAAGTATGCTAGGTTTTATGAGGGTGGTTTGGCTTGGTTCTTGGGTTCATTATCTAGGCCATCAAAAGGGAGATCAAGGAAGGAAAAAGCACCATGGTGGCCGGCCAAAATGATGTAGATATGGCCTTCTTATGGCCAACCACAATGCATTTTATGTGCTAAAAATAGGTGGTGTGGAGGGTCTTTAGATGGAGGGTGCAGGGCTTATATTAAATGTTACAAAAAATAGGTTAGCTTAGGACAAGGTTTGTGTTGGTGTGGGTTGTCTTAGGGCTCTAATGATAGGAAGGAATGTAGGTCTGCCATGTGTTTCCTATTGTCTTTATTCTTCTCACTTGTCTTTATTTCCTTGAGCTTTGTCTTTATTCTTCTAGGTTCTTCATCATCCAGGTAAACTCTTATCATCCAGAAAGTGGTTCTCCATCTCTTCAACATATTCCTCCTTGCTCAATTCCTGCATTATTCATAAGAAATCATAATTAGATGCAATTTAAGCACAAAACATATGCATGACCTAGGTATGCACGTATGATTAGAATGCAACATATATACAACCTATATGCACTATGCTAGCATAAAATAGACAAGTTATCACTGAAAATTATGTATCTATCATAGCCCTATCTAGATTGTCCCTAAGAAAGCTGGGTTGACCGTAAATGTTAATGAGCATGGGGCATCTATTCTTACTAGTAAATCTTCCTTATGGAGAGTTTGCATTGATTATAGGAAGCTACATTCAACCACAAAGAAAGATCATTTCTCCTTATCATTCATTGATCAAATTTCGGAGAAGTTAGCAAGGCAAAAGTACTTTTGCTTCTTAGATGGTTATTCAATACATAATCAAGTGGCCATAAGCCCTAAGGATCAGGAGAAGACTATATTCACTTGCCCATATGGCACTTTTGACTTCCGTAAAATGCCATTTGTCTCTATAATGCACCCAGGACTTTTCAAAGGATCATGGTGGCAATATTCTTGGATATGATTGAAGACTTTATGGTGGTTTTTCTGGATGATTTTTGTCTTTGGGAATTCCTTCAACTCTTGTTTATCCCACCTCGAGAAAGTATTAAAGAAATGCATTGAGGTCAATTTAGTTCTTAGCTGGGAGAAGAGCTACTTCATGATCCAGGAAGGCATTGTATTAGGACATGTGGTTTCTGATTGAGGAATGGAGGTTGATAGGGCTAAGGTTGAATTGATTGCTAAACTCCCACCTCCCACATCTGTTAACCAAGTTAGATCTTTTTTTTGACATGTGGGTTTCTATAGGCAATTCATCAAAGAATTCTCAAAGATCGCCAGACCTCTGAGCAATTTGTTAGCCAAAGACCAACTTTTCACTTTGATGATTCACGTCTTATGACATTTGATTTACCTAGGAATTCCATAACCCAAGCCCCAATCCTTCAACCACCTGACTAGGACTCACCTTTTAGGATCATGTATGATGCCTCTGATTACATTATTGGTGTTGTCTTGGGTCAGAGAGTAGAAAAGAAACTCACTGTGATTTACTATGCTAGTAAAACTCTTGATGACACCCAAAAGAATTACACTACCATTAAGAAGGAGTTTCTAATTATAGTCTTTGCCTTAGAAAAGTTTAGACCATACCTACTTGGATCCCATGTGATTATCTTCATCGACCACTCCACTCTAAGACACTTGTTAACCAAATAAAATGCCAAACTGAGGCTAATTAGGTCGATCCTTCTAATCCAAGAATTTCATTTAGAGATCAGAGACAAAGCAAGAGCGCAGAACATAGTGGCTAGCCATTTATCCCAGATTCTAGTTAAGGACCCACATCTAATTATTCCAATTGTTGATTCTTTTCTAGATGAGAGTATCCTAGCTATTTCAGGAGTCCAAACCCCTTGGTATGCTGACATGGTAAATTACTTGCTATTGAATAAATCCCTGATGATTGGTCCAAATAGAAAAAGGACAAATTCTATTATGAGGTCAAGTACTATTTGTGGGAGGATCCTGAGTTATTTAGACTTTATGCCGATTAGACTATCCTTAGATGTGTTCCCGAGAATGAAATCCACAACATTTTGACATTTTTCCATAATTCAACTTATAAAGGACATTTCTCAAGGAAAAAGACGGCCACCAAGGTGTAACAAGTTGAATTCTATTAGCCGAATCTTCACAAGGATGACCACACCTTCTCTAAGTCATGTCCTCAATGAGAATCTATAGGAAACATGACTAGGAGAGATATGCTTCCCTTGAACCCCATTTTACTTGTTGAGACATTTGATGTCTAGGGTATTGACTTTATGAGACCCTTCACACCCCCTTCGGATACCAGTATACTCTTCTAGTTGTTGATTATGTATCCAAACGGATTGAAGAAATCCCAACTCAAAGCAATGATCATAAGGTTGTTATGGAATTTACCTAAAAGAATATCTTAGTCAATTTGGGATGCTAAGAGTGATAATCAGTGACGGTGGAACCCATTTCACACATAGTCACCTTAAGAACCTTCTTTCCAAGTACGGGGTCACACAGAAGAGATTTTCACACCTTACCATCCACAGACAAATGGTCAGGCTGAGGTTTCAAATAGGGAGATCAAGAACATATTACAGAAGATGATTAGACCCGATAAGAAAGATTAGGTGACTAAGCTTGATGATGCACTTTGGGCATACTATAGATCTTACAAGACTCCTATTAGAATGTCGCCATACCATTTAGTGTTTAGAAAGTGATATGGATTTTACGTTCTTTTATAAATGTGGGTTTTTGTCGTTGAGACGCGTAAAATCGATCAACTCTTAAATTTATAACCTAAATAGGGTGAATATCTAGGGTCATCTAAGGAGGCTAATTTCTTAATCACAAAGATGGTTCTCTCTCACCTCTCAAATCAACACATGTATTTTTGCATTTTTCGTTTTGATGTTTTTAAGAATTTCAAAACAATCTGGTATTCGCAAGCGAAGAGTATGTTAAAGAGTAAACCTATCACTAAACCTAAGTGACATGAATGAGTCTTCTCTTCTAAGCTCACCCTAGGCAAGTGTGCCTATGGTAATTAGAAAAAGATGTGGTGCACTAATTAACTAATAGCATGAAAAACACACTAAGCTAGAAAACAGAAATTGGAAGCCAATTGAAATTTGTATTACTAGTAAGTCGATTATAGGTAGAGGAACGCTTCTACAAGAAAAATAGTAAACTACTAGCTAATACAAATATAAAATAAAGATGAAGAAGAGGAAATCCTCCAGTTGAAGATTTGGTTGGACCTTGCTCCAAGTGCAATTGCCCCATACTTGAAAAGGGTTATCCTTTTCTTCTTGAAGTAGTCCTCCTCCAAGCAGTCCTTCAAGGTGGGAGTCAACCACCTTAGCCTTCCTTCTTCCTGCCTGACCATCCCCTCTAGGTGTGAAGGCCTCCTCCTTTGGCGTGGCTAAGGGAGAAGTAGAGGAAGAAGGCACCAAGGGGGCAGGTGTATGCCCCCTTGATCTTCTTCTCCTCTTCTTCCTCCTTAGCGTGAAGATGTAGTGGCTATGGTGGAGCCTAACTAATATAAGAGATGATCTTATGGTGGTGGTTAGATGGGATATATATAGAGGTGGAGAGGGGATAGTTGGCATGGACATGTGGATGGCTAGGATTAGGTTTGGTGGGTAGTTAAGGAATCCTAAGGTGGGGGTTTAATGGCGCCAAGTAGGGGGGTGCATAGGTGGTGGTTATGTAGTGGAAGGGCACCTAAAGGTGGCACCAAAAATGAAGAGAAGCCTCCATTTTGGCGCCACCAAGGAGGGTTCTAGAAGGGGGGTTATGTGTAGGGTAGGGATGGCTTATAGGGGTAGGTGTATGGCTAGGATGTGGGGGTGTTTTGGAGGGAAAAGTGGTGCCACTTCTAAGGGTGGTTGTAGGTGGTTTTGGTACCAACTAGTGGTGCCTTTTGGTAGTGGTTGAGGAGCCAAGGGGTGCCTGTTTTGGTGCCAAATTAGAGTAGGATTAGGGTAGCTTAGGAGGACTAGTTGGCGGAGCTTAGTAGGGTTGTGAGGTGGAGTTAAGTTGGGTGAGTTAGGGTTAGTTTAGGTGCCATGGAGGTGGACATAGATAAGCTAAGCTAGATTAGCTAGTAGGGAGTAGGGTTGGAGGCAGAGGGAGATAAGGTTTTTGAGGGAGAGGAGTTGGAGGAAGCTGTCTTGAGCTACACTAGAATTGGTGGCTGCTGAAGAGAACTGCAAGGAGTTACCTTAACTGGCTTAGCTTGTTAGTTCTTTGCTAGCTGCTAAGCCAAGCTAAGATGAGTTGGCTTATGCTACTATGAGCTGAGGTGAACTGGGTCTATTCTTCCCAGAGAATACCTAGCTAGCTATAGTAGCTAGCATAAGTCAAGTAGCTCAGCTCAACTAACTTGAGCTGAGTTGAGCCTCCGAGAGCTAGACTTGAGCTGGCCTGAGCTGGTTGAGGTCATCTATAGCTAACCAGGTCTAGTTAGTATCTAGTCCTAGTCAGGTTGAGCTTCCAATAAACTATTCTGAAATGGAGGAGCTGAAATGGAGCTGCGATCAACTATCCTCAGCTGACCAGGTTGACAAGTCGATTTTCCGCTACGCGTTGCAGTATTTAAGTGGTGGAAAAATCGACTAATCAACAATAAAAATAACCACTCACAGAAGAGCAGGTCATGTCCACAGGGAGGCAATTATGTAATAAACTCTAGATTATTTCGTATTCTTTCGATTAAGTGCAAAATCCCTAGTCAAATCCGACATAAAATGCGATGGAAAGAAGATTCACAATAACTCAAAAATATAAGGGTATATGTGCAATTTTCCCTCACTGAAATCTTCAATAAATATATGATGATTTTATGTAATTTTCAATTGACATATGCTAGAGAAAATTGGAGCACATGTTAATCCCAAAACCAATCTTGAAGTAGGTGAATAACAATATCGTGCAATTATCAGAAAGTATGAGTGTGCATTCGCAATTTTGCCACAATTAAAATAACAACAAATCAAAAATCAAGTGTTGGCAATGGCAGCAAATGTAATAACTAATTGCAAGGAAAACAGATCTTTCACTCTCCTCCTCGCGAGAGAGAGAGAGCACCGGCGACGGAGCTGCTATGGGGGAAGGTTGACCGACCCGTAGGGATCACGATGATGGTGACAGGATGGCGAGAGGTGGCCGGCGGCGGCCGGCGAACGGAGGAGGGCTGCTGCCTGTTGGAGGAGAAGGTGACAGCCGCAGATCGTGCCTGCCTGCGGGGAGCGCTGGTGAAGCAAGGGCACGTGCCTGCGTAGGTGAGTGGTGTGGCTGTGCAGTGCCTGCGGAGGGGGGGCGCCTGCCTGTAGGGAGTGTGAGCGGTGCCTACAGGGGTGGCTGCTGGCGATGGAGAGGGGTGCGGTGCGATGCCTGCGGGTGCGGGCCTGGCAGTGGTGAAGGCACGCAGCGCCTTCAGGCGCAGCTGGAGGGAGCGCTGGGTGCCTACGGGCGTGCGGGCGGGTGCTGGTGCGGTGGTGCGCCTGAAGGCGGTGGAGGCTGAGGCGCGGGAGCTATGCGGGATGGGGCGCTAGCTGGAGCGGCTGGTGAGGCGAGGCGGGTCTGCAGAGGGGAGGGTGCGCTGCAGGGAGGCACTGGAGGGTGGATGGGCGCTTGTACGGTGACTGGAGAGGCGGCTAGAGATGGGCGCGTGACTGCGGGCGCGCAAGGTGGAGAAGGAGCAGGCACAGGCTGAAGGGTAGGAAGGGGTGATGGCGTTGGAAGGGAGGATGTGCCTGTGGGCACGGCCTGGCAGGGATGCTGGAGATGGGTGCTTGGTGCACAGTGTTCGCCCTCTCCACAGTGGAGAAGATGGAGCAGTTCCCCACAGGGGGGAAGATGAAGATCTCCGTTCCTTTCTCCGCCTCCTTTTTAACTCCTCTCTCCCCGCGTTACCAGGGATTTTCAAAATGCCCCCCTAATTTTAGTCGGCGGCCGTTTGCACTTGTTGAGGGTGGCTGGAGGATGGGGAAAAGATGGTTGGTTGTTTAGAGAGGGAAATTTACCCTCCCCTCCTTGTTCTATCCCCAATATTCTTCCTGCACATAAAAACATAAAATCATTACATATTAAGTTATAGAATACCATAAAATAGATGTAAACTTAAATCATGATGCATACAAATATTCTATAACTTAATGTAGTTATTAACAAACCAAAAGGTAAGATTAAAGTTACTTAGGTGTAATACAAGTCCATTAAAATGGATTCATCAAATACCCCCGTGCCTAATATTTGCTAGTCCCTAGCAAAAAATGAAATATAATAGAAGTAATCAGAAGATTTCTTCTTTTTTTTATTTCAAAACTTTAGAGATCCAGACAAATGTGACGTGATAATAGCCTAAGTAACAGATCCAAGTGAAAAAGTCAATTCGCATTGCGAGTTCGTACTTCACCCTTGGCAAATATTTCTATCAGGATAGGCAACTACTTCCCTCGAGGATAAAGCAGAAGATAATCTGTAATTTGACCCCGGCTTTTGGCTTAGGTAGGAGATATCGAGTAGCATGGATTTGTATTTGGTGTCACACACTCATCTGGTGCTACATATAGTCTAGTACTGCAGACTCTAGATCTCTAGACTATTAGAGAAGTCAACTCTGAGAGAGGCTACACAACTGTGCTCTCTTGATGTTCCTGGGCACTCCCTCTTCTTTTTCTTTTTGAGATCACAAATCTCGCCAGATTTAGAAATTGTACTCACTATTTGGTAACCTCACATGGCATCCATACTTCAATTAAAGTCCTAATAACTCTACAACTAAGTTAGAGTCCTCAACCAGTATTTGGGCGATCAGAAATACTAAAAGGTAGGTATGGGTCATAATTGGTGGAATGCGATAGGTGTTCTGTTGCCTTAAAAATAATGTTAGATTATAACTTGGACCTTTTTTTTTTGTAATATAAATTTTTCTTCTCTTTCTGTTTCTTCTTTTTCTTCTTTTCTTTTCTCCTTTTTTTTTATATATAATATAAATCAACATAATACGACATAGACTTTTATTTATGAGGCATTATTCGAGATGATGATGGTCAAGAGGATATTGTGTGGCTTATTTGGTGGAAGTGCCTATTCTCGGCACCAGGAAGGAATGGATAGGACAGGCGTATTTCTGACCTTTGACACTAATACTCTCCTTCAGCCGAGGACTCTATAAAGGACGGTCATAACCATCCACCATAGTTATAGCTTTATTAAGACTCAATCTCTATGTATCTGCCTTATTTGGTGACTCTCAGGAATTCACACAAAGTACGCACACAGGAACAGAGAGTGAAAAATATGCCTAACTCTGAAGTATCATCATCTAATTATCCAAAACTTAAGAGTCCTTGCACTAGACTTAGCGCACCAGTAATCTCTCTACTTTCTTCTCACAAATATGAGATGGATCTACTGGAAGATAGTATGCCTGACTCCCTATGAACTATCCGAGGGTTTAGTGGACTACAAATGCTTATTGGTTTTCCTCGATGATCCATTACCCAGTCTACATGCACGTGAAATAAATGTACTGGATTCTAAACTTAAGAAATAATTCTATAACTTAGGAGTGCACGTGGCTGGGAAAGATTAAAGTTACTTAGGCGTAATACAAGTCCATTAAAATGGATTCATCACAGGTCCAGTTTGAGCTGTCATCCAACTGAGGTGAGCTAAATGGAGTTGAGGTGAACTAGCTAGACCTACCATCCAACTAAGATGAGCTGAATGGAGCTTGGGATGAGTTGATCTAGCTAGAAGAAGCTAGGATCCAACTGGGATGAGCTGGATCTGGCTGAGATCCAGCTAATAGATGCTTCTCCTTCATCTTCTACCTTCCTGAGTGCTAAAGTATGTGGGATTTGACATTCTACCTAATCCTAACACTCAGATAAATACATCAAAAAAATAATTAAAATGCATTGCATGCCTAACCTAGGTAAATGCCTAAATGCAGCTCGAAAACCCATTTACAGAGTTAAAATCCTAAGAGCTAGAATAGTTTTAAGGCATAAGAATGATGATAAACTGGTGTTTATCAATAAGGCATGTCACCTCCCCAGAGAAATAGAACAAAGGGCTTATTAGGCAATAAAAGAATGCAATTACGATCTAGATAAAGTGGGTAAGCATAGGAAGTTACAATTGACTGAGCTTAAGGAGATTTATAATGATGGTTATCAGAATTCCCAGATTTATGAGAAAACCAAAGCTTTCCATGACATGTACATATCCCAAAAAAGCTTTGAACCCAATGATGTCATTGAAACGCATTAAGTTAAATCCGTTGTTATAGCCCCAGCAACGGCACCAAAAACTGACATCGTCGAAACGCGTTAAATTAAATCCATCGTTATAGCATGCGTTTACGACATCAAATTTAAATGAAGATATGGATTAAGTGAGTCGAAGTGTCAAACATGAGGAGGAATGAAATCGGATTAGTTTGTCCCTTTAGGGAGTCACAAAAATGTTTGTTTTATTTGCTTGTGAGAAAATGAGAGAGAGAGAGAGAGTAGGGTTAGAGACTTGAGATTATAGCATAGGGATTACTTGTGCATGCATGAAACATGATATGATGAAACAAATGGAAATATATTACATAAGTAAAGTCGCTTCACAAGTACATTGCTAGAGGAAAGCTTTAAAACACATAAACATTAACTAGGGTAAAGAGGTGCAGAATGGAGAGGCGAGGCAGTGACAGCGGTGGATGGGCTTTCGTCGACGACTCTGCAACTCCTGGAGAGTGAGAAGGTTGCACCAAGTACAGCTAAGGAGAAGCTAGGATGGGATGATCATAAATGGAGTGGGTGTTGGGGTTTTTATAAGGAAGGAAGGGTTTCTAAATCAGGCAGGGGTTTTAGCAACGTCTAGGACGTCACTAAACCCATTCCAAAACTATCGGTGAAGGCCTCCTCCCGCCGGTCCATCACGCACCCATGCTTCTTCCCTCGCGCGATCCATGTGCGCTAGCTCAGAGCCGTCCGATCCACGATCAATGGCCCATATCACACGTGAATGCATGCTCAGATCGCGCCTCAAGTGTGCATGTGATCGGGCATCGACGCGGCGTTGGCACACACGTGGGAGCATCTGCGCTCGAGGGGGTGCCACGTAGCACTATCTGGATCTCTCAATGGTGATCAGGTAGTCCAATTTGGACATGTGCTTGATCTCCGCTGATTAAGTGCAGTGAGTGTCTCGAACCCGTGCCTTCTGCGTGTGAAGTGGAGGCGTAGCCATCGCACTATCCTCGCAAAAAGGACACATTTCTTGCGGTCCCTCAACCGTCCGATTGAATATCGGATGGTCATGATCTTCCTGCGCGCGATGAAGAGGAGCGGGGTGCATTGGTGAGGGTTGGGCAGCTGCCAAGTGTCAGCTTTTGGGCCGTTGATCAGTAGATCAATGGTCAAAACATCCCGGACTTGTTGTGGGGACCACGGAGGTCGGATTGAGGTGATTTTGAGTCCGTTGGACTCCGTTTGTCGATATGGATCCATCTGTATGATCCAATTGCTCATCTGGGACCTGTTTTAATACGCACTTGCACACATGGTCATTACACATGAATTACAAGTAATCTTAACACAACATGCATGTCATGCTCTCAAGTCCATTATGATATGTCATTAATGCACATGTGCCCTCAAAATTGACTCTAATTGATATAGTTAACACTAATAATTGTAGAGTCATCACCTAATCAAAGGGTATGGTTGTTTGATGCTAAATTACGATTGTTTCCAGAAAAGCTTAGATCGAGATGGAACTACCCTTACACTGTCACATATCTCTTTTCACATGGAACCGTTGAGATCATGGACCCAAAGACAGGCCAAACTTTTACTGTGAATGGTAAGAGACTTAAGCCTTATATTGAGAACATTGCACCTAGGCCTGCCCTTGAAAAGGTAGCCCTTCTAGACTTCTAAAAGTTACACTCCCAATTGAAGGCACTAAACTTAATGCTTGTTGGGAGGTAACCCAACCCAACCCAATTTTGCTTATACATAGTAGGCTAATTTCTTTCAGGTTAGAGCTAGTCAATCTTCCATGAACCAACTCAGAGTTATTCAAGAATTTTCTTGCCCTTTCTCATTATTATTTTCTACTCATAAGCATACAATGACGACATTGCATGAAATAGGCCTGGGGGAGTGGGTGAATTTTTGCTCTAAGTTTTCTACATCTAGTCTTCATCAAGCTTTTTACTTCAAAAAAAGTTTTGTGAATAGCATAAGTTGCATGATCTGAGTTAGGGAAGGATGATGAGTATAGGTATTAAGGAGTTACTGACTTTAAGGATGTGTTCTGAGATCTTGTACCTAGACTCTTCATTTCATAGATTACTTAATCAACTCATATACTTACTAAGATGTGTACTTATCATCATTCTTATGCCCTAAAACAAACCTAGACCGTAGGATTTTAACTCCGCAAATGGGTTTCTAGGTTGCATTTAGGCATCACCTAGGTTAGTCATGCATTGCATAATTTTGTTATTTTTGACACATTTATTTGTGTGGTAAGGATGAACAGATAGTCAAATCCCTAAAACCCTAGCATTCAAGAAGGCAATAGGTGAAGAGGAAGCTCAATTCAATTGAACCACAGCTAAATCCAGCTCAGTATAGCTGGATACCAGCTCACTTGGGTTAGGGTTAGCTCTCTTAAGCTCCATTCACCTTATCTTAGCTAGATGGTAGCTCAGGGCAACTCAACTTATCTCAACCTACCTCAAGTCAGCTCAGATCCAACTCAACTTAGTTGAGTCTAACACCTCTTAGCTCCAACTAGTTCACTGGGAGCTCTAGCTAGTTCAACTAAGTTGACAGGAGTCCACCTCAACTCAGTTCCATCTACTTCCAGCTCTACTCAACTCAAGTCAGCTGAAGATGACCTCAACTAGGTCAAGCCAGCTCAAGTCCAATTCCCGGAGACTCCACTTAGCTCAACCTAGTTGAGCTAAGCTATTTAACCTAAGCTAGCTACTCCAGCTAGCTAGGTTATCTCCGGGAAGATGAGACCCAGCTCACCTCAGCACAATTTAGTAAAAGCCAGCTCACTTTAGCTTAGCTTAGCAGCTAGCAAAGAACTAGCAAGCTAAGCCAGCTAAGGTAGCTCCGTGTTGTTCTCTTCAGTAGCCACTAGCTCTAGTACAGCTCCAGATAGTTCTTCCTCAGCTCCTTTTCCCTAAACCCTAGCTCCCTCCATTACTACCCTATTAGCTAAGCTAGCTAAACTAGCTTAGCTTAGCTACACCTAAGCTCCTCATGGTCATCCACTCTCCTCCTTAACTTCACCTTAACCCTACCTAAACCTAACCCTAAACCACCAAGGTTGGCGCCAAAAACACACCACAAGCACCCCTTCAAAGTGGCACCAACCATGGCACCTTTTCCCCCCATAACCACCCATAACCACCACCCTTCACCCCCCTTAAGTTGGCGCCAAAACTCCCTTACACCTCTTCATAATTGGAGCCAACTTCAACCCTTATCACAACCCTACACCTATCCCCATAAAGCCATCTACACCCTACACATCACCGCCTTCTAGAAGACCCTCTTGGAGTCAACCTTAACCTACCCCTTCACTACCTTAACCAACCTTTAACCACCACATAAGGTGGCACCAAAACACCTCCATGCACCTTTCCCTTTGGCGCCATTTAATATCCACCCTTGATCCCACAACCACTACCACATGGAACCATCCTAACCCTTCCCATTTTCCATGCCAACTAACCCACCTAAACCCACCTAAGTTGGTGCCAAGTCTCCTTAACCCAACCTCCATACACCCCATCCCTTGGTGCCATTAGACCCTAGCCCTCTGATGAGATTCTCATCTTGGCTTCTAATTACCCCTAATTAACTAGTTTCCCAAGTTAATTAGCTAGGAATATGTATATATAAGGGTTAATTATGTAATAAGGGATAAATCATTAAAGGACCATAAAATAAGTTAAAAATGCTAAGTTATCAGCCAATTAATATTATTAATAATTTAATTAATAAATGGACTCAAAATACCATTAATTAGTTACCTAATTAATATCTTATTTAACTTAAGTGTAACTTAAGAACTAAGTCTTTAATAACTTAAGTAAGTTAATAAGTAAATAAATATAAATAAATGGGTCAAAAATGTGAATACAAGGCTTTAATATAATATTTATCTAAGTTATAAATATATATAAAAAGTTAGAAATGAAAATAATTTCAATTAACCTTAAAAGCCTTTGTTTGCATTTTGGTCCTTGGAATTCATTGCATTTAAGTCCTTTCCTTTCACCTAGGTCCTTAGCTTTCCTCGCATTCAGGTCCCTATGAACACCTTCTTCTTCTTCATTTCTTCTTCAGCTGCTTGAACGACTAACGAACGGCAGTGAAGACACCTCACGATCACCTTCCATCCGGCATTCTTCCTTCCTTGCGAAGCTTCTGAAGCTTGCGCTCACACTCTTCACTTCATCCCACAGTTTGGATGATCTTCAAATCCTATTTAGGGTTAAAGAGTAACCTCACCAGCGTCAGAGACGACGCCAGTGGTTACCTTGAACCTAGACCTTCTATCATCCAAATTCAACCACCTTCACAGACGTCACAACCTATAAATACCCCTCGACCCCTCCGATTTCAAAGGTCGTTCCCCTATCCTTCTTCCCCAACTGTGACTGACGATAGGCTATTCTTCCACTACCTCCAGTGACCTCTCATCCCCTTATCGAAGCTCCTTCACGTGAGGGACTCGCCTCTCTCACCTCCTCTTCCTCTCTGAACGGCTGTGACAAGGCCAAGGAGCGCCACTTCCTCTCTATCACCGCTTTCAATTTCTCACTGGAGCTCTATTCCCTACCCTCTAATTTCATCCTCCATCACACACCTTTCAATGGAGATTCTTCCCCCTCTCTTTGTCCAGGTAATCGTAGATTACTTAGTGTAGCTTAGATTGGTGTAATTAGCTTAGTTAGATTAGTTTAGTTAGACTTCCAATATTTCCTTCCTTAGCTCTGGCGAGGCCAAGTCTGACCTTACTAGGCCTTCATTCGCACTTCCAGGTAATATTTCACTCTCCTTATCTCTCCACGATCCATTATCACCCTCTTTCCCTTACTGATACTGATAAGTCGATTTTTGCTTTCGAATAATGTATTAAGATGATTTGTCATTATAGGATCAAAGTGGCGGAAAATCGCTTAATAAAATAATTAAAATTAAAACTAAACCACTCACAGGAGAGCAGGTCGTGTCCACAGGGAGGCAATGACTTAATTAAACTCGCAATTAGGTCAAAATCAAGTTCCCTAAACTATGTGCCAGATCAAACAATGCCTATGTAGCTCTGAAAGTAAACCTTAAATTTATGGAGAAGTCAAGGGGTGTTAATGTAATTTTATGTCAGAAAATTATCCATGTGCAAGAGTATGCCATGTACTATTCACCTACATGCATACTAAAATGTAATTCAAAATTAAATTCAATGCACATAGAGATGAATAATAAGGTTTAGCAATTCTCTAGAAGCACGAGCATGAAGGCATAAATTCACCATAATAAAGTAATGATAAATCAAAATTCATTTTTGTGGCAATGGCATGAAATGTAATTATTAATTGAGGATGAAACAGGGGATTAGCTTCGGGTGGAGATTATTCACGGATGGAGAGATGGACAGCGAGTTGGCGACCAGAGGTAGCCCTCCCCGACCCGCACCTAACGGTGGTGGCAACTTGATGGATGGTGGTTGGAGCCGGCCTGACAACAGAAAGAAGTGGCGGCGATGGAGGTTGCTGCTACTAGTCGCGCGTGCTACAGGCACGAGGAGGGGCAGCGCGTGGGCGCTAGGGGTGCTATAGGCGTGAGGAGGCGCAGCGCGCGAGCGCTGGGGGCGCTGCTAGAGGGTGCACGCAGGGGTCTGTTGGCGCTAGCTGCAAGTGCTGTAGGGAGGCGCTGGAGTGTTCTGAAGCGGGGGCACTGGGGCATGGTGACGGCGAAGGGGTGTGGGCGTGTGGGGTGAAGGCGCTGCTGGAGGACGTGCGCTAGGCAAGGGCGCACGGGTGTGCTGGCTGGTGAAGACGCGCGATGAGCAGACGCGTTAGGCGAGGGCGTGCAGGCGCTGGCGTGTGCGCTGGAGGTGAATGCGCTGAAGGTGAAGGTGCGGGCATGCAGGCGCTAGCATGGGTTGCTGGATGAGGTGAGGGCGCGTGGTGGGCAGGCGCGCTTGGCAGGGTTGAGGCGCGGGCAGGAGGAGTTGCAAGGACTCTTGGCAGTGTGGGCTGTCACCCCACACGCCCACGGTGGTGGAGTCGCACTACCGCGGTGGGAGGCCTGTGGTATGAATGGATGAGTAGCAAAGTTCTCTATGCACAGTGAGGAACAAACGGGTGGTGGCCTCCTTTTGGACGGCAACCCCTCCTCTTTTGTAGCCACAGCTACAAAGATTTGAAATTCAAAAGCCACCATAGAATCAATGTGATGCGCAGGAGGAGGAGGCGGAGACGGAGGAGTTACCAATAAAGGAGAAGAAGAAGAAAAAAGAATAAAATAATTAGGATTATTTATACATAACTCCTTAACTTCTATGTTAATTAAAATAGTGCACCTAATTAATTAACTAATTAAATGTATGGAACAACTGAACATATCGCGCCAGGAAAAGGATGGGCGATCGGCGATGGAGAGGGCGAGTGGTGGGCGATCGGCGATGGGCGGAGCGAGGTAGTGGGGCGAATCCATCCAGGGTGGGCGCAGAAGATGAATGGAAGACGTGGAGATCAAGGGCCTGGAGGAGAAGAGAGCGGTTGTGGCAGGAGAGGTTTTTTAGGTCGTCTGACCGTTCTCAAAGACGTCCTTGGAGGCGGAAGAATGGTGATGCTCTCTGCTTCAGATGCAGACAAAGGGGGCATGTGGCTGCGATATGTAAGAATGCTCAGATCTGCTTGGAGTGCAGGGGCGAAGGACACAAAAGCGATTTGTGCCCTAGGGGGTTCCCTTTGCGACAATGGCGGGCAGTCTCACGTCCTGTTTGGAGGGTCAAAAATGAACCTCGGCCGCCACCACCACCGATTTTGGGCAGGCATACAATTGAAGTTGAGATCCCATCTATGAAAGAGATCTCGGCTGCAGAGATCACACTGAGAGGTACTTTGATTGGGGAGATCATGTCAGGTAGGCCTTCTATCGAAATGCTTCAGAACCTGGTACTTTCCTTAGATCTTTTGTCTGCGGGCTGGAAAGTTGCTCTGTTATCCCCTTCTCGATTCTTGGTGTATGGTTTGGGCATGCTGGATGTTGAGCGATTAAGATTTCATTCAAGTATCTTTAAAGATTTCATTGTGATCTGGAGAATGGTCTCTCCTTTTGATGGGGCACTATCTGAACGGCCTCCACAAAGAGTGTCCTCCAGGAGGGTCATCCTTGAGATCTCTGGACTACCACTGCACCTGCGGGTAAAGGGTGTTGTCTCCAAGATGCTAGCAGGTTTTGCATCAATCTGTGATGGTTCTGATGTTCTGATTGGAGAAGGAGACATTAGGTCGTTAAGAATTGAGGTGGAAGTTGCTAATGCTGGTTCACTTCCAGATTCAATCATTATCAGATGTGGGGGCACCTCTTGTCTTGTTAGGTTAGCTATTATTGGGCAGGTTGATTGCTGTCAAGATAATTCTCCTAAGGAGAAACCAATGTCTGGAACCAAAAATGAGGTGAGCAAACAATGTGACAGCTGTGGATGCAACCCTGCAGCTGAGGCTTCTGATCTCACAAAGAGGAAGGAGTGCCACTGTGCTATGGTTGAGAAGGATCAGACGGAAGATGTTGCAACACCTGCTGAAAATAGATCAGTGTTGATAGGCAAAGAGGGTGACTGTCTGGAGGTTGCTGAGACTGAAGTGGTAAATTCTGAGATGATCTGTAGTATGGAGTTGGGCAGTACAGAAAGGGAGTTGAGGCTTAAAGAACCAAGCCAGATGCAGCACCTGAGTCCTCCTGCAGTTGAGGTTCCTGAGCCCAAAAAGAGGAAGGACTGCCACTGTGTTATGACTGAGAAGGACCAGATGGAAGATGTTGCAACACCTGCTAAAAATAGATTAGCTCTGATAGTCAAAGAGGGTGATTGTTTAGGGGTTTCTGAGACTGTTTTGGCAGAATCTGAGATGAACTGCAGTGTGGAATTGGGCACTTTAGAAAGGGAGTTGAGGCTTAAAGGATGCAACATTGCAGCTGTGGCTCCTGATCTCACAAAGAGGAAGGAGTGCCATTGTGCTATGGCTGAGAAGGATCAGACGGAAGATGTTGCAACACCTGCTGAAATTAGATCAGTGTTGATAGGCAAAGAGGGTGACTGTCTGGATGTTGCTGAGAATGAAGTGGCAAATTCTGAGATGATCTGCAGTATGGAGTTGGGAAGTACAGAAAGGGAGTTGAGGCTTAAAGAACCAAACCAGATGCAGCACCTGAGTCCTCCTGCAGTTGAGGTTCCTGAGCCCAAAAAGAGGAAGGACTGCCATTGTATTATGGCTGAGAAGGACCTGATGGAAGATGCTACAACACCTGCTGAAAATAGATTAGCTCTGATAGTCAAAGAGGGTGATTGTTTAGAGGTTACTGAGACTGATTTGGCAGAGTCTAAGATGAATTGCAGTGTGGAATTGGGCAGTTTAGAAAGGGAGTTGAGGCTTAAAGAGCAGAGCCAGTTACAGTTTGCTACTCCAACTGATTTGCAGTATGGCTGTGGGTCCAAACAAAAGAGAGGCGTGGGCAGATCTCCATATGTGCTGCGAAGGAGAAGAAAGGAGCATCCTATTGTGGAGCAAGATATTGCTAAATCTATTATGGTAGAATATGTGGGTTGCAAGGTCAATGGGGATCTTTCAAGTGAGAAATGAGAGTTTTGTCGTGGAATGTGCGTGGGCTACGCAACAATCAAAGAAGGGCTTCTCTTTGTAGATATCTCTCTGAGTGGGAGATAGACTGTGCCCTTTTACAAGAGACTCACTTGGAGAGGGAGAATGGTCAAGAATGGGACTGTTTCAAACAGTCTGGCCATAGTGATATTGTGGCTAAGGGTGCTGCTGGTCGGTCTGGTGGTATGGCTTTTTGGTGGAGAAAGTCTGCCATTTCAGTAACTGAGATTTTTCGTGATAGGTTCTTAATTTCCTGCAGGTGTCAATCTCCCCAAGGTGATATGGAATGGTTTATATCATGTATTTATGGTCCTTGTGTGGCAGCAGAGAGGGTTGGCTTGTGGGAGGAACTTTATGCAATGCATCAAAGAGTGCAAGAGACTCCATGGCTGTTAGGGGGTGATTTCAATTGTTATCTTTCTGCTAATGACAATCCAGATGGGAGAATGGACAGTTCTTCAACAGGCTTCCAATTGGCTGTGCAGAACATGGGCTTGACTGAATTTCCCATCAGTGGTGTGGAATATACTTGGAGGAATGGAAGTGGACAGATTTCCAAATTGGACAGGTTCTTTGGCAGTCCTAGTTTGTTAGAGGGTTTTCAGTTATCATCTGTTTTGAGCCTTGATAGGCCGTTCTCTGACCACACGCCTTTGGTTTGGGACAGTGGGGTGAATGCAGACATGGGGTCATATTTCAAACTCAAGAGATCTTGGTTTAGGGAAGAAGGCTTTGTGCAAATGGTTTCTCAGTGGTGGCAGAGCAAGGATGTTCAAGGCACTGCCACACAGCAGTTGGCTGCAAAATTGGTTGGTCTGCGTGAAATGTTGAAAGAATATGGGCAGGCTGTGAACCTGATTAGAGACCAGAAGAGGAAGGAAGCCTTGACAGTCATCAGGGATTTAGATATGAAAGAGTGCAGGCTGAATTTGGACCAACAGGAGCAGCAATTGAGGCAGCAAATGCAAGCAATTGTGGGGGATGAAGACCTGAAAATTGAAATGGATTGGCGGGAAAAATCCAGACAGCTTTGGCTTAAAGAGGGTGATGCAAACACAAAATTTTTCCATCTTGCGGCCAGTGCTAGAAGGAGATTCAACCTTATTTCATCTATTAAAGTTGAAGAAAGAAATATTACCTCGGTTAAGGAGATCAGATCTGAAGCAACAAAATTTTTTAAAGAAGCTTCCAAGGCAACTCCAAGAGGTTCATGGAGGATGGCAGCAATGGATTTCCCTTGTGTAAATAATGAATAGAGTGGAATGCTTGTGACCCCTTTTCTGAACAGGAAGTGCTAAAGGCCATTAAAGATTTAAATAATGAAGGGGCTCCAGGTCCAGATGGTGTTCAGGTGTTTTTCTATAGAGAGTTATGGAATGTTGTTAAGGTGGATGTAATGAAGGTCATCCATGAGTTTGAAGTGGGTAACTCTGGTTTTGAGAGGCTGAACAAATACTACCTATTTTTGTTGCCCAAGAAATCAAGTGCAGAAAGTTTTTCTGATTACAGACCCATTGCGTTATCAAATTCCATCTACCTTATTATTAGTAAGGTTATTGCTAACAGATTGCGGGAGGTTTTAAAGGATTTGATTATGCCTGTTCAATCAGCTTTTCTTCTTGGGAGATCGTTACAAGAGTCATTCATTGTGGCGCAGGAAATTGTAATGGGGTGGCAAAGGAGAAAATCAAAGGCTTTCTTATGGAAAGTAGACTTCTCAAAAGCCTATGATTCTATCTGCTGGTCATACTTGTGGGAGATCCTTAAAAGGAGGAAATTTCCACCCTTATTGATTCAATGGGTGAAGAGATGCATTACGACAGCCTCTTTTTCCCCATTGATAAATGGTAAACCGTGCCGTTCTTGGATTCAGCCCCAATGTGGAGTAAGGCAAGGTTGTCCTATTGCCCCTCTAATTTTTAATCTTGCGGTGGATACTTTGGCTAGGTTTTCCTGCAAATTGGTTGTGGATGGTTTTATAAGGGGGTATTCAATGTCTAATCATAGGGCTCTAGCTCCTATACTTCAGTATGCTGATGATACTGTTTTTCTTGTAGAAGGGGGGAAGAGAGAAGCGCAGGCTTTGGTACATATGGTTAAATTGTTTGGAGAGGTTTCTGGGCTCAGATTGAATGGAAGTAAATCTTCCCTGGTCTGTTTTGGGATGAATGATGGTTTACAGAATGAGATCTCTGCCACTCTTGGTACACCTGTGGTGCCACTACCGATTAAATATCTGGGTCTACCTTTGAAATGTTCTAAGCTGAAGAAAGTAGATTGGTCTTTCCTCTTTGAAAAGATAGCTACAAAATTGGAGGGCTGGAGAAGTAGATACCTATCAAAAGGGGGGAGGTATATATTACTGAATTCTGTTGTCACATCGATTCCTGTTTTCTTCTTCTCTGTCCTGAGAGCTCAAAATTCTATTTGGAAAAAGCTGGAGGTGATGCGGAAAAGATTCTTTTGGAAAGGGGCCTCCCATAAAGGGGCTTTCTTTCAACCCTTAAAATGGGAGTTAATTTGCAAACCAAAGAAGCTGGGAGGCATGGGTGTCAGATCCCTTAAGGGAATTCAATGAAGCTTTACTGTTGAAATGGGTTGTTCGGTTACTGCAGGGGGAAAAAAAAACTTGGACAGAAATTATTCAGGACAGTTATGGGAGTACCAATGATGAGATAAATCGTCTTAACCCACGTAAACCATCCCCGTTTTGGCTTTCTGTGGTGCGTGCCTTGAAGGAAAATTGGAACTTTTTCAAATCTGTTTTAGGTGATGGAAAAAGCTTTAAGTTTTGGCTGGAAAATTGGGTGCACGGAGGGACGCTTAAAGATAGGTTCCCCCTTGCTTATGCTGCTGCAGCAAATAAAAATGCAGTGGTAGCTGATTATTGGGATGTGGATTCGGAGCAGTGGCTGTTAAATATTGGTGGGAGGAATAATCATGAAACAAGAACACGCGTAGAGAATGAACGTCTCATGCAAGAGCTTGCTGATTTCAAACCCATGCCTCATGAATATGATACATACAAATGGGAAGGTAATTTTTCTACTGCGGCTACCTATGACAAATTGATAATGTCCTCCAGGATGGCGGAAGATGAAGAAATGGGGAAAAAGCTTTGGAAGTTAAAAATACCATTAAAGTTACAAATTTTCTTATGGCTGTGCAGGAGGGATGGTTTGATTACTGGAGATCTGAGGCACAGAAGGATGGGGACCCCAACCCAGTTTTGTTATTTGTGTGGGTTGCATAATGATTCTACAGATCATATCTTCTCTTCATGTGCTATCACTGATTATGTTTGAAGGAGAGTATGCAATGAGTCCTTACCCACCTGGGGAAATTTGTGGAGCTGTCTGGTAGATGGGAATAAGCCTTATATACATATGGTGGCGATTCTGTGGGCGGTATGGAGGGCTAGAAATGAGTGTGCTTTTCAGGAGACCCCAGCTCATGTGGAAAACATTGTAAATTTTTGCTGGAGGCTCATACAGTACTGGGAGTCGAACTTGTAAATTATTTTTTTATTATCAATAATAGCTCTCCTGGTTTGCTATCGGTGATTCGATAGCATTCCTTTCTTTCAAAAAAAAAAAAAAAAACTAATTAAATGTATGCAACCCTAGGTTAATTCTAAATGCATGAATTATGCACTTAAGCTAAAAATATGAATTAATTTATTTACATCCTAATGTATGCTATCTAAATGTTAAAATTAACTTAATGTCTAAACACTTAAATACTTAAATACCCCACAAATACGGGCTAATCAAATACCCCCATGCCTAGTTTTTGCTAGTCCCTAGCAAATCCAAGCAAAACCTAGCACTCCAAGTAGACTAGTGGTCGTTCCTCACCTCAACACAGTTAATTAAGTTAATTGAGCTTAATTATGTGTAGAAGAAAGTAACTTAGGTTAACTCGAAATTGTGTCGGTTGTGTAGTATAGGATCGAATTAACCTAACATTTTAGATTTTTTTTTACTGGTTGAGTCCAAGTCGTTCGCTGGGAGGTATAATTCATTCTAAATTCACTAGTTATCTTTTATTTTTTTCTTTATAAGTATAGGAGGTATTGGGGTCGGTCGATTTGATGACCGGGTTTTGGTTTTGTTATAACGTTGTAGTAAAGCCGGTTATTACCAACATTTCAAATATAAATTTTTTTACTCGGAAAATAAAAGAGTTCCCGAGGTCGAACTCAGGGAGCAAGTTGTATTCTAGAGATATACATGTTTCTTTTACAAAATAAAGAAAGAGAGAGGGAAAGAATTTGTTGTTCTCTTCGTTTTCTCCTCGTGATGTTCTTCTTTCTTTCTTTCTTCAGAGCTCCTGCTTCTTCTTCTTCGTTCTGCAGAGGTGATGCTCCTCTTCAGATCTCCTTCTTCTTCTTCCTTGGTTTCTGTCTTGGCCTCTCTTCTTCTGCCTTGCTCAGCCTCTTCTTCAGAGTTTCTTCTTGTTTTTCCTCCCTGCGGCTAAGTGTCAGCTTCTTCTTTTCTTTTTCAGCCAGGGATGTCACGCGAAGCTTTCTTCCTTAGCTGCTTCAGGCCGTCGTCTGATTTCCAAATCAGACGACTTAACTACCTGTTGCTACAGTTAGCTTCCTTCTTCTTCCGCGGGTCTTCTTCTTCGCCTGTGCCTGCACACTTCAGAGTTTTTCGTCAGAGGAAAAACCTACTCTACCCCCCCCCCCCCCCCCCCGCGCCTCTCTTTCTCTCTGAAACCACTCTTGGGAAAGCTCTCCCAGAGCTACCGGGTAACCGGGTTCGGATCAGGCCCGGGTCCAGGCCCACCGGCGTGCGTGGTGGGCGAGGAGTGCAGGTCAGTCTAAGTCGGGTCGGGTCAGGTCCGCGGGGCGTGAGCGCGGACGAGACCGGGTAACCGGGCGGGTGTAAGGGGACCTCACCCCGTGTACTGAGGCAGTAAGGCTAGTGCACGAAATCAATTTAAACAGTGGAACGGGTGTGAGGCTTACCGATGTGGGACTAAACGCAGACCGTTCCTCGCGTGCGCCTGCTGGGAGACCGCGGCTTGGCTTCTGCAGCTGCGGCTTCTATTTGCATAGGTTGCTGGCTGGCTGCCTTCGCAAGACTCCCCGTACTCCGCAGCAGCTGGAGACCTGGAGTCCTCAAGCCTGGAGCGCGGGAGAAGCTGCTTCAATGTGCGTTAATGGCGGTCGAACCTCAAAACCTGTCGGACACGAATATGGCCTCTCGGCCTGATCAAACCACTGGGGAACCTTCGCCGTGGCCCGGCGAAGGTGAGGAGCTGCGCGGCAGGCCGCAAGGTGGTGTCTGGCGGCAGTCCTGGGTCGGACTGCAACCGGAGGAATGGGTTTGTTCGGGGGAGTGTTACGGAGGTGTGGAGTGGCAGTGGAGGGGTGGGGGGTGCTCAATGTGATGAGGCGGAGGTTCGGTGAGGGTCGGCGAGCCGTGTGGGTCGTTGAGGTGATGAGAGCGGCTCGCCAGAGGGTGGTCGGAGGCGAAGGAGGTGAAGGTGGTCAGGGTCGGTCGAGGGCTTAATTGAATAAATTGAAAGCGAGAAAAGAAAGAGGAGAAGAAGGGGAGTAGCTCTAGCTTACTTGCAGGGACGAAGGGGGAGGAACAGGGCGACAGTCGTATCGACTGTCGCCGGAGAAGACGATGCTCAGGGAAAGGGACGGCGGCGAGCAGAGAGCCGGAGAGGCGCCAGCTGGGTGCGGCGTGGCGCGGGAAGAGCAGGGGAGGAAGTCTCTGCTGCTGGTATTGCGGCAGAGTGAAGAGGTGGAGGGGGAGGAAACCGCCGGAGCTGGTGAGCGTCTGCCGGAGGAAGAAGAGAAGAAAGTTGGGGATTTTCTCCGTCAGATCCAGGCTGCCCTGGTCGGTGGAGCAGCGGGGGGTATTTATAGGGATCAAACAGGGAGGAAGGCGGAGGGAGACGACGTGTCTCCCTCGCCGGAGGATGGTCGGAAACAAGAACCCATACCGTCCGTGCGTTCGCACGGCCGGTATGGTGGGCTACAACGACCAGGGGGGTGTCCCTGCGACGGTCGACGACGTAGGGCACCTCCGGTTTACTTGCCAGGTCCCCCACCTCACCCTGCGCGGCGCCATGCTCCGCGCAAGGTCGCCGGAGCATGGTGCTGGCAGGTTTTGCAGGAGGGACCTGATTGCAAAGAACGAAGGAGAGTTAGGGGCCAAAATGCGAGGGTTCAAAAGTTGAGGGCCAAAGAGTAAATATATGAGGACCAAAGTGTAAAGTCGGTCAAGGAGGTTTCTTCTTAGGCTCAAGTTTTTATACATGACTAATTAGGACCCAAGGAATCTGATGGTGAATTTTATTTTCATATTAAACCTTGTTTGACCGGTCAATTTGCGCAAAAACCCAAATTAAGTTATTAATTGGGCATGGTTCTCAATGTAGGTCAAAATGGGTTCTAAAGGCCAAATTGAAGGTTCTAAACCCTAGAGATTATTTTTCTATGAATTTTAGAGGGTTTATTCTATTTTTACTTTGCCTCGAACCTTGTGAATTGAAGAGGGTTGTTTTAGGGTTACAGATTTATCATTTAGTTTCTTGGAATTGCTGTAGCCCTTGCTAGATCATTTCATCCCACTTTTATTCTTATTAAGCTGCTTTGACCTATGTTTGGGCCCTGAATTACCTGTATGCAGATTATACTGGTGAAATTGCATTTTTACCCCTTATGACTTGTTTTCTCCTTAAACTCAGAATTCTCTGAGTTAAGCCTTTCCTTGAGTTATGTAGGAGCTTTTATCCTTTGTATTGGGTCAAAATGAGCTAGTTATGGCTCATGATGAGGTTCTCATCAGGTATATTTAAGTTATCTATAAAAGCATGAATTTTGCCAAAAATTGATTTAAATGAAATAACATGCAAAATCTCATATGAATTCTCATTTTCAATTAAAAACATACAAATTCTCTATTTATTTCAAATGATTTAAGTCATAGAAGAATTTATCTAATCAAAACATGCCTTACTATAGCAATTAAGAGCAAAAAGAAATTAAAATAAAATAAGAAAATCAATTTCTTTTCCTTATTCTTCAGCCTCTCTTCTTTCTCTTTATCTTCCTTCCTTTTATTTCTTCATCCTTTATTTTTTTCTTTCTCTTTCTATTTCTTTTTCTGCTTTCTCTTCTCTCGATCTCTTTCTTTCTTCCCTTCTCTTTCTTCTCTTCTTGTTCTCTTCTTCTCCCTTATTCTTCTTAAGCATTTCCTTAGCACCTGTTCTTCTCTCTTTTCTTTTCCTTAGCTTCCTTTAGTCCTTAGCTTTCTTCCCTTTGCGAATTCTTCTTCTGTACCCTTTCTTCTTTCTTTCTTCCTTAACCTTCCTTCCCCTTATTCCCTTAGTGATTTTTCCTTCAGCACTTAGCCTTTAGCTCTTTCTGCTCCTTAGCTTCAGCTAAACAGGGTTAATTTGCTTCTCAACCAAAAATTTATTTTTTATTTGTAGCGAGGTCCTTTCGAGGATACACAGCACCCTGAGATCAGGGTGAGACCAGACCCTACTCGATCCTCGCCTAATTTCATTAGGGTTCATTTTTAGTTTTTTTCTTTCTTGAGCCAAACCGACCGTCTCTCGAGCCGAACCAGCTCAACCGCCTCCCAGGGCCAATCGCACACACACGTCCACTTGGGCGCACACCCGCAGGCGCACTCGCCCACACACACACATGCTATGCTCAAAGGTCAAGTTTTCTATTCGCGTCGAGTGCTGACGATTGAATCGGCTACTTAACAAAATGCTTTTATACCAAGGCACGCGCTCTGAAACTTCCGATGCAGGACTTAGTTCTCCCCCTCCAAACCAAACTTCAAGCGTCAATTTCTCCCTACTCGGAGCTCCAAATCAAGCGAAATAAAGCTTGATGGAAAGCTCTAAGATGGCTCTATAAAATTCCAGGGTCAATTTGAGGTTTAGAGGATGATTTCCTCTTCAATTTGATAGGTGAAATTAGGGGGTTCCTATGGGTAATATAATGCCTGGAAATGGAATTACGGTTACTGTGTCTTCAGGGTAGATGTTTTAGCTGATCTAAGGGTCTGAATAGATCCTATAGGTGATTCTGCAGCTGCTTGTGTAGTTTTAAAGCTCTCAAAAGCTTTAGGAAGCACAGGAATGCTTCAACACTTCTCTGAAAACTCAGAGAATGAAATTTCTAACTCTGATATGTGCAACAGAAAGCTAAAGACTTTTCTGATTGATTGGGATAGCTTCTAAGGATTGTTATAAGCTTGTTTGGGCAGGATTCATCTTCAAATCTCATCCAAAATTTACTGTGATTAGTTTAGGTTCAAAAATAACCCAAACTAATAGTAATTGAATTCCAACTGAATTACCCCACAAAGCTTATCCAAATCACTTAAGAATCATTCAAAAACATCTCAGAGATGATTCAGACTCATCTAATCATCAAATTAAGCTCAAAATCAAGGTATCAAGCTTAGGTTTGACTATACGGCCTCAAAATTTGACTTTCTTATTAAATCCTTTTCTCAAGAAATTGAAACCTAGAATCTCTTCTCCTCAATCCCATAAATATGCTCAGACTCTAAAATAGATGTTTTGGCCTTGAAAACTAGGGTTCCAGGCTCATCACCTGGACTCTAAGAATGCTTTGTTCGTCAGAAGGTTTGGGAAGTTACAATCAATTGAGGTCAGAATCAGCTTCAGTGCATTGCACTGAAGCTTCTAGGCTCTTTAAATGCAACTTAAATCTATTTGATAGACTTCTCCAACTCTGCCGGAGTTGGAGAAGATGAAGACTAATGTGTAGCTTCATATGTTAAAATCCCAAATTGAAGACCTCAAACTACTCAGCGATCAATATCATGACAATCTAGAGCTTTTCAACAAGTTCTAAAGGCTGAAGCTGAAAAATGGCTTATCGATGCTCACCGGAGCTCTGGTGAGTCCAAAAAAAGAGAATTTTGTATTCAGAATAGTGAGTTACGCCATTTTCAATCTAAAGAGGATTCTAAGGTTGCAAGGAACCTCAAGAACACAATAAATTCTCCATTTGATCATTAAATTTAAGATTTAACAATGAATTCCATTTTTAAAGAATCTGAGTTAGTTGAAGCTTGGGACTTGTATTCCCACTCAATTGAGTGGTCAAGACAAGTCAAAAGTAATTTGCGATCATAAATATGTAGTTAATTTAAGATTTTAACTACTCCTAAGCCGCCATTGACAACGAGCTCAGGAGCTTAAATAGAATTAGGCATTTACATTATATGTAGTATTTATTCTAATTAAAGTGATGATTAGGATCCTTAGGTAATGGATAAGTGATGAAGGATCCATTGGATGTGAAGCTAAGTTCAGTTACTGCCGCCATAGACAGCGACAGTAGCTGTTGAAGGTGGAGGTGAATTAGGCGAATCAATGATAGCATTAGTGTTTTAATGGATTAGAAGTGATCATGAGGGTTAGAGGAAGGTGATCAGCGACTTTAAAAGACAAAATCAGGACTCTAGCAAGCTCAAGGAACCCACCGAAGTCAAAGAAGATGAAGTCTGTAATCTGCAATTAAGCTAAGCTAACTAACTAAGTAACTACCTAAACTACTCCTACCTACTATTACCTGGACGAAGGGGTCAAAGGGATTCCGCCGATGGCTAATGGCAGAAGACAAAATCAGAGGGAATGAGAAGAATCTCCGACGGGCAAATTTGGATGGAGCAGAGGATCTCCTTGGTCGTCGCCTTTGTCCAGAGACGTGGCTGACCTTGGCGAAGCTCCTCAGCTGATCAAGATGGATGGAGGAAGTCGGAGAATGGTGTGGAAGATCGCCGGAGTTGTAAACAAATAGCCTATTGGGTCGGCTCAGTGTTAGAAGAAGGAAGGGAGCCAACTTACAGAAATCGAGGGGGTGGGGGTATATTTATAGCTGATGGTGATGAAGAGGGCAGTGGAGTCTGGACAAAGAAGAAGCTTGGGGAGCTTAACCTCCGGCATTGTCTCCGACGACGGTGAGGTTAACTCTCACCAAAAATTAGGATTTCAAAATAATCTAGACCGATGGATGAAGATGGGATGGTGAGCGTAAGCTCCAGGAGCTTAGAGAAGGAAGAATGATGTCGACAGGGCGGTGATCGAGTGGTGGAATCACCCTCTGTCGTCAGCCATTCAATAAGCTGAAGAAGAAGAAGAAGACGACGGGGACCTATGTGCGATCAAACCTAAGGACCTATATGAAAATTAAGGACCTGATTGCAATGAATAGTAAGGACCTAAATCTAAACCCAGGTTTTAAAAGTTTATTTTAACTTAGATCTTTTTCAACTTTTTATATATGATTATAAATAAGGTAATTATTATGTTTTCACCTTGAATTTACATTTTTGACCTTTTTAGGTTAATTAATTAAATTAAGTAAAGTTACTTAAGTTATTATATACTTATGTATACATTATGTTTAAGTTAGGTAGCTTATAAATTAAGGGAATGACTAATAAGATCTCGAGTCCAATTATTAATTAGATTGTTAATAATATTAATTGAATGATAAAATATCATTTTTAACTTATTTTAAGGTCCTTCACTATATATCCCTTATTTTATAATTAACCCTTATATACTCATATCCTTAGCTAATTAACTAGGAAGATTAGTTAATTAGGGGTAATTAGAGATCATGATGAGTCTCTCATCAACTAGCCAACCCAATCGATCTTCCTTTAGAAACACATTACGTTCAGACTTTAGACCTAAGGTTCCCAAGTTGCTGCTAAGTTACAGACTAGGTCGGCTAAAGACGAGTTGCAGGCACAAGTTTCCCTGATTTCTGACTCTACCCTAAGGTTTATTGATCCCTAAGATTAAAGCATCCGTGCATGTGCATTGGTCTGAGTTATTTGAGGTTGGTACGATTGCCAACCTAGAAAGGAAAAAGGATTTTTTTTTAATAATATATATATATATATATATATATTTTTTTTTTTTTTTATTCCTCTAAGTCTAACCTCGGATCAGCTATCAACACGGTGTGTGTCAGATTCATTGTCCCCATCACCGTACCTCGAAGGGTGCCTAGCTTTCGATGCTTCGAGATAGCACCACCCATAGCGACCCCAAGAACTCCTGGCAATCAACACTTTGAGATAGTATCGCCCATCGATTTCTTAAGCGAATTCAGGCCTGTGGCAATCAGCACTTCAAGATAGGGCCGCCCATGGTACTTGAACCGCACAATGCGCTTACATGCCCCCAGTAGGATTGATATCCTAAGAGACAAGCATCGAGGAGGTAATATCCTATCATCGCATCCTCAAGGTGAGTATATACTCCACCTCTCCTACGACAAGAACTCTTCCAATCAAATTGTGTTTTCAAGCCTCTCCTAAGTCAAAACTAAGAGAACCAAATTTCTTTTAAGGTGATCACTTACTTACACAAGACCAAGTGTGTGAAATTTGGATGCTTGGGTTACAAAGGCCCATAAACCAAGAGGTAGAACAAGACTCCAGGTACTACCCCACCTTTTAACTCAATCCCTAGCTTTCCTTCCTCAACCTCTTGAGGAATGGTCCGCAGCTTAACTCCTACTTAAGTTTTTAAGTCCACAAAGGACCCTAAAGGTCTAAAGCTAGTAGCTCACTTAGCTTCTAAAGTTCAACCCTAAAATCAACTTAGTCTAACCTAGAGTTCTGATTTGCTTAAGAATGCAGGGCCTAGCCAGTTAAGCTCAATTTTATTTATTTATTTTTTTTTTAAATGCAATATGCATAAATGAATGCAAAATGTAGACATGCTATAAACAAATGCCTCAGGTCCTCTCCCCCATGCCTGGTTCAAACAATGTCCTCATTGGAAACAAAAATAGTTAAAGGAAGATATTACCTGAGGCAGAGGATGGTAGGAGGTAAGGCTCCTTAAGAGTGACCTCATCAACCAGATGGCCATCCAAAGTAATGTATGGTTTTAACCGTTGACCATTGACGATAAAGGGAGTTGCTGAAGAGGAAGGGCTTTTAATCTCCACAGCTCCGTGCGGAAACACTTTAGTGATTATGTAAGGCCCATCCCAACGAGAGTTTAACTTCCCAGGAAAAAGCTTAAGTCTGGAATTGAAAAGCCAGACTTGTTGGTTGGGCTCAAAGGTCTTTTGAAGTATATACTTATCATGCAAGACCTTAGTTCTTTCTTTATAAGCTTGAGAGGTGTCATAAGCATCATTCCTCAACTCCTCAAGCTCACTTAATTCCAGAAGTCGTGCCTTACCCGCCTTTTCTAAATCCATGTTAACACTTCGAATAGCCCAAAGTGTCCTATGTTCTAACTCAACGGGTAAATGGCACGCTTTCCCATACATGATCCGAAAGGGAGAAGTACCCAAAGGGGTCTTGTAGGTCGTTCGATATGCCCACAAAGCATCATCGAGCTTTTGGGACTAGTCTTTCCTATCAGGTCTAACGGTCTTTTCTAAAATATTTTTTATCTCCCTATTCGACACTTCAACTCGGCCACTCGTCTGAGGATGGTAAGGGGTAGCGACCTTGTGAGTCACTCCCAAACTCCTGATCAATCGATTGAAGTGGTGGTTTCAAAAATGAGGTCCCTCATCACTTATAATGGTCTTGGGGCAGCCAAAACAAGATATGATATTGGCCTTCACAAATTTCAAAACCACAAAGTGGTCATTTGTGCGCGTAGGAATGGCCTCTATCCATTTAGAGACATAATCAACTACCACCAAGATATATTCATAACCATGGGACGAAGGGAAGGGGCCCATAAAGTCAATTCCCCACACATCAAAAATTTCAACAGATTGAATAGGGTGTTGAGGCATTTCATTCCTCTTCCCAATCGTTCCAGTCCGTTGACATCTAATACAGGCCTTAACAAAATTATGAGAATCCTTAAATAACGAAGGCCACCAAAAATTGGACTGGAGAACCTTAAAAGTAGTTTTCTTAGCACCAAAGTGTCCTCCACAATGAAGTTCATGGCAAAAACTCAACACACTTTGTTGTTCCTCTTTAGGTACACAACGTCCCAATACTTGGTCTTATCCAATTCAAAATAATTCAGGCTCCTCCCAATGAAAATATCTTGCTTGGGAAATGAATCTCTTTCTTTTCTACTCATCCCAAGAGCCAAGAGTTTCTCCAGTGACCAAGTAATTTACGGTATCAGCATACCAAGGTAAAGTTAGTGTTACCGCCATCAGGGTTTCCTCGGGAAATGTCTCGCGGATGTCTTCGAAAAGAGAGTCATTAAGTGCAAGGCGAGACAGGTGGTCAGCCACAACATTTTCTACTCCTTTCTTTTCACGTATCTCCAAGTCAAATTCTTGAAGGAGTATGATCCACCAAATCAAACGTGTCTTAGAATCTTTCTTAGCAATGAGATGTTTCATTGCCAATGATCAGTGAAAATAACCACCTTAGACCCAAGAAGATAAAACCTAAACTTCTCCAGAGAAAAAACTACAACAAGTAATTCTTTTTCAGTGACGGTGTAGTTTTGTTGTGGTTCGGTTAAAGTCTTGCTGGCATAATGCAGCACATGAGGTCTTCCCTCAACCCTTTGTCTAAGGACTGCTCCCACTTCATAATCTGAAGCATCACACATCAACTCAAATGGGAGTGTCCAATCAAGAGCTCGAAGAATAGGCGTAGAGATCAAGGCCTCCTTCAGAGTTTGAAAGGCCTTGGCACACTTTGAATCAAAATTGAAGGAAGATTCCTTCGCCAACAAGTCACAAAGTGGCTTAGAAATTTTACTAAAATTTTTAATAAAGCGCCTATAAAAGACAACATGTCCCAGAAAGGATCTAATCTGTTTGACATTTGTGGGCAATGGGAGTTTGGAAATAGAATCAATCTTGGCTTTATCTACTTCCAAACCTCACTCAAACACAACATGCCCAAGTATAATTCCTTTTTGTACCATGAAATGACTTTTCTCCTAGCTGAGGACTAAACCAGTCTCCTTACATCGCTTCAACAGATTCTCCAAGTGTAGGAGACACTGGTCAAAAGACAAGCCATAAATGGAGAAGTCATCCATAAACACTTCAACACACTCGTCAATCATGTCCGAAAAAATGGACATCATACACCGCTGGAAGGTTGCAGGGGCATTACATAATCCAAATGGCATATGCCTGAATGCAAAAGTACCGTAAGGACTCGTGAATGTCGTCTTCTCCTGGTCATCAGGGAAGACTGCAACCTGGTTGTAGCCAGAATATCCATCGAGAAAGCAATAGTACTTATTCCCCGCCAATTTCTTGAGAATTTGATCAATAAAAGGCAAGGGAAAGTGATCCTTCTAGGTAGTAATGTTCAGCTTGCGGAAATCAATACATACCCTCCATCCAGTTGAGGGTCTAATGACAACTTGTTCACCTTGGTCATTAAATTCCATAGTAAAGCTTGCCTTCTTTAGCACCACATGAATAGGACTTACCCATTTACTATCTGCAATGGGATATATGATCCCAGCGTCCAACCACTTCAGGATTTCCTTTTTAACCACCTCCCTCATATTAGGGTTCAGACATCTCTGCATGTCCCTAAATGGTTTGATGGAATTATCAGTATAAATGCGGTGCATGCAGAGTGTAGAGTCTATACCCTTAATGTCAGCAATGCTCCAAGCAATAGCTTCCTTATGCCTAGATAAGCATACAATCAGGGCTCCCTCCTGTGCCTCAAATAGCACAGCCGAAATGATAACGGGGAGTGTATCATTAGCACCTAGGAAGACATACTTGAGAGTGTCAGGGAGGGGCTTCAACTCAAGGTCGGGGGCTTATATGGTTGAGGGTTTCATAATAGATGTCCCCATCTCAAGTAGCAGATTTACCTTAGGTAGAGATGATGGGGGAAGAGACTTAGCAGAAACACACAACAACTCCTCAAGTTCTAGTATTCCCCTTCACATTCCTTCAAGAGATGGGAATGCTCATTTAGCATAACATGCTGAAGGTGGTCATCACATAACATTGCAGGGGTTGCCTCTTCAATCAGGTCATCTATCACCTCAACTTGAGAACAATCCTCAAGTTCAGCTTGTTTGTAAGCATCAAACACATTAAGCTGGATTTTCCTGTTCCCAAAGCCCATTTTCAATGCCCCAGTATTGCAATTGATTGAAGCATGTGAAGTTGCAAGGAAGGGGCGGCCCAAAATGATGGAGGGTTTGGTTGGCTTGTTGGTAGGGTCAGTGTCCAAAACTAAGAAGTCAACGGGAAAGAAGAAATCCTCCACTCTTACGAGGACATCTTCCAAAATTCCCCACGGTGTCTTAAGTGATCGATTTGCAACTTGAAGGATTATAGGGCTAGGCTTCATATTGCCTCCTCAAAGTTGTTCATACACGTAGCTCGGAAGGATGTTCACCCCCGAACCCAGATCAAGTAGAGCCTCATCAATCTGTAAGTCACCAATAACCACTGAGATGTACGGGGCTCTGGGTCCTTAAGTTTCGGGGGTGTGCCATGTTGAACAATTAGCTAACAGAATCAGGCAGGACAACTTTTGACTAGACCTGTTTCCTAGATTGCTGCTTTTTCATGCACAGGTCCTTTAAGAAGCGGGCATAAGACGAAATCTGCCTGATAGCTTCAAGCAAAGGCAGGTTAATCTGCACTTGCTTGAAAGTTTCCATGATCTCGTCCGTCTTATCTTTGTCTCAAGATGAGCCAGCAGAAGTCTACCCAGAGGTGGATAAGTGTTCTGGAAAGGGCACTCTCAATCTCTGGGTGGAAGGGTTGTCATGTCAAGTAAGGGGTGGAATGGGGGCAACTTCTTCCGGTGGGGTGATTTCAAGCGGAGAAGATTTAGGCACATCTTCTCCAGGGGAGGTGAAAGTCGGGGTGGATGGTTTTTTAGGGGGTGAGACTATAGTAGCATCGAGTTTGGAAATTTCTTTCCCACTCCTCAGAATAGTCACCGCCTGAGCATGCTCCCTAAAGACAATCCCTTTTCCTTTAGGATTCTCCTCAGCAGCACTGGGGAGCTTCCCAGTTTCCCTCTATCTAACGGCCCCAACAAGGTGTCCTATTTGTGATTTCATCTCATGTATAGCCTTGTCATGAGATTGGATGATGGCACTTTGACTTTCTTGCGTAGTTCTCAACATTGCCTTCCATTCATCCATCTTAGAGGTCTTAGGTTGGGCAAAGGTCTAAGGTTGGTTCATTTGATGGTTTTGAAAGGATTGTGGTTTATAATTCCCTGAATTTGAGACATTTCCTTGTCTCCATGAAAAGCTTGGGTGGTTCCTCCATCCCTCATTATAAGTGTTGGAAAAAGGGTCATTACAAGGTCTAGGACGGAACCCTTGAGCGGCATTCAGATCCGCTTGTACAAGCTCAGGGAATTGGGAGGCCAAGTGGCAGTCCACAGTGGCGTGTGTATTGCCTTGGCAAATGGAGCATTTAGAAGCTTGGGATGTGGAGGTATTAGATACGTATTGGCCCAGGCTCGACATAGCCTTTCCTTATTTTGATTCAATAATTGAATCTGATAGGCTAAATTCTAGGTGTCCCTTGCCTCATTCTCCTCCAACTTTCTTTGCATGAGAGTGGGTTTTCTATCCATATAGGTAGAATTCAAGTGAATAGAATTCTCACTCAAAGTATCAAAAAGGTTCCAAGCTTCATCCTCAGTCTTAGATAGAAAGGTTCCTGCACAGGCACCATCCACAGTTTGCCTATGCGAGTCATTAAGTCCGGTGTAGAACCTTTCAACCAGTTTCCACTTAGGCACCTGGTGATGTGGGCAAAGTCTCAGCAAGTCATTAAAGCGCTCCCATTCACCATGGAAAGCTTCCCCATCCTTTTGAACAAAACTCATAATTTCCCTCCTAAAGTGATTTGTTTTTCTCATGGGGAAGTACCTCAAAAACTGCTTTAGGGCATCCCAACTGTTAATATCATCAAGGGTGTGATACCAATACTTGGCTTTGTCCTTAAGGGAGAAGGGAAAGAGGGTCCGCATTTGAGCGTCATCAGTAACGCCCTACAGCTTCACCGTGGAACAGACCTCGGTGAATTCCTCTATATGCCTGTAAGGGTCTTCCCTGGCAATACCATAAAAGGAGGGCAGCAAGGATATAGTACTACTTTTGATCTCATAAGGATTGTCCCCACCAGGTCTACGTAGTGCAGGGCCAACTTGATTGGTTGGAATGAAATATTCCTTAAGGCTCCTTTGACCGGCCATTTCTACCCTTGGAAGGTTTCTTAAGATTCTTTCAGATTCAGGATCAAACACAAGTTATCGCCTAAGAGAACGCCTACCAAGCATGCACTACAAACACAATTCAAAAGGACTTGTTCGATCTTTACAAATTTAGGCTTTCGACTTTAGTTCAAATTGTAGGTGACAAAGCAAGTTGCCCAGTCAATTACGCGCCTATTGTCAACCTTAGAAATGCCTAAAAAAAACTTAGTTGGAGCTTAGGTGTTCTTCCCTAAATCTCAAATGGTAGAGTAAATCCAAAGACAGAAGATCGAGGAATGCAAGTAGGCCTAAGCCTTCCTTTGAAGCTGTGCTTTCGCTGTGCTTCTCAACTACCCCCAAAAATCTGTGACAAGGTATCCCCCTCTTTGGATTTACAAACCTTTGATCTTAAGTTCCGAACACTTCAGAATCCAACATTAGGAGGGCTCTTGTCCTAGTAGTTCCAATACTTAGGAGTGTCTAAATGTGTGCCGTGGTGCAAAAGATATAAGTGTGCATACACTGCAAAAGTTTTTTGGATTTTGAATCTCATGCCACGTTTGAAAATCAAGTCCTTGATTTTTAAATGTCCCTCCTTTAATTAGTCTTTTTTCAAGAATTAAATGTGACCACTTTATTAGATCGCTTCAAGACAGATTATGTGATCTAAAAATTAATCCAAATGCATTTGCATGACAGGTATAAATGTGAAATTAGGAATGCATACCTGATTCCAGCATTCTTCATGCAATATGCAAGACAAGAATTAGATTTAGATGCTGCTCATTCAGTCCAAAATGATTCAACCTAAGGGCAGGCAACTTCTAGCAGGTAGCTCGTGTTTTTTTTTTTTAGCTACTTATGCACAAGCAAATTAAGGGTAAACAATCCACAAAATAAATTAAAAACCTAAATCGAAAGAAAAGGGAATAGGCTCCCAAAAATTAGCCCCAATTACTACAAGGGCGAGAAAACAGAATTAAAACTTATGACACGGAGAATCTCCTATGGAGGTGGGATCCAGGTCTCCTACGTCTTCCCCACATGTAAGCGTCGCTCAAGGTCGACGTCGTCTCAAATTCCTCTCTCAAATTCCACGCTCAAATTCCTCGCACAGAAAAGATAATAAATGGTCATATTACTGTGCAATGAGAAATAATCAGAAATAAAAATCAGGTGATATTATTGCATCTGTTGCCTTCCCGGCAACGGCGCCATTTGATAAGTCGATTTTCGCTTTCGAATAATGTATTGAGATGATTTGTCGTTGTAGGATCAAAGTGGTGGAAAACCGCTTAACAAAATAATTAAAATTAAAATTAAACCACTCATAGGAGAGCGGGTCGTGTCCACAGGGAGGCAATGACTTAATTAAACTCGCAATTAGGTCAAAATCAAGTTCGCTAAACTATTCGCCAGATCAAACAATGCCCGTGTAGCTCTGAAAGTAAACCTTAAATTTATGGAGAAGTCAAAGGGTGTTAATTTATTTTTTACTTCAGAAAATTATCCATGTGCAAAAGTATGTCATGTACTATTCACTTGCATGCATACTAAAATGTAATTCAAAATTAAATTCAATGCACATAGAGATAAATAATAAGATTTAGCAATTCTCTAGAAGCATGAGCATGAAGGCATAAATTCACCACAATAAAATAATGATAAATCAAAATTCATTTTTGTGGCAATGGCATGAAATGTAATTATTAATTGAGGATGAATCTGGGGATTAGCTTCGGGTGGAGATTGTTCACGGATGAAGGAGAGATGGACAGCGAGTTGGCGACCAGAGGTAGCCCTCCCCAACCCACACCTAACGGTGGTAGCGGCTCGATGGATGGTGGTTAGAGCTGGCCTGACGGCAGAAAGAAGCGGCAGCGGTGGAGGTTGCTGCTGCTGGCCGCCCGTGCTACAGGCGCGAGGAGGGGCAGCGCACGGGCGCTGGGGGCACTACAGGCACGAGGAGGCACGACGCGCGGGCACTGGGGGCGCTACTGGAGGGCATGTGCGGGGGTCTGTTGGCGCCGGCTGCAGGTGCTGCAGAGAGGCGCTAGAGTGTTCTGAAGCAGGGGCGCTGGGGCGTGGTGAAGGCGAAGGGGCGTGGGCGCGTGGGGTGAAGGATCTGCTGGAGGACACACACTAGGCAAGGGCACGCGGGCATGCTAGCTGGTGAAGGCGTGCGGTGGGCAGGCGCGCTAGGCGAGGGCATGCAGGCGCTGGCGTGTGTGCTGGAGGTGGGTGCACTAGAGGTGAAGGCGCCGGCGTGCAAGCGCTGGCGTGGTTTGCTAGCTGAGGTGAAGGCGTGCGGTGGGTAGGCGCGCTTGGTAGGGTTGAGGTGCGGGCAGGAGGAGTTGCAAGGACTCTTGGCAGTGTGGGCTATCACCCCACACACCCACGGTGGTGGAGTCGCACTGCCGCGGTGGGAGGCCGGTGGTATGAATGGATGAGAAGCAAAGTTCTCTACTTATAGTGAGGAACAAAGGGGTGGTGGCCTCCTTTTGAATGGCAGCCCCTCCTCTTTTGTAGCCACGGCTACAAAGATTTGAAATTCAAAAGCCACTGTAGAATCAATGTGATGAGCAGGAGGAGGAGGCGGAGACAGAGGAGTTACCTGCAAAGGAGAAGAAGAAGAAAAAAGAATAAAATAATTAGGATTATTTATACATAACTCCTTAACTTCTATGTTAATTAAAATAGTGCACCTAATTAATTAACTAATTCAATGTATACAACCCTAGGTTAATTCTAAATGCATTAATTATGCACTTAAGCTCAAAATATGAATTAATTTATTTACATCCTAATGTATGCTATCTAAATGTTAAAATTAACTTAATGTCTAGACACTTAAATATTTAAATACCCCACAAATATGGGCTAATCGGATACCACCAATACCGCCTAATACATCTCACCGTTACTGGCGACCGCCGCTGTCTATGGTAGAGTTCCCCGAACCTTATACACCTCCATTAGGCTCTTCCATCGCTAGAACACCACCCGAAGACCTTCTCGACCACAGATCTACCTTAATTGTCCACCTAATCACCTAAACCACTTCACACACACCTGGACACTTCATTGTCCATGGTGAAGTGTCCAGAAGCTTTCTCACACCCAATTAAGGTCCATCATCACTTCCCTAACATCTAAGGACCTTAGCCAACCGCTTAATTACACCTATAGAGCCTCCTATTAAAAATGCCTAAATTCCTCTTCCTCTCTGAGCTCACTGTCAATGGCAGCTCAGAAATGAGTTAATCACCTAATTAAATAGTCCACTAGCATCACCTCACCCCCTAGAATACTCTACCTCACGAAATTGAGTGAAAGGAAGCATTCTGAGTTTTGTTAAGCTCAGAATGCTTAATTTTCGAATTCCATGATAAATCCTAATTTCTGATCATTCTCTGAGCCAATTAGGGAGTTCTTAGGATCTGTCTAGGTCCTAGGAATCCCCATGGGTCAGTAATGGCCTCATTTACTAAGGTTTTCAACTCTGTATATCAAAACTAGACTCATCGGAGCTCTGGTGAGCCAAAATCGCACTTCAGCCCTTGATAGGCTTTGAGAAGCTCCAGAATGCATCATTGAGGCCCAAGGATTATGTCTCAATGTTTCCTTTATTGTTTTATCGTATGGAGCTCAGTATCAATTCACGTCTTCTCCAACTTTGGAGGAGTTGGAGAGTTGTCTCTGTTAGGGCTTAGGTTGCTATAAGAGGTTCAGAAGCAAGAGTAAGACTTGTTTAATTCATCCTTGACCTCCTATTGATCTAAAAACCTCTAAGATTCTCCATCGAACAAAACCCTTCAGGATCTCAGGCGATACACTTGAAACCCAAGAATTCTAGCTCAAAACTTAGTTTTGATGATCTGAATCAATTTTTGTGATGACATAGAGCAGATCTAGAGTTTCAATTAGGTCAGAAATTAGTTAAGTCAAAAGGTCAACTTCTGGGGCTTTATAGTCAACCTCAGGTATGATTTAGAGAATTTTTAGTTAAAATTGAGGTTTGATGAGTTGAATCTATTGTTAGGATGATTCTAAGGTTGTTAGAATCGATTAGAAGTTGTTTTATTGAGGTTTTAGGCCAAATTAGATTTCTATCCAGTTTGGGTCATTTTTGAACCCATAATGAGTTCATGGTGTTCTTGGCGAGTTTCAATCGTCAATTCAGTCTAGATGGGATTGTAACAACGTTAGAAGGTTGTTTGATCAGTTGCTGCTGGTCATTAGCTCTCCAATGGTCAATTCAACATTTGAATTGAAGCTTTAGAGCTTCAATACGAAGCTCTGAAGCTTAGTCCTCTTCTAGAACCCTTACAGAACCCCTTTCTCCATTAATTTGATGCAGAATCACCTACTGAGTAGAGTCCGGACCTCATCTAGAGGTCAAACACTCTCCTGTAGGTCAAAAGACCTGAACTTACCTTCAGCAGGCCTTAATGGTCGTGCAAACCTCCCAGCTTCGCCCTTCAAATCGAAGGGCCAGATTTAATCTGAACACCAAATTGGTGTTATAATCCTGTAGAGCATACAAAGGGCTTTCGATCGAGCCTTTGTTCGATAGAAATCATTCAGTGAGTCAGCTAGAATCACCGGTCGAAGTTCGGCCAGAACCTAGGAAAGTTAGTCCCACATCGGTAATTCTAAAGGCGCTGACATGCTATATTATGATTTTGTGAAGTGGACGCTTTGGTCATCAGCGCAGGGCATGAAATGAAACTGAGCCTTAGGCGCGGGTGCATGTGATGCACGTGCTTGCGAATGTGTGTGTGTGCATGCACCTGTGGGCGTGAGCGTGGGCCCGTGAGTGGCCATGTGGGCCTGGGAGGCCGGATACTGTGCATGGGCTTGAATTGGAAAATAAAACACCTAAGTAAAACTAGGCTTGGACCTAGTAGGGTCTGGTCCCACCCTCTAGGGGGTGCTATGTATCCCCGACTGGTCTGAGTCGCCAATAAGAAAACCAATTTTTTTATAATTGAAGGTTAAATGAGCTTAAGTGTTTGTGAAATTGGTTAAGTGTGGGAACGTATATGCATAATACTAAGGGAAACTTAGAAGAAAGGAACCTTAGGAGAAAGCTAAGAAAAGAGAATAGAGAGGGTTTGGAAAAGGAAGAAGAAGAGAAAAAGTTGAGTAAAGAGAAAGAGAGATTAAGAGAAAGCAATGACAGAGCAGTAGTAAAGTATAAAAGAGAAGAAAAAGAAATAGAGGAGGCTGAAGATTAAGAAAGAAAAAAAATGGAGAAAGTTAGACGTCTGTATATTCTTTTATACTTCTAATTTTACTTTTAAGATGATCAATAATATTTTTAGACGTCTGATTTGTGCTTTTATTGCTATAACACATCTCCTCTTGCTATTTTGAGCTTAATTGATGTAATAAGGCATTTGTACACAATTGTATAGCATTTTCTTGCCTTAATCTCTTGTCATAAGAAGTAATTGATATAATGAACATGTTTACTTAATTCTTAATGACAAATTACATGTGTAAATATGTTCTCTATTCATGGAATGTTGCATGTGCTAATTTGACTAATTCTTGTGCAATGTTCATAGACTTAAAGTATTCTAATTTAATATTTAGTCAATTAATTATATCTTAATTATTCCTTAGGAATTAATCGCGAATTAAACTACTATTATGCCTCCCAATGAATGACCTGGACTCAACCAGTTAAAAAGAACTTAAAATCTAAAATGTTAGGTTAACTTGACCCTATACTATACTTACATCATTAATTCAAGTTAACCTAAGTTACTTTCTCATTCAATTAATTAAGCCTAAATAACTTAATTAACTGTGTTGAGGATTTAAACGATCACCCTCCATCCCATAACTTCCACCCTACAACTGCATCTCAACCCTACAACACACCTTACCAAACCCTTTAACCCTAGTTATCTCTAAGGATGGCTCCAACCACCAAGTAACCTTTCATTTTGGCACCATCAATCCTACCCCTAAGATCTCCTAACCACCCCCTATGAGCCATCTTAGCCATCCATCCCTTAACTACACCTATCCCCCTACCACTCCTATAAAAAGACCTACCCTACCACCAAAAAAAAATGCCATTGGCTTCATTATTCCACCATTCTTCCACCTACTATAGCTGGCCAAGAGAAGAAGGAGAAGAAGAAGATTAAGGGACACTTTGTCCCCTTGGTGCCTTCCCCTCTTCCCTTCTCTCTTGTGCCCCCACCAACCAGAGGTCCAGCCGGGCAAGGAGGACATCTAGGAGGAGGTCTTTTGGGTGGAATCCTTCCACCCTTGGAGGAGCAAGGGCACGCCCATCTAGGGCAGGACAAGAAGGACATACCTTGGAGGAGTACTTCAAGAAGGGATTAGGAGAAATCCTTTTCAAGCCAGGAGCAGCTGAGCTAGGAGAAAGTACTTTCTCCTCTTCACCAACATCACCAGGAAGATTTGTGTTTGCATATTTTTTGTATTTTCAATTATATAGTAGAAGCATTCCTCTGCTGGTCATTTTGTAAAACATTTTTTATTTTTAATCAAAGTTGCCTTTCCACCATTGTTTTGTTGCATTTTCTTGCTTTTACCATAGTGCACTTACACCCTCTCTCTAATTACCCTAGGTCTTCACGTACCTAGGGTGAGCTTAGGGAGTCACTTAGGTTTTAGCTTTAGCAAATTAGGCGCAGACTTTCTCCGCTTATTGCCTTATTTCTCGTTATTTCAAAAATCCTAAAAAATTTCATATTCAAAAATTATAAAAAGAAAGTTGATTTCCCGATATCAAACGAGAGTGTTTAATTTGCATTTCTGTCTCCCTTGGGACGACCCGAGTACTTTCCCAAGTACTAAGTTTTATACATTTTAAAAGCGATTGAAAGTGCATGTTACAACGATACAAACCCTAATTTCAAATCATGCATTTTTCGCAATCATGTACCTATTTCTGAGCCCTTGAAGAAACTGATTAGCTAAGGTATTAAGTTAATAGTGTTGGAAGTATGCAACTTGTTTTTATCCACCATCTAGTTTAAAATATTTTGAAACCTAAGTATCTAATATATTCATATTTAATTAAGTAATCCATGCCTAAGTAATGTTGGTTTGAGGGTAATTTGGGTTGGACTGCATTGGAATAGGTTAGTTTAGTCATGTGGCATCATTTTATAAATATTACATTTTTAGGGGTCTTTATGCCATATTCTTGTTATCTATATTTGGTGCTTTGATGTGCTTGCTTATATCTATGCAAGTACCATGTATGGACTTAAATGGAGCCCCATTCCAGGGCCGAATCATTTTGAGCTCATTTACCTTGTATAAGTTAAACTAATTCCTAAACCTTACTCCAATTAATCCTACCCCTAGCCTATTTGGAAACCTAATTTCCCACACCATAAACCCAACCTAACCTAGCCTAGCTCACCCTAGGATGGCCGGCTCATACACCTTATTTGTCTACCTATCATGGTCGGCCACCCAAGATAAACTCAAACACTTAGATCTTAAATCGTATGGCTAACCCAATTACCCAATCAAACCACATGTTGGCCGATCATGCATGTCTATTAAATCCTCAATGTGGATGTGAGAAAATGCATGATTTGTAATTCTGGTTTTTAAGTCGTTTAATATGCAAATGCGCACAACCTTTAAATTTATATTCCTAAATAGGTTGAGTATCTAGTGTCATCCAAGGAGGCTAATTTGTTAATTATCAAGATGTTCTCTATCTCTCTCTATCAAATCTCCTTTTTGTATTTTTGATTGTTGTGATTTTTTTAGGGTTTTTAAGAGTAATTAGGAAACGACAACAGAAATTATGCCTAAATATTGCGATCAGACATGAAAAGGATAGAAAAATCAACCTTCCCAAGCTCATCCTTGGCAAGTGCACCTAGGATAATTGGGAAGGATGTGTGTAACTAACAATTCAAAAGCACATAAAATGAAAACAAGTGAATTGAAGGGCAAACTTCACTTTGTTTTTATAATAAGTAGAAGAACAGGTATATTAATACAAGGCCTACTTGGAAAGCTCACTTGTGCGGAGAGATTCCACACAAGTAATTTCCAAGTAGATGAAAGCTTCTCTACTATAAAAATAAAGACAACAAAATGTCGAAGTAAAGAGTCTCCCAAATTGAAGTTGCTTTTGCTCCAAGAATGGCTGCTCCCAAACTTGAAGAAAGCTCCTTCTTCCTCCTTGAATGCTTCCTCTCTAGCTCCTCCAAGGGTGGTAGACGTCCACCCTCAATCCCTGCTTGGCCATCCTCCAAGTTGATGCTCCTTGACTTGGACACAAGGAAGGAGAAGAATGGAGTGAAGAGACTATAAGGGCATGGTAGAGGACCCTTGTAATGTGCACGTCCAAGCTCCTTCTTCCTTGGCCTTTAATGGTGATTTAGGTAAAGAAAAAAATGTAGTCATGGATCAAGAAAATGTGGTGGTTATGGGTGATATATATAGAATAAGGGGGATGGTTGTGGTTTTTTTGGAGGGAAATAAAGGGGTGTGTGGATGTTTTCTAAGGGAAATGAAGGGGTGCATTGATGGTTTTGGAGGGAAAAAAGGGAGGGAAATGAAGAGGTGCCTTTGGGCGGTAGTTATGTTATTTTTTGGAGGGAAAAAAGTGTCACCAATTTATGGTGGAGGTAAGTAGAGTAGGGAACTAGGTGGAGGAGAGTAGGAGGTGGACTTTGGAGCTAACTTACCTAGCTAAGGTTAGCGAGTAACTAGTCAAAGCTAAGAGTAGGTAGGAGGAGCTGACTTGAGCTAGTTTTTGCCTTCATGGAGCTAAGAAAGATTGATGACGAGGTTCCTATGAACTCAGCAACTAGCTCAGCTAGCTAGTTCTTTGCTAGTAGCTAAGCTGAGTAGAGTTCAGCTGAAAGGAGCTAACTTCAGCTTGTCTGGAGCTAAGGTGAGCTAGGGCTGAGCTTCCTAAAGACTCCTTACCTAGCTTAGCTAGTTAGTTCTCAACTAATAGCTAAGCTTGAAGGAGTTGAGCAGAATAGAGCTGGAGATGAGCTGGTCTAAGCTAGAATTCACCTAATTGATGTCTCTGCAACTAGCTTAGCTGGTCAGTCCAACGCTAGTAGCTAAGCTCCATGGAATTGAGCTTCCATGAGCAGGAGAGAGCTGAGGATGAGCTACGACCTAGCTGAGATGAGCTGGATACAACTACTGTGAGCTTCCATCTTCTACTTTTTCCTTTCACATTGTCAAAGTTTATTTGATTTCTACTGTGTCCTCATCCCTAACAAACAATACAAGTGCATAAATACATAAAATGAAGAAAAATCCTAACAACGAATGCCTAAACCCTTATCATGCATGAATGGCTAAATGAAACCTAATACACCGATGTGAATGCGGAAACCCTAGGAACTAACTGAAATATTAGCATAATAATGATGATAAACTTGTGTTTATCACACCCCATGCTTACCTTTTTGCTAGTCTCTTAGAAAAATTATTTTGCAAAATGGTATTAGGGAAAACTTTTTTTTTTTAGGAGTATATTTTTACACCCCATGCTTACCTTTTTGCTAGTCTCTTAGAAAAATTATTTTGCAAAATGGTATTAGGGAAAACTTTTTTTTTTTAGGAGTATATTTTTACGAGACATTGCTTGAATTGAAAAATAAGGAAGGTACGAGATTCATTTAAGATAAAACACCATGATTTATCCTTAGATCAAAAGGTTAGCATAAAACAGGATTTGTGTTTCCTTCCAAGAATTCAATTAATTTTCCCCTTCTTATCCCAATTATCCCGTCAACCGTTTTCGCAATAAGAACCTCCTTGACTTAAGAAATCGATCCAAAATTTGTGTGACGATGAAAAATCAAGTGTCAGTGCTTTGTGAATGGCCAACATTTTTTTTGAAATTATCTTTTGATGTTTTTGTTGTCTTCTATCCCATGCTTAGCCTCAGATTAACCTTAACAGAATTGTGTCAAAATCCTTGTCCCTATTATCGGTCCTTGAGGAGGCTCTTGCTCTGACACTATAAAAGCACTGTCCAAGAGACCTCTAGGAGTGTTTGTGGCGTAGATCACATAAAAGATGAGCACATTGTAGTATAGCGCGAAATACATCTCGAGCAAATAATTAATGGAACTGGTGAGTCTCGGTCGATCCCAGGGAGGCAAAAAGCACTTTTGATTTCATACGTTTGTTCTCAATATGATTACTAAATAGTATAGACACAATACATATATCAATCAAAGAGTTCAAACATGAATTGCATATATCTAACTAAACAAAGTTTAACATAAATGTAAACTACTTATGTAACAGAACAAGGGCACCAGAAGTGGTTCGTGGTGGCCTTCCGGAGAGGTTGGGAAGAGTATCAATGATTTGTCGGGGTGGCTCAACGAACGCTTCAGACGGAGGTGCAGAGACGGAAGTAGAGAAGATGGGAAGAAGAAGAAGAGAGAGGGGGTGTAGAAGGAGGAAGAAGATAGTAAGAGAATTCCTTTCAAAGGGGGCCCTTAGACCTCTTTTATAGCTTTAATGAAGGGCATTTAGGGTATTTGAGCCCTCAATCCCGTCCAAAGGCTTCAGATTAATCAGATCCATTGATTGGGAGATCAATGGGCCTGATTAAGCCTTCCAAATCCTTGCTTTATCCTCGATTTGTTCTGATGCTGCCACGTGGCGCTCTGTGCGCCCTTGGATCAAGATCCGACGGCTCCCCCTTGCCCGCTACTTTGCTCACTGCCCACCGCTCAACGCTCAAACGTGCCTCAACTCCTAACGCTCCTCAGCCATCCAATCTCTCGATCAGATGACTTAAAGAGAGTGCTCAGCACCGGCTGAATCCTAAAGGCACGCGTCATCACGAGCGTCTGCAACCAACGCTTCCACACCTGCCACGCATTCGCTGCTGATCCGCCCGATGAAGATCTAGTGGTCAACTACGCCCGTGCTTGCCGCTTCTCTTGATTTCACGCTGGGCGCACCTCGACCCACATCGTGCTTCATTTGTTAACCGCACTCTCTGCTGCGCTACGCGCATGGATTGTCGCACTTTCCAATTCCTGTGCGGCCACCCTCGACCGTTGGATGGGAATCCAACGGTTGAGATCTCACCCGTGCATGAGGAGGCGGCTAGAGGCGGGTGACATGGCTGCATTGTGACCGTTGGATGAAGATCTAATGGCCCACGGCTCTCCTTTCCAGATTGGGGTGCGGTGAGGGGCGGTTGCGATGACACCACATGGAGCCATCGTGGTCGTCCATCTTCTTCTCCTTGTATCTGATGATGAGGCCTCCAATTGAGTTGATTTATGCACATCATTGGATTGCGAACATCGATCTAGATCCATCCATGCCGTTGGATTTGTCATCTGAGGTCCGAATATTCTTCAATTTTCCCCTTGGTTCCTGCTTCTTCTGCGAACTTCCTAGGGTGCTGTGGGAGTCAGATTGATGTGCTCTTGGAGGTGTTGGACTCCTGTCGTTATTCCGAACTGATCCATAATGTTGGATCGGTCATCTGCAGTCTTAAATTACCTGCAATTATTAATACCTCTCAAATAGCACATTATTATGTATAAAACATATAGATCATCTAAGATGCAAAGTACGATGTGCATGCATGCAGAATGCCCATGTTAAGCTAGGTTCTACCTTAATTTAGGAGAATTAGGGCCTATGATTGCTGTGCAATCATATCCCCAATCCTAAATCTTGCTAGTCCCTAGCAAGTGTAAGACTAAATGCATTATATCAAGAATTTATCTAAGGGTTTATTTCTTTTTGTTTCATCCAAAAATTCAGAATCGAGATAACCATGAATATATAATATTGTAGCATCTGCAATGGATCCAAGTGAAGAGTCGATACACATTTAAAGCTTGTACCTGACCCCTAGTAAAATTCTGTTGGGATAGGCAAACCTCTTCTCTCGGGGATATAAACATTTCTCTGATTTTAGCCCAGGCATGTGTCTTAGGTAGAAGATGTGTGAGTTAACTGGATTTGTATTTGGTGGCTCACTCTCTTCTTGTGCCACATAGAGACTAGTATTTCAGAATCTAGATTTCTGGATTATTGAATAAATTAACTTAAAGAAAGGCTGGAAAATTGTGCACTCTTTAATCTTTTGTACTTTTTCTTTCTTTCTCTCTCTCTCTCTTTCTTTTCCTTTTTCTTTTTCTTCCTGAGCTCACATCTCACTAGATTTGCAGTAGTATTTGGTGGTCTTGCATGGCATTACCCTTTAATTAGGTTCTAAAAACCCTACGACTAAGTCAGACTCAGCCCATATTCAGGCGATCAGAAATATAGAAAAACATATTAAGGCTGTATTTGGTGGTTTGTAGGGATGGTAGATGTTTTTGCCTCAAAATACTTTGATTTACATAACTCAAACTTCTTAACATAACACTTTTTTTTTCCTTTTTCAAGCAAATACATCTTTTGTATGCTTATATATATATATATACTGGCACAATGTCGTTACCAACATAACATAATGCAACAATGTAACACAACATACATACTTTTATTCATGAAGCATTATTTGGGATTTTTGGGGATGACCAAGAGGATCTCAGGTGGCTAATTTGGTGGAAATGCCTACTCTCGGCACCAGGTAGGGAACGGATAGTACGACGTATTTCTGACCTTGACATCAGTACCATCCTTCAGCTGAGGATTCCGTAGAGGATGGTTGTGACCATCCACCTCAACCCTAGTTTTATTAGAACCCACTCTTTGTGTTTTTGCCTTATTTGGTGGCTCTCATACAGAATTTCTCACAAAATTAGTACGCAAGAACTGAGAACGAAACCTATGCCCATCTCTAAGTATTAAAGATTAAAGATTCCGTACACTAGCCCTAGAGCACCTGTAGACTCTCTACTCTCATCTCACGCATGTTTTGGTGGATATACTAGAAGATGGTTCACCTGACTCCCTGATTGTTGTCTAAGGGTTCAAGAGAAGAAGCAATGCTTCTTCTCGACAAGCTAGACATGTCTATCATTTTTCACAGTGGATCCATTACAAATTCTATAGGCAGATGTAAGGTTATACTGGATTCTAAGCTTAGGAATCTACTAAAGAATAAATCTTTAATAAAACCTCTTGATAAAACTATCTAATCCCCCACTTGTTGGCAGAAAATTTTCAGTTTTTATGGACTACCTCCTGATAGCGAAAATACGCGGTTTGTTAAAATACGTCGTTGTAACGCGTAAATCCGCTTTCGCTCTTAAATTTATAATCCTAGATAGGGAAGTATCTAGGGTCGTCCAAGGAGGCCAATTGTTTGCAATAGTGATTCTCTTGCTTGGAATATATCTCAACTTTCTTTTTGGTAATTTTCAATATACCATTTTTTTTATTTTTGAACGAAGGCAACATGCGAACTGATGGCGGGAAAAGTGTTTACACTTCGAATTAAATAAACTACTTCTAAAGTGGCAAGTAGAGCCTCTCCATAAGCTCACTCTAGGCAAGTGGAGGCCTAGAATAATTAGGGAGAGGGAGTGAAGAATGCTGAAGATAAGCAACTAGAAATGCAAACAAGAAATGCAAAGAAGGCAACTAGATAATTGAAAAAGTGTTTAACAAAAATGCCTAGTAGAGGAATGCTTCTACTACTAGAAAATTGCAATAAAGAAAGAAAACACAAATCCTCTAATTAGATGGTGAAGAAGAGGGCTTCTTGCTCCAAGGTTGGTGGCTCCCAAGCTTGAAAAGAATCCTTCAACTCCTTCCTTGCAGTACTCCGCCAAGGTGATGACCTCCAAGGCAAGCCCTAAGGGGGCGTGCCCTAAGTTTCTCTCCAAGGGTGGACGTCCACCCTAAGCTTTTCTCCTTTGCCTGGCCGTCCTCCTTGAAATGGGAGAGTCCTCCTCCTTGGCGTGGCTCAAGTTGAAGAGAGTGGGGAGAAGAAGGCACCAAAAGGGCTCGTGATGTGCCCCTTTAATCTCCTTCTCTACCCCTTCTTCTTGGCCGTAGGTATAGGTGGTTTAGGTAGAAAATATACTAAGGGAGGATGCTCAAAAATGGTGGTAGGTGGTGGATTTTTATAGAATAGGAGGGGGGCTAAGGTGCCCCTTGAAATGGAGGGCTAGGATGGAAGGATGAGGGTGGTTGGTGATCCTATGGCTAGGATGAGTTGGCGCCAACCCAAGGGGTGTTAAAGGGGGTGGTTATGGTGGTGTTGGTGTCTTTTGGTGGTGGAGAGACACCACCATGTTGGCGCCAACATGGGGTCTTCTAGAAGGGGGGTTAGGTGGATGGTGGAGATGGATTCAAGGGAGATTGTGTGGTGGAGATGAGGGGGGATTTTGGAGGGAAAAGTGGCGCCACTAAGGGGTGGTTATGGGTAGTTTTTGGCGCCACTTTTAGGTGTCTTTTGGAGGTGGTGGGTAGGTTAGGTTGGTGCCAAGTAGGTTAGCTCATGTGGAGCTTAGGTGTAGCTAGTTGGGTAGAGTTGGTAGGTGGGTTTTTGGGGTAGTACAAGCCAAGGAAGTTGGAGCATAGCTAAGATAAGCTAAGCTAAGCTAGCTTAGCTAATGGAGGAGTAGAGGAGAAGGTGTTGGAGCTAGGGTTTGGAGGAGGGAGCTGAGGAGAAGAAGTCTGGAGCTGGAGCTGGAGCTGGCTGCTGCTGAAGAGGCTGGCATGGGGCTACTCTAGCTGGCTTAGCTTGCTAGTTCTTTGCTAGTTGCTAAGCCAAGCTAAAGTGAGCTAGCTTCTACCAAAATGAGCTAAGGTGAGCTGGGTCTGGTGCTCCCGGGGAGAATCAAGCTGGTTGAGGCAGCTAAGGTAGCTTAGCTCAACTGAGTTGAGCTAAGCTGAGTCCCTGTGAGCTGGACTTGAGCTTCCTGAGCTGGGATGAATTCTTCTTCAGCTGGTTGGAGCTGAGTGGAGCTGGATGTAGCTGGATCTGAGCTGGGGTGAACTCCTGTCAACTTAGCCGAGCTAACTAGAGCTCCCTGTGAACTAGTGGGAGCTGAGATGAGCTAGACTCAGCTAAGTTGAGCTGGATCTGAGCTGACTTGAGCTAGGGTGAGCTAAGGTGAACTCTCTTGAGCTGCCATCCAACTGAGATTAGCTGAATGGAGCTGGGATGAGCTAACCCTAGTTCAAGTAAGCTAGGTTCCAGCTGCGGTGAGCTAGATCAAGCTGAGGTGAGCTGGATCAAGCTGAGGTGAGCTGGATTAGGCTGAGTTCCAGCTAGTCTGGGCTTCTCCTTCACCATTTGCCTTCCTGAGTGCTAGGGTTTTAGGGATCTGTGCATCTGTACATCCCTAACACTCACAAAAACTCATTAAAATGACAATAAAAAATGCAATGCATGCCTATCCTAATTTATGCCTAAATGCAACCCAAAAACCCGTTTGCGGAGTAAAATCCTAAGAGCTAGGTTAGTTTTAAAGCATAAAAATGATGATAAACTGGCGTTTATCACACCCCCATGCTTATCTTTTGCTAGTCTCTTAGCAAAACATTAATTTTTTTGGAAAATGGAATTTTTGGGAAATCTAATTTTTTTTTGACTTTTGAGGAGAAAAAGAGATTAAGGGACCTTGGTAGATTAAAACACAGGAGATACGGGATTTGTTGAAGATAAACATCAGGATTTGTTTTTGGATCCAACCATTAGATAGAACGGGATCAATATATCCTCAGAAAATTCACAAATTAACCCCTTGTTAATTCAAATGACTTGAAATGTTTGTTTTTAGGATTTTTCTGGCTCGTGAATCTGATTCGCAACTTGCAAATTCCTTTAAAACCTTGTGTCTGTGCTTGTGAAAAGCCAACCTTTATAAGGACGTGTTATTTTTTTTTTTTTTTTTCTCTCCCCCATGCTTATTTTTAGCTTAGTCTTACAACAGATGTGTCGGTATCATCATTCCCGTTACCATTCCTCGAGGGCGCTCTGGCGCCAGTACTTCGGGATAGCACTGTCCATGACACCACCCAGGAGCTCACAACCCCAAAACACGATGCGGTGACAAGGGGCGCTCCAAACAAACTCAAGCTCTTGCTCCGACGCTATAGGTAGAGCACCGTCCAAGACACTTGAGCTGCTGAAATGCGCTTTAATGCTCCGTCTAAAGATATGAAATATAGATATAGAGCAGCGCCGAGGTGGTAACATGTTGACATCGTGTCCTCAAAGAAGGTTTTTTCCATCTTCTCGACGGTGGGAACTCAAACCAATGATCTGCTTTAGACTTTTACTAAATCCAAACAAGGGAGTTTTTTCAAATTTTTAGTTATTTTTAAGTGTTGGCTTGTGTGTGAAAATTGACACAAGAAGTTTCTCAAGAACCGCAGGTTTTTGAATCAAAAACTAAGTCAAATACTTTCCATATTACAAAATAGGATCAAGTCACCTGAACTATCATGAGTTCAGGTGGAATTTTAGAGAAGGATATCTGATCTAGTCTAAAATAGACCCTGGAATTCTAATGATCAGATCCATATCATCATCCTTAGTTTGTTAAAGATTAAATCCCATTGTACCAGAAGTGAATTTTTCGACCTTAGTCCTGATTTCAAAATTTTTCCTCAAAAAGTTTTCAACATTTTTTTTTTTTTTTGGGTATGCAAGCAGGAAATAAATTAAAGAAAATTGCATGTTTTTAGGTTTTAAACATCCTAAATCGATCGTAAAAATTTAAAAACACCCCCCCATGCTCAAGATATGCCATGTCCTCATGCATTAGGAGGGAAAAGGAATTACCTTAGTGAAGAACGGTCAGGTTTAGGATGAATAAAACCTGGAAAAAGAAGAAAAAAGGAAAGCAAGAAAAAAAATGATGGGTTACCTCCCATCCAGTGCTATCTTTTACGCCATTCAGCCGGGCGTGAAGGTATGCACAGAAGACGGAAAATCATGTAAATAATTGGACACTTGGATGCCCGCAAAAAAGGTGTCTTCGTCTAGATCCCTAGAAAATTGATTAGAAATAATATTGGGATCAAAGTGAGATGGAAATTGATAAGTGTGGCCCGAGTCTGGCCATGGTTTTAATTCAGGTTGGGTGCCAAACTCGGGCGGGGTTGGTGGCAGGTCCGTAAGAAAGGGGTCGGGGAAGGAATGGTGAGTTAGTGTGGAAAAATTAGGTGCGTGAATAGTGGGTGGGTTAGGGGGGGTATCAGGAACAAATTTGGAGTCAAGACAAGTTTCCGGATCACAGATCTCGCCGACCACTGAGTCTGAATCAGAGTCCTCAAAAAAACTGTGGTCGGTAAGGGTATCTATTAACATTGTCTCCTCCACCATATTAGAAATTTCAGTATCTGAGTCCTCAAAGAAGTTATCATCATGGAATCTCCTGGAGGATTTAAAAATATCTAAGGTGATAGTTTGGCCTGCACAGTTGATATCCATTTTGCCTGTGTGGCAATTGATATTTGCCTTTGCAGCAGCCAAAAAGGGGCGTCCAAGGATTATCGGGGAGTCCAGTAATGATTCGGGTGCCTCAATGTCAAGAACCAGAAAGTCTGCAGGGAAGACACAATTCTGGACCTTGACTAATACATCCTCGACAATCCCACGAGGTTTGATTGTAGATCGGTCGGCTAATTGCAGGGTAACCTCGACGGGTTTTAATTCACCGATCTGAAATTCTTCGAATAAACTTGTGGGAATAATATTTACAGAGGCACCAAGATCAAGGAGGGCGCGATTAAATGTAGTGTCATCAATAATTACAGAAATTAAAGGCGCCCCCGGATCTTTCATCTTAGGAGGCAGCTTACTCTGTATGACAGAGCTTACTGTCTCTGAAAGATGCACCTGTCCTAGATTTTTAGCCTGCCTTTTAGGAGTACAAATATCCTTCAAAAATTTAGCATAGGCAGGTATATATTTGATGGCATCTAGGAGAGGAATATTGATATGAACTTGCCCAAATAGCTCCATGAGTTCTTCTGTAGTGGGCTCAGATTTCTTTTTTTTGTTGGTGGTGGGGTAGAGGGCTTGTGGGAAAGGGACAGGAATCTTGTCTTGAGATTTTTGTTGTTCTTTTTCTTCCTGATGGGGAGGTGGGGAGTCAACTTGCACATGTATCTTACCAGGTTCGTGCGAAGGCTCGGGGTTAGTGGTGGTTTTCCCACTCCTCAAGGTAACTGCATGTGCAGTCGGATTATTATTTGGAGGAGGTGGGGGGGCCTGTGATTGCAGGAACCTGGGCGGCTGCTGAGGTGGATTAGGAGGAGGCTGATTTGGATAATGTGGATTTCTGCCCATATAATGGTTTCCTTGGTGATTAGGGTTGGGTATGGGTTGGGACGGAAGATGTCCTACAGGTCCTTGCGTGGGAGTAACCCCAATCTGATTGTTCAGATTTGTGATGTTGCGGGTTACTTCCGTCATTTTTGTTTGCATATCCTGCAGGGTTCGCAGCATCTGGGCATTGATATCTTGTTGGGATGGCCCAGGATGGAAGTTTGGATTCAACCCATACCCATTAAAATGATATGGTTGGGAGGAAACTTGATTATTCCAGGAGTAGTTCGGTAATTTTTCCAATTGGAAGAATTTTTAAAGGGCTCCTGGATGGCAGAAATATTTTGAGTGGGGTTAAGATCTGGATAGTTGTAGTTCCCCAGTGAATCATGGGCAACCTCAGAATAATCAGCAGGGGTAGTGTTGAGATTGTGCAAATTTTCTCTTTGTGGAAAGTTAGGTTGGGTTAGATGTGGGTGTGGAGCTTGAGTTGAAGTGGCTAGTCTTTCCTCAATTTTCTTTTGATTAATATGCATCTGGTCGAGTTTTTGAGCAATCAATTGAAGATCGTCTTGGGTGACAGGGATAGATTGAGTGCCTATTTCATGAACACCGAACTGCGGGTTTTGGGTTCTGCAAAATGTGTTCATGGAAGCTTGATTAAATGAGTTTTCAATCATTTCTTCGAACAGGTCATAGGCACTTTCTACATCTTTATTTAAAAAGTTGCCGCCACACGAGGCGTCGACAAACTATCGGATTTGATCTTCTAATCCATGATAGAAGATTTGCACGAGCTGCCATAAAGGAATCTCGTGGTGCGGGCAACTTCTTAAAAGGTCTTGAAATCTTTCCCAAGAATCATGGAAAGTTTCACCAGATTTTTGGTGAAAGGTCGTAATAGATCTTCGTAAGGAATTAGTACGACCTATGGGAAAGAATTTCTTGAGGAAGGCACTCTTGAGTTGAGGCCATGTTGTAATGGGTCGGCCAATGGTCCTGAACCAATAAGCAGCCTTATCTTTAAGAGATAATGGAAAAAGCCGCATCAGCCATATGTCTTCTTGCACATTTCGGGAACGGGTTGTCTGTGCAAGAAGAGTTAGTTCTTCAAGGTGGCTGAAAGGGTCTTCCCTAGGAAGGCCATGAAAGTGTTTAATCAGGTTCAGGACGGCTGGCTTGATCTCAAAGTCCCCCTCCGGTATGACCACCCCTGGTCGTTCCTCATAATAAGACGGATCATAGAAATCTTTTAGAGGAACAACAGGCTGCTGACGGGGTGGTGGGTTTGGCCTTGGATTGGCTAGGTTTTGGATGTTCCTAGTCAATGTTTGTTGATTGGAATTTAATTTATTAATCTGATCGGCCATCAATTTTAAAAGATCAGGTAGGGGGTCTTGATGTTGTGTGTGGGGCAACTCAAGATTGGGGAGCTCTAAGTGTGGGAAGTTACTGGTGGTTGGGTTTTGGGTGGAAGGGTTAGAATTAGGGTTAGAGGTGGGGTTAGAGGTAGACGTGGAAGGGTCAGTGGACCTATTTTGTTGTGTTTCCATTTTTTCAGGAGAAGACAGAAAAAGTGGTCTTTTTACGTGGGGGGCGAAATCAAATGGTCCTTCCAAGTGTGGATTTTGAGACCGTCGCCCATGCATAAAATGGAAGAACGGGGAGGGGAGGAGAAGAGAAAGAGATGAGAGAAAGTGTGCAATTCAAACAAACAAAAACTAGACCTAACTTAATTGTGACTCCCTAATAATAACCTAAGACTTGGTCTATATAGGAAATAAGTTGTCAATAGTGAATACCCGTTCTATCAACAAATCTAGCCAAGTTGCTTAAGGGGAGATTTGGGCCCAAACGTTTCCCAGGGAAAACCCCAGGTGCTTGTACAAACCCGCGCCTGGTCGTTTGACACGGCCCCTCAGCCTGAACACCAGATATAGATGACAGAATTGGTACTAACTAAAGAAAACTTAAGACCTAAATAGCAAGCCTAAGTTGATAAAGCCTTAGGGGTCAAGTTGCTACAAATTTTAATTAGGTCTAGGATTCTATAGTGCACACGGAATGTGGAGGGCGTTTATTGGGTTGTTGCCCTGTTATTTGATTTTTTTTTTTGTGTGCAGGAATTGGAGAGTGGCTCCAATGAAAATCAAATTGTCACACAATTTTTTTATATTTTTGTCTTTTAGGATGTGATTTAATTAAATGAATTTTAGGGTTTTTCTCTTTAAGTTTTCAAACAAGTTTGAAAGTTCACAATCAAAGGAAAGACAAGTTGTATGTGTGATTGTATATTTCCTTTTAATTGAGTCTCTAAAGAGAAAGAAGAAACCCTAAACCAATTATCCCTGAGATAGAAATTTAACTACCAATGAATTATTTTTAGCTTTCAGAATTAGGTAGTGGTCCAAACAAGTCAAATAACACCACTACTTTGAAGAAAATCAAACAAGGATTCCAGAAAAGATTTTTCTAAGATTTTAGGAATTTGTTTGATAATAGTTTTGAATTTTTAATTGTACTGGTGTCAAAGTTCAGAAATAATACCTGAGGGTATTATAGATTTTTCAGTATTACCCCCGACCTCAGAAAATTTTTATGATTTTATATGATATGTAAAATTTCACAGGGATTCCAACAAGATAAATTTCACAAAAATTAGATGAGTATAAAAATTCTGAAAATTCACGGACAGTAGCAAAACAGGAAGATTAGAGGGTGTGACCCCTCTGTAATCCACGAATTTTTAAAAATTAAATACAAATCCAATTGATCTGAAATTCGGAACAGATGTTCCAAACTTAATTGGGAATCACTCTATGAAATTTTATGATTTTAGGAGGCCTGTAGTGTTAGGAATCGATTTTTCAAGTCTGGATAGAAATCTAGACCCGAAAAATAGAACACCAATACTTGCAATGGAATGGTGCTAAAGAAGCATACAAGCAAACAATGATTTTAAAATGCACCACTCCACTTAATTTAATTGTTTAGGGTCCTGAAAGCCAAGTTTAATATATTTTTGGTAGTTTTAATTAATTATGTGACTAGAAAGAGGAACCAACCTGAATTTTCGCGGGAAGAAAAGGATCATTAAGCTCTCGCTTCCAGATTCCCGCTTTCCCGCTGTAGTTCCTGCACACACAAAAGAAAGAAAGAGAAGGGGATGAGATCCACTTCAAGCAAGAGAAAATGAGTTAATGCAAAGCCGTGCCTCCCCGGCAACGGCGCCAAAAAGTGATAGCGAAAATACGCGGTTTGTTAAAATACGTCGTTGTAACGCGTAAATCCGCTTCCGCTCTTAAATTTATAATCCTAGATAGGGAAGTATCTAGGGTCGTCCAAGGAGGCCAATTGTTTGCAATAATGATTCTCTTGCTTGGAATATATCTCAACTTTCTTTTTGGTAATTTTCAATATACCATTTTTTTTATTTTTGAACTAAGGCAACATGCGAACTGATGGCGGGAAAAGTGTTTACACTTCGAATTAAATAAACTACTTCTAAAGTGGCAAGTAGAGCCTCTCCATAAGCTCACTCTAGGCAAGTGGAGGCCTAGAATAATTAGGGAGAGGGAGTGAAGAATGCTAAAGATAAGCAACTAGAAATGCAAACAAGAAATGCAAAGAAGGCAACTAGATAATTGAAAAAGTGTTTAACAAAAATGCCTAGTAGAGGAATGCTTCTACTAATAGAAAATTGCAATAAAGAAAGAAAACACAAATCCTCTAATTAGATGGTGAAGAAGAGGGCTTCTTGCTCCAAGGTTGGTGGCTCCCAAGCTTGAAAAGAATCCTTCAACTCCTTCCTTGCAGTACTCCGCCAAGGTGATGACCTCCAAGGCAAGCCCTAAGGGGGCGTGCCCTAAGTTTCTCTCCAAGGGTGGACGTCCACCCTAAGCTTTTCTCCTTTGCCTGGCCATCCTCCTTGAAATGGGAGAGTCCTCCTCCTTGGCGTGGCTCAAGTTGAAGAGAGTGGGGAGAAGAAGGCACCAAAAGGGCTGGTGATGTGCCCCTTTAATCTCCTTCTCTACTCCTTCTTCTTGGCCGTAGGTATAGGTGGTTTAGGTAGAAAATATACTAAGGGAGGATGCTCAAAAATGGTGGTAGGTGGTGGCTTTTTATAGAATAGGAGGGGGGCTAAGGTGCCCCTTGAAATGGAGGGCTAGGATGGAAGGATGAGGGTGGTTGGTGATCCTATGGCTAGGATGAGTTGGCGCCAACCCAAGGGGTGTTAAAGGGGGTGGTTATGGTGGTGTTGGTGTCTTTTGGTGGTGGAGAGACACCACCATGTTGGCGCCAACATGGGGTCTTCTAGAAGGGGGGTTAGGTGGATGGTGGAGATGGATTCAAGGGAGATTGTGTGGTGGAGATGAGGGGGGATTTTGGAGGGAAAAGTGGCGCCACTAAGGGGTGGTTGTGGGTAGTTTTTGGCGCCACTTTTAGGTGTCTTTTGGAGGTGGTGGGTAGGTTAGGTTGGTGCCAAGTAGGTTAGCTCATGTGGACCTTAGGTGGAGCTAGTTGGGTAGAGTTGGTAGGTGGGTTTTTGGGGTAGTACAAGCCAAGGAAGTTGGAGCATAGCTAAGATAAGCTAAGCTAAGCTAGCTTAGCTAATGGAGGAGTAGAGGAGAAGGTGTTGGAGCTAGGGTTTGGAGGAGGGAGCTGAGGAGAAGAAGTCTGGAGCTGGAGCTGGAGCTGGCTGCTGCTGAAGAGGCTGGCATGGGGCTACTCTAGCTGGCTTAGCTTGCTAGTTCTTTGCTAGTTGCTAAGCCAAGCTAAAGTGAGCTAGCTTCTACCAAAATGAGCTAAGGTGAGCTGGGTCTGGTGCTCCCGGGGAGAATCAAGCTGGTTGAGGCAGCTAAGGTAGCTTAGCTCAACTGAGTTGAGCTAAGCTGAGTCCCTGTGAGCTGGACTTGAGCTTCCTGAGCTGGGATGAATTCTTCTTCAGCTGGTTGGAGCTGAGTGGAGCTGGATGTAGCTGGATCTGAGCTGGGGTGAACTCCTGTCAACTTAGCCGAGCTAACTAGAGCTCCCTGTGAACTAGTGGGAGCTGAGATGAGCTAGACTCAGCTAAGTTGAGCTGGATCTGAGCTGACTTGAGCTAGGGTGAGCTAAGGTGAACTCTCTTGAGCTGCCATCCAGCTGAGATTAGCTGAATGGAGCTGGGATGAGCTAACCCTAGTTCAAGTAAGCTAGGTTCCAGCTGCGGTGAGCTAGATCAAGCTGAGGTGAGCTGGATCAAGCTGAGGTGAGCTGGATTAGGTTGAGTTCCAGCTAGTCTGGGCTTCTCCTTCACCATTTGCCTTCTTGAGTGCTAGGGTTTTAGGGATCTGTGCATCTGTACATCCCTAACACTCACAAAAACTCATTAAAATGACAATAAAAAATGCAATGCATGCCTATCCTAATTTATGCCTAAATGCAGCCCAAAAACCCGTTTGCGGAGTAAAATCCTAAGAGCTAGGTTAGTTTTAAAGCATAAAAATGATGATAAACTGGCGTTTATCACCCCCCCATGCCTAAGTGTTTACATGTCCTCATGCATGAATAAAAGAAATAAGGCAAGGAGTATGTGGATAGAAATCACCTGAAATTGCTTCTGAGTTGTCGTTCAGCTCATGCCATCACTGCAATGCCATACACAATATGGAAAACAATATGCGAAACAATATGAGAAAATGAAATATGCTATGTATATATGTATACGTGCTGAGCTTAACACCTCCAGCTGGGCAACTCATCAGTTACATGTCCTCGAGAAGATGTATCATTTCGTCATCAGAAGGAGGTTCCTAGGCAAAGAATGGTTTCAGGCGTTGGCCATTAACCATAAAAACATGCCCAGATTTCGGGTCTCTAAGTTGGACCGCCCTGTTAGGATATGAGTGGACCACCAGAAACGGCCCAGTCCATTTGGACTTGAGCTTTCCTGCAAAGAATTTGAGTCAGGAGTCAAACAACTAGACCTGCTGGTTAGGTGCGAACTCCTTCCTTCGGATGTGATGATCATGGAAAGCCTTTGTCTTGTCTTTGTATATTTTTACATTCTCGTAAGCTTCTTGCCTAATTTCCTTTAACCCACTAAGCTGCAGCTTCCTTTCATAACCTCCGGCCTCAAGGTTAAAATTACACTTCTGCACTGCCCAAAAGGCACGATGCTCCAGCTCCACAAGAAGGTGACGGGCCTTTCTATACACCATGCGGTATGGCGACATTCCGAGCGGGGCCTTATACGTGGTCTAATATGCCCATAGTGCATCAATCAACTGATTGGACCAATCCTTCCTATCAGGTCTAACCATCTTTTGAAGGATAAGCTTGATTTGACGGTTTGATACTTCAGCCTGCCCATCGGTCTGTGGGTGATACGGGGTAACAATGCGATGCTGCACCCCGTATTTCTTCACTAATGACCTGAAATGGGCATGGATGAAGTGACTTCCCCCATCGCTTATCACGACACGGGGAACTCCAAATCTCACAAAAATGAATTCCTGGACAAAGGATATAATAGTCTTATGATCAGCTCATCTTGCCGGGATAGCTTCTACCCACTTTGAGACATAATCTACTACAAGGAGTATGTACTCAAAGCCAAGCGAGTTCAGGAAGGGGCCCATAAAGTCGATACCCTAGACGTCGAACACTTCTATGACCAGAATGGATTGGAGATGCATCATATCTCTCCGGGTCATAGAATCGACCACCTGGCATTGCTTATAGCACTTGTCAAATTTGTGTGTATCTTTGAAAATGCTTGGCCAGGAAAATCCCAACTGCAAAATCTTTGCAGCGGTCTTTCAGCCCGAGAAATGACCCCCACAAGCATCGTTGTGGCAGAAGGATAGCACACTAGAGATTTCCTAATCAAGGATGCAGCTACAAATGACCTGATCAGCCCCAATGCGAAAGAGCAGTAGGTCGTCCCAAAAATAGAATTTAGCCTCTGATATAAATTTGAGTTTTTGATCCTTGGATAATCCCGCAGATAGCCTTCCTGCGATGAGATAGTTTGCTATATCAGCATACCAAGGAAACTCAACAGAGTTGATAAACAGCAGAGACTCATCTGGAAATCAATCTGATATCGGCGGGGAGTACAGAATGTAGTCTGGGTCTAGCCGGGACAAGTGATCTACCACAACAATATGTGCTCCAGCTTTGTCATAGATCTCAACATCAAATTCCTGCAAAAGAAGGATCCATTTGATAAGGCGGGGTTTGGTGTCCTTCTTTGCCAACAAATGCCGGAGGGCGGAATGGTCAGTGTAGATGATAACTTTGCACCCGAGTAAGTATGACCTAAATTTCTCCACCCAAATACTACAGCTAGCAATTCTTTCTCAATGACTGTACGCTGAGCCTCGTTCAGCATTTTGTTAGCGTAGTATAATACGAATGGATGCCTCTCCCAACGCTGGCCAAGAACTGCTCCGACAGTGAAGTCGAAGGTGTCACACATCATCTTGAAGTCGAGAGACCAGTCGAACGGTTGGAGAATAGGTGCACTTGAGATAGTGCTTCACAAGGTCTTGAAAGCGCTGAGACACAAGGAGTCAAAATCAAAGGGCGTGTCAGTTACCAGAAGATTTGTTAATGGACGAGCAATTTTCTAGAAATCTCAAATGAATCTTCGATAAAATCCAGCATGCCTTAAAAATGATCTGATTTGCCTGACCGAGCTAGGCAGAGGTAATCACAAAATGATTTCAAATTTAGCTCGGTCGACCTCGAGTCCATTAAAGGAGATCTTGTGACCTAGTACGATGCCATCCCTCACCATAAAATGGCTTTTCTCCCATGAAAGTATTAGGTTAACCTCTATACATCTCCTCAGGATCCTTGTGAGGATATCAAGACAAAATAAAAAATCATCTCCAAACATGGAGAAGTCATCCATGAACACTTCTACGTAGTCTTCGATCATGTCTGAAAAGATGGCCATCATGCATCGCTGAAAAGTAGTTGGTGCGTTGCAAAGGCCGAAAGGCATTTGCTTAAAAGCGAATGTTCGGAAGGGACACGTAAAAGTTGTCTTGTCTTGATCTTCAGTGTTAATTGCTACTTGATTGTACATGGAGTATCCATCCAGGAAGCAGAAGAAGCTACTCCCGGCCAGCCATTCTAGAATCTGATCAATAAAGGGTAAAGGAAAATGATCCTTTTTGGCAGCTGAGTTTAGCTTCCTGTAATCAATGCAAACCCGCCAAGAAGTCGTGGTGCGGGTCGGGATGGATTCACCCAATTCAGTTTTTAGTACAGTGAGTCCCGCCTTTTTGGGCACAATTTGAATGGGACTCACCCACTGGCATTCGGAATTAGGATAGATAATGCCTGCGTCCAGCCATTTAATGATCTCCTTCTTGACAACCTCCAACATATTTGGATTTAGGCGTCACTGAGGTTGTCTCAATGGTCTCACCCCTTCATCAGTGTAGATATGGTGAGTGCAATATGAGGGGCGAATCCCGTGGAGATCGATAATGCCCCACCTGATAGCAGCCCTATGTGCTTGTAGAATAGAGATTAATTGGTGTTCCTAGTCTAGAGTCAAGTAAGCATTGATAATCACAGGATATGTCTCACTTTCTCCCAGAAACATGTACTTAAGTGAATCAGGTAAGGGTTGTAACTCAAGTAGCAGAGGGTGGGGAGGGGGTTTATGCAGGGGAGGAGAGGAAACAATAGCAGAAATATGCTGATCCTGATTACTGGAGAATCCACCTACAGTGGTCATGCAATCCTGCCTTAAGATATCATGCTGAATAGGACAGGATAGTCAGGATCAGAGGTGTTAGGAGCAGATGAACACCCATGATAGCCAGATCCATGGGATGAAATGTGTATATCATTAGTCTCAGACCCGTGTGGATCGCGATCTAAGACCCTTGATAGTGAAGATGAATGTGCCATTGGGTCGCTGCAGAGGAGCCCAATGTTCCCACAGAAAGTTGAATGTTTGACTTCACTATCCTCCTCGATTAAATCTCAACCAAAGTTCTTTGATGCCTTGAAAATGTCTAGTCTAAGCTTTTCATTCCCTAAGGCAATCTCCAAGTACCCTGATGCACAGTCGATGTTCGCGCAGGCGATTGCCAAGAACGAGAGACCTAAAATAATCGGTGCATCACGGAGATTAGGAGGAACCTCCATATCAACAACAAAAAAGTCTGCTGGAAAGCAGAATCCTTGGACTTTTACGATCACATTTCCAACCACCCCCCTCGGTGTTTCCATCGATCGATCAACCAACATATGGTAACTGTTGTCACGTTTTGATTCGGGTTTAAAGCGTACCACGTTGTAGTATAACCGACAAAACGTTTAAGCAAATATAAAGAATTTTATTACTCGAAAAACTAGAGTATCCGAGGTCGAACACGGGGAGCAATCTCAGTACTTTTTAAAACCAAAGAATACAACTGTTAAATGAAAATGATTGATTCAAAGAGAGAATTTTAAAAGGATTTGTGAAAGAAAAATAGAATTGGACGTCTGATTTCTGTATCAGACGTCTTAAATGTAATCCCCTTTCTCTCCTCTTCTTCGTGGCTCTTCTTCTCCTTTGCACTTCTTTCTCTTTCTACCTTTGCTTGAAGGCTTCTTCTTCCTGCCTTTGTTTCTTTTCTCTTATTTCTTCTCCTGCCTTGGTCTTCTTCCTTGTCTTTGTTTCTCTACGAAAGCTTCTCCTTTCTCTGCTACCCAGCCTCTTCTTTCTTCTCTTCCCTTGCTGCACCGGCTAAGTGTTCGCTTTTTCCTCTGCTCCTTCTTTCCTGCTCAAATCACAGCCAATGCAAAACCTACCCCCGTCCCTCTACCCAAACGTCTCTCTCTTTCTCTGCAATTCACCCAAGGATGCTCTCCCAGAGCCACACGGGTAATCGGGTCGGCTTCGCACCCAGGACCAGGCGCACCGGCAGGTGGTGATGCACGAGGAGTGCTCAAGGTTAGGGTCGAGTCGGATCCCGCCAGATCTGCGAGGTCAAGCCGCGGACGAGGCGAGTGTGAGGGTAGGTGAGGGACCTCACCCCTGTGCTTATGGAGGCAGTGAGCTTAAAACACAAAAATAATTTATACTATACCTGTGTTTTGCGCTTCCACGATGTGGGACTATCTGGTCAGTTCTGATTTCGCGCGCGCCCGCAGAGCTTTTGTCGTGCAATTGCCCCAGCTACTGGCTTCGCAGCGCGACTTGCTGGCCTCAGTCGCTTCACAACACTCGCGTGAACCTGCTACACCTGCAGCCTGGGAGCCCTGGTGCCTGAAGCTGCTACGAGCTCCTCGCTGCTTCGACCGTCAATGGCGGCAGGAGCTGCAACCTGTCATACACAAGAATGGCCTATTGGCCCAATCAGATTAGCTAGAAACCTTCACCATGGCACGGCGAAGATGATGCGCGGTGCTGTAGGCCGCAGGTTGGCCTAGGCGTGCGTGCCTAGGTCAACCTGTGGTCGGAGGTGTAGGGTTGTTCGGGGGGCAACTGTGGAGGTCTAGAGTGGCAGTGGAGGGGCGGAATGAAGTCCTGGTGGTGAGGCGGAGCTCACGAGAAGGTTGGCGAGTCGTGTGGAGGGGCGGAGTGGTGTGGGCGGCTCGCCAGAGGGCGGTCGGAGGCAAGGACGATGGAGGTGGTTAGGCACTGTCGGGGGGTAATTGGATAAAATAGCAGGGGGGAAAAGAGAGAGGAGAGGATGAAGAGGGTATCTGGAGTGATCTGGAAGGAAGGGAGGCAGCGGAGTGGACGGCGCTTAACTGCCGTCGTCGGGGTAGACGGACAGGGGCACGCGCGCTTGGTACGGTGCGACGTGGGAGGAAGCGACGAAGTTGACTCTGCTGCTGGTATGACAGCAGAGCGACGAGAAGGAGGGGAGGAGGTCGCCGGAGCTTGCGGGTCTTTTGGCCGGAGATGGGAGAGAGGAAATTTGAGGGGATCGCCGTCAAAATCAAGCTTGCCTTCAGCGGTCGGAGGTGTAGTCCCTTTTATAGGCACTGGGCCAGTTGTTCAGGGTGTGGAGGGCACGCAATCGTCTGAGGTCGGTCGCCAGAGATGGAAAGAGGTTAAGATACCCAAATCTCTTGTGCATTTGCACGAGAGATTGGGTTCACACCAGAGATTGTGATTGGCCGTAGATGGAAGGGAATTCCTCAGAGAATCTCCCTTCCATTTCTGGGAGGGAATCTCTGAGGGATTAGAGAGTAATCCCTCTCTAAACCTCGCCGGAGCTTGGTTCTGCCCTAACAACGGTGGCAGGACTGGTTTGCAAAGGGGACGAAGAACTTAGGGAGCTCTCTGCAAAGATATTCAAAAGATAGGGACCACATTGTGATTTGGGTGTACTAAATTACAAAGTAGGTCAAGATGACCTCCCCATAGGTCCAAATTTTGGTACAAACCTAATTTTGACCTAAGGAATCCAATGGTGAAGTTGGATTTTAGGTTTGACCTCGTTTGACTGGACATTTTGCGTAAAAACCCAAATTAGATTAATTGAAGAGCTAGGACCCTAATATAGGTCAAACTGGGTTCCAAAGGCCAAATTAAGTGTTATAAACCCTAGAGGATGTTTTTTCATGATTTTTAGAGGGTTTACTTGATTTTTATTCTGACCGGAACCTTATTAATTTAAGCGGGTCTGTTTTAGGGTTACCAAGTGTCATTTAATTCTTAGATTGCACGTAAACCCATTTCTGATTTACTCAACCCACTTTTTATCTCATTTATACCATTTAACCTATGTTTTTCCTCTGAGGAATCCTGTTTATGTACTGCAATGGTAAAATTACAGTTTTAACCTTTATTTCATGTTTTCTTCTCAGAGACTTGTTCCTTCAGTTAAGCCTTCTTTTAGGTTATGTAGGAGCTTTTATCTTCTTTATTGGGTCAAAATGAGCTAGTTATGGCTCATGATGAGGCTCTCATTAGTAACTGAGGTGGGCTTTAACTCCCCGAATCGAAATCGATCAAATACTGTGGCGGGAGTTAGGTTGATGGACAACCCCAAATCAAGAAGGGCCCTATCAAAAGGGGAATCCTGCAAAAAGTAGGAAATCACTGGTGTGCCCAAGTCCTTTTTCGGCGGTAAGTCGGCTAAGATAACAGAGCTGGCTTCCTCAGATAATAACACCTGTCATCCGATTCTCTAATGTCGCTTTGGAATACAATAGTCCGTGAAGAACCTAGCAACAGCGGGGATGTGATCTATTGCTTCGAGGAGAGGGACCCAAATGTGAACTTCCTTGAACATAGATTTCAGGTCCTCAAAATTCCAAGTGTCCTTTTTCCATGATAAATCTCGCGTTAGAGCCGCGAGAAAAGGAATGGGAATTTCAGGGTCTAGGGGCTTCTTTCCTTTATCAAATAAAGATGGCTTATGTGAGTAAGAGGGTTGTGTGCCATCTTATGGTAGAGCGTAGGAAAAATCATTACACGCTTGCCTAGGTAGCGGGTCCTGTGTAGTCTTTCCACTCCTTAAGGTGATAGCTTTTGCATCAGCGTGCTATCCGTGAAAGGGCAGAGGAGCGGGTTGGTCTGGATACACAAGGTTTGGCAATAGAGGTGGCTAACTGAGCCCATAACCAGGTGATGCGGGAGGTGCTTGTAGAACAGTGTGTGCCTGCCCCTGTGGTGCTTGGAATCTAGGCGGGGTGCCCTGATTCTGCACATATCTCAGGTTTGGGATAGGTTGGGAGGGCAAAGCTCCCTATGACCTATGCTCCTACATCATCTGGTTTTGCGTGTTCTGTATGCTCTGTATTTGGTCAACCATTGCCTTCATTATTTGCAGGTAGTCATGAGTAGATTTTCGAATTGATGCCTGCAATTCCTCCTTCAAAGACTCCAAAGGGTCGGCCCGCTTTGGAGGGTAGTTGGCAGCTTGGTGTAGCGGCTGATAGATAGAGCATGTTTGTTGTTGCTAAGACGAGAATGGCTGCTGCCTAGGATATGTGTTCTACGCATTCTCGTATTGTCTGGTCAGGTAGTGTGGAGCTCGATTTAGTCTATGTGGGTTACCAGACCAGGAGAAATTAGGATGCTAGCGCCAACCAGGGTTATAAATTTCAGAAGACAGGTTGTTACGCCCGTAGCCCTGAATAGCATTGACATCTTCATAGGCCGAAGACATCGCCGATGCAAATTCATCAAAAGCATACGCACTTGCATCGTCATGTGGTGCGTAACCTTGATTGTACGTCACTAGATCCACATTGTTCACGGGTTCTTGGTATGTAGGATCCCACGGAGATGGAGAGAAAACATCCCGAGTGAACGGATATGTACTAGCAGAGGGGGCTCGGGATGTTTGAGAGGAGTAAGATGGAGCAGTGCTGCCAGAAGATCCAAATCTCGCTCGCATTAATTCATCAAGCTTCTTATCAAGCAAATCCACCTTGTCCAGCTTTTTGGTGATAATGTCCATGTCGACTCAGGCAGACTCGGCTTGACCTTCGTGGACATTAACTCATTGCGGTCCAAGTCACTGGAACTAGTTCATTGAGGCGGCATTCATCGAGTTCTCTGCTAAGGACTCGAACAGTTCAAATGCACTATTCACGTCCTTTGTGAGGAAATTCCCACTGCTAGATGCATCAGCCAGGTACCGATGTGTGTCATCCAATCCATGGTAAAATACTTGAGCGAGGTGCCATTTGGGTACACCATGATGTGGGCACTTCCTGAGAAGATCATGAAATCTATCCCAGGCGTCATGCAGCTTCTCTCCAAGGCTGTAGGCAAAGGCTGTGATCACGTGCGTCATAGCATTTGTTCGACTAATCAGGAAGAACTTTTGGAGGAATTCACGACGTAATTCCTCCGAGGCTCTAATTGGCCTCCCAATGGTCTTGAACCAACAAGCAGCTTTATCCTTAAGAGAAAGAGGAAAAAGCTTCATGAGAACAATTCCAATATCTACATTCCTGGGTCGAACTAACTCTGCAAACCGACTCAGATCTTCGATGTGCTAAAAGGGATCCTCATTCGAGTTTCCACGGAAATGAGTCTGAATCAGCCTTATGATATTCAACTTCAACTCGAATGAGTCTCCGCCTGCGGGAATCCGGACCTGAGATGCCATGATTGTTACCGCCTGATTGTAGAAGTCCCGCAGTTGTTCTCTGCGTGGTGGATGTTGCATCCTGTCGATGCTCTGCTCATATTTTTGTACCGTTTCCCTGACCCTTGCTTCTAGACAAGCCATTAAGTCCTGACAAACTCGAGGACCAGGATTAGCCATCTCAGCTAATTGAGTGGAAGAAGGTTGAAAAGAGAGGTCGAGCGAAAATCGCCTTTGCCGCCTTAGGTTTGGCCCCCAAGGTCCCACAAATTTAGGTCCTAACGACCTTCTTCCTTGCATACACCAACTCAAAAGGGTTGTTGTAGTCAAGCAGAACAAGGCTAAGGCCTTGTTAATAAGAGTGGTCCTTTAGATCAGATGATCGGATTTTTCGTTTAAGTTTGTGTTATTAAAAAAATTCGATGAATGACCGATTGCAAGGAATTCCTGCCTCTCAGGCTAACCCGGCCAGTCTGGTTACGAGGGGACTACAAGGAAGGTTCTTCCTTTAGCTTTCGCCTCCGATTCCATTACCCCGCAACCACAGTCATTTGACGCTACCCTACAGGCTTAGACACCAGGTTTTGTAAGAGAGGTCGGAACTACCTAGTAGTTTCAAGCCAAATGCAGGTTATTTGATATATTTTCATGAATTTTTAACTTGTTTCCTTAATTTAGTAGTCGGTGGGCGATCCACAAGATGACTCGCCTCACCGACTAACTTTTAAGCTCGTCAGAGTCCAAGTTAGTCAATGTAGTCCTATTGGCTCATGCACTTCTAAGTCTATTTTTTCAAATTGAAGACCACAATTTAAATGCATACTCTCAAGTATGATGGAATCCAAATGATTTGAAACTTGGCAAGAAGATTTCTTTCTTAATAAGATTTTAAGAGAGTTTTCTTTTTAAAATTTTTACTATTTCCAACAATTAGTTATGAATTTTTAACAAACCAGGGGTCAAATCTGGAACTTAGACCCCATTTTGGTTTTTCTATTGGAAACAATATCAAATATGCTTCAAAAATTTTGTAAAAATATGATATTGAAAACTAATTTGATTATCTTTCAAACCCCACAAATCTTTAGCAAATCCAATTTGTAAGTTGGTCAGATTTGATTTCTAAACTTCATAAAAGTTTTGTTTTCAATCAATCTGACCAATATGTACTCCACGAATTTTTAAAAATTCCACAGAAAGAATTTCTTCTAGGAAAGGAGGTGTTGAAAAGATAATTTAAAAATGTAGTTCCAGTCCAAATTTCAAGATTTTGAGAGCATCAGAAACATGGCTGTTGAATTTTAAAGGTAACACTTAATTTCTGGTCGAGTTTTTAATAAGAATGTGTGCACCTGAATTTTGCAGCGTCCACTATGCTTCATTCTATGCTTCATGTTGTTGCACCTGCACACAGAAATACTATATTAGAGATAAAATCAAAAGTCACCAAGCCTCCTCGTCAACAGCGCCAATTTGTTCATGGCGTAGATTATGTAAAAGATGTGACATTGTAGTATAGCGCAAAATACGTCTCGAGCAAATAATTAACGAAACTGGTGAGTCCCGGTCTATCACAGGGAGGCAGAAAGCACTTTTGATTTCATACGATTGTTCTCAATATGATTACTAAATAGTATAGACAATAAATATATCAATCAAAGAGTTTGAACATGAATTGCATACATCTAACAGAATAAAGTTTAACATAAACGCAAACTACTTATGTAACAGAATGAGGGCACCACAGGTGGTTCGTGGTGGCCTTCTGGAGAGGTTGGGAAGAGTAGAAACGATCTGTCAGGGTGGCTCAACGGATGCTTCAGACAGAGGTGCAAAGACAAAAGCAGAGAAGACGGGAAGAAGAAGAGAGAGCAGGTGTAGGAGGAAGAAGAAAGTAAGAGAATGCCTTTCAAAGGGGGCCCTTAGGCCTCTTTTTATAGCTTTAGTGAAGGGCATTTAGGGTATTTGAGCCCTTAATCCCATGCAAAGGCTTCAGATTAATCAGATCCGTTGATCGGGAGATCAACGACCCTGATTAATCCATCCAAATGCTTCTTTTATCCTCGGTTTGTTCTGATGCGGCCACGTGACGCTCTGTGCACCCTTGGATCAAGATCCGACGGCTCTCGCTCACCCGCTGCATCGCCCGCTACCCGCCGCTCAACGCTCAAACGTGCCTCAACTCGTAACGCTCCCCAACCGTCCAATCTCTTGATCAAACAGCTTAAAGAGCGTGCTCAGCACCGGTTGAATCCTAAGGGTGCGCATCATCACGTACATATGCATCCAATGCTTCCGCGCCCGCCACATGTTCGCAACTGATCCGCCCGATGAAGACCCGGCGATCAACTGCGCCCGCGCTCGCCGCTTCTCTTGATTTCACGCTAGGTGCACCTCGACCCCACATCGCGCTTCATTTGTTAACCGCGCTCTCCACTGCGCTACGTGCATGGATTGTCGCACTTTCCAATTCCTGTGCAGTCGCCCTCAATCGTTGGATGGGAATCCAACGGTCGAGATCTCACCCGTGTGTGAGGAGGCGGGTGGAGGTGGCCGACATGGCTGCATCGCGACTGTTGGATGACGATCCAACGGCCCACGACTCTCCGTTCCAGATTGGGGCGCGGTGAGGGGCAGCTGCAATGACACCACGTGGCGCCATCATGGTCGTCCATCTTCTCCTTTTATCTGATGATGTAGGCCTCCAATTGAGTTGATTTCTACGCATCGTTGGACTGCAAACATCGATCCGAATCCATCCATGCGGTTGGATTTGTCATCTGAGGTTTGGATATTCTCCAATTTTCCCCTTGGTTTTTGCTTCTTTTGTGAAGTCCCTAGGGTGATGTGGGAGTCAGATTGATGTGCTCTTGGAGGCGTTGGACTCCTGTCGTTATTCCAAACTGATCCATAAGGTTGGATCGGTCATCTACAGCCCTAGATTACCTGTAATTATTAATACCTCTCAAATAGCACATTATTATGTATAAAACATATAAATCATCTAAGATGCAAAGTACGATGTGTATGCATGCAGAATACCCATGTTAAGCTAGGTTCTACCTTAATTCAGGCGAATTAGGGCCTATGATTGCTGCGTGTAACGACCCGATTCCCGAGTCCCTACGAGACACGAGAACCGGACCGACTCGACTAATCCCAAGACCTAGTCGTCCAACGAGGAAGTAACCAAAAGAGCAGTAAATTAAACCACATTCAGCATGAATATAACTAACAATAAGGAAGTACAGCAGTAAGGAAAGAAACTACTACAGTAGATACCACCACAATAGTAGAACAACATTTATCATATAACAAGAACTGCAGGTAAAGAAAGTACAGCGGAAACAAAAACTACTCACTAGAACAGAAACAAAAGAGGTACAAAAGAATGTGGTAAACTCTACTGGACCCTACTCGGCCCAGCGTCCTCTGCAGCCGCCGACCCTGGCTGCTCAACACCTAGTCCTGAAAAAGGTAACGAGTGTAACACGTCAGCAAAACGCTGAGTAGAGTGGCAAACTAACTAATGGCAACAGTAGAGTGTACAGTAGCTGTTATGTTCTATTACTTCCTTTATTCACATCTTTCAATTTTCTCACTATTTCATTTATTTCTCATATCCTTTACTTGATCTCGAATGTCCTCGTGGGAACGATCTTGATTGCAGTCTTTTCCAAAAGTAGAAGTAGCACGTGGTGCTCTCCTGGCCGGGAGAGTCCCCCGTGGTGATCCTACCCTCAGTCAACCACCCCAAGGTCACTGACAGACGTAACGGTGACTACGGCATGCGCGATAAACGCACAGGTAGCTAGCCCGCACTGGCACGCGGTCAGTCGTTTCCGTTAACGGGTGCACCCCAAAGAACAGCACGGAACCAGGGCAGAGCCCTCTCAGTAACAGGGGTCCAACCCCTCCACAGTAACCAAACCGGGGCCTTGCCCCTCCACAGTCCGCGCACCCTCGCCTGACTACCCTGGTTTGCCCTAGTGGGCCTAACAAGTCGGTGAAGGAGGCTAGCAGAACCCCGGGGCCCGTGGGGTAGCTAGTACTCTCCTAACACTAGTAGCTCTCCTCGGTACTACGTACACGAGGGACAACAAGTCGGTACAGAGCGGCCAATCCTAACCCCGGGTCCCTGGGGTGGCTGGCCCCACTCTGCACTAAACAGGTACGGGTACTTCCCTTGGTACTGCGTACCCAAGAGACAGTACAAACTACATCTCAGTTTCATTCCTTTTTCTTTCCAGGAGTTCCACTCCTAATTCCCCGTAAGTTTCCAGCTCTTTATCTCAGAACATCATATGTTTCACTTTCCAGTTTCACGTTCTCACAATCCATGATCTCAATCATGTTTCTTTATTCATAACAGGCAGCTGTTAATTCAATTTATAGGCAGCTTTATATTCCTTTCCATTTTTCCAAGACTGCAGTATTATACATTCCACTAGTTTTTCCATCCTAGGGTTCATGCCACATCCTAAGATCTAGCATACAACTAGTTTTCCAGCCCTAGGATTCATGCATCACCTAGGAGCTATCATTCCATACATTTCTCATTCCTAGGATTCATGCAATGTCCTAGATTCTAGTTATGGTTCCATACTTTAACATATTTTAATAATAAACTTAAGCCACTCTACCAGGTACAACGGGAGTAATGGGGGCGTGATCGGGAATCCCGCGTGCCTCCGCGACTCTCAAGACTGCAACTGAACGAGGTCCTATCACAAGGATCAAACACAAGGAGTGTCTCAAAATAGTGTATAGCTACTGTGGACGGGTAGAGGAATTAATTCCGAAAGGAACGCAACTCGAATCGCGGAAAGCGGAGCCCGAACGGGCCCTAAACGGGTCGAAAAAGACGATACTGTGCAAAATCAGACGTCTGGAACTTCTGCCAGACGTCTTAAACAGTGGATCAGAGAATTACCTGTTCAGTGTGGTTTCCCAGACGTCCAGAAGACTGCGGGGACGTCTGTCCTAGCTCCTAGACATCCGATGGTCGCCCCGGACGTCTGGAGGTCACTCCCGCCGTCTGGTACAACTTCCAGACGTCCGATTCGCAAAGGATGGCGAATCAGCGAACCTGCGCACAGCCAACTCCCTCCCTTAGTACGGTCGGTCGACAGGAAGGGAGAAGAAAGCGGAATACACACCTTTCAGACGTCTGTATTAGCTACCAGACGTCGTCCTCACCGTCTGCCTCTAAATCCAGACGTCTGATTCTGGAAATTTTTCCAGAATCAGGGCGCTACTCAGCCTCAGCTCGCGACGCCACCCGCGTTGCACCTCGCGCGCCTGCTGCTCAAACTGCAGCAGGTCCCTCTCCGCGTCATTCCGCGCCCCCCGCGCCCTCTGCCGGCCGGCCAAGCCGCTCCGGCGAGCTCGCCCTCACGGCAGAGCTCCGCTCCCGCACGCCGCACCTCCTCCGCGCTCACTGCGGCCGCCGCTGCAGCCCTCGCGCTCACGCTGACTGGCTGAAGGAGGAGAAGGAGGAGACGGTGGAGACGGGAGGGGAGGCGCGCCCTTTTAAGGCCGCGCGGAGAGGAGGGAAGGATTCGCGGCAGGGGAATCCTGCAGCCGCAGGAGGGGAGAAGGCGAATATGCGGTCTGCGTGCACAGGCACGCAGACGACTCGCGTGTGTCGAAAATAACAGATTTCCAGACATCTGGAAACTATCCCAGACGTCTTAAAATACGTCTGTGCCACACGCTCGTTACACTGCGCAATCAAGGACCCTACGTCCTGACACCTCGTGGCACCGTAAGTGAAAGTCCCAGAGAATCTAGGCGCTTGCTTCGATACTCAGAGATAGTACCATTCGAGACACCTGAACTGCAAGATGTGCTTATGTGCTCCATATATAGATATGGAGTAAGCACTGAGGGGGTAACATGTTGGCATCACTTCCTCAAAGGAGAGTTTTCTCCATCTCTATGGTAAGGACTCATCCAATCAAAACTATTTTAGGTGTGACCCTAAGTTAAACATGCGGAATTATTTCTTTGTGTGTTTGGCCTTCTTATTTTTTGTTGGCTTTTGTGTGTGAAATTTTGACACTTGAGTTTCAAAAGAAATTCTAATTTCTGGACCGAGAACAAAGTCAAGTACTATCCATGCTGCTAGATAGAATCAGGGACAATCAATTTCTTCAAGGGTTCAAAAGGATTTCTTTAGGAGATAAACTGATTGAATCTAAATTTTAGACTTGAGAAGTCTAACCAAAAGATCCTTGAAATCATCCTTAAGTTTGTTAAAAATTAAACCACATGTACCTTTTTGAAATAAGGTCACAACCTTGGTCCCCTATTTTGAAAATTCCTCAAAAAAAAAAATGAATATATGTGATTTTTATAGGTTTTTGAAAAATGCATGCAAAAAGGAAGAAATTTTTGTGTTTTTGGGTTCTGAAAATCCTAAAAAGACTGACAAAATTTAAAGCATCCCCCCTCCATGCTATGCAATGTCCCCATGCATGAGGATAGAAAGATATCACCTGAGTGAGAAGAGGTCAAATTCAGGACGGTCAGAACCTGAGAAAACTAGAAAAAGGAAAGTAGAAAAAAGGATGTTGGGTTACCTCCCAACAAAGGTTGTCTGTTACACCTTTTCAGCTAGGTGTAGTGTGTAGTAGGGCCAAAGGAAAATCATGGAGGTAATTGGAAACTTGAATGCCCTCAGCAAAAATTTCTTCCTCTTGGTCCCCGAAATGACAATTGGAAATGAGGGGACGGGTAGGAGGTGGGTAAATGGAAACCAGACTCGAGTCTGGCTAGGGTTTTAACTATGGATGTAGGCCAAGCTCGAGGGGATTAGATGGAAGGTCCAAAGGGGAGTGGAAGGGAGAGTAGTCGGAGGTTAAGGTGGGGAATGAAGTTAGGGTGAGAGGGTGATGTGAAATTAGAGTGGGGGCGCGTGGTATTAAAGCAATTTCTCAAATGAGAATTATTCAATGTCGCTTCAACCACATATTCTATTTTTGACTTCGAATCTTCAAAGAAATCTTGTTCCAAAGTGGTTAAAGCACAAAAAGATTCAATAAGTATTTATTCTTCCACCAATTCTTCTTCCTCAAAATTGGAGTCCTTAAAGAAGTCCTGATCATGGAATCCCCTGAAAGCTTGAAAGATAATGGGCAATTGGGCTAGCGATAGGTTAATTGAGGAGGAAAGAAAGGTGATTAGACTTAGGGATATAAGAATATGGCCAAGGATGGATCATGGGACCAGGATCATGGGTTTAGGGTTTTTCTCCTCTTTCTTCTTCTATTATATTTTCTTTTCTTGTCCTCTCATTTTCTCGCACTTTATTCTTCTACAGGTGTTCATGGCTTCCCTGCTCAGCTTTATTTTGCAGCTACATCCATGCTTTCCTTTCTTATTCACCTATTAACCTACATCACAAAGTTAAAAACATCAAATACTACTAGGTTTTAAACATTATTTTATGTACAACTATATATATAAAAATACTATGCATGATATGAATGCAATATCAACAATATAGCTAGGTTTTTTACCTCAATTTAGGTAGTTTAAGACCTATGATTGCTATGCATTCATACCCCCATGCCTAAACTTTACTAGTCCCTAGCAAAAAGATGAATGCAATGCCTCCAACTAAAGTTCCACAATTCAACCATACACTTATTACCAACCAAATTTTAGAGGGTTAGTTAGGACCCATATTCTAATTGGTCTACAGTGTCAAGGATGGACATCTAGACCTGGGTTGACCAAACCTTACTGTTTCTACTAGCCTTAACTTTTAGCCTCTAAGTTTTATTTCTTAGGCTCCACTATCAACCCAAAGTTTGTTAGCTGTGAATTTAAAGCATTCATGCATGTGTGCAATAGATTTGACCAACAGACATCCAAGCTTAAGAAACTATAGGTCTCATGACATCGAAATTCATCCCTAATCATCCTAAATCTCACCTTAGTTTGTCCTTACTCAGATTTGATAGCTTTCTCCTCACTTGTTTCTATCCCAAGGTCAACACTCTTTGGCGTGTATCTCCCCCACTGGACTCTAGGCCTCTTTTCTTAATATTTATCTTTGGTTTTTTTTCTAATTTTTTTATTCTATTCTATTTTTGGAAAGGAAAACACCCATATGTAATGAGGTGTTTATTTTTGGCTCCCATTTGTAAAAAGGTGCCAATTTATTTGTTCCCAACTTCGTTTTTTTTATTCTCCAATTCATTTTTCTAGGTACCGCCTTTCGAAAATCGACAACAGCAATCCTTAGGGTGACAACAAATTAAACATGATCCCAATGATACATGTGTTTTCACGGTTTCAAATTCCTATAACTCAGTTCTAATGTGTGAAAGGTGGATGCTTAGGTTACCAACCTCTCAAATCGGAGAGTAGACAGCAAAGCTCTATACTTTCTTACTTCTAAAATGTTTATTTAGCTAACCAGATTCATCAAGAATCAAACCTGACCCAAATCTAGCGAAACATCTTAAACCGATTGAACTAACTATAACATGTTGGGCCTTATGATCTAAAGTTCATTACTATCCTCTTGGTTTAGTTAATTCTAAGCACCTAGGCTTTTCGCTTAACTTAGCTAAAGACATGTAAAAATGCTAAAAAAAGAAATCATTTCTCAATTTTTTAAAAAAAAAAATTCAACAAAAATTTTCTTAACAAAAAAATTGCAAAGATTTCTAGGAACTAGTAAAAATCTACTCTGCAAGTACACTACCCACCCGCCATGCCTAGTTTCTTACATGTCCTCATGCACAAAATGAGCATAAAGAAAAGGGTAGAGATCACTTAGAATAACATCTGGGTTTTTGCATTCAACATATCCAATACATATGAAGGCAGGAAATAGAAAGAAAATATGCTATGTATAAAATGGATTTTTTTTTAAGTGCCGAGTTTAATGCCTCCAACTGGGTGAAGACTCAAGGAGGTGGTTCAATGAGTGCTGTGGAGATGGCTAAGATTGATATTAAGATATGATCATTCTATCCGTCAATCAAGGGTCTGTAGATGCGGACCAATTGGTGGTGTAATCCCACACTAAAGGGTCTCTCGGGGCCGAGGTACAAATTGGAGAGAGATGAATGGAGATAGCGAAAACTAGATCCGCAATGTTGGGCTCGCTCATTGATGTCACATAGATCTAGTTCCAAAGGAAAAGATGAAGGGGAGGGAGAAGATTGAAGTCCAGTTCAAACTCCGAATTTGGATCATACGGGTCCACCTAAGGCTTGATGATGTGTTGTGAAATATCAAAGATCATAATTGATCCAGGCTGCGAGCCGTATGATGATAAAGGGAGAGATTGATGGAACAGGGAATCTATACCAGATGCCTCAAAATCACCATCTGTCTAGATAGAATACCTTGAGTCAAAGTCATCAAACGTATCTTCCTTAACAGAGATTGTTTCTTCCTCGAGGTCAAGTGCCCTGTTTGAATTGGTGGGTTCATACTTTCTTCCCCAATGTATTGTGTTGAAGACTCCTTTCCTGAGGTTGTCTTCTTCCTCATTCATCAAATCAATGGATTGTTCCTCGAATTCCCATAATTTCGATGAATTTTTTGATTCCTCTGATAGATCATCATAAGTCACCCCCAAAAGCCTCACAATTTCTTATATATCTCTTTCGTAAGGGGATTCAAAATCTTGTTTATCTAGGTGATATTGGGGGTTAGGTTTGGACATGGAAGTAAGACATAAGGGAGCAAAAGCAGGTTCCTTGGGATGTGAGACAGGTCCTTCAGAATCAGGGTATAGGGGGTAAGGAGTGGGTGAACCTAGTGGAATAGGTAGAGATCCAGCTTTGCCATATGTAGAGACAAGAGATGCGGAAAATCCATCCTGTGTGGAATAAGATGTGAGGGGTGGCTCCATATTCACTTCTGAGAATGTCGGAGAAATCAACTGTGGCATGTCTAGAGTTACCCCAATGGAGGGGAAAGTAAAGGGATCAAGAAGGAGGTCTTGATCGAAGTGCTTCCTAGACCTAAATATGTCCATCTTGATCTTCGGGTCCCTAACTGCCATCTCCACGCATCCCGATACATAGTCAATGTTTCTCGAGTAGTCACCAAAAATGGGTGACCTAGAATAACAGGTGCATCACGAAGATTAGCTAGGACCTCCATATCCAAAATAAAGAAATCTGCTAGAAAGCAACACCCATGGACTTTCAAGATCACATTTTCCTCCACACCTCGGGGTAGTTTGACTAACCTATCAGCTTGCTGAATTGTGACTAAGGTGGGTTTTAACTTCCTAAATTAGAATCAAGAAACAGTGGGAGTCAAGTTTATTGAGAATCCCAAGGCAAGCAAAGCCCAGTCAAAAGGAGCATACAGCAAAAAGCAAGAGATGAGTTGAGTTCCTAGTGATGATACACATTTATTTACGATAAAATGCCTATTTATGCATGTTCCTAGACTAGTAAGATGCATTGAGTATTATAAATATTGCCTAACATCCATCATCATACATGTAGAACAATTTGTGTAAATTGTATACTAATTTACTTATTTCTATGACTAGGGGATAGGGTAACACATATTTAGGCCTCAGATGGAAGATCTAATTGTATGGATGTGATCAGGGCGACGATTGGAGTCTAACACCTCTGAAATTGCCTGATCGGACTTCCGTAGCATCCTCTACAAGCGAAAGAAGATCAACGGCCAAGGGATAGGGTGACGCAAATCCAAGATTCAAATGATGAATCCCACCGTACGGATGGATTTAGGGCGATGATCACAATCCATCGACGCAACAATCGCTCCAATTGAACATCCATAGCATCCCCTACAAGGAAAGGAAGAAGGCCGGCCATGATAGCACCACGTGGCACCATCACAACCACCCAATTGCCCGTCCAAGCCCTTCTCCTCGCCCGCTCTCTCAACCTTGACCATTTGATCTTCATCCAATGGCCAAGATCTCACCTCACCCACGCCCCTCACTCCCAAAGGCGCTGCTCTCGTTCGATCATCACCATTAGATAGCAGCCAATGGTTGGATTTTGAACCACGTCGCCCACATGAACTTCAAGAAGGCATCCTCTGTCCAACGGCTCACCGCCACTGCCTCTCGACGTAGTACGGTGGAAAGCGCACCTCACCGTCAAACTCGCGACACAAATTTGAATCCTGATGTGCGCTCTCCTTCAGGGCAAGTGAGAGTGAAATGTGGTCGTCTGATCACAAGTGAAGGGTTATGATGCACCCATGACAACTACGCACGGAGGAGGCACGAGTAAGCACATGTAATGGACATAGGGGATCACACCACGTGTCTAAGTGGATGTGCATGATCATGATGGGGCACAATCTTAGCAAGTGAAGAAGCACACGCTCGCTGCCCCAAGATAGACAATCGATGATCGACGGCTATGGGAGGCTCTTGCGTGTGATAGCAACAGTGCATGGGACACAAGCGTGCGCATGTGCCCTGCATGCGATGCATACACTGTGCGTTGCCCCATGTCTTATGAGTGTGCCCATGTCTTATTCATCTCTTGGAACACACATTTTGCCGCGGAGTCTGAGTACCCCATCCACAAAGGTGAACTCGTCTGGGTTCCCAACAAGTACCTAATCACGAAGAATCGATAAGGAAAGATCCTCCATCTGCTAGTTCACTATGCGAGAGATCAGATCAAGGTGCGTGAGCCGCATCACCGTCAACTCCCCCAGGCGTCCTCTCACATGTAAAGGCTTCCACTGGGTTGTCTCAACCATACTGGTCCATCTTTGTGCCTAAAGGCTACCAACCAGGCTGGCAGCTTTCTACTGAGGGCATCTGCCACGACATTCCCCTTCCTGGGGTGATAGACTTTCGAACAGTGGTAATCCTTCAGAAGCTCCATTCAACATCTCTATCTCAAGTTGAACTCCTTCTGATCAAAAAGGTACTTCAGTCTCTTGTGATCTGTGTGGATCTCGAAGGTCTCACCATACAAGTAGTGGCGCCAAATCTTCAGGGCGAAGACTATGGTCGCCAACTCCAAGTCATGTGTTGGATAGTTCTTCTCATGAGGCTTCAGTTGCTTCAAAGCATAGGCAACCACATGCCCATGCTACATCAGAACACAACCCAGTCCCTGGAATGAAGCATCGATGTATACAACAAATCTACCACTACTACCTAGAATGGTAAGTACAAGGGCTAAAGTCAACTTCTCCTTGAGTGTCTGGAAACTGGTCTCACACTCACCGATCTAGACAAAAGGCGTATCCTTCCTCATTAACTAGGTTAATGAGAGAGCGATATGTGAAAAACCCTGAATGAACCGCCTATAGTAACCCATTAGACTCAAGAAACTGCGAATATCAGTCACTGTCTTGGGTCGCTCCCACTTCAGTACTGCCTCAACCTTTGAAGGATCGACAGAAATCCCTACACCTTACACCACATGCCCTAGAAACTCCACCCAGAACTCACACTTGCTGACTTGGCATATAATCGGTGCATCATCAATGTATTTAAGACCAATCAGAGATGCTATTCATGTTGTACCTCATCATGGGAATAGGTAAGGACATCATCAATAAATACCACAATGAAGCGGTAAAGATAAGGTCTAAAAATCTACTTCATCAAGTGTGAATTTTGCGATGGGAAGCTCAGAGATTTCAAAATCGCAACAAGGTCCCTACGATTTTTGAATTAGGATTTCTAATGAAATCCTAATTCTTTTCTACCCCTTTTCTCTTAAGATTTTTTGTGGTTTAAAGGCTAATAACGACCCAAAGACCCAAGTGGGTCCTTTTATATGCCCAAAAGTTGGTGCAAATAGGTTTAGTAGGGCAAAATACCCAAAATACCCCTAAGGTTGGGTCCACCTTACATTTACGTCCTTCTTGACTTATTTTGGCCATAACTAGAGCTACACACCTCAGATTTGTGCGAAACAAGCATTCCCAGAAAGCTTGTGACGAGAGGAATCTAACGATACCATACATGGTACTCTTTTGACAATGTTTGAATAGGAGTTGACTCAAAATACGTATTTTCTTGGCAATTTAAAGAGGTGCTAACACCAGCATCGAACTACAACTGGGTTTTCGAGTTTGAATTGACCCAGACTACCTTGAAATGACTAAGAACCTGGACTTTGGGATGTTACAAAATCTATCTGATAGAATAATTCTGCAAATACGACGATGCAAGTTTCTCTTTCTTGAATCCCTAACCTATTTTCTCGCACGAATTTTCGCTTATCGTTTTAGCGTCGTTGCCGGTGAGGCAACAGGCTTTGATTTTCCATGTTCTCCCACACTTAACTTTTATTTCACTTCTCTTCTTTCTTGCTATGACTGCAGGTACTCTTCCTAAGGGAGCCAAAGTAGTAAGATCAGAGTAAAGTTCTGGTAGAGGTTCTGTAATTCTACCCCTACTTCCCTACCCATTAGATTCATTTCGTCATACTAAATAACTCAAACCCAAATCGACCTAGTTGCTTTTATAAACCCTAGTATAGACTTGGATGTTTGTTTGTCACATCCACCCACCTCACCCATCCACATATAAAGAAAGAAAACACAAAAGAATATTTCTTCTCTGATTCTGGAACTAAATTAAAATATAAACACTTTAAACACCCACAATTTCTAACTTAAAGGCACACCACTTTTTTCTGATTCAATCACTTAATCAAGAATCTGATCTGTGGACCTGATACACCCGAACTGACTACACACATAATTGATTAGAAATCAAAATAGGCTAAATCATTGTGTGTGCCTTAATTAGTGGTGCAACAAGCCAATTGTCTACTCTATTTAGACCACACCATTTTATCTAAAATTGATTCATCCAGTAGCTTGCTCTATAGGACTCAATTTTAGGGTTGAACAAGGTACTCCACATTAATTTCTGATTTTTAAAGGAATATATCTTCACCTGTGCTTTTAAAACCTAGTGTGCTTCGTTGAATCTGATTGAATAAACCTAACAATTGAATCCTAAAAGCTACTAAACAAGGTTAAACCCTAAAAGATAAATCATTAAATAATCTTATTTGAAAACCATGGTTGTGTACACACACATAAATTAACTGATCATTAAGGGCATAACCTATCGAAAGGGCCCAGCACGTTCCAGAACAAACTCAAGCCCAAGCCTAATTAAAATTAGTAGGTGCTGGCCTTAAGGATTGACTCGCTCTTTGGGGCTTAGATTGAGATTTTTTCTATTAATCTGCTTCATCGATCCATATGAAGTTTAGCTAGGGGAGTCCCGTCAAACGACAGTAGTTGGGGGAATCAAAGGAACTAGAGGTGCAAGGTAAAGGAAGAACCTTCTCCCCAATTCCTCCCTCTAACTGGTTGGATTGACAGGATAGAAGTAGACCAAATCGTTTGTAATCTTAAGACAGGTTCTGAGAGACTATAGGTCATTAGGCTACCCACTTAAGGACATGTTTGGCTTTTTTGTATTGGAGGGCACCTTTCTCTTTTCTGTTTTCCCTCTTGCATCTCTATGTATTCTTCCACTTCACACTTCCACTCTTACTCTCCAAACACAACTGATCCCCAACATGATCACTATCCCAACCTAACCAGCACCTACCCATCCACTAGTTGGGATAATCCTAAATGGGGATATGATTCAAGACCTCAATGCCCAGGGTTTAACCATCAACATCAAGACTCTGATTATTATCCTTCTCAGAGCTACACTGAATATAATAAGATCTGAACACTTAGACTCTTTAGGTCTACAGGCTTAATTAATCTGGCTATCCACTAAAATGTGGACCTATTTCTCGAGTCCTTGCCAATTTTGCATTTATTTATATTGGTTAAATAAGTCAAGGTGATAAGTACATGACTTACCAACCCATCCTATAATTTGAGGGGACTTAAAGTCAAAGCATCGACACACTTTTTGTACTGACTCATTTTATGGGCGACCTTAACGGAAATTAGGTAACTAATAAACATACTAGCATGATATGACAAGCACGTTGCTGTGAGTAACTGCTCATAGCCGAGTATCCAAAGCCCATCCACGCAACCTAATCTCTTTGGCTATTGCCTTTAGGTATATCTTAGATCATGGAAGCTATCTACACAGAAAAGTAGAAAAAAATAGAAAAACACCCAATAAGAAAAGAAAAAAATGAAAAATAGAAAAAAGGAGAAAACAAATAAAAGGCCACACTTCACTGCACAAGTATGGCTAGCAAGTTGCCATGGGTAACCCCCATCGCTGTTTGTCCACGTCCTAGCCCTAAAAAATGCACAAATATCACAAAACTTAGGGAGAAGCAGGGAGGTAGAATAAGCCCGTGGAGATATACATTGGGTTCACCCTTCCGTTAACCCCACAAAAAGTAAAAGCAAGGAGAAAGCTATTGATCGATAAAGATAAACCTTTAGGTAAAATTCTTTCATTTAGGGTCACCTAGGGTTTATAGATGCTTAAGGTCAGCTTGAATCGTCGTTAAGTGAGTCAATCACCTCCACACAAAAGTTGCTTAGAACTTCTAGTTCCTTCGAGTCTTCGGAGGGTTGGGTAGCCATGAAAAGTTGCCCCGAACCTCCAAACTCAAAAAGTCCAAAAAAATTACAAAATAAGAAAAAGAAAAAAAAAAGCTACTCTTTTATGTAATAAGTCAAGGACTTGGGCGGTCTGCATTTGGCAGGCACCCGAGTGCTGTTGAGTCTTTGGAGTTTAGATCTTAGGTATAAATTTATTATTACTGATAAATGACTTATGCCTAAGTAATCAAATCTTAATTCTGTTTATAAATAGCATCTAGTTTAGTTTTTCTAGGGACTAACAAAAGATAGTCATGGGGGTGGGTTAGATACACATTTATATAGAATAAAATGCCTATTTATGCATGTTCATAGGCTAGTTGATGCATCAAGCATTATAAAATATTACATAACATCCAACAACATGCATGAAGAATAATTTATGGAAATTGTATACTAATTTAATTCTTTTTGTGGCTAGGGGACAGGGTGATGGGAACACCATCATGTGCCCCAACTAACTCATTTTGACCCAATTAAGTCAATAAATGCTCCTACATAACCAACTGAAGGTCATAATTCATTGCATAAGCATTCTAAGGGAAAAACAAGAAACTAAGGATTAAAACTGTAATTTTACCAGCTTATCATGAATGCAGCACAACCACGGGTTTACTCAAGGGCTGAATAAAGGTCAAATAGTCTTAATAAGATAATAAGTGGGTTAGATCAGACAGAAAAGGGTTTATGTATGTTTTGAGAATTAAATGACTTTTGAAACCCTAAAAATAGACCTACTTAATTACCAAGGTTCTGGTCAGGATAAAATTCACATAAACCCTCTAAAAATCATAAAAAAATATTCTTTAGGGTTTAGTACCTTCAAATTGACCATCAGAACCCATCTTGACAGAAAATGGAGTCTCAAACAGATATTTACCCTAATTTAGGTTTTTGCATAAATTACCTAGTCAAAAGTGGCCAAAACCAAAATCCAACTTCACCATTTGATTTCTTAGGTTCAAATTAGGTTTGTACCAAAATTTGGTCCCAAGATGAGCTTGTCTTGACCTAGTTTGCAAAATGGTTCTGTCTAATTACATTTATACCCCCAACTATCAGAAACCCTTGCATTCAACCCCCTAACTTCTTCATCATCTTCATAATTAGGTCCCTCCACCATTATCGCAGAGAAAACCTACTCTGGCGAAATTTGATTGGAGATTTCTCCCTGATTGATTAATGAATCCCTTCCAAAATTAGAAGAGAGATTCATCAAGTAATTCCCTTGAATCTAAGCCCATCCATGTGCTCCAGATCTTTCCCAATCTCTCATGCGAACGCATGAGAGATTTGGGTATCAAGAAGTTTCCTTCTCCGGCGAGCTTTTAAAGCTTGGGAAGCTTGCTTCAAAAGCTCAAAACTTCTTCCTAAGACCTATAAAAGACTCCCAAGGATTCAACCGTTCTCAGCTTGAAATTCAGTCGGAACTCCCCCTCTTCCTCTCTCCTCTTCAGCCGCAAAACTCCGCAGGCTCCGGCGGTCTCTCTCCAATTCCTCTCGTCGTCCGACCACAAAACCGATGGTGGATTCATCTTCCTCACAGTCCTCTACGTCGTGCAATACCAACCGTCGCCGTCCTTTCCCCGCCTTCGCCACCGTCTCTCCTACAAAGGTTCGTCTTCCCCACATCCGACAACCACACCGACGTGGGAATCTCTCCACTTTTTCATCCTTAGAGTAGATTCTTAGACTCCTTATCTCCCCTACTCTCTTCTCCTCTCTTTATTTCCCAAATCCGACCACCAATGCTTCTTTACAACTCCATCTCCGGCCACCCCCTCCAGTGAGACCATCCCACCTCCACGGACTACCAAAACCCTCACCAACCATCGCAAAACATTCGCCACACCTCCCTGATCACTTCCCCTCTCTTTATTCAGTTCACTCACTCACACGCACCCTCGAACACACCCACTCACACACACACAATCTAACCTAGCCACGAACTCACATCCATCCACACGCCACACAAACACCCCCATCATGTTCGCCATGCTCCGACGACCTTCCCTGAGCGTTCTGATGTGGCCGAGAGGTCGTTTCACTATTTTCAGGTACTCGCCCAATCTGCCATTGACGAGCAAGCTTCGAGCTTGCTTGAAGCTCGCTCCAGGCACCTCGATCCCAAGTTGAAGCCCCAGGTCGTGCGAAAGTGCCTCATGCATAAGCCCAGGTCATCAATTGAAGACGCGAGCCTGGCGAGTTAAGGCAATTGCAAAGGAGACCCCTGCTGCAGACATGAGAAGGGGGGGAGCAAATAGTCCCACATCGATGACTGCGAAGCGTGTTCAGGCACATAAACTGATTTTGTGAAAGAAGTTGTTCACCTCATTTCACAAGGTGAGGTCCCTCTCACCCGCTCACCCAGCCTTATCTGCGACACTTACCCACGGACCTGGTCGACCCGATAATTCGCCCGACCTGCACTCCTCGCTCACCACCGCACGTCAGTGAGCCTAGACCCGGGTACGTGCCTAATCCGATAACCTGAATACCCTGTGGCTCTAGGAGAGCAGATCCTAAGAGAGAAAGAGAGAGGAGAGTTGCGCTGGTTGGGGGAGGGTTTTGCTACAGGGACCTTCGGTTGACACTTAGCCGGATTCAAAAGGTAGAAAAGCCAAAGGACAAAGGAAAGAAAGAAGAGGTGAAGGCCTGAGAAGAACAGAAGAAGAAGGAGCAAAGAAGGGCCAGAGAAGAAGCAAGCCTAAGGAAGAAGAAAAGGTAGAAGAAGAAGAAGAGAAGAAGTGAAGAAGAAGGAAGAGGCACGTAGACAAAAGCAAAAAGGGGTACTGTAGCAAATGTCATTTAAGACATCTGATTGCAAAATCAAACATCTGATTTCATACTCTCTCCTTTAGTAAATTTGAGTAATTATTCTATGTATTAGACTTATAATTGGTGATTTAAATCACCATTGTTTTGTCTAAAATTATTTTTACTCTTCATATACTCATATACTCTACAATGCAAATTAGTTTTTCAGTAATATTTTGTGTTCAAATTACATTAATTGTTGAGATTAGTGTGTGAATTCCATTTGCTCCCTGTGTTCGACCTTGGAACTTTTTCGAGTAATAAACGTTTTATTTGTTTCCAAAGCGACTTTGACTATATTACAACGCCTTATTTCAAAATCGATTGCGCCGCGACAAACATAGGGTGACACATTTTTGGGCCACAAATTGAAGATCTAACCATACAGATGTGATCAAGGCAACGAAGGGAGTCTAATGCCTCTGAAATCGCCCCGATTAGACTTCCGTAGCATCCTCTACAAGCCAGAGAAGATCAACGGCCAAGGGACAGGGTGATGCGAATCCGAGCTTCAAACAACGAATCCGACCATACGGATGGATTCTGGGCAATGATCACAATCCATCGTCGTAAAAATCACCTCAATTAGGATCTGTAGCATCCCCTACAAGCAAAGGAAGATGAACAGCCATGATAGCGTCACATGGCACCATCACAGCCACCCAATCGCCCATCCAAGCCCTTCACCTCATCTGCACTCTCAACCTTGATCGTTGACCATTGGACATCCAACGGTTAAGATCTTGCCTCGCCCACCCCCTCACTCCCAAAGACGCTACACTTGTTTGATCACCACCATTGGATCAGCAACCAACGATTGGGTTTTGAACCACGTCGCCCGCACGAACTTCAAGAAGGCATCCTCCGTGCACTCTTAGCTGTTGGATCCACAATCCAATGTCTCATCGCCACTTCCTCTCAACGTAGCACGGTGGAAAGCACACCTCACCCTCAAACTCGCGACGCAAGTTTGAATCTTAATGTGTGCACCCCTTCAGTGCAAGCAGGAGCGAAATGCGACCATCCAATCGCAAGTGAAGGGTCGTGATGCACCCAAGAAAGCTACGCATGGAGGAGGTGCAAGAAAGTGCATGCAATGGACATGGGGGATCACTCCACGTGTCTAAGGGGATGTGCGTGATTATGATGGGGCGCGATCTCAGAAAATGAAGAAGCACGCAATCGCTACCCCATGATCGACGATCGATTGCTGTGGGAGGACTTCACCCGCGACAACTGCAGTGCATGGGACACCGACGCATGGATGCATGCTACATGTGGAATGCATTTGCTGCGCGTAGCCACGCCATGCATGCCCTTGTCTTGTGCACGGCCATTAAGGCCCTATGCGCCAAATCATTTGCTCAAAGCCCTATAAATAACCCTACCACTCCCCCCCTCCTCATGATTTTTAGTACCGTTAGTCTTCTTAATTTCATAGTTCAATGCTCCAAGGAAGGGTACAGGAACTTGGGCGGGTTCTATGATTGATTATTTTCCTCCACCTTCTGCCTCATTAGGTAGCTCCTTGTCAGAATCAAATGAAGAGGAGTTGACCTGAGGTGGGGTTTGAGATGTGCCAGGATCTTCTGATGGGAACACCATCATGAGCCATAACTAGCTCATTTTAATCCAACCAAATCAATAAATGCTACTACATAACTGCCAGAGAGCCATAAGTCCCTACATAACCATTCTCAGGGAAAGACAAGAAAATAAGGTCAAAACTACAGTTTTACCATCATATCATGAATGCAGTACAATCATGGGTTTTCGCATAGGGTAATTAAGGGTCAAATGGTCCTAAAAGTCTAACAAGTGGATTAGAACAAATAGAAAAGGGTTTACACGTGTTTTAAGAATTAAATGACTTTTGAAACCCTAAAAATAGACCCACTTAATTAACTAAGGTTCTGGTCAGCATAAAATTCACCTAAACCCTCTAAAATTCATATAAAAATATTCTCTAGGGTTTAGTACTTTCAAATTGACCATCAGAACCCGTTTTGGCCCAAAATAGAGTCTCAAATAGACATTTCCCTAATTTGGATTTTTGCATAAATTATATAGTCAAACGCAGTCAAAATCAAAATCCAACTTCACCATTGGATTCCTTAGGTCCAAATTAGGTTTGTACCAAAATTTGGACCCAAGCTGACATTGTCTTGACCTAGTTTGCAACTTGGTCCTGTTTGATTACATTTATGCCCTTAACTTTTAAAATCTTCACAAATAGACCCTTAACTTTATCATAGTCTTTCACAAATAGGTCTTTTCCGCCATTAATCATATTCCTACAAGCACCAGCAACCTAAAATTGGCAAGAACTCCTTGATTCTTTGACAAATCTCCTTCAAATTTGAAAGTAGAAGTTCGTCAAGGAATTCCCTCCCTTTTAATCCAAATTGCATGCCCTACAACCTTCCCAATCTCCCATGCGAACGTATGAAATATTTGGGTGTCAAAAAATTTCCTCCCCTAGCGAAGCTTTCCAAGCTTGAGAAGCTTGCTTCCTAAGCCCAAAACTTCCTCTAAAGGCCTATAAAAAGACCTCTAAATCATACAGTTCTGAGTAAGCACGAATTCAACCAGAGTAACCCCCCAAATTCTTCTCTCCTCCTCCAGCCGAAGTACTCTTTGAGCTCTGGTGACCTTCCTTGCCTCTCCTCATTGTCAGACAGCAATACCAGCGGCAGATCCTCCTTCCTTGCCTTCTTCCACATCGAGTAGCACCAGCCGACATCCCTATCCCCTTCATCCTCGCCGTCCAACCCTTATCAGAGCTAGCTTCATCTCCAGCACCGATCATACCACAGCCAGCACCATCTCCATTCCTTGTCGTCCGCTACCTCTCTCAGACGACACCTCAGCTTCCCCTCATCACAACAGCAACTTCAACACTCTGATTCGACCCTGCCAACGCCTCCGCGACTCCGTCTTCCATCTCGCCGGCAGACCTTCGGTGAGCGCTAGCAGCCACCATAGCCCACCTACGCCGCCACTCTCGCACTCCACACCTTCACCATTCACCGTAGATCAAAAGCCCTAATTTAGTTAGGGCTATTGATCATCTAGCACGCCCCCGAGCACACCCTCCTTCACACGCACAATCCGACTTCGCTCCACACACACAGACCACACACGCCACACAACCACCACCGTTGCACTTGCCGTGGTCCGGCGATACTTCCTGAGTTTTCCAACACAGCCGAAAGGCCTTATTATTAATTTCAGGTACCAATCTCGTGAATGCCTTGTGCGGATTCTGATGATTCGTGTTTGCACCCCGCGTAAATTGCAACATTGATGCGTTGTTGATCGAGTTTTTCGCTATCCCTTTAAATAATTCTAAGGCGGATTCTGCTTCGCGATTTAGAAAGTTCCCTCCACAAGAGGCAACGGCTAGATTGCGAATGCCCTCTTGTAAATCATAGTAGAAGATGTGCATGAGTTGCCAACGGGGGATGTCATGATGTGGGAATTTCCTTTGCAATTCATGAAAACATTCCCATGCTTCATGAATTGGTTCTCCTTGATTTTGATTGAAAGTAGTAATAGCTCGCCTTAAAGCATTAGTTCGACCAATTGGAAAGAATTTCTTCAAAAATGCATATTCGAGTTCAGCCCAAGCTGAGATTGTTCTTGCAATAGTTCTATACCAATAAGCAGCTTTGTCTTTAAGGCTAAAAGAGAACATTTTCATAAATAGGATTTCCCTATTTTGATTTCGAGGTCCAAGAGTTTGGGATAAATTCTTTAGATCTATATGTTGAAATGGATCCTTGGATGCAAATCCATGAAAGTGAGGGATTAGACCAATGATATTTAGCTTTAATTTAGGATCATTTTCCCCAATAGGTATCCTAACATTAGGCCCTACTTGTGCATTAGATGGGTTGTAGTAATCTCTAAGTAGAGGCCTTGGACGATTGATCGGTAAATCAAGGATGTCAAAACCTGCCTCAGGTTGAGGTGGAGGACAAGTTTGAAGAGTCTAAAAATTATTTAAGGCTGCTGTTAATAGATTAATCTGTCTAGTCTACTCAAGCATCCTAAGATTCTGGTTCAGGAGCACCTCATGAACATCAAAAGGCAGCATCTCCCCTTGACCAGAAGAGGAAGGGATCTCGGAATTTTGATTCTGCAACTGATCCATAGAAGTAGATGGATCAGATGGGAAAACTATTGGTTGCTTATCTACAACCGATCTGGGATTACCTGTCAAAGACGGTGCAAGAGGCGGAAGCAAGGATCGCCTCTCATCCATAAAACGGAAAATAATGCGCAAGTGCGCACACCACCAAGAAAATAGCAGCACAAAAACCCGCAAAACAACTCAAAGACGCGGGTTTTGCTCTTCTTTTAAAGGAAAGAAGAGATTCCTAGGATACGCAAAAGTAATTTGACGCAGACAATAGAATAACAGTATCAAAATACGTGTCCTAAGTTGTGTCTACGTAGGTGCGTATCCTTAAGGCCCAAAGGTCTAAGGTCTAGGATCGAGCCCGCTCACTACTGGCTCCCCGGGGCTCTAGTAGTGAGACAGGCTTATTGATCTTCGACCAAAGCCCTAAGAGGTATAAAGAGGAGAGATAGAAAAATAGACTCATGTGACTCTAGTGATCGCGCTGTGTGCGCGATAGCATGCAACATTCGATAGCAATAGAAAAACCCGCGTGCATTCAACAATCAGATTTAGTCACAATTTTTAACTTCCTCTTTTTAGTTAATCTTTTACAAAAATATATCAACTAAAATACAATGGCCGCTTTTTAAGTCCTTTCAAACAAAATATGTGGTCTTTTTAAATCTCAAAGGACAGGGATCTACGTGGATTGTCTCGTGTTTCCCCGCTGATGCGAGAAAAACAGTAAAAAAATTTCCCGAGTCAGATTCACTAAAATATACTAGTAGAAAATGTACTCCTAAGAGTATATGCCTATTATATGCTGCTACTAGTCAGATAGGATGTATTTTTATTTTTTTTTAATTTTTTAAATGCAACAATACAAAAGACTAGAAATACTCACAAAAGCAGAAACAAAAACAGCAACAAAATCCCGCCTTCTCTTGAGATCACCCGCAAAGGTAAATCGGAAAAGAAGATAGAAAACAAAACAAAACTAATTAGAACAAAAATCGTTAAAAACAAAAATATAATTACAAATACCTCCTAATTAGATAATTAAACCAACTAAATTTTAGTGAATTAAGGGATTGCCTCCCCAGCAACGGCGCCATTAAAATGGCCGTTTCTTACCTCAACTGAGTTAATTAAGTTAATTTTACTTAATTATGAGTAGAGAAAAGTCACTTAGGTTAACTCGAATTTATGTCAATTGTGTAGTATAGGGTCGAATTAACCTAACATTTAAGAATTTTTTAACTGGTTGAGTCCAGGTTGTTCGCTAGGAGGTATAATTCATTCTAAATTCACTAATTAACTTTTATTTTTCTTTATAAGTATAGGAGGTATAGTTAAATTAATTATAGAAACATGAATTTTGCAAAAATTGATTTAATTTGAAGTAACATGCAAAATCCCATATGAAATTTCATTTACAACATTTATTTTAAATGATTAAAGGCAAATAAGAGTTTTTACATTCAACATATGCCTTATTACAATTAAAAGCAAGAGAAATTAAAAAATATAACAAAAGAAATTCTATACATCTCTTCAGCCTTTCTTCTTTCTTTCTTTACCTTTATGTCTTCCTTCCTTCTTCTTCTCTTATCTATTTCTTTTTATTCCATTTACATTTATTTTTCACTCTCTCTTTCTTTTCTCTTGAGCTCTTTCTTTCTCTTCTTCTTTTTCTTCTCCTCCTACCTTCTTCTTCTCCCTTATTTTTCTTCTTTAGTATTTCCTTAGCGCCTTCCTGCCTTCTCCTTTCTCCCTTTACCTTTCCAACACTTGCTTCCTTCAGCCCTTACTTTCTCCTTCAACACTTAGCCCCCCCAGCTTCTTCATTCTTTCTTCTTTCCTTTCAACCAAAAATTGTTTAAGGTTTGCAGCGAGGTCCTTTCGAGGATACACAACACCCTGAGAAGGGTGGGACCAGACCCTACTCGATCCTCGCCTAATTTGTTTATGGTTCATTTTTGGTTTTTTCTCTTTCTTGAGCTGAACTGGCCCTCACTCGAGCCGAACTAGCTCAACCGCCTCCCAGGCCTCGCCCTCCTGGGGCCATTACACATACACCATTCGGGCGCACACCCGCAGGCACACACGCCTGCACACACACACATGCTATATGCTCAGAATGCTCAGGATCAGATTTCACGCCGAGCGCCTAACGACTGAAGCGGCTATACAACAAAATTGTTTTATACCTACGCGTGCACTCTGAATCTTCCGATGTGGGACTATGTATTCCCCCTCCAGACCCAACTTTAAGTGATAATTTCTCCCTACTCAGAGCTCCAAATCAAGCGATTCAAAGCTTGATAGAAATCTCTAAGATGGCTCTACAAGGTTACAGGGTTAATTTTAGGTTTAGAGGATGTTTTCCTCTTCAATTTGAAAGGTGAAGTTAGGGGGTTCCTACGGGTTATTTATGCCTGGAATTAGAGATTATTCTTACTATGTCTACAGGGTGGTTCTTCTAGCTTATCTAAGGGTCTGAATAGATCCTACAAGTATTTCTACAACTGCTGGAATGAGTTTTGAACTCTCAGAGGCTTCAGGTAACGCACAGAAGGTCTGCACTTCTCTGAAAGCTTCAGAGACAGAAATTTTCAACTCTGATATGTGCAACAAACACTTAAGGACATTTCTAATCGATTTCAACAAGTTCTAAGGATTAAAGCTAACTAATCTGGGTAGGATTTAAGATCAAATTTCATCAAAATGACACTGCCATCAGTTTGGGTTCGAAAATAACCCAAACTGGCAGGTTGTTAATTCCAACAAAATAACAAGTCTGAGCTTACTTAAATCTCTCTAAAATCATTCAACAAGATCTCAGAAATGACTCTAACTCATCAATTCCTCAAATTGAGCTCAGAATCAGAATTTCCTCCTCAAGTTTGACTGCAAAGCTTAAAAATTGACTTTCTAATTAATGCCTTTTTACACGCAATTGGAGCCTAGAATAGAATCCTAACAACCTCAAAAACTCGTCCAATCCCTTAAACAGATGAATTAGCCTTGAGAACTAGGATTCCAGGCTCATCGCCTGGACTCTAAAAGTGTATTGTTCGTCAGAAGGTTTGGGAAGTTGTTACAACGTTCTAAGGACATGAATGGCTTCAGTGCACTGCACTGAAGCTTCTAGACTCCTTAACTGCGGCTTTTGGTCTTCTGTCAAGCTTCTCCAACTCTACCGGAGTTGGAGAAGATGAAACCTAATGTATAGCTCTAGATGTTAAAATCCCAAATTAAAGACCTCAAACTACTCGGTAATCAATATCATATCAATCTGGAGCTTCTCAACAAGTTCTATAGGCTAAAGCTCAAGAATGATTCGTCGGAGCTCCAGTGAATCCAGAATAATTCAAAATCGTGCACAGAGAAGTGAATTATGCCATTTTTTCCTAAGGTTGCAAGGAACCTCAAGATCAAGTTAAATTCTTCAATTGATCATTAAAATTAAGATTTAACAGAGAATTCCATTTTTAAAGAATTTGGATTGGTTGAGGCTCAGGACTTAGTCTCCCACTCAAATAAGTGGTTGAGACAAGTCAGAAGAGAATTGCGATGATAAATACTTAGTTAATTTAAGGTTTTAACTACTCCTGAGCCGCCATTGACAGCAAGCTCAGGAGCTTTAATAGAATTAGGTTTTTAAGTTATGTATAATTTTTAATCAAATTAAAATGATAATTAGCATCCTTAGATGATGAGTAAATGATGGAGGATCCATGAATGTGGATCTAAGCTCAGTTACTGCCGCCATGGACAGCGACAGTAGCTGTTGGAGGTGATTATGATTTTGGCAAATCAGTGATAGAATTAGTGCTTTAATGGATTAGAAGTGATCATGAGTGATAGAAGATGATCAGTGACTTAAAAGACGAAATTAGGGCTCTGGCGAACTCAAGGAGCTCGCCGGAGTCGAAGAAGACGAAGTCTGAAATCTGAAATTACGACTAAACTATGAACTAACCAACTACCTAAACTATCCTACTCCTACTCCTACTTCTACCTACTATTACCTGGACGAAGGGGTCAAAGGAACTCCGTTGACGGCTCATGACGGAGGACGAAATCAGAGGTATGAGGAAGAGCTTCGGCGGGCGAATTTGGATGGAGCAGAGGATCTCCTTGGTCGTCGCCTTTGTCCAGAGACGCCGCTGACCTCGGCGAAGTTCCTAAGCTGATCAAGATGGATGGAGGAAGTCGAAGGATGATGTGGAAGATCGTCGGAGTTGCAGACGAATAGCCTATTGGGTCAGCTCAGTGATAGAAGAGGGAAGGGAGCCAACTTGCAGAAATCAAGGGGGTAGGGGTCTATTTATAGTTGACGGTGATGAAGAGAGTGGCGGAATCTGGACGAAGGAGAAGCTAGGGGAGGTTAACCATCGGCGTTGTCTCTGACGACGGTGAGGTTAACTCCCACCTAAAATTAGGATTAAAGAATCATCCAGATCGACGGATGAGAATGGAATGGTGAGCATAAGCTCCAGGAACTTGGAGAACAAGGAATGACGTCGGATGTGCGGTGATCGAGTGGTGGAAATACCCTCTGTCGTCAGCCGTCCAACCAGTTGAAGGAAGAAGAAGAAGAAGACAAGGACCTTTGTGTGATGAAATCTAAGGACCTATATGAAAATTAAGGACCCGATTGCAATGAGTAGTAAGGACTTAAATGTAAACTCAGGTTTTAAAGGTTTATTTTAACTTAGATCTTTTTCAACTTTTTATATATGATTATAAATAAGGTAATTATTATGTTTTCACCTTGAATTTAAATTTTTGACCTTTTTAGGTTAATTTATTAAATTATGTAAAGTTACTTAAGTTATTATATACTTAGGTATACATTATGTTTAAGTTAATTAACATATTAATTAAAGGAATGATTGATAAGATCTCAAGTCCAATTATTAATCAGATTGTTAATAATATTAATTGAATGATAAAATATCATTTTTAACTTATTTTAAGGTCCTTCACTATATATCCCTTATTTTATAATTAACCCTTATATACTCATATCCTTAGCTAATTAACTAGGAAGACTAGTTAATTAGAGGTAATTAGAGATCATGATGAATCTCTCATCAGACCCCTGTTTGGTTCTAAGGTGCTAGACCCCTGTTTCTGAGAGGGCTAGGCCCTATACTGTTCCATACTGTACTTTGAGCGTACCTGCTAGCGGAAACGGCTAACCACATGTCAGTGTGGGGTAGCTACTTGTGTGCTTATCGCACGTGCCGTAGTCACCGCTACGTCTGACAGTGACCTTGGGGTGGTTGACTAGGTGTAGGACTACCATGGGGGACTCCCTCGGCCATGAGAGAACCACGTGTAACTTCTACTCTACGGAAAAGACTACAATCAAGGTCGTTCCCACGATGAACATGCAAGATCAAGCAAAATCTGGAAGATGACAAAAAAAAAGGAGTGAAAAAGGAATTACCTATAAAATAAAATAACTAGAAAAGATAATTATGCCTGCTACTTTTACTGCTTTAGATAGTATGGTTACCACTCTACTTAGCGTTCGCTAACTCCGTCTTTTTCATAACGCTATTCAGGTCCAGGAGTTGAGTAGCCTGAGCTTTTGGCTATTGAGGGTGCTGGGCCTGGTCGAGCCCAGCCATAGTTTCAGCACTTTTTGTTGTACTCTCTTTACTATTATAGTGAGTTTCAGACTTTTTGCTACTATTCCTATTACGGTTGCTTTCGTTTTCGTTTTCCTGTTGTTGTGGTGGTATGTACTGGAATAGTAGTTTTTACTTTCCTTTACTATTTGTACGTTTTTACTGTTTAGTTACATTGAATATATAAATGTGGTTTATTTTCCTGCTTTTTGGTTATTTCTTGTTGGACAACTGGGTCTAGGGATTAGTCGAGGTGTGTCGATCTCAGGGTCCTATAAGGATTCGGGAACTGGCTCGTAACAAACAACATTAACATCTTCGTAGGCTAAAGATGCCACAAATGTAAATTCATCAAAAGAAAACGAGTTCAGATCATCAGTTTACATGTAACCATGGTTAACAAGAACCAGATCCAGGTTGTTCATGGGCTCCTGAAAAGTATGGGCCCATGAAGAAAGGGAAGGAGGAATAAATGCATCTCGAGTAAGCATATAAGTATGAAAAGGTAGGGCTGAAAATGAGGAAGAAGGAGCAACATCGGAAGCTGCTGGATGAGAATGAATCAGTTCATCCAATTTCTTGTCCAGAAGAGCCACCTTATCAAGTTTTTTGGCAATAATATCCATATTAACTTGAGCTAAATCTGTCTGAAGTTCATGTACAAGAGCTCAGTATTGACTGGATTTGTTGAATTGGTTCATGGATGCAACATTATGAGAGTTTTTAGCCAAGGACTTGAATAATTGAAAGGCATTATCCTCTTCCTTAGCTAAGAAGTTCCCACTACTAGAAGCATACACAAGATGCCTACAGCTATCATCTAACCCATGGTAAAAGATCTAAGCGAGGTTGTAGCAGGGCACCTCATGGTGAGGACACTTCCTTATAAGGCCCTATAATTTCTCTCATGCCTCATACAACTTGTCCCCAGGCTACCAGGAGAAAGTTGTAATGGCACGCCGTTTTGCGTTTGTTCAACCAATAGGGAAGAACTTTTGGAGGAATTCCTTATGTAATTCCTCCTAGGTTCCAATAGGCCTCCCTATGGCCTTGAACCAATATGAAGCCTTATCCCTTAGAGAGAAAGAGAAAAGCCTCATCAAAACAATTCCTAAGTCTACATTTCCAGGTTAGATAGTCTCAGCAATCCAACTTAGATCCTTTAAATGCTGGAATGGGTCTTCATTTGAATTACCATAATAGAATGTCTGAATCAGACTTATAACATTAGGCTTGAGCAGAAATGCACCCCCATCTATGGGTATCCAGACTGAAGGTTGCACTTGGCATGCCGTCCGATCATAGAAGTCTTGTTAAGACCCGTGCTGTTTGAACCTTTTAAGACGTCTGGACACCATCCTAGACGTTTGGAAATTGAAAATTTTGAGTACGAGCACGCGTCTGTGCGCGTGCTACGTGCAGACAGTGCCACTCGTTTTTCCTCCTTATTCTCTCTCTTCCCTCGCCTCCAAGCAAACCCTAACCCCAACCTTATATAACCCCCCTCCTCTCTCGTTCCCCTCACTTCTCAACCACCAACCACCTTCCTTCTTCCCTCCAGTGAGAGAGGTAGCGCGAGCAAGAGAGCACGCGGGCGGCGTCGAGGAGGAGCGGTGTGAGGAGAGGAGGAGGAGAGTAAACTCGTGAGCTTGCGTGGGAGCTCACCGGTGAGTGCACAGCCGGAGCGATGCGTGTGCGAGGAGGAGTGTGTCGGAGAGGTCCTCCCCGACATTGCTGCAGGTGAGAGGGTGCGGCGCAGCCACGCACGGCGCGAGAAGGCAGAAGCAGGTTCTGGTTCTTGGTTTTTCCCAGAATCAGACGTCTGGAGCGACATCCAGATGACGGAGCTGACGTCTGGAGGAGGTTCCAGACGTCTGGGGTGAGAATTTCACGAAGGTACGTCCTCTTTGCAGATACGGCCATGCAGGCCGCTCCGCCGATCCCTTTTTGCATACCTGTTTTGAGAAGATCAAGTGTCTGCGTGCAGGATTCACTTTGGGAAAGCGCGGGACACGCCCTCCCAGGCTTTTCAAACGTCTGGGGACCTTACCAGACAACTGTAAGCACTTCCAAACGTTCGGAGAGGTGGTCGGACGTCTGCAGTTGGGTCCAGACAGTCCAGAAGAGTTCCTGGACATCTGAGGATTGGCACAGGGATTGAGGTATGACACTGGACACTTTTAAGACGTCTGGAAGTTGTTCCAGACATTTAATTTGAGTCAAAAACGCTATTTTTGACTCGTTTAGGGTCTGTTTGAGGTCTGTTTTCCGCAAATAAGATACTGATGTTTCCCATATGAATTCCTCTACTTGTTAGAAGACTTTCTATATTGTTCTGAATATTCTCTTGTAATTGATCCTTATGATAGGACTTCGTTCCGTTGCGGGTTCGGGGCTTGCTGAGGCACGTGAGCCTGCCGTTCAAGCCCCCACTATTCCTAAGTTTACTGGTAGAGTGGCTTCCCCTTAATTTAATTATAACCTAAATGCATGTGTGGAATTAATGATTAGAACCTAGGATATGGCATGAATCCTAGGACGAGAAACACTTGAAATGTCTGTAATGGATGATTGAATTGCAGTCTTGAATGAGTAGATGGAATGATAACAATTGCCTGTAAATAAATAACAGCTGCCTATGAAATGTAAAGTACTTGTGCTAGCAAACTGTTGCATGTAAATTCCTGGTGTATACGTTAAATGACGTAATACTAGCTGCATGTATATATAAATTGAGAATGGTAATGTGAATGACGGAAATATGAGCTACCTGTGTATAACTTGTGTATGAAAATGTAAACGATAGCAATATGAGCTGCATATGTATAACCTGAGAATGGAAATACAAATAATGAAACCTGGTATGGCTTGGCCTGAGGAATATGAGCATGAACCCTATGGGGAATTAAGAGTAGAGCTCCTGGAAATAAATGGAATAGATCTGGAAATGTGAGTGGGGAAGTGAGCTGGCCCTTGAGTACGGAGTACCAAGGAGAGTGACTATCCCCCTGTTTAGTGCAAAGCAGAGCTAACCGCCCTTGGGTTGGGACCCGTGGGTTAGGATTGGCCACTCTATACCGACTTCTTGGCCCTCGTGTACACAGTACCAGGGAGAGCTACTAGTGTAGGGAGAGAGCTAGCCACCCCACAAGGCTCGGGGTTCAACTAGTCGCCTTACACCGACTTGTTAGGCCCACTGGGCAAACCAAGGTAGTCAGGCGAGCGTGTGCAGACTGTGGAGGGGCAAGACCTCTGTTTGGTTCTTAGGGGCTAGACCCTTGTTACTGAGAGGGCTAGGCCCTATACTGGTTCTGTGTTGTACTTTGGGCACAACCGCTAACGGAAACGACTGACCGCGTGCCAGTGCGGGGTAGCTACCCATGCGCTTATCGCGCATGCCGTAGTCACCGTTACGTCTGTCCGTGACCTTGGGGTGGTTGACTGGGTGCAGGATCACCACGGGGGACTCTCCCGGCTAGGAGAGCACCACGTGTGCCTTCTACTCTTCAGAAAAGACTCCAATCAAGATCGTTCCCATGAGGAACATTTAAGATCAAGAAAGAGACCTGATAAATAAACCAAGTGGTGGAAAAGAATAATTAGTTAAAGAAAGTAAATGGAAAACAACAGCTACCTGTCCACTTTTACTGCTTTAGTTAATTGGTTGCCACTCTACTCAACGTTCGTTGACTTTGTGTACTCATAACCCTTTTCAGGTCCAGGTGTTGAGCAGCTAGGGCCTACGGCTGCAGAGGGTGTTGGGCCCAGTAGAGCCCAGTAGTTGTAGCTTCTTGTTGTACTCTTCTGTTGTAGTGAGTTTGGACTCTTGTACTTTTATATTCTATTCTTTATGTTCCTGTACTTGTTACTTTCTACTGTTGTGGTGGTGATATGTACTATAGCAATTTTTATTTCCTTACTGCTGTACCTTTTTACTGTTAGTTGCTTAGTATAGTGAATGTGGTTTACTTTCTTGCTTTTTGGTTACTTTCTCGTTGGACGACTGGGTCTTAGGATCAGTCAAGTCGGTCCGGTCTCGTGTCCTATAGGGATTCGGGAACCGGGTCGTAACAAGTCCCAAAGCTGCCTAGGTTGTTCTTATTGAGGTGTATGCCTCATATCATGCAAAGTTTGCACGATAGCTTCCAATTGCTCTTGGTGATGCTTCTCAAAAGCAGCGGGACAGGCCTCCAACAAGGCCAAAGGGCCATCTAGAAGAGGAGGAGGAGGTCTGTTGTCGGCCATTTCGAAGGTAGAAAAGGAAGAAGAGGAAAAAGAATGAATAAGGATAGGAAAACGAAAGAGAGGTCTTCGTGGAGAAGACTCCAAAGGACTACCCAACTAAGGTCTTAGTGACCTACTGATGGTAACACCATCATGGGCCCTAACTAGCCACATTTAATTAGGTTTAAATGATAAAAGCTCTTACCTAATCATCTGAGGGTCATAACTCAGCATCATTCTAATTTAAGAAGAAAACAGGGAATCAAGGTTACTTATGCAATTTTAACAGCACATCACAATTGCAAAGTAATCACGGGGTCACTCAATGATTAATTAAATGTCAATTGAGCATAAAGGTCTAAAAAGTGGGTCAACACAGACTGAAACAAGGTTTCACACATTTCAAGAATGAAAACAGTATAAAAAACCCTAATTATCAACCCTAATTAAATTGAAGAGGTTCTGGTCAGGATAAAATTTATCTAAACCTTCTAAAATTCATAGAAAAATATTCTAAGAGGTTTGGCATCTTTGGTTTAACCATCTGAACTCACTTTGACCTAGAATAAAGTTTTAAATAAAAAATTACCTTGATTTAGGCTTTTATGCAATTTACCCTACCAAACGTAGTCAAAACTCACATCTAAATTCACCATTAGATTCTTTAGGTCCAAATTAGGCTAACACCAAAATTTGGGCCCAATTAGAGTCTATCTTGACCTAGTTTGCATTTTAACCCTTAAAAACTTCATTTCTTTCATTTAGCCCCCCAGGTTTCAATTTTATTATTATTTGGTCCCCAACTTTCTCATCATTTTCTACAAATGGGTCCTTGTCGCCATTGGTGTGAATAGAGCTTCTCTGTCAAAATTCAAGCAATGATTTCTCACTCAATCTTCAACCAAATCTCTTCAAATTTGGAGGGATGAATCTTGAAAAAATTTCCAATCAATTAAACTGCCTAAAGAGACCCTAAATCGACCTATGGAGATCAGAAGAATGAGAGGAAATTTGGGGATTTCCCCCCTGAAACCGCTGCCAAATTTGGCTCTTTCCTTGCATTAGAGCTTAGGTCTAAGCTCTATGAAGAGCCCTCGAGTCCAGGGCATCCTCAACCAAGATTAGACCGGAATAGCCCTCTCTTCTCTTCCTCTGGCCAAATGCAACTTGCATTCTGGCGACCTCCTTTGTCTTCCTCCTCTGGCCAGCTAACCATCAAATTGGGTGACCTTCCTTCCTCCTCCCTCCATTGCGCATCTTTTCGGCCAAAGAAAGAGCATTTTCTACCTCCTTTTCATCGTCGACACCTCACTGGACCTCATTGTCTTCTTTGCGTTCAACCGATCAATGTCGGATGCCACCACCTCTCTCGCTCCTCTTAAACTCCCTCAACTTCTTCCTCTCCCTCTCTAGCACTCTCCTCCCTCTGTAGACTCTAGGATCGACCACCACATCACCCTTACCCTCGTCATCTTCCCCACATCTGGTACGAGCTTTAGTGAGCTCGCACTGACACTACACCACTCCAAATCACACGCCACCACATCCACAAGCTTCGCCTTGACTCCACCTACAAAAGCCCTAAACCTATTTGGGGTTTCACGCACTCCACTACACCATCGAACACCACGCACTACCGCCACCTTCTCACCACAAAACCTTCCACAACCACCACCATCGCACTCCTTGCATGCCGGCAACTCCTCTGAGCATTCTAATTAGGGCTCAAGGTCCGTGTTCTTGTTTTCAGGTTGCCACCGAAGCTTCTTCGTCGTCATCAACTCACCGTCTTCATTCGCCAAGCTCCGACTACCACCAACCCTGATATCACCTTCAATAGGTGCAGAACCAGTCCACAAAGAGTTCCAGATCCTCGCCTGGGCAAAGCAACAGCAACAACAGCTGCAATCAAAGAAGTCTTCACCTGCAGTAGACCCACGAAGAAGACAAGAGGGAGGTGGGACATTTAGTCCCACATCATTTGCTACGAACTCCCTGCAACATATAAAAGGCATTTATCACAAGGCCTCGTTGCCTCAGCACTCACCGAGGTGAGGTACCGCTCATGCATGTGCCAACGCACACCCTCACCTATGATTCACACAGGCGGGTTTGGGCTAGATTCGCTTTCTCGGTTATTGTTCACCTAGGTCTGAGCTTAAGAAAGAGAAAGATCTAAGGAGGGAGGGGGTTTTTGCACTATAGCCTCAAGATTCGCACCCTCTCCTCACTCCACACTTAGTCGTGCTGAGCTTTGTGTCTCTCTACTGTGCTGTGCCTTGTGCGATTCTTCTGAGGCTGTTTGAGTTAGAGAGTCTAGGCCTTAGACGAGACGTCTGATTGGCTACTTGCTTGGTTTTGATTCATTGATACTATTGGATTATTTGAGATATTGATTAGAGCTTAATTGTAAGGTTAATATGGTGGTTTAAACCACCACTTTTACCCATTCTTTTTGCACTTTGATACTTGGTTTTTTGAGATACATTCCTAACATATATTGCATATCCTTTTGATTCACTTGCATTATTATTTTCTATAATTATGATTTATGGATTGATTTGCTTAAATTGGTCCCTACGAACGACCTTGAACTCATTTCTATTTCTCGAGCTTATAAATTTAAATGTTGTATTGATTTTCGTCACTATGCTGCAACGCAATCTTTTTATGACAATTTTCAATGCAACACCTACCAAACATATAATTTGGTAGTGCTAGAGGAAGAATTCAAAGCCAAGTACCTTGAACCAAGGTCTTAATTAAAGTGACAAGATTTGAATTTCTGACCATGATTAATTGGTTTTTTATAAGACTTGTTTAATGGTATTCAATTTATCAAGGCAAGTGTTGAGTTAATCACAGGTATATATCTTTTCTTTTAAATTTCCCTACAATTCCTATGGGTGCCTAAGGGTGGTTTCTAGGGTGTAATGAATTAATTTTATTAATGTAAATTAGATGGTCCAACCAAGCTGTCAAAGACCTCACCTACCAATGAATGCATCACTAGGCTCAATCAAAATGTATGTTGGGTCCCTAAGATAAGAAATCCTAAGTTGATACAACCTAGGGTTTATGCCTCTAGAAAGCAAAGAACACCCAATTAGACTGATTGAAGAGGAGTAATCACAGTAGATGCAAACAATGTCTGATCAATCTCAAAATTGGTGTACTGATAAATCAATAAAATGAGATCAATAAAATACTTTTTAGGGATTTTTAATCAATTGACCCTATTTTTACTAGATTTAATAAAAATAATGTGCAATTAGGGAAAACAGACACAACTTGATTCAAACAATCAGGCACCACAGAAAATACTATCAAAAATTTTTAGAAAAATTTATTGGAATAGCTAGATTATTGGAGCTTCCCAATGCAAGTAATTTTGAGTCAATTGAATATGTACACTATCTACAATAATTTCTTAAATTCAAATGAAATTCAAGTCTAGACAACCAAACCCTTGTCCAGTATCCAAATTTTCTAAAATTGTACAGACTAAATATTGACTTAAGAATTTTGGCAATGGAAAGATAACTTGAAATGCTATGTCCAGTCAAAATTTAAAGATTTAGAAAGTTCGAATAGATAGATTGGATTTTATAAAATGAGACTTCAAATCTTATCCAAACTAAAAATAGAATTTTTGGTGTGAAAGGGATATGATCAAGGAATAACAAACACACCAATTTTTCTTTTCTATTTTTTTGAAATTTTGATAATTTGGAATTCAAAATTCGATATCCGAATTTTTTTATTCTTTTTTTTTTCAAAACTAAAACCCTAAATAAGTAAATCATAACTAAGAGATAAGATGTGTGCACCTTGGATCTTCACCTCAATTCAATGCATGTGCTGATCCATGCACAAATTCCTACATACGCAAGATCCAACAACACAAAAAAAAAGTTATAATCAAATAATTCCAAAATTTGAATAACCCAATCAACGAAACAAGTTGTGCCTCTCTGGCAATGATGCCATGAAAAGAACCCACTTTGGCGATTTTAAAGTCGTAAAATCTTATCATTGTACGCCTAAATGCAAATTGCTTTTTTGATTAACGAAACTCATAAATATATTTTTCTTTATAGATAATAAGAGTTCCAGTTGTGTAAGTCCACAAGGAGGCAATGCATTGATTCATTGATTAGGTTAATATTGCTTTGAAATTTATTATTGCGTGATCTCTCCTTTTGCACTTTTTTAATGTTTTTCTCTTTTTTTGTGCTTTTCAAATATTTGTAACCCTACACAAAATAATCTATTGGAAGATAATTAGCTCATGCATCAACATCTTCCCAATTTCGTTGTTTTCACGAAGAATGTACGTTATCTCTAGAAAGATGTAAAGAGGAAAGTATATTGCGATGAGCACACAACCTCAACAATTTGATGACTACCTAGCGTGTTAATAAATCTGTGAGAAGTATGATGTGGAGGTTAGATGGCCTTTTTTTTTTTTTTTGCTTTTTCATTTTCATTTTTTTTTACTTTTTCAAATCATGAAATAATCTATCTACTTGAAAACATGGAAACTTTTTTCTTTGTGAGACGATTTTGACTACGGGATCAAAACTAACTAGAAAATGACCTAGGGTTTTTAGAAAATATGCATGTGAAGAAGATAGAGGAGGGGGCAGCGAACAAGAAAATAGAGAGAGGGTAGCAAGAAAATGAAGAAAAGATGGAAGATGGAGAATAAGAAAACACGAAGGAAATCGCAACTATTGAATCTACCAACATCAAAATAATATAATCAAAATGTGCATAACAAGAAATATTCAAATCACTAAGATTAACAACTAGAACAACATAAAAAAGACTAGCAATGAAATAGAAATCCACCACGCCGAGAGTGTCTCTGAGAGACCATCGGCTTTTGTATGGTGGTGGTGGTGGTTTAGACCAAGAGAAGGCCTTTTCTACCACCAATGGAGGACACCCAAGATGTATAGGAGGAGATCTTAGGTGGTCCTAGAGAGGAGAAGCCACACCCTTTAGAGGAGAGGAGAAAGGAGGAGAGGGAGGAGATGATGATGGTGGTGGTGGTGGTTGACCACCAAGGAGGAGGAGGGTGGTCGGCCCTTGAAGGTGGAGGGGGGAGGGTGGCATTGGAAGGGTGGAGAAGAAGAAGGAAATTATGGGGGAAGGCTCGAGTTGGTGGGTTTAAATAGAATTGGATTAAGTTAGGTTGTGCTTTAGGTATGGCTTACGACTAGGTTAAGGTGGGTACATCTTAGGCTTAGTTGGTGAACTAGGTTAAGGGATAGCCTAATTGGATTTAGGTGGGTCTAATTGGGTGGTTCCAGCCTAATTAAGCCCTAATCAAGTGTAATGGATGGCCATTAGACCCAAGTAGAACCTATTAGGTCAATTAAGGGTGGTAATGAGCAATTGGGCTAAGGATATGTTAATTGAGGTGGAAAGAAAGGTGATTCGGCTGAGGGATATAGGAATAGGGCTTAGGATGCCTCATGGGACAAGGATTATGGGTTTAGGATTTTTTTCTCCTCGTCTTTTGCTTTTCTTTTCTTCCCCTCTCATTTTCTCGCATTTTATTCTTTTGCAGGTGTTCATGGCTTCTCTACGTAGCTTTATTTTACATTTATATCCATGCTTGCCTTTCTATTAACTTGCATCATAAAGTTAAAAACTTCAAATACTACTAGGTTCGAAACATTATTTTATGTACAACTATATATTAAAAAAATGCAATGCATGTTATGCATGATATGAATGCAATATAAATAACATAACTAGGTTTCTACACAAATTAGGTAACTTAGGACCTATAATTGTTGTGCAATCACCATACTTAGCCAAATGAAACATCATTTGGCTGGCCATGTAGTCCCACTCCTCCACCCTTGGATCAACATCTTATGGCCATGAATTTTCCTTCACAAACCTACCATTATCCCTTCCTAAAAATTCATATAGCTATCCACTTTGGTTGCATCAATCTTAACCCTCCAACCAAGATCCAAAGGCCACCATTTGGTCTCTAAGTGGTTGGCCATATATACCATAACCAACCAAGTATGGCTAGCCCCCCTTAGGTGCACCTAGGCCCTTCATCCAACCCTAGATTAAATCCTAGCCCTCATTCCTATTCCAACAAAAATAAATTATCTTTCTAGACTCAACTATACACCTTAGCCCTTGATTTCCTAAAATCTAATCCTAGCCTTACATGACCCTAATCCAAACTCTCTACATCCATCAATCAAATGAACCTAAGACATCTATAAAAGGGATCATTGACGGCCATGGAGGGGCATCTCTTCTTCATTCTTAATTCCAAGTGTTGGACCCCTCTCCACTTCTAAGCTTTCTTCTACTTTGGTGCAAGCCTCTTGCACTTGAGGACCCTAAGTTAGTCTCTGTCGCAATTTTGCATGGCAACGCTCTCATCTTCAACTGCACATCCTCTGACTTTCGACTCCATCCTCCGCACTGCTATAGGCAACATATTCCTGCTATTTAGATTTCCTTTTTCTTTGTTTTCTTGATTACTTCATTTTCTTAGTTGTAAACATTCTATTCTTCAAGAAATAATATAGTTCAATTATTCTTGATCTTGTGATTGCATATTAGTCTAGTTAGAAATTTAGTAGTTGGATTCTTCACCTCCTCGTATTCGATCGAGAGTCATCGATTTTAATTTAAAATGAGTAGTGAGTTTCGATTTTATTTTGATCTTGTTATTCACAGTGCAACTAACACTCAACTTATATTTGCGAAAAATGAGTATTAGAATCTCACATTTACATACACACTCTATTTTCATTTGTGGCAACTATATATTAAGAACTTAATTTCCCAGGTATGGTTGTTAAGTTGAAGACTAAAGATTTATGCTCACTGTAGTAAACAATTCAAGAATATAAGTTTGAAGATGCAGCTAGAAAAGATAGCATTGAAAATAAGTTTAATCAAGAATTTACATTTTTATTTTGGTAGATTATCAAAGCTTAATTGATAATATCAATATATAGGTACTAATTAAGTTGATTTAACTAAGAAGCTTGAACCAAGTCACTTCTAAGTGAAGCAAGCCTGTGAAAAGCTATATATCCAAGTTAAATTTGAATTTCAAGTGATTAGTTGTCGAGATATTCAATTAGGAATTTGTAATTAGTTAATTTTCAGTGAAATAGTTATTATAGACAAATAAGGTAATTATAATCGATCAGGAAATATTTAACTAGTTAAGCAAGTTGTTTTCATTGCTAGCAGGAGATATTTTGAGATTTGATCTTGATTTGAAGATATCACTTGTTAAGAGCATTTTTATGTATCTGTTAAGTTTTAAAAATGATTGATTTGCCAATGATTTCTTGTTGTTAGCAGGACAACTCTTAGTCATTTTTCAATGAGAACTTCACCTACAAATAAAGGTAGATGTGAAGCTTTTCAACAAACAACACTAGAGATATAAATTACTCTATAACAAGACTCTGCTCTTTTCTCTCTCTAGGCTCTTTGATTATATGCTCTAATTTTGAAATTCTAGGAAAGAGTGATTTTGATATTCCAAGGAGAAAAATTTTACATCCAACATCCAAGTGAAGTGATTTGATATTCCAAGGTCATCTTGATTCTTTAGTAGAGCATATTATAAGTGAAGTGATTCTAAAAATTTTTTTGGTGGGAATTAATTTCTGAAGCTATGAAGGAAGCTCTATTGCCAACAAATAGAGGTTTCACATACAAGCTTCTTGTGTACGATAACATTTAAATTTATGAATTTAAGTTTCTAAGCATATTAAAGAATCCTATTAGTTGGTACTTTAATATAAATGCTATCTATTTGTACTATAAGATTGATATGATTGTCATATTAATTTTCCTGTTGTTTTCTAAAAGCCATTATTATTTTCTGTTGTGCTTTGACATTGTTATATATTTGTTTTAAAGTAGGATAGTAATGTGTGGTCACTTGCGTAATTGGTAGACTAGTGATTGGATATCACTTTGTTAACTATTGTTTGGGTTGAATTGCCTGTGAACAAGCTTGACTAATTGCTAATGGACTAATTGTTGTAAATGTTTGCATTACACTATAAGTAACTTGTCTTTGTTATAGTGGATTTTTTTATGGGGAGTTATAGTGAAATCTTAAGGTAGGACAACCTTAGGTAGTGAATTGATTCTAGATAGAAGAACCATTTTAAATACAGGTGTCACTATGGTTTGCTATTTTGTGGATATTGGATATTATAACTTGATATTATTTTTAAATAATTTGATACAACATACAAGCTATTCTTTGATGATAAAAAGTTTTCATATCTTTCAATTAGAATATTTTCAATTCATAGCTGGACTATATAAAGGAGCACTATTCACCTCTCTTTTAGTCCTTTCCTACTCAACCGTTATTGTACATGAATTCAAATATTTTGCATGCATATATATATATGTAGCTTACAACAATTCACAAATGTAAAGAAATTTCTTAACATGTAAAGGTAATTGCAGTCAGCATGATTTAAAGAATTATAGTAAAGTCATTTCTAAACACATTACCACTTAAACTCATGTGAACCTTATGCTTTACACCAGAAAAAAATATATAACAAAATCATTTTCTATCATAGGGACTTGGATATCACAGAAACCATGCAAATGGTAATTTCAATTATATTTCTAGATTTGGCCAAAATTTGCTCTTGAATTCAATTCTAAACGCTTCATAATGAAATTTAGTTTACTAACACAAATTAAGCAATGCATTTAATGAAAACACAACATAATAAATAGTGTTGTTTAAATGTGGATTTATGAATTTATATGTGCTAATTAAAAAGGGAAGCTTTGTATTATACATTGGAATAAATTTTAGTCATATGAAGATCGGTGTGTGATGATTGCTAGCTACCTTAAGTGCTAAATTGATTAAATTACGTCATCATTGTAACTCAATTTTTACACCTAATGCACTAGGTCATTTAGAATTTTATTATGAAACTCTCAGATTAATTCGATTAACGAGTCCAAGTCTGTCCATGAGAAGGCTAATTGAGGGCTAATTTATGAGTTCATTTATTCTATTTTTGGTGTTTTGTTATTTGTCTTTTTATTGTTGAACATACACAAAACGAGATTGTGAACTACAACTAACCCTTTCTTTTATTTTTGGATAAGTTGCGAAAAGCCAGAATGACTAACTAAGGTCTTTTTGGTTCTCTTTTATAAATTTTTTTGGCTCTTGGTTAATAATGAAAGAATGAAGCAAATTTAATCAGAACTACAACTCACTAAGAGAGGAAATATTTTTTTGTCATTTTTGTTTTGCGGATTTTTTTGGCTTTTGTTAATCAAAAGAGAATCAACACTTTTTCTTTTGTAATTTTAAATAGGAAAGAGAGATGGACATTCACGAAACTAAAACAACTTGAAATTTCAACTTTATAGGAAATGATTATAACTAGATCTAAAAACAACATGACTATGATTTCAACTCATGTAGCTTGAAGCTACTTATACAAAACACTAAAATATTTGCAAGAGGTTCACTCTTTACTCAAGGGAGTAGTAGTGATGATGAGTGTGACATGGTGATGTCTTTGGTACATGTTTGCATAGAGGTGTGGGATAGGAAATGGTGATGGAGTGAAAGCAGTAGAAGTGGTGATAATGAGGGTAACTACTACTAAGTAGAGTGTCATTAGGCTAAGTTAGGTGGGTGTGGTAAAGTGTGTGAAGGTGCCTAGAAGTAAGAGCTTCAGTAATGTGGGCGATAATGTATTCGTTAGTCCTATGGTATTGTCCTTAGGAGGCAATGCTTGTCCCGATTCTCCTTTGTCAATATCCATATAGTAGTAATTTCATCGTAGATGATTTTCAATTAAAAAATGGAAAGTAAAACTATTAATTTTCTAACAAAGATAGTAATACGACAAAAAATTCTAAATTGACATCTTAGAAACTCAAATAGGATAATTTTCTACCACCTCATATTCTTCTCTAGTATGCTTCTTAAACTTAAATGACATATTAACAAATACATGGATAGTAGGTTCTTCGGTGAGAGTTACAATTCCTATCTAATGTTTGATAATAGATATATAGATTAGAACATACGACCAACTGGGATTATTGCAAGTGCAAACTTAAGGTCGATGATAATGCTACTTTTGCTTGTCTATTAAAAAGTAGGTATAGTACTACAAAATTCAACATCTACCTATTGGCCAACAATGGATCTGATCCATCAATCTTACTTAATAAAACATGTGTTTGAGCATTTTCCAAAATTTTCCTCCCTGCTTAGTCATAAGTTGTTGCTCCATGTGAATCCCTCCAACACTAACTTGAATCCCTTCTACACTAACTTATTCCCCTACATTAAAATTTAAGCCCCACTATATGTAATAATAATATTAAATACCCTCGAAATAATATTGGCTCACACCTAAAATCAAGATTGATGTTCATGACAGCATCATTCTGAGGGGTGACCCACCCCTCATATATTAAATCTCTCCTTCTATATATAAATGTATATTTACCTATTAGTATGGATTTCATTTTTTTGTTTTTATGAAATTATTTTTTATTGACAGGATCAAGGGAGAGATAATTCATTAACATTGAGTACTTTTCAAATACCAACCATTGATTGTAAGTCTTAGACCTATGCATTGTTAGATGTTAGTGCAAATAAATCTATATAATACTTACGAAGTGTTGGATGATGGTTTAAATAAATCTTATATGATATTAGACCCTGCAATACATCTTACTTTTTAAATACTAACCATTGATTGTAAGTCGTAGGCCTATGTATTCTTGGAAGATGGTGCAAAAATAAATATGTATAATAACTTATGAAGTGTGAAATGATGGTTCAAATAAATCTTATGTGGAATTGACCCTGCAATACACCTTATGAGAATTTTTTAATTAAAATTATGTCGACTACGTTTTTCACAGTTTTAACAATTTTACTAGTAGTGTCTAAAAAAATTCCATAGAAAAGTCTCTTTTCCCTCAAAATAATTCCCACATAAAAACCTCCACTTTTCCCTTAAAACAATCCCACGTAAGGAAACCGTCACTTTTTCATTCTTGGTTACTTTCCCCTCCTCGACCTCTTAGTCCTCTCCTCCTCTCTTCAATTCACGCAATTCCCTTCACCAATGTATATTTCTACTCCAAAATCAACTAGATAACTATCGATTGAGAGAAATCATATGAGGCTCTTGCTGTATTTTTGAAGAAATTTTGTCAATATCCTCATAATTTATATTATTATCAATCATCAAATTTAACGTAAGCAAAAGTTGCATTATAAATTGAATATCATTTGAATGATTTTTTTGGACATTTAATCAAATCATATACTATAGTTAGTTATCTGAAAGTTTTACAAACTCCTGCAATGAAGTGCGGGTACTATCATTAGTTTTGGTAAATAACAACATCATTAGGTAGGTAGTGGTGAAACACAAGGGGAATGTATTTCAAAATTTAGGGATTATGTTGTCTAATTTTAGCAAATGGAAATGTCCTTAGGTATATGGTGGAAGGGTAGGGTTACACATGGGTCAAGTTATGTTCAGTTGAGACCAAACACACATTCTAACCCAATGTCCATGGCTTGTAAATATTCCAATTCAACCAAAACCAATCTATGTAACCCAAACCAACTTAACATGAAAAATTGGATTAGGCTAGGTTGGGTTAGAGTGGGTTGTTGATTATTCAAATTATTGGAATTATTTCCCTATTTGGTTTCTACAAATTGAGGAAATGGTTTGATTAAGGGGATGGAGGACCTAAAATAGGTAGTAGAGAATTGGGACATAACTTGATGGTTAAAATGGGTATTTGCATGCAATAAGCTTGGATTGGATTGGATTGTCCTTAATAAGTTGATGGTAATGGAATAAAATGTCATTTAATTATTAAAGAATGATATAAATTAAACTTCTAATGTTTTATGCGCTTGATGAATATTTTTGGAAATAATAATTTTAAAAAATTCCTCCAATTTAGCCTAACCTAAATTTAATAGATTTGTTAAAATATAACTCAACTAAATCTATTAAAGCTTCTAACTTGACTCAAATGATCTAATGAAGCTAGATCAGGTTGGTTTGATTATTGGTTGAACTTGATTCATGTGCAATTTTAGTGAAAGCATGAAAGGACATTGTTGTATGTGAACAAGTAAGGATGATATTTATGTATTTTAAAATGTTGAGATCATATTAAAATTAAGGTAGATGTTTAAGTACTTTTATGCATATTACTCAATCATTTAAAAATATTAAGAAAAAGAAATTTGTAATAACAAAACTCCTAACTTGATCCAATGGGTTAAATCGAGTTGGTTAAAATCATATATAGGTGCAAGAGAATGTAATTATATTAAAATAATAACGACATTGACATACTTTTGAAATTCATAGATTATATTAACATCGGGGCATAAATTTTAAGACCTCAATGCACATTATCCGGTCATAGATCCAACCAAAGGTCTCAACGAAAGGGCAACGTAAGGGAACGTACAAATAAACACCCATCCGAAGTTTGATCATTATTAAACCCATAACTCCCAAGGGAAAAGGACCCCGCGGGCAAACACGCACCCAACTTTGTTTCGTTTATTTATTCATGGATTTACTTTGACAAGGGCCCTCCTTTATTTTCCACGAACAAGAAGGGGCACCAAAAGGGGGAGGGGGGAAAAAAGGAGCAGAGGAAAACCCTCCGGAACATTCGAACCCGGGCGTCTCTTTTGTATTTGCTTCAGCACTGCTGCTACTACTCTCCTTCCATTACCTCCCACGCCCTCAACTCCTCTTCCTCTATCTGCACTCGCGGAGTCCGTAGGCGACCGGTGCGATGATGCGGTGGCAATCCAAATGCGCCGATCCTCCGGTGAGTGCTCATGCTCCAAACCGATCCCTCGAATTCGTGTCCTGTTTTGGCGTCTTCTCGTATGATCTCCGATGGAGATCGGTGCGTGGGATTGTGGGGGTTCCAGTGCTCTGGATCTACTCAGTTTCGAGTGTTCGGAAGTCCCTCAGGTTAACCTTAGGGTGTGGCCTCATGGTAGCAATTTGCTTGCAGTTTAGGTTTTTGGAAGAGCTGCATCTTCCTTTTCTTCTTCTTTTTTTTCTTCTCTATTCAATGAATTCTGTAGTGAACTGGTAATGTATGAAGCAGTGAAATGATTATCACGATTTTAGGTATGATGCTAGTGTTTCAATTAGGCAGGTTGATCAGACTCCTCGGTAGAGGGAAGATTGAACTCAGTAATCATACAAAAGGCAGTCACAAGAAAGACATAAAGATTGGTTATCCAGTTCCATTGCAAGGGATGTACATTTGGGGGAAGAGTAAGGCTCCCAGAAAATCTACTAGAAATAGCAGTGTTACAATCTCTCGGGGTTCCTCTCCCACTCGGATTGCATGAAGAGACCCTTACATGGGCCCCCTTCTCCATTTATTGTTACAAAGAGTGTTGTTATAGCTGGAAATCCTACGAGATCTTTCTTTGCGATCTTGTCATATTTCTTGGTATGCTCATTGTCAGGGCTCGTCCATTGTCAAAATATTAATTGCACCAGTAATCTCATAATTACTGTCGGCATGGGCATTATGGGTGTTGTTACCGTGCTTTGTTGACTTTGGACACGAGGTCGTGTTTGCTCGGATCTGGATCCGCTTGAGTAGAGGCGAGTTGGGTTAGGCAGGGTTCGCCTGTTTACTCTGAGTTTGAGTGTCCGGATCCTTATACGGGCTATGTGCGAAGTTTTAAGTCCGATGGTACTTTTTGCCCCTCATCAGATGCCCCCACTTTCTAGCGGGTGAATGTCGCTGAGAGAGTAGTAAGGATAGTTAAAATTTTGCAGTATAGTATGCCCCCAAATGTTTTCATTTTCTTGAAAAGGGAAAAGGTGGTTATCCTTAGATACCACACAAAATCTTATTAATCGTATTAATCACTTACAACACATACAAGGTTCATATCACAACAACGAGCTCCACCTCGGCATAAAAGATAATGCGGATGCAACAATATTCTCCACATAAGGGCGTTGGCCCCTAAAAACAACCTCATTGCTACCCAACCAAACAATCCAAACCACCGCCATTGGGTGAGCCTGCTCCTTCTAATGAAAAATATTGCTCCTACTATCGGCTCCTCCACATTTGAATGATCTCCAGAAGCTTGTACATGAATCATGAGCCTACCATCAGTCCTCAATCCTATCCTAAACCAGCCACACCACTGAACAAGTAAAGAACAAGTGGTCAATATCCTTCTCTTCTTGCCCACAAAGCGAACATGACCTCTTTGCGTCTTGAGCCCATCATGCCCTTTACATCCTAGTCATCAGTCTGCGTCTCCTGAGAAGCCAAGAGAACACCTTCACCTTCAAGGGATAGGAGGCCTCCCAGAGCTGTCTGCAATCCCTAGCTATGTCAACGTCCCTCACCGTGGCCGCACCTCCAAGCCTCCTGTACCGAGAACTTTCCTTCCTCCCACCCATAAGAGTCTGCACCAACCTTCGGCTGAAACCCCCATAGATCTTGTAGCATTTTTTGCACCTCCTCAATCCTTTGATCTGATAGACTGCTTGAGAATGTAGGACACCATGCGCTGTTCCAAACCTCCATCACGGAGGCCCCTCTGTCAATTGGCAATGTCGCAAGCCCAGGGAACTGCTCCGCCAAGGTCCCGAGCTTCGTCCAGTCGTCTGTCCAAAACCTGAAGGCCTCGCTTGACCCCAGCATAGGGGTAAAAAAATGCTCTGACCTTCAGTTCCACCAATGCTAAGCCTTTAAGGAAGTGGGCGACTCCTTGAGGAGGTGTCGTCAGGAGACCCCAGCCAGGCTGTCCCCCACAGCAAGAACGCAGGACCCTTCTCACTAGACCTGCCTCTCCTCTCAGAAGCATCGCAATCCACTTCATCAGAAAGCTGTCATTCATCCTCCTAATCTCCTTTGCACCCAAGGGCCCCTCTCTTACAGGCTTGCACACCTCACTCCATGCAACAAGCTTCGCCCCCTTCCCACCTGCACCATAGTTGGTTCAGAAGAAGCTTCTCATCAGGCTTACAATTCTGTCCTCAATTTTTCGCGGCACCTTACAACCGAAGCAAAGTAAGCGGGTATAGCCGATAGAACTGCCTTGACGAGGACTAGTCGCCCCCTCTTGAAAGCATCTTGGACGCCCAGCCCGCTAACTGGTCCTTAATTCTCCCAAGCAATGGAACCTAGTCGCGCATCGAAACCCTCCCGTCTGTCAAGGGTAGGCCTAGGTAAGAAAGTGGCAGAGGCCCAGTTGCCGTACCCAAGGCCTTCGAGCACCTCCTATCCTCCTTAGTAACCATCCCAAACTGGACAAAAGAAGACTTCCGAAAATTAATCTGCATGTTCAACGCCTCACAGAACAGCTCCAGCAGGATCCGGCTCCGCCTTGCCTCCACCTCTGCCCCTTCCATAAAGAAGAGGGTATCGTTAGCATAATGCATCACCGATACACTCTCCTCTTCCCCCACAGGGAATCCCTAGACCAGGCCCGACCCACCCATCCTACTGGATGCCCTCGCCAAGGCATCAACCGCCAACATAAAAAGCATGGGTGCCAGAGGACACCCTTGTCGAACGCCCCTCCTCGGTTGGATCCACCCACCTGTCGGGTTCTCGTTGATGAGGACTGAGAAAGATGTTGCAATGATGTACTGCTTTATCCACTTAACCCAAATTGGTGGGAAGCTCCTTTTGGCCATTGCCGCCTATAGGAAGGACCACTGTATAGAGTCGTACATCTTCTTGAAATCAACCTTCCACATAAAAGCCTTCCTCTTCTCCCTCTTCCAAAGTGCAAGGATTTCCATTGCCACAACATAACCATCTAAGATGCACCTCCCTGGCATAAACGTCGTCTTTACCTTCGACACCACCTCACTAATCATCTTTCTGAGCTTGTTTGCTAGAATCTTTGCTACAATCAGGTACATTGCATTGGAGAGAGCATTGGTTTGTAGTCATCAATCACCTTTGCCCCTTCCTTCTTAGGCAACATGAACAAATAGAATTTGTTCAACATGTTGAAGCTCTTGTTGCCCTCCCCGAACTCTGCAAGGACTTGCATGATCTCCGTTTTCAGCAAGGACCAAAACTCCTTAATAAACGACCAGAAAACCATCAAGACCTGGACATCCGTTTGCATTTAGCCCCTAGATCGCTCTACGAGCCTCGTCCTCCGTGAAAGGTGCCACCAACCCCTCTGCCTTCATCGCAGCCACCACTGGAATGCCCAAACCACACCATCGCCAACTCCTGCTCATCCTCGTGAACTCCTTGAAGTAGTCTGCCACTGCCCTGCCTATGGCTTCCTTGTCGAAACATTCCACTCCGCCCACCTAGAGCTTACCAATCCAGTTTCTCCTACGCCTAGCTGAAGCCATCATATGGAAGAACTTGGTATTCTAGTCTCCCTCCTTGATCCACTTCTGCCTGGACCTCGTTCTCCATTCCACCTCCACTTTTCTGTCTTCATCTTGGATGGTCTTAATGTGCTTTGCCCTGTTCTGTTGCTCCTCCATAGATAGTAGGCCCTGGTCTTCCACTCTGTCTACTTTCTGGATCTTCTCGAGTGCCAAATCTTTCTTCCTGTTTCGTTCTTTCACCTATCGCCTATATTCCTTCAAAGAGAGTCTCAACTCTCGAAGTTTAGATTCCAGTCTCACAGCCATCGAGCCATTTGGGTGCATAGTCTGCCACTTGTCCTCCACCATGTTCTTGAATCTCTCCTTCAACAGCCAAGCCCTGTCAAACTTGAAATATGTACCATAGCGGGACCCTTCCCTAGACTCCTACAACAGAGGGGTGTGGTCCGAGAAAGGCCTCTTTAGAGCATGGGCCCCCACTTGCGGTAAGACCTCCGCCATCTCCACCAAGTAGAAGAAATGATCTAGCTTGGACATTAAGCCTCCAGAGCTCCTCCATGTGTAAGCACAGGACCTGGGGGGCACGTCTTGTAGCTCGTGCTCAGTAATGAACCCTGCGAAGTACTCAGAGCCTCAATCCCTCCTTCCTCTCCCCCCTGACTTGTCCTCTACCAAGAGAGTGACGTTGAAGTCCCTCCAATAAGCCACAGGCACCCCTGGAATCTCCCGGCAACATGGTGCAGCACCTCCCAGAGATGGCTTCTCTCATAGTCATCCACCGATTCATATGCAGACGAGAACACCAAAACTAGCCCATCGCTTTGCCTCCTCAATTGTATCGAGACTGCTCCCGCACCCACCTCAGAGTCTAGCAGGGAGAATAGTTTCTTCCATCCGACCACAACCCCCCCTGACCTCCCAACCGCATCCAACGCTAGAAATCCTCCTAGTACGCCACCCCCAATCTCTCTCCAGACCCTGTGGTCGCAATTCTGCAGCTTCGTCTCCTGGAGGAGCACAACATCCACTTTCGCTTTGAGCTCAGCCAGCCTAATGTGGCTCCCTGCCACCACACCAATCAAGGTAGATGCGAGGGTCTTCTCGAGCCTCGTAGTCTCCTCCGACCATGGAGCCTCCACCTCGATCGTTGACGCACCCTCCAACGGGGGCGTAGGTACTGTCGCACGTGTTCTTCTAGCCACCGCCTGCCCAACCTCCTTCCCGCACGACGACCTCTGGTGGCCGAGACCCCTGCATCGCAAGCAGTGTATGGGGTCCCTACACCCCCGCGCGACGTGACCCCTTCATCTACACTTGAAGCAGATCACCTCTGGTGCTGTCCCCTCCTTCCTTACCACCAGAGACCAGCCCTATCCTCCTCTTTCACTCACTCTCACCATTCTCTTGAACTTATGCCATAAAATGTTGTCCCAGCTGTATGAAAGGCGGGGGGAACATTTGTGATGAGGCCTAAAGTTTTAAGGCGTTATCTTGCCGGCCTTAGGAGGTGACAATGCTTAAGGAAGCGTAAGCGCAAGGGCCCGATTTCCCCTCAGCCTTAAGAGGCGGTTAGCCGGCCTTAAGAGGCGGTTTGCCGACCTTCAGAGGCGGTACTGTTAAGGGAACGTGAGCGTAGGAGCCCGATTTCCCATCAGCCTTACGAGGCGGTTACCTGACCTTAAGAGGTGGTTTGCCTACCTTAAGAAGCGGCAATGTTAAGGGAACGTGAGACGTGTTCGCCTAAGTTCTTGCTGACTTTAAGAGGCGGCTTTCGGAGGGAGCGAAAGCATATTGACGCCTGGTTCCTACCGGCCTTAAGAGATGGCTACTCGAGAAAGGGTGTGACGTAAGCGCCACCTTCTGTGAGTGATGGTCACTCACTGCGGGAATTGGGTTTTGTCTTGGGTGTGACAAGACCGATATTAATTTCTGTTATGGTGAGGCGAAGTCTTCAAGTATTGTGTCTATCATTGATGGGACTGCTCTCTTTGCGGTGTTGGTTTTATGTGCAGGGGGTATTTAATGCCCGTAATGATGGTCGAGATATTTTTCGCTCTTGACGGTATATTTGGAACGTACGTGAGAGGGGAACCGCCCTCCGTGGGGGTATATATAGTGGTGGTGGGTCATAATTAATGTCCCACCTATGTTGGAGAGTATTGTGCATAGTATTTGTTTTCAGTGGGGTGCTGTGAGAGAGTGTCATTTGTGGAAGCATCTTCGTCTTAAGCTTTCTTAGAGGAAGCATCATTATGTTGGGACTTGCGGGCATGGGTAAGTCTATTGCTTCCTCTTTTGGGGTCTCTACTGAGATGAGAGATTTGTATAATTTTTCGTCGGACTTTCGTAATCGGTCCGCGATTCTGTCTTCTTTGGAGCTCGGTGAAGTGCCGTTTCACGCTTATGGGTCCCAGACCTGTCTATGTTTAGATGGGGTGAGGGACATGTTCATAATTTGTAGATACGCCATAGTGCACGGTATACGGGTACCTTTTAACCCCTTTTTGTCATCCTTCCTTTCCTTTTACCGCCTTGCCCCTTCACAGCTCAGCCGTAATTGCTAGTTGATTTTAAATGCCTTTATCGCCATCTGCCTCCACTTGGGGATTGTTCCTCATCTTGTTTTGTTCTGCCTACTTTTTGGGATGGTGCCCCTGAAGGTGAAGATGGGCAAGCCTCATCTGGCACTTACACACTGTATAACCGTCTGACCGGGTACCAGATAGTGGATCTCCTTGATAGTTTGAAGGGGCAAGACTACCATTTCTTTTTTTTCGAATATTGAAAACCTGCGAGTCCCCTATACCTGCCAAGGCCCGCCTGAGAGGGACCAGCTGCCCTGATCCGAGGAGCTTGACCTGCCTGTACGGGCAGATGCAGACAAAATAATTAAGTTTGTCCTATTGCTCGGTCGAAACTTGGGCGAAAGGACGTCTAGGAGCCTTTTTCATAGGTGGCGGATTCGTTGCTTACACCTTGTAAGTAGCAGGAGGCAATAGCTTTTGTATTGCATATTGCATTCACCAGTTACTTATTAGTCCGGTCTTTTGGTTGTTTGGCTGCAGCTTTTGGGTGGTTTGCTCAGTTGGTCACGCCTAAGTGTTGAGGCAGTGGCTCAGCTCATCGTAGGTCGCGGCATGGCGAGGAAAGGCTAGTGGAGTAGGGGAAGAGGAGGCCCTTGGAGCGGGCGAGGGGAGTTAGCTCGCTTATTAGAAGGAGCTGAAGCGGAAGGAGGAGGCCCTTGAAGAGGTTGCAGAGGAGCCAGAGGTCCCCTTGAGGCATGCCAAGCGGAATCGCTATAGGCGTCTAGGAAGGACATATGAGATTGTTCGCTGTAGGAGTCCACTAGAGCATTTACCCTTGGTAAGGGGAACTCATCCTTTGGGCAGTTTTCATTGAGGTTGGTGAAATCTATGCACATGCGCCATTTGTCGGTGGCTTTTTTCACCATCATCATGTTTGAGAGCCATGCCAGATACAGAGATTCTTCGATGAATCCAGCTTCAAGGTGCTTTTGGACTTCAATCTCAGTTGCTTGCCATTGTTAGGCTAACTTGTGCCAGTGCGCCTGTTTGACTGTGCGGGTGCCTGCCTGGATATTCAGGTGATGTTGGATCAAGGACGGGTTGACTCCTAGTAGGTCGTTTGTAGACCAAGCGAAAACGTCTGTGTTGGCCCTTAGTAGGAGTAACTCCTGGACCTCGGAGGGATTAAGGTCCACTCTAACCTTTACGAGCTTAGTCGCATCATGAGGGAAAAGTTGTATGGTCATGGCAAAAGTGCCTGATTGTAGTCCCGAAGTCGCTGGTAGATCAGCCAGGTTTTCCTCTTGCTGGATCACCTGGACTTGGTTTCTCTTCCCCCATTTCTGTGGTTTGGGGGGTTTTGGCTTCATAGATTGTTCTAGCTCAATCCTTAGGAGCTCCTGCTCAATTGTTTGATCCCTGTGTACTATTCCTACTCCTTGGGGGGAGTAGAAAAGTATGAACTGGAAGTACGAGGAGGGGATTAGGCAGAAGGCATGTGTTGATGGGTGGCCAATGATGCCGTCAAATGCTATCGTTAACCCGGTTCTTATAAATGTAGCCGTTCGGTTGAGGTACCTTTCCCCATTGTAAACGGATAAGGGAAGGCTAATCTCCGCCTTTGGCATTACTTTGTGGTTGCCAAAGCTCACGACCGGGTGGGTTGATGGGGAGAGATGCTCCTCTCGGAAGCCCAGCTTGAGCAGCATCTTTGTGAACAAGATGTCTACTGCGCTGTCTTCGTCCACCAAGTGCCTGGGCTGCAGCTGCCTTGCCAGGTGTCACTAGATGTGAGTCCGTGTGTTTTGTCGGATCAGGTAGGGAGATGAACAGTCGGGACGCTGCTTGCTTGACTGTACTCCTCTCGCCCCACTGAAGAGTGGGGAAGGCACTTGGAAGAGCCGGTTTAGGAGGAGTGACTTGTTGGCTTGGGGCGGCGTTGACCCCAAAAGATTGCCTCGACCCTTGTGTTGATACGCTTAGGCGATAAGAGGCGAGCCCTTTAGGGTGATGCGGGCATCATCGCCAGGACTTGGTGGTGGTATTCTGTCGGGGCTGGCCAGCATGCTGAGAGCAGAAGGAGTTGTCTTGCTCCGCGAATCTTGTGGCTCTGTCCCAGAGCTTTGCCATGTCCTTTGGCGGGAAATTGTCGATGTTGTACCAGAACTTTTGAGTCAGGAGGCCCGACTTGAAGTACTGGACAGCTGTTTCGTCATGGGGCCTCTTGCACTTGAAGTACCGAGCCTTGAATTGATCCAGGTAGGATCGGAAGGACTGTCTTCCACTGCCTGACTTCCGACAGCTTCTTAGGGTTGTCTCTTTAACCCTTTGCTGACTAGCAAAGTACTGACATAACTTGTCCGTTAGGTCTTGGAAGCAGGCAATTTGCCTGGCTGTAGGTTGTTGAACCATTCATGGGCCATGCTGGATAGATACGACAGAAATACTCGGTAAAGTACTTCGTCGGGGCAGCCGTGCATCAGCATCATTTGGCGATAGCTCTTAATGAAATTGTTGGGGTCCGCTGTCCCATCGTATGGGGCCATGACTGACTGCTTGAATTTCTCGGGCAAGGGGGTGTCATCACCTCTTCTGTAAATGGGTAGGTGGGTGACGTACGTGCGTGGGTGTATGTCCCTCATTGCTTGGGTGACTTGGTTGACGATCTCAGGAATAGAACCCCCTCTGTTGGAGAGGGGTTGATCGCCCAAATGCTCCCCCAACAAAAGTGGGGGTGGAGCTTTTGGCGACGTGGGGGGAATTTTGTCTTGCTGGTTACTAAGCTCGTGTTTTATCGTTTTGAGTTCACGTTGGCGGACATTTTCCTCTTCTACCACACATCGCCATTTCGACTGTTCGTCGCTGGGGCTCCTCTAGTGGAGTCTTGTGGGACTCCCGGATCGGTTTCATCTCAAGGAGTTGGGTGGCGAGAGCTTGATGCTCCACCATCAGGGCTGCCAACCTAGCTTCGTACGCCTCCTCCCTCGCTTGCATTTCGAGGAGGGGGTCTCGCTTGGGGCCCTCGAGCAACTGTTCAGGTTGCACCGATTTCCTTTTATTGGGACCAACGTGCTGATGGTGCCTTTTGGACACGGAGACGCTGGACTCTGCTTGGTTCTTCTCAGGGTGCTTGTGAGTGGAGTTACGAGTGGTTGGGGCTATTACTAGGATTTTCACACAGGGAAATGTGTCAAAGAACAATCCCACAGACGACGCCAACTAATCAAGCTCCTCGGTAGAGGGAGGATCCAACTCAACAATCATACAAAAGGCAATCACATGAAAGGGAGATTTATTAGATAGCTTCATTGCAAGGGGTGTATGTTTAGGGGGATGGCAAGGCTCCCAGAAAATCTACTAGAAATAGGGGTGTTACAATCTCTTGGGATTCCTCGCCCTCTAGGATTGCATGAAGGGGCCCTTACATGGGCCTCCTTCTATATTTATAGTTACAAAGGGTGTTGTTACAGCTGGGAAATCCTACGAGATCTTTCTTCGCGATCTTGTCATGTTTCTTGGTAAACCCATTGTCAGGGCTCATCCATTGTCAGAGCATTAATTACATCGGTAATCTCATAATTACTGTCGGCATGGGCATTATGGGTGCTGTTACCGTGCTTTGTTGACTTTGGACGCGAGGTCATGTTTGCTTGGATCTGGATCCGCTAGAGTGGAGGCAGGTCGGGTTCGCTTGTTTATTCGGAGTCTAGGTGTCTAGATTCTTATACAGGCTATGTGCGAAGTTTAAGTTCGAGAGTGCTTTTTGCCCCTCATTATAGGCTGACAGCTTGGTCGCGGTGGGTTGTTGGCTTCAGAAGAGGGGCGAGATGCTCTTATATGCTTCTTTCATTGCAAATGCATCTGGGATCGTCTTTCTTTTTAGTAAGACTTATTATAATGGATGTAAGATGTCTGCAATGAGATGGTCAAGGGTTTAAGTGAGTTGCTGTTGGAAATAAGCAGAATGGAGAATGTGAATGGGCGGATTTACAGGAACTTGGATTATAGCTGCCTTAGTTTTGGCTCTCGATGATTAGTTGGAAAACGTTACAAAAGGTATTATTTGTTATTTGTGGATGATTTCTCCCGTTTATCGTGGATTTTTTTGATGCAAAATAAATTTTAGGTTGGATCCATTATTCAGCAGTTTGTGATGTTTGTGAAAATTCAGTTTGGTGTGTACATTAAGAAGATCAGAACTGATAATGCTTTATAATTTTGTACTAAAAATTTGGGTGACTTGTATGGGTCACTTAGCATTGTGCGTCAGACATTGTGTTCTCACACATCACAGCAGGATAAGTTTGTTAAAAGAAAATGTTGTCATATTCTAGATACAACTAGAGCCTTATCCAGAATAGTGTTCCGCATAGTTTTTGGGGAGATGCGATTTTCATCGCCTATTATCTCATTAATTGGCTTCTTTCTTCTGTGCTTCATAAGAAGATCCCATGGAACATTATATATCCTGAGTCAGATTTGTTTCTTCTATTGCTAAAGACTTTTGGTTGTGTGGCATTTGCACACCTCCTTGGGTCTACAACAACAACAACCAAGTCTTTTCCCACACTAAGTGGGGTCGGCTATATGGATTCTTTGCCTCCACACAGATCGATTTTCAGCCATTTTAGGACTTAGTAAAGTAATTGAGGTCATACTTAATAGTTTCCTTCCAACACTTGTTTGGTCTTTCTCGCCTCCTCTTAGCGGGTTCAGCCTCTAACTTCTCGTATCTCCTAACTGGAGCATCTAGTGGCCTTCTTTGTAAATGTCCAAACCATCTTAGACGGGCCTCTCTCATTTTATCCTCTATCGGTGCCACCCTAACCCTGTTTCTAATAAACTCATTTGAAATACGGTCATTTCTTGTATGACCACACATCCATCTTAACATTTTCATCTCTGCCACAGACATCTTCTGTGCATGGCTATAGTTTATAGCTCAGCATTCATAACCGTACAACATGGCTAAATGCACCTCCTTGGGTTTAGTCGTGATAAATTGGCTCCAAGGACTATTAGGTGTGTATTTCTTGGTTATCACGTACTCAGAAAGGATATAGGTGTTTTGATCCTATACACCAAAGGCACTTTGTTAGTGTGGATGTTACTTTCCATGAGTCTATTTCATACTTTTCTACCTCAGGTCATCAATCGAAAGAGGTTGAGATGGCTATGCCAATGCCTGTACCTCCTGTAGCTATGGAGGATTTTTCTTAGAGTAGTGGTGTACTTACTACAGAGTAGACTATGAGCACATTCAGAGTTGTATCACTTGATAATAAGACTTTTAAGGGTACTACATATCACCATCCTGTCATTTATAGAGAGAAGAGACGCCCTCCTCCTTAGTCCTTACTAGCCACCATCATCCTCTCCCACTTAGGCATGTGTTGAGAGTACTAACGATCCTTTTGATGTTGTGTCTTCAGGTTCACTTTCTGTGCCCATAGATGAGGATATCTCCATTACTATTAGGAAGGCTTCACGATCTTGTGTCCAGTATCATGTTGCTAGGAGTTTGTTTCTTCCGATTCTCTGGATTTGGAGTTTCATGTGTTCACTACTGCAGTTTTCAGAGCTAAGATCCCTACCTCGTACCAGCAGGCTTTATTACATCAACATTGGAAGGCAACTATGAAAGAGATGTCTGCTCTTATTGACAGAGGCACTTGGGAGCTGTTTACTCTAACGTTTGGCGCGCACCTTGTTGGAGCCAGATGGGTCTTTGCCTTGAAATACAACTTAGATTGGTCTGTTTCTTGGTATAGAGCTCGCCTTGTGGCCAAAGGATTCATCCAAACTTATGGGGTGGATTTTTTTGACATGTTCTCTCCAGTTGCTTAGCTCTCCGCTATTTGTATACTTGTCTCTGTTGTAGCTCATTATGGTTGGCATCTGCATTAGTTGGATGTCAAAAATGCGATCCTATATGGAGATTTACAGGAGCAGATATATATGCAGCCGCCGCCTGGATTTGGGGTTTAGGGGGTGTGTATGCAGACTTCGTAAGGTCATTTATGGTCTTAAGCAGAGCCCTCGAGGCTGGTTTTTGCGTTTGTCTGAGGTGGTATCTGTGGGATGTAGAGGTCATCGTTTGACTATTCACTATTTGTGAGGAAGATTAGTAGTGGTACAGTGGTTTTACTCATGGTTTTAAAAATCGTGCCTCGAGGTGAGGCGGTCCTAAATAGCCTCGAGGTGGTAGCCTCGGGGTGCATTCAAGAGGCTTGCACCTCGGTCGAGCCGAGGCGGTCTGAGGCGCTCGAGGCGGTGAGGCGCACATGAGGCGCTGCCTCAGCGAAAGGGGAGCATCGCCAGTGGTGTGCGTTGGTGCTGCTGCTGCATCGTCGAAACTCGAGGAGGAGCATCGCCGCAGCAGCATCTCAAGGAGCAGCATCGCCGCAGTAGGTTCGAAGCTCGAGGAGCAGCATCGCTGTAGAAGTGTCGGAGCTCGAGGAGCAGCATCGCTGTAGAAGTGTCGGAGCTCGAGGAGCAGCATTGTCGCAGCAGCGTCGGAGCTCGAGGAGGAGAAAGAGGCGTGAGGAGAGGGAGGAGAGGGGAAAGCGTCGATGGTGTAGGATCCTCTTCCTTAATGTACAAGGCACATATGCACACCTACCAGAGGAGGAAGAACGATTATGGCTTCCTATGGAAGCCAATCGACTTTGTGTGGGGAACTTCCCCTTGTTTTTTTTAAAGAACCCTTCAACCCAATCTTGAGCACCAAATAAGTCCTCCCCATAATTTTTTTTTTCTTTTCACAAAAGCTCCTTGTCAACATTAGTTAAGGCCAAGAGAGAAATCGAAAAAACAAAAAAATAAAATCTAAGGGGGAAGATCCTATCCTACAACCATATGTTTTTTTTTATCCTTTTGATGGATTTTCCTAATTTTGAAAATTACTCATAAGTATCTTCAGGTCCTTATACTTGGAATGTGATGGGGCATTCCAAGTGTATATAATATATAGTGTTATATATGTATGTATACATAGAAGTATGTATATAATATATACTATTATATATGTATGTATAGTATATATAGAAGTATGTATATGTATGTATATATACTTAACAAGTATATATCATATCAATTTTATATGTTTTTTATGTAAATCCTGAGGCTTACGCCTTGACCGCTTCGAGGCTTACGCCTCGCCTCGATGAAGGCAAACCGATTTGGTATCGCCTTACGTTTTTTAAAACCTTAGTTCTACTTGTGTATGTGGATGACCTTGTTCTCACAGGTGATGATGCAGATGGTATTTCTCAGGTGAAGGAGTACTTGTCATGCTAATTTGTTATGAAAGACCTTGGAAAGCTGAGATATTTTTTAGGAATTGAGATTGCCACAAGTAAGGGATAATTATGTCACAGAGAAAGTATGCTCTTGATATACTTCAGGAGACATGCATGCTAAGATCCAAGGATGTTAATATTTCTATGGATCCTAAAGTTTATCTCTTTGATGATACAGTGAAGCTGAAGGATAAGAAGGCATATCGACAGCTGGTGGAGAAATTATTATAACTGACCATCATCAGGTTAGATATTAGTCTTTCAATGGGTAAGCTAAGTCAATTCTTAAACAAACCCACTAATGTTAATTGATAGGCTGTGATGCAGTTGTTGAGGTACATCAAGGGATGTTCTGGTAGATGCATTCTATTTCAAAAGAAGGCTCGTACATCTATTGTTGCATACTCAGAGGCAGATTATGCAGGCGATGTTGGAGACAGGTGGTCTAGCATTAGCTTCTGTACTTTTGTAGCCGGGAACTTGGTAACTTGGAAGACTAAGAAACAAAGTGTAGTTTCACGCTTTAGTGCTGAGTTTGAGCATCAGGCCATGATACATATTGCAACTGAGATGATATGGATAAGGTCATTGTTACGAGATCTTCATATTACTATTCAGGAGTCAATGGAGATGTATTGTGACAAATGGGTTGCAATGTACTTTTCAAACAATCCCATGTTTCACGAGAAAACAAGACATGTAGAAGTGGATTGTTATTTCACCAGGAGTTTGATTTATTAGGGTCTATTTCGTACTACTTGTCTTATTTCTTCAGACCAGACTACTGACATATTACCAAGTTGCTGCCTCGCTCTCAGTTTGAGAAGTGTAGAAACAAGTTGAGCATAGTGGATATATATACTTCAGCTTGAGTGAGAGTGTTGAGTTACGTTATATTATAAAGGACATTATGTATTTTTTTATTATTTTGCTTAGTTTATGTTGTAACTTTTCTTTTGCTTCTCTCTATATAAAGAGATGTAGGGATGACTTGGTAATTAAGAAAAATCATTTCCTTCAACTTAGCTTTATCCCCGGTTTCTTTATGTCTGTCCTTTTGATTTCTTGGAAGGTGGAGAAAGGTTTGGGTTCATGGAGAAAAAAAGTTTCTTTGGGAATGGCCTGGTGATGGTGGACGAAGTGTTCCTATGGTCTCATTGGAGGAGGTTGGCAGACTAGTGGCGGATGGTGATTTGGGTGTTTTGGTTTTGAGGACTATGAATATGGCCTTCCTTTCAAAGTTGACGACTCTTGTGATGGGTGGTAATGGATGAGTTCTTTTGTTTAGGGTGCTTACAGCTTGTTATGAAAAGAGGATGGGTTGTTCCCTATTTGGGGGTTTCCCATTTTTTTAGAGGAGCTATTATGTGTCATGCCTTTAGTGATCACTTTCTTCCTGGCAGAGCGAGGAGATGGGACTTGTTTTTATTCTGGCTTGATGATTGGCTGTGCTGTGGTTACTCAGCTGACAAATTCTTCGGGTTGTTTGCTTTTAACTTGAATCTGCAAGTTCTATCTGGGAAGATCCTGGACACTGCTTTTCTTGGGTCATCTTTCTGATTAGAGGGTGGATGAGTTCTTAGAGTTGCAAGAGGAGTTATTATGGACTGCTGGTTGTGGGAGGGTGGACCCTTTTCTGTTAGATTGGCATGTGGATTGTTGTCTCCCCCTTTGGAACTTGTTCTTATGTTCTTTCATTGCATTGGTTTAAAAGTGCAGCGGGCTGAATTGGTCATTGGATAGGCTCCTCTGTCTTTGTGAAGCTTTGGAAGTGGCACCTTTAGCAAGAAGGGAGAGGGCTGCATTGTTTGCTGTTCTTTGGGTCATTTAGCTGCAAATAAATGCTATAATTTTCAAAGGGGGTAGGCCTTTTGTAAAGAATGCTTGCAGAGATGTGGAAGCGTTAGTGGCATCATGGAACTTGTGTCCTTTTTGGCTGTTTAATGAAGCAGATGATCACTAAACTTATTTGACGATTTTTTCTCTCATAAAAAAAGGAAAAAAAATCAGGCCTTGATTAATCCAACCCATGATAAAAAATGGAGTGGAATTAGTTGTAAAAGATCCAACTAAGCATAAGTGACTGTTAAGGTGGTTGTTGATCACTTAGTTTGCAGAATGCGACCCTCCACTGTACATGGGATTTGGCTATTTTTGGACAAAACTACTGCCGTTAGTGTGTTTTGTGCATTGAAAAGTGATCCCTTTCTTCTTTGATCCACTGTATCTTGGATCAAAGTCTCTGTGGTCCCCTGCCTTTATGGTTGCAGCACAATAGAATGCTCTTTTGTGAAGAAAGACCTTGGGTGGAGAATGTTGTAAGAGAGGCACGTGGGCTGTTTGATTTTTGTAGACAATTTTTGTAAATGGGCTTTTGTTGGAATGAATGAAGTGGATGGCTGCTAACCTTCGGTAACCATCCTAAACCTTTTCAAAAAAAATTCAAGAGGCCTATTTGTCCATTGCTATTATTATTAAAAAAAGGCTGGGTCATCACTGCTATTGAGATATCTTCTAATCTGATAATGCTTTGGTCTCTGCTACCACTGTGTGCTACCCTCTAGCTTTTGCTATTAAGATTCCTTTTTTTTTTTTTAAAGGAAAACAAGAACAGAGTTTTGGCCATTATGGTAAATTAGCTTTGGGTCAAGATGTTTTTTCTTTTTTGACAATATGAATACATTGACCTTTTTCTCAAAGCTTACTCAAGACTGATAGTTTCTATGCTGCAGACTGTATGAGCACATGCATACTTTCTGATATGAACAGTTTATACTTTTGCCTCTTGAATCCCAGACTTTTGGCTAAGATGTGGGATGCTTATTTTGGCTTGGGGACTAGTGTAAAATGACATTTTATATAGAGATTCTATGGAGATGGAGGAGCCAAGTGATTCAGGTGTTTCTGAATCAGGGCTTGCTGAACCTGGTCTATGGCTCCCTGATTTTATAGAGAAGTTGCAATCAGTTAAGTTGACACCACAAGAAGACCGGATTCCGAAAAAAGATATATCACAAGAAGAGATCATCAGTTATAAGAGCTCTCCATGCAGTTTGCAGAGGTATAATGAATTGTCACCTGAGGCTGCTTCTCAAGTTCCCTGGGCAACAGGAACCTATTCTGGACGAATCCCAAATGGTTTCTACTCTGTCATCCCAGTAAGCAGATTACAGTTTATGCCTTGTATCTTTTGTGTACATTTTGATGTTCATGTTGCATTGTAAAGAGGTTCTCTGATTAATATAATGACTTCTCAAAGTGAAAATGAGTTAATCTACCAATCTCCAAACCATTGAGATGACTGCCAGGCGTTCAGGTAGTTTGAAATACGCATGCCTTCCAAGAATATAACAGCGATAATTGGGAACCCATAGTGGCTGAAATTTTTGAAAAAATGGTTATAACTTCTTGATAGGTATGCAACGAGGTCAATTACTCTGACTTGCATAAGTTGGTAGAAAGAGAGAACTGCAAATGAAATTGCATATACGTTAACTTTTCAAGGAAAAGGTCTGACTTGCCTGAAAAGGACCTGCAAGCTGGGTGTACATTTGTTAAACTGACTAGTGTCAATCATTGATTGGAATCAAAACATACTTTTGTAACTAGTTTTTTTCACCACTGTAACAAAAGTTAAGAAATCCTGCGAGGTCTATATTATTCTAACTATGCCTAACTAATCAATGTTGGTAATACCTTTTTGTTGGGATTTTGGGAAGAATATCCACTTTATTGGTTTGAAAATAGAGGCCTTAGCTCTTTCTATACAGATAGAGGGCCTTGACATACATGGAAATACAACCAAACATTTACTAAAAATAGCAATGACCTAAATGTGGAAAGCACAAATTACAATCCCTAATTTTATTCCCTAACACTTTCTCGCAAGTCAAGATGGGGGAGACGGTGAAGACTTGTATCCTTAAGGTAGTGGAGATCAACTCTTGTCGACATGGTAGTCCCTTCTTCATGTCTTCAACCTTGGGTGTCTTTTCTTGTATGTCCTCACAGAGTTAGTCTACGCTTGGTTTCTCTTGAGGTGCGTGAGAGCACTGCCTGTAATCTTTACATCTTGAGGTGGCTCTCGTCTTTCTTGTGTCTTTCACTCAAACATATGAGCACCCAAACAACAAAAAATAAGACTTTTTCGGGGTTACATACAAGTACCCCAAAACAAGGGACGAAAACTTAACTGGACCTAACATGTAAATAACCTTTTTCTTTTTCAAAAGAAAGCTAAGTTGTTGACAAGAGCCCCCCTTGCCCATTCATTCTTTTCTTCCGTTGGAAGAGGAACGAGCTCCCCTGTACACACTACAGGGGACTTCATCGGAGAGGAGCAATCGAAGAAATAGGAGGTGCCTACACCAAGCCTTTTCATCCCCTTGTTTTTTTTTTAATGTTGAGTGACGGTGCCATAGAAGATGGGGAGCGTGGCGGCACTCTGGCGAGGTCAAGGGAGGACCGAACTATCTTGGTTCGGTAGCATGATCCTCTAGGAGTATGATGGTACCCTCAAATCCTCGATTGAGCGAGGTTTAAGGACACAAAATCACGATCTGAGCCACCACCTTCATGGGCATCGTCACTTGAAGATGGGGTCATTGGCGGCGCATGGCCGGTCTAATGACCCTCGAAGACAGTGGACATGTAGGTTGGGCTACTGGCGACCACACCTACGGTGGTCTCTTATCGGTGGTGGCTCGGTGGCATCGTCGACGTAGCTTTTCTTCACTGGCGATGAGAAGGACAGCAGCAATAGAAGAATAGAAGCAGAAGAGGAGGGAAGTTGGGAGGAGCAAGAGCCTCTTCGGTGGCTCGTTGGAGGCCCTCCTCCCTCTAGGGTTTCTTCTCCCCTCTCCTTTTCTCTTTTCCCATGGATCAAATCCGCTCTGATACCATGTTGAGATTTTGGGGAGAATATCTACTTTACTGATTTGAAAATAGAGGCTTTAGCTCTCTTTATATAGAGAGAGGGCTTTGGCATACATGGAAACACAACCAAACATTTACTAAAAATAGCAATGACTTAAATATGGAAAATACAAATTGCAATCCTTAATTTTATTCCCTAACACTTTTTATTATATATTTAAGCAACAAGACATATTCCTGAAGCTTTGTAGGGAATCGTGCCATTCTTAAAACTAGTTATGTAGTCATTTCCAAATTTAGATGGTGTTTGTTCAAATCACTTGCAAAGTGTATCCTCATTTTAAGGAGTTGCAATGAGAAGAACTAAGTTTATTTGGGCTGATAGTAATATATTTTGTTTCAGATGGTTATTTTCTCTTGGATTCATGTATGTTGAGTTTGATTACACATAGGATTAGGATTTGTATGGTGCATACTTATGTGGAAAACCTTGTATTGTTCATTTTTCTTGAGAAGAATTAATAGAATCATGTAAGCCTGCTTCTTGCATTGAGTAAGATGACCCTATGCCATTAGGACTCACATAATCCTTTGGATTGTAGTTTGTCATTATTTTGTGCTTGAGATAACATACAATGTAGTCATGAGCATTGTTTTAAAAATCGCGCCTCAAGGCGAGGCGGGCTGATTTTGCCTCGAGGCTATAACCTTAGCTGTGGTTTGTAAGGCATGCGCCTCAACTTGCCGAGGCGTAGTCGAGGTGCTGAGGCGTTGGTGAGGCGCCACCTTGGTTGGTTTAGCTTCTGCGCAGCCTCCACTGCATCGTGCCAACTCCAGCACAGCAAGCAGGCTCACTCCAGCGTAAGTAGCACGAGCAATGCAAGCAGTGCAGGCTCTAGCACAAGCAGCGTAGGCTCCAACGCAAGTAACGCGAGTAGCGCAAGGTCCACTCAAGTGCAAGCAGCGCAGGCTAGGCAGGTTCCAGCAGGTTGCTCCACCTCGCTCTAGTCCAGCGCAGGCTCTAGCACCCTCCAGCAGCCTCTCCACCTCTCCAGCACCCTCTAGCACCCTCTAATCGCAGGCTCACTCCACTGCATCGTGCTAGCTCCAACGCAGCAAGCAGGCTTGCTCCAGTGCAAGCAGCACGAGCAGCGCAGGTTCCAGCGCAAGCAGCGCGAGCAGCGCAGGCTCCACTCCAGGGCAAGCAGCGTAGGCCAGACAGGCTCCAGCAGGTTGCTCCACCTCGCTCTAGTCCAGCGCAGGCTCCAGCACCCTCCAGCAGGTTGCTCCACCTCTCCACCTCTCCAGTGCCCTCTAGCGCAGTAATATATTTTGTTATATGTATGTATACGTAGAACTATATATATAATATATACTATTATATATGTATGTATACATAGAAGTTTGTATATAATATATACTATTATATATGTATATTTAGTATACATAGAAGTATGTATATGTATGTATATATACTTAACAAGTATATATCATATCAATTTTCTATGTTTTTTATCCAAAACCTGAGGCTTACGCCTCGACCGCCTCGAGGCTTATGCCTCGCCTCGATGAAGGCAAACCGCCTCAGTACTGCCTCGTGTTTTTTAAAACCTTGGTCGTGTGGGAGTGACAAAATCCCATTGGGGAACCTGGGCATGAACCCCTCTTCTTTTAAGATTAAGCTCAAACTGCAATGATTAATTTGGTGGCAGAAAATATAGTTGAACCTACAATCTCAACATGCAACCTTGGAAAGTGTGATTGTTGGAACTAAGCTTTGTTCGTGTTTTTTTTGAAAGGTATGGAAGATTTTAATAAAATGGATCTCTTATTATTTCCATATAAGCTAATGTGTCTGTTGGTTGGCTAGGAATGGAGGCTGAGTCTAGTGAAGTCTGTCAAGGGGGGAAAAAAAATGGAACTGCGAGATGCAAGTTAAAGGCAAAACAAGAAGTTAAAAAGTTGAAGATGAAGCAAGAAAGCAAGCTCAAGATTAAAGATGCAAGTTTAATGTGTTCCAGTTTGAGAACAAGGCCAATATAGAATTGGTTGGCTAGGAATGGAGGCTGAGTCTAGTGAAGTCTATCAAAGGGAAAAAAAAATGGAAATGCAAGATGCAAGTTAAAGGAAAAACAAGAAGTTAAAAAGTTGAAGATGAAGCAAGAAAGCAAGCTCAAGATTAAAGATGCAAGTTTAATGTGTTCAAGTTTGAGAACATGGTCAATATAGAATTGGTTGGCTAGGAATGGAGGCTGAGTCTAGTGAAGTCTGCCAAAGGGAAAAAAAAATGGAAATGCAAGATGCAAGTTAAAGGAAAAACAAGAAGTTAAAAAGTTGAAGATGAAGTAAGAAAGCAAGCTCAAGATTAAAGATGCAAGTTTAATGTGTTCCAGTTTGAGAACAAGGCCAATATAGAATTGGTTGGCTAGAATGGAGGCTGAGTCTAGTGAAGTCTGTCAAAGGGAAAAAAAAATGGAAATGCAAGATGCAAGTTAAAGGAAAAACAAGAAGTTAAAAAGTTGAAGATGAAGCAAGAAAGCAAGCTCAAGATTAAAGATGCAAGTTTAATGTGTTCAAGTTTGAGAACAAGGCCAATATAGAATAGGTTGGCTCGGAATGGAGGCTTAGTCTAGTGAAGTTTGTCAAAGGGGAAAAAAAATGGAAATGCAAGATGCAAGTTAAAGGCAAAGCAAGAAGTTAAAAAATTGAAGATGAAGCAAGAAAGCAAGCTCAAGATTAAAGATGCAAGTTTAATGTGTTCAAGTTTAAGAACAAGGTCAATATAGAATAGGTTGGCTAGGAATGGAGGCTGAGTCTAGTGAAGTTTGTCAAAGGGGAAAAAAGAATGGACATGCAAGATGCAAGTTAAAGGCAAAACAAGAAGTTAAAAAGTTGAAGATGAAGCAAGAAAGCAAGCTCAAGATTAAAGATGGAAGTTTAATGTGTTCAAGTTTGAGCACAAGGCCAATATAGAATAGGATTTTAAGATGTTTTTGTCAACTTCCAAAGAATCCATTAAAAGTTCAAAATAGTAGCTTAATAGTAACCTAATATCACCTAACAATAGCCTAAAAGAACCAACTTAAAATTGTTTACAAACATGCCTGTGCACTAGTACATATGACGTGTATCACCAATACAAGGCTGATCCTGTGGCAATTTGGGTAAAAATTGTATGTTGATTTTCAAAGAAAACACTGTATGTTGCTTGTACAGATACTACATCATTTATGTATCAGTACACATTTTATCCAATGGTATGATTGGAACACTGGAGTTTAAGCTTCCTATTTTAAACTCATTTATTGCCAATCTTTTGGGATTCGTGCCCAACGGCTAGAATCCAATTCCACCACTTGGGTCTCTATAACTAGGACCTTTTAGCTCCTCTCAAAAAAAAAAAAAAAACTAGGACCTTTTAACACCTATATAAACCACCAAATGCTACTAGTTCCTATCTTCTCTCAAGATTAAGGCTTTTGTGCTATTCTTACTTAAATTCCCCTAAAACCTGAGCCCTGAGCTAAATCTAATTATCTTAACACTAGGGGTGTACATGGGTCGGGTTGAGACTCAACCCAAACTCAACCCAACCCATAAAAATTGGGTCGGGTTGGGTCGGTTGAGCAGGTTGTTGATTAGTCAAACCTTACGTTTGTCTTTTACATACTCCCTATGTCTTGAAGAGTAAGGAACAAAACATGAATGATTAAACAAAAGATCAATAATATCAAAGCTTAGTCAATGATTGAACAAAAACTCCATTGCTAGGTAAGACAAAAAAGGCTCAATCCAAACTTGGAGTTTGTAAGGTAATTGAATTTAACAAGCTATATATAACTCAAAAAAATATTTGAACGAAAAGCCCGCTCAATCACACTCATGTTCAAGATGACGCTATAGCTTTCCTAGCCAACTAAGCTTCGGGCTCCTCCTTAATAACATAACACAAACACACTAAGAGAGAGAATAAAACACCTACAAGAATCACCTCTTCCACGGCCTTCTCCCTCGCATACTGCCATGCTCTAACAACCTGAACGCCTTGATCTTCGCAGCCACACCTTTGCCTTCAATAACTCTTGGAATCTCATTCCTTATCTGCAGAAAAAAAACCCGTAGACCACAATGTAACACTGAAAAGCCTCGACGAATCTCGCAACATGGAAAACAATGAGGTTGGATTGTCGATTGTTTCCTACCTTTGACCTCACTCTTGAGACAATTGAGCCTGTGCGTGGAGGTGGTGGAGCCTAGAGGTAGGAGAGGAGAGAGCCTGACGCATGGAGCCGGTGAAAGTGAGAGGAGAGGGCGACACTGCCTGTGCTTGGAGCTAGTGAAGGTGCGATCGTGTGGGAGAGACCGAGAGAGTGAGGGGTCGGGAGAGAGTGAGGAGTCGATGAGGGAGATTGTGAGTTGCTGAGGCGTGGCTCACGATTTACGGGCTTAGGGTTATGGGTGTTTATGGGTAGGGGAAATTTAGGACTTGGAAGGTGGAATTTAGGAATTTAGAGATGTTGGGTAGGAGTTTGCCATTTGAGAGAGATTGGGTTGAGGACTCGGAAGGTGGATCTCAGCAAGGCCTATGACTCAGTGTAGTTGTCTTTTGTGTGGGCCTCTTTGATAAAGAGGGGGTTTCCGTCCCTCTGGGTTGACTGGATGAAGAGGTGTGTCACCACGACCTCGTTCTCGGTTCTTGTTAATGGCAATCTGGCAGGGGGTTGGATCCAATCGAGAAGAGGGGTTAGATAGGGGTGTCCTTTGGCTTTGATGCTTTTTGTTCTAGCGGTAGATGCGTTAGCAAGATCGGCGGATAGATCATGTGAGAGAAATTTGGTTAGAGGTTTCTCTTTGGAAGATGGGACAAACATTTTGGTGCTTCAGTATGCTGATGATACGATATTCTTTGTAGAAGGTGCAAAGGTGGAAGCTAAGAGGCTGCGGATCTTGCTTGAATTGTTTGGGGAGGCTTCTGGGCTATAGATAAACCTCTCAAAGTCGAGTTTTGTTCCTTTCCACAGGACAGAGGAGGAGGCGAGGGTGTGCAGTTTGAGTCTTGGCATGGAACAGGGGAATTTGCCTATTACGTATCTGGGCCTTACCTTGACAGACAGGAGGATCTTGGTGCAGGATTGGTCCTCTTTGATACGAAGACTGGAAAGGAGATTGGCAGGATGGGTGTCCAGGATGCTGTCGAGGGGAGGGAGGCTGGTCTTACTCAAGGTGGTGCTAGTCGCGTTGATGTCGTATTTCATTTCTATCTTGAGGATGCCTTCAAAATATTCTGGGATTGATGAGAAATTTTTTTGGTCGAACCACGGGTCGAATGGGCCAGGTGCAAGGTTGGTGGCATGGGAGGAGGTTTGCAGACTGGTTGAGGAGGGAGGGCTTGGTGTGAGGGATCTGGGGAGAATGAATGATAGCATGTTGACAAAGTGGATTGGAGGTTTGTTGGAGAATAGTGAGGGCTTGGTGCGGAAAGTTTTCAGATCCTCTTATGGCAGCCTGATGCGGTGGGGTCTCCTCCTGTCCTCGCCGAGGGATGCCTTGCATTTCCTCAGAGGTCTCTTTGTGGTGGCTTCTAAAGTGCATGATTGTTTTTTATCGGTGACGGGGTCGGGGGATTTGTTTAGATTCTGGCAGGACGATTGGACGGGTAAGGGGAGATTATGTAGAAGATTCCCAAGACTTTTTGCGTTGTCTATGGGCAAGGATGCATCGGTGGTGGAAGTTTGGGAAGGTGGGTGGTGCCTGTCCTTTGCTGGGAACCTTTCAGATGCGAGGATTCAGGAATTCTAGATGTTGCTTGGGGAGCTGGAAGATTTCCAACTAGAGTTGGGGAATGATGTTTTCTCTTGGGATGAAGGTGATTTCTCGTTGAGGGCTGCTTATAGGAGACTATCCGGTGGGGGTCCCATTGGTGATCTAGATATAGTGAGAGATTGCAAGCAGATTTGGAGGGCGGCATGCTCGTTGAAGGTTAAGATCTTCATTTGGTTACTTAGAAGGCGTAGGCTTATGACGAGAATGTGGAGGGTGAGGTGGGCCCTTGGGGAGGTTAAGGTGTGCCCCTTATGTCAAGGAGCTGATGAGGACGTGGACCATCTTTTTTTTCCTGTCCGTTTGTGTCACATATTTGGAACTACATGGGAGTTGAGTGGTGGAACCATTTATCTTTTGAAGAGTTTTGGAGTTCGTTTAGTGGTGGAGGCGTCAACACAGGCCACAATGTCTTTCAGTCGAAGAATGAGAAAGCGAGGCCTTTGGCTGTCCTTTGGGGCATCTGGTTGGGAAGGAATGAGGTGGTCTTCAGGGTGCAAAGACCATATATAGAAAATTTTGTGTTCATTGCTGCTATGATTAGATTGTAGAGTGAGTTGTTGTGAGTGGGTATTTTGCTATTGTTTGTAGCTCTAATGTAGGTTGAAAAGCCATATTTTGTTATAATACATTTGGGGTGGTTATCAATTGGATAATTGCACCTTCCCTTTTCAAAAAAAAGATGTGTGTATGTGTTATATATATTGTATATATATAATATTTATATGTATGTGTAAAATTATAAATTGGGTTGTAATGGGTTGCGGGTTGAGTTGAGTTGGTTAAACCTCAAACCCAACCCAATTGGGTTGGGTCGAGTTGGGTTCAGGTTGAACCCGACCCGTGTACACCCTTACTTAACACACTCTTTGGAGGCATTAGGGCTGTTGTAAGAGACTGCTTATATTGTTTATGTTGTTGCTCTTGTATTTTATTTTCTTTTCTGTACTTGGGGCTATATATCCTTAGCCATCTTGATTTTTGTATTTGTGCTATGTTGACCTTGTGTTCACCTTTGGGGTTTTATATAGGATTGAGATAACCCATTAATTGTCTTGTGCTAGTGGATGTGATTGGCATTGACTAATTGGGAAAATCTAGGTAATGGTTTTACCTATTTAGGGTTTTCCACTATAAATCTTGGTGTCCACATTGTGTGACTGTGTTTATTGATTTCTTTTGTGATAAATGCGATTATTTTCACATTTTGTGTGGCCAAATAAGATCCTATAAAGCATGCACATCATTCGTTCCCATCAATGATCACACTCTTTGAACTGCTGTACATATAACTTCTATTCTCTTTAGATCGTAACTGGTTTCATGGTTGTGGAAACATTTTGGTCTTTTACATTGCTTCTCACTTTTGGATAGAGTTCGAAAACTTTTACATAAGTGCTCATTGGTCCAGAATTTGTGGCTACAAAGCAGTCTCTAAACCGTGAAGAAGGTGTGAGATGGGCCACTTTTTTAGAAGCTTCAAATCATATATAGCAGTTAGGAAAACTTCAACTTGTTGACAACAGTCTAAATTAAGTCTTTTCTTTACTCAACTGTGGTGTCTTGTGTCGGAGTCCCTGATTTTTGCTTAGACTTCAAGGATAATTCCTTGGAATGTTTCAGAAAAATGAAAAAAGGAGAAAAAAAGTTAGAAACATAAAAAGGGAAAGAAAGGTGGAGTATACAAAGTTGATGGTTGTTTTTTAACTTATATTTTTGACTCGATTTGCATATCGAGTTACTCTCTTAAGTATTTGGGATTTGTGCCTGGGATATGTTAGCTACATATCATTCATACACTTTCTCTTGTCCCTTAATTGAAACCGTGTCCTCTATTTTCTTTGAGCGTCACCTTTTCTCTTTTGCTTTTTTCCTTCATTCAACACTATCAACAAGTCTAACAAGAATGGGGAAAAAGGTGAGAAATTGTTGTTGTTGTTGTTTTTTTTTTTTTTTCATTTTCTAGGAGCAGTGGAAAAGTAGATTACTACGCAATATAATTAAAGTTTCTTCCCACATTAAGTGGGGTCTGACTGTCCGTCAACCTATCTAGATTTGAATTCTCTGAATCAGTTCCTGCCTCACCAGTACTCTTGCCTTGATCTATATTTTGTAAGACTTTGAAAAACTTCTCACACCCTCAATCCTGGCTGAGCATATTTGAAGAAGTGATTGAGATCTCTTTCCCACTTTGGACAAACAAGATCCTCAAACCAAGTTCTAGTAATCGCAATAGAAAGAGAGAAAGACTCCCCAAGTGGACTACAACAAAAAGGATGCATGGTTTGAAAAAGGCCTATGCATAGCCACTATATCAGCAAGCTAGAGCAAGGTTTCCTACTCAACAACAGATTGAAATCTATCTATCTTGGACCTCGATCTTGTGGAACTCCTTTAAATAAAATGGCAACTCCAAGATTAGATATCATAAGATCCAAATTTGACTTGATATGCAAAAGCCTCAAAAGTTGTCTCACATACCCTGCCTGTGATCTATTGATAAGGTTTCATTAAAATCACCACCCATGGACCACATCTCCCATCAACAACAGTGGAAACTTACCTAAGCTTCTATTAGAAGCCTTCCCTTGATCCGTAATCCTACAACCCATACATAGATGGGAAGACAACCATATCACCATTTTGCTAGTGGACAAAACTCCTAGTGTGAATCCATCTTCTAATTATTGATGACTGAAGTGAGAAAACATCCTCTTTCCAAACCAAAGCCACGCCTCTTGATTGATCCACTGCGTTGATATGTAAAAGTCATTGAAGAAGGCACCATCAACTTGCCTCTCGAAGGAGTCCAACGTTTCTAGTTTGTCTCTTATAACATCATTGCTTCATCCTTTCAATCCATAAGGTTCTTTCCCAAGATGGTTGCAAAGGCCTTATGCATTCCATGCCAGGACCTTAATCATGAATTTGATGGCAACCTCCTTCACCTACTTGTGTTGCAACCTTTTAAAGCCCCATCATAGCCACAACATGTATCTCAACAGCATAGACCTTTTGCACATTCTTGTTGCCATCACCTTTGACCACCTTACCTTAAATTGATTTTTGTAGTAATAAATGAGCCTCCATTTTAGTTACGCGAGACCTTTAAGGCAGGCTCACATTGAAGCCCTTAAGTTTCCTTTTAAAGGATTGAACTCCTTCTTTGCCGTCTGTAGCTAATTGTCCATAGGTAGGGCTTCATTACCAATGGCCTAAACACTTGTCATCAACTACTCCTTTGCATTGCCCATACTTTGCTAAGCTTACGTCCTTGCAGTCCATATCAACCACCACATACATTGCCCCTACCGTAGATACCTTCAAGGAAGAGTGCAAGTACATGCTATTGCTAAAAGAGGTTGAAAGGTTGGGGACGAATGATTTGCCCCTCCTTGTGGCAATGCGGAAGCACAAACAATTGGCGTTTAAAATTCTCGATTTGACAAATTGGCTAACACCCAACAATTGAATAAATCAAGAATCAAAACACCTACCATTAGAACTACATGGGAAGAGCTAGTTTCTTGGGATTGAGGTGGCACACAATAAGAAGGGTGTAGTACTTTCCTAGAGGAAGTATGCTCTTGACTTGCTGTAGGAGACTAGCATGTTGGGAGTAAAGACGACCAATATCCCTATGGATTCCAAGACTCATTTGTATGATAAGAAGGTTGAGGCAGCGGACAACAAACAGTACAAAGGGCTAGTGGGCAAGCTCTTGTACTTGACCATTACTAGACCAGATATTTCTTTTGTAGTCAAGATACTAAGTTAGTTCATGGATAGACCTATTAGGCAACATTGGGACGCTGCGATGATCGTGTTAAGGTACTTGAAGAAAGCATTAGAAATAGTGGTTTTGTTCACCAAGGGAACCTCTATGAGTGTGGTAGCCTACTTAGGTGCTGATTATGCATGGTGTTTGGTAGATAGGAAGTCTGTTATAGGTTTTTGCACCTATGTGGTAGAAAACCTAGTGACCTGAAAGAGCAAGAAACATGCTGTTGTCTCCAGGTCCAACGTCGAGTCAGAGTACAGTGCATTGGTACATACTGCCTTAGAGATGATGTCTGTAAGATCTCTTCTTGCAGACTTGTATATACTTGTTGACACACTTATAGAGATGAGATGTAACAACATGACAGTGACCTACATTGTCTACAATCCTATGTTCCACGAGAGGACCGAGTACGTGGAGGTCGACTATTACTATACATGTGACTTGATCCAGAGAGATCTCATCTACACCGCTCATGCCTCCTCGCATGATAGACAATAGATACCTCCATGAAGTGAAATGACCCTTCCTAAGGGTCCCTACGAATTTCTCAGGCTTTCAGGGTGTTTTCGAAGATTTTAACACCCTTAGATCTTGTTTTGAGGATCCCATATTGAAGACCAAACCTTGTGGGACCTAACTCACAATTTACCTGGCCCTACCTTATCCCTACATGGCTTAAAACCCTACCCTACCTCTTAAATAACCTCTCCTCAAAACCCTCGCCACCCATACTCTCTCCACCATCAATCTCAGGCGACGCCCTTCCCAACGAGAGAGTGAGTGACCGAGGGATGGAAGGCAGGAGGGTAGGGGGTCCGTGCACCTCATGCCTCTCCAATTTTCTTTATGTTGGAGTGCGTGGAGGGGTAGTCAAGGCGCGAGGGGAGAGAAAGGTCGTAGGGCGCAGCTCGTAAGGTAGACATGACGCGTGGGTCGAGGCGAGTGAGCGCAGCTCGCGAGGCAAGCGCGACACGAGAAGCGGGAGCGAAGTGCGTAGTTCGAAATCGCGCGCTCGCCATTGAGGTGCGTGGGGGGATCCAAGGTGCAGGGAGGACGTGCGGGTGTGATCCGTGGAGCGATGCGGGCGCGAATTGTGGTGCGCCACATGCCCCAATGCAGAGGAAGGGGGAATCTGTCGGTCCGCGTGACCCAGGAGCGGTATTTTGGTCGGTTCTGGGCTGAAACAGAGTCGGATTTTCATGTACAAGGTATCAATAGAAAGCTCTTTCGACCCTCTACGTTTAAATGCCTATGTGCTGCATTTTGAGCATGTATGAAGTTACTAAAAATTTGTTGAAGCTCCTAATAGTATCCTTGTCGTTGTGTGACTTAGGTTCATTGCACGAGGGTAGTCAGACTCCAAGGGGAGTTCGTACGAGCATTGCTGAGGACGAGGGCAGACCTCCGCCGCCCCAGGTTCTCCTATCCAGTAGAGGTAGAGTGGTCATCCTATTTTGTTTCCGTGTTTTCTTATCGCCCTAAAATGCTTCTCTACTTGTCGCATGTGTTGAGTTATGTTTATGTTTATATTTGTAAGGGGTGATGTGTTATTTTATTTTGAGTAGCGAGTTTCTGATGTACTTTTTCCCACACCTATATAGAGGTGTAGGGACTTCTTGGTAATGGTAGAAAAAGTTATTCACTTTAACTTGGTATCAGAGCCAAGGTTGAGGTCTCCACCAAAAACAAAATCCTAACCCTACCTAAGCCCTCTCGCCGAAGATACCGCCGCCACCACCGACGCCACGCTGGTGCCGGACCATCTCTGCAGTAGCAACAACATCGACTACTGTCGCTGTTGCAGCCGGCCCCTTGCGCCAGACCGCGGTGCAGCGACCTGACTGGGGTGCAACCGGCTCCTTGCATCGCAGCACCCCCATTGCTGCCGCTGCCAGTAGCCCTCCTGCTGCAATGCCTCTCCTCGCGCCGCAGCACCTCGTGATAGTGCTGTTGTTGCCTTGTCGCAACTGCAGGACCACCCCCTGATTGTCATCGGTGTCGGTTGCTCTTGATCTCTTTCCATGGAGATGAGGGTTTGAAGCAAAAATCTTTCAACAGGGTGGTATGAGCTTTTTGATCTTTTGATCTAATTTGGGGTGTGTATTCCCCATAGTAGATGACTTTTAGGGTGTGTATTCCCCTTTGATGCAATGTTTTGGGGTGTGTAGTCCCCTTGAGTACTGACCGCGTGTGAGCGAAGATTTTTTAGGGTGTGTATTCCCCGGTTGGTATATTTCTTGGGGTGTGTAGTCCCCATTTTCTATCATCTTTCAGATCTGAAGTGTGAAGTTCAGGGTTGTGTACCCTTCTCTGTGGCACGTCGAACTTTGTTTATGGCAGTGTGGTTCAGTAAACATGGCAGTGTCTCAGTCAGAGATTACATTAGGAACTGCCGTGGGTGATACTCAAACCACTGGTATGACATGGTTGATTGATTCAGGTGCTTCCAATCATTTATCTGGGAATCTGTAATGTTTTGGACAGATTCAACCTATCTCTCATGGTCGTACAATACAGGTGGCTGATGGGCAACTTACTCTTATTAGTGGTTAGGGGGAAATTAATGTTATCCCTTTTATGCAGCTTAATCATATTCAGTTTGTTCCAGATTTATCCATGAACTTACTCTCTGTCAGTGAGATCATTAAGCAGATGAATTGTTGGGTCATCTTTGATGAGTGTGGATGTATTTTCCAGGATAGAATGACAGGAAAGACTATTGGTAGTGGATATGAAGGAGTTTATCGACTTTAGCAGGGTCCTATGGCTGCAGCATGTTGAGTTAGTATCACATCTGGGAGTGCTTTACAGCGGCATAGACGGTTGGGCCATCCTTCTTTGGAAAAGTTACGCATGCTTATTCTTCATGTGTCCCCAACTACATAACTTTCCTGCGATACATGTCAACTTGGGAAGCACCATATATCGTCTTTTCCAGCTGCTACAGGACCACGTTCAACTTTATGTTTTCAGTTAGTGCATCTTGATGTTTGGGGTCCCAGTAGGACTCTTGATAGAGCAGGACATTGGTACTATTTGATTGTAGTTGATTTTTCCAGATTGTCCTGGTTATTTCTCATGAAGAATAAGTCTGAAGTGGGTCCACTGATTGAGAAGTTTGTGTTGATAATAAAAAATCAGTTTGATTTTTTTATCAAGACTCAGATCTGATAATGCACTGGAGTTTTGTATTCGTCGGTTGGCATAATTCTATGGCATACATGGTATAATTCACAAGACCTGATGTCCTCACACTTCTCAGCAAAATGGAGTCGTAGAGAGGAAGCATAGACATATCCTTGATATGGCCAGAGCTCTTCTTATTCATAACAGTGTGCCACAGAACTATTGGGGAGATGCAGTTCTCACAGCTTGCTACCTTATCAATAGATTGCCCTCAGTGATTCACGAGTAGATTCCATGGCAGGTGCTTTATCCAAATGATGAGTTGTTTGATCTTCCACCCAAGACATTTGGGTGCATTGCTTTTGTACATCTCGTTGGAATTGGGCGTGATAAATTAGCACCTAGAGCAGTCAAGTGTGTGTTTCTTGGCTATTCTTGTACTCAGAAGGGGTATCGGTGTTTTGATTCCCTACACCAGACATTATATCAGTGTAGATGTCACCTTTCATGAAGTTGTACCTTATTTTTTTGTTGCTGTTAGGCAGGTGCAGAGTGTGTCGGAGAGTGCACCTGTACTAGTTGCTCCTATACCATTTGGTATATTCATAGATACTAGTAGCCCTTCTCAGGTTGATGAGCCACCTACCAGCACATTCAGACCAGCACCAGTGGATGAAGGGACCTTCAAGGGTCACACCTGTCAGTTGCCAGTTGTATATAGGGCAGAGCCCCCTCCATATATTCCACAGACTCCTTAGGTTCGTGTTGATAACCTAGAGGCGGTTTCTACTTAGGAGACTTTTTCAGGCACAGTGTTAGTAGATGAAACAGGTGGGAGTCTGTCACCTGAGGATAGTTCTCCAGGTCTTGATTCCATAAGTACTGATGAGGATATTTCTATTGCTATTAAGGCTCCACGATCTTGTGCCAAGTATCATGTTGCTGGGAGTGGTGTTATTGCTGATTCTCTAAGTTCGGAGTTTCATGCATTCACAGCTGCTGTATCCAGTGCTGAGTTATCTACCTCGTACTAGCAGGTTCTACTACATCCACACGGGAAGGCAGCTATGAAGGAGATGTCTGCACTTACTACTAGGGGTACTTGGGAGCTGTCACCTTTACTGTCTGGCGTATTGGAACTAGATGGGTCTTTATATTGAAATACAACCCAGATGGGTCTATTTCAAGGTATAAGGCCCGCTTAGTGGCTAAAGGATTTATCCAGATATATGGGGTGGATTTCTTTGACACATTCTCCCTTGTTGCACGACTCTCTACTGTTCGAATTCTTGTATCTGTTGCAGCTCATTATGGATGACAGTTACATCAATTGGATGTTAAAAATGCATTTCTATACAGAGACTTGAAGGAAGGGATATATATGCAGCAGCCACCTGGCTTTGAGATTCAGGGGGACTGTATATGTAGGCTCTGTAAGGCCATTTATGGTCTTAAGCAGAGCCCCCGAGCCTTGTTCCAGTGCTTGTTTGTGGCATTGTCTGTTGTTGGGATATAGAGATCTTCATCGGATCATTCATTATTTGTAAGGAAGACAAGTAGGGGCATAGTGACTTGTGTATGTGGATGATCTTATTCTTACAGGTGATGATGCAGAGGGTATATCTCAGATAAAGGAATATTTGGCACACCAGTTTGTCATGAAAGATCTTGGGAAGCTGAGATTTTTTAGGCATTGAGTTTGCCACAAGCAAGGGACAATTATGTCGCAGAGGAAATATGCCCTTGATATTCTTCAGGAGACAGGCATGCTAGGATCCAAAGATGCAACTATTCCTATGGATTCTAAAATTCATCTGTTTGAGGATAATGTAAAACTAAAAGATAAGAAGGCATATCGATAGCTGGTGGGGAAGTTGTTATATCTGACTATCACTAGGATAGATATTAGCTTTGCCGTGGGAAAGTTGAGTCAGTTCTTAGATAAGTCCACTGAGGTTTATTGGCAGGCTGTGATGCAGGTGTTGAGGTACATTAAGGGGTGTTCAGGTAAAGGCATTCTTTTCCAGAGAAAGGCACCTATGGCCGTTGTTGCATACTCAGATGCAGACTATGCACGTGATGTCAGGGATAGGCGGTCTACTACTGGTTTTTGTACCTTTGTTGCTGGGAACTTGGTAACTTGAAGGAGCAAGAAACAAAGTGTTGTTTCACGCTCTAGTACTGAGTCTGAGTACAAGGCCATGGCACATACTGCTGCTGAGATGATATGGATCAGATCTCTGTTACGAGATCATGTTGATGTTCAGGAACTTATGGAGATGCATTGTGACAATCAGGATGCCACCTACATTGCAAACAATCCTATGTTCCATCAGAGAACAAAACATGTGGAAGTGGATTGTCATTACACCAGGAGTTTGATTCAACAAGGTCTGCTTTGTACTACCTGTCTTGCCTCCTCAGACCAGACTGCTGGCATGTTTACCAAGCCGTTGCCACATCCCCAGTTTGAGAAGTGTAGAAACAAGCTGAGCATGATGGATATATATGCTCCAGCTTGAGGGGGAGTGTTGAGTTATGTTTATGTTTATATTTGTAAGGGATGCTGTGTTATTTTATTTTGAGTAGTGGGTTTATGATGTACTTTTTCCCACACTTATATAAAGGTGTAGGGATTTTGTGGTAATGGTAGAAAAAGTTATTCACTTCAACTGCATGAGATGGAGAAGTGTCATAATTGCGTGTTGTGTCGATGCTTAGAAGTGCACGCATATGCATGTGGGTGATAAATTGTCTCTGTGCATACATTAGTAACTCCTAAGGTTGAGCATGAATCCTGGGGACAACTAGTTGATTACACGTGTCAGATCAAAGTCGGAATTATCCTTGTGAGGCTCATTTAGCAACCAATAGGGGGATTGCCTGAACGCTAGGTAGATTTGGATAATTAGAATTACTTGTAGCTATGAATGTATGCACTAACTAGAAATTACAGAAGGGATGAATTTGAACCTTAGGGAAAAATAAAGTTATTTTCTTTCCTTATGTATCAAATAATAACTTGGGATGGGGAATGAGATGAAAATGAAAATGTTAGTTTACGATGGGCCAATTTGATACTCGTATATAGTTTTCAGTGTGGGGATGAGTTGACCCTCGAGTGCATGTGCATGGAGAGTTGACTGCCCCTTTGTGTCGGGAGAGAGCTGACCTTTTGGGTTGGGAGTTAGAGTAGGTATGACCTTCTTATACCGACTCCTGTTAGTCCCACGGGATCAACCAGGATAGTTGGGTGAGAGTACGCAGATTGGTGAGGTGCGTGGCCCCTGTTTTGTGTTGTATGGCTTAAAGCGTACTCGTTAGCGGAAATGACTGACCGCGTGCCAGTGTTAGGTACCTCCTCCGTGTGTTTATCACGTGTGCCACAGTTATTGCTACGTTGTGACTATGACCCAAGGTTTGAAATATCGCAATATATCGACGATATATCGTTATTGATGGGGTTGGGTGGTATCGATACCCTCGAAGTATTTTTTTTCCCGGATATCAGCGATACAGGGAGATATTGCCGATATAAGAGCTGTTGGCGTTGGGTTTGGTGGGCGGGAGGTTTGGGAGCTAGTGAGCTATGGGCGGGAGGTTTGTGACCTGACACACACACACACAACACATACACACACCAGTCAGTAACTAGAGGAAGAGCCACCTGATGGAAAAAATCATCGATATCGGGGATATATATGTAGCATCAGTTAATAACTAAAGGAAGAGCCACCTGATGGAAGTGAAACATGGCCTACATATGGTGATTGCAGAAATCAATAGACACCTTCGCGACCACAACCAATCACTTAACTTGTCAATAATAATGTCTTGAAATATAAGAGATATGACATTAAACATTGCTTTGTAATTCAACTACTTCGTAATTCTACTAATAGCACTAGACTCAAAAGGAAATCGATAACAAGCACTCTCTCTAGTTATACTGTAAGGTGCATCTTGTACCTTTCCCTGACCTATAATGGGCGAACGCCTCACATTAGCAACTAATATGGTTCTATCAGATGGAACTAGTTTTAGCCTAAAGAACTATCTGGTATCATCAAATCTATGCCGAGAAGCACCCGAGTCAACCAACCAATCAGTGGCTCACACACACACACACACCCAGACACGCTCGCGCACGCACACACACGCATGTGCATGCACGCGTACACACAAGTTAAAAAAATCATTGATATCGGCAATATATCCCTGATATAACACATATACACATTTTTTAGCCATCATTTCATGATATATTATTCATAAAAATGTTAACATTTAAATTTTGTAATATTTTATAATATTTTATTCCTTTCTGAGTTATTTCCCAAAATTCACCGATATCAGCGATATAGTCCTAATATATCCTCGATATATTCCTTTTTTGACTTGTCGATATGATATCGATGTCGATATGATATTGATGTCGATATTTAAAACTTTGCTATGACCTCGGGGTGGTAGATCGGGTGTAGGATAAACGCGGGGTGTTCTCTCGGCTAGGAGAGCACCACACGCACGTTCTGCATCGTGAGAATATGCAACAAGATCGTTCCGTTAGGAAACATGTGAATCAAGAGAAATTGTGACCCTTTTTGCTAAAATAATCGAAATAAAGAAATTAGTAGCTTGTTGATGGTTTAATGTAGCTTGCCACTCTACTCAGTTTTTGCTGACGTCTACCACTTGTGTTCAGGTCAGGATACTGGGCAGCCAGTACCACCGGTTGTAGAGGGAGTTGAGCTTAGCTGAGCCCAGGCTTAGCTTGTAGTCTTCCTTTTTGTTGTAGCCTTTTTATTCTTAGCTGTAGTGAGTACTTTGGTTTCAAGACCACTAGTTCTTACTATCTCGCGTTTATCTCTTTTTGTGATGGCTATATTAGATGTTCTTTTATCGCTTGGAATAGACACTAGCGCATGAAGTATATTTCTGATTCTTCCTGTTGTTAATTATATCTTTTGGATGGCTATAAGGTATGTGTGATGATGCTTTGGTTTATTTCTCGTTGGACAACTGGTTCTTGGGATGATTGAAGCGGTCCGGACCGATTCTTTCGTTGAGTTGGGTTGGGTCGTAACATGAAGACGTTGCCACAAGCATCATTTGATATTTACTATTCTAAGTTGAGTATGATTGATATCTATACTCCAACTTGAGGGGGGTGTTAGCCATTACGGTCTAGTTATGTTTTTTACTTATTTCCTAAGCGATTATATTTTCTTATTTCTTTGAGGATATCTCATGTAATTTCTTCCATCTCAATATATTGAGAGGTTGGGTGATGGAATATTGTACTTGGTTCATTTATTCTAACTTGTCTCTTAATCACTTAACTTGGAAGTTTTTGAAAGTTAGCTCGCAGTTCTCAAAACTCTTGACATTGCACATATCTTTGAGAGAGTTCCAATTCACTTTAAGGTTTTTCCCGTTGTTCGCTTGCATGAACTCTACACAACATCGTCTGGGCAGTTGGCATGCAAGTAGCAGCCTGTGGAGAGTTTGCTTTTATGTTGAGCTTGACAAGAGAATTACCTATGACTTGGGGTACCACACTTTCAGCACTTTGGTGGATTACGGCAATCCCTTTGTGAGATAGGTGCAGCCATAGCAGCAGAACATTGAAGGCTTTCCAGATTCTTGCATGTTCAGTGTGAAGCATGATTTGCTTGGTTTTATTTTAGTTGTCTGCATTACAAATGTTGTTACATGCATATTGATATTCTTGGTTGCCATTTAAAATATAAAGCAATTAAGCTAGACACAGTACCTCATTTTCTTATAAGTTACATTCATTAGTATAGCATAATTACTGGGATTTTCTGAGTTGTTAAATATTCAGAGGTTACTTTAGTAGTTGGTTTTTTATGGTGCATCTTAAAGATGTTCTGTGACAATGTCTTCCTTTCTTTAGATTCCCTGAAGTGCCAACTGAGGGTTTGGAACACATATATTAAGTTAGTTTGGTGGCAGCAAGTAATCTCAATCATCATTTCTAGCTTACTGGAAAATTTTCCAAGTTACAAATCTTATTCATATGTATTTTGCATACATAATCTCTTTTTTCAACTACGTAAACATTAGAAAAGTATTGAACTGATTTATCCTGGTAACTCTTACCCTTTGAATGACATTATGTACATAGGCCCATTCTCCCCAGAAGATGGCAGCATTGGTTTCGAAACAAATACATCTGAGGGGTGCCCTGAGGCTGGCCCTCTCCTGCTTTGAACAAGATGCTACTGGTTCTGTGGTAGATATGTTAACCTTTATTACAAATACTGTTGTCTTGATAGACTGATAATACTTGGTGGATTGTCTCTTCATCTGAAAAGTAGTGATGCATGGCAACTTAGTACTTTGGATGCTAGGATTGAGGAGTGAAAATCTAATCTTCTTCTAATCCACCACTGGTAGCCCAGCTGTATCTTTGAAGATATATCATATTTGTTCTCACTTGAAGAGTACTGACTGTGCACTATCTCTGTACTTTACTTTTTGATATATTATTTGGATTTGACCTGTGTAAGCTAAGAGGATAAGGACACATTGTTTACAATTTAGGATAATGATAACAGTGCAGAGAGGTGGCATTAGTTAAGGAACCATCAACAGAAATGATAGATTCCTTCTACTAGAAGTGCTTTCCGTATAATCTTCTGAAGAAGCAAACTGAGCCAGTTGCTCCTTTGACATGGTTTTCTCAATTAGTTAAATCTGCCATATTTTGAAATCTTCCCAAATCATTCCTATTTTAAACTTGCTGATGTTTTTTTTCCAAAAAACCCTTGCCACGGTGATGCTAGTTTAAAGAACTTAAATAATTACGGTCATGCAGGATAAAAAACTTAAGGAGATGTTTAAAACTATTCCTTCTTTGGATGAGCTTTCTTCTATGGGAATAGCAGGATCTAGGGCAGAAGCTGTTCTTGTTGATGTGGAAAAAGACAAGAAACTTTTTATGCTGAAGCAATGGAGTGCAGCCTTGCTTAAAGGACACCACTCAAATCCTGCATCAATAATAAAAAAGCTCGCAAAATTGGTAAGCATTTCTTGCTGGACGATAAAGCTAGATAATTTTGTTTTCTTCGTTTTATACATTGTCAATTTTTTACTTATCCAGATTTTTTCCCACTTGATCGACTACTATTATGTTTAAGTTTGTTTGGTTGCATGATGAACATAGCTAGTGGATGTATATGTTTACTGTATGGATTTTTGGAGGAAAATAAACTAAGAGATGCCTTAGCCCTATTTACGTAGAGAGAGGGTCTTGACATATATTGAAATACGACCAAACATTTACTAAAAATAGTAATAACCTAAATATGGAAAATCACTAATCAAATCCCTAACTTTATTCCCTAACACTCTACCGCAAGTCGAGACACGGGAGATGACGAAGACTTGGATCCTCAAGGTAGTGAAGATCAATTTCTGTTGGAGTCCTTTCTTCATGTTGCTTTTTCAATTTCTTGTATTGCTGAATCGTCTCGAAGAAGATGAGGATAGTCTTTGAGGCTCTTTTTCTACGCTCGGGAGTCGAGCCCTATATCTCCGGTGTGTTAGAGGGTTCTACGTGCCTCCTCAAAGAGAACTGTACCTTGCTCGTGAGTCAGAAAAGACATCGGTTCTCTACGATCCAAGGTTCACCAAAGAAGTCAAGGATGATGAGGTTTGGTGATTGTCCATGCAAAAGAAGAGCACTAAGTTTATGATAAAAGCCCCCCTCGGTACACGAAGTCGGAGAAGCCAGAGAAGAGCAACCGGAGAGTAGCAACTGGAGAGGATCACCGTGTTGAGGTTTTGGGCGCGGCCGGAGCGTGAAAGCTCTTCCTTGGACCTTAAGGGGAAACGCCAATAGCAACAACAGGACCACACACTTACTATTGTTGGTGTCTGTTACGTTATGTTATGTTTTGAGAGGCTTTTTGTCTTTTTATTTTTCTAGTGGACTTATGTCATAATTTTTCCCGCACACCTCTCTATATAAAGAGTTGTAGGGACAACTTAGTAATTTATGAAGTTTCATTTTCTTCAACTTGGTATTAGAGTCAAGTTGAGGACTCCACCAAGAAAACCCTAACCCTACCGTATAGCCTCACCATTGTCGCTGTCATCGGCAGTAGTACCGGCCAATAGCAGCGCCACTGCCTACTGCAACGTCGCTGCACAAGTAGCATCATTGCCACCTAGCGCTAGCGGCAATCGGAGGGTCGTTCTGACCCCTTCCTCTCCTCCAGCGCCTTCTCCTTGCTAGCTTGTCTTCTCCGACAGTAGGGAGAGGGCAGTAGGCCCTGTTTTCCTTTGCAACAGGGTCTAGGAAGTTCCTTGGCACGTTGGTGATGGAGTTCTAAGGCAAGGACCTTCCGGAAGGTGTTTGGAGATTCATCTTTGATGGTATGTTCAAATCAGTATTTTGATTACTATTTTGGGGTGTATTCCCTTGTTGATGCATGGTTTGGGGTGTGTATTCCCCTTGGATTGTTGATAAATATTAGAACCACGTGTGAGTGGAGTTTTGGGGTGCATATTCCGCTTTTGTGTCAAAATTCAAATATGTGTTTCAAGGTGTTTGTGGTGTAATTTCACTATGACCTCGTCCTCGTTAGAGACTGGGGTGACATCAGAGCAGATCAAAGAAAGTGTGGTCTACAAGAATCCGTTTTTTGCATCCATTGTGAAGCTTGATGAGACTAATTATCCCTGTTGGTCTCAGACGCTTCTTGTCATTGTGGAAGGATATTTGAAGCAACACGTCCTCACCGAAGCACCTCCAGGGCAGAAGACAGGGAAGTATGCAACCTGGAATAGAGATGATGCCATGGTAAGGGCTTGGATATTAAACAGAGTGATATCTCACATTAGAGATGAAGTCATGTATTACAAAACTGCGAAACAGATGTGGGATGGTCTGAAGGATGCATGCTCTCATGAACTCAACTCCACCTAGGTCTTGCAGATTCACTATGATTTGTCATTTGATGTAGGAGTCCATGAGTCTCCCACAGTATTACTCTACCATGAAGGGACTCTTGGAAAAGTACAATGCATGTAGACCCATGTACACATCACCTACATGTAGGAATTAGAGGAAGGAGTTCTTAGCTTATATGTTTCTGGCAATGCTTAATTATGATTATTCTGTTGCATGTGCATAGATATTGACACTTTTTGAGCTTCCTCCCATTGAAGAGATCTGCAGGAGACTTAGTAGGTTGCATGTTCAACCCACTCTAGAGGTTGACCAGTAATGCTACTTCTGCTCATGCAGCCGTGAGTACACGAGGAGAATAGACTGGAGCCTTTCGAGGTAAAGGTAGGGGGCGTGCTGATGGTAGTCGTGGCAAGCCTACCTGTTCATATTGTGGGAGAATTAGCCACATTGAGGCCAAGTGTTGGGACAAACTTGGACGGCCTACTGCTGCCTACCAAGTTTCTGTGACTGCTCCACCAGTCGTGCCTATTGATACAATGACTTTTGTAGAGGCAGATTATGATGAGGTAGTATAGTGCCTGCTTAATTCACCCATGATTAGCCTCGATCTTTAGGCATTGTAGCTTTTGCCTCCGCATCAGGCATGAATAGTTCATGGTTGATTGATTCTGGTACTTCAAATAATTTGTCAGGGAATTCTTAGTGTTTTTGGAATATGCAGGTGTCACAGGATTGCTCAGTACAACTAGCAGATGGTAGGCATGCCCCCATTCGTGGTAAGGGGGTGTTAGTCACTCCTACTATGCACCTTTCTGATGTTTCTTATGTGCCTGACATGGCAATGCAGTTGCTGTCTGTTAGTACTATCACTAAGTAATTGAATTGCTGTGCCATTTTTGATGCGGTTGGGTATACGTTTCAGGATCGCATGATGGGAAGAGCGATTGGTGGTGGACATGAGGGGGTGTTTATCAGCTAGTTTAGAGTCCAGTTGCTGCAGCTTGCCAGACAAGTACTATTGTAGAGAGTGTCTTGTAGTGGCACAGACGACTAGGCTATCATTCATTGGACAAACTACGTCGGATCATCCCTCATTTTTCGCTTGCCATGAAGATTCAGTGTGATGCTTGTCAGCTGGGGAAGCATCACTGAGTTAGTTTTTCAGCTTCTATCCAGTCCAGTAGTTCAGCTTGTTTTGATTTGGTGCATTGTGATATTTGGGGTCCTAGCGTGTGGCAGATTGACAGAACTATTGTTATTATTTGTTATTTGTTGATGACTTCTCCCATTTATCATGGATATTTTTGATGCGCAATAAATCAGAGGTTGGATCAATTGTTCGGCAATTTGTAGCTTTTGTGAAAACTCAATTTCGTGTTTGCATTAAGATTAGAATTGATAATGCTTTAGAATTTTGTACTAAGCACTTGGGTTCCTTCTATGGATTAGTTGGCATTGTACAACAGACATCCTGTCCCCACACGTCACAACAAAATGGGGTTGCAGAATGGAAACATCATTATATTATGGATACAGTTAGAGCCTTTCTTATACAGAATAGTGTCCCACATAGCTACTGGGGAGATGTAGTTCTCACTTATTATTATCTCATTAACATGCTTCCTTCCTTTGTGATTTATGAGTAGATTTTCATGGAATATTTTATATCTTGATTCAGACTTGTTTCTAGTGTCGTCAAAGATATTTGGCTGTGTGGCATTTGTGCACCTCCTTGGGCGTGATCGTGATAAATTAGCTCCTAGAGTGGTTAAGTGTGTATTGTTTGGTTATTTATTCACTTAGAAGGGATATAGGTGTCTTGACCCTGGATCCCAGAGGCACTATATTCATGTGTATGTGACATTTCATGAATCTATTTCGTACTTTTCTACTTTAGGCCATCAATTAAAGGAGGTGGAGATGGCATTGCCAATGCCTGTTTCTCCTGTAGCCATGGATGATTTCTCTTAGAGTGGTAGTGTACCTACCACAGAGCAGCCTGTGAGTACATGCAGAGTAGTGCTACCAGATGATAAGACTTTCAAGTTTCAAGGGTACCACATATCAGCTTCCTGTCAGTTATAGATGATACACTACCCCTCAGTTCCTATTGAGCCACCACTGTCCTTCCCTACTTAGGTATGTGTTGAGGCTACTGATGGTACTTCTCTTGATAATGTGTCTTTAGGTTTTACCTCTATATCTATGGATGATGATATTCCTATTGCTATTCGGAAAGCTCCCTGGTCTTGTGCCTGGTATCGTGTTGCTAAGAGTGCTGTTTCTGTTGATTCTCTAGGTATGGAGTTTCATGCGTTCACTACTGTAGTTTCCAGTGCTGAGATTTATAATTCTTACTAGCAGGCTCTACTACATCCACACTGGAAGGCAGTCATGGAGGATATGTCTGCTCGTAAGGACATAGGCGCCTGGGAGCTTACTACATTACCTCATGGTGCGCACTTTGTTGGTGCTCGGTGGGTCTTTGCCTTGAATACAACCCAGATGGGTCTATCTCTCTGTATAAGGATCGCTTTGTAGCTAAAAGATTCACCCAAACCTATGGATTGACACATTCTTATCGGTTGCTTGTCTCTCCACAATCTGTATACTTGTATCTGTTGCAGCTTATTATGGATGAAATCTACATCAGTTGGATGTCAAAAATGCATTCCTTTATAGAGATTTACAGGAGATATATATGTAGCGACCTCCTAGATTTGATGTTTAGGGGGAGTGTGCTTGCAGGCTTCGTAATGTCATTTATGGTCTTAAACAGAGCCCCTGAGCCTGATTTTAGCGCCTGAGGCATTGTCTGTTATTGGGATGCAGAGGTCATCGTCTGATCACTCTTTGTTTGTGAGGAAGACTAGTGGTGATACCGTGTGTCTACTTGTGTATATGGATGACCTTATCCTCACAGGTGATGATACAACTGGTATTGCTCAGGTGAAGGAGTATTTGGCACGCCAGTTTATCATGAAGGACCTTGGGAAGCTAAGGTATTTTTTTGGCATTGAGATTGCCACAAGTACGCAAGGGATAGTTATGTCATAAAGAAATTATGCTTTTGACATTCTCTAGGAGATTGGCATGTTAGGATCCAAGGGTACCAATATCCCTATGGATCCTAAGGTTTACATCTTTTATGATACCTTGAAGTTGAAGGACATGAAGGCTCATCGACAGTTGGTGGGGAAACTATTATATCTGACCATCATTAGACCAGATATTAGTCTTGCAGTGGGTAAGGGAAGTCAGTTCTTAGATAAACCTGATGATCATTGGGAGGCTGCGATGCAGGTGTTGAAGTACATCTAAGAATGTCCAGGTAGGGGCATCTTGTTTCAGAAGAAGGCACCTATGTCTGTTATTGCCCATTATGCTGGCAATGTTGGAGATATGAGATCTACTACCGACTTCTGTACTTTTGTAGCTGGGAATTTGGTAACCTGGAGGAGCAAGAATTAAAGTGTAGTTTTACACTCCAGTGTTAAGTTTGAGTATTGTGAAATTGGTACATATTACAACTGAGATGATATAGATAAGATTTTTGTTGCGAGATCTTCATGTTACTATTCAGGTGCCAATAGAAATGTATTGTGACAACTGGGATGCAACATATATTGCTAACAATCCCATGTTCCAAGAGAGAACCAAACAGGTTCAAGTGGAATGCCATTACACCAGGAGTCTAATTCAACAGGGTTTGCTTTGAACTACTTGTCTTGCCTCTTCAGACCAGACTATAGACATGTTTACTAAGCCGTTATCTTGCCCTATGTTTGAGAAGTGTAGAAACAAGCTGAGCATGGTGGATATATATGCTTCAGCTTGAGGGGAAGTGTTACGTTACGTTTTGTTTTGAGGGACTTTTTGTCTTTTTATTTTTCTGTTGGACTTATGTAATAATTTTTCCTTCACTTCTCTCTATATAATGAGGTGTAGAGATGGCTTAGTAATTTATTGAGTTTCATTTTCTTCAACTGTCCCTGTTCGTTCACAAGAACAGGAGTGTGTGGAGCAAATAGTGGCAGCAGCAATTGCTATTGTTGTTGATGCAAATAGAGAGGAGAAGAGAGGAACAATCATTTGTCGCCGGAGAGGAGCCATTGTCGTTCCTTTTCTTCCCTTTTTTTTTCTCTTGTTCGGGCGATGCTACAGTGGAGGAGCGTGATGTTGCTCCGACGAGGTCAAGGGATGATCGGACTACCTCGGTTCAGTAGCATGGCCCTTAAGGAATACGATGGTACCGTCAATTCCTTGATCAAACGAGGTTTGGGGGGGCAAAACAAGGATCCGGTCCATCGCCTTCATGGGTAGCACCAGAGAAAGATAGGGCCACCAGTGGTGTGTGGCCGGTCCAATGACCCTTGAAGATGGTGAACATGGTGGCTAGGCCATCGGCGACCATCCCTACGGTGGTCTCTTGTTGGTGGTGGGTCGGTGGTGGTGCCAGTGTCGCTCTTCTTCACCAATGACAAGAGGGATAACGACAACGTTGAATGAAGAACAAGAGAAGAGGAACAGAGGAGGAAGAGAGGGGAAGTTTGGGAGAGGAGAGAGACTCTGATGGCTGTGCCACTAGTGCTCTCTTAGCCTATACCTTAGATAGATGTCCCTTCTATTGTATTTCCTAGACATCTTAAGGTTACTGACACCTTCCCTAAACATTTCCAGCGCATGCTTGCTTCCACTACATCTCCAATAGATGAGCCTCAGTCTACTATACGTGTTCAGTCCTTTGTTGATCCTGCGGATTCTGCTGGAAATCCAGAGCCCATAGCACCTGAGGTAAATGATGTGGATCTTCCTATTGCCTAGAGGAAGTCACAGAGGTCGTGTGCTAAGTATTCAGTTTCAAATTATATGTCATTTGATCGTTGTCCTGTAGAGGGAGACTTTTATCTCTTGCAGTGTATAACAAACATATTCTTAGGAGTCATATAGAGGCATTCTAGGATTCTTCCTGGACCTTAGCCATGGAGTAGAAGATTGTAGCTTTCCAATCTAGAGGGACCTAGGAGCTTGTTGCCCTACCCTTTGGTGTTGCTGTGGGATGTAGGTGGGTATTTACCCTCAAATGCCTTCCTAATGGGTCAGTTGAAAGATTCAAGACTCGGTTACTTGTTAAAGGTTATACATAAACCTTTAGAGTTAATTATTTTGAGACTTTTTCGCCAGTAGCTCACCTTAATTCAGTATGGATTCTTCTTTCTGTGACAGTAAATAATGGTTGGCTAGTTTTTTTACTAGATATTAAAAATGCATTCCTCTATGGTGATCTAGAGGAAGATGTATATATGCAGCAACCCCCAGGTTTTACTGTTGAGGGGGAGTGTTAAGAGGTATGCAGATTAAAGGTCATTTATGGTCTTAAGTAGAGTCCTTGGATTTGATTTGAGAGATTTAATAATGCTGTGCAAGAATATGGCTTTACTAGATTTACACCTGATCATTTAGTCTTTACTATGCACAGAGCTACTGGTTTGGTCATCCTTATTGTGACCAAAGATCTGGGGCCGATAAATTATTTTCTGGGCTTTGAAGTGCAATACATAGATGGTGGTCTTGTTTTATCTCAGAGAAAATATGTGATTGACATGTTGAGAGAGGTAGGAATGCTTGGTTGCAAACTTTCAAAACATTTCTAACAATATTTATGTAAAAGAAAAAGATAAGAATATATGTATTGTATATATAATTTATAGTATATTTTTATTGTATATATAATATATAATATATACTATTGAGAGAATTGAGTGTTTATTTAATGTCACATTGGAAAGTGTGCACTTTATGTGTGTGTGTGATGACCTATAAATAGGCGTGTACTTCCATTTACCTTTGAGAAGAAATATAGAGAAATCACGTCCATAGGCCGCTTCTCCCGTGGTTTTCTCCTCGCTCTTCATGAGTGGGGTTTCCACGTAAACCCAAGTGTTCTTCATATCTTTTATGCTTTGATATTTATGCTTCCGCGTTATTTTAAATATTCTAACTTGGTATCAGAGAAAGTTGATTCTTGGGTTATATTCGTTCTTAAAATTATGTTTATCATTGGTGTATTCTTATGATCATCAAGAAGCAGCACAGAAGCAGGTTTTGCCACAAGAGGTGCACGAAGAGGAGTCCTCTTCACAGGAACTTCCTCATCGCCGCAGATAGTGGCTCTCAGATCGAAGGGGATCAGATTGGCTTGGATCAGAGAGCGAGATCGCTCGTGGATCTGGCGATGCGATGAAGAAGAGGCTTCGTGCTGTAGGTGAAGTCGATGGAAGAGCAGCACGACTAGACGTGGAAGGCGAGCATGGAGCACGGAGAGGATCAACAGCAACCATGCAACGGTGGAAATGTGGACGACACCGAGGAGGGCCTCCACCCTCGATGAAGGTCTCTTTCGTTGCCGTTGCCATGGTTGCTCCTCTACGCCCCCACGAGCGTCACAGAGGAGGTGAGGATCTTTGCATCGGGCCTCAGCCCCGCCTATGTGAGCATCATCGGTCCTCCCCCATTGCTAACGGTGCCGTCGTGATGGGTTGCGCCATTGACACTTGATCGTGGGGCTTTAGGTTGCGGGCACATGGTTTAGGGATGGTCCTGATGCTCTGCGTGGAGATCTTTCGTCAATCGAGAGGCACGGTGACCACACTAGAGGTAGTAGCGGCGGTTGTGTTGCTGCTGTGGGTTCTCACAAACCCTAAAAGGGGATAATAAGTTGTCTTTGGGTATTTTACATTTTTGATCCTTTATTTTCACATTTCTACTTGCTAGAAAAAGATGAGTGAAATAGAAAGAGGGAGACAGTAAAAAAAGGGAAAGAGAAAGAAAAAGAAAAATAAGAAAAAAAAAGAGAAAAGGAAAAATAAAAAAAGGGAAAAAGAAAAAAAAGAAAAGAAAAAGAAAAAAATGAAAAGGAAAAAGAAAAAAAAAGAAAAAGAAAAAGATGAAAAAAAAGTAGAAGAAAATTTCAAAAAAAAAGGATGATGAGGTTTATGTTTAAGAGAAGAGATGGAGAAGTTTTCTCTAATTTTTTCAAGTTTTATTTTTTTATTATTGTTTTCTACTATACGAGAATTGGAGAAAGGGGGAGTGTGGAAGTTTTTTGTAATCATCCCTCGTTTCGGAGTCCCTTTTGTTCATAGACTCCACATTAGAAACCCATCTCTGGGAGGTCTAGAGTTTCGAGGTCCTTAGAGGAATGATTTATTTCAAGTTTTTATGTGGGAGATCTAGTTTCGTGAACTCCAGAGAGGGAGATCTACATTCGATGTCTTCAGAGGAAGACCTGATTTTAGGGATACTGAACGAGGAGCCATTAGCACCAGATCTTCAGAGACAACCATAGTTTTAGTAGCTTCAGCCTATGTTTCCGCCTGTGTAGAGTGGGTTTCTTTGTGTTACAAGTTGAGCATTTCATGTTCCAGCTTGAGGGGGAGTGTTGAGAGAATTGAGTGGTTATTTAGTGCCACATTGGAAAGTGTGCACTTTGTGTGTGTGTGATGGCCTATAAATAGGTGTGTACTCTTCGCATTTACCTTTGAGAAGAAATACAGAGAAATCACGCCCATAGGATGCTTCTCCCGTGGTTTTCTCCTTGCTCCTCATGAGTGTGGTTTTCATGTAAATCCAAGCGTTCTTCATATCTTTTATGCTTTGATATTTATACTTTCGCATTATTTTAAATATTTCAACTTATACTAATATGCATATTTTGTAATAATACATATTATACATAATAAATTATCTATATTGTATATAATATGTACTAATTTATATACATATATTGTATGTAATTTTAGAATTAATATTATTTGTAGTCTAGTTTATATAAAACACACTTTATATATATATTGTAGATAATATGTTGGAGTGTGTATAGTTTAGTCTCACATCGGTTAGCGTAGGACTGTGTGGTGTGTGGTGGATTATAAATAGGCAGTATACCTCTTCATTCTTTTTTGAGAAATTATAGACATGTTCTCTCAGGGCTTCTCCAGTGGTTCTCTCCGCTATTCGTGAGTGGAGTTTTTACGTAAGCTTAAGCATTTCATGATTGTTCTATTGCTTTGGTTTATGCTTTTGCTTATTATATTTTTCAACTTGGTATCATAGCAATTCGTTCCTTGGGTTCATTTTATTTTTCATATTATTCTCGATTCTTGGGTTTGTTTTATCCTTGCTTGAGTTCATGTTCTAGAGGGGCATGAACTTGGGGGTCGTGTTGATGGCATAGCTGTACATGTGGCCTTGGTCAATAGCGTCGACCTCCTGTAAGGTGCTTGGTGAAGTGGCCGTACATGACTTGGGCAATGCATTCTGATGGCGACACCGATGATGATTGCACAGCGAAGAGGCGGTGGATCTTGCATTGAGGCACGGCATCGTGAGGAGGCGGAGCTCCTACGTGATGGTTCCAATGACGGTGCAAAGGTGGAGGTCGCCCTTCCGCTAGGAGTGCTGGAAGCATGCAAGCGTGAGGGGCACTCATCGGAGGCACGTAGAGGCCTTATGCGTTGATGGGAAAGCAGTAGCTCTTTGCCATCTTTACATCCTCCTCCGCCTTCAACCAAGTCGAGAGGGCGAAGGCCGTGGGGAGCATCGTCGACGACCTCATCATAGAGTTTCCCCTTGACAAGACCAAACCTTGAGGAGGAGGTTGATCCTCCTGGAGGCGAGGTGATGGTCTTGTAGGGAGTCGAGTAGGTTGATTGCTCGAAGATGGCGAGGTGGTCTCGCGATGATGGGTCGCAGTAGGTCGATGAAGATGGCGGCGAGATCAAGTAGCAGTGGCGTGGATCTCGGTGGAGATCCCGCGTGATCCTTACGTCGCTAACAATGAAGGCGATGGCGATGATGGCGGTGACGAAGGAGCGGAAGAAGGCAGTGTTGAAGTCTTGGTCTTTATTGTGCTTAGGTCTTCTTCTGTTTGTTATGTTTAGCCCCTTAAGGAAAGAACAAAAAAGAAAAGAAAGAGGAGAAATTTCCAAAAAAAAAAAAGTAAGAAAAAAAAGGAGAAAAAAAAGATGGAAAAGAAAGAAAAAAAATGAAAAAAAAGGGAAAAGAAAAACATTTGAATTCAAGAGAAGAGGGGGAGAAACTCTTCTCTAAATATGTGTATTTCTCTATTTTTTATTTCTTCTCTCATACGAGTATGGGAGAAAGGGAGAGAGTGTTGGCCTATTATAGTCATTCTCTAGGAGGAAGTCCCTTGTTTGAGATCACCACGCGAGGATCCACAACTTGGGAAGTCCAAAGTTTCAAGGTCCTCAAAGGAAGGACCCATTTTAGATTCTGCGTGGGAGATCTAGTTTTGTGGACTTCAAGAGGGAGATCCACCTTTCGAGGTCTTCAGAGGAAGGCCCGTTATATGGATATTGAATTGGAGCCGCTAGTACATGTTGAGGTCTCCAGAGGAGAGGCCATTTGTCAGCTACAGCATCCAGCAGCTTTTGCCCTCATTGATGTGTCGACATTAGCATACTCGCCTGCAGATGAGGACCAGCCGAGAGTGTATGTTCCGTTGTGTAGAGTGGGATTTGAGTGTTGTACAAGCTGAGCATTGCATGCTCTAGCTTGATAGGGAGTGTTGGAGTGTGTGTAGTTTAGTCCCACATTGGTTAGCGTAGGACTGTGTGGTGTGTGGTGGATTATAAATAGGCAGTGTATCTCTTCATTCTTCTTTGAGAAATTATAGATGCACATGTCTTCTTGGGGTCTTCTCCCGTGGTTTTCTCTCTGTTCTTCGTGAGTGGAGTTTCCATGTAAATTTAAGCATTTCATGATTGTTCTATTACTTTGATTTATGCTTTTGCTTATTATATTTTTCAACTTAATATCGACTAATTGATATTATTATATACATATATTGCATTGTACATAGTATTATTTGTAATATTATTTTATTAATTATTATATGATTTACATTATATACATATACCGTTTATAATTCCGATTTATATTATTTATTTACACTATTTGTATTACATACTTTATAAACATATACTTTATAAACATTACGTATATATATATAGGACGTCAATAGTTAATTCAACATAACTGAAAATACAAATATTTGTAAAAAGTACCTTAACTTATAAGTTTATAGCATGAACATAAAAGTATGTTTAGGTTGAGAGCCAAATTAAAAAGTAGTTATCTTTAAAACAAAAGAACGAAAGGGGTGATCAATTTCATAGGTTTTCGGGGAAGAAGAGGTCCAAGTTGGTGGAGGCAATGTAGAGGAAGGAGATGGCGAGTAGCGATGGAGACGAAGAGGGTCTTGATGACCTTGGTGATGATCGACTAGGGTCTTGCCTGGGACTAAGGTGAAGAGGCGACACATGTGAAAGGTACGCCTGAGGCAACAAGGTAGGTCACCCGATTGAAGACCATTGCTTGGAACCCATCTAGGGTGACAGTGCCCGATATCGCCTTGCTTGGTCGCTTGATCGCCTGGGGCAACCAACTTAACAACTATGCCATACAGAGATTAGTAGGTGATATAGTAACCATAGCACGAAGTATAAGGGGCTACTTCGGGGTCTTTGCTATCATGATGATTTTTGGGGAGGCACCAATTTGGTTTCTATTGCACATGATAAAGATCAAGGTAGTATGGGGTGGTTGGTTGATTGAGAGCATCAAGACATCTTAGTGGAGATTGGAGTTGGTTCACTAATCTCCGATCTGTATCCATAGGCAGGACTGTTTAAGTTGTAGACAGTCACTACAAGATAGAAAGTCAAGGGGAGGTGCCAGTGACCTCTATGATTTTTTTGAAAAGAGGAAGGGTGGTTATTCTCATGATAACCACCCATAAACAATTTCATTTCATTCTAAAAACCAAAAGAATAGATTACAAGGTCATACTCTGGACCTCCAAAACTTCACCTGGGACATAACGGAATAAAAAATATTGTCCACATAGGGTCTCTCCCCTAAAGAGCACTCCATTCCTGCCCAGCCACACACCCCACAACACCGCTAGGACTCTCGCTTGATCACATTTGGATCTGAAAACATTGTGACCCACGAGCACGCCCCCTTCGGAAGGACGACCAGAATGCAATCTCATCCCGATGAACAATCCAGTCGATCCCCATCTTCTGCCACACTTGCACCACCAACGGACACCTGAAGAAAAGGTTTTGAATGTCCTCGCCACCACAAAGAGGACAACTCATGTCCTCCATATGAGTCCACCTCGCTCTCCACTTTTTCATCACAATCTTACGCCGCCTCACCACTCACGCAAAGACCTTCACCTTCAGTGGACAATCTGATTCCCAAATAAGTCTGCAGTCCCTCCAAAGGTCTACGCCCATATCCACCTTGCCACCACTTAACCTACGGAAGACCTTTACCACAGAAAACTCGCCTTCATCCCAACTGTAGACGTCCCCTCCTACCTCTGGCTCCTAGCCTTCCAGCTCCTGCAACAACGTCTGAAAGTCTCTGCATCTCTGATCAAATTGTCCCCCCGAAAGGTAGGACACCAGGTCTCAGACCAACAGTCTCTCATAAGGGTCGTTGGGGTCACCGCACATTCGAAGGGACGAGGGAACTTGTCCTTGATGGGCCTTCTAACTCCTTGCCAATCATCCATTCAGAATCTGAAAGCATCACCCTCACCTAAAACAGGTGTGCAGAAAGGGCGCACCTAGCTCGTCACAGTCGCCAGCCCCCTGAGGAAGTAGAAAGCTCCTGAGGGTGGAACCTCCAAGGGCTCCCAAGACACGAAGGAACCATAACTTCTCAACCTTCCCAAACATGCTGCGCTCCTGGCCAATGAGTCTAGCGATCCACTTCGCGAGGAGGCTGACATTCACCATCCTCACATCTCTGACCCCCAATCCCCCCTCCTGCACGGGCCTACATACCTCCTCCTAAGTCACCAACCTCGCCCGTCTCCTTGTTGCTCCCACATTGGACTAGAAAAAATCACGCATCAACCCAATAATCTTCTTAATTTGCTTCGGCATTCTGAACATTGACAGGAGATAGGACGGAATGGACGCCAGAACCGCCTTCACGAGGACAAGCCTCCCCCTTGGATAACAACCTCGCTGACCAACTGGCTAACCTCTTCTCCATCCTCTCCAACAGAGGAAGCCACTCACCAAGCCTAAGCCTTCTGTCTGACAGAGGAAGGCCTAGATAGACTAGTGGCAACGATCCCACCTTTGTTGCAAGTGCCTCACCCACCATCTCCACCTCACCCTCTATGTTCATCGGGACAAAAGTTGATTTCTGATAATCTGCAGGCCAGACGTCGCCCCAAAAAGCTCCAGCATGATCCTCATCCTCCTAGCCCCCATCCTCCCTCCAATCAGAAAAAGGGTATCGTTCGAATATTGCAGAATCGCGATTTGGTCACTCTCTCCAGCCTGAAACCCAGCTATCAAACCTCTATCGCACACTCTTTGTGTCGCCCTTGCCAATGCATTTGCTGCCAGCACAAACAACATGGGAGCCAAAGGGCACCCCTGCCTGACACCTCTCCTAAGCTGCACCCAAACTCCCATTGGGTTTCCATTAATCAAGACTGAGAAGGAAGTTGTCGTCACGCATCTCTTCATCCACTCAATCCATCTCGAGGGGAAGCCTTTTATCAGCAGGGATACCCGAAGGAAGTCCCACTGCACTGTGTCATACGCCTTGCTGAAGTCTAGTTTCCACAGAAATGCCTATTTCTTCTCCCTCTTCCAAGCTGCAAGCACCTTCATAGCACAAACAAAGCCATCCAGAATGCCCCTGCCTGGTATTAAAGCCGTTTGCACAAGTGATATCAGGTCCTCGATAACATCTCCAAGTCTGTTTGCCAACACCTTGGCCACTATAAGATAAGCAGTGTTTGAGAGCGTAATCGAGCGAAAATCTTGGATCTCCTCTGCTCCATCCTTCTTAGGCAACAGGAACATGTAGAACTTATTCAGCTTGTCAAAGCCCCTATTCCCTTCTGAGAACTCCTCCATCATTTCCATCACATCTGTTTCTACCAGCGACCAGAACTCCCTAAAAAAGAGAATCGGGAAGTCGTACAGCCCAGGACATCCATTCGCATTCAGTCCCCACACCACCCTCTTCACCTCGTCTGCTGAGAAACTAGCTATGAGTCCTTCTGCCTGGGTCTCTGAGACCTGATGGGTATCCTCCCCTCTCTAGCTCCAAACATTTTTGCTGCGCCTGCCTGTGAAATTTCTAAAGAAATCCGCCGTAGCCCTCCCCACCTCTCTACTTGTAAACTCCTCCCCATGAATCACCAGTCTCTCTATCCAGTTCCTCTTCCTCCTGGCCGACACCATTTGGTGGAAGAATCTGGTGTTTGAGTCCCCTTCCTTGAGCCACTTCTGACGCAATCTCGTCTTCCAGTCTATCTCGGCTTTTTTGTTCTCTTCCTGCACCACCTGTGACATCTTCATCCTTGTCTTTCTGTCCTCGACTGAAACAGGTGCCTGATTTTCTAGTTAGTCTATCCTGGTGATTGTTTGCAATGCCTCCTTTCTTTCCTTCCTGGATGCTTTGATCTCTTTTCTGTATCTCCTGAGGTGATCCCGTAACAAAGACAACTTTCTCGCTAATCGAATTGTAGTCGAACCTTCCACCCCAAAGGACCTCCATCTCTCCTCCATCATTCCCTGAAACCCTTCCTCGAGCAGCCACGATTTATCAAATTTGAAATACGTGCCAAAATGAGATCCCTCATTTGGCCGCCATACTAGGGGGTATGATCTGAAAATGGCCTCTCCATTGGGATCACTTCCGTCACTAGGAAAGTTTCCGCCATCGCCACATTAGCCAGTAATCTATCAATCTTGGACATCTGTCCATTGTTGTTCCTCCATGTGTAAGCACATGCGGACGTGCACAGATCAATAAGGCCATGGGTGGCCACAAAGTCAACAAACTCACCTGAGCCAGGGTCCTGCCTCCCTTGTCCTCTTGGCCTATCTTCCAACTGTAAAGTCACATTGAAGTCTCCCCCAATCAGCCAAGGACATCCTTGGCAACCTGCTACTATCAAAGTGAGCTCCTCCTACATCACCCCTCTGGCCTGAGTGTCTTTCCGTTCGTAGACCCCTGTGATCACCACCATGGTCTCGCCGATCCTCCGTAATAGCTTCGCTGAGATAACATGTTTGCCTTAAAGGAAATCCTCCAAGGCAAAAACATCTTCCCGCCACCCCAAGATTTGACCCTAGATCTGCCAGATGCTCCAACACAACGGAAACCCTACATCCACGAGCCACTAATATCCCTTTACATTCTAGTGTCACAATCGGCCAACTTCGATTCTTGCAAAAGCACCACGTCCACCTTCCACTGCTTGATGTACTGCCCCAGGATCCGCCTCCTTGACAGGTCGTTAAGACCCTGCACATTCCATGTGAGAACTCCGTTCATGAGGGAACGGTGGATGGCTCCCCCGTCTTCAGGTGAAAGCCACAGGCTTTCGCTGTGATGATGACCTCGTCATCTTTGATGTCCAGAGTTGCCTCTTCTGAGGCTTGTGCGCTGACGCCACGAGCATCCATCACCACTCTCCTTCTTTGATTGGACCCACGATAACTCCACTTCCGTCTATACCTGAGGGCACTACCTCGACCCCCTTCCAGCAACCTTGGCCTCTACTCTGTCCGAGGTACTCCGGCCACGTGCTCTTGTGGTGGTGCCTCCTTGCCATCTGCTCTAGGCGGCGCTCCTAGCGGTGCCCCCTCCCCCAAGTCTGCCTCCTCTTCCTCCACCTGATGTGGGTCACCCACATCGCTCCGGAACCTCCCCTTCATTCTCCCTTCTTCGCCCCTTCTCCGGTAAGCATCCTCTCCTCCATCAGTGGTGCCCGACGACGCCACAGCAGAGGTCTCCGCAACCGTCTTCACGGAGGGCCTTGCTGGAAAGGCCTCTTTGTTTCTTACCGGACCCAGGCCCGCATCACCCGAACGACTGTCCACATTTGGATCTGGAGCAGATCCCGCTCCCGCACTATAAGTGCGGGCCTTGGATTGTTCCGCTTCCAGAGGCTTCGAAACGAAGCCGTCTCCCACACCGCTCGTCGAAAGGATTTCATGCATTGAATGCTCGATCGCCCCCGACACCGCCGATCTCGGCACTGACAGGCCCCTTCCACTTCTAGATGGACTGCTGCCTTCGGATCGTGCGCCGCAATCAATGCAATCACGTCCATGTCATCGTCTTGGCTCTTCGGGTCACGGTCGTGGCGGTCTACGACCGGAACCCTAGCCCTAGGGGGCAGTGGCTCTGCCACCTTCCTTCGCAGCTCCTCCGGTCACTTCTACAAAAGAAGGGCTAGCCCCGGGCTTGAAAAACCTCGTGCGAGCACATGAGACCACCCACATGTGACCCCCAAGATGGAGGAGGATCTTCTCCCTCGGCGTCTCCCCCACCTTTAGCTCGACCTCTACCTCAAGTGGCTCAGATGGAAGCCCTACCCCCCAGCACCGCCGAAGATGTGTGAATGGGGACACCAGTGCTCGAACGGTTCCCACTGTCTTGAGCCACCATGGAACCCCCTCCAACCTCAGCTTCACCGGTACCTGCCTTGGTGCCCTCTCCATCCCAGCGCCGTCGTGCACGGAAGTCCTCCAATACACTGACCTCGACCTTTGCATCGATGTTGTGTAGCACAGTCGCATCACCGCCACCGGAGGAAGTCTTGTCACCAAGACTCGCCCTGCACAATCGGAGTGACCCTCGCCGTAGACTCCATCGCCATCCTCACACCCAGCACCTCTACCTTTGATGGTAACAGGAGGCCTGTCCACCCTCCACCAGATCTCGAAGCGTGCTCGCGTTAGGCGACCATGGTGCCTCCTCCTCCAGAGGGACCTGCATTGATGGCGGCGGCGGCAGGCTCAAGCCTCCACCCCCCGAGGATTGCACCCTACCCTGGACCACCAGTCTTCGGCACTGCCCTTGGCGATGGCCAAAGCCACCACAACCCCAGACCTCACGGGTTCCTGGCACGCCCTGTTCCCAGGCATTTGAAACATCGGTCGCCAACCGCCATCCGTTGAGATGCCACCCTACGCAACTCCGCCACTGCACCGACCTTCCCCTTGACCGGCCTCACATCGGAACCCCGCCGCCCTCTCCTTTGGGAGACCTCCCTCTAGCCATCTCCAGGGCCCTTCCGTTGTTGAGGAGGTACACCACCCCCCTCTCCCTCACAGGAGACCTCCCTCTCTCTCGCCTTGCCTCCTCGCCCTCCCTCTCGCACTCCTTCCCACTCTCCCTCTTGCTCTCCTTCTCGCACTCTCTCCATCCTCCTGAATACCTTTCTTATCTCCTTAGGGTTGCCGATCACAAGCTGCAAAATGTGCTAAAAAATGCATTGATGAGGTTGCCCGATGTTCTATTTATGCCAGAATTTTGAATTAGTGAACTTAGTTCGTCATGAAAGACCTGGGATTGCTGAGGTATTTTCTTGGGATTAAGGTGGTTAAAAGTAATCAAGGTATAGTGTTGTCACAACAAAAATATGTATTAGATGTCTTGTAGGAGACAAGCATGCTCAGAGCTAAGCCTGCTAACATTCCCATGGATCCAAAGGTACACCTCTATGATGGAGATTCAGTGTCTCTAGATAGTCGGGCACACACAGTTGATTAGTAAATTTCTATATTTGACTATCACTCGACTAGATATTTCCTTAGCTGTTAGAAAGCTAAGTTAGTGTATGGATAAACCAACCAAGCAGCACTGGGGGGCAGCTATGCAGGTGGTTAGATACTTGAAAAAAGCACTTGGTCGTGGGATTCTTTTCAGCAGAGGCACTACTATGACTATGGTTGGCTATTTAGATGTAGACTATGTAGGGTGCTTGGTAGATAAGAAGTCCACTACAGGCTTCTGCACTTATGTAGCAAGGAACCTAGTCACACTTAAGTCACACTTAAAGGAGTAAGAAGCATGCTGTAGTAGCTAGGTCCAGTTTAGAGCCTGAGTACAGAGTTATGCCATAAATTGCAGTTAGGATGGTTTGGGTGTGATCCCTACTTTGTGATCTACATGCTCAGGTGGAGCCTATGGAGATGCGATGTGATAACTGCACGGCTACTTATATTACAAACAAATAGATGTTTTATGAGCGCACCAAACATGTCGAGGTTGATTGCCACTTTACCGGAGATCTGATTCAACTTGGAGTCATCTACACCACTCCTGTTACTTTTGAGAACCAGACAACAAACATCTTTATCAAGCCTCTTCCTCACTCTACGCTTGATGTCTGTTTTTCTAAGTTGAGCATGATTGACATCTATGCTTCATCTTGGGGGGGAGTGTTGAGTACCTCTTTGGTCTTAGTCTAGTTTATGTTTATGTTTATGAGGACTATTTTGTCATTTTTATTCCTTATGGATTTTTGTACCGCAATTATTCCTACACCTTTCTCTATTTAAAGAGGTGTAGGGTTTCATTTTGGAATAAGATTGATCATTTTCTTCTACTTTTCTTTATTGAGGCCTTAAGCGTAAAGGTTGGGGAGAGATGTTGGGATCATATCGTGTTGAGTACCCCCCTTTGGTCTTGTTTATATTTTATGTCTTTTAGGGTTAACTTTGTCATTTATTATTTCTTTTTAGTTTTGCTCTGCAATTGTTCCCACACCTCTTTCTATATAAAAGGGTGTATGGTTTCTTTTTGGAATAAGATTGATCATTATTTCGGACTTGGTATCAGAGTGTCGCCTTAGGCTAAGTTCTGATATCCCATCCAAACCAAGCCCTAAAACCCTCCCACCTTAACCCTTATCTTCGCTTTCTTCCTCCAATCGGTGTTGCCAGTAGCCAGCGGCGGCACCAACTGGCATCAGCAACAGCAGTAATGGATGGCACTAGGCAGCAGCAGCAACCGAAGCCACTAGCAGCACAGGCACCGCCTAGCAGCGCTAGCAATTGCTGGCACCACCCCTACAATGCAGGGCAGTGATGGTGCTGCTGGGTGCATCGGGCCTATTGCAGGGCGTGTAGGCAGAGGAGGGACCCTCATTGGTCCTGCACCTGTTGTTAGGGCCCGACCTTGGCTCCAACAGCGAGTCTCTGATCTTGTAGAAGCTGGTTGGGGACTTTTGACGTGGTTTTTGGGCCTTCTTTTGCCCAGAAATCCATGTTGATTCCCCTTCTTTCAACACTCAATATGATATGAAATTAATCTCAGATCTTATTTTTTTGACATATTCTTTCTTTTCTTTCATGTGGTCTGGTTGAAGGAAGATGGCCTCCTCTCATGATGAGCCAAGTACCTTTACTGAATAGAGATCGACAGGTGATACAGTGACCATCGCATAGAGTATGAGAGGCTACTCCGAGGTTGTTGCCATCATGATGATTCCCAGGGAGGCACTGACTTAGTGTCCATTGCTAATGACAAGAAACAGGATAACACAAAGTGGTTGCTTGATTTAGGAGCCTCAAGACATCTTAGTGGAGATTAGAGTTGATTTACTAATCTTAGATCTATGCCTGCAGGTAGGACTATTCAAGTTGCTGATGGTAGGCACTTCAGGATAGAAGGTCAGTGGGGGGGGGGGTGCTAGTGACCTCCAAATTGAGATTGCATGATGTTCTATTCGTGCCAGACTTTTCCATCAACTTACTGTTGGTCAGTAGTATTACTAAGGAACTTAATTGTTGGTTTATTTTTGATGAAGTGGGATGTGTCTTTGAAGACAAGTTGACAGTAAGGACTATTAGCAGTGGTCATGTAGAGGGTGGTCTTTATCGTCTGGTTCAGTCTCCACTTGCTGCTGCGTGTCAAGGAGACCTCTTTTCCTGTAGGGAGTACATTTCAATGGCATCTTAGACTTGGACACCTTCCTCTGGACAACCTTCAACGTGTTATTCTGCACATCTCTTACAACCAAGATCAGTTGTGATACTCGTTAGATGGGCAAGCACCACTGTGCCTCCTATCCGGTGAGTACTTATCTTGGATCTACAACCTTGTTTGAGTTGTTACATATGGATGTATGGGGCCAAGCCGAATTCCAGATAGGCAGGGTCATGGTTATTACTTGGTGGTTGTTGATGATTTCTCACGTCTATCATGGGTATTTCTCTTTTACTTGGTGGTCATCGAATTTCAGATGTTGGATTTATTTTTGAGCATTTTTTGTTGGAGATAAAGAATCGATATTCAACGATTGTTAAAGTGGTGAGATCTAATAATGCACTTGAGTTCTGCACTACCAGGTTGTCTGCTTTTTATAGATTTCATGGGATTATACATCAGACCACATGCCCTTGTACTTTTGAACAGAATGGGATGGCTGAGAGGAAGTATTGCTACCTTCTAGATGTAGCCCGTACTTTGTTGATTCACCACAGTGTACCTTAGTTATACTTGGGAGATGCAATTTTTATAGCTTGTTACTTGATCAACATAATGCCTAGTTCAATACTTAAAGAGCAGATTCCTTGGCATATCTTGCATCCTAACCGAGAGCTTTTTCATGTGCCATCATGAGTATTTGGCTGTATTGCCTTTGTTCATCTTGTTTCCCTAGGCCAAGACAAGCTTGAACCACGGGCACTCAAGTGCATGTTCTTAGGATGTTCACGGACTCAAAAGGGGTATAGGTGCCTGGATTCTATCACTGATAGACATTATGTAAGTGTGGATGTCACCTTTCATGAATCCATTCCATATTCTTCCACTGTTGCTCGAGGAATATTTCCTGAGGTTATGCATGTGCTCATGCTTATCCCTCCTATTTCCTTGGAAGAGATACCTATTTTTGCTCCCCCTTCTACTACTATTGGACCTACGAGGTTTTCTGTGCCTACAGTTATTTACAAACGTTCTTACGATACTTTGCAGACACCAGATCCTCCAGTAGCTACACAGGCACCACCCTTTCCAGTTTAGGTGACTATGGATAGTTTGCGTACTATTGATACAAGATCTAGTGCTGTCGTTACATGCCCAAATATGGGTGTTTATCAAGGGTATCAATTAGGCAACAGTCTATCGAGAACATTGCCATGCTTTTTATACTTGAGAAAATAGTTGGATGTCATGATGATTCTCGACAACTCATCGAAATCTTCATTCTAAATTATTTGTATTCTTCAAGTACCCATCATCGGTATATCTAACATGTAATGGCATGGTACATTAATTCAATTGTACCGAGGGATCCATCTAATCGTGTCATTGTGTCTTTATGATTTAACATTCAGATTTGTATCACTGATCGAGTGATTCGACTAAGGTTGGCTCACTCAGGACATAACTCTAACACAAACAATAATGGCCTTGAGTGGAAAGGTGCATGAGAATCTTTCCTATTTGAAAAGTTAAGTATCCACATGCAAAATATTAGTGTCCCAAAAAAGAGGCAAAGGAAATGCGAACCATCAGTGGACCTAACACCTACCTTTCATCGTAAGTGCAGAATACTGATGGGTTATACATACCAAACAAAAGTGTTCCAAGTGGAGAAGCATTCGTCTACTACCCCTAATGAAAGGTTAGGTATCTGTATATGAAACATTGACTTCTGTGGAACAATAGGCATCCTGGCAAGCCTAGTCTGAAAGCTCCAGCTTATGCCAGCTAGAACTTAGTGGTTTAAAGAATGGTAAGAGTTGCTTATTGCATTCTCAATAATGGTTTAGGAAGCTTGTGTGATTGAAAAATTTCAATAAGAAAAATAATATGAAAAATATGGTGCACAAAGATTTGGAGAGCTAAGATCCATCTAAGGGTGAGGCTCTTTGTACAATTTCTTAGAAGGAATAAGGTGATTATTTGGGTTTGTAAGAGGTGATGTGCCCCTCAGGATGATCCCACTTGCATCTTGTGCGGAGAGGGTGTGGAAGACACCAATCACCTCTTCTTCACATGCCCCTTTAGCCTGGCTTGGTAGAGCCAAGGTTCAATGAGTTGATTTTGATGTTATTTTGATGATTTCAAAAGTATGCATTTTGGAGGCATGCCAGAGATATGTCGAGCAAATGGATGTAAATTGACATCGCTATTTTGATGATTTCGGTAATTGAAGATGGAGGCATGTCGTAGAAATATTAGAGGCATGTCAATTAAAGTGTAGAAAAATAAGTAATTTGCTAAAAAAAGAGAGAACTTAATTTATTAGTGGCCACATAGATAACATCTTTTTTGAAAGAGGATCGGATAACCACCCAAATTTAATTAAAAGTTATAAAGGATTTTCCCAAAAATGCATCGGAGAAGAAATACAAGAAATGAAATTCTCAAGATAAGATTGCTAGTTGTTGACTCTTGAAGATCGTCGCATTTCTTCCAAGCTAAATGCCCCTAAAGTACTGCGAAAGCTTTGGCCTTCTCCATCTTGGACCAAAAGGTATTAAGTCATGTTTGTTGACCTATTGTCTTGAATGAACCGTACAAATCTCCTTGGCTAGAGTGCGAGATCTAGTCGATATTAAAGTGACTCCAAATGTGTGTCGAGAGTGAATAAGCAAAAAATAGATGGTTGATGTCCTCATCCTCTCCTTTACAAAGCGAACACTGTTTCTTTGCTTTCAATGCCCATCTTGCTCTCCACATCTTTGTCATTAGATGCCCCCTTCTAAGTAACCATGCAAAAATCTTGATCTTCAAAGGGTATGCAGTCGTCCAAATCTACTTGTAGTCTTTAATGAAGTCCATATCCACCACCGATGCCAAAACCATCAGCCTCTTATATGCCTCCCTCACAGAGAACTCCCCTCAACGATTTCTCTAAGGCATATAATTCCTTGGCTTGGTCTTACTTATGGCAGGCTCTTAAATGGCAGGGTTTTCTTGAAAGGTAGATTTAGTGGATGAAAAGATGTGTCACTACCACTTCTTTTTTCGTGATGGTAAATGGGAAACCTAATGAGGGATGGATATAGCCCTAGAGGGGTGTCCGTCAGGGATGCCGTCTTGCACCCATGCTCAAGGTTTTAAGTGTCGATATCGATGTCGTGCAGATAAATTTCTGAGTGCGTGTATTGGAGGCATGTTGTGGAAACATCGGCGTTTTGAGGTCGGGTTATTGAAGTTATCGATGACCCGAAAAGTGTGTATTGAGGGCACATTGATAGCGTGCTAACGCATATCGACAAATTCCCTTAAATGATTGAAATTGCAAGTAAATCACACATTACTAACTTAAAACCTTAAAAAGTTATGCAAGAAAGAGGTACATGTAAAAACATAAGTATTGAATTAATACATAATCAAATAAAGTAGTAAATAGTGAGATATGAAGTTTAAAGTAGGTGATAGTGATATATTATCAATAGACTTATGATCTTAGGAAATTACCTAATTAGGACATTTAGAAAGTTAAAATATAACATTGATGTGAGTCATATAAATCATTGAATGTGTGCAAACTAATATTAGCCACCATTTGTGCTCCTTGTTCAGATCTCTCACCATGCAACACCAACCTCCTTTGCCTTCTTTGATGTCGCTTGACCACTTGCAACCCTCCGTTATCATCTTTTGCTATTGTCAACCTCCTTTGTTGCATCCTTGAATAGCAGTAAGGCACATATATATGTATGGGTGAAATATCGATGTTATCACCAGCATTATTGATGGAATACTTGTATATCGACAAGTATTGCGTGTCGATATGACCATTTCTCCAAAACCCCCATTATCGTCGGCATGCCATTGGCATGCCGTCAGCAACTTCATCATTGGCTGTGTTTTTTGCTCTTGTGGCAGTTATGTTGGTTGGTATGGTTTTCAGGGCTTGTGGAGGTGGCCTCAGTAGGAGATTTATTATAGCTCGTGATGGGTTGCTCCTTACCCTGATTTTGTAATATGTTAATGATCCCGTATTCTTTGTGGAAGGAGGGGAACAAGATGCAGTTAACCTGGCAGCCCTGGTCCCGATTTTTGGCCAGATTTCTGGTTTGGAGGTTGCTGCCGTTTCTTAGGCTCTTGGCACAACAGTCGGGGAGCTCTTGTTGAATTATCTTGGGCGCCCCCTTAGGGGAAGCAGATGTATGTGAGAGATTGGGAGCCTTTGGTGGAGAAGTTGGAGAGGAGGCTCACGGGGTGGAGAGAGAAGTTGCTCTTAAGGGGTGGCTGTTTGGTTCTTCTCAGATCAGTGCTGTCAGCCATTCCCATTTTTCATCTCTCTGTTTTCTTGCCGCAGAAGAAGATCCTGAAGATGTTGTATAAGGGGAACAAAACAAGTGGATAGATTTTTGCATTTGGTTGTGTGGGATAATATTTCTAGGCCTGTAAAACATGGTTGCCTTGGGTTGCTTTGCCTTGATTCTTTTAGTAAGGTCATGTTGATGAAGTGGGTGGTGAAATTCCTCTCCAATGGTGACATGCCTTGTCATCATCTCCTCAAGGATTCGTATGGCTCGCCTCTACATGTGAACGAGTCTGCCTTTCCTGGAGTTTTTGTTGTTTGGCATGGATTGTTTCCGTTATTTCAGCAGTTTTCGCATCTTTTCCGGCCAGTTCTGGGGGATGGGAGGAATTTCAGATTCTGGGAGGATGATTGGTTTGGTGAGGGTATTTTTGCCCAGCCTTTACCCAGATTGTTTCAACTGGCTTTAGATAGGGGAGAGGTGGTTCAAAGTGTATGGGATGGACCCCTGATTGGTGGGGGTGGAGCATGGGTGCCTCGGTTTGTTTGGTGGGGGGGGGGGGGGGGGCTGTCTGATGCCAGGATGGAGGACACTCAGAACCTTCAACTGGTTGAGTAGCTGAATCCCAATGACACTTTGCCTGATTCCTTGGTCTGGGATCGAGGCAGGTTCTCCGTAAAGAAGGCTTATAAAGTTCTTCTAGGTGGGATGTTTGAGGGCAATGCAACCCTAGTTGGAGACTGGTCTTCCTTGTGGAAGCTCTGTCTCCTGTTGAAGGTGAAGATCTTATGGCTTCTTCGTTGGTGGTGCCTGGTTACTCTTGTTAGAAGTGGGTCCTGGAGGCCACAGCCACATGCGCATTGTGTGGAGCTGAAGATGAAGATGACATCCATCTGTTCATCTCCAGCGCCCTTTGGAGTCATTTTTCTATCCTAGATACTCTTGTGGATTCACTGGACAGCTTTTCGGAGTTTTATCAGACTGGTCTCCAGACAGATTTGCTGCCATGGATGAAGGCTTGTGTCATTCTCTGGTCTATGTGGCTGTAGAGAAATGTTGCTATTTTTCGTGGGGAGCTGGTGTGGATCGAAAAAGTTGTAAGGTATGTTATGCCTTTATTTTCTATGTGGTTGTAGATGCTGTATTTCCTTTTTTTTTAAATTAATACAGCGGATGGTTACTATCCTCCAGTAGCTGCGCATTCATCTTTCATAAGAAAAAAAGCACAAGAACTGGCATCAGAAATAAAAAAATGGACAAAATGGACACTTCGTATTTTTATCAAAATATTGGTGAAGGGGAAAGATTTCCTACCCAAGTAAAATATATTACCCTTCGTGCATAGCTTGTATAATCCCTTTATTATAAGGTAGACAAGCATTTTATCACTTGTACTGGTAGTGAAATACATTGCCATTTTCTTTTTCTACACCAAGGGGCTGGTGCAGTTGGAAGGCCCCCCGTTGGCATCTAAGAGGTCATGGGATTGAATCCCATGACTCATACATTTACCTTCTCATTTTTTTTTTCTTTTTCTATTCATTATATGATAATGATATTGGTTGTCTTTAAATCTACAGGTTTCTGAGTGCTACAAGCGCTCATCAGATCAAAGTCTTGGTAAAAAATATACAGAGGAGACATCCCAATTACCAGAAAACAAAGGTTTCTCACTTCTGGGACAAGTAAGGGTGGCTTCTTGCCGACCTCGTGCTCTCCTTTTCAAGGCTCTTGCAGATGCTGTGAACTTAGAATGCAAGCTTATTGTGGTAAGCTTGGGTATTCCGGCTCATGAATTCCTATTCTCATTTCCTTGTCCCAAATTTATTGATATTTTCCCTTTTCTGCCAAAATAAACTGGAAATCACAATTCTTTGCTGATGCTTTGGAGGAATACTCACATGTACATAGATGTCTGATATATTAATGGCAGGGTGTACCTACCGATGGGCCTGTTGAATGTATGGACTCTTATAAACATTTGTCTGCGGTGGTTGTGCTGAACTCAGTTGAACTATTAGTGGATCTCACACAATTCCCTGGTCAGCTGATCCCATTTTCTTCCAAGGCAATTTTCAAATATCATATTTCTGCAGCTGGAGAGAGTGATTCTGCAGACAATGACTCTTGTGATTCGCCACTTGAACCAAATAGCCCTTTATGTGGGTTGTCAGACAAATTGGATGGGGAAGGGTCTGCAATTTCAAGGTTCATTTACAAAATCCTAATTGTAGATTAAATTGTATGGTTGGATTTTTGTTTTAGCTATTTTTGCACATTTTTCTATGGTCATTGTTGTAGATTTCCTATGAAAAAAAAGGTCATTGTTGAATACTTAATGTTGGTGGAGTACTTATTATTGTTTTTGGAGTTGTTTGTTATGGTTCTTATTTTATTGGACTTATGATGTAATTTTCCTAACACTTCTCTCTATATAAAGAGGTGTAGAGTTTCATTTGAGAATAAGACTTGTCATTCTCTCCGACTTGGTATCAGAGCGGCGATCTTAGATTGGTGGTTTGGTATCCCACCCCTCACAAACGCCTGTACCCCTCCACCAAAACCTTAATCCTCTTGGTAGACACCCTCAGGAGCCTCTACTGGCACGCCACCTACTACTGTCGGCCCCAGCAGGTCGCCGTCGTGGTCACAGCTGTTGCTGAAGCTTGTCCCCAGTTGCTGCTGGCCCTAGCGAGCTGCCTCCGGCAGTCACAAGGTGTTGCCGCCCCACTGTAGGCGGTTGCTGGTGCTCCTTGGGGCCCTGCAACCCTACCCTTGACATCGAAGCGCCACCTCCTCGTCGCCTGCTGGTCGCGGCTCCACCTCTGACGTCGAAGCGTCGTCGCCTCATCTCTTGCAGGTTGCGGCGGTGCTTCTCGGGGTCCTGCAACCTCGCTTCAGACATTGGAGTGTCGCCCCCTCATCACCTGTAGGCCGCGGCTCCTTGCAGGGCCATCGACTGAAGGCAGCGCCACCTCCTGTGGGGTTGCATCTCCTACTTGCTGTGTGCAATGGGTAGTGGGGTTGGTGGCATGATTTCCTTGTTGTAGAGGAGGCGTTACATCTCTTAGAAGTGTTGTTAGGTTTTTTTCCACATCCTAACATGCGTTAAGCCATGATCTAAGGGGTGTCTGTGATTCTTGGGATGTTATCTAGGGTTTTTCGATTTTAGATCTCATGGTTAAGAGATCACTTTTCTCTGATTGTGAAGTTTTCAGATTTGAATATTGATTTCAGATCGCATCTGTGGCATTTTGTGGCAGTCCTAAGGCACGATGGCCTCCTTAGATTCTTCGGAAGTGTTATCGGTTACCGCTACGGACGAGGGATACAAATCTCCTTTCTTGTTTCTATCGCCAAGTTGAACGAGGCCAAGTATGCTAGATGGTCTTAGACGTTCCTAATGACTGTTGAGGGGCATGATAAGGAACACTTACTGTTGGAGTTAAAGCTACAAGATAAAACAAGGAAGAATGCCATGTGGAAGAAAAATAATTCAATAGTCCATGCTTGGATCATGAATTCTGTTGAGCCTCAGATTGGTGATGGGATTATATACTACAAGACGTCAAGGAGATGTGGGATTCTCTACATGATACATATTCTCATGATAAGAATTCTAGCAAAGTATTTGATATTCATCATGCTATTGGTAGTCTTAAACAGGAGGGTCAGTCACTGTCGCAGTACTATGCCACTTTAAAGGACTACTTAAGACGTACAATGCCTACCGGCCTGTCTGCACTTGTGCCACTTAGAGGGCACATAGGAAGGAGTATGCTGTCCTCCAGTTTCTTGACGGATTTGGACCTGACTATGAGGTTGCTAGGTCACAAATCCTTACTCTGGCTGAGCTTTCATCTCTAGAGGAGGCTTATAATCGTGTAGGCAGGGTGGTTGTTAGGCCATCCATGTCAGAGAGTGGACAGACTCCTGTGCTTGTTGCTGCCGCACGTGGAGGACGTGGTGCTCCATCCACTAGGGGGAGAGGGCATGGTGTCGGGGTACTTGTGGTAGACCTCGCATCATTTGCTCACATTGTGGGAAGATGGGCCATGCAGAGGCTTCTTGCTGGACGAAGCATGGTTGACCTCCTATGGCTAACCAGGCTGTCTCTTTAGAGGAGGTGAGCGACATGATGTCTCGTGCAGACTATGATTCTGTGGTCCAGCGCTTCTCCTAATTGACCCAGGAAACAGCTACTACTGCGGATATTGTTGCCTTGGCTATTTCAGGTATAACTTCTGCTTACAGGTCTGGTAGCACTAACAATGCCTTGTTGTTGGTGGACTTAGGCGCATCTCAGCATTTGAGTGGGGATGAGACATGTTTTAGACACCTTCACAATGTTTCCTTAGGGAGATCTATGCAGGTAGTAGATGGTAGGTAATGTAAGGTTCATGGCAGAGGAGACGTAGCAGTGACTCCTGCATTGACGTTGCCCAATGTTTTTTATGTTCTAAAATTTCTGATTAGTCTTTTGTCTGTTAGTAGAATTATAAAAGACTTGCGCTGTTGTGCAATATTTGGTGAGTTGGGCTATATTTTTCAGGACAAACTCACGGGGAGGATGATTGGTGGCGGACATGAGGGGGGTGTGTATGGCCTGATCCAAACTCCATTTGCTGCTGTGTCAAGGCGCGGTTGCATTTAGTGTCGGTAGATCTCTTCAGTGGCATCGTTGTCTTGGGCACCCATCACTAGATAGGCTTCGACGCGTCATCCCTCATATTTCGCCAGTTGCGAAGATTTTATGTGATGCATGCCAGTTGGGAAAGCATTATAGAGCCAGTTTTCCTTTTAGTTTGTCTCAGAGTTCTGTTGCGTTCTTTGATTTACTGCACATGGATGTATGGGGACCAAGTTATGTTCAATATAGACTGGGTCATAGATTTTATCTACTTGCTATGGATGATTTTTTTAGGGTGTCATGGTTATTTCTTTTGAAAAATAAATCTGATGTTAGATTACTGAAACATTTATTTTATAAATAAAAATTAAGTTTTCTACTATTGTGAAGATTGTGCAGTTTGATAATGCTCTAGAGTTCTATACATCTAAGTTGGCGGCCTTTTACAGATCTCTTGGAATTGTTCACCAGACATCCTGTTCACATACGTCGCAACAGAATGACATAGTGGAAAGAAAGTGCCGTTACGTGCTTGATGTGGCTAGAAACTATTGATACAACACAATGTGCCATAGGTGTATTGGGGATATGTCGTATTAATTGCGTGTTATTTGATCAACAGGTTGCCTAACTCAGCTATACAAGAACAAGTTCCTTGGCAGGTCCTCATTCCTGAGAAGGATTTGTTCACTGTTTCACCTCAGGTGTTTGGCTGTATTGCCTTTGTTCACATTCTTGGACCTGACAGTGACAAGTTGGCTCCAAGAGTAGTGAAGTGTGTCTTTCTGGGCTATAGTAGCACCCTGAAAGGATATAGATGCTATGACTCCCGTGGTAAGAAGTATTATGTGACTACAGATGTTACATTTTATGAGCGCATTCCGTATTTCTCTATTGATAGTCATCAGGTGACATTTGATGGAGGCTTGGCTCCTATGCCTGTTCCATCAGTTCCCTTGAAACTGATCCCCATTACACAGAGTGAGGATATCACTATCACAGAGACGTCTATGAGGCAGAAAGCTGAGATTACTTAGGTTTATAGGCTATCTGTGACATATAAATAGCATGCGTGGTGAGAACGCACCCCGTACCCACCTCAGCCACCTGTCTCCTCTCCTGGTCAGGTATGGGTTGATACTGATGTGAGTTGTTCTAGTAGTGCTTGTGCAGGTTCCTTTGATGAGTCTCTTACTTCGGTTGCTACAGAGCATAGTGAGGAGGATTTCGATCTTCCGATTGCTATTCGGAAGGCTCCACGCAGTTGTGCCCAATATTATACTGATAGTCTCTATTGCCAATCTTGGTAGTTCATTTTCCACTTTCACAGCAGCTCTCTCTGCGATGCATGTTCCTACCTTTCATCAGCAGGCCATGCTGGATCCAAAATGGCATTAGGTCATGGAGGATGAGATGGTTGCTCTATGCTCTAGAGAGACGTGAGACTTGATCACCTTGTCTCCTCATGACAGAACAGTTGGGTGCTGTTGGGTTTTTGTGGTTAAATACAACCCAGACGACACGATATCTCGCTACAAGGAGAGACTGGTGGCAAAGGGATTTACCTAAACATATAGGGTATATTTTTTTGATACCTTCTCTCCTGTCGCCCGATTGTCTATTGTTCGGATTTTGATGTCTGTAGCTGCTCACTATGACTGGCCTCTTCATCAGTTGGATGTAAAGAATGCGTTCTTGTATGGAGATCTTTAGGAGGAGGTCTATATGCAACAACCTCTTGGATTTGGGGCTCAGGGGGAGTATGTATGCAGATTGAAGAAAGTCATCTATGGCTTGAAGCAGAGCCCGAGAGTATGGTTCCAGAGACTCTCAGAGGAGGTATAGGTAATGAGACTTATAAGGTCCTCTGCTAATCACTCTTTGTTTGTCAGCAAGAGTAAAAGGGGAGTGGTTGTACTCCTTATCTATGTGGATGACCTGATCCTCATTGGAGATGATTTTACTGAGATAACTGACGTGGAGAGGAAGCTGGCTGATGCCTTTGTGATGAAGGATCTAGGAGAGCTCAGATACTTTCTTGGGATTGAAGTGGCACGTAGTAGAGAGGGCATTGTTCTTAGTTAGTGTAAATATGTTCTTAATATCTTGCAGGAAACAGGAATGATGAGGTCCAAACCTGTTAATATACTTATGGATCCCAAATGACACCTCTATTATACTAAGTCTCCGCCTATAGATAAGCAGTTGGTTAGTAAATTGTTATATCATACTATTACACGTTCAGATCTTTCCCTTGCAGTAGGGAAACTCAGTCAGTTCATGGACAAACTGACCAGGCAGCCATGGTTGTGAAAATCGATCTATTCGGCAGAGTACTCAGCCGAGTAATCGTAGTTGGCCTCCAACCGACTGAATAGTCAATAGTCGGTGCTATAGTCGGTCACACCGACTACTCGACCGAGTAGTCGGTGTAGTCGGCCGAGTTTTACATAGAGGATTAAGCTTAAAAAATTTAAGTCACTAGACTTATTACTTTGATCGATGCAGGCATGTGTGCATATACAAAAGCATGTATATGTGCAGCATGTATGTATTTCTAAACACCATCCTGCCCTATGACAAAAGGGTGTTGACAACCTGCTATTTCAAGGATGCCATAGGCCAATCCTAGAATGTTTACTGGTAAGCATTACAAATCAGATTGTTGGCAGCGAAAATAAATGTTGATAGAACAATGAATCAAGGTTGTTGCCCATGTATCCTCAAATCAAAGAGGAGATCACGCATAAGTTACGGATCTAAGCATCCAAACAATTTATGGCAGAGGAAAGCTGAACCATTTGCAAACTTGATGGAGGATACATGGTAGCTAGTATACACCATTGCTTAAATAGGTATTGTGTTGCAACATCATCTCATTTACTGTCTCTCAGACCAATATATCAAATATTTTAACCTGAAAATTCGAATGACGTGGGGTTTTTCAAATATGTACCTAGATATATATCTCAAAATTTGTTTAACCAAACCAACCACCTAAAAATTGCATTGAATATGGATTTTTTTTGTAACAATCGCTTGGAAAAATTATATATATATATATATATATATATATATATATATATATATATATGCACGTAAAAATTTGTTTAACCAAACATAAGTGTGTAATATATATAGTTGAAGAAAACAAACTTTCGTAGGTTGCCAAGAAATCCTTACACCTCTATATAAGTGTGGGAAAAGGACATCATAGACCCACTACATAAAATAAAATAATACAACACCCCTTACAAACATAAACATAACTCTACACTTCCCCTCAAGCTGGAGCATATATATCCATCATGCTCAGCTTGTTTCTACATTTCTCAAACTGGGGACGTGGCAATGGCTTGTTAAACATGCCAGCAGTCTGGTCTAAGGAGGCAAGACAAGTATTACGAAGCAGGCCCTGATGAATTAAACTCCTGGTGTAATGACAATCCACTTCTACATGTTTTGTTTTCTCATGGAACATAAGATTGTTTGCAATGTAGGTAGCAGTCCGGTTGTCACAATGTATCTCCATAGGTTCCTGAACATCAACATGAAGATCTCGTAACAGAGATCTGATCTATATCATCTCAGCAGCAGTATATGCTATGGCCCTGTACTTAGATTCAGCACTAGAGCCTGAAACAACACTTTGTTTCTTGCTTCTCCAAGTTACCAAGTTCTCAGCAACAAAGGTACAAAAACTAGTAGTAGACTGCCTATCCCCGACATCATCTGTATAATCTGCATCTGAGTATGCAACAACGGCCATTGGCACCTTTCTCTGAAAAAAGATGCCTCTACCTGGACATCCCTTGATGTACCTCAACACTTGCATCACAACCTGCCAATGAACCTCAGTGGGCTTATCTAAGAATTGACTCAGCTTTCTCACTGCAAGGCTAATATCTGGCCTAGTGATAGTCAGATATAACAGCTTCCCCACCAGCTGTCGATATGCCTTCTTGTCTTTTGGCTTCACATTATTTTCAAACAGATGAATTTTAGGATCCATAGGAATATTTGCATCTTTTGATCCTAGCACGGCTGCCTCCTGAAGAATATCAATGGCATATTTTCTCTGCGACATAATTGTCCCTTTCTTACTTGTAGCAAACTCAATGCCTAAAAAATATTTCAGCTTCCCAAGATCTTTCATGACAAATTGGTGTGCCAAGTATTTCTTCATCTGAGATACACCCTCTGCATCATCACCTGTAAGAATAAGATCATCCACATATACAAGTAAAGCCACTGTACTTCTATTGGTCTTTCTCACAAATAGTGAATGATTTGATGAAGATCTCTACATCCCAAGAATAGATAATGCTTCAGATAGGTGCTAGAACCAGGCTCGGGGCCTCTGCTTAAGACCATAAATAGCCTCACGAAGCCTTCCTACACTCTCCCCCTGAATCTCAAAGCCACGTGGTTGTTGCATATATATTTCTTCCTTCAAGTCTCTGTACAGAAATGCATTTTTAGCATTCAACTGATGTAACTGCCATCCATAATGAGCCGCAACAGATAGAAGAATTCGAACAGTAGAGAGTCGTGCAACAGGGGAAAACGTGTCAGAAATCCACTCCATATGTCTGGGTGAATCCTGTGGCCGCTAAGCGGGCCTTATACCTTGAAATAGACCCATCTGGGTTGTATTTTAAGGCAAGGACCCATCTGGCTCCAACAAGATGCGCGCCTGGCGGTAAAGGTGACAACTCCCAAGTACCTTTGGTAGTAAGTACAAACATCGCCTCCTCCATAGCTGCCTTCTAGTGTGGATGTAGTACAACTTGTTGGTACGAGGTAGGTAACTCAGCACTAAAGACAGCAGCTGTGAATGCATGAAACTCCGAACTCAGAGAATCAGTAGTAACACCACTTCCAGCAATACGATACTAGGCACAAGATCACGGAGTCTTCCTAATAGCAATAGGAATATCTTCATCAGTACTCATGGAATCAGGACCTGGAGAACTATCCTCTGGTGGCAAACTCTCACCTGCTGCATCTGCTGACACTGTGCCTGAAAAAGTCTCCTGAGTAGGAATCACCTCTAGGTTATCAACACTAGCCTGAGGAGTCTGTGGAATAGATGGAGGGGGCTTTGCCTTATACACAACTGGCAACTGATAGGTGTGACCCTTGAAGGTCCCTTCATTCGCTGGTGCTGGTCTGAATGTGCTGGTAGGTGGCTCATCAACCTGAGAAGGGCTACTAGTATCTATGAATATACCAAATGGTATAGGAGCAACTGGTACATGCACATTCTCCGGCACACTCTGCACCTGCCTGGCAGCAACAGAAAAATAAGGTAGTGCTTCATTAAAGGTGACATTTGCACTAATTTAATGTCTCTGGTGTAGAGGATCAAAACACTGATACCCTTTCTGAGTATGAGAATAGTCAAGAAACACACACTTGACTGCTCTAGGTGCTAATTTATAACGCTTAGGTCCAAGGAGATGTACAAAAGCTATGCACCCAAATGTCTTAGGTGGAAGATCAAACAACTCATCATTTAGATAAAGCACTTGCCATGGTATCTGCTCATGAATCACTGAGGAGGGCAATCTATTAATAAGGTAGCAAACAGTGAGCACTGCATTTCTCCAATAGTTCTGCGGCACACTGTTATGGATAAGAAGAGCTCTGGCCATATCAAGGATGTCTGTGCTTCCTCTCTGCGACTCCATTTTGCTGAGAAGTGTGAGGACATGAGGTCTGATGAATTATATCATGTATGCCATAGAATTCTGCCAACCGACGAGTACAAAACTCCAGTGCATTATCAGATCTAAGAGTCTTGATGTGAAAATCAAACTGATGTTTTATCATCAACACAAACTTCTCAATCAGTGGACCCACTTTAAACTTATTCTTAATGAGAAATAGCTAGGACAATCTGGAAAAATCATCAACCACAATCAAATTGTACCGATGCCCTGCTCTATTAGGAGTCCTACTGGGACCCCAAACATCAAGATGCACTAACTGAAAACATGAAGTTGAACGTGGTCCTGTAGTAGTTGGAAAGGAAGATCTATGGTGCTTCTCAAGTTGACATGCATCGCAAGAAAGTTGTGTAGTTGGGGATACATGAGGAATAAGCCTGTGTAACTTTTCGAAAGAAAGATGGCCTAATTGTCTATGCCACTGCAGAGCATTCCCATATGTGGTACTAACCCGACATGCAGCAGCCATAGGACCCTGCTGAAGTCGGTAAACTCCTTCATATCCAGTACCAATAATCTTCCCTGTCATTCTATCCTGGAAAATACATCCATGCTCAACAAAGATGACCCGACAATTCATCTGCTTAATGATCTCACTGACAGATAGCAAGTTCATGGATAAATATGGAACAAACTGGACATGATTAAGTTGCATAGAAGGGGTAACATTAATTTCCCCTTGACTACTAATAGGAGCAAGTCGCCCATCAGTCACAGTACACCTGTACTGTACGACCCCGAGAGACAAGTTGAATCTGTCCAAAGCACTGCAGATTCTCGGATAAATAATTGGAAGCACCTGAATCAATCAATCGCGTCACACCGGTGGTTTGAGTATCACCCATGGCAGTTCCTAGTGCAATCTTTGACTGAGACACTACCATGTTTACTGAACCACACTGCCACAAACAAAATTCAATGTGCCATAGAGAAGGGTACACACCCCTGAGCTTCTTCACACTTCAGATATGAAAATTGAAAGAAAATGGGGACTACACACCTCAACAAATATACAAATTGACAGACTCAATAAGAGACTTAGTAAACATATCTGCAGTCTGATCCTCTGAAGCAACAAGTGTATTGTAAAAAAGCTCCATTTGAATTAGATCTCTGGTATAATGGCAATTAATCTCTACATGTTTTGTGTACTCATGAAACATAGGATTGTTGGCAATATATGTAGCTACATGATTATCACATCTTATCTCCATGGGCTCCTCAATCTGAATATGTAAATCAAGTGGGAGGGATCTTATCCAAACCATCCCAATTGCTGTATGTGCCATAACTCTGTACTCTAACTCGGCACTGGATCGAGATACCACGCTTTGCTTTTTGCTTCTCGAAGTCACCAAGTTGCTTGCTACGTATGTGCAGAAACCAGTAGTAGACTTCCTATTAGAAAGGCATCCAACATAATCTGCATTAAAATATCCCATAATAGTCATCGACTTATCTCTCCTAAATAGTAACCCACGTTCTAGTTCTTACTTCAGGTACCTGAGCACCTACATTGCAGCATCCTAATGTTGCTTGGTTGGTTTATCCATGAACTGACTAAGCTTAGTTGGTTTGTGTGTACCTGCTCTACTCAGAGGGAGTATCACAGAGAGTATGCAGTTCTGCAGTTCCTTGATGGCCTTAGTCTTGAGTATGAAGGTGCCCATTCACAGATTTTGGCATTGTTTGAGCTTTCCTCCCTAGAGGTAACTTATAATAGGTTGAGTAGGATTGTTGTCAGGCATCTATTGATGTGATTGGATAGTCTACTGCACTTGCTGTTATTGGTGGACATGGTGCACTCTTTACACGTGGTAGAGGGTGTGGTAGGGGACAGACAGGTTGACCTCGAACCACTTGCACTTTTTGTGGCAAGGTTGATCATGTGGAGGCTACCTGCTATGCCAAGCATGGCTGACCTCCTTTGGCCAATTAGGCTATTACTTTTGAGGAGCTGTCAGATATGGTCACACGTGTGGAGTATGATGCAGTTGTTTAGCACCTTACATAGCTTACTTAGGAGCCTGGAGCATCTTCTTCTAATACAGCTACCTTTGCATCTTCCTCAAGTATAGGTCTTGCCTTGAGTTTGTAGCACAGGTCTAGAGATGGCACATGGTTGGTTGACTCAAATGCGTTAAGGCACTTGAGTGGTAACTCTTCCTGTTTCCAAAGAATTTAGTCTGTCACCCCTGGTAGGATTGTGCAGGTGACAGATGCTCGATATTCTAGGATTGATGGGAAATGGAAGGTGGTAGCATATGCCACAGCAAAATGAGGTTGCAGAGCGGAAGCATCGTCACATTTTAGATGCTGCTATGCCAAGCATGGCCGACCTCCTTTGGCTCATCAGGCTATTACTTTTGAGGAGTAGTCAAATATGGTCACACATGCGGAGTATGATGCAGTTGTTCAGCAACTTACACAGCTTACTCAGGAGCCTGGAGCATCTTCTAATACAACTGCCTTTGCGTCTTCCTTAGGTATAGGTCTTGCCTTGGGCTTGTAGCACAGGTCTAGAGATGGCACATGGTTGGTTAACTTAGGTCCGTCGAGGCACTTGAGTGGTGACTCTTCCTATTTCCAGAGAATTTTTGTCATCCTTGGTAGGACTATGTAGGTGACAGATGGCCGATATTCTAGGATTTATGGGAAATGGGAGGTGGCAGCATACGTCACAGCAAAATGAGGTTGCAAAGAGGAAGCATTGTCACATTTTGGATGTTGCTAGGACATTGTTGATTCATCATAATGTGCTATCAGTATATTAGGGTGATGCAGTTTTGACAATGTGCTATTTGGTTAACTGGATGCTCAATTTAGCTATTCATGAATAGATACCGTGGCAGGTTTTTCATCCTGAGAGGGTTGGTTCTTGTACCTCCACGGATATGTGGTTGTGTGGCTTTTGTACGTGTGCTTGGACCAAGATGGGATAAGTTAGCACCAAGGGCTGTAAAGTGTGTCTTTTTGGGTTACAATAGTACCCAAAAAGGATACAGGTGTAGTCTGGTTGAGGACAGTTCTTACAGTGACAAGGAGTGATATCATGAGCCTCCGCTAGTTTACAGATTACCAGTTACTTACAAATAGCACACCCACCCTTCCTCCTTGCCACCATCCTCCTCGGATCAGGTACATGTTGATGGCATTGACACTACTCTTTCTAGTGATGTCCCTATAGGTTCTACCAGTGCTACTAACACTAAGGAGTGTGTTGCTCCCACTCGTCTAGAGAATGATGATGTGGATCTTCTGATTGCTATTCGGAAGGCTTCACGTTCTTATGCCTGTTACTAGGTTGCTGCTGTTGTTCCTAATGACAACCTGTGGAGGTCTTTTGTGCTCTTCACCTGTGCTTTGTTTGCTTCGACGATTCCCTCCACGTACCAGCAAGCTATGCTTGATTTGAAATGGTGAGAAGCCATAGAGGATGAGATAGTTGCTCTTCGTTCTAGGGGGACATGGGAGCTTACTACTTTGTCATTGAGTGCTCGTCTATTTGATTGTTGATAGGTCTTTGCTTTGAGGTACAATCCAGATGGCTCCATTTCAAGTCATACAGCTCACTTGGTAGTGAAGGGGTTCACCCACATTTGGGGTGTACTTTGCTACATTCTCTTTTGTGGCACAACTACTGACAATCCGCATCCTGAACTCTATTGCTACCCACTTTGATTGGCTTCTCTTTTAACTTGATGTGAAAAATGCTTTTTTGTATGATGATCTTTAGGAGGATGTTTATAGGTAGCAGCTTCTAGGTTTTGAGACTTACAGGGATTGTGTGTGCTGGCGAAGGAAGGTTATCTATGGCTTGAAGCAAAGCCCTCATGCATGATTCTAGAAGTTGTTTGAGTTGGTATAGGTGATAGCTCTCTAAAGATCCTCTGTTGATCATAGATTGTCTGTTCGGAAGTGTGCCAGAGGAGTTGTACTCTTGGTCTATGTTGATGACCTCATTATCACTGGTTATGATAAGATCGGGATAATTGAGGTGAAGAAGACCTTGTCATATAAGTTTGTGATGAATGATTTGGGCCATCTGTGATACTTTCTGGGAACGATGTATGAAGCTCTTTAGGCCAAATGGGTGGCTAAGTTGGTGGGACCAACTGACGACTTGTGTTCCAGGTGTTTTCGGCTTGTTACAGGTGCTCCTTGTAATGGGAGAGATGGATGGTTGCTCCGAGGGACACATCTCATTTTTCAAAGGGCCTGGTGACTGTCTCTTCAAAACTAATGCACTTATTTGTGCCACAACTTGGCAATGGGGAATGCTTTTTCTTTTTGAAAGACAATTACACTGGGGATGGGGACTTGCAGGAATTTTTTCAACGTTTATATGCATTGGCCAGTAACAAGGATGCCATGGTGCTATCAGTTTGGCAGGATGTGTGATTGCCTTCAGTTCTTAGTTCACTGTCTGAACAACGAACGCAAGATTTGATACAACTGTCGTGGCAACTTGAAATTTCGGACCTCTTCCTGAGCGTGATGCCATGTTCTGGGATAGTGGGAGCTTTACTGTGATGGATGCCTATACTCAGTTGAAGGGACGATGGGATGAGTTGATGTTGATTTCTTACAGGATTGTCTGTTAATTTGGGTGGCCACTTGTCCTGTGTAGGAAAAAATTTTTGGGTGGTTGTTTCAAAGGGGGAGAGTTTTGACATGAGTTTTCAGATCTGGATGGGTGCCACAGGATGATGTCAACTATGTCATTGTGGGCTGGAGCCAGAGGACTTAAATCATTTATCTTTTGGTTGCTCTTTCACTCAGCCGATTTGGAGTCATTTCAATTTACCTTGGGTTGATTCCTCTCATTCTTCTCACTTCTGGTCTTCTTTTTTGCACTGGTAGAAGGCACACGGGTAACATTGTCTTCGGATCTAACCATGACCATGCAAGAGTTCTTGCTATTTTGTGGGGTGTGTAGTTGGGGGGAAATGGGCTTGTGTTCAGGGGGGATAGGGTGTATGTTCAGAATTTTGTTTCTATTATTCCCTCTCTGGTGACATGTTGGGAACAATTACTGTAGGCCTGTAACTTCCTGCTGCTTAAATTAATATACTTGGGTGACTAGCAACAGGATAGTCACCCTCCTTTTATTTTTTATTTTTAAAAGTGATTTGCTCAACTCTTCTAAGTCATAACTCTTTGCTTTAGGTTTGGATCCTGATAGATTGGTTGCTAGTTGCTAGTCTTGTTCAGAGAGTGCATGAAATGGGTGTTGGTACCAACTTCTATCTTTGCTCTATGCGAACAACAAATTGTTGGCTACTTCTACATCACAAGTCTATTTGCATTCTTGGCTAAATTTACTTCATGACTCTGTTACATTGTATGAAATGTTTCTCCAATGAGGCATTGGCTGATTATTTTGCAGTCCTTAGTTCTTTCAAGTACTAGAGGTATTGTGAACTCAAGTGATTTTGTTTTCTGTTTTACAAATTGCTGTTTTCATAGGGCTATGAGATGTCCTTTTAGGTGCAAGTCTTTACGTGGTTAGTGCATAAATGCATTTGGCTTAGATTGGCCGAGATAATGTCCAGTCAAGCTGCTTTTGTGGTTCAAAGCCAGAGGACATAACTTTCTTCCCATGTCATTTTCCAACACAAGTTTGGAGTGCTTTGGGGATAGGATGTTGGTTTCCATCTGAATATACATTCTTTTTTGAAAAAGGAAAGGGTAGTTATCCAGGGTGATAACTACCCAAATATATTAATAAGAGAATCAACAGCCACCACCAATACAAAGGGCATACCCCAAGGTCCCCCACTCACAAGGACCCACTCCAAAGATTAAACAAAGAAATAACAAACTCTATAAAATTCTCCACATAAGGCCTCTGGCCTCTGAAGACCACAGCATTCCTGCTCAACCAAATGCCCCATAACACCGCCAATGGCCTGGCCCTCTCCTTCTTCGTATGGAAGACAATCCGTCCAACATCACCTTCTCTACCTCTGAAGCTGTGCCAAAAATCATCAAAAGACCGACGTTCCCACCACCCCGCTTCCACCCGGCTCCATTTCTGTACCACAAATGGGTAGGTGAAAAAAGGTGGTCAATCTCTTCCTCCCCACCTCTACACAAAGGACAAACCTTACTCTCTTCAGGAGCTCACCTCGCCTTCCAAACCTTAGTCACAAGTCTCCTCCTCCTAAGTAGCTAGACAAAGATTTTGACCTTTAAAGGACACGTGGCCTTCCAAATTTGTCTGCAATTCCTCACCAGATCTAAATCACCTGTGGAGTCTCCGCTGGACAATCTCTTGTAGGCAGCTCCTACCGAGAAATCACCTTCATCCCAGCCAAACATATCAGTACCGGAAGTCGGTTGCATCCCTTCTAACTCTTTAAGCAATCTCTGGAAATCATGAGTTCTCACATCTGAAAGGTTTCCAACAAAGCATGGGCAACACCCACCTTCCCACACCTCGGCCGCTGACGCCTTTTTGTTCTGGGACAAAGCAATCTCGAAAAACTTCCCGCAAGTACACCTTGCCCCGACCAATCATCCTGCCAGAACCTGAAAATCTCCCCTGTTCCCACCACAGGAACAAAATAGTTCTGCACTTTAGGAGCTACCACTGACAAACCTTTCACAAAATGAGAAGCATCCCTCGATGGAGATATCGGGAGATCCCACTGCACCGGGCCACCATAAGCCGTCTCGAACACCTTGCCCACCAAATCCTCCTTACATTCCAAGAGGCTCCCCACTAACTTCACCAACAGGCTGTCATTAGACCTCCCCAGGTCCCTCACCCTAAGTCCCCCCTCCTCCACCGGCCTGCTGACCTCCTCCCATGCTACTAGCTTGGCACCAGGTCTACTTGTCCCTTGGTTGGACCAGAAGAAATTCCTCATAGGCCTCTCAATCCTTAAGACAACCTGTCGAGGCATCCTCAGGACAGAAGTGAAATATGACGGCATCGCTGCCAGAATCGCCTTGAGCAAGACCAACCTTCCATCCCTTGACAGAAGCCTAGACGCTTACCCTTCCAATCTCCCCTCTAGTCTCTCCACCAGGGGAGCCCAGTCTTTCACCAGAATCCTGCCATCCGTCAGCGGTAAACCCAAATATCTGATCGGATTTAGACAGGTTGATCTATAGTCCCGAGGCCTCACCAAACAAGAAGAGTAAAATCCGCATTCTCCTGGCTTCTGCTTCCCCGCCTTCAATGAAGAAAATCGTATCATCCGCATACTGCAACGGAACACTCGTCCCATCTCTCAAAGAGAAACCCTTTACCAAATTCCTCTCACACGACCTCTTAGCCTCCCTCGCAAGTGCATCTGCTGCAATCACAAAAAGCATCGGGGCCAAAGGACACCCTTGCCTCACCCCCTCCTCGGCTGAATCCAACCCCCTGCCGGGTTTCCATTGATAAGAATTGAGAAAGACGTTGTGGTGACACATCTCTTCATCCAGTCAATCCACATCGGTGGGAAGCCCCTCTTCACCAAGGACGCCCAAAGAAACGACCACTGAACCGAGTCATAAGCCTTGCTGAAATCAACTTTCCACAAGAAAGCCTTCTTCTCTTCCAGGACGACAGGATCTCCGAGGCCAACACATAACCTTCCAAAATGTTTCTGCCGGGGACAAAAGGCGTTTGCATCAGGTCTACAATCCCAGCTAGGGTCCTCAATCTATTCGTTAGGAGCTTTGCCACAATCAGGTAGATAGCATTCGAGAGGGCTATCGGTCTGTACTCTTGGATCTTCTTAGCACCCTCCTTCTTTGGCAACAGGAACATGTAGGACTTGTTAAATTTGTTGAAGCCTAAATTTCTAGCTCTAAACTCTTACACAACCTGCATCACATCCTCCTTCACCACCGGCCAGAACTCCTTATAGAAGGCAATCGGAAATCGTCCGGACCCGGACAACCATCAGCGTTCAGCCCCTAGATTGCCTTGTGGACCTCATCCTCCTCAAACGAACCCGTCAAGAAATTGGCTTTTGTATTCTCGATTCGCAGCACATCAGACCCCAACCATCTCCACTTACCCCCATGTCTTCTCCCGGTAAACTCTCTGAAGTACCTCGCAGCTGCCCGCCCCCATCGCCTCTCTTCCCACAAACTCCTCCCCATCCACTACCAACCTGTTAATCTAGTTCCTCCTCATCCTTCCTGATGCAGCCATATGAAAAAATCGAGTGTTAGAATCGCCTTCCTTCAGCCACCTCTGCTTGGACCTCACCTTCCACTCCATCTCCACCTTCCGGTCTTCCTCTTGTATCACCTGTAGTTGCCTCGCTCTGCTGACCCTGTCATCGTCAGAAAGGAGACCAACATCCTCCACCACGTCCAATCGTGCAATCACACCGAGAGCTTCCTCTCTCCTCCCACGTTCCTCCCTAATCTGCTTCTTATGGATCTTTAGGAAGGATCTCAAATCTTGCAGCTTAGCTTCCAATCTGACAGCCGTCGAGCCATCCACATAAATCGACCTCCACCGCTCCTCTACCAACCCCCTGAACCCCTCTTCGAGGAGCCATGCCCGATCGAACTTAAAATACGTACCATGCCTCAATTCCTCATTCGTCACCCACAACAAGGGAGTATGATCCGAGAACGGCCGCTCAAGGGGTCTAACCTCCGCCATAGGGAACAACTCTGCCAACATCGTTGAGGCGAAAAATCTATCGATCCGGGACTGCTGTCCTCCAGAGCTCCTCCAGGTGAAAAGACAGGACGAAGGTGGCTTGTCAACCAGCCCTTGCTCCGCAACAAAGCCCGCAAATGCCTCAGAACCTTGGTCCACCCCCCCAAGGCCATCTGGTCTATCCTCTGCCAGTAAAGTGACATTAAAATCACCACCTATCAACCAAGGCATCCCTTGAAATGCTGCCGCAACCTGGCTCAGATCCTCCCACAAAACATGCCTCCTCCAACCCTCCGTTGGATCATAAATCGAAGAAAAGAGCATACACGTATTATCCCGGCGCCTCTGCAATCTGACCGTGACAACATGGGACCCAACCAACGAGTCCAGCAAGGAGAAAGCATCATCCTTCCACCCCACAACTATTCCACCCGCACTTCCAACCGCATCCAGGGCCAAGAACCCCCCAAATCCACTTCCCCCTACCTCCCTCCACAGTTTCCCATCATAGCTCCCCCATTTCGTCTCTTGGAGAAAAATCACATCAGGGCCCCACCTCTGAATATACCCCTGCAGAGTCGCCTACCTCGAGGGGTCATTCAAACCCCTTACATTCCACAACAGGACTTTAGTCATGTAAAGCCCCGAGAAACTCCTTGTGTCGACTGCCTAAACCTCATCTCCGCAGCCACCTCATCCACCTCTCCATCCTCCATCACCACACATCGACCAGGCGACTCCCTCGCACTGTCGCCCCCCGGTCCACCCTGTCCTGTAGCCTACACCCTGTTCGCAGCCAGTGCCTGCACCTCCCCCTGCGAGAAGACCCCCTCCACAGGCCACACAACTGCCGCACCAGCCCCTCTCGCCTTCACCGCATCCTCCAACGCCCCAGCACCTCCACCAGCTCCCACCGCCCGCTGTCCCTCCTCCACAACTGAGACCCCCAAGACAGCCCTCGCCCTGCCTCTGCCCCCTACCAGGCCCACCGTCGACGCCTCGCCCTGTCCTCCAGAAGGCGAAGCAATGCCCATCTCCACCCGCCTCCGACGCTGGTCCTCCCCGACCACACTCCCAGTCGGAGTCGTCGCAGCGTGCCCGCTTCAGTAGGACCATCGTGGCTTGTAAGTCGCTGTGGCCTAAGCATCCTTGGCTTCCACCCCCACACGCGCCCCACCTCGCCAACCACACCGCTCCCTGCTGCCCAGTCCAGCCTGTCGAGGGCGCGTCGCAGGCCTCCAGTCACAGCCCCCAGTCCGCTAGCTTCATTGGACCGAAGTCTCGGATCTACCCGCAAGGTGGGGTTCGAACCGACATCTCCACCGAGTCCACCGCCCCCCGTAATTGGGTCCAACCCGCCCGACCCGGGTCCGTCATGACCGCACTCCACAAGACCTGGGGCCACTTCAGTGGAGTCATCCTCCCTCAACGCTGCAGACTCCTCCACAAACTCCTTCGCAAGACCCGCACCGGCCTCCGAGATTCCCGCCCTTTCACCTGCCTCAGATCGCGCCACGGGGATCGCAACCGCCGCGCCATCCCCGTCGTGACCTTCGGGCTTCCTAAAAGCAGCCCGCCCCTCGTCCGCTCGCCTGCTACCTCCGCCTTTAGGCACCGCCGCCGCACCACCAACCACCGCCTCAACGAAGGATCTAGGTCTACCGGATCCCCGCGAGATGCGAACCAGCCAGGAAGAGCTCCCCCATCTGAGGATCAACCTCTCCACAAGCTATCACCCTGGCTTCATCTCCACCCATGCCCCGAACTGCGACAGGTCCGCTGACCTCAAGCCCACGCCTTCGCAGCTCCGGAGCCTCGCAAGAGGGGCAACCACCGCCGCCGCCACCTCCACCGTGCGGAGGAAGAGGGGAACCCCCTCAATCATCACCTTCAGCCTCGTGCCAGCCGGCGGTCGCTCCTCTAATGCGCCATCCGACCTCACCGGCCAACGACATCGCACCACGCCCCGACCACTCCGCAGCACCTTGAAGGCCAGACGTCGCAGCTCCTCCCGATCGAGTCCCAGCAGCACCAAGCACCCACTCCTGAGGGAAGCCACCCCAAAGGACCCCCAGCCAGTCCCCAAGAAGGTCACGGCTGCCCTTCTCAGAGCTCCCACATCCACCTCCCCCTCTAGCACCACCGCCACCAAAGCCGACGCCAACCTTCCAACGCCCCAATCTCCTCTGACCACAGTGCCTCAACCTCCACAAGAGGCGCCCCCTCCTGGGGGAGGGTGGAGGCGTCCCCGCCACCCAGCCCACGGAGCCCGACCTACGATGACCCAGACCACCACAACGCAGGCACCTCATCGGCTCTCTGCAGCCTGCCGCCACATGCCCCCTCCCGAGGCACTTGAAGCATCTCACCGGTTCCGCTCCCCTCCGCGACCTCCTCCTCACCTCCGTCCAGCTAGAGCTGCCTCTCCCCTCCTCACTCGCCTTTCGCCCTGCGTACCCCTCCTCGCTCTCCCTCTCTCTCATCATTTCGATCTAGGAAATATTATTATTAACTTAAAAAAAATACAAGGGAAGACTCTATATAGAGAGAATATATTCCAACATTTGGAACAAAAGATCTTATTACCTAAGGAAAAATCTTATCTCTAAATAAATCCCAAACATTTTGAATACACATTCTGGAGGAGTTATTTACGAAAGCCACAATTTCGAAGGTGCTTATGTGTATAGATTGAAGCTGGAGCATGCTTTATCTATAGTGTTACTCTGGTTCATTTGGTTGCAGAGATATTATGGTGTTCTTGGATTCAGAATGCATCTTTGTCTGGTTCTGAGCATTAAGTTTTCATGGGGGTTGCTGCCTTTCCTAATGTGCTGTAAGCCATGTTGAATGGGATTTCCACTACCCCTAGGACTCATCCTATTTCCTTTTGAGAAAGAAAGTTTTCTTGTTTTTTTTTTTTTTGTTTCATTAAAATTAAGGTCATCTCTTTGAATACAGCTTTATGACTATCATAGTTTGTTCAGATACAGATTACGCATTGTGCTGAAAATGAAGAATTAGGTGGTCAGGGATTAGATACTATGTACTTGATGGAAATCATATCTCATGAAGATTCTCAAGCAGAAAATACATGGTGCAACACTGAGGTTAAGTAAGGAGCACTTGCATTTATAGCTTCAACGTTGTATTAGTTGACATAAATTATTTGGAATTGGTCATATAGAACGAACTCTGGTTTGACCACTGGGCACATCACAACTTATCCTGAGACCTTGGTGCCGCGTTACAAATGCGAGATTAATGCTTACAATCATGTCTTTAATTATCAATCCCATGTTACAAGTGATCATGATTTTTGGTGAAAATGTTTAGGCGAGCAAGATTGGTGTGCAACACATTCCTTCAGCAAGCATGGTTGCTGATGCTTCCATCAAAGATCTTCAAGGAAAGTAGCATTTATGTATGGAAGAAGTACTGTTCTTTGTTCCAGTGCACATAGTTCACATATGAGCGTTAGAAATATAAATGCATAGGGGTTTATTTTGTAGATATTGCATTTAGTTAGATATATGCAGCATTGTTGAAACATCCCAGTGCAACATTGTAAATAGATCCCTCCCTAGTGTTTCCTTCTCGTCATTGAGAAGAGCCCTAGCTGTGGACTTAGTTGGCATGCATTTTTCTCAAACCATGTTGGAAGCCTTTTCTTTCCTATTGGTTGTTTATTTTTTTGTTCTCTAGCTGAGCATATATTTCAATTTGTGCTAAGATGATGATTGGATTGGACTATAGTTTGAGAACTACATTTGTTGACGGCTGGCAATTATAAACATCTTTGTCTGTCAGTGCATTCTCTTGCATGGCTAACACTTTTGGCTCAAGCTTCTTTTTATAATTGACTTGGCCAGTTATTTGTTTCATATTTATTTCTGTTGTAGTTACTGCTTCACGTTGATCTGCTTGCTATATGCTGTTTCTTATTATCTTTTTTTCAGTCATGAGCACGAGGAGGGCATTCAGTCTTTGAATAATCGACAAGCCGAGACTTCATCCATTGCCAGCCCTCCTTTGAGGAATGTAATGATGCAGTCTTTAGGACTTCCTGAAGGGACGTTAAGGTAGTTTGTTTTTTTGTTGCTTTGATGGGTGCATCCAACAGTTCTGGTCTTCTAGTTTTGTTTTTCTTCGACTGTGCATGTCCATACTCTTTGTAACATCAAAATTATTCTAATCTTGCATGAAGAAAAGCATATGTATATTTAAGATATGCTTCATTTCATTTGGTGTTAGCCTCACGGTTCAATTTATTTTTTTCCTTTTAATTCTTTACAGCACTCATCATAGTGAACCTAACATTGCAAATGCTGTTTGGAGACCTGACAGCAGGAGGAAAGCCGTGGCTGAACAACATACAGCTAGTTCAAGGTTTCTAGATTCCTTTTCATTGTTAGGAGAACATCCTTTACTTTGGGGTCTTTGTTACTGTATTTCTTAGTAGTGCCAGGAAGCACTGCTTGGGGATGCAAAATATCTCCACAAGTTGACCTGCCTATTTTCAGCGAATAATGGACATTTAAGGATATGGGAAAATAAAGCCATAGATATTGGCTTCATGGTATGATTGTGAATGACAACAAGCACAAAAAAAAATGATGTATTTCGGGAAATCCTAACCTCATAATATAGATATTTCGAAAAAGGGTATTGTGGGCCTCGTTGCTTTAGTGGAATTGATTCATTTTTAGGGGAGAAAGGGTGCGGTTGAAACATGTGGTGAGAGACCAATTTTTTTCTCCGATGTTTGGACACAACACCTGTAAGTATATTTTTACTTTTACTTTTTAGTGGAATGCTCCACTACCGACCTCTGGTAGGCATCCTTTGTTTTTTTCAAAAAAATATAGATATTTGGAAAAAGATACAAGTGGACCTGCATAAAGATAGTAAACAAGAAAATAAAAATGACGTGTTGAGGATATATTTGTTATTTTGTCTTTCTTTTGGATGTCGATGTAATTTACCCAGTTCTCTCTGTTATAAAAAAGAGGTTAGGGTTTCCTTTGAGTAGTAATGCATATTTTATTCCTCACATGATATCAGAGCAGCAATCCTAGGTTGGTGTTTCGATATCTCACCAAATACCCACCTAAAAGATGATCAAATCACCAACACAAAGGTGATTCAATGGAAGGAAGATCACTGGAGCATGGCAGCAGCAGTAGCAACATAGAAGGCTCGCCCAGTGCCGTCGCCAGTGGCCAAGGGATTGCCGGTGCTCCTGCTATTGCCGCCTAGTGGTTTGCCGACGTATCTGTCGTTGGCTGAAGGCCTGCTAGTGGTTTGCCAGTGGTCCAACAGGCCAACAGGTGGCCTCGATCTCTGGTTCTTGGTGGTGCATCTTGCGTGATGAGGCTTCTTTTACGCCTTATATGTGTGGTGATGAGTCTTCTCTCACCATTGATGATGAAGATTTCTCCCTCAAGCATGAGCCTCCTCTCATGCAAGGAAGATGTGATTGGTCCAAAAGAAGGATCAATTTCAGATCTAGAAGGGCTTGCATTTGCAGCCCAAGAAGACTCGAAGAAGAGGAGGGCCAAAGGAGCATGGGTAGTTGACTTTGGTGCCTCTATTCATCTTACAGGAGATGTGCAGCGGCTAGTGAATCCTACGACTTAATGTGGGATTAAGGATGTTAGAGTGGCCAATGGGGCCACGTCACCAATCATCGTAGTTGGGAGCATACGCGCATCTCCGAAGATGATTGTTGAAGAGGTTCATTATGCCTTAGAGTTTCCAATGAACCTATTATCTTGAGCCGCGTTTGCAAGGATCTTGGATGTCATATGGTGTTTGATGATCACTGTTACTTTCAGGACCGACAGACGAGAAATCATAGGTGGAGGTATAGAGCGAGATGGTCTCTATTACCTTGACACCTACTCTGTTTGCTGGAGCCGTGTCCATAGCGACTAATTCTTGGTTGCGGCACAGGAGACTTAGTCACTTGACAGTCAAGAAGATGCGGTAGATGTACCCTGAGTTGCCAATCTCTAACTTTGCAGTGCGAGAATTGTCAGGTTGGGAAGCACCACTGGAGTAGTTACCGATAGAGAGAGTGCTGTTCCCTTCTCCCTTGTGCACTATATTGTGTAGGGGCCCTCTAGGGTACTTACTCTAGGAGGACATCGATACTATGCAGTCTTTGTGGATGACCACAACCGCATCACTTGGGTCTTCTTGGTGAAGACACGGTCAGAGATTCCCCAAATTGTCTAGCGATTTCTTACAGAGGCTCAGACAAAGCATGCTACCACAGTCAAGTCTTCAGGAGTGATAATGCTATGAAGTTTATCCAGCGGGACTTGTAGGAGACCTCTTCCAGAGGCATTATTCACTTGACACCCTGTGCTTATATATCCTAGTAGAATGGTGTCGCTGAGTGCAAGCTATGGCATATTCTTGATATTACTAGGACCTAAAAGATTTACATGAAGGTTCTGAAGCAATTATGGAGAGATGCTATACTTATTGTAGCCTATTTGATTAATCGAGTACTTTCATCGGTGCTTGGAAGACATATCTTGTATTAGGTGATTTATCTAGATTGTGATAGGCCATTTGTTCTGCTGTTTATCTTTGGGTGTACTTGTTTTGTGCAGGCGTATGGCAATCGGGACAAGTTTTCTCCTTGGGTAGCTAAATGTGTCTTTCTTGGATACTCTAGAATGCAAAAGGGCTACAAGTGCTATGATCCAATTTGCAGGCAATACATTATTACAGTAGACGTGACCTTTGATAAGATTCCATACTTCTCAGAGGAAGGAACGTTCATACAGGCTGCCTTAGAGTGGACCCAGGTTTACCACAAGAGGACGTGGACTATACATGGCATCACATCTCTTCCTGTTGTATTAGATGAGAGTGGTTTAGTCACTAAGTAGCCTATTTTGAGGCCTAGCAGAGCATGTACTCTTCATCCTATGTCTTAGTATATGGGGGTCTTACATTTAGAGGATGAGGTTAGATAGTTTGCCTCGATAATTACCACTACAATTGTTCCTAGAGATTTTGTTCAGGCTTCACAGGACTCCAGGTGGCATGCTGCGATGGTCACAATGATTTATGTGCCGACAGCATGTCGTTGATACATCCAATTTTTGGAAGAAGCCATATTAACATGAAAAGTATTTCGATATACAAGCGTATTGTTGATATATCAATGTTGTCGACAGTATGCTGATGTCGATGTCGATGGCTGCAACTACTACTCTGTTCTCTTGTAGCTACTGGTCCTGTTGCTCTTGCAGATTGTGCCTGCTTGGTGGTGGTGTGACGGTGGCGATGGGTCTTGACTGAGTTGACTCTTGAGTCTTAATGGTGGTGTAGGACAGTAGAAGTGACACTGTAGCTCACGAGTCATGCCCGGAGAGGGGAGAGGTGGTAGATTTTTTGCTCTTGTTCACCACACATGTACACAAAAGAGAAGGTGGGGTTTGTTGTTGCCTTGGTGGGAGAAAGATGAAGAGATGGGATAAGGAGATTGTGAGGAGATGATGTGGATTATGTTATGATTTACGAGTATTATCAGAATAAGATGAGGGCCATGAGGTGACAAGAGGGGAAAAGAGGAAGAGATGAGAACATGTTTTGCACTGATGAGCATCTTTATAAAAAAATCATAAAATATTAAATAAAGGCATTCGCAATTTTGCACGATGCACATGGAATAAGATGAGGATCATGAGGTGAGGAGAGGGGAAAAGAGGAAGAGATGAGAACATGTTTTGCACTGATAGGCATCTTTATAAAAAAAATCATAAAATATTAAATGAAAGCATTTGCATTTTCTCACAATGCATACAGAATAAGATAGGACCATGAGGTGAGGAAAGGGGAAAAGAGGAAGAGATGAGAACATGTTTTGCATCGATGAGCATCTTTATAAAAAATCATAAAATATTAAATTGTTAGGTTGCAAATGGCGTGATTCTCGTTAGAATAACCCTAAGGGCCCTTTATATAGAAAGGCATCCAAAGGGAAAGATTACAAGACTGTTCTTATGAAAAATAGTGTAATACAAAATAGACATATAACTCGACACTCCTCTTGAAGTTGGAGCGTAGACATCAAGCATGTTCAGCTTGGAACATAATAGCACAAGATGTTTCTTGGGAAGTGCTTTGGTGAAGACGTCTGTAACCTGATCCTCAGTAGTAATATAAGGTTTGACAATTTTCCCAACGGTGATGGCATCTTTGATAAAGTGACAATTTACTTCTATGGGCTTTGTCCTCTCATGAAATGCAGGATTATTAACAATGAAAGTAACTTCCTTGTTGTCACAATACATGGGAGTAGGTCCACACACTGATACTCCAAAATCTCCAAGGATGGTTCGTACCCATAAAAGCTGACAAGTAGTATGGGCCATAGCCCTATACTTAGATTTCATACTGGATTTGGATACAACATTTTGTTTCTTACTTTTTCATGTAACAAGGTCACCATCCACATAAGTGCAGTAACCAGTAGAGGACCTTGTATTTTCATGTGATCTAGCATAATTTGCATCCAAGTACCTCTAGACCTTAAGATGGTCATGCTTCATTAGAGATAACCCCTTTCTTGGAGCTTGCTTGAGATATCTAACCACCTGATAAACACCATCCCAGTGAACTTCTCTAGGAGACTGCATAAACTGACTTAATCACCCTACAACAAAGCATATATCCGGCCTTGTGACAGTCAAATATAGTAGCTTTCTTATCATAGCTTGGTATCTGGTGACATCCTCAAGCAGAGGACTCTCTGAACCTCCAAGAGGCAAGGAGGGATCCATAGGGATGCTGGAAGGTTTGCATCCCAGCATCCCTGTCTCCTTCAATATGTGAAGCACATACTTCCGTTGTGATAGCATTAATCCCTCATCAACATGTTGCACTTCAATGCTCAGAAAATAATTTATCATTCCTGGACCTTTAGTAACGAACTGAGAATGCAGAAATCCTTAAGTTTCTTTTATTCCTGTTCCATCACTCCCGGTATGCAGTATATCATCCACATAAATAATAATTATAACTGATCTTGTGGCTCTGTGCATGGTGAAGACAAAATGATCTGCAATAGATCTAGCAAAGCCAAACTCTTGTATAGCTTTACTAAATTTCTCAAACCAGGCCCTGGGACTTTGTTTAAGTCCATATGTTGCCTTCTTTAAGCTGCAGACCTTCGAACACTCCTCAAACCACAAAATCAGGTGGTTGATGCATACACACCTCTTCTTCCAAATCCCCGTGAAGGAAAGCATTTTTAAATTCTAGCGAGAGATAGGCCAACCCTTGTTGATTGCCACAGACAATAGTATCCTCATAGAATTTAGTCTATTTACTGGAGAAAACGTCTCAAAGTAATCAGTCCTAAAGGTTTACGTGTAACCTTGACAACTAGTCTGGCTTTGTATCTGTCTATTGTGCCATCAGGACGACACTTAAGGGTGAACACTCACCTACACCTCACAATAGTAGCACCAAGGGGTAGGTCAACCAATTCCCAGGTTCCTTTGGACTGAAGAGTTGACATCTCCTTGTGCATGGTAGAGGTCAAGGAGGAATCCTGAAACACCTCAATATCATTTCTAGGAATTTGGCGACTATCAACTGTAAGAGACAATAGTCTTCCTGTGGTAGATAAACGATTAAGTGACATAATTGGAAATGGAATATTTTTTATAAGACCATTGTGACTTCCTTTGAGCAATAGGAAGATCCAAATTAGATACCTCGAGGGGTGTTGGGTCTGGACTTCCATCCGGATCAGTAGTGTTAGTAGAGGACCGAGTAGGAATAGTGGATAATGGTTCCTCTTCTGATAGTGGTAGTGGGATGTTTTTGCTCAAAATGTTGAGGGAAGGTCTCCATCATAGGCACCTCAAGATGTGTAGGGTAGGATATAGGAGGGCTATCATGAGGTGGAGGTGGCTCAGAGGGACCTAATCGTGCAACCGTAGGCATGGGTAAAGGAATCTTAGGAGTAGCATTAGTGTTCTTTCCCATGGTAGAGTAGTATGATATATCCTCAAAGAAAGGAACATCTCTGCTCATGTAATAGCGATGTGCTATCGGATCAAAGCATTTATACCCTTTCTAGGTTCTAGAATAACCCATAAAGATACACTTCATGGATCTAGGAGCAAGTTTGTCCACCTTAAATAAGTGGACAAAGCACACACACTCAAAAACTTTAGGAGGCAAAAAAATCTCCTGATCCGAGCATAAAATAGAATTGTATACTTTTCCACTGAGAACGGAGGACGACACTCAATTAATTAAGTGGGCAGTTGTAAGAATAGCATCAACCTAGAACATAGTAGGAACATTCTTTTGAAAAATGATCATCTGGGCAACATCAAGAAGGTGTCTCAGCTTGTGTTCAGCCACCCCATTTTTTTTGGATGTATGAACACAAGAAGTTTGATGTATAATACATGAGACTGAAAACATTGAGTTAATGTAGAGTTAACTCAAGTCCATTATCAATACAAAACATGCGGACAGTAGTAGAAAACTGAGTCTTTATTTCATTCACAAAATTTTTAATCAAAATATGAGTTTCTTATTTTTCTTTCATCATAAACACCCAACAGACAGAGTACAATCATCAACCAAAACAAGAAAATACCGAAAACCTCTAAGACTCTTGACTCGACATGGGCCCCATAGATCAGCATGAACAAGTGAAAAAATAGACTCAGTTCTTTTATTACTACTGGGAAAAGAAACCCTATGATGCTTGCCAAGTTGACAAGCATCAGAAGCAAAGGAACCAGGAAACTCCATATTCGCGGAGAATAGAGATGCTAGGGTGTCCCTATCTACGGTGGCCCTGTAAGGCAGAAGTGGCAATGGCAGCAGTTATAGTGGAATGCTCAGGGGCAGGTTAAGATAGTAGAGGCCATCCTACTCAAATCCTCCAATCATCTTCATCGTTTGGAGGTCCTGCAAGAAGAAATGATTGTGAAACATTGCTCTGCAATTTAATGTCTTGGTAATTTGACTAATAGACATTAAATTTAGAGCAAACTTGGGTGCGTACATAGCATCAGATGGTGGTAAAGTAGAAGACAGAGAAATGCCACCCAAACCTGTCATAAGGGACAGGGCATCATCTGCTACTCTGACATGCACAGTAGTCAATGGTTTAAGAGTCGAAAAAAGGGTAACATCTCCAGTAATATGAGATGAAGCACCTGAGTCTGTAAGTCAAGTTGGCATACGAATCCCTCTGACATTAGTAGCAATGCCTAGCTTCTGGGAGATAGACACACACACAGTAGAAGGGGGCTGAGAAGACATCAGTCGATCATATTCTTCCTTGGAAATAGTGACTTGCGGAATGACATGCTCCTCCTGATAGTGTTGGCTCTTATCTCCACCATAAGTAACCTGATTGACCTGATGGCCCTGAGGAAAACCATGCTTTATCCAGCATCTGTCCACCGTGTGGTTTGTCTTGTGACAGTGATCACAAAACAGGCCACACCCTTTGCCACGACCACTTGCTCTCGCTCCACATCCTCTACCCTTGCCTCCTGGGGTTTCCTTGCCATGACCTGTAGCTGCCATGGTCAAGGCATCAGCAACTAGGACAAGGTCAGAGATCTCAAGTCTGGATAGGCGAGCATAGATCTGCGTAGGTGTAGGGATCTCCTTAAGTGTCATAAGCTGAGCTTTAACAGACTTGAACTTAGGGCCAAGGCCTGCAAGCAACTGAACAGAACGAAATGCCTCATGTTGCTTTGTAATAATGTGACATTTGTGGAGATTGGCTGATACGTATCTTGCTCATCCCAGAGGTTCTTCATAGAGCCATAATATTTGGTAGGGGACAGTTCCCTTTCGAAAGGAATTTAACTCCTCGATTATCCTGTAGAGACAACTGATATTGCTCTTATGAGAATGATTCTCATGAAGAACCTCCCACACCTTCTTTGCAGATAAATATGACATAACCTGTTTTGCGATAGGCTCCATGCTGTTCAACATGCAGGTCGCCACCAAATCATTGTCTGCCTCCCAGTCGATAGACTTGACAGTAGGTTCATCTTGCGTTAAGATATATTTCTTCCGGCAAAATCCTACAAATCGGGAAAAAGTGGTAGACTACAGAAGGAAGTTGGTGCCATCCAACTTAATAGAGGTTCCTTGCATAAAAGGTGTGCTCGGGGTAGATATCCTCCCTGTTGAGTTGACAGAAGCATCCTTCTTGTTTTCTATATCATTCGACTTGTGGGAAAACCAAGATCAGGGGATTTTAGTAAAAAATCAGACCATATAGAGGTTTGAAACCGTCACAGATTCGCGAATAGTCGCAAAATCAGACCATAAGTGATTACCTGAGGCCCTTGTGGCACTGTAGCCTGTGTCTACTGCACGTACATTGCCACCAAAGGACTCAGGTGGCCTTAGGGGCAAGCTTTGCTGCTGATGGAGAAGACTATTGGCCTCCTGCAAGGTGGCCATATTAAAGGAAAGCATTAACACGATGCACATCGAGTCACTGATAGACATCTTTATAAAAAAGGAATAAAATATTCAACGGATGTTTCGTTCCTTAACATGATGCATACCGATAGACATCAATATAAAACAATCATAAAATATTTAATGGATATTTTGCTCTTTTGCAAGGTGCACACCGACGAACATCTTTATAAAAAATCATAAAATATTCAATAAATATTTCGTTACATTCGTAGAGCGCACATCGACAAGTATCTTTATAAAAAAAGTATAAAATATTGAATGAAAGCATTCACACGATGCACACCGAGTCACCGACAGACATCTTTATAAATAAGGAATAAAATATTTAATAGATGTTTTGTTATTCACACGATGCACACCAACGGACATTAATATAAAAAAATCATAAAATATTCAACAGATGCTTCGTTCCTTTGCAAGATGCACATCGATGGATATCTTTAAAAAAATTATAAAATATTCAATGGATGTTTCGCTACATTGCAAGACGAACACCGACTAATATCTTTATAAAAAATAAAAAAATATTCAACAGATGTTTCATTGGATTCTCAGAGTGCACATCGATAGACTTCTTTATAAAAAAATCATAAAATATTCAACGCAATCGTTAAATATTTTATGATTTTTTATGAAGATTTTCATTGGTGTGCGCCATGCGAATATAACGAAATATTTGTTGAAAATTTTATGATTTTTTTAGAAAGAAGTCCATTGGTGTGCATCTTGTGAATGCAGGGAAACATCCATTGAATATTTTATGATTTTTTATAAAGATGTTCGTTGGTGTGCGTCGTGTGAAAGACCAAAACATCCATTGAATATTATATTTCTTTTTTATAAAGATGTTTGCTGGTGACTCGGTGTGTGTCTGTGCGAATGCTTTCATTTAACATTTTGTGATTTTTTTATAAAGAGGTCTGTCATTGCAAAACATGTGATTACTTTTTTTTATACATTTTTTATAAAGAAGTACCTTTGTCATCTATTTCCTTCCAAACAAGCCCCTTCCTCTTTTCCAAACAAGAAGTCCCTTTCGCATCTCTTCCTCTTTTCCCCTCTCCTGTCGTGACTCGTGACTCATGGGCTATTAATTTAATTGATTCGATAGAATGAATACCCAGATGACGTAAACACTAAATAAAACACAATTATAATTTGAGCAATGATAGGTGTACACAATTATAATTTGGGCAATGAAACAACCTTCGACAGTAATCCCTTCCACTATCCGTGGAACCCATTTATGTTAAACCCATACATGATTTGAAAATGGTTAAAAACTTGAAACTTAAAAGTTTATTGTTTTCGTAGACTCGAACTATTGCTACCATCGGTCCACTGCTAGCCGATTGCTCGTGCTCAAGTCTCCAAGCTATGCTCCATCTGGATTCTGGATCTCTGTTTGAATCTCCAACTCCAACGCATCTCAAGGCTCAATCTTGTCTAATCAAACATTTGGAAGGCATTTCCCTTATTAATATTTAGGGGTTAGTCTCTTAATGTAATGTATTTGTTTTTGTTTACAAATTTGTAGCCTTGTATGAACTATGAACAGTATGGCTGAAAAGGGAAAGACTCCTGCTATTAGTAGAGGAAGTGATGCAAGCAAAGATATTGCGTGGTTGTACTGCACAAAATTAGAAGGAAGCAAGATATAGTGTAACTTTTGTGGGAAATAGTTACGCGATGGTGGAATAACATGATTATGGTACCACCTAGTTGGAGATGACAAGAATGTGGCAAAGTGTGAAGATTGTGTCAATGATGTGCGGAAAGTGATTGCTGAGTCAATGATATCAAGGTGGGAAAAGGAAGCCAAGAAGTAGAAGGCTAAAGAAGCAGTCTGTGAAGTCTTATTTGGCGTCGGTCAACATTATGAAGATGTTGACTTAGATTCTGATTCAGATGATGGCTTACAATATCCAAGTGGTGTGAAGGATGATCCGAGGAGACAACTTAGAAGAGCTATGAGAAATTAACTAAGAAGTGAGCATGAACGTCAAATATTTGCTGGTAACAAAAGAGCACGAAGCTTGAGGCATGTAGGTCTTGGAGTTGGTATAAGCGGCGATGCAAAACCAGTGATTTAAATGTCATTGGCAAGACTGTTTTTGGGAAAAACCCATGTCGAGATGGTAAAGTTATCGAAATGTTGGGATATCAGTGACATGGTTGGCATACCGTCAGCATGGTCGGCATGCTAGCGAAATCGATGGTCATGTCGAGGTTGCTGTTAGTTTTTTTTCCTACTTCTGTCATTTTTGTCGGCATGCATCGGCATACTCTCGGCATTTCTACGGCATGTTATCGGCATGCTCATCAGCATGTTCATTGAAAAACGGGTATTTCCAAGACGTGCCCTTGGCATGCCCACGAAATGCACACTTAGAATTTCATCAGAACGGTGTCGAAATCGGCATTTCGAACCTTGCGTAGAACCTGTTAAGAAGAAAAGGATAGCATCCCTGGTCTCTTCCGATTTGGGAGTGTTAGGATGAAGAGGTGATTCAAAACAAAAAATGCTTAAGGTGAGGCAATGCAAGGGAGATGGTTGGTAAAACGTTGATGAGCGTTTTCAATGCTCACGTAGTTCTAGCAAATGTGGCTGAGGGACCATGGTTGCAGAATGTTATTGATATCTCCTAAAGCTGGGACGAGAGTGAAGACTCGCATTGTATGAGATAAGGTACAAGTACACACCTATTTAGAAAGTTGAATTAAAGGAATACATCAATAATTTGAAGGGGCTATGGCCACAGTACATGTGTACAATTATGGCTGATGGGTGGACTAGCTTCACAAAGAGGTAGATTATTAGTTTTCTTCTGAATTGTGATGGGAAATCTATTTTTCTCAAATGCATAGATGCTTCAAATAAGGCTAAAGATTATAAATATATTTATGGATTATTGAAAAATGTTGTCGATGAGGTCGGGAAGGAGAATATTGTACAAGTAATCACAGTTCATGGTAGTAATTTTAAGAAGGGTGAAAAATTAATGAAATCAAGTAAATATGAAATTTTTTGGACCTTGTGTGCTATCCATTGCATAGACCTCATTTTGAAAGATTTTGGGTGTCGAAATTCTATGGCTTTAGTTGTTGATAAGGCATGAAGTGTTACGTCGTTTATTTAAAAATCATGGACATATATTGTCCTTAATGAGAGAGCATTGTAATAGTGAATCGATTCATCTTGGAATTACGTTCTTCGCCATCAATTACATTGCCTTGCAAAACATTTTAAATAATGAGGTTGGTTTGAAGGCACTGGTGAATTCAGAAAGGTGGTATGATATATCTATGACCAGGATGCATGTCGGAAAGGATGTAGAGGACCTGCTTAACAATTCTAGATTTTGGGTTGATTGTACACGCATTGCTGGCATCATGGAGACCATCGTTTTAGCATTGAAGATGGTGGATGGGGATAAGAAGTGAACGATAGGCTACATTTATGCAGCAATGAATGTAGTTGAGAGTGGTAGAAAATGCAGGAGGGTCGAAAGTGCCTTTTATAAAGATAATAAGGGAAAGAAGGGAAAACATGTTGTCACACCCACTCTACCTTGTTGGTAAGTATACTTGTTAACTTATAAAAATTGTAAATGTAGATTAAGTACCTTTGTTTACAAATAATATTTATTTATTAATCACCTCCTATTGTAATGTAGGCTATTATCTAAATTCTAAATATTTTTACAAGTGCAACCTTGGCTTGTGTGATGGTCTTGTTGTTGCCCTGCAAGAAGTGGTGAAGAAGCTTATCTTATCACGAGGGAGTAAATATTATGCACGAGTGAGGTATGCACATTACATATATAATGAAGTTAAACCAGTGAAGCATGCGTCATGTATGCTAATAGATGAATAATGTGTTTCATTGAAATATAATGTTCATGGTGTAGCTGAAATATTATAGAGACAAGGCAATGTGCTTTTGGAGTAGGTTGGCACAAGAATCTATTAAAACCATTCATTCTAGTAAAAATTGCTCTCTAATAATGTCGATTTTGTAGTGGTTATAGGCTTATAGTCGATTAATAATTGCAATATTTCCCTTTTACAGTTGAATGGTGGAGTTGTTATGGGACCGGTGCTCCAAACTTGCGTAAGGTGGCTATTAAGGTGTTGTCGTAGACTGCTTCTGTTGGTAGATGTAAAAGGAATTGGAGTATATTCAACCTCATCCACTCAAAAAGAAGAAACAGACCCGGCATCGATAGACTTAATGAGCTTGTGTTCATCCATTACAACATAAGGTTGATGATAAGATATTGAGAGGAGGGCTATAAAACCTCTGAAGTAGATCCAATTAATTTTGTGTACATTTTTAGGGGGAGTTGATGTAATGAAAAGCTAGATAGATGATGTTGGACAACCTGTGATGGATGTCAGGGAAAGACTTGTTTCGGAACTAGCAAAGAAAATCGGTGCTAATGTTCAAGGGTATATGGTTAGATTTGGTTGTCATTACTTTCCCTATTAGAGCACTTGATGATGAAGAAGAAAGGCAATCATAATCATAGTCAAAATCAAAGAGTGACTCGGATGATGGAGACGATGATGATGCAGATGCACATATGACGACAGGTGGATCTGGATCGGAGTAGTCACCTAATAGTACAAGGAGAGGAAGAGAAACAAGTGGTGGTGACTACCAAAGTTGTAGAGACTACGAGCAACAACACACCAAGGTACATGGCGCACATATTTCTAGTCCCAGTTTAGCACCCATGGATTACGAGGGATATGGTACTCCTTACACGGGTGATTTCAGCTCATCCGTGGGTTCCATAAGCTTTTTTGGTGCAACACCTAGTCATGACACAAGATCGTATACTGAAAGTCGTTACCCCCACAGTCCTTTAGACCACCACCACCTTCATTATTCATCTTATTCACCTTATCAATCTTATCCCCAATTAGGAAAGGACGGGTACGCTAGCGATGCCTACTCCTTCAACGTATTGACATATGGCTTCTTTGATTATCAGTTCCCACAATCGATGTCACAGCCACCCCAACCTTCTCACCATGGCCTTGAAATCAGAAGACCAACTGGAATGTCATCATCATTACAAGGAATGTCATGGCAAGGAGGTTCCTCGCATCAACCTTTTAGTAGTCCCCAATACACGGATGACAGATATCCTTGCATTGGCATATTAATTTTTGCGAGTGATTTGGAGTACAAACAAGTAGTGATGGACTAACAAACGATGTATTCATATATGGATTGGAATGCCTATTGTGATTACCTTCAATCTTTGCAAAGCCACAATAGAGGATGGAATCAATAAAATGGCAACGATGGTGATGATACCGTATGACATTCTTGGTTTTTCTGATTTTCAAATGTCCCAGCAACTCTATATAAGGTCCTCCAAATTTTATTATCTTTTATATTTTTATTTTATTGGTGACTTGGTAATTGGTAATTTGGTATACTATGCTGGCTTTCATTTATGTACTGATTCAATGCTTGTGTTTTCATATGTATGGCCTTCTTACATAACCTTTTAAGGTTTGTAGTTAGTAATTTGTGCTTTACTTACAATTTTAATAATTTTAAGTGAATTTAGTTAGCATTTGTCAGTATGTATCGGCATGTCATTGGCATGCCCTTGGTGTGCCCTTGATACGGATAATTTTGGGCTATCGATTACCTCGATAACCTTGACGTCGATACACGGGCGTTTCCACGGCATGCCCACGATACGTGCACTTGGAAATTCATCGGCACAGCATCAATATCGACACTTCAAATCTTGGCGATGGATGAAGAGATGTAGGCATTGCTATTTAGGAAGGCATGTTATCTAGTGCCATGTCCCCCAGATGCTAATGTAGTTAATTACAGATGGGTGTATACCATCAAGTATAGAGCTGACGGGATAGTGAATAGGTATAAGGCCAAGCTTGTAGCCAAGAAATTTACTTAGACAAATGGGGTGGACTACCTTGAGACTATTTCACCTGTGACCCGTATTTCTTCTGTCATGATTATTATCTCAGTTGTAGTCAGATGATGACCACTACATCAGTTGGATATTAAAAATGTTTTCTTATATGGTGACTTGTCTGAAGAGATGTACATGAGACAACCACTGGGGTACGGTGTTCAGGGCAAGCTTGTTTGTCACCTGAGGAAGGCTGTGGGTTGAAGCAGAGTCTACCTGCCTAGTTTGAGAGGTTGAGTTCAAAGATTGGGAAGATTGGGTTTCAACGTTCCGCTTCTGTCCATTCAATCTTTATCAGGAGAACTAGGTATGGTGATACTGATAGAGTGGCTATTCTTGTTGTTTATCTAGATGATATGATCCTTACCGGTGATGACATGGATGTGATTGCCGAGATAAAGGTTTTTCTCCAGTTCACATTTGTAACCAAGGATCTGAGTGATCCTAGGTACTTCTTGGGGATCGAAATAGTTCAATAGCGTCGAGCTTCTCTTTTTCCCAGAGGCAGTTGATTGCGCAACAATTATAGGCCTTAATCTACCTAAATTAAGTTAGATTTTAGCTTAACTTGGGGACAATGCACGCATAAGCATCATAATTTGCATCATAGTTGATTGGCTAGCTTTATAGATAATAATGCTATTTTATGCTCTAAGAAAGAGGTTATATTAATTGCAAATGATTCGAGGCCGTAAATGATAAATCAGACCGTATGATCTAATTAGGACGACAACAAGAGTCCAATGCTTCTTGAATCGTCTTGATTAGACTTCCATAGCATCACATATAATCCGTAGAAGATCAGAGGCTAAGGAGTAAGATAACACAAATCCAAACCTTAGATGTTAAATCCGATCGCAAGGATGAATTTGGATCAACGATCGCAGTCCAATGATGCAAAGATCAACCCGATCGAAGCCCTGTAGCATCAACTACAAAGGTTAGAAGATGAATGGTTAGGATGGTGTCACGTGGTATCATCCCAATAGCCAACCGCCACACCCCAACCGCTAAAGGAAAAAACATGGGCCGTTGGATCGTCATCCAACAGCCACGATGAGGCCACGCCGCCCTCTACGTGCTTCATCAAAGGAGTAGTCCATCTTAGCTGTTGGATGAAAATCCAACGGTTGAGAGCAACTACATGCTAAAACCAAACTACGACACGAGGTATGTAGCACAGTGGTTAGCGCGCTCGCATGCAAGCGCGAGGCGCGCGATCGAATCGCGCTTGGCATTGAAATTGGAGAGGGGTGGATCATGGGTGCGATTGGGTCGTTGGATCAAATCGAACGGCGAGGATGCGGCCTCATGGTGCGATGAGGATCAGCGGATGCAGTGGTGTGGATACATGCGCGGTTGGACATGCAACCAAACGCCTCGATGTACATGCACTCGAGAGGCGATGCTGCGATGAGTTTAAGTTGTCTGATCGTGAGATTGGATGGCTGAAAACGAAAGTGCACGCGTGAAGGGCGCGAGGCGATGGATCCAGCGGCGGAAAGCATGAATGTGGTTCCATTTGGTGCTGTGTGCATGTTGAAGGCACGTGGAAGGTTGTTTTGAGGTGCGATTTTGTTTGTCGATCGAGAGATCGACGGATCTGATCACACCTAAGGAGTTGCATGGTTTTGGGGGCCTAAATATCTACTTTGCCTCTTAGTTTATCTATAAAAAGCCCCAGAGCTCTCAATTGAGAAGCAACTTCCACCAGACATATCTCTAGCCTCTCCCTCTGTGCAGCATCTCTTTGGTCTTCTTTCCAGTGCTCTGGATCTGAAGTACTGCCGCACTTCACATAAGCATCTCTCAAGCGACGTCGTCCTTCATCTATATTTCTCTCTCTACTCTTTAGTATACTTGTTTTAATTCCTAGTTTGAGAATTGTTTGCAAGTAGTAATAAAATTTTGATTCTGTGAATATCTGGTCTCTATTTCTATGCTTTCATAAGAATAGATTAGTTAGTACGAAAATCTTTGAAAATCACGTTTCCCTCCCTACGAACAACTCAGGACTCACAAATTATAATTTATAAATTTATTTGTTTTGACGTGATTCGCAACTACAATGATATAGAAATATTTTCACGCATTTCTCGACGAACACCAGTATACATTGCAGATCCTTGAGGAGGTCGAATTGCTTGGGACGAAGCCCTCTGGTATACCAGTAGAGCCTCTACCTACTAATACCACTGATGAGGATGCTACTCGATATCTCTGTACTGTTGGACGCCTGCTCTGTCGTACTATTACATGGCCTGGCATTAGCTTTGTAGTGAGCTGAGCCAGCCAATGTATGTACACCTAGATACAGTCATTGGCATACAAGTTGGGCCTTGCCGACATATACGCCTCAACTTGGGTATTGGTGAGGGTATATTTGTTATTGTGCTTTTGTTTGGGTGTTTATGTAATTTACCTAGTTCTCTCTATTATAAAAGAGAGGCTAGGATTTTCTTTGAGCAGTAACGCATCTTTTATTCCTCAAATGTGGAAATAAATGGAATCTTATCCCTCCTCTCAACTTAGTGTATTAGTGCCAATCACTATATCCTTGAAAGATGTCTTTGGAAGTGCCTTGGTGGAAAGGCCTATTGCCTAGTCTCTTGATGAGTTGTACGAGTCTTTTCATTATTTTGTTATTGTATGAAGGTGTATTGTGTTATTTTTCCTTTGTGCTTCTTTATATGAAGGCACCTGGGACATCTTGAAATAAACGGTTTACTCATTTATCTCAATATGGTATCAGAGCAACGGTCCTAGACCAGTGCCCGGGTACCCTAACAAACCCTAGCCTACAAAATCCTTCCACCCAAACCCCTCCTCTTCTTTGGGCACCGCTAGTCCAGCACAACCGCTGCTAGTGCTTCTCATCTCCATTAGTCTAGTACCCTCGCTGGGAGATCTCCAAGGCTTCTAACGTCGCTGTTATTCTCCTTGATTCGACCTCCCTAATGTTGCCGCAGGGATTGTTCTTGCATGTGGAGAGGCCTACCTCCTTGGTAGGGGCGCTATTGCGCCCTCCTTCCTCCTCGTCAACCCTGCTGGGGCGTCATCCTGCCCCAGCAGGTGGCTACTACGCCTGTATTGCGGACTTCGGATCTCATAATGGTTTGAAATCTACCTTTCTAGATATGTTTTTTCCTCCTATGGAGCATATGAATTAGTGTGCTACAAGAATTTGATTAGAGGTGTTCAAAAGATCGGGCTGTTATGGGAGACCATAAAGATTCCCTAAGTGACTTGATAGGGTGATTATCCACCACAAGCGCCTTGCTACACATGAAGGGGACTTCTATTAAGCTAGATGGTTCCAATGTTCTTCTTTGGCCTACATCAGTTTCCTGATTCATTGGGTCTAATCGAAAGTACATTCTTATGAAGAATGAGTCTGCAGTAAAGTTTGCTGATTGGGAGGCAGGGAACGATTATGTAGCCACATGTATGTTGAACAATATGACACATACGATTGCAAAATAGGTGATGGCGTATACTTAAACAAAGAAGATGTGGGAGGTTCTACATGAAATACATTCCTACTAAAGTAACATCACCTATCTCTACCGTGTTGTGGAGGAGCTACGCATGATCAGGAAGGGCACGTGCCCTTGGCTGAGTATTATTGGACTATGAGAAGTTTATGGGATGAGCAGGATACTCATCAACCCATTGTTTTGATGTTATGGTTATGACGAGGCAGTAAGAGGGCTATTAGGTCCATACAAATGCTCTTTGGCCTTGGACCTGAGTATAAGGCAGTCAAAGAATAGTTTATGAATATGGATGAGATTCTTATGGTTTCTTAGTTATATGCTCACTTGTCGAGCTTGGAGCCTCTAGACCAGGTTTCTAATTCTGATTCCTTTGCCATGGCTATTGTTGGCTGTGGTTGAGGAAATCCTGGTTGTGGCGGTCGTGGTGGTTGTGGTGGTCTTGGACCTGAGGATGATTGGTGGTGGACATGAAGAGGGGGGTGTGTATTGCCTTGTCCAGACGCTTATTGTTGCTACATGTCAGGGTGGTTCTAGCTTTACATTTGGGAGTGCCCTGCAGTGGCATCGTTGCCTTGATCACCCATCTTTGGATAGGCTTAGATGCATCATCCTGCGCTTGTCACCAGTTATTGAGATACACTGTGATGCGTGTTAGTTGGGGAAGCATCACATATCTTTTTTTCCTGCCACTTCTGGTCCCAGTTTTGCTGCTATTTTCGAGTTATTATATTTAGATGTTTGGGGCCATAGTTGGATACTTGATTGATAGGGTCACCGCTATTATTTTGTTATTGTGGACGATTTTTCCCGTTCATCTTGGTTGTTTTTGGTGAGAAATAAGTCTGATGTGGCACTAATTATTGAGTATTTCTTAATGGAAATAAAGAATTAGTTTGCTGCCTTAGTGAAAATTTTTAGATCTGATAGTGCTTTAGAATTTTGTACTGCACGATTGGTTGAATTTTATAGGGCAAATGGTATTATGCATCAGACCTCTTGTCCACGCACCTCGTAGCAAAATGATGTGGCAGAGAGGAAACATAGGCACCTGTTGGATGTGGCTCGTACCTTATTGATACAGCATTGTGTTTTACATATATATTGTGGTGATGCATTTCTTACTGCTTGTTATTTTATTAACAAGATGCCTTCTTCTGTGTTACAAGAACAAACTCTCTAGCACATACTTTATCCTGAGAAGGATATATTTCAGTTGCCCCCATGTGTTTATGGATGTGTGACTTTTGTGCATTTGATGGGCCTAGGAAGGGATAAGTTAGCACCAAGTGTAATAAAGGTTTTAAAAAATGCGAGGCGGTATCGAGGTGGCTTGCCTTCATCGAGGCGAGGTGTAAGCCTCGAGGTGGTCGAGGTGAAAGCCTCAGGATTTGTATAAAAAACATAGAAAAATAATATGATATATACTTGTTAAGTGCTAATAAGGAAATAATAATGTAAATAATACTTTTATAACATTTTTTCTTTATCACAACATTGAAAGAGAGAAACTAAACTAGTGATGACGTTTAAATAAAAAGATTAACATCCATATAATATAGAAGATTAAAAATCATAACCAAAGCATAAACTAAACCAACTTCCCAAACCATTGGGAGACCTAAGAGTTAAAACATATATTAAAATCAAGGTATATGAGACATGCACATAAAAAAACTCAAAAGAACTAAAATATATTGTAGAGTCTAGTCTCCTCCCTGAACACGGTCAAGCTCATCAATGCTGTCACTAGTGTTGGTTGCATCATCCTAAGTGTCATCCGTATACTTCATCCTAGCCTCATCCTCTACATCTTCCTCAGTATCTCTATTATTCTCTTGAAAATCTTCCTCCTGAACGTTAATAATAGTTTTGTCTAAAAGATAAGTCATTTTAAACATATCTCTGTCAACCTTAGTTTGTAAATTTAAACATTATAGTTCAATAAAATATAAAATTACATATTACCTTTACCCTTGTCTTTTCTCTTTTGCCTCTTTCTTCTGCTTTCTCCTACTTGTATTCCTCCTTATGCTCTTACTAACTACTAAAGATCAATAGGATCCTCTTCTAGAGCTACAGTTGTATGAAGCTCTTCATAAGCATCAATTTCTGTTTTACAAAGTTGTTGCTCAGCGATTCACTCATCATCTGAGTCCACTTCCTTTAAGTATAGAGGATCCTCCATTGTCTTCACCTCCTTGTGTTTCAATTTCAAATTGAACACAATAAGCTAAGTCATTGAATTTCCATCAATTTCTCTTTAGCTTTTTTATAAGCTGATGTATTGTCACTTGGATAGCATTGCTTTCGCTTTAATCTCATCAAAGGCATCAATTTGGGTTGTTAACAAAAAAAATGATTAAGGTACGTCCTTTTGTATCTGTCCGATCATCAGACATTATGCTACATCCAATCTCTTCCCAAGATGCTTTCGCTTGGTCCATCATAGTAGCTATTGCCTTGACATTTTTTAAAATCCAAGTTCGTAACTCATGTATTGTAGGACCTCTCAATCCCCTTCCATAGTTACTTACATCTTGAAGCATTTGCCAGTAAGATGGATCGGTTGCCAAATTGAATGATGATCCATTCTCAATGAAGAATCTACCAATACTAAGACACGTTCTAATTCTTTGTTCTTTCTTCCAAGAAGAATTCAAAGTAACTTACTTTGGAGGACCTTGAGGAGCATTATTAGGTCCATCAGTTCCAGGCCTAGCTTTCTGTCCAACTCCTGCAACAAATAAATTCATAGGACTCCTTACCACTTGTACACCACTTGATGTTGTAGGTGCATTTTCATCATGGCCATATGGACCTTCTATTGTATATGCACCTATGCAACGAATTTCTTTCATTTCTTCAAGTGTTCTTCTACTAACTTCCTTTTGTTAAGAATGCCTTAATTTCAGTTTCAACTTCAGGTGGCATCTTTGCACATGCTCCCACATTTTTGTATTCTTCGCTAAGTGCTCCTTTAGTCTTGCAATGCCACCAGTGATAGTTTTCCTATAGATGTTGCACTTCACATACTTATATCCTTTTTCCTTTTGAGATCCTTGAAGGTCAATTTTCGTGCAATACTTCCATCTAGGATTAGACCTGCCAGTGGATCCTTCTTTTCCTCCTCTTTTTGCCTTTGGCACCATGTCTAAAAGCATAAAATTGACCAAAAGATTCAATTAAAAAATTTAACATAAGTACAAACGAGTAAATGATGTAATGAAATGTAATTTAAAAGAGATTAGTAATCAAATAAACAATCTAAATGACCTAAATATGAGAAATAAATAAAACTAATAAATTCAAATGACCTAAATGGGCCATTTTGGAGCCTTTACTTAAGGCACAGTGACAAAGCTGCTAGTAAGTTGCTAATGGCTTTAGTTATTATTGCTACTGCAGCTAAACCTTGCCAAAGTAGAATCATCCAAATGGTTGTTAAAGCTACTGGCAAATTAGATGAAGCAAAAGCAAAACTGCCAAAGTTGCTGGCAAATTTAGGTTGCAAGTGGTAACAACAAAACCTTGCTTTTTTTATGATCGAAATAGTTGTCAACCTTGTATTTCTTATGACTTAAATAGATGAAGCAAAACCAAGACAACTACCATCCCAAACCAACTTGGACCAAAGTGTGGCATGATTAGACCACCGTACAAGCTGCTGCACCACCGACGATGCTCCTCTGACGTTGCTGCACCACCGGCGATGCTCCTCCTCCGATGCTGCTGCACCACCAGTTGAAGACACGCCTCTGCTGGGTTGAACAAATATGGACTGCAGGGTCTTTTTCTCCCATTTCTTGGCTTTTAAACCCTAAAAGATGTCATGTGACAAGCACATGACAACTTAAACAGCTTAAGGCGGTGCCTTAGCTGCGCCTCACTGCCTCGCACTGCCTCGTTGCGCCTCGACTCAGTGAAGTGCACGTCTCATGTCTGTAGCCTGAGGCTACCGCCTCGAGGCTATTTTGGGTTGCCTTGCCTTGGGGCGTATGCCTCTATAGCCTTGAGGCATGTTTTTTTAAACAATGCGTGCAGTAAAATGTGTTTTTCTTGTATCTTGGGCCGCCTCGCATGAAGGAATATTGTTATGATTCGGCTTTTCAAATAAAAAATATTGTTATGATCCAGGAAGACGTTATGTTAGTCTCGATGTGACTTCCAATGAGACAGTGTCTTATTTTTCTATAGTTGCTTGTCAGTTGTCTCCCGAGATTGAGTTTGCTCTCATGCCTATTCCACCTGTGCCAATGCATGGGATTATGGAGACTGAGGCCTCTCCTGCATCTTCTGCATCTTCTAGTGATAGTGACGGATTTAGAGATCCAGTGATGTATTAGTTGCTAGTGACTTACAGGAAACACCCCCCTACTTTCCTACCTTCCTCCCAAGTTTAGGTATGTGTTGAGTAATCTGACCCGTTGTGTGCTAGCGGTGATTGTGTAGGTATAGGTGATGTTCTTGAGGATGATCTTCTGATAGCTATGCGAAAGGTACCACAATCTTGTGCATATTATAGAGCAGTAGGGGTGGTGGCTATTGACAAGATGGGGAAATCTTGTGGCTTATTTACCATAGTTTTGTCAGTTATGGAGTTACTTCTACATACCAGTAGGCCATGCTTGATACAAAATGGCTGAAGGCCATGGAGGATGAGATGGCTGCCTTACAGGACTGACAGACTTGGGAGCTTACTTCTCTTCCACCTGATACAAAAGTTATTGATTGTTGCTGGGTCTTTGCCCTGAAGTACAATGCAGATGGGTCTATTTTAAGGTATAAGTCTCGCCAGGTAGCTGAGGGATTTACTCAGACATATGGGGTAGATTTCTCTAATATCTTTTCCCTAGTAGGTCGTTTATCTACGGTTAGGATTCTGATTTCTATTGCTACCCACAAGGATTGAAAGCTTCACTAGTTTGATGTCAAGAATGCTTCTCTTTATGGTAATCTTAAGGAAGAGGTCTACATGCAGTAGCCTCCTGGATTCGAGGTTTAGGGGGAGTGTGTATGCAAGTTAAAGAAGACTATTTATGGACTCAAGTGGAGTTCAAGAGCATGGTTTCACAAATTCTTAGAGGTGGTTGAGAAGATGGGCCTGTAGAGATCTTTCTCCAAGGTTCGAAATGCCGATAAAATTGTAGGTATGCATTTCGTGGACATGCCGTGGAAATGTCCGTTTTTCGATGGCAGATTTCGATGATTTCGACAGCTCGAAAAAATAACATTTCGAGGCACGTCGAGGGCATGCCGGTGCATGCCGACAGAAATGATTAAGATTTGAAAGACAGCTAAATCAAGATATTAGAAACGTTTTACAGTTTTTTTTATAATAAAAACAGGTTATTTTAGCCTGAATTTGTGTGTGTGTGTCCCTTCCCTCCCTCCCAGACCGCCCCCCGCGCCCTTTCCCTTGCTTCCCCCCATTCCTGCTCGGCTATTTCCAAAAAGCTTCCTGCCCAACCTTTTCAAATTTCCCGCCGCTCCCATTCCCAGCGTCGCTCAGCTACCATTGGCATGCTGACGTTTCGTTGGTAACTATCGGCATGCCGACGAAATCCTCGGCATGCCGACGGTTTCCCTGCAAACCGACACTATATTTGTGTCGATATGCCCTCCCTCCAAAAATCCCCTTACCGACGGCATGCCGGCGGCATTTAAATCATAGTCTTTCGCAGATCATTCGTTGTTTGTCAGGAACATAGATTAAGGTGTGGTGGTTCTTTTAGTTTATGTTGATGATTTGATTATTACTTGGTATGGCATAGTTGGAATTGTGCAGGTTGAAAGATTTCTAGCAGAACAGTTTGTTATGAAAGATCTTGGCCAATTATGTTATTTCTGGGAATTGAAGTAGCTACTAGCAAGGAGGGGATAGTTTTGTCCCAACGCAAATATGTACGTGATGCATTTAAGGAGACATGCATGCCGGGATCCAAACCTGCTAATATACCTATGGATCCCAAGGAACACTTATATGATGAAGAGGTAGATGTGGTTGATAATTACTCCTATAGGCATTTAGCTGGGAAATTATTATATCTATTACTAGGCTTGATATTGCTTTGGTTGTTGGCAAGTTAAGTCAATTTATATATAAACGCACCAAATTGCATTCGCAGGAAGCTATGTAGGTGCTTAGGTACTTGAAGAAAGCACTTGGTCTTGGGTTATTATTTTAGAGGGGGGCACCCTTGACTGTTGTGGGATATTTAGATGTTGACTATGCAGGGAGTATAACAGATAGAAAATCCGCTATATGCTTCTGTACTTTTGTTACTGGTAATCTTGTTACTTGGAAGAGTAAGAAATATGGGCTAGTCTCCAAGTCAAGTGTAGAATCTGAGTATCAGGCTATGGCCCAGATTGTTATTGAAATGGTATGGGTGAAGTCTCTATTGAGAGATCTACATGTCCAGATTGATGGTCCTATGGAAATGAGATGCGATAACAGGGAAACCATCTACATAGCTAAAAATCCAATGTTTCATGAGAGAACGAAATATGTGGAGGTGAATTATCACTATACTAGAGATTTAATACAGCATGAGGTGTTGCAGACTACTTATGTTGCTTTAGAGGACCAAAATGCCGACATTTTCATCAAGCTATTGTCATGTGCAGCTTTTGATGCATGCTGTTCTAAGCTGAGTATGATAGATATTTATGCTCTAGCTTGAGGGGGAGTGTTGATATATTTCCTACTTATATTTTTGTTTTGTGGCTTCTTGTTTATTTTTCTACGTGGACATGTAGTGTAATTTACCCATACCTCTTCTCTATATAAAGAGGTGTAGGGCTTATTGGAATAATAAGATGAATCATTCTCTCCTACTCTTACCATACTACTTACACAGGATAGTCCCCAGACATCGTAGTATTGTGCTCCTTAACTCATGGTGAAAAGGTAGAGCGATAATGCTTGCTTAGTTGACAAGCTTCACAGTCGAATCTGGCAGAGGTAGACAAATTTAGAAACATTTGATGTACTTTCTCAAAGGATGGATAACCAAGGTGGTGATGCCAAAGCAGGGGATCAATAGAAATCGAGGCAACTTCGGCAAAGTGGGAGGGTGTATCATGATTGTAGAGACCATTCTCATATCTACTACAAATAATCTGATTGGCCTTTTTATCTTGAAAGTAGCAGTGTTGCTTGTCAAATATCAAGCGACACGTTAGATCTTTGCACAGTTTGTTGACATATAAGAGATTTATGGGAAACTCTAGTGCACAATGTACATCTAGTAACTATAGTTGAGAGGTGGACATCATCAAACTGTAGTCACAAGAGAATTGGTACCATTTGCCACCTTTACTGAAGTAGCTCTTCTAGTTGGTTTAGTCTCACATAGAGAACTAATCTTACTAGTAAGATGAGTGGAAGCATTAGAGTCTATGAGCTACCGCTTGACTATAGTTGATGTTAGATTCGCTTGAATGCTAGTAACAGTAGTGAAAGCGACAGGGATAAGGATCGCCCTTGTATGTCACCAATGTATCAATAGTACAAAGCCATCCAAGGCTACAACACATAGATATGATAATAATAGTGGGAGACGATCTCAAGAAGTAGTAGAAGACGATCTCAAGTTGGAGGTGGGAGATGATCCCAAGCAGTAGATAAGAGGGAGTTCAATTCATCATGACTCAGTGAGGTCAACCATTATAGAGCATTTAAGGCCCACCAAAGGTGGAAATCGAGAGTGAATTGCGTGCAACAAGAAATCATATCTGGTGGCAAGGAAACATGAGATTCGGTGGCAATGGGTTCACCAGAGCACCACCAGTGGTTGAAAGGAGTCTCGCTGAATCCTTGCTGGCTAGTAGGGTAGCCAGTAGCATTGATCAGGCCTCAAGACTGGCTACTAAGGGTTGGTTGAGGCAAGATCAGATAGGCCGGGTCGATTTTGACAGTATTTTAGGACAATGGCTGGTGGTGGAGGACTGGTGGTGGCCGATGGAGGGTTACAAGTGGATCGATGGTGGTGTTGCAGGTAAGTACCGGTGGGTGTCTTCTTGGTCAGCAACGAGGACTTCCCTTCTATTTTCTTTCCCCCATTTTTTTTTTTATTTTGACTTGTAGTAGAAAGAAAAGAGATGTGGATCAATGAGGTATTGAACATCAGCTTAGGATCATTGCTTTGATATTATGTTAGAGAAAATAAATCATCTCATTCAAAAAGAAAACCTTAATCTCTCTTATATTAGGAGAGGGGATGCAGAAATTACAAAAAAGTTCACTAAGAAAATAAAAATAACAAGAGACAAAAAATAACATAAAACTAGGATTCTAACAATGCTTATTAAACTAACCACAAACTTGAGTAGAATAAGGATAAAAGTAAGGTGTGAGAAATTGCTTAGTAAATAACTAAACAAAAATGGTAAACAACTTTTCATTTACTCTTATTATCATCATAACTTTTCCATCACCATTCAGCCATTCTCTAATTGTTGGTATGGTTCACTCTCGTCTGATTGCCCACTCTTGGGTTTTATCTTTTCGAACCTATAGAAAAGTGTCTCTTGGCATTATTGTCTTTTAACCATCTGCCATCCATTATTTCTTATCCCATATTTACCCTTTCAATCCAAGTTTCTTTTACATTTCAATTTTCTGGCTTCTACACTTTATCAGGCGTATGCCATACTATAACCCACAAAGTAAGGATTCACGAACTGCTCGGTAGCAGGCTCCTCTGAATTTATTGACGCTAGTATGTCAATAACGCACCACAAGAGGACCCTTTTAAGGGTGTAGTTGTGAAATTCAGGTTGTATTGATGCAGGTCCAGTGCTTCTGGGTTGTACCGATGTAATATCCTATGAAATGGTGAACATCTAATACAAGGCAAGTTCTCTTAAAAAGGAAGACCCAATGTTTACATTTTCTAATAATGGGCAGCCAGTATTGGGCACATGTACTGGTTTAGATAACTTTGACAGGTGCATTGCACTCTGTGTTTTTCTTGTTCAGTAATTACACTATATCAAATGAGATTAGGTGTGCACACGTGTTTGTGGAATTTTATGCTAGTTATCTCTAGTTTAATTTTAGTTTAGAGTTTGTTCGCAATGAAGGCTCACAAAACTCTAAACCCGAAACTACAAACTATCTTGAACATGAGTTTGCTTGATCTTGAGCTTGCTTGATTTGAACTTGCTTCCATGAGATCAATTCTTCTTGAGCATCAATTTCATCTTGATCATTCTTTAGCCTTGAGCATGACCTTCAAAACTTCTATCTATATACGATATACTAAAATGAGGTTCCTCTGCCTTGTCTCTCTCTCTCTCTCACCCCCCACTCTCTACTCTTCTCTCTCCCAATATTTAATGTGTTCCCCCACCCCCCTCCCTTCTGTTCTCCCACGATCTCTCTCTCTCTCTCTCTCTCTCTCTCTCTCTCTCAACGAAAGCTGGTCCCATCCAAAATAGCCTTTATGCTCCAATTGCAACACGCTAGGTTAACCTTTCTGTAATAAGTTAGTTTGGTTAAAACTAACTTTAAAAATCAGATTTACAATTAAAAATGACAAATTTTTGTTTTGAGTTCTTTAGAGAACTCTTGTATTTGGTCTTAACTATTGTATTTAAATGTAGAGTAGTTGATTCAACAATGTATGACAATGGAATTTTGTTTTAAAGGAACTTGACTTTTTTGACCTTAAAGGACCTAAGGGAAAGGTATTTCTTGATCTAAGTACAATACATTTTAAAGAACTATATTGAACATTTAGACTAATGGGAAAAATCATGATCATGATCATGTTGTAATTCGCCACCATAGGAAAACAAGATATAGCCAAAAAGTAAAGAAACGCACATTGCAATGTGCGTCTCCCGATCAAAAAAATACATTGGTGTATTTGGATTTTTAACCGGTGTATGTTTTCCATCGGAACTCTAGTTGAAAATCAAAATATATTAGTTCAAAATGAAAACACACCGATGTATTTTAGCTTTTCTCTAGTGGAAAATGGGTTTTCACTTGATAAGTCGAAAGTGATTTTCACTTGAGTTTTGGGTTTAGGATCTAGGATTTATGATTTTGAATTTAGGATTTATGAAAAATGGTTTTACTTATAAAAAGTGAATTTTCACCTTTGGGTTTAGTGTTTAGTATTTTGGATTTAGGTTCCTTTCTCTCTCTCTCTCTCTCTCAAGACGACATTATTTGTTACTTATTCCTTTTTCTTTTTTTTTTGCTTTAGCTAGGTGATTTCAAACTAGCATATTATTATCCTATTATTTAAGATAGACTACTATTCCCATTTACGTATATTGGATGATTTAATAAATTGTATTATATATATTTTTTGTATTTTCCATCAATAATAATATTATTCCTGCCGCGAAGTGTGGACCTCCCCACTCGTATAAGACTATAATGTGGTTAGCTTAACCAAAAACAAGACCAAACCAGTTTTGTTAACATTGAGCTGAAGCTTCTTGTGTATTTTTCTTATTCCCTTCCACCTTGTGTACTTTTATTATACCCCTCCACCTTTTTGTTTATTTTTTCCCCCTTTTATCTGAAAAGTCATTATTTGCAACCACTTGGGATACTTTTGGCATCTATCAGACAACTATTCCCATTATTGAACTACAAATGACTGTAGGTATATTGGATGATTTAATAAATTGTATTATATATATTTTTTGTATTTTCCATCAATAATAATATTATTCATTATTTGCAACCACTTGTGATACTTTTGATATCTATCAGACTACTATTCCCATTATTGAACTACAAATGACTATACGTATATATATATATTTTGTATTTTCCATCAATAATAATATTATTCTTGCAGCGAAGCGTGGACCTCCCCACTAATATACGATTATAATGAGGTTAGCTTAACCCAAAACAAGACCAAACCAGTTTTGTTTACATCGAGCTGAACCTTGTGTATTTTTCTTATTCCCTTCCACCCTGTGTACCTTTATCATACCCCACAACCTTTTTGTTTATTTTTTCCCCTTTTTATCAGAAAAGTCATTATTTGCAACCACTTGTGATACTTTTGGCATATATCATTGCCAGCTCTTGAATAGGCTCTCTTAGTTATAATGTGCCAGTGTTTCATTTCTTTTGGGGCTATGTGAGTTTTCTAGATCAGACTCTTCTCCATTATACCTTGTATGCTTTATCAGAATTATAATGTTTATACTGCTTTGTGATTTATGATGAACTCTTGTCAAATTATTTTTACATGTGCAGCCCAGAACACCCTCTATTTTGGGCTCGAGGAAGGTCCATTCTTGCTCGTAGTAGACAATCTATCAGAGAACACACAGATGGTGCAGCAACATCAAGGTCATGCTTAAATAAGCCCCCCTCCACCACCACCCCCACCGCCCCACCCCATACCATCTGCTGTTGTAACTTTAGATCAATTTTGTTCTTAGAAGGAAATTTCATTTTTCTATATCTGTTGGTTATTATGCATGCAAACATTGTTAGTATTAATTGCATGTCTGCGTTGATATATTTTCATCTGTGTTCTCTACATATGAAGTTTTTTCTATTGGGCTGTTTAGGACATAGAAATACTATTGTTGTGTTAGTAATAATTGTTAGCGTTGAAATAAAGTGGCCATGTGGACGGTCCACGTGGCACCTTGGTTCATAGGAGTTGGCCAAGGTGGCCTTAGGATTAGGTGTTGAGTTGACTTGCATGCCAAGTTATTTTGTGCCTTTTGTGGCAACTTATTTTAGTTTATTTTGAATTGTTACTTTGTGAGAAAGTTAAGCTACTTTAGAAAAGCAGAAAATAAGGATTAGGAATTTGTATTGATAGAATCCTAATCCCTTCATTGTTGGGATTATTGTTGTGATTGACTCTCTTAACTAGTGAGCAAATCCCTATTTGTTTTCTGAGTCAATATAATAAAATCACATCTTTCCAAGACTTCCTTCTCTCTCTCTCTACCGTCGAGCTATGTCTCTCTCTCTCTCTTCTCTTCTCCACATGCCAGTAGATGGGCCTGCTATGTAGGCCGGCAGGAGGGCCTGTTGCCTCCTATGGTAGCTGGTTGCAATAGAGAAGGGGAGAGAAGAGAGGAGCACTTGGTATTGGAAAAATTAATATTACTAAAAAAATAAATACAAGGGAAGACTCTCTTTTATAGAGAGAACATACCCCTACATACTTGAAAACCAAAGATCTTATCCTTTAAGAAAAGACCTTATCTCTAATAAAGAAAACAAATCTCCTAATAATAAGAAAGACCGGATCTCAAAAAAATCTCCTAAAATAAATTTCTAAAAATAACCAACTTGCATTCTAAGCAAAAACACCCAAAAATAGGTCCTCTTGGACCATGACCGTCGGCCCCTGTTGGACCCATTATTGGCTGCCACGTGGACAGTCCATGTGGCCCTCTGACTGCCATGCGTCTTGTCCACATGGCTCCTCCCTTTGCCATCCTGACACTCCCCCTTAAGTCGAAGGTTGAGAGCCCGATGACTTGGTCTTCAACTTGTGAGGCTATGTGCCCCACCATTCTTCTTTGTCATTATCAAAATTGCCTTGCGGCTTCTCGAAGTCCGCAGCAAGACCAGTTGCAACTTCAGAGGTAGTTGCTTCTTTGGCAACCTCATAGGTGGTGGCAATGGTTGCGTTTTTCTTTCCTTCCTCAACGTGGCAAGGATTTTTTCAAGATCTTACAGTGAAGGAAGTGAGGTCCTTGTCGTGAGATGGGTGGCTAAATTTAGCCCAGCTCGTTTTAGAATCATGATTGTTACACCCACAATGCCGGCATGGAGGAAAAGTGTGACCAAATCCGCGCCCCTTTTCATGCCCAATCCCTTCTTTGGTAGCAACTAAGGCTGTGGTTTCAAATTTGTCTGCAATAGATGTCTCGGCTGGACTTTAGATCTCCAGTTTCTCGAGGTGACTGTAGATCGTCTCGAGATCGACGTCCTCCTCCATAGATAGAATTTGGTCACGAGCAGGTTGATATCGATGGTGAAGCCCCTTGAGAAAGTTGAAGGCTTATCATTTTGCTCGTGACATGGATTGTTTGTTACAACATGTTGGCTCGTAGATGTTGAGTTCCTCGAATAGGCTCTCCATCTTTGCATAGTAAGCATGAATGGACAGATCACTTTGAGTTGTGTTCCAGATGTGCCAATAGGTGTCTGCAAGCTTGGCACATCTGGTCTTCTTTACAAATTACTTCTCGAGGGTATCCTAGATGTCCTTTGTTGTCTCTTTCCATAGCATGCTGGAAGCAATATTAGAATCAACAAAATTCATGAGCCAGTTCATTACCAGATAATTCTCCTACTTCTTGGCTGCATTTTTTGTCTCTAGCGCTTCTTCAAGAAGGATGCGTAGCTTCTCCTGTCCACCAACAAGAATCTTGAATGCACGTGCCTAGAGAACGTAGTTGGAAGAACTAACCAATTTGATTGTGGTTCCGTGCGCGAACATCTTGGTCTCATCGGAAACTTGTATTTCTGAATTCGCCATCATACTCCGAGATAGTTTGAATCGGAAAAGACTTTGGTTTTGATTGGGGGTCGGGAAAGATTTCGGCCTAGTCGGAAAAGACATCGGCTTTTAGAGAAGTTCAGGAAGGATTTCGACCAGAGTTGAGGTTGATGCAGTTCGGTGGTGCAATGCTACACTCATTCCGATTCACACGTGTGGAGATAATAATGGCCCAGAGCATTACTGCTTTGATACCAAGTTGAAAAATATAATAAGTGGAAGCATAAATCAAAACATAAAAGATATTAAGAATGCTTGGGTTTACGTGGAAACCCCACTTACGATGAGCGGGGAGAAAACAAGGGGAGAAGGCCCCGATAGGGCATGTATGTCTATAATTTCTCAAAGAAGAATGAAGAGGTACACTGCCTATTTATAGGCCATCACACACCACAAAGTGTCACAGTAATCGATGTGGGACTAAACTACACACACTCCAACACTCAAGCTGGAGCATGCAATGCTCAGCTTGTACAATACTTAAACGCTACTCCACACAACGGAACATACTCTCGACTGGTCCTTGTCTGCAGGCGGGTATGCTGATGTCGACACATCAGTGAGGGCTAAAGCTGTTGGGTGCTGTAGTTGACAAATGGCCTCTCCTTTGGAGACCTCAACACGTGTTGGTGGCTCCCATTCAGTATCCCTGTAACGGGCCTTCCTTTAAAGGCCTTGAAAGGTGGATCTCCCTCTTGGAGTCCACAAAATTGGATCTCCCATGTGGAATATGAAATGGGTCTTTTCTCTAAGGACCTTGAAATTGAGTTTCCCTCTTGGAGACCTCGAAACTCTGGACCGCCTAGAGTTGTGAATTCTCGCGTGGTGATCTCGAACAAGGGACTCTCTCTTGGAGGATGACTATAATAGGCTTACACTCCTCCTTTCTCCTATACTCGTATGGGAGAAGGAATAAAAATAAGAGAAATACACATATATAGAGAAGAGTTTCTCCCCTCTTCTCTTGAATTCGCTCTCCCTTTTTTTCCAATTTTTTTTTTAAATTTATTTTTTTTCTCTTTTCTTTTCTTTCTTTTCTTTTCACTACATATTTTCGCATTTCCTCACTCTTTTTTCTTTTATTTTTTTGCTGGACTCTTCCTTTCCCACCTTTTCCTTTTGTTAAAGGAGGCTAAACAAACATAAAAGGAAGAAAAACATCAAAATAGGCAAATGACCAGTGTGCCTCTTCTTCTCCTTGCTTCCTACTTTCTCTCTGTAGGGTTCGGAAGAACCCAATGACGCAGCCGCCCCTGCTCCATTTGGCACGCTGCTGCCAACACCCTCGGGATGTTCCCCATGTAGAGCCTCCTTGTCGCCTCAGGCCTTGTGTCGGTCGTCGTGGCCGCAAACGCCTCCACTATTGCCCGAACCACCGTGCCCAACGCTGGGCCTACTTCGCCCACACCGACAGGCGTTAGCACCACCGGTCAGGTCATCTCTAGTCGCTCCACCCACGGAGCTCCACTACCGAGCGTCTTCTGCTGGATGTTCCTCGACCATCAGTGCCTTGTTGGAGTACAGCGGCACCGTTGATGCTTAGGCGTGCAAGGGCATTGCAGTGCCGCCTGATGCGGCCTTCGCGTTGTCGACGCATCACCTCTGCAACCTCGGTGTCGCTGTGTCGCTTAATGCGGCCCTGCAGGCCGCCAGATCATCTCCGCCTTGCCCTCAGAGGCTGCTGATGCACATGCCACCACTACTGACCATTGTGCTGTGGCATGATCGCAGAGGCCCTCCCTGTGTGACCTGTTCGCCATGCATGAGGGGCCATTGGGTGCCTTCTCAGATCTCCTCCCTTTGATCTCCATCATCTCTGAGGCACAACCTTTCTTTCATGTGGTGGTCCACGTTGTGGATCCACACTCAGAACAAAAAAAAACTCTAGCATGGGTTAAACGAGCCTAAGATTCGAGAGGAAAAATAAAATAAACCTAAGAAAGAACTGCTCTAATAGTAAGTTGAAAAATATAATAAGTGGAAGCATAAATTGAAGTATAAAAGATATTAAGAAAGCTTGGATTTACGTGGAAACCCTACTCACGAAAAGCAGGGAGAAAAACATGGGAGAAGGCTCCGATTGGGCATGTGTGTCTATAATTTCACAAAGAAGAATTAAGAGGTACATTGCCTATTTATAGGCCACCACACACCACATAGTCCCACGATAACCGATGTGAGACTAAATTACACACACTCCAACATACTATGTTGGGAATAGTGCAATCTAGAGCGTTTCGTGGGAGAACAGTCCCAAAGTGGGATTGCCCACATGTGTATAGGGAGAGCAGAAGGGGGGGTTGCTGCTGCAAGAGGGGTAGATGCTCTCCTCAGGGCTGGCAGAGGCGGCCGGTAGGGTGGAGGAGACCGGTTTGCAGTAGGCCGATCAATTTGCAGAGGGCTGGCTGCTATGTGTAGACAGTCTTGCTATGTAGGCTGGCAAGAGGGCCTGTTGCCTCCTGTAGTAGCCGGCAGTAGTAGAGAAAGAGAGAGAGGAGAGGAGCACTTGGTATTGGAAAAGTTAATATTGCTAAAAAATTAAATACAAGGGAAAACTTTCTTTTATATAGAGAACATATCCCTACATAGTTGGAAACTAAAGATTTTATCCCTTGAGGAAAGATCTTATTTCTATTAAAGGAAACAAATCTCCTAATAATAGGAAAGACCAAATCTCAACGAAATCTCCTAAAACAAATTTATAAAAATAACCAAATTACATTCTAAGCAAAAACACCCAAAAATAGGTCCTCTTAGACCATGATCATTGGCCCCTCGGCCCATTATTGGATGCCACGTGGATAGTCCACGTGGTCCTTTGACTACCATGTGGCCTGTCCATGTGGCTCCTCCCTTTGCCGTCATAGTAATTTACATCTGCAAACTTTGAGAAACTTCAGTTATTAATCAAAGAACAAACAATTGTGACCACGACTTTTGAGGTTGCCAAAGAATTAATGGCTATAGCAATTGTAAGAGACTTGCAGTTACATCAAAGGATACATTCAAGGAAAATTCGGGAGCATGCGGGGATGCAGATAATCTCTCCAAAGTTAAAGACAAAAATTCAATAAAATAGGAATTTTTTTTTGAAGGCTAGTCTTCACCTCTTTCGGCTTCGACTTGAGGGGGCGTGTTAGAGTTGAAATAAAGTGGCCACATGAATAGTCCAGATGGCACCTTGTCTATGTAGCACTATCCACGTGGCACTGTGGTCCATAGGAGTTGGCCAAGGTGGCCTTAGGCTTAGGTGTTGAGTTGACTTTTATGCCAAGTTATTTTGTCTTTTGTGGAAACTTTGTTTTAGTTTTTTTTGAATTGTTACTTGGTTAGGAAGTTAAGCTATTTTAGGGAAACAATAAATAAGGTTTGGGATTGATAGAATCCTAATCCCTTAATTGTTGGGATTGACTTGCTTTAAATAGAGACCAAATTTCCATTTGTTTTCTTTGAGTCAATATAATACAATCACATCTTTCCAAGATTCCCTCCTCTCTCTCCACCATCGACCTACCTCTCTCTCTCTTTTCACACGCCAACTTTAAAGGAAGAAGGGCATCACCATGCTGCTCGGTACCCACTGTGATCTCATTTCTTTTTTCTCTCACTAAAATAAAGCCCTAGGAAGGAGAGGAGGCCTCCTTCGGTGCTTGCAGTGTCGCCATCGGCCCTAAGGCCACTCGATGGACCTTCCTAGCCTTTCCTCCTTTCTTCCTCGATCGAGGCCTCTTCTTTGATTGGGGGGGAGGGAGGTTCTCTAGCATCCACCCTTGATCTTGCATGGAGGAGGCTACTGCACCGTCGCCAGCCTTGATCGGGCTCCTGTCCAGTCATCAGAAAGAGCAGGTTGTGCCCTCACTTAAGCATTCCGGGGGTTGCTGCACCACTGGAGGGAGGCCCCACCCTTGCAGCATCGTCGCTACCCCTGTAGGTTACCACATCGCCTCTAGCACTACTGATGGCACCTCTTAGCCCCTGTTGGGAGGTCGTGACCCACTGTTGTGGCTATTTTGGTGCATTAGGGCACCAATCTTGATGCTCTGAGTGTCTTATTCTTGCCTGTTGTGTGTTTCTTGGCTCGTGGTTGAAGCTTGATGGCATGTGATGGCTCTTCTAAGGTGACATCAGAGCAGATGTCGGAGATAGGGGCCCTTTTTTTGGCCCTATGGTAAAGTTTGATGAGACCAACTTCGCCCGATGGTCATTGACTTTCTTGATGACCGTAGAGGTTAATCACATGGAGAATGTGTTGGTTCAACTAAGAGCCAATTGAGATGGCTGGAAAAAATGCATCCTAGAAGGTCAATGCCATGGTTCGTGCGTGGATCATGAGTAGTGTTAGCCCCAGGATAGGAGATGAGATCATGTAATATCGGATGATGAAGATGTGGGATAGCCTGCGCAACACCTACTACCACGAGAAAAATTCTGCTAGTCTTTCAGATACACAGTGAGCTTTTCAGACTTTGTTAGGATGGATAGACACTCTCATAGTACTACATTGCCCTGAAGGGCTTTTTGGAGAAGTATAATGCGTGTTGACCTATGTGCACGTGCCCTACTTAGAGAGCATATTGCCTAGAGGCAGCAGTGTTATAGTTTTTGGATGGTCTTGGCCTTGATTATGCTATGGCGAGATCACTAATGCTTACCTTATTAGGGCTTCCTGCAGATGGTCTTGGCTTTGATTATGCTGTGGCGAGATCACAGATGCTTACCTTAGTAGGGCTTCCTACTCTGGAGGAAGCCTATAGTAGGATGACTAGGATCTCTGTTGCTCTTTCTCAGGATGATACTATGGGACAAACTATGACCCTTGCTGCTACCTAGGGTCATGGATGAGGTGCTTTGGCTACCAGAGGATGAGGCCGTTGGCGTGGAGCTGGTGGACGTGTGCCCAAGGCTTGCACATATCTTGGCATGATTGGGCATGTAGATAGTAGTTGCTGGACCAAACATCGTTGTCCACCTATGGCCAACTAGGCTATAGCTCCTACTGAGCAGTCCTCTAACATTGTTACTAGGGCTGAGTATGAGGATATTTTGCAACGCTTTGAAAGGCTATCTTAGGAGACACCATCCTCCTCAGAGATTGTAACTTTTGTCTCTTCATCATGTACAATGGTTGCTTATACTTCTATTATGGGTGTTGATCGTGATACAAACTGGCTAGTGGATTCTGGAGTCTCCAGACATCTTTGTGGAGAGTGTTGTTTCTATCATATTAGATCTGTTCCACCAGGGAGGATAGCATAGGTTGCAGATGGGAGACACTCAAATTACAGGATAGGGGGATGTAGCAGTCACTCTTACCATGAGATTACATGTTCTTGTTCCTGATTTTCCTATCAGTCTCATTTCTGTTAGTAAGATTACTAAGGAGTTGAATTGTCAGGTGATATTTGATGCTTATACTTGTACTTTTCAGGACATCTTGGTGTGGACGATTGGTGGTGGCTGTGAGGAAGGCATTATTGCCTGTCCCGGCATCCTGTTGCTGCTGCTTGCCATGGGGGTGTCATCTTCTCCACTAGATCTGCATACCAGTAGCAGCTACGCATTAGTCACCTTTTGTATCATTCCTAGTATCTCTCTGTTTGCTACTCTTACTTATGATGCTTGTTAGCTGGGCAAGCACCACTGGTGTTCATATCCTGTCAGTCAGAGCCCATGGTCTACAACATTGTTTTCATTGTGTTATGTCAATGTATGGGGGCATAGTCATCTTCCTGATAGGTCATCCGTATTATTTGGTCATAGTTGATGTTTTTTTTCCATCTTTCTTGGTTATTTCTGCTAAAGAATAAATCTAATGGTGGGGGTCTGTTGGAACATTTGTTTTGGAAATAAAAAATTAGTTTGGCATTTCTTTTAAAGTTATATGTTTTAACAATGCTCTTGAGCTTTGCAGCCATCGATTGTCTATTTTCTATAGAGCTCATGGTATTATTCATCAAATGACTTGTCCTTACACGTCCCAATAGAATGGGATTGTTGAGGAAGCATAGACATATTCTTGATGTTGACCATACGTTGGTTATACACCATAGTGTTCCTCTTTGTATTGGGGCGATGCTATTCTTACCGCATGTTATTGATTAATAGAATGCCATCTTTGGCTATTCCTAAATAGATTCCTTTGTAGCTTTTATATCCTGAAGGGCATCTCTTCCTTGTTCCTCATAAGGTTTTTGGGTGTGTGGTTTTTGTTCACATTACTACTCTTGGTCGGGATAAATGTGTACCCCAGGTAGTCAAGTGTATTTTCTTGGGGTATTCCTGATCTTATAAAGGAGATTGCTGCCATGACCCTCTTACTCGTCGGCACTATGTGAATGCAGATGTTACCTTTAATGAGAGAGTTTCCTACTCCACTGTTGGGAGAAGTCTTACTATTGAGGTTGTTGAGGATCCTTTGCTAAGCCCTTCTATCCCTTTAGAGGCTATATCGATCATCGAGTCTCCTCCTGAGGCTTCTACTTCTGAGCTTAATAGGTTTCATGAACCCCCATTTACTTACAAGCTTCCTGTTACCTACAAGTCATGGCAACCACCCCCTCCTCCAATGCCAAATCGTCTGTAGACTTAGGTGAGTGTAGAGGTTTTTCAGATTGATGAAGTTGTGCATAGTCATGATGTATGGCAATTATAGGTAGACGACAATGATCTTGGCCTTTCGATTGCAGTTCAGATGGCACCTAGGAGTTATGCATGGTATCTTGTTTTCCATGTAGTTACTGTTAGGATTGAAAGGAATTAATTCTATTAGAGAGACCCTAAGCCTCTTTATATAGAGAGGCACCGGAGAGGGAATTACAGAAATACCCCTTCACCTTACAACATAACAAAAAGAACCATTACATATAACTCAACTCTCTCCTCAAGTTGGAGCATAGACATCAAACATGCTCAGCTTGTAACAAATATAATGTAATATCTTCTTGGGAAGTGCTTTAGTGAAAATATCTACCTATTGGTCTTCAATGTTGATGTAAGGTATAGAAATCTTAGCTAGGATGGCCTCTTTGATGAAGTGACAGTCCATTTCAATATGTTAGGTCTTCTCACGAAAAATAGGGTTATTTGCAATAAATGTGGCAGCTTTGCTATCACAGTGCATCGGAATAGAATCAGGTACCTTCACTCCAAAGTCTTCCAAAATAGAACGAACCTAGAGTAACTCACAGGTAGTCTAAGACATAACCCTGCATTTTGATTCAACACTCGATCTAGATACTATTGCCTGTTTCTTGCTCCTCCATGTTACAAGATTTCCTTTAACAAATATGTAGTATCCTGCAGTGTACTTATCCTCATGAGCACCTGCATAGTCTGCATCAAAGTATCCATACACATCCAAGTGCCCGTTGTCTTTGAAAAGGAGTCATTTCCTAGGTGCACTTTTCAAGTACTGGAGAATCTGGCAAACACCATCGCAGTGGATTTTTCTTGGTGACTGCATAAATTGGCTCAATCTTGCGACTGCAAAGGTAATATTAGGATGAGTAATAGTCAGATATAAGAGTTTACCAATCACCGTGCGGTATTTGGTGACATCTTGCAGTACTGGACTGTCATCATCTGCAATAGGCAAGGACATGTCCTTGGGCACATATGCCGGTTTGCACCTCAGCATACCCATATCTCTTAGCATGTCAAGAGCATACTTGCGCTGGAAAAGTACAAGTCTTCCAATGTGTTGCACCTCAATACCAAGGAAGTAGTTAACAAGGCCTTGGTAACAAATTGTGATTGTAGCATCTTCTTTGTTTTCTCTATGCCTTGCTTGTCACTGCCAGTCAAAAGTATGTCATTCACATACACCATAAGTAGGATAGAGCCTGCCTGCTTATGCGATGTAAATACAGAATGATCGGCTAATGACTTGATAAAGCCATAATCTTGGACCACCCTGCTGAATCTCTCAAATAAAGCTCTAGGACTTTGTTTTAGTCTATAGATAGGTTTCTTTAGTCTACACACCTTTTAACACTCCCCTTAAGACTTCCTCCTCTAAATCGCCATATAGAAAGGCATTTTTGATATTTAGTTGATCGACGATCCAATGTCGGTTGACAGCAAGAGATAGCAGTATCCGAACAGAATTAAAAACGAGTTATCGAGGAGGTCTCAAAGGAGTCAACCTCGAACGTCTGAGTATATCCTTTGGCCACCAAGTGCGCCTTGTACCGGTCCACAGTACCATCAGGATGGCATTTGAGGGTGAACGCCCATCTACATCCTACAACAGTAGCTCCTGGGGGTAGATTAACAAGGTCCCAAGTACCATGGGACTGTAAAGCTACCATCTCCTCCATTGCTAATATCCAAGACAGATCTAAGAAGGCCTCATGATGATCTCGACGTACCTGCACATTGTCAATGGCTAGGGAAAATTGGCGTCCAACTGTAGACATGCTATCAAGAGACATAAATCGAGACAAAGTATTTGGTACAAGAACGTTGAGCCTTCCTTTGTGTAATAGGAAGGCCCAGAGTAGTGTCCTCAGTAGTAGGGGTTACTTGGTCCTCAGACAAATCATCAGTAGCTGGTGGGGACTGAGCAGAAACACTGGATAATGGTTCATCCACCTGAAGAATATCCTGGGTTCTGCGTTGGAAGTGTTTATGGAAAGTATCCATATTAGGAATCTTAGGACAATACGAAAAGAGACCTCGATCAGGTTGAGAACCCCTAGGTATAGGTGGCTCAGTGGGCTGTGGTGGCACAATAGGTATAGGAAGGGGAACCTTATGTGATCGCTTAGTAGGTTCCTCCCCCTATTTTTTGTAATATGGTATCTCCTCAAAAAAGGTAACGTCAGTAGAAATATAAAATCTCCTTGAAACAAGGTCATAGCATCTCTACCCTTTCTGTGTCTTGAAATAGCCTAGAAGCACACACTTCTTGGACTGAGGAGAATCTTATCCACTTTATGTAAATGGATAAAACACACAACCAAAGACAACAGGAGTTACGGAAAACATATCATTGTCGGGAAATAACAGAGTACTGAGTTTTACTCCCTAAGATAGAGAAGCAAACTCTGCTCACCAGATTAGTAGTAAGAACATCATCCTAAAATTGTGAGGGAACATTCATGTGAAACATGATAGAATGGACTACATCAAGTAAGTGTCGAAGCTTATGTTCAGCAACCCCATTTTGTTGGGAGGTGTGAACGTAAGTAGTATGGTGAACAATACCCAAGGATTTAAAGAGAGCATCATTCCTGGTATTCAAAAATTCCAACCAATTGTCACTCCGAAAAATGTTAACAATAGAAAATTGAGTCTTTATTCCCAAAATAAAATTTTTGTAATATCAAAGACTTTGAATTTTTCTTTCATTATAAAAGCCTACGACATCTGGTATGATTATCCACAAGAATAAGAAAAAATTAAAATCCTCTAACACTCTTGACCCTACAAGGGCTCCAAATATCAGCATGCACAAGAGCAAAAATAGACTCAGCTCTTTTATTATTTGGTGGAAAAGGACTATGGTGTTTGTCTAACTGACAGGCTTCACACCTTAAAGCATCGGGAAATGATAACATAGGAAATTGACGACGTAAAACATGATGACTAAGATGACCAAGTCTCAAGTGCCACTGGAGAATAGTAGTGGTACACATAGCATCAATATTGGAAGGAGCAATGTAGGTAGTAGAGTCTGTTCTGCTTAGGTCTCCACCAATCCTCAACGTCTGGAGGTCTTGCAAGACAAAATACTGATAATGAAAAATAGTTTTGCGTCTCAAATCTTTGCTAATTTGGCTAATAGACATTAAATTAAGTGCAAATTTAGGTGCATGTATGACTTTATAAAGAGGCGAGGTGCTAGAGATGTAGATATTTCCGAGCCTGGTGGCGGGTGACAGAACCCCATCAACCACCTTTACCTGGAAAGGTGTAACAAGGTGCCGAAGAGACAAAAAAGGGGTACCATCACTAGTACTTCTGCAATGTCAGTTAAACCCTAAGCTCCTGTCTGGCTTGTAGATTCCATATTAATCATGAAAAATAGCTCAGCATCTCAAATCTTTGCTAATTTGGCTAATAGACATTAAATTAAGTACAAATTTAGGTGCATATATGACTTTATAAAGAGGCGAGGTGGTAGAGATGTAGATATTTTCGAGCCTAGTGGCGGGTGACAGAACCTCATCAACCACCTTGACCTGGAAAGGTGTAACGAGGTGCCGAACAGATGAAAAGGGGGTACCATCACCAGTAATGTGGGAGGAGGCATTGGAATCTGCAAGCCAGACAGGAGCTTGGGGTTTAACTGACATTGCAGAAGTACTTGCAGACTTCTGAATAGAGGCAGAAGTGGATCTCTGAGATGTAATGAATCGCTCGTAATCAGCTCTGGAAATAGTGATTTGGCTATCATCTTCCTGCACCTGGGTATGCTCCTCTGCAGATACTTATTGGACACGTGGATCCATCCCCTATGGTAATCGTGCTTCACCTAGCATCGATCCACAGTGTGTCCATTCCTGTGATAGTACTCACAAAAGAAAGAACTCCAACCATGACCATGTCCACATGCACTAGCACCATGGGCTTTGCCACCTTTTCCCCTAGAGTTTCTCTTACCACGACCAATAGTAGCCATGGTAGAGGCATGAGTAGTGGGTACAAGATCCAAGGTGGCAAGCCTAGAAAGATGAGCATAGATTTGCTCTGATGTCGGGATCTCGTCCATCGTCATGAACTGATCTTTGATTGCCTTGTACTCGGAGCTAAGACCAGCTAAAAGCTGAATAGAGCGAATAACTTCTCTTTGCTTGTCTATGACAACATTTGTAGAGATAGGATGGTACACATCTTACTTGTTCCATAGATTCCGCATGGTACCATAATATTTTGACAAGGACATGATGCCTTTCCGAAGATGGTGAATATCTTTCACAACATTGTATAGTCTAATAATGTTACTTTTATGAGGATGTATCTCATGAAGTACTTCCTACATTCTCTTGGATGAAGCATGAGCCATCACGTGCTTGGCTATGGTCTGGGCGACGCTGTTGAGAAGGCAAGTAGCAACCCAGTCGTTGTTTGCCTCCCAATCGGTAGACTTAACAACAGGAACAACATCAATCAAGATATACTTCTTCCTGTGAGATCTAACAAACCAGGAGAAAGAGGTGGACCGGAGCAAGAAGTTGGATCTGTCCAACTTAATCGATGTCCCCTGCATGTGAGGGGGAGTGCTTGTGGTAGAGTTCTTCCCCATCAACTCACGGTATCTTTTTGATCCCCCATAATGTACGAAGTCGAGATCCACGAAGAATCACAGCCTTAGGATTTGAAAATCAGATCATGAGATCTGAAGGAATCGGATTTTAGATCAACAGAGTGCCTTCCAACAGAGGTTGCACATGCTAGGGCATAGAAGAAGCCCTAATGGTGCTCTACATAGAGGTAGACTGCTTAGAGAGGCCTTCGTGGCAGTGCTGGGATGGTCGGAGGCTCGGAGCAACAGAGCTGGAGGGCAACCCCACTAGTGGCGGCACTGCCGAGGCTTTGTAGACCCCTGTGAAAGCGCTATGGGGCTCTACGGCAGCGTTGCTGTAGGTCTAGACTTGCGGCGGTGCTGCAGCTGGTCTAGACTTACCTGCGGCAGCGTTGCAGCACTGTAGAGGTTGAGGTGGACCTTAGCGGCGACACTGCGGGCTCGAGAGGGGCCTGCGGTGCTGCTGCTGGTTGTTAGGAGGCTGAGAGGGCCTTGTTGCAGCGTTGCTGCTGGCCGAGGTGGCTGGTGGTGTTGCTTTTGGTGGACTTAGGGTTTTGGTGGGAGGGAGGGGAGGCTAGGGTTTGATGGGATACTAGAGCCCTAGTTTAGGACCGTTGCTCTGATATCATCTTTGGACCGAAAGGAATTAATTTCATTAGAGAGATCCTGGGCCTCTTTATATAGAGAGAGACACTAGAGAGGGAATTACAGGAATAGCCCTTCACCTTACAACATAACAGAAAAGACCCATTACATATAACTCAACAGTTACTATAGAGTTCCTTTGGCGAACATACATGAATTTTTCCAGGTTCTCTCTGCTACTCAGATACTCACGAGTCATTAGCAGACCATGCTTGGTCCAAAGTAGCACCAAGCCATGGAGATGCAGGCTTTGTGATCTCATGGTACTTGGGACCTTATTTTTGTTGCTGTTCGACGCTTCAGTTGTGGGCTGCCGATGGGTGTTTACCCTTAAATACAATCTTGATGGGATGATAGCTAGACACAAAGCTCGTCTAGTGGCAAAAGGGTTCATGCAAATGTATGGTGTGGATTTTGTTAGTACTTTGTCTCTTGTTGCACGACTGCTAACTATTAGCATTTTGATATTTGTTGCTGCACACAAAGATGGCCTCTTCATCAAGTAGATTTCAAAAATGCTTTCCTATATGAGGACTTATAGGAGGAGGTTTATAAGCAACCCCTTGGCTATGAGGTTCAGGGGGAGTGTTTCAGAGTTTGCAGATTGAGGAAGGTTATATATGGTCTTAAGGAGACTCCCTAAGTGTGGTTCTTGAAGCTTTTAGAGGTGGAGGCTGTAGGCTTCAAAAGATCCACACCTGATTATTCCTTGTTTGCTATTACAGGGGGGGTACTATTGTGCTCCTAGTCTATGCTGATTATAGTGTAGGTATTACAAAGGTCAACAAGTGCTTGCCAGGGAGCTTTGTGATGAAGGATATTAAACCATTGAGTTATTTCCTTGGGATAGAAATTGTGTGCAGTAGGAAGGGCATAGTTCTTTCTTAAAGAAAGTATGCTCTTGACTTGGTTCAGGAGACTGGCATGTGAGGATCCATGCTAGCCAAGATTCCCATGGATCCCAAGACTCATCTATACGATGAGAAGTTAGAGGTAGTTGGTAGTAGGCAATGCAGGGGCCTAGCAGGCAACCTCCTGTACCTTACAATCACTAGGCTTGATATTTACCTTGTAGTTGGGAAATTTAGCCAGTTGTTAAATAGACCTACCAAGTAGTACTGGGATACTTTTATGACGGTGCTGAGATACAATTGAGAGAATTAATTGGTTGGTTTAGTGCCACATTGGAAGATGTGGGCTTTGTGTGTGAGTGGTGGCCTATAAATAGGCGTGTACTCTTATATTCCTTCGAGAAGAAATATAGAAATCAAAGCCCTATCGGGGCTTTCCCTCATGATTTTCTCCTTGTTTTTCGTGAGTGGAGTTTTCATGTAAACCTAAGCATTCTTATTGTTTTATTGCTTTTGATATCTTGGTTCCGCTTTATTTCAAAATTCAATTTGGTATCAGAGCAAGTCGCTCTTGGGTTTTATCTTTTGTCTGTATTCGATTCCACTTGTTAGGATTCTTGTGCCTTCGAGATCGAAGGCAAGTTCAAGCTTTGGTGCTGTGGGATTGTGCATCGTGACGGATGTTGATGGAGATCGCTGTGGACACCTCGAGGAAGGCAGATTGGGATCCCCAATGCTATCATGCAAATTGATGGTCAGGGGGCAACACTTTGCGAGGAGAAGAGCAAGGTGGAGTCTCGTACATCTTTTGATGTTTGCTGTTCTAAGTTAAACATGATTGATATATATGCTTCAGCTTGAGGAGGTGTGTTGAGCTCCTTCGGTCGTTTATTGTTCTTTTCATTATTTGCTATTTTCTTGTTTTCTCATGAACATGTCATGCTATTTTCTCAACTCTCTAGGTAGGGTTGAGGAATAAAGTGATTTACTTATTTATTCTAACTATCTTTTTCTTTCAATTTTAGCAAGGTGGGCTGTTAACTTCTCGTTGAGAGAAGGATTTGACTATCACTTTATGGACATGTGCTATATTACATTTCAAATCATTATCACTCCTATAAACATGCATGATAGAAGAATATTGCGTTTCTACTTTCTTTCCGAAAGAAATTTATAAGGCGCATGAATTTCTGAATTTTCCTTTTAACATATACACTTAAGATGCATGGTTACAATCATCATCCAAATATGGAAGATGGTGAAAACCCTTGATGCTCCTTTTTCAACATGAACTGAATAGGCCTATATGAATTGATGCAAAGGGTGCTTTCTTTGACTTTAGAAGGAGAGGACCTGTGATACTTGTCAAGTTGACAAGTTATGTACTTAAAGGATTTTGTACAAAGGTTAATCAAGAACTATTAACAAAGCATCATTGTGGTATGGTGATCAATCAGGGATGATGCCAAGATGGTATAGGTAGCTATTAAGAATTATTTTTGTACTGAGATTTTTATATGGTCTTTGGTTATTTCTATTTTGTGTAGTTAGTGTGTAATTCTCCCAAGAGGTCTCTCTTTATATAAAGGGGCCTTTAGGGTTTCTTATGAATTTAATCACAAAGTTTTCCCTTGAACATGGTATTAGAGTAGCAATTCTAGACCGATGTTCTGATATCCTACCAAATACCTTCTTTAATTTCTTTCTTGTGCAAACTTGAATCCTCGATCTAGAAGGTTCCTTGGTGAATCGATCCCTGAAAGGGGGATTTCTTCATTGTTTGGAGATCTTCTACCTTTGCAAGGGGCATTCTTGCTAAGGGGCATTCTTGCTCCTAATCGTCGTTGACTCTTCATTTGATCACCCCCATAAGGGGATCTCTTCATCCCTTGATTGCTGTCGCCATGGTTTAGGTGGCTATTGCATGTAGTAGGGTCATTAGTTGTGCCTTGCCAACACGTAGTAGCGCTATCGTTACTGTGCTTCATCGCGTAGAACCCTTCCTCGTTGCTGCTACATTGTTCTGACAACAAGCCCCATTGGCCTGGGTGTTGGTACTGCAGTTTTGTGATCGACAGGTACATTGCGGTTGTTCTTATGATTTGAAAATTTTGTTTTAGATTTGGTCTTGTGTTTTATGATCATTGGTATGATATGATTTTTAGCCTTTATGTGCTAGTGTTTATCTTTCTTATAAGGCAGACTGTGATGGGAGGCCTTAATGAAGTTGAAGTTGTTGGTGACTTGATGGGGAACATATCTACTTTGAGTAAGATTTGACGTCAGAGGAGATACCTACACCTGCCCATATCTATGCACATCTTTTTCGGCTCGAGACATCTAATTCTGCTCCAGTTACTAACTCTTCTGCTATGGCTTCTTTTGGTTGTGGTCGTAGAGGCTCCTTAAGCAGGGGGAGATGACCAGCTAAGGGTAGTGGTAGCCATGGATGAGGACGTAGTGGCGTTTTCTGCGTTCACTGTTGCCGCGTTGGTCATACAAGTGATAGATGCTGGGTCAAACATTGTTATTCACATAGGGACAGGCACCACGTGCTCAGTAGGTTTCCTCAGGGTTTGATGAGACCAGCTTTCGGGACAATGGTGTCTTGGCTTCTTAGGTTTCTTAAGTCACTCTTTCTAGGGAGGAGTATGATAGATTGCTGATGTCCTACTCCATTCCTTTCGTTGGAGCTTCCGTTGTCAGAGTAGCAAGTACTACTGCATTGTTTGTGCTAATACATATTAGCTTTTTATTTTTCCTCATTGTAAGGGCTATGATAGTCTTTGCTCCTCAGGGATATTTATGTATTTTTGACTCTACGGCCTTTCTCTATATAAAGAGGGCCTAGGGTTTCTAATGAAATTAACTCTTTTCATCCAATTTGGTATCAGAGCTGGAGAAGGCGTAGCCGATCCAAGGACTCGTGGTGACGCTCTGCAGTAGGTGCTAGCGCTGGCGACATGCTTTAGTCCGGCAGCGGCGACCTCTTCAACGCCGCGGCGACCATCTGCGGCTGCGATAGGCGGCGATTGGCGGTGCAACCACCTGCTGAAGCGACGCACGGGACTTCTGATCTCTGTGCAGCGATCGTGAGGGGCACCTTGCTCTGATCCAGGGACTGCAGTCCCTATTCTTGTTGCGAGGAGGCTAGATCTCTTTGGGGCCTCCTTAGGTGTTCTCCTTGCACGAAAGGGAGGCCAACATCTATCCAAGGAAGCCTCTTATCAACTATGCAGATCTGAATCTGTTGGTTTTTCATATTATTTGATGGTTTCTTAGTCTTAGACGCTTGATCAAGGCTTCTGGATTGCGAAGATAGCTTCAGATGATCAGTCCGAGGTGTCTTCAGGCTCTATTTCGGACACCGGGGTACTCAAGAACCTGTTCTTTGGTCTTGTTAAGTTGGATGAGATCAACTACCTGTGATGGTCCCAGACTTTTCTTATGACCTTTAGGGGTCATAAAAAGAGCCATATACTTACAAATTTGGAGTCTGAGAATAAGACTGGCATAAATGCCAACTGAGATAGTGATAATGCCATGGTTTGTGCATGGCTGATGCAGACAGTTATTCCCCGAATAGGAGACGAGATCATGTATTATACTACAGCAAAGGAGATGTGGGAGTCTTTGCGTGATATCTATTCACACGTCAAGAACTCCACACGATTTTTCCAGGTCTTTTACGACCACGTCTATCTGTGTCAGGAGGGATGCATGCTGTCACAGTATTACTCCTTATGAAGGGAATACTGGAGAGGCACTACTCCTACCTACCAGGGTGTGCCTGTGAGTCCTGGAGGACTTTCAGGAGACAGTTGGTTGTCTCTTTTTTTGACTGGCCTTGGACCTGAATATGTTATAGCCAGAGATCAGATTCTCATTGCTCCTAAGCTTCCTACCTTGGAGGAAGCATATCGTAGACTGAGCAGAGTTGCCGTGCGCACTCTTGCTCCTAACTTTACTGCTCTGTCGTTTGCGTTGGCTGTGATTCCTGGATGTGGCAAGGGTACCACTTATCTTGCACGTGGTCGTGGACGTGGACATTCTTTTGGCACACGCACTAGGATCCCGTGTACTTATTGTGGTAGACTTGGTCACTTTGAGACTACATGTTGGCAGAAGCATGGTTGACCACCTGTGACCAAACAGGCAGCTGAGATCTCGGATTCAGCTCTTCCTACCTCTGATATTAGCTCCTTGAGTACTGAGATTGAAACTTTGCTGCAACGGATTGCTCAGTTGACTCAAGCTTCTTCCTCTCAGACTCCTGACACTGCAGCTATAGTTACCTCTTCAGAGACACCTGCGACTGGTATGCCATCCCTTTTGTCTTCTGGTGAGTGGATGATTGATTTTGGTGCATCAAGCAGCTATGTGGTGACAGAGGCTCTTTCTTTCAGTTAGCACCTGTTACACCTGCCAGGATAGTACAGGTGGTTGATGGGAGACATTCGTCACTTGTTGGCAAGGAAGATGTCTTTCTCTTCTACCTTGAGGCTAGCAGATATTTTGTGTGATTTTCCTTTGAATTTATTGTCTGTTAACATTATCACTAGAGATTTGAATTGCCAAGCTATTTTTGATGCGTCCTCTTGTGTCTTGGAGGACAAGTTCATTGGGAAGACGATTGGTGGAGGGCATGAGGAACATGGGGTTTATCGTCTGAGCTGTACTGCTTTTGCTGCTTCCACTCTTCAGGGCCTTGCTTCTACTGGATCTCTGTAATGGCACCACCGCCTTGGCCATCTGCCATTCATTGCCTCAGACATGTTCTACTGCACATCCCCTCCACTATTGCTTTCACCTGTGATGCTTGTCAGCTTGGCAGGCACTAAAGGGCTAGTTTCTCCAGTTCTTCCTCTGTTTCATCTGTTGCTGCATTTGATCTGATTCATATGGACGTGTGGGGTCCCAGTCGTACTCCTGATCGACTTGGGAATAAATATTATATTATTTTAGTTGATGACTTTTCTCGTGTTTCTTGGATGTTTCTCTTAAAAATAAATCTAATGTGGGGCAAATTATTGAGAACTTTGTCAATGAAATAAAAACTCAGCAGTCGTGTTTGGTGAAATACTTTTGTTTTGATAATGCATTGGAGTTTTGTACTGTGTTTGTGCAGTTTCTTTTCTAGTTGTGGTATTATCCATGAGACAACTTGTCCTCATAGCTCTTAGCAAACTGATGTTGCTGAGAGGAAACATCGTCATATTCTTGATGTTACCCGCACTTTATTGATTCATCATTCGGTCCCATCTCTTTACTGGGGTAATGCTATTTTGACTGCATGTTTTTTGATTAATCGGATGCCTAATGTTGCGTTACATGGACGGATTCCTCTTTAGGTCATGTATCTTAATTGCCCCTTATTTTACGTTACCTCTCGGACTTTTGGTTGTGTTGCTTTTGTCTATTTGTTGGGATCGAGTTGGGATAAACTTGCATCGTGAGCAGTTAAGTGCGTCTTTCCAGGGTATACCTGGACACAAAAAGGGTATCGCTGTTTTGATCCACTTATTTCTTGACACTATTTCTGTGGATGTTACCCTTCATGAGGCTGTACCTTTCTTTTTCGTGATGGCTGTTGAAATGCCTCCTGAGGGTTATATGGTGGTACCTATGCCATATACTCTCATTTGCTTTGGGAGCTTTCCTAAGATTCCTGTCCCTATTATACCACCACTACCTCCTGTTATGCATCCTTTTCCACGCCTGACAGGGCCACTCCAGACATCTGTTCGCCTTCAGTACCTATCAGGGACCCCCACTCTCGGCTTCACCATTGGCTTCTCAGGTGAGTCCTTTAGACATTGACGTATGTTTGCCATGTGATGCTCACAAGGACAGGACATGTGATGTGCCAGGTGATGATCTTGATCTTCCGATAGCCATTTGGAAGCGACCACGGACCTGCACCACTTATCCTACGACAGGGTCACTTGCTACTGACAGTCTAGTTCTTGGATTTGATGGATTCACTCAGGCGTTAGCCACTACGCAGATTCCAGCTACTCATCGTGAGGCCATGCTTGATTCAAAATGGCGGGGAGCCATGGAGGATGAGATGGTCGCTTTTCGAGGCCATGGGACTTGGGAGCTAACTCCGTAATGGTGCTATATTCGTTGGTTGCCAGTGGGTATTTACTGTGAAGTTCAATTTTGATGGTGGTGTTGCTAGGTACAAAGCTTGCCTCGTGGCAAATGTGTTCACCTAGACTTATGTGGTGGATTTTTTTTACACATTCTCACCAGTCGCCAGGCTTCCTACAGTTCGGGTATTGGTTGCAGTGACAATTCAGTTAGATTGACCCTTGCATCAACTAGATGTCAAGAATGCATTCCTTTATGGTGATATTCAAGAGGAAGTCTATATGCAGCAGCCACCTAGCTTTGAGAGTCAGGGGGAGTGTGTATGTTGATTATGGAAGGCTATATTTGGCCTCAAATAGAGTCCTAGAGCCTGGTTTCAGAAGTTGTCACAGGTTGTTGAGGCAGCTGGATTCAGGAGATCAACGGCTGATTTTTCACTCTTTGTCAGGAGGGCTACACGGGTTACTGTGGTACTTGTTTATGTTGATGTTTTGATTATCACAGGGGACGATGAGCAGGGCATTGCTGAGGTCAAGTGCATTCTTGTAGAGTAGTTTGTCATGAAGGACTTTGGGGCTCTACGGTATTTCCTTGGTATTGAGGTTGCTCGCAGTAAGAAGGGTGTGTTCTTGTCTCAGAGGAAGTATGCTTTAGATATCTTGCAGGAGGTTGGTATGCTTGGGGCCAAGGGGGCCATTATTCCAATGGACGCCAAGATACTACTCTATGATGAAGATGCACAGGTGGTGGATAGTAGACAGTATAAGCAGCTTATAGGCAAGCTGCTGTATCTCACTATTACGAGGCCAAATATCTCCTTCGTAGTTGGGGATTGAGTTAGTTCATGGCCAAGCTAACACGTCAGCATTAGAATGCGGCATTGATGGTACTTAGATATATCAAGAAGGCTCCTAGGAAGGGTCTTTTCTTATCCAAGGGTCTTCTATGATGTTGGTTGGCTACTCTGATGCAGACTATGCTGGATGTCATGTGGATCGCAAATCCACTACTAAGTTCTGCACCTTCTTAGCAGGGAATTTGATCACATGGAGGAGTAAGAAACAATGCACAATTGCGAAATCCAGTGTCAGGTCTGAGTACGAATCTATAGCTCAGACGACTACTGAGATGATGTGTATGAGATCCTTATTGATCTACAGGTGCAATTTTTTAGCCCCATGGAGCTTCGATGTGATAATAGAACGGCCACTTTCCTTGCTAATAACCTAGCATTTCACGAGGACAAAGCATGTTGAGGTTGATTGCCACTATATTAGGGACATTATTCAGAAGGGGCTGCTATATACCACTTCGGTTGCACCTGAGGAGCAGATTGCAGATATTTTCTCCAAGCCCTTGGCCAAATCCTCAGTTGATTCTTTTATGTCCAAGTTGAGCATAATAGATATCTATGCTCCAGCTTGAGGGGGAGTGTTAATACATATTAGCTTTTTATTTTTCCTCTCATTGTAAGGGCTATGATAGTCTGTCTCTTAGGGATATTTATATACTTTTGACTCTATGGTCTCTCTCTCTATAAAGAGGGTCTATGGTTTCTAATGAAATTAACTCTTTTCATCCAATTGTTTCGTTGATCACATCCCATGATAGTAGACTCAAGTGCTTCTTCCTATATCATTGGAGATTCTACCTTCATTTTCTTATAGTCCTTTATTAACCCGTTCAATGTGTGGGTGGCTGATGGTGCCCTATCTCCAGTTACAGGGTGAGGAGATATTTTTATTACCGAGTCCTTATCTCTTACTGATGTATTACATGCTTCAAAGTTTTCTTTGAATCTTTTTCCTATTAGGCAGATTACCAAGGCCTTGAATTGTCGAGCAGTGTTATGATTACTTATTTGTCATTTGTTGTTCACATGTGATTTATCTGTACAAGTGTGGCAGCATTTCAACCTTCAAATGGTGGATTATTATGATGCCATCTCAATTTGGAAAAGTTTCAAAGATCATCTTCTCGTAGATATGGCGGGATGGACCAAAGGTGTGGATCTTATTGTGTATTTGGCTTCAACGCAATGGCAAGATCTTCATAAATGAAAGGTGTTGGGTTGAGAATGTAATAAAGATGCTATATATTTTTTTCTGAGTCTTCGCTGCAAAACCTGTAAGTCAATTTTAAACTCTTTTATGAATATATTTGGATGATTACCAGTAATCTTTCTATCTTTCTTTCAAAAAAGAAAATGATTACTTCTTTGTCTTGCAGGATCTTTGGATAATGAGGCAAGTTGGTGGAGAGTTTGAGCGTAATGGCTTTCACTACCTAAGTCTTCCACCTACGCTTTCATCTATTGCTGCCGCCTTTACCACTATTGCTTTTCAGTGGCATATCCGTTTAGTTCACCTGAGTATTCCTGTTCCTTGTCGACAATATCCTAATTTATTGTTTCTTGAGCCTTTTCAGTGTGATGCTTATCAACTTGGTAAGTACTATAGGGTTACCTTTCCCTCTCGTCAGAATAAAAGGGTTGAATTGCCTTTTGATTTAATTAACATAGATTTATGGGACTGTGTTGGATTCGCAATCTTAGCGGTTTTTGATATTTTGTTGTACTCATGGATGATTGTATTAGAGTTACATGGGTCTATTTGTTAAAGTTTGAAACCCCCAACTTATTAAAAATTTATTTTTTTGAAATAAAGACTCAATTTTTTTCTGTTATTTGGATTTTCTGGAGTGATAATGGCCTTGAATTTGTAAATGCTATTTTGGTTGAATTTTTACCTTTTTGGGTGTCATTTACTGGATATGTTGAGTTCATACATTTCAATAAAATGGAATGGTTGAATGTAAGTTGAGACATTTATTTAATATAGCTAGGATTATGGTTGTTCAAATGCATGTGCCTTCTCAGCCTTGGACACAAAAAACACACAAAATAGGCCTCGTTCAACTAAAGCTTGATCGATCTGCAATTGATAGACCAATCATCAAATTGATCGATCAATCATTAAATTTGATCGGTCAAATTGATTTTCTAGCATTCGAAAAATGTTCCGTTTTCACCTATTAATAGGCCTCAAAGCCAGTCCTTTCAAAACGCACAAAAATAAGAAACAAGAAGCCATCACTAGTGGAAAAGAAGAGCATTCACACACTCATTCTTTCAAAGCCTGCATTCTTGGTGCTCTCTCCAATGTTCATCATTCAAAGCATAACGTTTTCTATGCCTTGAAAGAACTCGGTTTGAAACTTTATTTTTGAGGTTCCAAAAGATTAATTGCTGTATTCATTTTATTTCTTTCATTTTATTTATTGGGATCTATTGTATCGGGATTCCAGAGGTTGTTGTGACTTCTATTAGTGGTACAAGAGAAGTGGTTGTAAGAGGTTGTGTCGTCCTCGTTCAATTGGTACGTTAGCGGATTGACTAGCTTTGCCTAATTGGAAAAATCCTCCGTAGTGTTTTTTACTTGTAGGTGTTTCTATTATAAATCATTGTGTATGTTGTAGGATTGTTTTCATTGTCAATTTTTTGGCATATCATTGGATCCAAGTACATGCCAATGAACAAGGAAAAGAGTTAATGAAGAGAAGAAGTGACAAATAATGCTAAAACCATGGATGTACTATTTTGTGCATTAGCAAGAGAGGAATTTGACAAAGTTGCTTCATGCAAAAGTGTATATGAGATATGGAACCTACTCTCTATTATGCACGAAGAAGCCACTAACGAAGAAATAACATGAGATGATTCCAACCCAAGATTGGAATATGATATCGTGGAAGAAAGCCATGAAGATGGAATTACTCATCTATGTTTTATGGTACTAATAGAATCAAGCAAAGAAGCGGTAACTCTGACCTTACTTTAGATGAATTATTTGATGCATATCATGATTTATACAATTTCGCTAAAAAATTAAAGAGAGAAAATAAGGAACTTAAAGATAAGTGCACTAGTTTTGAAAGTGAAAAATTTAGTTTATCTTTAGGTTTAGAAAACAATAAGAGGGAATTAGATGCTATAAGAGTCGTGAATGTAGAGTTCTACGAGAAAGTAGATTTTAAGGAACAATATATTCATTTTGAAGACACTTGATGACCTCAAATATTTTACTAGAACATATGCTGAAAAATATGAGGATGTTAAAAAGAAGAATCAAAAGAAGATTAGGCATGTTTTTTTATATCAAAAGGTCAAAAGAAGAGAGTTCAACGGACCCTCTGACTCAAAAGGAATTAACCACATAAACAGAAGGATATTGGTATCGAAAAAATTTACGGAAAATTATGTTAAGGGAAAGATCAATATGAAAAAATCTATCGAGGTATATCTTTCAAGGAACCAATAATCATTAATTTGGTTTTGGAAGATGGTGGTATCGACAAGATCAATGGATGCCAAATTATTGGTGGAGATCCCCTCCACCTAACTGCAACTATTAGGTATAATTCATACCTTAACAGGCATGATTTCCTAACTTAATCTTTCCTGGTTAGTTAAAATTAATTGAAGATTGAATTAGTTAAATAGGGAGAGAAACTGAGGGAGAAGAATAAAGAAAATCAAACCGTAATAAGGATCATTAATTGAGGGGAGAATCAGGATAACTTTGTAAGTGGCATTTAGATAATACTTTTATTTATGTTGGTTTGTATAACTCTTACTCCGTACCTCCTATTATTTTGATGTAGACATTGTGTAAGACTCATGAATTTCATTATCTCTTTATCATGAGCATGATTAATTTGACATCATGTTATAATTTTACTTGAAAAAGGGGGAAAAAAAAACCAATTTCATTCTTAGAAATTCACTTGTTTAGGTTGATATTAAATTGTGTAATAAATATCCTTTTGTTGATAACAAAAAAAAGGGAGAAAAATATGCATGTTGATAGGGAGAATAATTTGAGTGATTCTTTTTTTTCTTGCATGTATAATTGTAATTTTATTATCATAAACAAGGAGAATGTTGAGACCTCTATTTTGATGAAATAAAATTATGTTTTATTGCGAATTGATTTTTTAGGATCATGCTCGCATAAATTAAGCTAATTTTCTTATGAGTGGATCAAAGTGAAGATTAGAATTAGTTAATTGTAGTTCCTGTATATTTCATGAGTCTAGAATTAGGATCTCAGGATTTTATTTATGTCTTTCTAAGTCAATGTTTTTACAACTAAGGTTAAATTAAAATTGATTACAAAAATATTAGAATTGGTCGATCAAATCAATTACTCGATCAAAATAGGAAGATTGATGGCCAAATTAACCTAATGGTCAAATTTAATTATCTTGTGTGTAGATCGACTAATTAAATATTTGATTATTGATCAACCAGATAAATTGATTGACCAATCATCGAATTGATCGATCAATCATTTAATTTGATTGATTCAAAGGATTTTCTAGCATTCCAAAAATCCTCCATTTTCACCTATAAAAAGGCCTCAAAGCCGACCCTTTCAAAACACACAAAAACGAGAAACAAGAAGCAATTGCCAGTAGAAAAGAGCTTTCACACACCCATTCTTTCAACGCTTGCGTGCTTCGTGCTCTCTCCAACGTTCATCATTCAAAGCATGACGCTTTCTACGCCTCGAAAGAACTCAATTTGAAACTTTATTTTTAAGGTTCCAGATGATTAATTTTTGAATTCATTTTATTTCTTTCATTTCATTTGTTGGGATCCATTGTATCGGGATTCCAGAGGTTGTTGTGACTTCTCTTAGTAGGTAGAAGAGAAGTGGTTGTACCACCCTCGTTCAAGTGGTACATTAGTGGATTAACTAGCTTTGCCTAGTCAGAAAAATCCTGCGTTGGGAGGCTTAGGTAGTGGCTTTTACCTGTAGGGGTTTCCACTATAAATAATTGTGTATATTGTAGGGTTATTTTTGTTGTGCCATATTTTTTATTACGATCGATATCACGCTTGATCTTATGTTGGTGGCCAAGTACGATCCGTGTAAGTCGCACGCCACTCTTTCAAGATGTTCTTACGATAACCTTTCTGATAAATAGGGTGTCTTGGTCTGTCTTGAAGGAGGAGTCCTTATTCTGTGTAGTTGCTTGATCGTGATAATTTTTCTATCACTCTGGTTGTGTTTGGGTATGTTTATTTTGTCCACTTGTTCAAGGTGGATAAGTTATCTCGTAGGTCTGTTAGGTGCATTTTCTTGGGATACTTGCGTACTTTGAAAGGCTACAGATGCTATGACCGTTTGGTGCACAGATTCTATGTTAGTGCGGATGTTACCTTCTGTGAGGATGTTTCCTATTTTTCATGTAGGGTGTGAAGAATTGATGGCGCGTAGGAAAGTCCTTCAAAGTGTCACGTATGGAAGAGAGGCGATGGGGAGAGATGGCGCATGGAGATGTAGAAGGGGAGAGGGGAGTTCTTGAATTGGAAATTATTATTATTGGAACTCAAAAGAAAACAATGGATTTCGTCTCTATTTAAAGAGATTCAATCCTAATTACAATTCAACTAATTTAGGATTTGCTAATTCTATTTCTTAAAACAAACTCAATCAAATCTCAACTATTTGTAGAGGACTGAATCACCAAACCTAATTGAATAAAATAAACATTAAAGCCAAACACACCAAATCAGACCCTAAACCTAACTTCATGCACACACATCCATGCGCAAACTCATGCATGCATATACGTGCCCATCATGGTTCCCATAAATTGCCACGGGGCTTTATTCAACACACTCCAACATGTGCCCTTAAGTTGAACGTTAGAGAGGGTGGAGACTTGCTTGATGTTTTGTGAGCTAGATGCCCCACCACTCTTCATCATTTGCATGTATGTATGTTTCTTAATGTTCATTGAACGCATCTTCTGGTGCAATTGCGAGTGCTTTTGCAACTTCAGTAGTTGTTACTTCTTTGGCAACCTCGAAAGTCGCTATAACCGCAATCGTCTTCTTTTCTTGTTTGAGTAATGCTCAGAGATTCTCTAAATTCGTGAATCGGAACGAGGCTTTCTTTTGGATATGGAGTAGACATATATCCATGTGGAGGCCTTCCATTCTTGTCTAGTATCTCATGGGGATGAATGGTTTGGTTGCAATGTTGGTAAGGTGGGTAAACCCGACTAGAACCATAGCCTCTAACCTCTTCTATGTCCAAAGCCACCCTTAGCAGTGGCTAGAGCAGTTGTGTCTAGCATAACTAGGATAGAATTTCTTGGATCTGCGACCTTGAGTTTCTCGAGACAACTGTAGATAGTCTCGAGGTCAAGATCCTCTTCGATGGCGAAGATTTGGTCATGCGTTGCCTGATATCGAGGGTGGGGACCCCCAAGAAACTTGTATACTTGCCAACATGAACGTGACAATTAGTTCACAATAGGTTGATCCATAGATGCTAAGCTCTTTAAACAGATTCTCCATCTTTGTGAAGTAGAGTCAAGGGGAGAAGTATTTGTCAAGAGGAAGATCCCCTTGACTCTACTTCTAGGTGCATTAATAGATGTTAGTGAGTTTGACGCAACTTGTCTTCTTGGAAAAGCTCTTCTCGACTGCGTCCCACATGCCCTTGGCTGTGTTTTTGTACAACATATTGGTTGTAAGAGAAGGGTCATTAGAATTCATAAGCTAATTCATTACCATGTAATTCTCATTCTCCTACTTCTTTGCCTTTGTTTCCTCACGATTTTCAGGTTCTATGTCCAAGATAGCATGGAGTTTGTTTTATCTACCAATGAAGATCTTGAGGGCTCTTGTCTATAAGATGCAGTTGGATGCATTCAGCAATTTAATAGTCATGCCTTGGATAAACACCTTCTTCATGGTGATTGGGCCTCTGCGCCAATCATAACTACAACTTGTGGAGGTTTCTATGCCGCTTCTCGTATCTCCAGGTGTCAAGTGTTATAGCTTTGTGTTTCTTGGTATGTGAGAGCTTCATGCACCCCCTGAACTTGGACTTTGAGGTCTCTATGCTTCTTCTACATACTAGATTCAACGTCCTATGCTTGGCTCTTCTGGGTGCATGAGGTTAATGTACCTCGAATCATGGTTCGAAATGTCGATTTCGTCGCCGTGCCGATGAAATTCTAAGTGTGCATCTCGTGGGTATGCTGAGGGCACGTTGTGGAAATGTCGAGGGCATGCCAGAAAAAATGACAGTAGTCGATGAGAGCCTCATCATGAGTCATAATTAGCTCATTTTGACCTAATAAAGAAAATAAAAGCTCCAGCTAACTTAGAAGAAGGCTTAATTGGAGGAATAAGTGTTCTGAGAAGAAAACATGAAATAAAGGGTAAAACTGTAATTTTACCATTGCAGTACATAAACAGGATTTCTCAGAGAGAAACATAGGTCAAATGGTCTAAACAAGATAAAAAGTGGGTTGGTTCAATCAGAACTGGGTTTATGTGCAAACAAGGAATTAAATGACATCTTGTAACCCTAAAACATACCCGCTTAATTCAACAAGGGTCCGGTCAGGATAAAAATCAAGTAAACCCTCTAAAATTCATGGAAAAATATCCTCTAGGGTTTAGAACATTCAATTTGGCCTTTGGAACCTAATTTGACCTAGATTGGGGTCCTAGCTCATCAATTGACCTAATTTGGGTTTTTGCGCAAAATGGCCAGTCAAATGTGGTCAAACCTAAAATCTAACTTCACCATTGGATTCCTTAGGTCCAAATTAGGGTTGTACCAAAATTTGGACCTAAGGGGAGATCATCTTGACCTACTTTGCAAATTAGTACACCCAATTACATTTTGGTTCCTATCTTTTGAAAGCCATTGCATAAACCCCCCTAACTTCCTTGCCACTCTTACAAGCAGGTCCCTCCGCCATTATTAGGGAGAAATCCTACTCCGGCGAGGAATAGAGAGGGAATACTTTCTGATTCCTCAGAGATCTCCCAGATTTGGAAGGGAGATTCTCTGAGGAATTCCCTTCCATCTAAACTCAATCCTGATCCCTGATTTGCATTTGGGTACCTAACAGACTTCCATCTCCGGCAAGTCTTCCCGCGCTTGGAAGCTTGTCTTCCAAGCAACGGAGTCCCTGCCTGTGCCTATAAATTAACTCCTAACTCCGGCTGCACCTCCTCAGCTCGACTTGGCCGGAATTCCACCTCGATTTCCTCTTCTCCTCCGGCCAAGGGATCCAGTGAGCTTCGGTTTGCCCCCTCCTCTTCCTCGTCGCTTTGTCACAAAACCAGTGGCAGAGCTGTCCTCCTCATCCTCCTCTGCGTCGCGGAACACCCGCGCGAGCAGCCCTAACCCCGTCGTCGCCGCCCTCTTCCTCCACTGGACGCTTTCTTCTCCGGCGACAGCAGGTACTGCCATCCGCCCTCTCGCCCCCTTCGTCCACTTAGTTAGGTTAGAACTGTTCGTCTCTATCCCCTCTTTCATTTCCCTCATCCTATTTCACTAAACGCTCTTCGACCGCCGCTGTCCACCACCATCTTCCTCATCTCCGGCCACCCTCCGGCGAGACGCCTCCGTCACTCCGCAGCCCAACACGTCTCGCCAACCACCGCATAACCTCTGCCACACTTCACTGAACATCCTCCACTCGTCCACAGACCCTCTACACCACCACAGCTGCCCCCCGACCAAACCCATCCGTCCGGCCACAGAGCGACCTAGGCACACACACTTAGGCCGCCCCGCAGCCTACCACCTACTGCCTCACGGCGAAGGTGCTCCTGTGGTTTGATAGAGCCGCAGGGCCCTTTTTGTGTCAGGCAGGGTTCGAGCTCCAGCCGCCATTAACGGTGACTTGAGGAGGTTGCAAGCTCGTTCCAGGCTGCAGTGCTCCAGGATTCCAGGTCCAGCAAACTCGGGGAGGTCTTGCGCATCCAGTTGTCCCAGCAAGTGGCGTCGAGAGACCTGTAGTTGCTACAATTGGAGGAACGGTCTGCCGCGGGCGTGCGAGAAAGAGCGGTGGAACAATAGTCCCACCTTGGTAAGCAGTAACCTCTTTGAGTACTTTAAATTGATTTTGTGCTATTGGCTGGTTGCCTCCGAGAACACATGGGGTGAGGTCCCTCACCTATACACGCGCCTCGTCTGCAAGCTCATCATGCGGATCTGGTGACCTGACCTATTACCCTCTTGAGCACTCCTCGTGCACCACACCCATGTCGGTGTGCCTGGACTCGGGCGCGCGACCTGACCCGATAACCCGACTCTGGGAGAGCGTTCTGAAGAGTGATATACAGAGAGAGATGCGGGTGTGGGTAGAGGGGTAGGTTTTGCTCTCTTTGGTTTGTGCAGGGAAGGAACTGAAGGAAGCAGGGACTTAGCCATTGCAAGCGAAGGAGAAGAAGGAAGCGAGCTTCGTAGAGGAAAAAGAGAAGGAAAGGCAAGGCAGAGGGAAGGAGCGAAGCCAAAGAGAAGAGGAACTGAAGAAGGAAGAAGAAATAAAGAAAGGGAAAGACAAGCAGAAGAAGAAGAGAAAGCAGAGCCAAGGAAGGAAGAAGACCCGCAGAGAAAAGGAGAAAGAAACTGCAGAAGAGAGGCAAGGCAGAAGACAGAGGAAAATAAGAAGAAAGAAGCAAGGCAAGAGAATTGCAGAGAAGAAACAAGGAAGAAGAAGCACATGGCCAAAGAAGAAAAGAACAGAAGAACATGAACAAGATAGGAGGAAACATCTTTTTAAGACGTCTGATCCCATGATCAGACATCTAAATTCCTTATTTTTGCCACAATTAACTTTTAAACTCATGCATATATATTTTGAATTAAGTTTTGAGTAACTCTAAGTATTCAGTTATATTCTTGAGACTAGTAATAAATTCCAATTGCTCCTTGTGTTCGACCTTGGATACTTAGGTTTTCGAGTAATAAATTTTTATTTGTTAACAACGCTTGATTACTTATACTACGACGTAACTAACTGTTAAAACACGATCAAGCCGCGTTAACAGTAGTCAATTTCAAGAAAATCAAATACTAATTATGTAACAATAAGAGTTTCATCGTGATCATACCTAAGGGTTTAAATATCGATATCATATCAACAACTCAAAAAAGAGATATATCGAGGCCTAAAATTGCTCAAAAAGGCATTGTATGTGTCTTTGTGTGTGTACGCGTGCGTGCTTGTGGGTGTGCGTGTGCGTGGGTGCGTGTGTGCGTGTGTGGGTGTGTTTGTGCGTCATAGACCTACCTTACCCAACCCTAAACACACCAGGAAGTGTACGCGTGTAACCTTACCCCACTACGTCTGGAAGATCGACCCTCAGCCTTGGCAAAATTGACATTTGGTAGCATGCTGCCTATCTCATCGACATGCCGTCGAAATGGTCGGCATGTCATCGACACACCTGTGTTTCGACACCTTACTCGTGTTGTCATGACCCTTTTCCAAAAATGGCCATGTCGATGGCACACCGGTGGCATTTAAAACACTCCCTCAAACTTGACTTGAGCTTGAACTTAGCTTGATGCTTCACCTTTGGCATGGCTCCACGTATTCCATGCACAAAGAGAGTGCGTGGAGAGTGATCTCCTTTCCTTTACATGCATGAGATCAAGGGGCAAGGGGGGTCTGCTTTGATACTGTGTGAGGAATTGATGTCACGTGGGAAAGTTCTCTTTCAAGGTGGCAGAGGTGGAAGAGGGAGTCGGTGGAGAGAGATGGCACGTGGAGATGTAGAAGGGGACGAAGGAGAGGTGTTCTTAGAGTAAAAAATATTGTTATTGGAACTCAAAAGAAAACAAGGGATTTGGTCTCTATTTAAAGAGATTCAATCCCAACTAATTTAGGATTTACCAATCCTATTTTCTGAAACAAACTCAATCAAATCTCTTCAATCGCCAAACCTAATTGAATAAAACAAACATGGGAACAAAATGCCATCCCAAATCCTAAACCTAACTCCACGCATGCATATCCACGCACAAACTTGTGTGCGCAATGGGTGATTAACTTTTGGATAATCACCCTTCGCTTTTTTTTTTTAAAAAAAACTTATTCGCTCGCACATGTGCCCAACATGGGCCCCACAAACTACCACATGGCTTTATTCCACCCACTCCAACATAGGGAAAAGCCTTTACATCCTCATTTGGCTTAGGATATACCTCTTCCTGTGCCTATCGCAATGCCACCAGAGCCTACTATGCCATCCCTTATGCCTACTTGCTCTGAGGCTATATTACCACCACAATCGCTTCCAGTTATTGTTTATGAGCACACCTTTCATCACAAGTTGCCTCCTTAGCTACACTAGGGGGAACCTCTTTCCATTATTCCTACTGCTCCACCCTCTATTGATCCTGCTAAGTCCACTGGAGATGAGGTAATTCCTTCTACAGATGAAACAGACTTGGACCTTTCTATTGCTAATTGAAAGGCCCAACATTCTTGTGCTCGTTATTCTATTTCTCAGCATATATCATGTTACTGCTTGACTGTTTTCTTTTCCTGTGCATAGTCAGTGGGTTTCCTGTCGTCACACGGAGGCTCTTCAACATTTTGCATGGAAAGTAGCCATGGAAGAGGAGACGATAGCTTTGCAGTCCTAACTTACGTGGGACTTGGTGGGCCTATCCCTAGGGGCTATTGTTATGGGGTGTAGGTGAGCGTTTACCTTCAAATATCTACTAGATGTTTCAATTCGACTTGTTGCAAAGATTTATACACAGGCTTATGACATAGACTATTTTGAGACCTTTTCACTTATTGCAAAGTTAAATTCAATCTGCCTAATCTTGTCAATTGTTGACAAGTTAGGTTGGTCAGTCTCTTCGCTTGACAAAAATTCGTTCCTCTTTGGTGATCTTCATGAGGAGGTCTATATGCATTAGCCTCCTGGTTTTGTGACTTTGGGGGAGGGTCAGAAGGTCTACAAATTGAACAAAGTTATTTATGAATTGAAGCATAGCCCAAGGGCTTGGCTTGAGAGGTATAGCAGAGTAGTTTAGGACTTCGGCTTCACACGATCATTTTCAAATCACTCCATGTTTGTGTTGTGTAGACCCACTGGTTCAGTTAGACTTATTGTGCATATGGACGACATTCTTTTGACTGGGAGTGATCACAAAGGCATTGAAGAGACAAAAACCTTTCTACACTTTCAGTTTGTCACTAAGGATTTGGGCATGCTTAGTTACTTTTTGGGCATTGAGGTGCATCATATAGATGGAGGTCTGATGCTTTCATAAAGGAAATATGTGCTTGATATGCTACGCAAAGTAGGAATGATGGGATGCAAGCCTATTGTCATTCCATTTGATCCTGTCATTCATCTTGCTGATTTTGATAGTCCAAATTTGGAGGATGTGATTAGGTACTGTGCGACGGTTGGCAAGTTGCTCTATCTTATAGTTACTAGACCAGACATTGCCTATGTAGTAGGGTGTTTGAGTAAGGTTATGCAGCACATAGAGAGGCTCACTAGGCTGGTGTTTGCTAGGTTCTTAGATATCTAAAGAACTCTCTAGGCAAAGGTCTTTCCTTCCAAGGGCATGACCATCTTAGTGTGTGGGGGTACTCTGATGTAGAATATATCGGGGCTCATGAGCATCGCAGATCTACTCTGGCTATTGTACCTATATTGGTGGCAACCTTGTTACCTGGTGGAGTAAGAAGCAAAATATGATGTCACGTTCCGATGTAAAATTTGAATATCGTGTTATGGCACATACCACTTGTGTGCTACTGTGAATTCGATCCATGCTTCATGACCAATTCTTATCATGGCCGATGCTTTTATTCGGTGTGAACAAGGCTTCTACATTTATTGCAAATAACCTTACCTTGCTTTTCATGAAAGGACCAAGCACATTGAGGTAGACTACCATTTCATTAGAGATGCTGTGATGACTGGGAAACTATCAACTCCATGCATTTCTATCGAAGACTAGGTGGTTGACATTTTTACCAAAGCGCTTCCCAGAAAATGATTGGAGTACTTGTGTTCCAAGTTGAGCTTGTATGATATTTATACTTCAGCTTGAGGGGGAGTATTAAGAGTTATTTTTGTAGTGAGATTTTTATATGGTCATTGGTTATTTTGTATTATGTGGGGTGGTGTGTGTAATTCCTTGAAGAGGTCTCTCTCTCTATAAAGGGATCTCTAGGGTTTCTTATGAATCTAATCACATTTTTGTCTTGAAGAATAGCTACAAGAAAATAGGTGGTGGGGTGGAAGGCTTAGGTAGTAAATGCCATCTTGCTCAAGTTTCCTCCAATCTTCATTGTTTGAAGATCTTACAAGATGAAGAAAGGCTTGTTAAAGATTGCTCGAAGTCCAAGGGTTTAGTGATTTGACTAATAGATAGTATACTCAATGCAAATTTAGGTTCATGCTTGGCATTGGTAAGGGAAAGGCATTTTGTGAGAGTTGTTCTTTTAGGACTAGTGATAGGAGACAAAGAACCTTTGGCAACTGTATATTAAAAGAACTAGAAAAGTGCCGTAAGGACTTAAATTGTAAGGACTTAAAATAGAGAGGCATTATTGGTGATGTGTGAGCAAGTGCTAGAATCTTCCATTTAATTAGAAGCATGTGAGCTAGTAGAGAGTGCATTTTTGCCTAATTGGTAATTGTTAGAATATATAAAAGTGGAATAAAATGGGCGTGAAATTAAAATATCACACAATAAACACTTGGGTTTACGTGCAAACTTCACTACAAAGATTGGGGAGAAAATCACAGGAGAGGGCCCTTAAGGGCTTGATATTTCTATTCTTCTCTCAAGATAAAATGGGGGGATACACTATTCTTTATAGGCAACCCACTCACACACAAACTTGTCCACACACAATTTGAGACTAAAATGGCTCACTTACAACTCTTCACCTCTCAACACTTTCCCTTAAGCTGTAGTGTGGAATGCTCAACTTGTACAAAAGAAATGCTCACTCTACCCAGTAGAACACAACACTTAAATGACTCAACTAATGTGTTGGGTCACTAGTTTCTTTGCATCCTTGTTGTTGCTTGTAGTCGAGTGTAGATCGGAGTCTGGAGATGGATCATTGGAGCTGGCTTTGGTGCCTCTTCCTTCACATTTTGAGAACTCTAAAGAGGGTCACTCTATGGAGAACAAGAAACAGGGCCTCTCTTAAATGGAAACTCAAAGAAAAAGGTCTCTCCCTTGGAGGCCAAGACAATGGTCCTCTCATGTAGGGGCCAAAGGACAGAGTGAATCTTTCATGTGGGGACCTGAAAGAAAGTAGTCTTGTATGGGGTACACAAAGAAGGTTGTCACACTCCACCTTTCTCCTATACTCGTATGGGAGAAAAAATGCATATAGAAGAAATCAAAGAGACGAGCTTGTCCCCTCTCATCACCATCCATTTTCTTCCTTTTTTTCCTTTTTTGTTTTCTTCTTTTTTTTTTCTTTCCCCTTTTCCCTTTCTCTCTCTTTCTTTGTAATGTGAACAAATAAGAGATACCTAAAAGCTTAAAGATGCAAAATAACCTCAAAATCTCTTATCATCTCTTCTTCATTAGGGTTTAAGGAACCGATGCAATCCATGTTGTTGCCCTCTCCCATGGTGATCGTCGGGGCTAAGAAATGGTTCAAGAAGTCGGTATGTAATCGGTTGAGTCACCGTGTAGAAAGTATGTGGTATTCAGACGAATATGCAGACAGGTATGTCGTTTTGCATCTTTTTATTTAAAAATATAAAATAGTTAGTTAATTTTTTAAAATTTGTGTTATATACAATGTTATAATTATGCAAATGTTTCAAGTAGTATAGTAAAAGAAAAAGCTAATACTTATTTTTAATTACTATACAACATAGAATATAAAAGATTTGATATCTTGAAAAAAGAAAATGTAGAGATTAGAATTCAGATGTTCATTTAAACAAATATAAAATAATAGCCAATAGTGTTCATCCAAAATAGTGCCCCACTACTAAAAAACTAGTTATGATAAAAAATTGAACACTCAAAATATTTATCCAAACAAGCACTTGACTGAAAGCTTAAAACTTTCGTTTTGAATCAGATCCATCTTCAAAATCTGACTGGGATATCATCTTCGTCATCAGTCTCCTTATCTGATGGAAATTCTTCTTCATCTAAGCTTTGCAACGTTGTTGAAGGACGTGCAAGCCTTTGACTTTTGTTTTGCAACAATTCTTTTGCACCACTTCACCAATTAAATTCCATGTCAAACTTGTTCCTTCAAACACCTCTTACTCTCCTTCGCCGCCTTCTAGCCAATCCCTACATGAGCTCTATCCTCTATGGCTAAGGGATCTTTTTCCTTAAGTTGATGCTCTCGCAACTTGGAATTGAACTTGACATATACTAAGTCATTCATTCATTTATGTTCAAGTTTGTTCCTTTTTTTTGTATAGACCTGCAATTTATTTATTTATTAAGTAAATAGTGACACCAATATAGAGTGTAATCCAACTATTAATTAATGATGATAATGTTTAACATTACCACCTTCAAAGAACTCCAATTCCTTTTGCACCCTGATGTCAAGTTTAGGATTTTCAAAGCCATCTTTTTCAGATGAGGTGTCTCCAACCCATATAACGATCACTAATTAGTTGCATCATATAATTAACTTAATGAATTAACCATACCTAAGTTGCTTTCTCATAAATGAATAAATTTTAATGAGTAATGAATACATGCATTGAAGTCATCATTATTTATAAGTTTTTTGTCTCACAGCAAGTGGTTTACCAAATGTGCACGCACTCTTTTTATAAATATTCAACTCCTTCCTTGTGATGAGGTCTTGAATTTTAATATCAAGATAGAAACTTTCCATGCCCTCCAAGAAGTTATTCGTCGCAGTACCTCTCTTCTTAATCATATCTTTATCTCGATAATAGTAATATGGATTGAGGTGGTAGGCAGCTAGGTAAAGGAGAGAATCAAGCCTCCCTTTTGACTTTGAAATAATGGCATCAATGAATGGCTTGGATTGTACTTCAACGTCTTTAAATATGGCCTTTATATCTTTCTTGGCATTCTCAATGCCACCATATACAAAACCCATTGAGGGCTTTCGATCCCCATCAACAATGTGTAAAAGATGAACCAAGGGAGAGAAGACTTTCAAGGTCAAAGTCGCTTGTTCTGGACCACTTGCATGCTGTTCACTCATCGGAAGAAAACATCATTCTCAACTTTGCCTTCTTGTCCAAAACACTTTGTAAAGTGAGAAAAGTTGTTGCAAATCTCGTTTGACCAGGTCTCACGATGTCGTGTGTGAATTGCCTTATCATGTTCAATGTGTTTGCTTGACTGTAAATGAAGGTTGTCAATTCTTTTGCCTTAACAATGTTCTTCACCTTTGGTTCTTTACCAATTTCTTCAAGCATTGAATCAATGCAATGAGCAGCACATGACGTCCAATATATACTAGGATATTTGGTCTTGAGTAGTCTTCCTACTGCCAAATTTGTCGAGGCATTGTCCGTGACAACTTGAATCAATTATCGGGGTCAACTTCTTCAACACATTTATCAACCAAAGAGTAAATATACTCTGCAATATGTGATTCGGTGGAGGCATCCACAAACTTTAGGAAACTTGTGCCTAGCTGGCAATTCACATAAAAATTCTTGAAGCTTCTACCCCTCATGTTTGTCCATGCATCTGTCATAATTGTGCATCCATCCCTCTTCCATTACTTCCTATGACTTTCTAGATTCTTCTTGGTATCATTTACTTCATCTTGCAATAATATCTTCATGAGGTCATAATAAGGGGGCTAATATCCCCTACCATACTGCCCAATTGCTTCACACATACGAAGGAAAGTCAGGTGGGTGACTATATTGAAAGAGTTGTCACAGTCATAAAAGAACTTCGCCACAAATTTGTTGATTTGTGCTCTCTCTTCCTTGGCAAATGCATCTTTGATTATGGTTTTATGCATACCACAATCCTTAGTGGTTTCTGACATTCGTGGCCTTTTACTATCCCTCTCAACATCTATTGAGGTTAGTTTGTTTTAATTACCACTTCATCTCGCATTTCTTGAATAGCTGCAGCTTTGTTTTGCTTCTTTGAAGTTTGCTGCAACTTATCTTTTATAACTTTTTGAACTTTAGGGTCAAAGTTTGGACAGGGTGTGACATTTCCTTTGATATGGGTAAGATGTTGTTTCATTCTATTTATCCCTCCCTTCACCACCTTGCCATAAAGTCGGTATGCGACTGTATTGAGGTTTGTCTTCACTTGAATATAAGCATATTTCCAACCTAGATCATTAAATCCTTGTGGAACATAAAATGACATACTTGTTGTGAATGCACTATCAGAAGTTGGTTGACTTAGTGACTTGGCCATTGATCCTATCAAAATCAGACTAAATAAAAAATAAAGCCTAAAATCAGCCATTGATCTTGTATAAAATCAGACTAATGGCCATCAAACCCTAAAATGCAAACATTAACATACTGAGAAACATTAACACATTGTTTTACAGTAGACCAAATAAAAAATAAAAAATCAGAGAGAGCGGAGCAACAATGTTACCCAAAAATCGTGAGTCTCATGGTGAGACACAAAGAGATACCAAAATCAGAGAGGGTGATGGCAATGTGGGGGCCTTCCTCACTCACCAGCGTCATCGCTCCCCTTCTTCTGAGTCTGAGTGGCGATGGCAGGTGGTAGCGTGGGGAATCTAGGATTGACGATGGAAGCTTTGGGTTGTGGGCGATCAGAGATGGGAGAGGGGTTTAAGGCGTTGGGGTTTAGGCAAGAACGACTCCCATTGTCGCGACTTGCAACTCGTAGATGGGAATGTGGGATCGAGACGGTGTTGTTCTCGATGTGTTGGGTTGGGGATATTTGGGTGACATTTTATTAGGATATCCAAGAAGTTTTATTTTTCATGTGGGTTTTTTTTGAAAAGACACCGTCGGTTGATCTATCTCAAAAGCGGGTGACTAGGTGGCCGAGTAAACGCTTACTCGGTCTGCTTACTCGCCCAGACCTGCTTATAGCATCTCATGGCATTACATGGTTCAGGGAGGATTTGCTGACGACTATGCGGCCACCTACTTGGCCTAGGCGACCGACTTCCTGAACACTAGGGTGAGATATGGATCTATAGCAGAAGGCACAAGGGGTTCGCGGAGGAGGTGATGAAGAGGTTGTAGGACGTTCTTGTGATTGCACGCGAGGTCATTGTTGATGTCTTTGCTGGATCTCTTTTTGAAGTGTTGGTGTTGACTTTGAGTGTTGCTGTAGGCCTCTTCTTGACCTGGAAACGGCAGTGGTGTCCTTTGAGTGTCTCTAACAACCTTGCATGCTTCCCTTGAGCGTCTCCTGAGGTTGAAACCTCTGCTTGAGGTTTTGCAAGGCATTTGCGATGCCATGTGATGTGCCTTCTTTTTGCTGCTGTTGGGTTGCTACCTCTTCGTTGCTGTTGACCTTTGCCATGGTGGTGGCATCTCCAACCGCAAGCTCTTCATTGTCTTCACCAATGCCTCTCACTCTGAATTTAGATATTAAGAGATTAGGGTTCCGGTCTTCTCACTCTAGTTCTAATGCAAAAAATAGAGAAAGAACCCTAATAGCATGAATAGTTGAACAAAAAAGTCCCTGGAATGACTTGCCCTGAAACCATGTAAGAATATATAAAAGTGGAATACAATAGGCATGAAATCAAACATCATAGAACAAACACCTGGGTTTGCGAGGAAACCCCACTACAAAGAGCATGGAGAAAACCATCGGATAAGGTCCTTAAGGGCTTGATATTTCTATTTTTCTTTCTCAAGATAAAATGGGGGGATATAATGGCCTTTTATAGGCAATCCACTCATACACAAACTTGTCCACATACAATGTGGGACTGAAATGGCCTACTTACAACTCTTCACATCTCAACAATGACACTTGGAGCCTTTGGCCTCCTTTAATTATTATTAGGGGGGGTAACATCCGTTGTTAACCTCTCCTTTACTTCTCAAAAAAATTATTGCCTAATTGGTTAACAACTGTTGCAGTGGAATAAGGCACTGGGGGTAATGTGTCAACGACATTCTCTAGAGAGGTGCAAATCGTGCCTGCCATAGTTCTTTCTAGAAATAGTTTCTTCTGTTGAATCTTGTGCATCACCAGCTGCTTCAGTTCATTTTGAGGGCTGAACACTTGGTAGGGTATCCATGCTTGGCCTAACAATGCTTAAAAGAATGATTTATCCTATAACAATGATGACAGAACACGTTGCCTTATCCATGACCATGGCTGGTACTAGTGGGTTAGCATCCTCTCCCCCTTCCTAGAGAGATCCCTCTATTACGACCTCTCAGCATAATAATGGGAGAAGAATCTAATTCTTACTAAATCAGATGCCTTGAGTCTGTACAAGTAAGCATAAGCCTGTGTTGCTGTAGGTCTCCTAATTGTCCTAGATTTATACTTTGGTTCATAGATTGGGTAGCCTCTCATTGCTTTGTCATCTCCATCATCAATTGTCACTGCTTTCTCGCTATCATTGCAAGAAATTGTGTGAATGAGTCTTATGCAAGACTTCACTCATTTGTTTTTGCAGATGAACATGACATAACTTGCAAGCTATTGATTTCTTTCTACTATTCAATATGCAAGTTGCTATTTGGTGGTTATTTGCTCTGTACACCATTATCTTCTACTTGGTTCATTGTTTAGAAGGTTGTATTTCCTCTTGTTAAACCCTACAAATTGTCCAAACAGGGCGGACCAGAGAAGCAAATTGTTACCATCAAGCTTTATAGAGGTATGCCTATGAAAAGAGGTGTTTCTGTAGGTTGGACGGTCCAACAGTTAATTGAGATGTCTTTGATGTTAGCACACTACTTGTACGATCTAATGAATTCAGTAACAGAAAGATTAATTTAGTCACATGATCTACAAAACATCAAGACCTAAGATCGTCATTCTTTAGAGCATTAAGAATGGAGACTCGTGTCTTGAATAAGCCCAAAAAATGGCAACCAAGGTCAGTAGAGCCATTATAGAGATTGGGCAATGCCTCGTGTAAGTTGCTGATAGTTGGATGACTACCAAACCATTTGATGGTCAGCTTGACAATCACTCTTAGAGGGAGCAATAGCAAAGTGATTGTTGTCAGTGATGTTAGGCTTGGCTGGTTGTGCTGAGTTTGAAACTAATTAACAGCATTGGTGGGGTGGTGCGGGCAAGGCTGTTGGTAGCACTGATTGTTGTGGCAAGTGGTAGTAGGGTTCTTTGTGGATGGCTAGGTTCTTGTCGTTAGTTGAGAAGGAAACAAAGAAAAAAGGAAGGATAAAAAACTGAAGGAAAAAGGAAAGAAGGGGAGAAAAGAACGGAAAAACATGAAAAAAACTGGTAGGTACAAGCACAAAGAGCCTAAGGCTCACCCTGCTGTGATACCAAGCTAAAAGATGGATTGATTAACAACTGGAAATCCTATGTTCCTTTATATAATCAGACACAGGGGAAGAATATCAAATGAGTCCACATATTAAAAAAATCAACAATAATCTTTGAAATTTAAGCATTTTTCTTAGATAATTTTTGTCGTTACGAGGAATCGATGCAATAACAATGATGTTTATTTTCTCTGTCAAACTAAGTTAAGTCTTGTTCATTTAGTTGTTGTAATCAATGACTCATAGGCTGAAATTTCGGCTGCAGGTCAGTTGGTGCATCAACAACTGAGCCTCTCAGGATAAGGCGTAGGAGCATTAGTATTGCCCCTGAAATTGGCGATGATATTGTAAGGTAATTGCTTACTATGAACATACCTCTTTGGTTGGGTCAGGATAATGTGGTTCTTTTCCTCCATACAAACATTTGGAGCTGTATCTTGTACTTTGCTTGAATTTCTTCACTATGTACTGTTATGAGTCTTCCATGGTTTAGATCCTTGATTAACTTAGTGATCATTTCTCTGTTAAGAATTTATTACGTAATACTGTGTGCCAAGTACCTGAACTTATTAAATCATATGGGTGGAGCTTGTATTCTTCCCTTGATCCATTGTACTAACTATTAATAGTAATTGTACAACTAGATTGGTTTTTATTTTGGTTGCAATGGAAATTATTTGTGTTGGGAGAGATGAGTACTTGGAGCTTGTGTCAATGGATTATGTGAAGATCCAATTGTGTAGATTTGTCCCACTTTGTGTAATTGGAAGTTTGAGAGTTGTGTTCTGACCTATATACATGTGTTTTGTACCCCTTGTTCTTTGAGAAGTTATAGTTGAAAAGTCAACCAATACAAGTGCTTGTGATGCTTCACCTCTCTTCTTGGGAGGGATTTTGCACATACATCAGAGTTTCCTTGATGCTCTTGATGCTTTGTTTTGTTTATCTTTTATTTTTAAATAATATCAGTGCACGTTTATTTTTATGGCATCTTTGTCAAAGTTTGTGTTGTCACTAGGGCAATGATTCATGCTCTTCTTGAGAAAGATGCTTTCTTGCTTATCTAAATGGTAGCGTTCTTGGTCCTGCTATATATCCTTATAGGGATATAAGAATTCTTTTTCGACTATCAAAGAGATTTCATTGGCTCTATTCACGTTGATCGGTAAATCAAAGGTTGTAGCTTTTGTTGATCGTGAAATCGAAAGATGCAACATCAAGTTTTGGAGGAATAGGAAGCACAAGTTACTTGCCATGTAGGTAAGAAATGGATGGGATCATCTAGTGTTATATGGTATAAGAGGGTTCCTTTGAAAGTCAAAGATAAGTACTAGCTGCTATCGAGCAGCTGTAAGACCTATCATGCTATATGGTTTTGAATGTTGGATCGCTAACTATATGTAAGTGCAAAAGATGTTTGTGGCAGAAATAAAAATGTTAAGATGGATGTGTGGTCATACAAGGTATTATTTGAGAAAATGTTGGGGTGGCACCAATAAAGATAAAATGAGAGACATGTCTAAGGTGATTTGAACATTTGTAGAGAAAGCCACTAAATGCCCTAGCGGGGTTGTGAGGAGTTGTGGGTTGAGCTTGCTAATAGGGAGTGAGGAAGACCAAAGAAGTGTTGGAAGAAAAGTATTAAATATGACTTCAATTACTTCAATTTAAGTTTAGAAATGACTCGAAATAGATCTGAGTGGAGGTAAAGAAATCCATATAGCAGATCCACTTAGTGTGGGAGAAGGCTTGGTTGTTGGTGTTGTAGAGAGCACAAGTTACTCTTTGATCATTGGTTTTTCTTTGATATTCATGGCAACAATCTGGGGAGTTGATTCTGTTATCCTTCTTTTCAAATCTTTTTCGTTGACTGAAGCCTTGATATATTACAAACTTTTTGGTCACAGTGCTTCAACAAGTCCTTGCATGACTAAAGAAGTCCTACGATTAATGAAGAAAGGAGAATGGAGACTTATGTTCTTCAGTAACTTGATTTCCTGATGAAGCATATGCAATTTTCTTACATGGTATCATCATCTATTTTAGCTCAAGATATCTTGTTCTTTTTTTTTTTTTGGATGAAGTGCAAATAAGGTTTTCCAAGAGGGGAATATAACCCAAATTTGTTGAGATGGAGGGAGATTGCATTTTGAGATGTTCGAAGTGTAATCAAATTTTGCTCCTGATATTGTGTGATGGATTTGCAAGGAGGCTACTCTCACCTCTTGGATCAACGATCTCCTCTCCTCTCGTCAAGTACTCTCCAATTCCATTTGTTGAGAATTGACGTGGAAGCGGAGCATCGAGACTCCCATATGTAGGAAAACAACCCAAACAAGGGGATGTCAATGTACGGAGAGGGAGAGCAGTGTGTGATTGCTCTAACTTCAGCCTGCAATGGTTCGGCCAGTCTGATGGGGATCGATCTGACCACGGAGAACCAGCTGCAGGGTGTGGCCGGTCCTGTGGACCAAAGAGAAGGTTCTGCAGACCGATTTACAGGGGCAGGAGATTTGGCTAGTCTACCATGTGCAACCGGCCTGCAGCAGGCCAAGGATCGGCTGGAGATTTGCTGGTGGCCGGCTGAGAGGCCTCTTGCCTCTATGGGTGGCCGGCTGTACTTGGAAGAAGAGAGAGGGAGGAGAGGAGCACCATAATTGGAAGAATTAACTTTGTTGCTCAAAGAAAACATATGGGAAGGTTTTCTATTTTATAGAGAGTACATATCCCCTAAAAATAGTAAACAAATATTCCTATTTCTAAAGATAAGATCTTTTCTCATATGGAAAGATATTTTCTCTTAACTAAAATAAATCCCAAACATATTTCTAACAAAACTACTTTACTAAATATATAAATGCAGCAAACTTGGTCTAAAGGACCCCTTGCCGCCAGCCTGGATGGTTGTTGCTGCTGCTGCCACATGGCACTACCATGTGGCCTGATGTGGCATGTGGCAGTGTCCACGTGGCATCTGCTCTGATTCCCAACACTCCCCCTCAAGTCGGAGGTCGGGAGGTTGATGACTTGCTGAAATTGATGCATTGTTCTTCTTCTTGAGATTTTTGAAGATGATCTTCGTGCCTCTTCTTCTACGCTTGAGAGTCGAGCTCATCTTTGTGTTCCTCGATGTGTCAGAAAGTTCTATGTGTCTCCTCGAGAAGTATGGTGCCTTGCTCCTGAGCTAGCAAAGACCTTCGGCTTTTCCTTGAGCCAAGGTCACCAAGAGAAAGTAGAGAAGTTGATGCATTCTTGGTGCTCTTCTTGAGTCTACACTTTGCCTCTTCTGATAAATCTCCTCTTCAAATTTCCTCTCCTTAATGGTTATCTCGGTGACAACCACCTCGCTCTCTTGAGTCAAGTTCGTCTTTCTTGATCGTCAATTATGCCTCCACCATCTTAACCGTGTAAGTCGCCAGTTTTGACCGCGTAAGGCGCTGGTCTTGTCCCTCCTTTACTGTGTAAGGCGTCAGCGTTGAGGAGGAATTTCTCTGGAGTCATATGGCTCTATCGCGTGATCTTGGACTATGCGAATGATGAGTCTAGATATCTGCTCTGATACCATGTTGTGAATTGGCATGGAGGCGAAGTGTGCAGACTCCCGTACTTAGGAAAATGGCCCAAACAAGGGGTTAACGCATGGAGAGGGAGAGCAGTGTGTGACCGCTCTGACTTTGACCTGCAGTGGTTCAGCCGGTCTAATGGGGACCGGTCTGACGATGGAGAAGTGGCTGTAGGGTGCAGCTGATCCTGTGGACCAAAGAGAAGGTCCTGCAGGGGCTGGAACCGGTCTGTTGTGTGCAGACCGGTCTGTAGGGGTAGGAGATGTGGCCGATTTGGTGTGGATCGGCCTGCAGCAGGCCAAGGACCGGTTGGAGATCTGCTGGTGGTTGGCTGAGAGGCCTCCTGCCTTTATGGGTGGCTGGCTGTACTTGGAAGAAGAGAGAGAGAGAGAGAGGAGAATAGAGGAGCACTATAATTGGGAGAATTAACTTTGTTGCTAAAAGAAAACATTTGGGAAGGCCCTATATTTTATGGAAAGTACATATCCCCTAAAAATAGCAAACAAATATTCCCATTTCTAGAGAGTATCTTTTCTCATATGGAAAGATCTTTTCTCGTATGAAAAGATCTTATCTCTTAACTAAAACAAATCCCAAACATATTTCGAACAAAACTAATTTACTAATTATAGAAAAGCACCAACCTTGGTCCAAAGGACCCCTTGCCGCCATCCTGGGTGGTTGCTGCTGCTGTTACCACGTGGCACTGCCACGTGGCCTGATGTGGCACGTGGCAGTTTTTTTTAAGTGTCACGTGGCTTGATGTGGCATGTGGCAGTGTCAACATGGCGTCTTCTTTGATCCCAACACCATTCAGAACACCCTTTCCCTATTTCAAACATGTGGAAAAAATTGGTATTGAGTTGCTCATCACTCTTTTAAATTTGATACTCTTTTGGTTGTCCACTTTTTAATACTTGAAATCCATTTCAAACCTGAAAACATGCATGTTGTGGCCATCGGTTTCTTGTTCCATTATTTGGTTGCTTCAACTTTGTTGGTCATGCGTGTCAAGACATGTTTGGACTTGATAGTCATATCTTCAATCCCTCGATGTTGGCTCTGAATATTTGGTTAACACAATTCAATGTTTTAGAAAGATGGAAGATTTCTTTTTCCTTTTTGAGAAAAAAAGGATTACTATTGGCACTCAGTAATCATACAAAAGTTCATTCAATCAAAAAAGTGGAATGGACTTACAGATTGCTCAGTCACAACTCATAATGAAAAGACACCTCTCTTACATTTTCAAACCACGCCTTCTCCCTCCTAAAAATGGAAGCATTCCACTACAACTAAATCGACTAGAGTGCTGCTATAGCTTTCACCTAGCCTGTCATATCCACATGCACCAAATTGCAGAAGGAGCCTCGCTAAGCTGCGAAGGATGACATATCAGCCCTCTGAATGTAACATTTCGCCTAGACGTCCACAGAGAAGTTGCACTTGGAAAAAAGATGTTCCAAGTTTTTTGTTGTCGAGCCACACAGAATATAGCCTAAAATATCATCAACAACCCATCTGGCCCTAGAGGCTTTCATCACTGGCTTCTCTCTCTTGAACAACCATAAGAAGACTTTAACCTTTAGAGGAAAATAGGCAACTTCCAAATAGTTAAATAATCTAAACAATGCGAAAGCAATGATATTAAAGCATATAAACAATCACAAAATACTTGGGTTTACGTGGAAACCCCACTCACATGGAGCGGGGAGAAAACCACGGGAGAAGTGCCATATGGGCATGATTTCCCTGTATTTCTTCTTAAAGTAAAATGGGAGTACATGCCTATTTATAGGTCATCACACACACACAAGGTGCATACTTTCCAATGTGACACTAAATAATCACATAATGCTCTCAACACTCCCCATCAAGTTGGAGCATGGAATGCTCAGCTTGTAACACAAAGAAACCCACTCTACACAGGCGGGAACATAGGATGGAGCTGCTGAAAATATTGTGGTTGTCTCTGAAGATCTGGTGCTGATGGTTTCCCGTTTAGTATCCCTGGAGTGGTGTTGAAAGTGGATCTTCCTCTGAAGATCTTGAAGGTGGATCTCCTTCTCTGGAGTCCACGAAATTGGATCTCTCACATAGAAATCTAAAATGAGTCCTTCCTCTGAGGATCTTGAATCTTTGGACCTCCCATAGTTGGGTTTCTCATGTGGAATCCATGAACAAATGGGACTCCCAAGCAGAGGTGACTACAACAAGCTCTCCCACTCCCCCTTTTTCCCATACTCGTATGGGAGAAAAAATAATGACGAGAAGAAAATAAAACATTAAAGACTGGAGGACTTCTCCACATCTTATCTCAAACACGAACTTCATTTTTTTTTATCATCATTTTTTTTCTCTTTTTTTAAAATTTTCTCTCTATCTTTTCCTTTTTTTCTTTTTTCTTTTTTTCTTTTCTTGACTCCACGTCATTTTATTCTTTTTTTTTCCTCTTTTCTTCTTTCCCTCATTTAAATAAGGCTAATCAAAACAAAATAACCAACAGACACCTTAGGATTCGGAGAGAACCCAACGACAACAAACCAGCCACCACCCCTCATGCTGCTGCATGCCACCGCACGGTGCCTTCCATCGTCGACAGCCATCATTGCTACCTCCTCCTGCGCAGAGCACCATGCTCCTACCACCAGTGCTTCGCTGCCTCATCTGCTCAGGGTTTCCATAATGCCGGCGACGTTAATCGCACCGCCTCCGCCAATCGCATCGCCTTTGTTGATGGCTTGCAACCCTGCATCCTCGCCGCCATCATCCTTGCTTCCGAGGAGTCCTGCCATGGCCTCCGCAACTACAATCGCGTCTTGCTCCTCAAGGACCACCTCTGAGACTGCGAGCGTCGCCTCGAGTTGCTAAGGAGGAGGTGGTTGCGGATCACCTTTGCTGTCGATCGCTTTGCCACCTAGCACCGCTATTCCACCACTGTATCCGCCTCATCGCGCGGATCTCCTCCATCTTCGCTGCCTGCAGTGGGCCGCATGCGCCCACGCCCTATCCATACAGGTCCTCTCCTTGATCACCTTGCTCCTGTTGGACTCTCTCACTTCGAGCCATCAGAGATCTTGCATGATCTCTCCTCTTCTCTTCAGATGAACAAAAAACTCCCAAGAAAGATAAGCATGGAAATGATAATGCAAGAACGAAGTGCTTTGATACCAAGTTAAATAATCTAAACACAAAACACTTGGGTTTACGTGGAAACCCCACTCACAAGGAGCGGGGAGAAAACCACAGGAGAAGCGCGCTGTGGGCATGGTTTCTCTGTATTTCTTTTCAAAGTAAAATGGGAGGAGTACACTCCTATTTATAGGTCATCACACACACACAATGTGCACACTTTCCAATGTGGCACTAAATAACCACAATACTCTCAACACAAACCAATGCACAACCCTCCCAAACTAGAGATGCTAGCCCCATCTCTAACGTCAACTTCCTATATGCCTTAGACACCGAGAAGGCACCGTCCTTCCATTTGAAACGATCTGGAGATCCCATGAAGCAACTCAAGCAAACCCTGAAGCTCCTCCAAGGAGGCGTCAAAAAGACCAAGTTGGAGAATTGGAGATCAGGATCTATAGGTACCGTCCCTCACCTCCCAAATGAGTGCATCATTGTCTCAAGCCAAACCAAAGAGATGTGGTAACAAAGACTGTAAGCTATCGCTTCCCATCCAATCATCCTTCAAAAACTAGAAGGAGCTCCAGTACAAAGTTTTGACCCAAAGAATCAAGAAGACAATCCATGCACAACAAGCAGCTCAACAGAAGCCCAGAAAGTAGGAGGATGAACCGATCGTGAACATTTATATGCAACCTCAACAGAGGACCCATAAGAGTCTTTCCATAGCTTCTCTAGAAGGCCATCTCCTCTTGTCAAAAATCTTGACACCTACTTCATAAGAAGCACAATATTGAACTCAACAAGTCGCCTCACACCCAAACCCCCCTTCTTCCTCGGCCTATTGACCTTCTTTTAGGGAACAAGCTACAAGAAGCGACCTTGCTGCTCAGGACCCTTCCAGAAAAATCTTTTTTGGGCCACCTCCAATTTTGTCAGGATTTTCTTTGGAGGTCCAAATAGGGAGAGATAAAAAATGGGAATTGCTAACAAGACCACCATAATCAAAACAAGTCTACCTCCTCTGGATAAGAGTTTCCTACTCCAACCATTCAATGTTCTGGCCAATCTTTCTTCCATAGGCCTCTTGTTTGACATCACTAGATGCTTCCCTTTCAGTAGTAAACCCAAATATGTAACTGGAAGCCTAATAATCAACGTATGAAGAATGCTAGCAATGTTGTCCTCATCACTCCTATTCAAATGAAAAGGAATGAAAGCTGACTTTTGCCCATTGACGAACAAGCATGAGATTTCACCAAACAAGCTAACCAACTGTTTAACATTTAGAGCCTGGCGCATTCCACCCTGAATAAAAAAATACTGTCATCAGCATACTAAAGGAGTAGAGTGAGCAAGGAACCATCACCGGTTAATGTGAAACTTGGAAAGAGCCTCTCCTTACATCCCCTGAAAGCCAAGTAAGCAAGGGTGGTGACAATAATGTTGAAAAGCAAACATGCCAAAGGACATCCTTGTTTGATCCCCCTCTGTGGCTGCGTTTAAGACCCAAAAGACCTCCCATTAACAAGTATCAAAAAGGAAGTTGCCATGACACATTGTCTCATGTATCTAACCTAAACCTCTGAGAACCCCTTTCTCCTCAAAATCTCCCATAAGAAGGCCCAAGAGATGGAGTCGTAGGCTTTCGAGAAGTCCACCTTCCAGCATGCGACCAACTCCTCAACCAGAATATAAGAATCCATAATAGATCTCCCTAGGATGAAAGCAGATTGGACAGGGGAAATCAGCAAAGGCAATCGATTCACAAAGTTTTGGCTACAATCAAATAAATCACATTGGAAAGGGCAATAGGTCGAAAATCCCCAACAGAATCAACCCTTGACTTCTTTGGAAGCAGAAATAAGAATCGATTTATCCTCTCGAATCCACGATTCTCCTGGAAGACCTCCCTCATTGCTAATAAGACATCCACTCCCACTACATCTCAAAACTTTTGGAAGAATATTATTGGGAAACCATTTGGACTCGGTGAACCTTCTCCCTACGAACCATGAATTTCCTACAACACCTCATCAGAAATAGGCCTGAGGAAATCTATCTTCGTCGTCTCATCCAACCTGCCCACCTTGGAAGAACCTAGTCTCCATCTACCTTGTGGCTGTCTTCAGGTAAAGTTAGTATGAAGATTTCGTAGAAGCGCAATGGGTTCTTGTGGATGTGGATGGCCCACACATGGAGATGAAGGGATTGGTTATTACTGTTCACATTGAACAGTATGGTTACTGTTCACGTGAATAGTAATAGAGAGTAGAGTGAGAGAGAGAGTTGGCGAGAAAGGCAAGAGAGGAGTTGAGAGAGATTGGGAAGTATTGTTGTATTCAACTCCACTCAAAATAAACAATGTTGATCTCTTTTATAATGAGATCTGTTGAGTTATTTGTTTTTGTATGTTTTATAATTTTTTTTGGAATTTTTACATTTAAACCCTTGTAAACTTGTGATAAGACGTATATACCTCTATGTACTTGATATTGATGTACATATTCGTATAAAGTTACTTCATTAAGACCGTATACCCTTGCTCTGTTAAGTCCAGCGGAAAACATAATAAAAAATAAGAAAAAGATAATATATATACATCCTTATAGTTATAATCCCCAAATCCCCTCCACCCTTCCTAGCCCCTAATCCCCAAATTTGCTCTCCTATCCACCTTCGCCCGCAGGTCCAACTTCTTACTGGCAAAGGTGCAACGGGGAGGACTGGCCTCCCTTGGTGGGATGGTGGTCCATCACCTGTCTTTCTCACCCCGCAGTACTACCAGCAAGCCTCTCTGAGCACCGCTAACACCATTGCTGGTCTAAGGCTTGCTCCAACCGTTGCTCCAGACCAACCAACGTTGCCTAGCAATTAGGTTCTGCCAGTGCTGATCGCTGCTGGCTTTACAGAGTCTAGCTTTGCAATTTTTAACTGCCCAGTAGCAAGTTTAGGTGTAGTAAGCTTGGATATTCAACTTCTGATCACCACCTAGCTCTGCAGGTTTTGCTAGTTCAGATTGTCGTTGGGTTTGTAGGGCACGATTTTGTAGGTGTAGATCGCCCAGCATGGTCTAGCAGCATCGCCCCTGGATATCTACATCATCCCGATTGGGGCTTGCTGCATTGATTGCTGTGGCTGATTTGTGGTACTTGCAGCATCACATCTTCTTAGTGTTTGTGATGTGCTTGAGCGTCAATAAGGACCTTAGTGTCTCCTTGACAGTCTGATTTCCTTTCTCCTGTGCTCGTGGATGTTGATTGGTTCTGGTTGAAGTTGATATGGTATTTGAAAACTTGTTTGAGATGACCAGAGAGGTTGGAGGACCTGCGGGCGAAGGTGGACCGGAAAGGGGATTTGGGGATTGGGGTTAGGGATTAGGGGTGAGGAAGGGTTGAGGGAATTTGGTGATTATAAATATAGGGATCTATATATAAATTTTCTTATTTTTTTTAATTTTTCATTACATTCTCCGTTGGGTTTAATGGAGTAGGGGGATACGGCCTTAATAGAGTAACTTTATATGGGTATATAAAATAATATCAAGTACATGAGGGTATATATGTCTTATCGAAAGTTTACAGGGGTATATATGTAAAAACCCCTTATTTTTTATATTGATTTATTGAGTCTATGTTTTGGTTGACTCTTTATATAAAGGCATCTAGGATTTTTCTAATAGATTGATTGGCATTAGCAACCTGACATGGTTTTAGAGCGGCGGTCCTAGATTGGTGTTCAGAGATCCCACCCCGAAAACTAGCCTCCAAGCCTTTCCACCCAATCCCTTCTTCTCAAGTACATCATCGGTTGTTGATCCACTCTAGTCGACCCCCCATCGGCAGCAGCAGTAGCCACCGTCGGCAGGAGGTCCCTAGCGGCTGCCCAACAGGGCCAATGTCACCACTAGGGGTGGTGGACCAAGGGGTAGCAGCTTTGCGGTGCTGCAGTAGGGCGTTGATTTGATCGCAACATCTTTATTGCGATGGTCTCCTCTCGCGGGAGATCTAGGGTGATTAAGAAGTCATCCATCTGTTGTCTTCTCCAGTCAAGCAGAGGTCAAGGAGAAGAAATAACCCCTTTGGGGGTCGTATTTGACCTTAAAGGGTGTTTGTATGGTCTAATTTTGCTCTTTTATCTCATATTGGAGGAATTTTCAGATTTGAATATGGTCTGATTTTGCTTTTGTAGTATTTTTTCTGGGGTTCCCACATGTTGGGCGATATGGAAGACAAGAAGGGATTCTTGGGCAACTCGGTAGGGAAGATATCTACCTTGAGCACATCCTTTTTTTATGCAAGGAACTACTATCAAGTTGGGTGGCTCCAATCTCCTTTTGTAGTCTACCTTTCTTTCCTGATTTGTGGGATCATGTCGGAGGAAATACATTCTCACAGGTAATGGATAAAACATGGATTTCCTTAGGGACATTAGGCCACTTCTACTACTGGTGCTTCTGTAGCTCAGATGTATGGTATTGCTGCTAGTGCTAGGGCTGTTCGTAAGCCATCTTGGTTTGTAGACTCAGGCGCATCCTCCCACATCACAAGAGATGCTGCACCTTTTTCGTCTCTTTGACCATTGACTACTCTGGTACATGTCAGAGTAGTTGATGGTGCCTTATCCCCTGTGGCAAGCTTAGGTGACATCTCTCTGTCCTCTACTTCGCCACTTTTTGATGTTTGCATATGTCTAAATTTGCTTTGAATTTAATGTCTAAGGCATTAAATTACAGAACAATATTTTATAATCACTTTTTCTTCTTACAGGATCTCTTAGTGATGCAGCAGATTGGTGGGGGACTTGAGCAGGGTGGTCTATATTACCTTGACTTCCCACCAGAGCATCATTTCATGGTTGTCGCTTTTGCTTCCTCTGCTTTACAGTGGCATCTTAGACTGGGACATCTTAGTGTTTTTGTTCTTCGTCGCTAGTTTCCTGACATGCAGTTTACCGACTCGTTTTCTTTCAATGCCTATCAACTTGGCAAGCATCATAGAGTCTCCTTTCTTAGTAGTTAAAGTAGAATCGAGTTTGCTTTCTCCCTTGTTCATGCTGATTTATCGGGCCCATGTCGGTTCAGAAGTCTTAAGCATTTTTGGTATTTTTTAATTTTGGTGGATGATTATACCCGTGTCAGTTGGGTTTTTATGATGAAGGAGAAATCTGAAACCCCTACTTTGATTAAAAAATTTGTGCATGAAATAAAGATTCAGCTCTTTACTGCTATTTGCATGTTTTAGATTGACAATGGACTTGAGTTTGTGAATTCTAGTTTGATCTAGTTTTTTCAGTCTCTTGGTATTATACATCAGACCTTTTGTGTTCATACAACCCAACAGAATGAGGTGGCTGAATGCAAATTGAGGCACCTTCTTGATGTTGCCCACACTATTTTGTTTCATATGCATGTTCCTATCACTTTCTGGGCTGATGTTATGGTCACAGTTGTTTTTTTGATTAGTCGTGTCTTCTTTTCTTGGTAGGAAGACTTCACATTTTGTTTTGTTTCAGGTGATTTTTTCTCTTCCTTAAAAAGTGTTTGGATGTATTTGTTTTGTTCATTTATTCAACGTAAACAAGCTAGCTCAAGTGTATTTTTCTGTGTTATTCTAGAATCCAAAAGGGGTGTAGATGTTATAATCTTTCACATTGTTTTTATGTTAGTAAGGATATGACTTTTTTTGAGATGTCATATTATACTGTTGTAGGAAAGTCTCCTAGTGTCACAGAGGATGTCCTATTCCCTATGCCCAGTGTTGCGCCTCTTGGTCCCTCTGAGCCTCCTATATCTTGTGATGTTCCTTCCATTACCTATGCTAGACATCGTGAGGTGACAGATACCTTCTGTGGAATTGGATGATGTGCATTAATCTCATAAAGAAATCCTAGCCCCTCTTTTATATAAAGGAGGACTGAGTAAATCACATAGGTACCCCACGAGAAATAAATAAATAATAAATATGCTTCTATAACTCAACACTTCCCCTCAAGTTGGGGCATGTGTCTATGAGACCTAATTTGCTATTAAGAAAATCATGCTACTTTTTCTTCAACGGCTTAGTGAGAATATCTGCAAGTTAAAGCTCAGAAGACACGTAGGGAGTACTAATCTTTCCATCTGAAGTTGCATCTTATATAAAGTGACAGTCAACCTCAATATGTTTGGTTCTCTCGTGGAAGATTGGATTCGAGGCAATATAGGTAGTTGACTTATTGTCATAGTAAAGTAGGACTGGCATATCAACCTTTATTCGCAAGTCTCGTAGAAAACTGACCATCCTTATAATCTCATAGGTCTCCTGGGCCATAAACCTGTACTCAGCCTCTGCACTGGAGTGAGCCACTACATTTTCGTTCTTACTCCATGAAACTAAGTTACCTCCCATATTGACAATAAACCTTAAAGTAGAGCGTTTGTCTTCTATAGATCTTGCATAGTTAGCATTTGAATACACCAGAAGATCAAGATATCTACTCTCTTTATAGTACAATCCTCTACTTTGGGTGCCTTTGAGGTATCTCAGAATAAGACACACTTCTTACCAATGGTTGTATCGTGAATTTTGCATAAAGTGATTGGCTTTACTAACAACAAACTGATATCAGGTCGTGTAATGGTCAAATATAGCAAGCGATCAACAGTACTACGGTATCTAATGACATCCTTAAACAAATGATCTGCCTCATCTGTATTATTATCAGGCTTGGCTCCAAGCAACACAGCCTCCTCAAGGATCTGCAAGGTATACTGTCTCTGAGAAAGGGACAAGCTGGTTCCCTGGTGAACTTCTTCAATCCTCAAGAAATATCGAAGATCACCTAAATCTTTGGTGACAAAGGTAGATTGTAAAAACGCCTTTGTCTGCACTATACCATCTGCATCATCACCAGTCAGGATTATGCCATTAACAAAGGTTGCCAAAATAACAGTTCTCCAAGTACCACCATACTCTGTCCTTCAGATAAAAAAAGAATGGTCAGTAGTAGACCGCTGAAATCCAATCTTCCTGATCTTTAAATTGAGCCTTTCAAACTAGGCACGTGGACTTAGCTTTAGGCCATACATGCTCCCCCTAAACATTATAGCCTGGTGGCTGTCTCATGTACACCTCCTAAGTTAGGTCCTCATATAGGTAGGCATTTTTAATATCTAGCTGGTATAAGGCCACTTCTGAATCAATGCCATAGAAAGGATAATCCTGATTGAGGAAATGCGAGCAGCAGGAGAAAAAGATTCAAGGTAATCCACCTCTTATGTTTCGGTGAACTCCTTGGCAACAAGTTTGGCCTTATATCTATCACTTGCCCTATTAGATCTGTACTTTATTGTATACACCCATCAGTAGCCAACGACTGTAGCACCCCTAGGACATGGGACAAGATCCCACTCCTTTCAGGACTATAATGCCTGCATCTCCTCATCCATAGTAGCTTTCCACCGGGGATCCTGGGAAGCCTGAACAAAATCTCTGGAAATAACGGTGGTAATAGTAGAGGCACACTGTCTATCTTCCTCCTTCAAGTGAAAGATCGCTGTGTACTAAGACATGAGATGATTGCATATTGTAATAAATCTTCTTAGCATGGACTGTTAATCTTCATCTGAGTCACACCTGTTTGTAGAGGTAGGATGTTGTATGGGCTCATCTCCCTGGAAATTGTCTAACTGCAATCTCCTATGACATATCTACGTTTTCTATATAGCAGCCTCTATAGAGGATCCTTCTTTTGAGAAGAAGGGGATCTTCTCAAAGAAGGTCACATTACAACATCTCCTATAGAGTGGATCATAGTATCTGTAGCTCTTTTGTGTCCTGGAGTAACCAAGGGAGACACACTTCGTCTCCTGGGGAACAAACTTGTCCTGGTTGCCATGATTCTGCACAAAACATATGCACCTAAATACTCTCAAAGGTAGATAAAATGGCACGCTACACTCTAAATATATAACATGGATTTGACCATGAAGTATAGACGAGGGCAACCGATTAATCAAATAAGCTGCTATATGGCATCACCCCAAAATTGCCTAGGAACCTTCATATGAGACATTAAGGTCTTGGCAATATCAAGGAGGCGTCTCAACTTGCGCTCTGCAATCCCATTCTGTTAGGAAGTATGAACACATGAAGTCTGGTGAATGATTCCCTTGGAGCGGAATATCTCCTGTAAATCTTTGTGCATAGACTCAGGTGTGTTATCACTACGGAAGATTTGAATTGTGGTAGCATACTGAGTTTGCACCTCAGAAGGAAATTGTTGCACAGTGGAAGGAATCTTACTACGAGCCTTCATTAGAAAGACCAATGTAAGACGACTGTGATTGTCTACGAATACAGCAAAGTATTTATGCTGCCTAGAATGGCAACTTCAGATGGCCCCCACATGTAACAGTGTATCAGGGCAAAAGGGACAGTGCTGATCCCATCATTTCTCGTGGAATAGCAACTCCTGTGGTGCTTACCCATTTGACAGTCCTCGCACTCTATAGTCAGAGAGTTTGACAACTCTGGGTACATCCGTCACATCTTCCCAACGGAAGGGTGCCCAAGCCTCCTATGCCACAACATTGGATCACGGTTGATGGAGACTACTCCAACAAACAGAATGGGCGTGTCAAGATATTACAATCCATCTCTTTCAATTCCTCCGCCTACAATCTCTATTGTTATACGATCTTGGAAATAACAGTGCTTCTCATCAAATACCACTAGACATCTAAGATCCCTGCAAATACGACTCACAAACGAGATTCATAGGAAACTTAGGAGCTTAGTATACCTATTCAATCTTCATCTTTGGGGTTGCATCTACATGCCTAACCGTAGCGATTGGAGAGGTAGCCCCATTAGCTACTCTTACGTCTTTTATCCCCTGTAGAACTACAGGGTCAACCAATCGTTCTCTGTCTCTTGTGAGATGAATAGAGGTGTCAGAGCCGATCACCCATGCACTCTTGGTCCTCTTTTTCTTCTCCATAACTTCTTGGGCTGCACACGCAAGCCCTATAACATAGAGGTTGACCTTCTTTTTGGATTAAACCTTTCTACCATAGGTGAGAGAAGACTCATCGTCATCCCAATTAAGCATGAGAGAAGACTCGTCACACGGAATGAGAACTCGATTCCAGGAGATGGATGGAGACCGGCTGCAGTGGCTACTGCCGGACCCCAGGTGGCACTGCCGGGCCCACTGGGTGGGCTAGCGGCGGCACTGGTCACCCTGGGCAGACTAGCGGTAGAGTAGCCATCACTGCCGGTCTATCCGGTGGTGGCTGTAGGGCCTCTGCTGGCCGCTACAGTGTCCTTGTCGTCATTAATGGCCGAGGTGATGTAGTAGAGACCCTCCTCCATCGACAATCATTCCTTGGGTGGATTTTTGGTGGGATATCGGAGCACCGGCCTAGGACCGTGGCTCTGACATCATGTGGAACTTAATGATATGCATTAACCTCACAAAGAAACCCTAGCCTCTCTTTTATATAAAAGAGGATTGGGCAAATGACATAAGTACCCCACGAGAAATAAATAAATAACAAATATGCCCTTATAACTCAACACCTTCCATAAACACTTTCAGCGTAGATCTCCCTCCACTATACATGTAGAGGAGCCACTTTCCGCCATTCTTCCTCAGTCTTTTGCTGATACTGCTGATTCAGATGAAGGTCCAGCTCCTGCACTGCCAGAGATACCTGATGTGGATCTTCCTATTGCTCAAAGAAAGCCACAACGATCTTGTGCTAAATATTTTATTTTCAATTATCTGTCTTTTGATTGTTTACCTGCAGCAAGGAGACTTTTTCCTCTTGTAGTTGACAGCAAAAATATTCCCAGGAGCCATTTTGAGGCTTCTCAGGACCCTTTCTGGACCTTAGCCATGGAGGAGGAGATGGCTGCTCTTCAGTCTAGGGGTATCTTAGATCTTGTTGACCTACCCTTTGGTGCTACAGTTATAGGGTGTAGGTGGGTATTCACCCTAAAATGCCACCCGAATGGTATAATAGAAAGATACAAAGCATGATTGGTTGCCAAAGGTTGCACACAAACCTTTGGAGTGGACTATTTTGAGATGTTTTCCCAGTAGCCAGACTCAATTCAGTGAGGATACTCCTTCCTGTGGCAGTTAATAGTGGTTGGTCAGTTTCTCAACTCGATATTAAAAATGCCTTTCTCTATTGCGATTTAGAGGAGGAAGTTTACATGCAGCAACCCCTTGGTTTTGTGGTTGTGGGGGAGTGTCAGAGTTTGTAGGTTGAAGGTCATTTATAGTCTTAAGTAGAGTCCTAGGACTTGGTTTGCGATATTCAGTTAAGTTGTGTAAGAGTTTGGCTTTACTAGATCCATTGCAGATCACTCTATTTTTACCTAAGGTTTTAAATATCGATATCGATATCGTATCGATAAGTCAAAAAAGGGATATATCGCTGATAACAGTGAATTTTGGGGAAATCGCTCAGAAAGGCCCAAAATGTCCCAAAATGTCACAAATTTTATGAAATTAACATTTTAATAGCTAATACATCATGAAGAAATGCCTAGAAGACGAAAATCATAAATTTTGAATGAAAATATAATAGAAATGCACTAGTCGCATATTGACAAAGTCATATATTAAAAAGGTGCATAGAACATGATAATAATTGAAAAATATTCATAGTAATGCTACTCAAAAAAAAAAAAAAGAAATATAAATCGTGTTAGAGTATCAATTGACTACACCAAGCATAGATGCACCAGCCAATGCCACCAAATGAATATCAGGTTGAGCTTCTACTTGGTTCGATACCTCTCCAATTATCTTCCTCGATTTGTAGTACTCTAGCATAATCATAGTATGACTCTCACGATATGTAGCTATATCGAGTATTGTATTCATTGTTGTATCGTTGATAGTCTTCATCACTGCAACAGAAAAGTATTTTAAGACATGGATATCGACTATGACTGTCGGACGAGCTACCCCTACTTCTAGTTCTAGATTTACCCTGATTCTGAGTAGACTTATCTCAATGTCCTCTTAAATCAGTGGATCGAGTAAACCCACCTCATTTCAGTGTAGAACCTGATGATTCACAAGGTTCACGCTGTCTCATCGATGAACTTCGTTGTGGTCGAGGAGGAAGTGGTGCAGTGGAGTGGAAAGGTTGATAAGAAAATTGTTGAGGACTATGAGATGCAAAATACTTAGGGAAAACCCCATAGCCATAATTTGTAGATGCACTTTGGGTACTTTTACTTTGGTGGTGACCATCATGCCCATAGCCATATGAGGAATCATAGTAAGATGGAGGGCTGGTGTAGTTGGGGAAGTAATTAGATGAACTTTGCGCTTCATCTTGGGGTTGGTATTAAGGGCTGTGTAATGAGATCCGTAGCCACCATAGTAACTTGATAATGATAATCCTGGGCCACCTCCAAAGAATGATTCTGACGTCAGATTAAGTGATCTCATTGATAGACTTAAATCATTGATAGACATCATAAAATGGCCTGAGGCATACTCGTACCCTGTTGAGCTTGTCCCTGCGTCATAGTCACAAGGTGGACTTGGTACGGGATCTCCATATATATTTTTGTGTGTATTCATGTTGGGTATCCTCTCTATTAGGACCTTGGTGATGATATTCCACATCTCCTCCACCACTACTTTCTTCCTATGGCTCGTCAACCATCACTGCATTATTATCTCCATCATGATGATCATCATCATCATCATTTTGTGTTTCTCTTGAAGGTGGCGAATCTTCCTCTGGATTCTCCATTGTGACATTTGCACATATCCCAAACAATTCGATGGGAAATCATGATACACTTTTGTCGTGAAAAGTGTATGATATGGGCGATATATCGCCAATATCAGGGTAAAGTGATACTTTCAATGGTATCGATATTCTCAACATCGGCAATAGCAATATATTGCTGATATATTGCGATATTTCAAACCCTGTTTTTACCATGCATAGAGCTTCTCGATCTGTAATTCTAATTGTGTATATAGATATACTACTTACTAGAAGTGATGAAACATGGATAGAAGCTACCAAAAAGTTCCCGCACTCACAGTTTGTCACCAAAGATTTGGGAATGATAAATTACTTTCTGGGTATTGAAGTGCAACATGTCGGTGGTGGTCTAGTTTTGTCACAGAGGAAGTATGTTCTTGATATGTCAAGAGAGACAGGGATGCTTGGTTGTAAGCCTGCCAGTATTCCTATGGACCGCTCCTTTCTACTTGTAGATTCTGAGAGTCCATTGCTTGAAGATGTTACCAGATACCATGCTATAGTGGGAAAATTGTTGTATTTGACTGTTACGAGACCTGGCATTTGTTTTGCTGTTGGGAGACTGAATCCATTTATACAGTCTCTTAGAGAGATTCACTGGGATGGTGTGTGTCAGGAATTAAGATACCTCAAGCAAACTCCTGGGAAGGGGCTATCATTTATGAAGCATGGTCATATGGACATCGGGGGGTATTTTGATGTAGATTATGCAGGGGCACATGAAAATAGATCTACTACTGGCTACTGTACCTATGTGGGTTGCAACCTAGTCGCATGGAGAAGTGCGGAATTAGAGTGTAGGGCTATGGCCCATATTACTTGTCAGTTCCTGTGGGTGAGATCTATTTTACATGATTTGGGAATGTCTGCTTCTGATCTTACTCCCATGTATTGTGATAACAAGGTAGATGCATTCATTGCCAATAATCCTATCTTCCACGAGAGAATCAAACACATAGAAGTGGATTGTCATTTTATTGGAGATACTGTTACTACTGGCAAGATCACTACGCCTTATATTGCTACTGAAGATCAGATTGCAGATGCCTTTACTAAAGCACTCTCCAAGAAGCGTCTTGAGTTATGTTCCAAGCAGAGCATGCTTGATGTCTATGCTCCAGCTTGAGGGGGAATGTTGAGTTATTTGTTTTTTTGTGTGTTCTGTAGTTCTTTTCTATATTGATATATTGTGTGAGGGTAATCTTGTAACTTTACCCTTTGGTTGCCTCTCTATATCAAGGCACCTAGGGCTTTTCTAATAGATTGATTGGCATTTGCAACCTAACAGGATCTATTGGTAATTCCTAAAACAACTCAACTCAAATCAAATCAAATTAATTCTAACAACTTAGTCAATTACAACTCCTAAATTGTCTCTTCCTAAATTTGAACTCCTACTACTTAAACAAAAATTGCCACATGTTGCATAACTTGGCATGCAAGCCACCTACTAAACCCAAGGCCATGTGGCTTGACCGATTGATTGGATTGCCACATGTGGACTATCCATGTGGCTACATTGCCACTTGGCTTCTTCATTCTTCACGCTCCCCCTCAAGTCGAGGTTGGGAGGACGGTGACTTGTTCTTTACCTTTGTGAAGGTAGATGCCCCACCACTTGCATCTTGCCCAGATTTTTGATAAATGAACTTCCTGGATCAACAACTAGTCTTTTTGTAACTTGGAAAGTTGTTGCTCCTTTGGAAAACCTCAGAAGTCGTTGTAATGACTGTGGATGTTTCCTTTTTACCTTGAGAGTGTTTGGTTTTCTTGAATTGATAGAAAAATGGATGATCCCATGTATGATAGTTGTCAATTTTTCTTTAAAAAAATCTCCTCTTTTGAAGGAGAGTAAAGAATTGGAGATAATCTGTCGATTGTTGTGATTAACTCTTTCTTCTAATAAAAAAATATCATGATTAACTCATAATCATATTAGAAGTTGTGGACGACCAAGGTCCATTGATATGCTTTGTTCTTACTTAATAGTTCTGACTATCATGGCACAATAACTTGTCATGTTCCTTATAAACTTACCCTATCTTTTATATTATTCTCTCAAAAAAAAATCTTGTCTTTTATATTTCCTTTTCGATGTCATGACTTATTTTCTTGATTTTACTGTATTCTTCTTGTGTCCAAACACCCACGACTGCATTGTTTCTGGAAGGTAACAGGTTGAGTACTGAAGATCAGTGGTCATACGCTTTATTGTAGTGCAGAAAGGGATGTAGGACAACTAGGTCATAGAAGATGCTTGGTCCCAATAAGCTTCATTTTATGTGGTCTCATAAGTCTGGCTCCATGGCAGACCTGAGCCAAAGTTTAGGCTCGGCAAGATGACTAAGGTGAGCTTGAATTGAGCTTGGTGTTGATGTGACAATTTGGACTCGGTATGATTTTCAGAAATATGGTATTGATGTGTTTTTAATAGAAACTAACATTTTTATGATGGATATCCGATGCCTTTTTGGAGCAAAGCCTGGGATAGATTTGTGGAGGTGTGGATCTGAACTGCTTTCTTGTTATGCTACTCATGGAATATGATTGGGGTGGGTCTACCCGTTATTCACAAATGGTAGATGCTTGTTGGGTGTTGATTTGCTACTGCAAGTTTCCTAAACTTATTCCTGTGCGAGACTTTTGCTGGACTATTGGTATTTACACATTCATGCCTGCACATCTTCTGGCTAGACTTGATGCAATGGGTATCTTCCTTGGTGAGGGTGGTGTTATCAAGACCTTTAGCAAGTAAAGAAAAGGTGTTTTAGCTTGGGGAGGAGTGTTTTGATAGTGATGTTTGTTGCTTAAATAGATTGTATCCTACATCCATATAGTTCATGTTTATCTTTAGTTAGCATGAGGGTGTCCCACATTGTATGTCGCGATGTACAACTAGTCCTAGTTTGTATGTAGAGCTTTTTAATGCTTCCTCTTATGGACAAAGAGGAGGCTTTACTAGGAACCATGCTAAATGATTTTCCTTTTTTCTGTTTTAAATCTCTATAATAATTTTATTCTTTGCTCCTTTGGCTTTCTATAGCATGTATTCTCTCTCTCTCTCTCTCTCACACACACACACACACACACACATCTCTAATTTCTGTGATTTGATTTCTTCTCCTCCTCAATGGTGCATATATTAAAATACAGTTTTTTTTGGAACTTTGAACATTCTATTTTCCTTCCAACAACTGGTTGTTCATATTGTATGGTTCATTTACATGGTGCTTCTCCATTTGCTGAACCATTTTCAGGGCTGTCAGGGCAATGAATGAAGCACTGAAGCAAAATAAGTGCCAAGGGAATGAAGATGTAGTTTCTTACTCTCATAGAGAGAAAAATTCATGCAGGGATGTAAGCTTTCTAATATTGACACCCAAATAGTTCAAGTCAATATCTACTTTTTTTTTTCTTTTTTTTTTGAAATGGAAAAACATGTCTACTAGAGGTCAATAGACATCTGGTATATTACTAAAAGAGAAGAGAGAGAGATTACGTAAGCATAGAGATATAGCTTCCCTTACAATATTGTCTGACCAAACTCTCTTCTCCACATTGATATTAGTTAATATTATTTTTATGATTCTTACTGAATTCTGGCAAAAAATAAACAAAGGCCTTATATGTAATTGTCCCATCTGTTATTTTTCCTCTGCTATGGAGTTGTCTGGCACCACGAAAGAAGCCAGAAACTTTGCATAGGAAACCACACCTATTTTTTTCTGTTTGACTTTCCTTCAATTAGATTTGTTTTTCCAAGGTTTAAGTGTCAATTTCAGTGTTGTTCCATCTTGCTAAGAATGGGACATGTGGACCAAGCTGATGATATGACACGGCAATCACAAAAGATTGTCCAAAATAGCTATTTTAATTACTAATATCACATAACATAAATTCCAAATTTCCAATAATTACTAAATTCATAAATTTAGATCCACTTAACCTATTTACATAATATTGTTAATACATATTAGCTTTTTATTTTTCCTCATTGTAAGGGTTATGATAGTCTTTGTCCCTCAGGGATATTTATGTACTTTTGATTCTACGGTCTTTCTCTATATAAAGAGGGCCTAGGATTTCTAATGAAATCAACTTTTTTCATCCAATTTGGTATTAGAGTACCGGTTCTAGACCGTGGCTCTAGGTATCCCACCCCTCAAGGCCTCTTAAACTCTAACATTGGATCCCGATCTCCTCTCTTCCTTCCTTGGCGGTGGTAGCGGCCTCCGACGACCCTTCAGCCGCACATAGTAGCCCCAACGGCCCCCAGCGATGCTCCAGAGGCATGTTCCAGCCTTGACAATAGGGTTGGGGCGGCGCATGGGTTGCTGAACCACCGTAGCTGCGCTCAGGCGTGGGTTGGTCCACCTAGTTGCGGTGTTGCGAATGCGCTGCGTCTTGCTACAGCAGCTAGCGGAGGCGCTGCCAATCCAAGGACCCTCGGTGGTGCTCTGCAGTAGGTGCTAGCGTCGGCGACAAGCTTCAGATCGGCAGCGATGACCTCTTTAGCATCGCGGTTGCCATTTGCAGCTGCAACAGGCGGCGATTGGAGGCGCAGCCACCTGCTGAAGCGATACACGGGGCTTTTGATCTCTGTGCAGCGATTGTGAGGGGCACCTTGCCCAGATCCAAGGACTGCAGTTCCTGTTCTTGTTGCGAGAAGGAGGCTAGATCTCTTTGGGGCCTCCTTGGGTGTTCTCCTTGCATCAAGGGGAGGCCAACATCTGTCCAAGGAAGCCTTTTATCAACTATGCATATCTGAATCTGTTGGTTTTTAGATTATTTGATGGTTTGTTGGTCCTAGACTCTTGATCAAGGCTTCCGGATTGCGAAGATGGCTTCAAATGATCAATCCGAGGTGTCTTTGGGCTTTATTTCGGACACCGGGGTACTCAAGAACCTGTTCTTTGGTTTTGTTAAGTTGGATGAGACTAACTACTCGCGATGGTCCTAGATCTTTCTTATGACCATTATGGATCATAAAAAGAGCCATATACTTATAGATCTAGAGCCTGAGAACAAAACTGTCACAAATGTCAACTGGGATAGTGATAATGCCATGGTTTGTGTATGACTGATGCATACTATGCTGAATGTCATGTGGATCACAAATTCATTACTGGGTTCTGCACCTTCTTAGCAGGGAATTTGATCACATGGAGGAGTAAGAAACAGGGCACAGTTGCGAGATCTAGTGTCGAGTCTGAGTACAGAGCTATGGCTTAGATGACTGTTGAGATGATGTGGCTCAGATCCTTGCTTATTGATCTACAGGTGCAATTTTCTAGCCCCATGGAAATGCGATGTGATAATAGAGCAGTCACTTTCATTGCTAACAACTCATCATTTCACGAGAGAACGAAGTATGTTGAGGTTGATTACCATTATATTAGGGACATTATTCAGAAGGGGCTGCTATATACTACTTTGGTTGCATCTGAGGAGTAGACAACATATATTTTCATCAAGCCCTTGGTCAGATTTTCATTTGATTCTTGTATGTCCAAGCTGAGCATAATAGATATCTATGTTCCAGCTTGAGGGAGTGTTAATACATATTAGCTTCTTATTTTTTCTCTTATTGTAAGGGCTATGATAGTCTTTGTCCCTGAGGGATATTTATGTGCTTTTGGCTTTACGGTCTCTATATAAAGAGAGCCTAGGGTTTCTAATAAAATTAACTCTTTTCATCCAATTAATATTGGTAAATTAGAGGGGGTTTGCATGCAACATGATATTGGAGAGAGACATCCTAATATGGAAAATGTTAAGTGCCGACGAGTTGGTCTATTGGTTTTTTTTAGAAGGGATAGGGATAGGTGGAGAATGTTGTGATTGAAGCATATTGTCTTTCCAATTTTTCGCTGCTTGCTTTGAAGGTATGTTTCTTTTAATTAATGAATTGTTTTGGACAGCTATCGACCTTGGATGGCCACCCTTGCTCCTTTTAGAAAAAAAAAGTTGAATGCCTAGCAATGTATAATGGCAAATTTTAGAATGTAAAAGTATGTATAAATTTATAATAATAGGATGCAACAACAAAAGGATGAATACTTTGACACTGAGTTAATAATATGATGAATAAGCCTAAATTAATACGTTGGTATAAGCTTAATAGGGCTTAGTTCTATCTAACCTATGCTTAAAACAAGGTAAGCTTACATGTAATCGAGGTGATTGAGAACCCTTACATCTAATCTAGGTGATTGAGAAGTTTTTTTTTTTTTTTGAACTGATTGAGAACTAATATAAGTAGAGAATACATGGTTGAGAGAGATATAGTTACCTTCTAGATGGTTACTAGCATGGTGGGAAGCTTTTTGGAATTGGAGATGTGGTCAAACTAAACATCAAAAAGGAGAAGAGGAAAGGAAAGATAAATAAGATTATGCGGGAAGAAAGAACTCAAAATGACTGGGGAACTCATAAAAGTTTGGGCATGTGCATTATTGGTTTAAGTTTGTTATCATTTTTTGTAGTTCGTTTTCACTTTATTTTATGTTTCCGATTCTCTTGTGCAATTTTCCACCCAACTCTCTATAATAGAGGTTAGTGCTTGCTTAATGAAATAAGCCATTACTCAATAGTCCTAGGTTGGTGCTCAATACCCTACTTGATTCCTATACCTATTTCTTTATTTCCACTAAGAAAGTAACGAAAAACATTAACCCTAGAAAGGTGAACCCTGGTGGAATGTTGCTCTTGGAAGTTGGAGGTTCCATGCAAGGTTTCAGATGTCGATGTCCATGCCATGTCAAGTAAAAAAGGGGGTATATCAGGGATATATATATATATTACTGTTATTTTGGAATTAGTTCAAAATAACTTAAAATAGCCAAAAATGTTAGTGCACATGCATTAATATTCTTGATTTTGATGATAACAAGTCAAATATATATTATATTGTTCTTGGAGAACTAACGTTTCAGGTAAAAAGCAAAAAATGATCTAAGATAGCTTATAAAAAATAAGACCATTGAAGGGAAGCTAAGAAAGAACAAAGTCCTAATGGAAAAGAGTCCAAAAGTTTAATAAACCCTAATTTACACTTACTGAGCGATTGGACTCTTAGGTAAATTTTAGACTTGCATTTAAACAAAACTCTCTTCTAATTGGACTTTCAATGCTTGCATCGAAAGTACAATACTTCATTGATCATATGTCAAATATATTCATCAAATAACTTAAATCATAAAATAAGATGTCTAACCAACTAATTAGACGTCCATTGATTGAACATTGGCTCTCAATGTTTACTTTAATCTATTAGACATCTACCAATTTTGATCGAATGTCTAATGCTCTACATTTTAGACGTCCTATAGTTTGATTAAACGACCTACACCCAAAATCCAAGTTGTAGGAACTTTTAGGACTTTTGCCACTGTAATTAGTTGTCAACCCATTTTGATGACTACTGACTTGCTCATACATTCTATATGTATTAATTTTTTGTGTGACCTTTAGCATTTACATTTTCATCCATTTGTCACTTATTGCCATGGCTACTTATGCCCATTAGGTCTTTGTAAACCCATCAAGGCACTTCCTAACAAGGGCGTGTTAATTTCGACACCGTCTCAATAAATTTCCTAGTACACATTTCAGAGGCATGTCGAGGGCATGTCATGGAAACACCCGTGTTTCGACGTCGGATTTCGAGTATTTTGATTCTCGATAATTCCCCATTTTGAGAGCATGTTGAGGGCATGCCAACATTATTCGATGAAGATGACAAAATTTACTTAAAATGATTAAAATTGTAAGTAAAATATAAATTGTGAATTTAAAACCTTGAAGGTTATGTAAGGGGTGTATGCATGTGAAAACACAAGTGTTTAATCAATACATACTCGAATAAAGCATACATATCTAAAGTCAAATTGAGGTACATATTTGCACTTTATAGTACGACTAAATTAAAAATTTAAGAGAAAATGAAAATTTCGAGTACCTTATTGAGTTGTTGAGACTTTTAGAGCTAAGAAAAACCATCAATGTTGTCCAAGATCCATTCCATCAATATTATTGTCACTTGGTTGATTCCATCTCCTATTGTGACATTGTAAGGCTTGAAGGTAATCACAGTAGAGGTCCCACAACATAAATGAATAAATAGTCTAGTAACCCATCATTGCTTATCTATACTCTTGATCACTCTCATTAGTTAATATGTCAAGACAAGGATATGTACTATTCGTGTATTGGTTACTAAGAGATTGACATGAGGATCCTTTTTGTTTTGAAGTTCCTTATGATGCTGATGACATTAGGCCCTGAGTTGTGCAAGTAGGCGTTGTTGGTGTATCCTTCATTTTTTGACTTGGGATAAAATGGATATGAAGGTGGTGGTGGTGCAAAAGACTTTGGGTAAGAACCATGACTATATAATCCTATGTCATGATTAGGTGATACACCAAAAATCTGGAACCAATGGATGTGCTGATGTCCATGCAAGCACCATAACCTTCATATCGCTCGTAATCCATGGGTGTTGGACTGCGAATATGTTCACTTTGATATTCACCATTACAAGTTTATCTTCCTTTATTAGATGACCGTTTCGATTCAGATTCACCTATCATCACGGTGCATCCACATCATCATCGTCTTCGTCATTCGAGTCAGTCTTTGATCTAGACTGTGATGATTATCTTCATCCTCTTCATTATGTACTTTGATGGGGAAAGTATGATGACTATATCTAGCCATATGTCCTTGAATATTGACACTGATTTGCTGTACTAGTTCTGGATCTGCTGTTGCCCTAACATCCATCACAGGTTTTCTAATATCATCCACCCAACTCTCCACTACATCATCTCCCCTGAAAAAAATGTACATTAAATCAATTGGATCATCCTTCTCCTTATTATAGCTCTTTCGGCGATGTCTTATTTTCAACCATGTGGTGTAAGGGATGAACATGAGGTTATTAAGTTTTTCATTGCCTAGTTTGTTTCTTCTTTTAGAGTGGATGAGGTTGAAAGTACTTCAATTTCTTTCACATCAACCACCAGATGTCTGTGACAGCTTGACAACCACCATCCGCAAGTTCAGAGCAATCATCTCATAACAATGCCACTTGATAGGAAAAAGTCTGTCAATCTTATTCAGAGGCTCCCTGTACCTTTACATAGAGAGGTACAAAGGAAAAATAACAACTACACCCTTGTATAAAGAAATAAATAAAAATAACCCCTCAAACAACACAACACTTCCCCTCAAGCAGGAGCATAAGCATCACACATGCTCAGCTTGGAACAATGATTCTGAAGTTGCTTCCTGGAGAGTGCTTTAGTAAATATGTCTGCAGTTTAGTCTTTAGTACAGATGTAGGGTGTGGAGATCTTTTTAGTAGCAATAGCCTCTCTAATGAAATGGCAAATAACTTCAATGTGCTTGGTTCGCTTGTGAAAGACAGGATTATTGACAATAAATGTGGCAACTTTATTGTCACAATACATAGGAATTGGACTTGAGACATGAATGCCAAAATCTTGTATAATAGATCAAACCCATAGCAGTTCACAAGTAGTTTGAGCCATAACTTTATATTCTGACTCAACACTTGACTTGGAGACTATCGCTTGCTTCTTGTTCCTCTGTGTAACTAAATTTCCTCCAATAAAAGTGTTGTATCCTGTAGTGGACCTCTTGTCCTCATGTGCTCCACCATAATCAACATTTGAATAGCTATACACATCTGTGTCCGCGATTCTGGAAGTGAAGTCCCCTCCCAGGGTACTCTTCAAATGTTTGAGCACTTGGCAAAGTCCATTCCAATGGATTTCTCTAGGTGCCTGCATAAACTGGTTTAGTCTCCTTACAACAAAGGTAATGTCAAGTCATGTAACTATTAGATACGACAGTTTGCCAACCATGGCACGATATCTAGTCACATCCTATAACAAGAGGCTATCATCATCTGCAAGTGGCAATGAGGTATCCATAGGCACATATATTGGTTTGCAGCCCAACATATCAATTTCTCTTAACATATCAAGGACATACTTGCACTGAGATAGCATAAGTCCTATCTGTCGCAGTTCAATAACAAGGAAATAGTTGATAGGACCTAGATCCTTGGTCATAAACTATGATTATAGCAACATCTTGGTATCTTCTTTGCCTTTCCTGTCATTGCCAATTAAAAGTATATCATCAACATAAACAATAAGAATAACTGAACCTGCCTTCCCATGCAATGTAAAGATCGAGTGATCTGTAGAAGACCTGGCAAAGCCATGTTCCTGTACAACCCTGCTAAATCTTTCAAACCATGCCCTCAGACTTTATTTAGGCCATGAGTGACTTTCTTAAGCCTGCATACCTTTTGACACTCTCCTGACTTAGAAATCCTGGTGGTTGTTGCATGTAAACTTCCTCCTCTAAATCTCCATATAGAAAGGCATTATTTATGTCTAGTTGGTGGACAATCTAGCTTCGTTGACAATCATTGACAATAAAATCCTGACAGAGTTGAGCCGTGCCATCGGAGAGAACGTTTCAAAGTAGTCAACCCTAAATGTCTACATGTATCCTTTAGCAACAAGGTAGGCTTTATACCTTACCACAGTACCATCTGGACGACATTTAAGGGTGAACACCCACCTACACCCCACAACAGTTGCTCCTGGTGGGAGGTCAACCAAATCCCACTTGCCACGAGAGAGCAGAGATGCCATTTCTTCTTCCATAGCCAAAGTCCATGATGGATCTCGAAATGCCTCCCTATGGTCCCGTGGTACCTAATGATTATCAATGGGTAAAGAAAGTTATCCTGTTGTAGGCAAGCTGTCAAAGGGCATAAACTGTGAAACATAATACTTAACACAAGATCATTGAGCCTTCCATTGTGCTATAGGAAGGTTCAAGGTAGTGCTCTTAGAGGCAGAAGGTACCTAGTCTTCAAACGAATCATCAGCGGCTGGTGAAGACTGAGCAGCAATGGTAGACAAGGGCTTATCCACTTGAGGAGTATCCATAAACCTACGCTGAAAGTGCTTAGGAAAAGTATCAGGAACCTTAGGATGACGTGGGAAAGCACCAAGATCAGGTAGGTTGGCCGTCTGTGTAGGAGGCTCAAAGAGTTGTGGTGGCTCAGAAGGCATAGGAAGGGGGACTTCCTAAGTGAGAAAATGTGTGGAATGCTACACCTTCTTTTGGTAGTAAGGAACCTCCTAAAAAAAGGTGGCATCCGCTAAAACAAAATTGTTGTGAAATAGGATCATAACATTTGTATCCTTTTTAAGTTCTGGAATACCCTAAGAAAATACAGTTGACAAACTGTGGTAAGATTTTGTTCACCTTGAATAGATGGAGAAAACACACAACCAAAGATAGCAGGAGTGTTGGAAAACAAATCTTTGCCAGGAAACAAAACAGACTAGGGAGTTTTGCCATCAAAACAGATGAGGAAACACGGTTTACCTGATATGTGGCAGTTAAAATAACATCAACCCAAAACAAAGGAATATTCATATGAAACATAGTAGTTCTAGCCACATCTAACAAATGACAAAGCTTACGTTCAGTCACCCCATTTTGTTGGGAGTTGTGAACACAAGATGCCTGGTGAATAATCCCAAGGGACTAAAAAAACTAAGCAACTCTGGCATTCATAAATTCTAAACCATTATTAATCCGATAAACTTTTATAACCGTGGAAAATTGAGTTTTAATTACTTATAAAAAATTTTAAATAAGGACAAAAGCTTTGGACATTTCTTTCATCATAAAGACATAAGACATTCTGGTACAATCATCAATAAGTACGAGAAAGTACCGAAACCTTTTAAGACTCTAGACTAGACATGGTTCTTACACATTAGCATGAATCAATTCAAATACAAACCCAGTACGTTTATTCTGTGACGAAAAGAAGACTTAAGGTGTTTGTTAAGTTGGCAAGCTTTACAGCAAAAAGACTGTGGGAAAGAGATCTTCAAAAACTGATGACGAAGAACTACCAGACTAGGGTGACTAAGATGGAGATGCCATTGAAGAACATTGGTGGCATAGGCAACATTAGTAGTAGATGGTGGAATGTGAAAACAGTAAAGACCATTCTGCTCAAGTTCACCAATTTGCCTCATCATCTGGAGGTCCTGTAGGAAGAAATATTGGTCATGAAAAATAGCTTGGCACTGCAAATCCTTCATAATCTTATTGGTAGACATCAAAGTAAGTGCAAACTTGGGGGCATGCATAACATTAGATAATGGCAAAGTAAAGGATAGGGAAATGTTTTCAAGTCCAGTGGCTGGTGACAGACCACCATCTGCTACCTTAACCTAGAAAGGGCTAGCAAGATCTCTTAAGGAAGAAATTAATCAAGTATAACTAGTGATATGTGAAGAGGTACCTGAATCAGCAATCCAAGCTGGAGCTTGGGATTTAACAGACATGGCTGATGTACCTGCAGGCTTCTGAATAGAGGCTTCAGCTGAGGTAGAGGTCTGAGGGGAAATAAACCATTCGCAATCTACCCTAGCTATGGAGATTTGACCACCATCTTCATGCACTTGAGTAGATTCCCCCGTAGTGACTTGGTGAGCACATAGGTCCATTCCTTGTGGGTACCCATGCTTTACTTAGCAACAGCTCACTGTGTGCCCATTCTTGTGATAATAGTCACAAAAAAGGGAACTCCGACCATGAGCAAGACCATGAACAACACGTGCACCACCACCACAGCCACGACCACCTCTACCCCCTAGATTTCCACGACCATGACCACCAACAGCCATGGCAGAGGAATCAAATATAGGAATAGGATAAGAGGTGTCAAGTCTAGATAGACGAGCACAGATCTGCGTAGGAGTAGGAATTTCATCCATAGTTATAAATTGGTCTTTAACCGCCTTGTACTCAGGGCAAAGGTTTGGCAGTAGTTGTATGGAACAGATAGCCTCTCGCTGCTTGGTTATAACTGTTGCATTAGTAGATATGGGCTGATAAACATCTTTCTTATCCCACAGATTTTTCATTGTGCCATAATATTCTGACAAAGCCATGGAGCATTTTCTAAGAGTATGACTTCTACAACATGATACAACCTTGTGATGTTGCATTTGTGAGTGTATTTCATGTAATACCTCCCACCTCCTTTTGGTAGACATATAAGCCATGACCTATTTTGCAATAGTCTGGGTCATGCTGTTCAGGAGACAGGTGGCCACCCTATCATTATCTACCTCCCAATATGTAGATTTCACAGCAGGTTCATCTTCCATCAATATATACGTCCTACGATGAGATTTGATGAACCGGGAAAAAGATGTGGACTAGAGCAGGAAGTTGGATTTGTCTAACTTAATAGAATTCCCCTGCATGTGTGGGGGAGCGCTTGTGGTTGATGACATCCCCAACATGGCGCTCATAGATTCCTTTCGGTCTGCCATAGTACCCGGAGTCGTGATCCATGAATAACAAAAGTTTTATCTGTTGAAAATCAGATCAATAAAAACCTTGATTTCAAATCATGGGACCAACATATACCAATGGGAAATGTATTTTCACACTCTAGGGCATTGTCAAGCCCCCGCGGTGCTCTTGAAGATTTAAAACTCCTGTAGAAAGGTCAGTAGATGAAGAGAGAACTAGTAAACTCCGGTCCTAGTTAGTGTAGTAGGTCTTCACAGCCTCCCAAGAAGAGATCAAATGAGAAGAGGATCTCTTAGGGCCTGAGCTAGGCTAGCACAACCCCAAAGAAGAGACCCAAGGGGCTGTGTTGGACCAAGGAGGGCTGGCGGCACCGGTAGGACCTCCCTACTCCACTTGGTGGTGACGCTGCAACTGGCGTAGGGAGGAGGGGGGACCGATGACGCAGCAGGGAGCCCCTACACCACCTCCGCATTGGCGTAGTAGGTGACGCAAGGGATGAGGCAAATTGGCAGCGAGGATCTACAATGGCTGCATCAACTGTAGAGGTGGTGGCCTGGGGAGGGTTGGCGGTACTGAGGAGAGAGGAAGAGAAGGGTTTAGGTGGTGGGTTGGAGGCTAGGATTTGTTTGGGATACCTAAGTATCGGTTTAGGATTGCTGCTCTGATACCATGATAGGAAAATGTGTCAATCAATCTTATTTAGAGGCTCCCTATACTTATATATAGAGGTGTACAGAGGAGAAATAACTACCACACCCTTACATAGAGAAATAAATAAGAATAACCCCTTAAAGAACTCAATTCCACCATTCAATTATAAAAGAAAAATATTTTGATCATTAATATGTAATAATTACGTATAAAATCATCAATACTAGAGAGATCGATTATTACTAGGATGAATGCTTTTAATAGATTCTTATGCCAGCTTAGTCCTAAAGTACATCTTTATATAATATTTAAACTGCATCATGAAGATCATATTTTAGTAAGACATTTTATTCCTCTATTAACATATACTTTACATGTTTAAATTCATTATATTTGTAACGTGCATACCTATGTAATGTATAATATTTAATCCCTTGTGACATGGATTAGCTTCTCCACCACCACTTGCAAGGCACTGACCAGGCCTTTCCGTATGCGATGGTTGCACTTGTAAAAATATTTAGTTAGGAGAAAAATAGTTCTATCTCTCTAAGAAACCCCACCTTTCTTTACATAGAGAAAGGTAGTGGAAAAAGTACAACACAACTCCTCAGGAAATAAAAGAATATAAAAATACACCATTGTAAACGTAAACGACTCAAGTCTCTCAACATTCCTCCTCAAGCTAGAGCATATGTATTAATTATGCTAAGCTTGGAACAACAAGAATCAAATACTAAACGGTTGAGAGGCTTGGTGAGATATCTGCAGTCTGATCAGTTGTTGTAACTGGAGTTGTATGTTAATAGCCTTTCTAGATGAGATCCCATGTGTAATGACAATCTGCTTTCACATGTTTAGTATGTTTATGGAACATTGGATTGTTAGCAATATAGGTAGTAGCCACATTCTCACAATGCATCTTCATAGTGCCATTAATATGAACATGCAAATCAGTAAGAAGGGACTTTACCTACATAAGCTCTGCTATTGTTTGTGCTATGGCCTCATATTCAGATTCTACATGAGATCGGGAAGCAACTTGCTTTTTACTTTTCTAGGTCACAAGATTGCCAGCTACATATGTGCAGAATCCTATAGTACACTTTCTATCTATCTGGCAACCTGCATAATATGTATCAAAGTAGGCAACAACTGACATTGAGGTCTCCCAAGTGAATAAAAGACCCTGTCCTTGGGATTTTTTGACATATTGTAAGACCATCATTGCAGCCTCCTATTATTACCTGGTAGGTTTGGCCATAAACTGACTCAACATACCAACTGCAAACGAAAGATCTGGCCTAGTAATGGTAAGATAAAATAGCTTGCCCACTAACTGCCTATATTGTTTGCTGTCAATAGGTGATGACTCAGGATCATACAGATGAGCTTTTGAATCCATTGGAATATTAGTTGGTTTTGCTCCAAGCATACCAATCTTATGTAAGATATTGAGAGCATACTTTGTTTAAGATAGAACAATACCTCTCTGGCTACGTACCACCTCTATCCCTAGAAAGTACCTTAAAGGACCCAAGTCCATCACAAATTGTTCTGCCAAGCATGCCTTGATGTGCCTAATCCCATCAGTGTCATCTCCTATTCCTCATCCACAAACATAAGAATGACTACCACTCTCCTTGTTTTCTTAACAAATAGAGAGTGATCAGCAGATGACCTTTGAAGTCCATCGGCCTCAGGAAGCTGGGATAACCTTTGAAAGTAGGCACAGGGGCTTTGCTTAAGCCCATAAATGGTATTCCTCAAACGACACACACTCCCCCTACCGCTCATATCCTAATGGTTCTGCATATAGACTTCCTCCTCCAAATCCCATACAGGAATGCATTTTTCACATCTAGTTGATGAAGTTGCCAGTCATAGTGAACTGCATCGGCAAGTATCCGTACTGTGGAAAGATGAGCTACAGGGGAGAACATGTCAAAGAAATATGCTCTATACGTCTGAATAAACCCCTTTGCCATTAGCTGCGCCTTGTATCTGGCAATAGATCCATCTGGATGAAACTTTAGAGCAAACACCCATCTACACCTAACTAGGTTGGCTTCAGACGGAAGTGAAGTATGCTCTCAAGTACCTCTACTTTGGAGAGCAGCCATCTCCTCTGCGATGGCTTGACACCATTTTGGATGAAGCATGGCTTCCTTGTAGGTAGTTGTCACAGTAGTGGAGATATGGGCCTGGTAAAAAGTAGTGAAAGCTGTACTTAGACGGTTAGTCTGTAAACTCCCTGCTAAATGGTATTTGGCACAATTCCTGGGGGCCTTCCAAATAGTAATTGGAAGATCAATATCTGTAGAATCTGTATTATTGGGCACATCCTCCTATTTAGTATAAGGTTGAGACTGACCTGTATCAACACTAGGCACATAACTATCAGTGTCAAAAGAACCTTAGCTCACCTATGGTTGAGATACTGGTGTCGGTGAAGGGGGCATCTGGAAAGTAGTATAAGGTCGATGATAAGTAACTATAGGCTCATTATATTTTGGTTTGGCAAGAGGAGCAATAGTAGTGACAGGCTCTGTATCAGGTATAACACGAAATGGAACAAGGGGAATGGGGATAGGTGCACCCTTAGAAGAGCGAGATAACTCACTACCAGACATGAAAAAGAAAGATAGTCTCATGAAATGTAACATCAGTACTCGCATAATGATGTGAATTATACAGATCAAATCACTTATACTCCTTCTGAGTTCTTGAATACCTAAGAAAACACGCTTGACAGCCTTAGGTGCCAGTTTATCCCGCCCTATATCTTGAATGTGGATAAAGGTGATGCACCCAAAAATTCATGGAATCACAGGAAACAATGTGAGGATACAAAAGCTATAATGGAACTTGCTCATGAATGGAAGCATTTGACATCATTTTTATAAGAAAACAAGCTGTGTGAACATCTTCTGAGTACAAAGCAGGCACAGAATGATGTAACAATAAGGTGTGTGCCACATCAAGAAGATGCGTGTGCTCCCTCTCAACAACACTATTTTGCTGAGAGGTATGAGCGTAGGTGGTCTAATGAATGATACCCTGGGCACCAACAAATTGACGTAGATTAGTAGTAAATTCTAAAGCATTATCGGACTAAAACATTTTATTAGTAATAGAAAATTGGATCTTTATTTTTGTAACAAAATTTTCTATAATACTCTCAACATCAGATTTAGTCTTTAAAAGAAAAAATTAGGTAACTCTAGAAAAATCATCGATAAGAATTAGGAAATAGCGATGACTAAGTGTATTAGGGATGTGACTTGGCCCCAATACATCCATATGAACTAAATCAAAAACATGCGAAGACCCAGAGTGACGGGAAGCAGGAAAGCTGATACGGTGGTGTTTGCCAAGTTGATAGGCATCACAAGTAATGGTTGTACTGGCAGGTATGTGGGGTAGTGCACGCTTAAGTCGCTCTAAGGGAAGATAACCAAGGCGAAGGTGCCATTGGATGGGAGATCCAGAAGTCAAGGCAACCTCCCTCTGACCCATAATAGTAGTAGTAGGTGAGTGGCTTAAGCAGTAAATCCTCCCTTCTTCATGTCCTCCACCAATTGTCTTCCCTATGAGATGGTCCTCCATGACACAAGATTGAGCATCAAAGATTGCCCTACAATTCAGCTGTCGTGTAATTCAATTAATTGAAAGAAGATTGAACAGGAACACATTCCACAGATTCAGGCTAGAAGAAAGGGACACCTCCCCCTTTCAAGTAACCTGGGATAACCTGCCATCAGCTACCTGTACTATCCTTCCTGGGGCAACATGTTTCAACTACGAAAATGCACCTTGATCACCACACAAATGTCTAGATGCACCTGAGTCAACTAACCAACCACCAGGATTGTGTAGAAGTAGAATAAACATCCTTTATACCTATAGTAGAGGCAGTAGTAGTCGTCTTTGGAGGAGCAGTTTGGGATAGTTGGCTAAACTTTTATAGTAAGTCATCAAACTCTGCTCGTGAAACAGTGTCTCCAGAAACATCTCCCTCAGTAGCCTGATGTGCAGTTACTGGCTTCCTGTGCTTCTGCCAGGGTGTAGCCTCTGAATGGCCTAAACAACCACAATAGGTGCATGGTGAATGTGAACGACCTCCAGATGCATGCCCATGATCACGACCATGAGTGGGAGGGCCACCTTGCCTACAGCCTAAAGTAGCAACCAAGGTAGTGGTCTGGCCTATGGTCTCCACTAGAGGAACAGAGACAGCAATCCTGCTTAGTCTACTATATGTATCCTCTAAAGAAGGAATCTCAGATATGGTAAGAATCTGGTCTCGTGCTGTAGCAAAACTAGGACCTAGACCTGAGAGGATGACTTCCATTTTGCTGCCACCACCATCGACAGTGATTGCACTCGACAGGATGCCAACGCTGGCAATGCATCGTCGGGCAATTTGCCATCGGTGGCAGCATTGACTGGGTGATATGGTTGTCGACAGCGACGGTTGCTACTGTCGGAGGCCATCTTTACCTTGTTCATGGTCTTCTTTGCATGATGAGTCTCTTCTCACGCCTATGGTTGATGGCAATGAGTCTTCTCTCACTCATGTTGAAGAAAGTTGATCCAAGAAGATTAACTTCAGATTCTATTGGGTTAGCGTGTGCAACCCATGAAGTTAGGATGAGAAGAAGGAATACTAGGAGTGCATGGGTGATTGACTCTGGTGCTTCTGTTCATCTTATTGGAGATAGAGCTCATTTGAGGAATCTTGTGACTCCACAAGGGATCCACAATGTGCGGGTAGCTAATGGAGCGACCACTCCTGTGACTGCAGTTGGGTGTATAGATGCTACATCCAGGATGAAGATAGAATAGGTATATTATGCTCTTGAGTTTCCCATGATTCTTTTTTCAGTAAGTAAAATTTGCAGAGATCTTGGATGCCATGTCATCTTTGATGAGAAGTATTGTTATTTCCAAGATCGAGTCACGAGGGAGATTATTGGCAGTGGAATAAAAAGAGGTTGCCTATATTATTTAGAAACACCTACTTTGTTTGCTGGGGCAGTGTCTATTTCTTGTGACCCCTTGTTTTGGCATCGCAGACTTGGGTATCCTTCTGTGAAGAGGATGCATTAGATGTATCCAGAGTTACTTGATTCTTTGGCTCTAGATTGTGAAGGCTGTCAGTTGGGGAAGCATCACATGAGTAGCTACCCCGAGAGAGATACTGATGTCAATTCGGTTCCCTTTTCTTTGCTGCATTGTGATGTTTGGGTTCCTTTTAGAGTTGTCTCTATTGGTGGACACAGGTATTTTGCAGTTATGGTTGATGACAGCAGCAGATTGACTTGGGTGGTTTTGATGAAAGCCTAGAGTGAGATTCCTATCATTGTTCAGCATTTTCTATCTGAGGTGCAGACATAGTATGGTACTACTGTTAGGGTTTTTCGCAGTGATGATGCACTAAAGTTTATGTACAGCGATTTACAGGAGGCTTTCCGTTCTAGGGGGTTTATTCATTGGACATGTGCTCATACTTCCCAGTAGAATGGGGTTGCAAAGCGTAAGCTGCGTCATTTGTTTGATGTTTCTAGAACCATGACATCTTGCATGAAGGTTCCTAGGCAGTTTTGGGGAGATGCCATTTTGTCGGCAGCCTATCTGATTAATAGATTGCCCTCTTAGTGCTTCATGGTCAGATTCCCTATCAGGTTATACATCCTGCGTGTGACAGGATTTTTCTACTGCCTCTATGAGTTTTTGGGTGTGTCTGCTTTGTTTCAAACTATGGTATACAAGATAAGTTTTTCCCTCATGCCACGAAGTGTGTTTTTCTTGGATACTCTAGGACCCAGAAGGGTTATAGGTGTTATGATCCAGGTCGTAGGAGATATGTTGTCACTGTGGATGTGACCTTTTTTGAGAAGGTTCCTTACTTCTCAGAAGAAGGGTCATCCATAGAGGCTGCTATACAGGATACAAAGGTGTATCAGAGGAGGGCACAGTTATATGATTTTATAAGTGATGATCCAGCCCAACTTGTTACCTCCTCAGATAGTGGTCAGTCAGATAGAGAGGAGGACGCTATTTAGAGGAGTTCTGATACCACACTCTATTCTATTTCTCGTTATACTATAATCTCTCATCTCCAGGATGACAGACAATTTGCATCTGCCATTACCACTGCAATTGTTCCTAGAGATTTTATTCAGGCTCTCCATGATCCAAAATGGAAAGTAGCTATGGATGAAGAGATGTATGTGCTATAGACTAGGAAAACATGGGATCATGTTTCATGTCCTGTGGGTGCTATAGTTGTTGGGTGCAGATGGGTATACACCATTAAATACATATCGAATGAGACAGTGTAGAGATATAAGGTCAGACTTGTTGCCAAGGGTTTACCTAGACATATGGGGTAGATTACCTTGTGACTTTTTCTCTTGTTGCTTGTATTACCTCCACTAGGATTATTTTGTCTGTTGTGGTTTAGGGGTGACCTTTGCATCAACTAGATATAAAAAATGCGTTCCTATATGGTGATTTAGTCGAGGAAGTGTATATAAGACGTTATGACACTTAGGGGGTGCTTGTTTGTCGCTTACGGAAGCCTATTTATGGCCTGAAGAAAAGTTCACGAGCTTAGTTTAAAAGGCTCAATCTTGAGATCAAGAAGATTGGATTCCGCATATCTACTACTGATCATTCTATATTTGTTAGGAGGATCGAGCATGGTAGGACATGGAGAGTGGTTATTTTAGCGGTCTATGTTGATGATATGATTTTGACTAGTGATGATATTGCTGGGATAACAGAGAGAAAAGCCTTTCTCCAGTCCGCCTTTATCACCACAGACTTACGTGACCTCCATTACTTCTTGGGGATAGAGGTTGTTCGTTAGGAGGATTGCTCATCTTTGTCACAGAGGTATACTTTATAGATTCTTGAGGAGCCTAGACTTCTTGGGTCCAAACCTTCTGGGATACCAGTAGAGGCACTTGCGGGTCATAGCTCCGATCAATCAGATCCTTTGTTTGAGGGTGTTACTAGGTACCGTAGTATAGTTGGTCGCCTGTTATATCTAACTATTACTCGACCATATATTAGTTTTGCAGTCAGTCGTACCAGTCAGTTCATATAGAGTCCTAGTTATAGTCATTGGTATGATGTGTGTCTTATCCTGAGATACCTGAAGGGCACCCCAGAGCGAGGTTTGTACTACAGTGTGTGGCTCTTTTGATCTTGTAGCCTATTCTGATGCAGACTATGTAGGATCAATAGAGGATAAGCGGTCTACGTCAGGCTTTGCTATTTATCTGAGAGGAAATCTTGTTTGGAGAAGCAAGAAACAGAGTGTGGTTGCACGTTTTAGTGCTGAGGCAAAATATAGGTTCATGGCTCATGCTACATGTGAGACCATGTGGATGGGTTGGTTTCCTGCGAGATCTGGGAGTGCTAATTGATATTCCTATTCCACTTTATTATGATGCTAAGTCGACTACTTATATTGCCTCCAATCCTATCTTCCATGAGAGGACAAATCATATTGAGGTTGACTGCCGTTTTATACGGGATGCAGTTTTGGAAGGCAAGATCAATGCCCTTTATATATCTTCTGAGCTACAGGTTGCTGACATTCTTACCAAATCTCTGAAGAAAAAGTGTCATGATTTTTTGAGCCACAAGTTGGGCCTCATTGACATATATGCCTCAACTTGTGGGGGAGTGTTGAGTTGTAATGGGGTATTTGATATTTCCTTTATCTTTAGCGGGTACTTATGTTGGTAACCCAATTCTATTTTTATAAAAGAGGGTTAAGGTTTCATTTGAATGATGATGCATCTTTTTTATTCTTAACACTTGTGTTATTAAGCAGATCGTCTACATCTTTCTTGACACACGTCCTCTCAGATATGTCAAACCGCCTTTGGGAATTCACCATTACCTTCAAACCAGCTTTATTATATAAAATGCTTTGCAAGGCAATGTTGTTGGTAGCGAAGCACGTAATTTTAGGATGCATTGATTCACCATTATAATACTCTCTTATCAAGAACAATACATTCCTATGATTGTAGATAAATGATGTAACACTTTATACCTTTTCAACAATTGAAGCAATAGACTTTTGATACTTAAAGTCTTTTAAAATGAGATCTATCCAATGTGCAACACGTGATCCAAAAGATTTTGTATTTATTTGATTTCATTATTTTCTCTCCAGTCTTCTTGAAGTTGTCATTATCCATGATTATTTCTATCACATGTTCCTTTCCAACCTCATCAATAGCATCTTTCATCAATCCAAAATTATACTTAAAATATTTCACCTTATCTCAACCATCCACGGATTTAATGAAAATTGATTAGTTGCCACAATACGAAGAGGTAAATAATGTGTCGTTGTGTAGCTAATCCACCCATCATCCATAATTGTGCAGCCATACCGTGGGCATGGCATCTTCAATTTACTGATGTATTGCTATATTTTGGCTTTCTCCATATGCATGTACTTCTTCATGATCTCATAGGCTAGCGGAGTCTTTAACTCTCGCCACAACTTGAGTGGTGACATTGATGGCATTCTGCAACCATGGTTCCTTTGTCACATGAGTTGGAAGTACATGAACATTAACAAGGCTCGTCACCGCTTTACCAATCATTGCCCTTGCATGATCCTAAATACCATTTATCATTTTCAATTTGGGATCACCTTTCCCCTTAACACTCTTAAATCAGAAGAAACCAGTGATGTCACCCTTTTGCTTCTTAGCAGATTATTCTGTCTTGCTTGTACTAGCATCCACATATCTCATGCTCTATACTCTTTTGTCACTGGTGGGCACTTGTCATTCATACTCATTTCTTAGTGAGTCTCTCATAGCTTGCCTAATTTGTCTCCTTCTTAGATCATCCTCTATATCACTTAGATATTGCAAGCCATTGTCAAAATCAAAATGAGTAACATCTTTGTAATCTTGATGGCCAAATAAGGCCTTATGGACTACTTCTTTAGCTTCTTTTTCTTGCCTCGGATTGTCTCAGCAATCGGTTTCCATACATCATCAGGACAACCTTTACACTTTGCTACATTTCTGTCATCCCCAACTAGGTGTTGCTTGAATTGTATTACTCTACTATCATGTAATTATTTCTACAAAAGTTACACTTTGTTATATATTTGCTTCTATTCGAATTTGTGTAGTACAACTACTCAATGTCTTCTTTGACATCTTTGTTATTTAGCTTCACTTCTTTCAGCGGAGACCTCTCTTTGCAGTGTTTCTAAAACTTACGCACCACATTGCATTTACATTTTTAATCTACATGTAGTATTTTCATTTTACATAATACATTATAATGTATTTTTATAAATTTTAATATTATAATTTAAATTATGAATTATTCTTTTTGGCAAAAAGAATTAATTTTATTTTTAATTTCCACTCTAAATTACTTGATACATATATAACTGTGTATTAATTTTATTTTTTGTTTACATGTACTAAATTACTAATTTTATTTACTATTTTACATATACATGTACTAAGTAAATGAGCATGCATTAGTCATAAGGAGTAAGGATTATGATACTACTAAAAGTTTGCACCACAGTGGATTTACATTTTTAATTCGCTTGTATTAATTTTATTTTAATTTACATGCATTAATTTTATTTTTAATTTGCAATATACATTATAATGTATTTTTACCTAACTTATAATCATATAATTTAAATTCTAACATTTTCTCTTTTTTATTGAAAAAATCAATTTTAATTTTTATTTCCATGATAACTTTCAACTTGAATAATAATGCATGTAATACATTCTAATGCATTTTTACTTACATTATAACATTTATTTTAAATTTGAAATTTTCTTTTTTTATGAATTTATTATTTATTTATTTTATTTCGTTACAATCTATGTAATACATCGATAATAATATATGTAAGATAATATACTCCATTTTTACCTAGTTTATAATCATTTGATTTAAACTCTAAATTTCTCCTCATTTTTATGTAAAAATCTTTTTATTTGGTTTGATTTTTTGTTGACCTAATGGCTCCTTAGGAGAAAAGGGATGGGTGGAAGGAGAGGGGAGACGAGATGGGGGATCTCCCAGAGGGGACATGTTGCTAGCATTTGTTGTGACCCTATTGTTTGCTTGCGTTGTGGAGGGGTTGGACGTAGGAGAAGGTCGTGTCTGAAGAAGGCGTAGCCATCTTTGCGTTCACCTACTTTAGTTGATGTGCCATCGAAAGGGAAGTGTCGTGGTCCCTAGAGGTGTGGCTTTTGGACTCAAAGCTACTCTTCTCCTTGGTGGGTGATCTCTTACATGCAGCGTTTTAAATGTCGACATGTTGCCAAAATAGTGTTTTGTTGGACATGGCCATGCCGACATGGCTTAGATGTTGAAAATCAAGGATATCGTTGGTATGCTGACCATAACGTCGGTATGCCGCTGATATGGTCGGTACGGTGGCATGTCGATGTTGATGTTATAGTGCAGATGCTGCTGCTCCGCAGCTGCGTGCCCTTACAGTGCTTGCTGCACTACCGTTGCTACTCTGCTGCCTTTGTTGCTGTTGCTCGGCTGCTGCTGTTGTTGTGCTGCTGCTTGGCTACGCTACCTGCCGTTGTCGCTGTGTTGTTGCTCTGGTTGCTATCGCTTTGCTGCCACTCTGTTGCGTTGCTGGTGGTGGTGTTGCTCCACTGCCGCCGCTGCTGCTCCTGCTCCGATGTCGCTAGTTACTGGTGCACTGCCATAGTGTTGGCATTGTTGCCGGCTTGCTTGACCCAATTCGAGGCACTCCTGCTTCATCACCTTGCGTTGCTGCTATTACAAGCAGCTTTCTGTGTTACTGCTTATTGTTGGAGCTTATCGAATATGAATGTCGGTTATTGTAGCGCTGTTGGTCCTGTAGTTGCACTGCTGCCATGGCACCATGTGGCCGTGCGATATTTTTGGCTTGCTGCTTGCTGAAAGCTTATGGTATGGGTCCATGGGTAACATAGGTCAAGGTTTGAAATTTCGATTTCGATGGTGTCAATGAAATTCTAAGTGTGCATTTCAGGGACATACTGTGGGCACATCGTGGAAATGCTTATATTTTGATGGCAGATTTTGACGATTTCGATGACCCAAAAATATCATTTCAAAGGCGCACCAAGAGCATGTCAAGGGAATGCCGACAAAAATGGCAGTAGTTAAAATGATATCAATTTTATAGATTATTTAACAATAAGAGTTATATCATAATATTCCTATGCAACATGGCCTTACCTTGTTAAAGTTCAGTAATGAAATATCAAATAATCCTACCATGTTAAGAATAGAGAGAATTTAAGAATAAAGGAATACAAAGAATTGAAGAATGAAATAATCAAATTATATAGTTTCCAAGTAAAAGTTGAAACTGTAATGTCTTGATGCATTAGAAGTCAGAACTCAGAAGTTGAGACTTGGAACTCGGAAGTCAGATTTCACTAGAACCAAAGTTGTCTTGCTGGATCCATATCTGTATCATGGGTACTATCATCACTTGATTAATACCATCGTTGCCTATTGTATCGATCTATACTTTGAATGTATTCATAGTAACTCTCCCAAGAAATATATGAATACATTGTCTGATAATCTTTTATGTGCTGACTGTACTCATGTTCATTTATACTGACCAAAATCCCAAGATGGGGAAATCTACTATGTATGGTTTGTCGTGTGTACGTGTTTGGGAGAATCTTGTTGTTTTAGAACCATCTTGTGATGATTGTGATCTTGTTGGCATTTGGGGGGAGCTTGGGGTTGGAACTGAGGAGCAAAATAATTTTGGAAGGTACCTTACCCATATGGATAAGAATATTCACTCCTTGTCCCAGAAGTCTCAACATTTCCTGACCTAAGGTATGAATATGATGAATAATTATATGAAGGCGGTGGTGGTGCAAATGACTGTGGGTACGAAGGTTGAGTGTATGAAGATCCCATCTCATGTCTTACGTCGTATCTCGTGTCATATCCAAATCCAGGTATTGAAGAACCAAAAGCTAATCACCAATGCTTATGGAGCCAATTAAGGAGCTCAAATCCTCCATGTAGGCATCATGACTTTGATATCCCTCGTAATCCATGGGTGGTGGACTTAGGCTTGGAATATGTTCGCCATGGATATTGGTGTGTCGTTCATATTCTCTAGCACCCTGACTTTGCACTCGACCACCACGCCTTCCTCTGTCGGATGATCATTCTGATTCAAATCCTCCTACCATTATGAATGCATCTGCATCAGAGTCATCATCAGAGTCATCCTTTGAGGTTGAAGTAGACTGTGATAGTTGCCATTCTTCATCCAGTACTCTTATAGGAAATGTATGACAACTAGATCTTCTCATATGCCCTTCAACATTGGCACCCATTTTCTTTGATAGCTCTGATCTAGCCTTCCCCTAACATCCATCGAAAGTTCTTCTCTAATGTCATTTATCTAACTTTCTAGTACATTATCTTCGGTTAAGAAATTAAGGATTAATCAATTGGATCGGTTATTTCCTTCGTAACCTTATGTTGTAGTGGATGTACTCAAGGTCATTAAGCTTATGAATTTCAACATTGTTTCTTCTTTTGGAATGAATAAGGTTAAATGTACTCCAGTTTCTTTCGCATCCAGCAGTAGATGATGTTTGTGATAACACTTTAACAATCATTTACCGTAAATTTGGAGCTTCCGTTGTATGCAAATTCTACCATTTCATGGTAGGGAAAAAATGTTTGAGTCATAAATTGGGTATTATATTCTAAATTATTATAAGTAAATATTAAAGGAATGTTAATTATTACCAGAATGAGTGCTTTTAATAGCTTGCTGTGTCATATGGCATATAACTCCCAAACGATCCCATACTCTCTTTAAATAATTTAATCTACAACATATCCACATGAAGATGTGTCAAATATCTTATTTAATTTTCATTAATTTGTTTCAACTTTCAAGCTAAATTTGCCCACTTCATTCATGCACGCTATTTGCGGACCAGTTGCAGGAGAGTTTTTGAATAACCTTTTGCATAGTTTCAATGAGATCTTCGCGTATGCTAAGGTTGTGTTTATACTTAAATTTTGAGTTGAAATAATAACCTATGACAAAAGATAAATAGTTAAAAGAATAAAAATTACTCGAATTTGAGAAATTTACGATGAAATATAATTATCGGCAAGGTGGAGTAGTGAGATTACATGTTTTCCCTTTTTTTTCTTATTATCTTTGAGAAGGGCTCTTTAGCCCTTCCCGTTGATTATTTTAGCTTTTCATACATAATTTACATTGCTTGGTATATGTACCTCATCGTTGGTTTATTATCTCCATCTACTACCTTCAAAACTAATATGACAGGCTTTATAATGAGTAGCACGACTGCAATCATCCCAAAATCATGAATTATTTATCAAGTCTTCTGCATTCATCTTACCATGTGTCTTAGTTTCTACAATAGCAAATCAATTGCTAGAATTTGTCATTCACTTCAACCTAACTTTATTGTCCACAATACTTTAAAGGTGATATAATTTGTAGCAAATCATGTTATACTAGGATGCACCAATTCGCCATTGCAATGCTTCCTCATCGATGACAAGATATGTCCATGATTGTAAATAAATAATGTAATTGATTAGACCTTGCCACAATAGATGAAACTAACTGACTTCCTGTTTCCAAGGTCTTTCAAAATTAAATCTATATAATGTGTAACACATGACGTTAAGAATACTCCATGTCTTAATTTTATAATATTTTCTCTCACCTTCTTGAAGTTGTTGCCATTGTACGTAATAATCTGAACGATATGTTCACGACTTCGTTAATTACATCCTTAAATAAGGAGTAAACATACTTATAATCTTTAACTTTATCGGATGCATCTATGGATTTCAAAAACATATACCTACTAGCACATTATACAAGAAATTTAATGATTTGCCTCCTTATATAATTAGTCCAACATCTGTCATGAGTGTAACTCCACAATGGGGCCATATATTTTTCAACTTAGAAACATAGTCACCTAAATTTGCCTTCTCCATTGTCTGTGCATTTATTCAGTTTTTCATATGTTGTGGGTGCCTTAACTCCTGTCCCCGACTTAGTGCTGACGTTAATAACATTTTGCAGTCATGACCCGTCTGCAATGTTAGCTGCTAGCCCATGAGCCGAAGCTAAGCTCGTGACTGCTCTATCAACCTTCTCCCTTCCATTCCCAAAAATGCTCTTAGTGGTTTTTTGTTTTGGGTCTGCTTTCCCCACAGGATCCCGTTAGTGCTACCAGATTGAAATAAACCACGCAAACCCTTTTTTTGTTTTTTGGGTGGATGTGGAGGTAGTCCTGAACCTGATCCACTACTACCAACATCTGTGTACTGTTGGTGCAAAGGCACTACAATTATTGATTTTGATAATAACAAAACACTTGTTATTTGACTTTTGCATTTGAGTTTAAGATTTTAGGATGAAATGCAAATGGAGGCAAGTGCGAAGAGCTCAAGCTCATGTCTATGGCGGATTAGAGGAGTTTGATGGAGGAGAGGGAGCTTTGCTCGAGGCTAAAGCTTGAAGAAGAATAGGATAGAACCTTTATTTGAATGTACTTGTCTTTTATTCTCTAGATTTATATTAAAGAGTTGAAAGTATAACAACCTTGGTCTTAGGAAGATTTACACAACCTTAGGACACTTACGTAAAATTGGAAGATAAATCAGAAAGCCAAAATAGGTTTCAAACAGACTGATCGGACGTCCAACATGATAATCAGAAATTTGATCCTGACTTTTAAGTCGTCTGATATTATGATCAGATGTCTAATTACCTAGGCTAGAAAATCATAGTCTGTCTTTCCATTCAGACGTTCTGACCTAATTCTAGACGTCCTTCCAGACATCAGATAACCTTGCAGACGTTCAGTAATAGGATCGTTAGTCTGTCAAAGCAATATCATTGCGAACCCACTGAGGAATATTTTAATATTATTTTGACATTCGTAGAGCCTCCAAGATGTTTGATAAAGAGACGTTAGACCAAAATCCTAAGTCGTTAGACCAAATCTAACCGTTGGCCTCTTGGAAATTAATTTCCACAGAAAACCTTTATCAACAGACATCCAATAGTATGACCAGATGTTCAGTAAGATGTCTGACCACTTTACACTTGAACCCTGTTTGGATCTGATTGACTCCAGGAGCACACCCCTTATAATTGGACATCTGATTTTTCACCTAGACGTCTTAAAATGATATCCCAGATGTTTGACTTAGAACCTTATTTCCCTCCAACTAAATTAGGAACTCTAACCCCTTTCATCAGACGACAAAAAATGTTATCATCTGACCCGTCTAACTCAATTTTCAGACATCTGATTCTGCTGTTAAAGGCATGATGAGCCTAATTTGATTGGAATTTCAGCTTGATTCTTGAATTTTATTCCAACGACTATGAGGCTTTTCCAAGGCCCTCTTGAAGGTTCCTTAGGCCTTTATAAACAAAAGAGGATCTCTACCTTGCCACAACACTCCTTTGAGAAAATTCTTTCCCCTAGAAAGGTCATTTTGTGAAAGATCAAAAGAAGAAAGTGTCCCTTCTCTCCAAGCGTCCTAGCATACTTCCAAGAGCACCAAATTGCTGGGCACTTACGCCGAATCATTTTCATCTCAGGGAAGACATTTTTCCTATAGAGGTTTAGGTTTAAAATTATATTTCGAGCTGTACAGGTCTTTTATATTTTTGTTTTTCTTTGGTTGGGTATTCGTGTGGTGAATTCCTGCTCCTTTGTGAGACAAAATTCTCGTCGTGAAGAGGTATTGAGGTGCACTATCTTCGATTGTTAAGTAGTGTGGATTGTATTGAGGTTGTACTATCTTTGTTTTAAGTAATACGATTAGTGGATTTGGTCGACGTGGTCGATCGGGGAATCCCAAGCCGAGAGACTTAGGTAGTGATTTTTACCCGTGTTGGGTTTTTACCTAAAAATACTTGTCTTTTGTGGTGAATGCTTGCGTGATTGACTTTTATTTACATCTATTTTTTCATGCTGCACTATTCGCTCCCCTCTAGTGCACCTACATATACCTTATGCTCTGTGCTCTTCGATCATCTACTAGAGCTTATCGTTCATGATTACTTCTAAGTGAGTCTTTCTTTGTTTGTCTGAATTGTCTTCTCTTCCTTTGATCTGCTTCTACATTACTCGGATATTCATAGTCTTCTTCCGAGTCAGAGTGTACGTCGTAATAATCTTGATAGCTACCGAGGGCCTCACGGACTGCTTCTTTTGAATGTTGTTTTATTGCTTCCTTTTCTCACCTTGACGTCATTGACTCGGCAATCAATTCACGAACATTATTTGGATAATTCTCACATTTTGGAACATTGTTATCGTTACCAACTTGGTAATGCTTGAATTGTGTAAATCCATCACCTTTTAACTATTTTCCACAGAAATTACATTTTGGCATCTGTTTCCATCCACCAATTTGTACAACCATCCGATGTCTTCCTTGTACTTATCGACGTTACTACTCCCACTTCCTCTATCAAATTACATACAAAAAAGGAATTTCATAATCATATTATATCTTTGATGTATCTATGCCCCTATGTAATTTAATCAAGTAATCAAATTCTTCCTTAAAGGGTTGCATCTATTGGACCTATTTTATGTCCTACTGGATTCGATTGGATTACCTTGACCCTTGAATTATTTAGCTGGCCAGATGAGTGGGACTCCCTAGGGCACCTCGCACAGTGGGACACCACTAGAGGTTAACGCAATTACTGCACCGACTCGTCTTGTTATCGGTTGGTCTAAGTAGAGAAGGCCCTAGAATGTTCCAATATAATCTAATCTGGTTTAAACAATTATCAAACCTAGTTGGCGTGTTTACTTCTTTTAGGCTTGGATAGAATGACGCTTTTCGGAATGTCATTGGCGTTAGGGGGTGGTGCCCTTATTAATCAATTAAAACAATGTGAAGTGCGTACCAAACAACCACAAGCAATACAAAGCATTTAAATTAAGTTGAGAAGTTTTACATTTTAGGGTTAAGCCTTGTATTATGATTTTTTCTGGTTTAATCATTTGGTTCAAACGAGGTATAATGTACACCACTACACAAAGTTCAATCACTTGTATGAATAATTTTCCAAAAGCAGAGATTCAGATGAAAATTTACAAATTACAAAAAATATGATATATGTAATTAAATTGAAATTTGGAATTAAAATATTATAAATTCATAGCATTGTGTCCTTACCTGAAGTTGAAACCAAATCTTGTACTTGATTTTTGCAAAAAATTGGCCCACTGAGTCACTGATTCATCGTCGGTTAGCAATCCATAGGCACCGGCAGCAAATTGTATAATGAATTGTGATTATGAGCTCGATTGTTGTCTGTATGACTTCCATTGTGGATACTGATAGTCTACCTTTGTAACTGATCATTTCAAATTCTTTATGGGATTTTTGTAATTAAGTCCGTCGGTGAGTCACACTGGTGTGTCTATCGTATGATTTAATTGGTTTTTAATTGAATATTTACAAAGATACCGATTGGTGTTTCACTCATTTGTGCTCGAAGGCAATCGTCGATTAATTTTTTATGAATTTTTTATAATTACGTCCGTTGATGTATTGTGCAAATCATGTGATTCGATATCTCATCTGTGCTTGAAGGCAATCGTCGATTAATTTTTTATGAATTTTTTATAATTACGTCCATTGTTGATGTATTGTGCAAATCATGTGATTCGATATATTTTATTATTTATTAAATTTTTGCATACATACTCGGTAAGCGAACGAAATCGTCGATCAAAATTTTATAGATTTTTTATAGTTATATTTGTCGATGTACTGTCTGTCAATAACCAATAAAATATTTTATAAAAATATTAATCGACATGTTTGTTGTCATCCTCGTTAATATATTTTATATTTTATTGGTTATCTTCATTATTCGCATAGTACGTCATTGCCTGACGTAATTAGAAAATATTAATCGACGATTTCGTTTGCGCACTAGGTATGTTTGTAAAAATATTATCAATTATAAAATATATTGAATCACATGATTTACATAGTACATCACTGACAACGTAATTATAAAAAATCTATAAAATATTAATCGATGATTTGATTCGCGCATTGGTGGAAGTGGAATGTTGATGGATATCTTTTTAAATATTCAATAAAAATCTAACTAAATTATACAATTCACGTAATAGTGCGACTCATCGTCAGATTTAATTATAAAAATTCAATAAATAATTCGAACCGATTGGTTGTAAATATTTACTATTGGTATCCGTAATGGAAGTCACATTTATAGACATCAATGTAGCTCACAATCGCAGTTCACTATATGATTTGCTCATGGTGCCTATTGCTTGCTGATCAACGATGACTCAGTGACTCGGTGAGTCAGTTTTTTGCAGAAGTCATAAAGTGCAAGGTTTTGGTTACAACTTTTGGGTAAGGACATATTATACTATGAATTTATAATGTTCAAATCCCAAATTCTAATTTACTTGCATACTCGCATATGCCATAATTTTTGTAATTTTTAAACTTTCGTCTAAGTCTATGCTTTTAGAAAATTAGTGAAACACGTGATTGAACTTTGTGCAGCGATATACACTATACCTTATTTGAAGTAATAAATGATTAAAACAAAACAAATCCTAGTACAAGGCTTAATCCTGAAAAGTAAAACTTTTGAACTTAATTTAAAGGCATTGTATTGCTTGTGGTTGTTTGACATGCACTTCACATTGTTTTAATGGATTATTAAGGGCACTATTCCCTTAATTCTCACGACACTCCAAAAAGCAGGATTCTACTCAAGGCTAAAAAAAAGTTGGTTCGTCAACTAGGTTGGATAATTGTGCATGTCAGATTAGACTTAGTTGGGTCATTCTGGGGTTTTGTCTACCTGGACCAATTAGTGACAACAGGTCGATGCGGTAACTAGGTTAACCTCTAGTGGTGTCCTGCCGTGTGGGGTGTTAGAAGGGGTCCAACCAATCTGGCCGACTAGGTAATTCATGGGTCATGGTAATTTAATTCGATCTAGTGGGACTTGGATTGGGTCCAATAGGTGCAACCCTTTAAAGTATAATTTGATTGCTTGATTGAATTAAATAAGGGCGTAGGTACGTTAAATATATAATATGATTATGATGTCTTTTTTTTTATATGTAATTTGTTGTATATTAGTATTTAGTACTTATTAGCTAATAATACATTATATTAGTATTACTATACATTATAATGTATTATACAATGATTATCAATTATGAAAAAAATGTAGTCTAGCAGGAACAATGTCCGGAAAAGCAAGAGTGGTGTTGGAGGAAGTTGGAGCAATAATGCTGATAAGGCAAGGAAGACATGGAATGGTTCACCAAATTGGTGGATGGAAACAAATTGACGACAATGTAATTTCTGTGCAAAATAGTTAAAGGGTGAAGGAATTACATGATTCAAGTATCATCTAGTTGGTGAGAACAAGAATCTTGCAAAATGTGAGAATTATCCAAATGATGTTCGTAAATTGATTGTCGAGTCAGTGACATTAAGGTGTGAAAAGGAAGCAATACAATAAAGGTTAAAAGAAGCAGTCCATGAGGCCCTATTTGGTAACTATCAAGATTATTACGATATGGACTCCTAACTCAGACGAAGACTATGAATATCCGAGTGATGTGAAGGTAGATTCAAGGAGGAGGAGACAATTTAGACAAACAATGAAAGACTTACTCAGAAGTGAGCACGGACAACAAGCTTTGGCAGGTGATTAAAGAGCACAGAGCATGAGGTGTACATATATTGGTGGTAGTGGTTTAGGTTCAGAGCTGCCTCCACATCTGCCCAAAAAACAAAAGATGAGTTTGCCTAGTTTGTTTCGATCTGGTAGCACTAAGGGGAGCCTGGGGGAAAAGAAGACAAAATAAAAAACTATTAAGGGCATTTTTGAGAATGCAAGGGAGAAGGTTGGTAGAGCAGTCACGTGCTTAGTTTCGACTCATGGGCTGGCAGTTAACATTGCAGATAGCCATGGCTGTAAAATGTTATTGACATTAGCGCTCAGTCGAGGGACGGGAGTTAAGGCTACCACAACATATGAAATAATGAACAATGCATGACTATGGAGAAGGCAAGTTTAGGTGATTATATTTTTGAGTTGAAAAATATGCGGCCTCATTCTGGAGGTATACTTGCGACAGCTGGTTGGACTCGTTATAGAAGGAGGCAGATCATTAACTTTGTATAATGTGTTGATAGGTGTATATTTTTGAAATCTATAAATGCATCCGATAAAGTGAAAGAGTACAAGTACCTTTATTCATTATTGAAGGATGCATTGATAAAGTTGGGAAGGAACAAATCGGAGAAAATGACTTGTTTTATTCTCAAACGAAATCCTACACCTTTTTATATTGGGAGAGGTGTTGGGAAAATTACATCATGAGTCCAACAGGAGAAGAAACATGAAAAATGACTCTAATAACTCTAATACATGCCCTACCAACACTTCCCTCAAGTTGGAGCATATATATCAATAATGCTCAACTTAGAACAACACTTATCAAAAGCGCAAGTGGCTTCGTGAATATGTCTGCAATCTGATCTTCAGATGATATAGATGAAGTGTAGATAATTCCACTTTGTATCAAGTCTCTAGTGTAGTGGCAATCGACCTTAACATGTTTTGTCCGCTTATGAAACATTGGGTTGTTGGCAATATAAGTAGCAGCACAATTATTGCATCTTATCTCCATTGGTCCCTCTTCCTGAATATGAAGATTATGTAGAAAAGATCTGACCCAAACTATCTCTGCAGCTGTCTAAGCCATAGCCCTGTACTTTGATTCTGTGCCAGACCTAGATACCACCTGTTGCTTCTTGCTTCTCCATGTCACTAAATTGCTTGCTACATAAGTACAGAATCCAGTTGTTGACTTCTGTCTATCATGCACCCTGCATAGTTGGCATCAGAGTAGCCAACAACACTCATAGATGTGCCCGTCTGAAATAAAACACCTCTGCCAGGTGCTTTCTTCACATAGTTAAGCACCTGTATAGCAGTATCCCAATGCTGCCTGGTCGGTTTGTCCATGAATTAGCTGAGCTTTCCTACTACAAGGGAAAGATCAGTAAGATACAACAATTTACCGACCAACTGCCTATATGATTTACTATTTATAGGAGGAGACTCAGTATCATAGAGATGTCCTTTGAGATGCATAGGTATATTGGCTGGTTTAGACCCTATCATTTCTGTTTCCTGCAAGATATCAAGAGCATACTTTCGCTGATTAAGAACAATGCCCTTTTTGCTGCGTGCCACTTCAATCCTAAGAAAATATCTGAGCTCACTCAGATCGTTCATCACAAAGGCATTAACCAACTTTCTTTTTATCTCAGCTATCCCAGCAATATCATCTCCAGAGAGGATCAGGTCATCCACATAAACAAGAAGTACAACCACTCCCTTTTTACTCTTCTTGACAAATAAAGAGTGATCAGCAGAGGACCTTACAAGTCCCATTACATGTACCTCCTCCGAGAGTTTCTGGAACCATGCTCTTGGACTATGCTTCAAGCCATAGAATGCTTTCCTCAATCTGTATACACACTCCCCCTTAGCTTCAAACCCTGGCGGTTGTTGCATGTAGACCTCCTCTTGAAGATCTCCATATAAGAACACATTCTTGACATCCAACTGATGAAGAGGTCGGTCACAGTGAGTTGCTACAGACATCAAAATCCGAATAGTAGACAGTCAGGCAATCGGATAGAAAGTATCAAAGAAATCTACCCCATATGTTTGGGTAAATCCCTTTACCACCAATCTTGCCTTGTAGCGAGAGATCATGTCGTCTGGGTTGTATTTAACGGCAAAGACCCAATGACACCCAACTGTTCTGGCATATGGAGGCAAGGTAGTCAAGTCCCACACCCCTCTAGAGTGTAAAGCAGCCATCTCATCGTCCATAGCCTGACGCTAGCTTGGATCTAGCATGGCTTGTTGATGGGAGGTAGGGACATACGTTCCAGATAGTGCCGTTGTGAAAGTAGTAAAGGAACTACCGAGGTTGGCGGTGGACACTGTCTATACATTATGATACTGGGCACAGCTGCATGGAACCTTCCGAATAGCAATTGGGAGATAGAGATCCTCCGTACTATGCTTAGTAACAACTGGAGTATGAGACTCATCAGAGGAATCTGCACAAGTACCACTAGGAAAACTCACGTTAGTATCAACACATACCTGACTAGGGGAGGAGATAGGTGGCTGAGGTGTAGTGGAGGTATGTTTTTGTCACCATGCATGCTGTCTGTATGTCACAAGTAGCCTATATTCCTGAGTATTTTCTGCTCTCTACCTCACAGAGATCTCTGTAGTTGGTATATCCTCATGAAGTGTAATAAGGATTTGCTCCAAGGGAACTGGTGGAACAGGCATAGGAGCCAAATTCCTCTCAAATGTCACCTGATGACATCTGTAGAGAAATAAGGAATGTGCTCATGAAATGTGACATCTGCAGTCACATAATGTTTCTTACCACGTGTGTCATAGCATCTGTATCCTTTCTGGGTGGTACTGTATCCCAGAAACACACATTTCACTGCTTTTGGACCCAACTTGTCTCTGCTATGTCTAAGAATGTGTACAAAGGCAACACAGCTAAACACGCGAGTTGGAACATTGAATAGATCCTTCTCAAGATAAAGAACCTGCCATGGAACTTGTTCTTGTATGGCTGAGTTGGGCAATCTATTGATCAAATAACGTGCAGTCATCTCTACATCTCCCCGATACACGTGGCACATTGTGTTGGATCAATAATGTTCTAGCCACATCAAGCTCGTAACGGTGCTTTCTTTCTACTACACCATTCTGTTGCGACGTATGTGGATAGGATGTTTGATGAACAATCTCAAGAGATCTATAAAAGCCTGCCAACTTAGATGTACAGAACTCTAAAGCATTATCAGACCGCATAATCTTCACAACAGTAGAAAACTGAGTCTTGTAAGATATATGTTTCAATCACTGATCCAACATCAGATTTATTTTTCAAAAGAAATAACCATGGCATCCTAGAAAAATCATCCACAATAAGTAGATAAAATCTATGACCTAGTTTGTTCAGGATACGACTTGGTCCCCATACATCCATATGCAATAAATCAAGGATAGCATTAGAATTACGAGATGAACTAGGAGGAAAATTGGTCCTGTGATGCTTTCCCGGCTGGCATGCATGACACAATTTCTGTAGCTGGTGAAATATGAGGAATGATACGTTGAAGCCTGTCTAGTGATGGGTGTCCAAGACGTCGGTGCCACTGAAGAGTTGTACCAGCACTAAATGCAACCTCGCCTTGACACGTAGCGGCAACTGGATTCTGGACCAGACGATACACACCCCCTTCCTCATGTTCGCCACCAGTCGTCCTCCCTGTGAGTTTGTCTTAAAAAATATAGCCTAGCTCATCACATATTGAACGACAATACAAGTCTTTTGTAATTCTACTGACAGGCAAAAGACTAATAGGAAATTCTGGAACATAAAGAACATTAGGCAATGTCAGAGTAAGAGTCACTGTAACATCTCTGTCATGAATCCTACACTGCCTACCATCTGCTACCTGCACAGATCTCCCTGATGGAACATTATGAACCTATCCAAAACAAGTCTCATCCCCATTGAGATGTTGAGATACACTAGAATCCACCAACCACAATGTACTGTCAATGTTAGTAGACCTGTAAGCAGAAGTCATACCTGAAGTGACTAAGGTAGTAGTATTTGCAGTAATAGTAGTCTCTTGGGTCAGCTGGGAGAGACGTTGGATCATAGCATCATAGTCTGCATGAGACACTGTCGCTTCCCTCCTCCAAAGCGACAACCTTATTTGCCATGGGAGGTCGACCATGCTTTGTCCAGTAAGAGGTCTCTGTATGACTGATCTTTCCACAATGCAAGCAAATGGTGCAAGGTCTGCCACTCGTACCTCAACCACCATGCCCTCTCCCCTTGGTGGATGAAGCACCACGTCTTCCTCGTGCAACAGCAACAAGTACAGGGGTTTGTCCACTTTCTAGCACGGGTTGCCTAACAATCACTCTACTCGTGCGGCTATAAGCCTCCTCCAAAGATGGAAGATCAGCCAAAGTAAGGATCTGGGACCTAGCAGCCTCATAGTCAGGCCCAAGTCTGTCAAGAAACTGAAGGATAGCATACTCCTTTCTATGTGCCCTTTGAGTGGCACACGTGCAAACGGGCTGGCATACATTATATTTCTCAAGAAGCCCCTTTTGGGTGGCATAATACTGCAACAAAGACTGACCCTCCTGTTTGAGATGACCAAGGGCATGGTGAATCTCAAAAACTTTGATGGAATTCTTTTCATGAGAATATGTATCACGTAGAGAATCCCACATCTCCTTGGCGGTCTTGTAGTACATGATCCCATCACCGATCTGAGGTTCAACAGAATTCATAATCCATGCACGAACGATGGAATTATCTTTATTCCACATGGCATTCTTCCATGTTTTATCTTATTGCTCCATCTCCAACAGTAGATGTTCCTTATCATGCCCCTCAATGGTCATGAGGAATGTTTGAGACCATTTAGCATGATTGGCCTTGTTTAACTTGGCGATAGGAACAAAGAAAGGAGATTTATAATCTCCATTATCCATAGCGGTAACCGATGACACTTCAGAAGAGTCTGAGGAGGCCATCATGCCTTAGGACTGCCACATGATGTCACAAGTGCGATCTGAAATCAATATTCAGATCTGACGACTTCACAATCGGAGAGAAGTAATCTCTTGAACATGAGATCTAAGGCAAAGAAACCCTAGAAAACATATCAAGAATCACAGAGATTTAGGACGTTAGGACGTCTCCTAACAGTGCTTGGGTAGGCTCAATTGACCCTAAGAGCCACTAGTGCGACCTGCAGGTGATGAGCAGCGGAGGTGGCGGCGCTCCAGCGACTGGAGGCACTGTCTCGAGGCCAGGGCAAGTGCCGGGGCGATGCTTCGAGGTGCTGGACCAACCTCCGGGCAGCGCTACGACCTCAGGGCGACGTTGCGACCTACAGATAGGGCCTTAGCGCAAGGAGTGGTGACGTTGCTAGGACCTCGGTGTTGGGAGCAGCGGCGTAGGGCCTCGAGGCGGTGCTACAAGGCCTCGAGGCGGGGCTGCAGAACTCACGGAGGGGCGGCGGTGCCTTGTAGTGCTTGAGGCAAGTCCGCTAGGGCCTGCTGGTGGCATTGGTGCTTGAGGAAGGCGTGCTAGTCCCCGCCCTAGGCCTAGCGCTCGAGTAGTAGGCCTTGCTAGGGCGCGAGTAGCTGCTGCGAGCTTTGCAGCAGCCTCTTAGGGCCGACGACGGTTGGAGGCTAGCCGGCGGTGGCTCCTGCTGGTGTGAAACGGGAGTTAGGATTTTGGTGGAGGGATACGAAGGCTCATGAGGGGTGGGATACTAGGCTGCCGATCTAGGATCACCACTCTGATACCAAGTTGGAGAAAATGACTTGTCTTATTCTCAAACGAAACCCTGCACCTTTTTATATAGGGAGAGGTGTTGGGAAAATTATATCATGAGTCCAATAGGACAAGAAACATGACAAATGACTCCAATAACTCTAATACATGCCCTATTAATAGAACATATCGTTTAGATTATTACGGACAATGGCAGTAACTTCTAAAAGATGGGAGAAGATTATTAAAACAAGAAAACATGGAATATTCTGGATGCCATGTGTTGCACATTGTATAGATTTAATTTTGAAAAACTTTGGAAAGAGGAAGTTAGCTTTATTTATTGTGGGCAAGGTCCGATTGATTATATAATTAATTTACAATCATGGACATGTCTTGTCATTGATAAGGGAGCATTGCAATGGCGAATTGGTGTGGCTTGGGAATCATGCTACAAATAACATTGCCTTGCAAGGTATTTTAGGCAATAAAGTTGGGTTGAAGTCAATGATAAATTTTAGCAATTGGTTTGCCATTGCAAAACTTAGGACAAGGTGAGAACGATGCAAAGGATTTGATAAACAATTCACGATTTTGGGATAATTGCAGTAGTGTTACTTGCATTATGAATCTCGTCATATTAGTTTTGAAGATGGTGGATGGAGATAAGAAACCAATGATGGGTTAAATGTACTAGGCAATGGAAATTATGTATGAAAAGATAGTAGAAGCAATGGAAAGGGCTAAAGAGTCCTTAAAGTTAATTGGAAAAAGAAGGAAAAACATGTTATCCTATCTATTCCACGTTGTCGATACATATATTTCATCATAAATTTATTAAATTCGAGTAATGTTTTATTCCTTTCACAATTATTTATCTCTTGACGTAGGCTGCAATTTTAACCCAAAATTTAACTATAAATGCCATCTTGGCATGCACGAAGATCTCATTGAAGCTATGCAAGGGGTTGTACGAAAGCTCTCTCCTGTTACTGATATGCAAATTACGTGTATGAATGATGTATACAAATTTAGCTTGAAAGTTAAAGCAAATCGATGAATATTAAATAATATATTTGACATATCTTCATGTTGACATGTTATAGATTAAATTATTTAGAGAAATGATGATATCTTGTGGGAGTTATATGGCACAGTAGGTTATTAAGTATCTGACACCCCTCTAATATTTATTGATAATAATTTAGTATATAATATCTAATCTATAACTCAAATATTTTTTCCCTATAGTGGAATGGTCGAATTTGTATTGAATGGAAGTTCCAAATTTACAGCAGGTGGTTGCTAAAGTATTATCACAAATATCATCTGCTGGTGATGTAAAGGAAATTGGAATACATTTAACCTTATTCTTTCCAAAAGAAGAAACAAGCTTGAAATTCATAAGCTTGATAACCTTGTGTCTATCTATTACAACACAAGGTTGCAAATAAGGCATATTCAGGAGAGTTTGAACAACATAAGGAAATAATCGATCCAATTGATTTGGCTTACATTTTTCAAACCAGAGAAAATGTACTAGAAAGTTGGATAAATAACATTGGAGGAGAACTTGTGATGGATGCTAGGGGAAGGCCAGATCAGGAGCTATCAAAGAGAATGGGTGCCGATGATGGACATATGGGAAGATTTGGTCATCATATATTTTTTTTATACGAGTACTGAATGAAGAGATGAAGAACGACTGTTATCATAGTCAACCTCAACATCGAAGGATGACTTTGATGATGGCTCAGAAGTGGATGCATTTGTAATGGTAGGAGGATCTAGATCAGAACGATCATTCGATAGAGGAAGGCGTGGTGAAGTGCAAACTTAGGGTGCTAGAGAATATGATGAGAGACACCAATATCCATGCAAACATATTTCAAGTCCAAGTCCACCATCCATAGATTACGAGGGATATTGAAGTTACGATGCCTACGTGGAGGATTTGAGCTCTTCAATTGGTTCAATTGAAGAAAAGAATGATTCTTATTATTACCAAGCCGTCCCTACACCTCTTTATATAAAGAGAGGTGGGGGAAAATAACAACATAAGCTCATTAAGGAAAAATAAAATTGTAAATAGCCCCTCAACAAGAGGCGTAACTCAACATTCCCTCTCAAGTTGGATTATATATATCTAGCATGCTCAGCTTGTTTCTACATTTCTCAAATTAGGGCGAGAAAGTGACTTGGTAAACACACCAGCAATCTGGTCAGTGGAAGCAATACATGTAGTATGAAGTAGACCTTGCTGAATTAGGCTCCTGGTATAGTAATAGTCTACCTCCATATGTTTCGTCCTCTCATGAAACATAGGATTGTTAGTATTGTATGTTGCAGCCCAATTGTCACAATGCATCTCTATAGGCTCCTGAATATTAACATGAAGATCTTGTAGCAGAGATCTGATCCATATCAGCTTTGCTGCAGTATGAGCCATAGCCCTGTTTTCGGACTCAGTACTAGAGCGTGGAACAACAGTTTGTTTCTTACTTCTCCAGGACACTAAATTCCCAGCCACAAATGTACAAACGCCGGTAGTAGACCGCCTATTTCCAACATCTCCAGCATAATTAGTGTCACAGTAAGCGACTACAGACATAGGAGCCTTCTTCCTCTGGAATAGGATGCCTCTCCCTGGACATCCCTTGATGTACCTCAATACCTGCATAACAGCCTGCCAGTGAACATTAGTGGACTTGTCTAAGGACTGACCTACCTTTCCCGCTGCATGACTGATATCTGGCCTGGTGATGGCTAGATACAGTAGCTTCCCAATTAGCTGTTGATAGACCTTGTCCTTTAGTTTCACTGTGTCCTCAAATAGATGAATTTTGGGATCCATAGGAAGGTTGGCTTCCTTGGATCCCAACATTCTTGTCTCCTTAAGAATCTCAAGTGGATACTTCCTCTGAGGCATCACTATGCCGTGCTTACTCGTGGCAATCTCAATGCCTAGAAAATATCTCAACTTCCTAAGGTCCTTCATGACGAACTGGTGAGCCAAATAATCCTTCATTTGAGTAACACCACCTGCATCATCACCTGTAAAGATAAAGTTATCAACATATACCAATAACGCCACAGTGCCAGTACTAGTTTTCTTGACAAATAGGGAATGATTGGAAGATCTCTACATCCCAAAAATAGATAGGGCCTCAGACAAGCTTTGAAACTAAGTTCGAGGGTTCTGCTTAAGGCCATAAATAGCCTTAGAAGCCTATAGACACCCCCTGAACCTTAAAGTCAGGTGGTTGCTGCATGTAGATCTCCTCCAAGTCTCTATAGAAAAGGCATTTTTAACATTCAGCTAGTTTAAATGCCATCTATAACGACAACCGAGGTAAGAATGTAGACAACAGAAAGTCGTGCCACTGGAGAGAAAGTGTCAAAGAAATCCACCCATTGGTCTGGGTGAATCTTTTAGCCACAAGGTGAGTCTTATATCGAGAAATAGACCCATCAGGGTTGTATTTCAAGGTAAAGACCCATCTAGTCCCAACCAAGTGCGCATAAGGTAGAGCAGATAGCTCCCAGGTGCCTCTATCGGTAAGTGCAAAATCTCTTCCATAGCCGCCTTCCATTGTGGATGTTGAAGAGCATGTTGGTAGGAGGTAGGGATCTCAGTACTAGAGACTGTAGCTGTGAATGCATGAAAGTCGTTTCCAAGAGAGCCCATAGAAACAACACTGCTAGCAACACGATATTGTGCACACGATCGCAGAGCCTTCCTGACAGCAATGGGAATATCCTCATCTGTGGGTATAGACAGAGACCCTGAAGACATATCAACAGAAGAATCATCGGTACTCTCAATACATACCTTAGCGGAGGAGGATGATGGTGGCTTAGTAGGAATTGAAGATGGGGGGGTTGTGTCTTCTCTTTGTAAGTGACTGGCAATTGATATGTAGCACCCTTAAATGTCTTCTTGGTAGGTGGTACAGGTCTGAAGGTGCCCACAATCTGATCTGTAGTATATACACTACTATTATGAGAAAAGTCCTCCAAGGCTATAGGACGTACAGGCATAGGAGCTGCCACCTCTACTTTCAACTGATGATTTGTAGTAGAGAAATAAGGGATAGACTCATGAGAAGTCACATTTGCACTCACATAGTACCTCTGGTGTATGGGATCAAAACACCTGTATCCCTTCTGTGCGCGCGAGTATCTCAGAAACACGCACTCAACCGCCCTTGGTGCCAATTTATCATGACCAGGACCAAGGAGGTATACAAATGCCACACAGCCAAAAGTCCTTAGTGGCACAAGAAACAAGTCGGCATCAAGATATAAAATACCCCATGGATCTGCTTATGCAGCACAGATGAAGGAAGTCTGTTAATAAGATAACATGAAGTAAGGATCACATTTCCCTGGTAACTACGTGGAACACTGTTTTGGATAAGTAGTGTTCTCGTTGTATCCAAAATATGACGATGCTTCCTCTCAGCAATCCCATTTTGTTGCGACGTGTAAGGACAAGATTTCTGATGCGTAATCCCAAGTGGTTTATAAAAATCATCCAGTTTTTTTGTACAAAATTCTAGTGCATTATCTGTTCTGATTTTTTTAATGTACACATCAAATTGATTTTTCACAAGTATCACAAGTTGTTGAATCAAAGAACTAACTTCAGATTTATTTCTCATAAAAAAGGTTCACAATAAGCGTGAAAAGTCATCATCAAATAATAGATAATATCTGAAATTCTGGCGGTCTGCCATACAGCTAGGACCCAAAACATCATAGTGAAGTAACTCAAAACAAGCATAATTGATAGACTGGATAGATGCTGGAAAGCTGGCACGATGATGCTTTCCCAGCTAACAAGCATCACATTGAATTTTCATGGCAGGAGACAGGTGAGGGATGATATGACGTAGCTTGTCCAGTGACGGATGGCCTAGTTTGTGCCATTGCAAAGCACTCCCCGTAGTAGTCGTCTGATAGGCTGCAGCAACCGAACTCTGAATCAGTCAATACACACCCCCTTCCTCATTGCCACCAACAATCGCCCTCCCCATTATACAGTCCTGAAACATGCATCCAATAGCATAAAAAATAGCATGACAATTTAACTGCTTAGTAATATGACTAATAGATAGCAGTTGTATTGTCATGTCAAGCACATAATATACATCGGCAAGATGAATGGAGGGTGTAACAGATACCCCTCCCTTACCATAGATGGAGGCATGTCTACCATTTGCTAGCTGTACTGAATGATCCTATGGTGTCTTCTGCAATTCCCCAAAGCACTGGAAATTTCCTGTCAAATAATTAGATGCACCTGAATCAATTAACCATGACCCACTCGTACTTGAAGTAGAAGTATAGGTTGCAGTGCTGGAGGACTAAGGCTTCTCATGCGTTGACTGTGCAAGCCGGTGCACAATTGCATCATAGTCTACCTCTGCAAGTGATACTGCCTCAGTGATCACACCTGGAGATGTAATAGAGGCTTGGTTGGCAACAGTAGGGCGGCTAAATTTATTCCAACACTTAGTCTCAATGTGGCCAAGTCTACCACAGTAAGTACAGGTGAGTTTGCCACGACCACCATCAGTTCGCCTTCTACCCCTGCTACGCAAGAAACCACCTCTACCATCACGAGTGCTAACAACTGCATGAGCCGAAGATGCGTTGATAACAACCACATCATGAGTAGGTTGAATCTGCATCCAACTCAGCCTTCTGTAAATTTCCTTAATAGGAGGAAACTTGAATAGAGTCAAAATCTGAGAACGAGCCGCAGAATAGTGATCACTTAGCCCTGCAAAAAACATGTGATTTGCAAACTCCTTCCTGTGATTCCTGCATGTAGAGGAAGTACACATCAGCCTACATGTATTGTATTTCTCCAATAGCCTCTTCATGGTGTAGTATTGTGACCGACTCATCTCCTCCTGCCTAAGATGGCGTAAATCATAATGGATCTAGAATACTTGAGTTGAATTCAACTCATGTGAATAAGCAACCTTCAAGGCATCCCACATCTCCTTGGCAAAAGTATAATACATAACTTCATCACCAATCGAGGAATAATGCTATTCAAGATCCAGGCTCTCACCATAGCAACATCCCGGTTTCATGTTGCATGTTTTCCTGTCTTTTGCTCCGGTGGTGCTTCTATTAGCATACGTTTCTTCTCATGACCCTCCATAGTGACAAGGAAGATTTGAGACCAACGAGGGTAATTGGTCTCGACCATGGTAGCTCTAGACACACAGAAACAAATCCAGGCAGTAGATCTGAAATCATGGATCAAACACCAAAACATGGGGAATACACACCCTGTAGTGCACAAGCACTATCTCCAATACTTTACTGGGGAATACTCACCCCACTAATCATGCAATCAGAGGAATACATATCCCAAAAAAATAATTAAAGGGGGATACACACCCCAAATTTGACCACAAAGTCACAAAAATTCATACCACACATAGGAAGGTTCTTGATTCAAAACTCCTTCACAACACTCAAGAACCTCCCTACAATGTGCTGGTAGCCAACATGCTGCTCTTTGGTGACCTAAGCGGCGATTGGGAGATATGGTGGTAGTTGTGTGTTGCTCTGGAGCTGTGCCGATGGCCTACAGGGCTGCAGCGGTGATCTGCCGGAGCTCAACAGCGTGAGGCAGTGCTGCAAGAGGCAAGGCGGCATTGCAGTAGCGGTTTGCCGGAGCGCAGCAGCGCGAGGAGAGGCGGCGCAGTGGGAGGCTGCTCAACCCTCGGTGATGGCTGCAGAGCAGCGGTGGTGGCTACAGCAGCCTTAGGTGGTGCTGTTGTAGCGCATCGGTAGATTCTACAGTAGCGCAAGGAGGCGCTGCGGTGATGGGCGATGCTGCTGCTGCGATGGCGACGGAGTGCCGGTGCGGCCACCGGTGGTGGCGGGAGCGTTTGGCGGTGGTGTGGCTTGAAGGTAGGGTTAGAGTTTATTTGGTGGTATCCCTAACCTAGTTCTCTGATACCAAGTTGAAGAAAAGAATGATTCTTATTATTACCATGCAATCCCTACACCTCTTTATATAAAGAGAGGTGAGGGAAAATAGCAACATAAGTCTATTAAGGAAAAATAAAATAGTAAATAGCCCCTCAACAAGAGGTGTAACATAATAGGTTCCACGAGCATTGGTGATCAACTTTTTTGTTCTTTAGCACCTGGAACTGGATATGACACGGGATACGACATAGGACCTGAGACGGGATCATCGTACTCTCAACCTTTGTACCTGTAGTCGTTTGCATCACCACCACCTTCACAAAATTATGCATCATATTCATATGCAGGTATGGAAATGTTGACACTTTTGGGACTGAGGGTGAATATTCTTACCCATATGGGTATGGTACCCTTCAGGATTATTTTGCTTCTTAGTTCCAATCCTAAGCTCCCCCCAAATCCCAACAAGATTACAATCATCACAAGATGGTTTTAGAACAACAGGATTCTCCCAAACACGTGCAACTAATCGTATGCGTGGCAGACCATACACAGATAGTAGGTTTCCCCATCTTGGTATTTTGGCCTGTATGAATGAACATGAGTATAGACAACACATAATGGATTATCGGACAATGTATTCATATGTGTTTTGGGAGAATTACTTTGAATGCATTCAAAGTATAGATCGACATAATAGGCAACGATGGTATCAATCAAGTGGTGATAGTATCCATGCTAAAGAAATGGATCCAGCAAGATACCCTTGGTTCTAGTGAAATCTGACTTCCGAAGTCCAGACTTCTGAGTTTTGACTTCCAATTTATCAAGATATTATAGCTTCAACTTTTACTTTGAAATTATATATTTTGATTCTTTCATTATATAATTCTTTTTATTCTTAAATTCTTTATATTCTTAACATGGTAAGAATATTTGATATTTCATTACTGAATTTTAATATGGTATGGTCATGTTGTATATGAATATTATGATATTACTCTTATTGTTGCATAATCTGCATTTGATTTTCTTGAAATTGATCATTTTGACTACTTCTTCCATTTTTGTTGGCATGTCCGCAACATGCTGTCACCTTTGAAATGACATATTTTTGGGGCATCGAAATCTATCATTGAAATACGGTCATTTCCATGGTGTGCCCTCGACATGCCCCCAAAATACACACTTAGAATTTCATCGGCACGACATCGTAATCGGCATTTCAAACCTTTCTTACAAGGTGATGCTTCTTTGGAGGAGGTTTGGAGGGAGTTGTCAGGTCTTCAGTTGGTTTCTAGTGTTTAGAATGTGGCATCTTTTTCCTCGTGTCGTGTTTTTGTGTTTGATTAATTCGGGGAAGATGTTGCCCGATTATGTTTTTCCTTGTCGGAGTTTGGTGTAGCTGTGATTAGGTGGCGTCGTCCTTCGGTTCATGATGGAGCTCTAGGTTGCAGACCTCCTTTGAGGCCTGTGATCTCCTTTCAAATTACAGGAATTCCGTTAGGGCTGCGTACTGTTGAAGTCGTTGGAGAGGTGTGTTCTTCGTTTGCAATGGTGAAGAGGTGAATTGGGCTGGGACTTGTTGAAGGTGATATTTCAGCTGTCATGGTTGATGGTGAATTTCGTATTGGTTGTGATCAGGCCTCTAACGCGGTTCTTAGACATGGTAGCTTCTTGTGGGTCATTTCTTTTGGGATGATCGGTGGGAGCAATCATCAGCAGTGAACTTTTGCTGAGGTCCTGACTGCTGCAGCTCCGATGACCTGTGGTGGTGCTCCATTGGAGACGGTGAGGTCACGCTAAGTTTGCAGACCTATAAGCAGAGCATCTGATTGTGCTAGGATTTCAAATTCAAATTTCAAAACTTCCAAACCTGTGGAACTGGTCCAGCCACCTGTAATTGCGTGAGAGATTTCTGAAATCGCGAGTTGGCGTGTGATGACCCTCTTATTTCTGGGGATTCCTGTGCTACAGCTGGGTTTGTTGATGTTGACATGGTCATGGGCCCAGAATTTAAGCTTGGCTCTGTGCAGGGGGCCTCCGGATCTAGAAATGGATCTGGGGTTGGTGAGTTTCCAAATATGCTTGAACCCAATAAAATTTCTTTCGAACCCATTTACCCGATTGCTCATGTTGCTTGCCCTTTGCTGTTGCTTTGTTCCCAAATGTTTTTCAGGAGGGTGGTACACCTTGGCTTTTAGCTCCGTCTTTGGAGGCTGGAGTGCGTAAAGGACTTCTGGATGCTGTTGCTGATCACCATGATGGTGTCTGCACCGATTGAGTAGCTGAAACTGATTAGGCGGTGGGTGCTGGGAATGATTTTGGCTCTACACAGGCCTCTGGATTCAGAAATGGATCTGGAGTTGGTGAGTTCTCCAGTTGTGCAGCCTGTTGCTGCTGCTTCCTTTTCTACAATTTTTCAAGAAAAGGGTGATGCACCCTTGGTCTTTGGGTCCATCTTTGGAGCAAGTAAAAGCCTTTTGAATGCTGAGACTGCTGTTGGTATGGCGGTGGTCGATGGAGGAAATTTTGGCTCTATACAGCGGGCCTCTGGATCCAGAAATGGATCTGGAGTTGGTGACTTTCGATCTGAGTTTGTTCCTGAAAATTTTCCTTTTGTGCTCGATTTTGAGATTGCTGCAATTTCACCACCAGTTGCTGTTATTTTTGTGTACTCTGAATTTCAGCGAAAGGGAGATGTACTGATGGTTTTTGGCGCCATTTTTGGAGCAGGTGATGGCCTCTCTATTTTGTTGCCTTTGGAGCTTGATGGAGGTGGGAGGGCTCTTGATGTTGTGAAATTTGTTGGACAGCATTCTGATAGTTCAACGTCATTAGTTCATTGGTGTGATCAGACTTTGGATGAGAATTTTAATAGTGAGGGTGCTGCTGCAAGTGTTAATGTAGTCAGGTTGAGTAAACGTGCTACATCAGCAGGTAGGGGTTTACATTAATCCAAGCATGTTCAGGTGTGACAGGAATTGATGTTCCGTTCGGGCAACAGAAGGCAGATGTTTAAGAAGGTGAAATCAAGATTGGTGATGGTGGGGAGGACTCTCATGTTGACTTAAAGGTGGGGAAGGTCTTAAATGTGGTGAAGGTGGCCTGTAGAAGTGGTTTGGGGGAGAATTCCAAGTCTCATGGTTAAGATTCTCTCTTGAAATGTTAGGGGGCTCTGTGATGCAACATGAAGGTCCTTGTTGAGGAGGTATTCAAGTGATTGGTAGGTAGGTTTTGGGTTTTTTCAAGAAACCCATTTGGAGTCTTTGGATATGGTTATATGATGAGAGCCTTATCATGAGCCATAACTGGCTCATTTTGACCCAATAAAGAAGATAAAAGCTCATACATAACCTAGAAGAAGGCCTAACTGAAGGAACAAGTGCTCTGAGAAGAAAACATGAAATAAAGGTTAAAACTGTAATTTTACCATTGCAGTACATAAACGGGATTTCTCAGAGGCAAAACATAGGTCAAATGGTCTAAATGAGATAAAAAGAGGGTTGAGTCAATCAGAAATGGGTTCATGTGCAATCTAGGAATTAAATGACACCTGGTAACCCTAAAACAGACCTGCTTTAATTAACAAGGTTCCGGTCAGAACAAAAAGTAAGTAAATCCTCTAAAAATCATGGAAAAACATCCTCTAGGGTTTAGAACACTTAATTTGGCCTTTGAAACCTAGTCTGACCTAGATCAGGGTCCTAGCTCCTCAATTAACCTAATTTGGGTTTTTACGCAAAATGTCCAGTCAAACGAGGTCAAACCTGAAATCCAACTTCGTCATTGGATTCCTTAGGTTCAAATTAGGTTTGTACCAAAATTTGGACCTACGGAGAAGTCATCTTGACCTACTTTGCAATTTAGTACACCCAAATCACAAATTGGTCCCTATCTTTTGAATACCTTTGCAGAGAGCCCCCTAGGTTCTTCGCCTCCTGTGCAAACCGATCCTGCTGCCATTGCTAGGGCAGAATCGAGCTCCGGCGAGGTTCGGAGAGGGATTGCTCTCTAATCCCTCAGAGATTCCCTCCCAGAAATGGAAGGGGGATTCTCTGAGGAATTCCCTCCTTATAAAGTTAATTACAATCGCTGGTGTGAACCCAATCTCTCGTGCGAACGCACGAGAGATTTGGGTATCCACCTTCCTTCCAACTCCGGCAAGCCGGCAGACCTAATTGCGCGCTCTCCACACGCTGGTAGGTACGGTCAGCACCTATAAAAGACACCCCAGACCCTGCTGCAGAAGGCGAGCTTGATTTGGCCGAGTGTCCACCCCCAATTCGTCTCCTGCCCTGCCAAAAGTCCCAGCAAGCTCCGGCGAGCCCCCCTCCCCTCCCTCTTCGCTCTGCCACAAAACCAGTGGCAGAGTTAGCTTCCTGACTTCCCTCCGCGTCGCGCAGTACCCGCGCACGCCGCCTTAGCCCCGTCGTCGTTGCCGTTCTCCCCCACTGGGCATCTTCTCCGACGACAGCAGGTACTGCTGTCCGCCTTCCATCCCCTTTCGTCCTTACAATTAGGTTAGAACTCCTCTCCATCCTCTCCTCTCTCTTTTCCCCCAACTATTTTACTTGATTACCCCTCGACAGTACCTAACCGCCTCCATCTTCCTCGCCTCCGACCGCACTCCGGCGAGCCGCCCACACCACTCCGCCACTCCACACGGCTCGCCAACCACCTTGAGAGCTCCGCCTCACCACCAGGAACTCGCTCCACCCCACAACTGCCACTCCAGACCTCCATAATCACCCCCCGACCAACCCACCATCTCCGGCCACAGGTTGACCTAGTCACGCACGCCTAGGCCGACCTGTGGCCTGCAGCATTGTCCACCGCCTTCGCCGTGCTACGGCGAAGGTTTCCAGCTATTCTGATTGGGCCAATAGGCCGTTCTGTTGGATGTCAGGTGTACGCCCCAGCCGCCATTAACAGCTGAAGCAGCAGGGAGCTTGGAGCAGCAGTAGGCGTCAGGCTTCCCAGGCGGCAGGTGCAGCAGACTCTCGCAAGTGTCGCGAAGCAACCGAGGCCAGCCAGTAGCGCAGAGGAGTCAACAGCTTGGGCAATCGAGCGACAAAACTCTGCGGGCGCGCGTGAAGGCGAGACCAGATAGTCCCACATCGTGGGATTGCAACACTCAAGTACCATATAAGTTGTTTTTGTGTTTTCGTCTTAGTGCCTCCGTAAGCACAGGGGTGAGGTCCCTCACTACCCCCACACCCGCCTCGTCCGCGGCTTGACCACGCGGATCTGGCGGATCCGACCCGACCTAAACCTACGCACTCCTCGCGCATCACACCACCTGCAGGTGCGCCTGGTCCCAGGTACGATTCGACCCAATTATGGTTGTGGCTCTGGGAGAGCGTCCCTGAGTGAATTGCTTGAGAGAGAGAGACGCGTGGGTAGAGGGAGAAAGGATAGGGTTTTGCTCTGTGTAGGCACAGGCTGAACGTTGAGGAAGAAAGACTTGGTCGCGAGAAGGAAAAGAAAGAAGGAAGAAGCAAAGGCAGGAAGAACAGAGAAGACCAAAGAAGAAAGAAGCCTTCCCAGGAGAAGAAGAAGGAGCAAGACAGAGAAGAAACAAGGCAGAGAAGAAGAAGAAAGAAAGAAGCCTTCGCAGGAGAAGAAGAAAGAGAAGAAAAGAAAGCAAACACAGCAGCAGAAAAAGAAGAAACAGAGAGACTGCTGAGGAAGAAGAATAATCAAGAAGAAAAGGGAACATACTTTTAAGACGTCTGATCTTGTGATCAGACGTCCAATTTCATTTCTTTTTGTCCTAACTACTTTTAATCGCATACATTCATAGTTGAATTGATATTTTGAGTAAATTAGAGTGTTCAATTACATTTTGACTAGTAGTAAATTCCATTTGCTCCCTGTGATCGACCTCGGATACTCTGGTTTTCGAGTAATAAAATTCTTTTTATATGTTTAAACGTTTTGTCGGTTGTACTACAACGTGATATACTTTAAACCCGCACAAAACGTTGACAACATTATGAAAGTGTTTATGGTGACTGATTTAGTAATCTTTTGGAGGTTCAATCAGTTGGAAGGTCGGGGGGCTTTTGATGATGTGGAATGGTAATATGTTCCAGATGACATCTTCCTTAAATGCCTTGTGAGTTGCCATGGGGGCTTTCACTAGAATTTCTGATGGCTTGTCGTGGGTTTTGTCTTGCATGCATGGGCCTTGCGAGGTGGCTGCTAGATCGGTGTTCTGGGAGGAGTTCAGATAGGAGTTGGAGTTTGCTGTTGGTAGATCTTGGTTGGTTGTTGGTGATTTTAATGTCATTTTGTCGGTAGAGGATAGACCTAAAGGTAGGGTGGATGAGTCTACCAGGACTTTTGGGAGGTTGGTGGAGGATTTTGAGCTTTTTGATTTACTTGTTTCTGGTGTAGTTTACACTTGGTGAAATGGCTCAAGATCTGCATCCAAAATCGATAGATTCTTGTGTAACGTGGGGATGGTAGAAGGTAATCCTGGGGCGATAGTTATGGTGAAAGAAAGGTGTTTCTCTGATTATACACCCTTGCTTTGGGACAATAATGAGATGATAGTCTACTCTTCTCATTTCAAGTTCTAGAAGGCTTAGCTATCTAAGTCTGCTTTTCGTGAGTTTGAGCTTGCTAGGTGGTCTAAGGTTCAATGTTTTACATCTACTGACATTCTTGCAAAGAAAGTAAAGCATCCTAGGGAAACTTTGATTGTTTACAGGAGAGATATTGCCACGAGGCATGAGCACATTGGAAATGAGGCACTGGAGGCTGTGGATGATTTTGATGGGATAGAGAATCATGGTCAATTGATAATTAACAAGCTCCAGGAGAGGTGTAAAATGGTGTAGGTTGAGGATTGGAAGAGAGAGATGGATTGCAAACAAAAATCAAGCCAACTATGGCTTAAGGAGGGTGACCCTAACACTAGATTTTTCCATTTGATGGCTAGTTCTAGAAGTAGGGCAAACTTGATTAGCTCCTTACGTGTGGGGGATCAAGTTGAGCAGAAATAGGACATTTGCCGACTTGTCCAATCTCACTCTAGGGAGTTTACGAGAAGAAGGGGGCTAGAAGGTTGGAGGTTTAGGACCTCTGATATGTTGGTGCTGGATGATCATACAAAGGTGGAGCTGATGGGTGATATCTCGGAGGTTGAGGTGGTGGCGGCGATGCGTGGCCTAAAAGTAGAGGGGTCTCCAAGTCCAGATGATCTCTATGTCCTTTTTCATAAGGAGATGTAGGAGGTGGTTGGCAAGGATTTTATGGCTATGATGTAGGAGTTTTTACTGGAAATCGGAGCTTTGAAAGGTTGAATAGATTTATTTCGTTTTGCTCCCAAAGAAACTAGGTGTTGAGTCTATTAATGAATATAAACCAATTGCCTTATCTAATGTGGTTTACCTTATTGTTGCTAAGGTATTGGTTGACAAGCTATGTGCTGTTTTACCTTGATTGATAAGCCCTATCTAGTTCGCTTTCATTAAAGGAAGATCTTTATTGGAGTCTTTTATCCTAGCAGAAGAGAAGGTGGTGTCGTGGAAGAGGTATTGTGGAAGGTTGATTTTTCAAAGGCGTATGATTCGGTGGAGTGGAGCTACCTTTGGGTTATTTTGAAAGGGAGAGGATTCCTGAAGGGTTGGGTGTAGCTCATGAAAAGATGTATTACGACGATGACCATTTCTATTCTTGCTAATGGAAGGCCTTGTGGTTCTTGGATGTCGTTACATCGGGGTATTACGCCTTTGGTTTTTAATATTGCAGTTGATACACTTGCGAGTCTGGCTTTCAAGGCTTCCATTGGTCATCTTATTTTTTGGCTTTACCTTGTGAAGGGATGGATTGTTGCTCACGTCGATTTTACAATATGCATATTGTTGAGATTCTGGGAAAATAAGCTTTGTTATTTTGAAATGAAGCCTTTAGCCCGCTTTATATAGATAGAGAGCAAAGGCAAACAAGGAAACACAACATTCCCACAATATTCCCTTACTAAAAATAACAACACCAAAAATAGTAAAGCCAAACAAGGAAACACAATGTTCCCTTGCTAAAAATTACAACACCAAAAATAGTAAAGCCTCCTAATATCGCAACACTTTCCCTCAAGTTGGAGCATGGATATCTACCATGCCCAACTTACTGTAGAATAACTCTTGCCACTTTTTCTTCAAAGCCTTCGTGAATATGTCTGCCAACTGTGATTCTGATGACATATATGGATTGTTAATCTGACCTCTAATAACATCTTTGATGAAATGGCAATCCACTTCGATATACTTAATATGCTCATGGAATACGGGATTGGAGGAAATGTAGGTGGTAGCCTTATTGTCATAGAAGAGAGGGACATGCTTGTCCACTAAAATGCCTAGCTCATGAAGGAAACTTGCCATCCACAAAATCTCATAGGTAGCTTGTGCCATAGCATGATAGTTTACCTTAGTGCTAGAACGAGCTACAATCATCTGCTTCTTAATTTGCCACGAAACAAGGCTCGCTCCAAGATAAATAACAAACCCAGATGTGGACTTTTAGTACTTAGGGCTTCGACATAATCAACGTCAGAATATGTAGACAAGGTAAGTGGGGTGTCAACAATGTAGGATAATCCTTTGCTAGGATTACCTTTCAGGTAGCGTAGAATCAAACATCTCTCTAGTGACTATATTTAGGGGATTTCATAAATTTACTGACATGACTAACAGCAAAAATGATATCAAGTCTTGTAATAGTGAGATATAGCGACACTACCAAACCTCTGTATCGAGTAACACCCTCAAATGGTGGATTGTTCTCCTCGGAGAGAGACACTCCCGGAGCCTTAATAGGTATAGTGGATGGTTTGGCACCCCAACATGCCAACCTCTTCTAAAATCTATAATGTATGCTACTGCTGAGATAGAGACACAAATGAATATTGCCAAATAGCCTCAACACCAAGAAGGTAGTGTAGATCACCAAGATCTTTAGTCACAAAAGTGAACTGAAGAAAGGCCTTGGTCATCACAATCTCCCCTGTGTCATCACCTGTCAGAATCATATCAACATAAACCGCTAAGATTACCACACACATCTTCCTCCTGACCTCTGTGCATCGGATAGAGATTGAATGCTCTATGGATGATGCATGAAAGCCAATCCATTGTATCTCCAAACTTAGCCTCTCCAACCAGGCTCGGGGCTCTGCTTTAGGCCATAAATAGCCTTTCGTAGATGACAAACATGCTCCCCTTGAACCTGATGACTAGGTGACTGTTGCATATACACTTCCTCTGTTAGAGGCCCATAGAAAAATGCATTCTTGATGTCCAGCTACTATAAAGGCCACCTTCGACTGACACCCACTGCTAATATATCCCGGATAGTTGTGATCCAAGCCATCAGAGAGGTGTCAAAGTAATCCACCCCGTATGTTTGGGTGAATCCTTTGGCAACAAGTTGGGCTTTGTATGTTTCAATATTTGATGGTATACACCCATCGACAATCAACTAAGGTGGTATCTGGTGGGACATGAAACTAACTCTTAGGTATCTCGAGACTGTAGCGTTTGCATCTCCTTGTCCATGGCTTCTCGCCATCTAGAATCCTGTAGGGCATGCTCAACATTTCTGCGAAAAGTTGACCGCAATAGTTGAGGCAAACTGTTAATCCTAAGGAGGTAAGTGCTAGACTCTTGTGTAATAAGAATAGGATGCAGTGTACTGGCATGCTAGGCAGAGAGTCGCACCTGTAAGCTCTCATCTGTTGGCCTCCCCTCACTATCAGACACTTTTGGCAACTCATCATGTAACACCTTTGCACGATGGTGATAAGTCTGGACATCCTGAATGGTTGCCTCAATGGATGCTCCTTCCTTTAAGAAGTATGAAATCTTCTGAAAGAAAGTAACATCGGATGTAATAATATATCAGCAACAAGTAGGATCATAGCAACGATAAACCTTCTGCATCCGTGAGTAGCCAAGGAATGGACACTTTGTGGCATGAGGAGCAAACTGATCCTGTATACCATGCTCCTGTACAAAACATGTCTATCCAAACACCCTGAGAAACATTGTAAAGGGCCTGTCATATGTTGGATGTATCAACCTGTAGGTAATTTGACCATTAAGCGCAACAGAGGGAGTTTGATTGATGAGATATCTTGTAGTCAGAATGACATCTCAAAACTTTTAAGTCACTCCCATATGTACCATCATGGTTCGTCATACATCTAGTAGATGACACAACTTGCGCTCAGCCACACCATTCTGCTGGGAGGTGTGGGCGTAAGAAGTTTGATGAAGTATTCCCCTTGATCTGAGAAAATCTTGCAGCTCCCCTTGCATAAATTCCATAGCATTGTCACTCTGTAAAACCTATATCATAGTAGTGTACTGTATTTGGATCTCAGCAGCAAAACTATGTACAATCTTCAGCACCTTAGATCAGGCCATCTCAATCTATTGTAATCATTAACAAATACCAGGAAGTAGTGGTGACCCCTAGGTGTGGCAACTCTAGATGGGCCCAAGACATGACAGTGAACTAATGTGAATGGAGTAGAGCTCAACTATCTAGTGCAGGTGGAAAACTGCTTCGATGATTCTTCCTTAATTGACTTGCCTCACAATCAATCGTTAATGATTGCGACAACTTGTGATATACTTGTCTCATCTTCTTGATCAAAGGATGGCTAAGACGTCTATGCCACAACTGAGGATCTTTGCTGATAGAAATTGCACCAACAGATAACCAGGGTATATCAAGATAATAGGGACCAACGAACTCTATGCCACTACCAATCATTTCATCAGTCCCAACATGCTAGATGACACAGTGGTCTTTATCAAACACTACATGGCACTTCATGTCTCAGCACAAATGACTTACGGACATTAAATTCATCTGAAGATTTGGCATACAATGAACATTCTCCATTAAAATCTCAAGAGAGCCAGGAACCTATCCAATCGCCACAATCCTCGATACGAACCCATTGGCTACATGAACCTCTTAAATCCCTCGAGGTGAAAAGGCTTGTATCATAGTGCTCTTGGCTCCAGGAAGATTCATAGAAGCTCCATAATCAATGATTCATGTATCTCTAGATGATCGAGCGTGTCTGTTCTCTTAGGCCACACACATAAGATCTTCATAAGGAGTAGTCACATGCTTCCTTGGAAAGAGGACTCCTTGCCTTGTATCATGCTTGCGAGAGGAGACTCCTCACAAGATAGATAAATCGAGGAAGATAACAGATTCGCGCATATGCATGATTGGCACACATGGAATCCTCCCAAATCCCTGAAGATCCGGCATGACTACACGGCGACTCCATAGCCCTGATCGTGTGGGCTGCAGCACTGGTAGTGGTGTTGGTAGCTGTGTATGGCGACGCTGAAAGTTGCATCGGTGGCGGTGTTGCCAGCATCGTCGACTGGGGGAGCGGTGATGGTGGTGACGGTGACCTCCATCTCCTCTCCTTGTCTTAGATAAGGTTTATAATGCTGATTTCAATGTCGTTTCATAATTTTCTAAGTGTGCATTTCGAAAGCATGTTGAGGGCACACCGTGGAAGTGCCTATATTTCGACGTCAGATTTTGATGATTTCAATCCCTCAGACATTTCGAAGGCACGCTGAGGGCTTGCCATAGGCATGCCATTGTATATCAACAAAAAAGGAAAAAGAAGTTAAAATGATTAGAATTTTAAGGAAATCATAAGCTTAAAAATGTTTATGTAAGGAGAATAATGTTACATCCTAATATTTATATGCAATGTATAGTCTACTATACCATGTTCAAATTCAAGAATCAGATATCAAATAATTACTCTGTGAATTGTATTAAGTTATTAAAGATAAAAGATTCAAATATATAGCTTGCAGTAAATTAAAATCAAAATTTAAAAGCTGAAATTTGGCTATTTGGCCAATTGATCTTAAATTAATTTATTAATTAATTTGAGGTATTTCACTATGCTGATAGCTTAATCAATTTGAATAGACTTAAATTAACATAACTAAGCATGTTGTGTTGGCTATCCTTATTTATGCCACCCTTATGAGTCACGTTTAGATCGAGTTATATCATATTTATGTATGAAAAACATGGTTCACCTTCTAACATGGGACCATGGGTTTCTAGGTTAGATGTTATCCTTGAAGTAAATGATGATTAATTCATGAAGTAAATAGGCCCTGAGTGTTTGCAATTTTTAGGTTTTATTTACTTATAGATGGATGCATGTTCTTTATTCTTTAATGTTAGCCTAAACTTAGAATTTTAGTTTTAGGAATTAAACAAATGTTTCCTCAATTCTAATTGTGATTAAACCTATGTGTTCGTAATAATAGTAGATCAAGAGTTTAGTATGTAGATCTATCATATAATTATGGATTAGTGTAGAATCAAACCTTCAGAGAGTTAGAGGAGACGAGCAGTGAGACCAGAGGGAGCAACAACAGAAATTTGATTCTACTAAAAACAAATAACAGCAATGGCGTAAGGAAATTTAGCAGTAGAGAAGAATATGAGAACGGAGAGTAAGAAACAATAGTAGCAAGTTGAAATGTTGAGTGCATTTTGCCACTTGCTAACATTTCGATGAAATCCTTGTGTTTCGACATTGTATTGATGTCGATATAACTTAACCCAAAAAATAGTCATTTGGACAACATGCTAACAACATGCCATCAAAATTTCAATTGCTTAGAAAAATAGTAATGGTTAGAAACTGGTTACTGAGATACCTATATTGATATTAAAATGTGATAACGATTTAAGATTTGTACCTAATGCCACCTATTTTTCTAAACTTATCGATATATTATCCATAGTTGGAAAAATATTATTGGCAATCCTACATTTCGACATTACATGTGTCGATGCCACCTCACATTAGGAAAAGGCCATTTCGTTGGCTTGTCGTGGGCATTCATATCAATGGTCTTAGAGTTGAATAACCATCATACTGGCAACCTTAGATTTAGATATTTGGTGGAAGTATCAAATAATGGCCTAAGACCACTGTTCTGATACCATATTGAGATTTTGGGAAAATAAACTGTTATTTTGGAAAGAAGCCTTTGGCCCTCTTTATAGAGAGTAAAGGAAAATAAAGAAACATAATATTCCCTTACTAAAAATAACAACACAAAAATAGTAAAGCCTCTTAACATCTCAACGCAAATGATAGGAGAAAATGCAAGTGAAAAATGCTGCTTACCTTGGAATCCAAGCTCTAAATATGTTGCTAAAGAGGAAGAAGTGATGTTGGGGTGAGAACAGTAGAGAAGCAATTTGGAGGACCAAAGTGGGTACCTACACAAGCCAAAAAGGAGCAACAACAACTCAGCACCTACTCGAAATAGGGCATTGATGCCCGTGCATATTGATAGATATTAGGCAATAATAGTCAAATTTACACTGGTGACATTTCATTGAAACCCTGTGAATTGACATGTATATTGAAACCCAGAAAATTGACATGTATATTGTGTCAATATGGCCCCAACCAAAAAAAGTCCATTTCAATGGCATGTCGTCGGTGTTTAAAGCACTGCTACATAAGAAGCCTATAAATACCCCAATGATCTTCATTACCAAATACAACATAGAGAACATACACATACTTGATACAATACTTTCTACACTTTATACATGAATTGAAGTTCAAATTGCATATTCTTACATGTTACAAGTGATTTCGCCATACCCCCAAGTGCTTCAACCTTGCTCTCATTCTACAACATTGGAGCACTCATCTTCCTGCTTGAACACCTTAAAGACCATCCAAAGGGATGTTTCTTACACCTACAGGATCTAACTTTGTATTAATACTACTCATGGCTCTATAGGATTGTTGATCTTTTATTTTCTTATATTGTTGTACTTAGATGTTTGGTATGTGGATTTTCGTTTCTTCTCCAAAAGGGAGAGACAATATACTCTTCGGTAGGAACCAAAGATGGGATTTGTACTTGATGTTACACCATTCTCAGTTTCAAGTGATGTGGCATAGGAGATTTGATTAGTTTGATCAATCGAGAAAATCCTAGGTGGGGAGACATAGGTGGTGATTTTTACTTAGGGGTTTTCCACCTAAAAAGCTTTTGTGCCATGGTGATTTTTTATGCTTGCATTTATTGGTGGTAGAGCACTCTAGTTATCTTTTTATTATTGTTGGACTTTTATGTCATTTTTTTTTGTCTTATTGGATTTATGATGTAATTTTCCCAACACCACTCCCTATATAAAGCGGTGTAGGGTTTTATTTGAGAAATAAGAAAAATCATTTTCTCCTAAGTATTAGAGTAGCGATCCTCGATCGGTGCTTATATATCCCACTCGCACAAGCCTTTGTACCCCTCCACCCAAAACCTTAACTCCTTGTTGGGACTTCAAACGATCGTTACCGGCCCTAGTCTGCTCCAGCCAGCTGCCACCCTCCACTAGGGCAGTAGCGAGTGAGCTACTTGTCTTCATCAGTGCCTCGCTGACTGCCGCGGGCCGTTGCATCTCCTCGGCACTCACATACCGCTGTAGCGACCACCTGTGACACCTCCACCGCTGTGCACTGTCTCCATGGACCTCGTATAGGGTGCTGCTGCGATGCTTCATCGTTGCAGGTTGTTGCAGATCTCTCGAATCGTGGCAACAACCACCTGTGGGCGCTGCCACTGCCGTGCATCGCCATCGTAGCCACCGTGTAGGCCACCACTGCTCTCTTTAGGGTAGTAGGGGCTGCTGTTGGTCTCTAGGCCAGCGGGCGTCCCTTGGAGAGCACTGTTAGGGTCCTCCCCATATCCTAACATGTGCTAGATCCTAATCTAAGAGGTACTTCTGATCTAAGGGATGATTTCTAGGATCTCCTGATTCTAGAATTCATGCTCTTAAGGTCAAGATTCACTGGCTTCAGAGATTTCAAATGTGGAAATTAATTTCAGATCGTGTTGGAGTCATCTTGTGGCTATCCTTAGGTACAATGGCATCCTTAAGCTCATCTAAGGTGTCATCGGGTACTGCTACGGACATTGGGAGTTACAAGACTCCCTTCTTTGCTCCTATTGCCAAGCTGAATGAGACTAACCATGCTCGATGGTCTCAGACATTCCTTTTGACTGTAGAGGGACATGATAAAGAGCTCATACTCTTGGAGTTGGAGCAACAAGATAAGACGGGGAAAAATGCCACATGGAAGAACAATGCAATGGTCTAGGCGTGGATTATGAACTCTATGGAGCCTCAAATTGGTGATGGGATTATGTATTACAGGACAGTCAAGGAGATGTGGGATTCTCTACGTGACATGTACTTTTACGAGAAGAATTCCAACAAGGTGTTTGAGATTTGCCATGCCATTGGTGGTCTCGAACAAGAGGGCTTGTCACTTTCCTAGTACTACGCCACTCTTAAGGGGCTCCTTGAGAAGTGTAACGCCTGTCGCCCTATCTGCACCTATTCCACTCAGAGGGCACATAGGAAGGAATATGTTACCCTCCAGTTTCTTGATGGTCTTGGACTAGATTATGAGGCTGCAAGGTCCTAGATCCTGACTCTGATTGAACTTCCATCGCTTGAGGAAGCTTATAGTTGTGTAAACAGGGTGGTTGTTAAGCCATCAATGTCAAAGATTGGACAGAATCCTGTACTTGTTACTGCTGCACGTGGAGGACGTGTTGCTCCGTCTACTAAGGGGAGAGGGGGTGGTGGTCGGGGTACGAGTGGCAAACCTTGCACCATTTGCTCATATTGTGGGAAGATTGGCTATTCAAAGGTCTCTTGCTGGACGAAGCATGGTCAACCTCCCTTGGCCAACCCGACCATTTCTTCAGAGGAGGTGAGTGACATGGTGTCCTGTTCTGACTATGATATTGTAGTCCAGCGCCTCTCGCAGTTAACCCAAGAGACCACTACTATTGCTGATACTGTTGCCTTATCCTCCGCGGGCATAACTCTGGCTTATAGATCTGGTAGCACTGACAGTATTTTGTGGTTGGTGGATTCAGGTGCATCTCAGCATCTCAGTGGTGATGAGACATGTTTTAGACATGTTCATGATGTTCCCTCAGGTAGATCTGTGCAGGTAGCAGATGGGAGGCAGTGTAGGGTTCATAATAGAGGAGATGTGGCAGTGACTCCACTAACTCTGCGTAATGTTCTCTATGTTCCAGAATTCCCGATTAGCCTTTTGTCTGTCAGTAGGATTACAAAAGACTTGCACTGTCATGCAATATTTGATGAGTTGGGCTGCATTTTTCAAGATAAACTCACGGGGAGGACAATTGGTGGCAGACATGAGGAGGGGGTGTGTATACCTTGATCCAGACTCCATTTGCTATTATGTGTCAGGCCGAGGTTGCTTGTAGTGCTAGTATAGCTCTTTAGCGGCATTGTCATCCTGGGCACCCTTTATCTGATAGGTTTTAACGCGTCATCCCTCACATCTCGCCAGCTACGGAGATTTTATGTGATGCATGCCAGCTGGAAAAGCATCGTAGAGCCAGTTTTCCTTCCAGTTCTTCTCATTGTTCTACTGCTATCTTTTATTTACTTCATATGAATGTGTGGGGTCCTAATAGAGTCTCAGACAAACTTGGTGATAGATTTTATCTACTTATTGTGGATGATTTTTCTAGGATGCCATGGTTATTTCTTTCGAAAAATAAATTTGATGTTGGGTCTGTAATTGAAACATTTATTTTGCAAATAAAGACTCAGTTTTCTGCCATTATGAAGATTGTACGATCTGGTAATGCCTTAAAGTTTTGTACATCTATGTTGGTAGCCTTTTACAGATATCTTGGGATTGTATATTAGATATCATGTCCCCATACTTTGCAGCAGAATGGTGTAGTGGAAAGAAAACACTGTTATGTGTTAGATGTGGCTAGAACACTACCGATACATCATAATGTGCCATAAGTGTATTGGGGAGATGCGGTGTTAACTCAGCTATACAAGAACAAGTTCCTTGACAAGTCCTGTATCCTGATAAGGACCTATTTACTGTGTCGCCTCGGGTGTTTGGCTGTGTAGTCTTTGTTCACATTCTTGGACCTAGTAGGAACAAGTTGGCTCCAAGAGCAGTGAATTGCATCTTTTTGAGTTATAGTAGCAACCAAAAAGGATACAGATGCTATGACCCTCGTGGTAAGAACTATTATGTGACTGTAAACGTTACATTTCATGAGTCGTTCCTTATTTTTCTACAGATGGTCATCAAGTGACTTTTGAAGGAGGCCTGGCTCCTATGCTTATTCTACCAGTTCCCTTGGAACAGATCCCAGTACACACAGTGAAGATACCACTACCACAAAGACTTCTATGAGGCAGAAGGCTGTGATCACTCAGGTCTATAGGTTAACTGTAACATACATACAGCATGCCTGGCGAGAAGAACTTACCCCCCCACCACCTTAACAACCTGTCTTCTCCTCTAGTCAGGTATGGGTTGATATTGACGTGAGTTGTCCTAGTGGTGCTTGTGCAGGTTCCTTTGATGAGTCTTCTACTCTTGTTGCTACTGAGCATATAGAGGAGGATGTTAACCTTCCAATTGCTATTCGGAAGGTTCCCCGTAGTTGTGTCTAGTATCGTACTGCATAGATAGTCTCTACTGCCAATCTTGGCAGTTCGTTTGCTACTTTTACAGTTGCTTTCTCTGAGACGCAGGTTCCTACATCCCATCAGCAGTTCATGCTAGGTCCAAAATGACATCATGCCATGGAGGATGAGATAGCTGCTCTACGCTCCAAAGGGACGTGGGACTTGACCACCTTGCCTTATGCCAGAACAGTGGGGTGCCATTGGGTCTTTGTTGTCAAATACAACCCAGATGACACTATCTCGTTACAAGGTGAGATTGATGGCAAAAGGATTTATCCAGATGTATGTGGTAGATTTCTTTGATATCTTCTCTCCGTAGCTTGACTGTCTACTGTTCAGATTTTGATGTCTGTAGCTGCTCACTACGTCTGGCCTCTCCATTAGTTGGATGTGAAGAACACATTCTTGTATGGAGATCTTCGGGAGGAGGTCTATATGCAACAACCCCGTGGTTTGAGACTTAGGGGAGTGTGTATGTAAATTAAAAAAAGGCATCTGTGACTTGAAGTAGAGCCCGAGAGCCTGATTCCACAGACTCTCAGAGGAGGTATATTTCATGGCACTTATAAGGCCTTCTGCTGATTACTCATTGTTTGTCAGGAAGAGCAAATGGGGAGTGGTTGTACTTCTTGTCTGTGGATGACTTGATCTTTACTGGAGATGACTTTGCTGGGATAGCTGAGGTGAAAAGGAAGTTGGTTGAAACCTTTGTGATGAAGGATCTGGGTGAGCTCAGATACTTTCTTGGCATTGAAGTGGCGTACAATAGAGAGGGCATTGTTCTCAATCAGTGTAAATATGCCCTTGATATCTTGTAGGAAATAAGAATGATGGGGTCTAAACCTACTAATATACCTATGGATCCCAAAGGACACCTCTATGATTCTGAGTCTCCGCCTGTAGATAGCAAATCTTATAGGCAGTTAGTTGGTAAGTTGTTATATCTTACTATTACATGTCCAGATCTTTCCCTTGCAATGGGGAAACTCAGCCAGTTCATGGACAAACCGACCAAGTAGCATTGGAATGTTGCTATATAGGTGCTTAGATACTTGAAGAAAGCAACTGGCAGAGGTGTCTTATTTTAGAGGGGCACACCTATGAGTATTGTTGGCTATTCTGATGCAGACTATGCAGGGTGCATGGCAGACATGAAGTCAACAACTGTGTTCTGCAGTTATGTGGCTAGAAATCTAGTGACCTAGAAAGCAAGAAGCAGCAAGTGGTATCCAGGTCTAGTGCAGAGTCTGAATATCGGGCTATGGCTTGGACAGCTACAGAGATGGTTTGGGTCAGATCAGTACTACATGATCTCCATGTTTAGGTAGAGGGACCAATGGAAATGAGGTGTAATAATCGCGCTGCTACATATATTGCAAACAACCCGATGTTCCATGATCGGACGAAGCTTGTTATGGTTGATTGTCACTATACCAAAGATTTGATACAACGTGGAATCATTTACATTGCATATATACCTTCTGAAGATCAGATTGCGGATATATTCACAAAATCTCTTCCAAGATCTGCATTTAATAAGTGTGGTTCCAAGCTAAGCATCATTGATATATATGCTCCAACTTGAGAGGCAGTGTTGGTAGAGTACTCTACTTATCTTATTATTTTTATTGGACTTTTATATCATGTTTTTTTTATCTTATTAGACTTATGATATATTTCTCCCAACACCTCTTCCTATATAAAAAAGTGTATGATTTCATTGATAGGGCATAAAGTTATGATTTTAATTAATAGCATTTGCATGAAGAAATCTCATGTCAGAATTGAAAATTTTGAAAATGATAGAATGGGAATATCTTACAAGTTAATTACATTCAAGAGGAAAAATATGTGACATGGTAATATGTTTTGAAAAAGTACCATAAAATAAAAAAAGCATGAAAATTGACAAACTTCTTTTTAATAATCATAGAATGCTAGGAATATTAGTAGTATACTTGTAAGAAAGAATAAAATAAATCAGGAGTTAAGCAAGATTTGGAGTATACATATATGGCTGATTAGTATGGTTGGTGTTGAGAAATGTGGTCTATTGTAGTGATACATTTAGTACCACATAGTGGAGTGAAGGGAAGAAAGGTGTATGGGAGTCTATAAATAGGTTGTTATACCTTCATTTGTCCTTTAAGAATAATACAGAGATATCAGCACTATTAGGGCCTTCTCCTATGGTGTTCTCCTTACTCTTTGTAAGTGGGATTTCCATGTAAATCCAAGCGTTCTTTATCGTTTATGCTTTGATATTTATGTTATATTTCTGTATTATTTATTTCTTAACATAATATCAGAGCAAGTCGATCTTGAGTTATCTTGTTAAAAAAATTAATATTATTTGTCATATCTCGTGTTCTTAGCGGAGATATCCTGTAGCAGCACCTAAAGGGAAGCGTGCGATGATGGGAGTCTTGTGATGGCAAGGTTGCATGTGATAATGGAGGTACGGTGGCACTACTGCATCCTACATGGCGGCACAAAGAGTGCGGTGCATGCATGGCGATGCATGCATCACCTTGCTCGAGGGGAAGCACGAGGCAGGGACGATGGTTGAGGTGAGATCATGGCAGGCATGTGAAGGAGAAGCGAGCACCAACGGTGGTCGGGTGAGGAGCTCATCGCGAGGCACTGCGAAGAAGCAATGGCAATGGGCTATGATTTACAGAAGTTGCAAGCGTCGATTGTGGTGGCAAGATTTGAGATCATGCACGATCCGAGATTGCTTGCTGAAATCTAGGTAGTGGGCCAGCGGCAAGCATCATGGCGTTGAACACGTATGATGTTGCATAAGGATTGGCAGTAGTGGAGATGGCGGCAAAGAAGTAGACCTCGGGTAAAGATCTCGCGAAAGGTGTAGCGGGGAAGAAATTGAAGGAGAGGTAGATTATAGTCATGTTTTTTGGGTTCATTTGAACCCTTAAAAGGAGGGTACCTTTTGGTCTTTTTTTATGGTTTGAGCTTTGTCATCACTACCCTTAGGTTTCCTTTGCGTATTTTTTTAGTATGGCAATGGAGTATAAAAGGTAGAGTAGAAAAATATAAAAAAAGGTAGAAGGAAAATATCAAATAAAAAAAAGAAAGAAAATTTGTAAGGAATAAAAAAAGGGAAAATAAAATAATGGGAAAAATGATGAAATTGAAGAGATGGGAGAGAAGCTCTTCCTTATTTTGTTTGCTTCTCTATGTTATTCTTTTCTCCCATACAAGTAAGAGAAAAGGGGAGTGTGAGCTTATTTTGTAATCCTAGCAAGCAGCAAATCAATTATGTACGACTTATCTTTGGACTCCTACCTACACCCATCTAGCATGCAAGTTGAAGACAGAAGTTGACGCACAAGATAATCGTAGCCTGACATCTATTAGGGATGCAAAGAAGTCGACGACATAAGAGGCATGAAGAAGCTGGACACAGCAACATCATTTGATTTGTGGTGTGTTTGGTTTTTGCTTTGTAGAGTGGGGATATCTGTTGTGTAAGCTGGGCCTTCTATGCTCTATCTTGAGAGGGAGTGTTGAGAGATGTGGTTTATTGTAGTTGTATATTTAGTACCATATAGTGGAGTGAAGGAAAGTATGGTGTGTAGGAGCATATAAATAGACTGTTATACCCTCATTTGTCCTATGACAAGAATACAAAGATATTCATTTGTCCTTTGAGAAGAATTCAAAGATATTAGTCCTATCGGGGCCTTCTCCCGTGGTTTTCTCCCTGCTCTTCGTGAGTGGGGTTTCTACGTAAATTCAAGCATTTTTTTATCTTTTTTGCTTTGAGTTATTTCTCAACGGTTGGCATAAGCATAAACATGAGCTAAGCATAATTGACACATATGATATTGGATGATTATTAATGGCAAGCCAAAAAAAAATTCACATAAAAGGAATAGAGATGGAGGGAAAGATAATAGAACCTCAAGTCATGGAGGATGGAAAATTAGAAGAGATTAGAAAAGGGAAAGGATTAGATACCTGAGAAGTGGCTCGAAGATTGCAAAAGAAAGCCAAGAAACCTTCGTACTTGAGAATAGTGTAATGGACATGACAATATCAAGGACATATAACCCTACTTAGCTTGTTTTATGAAATATTTGCACCAATATCCTCAATATTTAGGGATATCGATCAACGCTCATTGATATTGGCAATATATTGTCGATATCATGGAAAAAAGGTATTCCCATGATGTCGATAGGAGCCATGTTGAGGAAATGAGATATATCACCAATATATTGCTACTATATCAGGATTTATGTTTTCAAGCCTTCCAGACGTCAAAGGAGAAAAATTAGATACTTAAATTTCAAGGATTCTAAACTCACTAGAGCATGTCACCATTAGTGTTGCTGGCCTCGCGACTAATTGGCAAGCCCTCTAATGACTCATCGCAGTTGTTGCTAGCCATTGTTGGCTAGGTCTCACATAGATTGGCCCTTGCTCACCACTACCTAATTGGATCTTGTCTAAGGTAGACATCGGGCACTGCTTCCAGGCCATGGTTGGCCACAAAAGGTTGCACATCGCCTTTGAGGGTCTTGACTATTTGCCAGGTTGTCTTTAGCCTTGGTCTCTTATTGTAGTTGTTAGGGCCTATCAGGCCTTAGGTGGCCCTCTTTGGCCTCTAGAAGCTGTCTTTTGCTGCCTTCAACGCCTGATAAGCCTCGAGTGGCTTGTGTTTGGGTGGGGTTACTTGTTAGCCCATGTCAAGGTTGTTGTCAACCTTTTAAGGGGTGGTTTCGGGCCCTTCTTTACATTCTTTCATGAGATTCATGCACCTACTGCACCTTTCTTGTGATTTTCTTTGCGAGTCACATTGATTTACCTTAGTGATGTGTGTTGTGAATTGCTGGCCAGTTGGTCTACCTATTAAATGTGGTAATGAATGCAACATATTCTATGGCATCAATACGAGTGCACTATTGATTTGACTATGACTCGTGACATAAGATTGTGTTCACTTTGGTGTTGCTACTACTTCATGGTGACGCTTGGATCTTCTAATATAGAGGCCAAGTCTTTGGTCTTTGCTATTGTTATAATTCCGAACCTCTATTAAACTTAGTGGTGCTTAAAATTGTGTTATCTTGTCTTGGGTGTTCAAGGTTATCATTGGGGGATAGAAGAAGCTCTACATCTTAAACAAAGATGAGCCTGACTCGAGGATAAAGACTATGAGAAGTGGGGGCAAATAACTATGAGGTCATGAACTGGCTAATAAATAGCATTAAGCTGAGGATTACATCTTCTATTCTATATAATAACACCAAGGACATTTTTAACATTTACATGTGCATTTGATGCATGAATCAAGGATTTGTCCTTGGTTGAGTACTACACTACAATGGTGTCACTATTTGAGGAGCTTGCAGTCTGTGGAGATTTTTGATAACTAGAATTCATCCATAACAACTCCCAAGAAAAAACACTTATAGTTCATCCCTTTACATAGAGAGGGATTCCTACTTCCGGTCCTAACCCTAACTTATGAAAATAAATCAAATCATAAACAAACTAAAACATATCCTTACAATTTAGAAAGAGATAAACATGAAAAGAGATAATTCTTATTTCCTAATTCGATTTCCTAAAATATCTGTAACACTCTCCCCCTAATTGGAGCGTGCAAAGCCCAACTTGCAAGAGTAATGCAACAACAAGAGAGCTCCCATTTGACACAGTTCGAGGCTGAAGCAGGCAAGCAAGCATGCAGGGACACGCTCATACTACGGCATGTAGATAGATACTTCTTCAGGTATGCAAGTCGTTGTCTCTTCACCAGTGTATAACAAACTCCCTTGGAGTTAGAATAAGGAGATGATCCCATGCACCATAGGAGAGACAAATCCTGAGCACCACACCATAGGGGAGACGATCACAAGGTATGGTGTGACGATCCTAAGCACTGACACCGTAAGGGAGATGATCCCAAGCATTAATACTAATACGAGAGATTATCCCAAGTACTAATAGTCATCTTACACCAGCAAAAATTCTTCACACTAGGAGAAGTGAAAAACTGATGTAGGGCATTTATAGATGGGGCTAAGCACGTGGCGTAGTTACCCCACCAGTTATCGACATCTGCAACGTCGGTCACGTTCTAGCTTGTGGCTTCGGTACAGTCCTTTGAGTTGGTAGAATTACCCCTTAATTTAGGTAATCAGAGGAGCATGGAGTAGTGCAAATTGTAAAAGAAATAGCAATTATTGTAGTGGTTGTTGTAGCAAAGTAGTAGTAAGACACAACGACCATATCAGAGGTAGCAACTAGACAATGATCGTAGCAGTAGTAGCAGCCAAACATGTGAAACGTTCCTAAGCAGTAGTATTGCCCACAAAATTTGTGGCAACAAAGTAGTAGTAGAGGAGACCTTGCTCAGAAGAGATCGTTAGTGCAACAGTTCCCATGATTTTTTTAAAAATTTTCAATGATACGGATTAATAGCAATAGGGGATTTTGAAACATATTGTTAGACTACCTGGATCTGGAGTCTAGTCTGTTGAATTGACAACCATGTAGAGGTAATGCAACAACACCATTATTGACACCAACAAGACCAATAATATCATCATCAACACTAACATAGATCGAGGCAATGATGGTGGTTGGATCGGGCCAAAATCAGTTCGATCTTCTCTCGTGGCATCATTCGGTCACACAATAGCCTTGCTACGTGATAGGGCCACACAACAATGTAGGGATTGAATTGGTTCTCGTTGATCGGTGTTGTTTCTAAGATAGGCTAGGCATTGACACTTGGCAATGCTTTAGGAAAGATAAAGATTGGTACAGAGAAGAATCGAGGTGGAGATCTTGGCAGTAGAGTGACACATGGTGTAGCAGATAGAAGCCATTGGGGCTACACATACACCCCAAGATAAGGAGGTGCCGCAGCACCCCTAGAGCACGGTGGAGCATGTTGGGGTCCAATGATGGACCTACATGTGCAGATTTTTGATAACTAGTATTCATTCATCTCAAATGTCAAGGAAAAACACATAGAATTCATCCTTTTATATAGAGAAGGATTCCTTTTTCCAATCCTAATCCTAACTTATTAGAATAGTAGGGAAAAATGAACCAAGAAACTTTTTCTCTAACCTTACCTTTTAATATATAGAGGTGGGAAAAGTTCAGTGCGACCCCATAAGAAAACAATAAAATAACGAAAGGTACATAAACTACTGAAACAATGAAATAAGTAAAAGACTGAAGGGGTATAACACTCTTCTTCAAGCTGGAGTATAGATGTTAATTATGCTCAGCTTGGAACACTAAACATCAGAGGATGAATGTAGCAGTGCTTGGTAAAGATGTTTATTGTCTGGTCCTTTAAGGTGACAGAAATGGTGTGAATGTGCCCATGTTGGATCAAGTCACGTGTATAATGGTAATCAATCCTAGCATCCTTTATCCTCTCGGGGAATATAGGGTTGTTAGCAATGTACATGGTAGCTCTATTATCATACTGCATCTGCATAGGTGTCACAGGAATATGCAAGTTTGTCAGCAGTGACCTTACCCACATCATCTCTGTAACCGTGTGGGCCACAGTTTTATACTTAGACTATGTACTGGATCTGACGACAACCACCTATTTTTTGCTTTTCCATGTCACCAGATTCCTAGCATCGTAAGTGCTTAGACTTCCTGTCTATTAATCATCTTGCATGATCTACATCTGAGTACCCCACAACACCCATGGAGGTCCCTTTGTTGAACAAAATGTCTTATCCAGGTGCCTTCTTTAAGTACCTCAACACCATCATGGCTACATCCCAATGTTGCCTCGACTTGTCCATAAACTGACTCAATTTCCCAATAGCTAGGGAAATGTCAGGTTTGGTTATGGCCAAGTGAAGAAGTTTGCCAACTAGATGCCTGTACTGTCTACCATCAACTATCAACAACCTTTGCCTCATTATAAAGTTTGGCTTTGGGATTCATAGGAATGTTTGCTAGTTTGGCCCCCTAGCATGCATGTCTGCTTTAGAAATCTAGAGCGTATTTCCTCTAAGAACAATTCCCTTTTTGCTGTGAGCAACTTCTATCCTAAGAAAGTACCTCAATAGCCTAAGGTCCATTATGACAAATTTGCTTGCAAGACATTGCTTGAGCTTAGCTTTGCCACCTATATCATCCCCTGTTACAATCAAGTCGTCCACATACATAAGAAGTTCCACCACTCCTTTTTCCATATTCCTCACAAAGAGGGAATGATTTGATGTTGACCTCTGAAAGCCAATGGCTTCAACTACCTTGGAGAACTTCTGAAACTAGGCTTTGAGACTCTTCCTCAACCCATATATGGCTTTTCACAGTTTGTACATACACTTCCCCTCAGTCTCATAGCCTGGTGGCTGCTACATATATATTTCCTCTTGAAGATCACCATAGAGGAACACATTCTTGACATTAAGTTGGTAAAGCTGCCAATCACCCTGAATGGCCACAGTGGCAAGAATGTGGATAGTTGGAAGTCGAGCAATTGGAGAGAATGTGTCGAAGATGTCTACATCGTATGTTTGCTTAAACCCCTTGGTTTCAAGACAAGCCTGGCAACAGACCCATCCGAGTTGTATTTGATGGCAAACACTCATCTACAACCAACAACAACGACTCCATTTGGAAGAGTAGTAAGCTCCTAGGTACCTCGTTAACGTGAGGCAACCATCTCATCGTTCATGGCTTGATATCATTTTGGATCGAGCATGGCCTATTGGTAGGTAGTAGGTGGTAGGTAGCTCAATGGTAGACAAAGCAATGCAGAAACTCCCAAAAGAAGTGCCTAGGACCTTAAAATATAGGGCCCCTGCTACATGATATCAGGCACAGCTTCGAGGTACCTTTCAAATAGCAATCAAAAGATCTTGATCATCTTACATGGTCCCCTGTGCTGGCTCAGAAGTAGTACCATCCATCTCTACTCCTGTATCATCACAACTTGGTAAAACACTGTCAATCTGCGAAGTATTTGTGCTCACCTGTATCAAAGAGGATCGTGTCGATGAGGAAGATGGGCGTTGTTTGCAAGTAATTGGATGTTTTAAGGTAATAGGTGGGTCCTGATACCGTATAGGTTCGATAATGGAGGTTACGAGATCAATGATCGGTATACCCTCTAAAGGTATAGGGGGAATAGGCATAAGTGCTTCAACAATCTTCGGAGAAAGATTACACCCCGCAATGGAGAAATATGGGATGAACTCATGAAAGGTAACGTTGGCCTAATGATGACCAGAAATGGGATCAAAGCATTGATAACCCTTTTCAGTCCGAGAGTATCCAAAGAAAACACACTTGACTGCCCTTGATGATAACTTATCTCGACCAGGGGTAAGAATGTACACAAAAGCAACACACCCAAAAACTCTAAAAGGCACATGGAAAAGCTCAAAATTAGGATACAATAGTTGCCAAGGAATCTACTCATAGAAAGTAGAGTTGATCATCCTATTGATATAAAAAAATAAGCAGTCAAGATAACGTCATCGTAATAAAGACAAGGAACACTATAATGTATTAAGAAGATGTGAGCCTTATCAAAAAGATGCTTGTACTACCTCTTAGCAACAATATTCTACTGAGAGGTACGAGGATAAGTAGTTTGATGCACAATGCCAAGGGATTTATAAAACAGAAACAACTGACGAGTACAAAACTAAAGAGCATTATCTGATCGCATAGTCTTAACAGTAGTAGAAAATTGGGTTTTTATTTCTAATATAAAATATTCAACAATAGCGCCTTCATCTGACTTATTTTCCATAAAAGAAAATCAATGACAGTGGGGAAAAATCATCAATAATGAAAAGAAAATAGCAATGACCCGGTTAGGAATCCAACTAGTACCTTACACATTTGTATGAATTGACTGAAATAAAGTGGTAGATCCAATACGTTGACTAGAAGGAAAATATGTATGATGGAGCTTGCCTACCTAACAAGCGTCACAGGTGGTGATTGTAGAAGGAAAGGTGTGGGGTATGACACGTTGGAGTTGGTCTATTGAAATGTCACCATGGCGGAGGTGCCACTGGAACGGACTCCTAGCCGCAAAGGAGACCTCCCCAAGGCAACGATAGAAGGATTCTAGCTCAGGTGATAAACCCCCTTTCATTAGTCCACCAATTGTCCTTCCTGTGAGCTTGTCTTGAAAAACACAAAACTAAGAGTCAAAGATGGCACGACAGTTCAACTCCTTTGTGATTTGACTAACAGAAAGTAAACGGATCAAAAAATCCGATACAAACAACACATCGGGTATTGTCAATGTAGGGGTGATAGGGACCTTTGCCTTTCCAGTGGCATGGGAGTGCCTCCTATCTGCAACTTGTGTTGTCCTTCCTAGAGGAATAGGCCTAAGCTGAGGAAACCACCTTTGATCTGCATACAGATGATGTGGAGCTCTAGAGTCAACTAACCAGCCGCCACTCTATCGATCTACATATTGGGAAGAACAAACGAGATCTGTGCCTGATGAGGAAGCAAGGATAGCTATCTCAGGACGAGCACTAGAATCCTGGGTCAAATATGAGAAGCGTTGCGGTAAATCATTAAACTTGCCCTGGGACACCGTGTTAGAAGTGGCCTTGGTGGACTCAATTTCTTGGTTGGCATTGGAGGAACGACCATGCTTTATCCAGCAAGTGGCCTCAGTGTGTCTAGGTCGACAATAGTATGTGTACGGAGTATGGTCTCGCCCGCTTGATACATGACCACGACCTCTACCTTGTGATGTGGGAGACCCTTTGCCTCATCTAGAAGTAGCAACAAGAGTAAAGGTCTAACCAGTGACCTCTGCAGTAGGTAGGTGAACAATAATCTTGCCCAACCTATTATAGGTCTCCTTAAGAGAGAGAAGCTCTAACAAGGTGAGGATATGTAAATGTACAACAGTAAACTCTGGTCCAAGGCTAGACAAGAAAAGTGAGACTGCTATCTCTTTCTTGTACTCCTTTTGAGAAGCACAAGTACACATAGGTCTACTTGCATTGTGCTTCTCCAATAGGCCCTTCATGGTCGAATAGTATTGTGCCAATGAATGACCATCCTAGCCTAACTACATGAGGTCGTGGAAGGTCTGAAAGATTTGGGTTAAATTTTTTTAGTAGGAATACGTCTCTTGCAGATCGTCCTACATTTCCTTTGTCGTCTGATAATGCATCATCTCATCACCTATCTTGGAAATAACGTAATTCATGATCTAGATATTGAGCATGGCATTATTCTTGTTCCATGTGGCATTCCTCCTTGTCATGAGAAAGGTTTGTGACCATTGGGGGTAGTTGATCTCGTCCAACATTACCATGGGACCAAAAAATGGATTTTTGTAGGCCTTTGTCTTAATTGTGGAATCCGATGTCACCTTAGAAGAACTTGACGACACCATCTTGCCTCGACCTAAGTCACTGAAGTCAATAAAACACAACTAGAACATCCAATCAGTCAAGAATATGAAATTAGATATCTAAAAGCGTGATTTCAGACCATGGAAGAACTTGAAATCTAGTTGTTAGTTGTAGCAGTTAACCCCTTGCGTACAAGTGACCCTAGTAGATACTGGCTCTGTCTTTGGTGTTGCCTTAGATGAAGCGCCAAAGCAAGGAGGACGATCACACACCCCTACCCACATGAAGAAGCTAACCCCAGGTGGTGCTGGTGTAGGATCAGCAACAGCCTCAGGCCAAGAGGTGGCGTTGGAGGTGGCACAGTAACCGCAACAGCACTACAGCAGCGGCACTGGGGGTCCTGTGGACCCTGTGGCAGCACTAGGGCCTTGGGCCTTACCACTAGGTGTGTCACTGGGCCTTGGTGGCGCTGTTGTGGGAATCCAAGTACAAGAGTCATGATGATCCGCCATTTGAGGGTACTTAAAGGTATAAATCATTGTTGGAAATCTTTTCTATTTGATGGTTACTAGGCTAGATATTAGCTTTGCTTTCAGTCGTAGTCGTGTGACCTAGTCCATGGATAGTTATTGGCATGATTTTTGCTTGATACTTAAATGCCTAAAGGGGTTTGCTAGTAAGGGCTTATTCTTTAAGTTAATGGTTATTTAGACTTGTGCTTATTCTGTGCTAGCCATGCTAGTTCCCCTGAGGACAAGAGATCTTGTATTGGCTTTGCTGCTTTTTCTAAAGGAAATCTACTGACTTGGTGTACCAAGAAGTAAATTGTGGTGGCTTGCTCAAGTTCCTCATCAGAATACTTGGTCGTGGCTTGTACTTCTTGTGAATTCTTGTGGATGATGTCATTCATATCTGGCCTTGGTATTCAAGCCAATATGTTGATTAGTATGTTTTTTTGGTAATTGGATGATCACTTTTATTGCGTCCAATCCAATCTTTCATGAGAGGATGGAGCATACTGAAGGTGATTGTCACTTTATAAGGAATGATGTAATGGATGGGAAAATTACTATCCCTGATATTTAGTATGAGCTCCAAATTATAGATATTTTTACCTAGGTATTTCTTAACAACTGTCATGTCTTTATTTGTGACAAGCTAGACATGATCGACATCTATGCTTGAACTTAAGGGTAAGTATTGGTTTATATTATTATTGTTTTTAGTAGTTATTTGCCACTTTATTTTATGTTTTTGGCTTCTATGTAATTTTCCCATGTAAGAGATGTTAGGGCTTAATGAAATAAGCGATTGCATTCTTTGACATGCATAAGATTGCGATTTCATTTCACCTGCTTTCTAGGATATTCAGCTTGTTTCATCCTATGCTACCCTGTTTTGCCCCAATGTGTTAGTTGAAGAGAAAAAGAAGTCTTGTATTATTAGACAGTCCCTATGTCTCTTTATATAGAGAGATAAGGGAGAAATAACATCATGAGTCCAACAAAGAAAGAAAAGTGACAATTAGTCCCTTATAATACAACATAACTCAACACTCCCTCTCAAGCTGAAGCATACATATCCACTATGCTCAGCTTGTTTCTACACTTCTTAAATTGGAGTCGAGGCTGCATCTTGTTAAAAACATTAGCAGTCTGGTCAGTAGAAGCAAGGCACATAGTACGAAGTAAACCCTGCTGCATTAGGTTCCTAGTAAAATGATAGTCAACTTCCACATGTTTCGTCCTCTCATGAAACATAGAATTATTAGCAATATATGTTGCAACCCGGTTATCACAGTGTATCTCCATAGACTCCTGGGTTTCAACATGAAGATCTTTTAGCAGAAATCTGATCCATATCATTTCAGCTGCAGTATGAGCCATAGCCTTGTATTAGAGCGTGACACAACACTCTGTTTCTTGCTTCTCCAAGTTACCAAATTTCCAGCTACAAATGTACAAAAACCGGTAGTAGACCGCCTGTTTGTCACGTCTCCTGCATAATCTGCATCAGAATAAGCCACCAAAGGCAAAGGATCCTTCTTCTTCTGAAATAAAATGCCTCTGCCTGGACATCCCTTAATGTACTTCAACACTTACATAATCATCTGCTAGTGAACATCAGTGGGTTTGTCTAAGAATTGACTTAGCTTACCCACTGTAAGGCTAATGTCTGACCTGGTGATGGTTAGATACAATAACATTCCAAGAAGCTGCCAATAGACCTTCTTGTCCTTTAGCTTTACTATATCCTCAAATAAATGAGCTTTATGATCCATAGGTATGTTGGCTTCCTTGGATCCCAGCATGCCTGTGTCCTGAAGAATATCAAGTGCATACTTCCTCTAAGACATCACTATGCCTTGCTTGCTCGTGGCGATCTTAATGCCCAGAAAATATCTCAGCTTCCCAAGATCCTTCATGACAAACTGATTAGCCAGATACTCCTTCACCTGAGTAATATCATTTGCATCATCGCCTGTAAGAATAAGGTCATTAACATATACCAATAAAGCCACTGTATTAGTACTAGTCTTCATAACAAACAAAGAATGATCAAAGGAAGATCTCTGCATCCCAATCATAGAGAGTGCCTCAAACAAACATTGAAGCCAGTCTCAAGGGCTCTGCTTTAGGCCATAAATAGCTTTGCGAATTTTGTATACACTCCCCCTGAACCTCAAAACTAGGTGGCTGCTGCATGTATATCTCCTCCAAATCTCCATATAGAAAGGCATTTTTGACATCAAGCTAGTGAAGATGTCATCCATAATAGGCTGCAACTGAGATAAGAATACGGATCATGGATAGTCGTGCCATAGGAGAAAAAGTGTCAAAGAAATCCGCCCCATAGGTATGGGTGAATCCTTTGGCTACAAGACGAGCCTTATACCCAGAAATAGACCCACTAGGGTTGTATTTTAGGACAAATACCCATCTGACTCCAACCAAGTGTGCACCTAAAGGCAAGGCAGACAACTCCCATGTACTTCTATCAGTAAGTGCCGACATCTCTTCCATAGCCGCCTTCCAATGTGGATGTAGAAGCGCCTACTGGTAGGAAGTAGGTATCTTCGTACTAGAGACTGCAGCTATAGAAGCATGAAACTCTGACCTAAGAGAACCTGCAGAAACTACACTACCAGCAACACGATACTATGCATAGGATCTTGGAGCCTTCTTGATAGCAATGGGAATATCCTCATCTGTGGGTAGAGAAGGGGACCCTGAAGACACATGAGCAGAAGAATCATCAGTATTCCCAATACATACTTGAACGGAGGACGATGGTGGCTCAGTAGGAACTAAAGAGGAGGGGGATGTGTCATGTCTCTGTAAGTGACTGGTAGCTGATATGTACCACCTTTAAATGTTTTTTCATGAAGTGGTATAGGTCTGAAAGTGCCCACAGTGTGACTGGTAGTAGATACACCACTGCTCTGAGAAATATCCTCCAAGGCTATAGGAGGTACAGGCATAGGAGCAGCCACCTCTATTTCGCTCTACTGATGACCTGAGGTAGAGAAATAAGGGATAGACTCATGAAAAGTTACATCTGCACACACAATATTTCTGGTGTATGGGGTTGAAACACCTGTATCCCTTCTGCGTGTGTAAGTATCCCAAAAATACACACTTAATTGCCCTTGGCGTTAATTTGTTACGACCAGGCCCAAGGAGATGTACAAATGCCACACATCCAAAGGTCTCTGGTGGCATAAGAAATAAGTCAGCATCAGGATATAAGATACTCCATGGAATCTGCTCATGTGACACAAAAGAAGGGAGCCTGTTAATGAGATAATAGGCAGTAAGAATAGCATCACCTTAGTATCTATGGGGAACATTATTCTGGATAAGTAAAGCTCTAGTTGTATCCAGAATGTGACAGTGTTTCCTTTCAGCTATCCCATTCTGCTGTGACGTATGAGGACATGATGTCTGATGTACAATACCCAGTGATCCATACAAATCAATAAGTTTCTTTGTACAGAATTCTAATGCATTATCTGTTCTGATTTTCTTAATGCATACACCAAATTGATTTTTCACAAACATCACAAATTGCTAAACTAATAAGCCAACTTCAGATTTCTTCCTCATCAAAAAGACCCAAGATAAGCGTGAAAAATCATCCACAAATAACAGATAATATCTAAAATTCTGGCGATCTGCTACATGGCTAGGACTCCAGACATCACAATGCAATAAATCAAAACAAGTAGAACTGGTAGATTGGATAGATGCTGGAAAGCTGGCACGGTGATGCTTCCCCAGCTGGCATGCATCACACTGAATCTTCATGGTAGGAGACAAGTGGTGTAGACACGGCGTAGCTTGTTCAGGGTCTTCTGTGCTGCTGCAAGGCACTCCCCGCAGTACTCGTCTGTTAAGCTGCAGCAACTGGACTCTGAACTAGTTGATATACACCCCCACCAATCGTCCTCCCTGTCATGTGATCTTGAAAAGTACATCTGACAGCATAAAAAATGCCACGAAAATTCAACTGCTTAGTAATAGAACTAACAGATAGTAGTTGCATTGTCATATTCGGCACATAATATACATCATCAAGATGCATGGAGGGTGTAATAGATACCCCATCCTTACCATGGATGGGGGCATGTCTGCTATCTGCTAGCTGGACAGAATGTTCTTGGGATGTCTTCTGTAATCCCCTAAAGTATTGGGAATTTCCTGTCAAATGATCAGATGCACCTGAATGAATCAATTATAATCCTTTCATACCTGATGCAGATGCATAGGCTGCAATACTGGAGGATTGAGGCTGCTCATGGGTCAACTATGCTAGTCACTGCATAATGGCATCATAGTCTGCTTCTGCAAGAGATACTGCCTCAGTGCTCACACCTGGAGAAGTTGTAACAGAAGCCTGGTTGGCCATGGTAGGACGACCCAACTTATTCTAACATTTAGCCTTGACATAGCCAAGCCTGCCATAGTAAGAACATGTAGGCTTGTTGTGACCACCATCAGTTCGGCCTCTCCCTTTGCCACGAAAGAAGCTTCCACGACCTGCATGAGTGCTGACAACAGCATGAGCTGAGGATGTAGAGGTAACAATTGCATCACGAGTAGGTTGAATTTGCATCCTACTCAGCCTCCTGCAAATTTCCTCAATAAGCGGGAGCTCAGAGAGAATCTGTGAATGGGCTGTTGAATAATGATCTGTTAGCCCTGCAAGGAACATGTGGGCTGCAAACTCCTTCCTGTGATCTCTACACGTAGACGAAATACACATTAGTCTGTATGCATTATATTTCTCTAATAATCCTTCCATAGTAGAGTAATACTGAGACAAACTCATCTCCTCCAGCTTTAGATGGCACAAATCATAATGAGTATGAAATATTTGAGTTGAATTCAACTCATGTGAATAAGCCGACTTCAAGCCGTCCCACATCTCTTTGGCAAAATTGTAGTACATCACTTCATCATCAATCCTTGGAATAATGCTATTCAGGATCCAAGCTCTTACCATAGCATCATTCCGATTCTAGGTTGCATATTTTCCTATTTTCTGCTCCGGTGGTGCTTCCAGAAGCACATGCTTCTTATCATGGCCTTCCATAGTGACAAGGTTTGAGACCAACGGGGGTAATTGGTCTCATCCAATTTTATAGTAGGAGCAAAGAAGGGGCTCTTATGCACTCCGCTCTCTGTATTCTGTCCTGAAGACACCTCAAAATCATCTGATGCCGACATGGTAGCTTCAAACATACAAATAAGCCCAACCAGCAGATCTGAAATTCTGAATAAAACATCGACAACTTGGGGAATACACGCCCTACAATCCACAGACAAAACTCCAACACTTCACTGGGGAATACACACCCCAAAAAACCAATCAATCAGGGGAATACACACCCCAAAATAAACATTCACAATGGGCAATATACACTCCAAATTAGATCAAGGAGGTCATACCAACCGTAGGGAGGTTCTTGCTTCACATCTCCACAACACTCAAGAACCTCCCTTCAGTCTCAGCCACGCTAGGCGGAGCTCAGGCGATAGTAACAGCCGCACTAGGTGGCGTGGCGGTGCCTAGGGCCTGAAGGCGACGAGGTGGCGTTGCTGGAGTCGAGGTGGTGTTGCTGGGGTTCGCACAACCCTCAGGTGATGTCTGCTGGCGCTGCGGGCCTATATAGGCAGCGAGGTGGCGTTGCTGGAGTCGAGGTAGCGTTGCTGGCGCTGTTGCTGCGACGGTGATGGCTACTGCAGCCCTAGGCGACGCTGCTGCAGCGCATCGACAGCAGCAAACAACAACGCAGGAGAACGCCACGGCGATGGGCTGTAGCAGAAGGCGGCGATGGACGAGGCTGCTGCTGCTGCGACGGTGGTGGGGCATCGACGCTGCCACTAGTGATGGCGGTGATGTCCGGTGGAGGTGTGGCTTGAGATAGGGTTAGGATTTATTTAGTGGTATCCCCAACCTGGTGCTCTGATATCAAGTTGAAGAGAAAAAGAAGTCTTCTATTATTAAGCAGTCCCTATGTCTCTTTCTATACAGAGAGACAAGAGAGAAATAACATCATGAGTCCAACAAAGAAAGACAAGTGATAACTAGCCCCTCACAATACTACAACGTAACTCAACAGTGTTGCACCTATACACCTTTGAAAAATGGTACAGAAGATGGACGGCATACTTAACCCTGAGTAAATGGTGTGAAGCAAGCTTGGTTGGCAATCCCAAAATTTAGTATAGGTTTCTTCTTAGGATGCATGTCCCAACAATAACAAACAACGCACTCATTTTTAAGGTAATAGGTGCACTTCTTGTTTTCACGTTCTGGGGTTGCCGTGTACACACCTTATTTTCATTGTGATATCACCTGATTTGATATTTATTGCAGGTAGCCTCTCTTTAATTGTCAAAATTTAGAAAGAGACTCCCTCAATGCTGGGAAGTTTAGATTACTTCAGGATCTAGCTTAGGACTACCTCAAACTCCTTGAACTTTCGGTTCAATCCTCTTAGGAAAATGGAAGTACGGTTCTCCAATTCTCTACCCATCATGCTACACATCCTCATTTCATATGCATAATTATCAAAGTTTCCTACTTGATGTTAATCAACTCATAGCACTCAACAATAGAAAATTGCATTCTTGCAAAGTGTAGGTTTTCTTTGTCAATCAATAGACATGGACATCTTTCTTTTTTTGACCATATATTTGTTGGAACTTAGTTCCACATCCTTTTAAGTTTTGGCGTCAACAAAATCTCTTTTGATCTAATGAGTTTTTGTCACTTTAATACATAGGAATCAAGAATGGGATGGTGATGGAGATGTTGATGGTCATAATTGTTGATGACGGAGATGTTGATGACCATAATTGTTGGAAGATCAAATTGTGTTTATTGTTTATTTCTTAGACTTTGTATGGCCTCTTAACACAAGCATTGATATAGGATTTAAAATCAATTAGAGATAATTAGATTTCATACTCTCAACGAATGTTGATTTTCAAAAATTGGAATCATTTCATTTTGAAAGAAGATAGAAGTAACCAAACTTAGCTTAACAAAAAGTTAATAAGGTACTTGTTGCAAGTACTGGTACAAATCATAAGTACCGGTACATGCAGGACATAGGTTTGAGTACTTAACTCAAACTGTGAGCAACAAGTATCATGGTACATGGTGCTTACAGTCTTGAGTTAAGGAGTTAGCCTGGACCTAACAAGTATTGGTACTTATCATGAGTACCTGTACATGTGGGTTACAGATTTAAACTCTTGTGTATAACCAGTGAGTAACAAGTATCGGTACTCAAGATAAGTACTAGTACCTTTTATATTGTTGGTACTCAATTGGGAGTGTTGAGTACTGATACCCATGATGAGTATCGGTATCCAGACTTCGTTTGTACTAGCTACTGGTAGATAGTGAGCAGCTAGTATTGGTACCTATACATGAATATCGGTACCAACTACCCGTTGAGTCAAATCTGAATGGCTAATTTGCCTTAATGGCCATTTGAATCACCAATTATTTGCACCCAACGGCCATGGGGCATTGTTGGATGGTTCTTGGCCTATAAATAGACCGTTCTTAGTCCATGTTTGCACACAACAAAGCATCTCTCCTCTACACTCAAGAGCTCCCACACACTCAAATTCTATCACAAGAGAGAAAGTGTTGCCTAGTTTGCTTGAGAGAAAAATTCTTGAGAGTACAACAAGTTCTTAAGAGTAGAAATTTCGCCTTTTCAATTCGTTTTGCACGTCAATTTCGTCCTTAGCTCTCCTTGGTAATATCTTTTAATCCTATATTGTTGGGAGGCTTAGACTTAAAGTTGTAAGCATACTATTTTCTTTGCTTGCAGATGTACTTACTTTTCTCTATTATCTTGTAATTGGGTTGAGGTAACCCACTAATTACCTCATGTTATAGTGAATTGATTCCCTCTAGGTTGAGGGAATTAGGTTACGTAGAGTATCCAAGTGAGGGGAACCACTATATATTTGATGTTCAATTTTATGATTTACATTTTAGTATTATATTTTGTATCACACTATTCATCTCCCTCTCTCAGTGTGCCTGTCTATTCAAATCCTATAATATTCTTTCCAATAAAGCCCGAATGTATTTTGTCATCGTCTTTGTTATGATAAGAGACTGAATCTTAGAGGCATAAAATTGACAATCCAAGCCTTGACTTGGTGGTCATCCAAATACCCCTTCTCCCATTCTTTATTGTGGGTTTCAAGCATTGGCTTGGACATATTGGTATAGCCTATACAACCTCGAGCAGCAATAACCATCTCTGCTGCAACTGATCAAAGAAAATAGTTGGTTCTAGTGAGTCAGTGCAGTAATCTCATCTGAATGATCAGATTCTCGGGTTCTTTTCACCCTCAAATTATTTTTATCTTCTTGGGAAAGCAAAAGGTCAGACAACGAAACTCACAGATGAGATGTCCTTGAATCTGATCATGATATGCAAACTGGGCCACAAAAATAGAACGAAAGAACATGGTATGGTAGACTTCAAGATGTGCAATAACGTGTACTAAATGAACTACATTGCAAGCTAGCACTCACTTGCAAACCACGCATGCACCTCATACACCATGCCATCATGCACAGCAACCTGCACATCATTCACAAGGACCAGGCTTGCATCAATTTTTCTGAGATTATTCATAGTATCATTACTAATTTTGCATCCTCTCATTTAGCTCTTTTTTCATCATTATTGTCTTCCTTTTTGTTCCTGTTGTAAATCATTTTTATGCTATGAATTTTGGACCAGGTTTCTGCAACTTGCAGTAACCTGAGGAATCAATCAAATACAAGTTCAAATCAGAAGTCAATGTCCTTGCCTTCATCTCCTCATGAATTTAGCGCTGAGATTTCAGAGAGAAATGGAGATACGGAGCTGAAAAGAAGAGATTTTCTTTCTATATGGAACAGGGTGTTGCAGTCTTCACCTTTCGTTAACCAGCCTCTATTGCCATTTGATGTGTGGAATATTGATTACTCAGAGCTAAGAGTTGGTGCTCGAGTTGGAATTGGTACATTTGTCCTTGGAAGTTATGCATTATTTTTGTTCTTTGCATTCTCTTTCACCACTGGAATACCCAGGTGCAATGTTATTCTTCTATTTACAATGTTAGAGATGTTTAGGAGTAGCTGTTGGCTCTACCAAATTTTTTTGTGAAGTCTTAGTATGTGCATTCCAGAGGCATTTTCCTGTTACCGATATTAATATACTCTCTTTAATAGCGCACCATCATTAAGAGGATCTGTTGATTCATAGTATTTTATCGTTTGGAAATTTATCCATTATGTATTTTATATCATGCATATAATGCATGGCTGGCTTTAAGCACTATTCGCATTAGTTACTAACAATGCTCAAAAGGTTTTTCTAATCACCAAGGCATTAGTTATGTTGAAAGAGCTCCTTTGCATTTTAAAGAATGGTTTAAAGATTAAAATGGCCTTAAAACCCATTGCAGTTGATTAGAGAATGCTATAGCGGTTTCCTAGTTAGTGGACAGTATATCATGTTACTCTGCCCTAAGTTGAGAGTCTGGCTTTAAATGCACAAATGGACATGTGACTGCATAGCATAGTCATATGCCATCATCTTGACAACAAGTGGGAAATGATGCCCTTGAGGTTGTAAGTTTTGGGATTGAACTAATGGTGCCAGTTTTTCTAGGTATGGAATCATCCGATTGTAGGAATAATCAAATCGAGGAAAATCGAACTCTTGTGTCTATGGTCTGAATCTGATTTGAATTCAACCTAAGGTTGACCCATGGGTCTTAATCCTCTAGCAAACTGAGTTCAGATGCCCAAATTTGTGCTTGGATACTTGATTTCAAGTTAGGGAGATGAATCCAAATTAACTACTTGGTAGCCATCACCTGTTCTATATTAATAGAATTGCGTAAAGCCCTCTAAACCGAAATGCCCTTTAAGTCTATGTATTTTTTTGGAGTGTTGGCACTTGTTTATTGGAGGTCTAAGCCTCAAGTCAGCCAGCCTCTCCAACAAAGCATGTTGTCTCATTGAACAACTAATTGGATATGATCGATTTGTGATTCATGAGATCTACCAAGAAAAAATAAACTTACTGTCGAATGTCAATCTTGTCAAAAGATTGGATATTAGCCGAAAGACATGTCCTATGATTGAAATCTCATATCAAATAGGCAGAGCTTTGGATAATGCTCTCTAAGGATTGCAAAATTGATGGAGTTGAAGGAAATGAAAAGTCTTTTTTCCCAAGAAAGTCCTACACCTCCTTTAATAGAGAGAGGTGAAAGGAAAAATTACAAGACTCCAAACAAATATAAAAATAACAAAAAGCCCCCTTACAACATAACACAACGGTAACACTTCCCCTCAAGCTGAAGCATATATATCAGTCATGCTCAGCTTATGTCTCACTTCTCAAACAAGGGGCGTGATAAGGGCTTAGTAAACATGTCTACAGTCTCCTTTGAAGAAGCTAAACAAGAGGTGCGAAGTAGACCCTGCTGAATCAGCCTTCTAGTATAGTGACAGTCTACCTTTACATGCTTCGTCCACTCATGAAACATAGGGTTATTAGCTATATATGTGGTAGCGCTGTTATCACATTACATTTCCATAGGCTCCTCAATAGCAACATAAAGGTCCTAAAGTAATACCATATCCAGATCATTTTAGCAGTTATATGTGCCACAGTACGGTACTCCGATTTAGCACTAGAATGTGACACCACATCTGCTTTTTGCTCCTCTATGCCACCAGATTTCCTGCAACAAAGGTACAGAAACCTGTGGTAGGCCTCTTGTCTTTAATATCACCTGCATAGTCTGCATCAGAGTATCTAACAATAGTCATAGGAGCTCCTCTCTAAAACAAAAGACCTCGACCTGGAGCCTCCTTGATATATCGTAACACCTGCATGACTGCCTGCCAATGCTTATCTGTAGGCTTGTCCAGAAACTGACTCAACTTGCCTATTGCAATGCTAATATTTGACCTGGTGATAGTCAGATAGAGAAATTTCCCTACAAGCTGCCTATATGCCTTATTATCCATCGGTCGTGTAGACTCATCAAATAGGTGAACTTTTGGATCCATAGGGATGTTTGCTCCCTTGAACTCAAGCATACCAGCCTCTTGAAGAATATCCAATGCATACTTCCTTTGGGACATAACAATCCCCTGCTTGCTCGTGCCAATCTCAATACCTAAGAAGTACCTGAGTCTCTCAAGGTCCATAACAAATTATTGTGACAAATACTCCTTGACCTGGGATATACCAACCACATCATCACTTGTGATAATAGGATCATCTACATATACAAGTAGGGCCACAACAGCCCTACTAGTCTTCCTTAAAAATAAAGAATGGTCAGCAGAAGACCTCTGTAATCCAATCACTGACCATGCCTCTGATAGGTGCTGGAACCATGCTCTAGGACTCTACTTAAGGCCATAAATTGCTTTAGTTTGCACACGCACTCCTAAACTTTGAACCTGGGGGCTGCTGCATGTATATCTCCTCTTGATGGTCGCCATAAAGAAAAGGCATTTTTAACGTCTAGCTTATGAAGGGACCATCCATAATGTGCTGCCACAGAAATAAGAATACGAACAGTGGAGAGTCGAGCAACTGTTGAAAAAGTATCAAAGAAATCCACTCCATATGTTTGAGTGAATCATTTGGCCCCAAGGCGAGCCTTATGCCTAGAAATAGATCCATCGGAGTTGTATTTCAAGGTAAAGACTTGCCTAGCTCCAACAAGATGCACACCAGAGGATAAAGAAGTAAGCTCTCAGGTGCCCTTGTCACGAAGAGCAGATATCTCCTCAATTGCAGCCTTCCAATGTGGACTCAGAAGTACCTGCTAATAAGACATAGGTATCTCAGAAGTAAGCATAGCAATTGTAAATGCATGAAATGCATCACCAAGAGAGTGAGTAGACATTACACTCTTAGCCACACGGTAATGGGCACATGATCGAGGAGCCTTCTGAATAGCAATAGACATATCATCATCAGTACTCGTGAATAAAACCCTGGAGAAACCTTTACTGGAGAATCGCCATCAGTAGTCTCAACCTCCACATCTGCTAACATAGTATTTAAAGGAGCCTCCTCTGTGTGAGTACCTGTACCGTTGGAATCTCCTGAGTGGAAATAGCCTCTAGGTTCTCAACATTAACTGGAGGAGACTGTGAAATAGGAGGCTTTATCCTGTATACAATTGGTAACTGATAAGTGTGACCCTTGAATGTTCTGTCATCTGCTGGTATGGCCTGAATGTGTTAGTAGATGGTCGAGTAGCAGAAGGAGAACTACTACTACCTAAGAATATGCCAAATGGTATAGGAGCAACTAGCATAGGAGCATGCTCTGGCACACTCTGCACTTATCTAGTAGCAACAGAAAAATATTGTATAGCTTCATGAAATGTGACATCAGCACTAATGTAATGCTTCTGGCATAGATGATCAAAACATCGATACCCCTTCTGAGTACGAGAGTAGCTAAGAAACACACATTTGATTGCTCTAGGTATTAATTTATCTCGATCAGGTCCAAGAAGATGAACGAAAGCCACATACCCAAAAGTCTTGGGTGGAACCTTAAACTTTGCATCTAGATATAACACCTGCCAAGGCACCTGCTCATGGATCACTGAGGAGGGCTGTCTATTAATGAGATAGCAAGCTATGAGAACTGTATCTCTCTAATAATTATGTGGCACACTATTTTGAATAAGATTTTTGGCCATATCAAGAATGTGTATGTTTCCTCTCTGTAACCCCATTCTGCTGAGAGGTGTGGGGATAGGAAGTCTGATGAATAATACCATGCAAACCATAGAAACCTATCAGCCGACAAGTACAAAACATCAATGCATCATTAGCTCTGACTGTCTTGATGCAGATGTCGAATTGATTCTTTATCATCAACACAAACTTCTCAATCAGGATACCTACTTTCGACTTGTTTTTCATGGGAAATAATTAAGACAATTGGGAAAAATCATCAACCACAATTAAATAATAATGATGTCCTTATCTATCAGGAGTCCTACTAGGACCCCAAACATTAAGGTGCACCAACTGAAAACATGAAGACGTACGTGGTCCAGTAACAGTTGGAAAGGAAGATCTATGATGGTTTCCAAGTTGGCATTCATCACAATAAAGTTGTGTAGTAGAGGTCACATGTAGAATACGTCTGCCTAATTTATCCAAAGATGGATAACCCAACTATCTATGCCATTGTAATGCACTAGCTAAAGTGAAACTAATCTAACAAATTGTAGCCATGGGACCCTACGCAAGTCGGTAAACACTTCCATATCCACTACCAATAGTCCTCCCTATCATTCTATCTTTGAAAATGCATCCAAGTTCATTAAAGCTGACATAGCAATTCATTTGCTTGATAATTTCACTAAGAGCAAGTTCATGGATAAATCCGGAACAAACAAGACACAATTGAGCTGCATAGATGGGGTAACATAAATTACCCCCTAACCATCGATAGAAGCATGTCGTCCATCAGCCACCTGTACAGTGTAACCTTGAGAAATAAATTGTATTTGCCCAAAACACTGCGAATAACCAGATAAGTGATTAGAGGCACCCAAGTCAATCAATCATGTCACACCAGTGGTTGGAGAAGAGTCACCCACGACAATTCTCAACACAATCTCTGATGGAGAAGAAGTTGCCATGTCCACAAAATCACACTACCCAAATTTGATTTTTCCTCCATAAATACTGTAGATTTGATTTTGATACTACATAGGGAAATACACACCCTAAAACTTATTCAATAACACGTACGACATAGATTCAATATCACAGTGGGGAATACACCCCCAAAAATTGAATTGGAGGGGAATACACACCCTAGAATCTGCCAACATGTAGTCCAAAAATCTGTTAACACTCAAAGCGGAATACACACCCCAGGAGATCATCAAAATCGTGGAATACACACCCCAAAACTACTAAACATGATATGAAAATACCATTAAATCACCTTCTTGGAAGACCCTTGGCTTTAACACTCCAATCACGCTCCAAAGGTCCTCCAATCAACCCAAGGCACTAATGTGCCCTCTCCCTGCTGCTAAACACGCAGGCAGCAAGAGAGAGAGCATGAAGAAGGAAAGACAACGTGCAGCTGCCGACTACCTAGTTGGTGCTGGCATTGCCGGTGGCAATGTTGCTGGCAGTGGCTGTAGGCGACATTGTTGGTGGGGCTATTGGCAGCGCTGCGGATTGCGGTGATGACGGTGGCGAGGAGAGGGTTGATGGTAGGGGTTAGGGTTTCTTCGGTGGAGCCCTCAACTTGGCTCTGATACCAAGTTGAAGGAAATGAGAAGTCTTTTCACAAGAAAGCCCTACACCTCGTTTTATAGAGAGAGGTGAAGGGAAAAATTACAAGAGTCCAAACCGACATAAAAATAATCAAAAGCCCCTTTACAACATAACACAACATAACGTAATAGATGGAATTGAGCAGAAGCTGGTAAAGTAGTGGTAACCTATGCATTTATACCCTTGTATCGTAACAAAAGATATTGATACCTTTTGTGCGGGGCATGCAATGCAACCCTATGCAGTCCAAGCAATTGTATTTGTCTTGATATGTTGCATTCAGTGAGACTCTTGCTCTTATGACGTAGAGTTGAAAGGACATGAACCAGTTAAAATCTTTGTGTGCTTGTGTGGTTGATTTGCCTGCATCTTTCTCTTTTCCTTATATCATGCATCATTTAGTGGAGGATTCAAGTTGCTTATTAATAGCCAAGGTCATTCATTTGTCACCTTCCATGTGTATTGACAATACGGAGGCCTTGTTTTCATTTGTTGGAGTCATTCTTTATGTCATTGCTAATGCCTATTTGGATGTGGTAGTGGGAAGAACAATTTGAACGTTATCTTTAATGGATCCAATTCATTGGAGCTAGCTACTACTTCAAATGTTCGAATGGGCCACCATAGGAGAGGCCTCAAGTTTGAAATGGACTAGTTCAAAACCTTCCTTTCCTCGATATTAATTCAAATATTCCTTTCTACAAATAAGATAGCAATGAAATCAAAGAGACCAAAACTAGTCTAACATTAAAAAGATGTTGTGCTGGACCTCAGAGATTAGCAGGACATGCTGACAAAAGGCCTCAGATGGAGGGCAAAGTTGCTTGCTTGAAGAGTAAAAAAATCAGTCCAAAACTACAGATACCAAAGGACAAAAAGGAAAAGCGTATGTCAAAGCTATACTTATCAATTGAGCAAGTTATTTTGGGTTAGCTCTTGGGATCTAAGGTTAAAAAGAATTCAGTAAAGGGGAGTCCCACACTTTCCCTTTATAAAAAAGGTACTAAAGGTCGAATTTCCATGTTCCTATTACCAATCTTTGAGGGTTACCAAGGATAATTAACTCCCTTGACCATATCAATTACTCCAAGAACACTAAATATGTGGAAATTTGTGAGGACGAAGCCTATAATTGGGCCTTTTGCCTTTTAGGGTTGTTGCTTGTGAGTGATTCACCCAACTATCACTTGCTCCACTGACTTCTTTAAAGAGCTTTTCTTTAACCTGTTCATGTTTTGCTATTTCCTACGGATGTTGTGATGGTCTACGATTGTAGGAAAGATAAGGGAAGAGCCTCCATAATCATCTCCTCTTAAGGATGATTTGCTTGCAACAAGTAGCATTTTGCAACATGATAGCAGGTTTATATGTGATATAATAAGCTATACAAGCCAAAGAGGAGATGACCCAAGCCTCATCTTTCATGATATCATCAACTTGATATCTCAGGATATCATGATTTGACTTTACTAGTCAAGGTAAGCCATGTTGGGGGCTAGTTGGCTTTGGCAGGTGAGCCAAGTTGAGGGTTAGTTGGCTTTGACCTTAAGCTCGAAGGCCTTGTTTGGATGAGGGATAAGAAAGGTGATTAGGTGATGTGGCAAGGATAGCATGAAAAGTGTCAAAATGTCACCTTAAATTTTCATACACAACATATTAACTCACCTATCACATTTAACTCCACTCACTCCACTTTCCAACAAAAGAATAATAAAAAAATAATCGAATATTAAATATAAAATAAATAAACTACAACTCTCTCCTTTATATTTAAATCACGTCAACTTATAATTTATAATATATCAACTTATCCATCACATCGATTCCTACTATCCCACCACTTATACCTGAAATTGCACTCGAGGGGGGTAAATAGTGCACAATAAAAAATATGCAGAAACAAAAATCCAATTATACAAAATATTCATCGCAAGAGAACAAATTTTTAGGTGAAAACCCCAAAGGTAAAAACCACCACCTAAGCTTCTCGACTTAGGATTTCCCGATCGTCTAAGTCGATCAAATCCACTAATGTATCACTTTAAACCGAGGGTGATACAACCTCAATTAGAAATCACACTACTTTACAACAAAGGTAGCATACCTCCAAACCACTCTTCTCCACAAAGAGTTTTATTTCATGAAGGAGACGAGAATTTACCACGTGAATACCTGACCAAAAAAAAAATGAAAAGTACAACCTATAGAGCCTAAATGTAGGATTTAAACTATGCTGCTGTAGGCAAGGTGACTTCCCTAGGATGGAATTGAGTTAGGGTGATTGTGTAGGGATTCGGTGCTCTCGGATGTGAAGTATAAAGCTTGGAGAGCAAGGAATTTCTCTTCTATATGATCTCTTTCTCTTAAGCACTCAAATGGTGGAAAGTATTCTTTATTAAGGTATGTATTGCCAAGGGGAGGTCTTCCTCTATTTATAGAGGTGTTAGGAACCTTCAAGAAGGCCTTGGAGAGGCCTTATAGCCATTTGAATCAAATCCATGGTAAATCAAATCGAAATCAGGGTCATAATGATTCTGACAGCAGAATTAGATGCCTAATTTTAGGGTCAGACGTCTAATGACAAGTTTGGATGTCTGATTTGAAGGGTCAGAGTTTTTGATTTTGTCAGACGGAAACAAGATTTAGGTTAGACGTCTGGAAACCTATTTTAGGATGTCTAGGTAGAAATTTGGACGTCTAATTTTGTGTGGGTTCGTTTCTGTTTTGAACCAAACCTAAATAGGGTTCTAGTGTAAGGAGGTTATACGACGTATTGAAGGTCTAGACATGGTATTGGACATCTGAAGCTAAATGTGCTCTGTGGAAATTGATTCTTGAGAAGCCAACGATTGAATTTGGTTTGACATCTTAAGATTTTGGCCTAACGTCTTTTTATTAGATGTCTGGAAAGCTCTACGGGCGTCTACTAATAATATAAAGTTATTTTCTTCGTTGGATCTCAAAGGTATTGGGCTAAGACTAAGAGACCAATGATCTTATTATTGGACGTCTGGCGAGGTCATCAGACATCTTATAGGACGTTTGGAGCTAAGTCAGGTTGTCTAAGTGGAAAGGCACAGAATATGAATTTCTAACCTAGATAATTAGACGTCTGGTCATAAAATCATACGACTTGAAAGTATGGATCAGACGTCTGATGATCATGTAGGACGTCTGATCAGTCTGTATGATTCCTATTTTGGCTTTCTAACTTTATTATAAGATTTGCCTAAGTGTCCTAAGGATGTGTAAGTGTTCATAGGATTAATGGTGATATACTTTAGGCTGTTTAAGATGAATCTAAGGAAACTATAAAGAGCAAAAAATAAATACGAGTACATTAACAACACTTGTATCCTATTCTTCAAACTCCTTCAAGCTTTCGCTCCATGCGATGTTCCTCCTTCAAGCTCCTCCATCCCGCCATAGATATGAGCTTGAGCTCCTCGCACTTGCTTGCATTTGCATTAAACTTGAAACTTATACACTCAAATGCAAGTGTCAAAATACGTGTGTTTTGCTATCATCAAAATTAACGATTAAGGTGCCTTTGCATCAACAATACCAACACCACTAAAACTTATCTCATGCTGTAGGAAGAAATAAGGTACTTAGTTTATTTTCAAACCCTACTCTTTATTTGGAGAGAAAGGTAGGTGCAAATTAAAATATGATCCCATGAAGAAAAGAAAAATAACACACAACACCAATAAAATAAAAGACTAATAGAACTCCATGACACTCCCCCCTAAGTTGGAGCATAAATATCGATCATGCTCAGCTTGGACACATACGTATCAATGAAGGATTTAACCAGTGGCTTGGTGAACATGTCAGTTGTATAAGCTTCTGAAGCAACTTGAGAGGTAAAGAATCCCTTCTGAATCAAATCATTGGTGTGGTGGCAATCTACATCCATATGTTTGGTGCGTTCGTAAAACATGGGATTGTTGGCAATATAAGTAGCAACCTGGTTGTTACACTGTAGCTCCATGGGCTCATAAATCTATATATGTAGATCAATCATCCCTATAGACGTCTAAGCTATGGCAAGGTTCTCAGACTTGACACTAGATTTGGATACAACAGTTTGCTTCTTGCTTTTGAAGTCACCAGGTTCCCTGCAACATAAGTACAAAAGCTTGTAGTAGACTTCATGTCATCATGACTGCTTGCATAATCTACGTCAGAATATTTAGCCACCGTCATAGATGTCCCTCTAGTGAAAAGAAGACCATGTCCTGGTGCTCTTTTTAGGTACTGGAGCACCATCAAAGCTACATCCCAGTGCTATTTAGTAGGCCTCTCCATAAACTGACTCAACTCTCCTACTATAGAGGAAATATCAGGCGTGATAATCGTCAAGTAAAACAGCTTCCCCACAATCTATCGATACTGCCTATCATCAGCTAGCTTTGCATCATTGTCATATAGTTGTGCTTTAGGATCCATGGGAATGTTTGCTGGTGTGGCTCCCAGCATACCTGTTGTTGAGTTATGTATGTTTGGGTGTTTTATTTCTATTTGTAGTGAAGGGGTATTCTTGTAACTGCTCTCTCTGAAGTCTCTATATAAAGGCCCAGGGTCTCTCTGAAATAAAGTTTTCATTTCTGTCCTAACATGGCATCAGAGCAAAAACACTATTTCTTTGTGCTATACAACATATGATCTGAAATCAGATTTTTGTGGGTCTTGTATGCATGTTTTGAAGCCAACTTAGGTATGAAATTGTGATATTTAGACCTTATGACCTAATTTTTGGTCTCTAAAATTTTTGTATCTTGTGGATCTCGACTCTAGACGGCATGGGGGGTTAGGACTCTGCGAGCGACTTGGCAGGGAAGTCATCTACCCCAAGCGCTTTCCTTCACATGCAAGGGACATCTATCAATTTGGATGAATCCAACTTTTTGCTCTGGTCCACCTCCTTTTCCCAGTTTATCGGATCCCATACGAAGTACATTCTAACTGATGATGTACCTATTGTGAAGTCTGCAGATTGGGAGGTAGACAATGACTGGGTGGCTACTTGTGTTCTCAATAGTGTGACTTAGACTATTGCCAAGCAGGTCATGGCTTATGCCTCAACCAAGAGGATGTTTGAGGTATTACATGAGATACTCCCACAGGAGTAATATCACTAGGCTGTACAGAGTTGAGGATATTCACAACCTTCAGAAAGGCACCATGGCCTTATCGGAATATTATGGTACCATAAAGAATTTTTGGGACGAGTAGGATGTATACCGACCTATCTCTATAGATGCTTCTATTATAACCAAGCATAGAGAAGTTATTTGTTCTATTCAGCTTTTGTCTGAACTTGGCTCTGAATACAAAGTAGTTAAAGATCAGTTCGTGACTATGGATGAGATTTCTACACTAGAGCAGACCTATGCTCGTCTCTCTAGGCTTGCCACCTCGGATGCCGTACCTATTTCTAATGCCCCTGCCATGGCTATTGTTGCCCGTAGTGGAGGAAATTCTGGTAGACGAGGTGGCAGAGCTTGTGGTAGTGGTGCACATGGATGTGGTCGCAGTCGAAATTCTTTCGTCTGTGAGTACTGTCACAGGAATGGACACACTATGGATCGATGTTGGGTCAAGCACGGTTACCCACAGGGTATGGATCCACGTGCCCACCAAGTATCTTTAGCAAAGGATACCACCTAGGTATAGGAGGATGATAGCTAGATGACAGTTTCTAGGGCTGCTGCGAGCGTTTCATGGCTTCTCAGGCATCTACTTTTGCTTCTGTTTAAAGATCTGTAGTTACTTCAGCGATGTCGGTTAAATCCCAAGCTCCTACTTAGCTTCTGGATTCAGCTGCCTTCTCCCACATTATTGATGACACTACCCTTTTTTCTTCTCTACGAGACTTTGCTACACCTTTTTAGGTTAAAGTGGCAGATAGGGGTTTGTCACCAGTTAGTGGACCTGAAAATCTCTATTTTTAGCACTTCTCTTCTCTCACATGTTGTGCATGCTCCCAAATTTGCTTTCAATTTGATGTCTATTAGCTAGATTACAAAAGATTTGAGCTGTTGGGCAGTGTTTCATGACCAGTATTTCTTCTTACAGGACCTTTAGACGATAAGGTGGATTGGTGGACTTAAGCAGAATGGTCTCTACTATCTTCATGTTCCTCCATCCTCCAGTGCTGAAGTTATGTGTGCCACTTCTACTCTTCAGTGGCATTTTTATCTTGGTCATCTCAGTTTGCATGTTCTACGACGTCAGTTCCCTCAGTTGTCGTTTCCTGATGTTTTTAGGTGTGAAGAATGTCGGTTGGGCAAGCATCATAGGTCTTCTTTTCCATATAATAAAAGAGCTGTCTATTTTTGCTTTAGTTCATGTTATGTCTGAGGCCCTTGTAGGGTCAAGAGTATTAGAGGCTTTCGATATTTTCTTGTACTTGTGGATGACTATACCAGGATGTCTTGAGTTTTCATGATGAACGAAAAGTCCGAAGTCTTTGATATTGTGAGAAATTTTGTTTTGGAAATAAAGGCTTAGTTTTCTATTGTTATTAAAATTTTTTGGAGTGATAATGGTTTGAAATTTGTGAATGGCAGGACTACTACTTTTTTCAAGTCTTTAGGTATTGTTCACCAAACTAGCTTTCATACTTCCCAAAAAAATGGGGTTGCTGAAGGTAAGTTTTGATATTTGCTTGAAGTAGCCCGTTCTATTATGTTTCAAATGAATGTTCCTTCATATTTTTGGGCTGATGTTCTTACTGCCGTTATTTGGTGAACCGACTTTGTTCATCTATCTTAAGGGGTAAAGCTCCATACTCTATGTTGTTTCTTGGCAACGACATGCTCTATCACTTCGGTTGTCTTTGGTTGTGTATGTTTTGTCCGCTTATATACATCGTTTTAAAAGGCGTATGCCTTGAGACGAGGAGCTAGGAAATCGCCCTTAGGCTATAGCCTTAGGGTTGCACCATGAGGCATGACCTCAGTTGGTCGAGATGATGTCGAGGCAGTGAGGCACTGAGGTGAATCAACTCGACGCACTCCTTGCAAAGGGGAGTTTCCTATTTCCTATAGAAGCTAGGTTTAAATTACTTTGTTGGCTCTATAGGATTACCTGTTTTATTTTATCTTTGTCTTTTGGTTGGGTATTCGCTTTGCGAATTCCCGTCTCCTTCGTGGGACAAAATCCTTCTCGTGGAGAGAAGGGGTTGAGGAACGCTACCCTCGTACTGATTGTTGGTGCTAGAGCACCACGATCATTTGTTTTGATGATAACAAAACACGTGTTATTTAACATTTGCAATTTGAGTCCTAGATTTCAGGTCAATTGCAAATGTGGACGTGTTTAGACAGAGTTCGAGCTCGCATCCAGGGCGGATTGGAGGAGCTTGACGGAAAACAGAGGAGGTTCGCGTGGAGCGACAGATTGAAGATAGAAGACAAGAAGAATAGGATAGATTCTTTTTAATCCTTTCTTGTATCTCTTGTCTTTATTTTCTTGCTCTTTTTATTTTCCTTAGAAAATTATGTTAAAGAGCCTCAAAGAACCTTAACAGTAGTCCTAGGAACACCGACACAATCCTAGGATACTTAGGTTTTCTGTAGAATACTTAGAAAATCAATATAGGGTTCAAACAACACTTCCAGACGTCTAATTCCCAAATCAGACGTCTGATAAAGTATTTTAAGACGTCTGACTGTTGTTTCAGACGTCTGATAACTGTTAGGCTGGACATAGTTAGTTCTGTCTGATGAAATCAGACGTCCAGACCCTTATACCAGACGTCTTAGGAGACGTCTGATGGACTTGCCAGACGTCCAGATAGTGGACCGTTGGCTAGCTTAGCAGGCACTCAAGATTATGACCGTTAGAGCCTTATCAGACGTTCTTAGACCTTTCCAGACGTCTGATAAATGACCGTTTGGCCTCGGCTGACCCAAAATCTCTTCTCAGAGATTTTCTAGCCATTGCAACGTTTGGAAATCAATTCCCACAGTAGTAGGTTTCCAGACGTCCAGACATAGTTCCAGACGTCCTGTATGTCGTCTGATGGACTTGCGCAAAAACCCTGTTTAGATCTGATCCAAGTCAGGGAGAGACCCGCTCAAAATCAGACGTCTGACCTTGGAACCAGACGTCTTAAAGTGGCCTTCCAGACGTCTGATGCAAGAGTTAGACGTCTGATAACCCTGTCAAATGTAATCATTGTCTTGATTTCGGCCTGATTCTCTTGGACTTTGTTTCCAACGGCTATAGAACCTTTCCTAAGCCTTCCAAAGCCTTCCTAAGGCCTCTATAGATAGAGGGGAGCCTTTACACACCTAGATACATTTAGAGACACAAGATACACACCAAGAGACACCTTGTAATACACTCTCACACTCTTGTGTCCAAGAAGCTCTTGCTCTCTAAGCTCAAGTTCTACATCTTGAGAGCATCAAACCGTTGCGCACCCGCTCTCCCGCCGTAGTTCACGAGAGCGAAGTTGCGCCGTCGCGTGGCTCACGCATCTACGTCATCGACGCACTTCTTGCAAAGGGGAGTTTCCTATTTCCTATAGAAGCTAGGTTTAAATTCCTTTGTTGGCTCTATAGGATTACTTGTTTTATTTTATCTTTGTCTTTTGGTTGGGTATTTGCTTTGCGAATTCCTGTCTCCTTCGTGGGACAAAATCCTTCTCGAGGAGAGAAGGGGTTGAGGAACGCTACCCTCGTACTTGTAGCGTGGTTGTACTGAGGTTGAATCACCCTCGTTTTAAAGTGATTCGGTTAGTGGATTTGATCAACTAGGTTGACCCGAAAATCCTAACTCGAGAGGGTTAGGTGGTGGTTTTCACCCGGTTTAGGTTTCCACCTAAAAATCTTTGTGTATTTTGTGATTGGTTTTCTTTGGTGAGATTGCTTATATTTTATTTCCGCATTTTATTACGTCACCCCTCCTAGTAGGGAATTGAAGTTTCCCTTCGAAGGAGGGGTGACGTAATAAATGCGGAAATAAAATAATATCACAGAATAAACAAACAATCGCACAAGTCCACAAGTAATTTTTAGGTGGAAACCCAAATCGGGTGAAAACCACCACCTAACCCTCTCGAGTTAGGATTTTCCGATCAACCTAGTTGATTAAATCCACTAACCGAATCACTTTAAAATGAGGGTGATTCAACCTCAGTACAACCACGCTACAAGTACGAGGGTAGCGTTCCTCAACCCCTTCTCTCCACGAGAAGGATTTTGTCCCACGAAGGAGATGGGAATTCGCAAAGCGAATACCTAACCAAAGGACAAAGATAAAATAAACAACAAACCTATAGAGCCAACAAAGTAATAAACCTAAGCTTCTATAGGAATTAAGAAACTCCCCTTTGCAAGGAGTGCGTCGACGATGACGCGGGTGCGTGAGCCACGCAACGGCGCAATGTCGCTCTCGTGAACAATGGCGGGAGAGTAGGTACGCGAAGGTTTGATGCTCTCAAGGGAATGGAGTTTAAGCTTGGAGAGCAAGATCTTTTCTGGACACAAAAGAGTGTGAAAGTGTGTAGCTAAGTGTATCCAAGTGTATCTCTTAGTGTATCTAGGTGTGTAAAGGCTCCCCTCTATTTATGGAGGCCTTAGGAAGGCATTGGAAGGCTTAGGAAAGGTTCTATAGCCGTTGGGAACAAAGTCCAAGAGAATCAGGCCGAAATCAGGATAATGATTACATTTGACAGGGTTATGAGACGTCTAACTCTTGCATCAGACGTCTGGAAGGCCACTTTAAGACGTCTGATTCCAAGGTCAGACGTCTGATTTTGGGCGGGTATCTCCCTGACTTGGATCAGATCTAAACAGGGTTTTTGTGCAAGTCCATCAGACGACATACAGGACGTCTGGAACTATGTCTGGACGTCTGGAAACCTACTTCTACTGTGGGAATTGATTTCCAAACGTTGCAACGACTAGAAAATCTCTGAGAAGAGATTTTGGGTCAGCCGAGGCAAAACGGTCAATTATCAGATGTCTGGAAAAGCCTAAGGACGTCTGATAAGGCTCTAACGGTCATAATCTTCAGTGCTTGCTAAGCCAGCCAACGGTCCACTAATTGGACGTCTGTCAAAACCATCTGACGTCTCCTAAGACGTCTGGTATAAGGTCTGGACGTCTGATTTCATGAGAAAGAACTAGCTAAGTCCAGCCTAACAGATATCAGACGTCTGAAACAACAGTCAGATGTCTTAAAACATTTTATCAGACGTCTGATTTTGGAATTAGATGTCTGTAAATGCTGTTTGAGCCCTATATTGGTTTTTAAGTATTCTACAGAAAACCTAAGTATCCTAGGGTTGTGTCGGTGTTCCTAGGACTACTGTTAAGGTACTTTGAGGCTCTTTAACATAATATTTTAAGGAAAATAAAAGCAGGAAAAGAGATACAAAAAAGGATAAAACAGAATATATCCTATTCTTCTTGTCTTCTATCTTCAATCTATCGCTCCACGCGAACCTCCTCTGTTTTCCGTCAAGCTCCTCCAATCCGTCCTGGATGCGAGCTCGAACTCCGTCTAAACACATCCACATTTGCAATTGACCTGAAATCTAGGACTCAAATTGCAAATGTTAAATAACACGTGTTTTATTATCATCAAAACGAATGATCGTGGTGCTTTAGCACCAACAGGCGAGGCTATAGCCTTGGTTGAAAGGCCCTTAGCCTCGGTTGAATGACCCTTTTAGATGGTTATGTGACTTGCACATAATCTTTTCCCATGAATAAATCCCTCCAAATCCCTAATTCAAGCCGTCTTCCAAAACCTAAAACTCATTGCCCAAAATCCCAAGGAGTCCATTGTTGTCCAAGCTCTTGAATCATAGTTCCCACCTTGTTAAAAGTCCAACACAAGTTGCTAGAGGTTGCAGATGGGTCATCAAAGGTCGTAGAACCCGTTGCCACTACATCACCAAAGGTCCACTACTACCGACTTCAATGCCTGGTCTTCAAATCTCCACATGGTCTCACTACTAAATACTAAGTTTAGGTTTTATTTAAATTTTATTTCGGTCTTTTTTTAGGTTATTTTATTATGTAACATATGTTCCTTTACTATATATATACATATGTTATTTATAGATTTTATTTAGGTTTCATTTAGGTTTTTTAGGTTATGTTTATCAATGATGAATTATTTAATAGTATGAGAGTGATGGAGATATCATATATTTATCATATTTTCTAGGATGTCAATGATGTCATATGTTTGTCAATAGTTTCGTTTCGGTTTCATTTTAGGTTTTTTATGTTGTGAATGATGACTTATGAGTTGTGGGATTAGTTATTAGATTGATTACTTATGATTACTTATGATTTGAGTCATGACAATGAATTTTTTTTATAGATAATTGGTAGAGTCACTATAATTCATTATATTTATTTGGTTTACTTGTGATAATTCTTATCATATGAACTTTTAACTCGTTTTGGAGTTTTGATAAATTTAATTTGTAATTTTCTATAATGTTTGGAGGTTTATCTTTTATTTAAATGTTATCTCTTGTCTAATTTTACTCTTTAAATGTTGTGATAAAGTAAAAATGGTATGAATCTATGTTCTTTACTTTTTTTTCTTCATCAGTATTTAACAAGTATATATTTATGTCATTTTTCTTATTTTCCATCCAAAACCTGAGGCTTACTTGTCGACCGTCTCGAGGCTTACACCTCACCTCAATGAAGGTAAACCGCCTTAGTATCGCCTCACGTTTTTTAAAACCTTGTTATATAAAGTGAATAAGATTTCTCCTCGCTCTGTGAAATATATTTTTTTGGGCTACGCTAAGACCCAAGGAGGGTACAGATGCCATGATTCTGTTTTACAGAGATTTTATGTTTCTGCTGATGTCATGCTTTTTCAGGAGATTCCTTATTACCAAAAATAGGGAGATCCATCCACTTCTTTCTATCCTTAGGAGATTCCTCTTCCTATGCCATCTGAGCCAACACAGCCATCTCAACCACTACAACCCACTGAGCCACCTACATCAAGGGTCAGTCAACCTTATCCTTGTCCTTTCCCATGTCGTCCTGCGATTGATGATACAGATACTAGCGTAGGACCTAGGATGTTCCTCAGGAGGAAGAGCCACTGCCTACTGTTTTTGCTCAATCCTTACCAGCTGTTGCTAATTTGTCTGAGGATCAGGTACCTATTACTACTGAGGACACTACTCTGGACCTTCCTATTGCACAAAGAAAGGCTCTACGATCATGTGCTAAATATTTTGTATCTCAGTTTATGTCATTTGACAATTTGCCTACAGTTGGACATCAGTTTTCTCTGGCCATTGACAATGTCTAAGTACCACGGGACCATCATAAGGTCTTCCGAGATCCATCTTAGACATTGGCAATGGAGGAGATGGCAACTTTACAGTCTTGTGGCACGTGGGTTCTTGTTGATCTACCCTCAGGTGCTACTATTGTAGGGTGTGGATGGGTGCTTACCCTCAAGTGTCATCCAGATAGCACTGTGCAATGATACAAGGCATGCTTGGTTGTGAAGGCTACACTTAGACATTCGGGATTGACTATTTTGAGACATTCTCCCCAGTGGCTCATCTTAATTCTCTTCGGATACTACTTTCTCTTGTCAATAAGCATTGGATTATCCATCAGCTCGATATCAAAAATGCATTTTTGTATGATGATTTGGAAGAGGAAGTTTACATGGAGCAGCCACCTGGCTTTCCTACTCACGGGGAGTATCAGAAGGTGTGTAGAATGAAGAAAGCTACCTATGGACTGAAATAAAGTCCCAGAGTCTGGTTTAAGAGGTTCAGCAGAGTGGTTCAGGAATATAGCTTCACTAGATCTTTTGTTGATCACTCTGTTTTTACATTGCATAGGAAGACAAGTTCAATCATAGTTGTTTATGTAAATGACATACTTCATACTAGCAGTGATAGGTAAGGCATAGAGAAAACAAAGAAGTTGCTACAATCACAGTTTGTTACTAAGGATTTTGGCCCTATCAACAATTTCCTTGGTATTGAAGTGCAGCACACTAAAGGAAGGCTTGTGCTATTCCAGCGCAAGTATGTTCTTGACATATTGAAAGACGTAGGTATGTTGGGGTGCAAACCAGCACACGTGCCCATGGATGTATCCTTACCTATTGCAGATGATGACATCCCTTTATTGTAAGATGTGACCAGATACTATGCAATGATTGACAATCTATTATATCTGACTGTTACTTGTCCTGACATTGTCTTTGCAGTTGGGAGGTTAAGCCAGTTCATACAGTCACCAAAAGAAGTCCATTGGGATGGTGTTTGTCAAATTATCAGGTACTTGAAAAGTGCACCTTGAAAAAGACTTATTTTTAAAAACAATGAGCACTTGGATGTTTTAGGATATTTTGATGTAGATTATGCAGGCATTCATGAGGATCGAAAATCCACTATAAAATATTGCACATTTGTTGAGGGTAATCTAGTTACATGGCGTAGCAAGAAACAGGCAGTGGTCTCTAGATCTAGTGCTGAGTCTGAATACAGGGCCATGTCTCAAACTACGTGAACTAGTTTGGGTCCATTCTATTTTAGAAGACTTTAGAGTACAAGTACTTGATCCTATTCCTATGCATTGTGACAAGGTTGCTACCTTTATTGAAAACAATCCTGTCTTTTATGAGAAAACTAAGCATATTGAAGTCGATTGCCACTTTATCAGAGAGGCTGTTTTGGCCAAGAAGATTTCTACACCCTACATACGTACTGAAGACCAACTGGCAAATATCTTTACTAAAGCACTTCTCAAGAAGCGATTGTACTATATTTGTTCCAAGCTGAGCGTGTTTAATGCTTATGCTCCAACTTAAGGGGGAGTGTTGGGTTATGTATGTTTGGGTGTTCTTCTAACTCCTCTCTCTGGAGGCTCTCTATATAAAGGCCCAGAGTCTCTGAAATGAAGTTCTCATTTCTGTCCTAACACTTACCTCGTCAACACATTCAAGGCATATTTCCGTTGAGATAGAATAATGCATTACCTACTATGAGCCACTTCTATCCTTAAGAAATATCGCAAACACCCTAATTCCTTAATCACAAACTAATCTGCCAAAGTCTACTTAATCTCAGCCACACCTATTATATCATCACCAGTAGCTATCAAGTCATTAACATATACGAAAATAACTACTACCCCTTTCCATTTCCTTTTAATAGGCAAGGGGATTGATCTGCAGATGATCTGAGGAATCCTACTGTCTCTACCACTTGAGAAAGTTTCTGAAACCAAGCTCTCAGGTTCTACTTGAGGCCATAATTGGCCTTCTGCAATCTGTGCAGACACTCCCCCTGAACCTTGTAACCAGGAGGCTGCTGCATATATACCTCCTATAAATCTCCATAGAGAGGCATTCTTTACATCAAATTGATGAAGATGCCAATCTTGTTGAGCTACCACTGAAATCAAAATCCACATTGTAGGAAGCTATGCCATTAGTGAGAAAGTGTAAAGAAGTCCACTATATATGTCTGGATGAACCCTTTGGCAACAAGTCGAGTCTTGTACCGTGCAACTGACCCATCTAGGTTGTATTTGAGTGTAAACACCCCTTTACAACCAACTATTGTAGCACTCTCTGGTAAGGGTGTGCCCAAATACCATGTGAAATAAGAGTAGCCATCTCATCCTCCATGGCCTGGTGCCACTCTGGATCAAGCATAGCTTACTGATAGATGGCAGGAATCTGTGTTGCAGACAGTGCATGGCAGAGCTCCCAAAAGTGGAACCAAGGCCCTTAGTGGTTAAACTCCTTGTAACTAGATATCTAGCACAGCTCTGTGGTGCCTTCCGAATAGCAATAGGAAGGTCGAGATCATCCATTAGATCCTCCTGTACTGGCTAAGAAGTAGAAATATACGCATTTAGACATATAGCATCATCATGGAGTGTCATAGCATCACTATGCAAATTATCTGTGGCCACCTAAGGTGGAGAAGGTGGAGTCTCTGTGGCTGTTATAGAGGGTGACATCTAAAAAGTATTGTGAGGTCTCTAGTCTATAATAATAGGCCAAGAAAACTTCATAGGGTTGTTTGTAGTAGGAGGGGGAATAGAGATAAGTATCTCCTCAATTGGAAGAGGAGATATAGGCATCGGAGCCTCCGTAACCTCAGGAGATAAACTATGAACAGTAATAAAAAAAATGAAATGGACTCATGAAAGGTTACGTCAACACTCACATAGTGCCCACCAGTAACAGGATAAAGCATCTATATCCTTTCTGAGTCTGTGAATATCCGAAGAACACACTTGACTGCTCGTGGTGCCAGCTTGTCTCGTTCTGGAGAAAGATGAACAAATGAAGCACAATCAAACACACGTGGAGGCAAGTGAAAAAGCTCCTACTCGGGATGCAATATATGCCAAGGTATCTGCTCATAAAGCAATGAACTATGTATCTTGTTGATCAAATAACAAACTGTAAGAACTACATCTCCCCAATATAATAGAGGCATACTGTAATAGATCAACGAGGTACGAGCCACATCTAAAAGATGTCTGTGCTTTCTCTCAACCACCCCATTCTACTGAGAAGTATGGGGATAGGTAGTCTAGTGCACTATCCCATGAGACCTGCAGAAAGCAAATAGCCTAATAGTGCATAGCTCAAATGCATTATCAGATCTTACTACTTTGATAGTAGTTGAATACTGATTTTTAATCTCCAACATAGAAAGCTCAATGACAGATCCCACATCAGATTTATTCTTTAATAGAAACACCTACAATATGTGTGAAAAATCATCAACCAAGTAGTAACGATGACCCTGCCTACCTGGTATCCGACTTGGCCCCTACACATCCATGTGCAATAATTCAAACAAGGTTGTCGATCTAGGACGATTACTCATAGAGTAGGAGGAATGACGATTCTTGCTTATCGGGCAAGCATCACAGCAGATCTGGGTCGCAGGAGATATGTGGGATGACTCGACGAAAGCTATCCAAAGGGAGGTGTCCAAGGTGGAGATGCCACTGAAATGCACTCCCAGGAGCAGAAGATACTTTTCCTCGACATGCAGATGCAAGTGGAGTCTGAGACAGTCGATAAACCCCACCCTCTACATGTCCACTGCCAATCACCTTCGCTGTCAACTTATCTTGAATAGTGCATCCCACAACATCAAATATTGCAAGGCAATTAAGCTCGTTAGTAATTTTGCTGACTAAGAGTAGACTCATAGGAAAGTTTGGAACATATAAAACATCAAGTAATCTTAAAGTAGATGTCACAAGTACCTCATCCTGACCTTCTACCTTGGAGTGCCTATCATCTGCAACCTGGGTAGTCCTGCCTGCTGGTAGTGACTGGAGATGGGTAATGTAATCTTAACCTCCACCGAAGTGTTGTGAGGCTCTTGAATCAACAAGCCACCCTAAACAACTCCGATTCCTACCATGTACATTAGAACTCAATTTGGTTGCTCCCTTGAGTCTATCATGATGACTATAACCTTGGAGTAGTCTCTCATACTCACTTTGGGCAATAGTCATAGTATCATCTCCCAACTTCTGAGTGGTAGAAGTACCACTGTGAATAGACCCAAAAAATGGGTTTTCATACCTCCCCACCTCTATAGCGATGTCCAATGACACTCCTGAAGATCTAAATGATGCCATTGTGCCCTTAGTGGGAGGGTAAACCCCTGAAATCAGATTTAGAACATTATTTTTCAGACCATAAGAATCTCAGAAATCTGTAGAATCTCATGATCACAAAATCGAAGCGAACATTGCTTGGAAATCAGATCAAGAGACTTAGAGTAGCCCCTGGTACCAATAGAGGCTATGGTAAGATGTGGGGAAACACTCTAGCATAGCCATCCAAAAACTACTACCCCTCCTTTCTGCAGAGAAGAGAATCAGAAGCTCCCCACGATCAAAACAAAGATGCAAAGAGGGGCTGTTGGTCGATCAGGCCCTGGCAGTGGTGCGTAGCCGGTGACGACGGCAAGGAGGAGAGGGATATCAGTGGTTAGCGTTTGGAGGCCTTCTTGGGTGGGATACCAGGGCCATGGTCTAAGACTAGTGCTCTGATATCAAGTTAGGAAACATGATCAACCTCATTTATTCTCCAACCTTACCTTTATATATAGAGAATGAGGTGGGTGCAAACTACAGTATATCGCATGAAGAAAATAAAAAATACATAGCACCACACAACACTAATAAAGGAAACAACTAACTAAACTACATAACACACCTCTTTATAAAGAGGAGAGGTAAGAGAGAAATTACGGTTGAAGAAAATAAATCTTCTTGTTTTACTAAGTCGATCCTACACCTCTTTATATAGAGAGATGTGAGGAAAAAGTATAACGAGTCTAATGTAGTAAGAACATAGCAAAATAACCTTCAACACGTAACGTAACAATCCCCTTTAAGCTGAAGCATATATATTAACCATGCTCAACTTGTCTCTACACTTCTCAAACGTATGGCAAGATAACGACTTAGTAAACATATCTGCAGTTTGATCTGAAGAGGCAAAGCAAACAGTATGGAGTTACCCCCTGTTGGATAAGACTCCTGGTATAATGAAATTGGATGAAAAGAGTTAATCACATGAGAAACCCTAGGTTCTCTTTATATAGAGACCGTAGAGTGAAAAGTACATAAATATCCCTAAGGGACAAAGGCTATCATAGCCCTTACAATAAGAGGAAAAATAAAAAGTTAATATGTACTAACACTCCCCCTCAAGTTGGAGCGTAGATATCTATCTTGCTCAGCTTGGACATTCAAGAATCAAATGAAGATCTAACCAAGGGCTTGATGAAAATATCTGCAGTCTGATCCTTAAATGTAACCGAAGTGGTATATAGCAGCCCCTTCTGAATAATGTCCTTGGTATAGTGACAATCAACCTCAACATGCTTTGTCCTCTCATGAAATGTTGGGTTGTTAGCAATGAAGGTGGCTGCTCTATTATCACATTGCATCTCCATATGGCTAGAAAATTACACCTGTAGATCAATAAGCAAAGATCTGATCCACATCATCTCAGCAGTCATCTGAGTCATAGCTCTGTACTCAGACTCGCACTGGATCTTGCAACTGTGTCCTGTTTCTTGTCCCTCCATGTGATCAAATTCCATGCTAAGAAGGTGTAGAACCCAGTAGTAGATTTGCGATTCACATGACATCCAACATAGTCTGTATCAGAGTAGCCAACCAACATCATAAAAGACCCTTCCCAGGAGCCTTCTCGACATATCTAAGTACGATCAACGTCGCATCCCAATGCTGACGTGTTAGCTTGGCCATGAACTCAGTCTCCCAACTGTAAAGGAGATATATGGCCTCGTGGTACTGAGATACAACAGCTTGCCTACAAGCTGTCTGTACTTTCTACTATCCACCACTTGTGCATCTTCATCATAGAGTAGCATGTTGGGGTCCATAGGAATATTGGCCTCCTTGGCCCCAAGTATACCAACCTTCTACAGGATATCTAAAGCATACTTCCTTTGAGACAAAACCACACCCTTTTTGCTGCGAGCAACCTCAATACCAAGGAAATACTGTAGCATCCCCAAGTCCATGACAAAATGCTCTACAAGGATGCACTTAACCTCAGCAATGCTTTGCTCATCATCCCCTGTGATAATTAAATCAACATAAACAAGAAGTATGACAGTACCTCATGTAGTCCTGATAAAGAGTGAAAAATTAGCTGTCGATCTCCTGAATCTAGCTGCCTCAACAACCTGTGACACCTCTGAAACCAGGCTTTGGGACTCTATTTAAGGCCATATATAGCTTTTCGTAATCGGCATACACACTCCCCCTTACTCTCAAAGTCAGGTGGCTGCTATATATAGACTTCTTCTTGGAGATCACCATAAAGGAAGTCATTCTTCACATCTAGTTGATGTAAGGGCCAATCTAACTGAATTGCCACTACAACCAATACCCGGACCGTGGGAAACCTGGCAACTGGTGAGGTGTCAAAGAAGTCTACCTCATAAGCCTGGGTAAACCCTTTTGCCACGAGGCAGGCTTTGTATCGAGCAACACCACTATCAGGATTGAACTTCACAGTAAATACCCATTAGCAGCCCACGGGTGCAACACCATCAGGAAATGGAGTTAGCTCCCAAGTCCCACGGCCTCGAAGAGCAACCATCTCATCCTCTATGGTTGCCCGCTATTTTAGATCAAGCATGGCCTCACGGTGAGTAGCTGGAATCTGCGTAGTAGCTAACGCCTAAGTGAATCCAGCAAATCCAAAAGTTAGACTGTCAGTAGCAAGTGTCCCTGCCGTGGGATAAGTGGTGTAGGGCCATGGTCGCTTATGAATGGTTATCAGAAGATCAAGATCATTGCCTGACACATCACATGTCCTGTCCTTGTGACCATCACATGGTAAACATACATCAATGTCTAAAGGATTCACTTGAGAAGTCGATGGTGAAGGTGAGAGTGGGGTTCCCTGATAGGTAGCATGAGGGTAAGCATATGTTTGGAGTGGTCTTGTCAGGCGTGGAAAGGGATGCATAACAGGAGGTAGTGGTGATGTAGTAGGGACATGAATCTCAGAAAAGCTCCCAAAGTGAATGGGAGTATGTGGCATAAGTGCCATATCACCCTCAGGAGGCATTTTAGCAGCTGTCACAGAAAAGAAAGGTACAGCCTCGTGAAAGGTAACATTCGCAAAAACATAGTACCGAGAAGTAAGCAGATTGGAACGGAGATACTCGTTTTGGTTCGGGTATGCCCCAAAAGACGCACTTATCTACTGTCGGTGCAAGTTTATCCCAACTCGATCCCAACAAATGGACAAAGGCAACACAACCCAAAGCTCGAGGGGTGACGTGAAACAGGGGCCGATCAGGATACATGACCTGAAGATGAATTCGTTCATTTAACGCAGTATTGGGCATCCGATTAATCAAAAAACATGCAGTCAAAACAGTATCACCCCAGTAAAGAGATGGGATCGAATGATGAATCAATAAAGTGCGAGCAACATCAAGAATGCGATGATGTTTCCTCTTAGCAACACCATTTTGCTGAGAGGTATGGAGACATGCTTTCTCATCGATAATGCCACAAGTAGAAAAGAAATTGCGCAAACGCATAGTACAAAACTCCAAGGCATTATCATAATGAAAGTACTTCACCAAACACGAATGCTGAGTTTTAATTTCTTTGACAAAGTTCCCAATAATTTGTCTTACATTAGACTTATTTTCAAGAGAAACATCCAATAAAGAAGATAATATTTATTCCCAAGTCGATCAGGAGTACGACTAGAACCCTACACATCCAGATGAAATAGCGAAAGAACTGGAGAAACTAGCCCTGTAGTGCTTGCCAAGCTGACAAGCATCATAGGTGAGAGCAATAATGGAGGGGATGTGTGGTAGAACACATCTGAGGTGATGAATGAGTAGATGGCCAAGGCGGTGGTGCTACTAAAGAGGAGATCCAGCAGAAGCAAGGCCCTGAGTAGTGAGGTAGCAAAAGCAGTACGGTTTAGACAGTACACTCCTTGTTCCTCATGCCCTCCACCAATTGTCTTCCCAGTGAATTTATCCTGCAAGATCCAAGAGGACGTATCAAAAATAGCTCGACAGTTCAGATCTCTGGTGATACTGTTATGTTTTTTGTATGGTGGCATTTGTTATTCATTTTTTATGTTGAACTTATTTTGTTATTTTTTCCTTGTCTCTCTCTATATAAAGAGACATAGGGATGACTTGATAAAAATAAGGTTCTCTTTTCACTTCAACTTGGTATCAGAGCCAAGGTTGAGGCCTCCACTAAAAACAAAACCCTAACCCTACCTAAGCCCTCTCGCTGGAGTTACCGTCGCCACCATTGGTGGCCACGCCGGCACCGGACCACCGCTGCAGCAGCAACAGCATCGACTGTCGCCGCTGCTGCAGCCAACCCTTTGCGCCAGATTGCGACGCAGCAACCTAATCGAGGTGCAACCTGCCCTCGCACTGCAGCACCCCCCCACTGCTGCCGCCAGCAGCCTGATTGAGGCGCAACTTGCCCTTCGCATTGCAGCACCCCCTCTGCTGCCGCCACCAGCAGATCTCCTTGCTGCAATGACCCTCCTCGCATCGCAGCACCTCATGACGGTGCTGCTGTTGCCTTATCGCAGCTACAGGACCACTGGTGCCGGTTGCTCTTGACCTTTCTCTGTGGAGATGAGGGTTTGAAGCAAAAAAAAAACTTTCAACAGGATGGTATGAACTTCCTGATCTTTTGACTTAATTTGGGGTGTGTATTCCCCGTAGTGAATGATTTTTAAGATGTGTATTCTCCAGTGAAGTGCTGTTCTTTGGCTTATGAGTTGTGGGGTGTGGATTTCCCAAGTTTGTTGGTGTTGTTTATCCAGGATTTCAGACCTGTTGTTTGGGCTTTATCTTGTGTGCTTGGAGTTACAATGTTTGTATCAGATAGTTTTGAGGTATCTTCAGGATAGAATACAGAAAGTAGGGTGTCTAAGAGCCCCTTCTTTGCTCCAATTATGAAATTAGATGAGACCAATTACCTCCGCTGGTCTCAGACCTTTCTTGTTACTGTGGAAGGTCATGAGAAGAAGCATGTTTTTATGGAAGCATCGCCGGAGCAGAAAATCGAAAAATATGCGACTTGGAACCGGGATGATGTTATGGTTAGAGCCTGGATCTTGAATAGTATCATTCCAAGAATTGGTGATGAAGTTCTGTACTACAACACTGCCAAAGAAATGTGGGATTACTTGAAGATGGCATATTCGCATGAGTTGAATTCAACTTAAGTATTTCAGATCCACTATGACTTATGTCATCTCAAGCAAGAAGAGATGAGTCTGTCTTAATATTACTCTACTATGAAGGGATTATTTGAGAAATATAATGCGTGTAGACTGATTTGTACTTCTACATGCAGGGATCACAGGAAGGAGTTTACAGCCCACATGTTCCTTACAGGGCTGAGTGATCACTATTCTGCGGCTCGTTCATAAATTCTAACTCTCTCTGAGCTTCCTCCTATTAAGGAGATTTACAGGAGGCTGAATAGGATGTAAGTACATCCTACTTATGATGCTATTGTCGTTAATACGTCCTCAGCTCATGCTGCTGTTAGCACTCGTGGTGGTCGTGGAGGCTTCTTTTGTGGCAAAGGTAGGGGCAGGACTGATGGTGGTCGGGACAAGCCTACATGTTGGTATTGTGGAAGGCTTGGCCATGTTGAGGCTAAGTGTTTGAATAAACTTGGCCGTCCTACTGTTGCCAACCAGGCTTCTGTTACAGCATATTCAGGTGTGAGTACTGGGGCAGTATCTCTTGCAGAGGCAGACTATGATGTAGTTGTGCAGCGATTAGCATAGTTGACTCATGAGTAGCCACAATCCTCCAGCACTGTAGCTTATGCATCTGCATCAGGTACGAAAGGGTCATGGTTGAATGATTTTGGTGCATCTGCTCATTTGACAGGAAATTCCCAGTGTTTTGGGGAATTACAGATGCTACCACAGGAACACTCAGTACAGCTAGCAGACAGTAGACATGCTCCCATTCGTGGTAAGGGAGGGGTACCTGTTACACCCTCCATGCATTTTGTTGATGTATATTATGTGTCAGACATGGCAATGTAACTGTTATCTGTTAGCTCTATTACCAAGCAGCTGAATTGTCATGTTAATTTTTACGTTGGATGCATCTTTCAGGAGCGCATGACGGGGAGGATGATTGGTGGTGGCCATGAGGAGGGGGTGTGTATCGGCTACTTCAAAATCCCGTTGCTGCAGCTTGTCAGACGACTACTGCAAGGAGTGCCTTACAGTGGCACAGATGACTAGGCCATCCTTCACTGGACAAGCTACATCATGTCATCCCACTTGTTTCCTGTCATGAAGATTCAATGTAATGCATGTCAGCTGGGAAAGTATCACATGCCAGTTTTCCAGCATCTATCCAGTCTATTAGTTTTGCGTGCTTTGATTTGCTGCATTGTGACGTCTGGGGGCCTAGCCATGTGGCAGACCGTCAGAACTATAGATATTATTTGTATTTGTGGATGATTTTTCATGTTTATCATTGACCTCTTTGGTGAAAAATAAATCATAAGTTGGTTCTTTGATTCAACGGATTGTGGTGTTTGTGAAAAATTAATTTGGTATGTGCAATAAATAAATGCGAAAAGATAATGTATTAGAATTCTGCACAAAGAAACTGGTTGACTTATATGGATCACTGGGTATTGTACATGAAACCTTATGTCATACATCGCAGCAGAATGGGATAGTTGAAAGAAAACATCGTCATATTCTGGATGCAGCTAGCGCTCTACTTATTTAGAATAGCATTCTGCATAGTTACTGGGGAGATGCGATTCTTACTTCCTGTTATCTAACCAACAGGCTTCCTTCGTTTGTTTTACATGAACAGATTTCATGGAATATCTTATATCCTGATGCAGACTTATTTCTTGTGCCACAAAAAATATTTAGGTGTATGGCATTTGTACACCTCCTTAGGCCTGGTTGTGACAAATTAGCACTAAGGGCAGTTAAGTGTGTATTTCTGGGATACTCACGCACACAGAAGGGATACAGGTGTTTTGATCTCATACCTTAGAAACATTATGTGAGTGCGGATGTGACTTTTCATGAGTCTATCCCTTATTTTTCTACCCTTGGTCATCAGTTGAGAGAGATAGAGGTGGCTGCTCCTATGCCTGTACCTCCTATAGCTTTGGAGGACTTCTCTCATAATAGTGGTGTATCCACTATAGAACATACTGTGGGTGATTTCAGACCTGTACCACTTGATGAGAAGACATTTAAGGATGCTACATATCAGCTGCCAGTTACATAAAGAAAGAAAACACACCCCTCCTCTTCTTCAGTACCCAATGAGCCACCATCGTCCTCTCCTCAGGTATGTATTGGAGATACTGATGATTCTTCTGCTCATATGTCTTCAGGGTCCCTCTCTCTGCTTACAAATGTTAATATTCCTATTGCAATCAGGAAGGCTCCAAGGTCTTGTGCACAATATCGTGTCGCTGGTAGTGTTGTCTCTGTAGAATCTCTTGGCACCAAATTTCAGGCCTTTACAGCTGCAATCTCTATTACAGAGATACCTACCTCCTACCAGCAGGCTCTTCTACACCCACATTGGAAGGTGGCTATGGAAGAAGAGATGTCTGCACTTACTGATAGAGGGACTTGGGAGTTATCTGCCCTGTCGTCTGGTGCACACTTAGTTCGGGTCAGATGGGTCTTTACCCTGAAATACAACCCTGATGGATTTATTTTTAGGTATAAGGCTCGCCTTGTAGCCAAAGGATTCACAGACTTATGGGGTAGATTTCTTTGACACATTTTCCCCTGTGGCACGGTTCTCCACGGTTCGTATCCTTGTTTCTGTTGCAGCTCATTATAGATGGTGTCTTCACCAGTTAGATATTAAAAATGCATTTCTATATGGCTATTTGGAAGAGGAGATATACATGCAGCAGCCTCTTAGTTTTGAGGTTCAGGGGGAGTATGTATGTAAACTTCGTAACGCTATTTATGGCCTTAAGTAGAGCCCTCGAGCCTGGTTTCAGCATCTATGTGAAGCACTTTCTATGTTTGAGATGCAGAGATCTTCTGATCATTCCTTGTTTGTTAGGAAGACTAGTACTGGTATTGTGGCTTTATTGGTATATGTTGATGACCTCATTCTTACAAGTGATGATGCGGATGATATTACTCAGGTAAAAGAGTATTTAGCTCGCCAATTTGTTATGAAAGATCTTGGTAAGCTGAGATACTTTCTTGGTATTGAGATCGCCACGAGTAAACAGGGCATTGTAATGTCTCAAAAAAAGTATGCACTTGATATTCTTCAGGAGACATGCATGCTTGGATCCAAGGAAGTCAACATTCCTATGGATCCTAAAGTTCGTATATTTGATGATACAATGAGGATAAAGGACAAAAAGATCTATCGGCAGCTTGCTGGGAAGTTATTGTATATAACCATCACCAAGCTAGACATCAGCCTTGCAGTGGGTAAGCTAAGTCAGTTCTTAAACAAACCCACTGATACTCACTGGCAGGCAATCATGCAAGTGTTGAGATACATCAAGAGCTGTTCAGGCAGAGGCATTCTATTTCAGAAGACAAAGGACCCTAAGTCTGTAGTGGCTTACTCTGATGTGGATTATGCAGGAGATGTGAGAGACAAATGATCTACTACTGGTTTTTGCACATTTGTGGCTAGAAATCTGGTGACCTAGAGGAGCAAGAAACAAGGTGTTGTCTCATGCTCTAGTGCAGAGTCTGAGTATAGGGCTGTGGCTCATACTGCTGCCGAGATGACATGGATTAGATCTCTGTTACGAGATCTTCATGTTGAGATTCAGGAGCCTATGGAGATGTATTGCGATAGTTGGGCTGCAACATACATTGTTAATAACCCCATGTTTTATAACAGGACGAAACATGTGGAGGTAGACTGCCACTATACCAGGAGCCTGATTCAGCAGGGTCAACTTCGTACGACATATCTTGCCTCTACTGATTAGATTGCTGATATATTTACCAAGCCATTGCTTCGCCCCCAGTTTGGGAAGTGTAGAAGCAAATTGAGCATGGTGGACATATATGCTCCAACTTGAGGGAGAGTGTTGAGTTATGTTTTTTGTATGGTGACATTTGTTATTCTTTTTTGATGTTGGACTTGTTTTGTTCTCTTTCTCTTGTCTCTCTATGCAAAGAGACATAGGGACGGCTTGGTAAAAATAAGGTTCTCTTTTCACCTCAATTGATACTGCTAACAAACAATAAACTTGAAAGAAAATCAAGCACATAATAAACGTTTGCTAGACTCAAGGTAGAAGATAAAGATATATCTCCCTTGCTAACAAGTGGTGAGTGTCTCCCATCAGCCACCGGTACTGTCCTGGCAGGTGTAACAGGTGCTAATTGAAATAAAGAGCCTCTGTCGCCACATAGGTCCTTAGATGCACCAGAAGACAAAAGGGATGACATACCAGTCATACGTGTCTTTAAAGAGGTTGCCATAGCTGTAGTGTCAGGAGTCTGAGAGGAAGAAGCCTGGGTCAACTCAGCAATCTGCTGCTGCAAAGTTTCAATCTCAGTACTCAAGGAGCTAATATCAGAGGTAGGAAGAGTTGAATCTGAGATCTCAGTTGCCTGATTGGCCACAAGTGGTCTACCATGCTTTTGCCAACATGTAGCCTCAGAGTGACCAAGTCTGTTACAGTAACTACACGAGGTCCTAGTGTGTGTACCAGAAGAATGTCAACGTCCACGACCACGTGCAGGATAAATGGTACCCCTACCACGTCCAGGAATCGCAGCCAGTGTAGGCGATTGAGTAGTAAAGTCAGGAGGAGTGCACACTGCAACTCTGCTAAGCCCACTATATGCTTCCTCCAGGGTAGGAAGCTCAAGAGCAATGAGAACCTGATCTCTGGCTGTAGCATATTCAGGTCCAAGGCCAGCTAGGAAAAGGGAGATAGCCAACTGTCTTCTAAAACTCCTCCAGGACTCACAGGCACACCCTGGCAGGTAAGAGTAGTGCCTCTCTAACATTCCCTTCATAAGGGAGTAATACTATGACAACGTGTGTCCCTCCTGATGCAGATAGAAAAGGTCGTAAAAGACCTGGAAAATTCGTGCGGAGTTCTTGGCGTGTATGTATCACGCAAAGACTCCCACATCTCTTTTCCTGTAGTATAGTATATGATCTCATCTCCTATTCGCGGAATAACTGTTTGCATCAGCCACGCACAAACCATGGCATTATCACTATCCCATTTGACATTTGTGCCAATCTTGTTCTCAGGCTCCGGATCTGTAAGTATATGGCTCTTTTGACCCCTTACGGTTATAGGAAAGGTCTAGGACCACCGCGGGTAGTTGGTTTTATCCAACTTAACAGTAGGACCAAAGAACGGGTTCTTGAGTACCCTGGTGTCTGAAATAGAGCCCGAAGACACCTCGGACTGATCATTTGAAGCCATCTTCGCAATTCGGAAGCCTTGATCAAGCGTCTAGGACCAAGAAACCATCAAATAATCTGAAAACCAACAGATTCAGATCTGCATAATTGATAAGAGGCATCCTTGGACAAATGTTGGCCTCACCTGGGTGTAAGGAGAACACGCAAGGAGGCCCGAAAGAGATCTAGCCTCCTCGCAACAAGAACAAGGACTGCAATCCTTAGATCAGGGAAAGGTTCCCCTCACGATCGTTGCATAGAGATCAGAAGTCCCATGCCGCTTCAACAGGTAGTTACATCGTCGATCGCTGCCGGTCGCAGCCGCTAATGGCCACCGCGACGCCGAAAAGGTCGCTGTTGCCAATCTGAAGCTTGTTGCCGGTGCTAGCACCTGCTGTAGAGAGTCGTCGAGGGTCCTTGGATCAACAACGCATCCGCTAGCTGTTGTAGTACGTCGCAGCGCAGCGGCAGCATCGCTGCTAGGTTGACTAACCCTTGTCGGAGCACCGCTGCAGTGGTTCAGCGACCCCCGCGCCGCTACAACCCCATTGTAAGGGCTTAAGTGTGCCTCTGGAGCGCTGCCAAGGGCCGCTGGGGCTACTATGTGGAGCCGGAGGGCCACTGAAGGCTGCTTTTGTCGTTTAGGAAGAAAGAGATCGAGATTTAGTGGTAGGGTTTAGGAGACTTTGATGGGTGAGATACTTAGAGCCACGGTCTATGATCGGTACTCTGATACCAAATTGGATGAGAAGAGTTAACCTCATTAGAAACCCTAGGCCCTCTTTATATAGAGAGAGACCGTAGAGTCAAAAGTATATAAATATCCCTGAGGGACAGACTATCATAGCCCTTACAATAAGAGGAAAAATAAAAAGTTATTATGTACTAACAAATGGCAATCTACCTCTACTTGCTTAGTTCTCTCATGGAACATGGGATTGTGAGTTATATAAGTTGCAGCCTTATTATCACAATATATCTCCATAGGCTCATCAACTATAACATGAAGATCACACAACAATGATCGTATCCAGATCATCTTCGCTGCTGTGTGTGCCATAGCGCGGTACTCTGATTAAGCGCTCGAACGTGACACCACACTTTGTTTCTTGCTCTTCCAGGTTGCAAGATTCCTTGCTACAAATGTACAGAAACTCGTAGTAGATTTTCTATCCCCAATATCACCAGCATAGTCAGCATCAGAATAAGCAACAACATTCATAGGAGCTTTCTTTTGGAATGAAAGGTCATGACTTGGACACTCCTTAATATATCTCAACACCTGCATCACTGCCTGCCAATGATCAGTAGTAGGTTTGTCTAAGAACTGGCTTAGCTTACCTACAATACTAATATTTGGCCTAATGATGGTTAAATATAACAGTTTTCCCACTAGCTGTCTATAGGCCTTCTTATCCATCAGTTTCGCTGTGTCATCAAACAAGTGAGCCTTTGGATCCATAGGGATATTAGCACCCTTGGACTCAAGCATGCTTGCCTCCTAGAGAATGTCTAGAGCATATTTTCTCTAGGACATAACAATACCCTTTTTGCTCGTAGTAATCTCAATGCTAAGAAGATATCTGAGCTTCCTAAGGTCTTCCATAACAAATTGGTGAGCTAAGTACTCCTTCACTTGAGAAATACCACTACATCACCACCTGTGAGTATCAGGTCATCCACATATACAAGTAAGGCCACAGTATCACCCTTGGTTTTCCTCACAAACAATGAATGGTCAGACGAAGACCTCTACAACCCAACCATAGCCAAGGCCTTTGACAGGCATTGAAACCAGGCTTGGGGGCTTTGTTTAATACCATAAATGGCCTTTCTAAGCCTACAAAAACACTCTCCCTTAAACTTCAAATCCAAAAGGCTACATGTATATCTCTTCTTGAAGATGTCAATATAACAATGCATTCTTGACATCCAACTGCTGTAACAACCATCCGTAGTGTGCTACCATAGTGACAAGTAGACGGACAGTGGAGAAGCGAGCAACTGGCGAGAAGATGTCAACGAAATCCACCCTATAGGTTTGGGTGAATCCTTTGGCCACAAAACGAGCCTTGTACCAAGAAATAGACTCATCTGGTTGTATTTTAGGGTAAAGACCCATCTAGCACCAACAAGATGCGCACCAGAAAGTAACGAAGTGAGCTCCCAGGTGACCTTGGCACAAAGAGCTGACATCTCCATAGCAGACTTCCAGTGTGGATCAAGTAGAGCATGCTTATATGATGTAGAAAGCACAGAACTGGAGACTGCATTCGTAAAAGCATGGAACTCAGTACTAAGAGTATTAGTGGAGAAGACTGCATGCCCAGCAACATGGTGCTAAGCACATGAATGGGGATCTTTCCGAATAGCAATAGGCATATCATCATCAATATCCATGGACACCTGGCATGACGAAACATCAACAGGAGAAGTACTGTCATAGGGCTCAATATATACTTGATCGGGGGAGGACGATGGTGGTTCAGTAAGCACTGGAAGGGAGGGGGTGTGTGTGCTTTTCTTTGTAACTGACAGGTAGTTGATATTTAATACCCTTGAATGTCTTCTCATCTGATGGTACTACTCTGAATATACTCATAGACTGCTTTGAGGAAGTAGTTGCTCTGCTACCACTGGCAAAATCATCCATAGATACTGGGGGCACAGGCATAGGAGAGCAATCTCCACATCATGTAACTAATGTCCCGATGTGAAGAAATAAGGAATATAATCATGAAATGTGACGTCTGCATTGATATGGTATTTCCTGTAAATGGGATTCAAACATCATATCCTTTCTGAGTACCACAATAGCCAAGAAATGCACACTTGGCTACTTTAGGGGCAAGCTTACCACGACCAAGTCCAAGCACGTGCACAAAAGCTACATAACTAAATATCTTGGGAGGCATAGGAAATAAATTTGCATTAGGATACAACACTACCATAGCATATGCTCACTGATCATAGAAGAAGCTTGTTAATAAGATAGCAGGCTGTAAGCACTGCATCTCCCCAGTAGGTATATGGTACACTACTCTAAATAAGCAAAGCTCGAGCTATATCCAGAATGTGCTTATGTTTTCGTTTTGCAACCCCATTCTGTTGTGATGTGTGGGGGCAGGAGATATAATACACAATGCCAAAAGTTGTAATACCCCGCTAACTGCTTGGTCCAAAACTCTAAGGCATTATCTGTTCTGATAGTTTTAAGATAAATTCCAAACTGGTTTTTCACAAAAGCTACGAACTGCTGAATAATTGCATCAACATCAAATTTATTATGCATAAAAAATAACCATGAAAGGTAAGAAAAATCATCCACTAGAATCAAGTAATAACGATGGCCTTGTCTATCTGCCACACGACTAGGACCCCAAACATCACAATGTATTAAATCAAAATAGGTAGAACTATTGGTAGGCATCACACTGAATCTTTGTAGCTAGTGACAGATGTGGGAAGATCTGGTGTAACTTATCCAGAGACGGATGCCCTAGTCGTTGGTGCCACTACAAGGTACTCCCAGCAGGACTCGTTTGACATGCTGCTGCCACTGGACTCTACACTTGCTGGTACACACCCCCCTCATGTCCACTACCAGTCGTCATCCCCGTCATGCAGTCCTTAAAGATACACCCAACAGCATCAAAAATACCATGGCAATTCAGTTGCTTTGTAATTGTACTAATAGAAAGCAACTGCATAGTCATATTAGGAATATAATAAACATCTGAAAGGTGTAAAGTGGAAGTAACGGACACCCCCTCCCTTTTCCATAAATAGGGGCATGTCTACCATCTGCAAGCTGGACTGAGCGTCCCGACTGAACATCCTATATACCTTCAAAGCACTAGGGCTTCTCAGACAAATGATTTGAAGCACCTGAATCTATCAATTATGTGTTACTCATACCTGAAGCTGAGGCATATGCTGTTGTGTCTAAAGACTATGGCTGATCATGAGTCAACTATACTAGATGTTGTACCATTGCTTCATAATCTACATCTGTAAGAGTCAGGGGCTTAGTAGAAGTCACTGGAGCAGGTGTCATAGTAGTTTGGTTGGCCACAGTAGGCCTCCCAAGTTTATTCCAGCACTTGACCTCGACATGGCCAATCCTCCCATAATAGGTGCATGTAGGCTTACTACAAGTACCATCACCACATCCTCTAACTTTACCATGGAAGAAACCACCCCGTCCACCACAAGTGCTAATAGCTACATTGGCAGAAGATGTATTTGTGGAGACTACCTTGTGAGTAGGTTGGACTTGTAACTTATTAAGCCTCCTGTAAATCTCCTTGCCAGTAGGAAGCTCAGAGAGAGTAAGCATCTAAGAGCAAGCTGCAGAGTAATCATCACTTAGCCTGCAAGAAACATATGAGTTGAAAACTCCTTCCTATGATCTCTGCATGTAGTGGAAGTAAACATAGGTCTACAAGCATTATATTTTTCCAAGAGGCTCTTCATAGTAGAATAATATTGTGGCAAACTCATCAACTCCTGCTTGAGATGACATAAATCATAGTGTATTAGAAAGACTTGAGTTGAATTCAACTCATGGGAATAAGCAATCCTCAGGCCATCCCACATCTCTTTGGCTGGTTTATAATACATAATTTCATCTTCAATCCGGGGAATCACACTATTCAGAATCCAAGCTCTCACTATAGCATCATCTTTATTCCAAGTTACATGTTTCCCTATTTTCTGCTCTGATAATGCTTATGTAAGCATGTGTTTCTTCTCATGACCTTCCATAGTAACAAAGAAGGTTTAAGACCAACAGAGGTAATTGGTCTCATTCAACACAATCGGAGCAAAAAAATGGGATTTTGTACACACCATTTTCTACACCTTGCCCTGAAGACACTTAAGACACTTCACAGAATATCACAAATTGCAAATATGATTCAGTACCGAAACCACAATATTCGAGGAATATACAACCTGTAATCCGCACACAAGTGGTCAATCAAAGTCTGTTAACACTTCACAAGGGAATACATGCCCCAAGAATCATCAAACAAGGGGATTAGACACCCCAAAATTAATCCAAGAGTTTGAAAAATTCATACCACAATTCGATGTTGCATAACTAAACCTTCCAGAAGGTTTTTACTCTAGAACCTCATTACTAAAAAAGCCAAGAACCTTGTTAGACACTGTTGCAGCAGGGAACACGGCCTACTGCCCTCCCCCTACCGATAGAGAAGACCTGGTAGTGAGAAGGCCTTGGAGGAGGTCGCTACCACTGTTGTGGTTGCACTGTTGCCACTACCGTTGGGCAGTGCTACTGCTGCTCGTGGCGGTGGCTCTCTTACTACTGGCCGGCAGCAACACTGTTGCTATTGGCCGACGATGGTGGCGTTGTTGCTACTGGCTGGCAACGGCGGCGTTGCTGCTGGCTAGCGTTGCCACCGATGGCGGCAATGGAAAGGCTTTAAAGTAGGGTTAGGGTTTTCTTGGTAGAGTCCCCAACTTGGCTCTGATATCAAGTTGAAGAAAATGAATCTTTTTGTTTTATTAAGCCAGTCCTACACCTCTTTATATATAGAAAGGTGCGGAAAAATTATAACATAAGTCCAATGAAATAAGAATATAACAAAATAATCCTCAACACATAATGTAACAATTACACTACATGTACAAAGACAACATAAAATAAATAAATAAGAATCAGGAAGCAACACTCCTCCTCAAGTTGGAGCATAGATATCTATCATGTTCAGCTTTGAACAACAAATATTAAAGGCTCTTCGTGCAAGTGTCTGTAAAAATGTCGACAGTCTGGTCCTCTGAAGCAAAAAAGGTAGTATGCAACATTCCTCACTGTATTATTCCCCACTGTAAAAATGTCGGCATTCCCCATAGTCTGGTGTAGTGACGATCCACTTCAACATGTTTCGATCTTTCATGAAACACCGAATTATTAGCTATGAAAGTGGCTACCTGTTATCACATCTCTTTTCCATAGGACCATCAATCTGGACCTGTAGATCTCGTAGCAAGGATTCACCCAAACCATCTCTGTCACAGTTTGAGTCATAGCATGATACTTAGATTTTGCACTTCATTTGGAGACAACTCCCTGATTCTTGCTCTTCCAGGTGACAAGATTTCCAGCTACAAAGATACAAAATCCAGTGGTAGATTTTTTATCAGCTAGATCCCTTACATAGTCGGTATCTAAATATCCCACAACCTTCATATGAGCTCCTTTCCTTAAGAGTATACCATGATCAGGTGCTTTCGTTAAGTATCTAAGCACCTGCATAGATACTTCCCAATGTACCTTGGTAGGCCTATCCATAAATTGGCTTAGCTTGTCAACTGCTAAAGTAATACCAAGTTTGGTAATGGTTAGATATAACAATTTTCCAACTAGCTTCCTATATAAATGATTATCTATGCATCATATAAATGAACCTTGGAATCCATAGGTATGTTAGTAGGTTTGGATCCCAACATGCTTGTGTCTCTTTAAGTACATCAAGAGCATACTTACATGGGCAAAACTATCCCTTCTTTGCTAATTGCAACCTCAATTCCCAAGAAATGACGTAGCTGGTAAGATCTTTCATAACAAACTTCTTTGCAAGAGATCTTTTGACTTGTATAATTTCAGCTTTGCCATCCCCTATAATGATTAAATCATCAACATACACCAAAAGAACCACCACACGTTGCTCTGTCTTCTTGACAAATAAAGAATGATATAAGGATCTCGGCAAGCTCATCTTCTCCACCACTTTTGACAGTTTATGGAATCACACACTTGGACTATGCTTGAGTCCATAAATAGCCTTCTTCAGCTTGCATACAAACTCCCCCTGAACCTCAAATCTAGGAGGCAGTTGCATGTAAACTCCCTCCTGAAGATCACTATACAGGAAAGTGTTTTTGACATCAAGCTGATGAAGTTTCCAGTCCTTATGGGCTACTACAGAGACAAGAATTCAGATTGTAGACAAGCAACTAAAAAGAGAGTATCAAAGAAATCCATCCAATATGTTTGAATTCAGATTGTAGACAAGCAACTAAAAAGAGAAAAAGTATCAAAGAAATCCATCCAATATGTTTGGGTGAATCCCTCTGCTACCAAGCATGCCTTATGCCTTGAAATAGACTCGTCAGGGTTATACTTCAAGGCAAAAACCCAGCGACAACCAACAAGTGTAGTGTCTAGTGGAAAAGTAAGCTCTCATGTCTGGCGATCCTGTAAAGCAGCCATCTCATCCTCCATGGCTTGCTACCATTTTGGATCAAGCATAGCCTGCTGATATGTCGCTAGTAACTTTGTAGCTAACAAAGTCATAGTAAACATACCAAATGATTTCCCCATCTTATTAGAGGATATTGTCCCTGTGGCTCTATAATGTGCACAAGACCGTGGTTCCTTCCGAATAGCCATCGGGAGGTCATCCTCAGGAACATCACCTTGACCTGCACACTCACCACTAACATACATTTTGTCAGATGGCTCAACACATACTTGATCAGGAGAGGAAGGTGGGACTGAAGTAGGAGGGTGTGCTGCCTGTAACTAATTTCTGATAAACACGGCCATATCTGTTATTAGCACTCGGAGGCTCAAAAGATGTAGAGGATGTTTGTGTCCATAACACCATCCATAGGCACAGGTGGAATAGGCATAGGAGCAAACTCAGCCTCAGGACTCAACTGACGAGCTGCTAAGGAAAAGCAAGGGACTGCCCTATGAAGCGTTACATCTACACTAACATAGTGCCTCTCAGCCACTGGATCATAGCAACAATACTCCTGAACTCGGGAGTATCCAAGAAACATACATTTCACTGCACGTAATGCTAATTTGTCCATTCTAGGACCCATCAAATGTACAAAAGCTATGCATCCAAAAATACGTGGAGGTAACTGAAATAAATCCCTCTCAGGATAGAGAATATGCCAAGGGGTTTGCTTATGTAAAATTGAGGAAGGTATCCTATTAATAAGATAATATGCTGTCAAAACTGCATCACCCCAATATAATTGTGGAACACAATGTTGTATCAATAGAGTACGTGCCACATCCAATAGGTGCCTATGTTTCCTCTCTGCCACACCATTCTACTGTGAGGTGTGAGCACAGGAAGTTTGATGCACAATCCCATGTGCTTTGTAAAATCTAGTCAATTGTGCAGTGCAAAATTCTAAAGCATTATCAGATCTCACAATTTTCACATTAATATCAAATCAATTCTTTATTTCCAATAAAAAATGCTTAATAATGTCCTATATCAGGCTTATTCTTCAAAAATAACCATAATAGATGAGAAAAATCATCCACTACAACCAAATAATAACAGTGACCTTGCCGTTCAGCTATCTGGTTAGGGCCCCAAACATCTAAATGTAACAACTGAAAAATTGCAATAGAACTTGGACTAGTGGTGAGAGGAAAAGATCTGTGATGCTTTCCTAATTGGCACACATCACAATGTATCTTAGTGGCTGGCGACAAATATGGGATGATGCGCCTGAGCCTGTCCATAGATGGATGACCAAGTCTATGGTGCCACTCCAAGGCACTACCAGAAGTGAAGCTTGAACCCCTTACATATAGCAACAAGAGGCGTCTGGACAAGGTGATACACCCCCTCTCTTTATGTCCACCACCAATCGTCCTCCCTATCAGTTTATCCTGAAAGATGCAACCAACATCATCAAATATAGCTCTGCAGTTAAGTTCCTTGGTGATCTTACTAACATATAAGAGATTCATAGAGAAATCATGAACTAAAAACACATCAGGTAGTTGCATGGTAGGGGTGACAAACACCTCCCCTTGGCCATCGATTTGCGCATGCCTCCCATCTGCCACCTGTACAATTCTTACTTGTGGCGCATTCTGTAATCTTCCAAAACATCCTTAATCACCAGTTAAATGATGTGATGCACCAAAACCTACTAACCAGGACATATTAGTACCTAACAATGAAGAAAAGGCAGTAGTCTCAGTGGTAATAGTCGTCTCTTGAGTGAGCTGAAAAGGCACTGGATGACAGCATCATAATCAGGGTGGGAAACTGTGTCAGATTGCTTAGTAGAAATCACAAACGCCTGATTAGCAATAGGTGGTCTCCCGTGCTTAGCCCAACACGAGGCCTCAGCATGTCCAACCTTCCAACATAAGGTGCATGTGGTGTGAGTCCTCTCAAACGTACCATGTCCTCTTCCCTGACCACGTGTAGAAGGGGCACCTTTACCTCCACGACTAGTCATGGCAGCCATAGGAGACGCCTATTTAGCACCGTCTCCAGTCTGAGGTTGAGGCAGAACAAAGCCTACTCAAAGGATTGTAAACTTCTTCCAATGCAGGAAACTTAAACAAAGAATCTGGGAGCGAGCAACAGCATACTCAGTGCTAAGTCCTGACAAGAATAGATGAACTGCAAACTCCTTGCGATAGTCTTTCTGACGGAACAGGTAGAAATAGGACGACATGTATTATACTTCTCCAGAAGCTCCTTCAAGGCAGAATAGTATTGAGAAAGTAAGCGACCCTCCTACTTCAATTCAAATAGCTCGTGGTGTATCTAAAAGATCATTGAAGAATTTTTCTTGTGTGAATACGTGTATTTAAGACTATCAAACAACTGTTTGGCTATCCTGTAATACATGATTTCATCTTCAATGTGTGGAATAACACTGTTCATCAACCAAGCATGCACCATAGTGTTATCCTTCTTCCAAGATATTTTTTTCTCCATCTTATCAGTAGGTTCGGATTCTAACATAATATGTTCCTTATCGTACCCCTCCACGGTCACAAGGAACGTTTGAGACCATCTCGGATAAGTGGCTTCATCCAGCTTGACAATAAGGCCAAAGAACAGACTCTTGTAAGTCACTTTCTTAGAAGTAAAACCTGATGTAACCTCAGATTTGGAAGAGAAAACCATCATGAACCTTCCGACAAAGAAACAATGCAAACACCAAGGTCTGAAATAATTTTCAGACCATATCAAGGAGAAAAAACTTCGGATCAACCATGAATTTTTGGGCAAGGAATCACCCAAAATCCATGCAGCAGTCCCCAATCACCTCCACAGGTTCAGGCCATCCCCATATGGGTCACGATCAACCCAAACGAAACCCATAGATGGCGATTGGGTCTTCCTGTCCTCTCAACCTGAGGGCCGACGGCACCCTACAGCCCAAGCACCGCCCAGCAGGGGCTATGCTGGTGGTTGCAGGCCAGGCATCGATGGCGCTGGGGGCTGGGAGGGGGTGGCACTGCTCCCTGCCGCAAGAACTGCCGTCAGTGGCTGTGGTGGTCGTCAGTGGCTGCTGCAGGTGCTGTCAGTGGCTGTTGTGGCCGCCGGTGAGGAGAGAGGGAAGAGAATTTAAAGTCTTCACTGCAACATAAATCCATATAAAATTTAGAGGACCACTTTCTAAAGTTATTTTCAATTGTATATAAAATATTTAAACCGTTTTTCTTTTGATAAAAATTTTGATATCAGTGTTTGATTTCTTTGCTTATTAGGAGCTATTAACTAATCAGAAGAGTACCTTCCCCTTATAGTTTTGCATAATTTTAATTTGTTGAGTTATGTTTTGTAGTAAGGGGCATTTTATTATTTTTATTTTTGTAGTGAGTTTAAGACGTAAATTTTGTCTCACCTATATAGAGGTATAGGGACGGCTTAGTAAATTAAGAAATTCCATTTTCTTTAATTTGGTATTAGAGCCAAGTTGAGGATTCCACCAAGAAAAAAACCCTAACCCCACCACTGAGCCCACCACCACCACCAGCAGTGTCGGCCAGCAACAGCAGCGTCACCGCCGCCGACCAACGTCGTCGTCGATCAGCCCCGCCGCCGGCAGCAGTAGCGTCGTCGAGTTGTCGCCACTAGCTGTGGTAGGAGTTGTAGAGGGGCCCAACCACCTTTCCTCTTCACCTCTCTCTCTTACTGTTGGACACCTTTCGGTAGTAAGGAGAGGATTGTAGACCCCTATCTCCCTTGTTTCGGGGTCTAGGAAGATCCTCCACGTGTTGGTGATGGAGTTCTGGAGTGAGGATCTTCCGAAAAGGAGTTTGAAAGGTCTACTTGAATGGTATAATCAAATCAAATCTTTGCTTCTATTTGTTTTGGGGGTGTGTATTCCCCTTGAGTATTGATCGCGTTTGAGCAGAGATTTTTGGGGTGTGTATTCCCTGTTTGGTGCATTTGTTGTGGTATGTGTTCTCCATTTTCTATCAGTTTTCAGATCTAATTGTGAAGAAGTTCAAGGGGGTACCCTTTCTGTTGTGCTTTGAAATCAGATCGTGGCAGTGTGTTTATGTGAACATGGCAATATCCCAGTTAGAGATTGTGCTAGGAACCGTCGTAGGTGATACTTCTTCAACTACTGGTGCGACATGGTTGATTGACTTAGGTGCCTCCAATCAGTTATCCGATAATCTGCAGTGTTTTAGGTAGATTCAATTTCTCTTGAGGTTGCACGGTACAGGTCGCTAATGGGTGACTTGCTCGTATTAGTGTCAGGGGGAAATCAATGTTACCCCCTCTATGCAACTTAATCGTGTCCAATTTGTTCTAGATTTGCCTATGAATTTGCTTTCTATCAATGAAATCATCAAGTAAATGAATTGTCATGCCATCTTTGATGAGCGTGGATGTATTTTCCATGATCGAATGACAGGGAAGACTATTAGTAGTAGATATGAAGGAGGTGTTTACTGACTTCTGCAGGGTCCCATGGCTGCAGCATGTCGGATTAGTACCACGTCAGGGAGTGCTCTACAGTGGCATAGACGGTTAGGCTATCCTACTTTGGAAAAATTATGCAGGCTTATTCCTCATGTATCCCTAACCATACAGCTCACCTGCGATGCATGCCAACTTGGGAAGCACCATAGATCTTTCTTTCCAACTGCTACTGGACTACATTCATCTTCGTGTTTTCAGTTAGTGCATCTCAATGTTTTGGGTCCCAGTAGGACTTCTAATAAGGCAGGACATTCGTATTATTTGATTGTGGTTGATAATTTTTCCAGATTGTCCTGGCTATTTCTCATGAAGAACAAGTCTGAAGTGAGTCCACAGATTGAGAAGTTTGTATTGATGATAAAGAATCAGTTTAATGTCTGCATCAAGACTCTCAGATCTGATATTGCATTGGACTTTTGTACTCATCGAGTGGTGGAGTTCTATCGTTTACATGGCATAATTCATCAGATCTCATGTCCTCACACATCTCAGCAAAATGGGGTTGCAGAGAGGAAGCACAAACACATCCTTTATATGGCCAGAGCCCTTATCCATAACAGTGTGCCAAAGAACTACTGGGGAGATGTAGTTCTCACAGCTTGCTACCTTATTAATACATTGCCCTCCTCAGTGATTCACGAACAGATACCGTGGCAAGTGCTCTATCCAGATGATGAGTTGTTTGATCTTCCACCCAAGACATTTGGGTGTGTGGCTTTTGTACATCTTCTTAGACCCGGGCGAGATAAATTAGCACTTAGGACAGTCAAGTGTGTATTCCTTGGCTACTCTCGTATTCAGAAGGGGTATCAGTACTTTGATCCCCCTACACCAAAGACATTACATCAATGTAGATGTCACCTTTCATGAAGTTGTATCCTATTTTTCTATTGCTACCAGGCAGGTGCAGAGTGTGCCAGAGTACGCTCTTGTCCTATACCATTTGGTGTATACACAGGTAGTAGTAGCCCTTCTCAAGTTACTGAGCCATCTACCAGCACATTCATACTAGTACCAGCAAATGAAGGTGTAAATGTTGAGAGTCTGTCACCTGTGGATGTTTCTCCTAGTCCTATTTCCATAAGTATTGATAAGGATATCCCTATTGCTATCAAGAAGGCTCCACGATCTTGTGCACAATATCGTGTTGTTGGGAGTGTTGTTTTTGCTGATTCTCTGAGTTTGGAGTTTCACGCATTCACAGCTACAGTATCTAGTGCTAAGATACCTACCTCGTACCAGCAGGTTCTACTACATCCACACTGGAAGGCAGCTATGGAGGGGATATCTGCACTCATTACCATAGGTACCTAGGCGTTGTCACCTCTACCGTCTGGCATACACCTTGTTGGAGCCAGATGGGTATTGACTTTGAAATACAACCCAGATGGGTCTATTTCAAGGTATAAGGCAAGCCTTGTGGCCAAAGGATTCACCCAGACCTATGGGGTGGACTTCTTTGATACATTCTCCCCCTTTTGCATGACTATCAACTGTTCGCATTTTTATCTCTGTTGCAGCTCATTATAGATGGCATCTACATTAGCTGGATGTCAAAAATACATTCTTGTACGGAGACTTAGAGGAAGAGATCTATATGTAGCAGCCACTTGGCTGAAGGTTTAGGGGAAGTGTGTATGTAGGCTTCGTAAGGCCATTTTATGGTCTTAAATAGAGCTCCTGAGCCTGGTTTTAGTGCATGTTTAAGGCATTGTCTATTATTGGGATGTAGAGATCCTCATCTAACCATTCACTATTTGTAAGGAAGACCAACAGTTGTACAATAGCTCTACTTGTACATGTGGACGACCTTATTCTCACAGGTGATGATACAAAGGGTATATCTCAGATGAAGGAATACTTGGCTCGCCAGTTAGTCATGAAAGATCTTAGGAAACTGAGATACTTTTTGGGCATTGAGTTTGCCATAAGCAAGGGATAATTATGTTGCTGAAGAAGTATACCCTTGATATTCTTCAAAAGACAGGGATGCTAAGATCCAAAGATGTTAATATTCCCATGGATCCTAAAATTCATCTTTTTGAGGATACAGTGAAGCTAAAAGATAAGAAGGCATATCGATAGCTGGTGAGGAAGCTGTTATATCTTACCATCACTAGGCCAGATATTAGCCTTACCGTAGGTAAGCTAAGTCAGTTCTTAAACAAGCCCACTGATGTTCATTGGCAGGTTGTGATGCAGGTGTTCACGTACATCAAGGGCTGTCTAGGTAGCGGCATTCTTTTTTGGAAGAAGACACCTATGTCTATTGTTGCCTACTCAGATATAGATTAAGCAGGCGATGTTGGAAATAGGTGGTCTACTATTAACTTCTGTGCTTTTGTAGCGGGGAACTTGGTGACCTGGAGGAGCAAGAAATAGAGTGTTGTTTCACGCTCTAGTGCTTAGTCTGAGTACAAGGCCATAGCACATACTATAGTTTAGATAATATGGATAAGGCCCCTATTGCGGGATCTTCATGTTGCTATCCAAGAGTATATGGAGATGCACTGTGACAACTGGGCTATCACTTACATTGCGAACAATCCTATGTTCCACGAGAGAACAAAACGCGTGGAAGTGGATTGTTATTACACCAGGGTCTGCTTCGTCCTACTTGCCTTGTCTCCTCAAACCAAACTGCTGTCATGTTTACCAAGCCACTGTCTCGCCCTCAATTTGAGAAGTGTAGAAATAAGTTGAGCATAATGAATAATATGCTCCAACTTGAGGAGAAGTGTTGAGTTATGTTTTGTAGTAAGAAACGTTTTGTTATTTTTATTTTTGTAATGCGTTTATAATGTAATTTTTCCCTCACCTATATAGAGGTGTAGGGATAGCTTGGTAAATTAAGAAATTCTATTTTCTTCAATTTAATTAAATACCCAAATCTTGTTGATCTATTAGTACAAGTGCAGTTTTTTGAGATCTCTGAAAGTTCAGGTGATAATTTGATCTACTTGTGCAAATTGATTTATCAAAGTAAGGGTACTCTAGTCGTAATTTGGAGTAAAATAGTTGATGACATGGAAATATATTTCAATAACTTCCTCTGGCTTCCCTTTATAAGTAGTTGTAGCTAGCTGTTTCTCTTTATTAATGATTTTCTGAAATGATTACTAACATTAAAATATTTCATGATACCTTCCATTTCCTTTTATGTCTGTCAGGTTGTTTTGGGGAGGTTTTTCATGGTATTTGGAATGGTACAGATGTTGCCATCAAAGTTTTTTTAGAGCAAGATTTGACTGCTGAAAATATGGAAATTTTCTGCAATGAGATATCTATATTAAGGTAACATGCCAAATTGAGAAAGCAGGGAATTCTACTTGTCAAAATACATAAGTATGATCTTACTTTTTTGTTTTGTTTTTCTTTCAGCTGTCTTCGACATCCTAATGGTATGCATTTATACCTCGCTAACTTCTTCATATTTGGTCCATGCAAAGGACATTTATGCCGCATGTTTAGATTCCCTCATCTATGCTGTCATAGCATTTGCTAGTAATTGGTTGTCACCCAAAATTTGCTTTGACAAAATTTTACATCCTAACCTCATGCTATATTTGGTGTGCACCATGAATTAACTTGTCCAAGGGGACTTTTAGCCTATTCTGGCTCAATTTCAGCTGATTTTGTAACTTACCAGTAGGAATATACTTTTTGATAGACATGATCAACTTGATTTTGGGGCATCAAAAATTGTTTTCATTTTTCCCCTCATTTCCTGTAAGCACCCATCCATTGTTTCTTTTTCACTAATTTTTCCTTCATTTAATTTTCTATTCATGCCCTTTCATTTTGTAAGATAAATCACAGAGATTTTGGGATTTCGCTATCATTGTGTTAAATACAAAGCAGATTTGGCATGTGTTCTACATAAATCTTAATATTTGAAAGTTGGGAGGCTATTTGTCATGACGACTCTAGACATATACTGTCATCTATTTGACCCATTGTCGCTGATTCCCCTCTCCACAAAGAAATACAATGCACACAAAGATTTTGAGTTCACATACACAAGTACATATTGCTATAATGTAACTGGGAAGGCAGCTACTGCTTACATATATGTTTAGATCGCCTAGAGTTTACATAGGAAACCATGTTCTCCCAATAGGATGAAAATAATAAAAGAAATAAGGGCTTCAATTGCTCAACCTTCATCTATTGTTGAGATAAGGTTATTTGCGTCATAAGTATTTCAGCTGTAACAAGGAAAACGATGTGTTCCATCGGAGAGGACGGATTAGACTGATTACTTTTCATGCTTTTCATTTTTCTTCCCTCGCCGTTGCCAACTGTAAAGACACATAACCAAAGTTAAATGAAGGGTAAAAAAGTCAAATACTGACAATAGAGTGCCAACTTACTCAAAAGGAGATTTGTATGATGATCATTAGTGTAACCCTAACCCTTTTGGATACATGATTAGAAAAGGAGAACATACATAGAAGTCCAGGGAAAAAAGAACATAAACAACTTAAAAATAGCTTCATGTTCTTGTGCTATTTTGCAATTTTTCTTTAGGCACTACTTCATAATTTTCTCAGCCATCTTCTCTTTACAAGCGAAGTTGGAGCTTCAAAATAAATCAATGCCATTACATTTTATGCATGGTTTTAGTATAACTGTCCTAGATCAGTGCCTAAACTATTATTGTTCTTTCTCCCTTCTTTTTTTCTTCTACCAAATATTTATAAGGGAAAGAACCAAAATGTAGGTAGCACAAGGGGAAGAAGGGGACTTCGATGCGACAATAGAGTGTAGAGGAGAGGCAGGGGTCTTTACAGTATGAAGGGAATACATGTGGGTCATTAATCATGGAAGATGAGAGGTCCTAGTCTAATCATCCTTCTTCAAGGAGCCTTTAGGTCCACGCTACAGCTCATCAAGAAGATGATGGTGGCTAGACAATTGTTTCTTATCACCATAGATTGCGTAAAGGACATGTGGAAGCTCACAGGATAAGATATTTTTGTTAATAAATAAATAACATTGAAACGTAACAATAATATCAAAACATTGGCAATAAGAAAAGCTTAGGTATACATGGAAACCCCTCACAAAAAATGATGAGAAAATTACGGGAGAAGGCCTCGATAGGGCAAGATTATTCTATTCTTCTCAAGAAACAAATATGGGTACAATAGCCTACTTATAGGCTCCCACATATACCACATTTCATTCTACTATGTGGTCCTACATGTACCACTATAACACACCCTATCTCTCAACACTCTCTTTCAACCTACAGCATGGAATACCCAGCTTGCACAAGAGATATTCCCATTTTTCAAAGCAAAAAACACAACACAAATAAAAATGATGTTGCTCGATCACGGCTTCTTCATGCCTCGTGTTGTCGGTTTCTTTGCATTCTCAACTGGTGTTGTTGGGTCACGACTGCCTTGTGTCACCAGCTTCTTTGCATCTTCACTTTGCTTATAGATGGGTGTAAGTAGGAGTTCAGAGATATGTTGTAAACAATTGATCTTATATTGGTTGGAATCCAAAATAAGTTGTCACACTCCCCCTTTCTCCCATACTTGTATGGGAGAAGAAAAATAACAATAAGAAGTTGTTAGCATATATGGCTTTTTTTATGTTTCTTATTGTATGGGCTATGGGTGATTTGTCCCTCAGGGACATTTCTATACTTTTGTCTCTATGGTCTCTCTCTATATAAGAGTCATATGGCTTCTAATGAAACTGAATCATTTTATACAATTTGATAATAAAGCACCGATCCTAGTCTGCGACTCTAAATATCCCACCCCTAAGGTCTCCTAAACCATACCATCGAATCCCAATCTCCTCTCTCTTCCATGACGGCAACAGCAGCGCCTGGTGGTGCTTCGGTGACACGCAGCAGCCCTCGCTATGGTCCTGCGGTGGCGTGGGGCTTGCTGCAATAGCACAGTGGCACTCTGGCTATACACAGTAGCCTTCGCAGCGGCACTGCGGCAACAGGCGCCTACACAGCTGCAGGTGGTGGCACTGCGGCCTCGAGAAGCGCTGGCGATGCTTTGTAGCAGCTAACAGCGATGGCGATAGCCTTCAGTAGAGGCACGGTGACCTATGCAGTGCTGCGGTAGTGGTTTGTGGCTGCAATAAGCGACGCAGACCGGCAACGCAGGCAGTGCACGGGGCCTTAATCCCTGTGCAACGATTGTGAGGGGCTTTTTGCCATGATTTAAGGATTGCAGTCCCTATAGTCATTGGGAGAGGGAGGTTAGGTCTCTTTGGGGTCACCTTGGGTGTTCTCCTTACATCCAGGTGAGGCTAACATCTGTCCAAGGAGGCCTCTTGGCAGCGATGCAAATCTGAATCCGTTTAATTTCAGATTATTTGATGATTTCTTGGTGATAGACGTTTGATCGAGACTTCCGAATTATGAAGATGGCTTTAGATGATCAATCCGAGGTGTCATTGGGCTCTATTTTGAACACCGGGGTACTCAATAACCCGTTCTTTGGTCCTGTTGTTAAGTTGGATGAGACCGACTACCCGCGATAGTCCCAGACCTTTCTTATGACCATCAGGAGTCATAAAAAGAGCCATATTCTTATAGATCCAGAGCCTGAGAACATGACTGGCACAAATGCCAACTGGAATAGTGATAATGCCATGGTTTGTGCATGCTGATGCAGACGGCTATTCCCTAAATAGGGGATGAGATCATGTACTATACTACAACAAAGGAGATGTAGGAGTTTTTGTGTGATACCTATTCACATGTCAAGAATTCTGCACGAGTTTTTCAGGTCTTCTACGACCTTTTCTACCTACGTCAGGAGAGACACATACTGTCATAGTACTACTCCCTCGTGAAGGGAATGTTGGAGAGGCATTACTTCTACCTGTAAGGGTGTGCCTGTGAGTCTTGGAAGAGTTATAGGAGATAGTTGGTTGTCTCTCTTTTCTTGGCTAGCCTTGGACCTGAGTATGCGGCAGCCAAAGATCAGATACTCACTACTCCTGAGCTTCCTACCTGGAGAAAGCATATAGTAGATTCGGTAGAGTTGCAGTGCACACTCCTTCTGACTCTGTTGCTCAGTCGTTCGTACTAGTTCAATCCCTAGATGTGGTAGGGGTACCACTTATCCTACACGTGGTCGTAGACATGGACGCTTGTCTGGTACACGTATCAGGACTCTGTGTCCTTACTATGGTAGACTTGGTCAGTCTAAGGCTACATGCTAGCAGAAGCATGGTAGGCCACTTGTGGCCAATCAGGCAACTGAGATCTTTGATGCAGCTCTCCCTACTTCTGATATTAGTTCCTTAAGCACTGAGATTGAGACCTTGCGACAGCAGATTGTTCAGTTGACTCAGACATCTTCCTCTCAGACTTCAGACATTGCAACTATTGCTACCTCTTCAGAGACACTTGCGACTGGTATGTCGTCACTTTTGTCTTCTAGTGAGTGGTTGATTGATTCTGGTGCATCCAAGCACCTATGTGGCGGCAAAGGCTCTCTCTCAGTTAGCAGCTGTTACACCTGTCAAGACTATAGGTTGTGATGGGAGACACTTGCCACTTGTTAGCAAGGGAGATGTCTTTATCTCCTACTTTGAGACTAGCAGATGTCTATTATGTGCCTGATTTTCCTTTGAGTTTATTGTTTGTTAGCAGTATCACTAGATATTTGAACTGCCGAGCTATTTTTTATAAGTCCTCTTATGTGTTATAGGACAAATTCTCTAGGAAGACAATTGGTGGAGGGTGTGAGAAACATGGGGTGTATTGTCTGAGCTATACTACTTTTGCTGCCTCTGCTACCCAGGGCCTTGCTTCTACTTGATCTCATCTCCAGTGGCTCCATCGCCTTAGCCACCTACTCATTCATCGTTTCAGACGTGTTCTACCGTACATCCCCTCCACTACTGCTCTCACCTGTGATGCTTGTCAGCTTGGTAAGTACCACAAGGTAAGGTTTTCCAGTTCTACTTCTATTTCATCTGTTGCATTTGATTTGATTCATATAGACGTGTAGAGTCCTAATCATACTCCTGATCAATTTGGAAACAAATATTATCTTATTTTAGTTGATTTTTCTTGTGTCTCTTAGATGTTTCTTTTGAAAAATAAGTCCGATGTGGGATAAATTATTGAAACATTGTCAAAGAAATAAAAATTCAGCATAATTGTTTAGTAAAGTACTTTCGTTTTGATAATGCCTTAGAGTTTTGTACCATGCATTTACGCAGTTTCTTTTCTAGTTGTGACATTATCCATGAGACAACATGCCCTCAAACCTCTCAACAAAATAATGTTGCTGAGAGGAAACATCGGCATATTCTTAATGTTGCTCGCACTTTGTTAATTCACCATTCGATCCCCTCTCTTCTGAGGTGACGTTTTGACTCCATGTTTTTTTATTAATCGAATGCCTAATGATGCATTACATGAATGAATTTCTCTTCAGGTTATGTATCTTGATCGACCCCTATTTCACGTCACCCCTTTGACTTTTAGTTGTGTTACCTTTGTCCATTTGTTGGGACTAAGTTAGGATAAACTAGCACTGAGAGCAGTTAAGTGCGTCTTTCTTGGGTATACCCGGACACAAAAGGGGTATTGCTATTTTGATCCACTTATTTCTCGGTACAATGTTTCAGCAGATATTACCTTTTATGAAGCTGTACATTTCTTTTTTGTGACAGCTGTTGAGATGCCTCCTAAGGGTGATATGGTGCCTGTCATATACTGCCATTCACTTTTGGAGCTTTCCTGAGATTTCTATCCCTACTACACCACCATCACCTCCTGTTATGCATTCCTTTCCATGTCTGACTGAGCCACTCCAGACATATGTCCATCCTCATATTACCTATCAGGGAACCCCTTCCTCGCTTTTACCATCGGCTTCTCAGGTGAGTCCTTTAGACACTTACGTATGTTTGCCATGTGATGGTTACAGGGGTAGGACATGTGATGTGTCAAGTGATCTTGATCTTCCGATAGCCATTCTGAAGCAACCATGGACTTGCATTACTTATCTTACGGCGGGGCATTTGCTACTGATAGTCTAGGTCCTTGATTTGCTGGATTCACTCAGACGTTAGTTACTATGCAAATTCCATCTACTTACCATAAGGCCATGCTTGATCCAAAATGATGGGCAGCCATGGAGGATGAGATGATTGCTCTTCGAGGCCGTGAGACCTAGGAGCTCACTCTACTTGATGGTGCTGCACTTGTTGGCTATCGGTGGGTATTTACTATGAAGTTCAATTCTGATGATGGTGTTGCTAGGTACAAAGCTTGCCTCATGGTAAAGGGGTTCACCCAGACTTATGGGGTGGACTTCGTTGACACGTCACTAGTTACCAGACTTCCCACGGTCCAGGTGTTGGTTGCAGTGGCAGTTTAGTTAGATTGCCCCTTGCATCAGTTGTATGTGAAGAATGTCTTCTTTTATACTAATCGCTGAGAGGAAGTCTATATGCAGTAGCCACCTAGTTTTGAGAGTCAGGAGTGTTTATGTCGATTACGAAAGGTTATCTATGGCCTCAAACAGAGTCCCAGAACCTGGTTCCAGAGGTTGTCACAGGTTGTAAACGTAGCTCGATTTAGGAGACCGACAACTGATTTTTCACTCTTTGTTAGGAGAATTGGACAAGGCACTATGGTACTTGTTTATTTTGATGATTTAATTGTCACAGGGGATGAGGAGCAGGGTATTGTTGAGGTTAAGTGCATCCTAGTAGAACAGTTTGTCATGAAGAACCTGGGGGCTCTATAGTACTTCCTTGGTATTGAGGTTGCTCGCAGCAAGAAGGGTGTGCTCTTGTCTCAGAGGAAGTATGCTTTAGATATCCTGCAGGAGGTTGTTATGCTTAGGGCCAAGGAGGCCAATATTCCTATGGACCTCAAGATGTCACTCTATGATGAGGATGTACAGGTGGTGGATAGCAGGCGGTGCATGCATCTTGTGGGCAAGCTGCTATATTTCACTATCACGAGGCCAAATACCTTCTTTGCAGTTGGAATACTGAGTTAGTTCGTAGCCAAGCCGACATGTCAACATTAGGATGCAGCATTAATGATGCTTAGATATGTCAAGAAGGCTCATGGGAAGGGTCTCTTCCTCTCCAAGGGGTCTTCTATGATGTGGGTTGGTTACTCTAATGCAGACTATGCCAGATGTCATGTGGATCGCAAATCTACTACTGGGTTCTACACCTTAGCAGGAAATTCGATCACATGGAGGAGCAATAAACAAGGCACAGTTGCGAGATCCACTGCGAAATCTGAGTACAGAGCTATGGCTCAGACGACTATAGAGATGATGTGGATTAGATCATTGCTTATTGACATGCAAGTGCAGTTTTCTAGTCCCATGGAGATGCGATGTGATAATAAAGCAGCCACCCTCATTACCAATAACCCAGCATTTCACGAGAGGACAAAGCATGTTGAGGTTGATTCACTATACTAGGGACATTATTCAGGAGTTGCTATATACCACTTTAGTCATATCTGAGGAGCAGACTGTAAATATTTTCACCAAGTCTTTGGCTAGATTTTTATTTGATTCTTGTATACCCAAACTAAGCATGATAGATATTTATGCTCCAATTAGAGGGGCAGTGTTAGCATATATAGCTTTTTTTTATGTTTCTTATTGTATGGGCTATGAGTGTTTTGTTCCTCAAGGACATTTCTGTACTTTTGACTCTATGATCTATATAAGAGAGCCCTAGGATTTCTAATGAAATTGAATCATTTCATTCAATTGAAATAATAATAAATAAGAGCTTCTCCCTCTTCTCATCGCCATTCCTTTTCTTCTTCCTTTTTTTTCTTTCGGTCTTTTTTTTTCTTTCCTTTTCTTTCTTTTCATTTTTTTTCTTTTTCAAATTTTTCCACCACTTCTGCTTTCTCCTCTATTTTTTTCTCTCCCCCTTTTTATTGAACTAAAGGCAAATAATAGAAAGAAAGAAGGAAGGAAGATGCAATTTTTACTGAAAACCCCCCTTTTTTACGGTTGCAAATACAAATCCAACATCGTCGTAACCTTTGACCACGATCTCCCATCATGATGGCGAAGGAGAAGTGCTTCATGCGACAATCATCTACATGAACCTCGCATCGTGATCATCTCGTTGGTGTCGAGCTCCTTACACTCGACCTCACCGCCACTACACCTCCTTCTTGGGGCATTGCCAGCCCTACGTCGTCTACCTTGGGAGCACCTACTTTAGGCGTCGCCTCGATTGGATTCGGTTGCATCAGCAACGCGTCGCACCTCCGCAGGACCATCGGATCGCTCGACAATGGCACCAAAGGTGGCGCCTTTGTCGATGCCTTCTCCTTCCACCCGTCATCACTGACCTTCGCTGCCTTCATGACGCCCTTTACGAATGCTGTGTCCACCAATCTTACCTTATTCCTTAACGGCACTAGAATTGGTGACACACCTCGGACTCCACCAGAGTCCTCGCCTCCCATTCTGGAGCTCGGGATCACCTCCCTTTTCTCGAGATCTTCCTTTTCTCGATCTTCTACCATCATCTCCTCTCAACAATGAACTCCAAGAATAATAGATAATGAAATAGAAATGCTAAGAAAATAACCCAAGAATAACTTTCTCTGATACCATGTTAATAAATAAATAATGCACAAACATAACATTAATATCAAAATATAGATAATGACAAAACCTTGGGTTTACGTGGAAACCTTACTCACAGAGAGTAGGGAGAAAATCATGGGAAAAGGCTCCTATAGGGCGAGATTATTCTATTCTTCTCAAGAAATAAATAGGGGTACAATAGCTTATTTATAGGCTCTCACACACACCACATTCTTCATTCTACTATGTGGTCTTAAATGTACCACTACAGCACACCCTATCTCTCAATAGTTTTAGATGCCTTGGCCATGGGATATGGCTGAGTGTAATTACTATTGTTGCTCTTCTCATGGCCATCATATGGTGAAGGTGGATTGCCTTCATAACTAATAGTGAAGGGCCTAATAGATTTGAGGGAAGGAAGGTTTCTGTTGTGGGTCGCATGTTGAAGGTGTCTTTGGTCAAATGAGACTCTAATTTTGCCTATGTTACATTGATAATTTGTGCCATTGCAAAGGGGAGGGAGATGAAGATTACTTATAGCTTGGACCACCTTCTTATGCGTGATGACGATCAAGGTTCGAAATGCCGATTTCGATGTCGTGCCGATGAATTCCAAGTGTACATTTCGTGGGCATGCCGTGGAAATGCTTGTTTTTCGATGGGCATGCCGATGCATACCAACAAAAATAGCAAAAGTAATTAAAAAAACCAATAGCAACCTTGACATGGGCACCAATTTCGCCAGCATGCCAACCATGCCGACCGTGCTGAGGGCATGCCAACGGCATGCCGACGAAATCCCTGTAAATCGCGTTTTCTTCATGTCGGCACGACCGTTACTCGGAAATGGCCTTGCCGACGACATGTCAACAGCATGCCGTCGGCATTTAAATCAATGATGACGATCCCTACCACAGACTTCTAGGTGTGTTGTAACACTTCCTTAAGGGTACCTTCATTGGCTTCACGAATGTTGATCTCTTCATAGTCTCCATTCAATGACATCTCTTGATGGCTCAAGCACCAGCTTAACTGGAGTGTCGCCAAGATTTTAATCAATGCCATGCTTCGAAGGTAATAGGTTGCATTGTTGGAACACATCCATCACTAAACATGGAACACAGAGCTTTTTGGGTAGTGGAATTCAGCTTCAGCTACTCCCTTTCAAATAATGTGAAGAGTTGAGGTCAATTTTTCCTACTTTGTGCACTAGCTTTATTGCGGTTGGACTATAGCTAGGTTCTCTAACTAGATTTGGTGAGCTAATGCCAACTTCCTTGAGGCCTTTTGTGGATTGGGTTATGTTAGGACCTTGATCTGGATCTACCTTCCATCCAAAACTTAGGCAATTGATTATGTAACATGTAGCGATCACTCATGAATCACTTCAATGTTTCGTAGACCACTCCTACCTTGGTGACGTGATAGGACAGACACCTTTGCAAGCTTGAGATCTCTCTTGTGCACCCAAAGCTTGATTGCAACTGTCGCTCCTTAGAAGGTGATCACCCTTGGCCACAGTAATCGATGTGCTTAGGGAAGAATCTGTCATAGCACTTCTCTTCATTGAATTAGACACCAACACCACCCATCGGATATGGTCCCTACCTGTACAATCCTTTGTCTTTCTTTGATGATTTCTTATTATTGGATGGTTTGCTCCTCATCTTGGCTTTCTCGGGCGTTTATGATCCTTCTATGCCACCTTTGCCATCCTTGGAGCTTATGCCAACACTGATTGATCTTTTCCTAGAAAATGGAATGCATGAACATTGAAATCTATGTTATCCTCCACACCAAATCTAGACTTCGGTTCTCATGGTAGATCCAAATGGTATGTTTTCTTGAAACCCAACCCCAGTTCCAATTCTCTCTTGGGTGATACCCTTGTGTGGGTGCTTCCTTTGACTCTAATGATGAAATACTATTAGAGGATACCTTGGATCCCTAACCCTAGTTGGTCCTACTGTCAAGGGAATTATTGTGCTGATGAAGGCTTGTTGCCATGATGCTTACCCACAATTAGATCCAAATGCTAGTTCTCACCTTGGATCTTGTATGGGTATCATCCCTCAAATCTCCCCCTTGGTTCCTCTTCTTTATTGGGTGATTACCCCCTTGCAAATACTTGTCCAGGATCTGGCGACGTACTCATCATCATTAGCCACTTCAAAGCTTATCCCAACTCCTGTTCGAGCCTACCTTAGTAGGAATAGAATTGTGGATTAAGATCATTGCAAATGGCACTGGCTAGATTCGTACTCCACTTATCAACTTGGATCTAAATTCATTGTGTATGACTATACAAAACTTATCAATGATCCCCTTTGTTCTTTGATTAATGTTGGCCCCTAGCATGAATCTCCTAAAGCTAATGCTTCCCCTTTTAATTTGCCAACTATGCTTGCTGAGGATCCACCAACCAATGGATTCACCAGTCATAGCAGAATGCAAACAAGATGCTTCTTTGAATCACTACTGATAGCCACCTATGGAGCTGTATATTCATTTTCTAGACTACACCATGGTATCTCACTTGGAGGTACTAAAAGGTGGCCTCTGCTTCACCTTTTTTGCTTTTGGGCTAAAGTTGTCTACTAAAGGAGCAACAATGGGAAACCTTGTTCAGCCTCCACTCTGAAGGGCGTGATTATGAATGTGGATGGACAAGCGTATGGTGCCTCTTGTAGGTTTGCAATAGAGGGGGTGAATAGTGCTATCAAATAAAATAAAAAATCAATCACACAAGCATTCACCACAAAGAGACGAGTATTTTTATGTGAAAACCCTACTCGAGTAAAAATCACTAGCTATGTTCCTAATTTAGGATTTCCCGATTGATTGAGTTGATCAAATCTACTAACATATCACTTAAACAAGGGTGGTACAACATCAATACAACCACACTTCTTTATACCGAGGGTAGTGTAGCTTAAAGACACCCTTCTCTGCGAAGAGTATTTTGTTTCCAGCAAAGAAGGAAATTTGCAATGCAAATACTAAACCAAAATACAATAAAATAATAACCTATAGAACCCAAAAACAAAGTCTAAGCTTAGCTCCTATAGGTGAACCTTGAGATGGAAGTTGATTGACGTGGAAGCATAGCATAAGAGTAGTCTCAGATTGGGATTTGGTTGCTTAGACAACAACTTCTCAATTTGATCTCACTCAAGGTATGTGGATGAAAGAATTAGCTCACAAACATATTGTACATATGATTCTTTTATTATGTGTGTGTGGACTTAGGAGTGTTCACTACTATTTATAAAGGTGTTTGGAACACTCTAAATAGGCCTAAAGTAAGGATATACCTATTAGAACAATAATGGCTAACAAGGTTTGCAATAGATTTATGGAAATTCGAACAGACTTGTCAAATAGTAGGAGCAAGTCGATGCTTAGTCGCTCAACTAGTACTTGGCTGGCGGACCAACCATAAGGATAAGTCAACTCCTTACAACAAGTGAAGGTAGCCATAGGTGGTTTATATTGCTCAATCAACTGGTGGTTGACTGAGACTATAATAATAGGTTGGCTAATGGTCGACTAGCCACAATAGGTTTCTAAGCTCTGATTCCTTGGACTTGGGATTTCTTGGCAACAGGTCAACACCTGCTACAATATTAGACAACTCTATACAATAAGACAGGTCAGCTATGGGTTGATTGGTTAGTAAGGGTCTTGGAAAACTAAGCCAATTGAATAGGGAAATTAAATGGGCACAATTTCCAAGGCTTCTAGTCGTTGTACAACAACTAGCCATAAGTCAACGGCCGGTTACGGCCTACGTAGGAGCTGGTCGACGGGTAAGGTCACCAGTCAACTGGCTATTAAGGAGCCAGTCAGTACATAGCATTTTTTGTCGGCTTCCTATACTTCTTTTGTATAGTTTTGAGGCTTTTAAGTGCTGGCTGGGTTTCCAAGGTTGCCTAATAGTTAACTAGGGTGTTTAACGTTATTTTAGGGTGTAACAATAAAATACAATGAATTACATCAATAGCCTATTCTATTCTTCTCTCTTCTTCTTCAAGCTTTAAGTCCACAACTCCTTCCTTCAATGCTTCTTCCTCCAATGCTCCTTGATTCTTCTTTTCTTCGTCAAGCTCCTCAATCCCCCATGGATCTTAAGCTTGAGTTCCTTCCAAAACCTTTAACTAAGTGCATTAATCCTAAACTTTAAACACTTCAAATGCAATTGTTAAATACTAATTATTTTATTATCATCAAAATCAAAGATCATGGTGCACTTGCATCAACACCTTTGTCACCCCACCTACTAAACAACCCTTGGATCCTAGGAAGAACAAGGTCACTAGAGCTACTAGACTTCAAGGTGCCACCAAATGTATTGCTTGCAATAGACCCTATACAAAGAAGGTGGGCATGAGGAGTATTACCTTATTTCAATGAAGATCCAATCTTGGAATGATAGGGGGTTGAGGGATGAGGAAAGAAAGGGGATCTGTAAGAAATATATCGGAGAATTGAAGATAGACATTGCCTCATTTCAGGGGACTAAATTGAGAAATGTGGATCATCCTTTGATTCAAAAGCTGAATCATCCTTTTCACCTACACTCTTTAATTCCATGGATGATTCTCTTGCCAGATCTACTAGGCAAAAATTCATCTATATCTGCTTGCGCTTTTTTGATATTTGTAATAACTTTCATCTACTTGTTATATGCAATGAAAATGACCATACTTTTAGAATAAGGCTTGAGGCTTCTTGGTGGAAATCTTGACAAGAATGTCAAGCATTGGTTGTTGTGAACTAGAATTCATGATAATGAGTCATGTGCATCCTACATGCACACATGAAAGCTGTAAGCATAAAAATGCAGCATACACAGTAAAACCTTAGGGGCATTCATGCAAAGCTTCTTTACAAGTAGAGGCACCATGCATACTAGGGCCTTGCATCATGCCACCCAATTCTTGCATCATTTTTAAGCCATCAAGTTTTTATGCCATCAGAAGCTATTTGGCTAGCAAATTGGGACGCAAGAAATGTCTTGTTTTAAGGTTGCTCATGTCAGATTGGTTACATTTCCCACATCATTATACCCAAATTCTCTTACATGCTAGTGTGTGAAGCTTCATCACTACGATGGAGAAGTGGTGTTGAGAAAGTGGATGAAAATAATGGTGGTGTGTGGTCTGAGAACGTGGAAGCATTAGGGGTTTCCATTCTTTGATATGTAGAATAAAATGTGGTGATCAATATGGTAGCCCTAACTATAACAATGTAGTTCATTAGGGAGGTTAGGAATCACGTACAATTATAAAGCCTTTTCCAATATATGGTAGCCCTAACTATAACAATGTAGTTCATTAGGGAGGTTAGGAATCACGTACAATTATAAAGCCTTGTCCAATATTAAGTGGGGCTAGCTACATAGATTTTTTGCTCTAAGTCATTTCTAGGCTTAAATTAAGGTAATTGAGATCGTCCTTAATCACTTCTTTTCAACATTTCTTTAGCCTTTCATGCCACCTCCTAGGAAGTTAAAGCATCGAACTCTTCACATCTTACTAGAGCATTGATTGGCCTTTTCTACAAATGTCTAAACCACCTCGATCATATCTCATTTTATCCTCTATCGATGCCACCTAAACCTCTTCCTAGATTGTTAGAATATTCGTTATCTTTTGCTGTTTACTTTTCAGTCCCTGATATTTCTTTTTAGTCCCTGTATATTTTCATTTTGGTCCTTGTATTTTTTTTGGCTTAGGTTGCTTTCTATATAAAGGACCTAAGGAACCCATTAATGATTTTGGCATCATTTCATTCTAACATGGTATTAGAGTAACAATCTTAGATTGGGGCTTAATATCCCACCTAAAACGAAACCCGTCTCACCCTCCACCTTATGCCCCTCTCTCCTCTAAGGTTGTTACGTCCATGCAAGAACTGCAACAACCTCGCCCAGGTTGTTGCTGCAGAGTGGAGCTTGCAGCAGCATCGTTGAAGCGGTACTAAATCACTGAAGCAGTGCCGAAGCAGCGTTGCACAGTCTGCAGATTGGTGTTGCACGATTGCTGCAACTAGCGATCTGAGGTTGCTGCTTCAGTGTGCTGCTGCAATGTGAGATTGCTGTAGACTGGTGTGCTGCAGGTAGCTGCAAACTACAAATTGCTGCAGATTGGTGTGCTGCAGGTTGGTTTGCTGTAGGTTGTTTGCAGTCCGGTTCAAGATCAAGGTTGTTTGATTGGTATGTTGATCTAGTTCAGTTGATTGCAGCAGGTTTGATTCAGTTGTTAGTTGATCAAGGTTGTTGAGAGGTTTTTGCAAGTGGTTTGATCAGTTTCTTTCCTATTCAACAACAGTAGAAAGTTTTCGTCTTACTTATTTACTGTTTTATAGTTGAGTAATCATGGAAAGGTGTAGAATGATTTGATTCCTATCCATGAATGTGGATGTTTCTGTTTGTGTTGCTGTTGTAATTGTGTAGTGCAAGATCATCATGGTTGATTTTGTTAAGTATGGAAGCTTGCCTAGTTAGAAGAGGTGCTTGATTTTATAGCCACATTCTTTACTTGTGACTGTTGTCACAAGATCGGGCACACAATTAATCGATGTTGGGCAAAGCATGGGCATCCTTGTGGGAAATCCACTCAATTCTTAGAGGTCACGATCAAGAGATGAATATGTCAGATTGCTTGCTTCTCAGCCTTCTACTTCAACATCTGATATTCGACAAGGTGAGCAGGTTGCATTGTGTAACGACCCGGTTCCCGAGTCCCTACGAGACACGAGAACCGGACCGACTCGACTAATCCCAAGACCTAGTCGTCCAACGAGGAAGTAACCAAAAGACAGTAAAATAAATCACATTCAGCATGAATATAACTAACAGTAAGAAAGTACAGCAGTAAGGAAAGAAACTACTACAGTAGGTACCACCACAACAGTAAAACAGCATTTATCATATAACAAGAACTGCAGGTAAAGAAGGTACAGCGGAAACAAAAACTACTCACTAGAACAGAAAAAAAAGGGGTACAAAAGGCTGTGGTAACTCTACTGGACCCTACTCGGCCCAGCGTCCTCTGCAGCCGCCGACCCTGGCTGCTCAACACCTGGTCCTGAAAAAGGTAACGAGTGTAACACGTCAGCAAAACGCTGAGTAGAGTGGCAAACTAACTAAAGGCAACAGTAGAGTGTACAGTAGCTGTTATGTTCTATTACTTCCTTTATTCACATCTTTCAATTTTTCTCACTATTTCATTTATTTCTCAGATCCTTTACTTGATCTCGAATGTCCTCGTGGGAACGATCTTGATTGCAGTCTTTTCCAAAAGTAGAAGTAGCACGTGGTGCTCTCCTGGCCGGGAGAGTCCCCCGTGGTGATCCTACCCTCAGTCAACCACCCCAAGGTCACTGACAGACGTAACGGTGACTACGGCACGCGCGATAAACGCACAGGTAGCTAGCCCGCACTGGCACGCGGTCAGTCGTTTCCGTTAACGGGTGCGCCCAAAGCACAGCACGGAACCAGGGCAGAGCCCTCTCAGTACCAGGGGTCCAACCCCTCCACAGTCCGCGCACCCTCGCCTGACTACCCTGGTTTGCCCTAATGGGCCTAACAAGTCGGTGAAGGAGGCTAGCAGAACCCCAGGGCCCGTGGGGTAGCTAGTACTCTCCTAACACTACTAGCTCTCTTCGGTACTACGTACACGAGGGCCAACAAGTCGGTACAGAGCGGCCAATCCTAACCCCGGGTCCCTGGGGCGGCTGGCCCCACTCTGCACTAAACAGGTACAGGTACTTCCCTTGGTACTGCGTACCCAAGAGACAGTACAAACTACATCTCAGTTCCATTCCTTTTTCTTTCCAGGAGTTCCACTCCTAATTCCCCGTAGGGTTCCAGCTCTTTATCTCAGAACATCATATGTTTCACTTTCCAGATTCACGTTCTCAAAATCCATGATCTCAAACATGTTTCTTTATTCATAACAGGCAGCTGTTAATTCAAATTACAGGCAGCTTTATATTCCTTTCCATTTTTCCAAGACTGCAGTATTATACATTCCACTAGTTTTTCCATCCTAAGATTCATGCCACATCCTAGGATCTAGCATACAACTAGTTTTCCAGCCCTAGGATTCATGCATCACCTAGGAGCTATCATTCCATACATTTCTCATTCCTAGGATTCATGCAATGTCCTACATTCTAGTTATGGTTTCATACTTTAACAGATTTTATTAATAACTTAAGCCACTCTACCAGGTACAACGGGAGTAATGGGGGCGTGATCGGGAATCCCGCGTGCCTCCGCGACTCTGAAGACTGCAACCGAACGAGGTCCTATCACAAGGATCAAACACAAGGAGTGTCTCAAAACAGTGTATAGCTACTGTAGACGAGTAGAGGAATTAATTCTGAAAAGAACTCAACTCGAATCGCGGAAAACGGAGCCCAAACGGGCCCTAAACGGGTCGAAAAAGACGATACTATGCAAAATCAGACGTCTGGAACTCCTTCCAGACGTCTTAAACGGTGGATCAGAGAATTACCTGTTCAGCTTGGTTCCCCGGACGTCTGGTCAGAAGTCTGCGGGGACGTCTGTCCTATACCCCAGACGTCCGATGGTCCACACGGACGTCTGTAGGTCACTCCCGCCGTCTGGTACAACTTACAGACGTCTGATTCGTAAAGGATGGCGAATCAGCGAACCTGCGCATGGCCAACCCCCCCTCCCTCAGTACGGTCAGTCGACAAGAAGGAAGAAGAAAGCGGAAACTCACCTTTCAGACGTCTGTATGATCTTACAGACGTCGACCTTGCCGTCTGGCTATCAACCTAGACGTCTGATTCTGGAAATTTTTCCAGAATCAGAACCCTGCTCGGCCTTCGCTCGCGACGCCGCCCGCGTCGCACCACGCGCGTCCGCTGCTCTGACCGCAGCAGGTCCCTCTCCGCGACGCTCCGTGCCCCCTGTGCCCTCCGCCGGCCGGCCAAGCTGCTCCGGCGAGCTCGCCCTCACGGCAGAGCCCCGCCCTCGCACGCCGCACCTCCTCCGCGCTCATTGCGGCTGCTGCTGCCGCCCTCGCGTCCGCTCGCTCTCGCGCACAGGATGGAGGAGGAGACGGGAGGGGAGGCGCGCCCTTTTAAGGCCGCGCGAGGAGGAAAGAGAAGGTTGTCGCAGCGCGCCTGCAGCTGCAGAGAGAGAGAGAGGAATCGCAGGTCTGGGCGCACAGGCGCGCAAACGAATCTCCCGTGCGAACATAACTGTTCTCCAGACGTCTGTAAACGATCCCGGATGTCTGGTCAGACGTTTGGATGTGATCCCAGACGTCTGGTCCGACATCTGGGCCACCTCCCAGACGTCTTAAAAGGCGTCTGGGGCACGCGTTCGTTACAATATAACAAACTCAAAGGAAGTTTCGTCCCCGAAACTTGCGCCAACTAGGGTGCGGGAAAAAGATGTCCAAATAAACATAACAAACTCAAAGAGGACCGAAGCCGGTCCGAAAAGACGTACCCGCGAAAAGCTCTGGGTACCGCTCCCGCATTGCCGCCTCAGGCTCCCAGGTAGCCTTCTCGTACCGCTGGCTCCTCCACAAAACCTTTACCAGGGGTACTTGCTTTCGTCTCAACCTGCGGACGGCTCGGTCTAGGATCTGCACTGGCCGCTCGGGGTAGGTCAGGTCGTCGCTCACCTCGACGCTCTCGTGACTCAGTACGTGGCTGGGATCGGCTACGTACTTCCTGAGGTTGGACACGTGGAACACGTCGTGCACACCAGAAAGCTGCGGGGGAAGGGCAAGTCTGTAAGCAACGGGTCCAACCCGCTCTAGGACCTCAAAGGGCCCCACGAACCTCGACGCGAGCTTCCCTCTCACCCCAAACCGCTGTAAGCCCTTCATGGGCGAAACACGAAGGAAGACGTGGTCCCCAACCTCGAACTGCACCTCTCTGCGTCTGCGATCTGCGTAGCTCTTCTGTCTGCTCCTGACAGTGCGGAGTCGTCTGTGGATCTGCTCGACTACCTCCTGACTCTGCCGGATCAACCTGGGGCCAACCTCCCACTTGGTCCCCACCTCAACCCAACTCAAGGGTGCCGTGCATTTCCGTCCGTACAGAGCCTCGTAGGGAGCCATGCCGATGCTCGAGTGATAACTGTTGTATGCAAACTCCGCCAGGGGTAGGTGCTCCTCCCAAGAGCCCCTCCAGTCTAGTACACAGGCACGCAAAAGGTCCTCAAGTGTCTGTATCGTGCGTTCCGACTGTCCGTCCGTTTGGGGGTGGTAAGCCGTGCTAAACCTCAACCTCGTCCCCAAAGCCTGCTGAAACTCAGCCCAAAACTGGGACGTAAAGCGGGTATCCCGGTCGGATACGATCTCCCGCGGAACTTCGTGTAGTCGCACCACATCACGGATATACCTCTCTGCCAACTGTGCTGGTCCCAAAGTGACTCGGATCGGCAAGAATCGTGCCGTCTTCGTCAATCTATCCACTATTACCCAGACTGCGTCGTGTCCTCGCTGGGTAACAGGTAAGCCCACCACCAAGTCCATGGTAATGCTCTCCCACTTCCACTCTGGCACTGGAAGCGGCTGAAGCGGCCCTGCAGGCCTCTGATGCTCGGCTTTCACTTGCTGGCACACTAAGCACTGCTGCACGAACTCACCCACATCCCGCTTCATCCCTCTCCACCAGAACTCGCGTCTCAAGTCATGGTACATTTTCGTGTTTCCGGGATGTATGGTGAATCTGGAACCGTGTGCCTCAGTCAGGAGCTCTCTCAACAGCTCCTCGTCTCTGGGGACGCACAACCATCCCCTCAAGCGTAACACCTGGTCTGTGAAAGAGAAGTCCCCTGGGTCCCCTGATAGTACTCTGTCGCGCAAAGACTGCAAGTACGGATCGGCCATCTGTCCCGTGATGATGCGGTCTATCAACTCTGGCCTGGTCTGCCGTGTCACCGTCACTGTCCCACAATACCCTCGTAACTCTAGAGGTCGCCAATTGCCCACCTCCTCCAAAAGGCTCCAACTCTGTAACTGTAGACTGGCCAAGCGTGCGGGCGCCTTACGGCTCAAGGCGTCAGCCACCACATTGGCCTTTCCCGGGTGGTAGGAGATGCTGCAGTCGTAGTCCTTCAGGAGCTCCAACCAACGTCTCTGTCTCATGATGAGCTCCTTCTGGTCAAAAAGATATCTGAGGCTCTTGTGATCTGTAAAAATCTCTAAGGTCTCACCGTACAAGTAGTGCCTCCATGTCTTCAGCGCGAAGACAACAGCTGCCAACTCTAGATCGTGGGTAGGGTAGGTATGCTCATGGGGCTTCAGTTGCCACGAAGCGTAAGCGATCACGTGACCCCTCTGCATGAGCACACCTCCTAACCCCTGCAAGGAAGCGTCCGTGTACACAACGAACCCGCCACTACTGTCAGAGATGGTGAGCACGGGAGCTGAGGTCAACCTCTCCTTCAGCTCCAGAAAACACGCCTCACAGGCGTCTGTCCAAGCGAAAGGCACATCCTTCCAGGTCAACTGTGTCATAGGACGTGCAATCTGCGAAAACCCTCTGATGAACCGTCTGTAGTAACCTGCCAGTCCCAGGAAACTGCGAATCTCAGTGACTGAACGCGGTCTCTCCCACCTGAGCACTGCCTCGACCTTGGCGGGGTCTATCGCCAGGCCGTCTCCAGAGATCACATGACCCAAAAAGGTCACCTCCCTCAACCAGAACTCGCACTTGCTGTATTTGGCGTACAGACTGCGTCGTCTGAGTGTCCAGAACCATCCGCAAGTGCTGTCCGTGCTGCGTCCGATCTCTAGAATAGATGAGTACATCATCTATGAAAACCACCACAAACTGGTCCAAGTACGGTCTAAACACCCGGTTCATCAGGTCCATGAAAGCAGCGGGGGCATTGGTCAGTCCAAACGGCATGACCAAAAACTCGTAGTGTCCGTAGCGGGTGCGGAAAGCTGTCTTGGAGACGTCGGTCTCCCTGATCCTCAACTGGTGGTATCCAGACCTCAAGTCGATCTTGGAAAACACCGTGGCACCCCGCAACTGGTCAAACAAATCGTCGATCCTCGGCAGCAGATATCTGTTCTTGATGGTGACCCTATTCAGCTGTTGGTAGTCCACACAAAGGCGTAGGGTCCCATCCTTCTTCTTCACAAACAGTACCGGGGCTCCCCAGGGAGACGCACTGGGCCTCACGAAACCTTTCTCCAAAAGGTCCTGCAACTGGGACTTGAGCTCTCGCAGCTCAAGCGGTGCCATTCTGTATGGCGCGGTGGAGATGGGGCTGGTCCCTGGTATTAGTGAGATCTCAAACTCGATCTCACGCTCGGGCGGTAGTCCTGGTAACTCGTCTGGAAACACGTCGGGGTACTCTCTGACCACCGGGATGCTCTGGAAGTCTGCCACGGGGCTGTGCTCTGCCACCACACAAGCTAGGAAGCCCTCACACCCCTGGCTCAAAAGTCTCGCCGCCCGAAGTGCCGAAATGCACCTGAAACCTCCATCCACTGGCTGCCCATAAAACTCGAAAGAAGGCAGCTCCGGAATGGAGAAGACAATCTTCCTCTCAAAACAGTCTACCAAGGCGTGGTAAGCGGACAGCAAATCCATCCTCAGAATCACTCCAAAGTCCTCCATCTGTATCATAATCAGGTCAGCTGGCAGGCTATGTCCCCCGATGCTGACCCCGCAACCCGTGTACACCTCCTCAGCTACAAATAGCTGACCACTCGGACCTCTGATTACGAACGGATTCTCTAACAGTATATAATCCTGGTCCAAACTAACTGCGAAACTGGCTGCGACGAACGAGTGCGTAGCGTCGGAATCGAAAAGCGTGTAAACGAGTCTGCCAGAAACTGAAACCATACCTGCTACCACGGATCCCGATGCTCTGGCGTCCCTGTGTGTTAGGGCGTTGATACGCCCCTCAGCCCTAGGTGCGGACGAAGCAGCCACACTCTGCGTCGGACGGGCAGGTGCTGGCCGGTACCCTCCTCGCGACTGCTGTCCTCCTCCTCGTGCCTGGGGACCGCGGCCTCCTGCGCGCCCTCCAGTGCTCTGTGCGGGAAGTATCTGCTGACGGCGGGGGTCCGGTGCTGGCGACTGGCCCCTGTCGAGGGCCCCCAAAGGCCACTGATGGCCCTGCACAACGTGACGGCTCTCCTGCGGACGTCACGTGTCTCCGTTCTCGCCGGCCCTGTGAGAAGTCTGGCTGAAAGGGCCTCTTCCGCCCGTCGTCGGTCTCTCGCGCGGACGGGTTGGTCTCCTCGTAAGTCATAGCTGCCTCTACCACCCTCGAAAACGTCGGCAGCTTCAGGGGTTTGACATACCCCCGGATCGCAGGCCGGAGCCCCTCGGTGAACCTCCAAAGGCGCTCCTCCTCAGTGGCTACCGCTGTCGCTGCAAAGCGGGACAGCTCCAAGAAACGCGTGCGGTACGCGCTCACGGTCATCGTCCCTTGGCGGAGAGTGTGGAACTCCCGCCTCCTCTGGTCCTGCCACGTCTGGGGAAAGTACTGCTCGTAGAAGAGGGTGACGAAATGGTCCCACGTCGGCTCGTCCCTCTCCTGTCCCCGGACCGCCCTCCACCACCGGTGTGCCGCACTCTCCAGCTGGTACGTGGCAAAGGCCACGCGGCACTCCACCGGGGGGCGAAGGGTGTCGAAGATCTTCTCCAGCTGCTCAAGCCAGTCCTCTGCCTCGGTCGGGTCCTCATCCCCCTTGAAGGAGGGGGGCTTCAGCTTCCGGAACTGTCCGAAAAGCTCGAAGTGGCGCTGTATGGGAGGTGCTGGTGCACCTCCAGGCGAAGGTACCTCGTGTACAGAAGTGTCGGAGGAAGGTGGGGGCGGCAGGGGCCCATCCCCTCCCTCGTGTCCAGCGCCGCGTCTGTCGCGTGGTCCCACAGAGGACTCCCCCTCTGCAACCCCAGGAGGAGGTGCTCGGGGCGGTGGGTGGAGCTCCTCTCGTACAATATCCCGTATCAGTCTGGCGAGGTCCTGGGCTTGGACGCCAGGGAGTGGTGGCTGGTCCACCGAGACGTCAACGACAGCACGTCCACCTCGCCGACCTCGCCCTCGGCCGCGCCCGCGGCCAGTCTCGCCAGTCCCGCGACGAGGCATCTCCTGCAAGGAGACGCGAAACAAAACGGAAACGTCAAAACAAATGGTACCTAACAAAACTTCTAAGAGCTCATGTCAAGAGATATGTTGTGGTGGCTACTCTAGCTATAAACATGTGAATTGGTTATTTTCCAGTCAGTTGATTCACTTCTCGGGACGACCTTGCTTTGATATCATCTTGTAACGACCCGGTTCCCGAGTCCCTATGAGACACGAGAACCGGACCGACTCGACTAATCCTAAGACCTAGTCGTCCAACGAGGAAGTAACCAAAAGACAGTAAAATAAACCACATTCAGCATGAATATAACTAACAGTAAGAAAGTACAGCAGTAAGGAAAGAAACTACTACAGTAGGTACCACCACAACAGTAAAACAGCATTTATCGTATAACAAGAACTGCAGGTAAAGAAGGTACAGCGGAAACAAAAACTACTCACTAGAACAGAAAAAAAAAGGGGTACAAAAGGTTGTGGTAACTCTACTGGACCCTACTCTGCCCAGCGTCCTCTGCAGCCGCCGACCCTGGCTGCTCAACACCTAGTCCTGAAAAAGGTAACGAGTGTAACACGTCAGCAAAACGCTGAGTAGAGTGGCAAACTAACTAAAGGCAACAGTAGAGTGTACAGTAGCTGTTATGTTCTATTACTTCCTTTATTCACATCTTTCAATTTTTCTCACTATTTCATTTATTTCTCAGATCCTTTACTTGATCTCGAATGTCCTCGTGGGAACGATCTTGATTGCAGTCTTTTCCAAAAGTAGAAGTAGCACGTGGTGCTCTCCTGGCCGGGAGAGTCCCCCGTGGTGATCCTACCCTCAGTCAACCACCCCAAGGTAACTGACAGACGTAACGGTGACTACGGCACGCGCGATAAACGCACAGGTAGCTAGCCCGCACTGGCACGCGGTCAGTCGTTTCCGTTAACGGGTGCACCCAAAGCACAGCACGGAACCAGGGCAGAGCCCTCTCAGTAACAGGGGTCCAACCCCTCCACAGTAACCAAACCGGGGCCTTGCCCCTCCACAGTCCGCGCACCCTCGCCTGACTACCCTGGTTTGCCCTAATGGGCCTAACAAGTCGGTGAAGGAGGCTAGCAGAACCCCGGGGCCCGTGGGGTAGCTAGTACTCTCCTAACACTACTAGCTCTCCTCGGTACTACGTACACGAGGGCCAACAAGTCGGTACAGAGCGGCCAATCCTAACCCCGGGTCCCTGGGGTGGCTGGCCCCACTCTGCACTAAACAGGTACAGGTACTTCCCTTGGTACTGCGTACCCAAGAGACAGTACAAACTACATCTCAGTTCCATTCCTTTTTCTTTCCAGGAGTTCCACTCCTAATTCCCCGTAGGGTTCCAGCTCTTTATCTCAGAACATCATATGTTTCACTTTCCAGATTCACGTTCTCAAAATCCATGATCTCAAACATGTTTCTTTATTCATAACAGGCAGCTGTTAATTCAAATTACAGGCAGCTTTATATTCCTTTCCATTTTTCCAAGACTGCAGTATTATACATTCCACTAGTTTTTCCATCCTAAGATTCATGCCACATCCTAGGATCTAGCATACAACTAGTTTTCCAGCCCTAGGATTCATGCATCACCTAGGAGCTATCATTCCATACATTTCTCATTCCTAGGATTCATGCAATGTCCTAGATTCTAGTTATGGTTTCATACTTTAACAGATTTTATTAATAACTTAAGCCACTCTACCAGGTACAACGGGAGTAATGGGGGCGTGATCGGGAATCCCGCGCGCCTCCGCGACTCTCAAGACTGCAACCGAACGAGGTCCTATCACAAGGATCAAACACAAGGAGTGTCTCAAAACAATGTATAGCTACTGTAGACGAGTAGAGGAATTAATTCTGAAAAGAACGCAACTCGAATCGCGAAAAACGGAGCCCAAACGGGCCCTAAACGGGTCGAAAAAGACGATACTGTGCAAAATCAGACGTCTGGAACTCCTTCCAGACGTCTTAAACGGTGGATCAGAGAATTACCTGTTCAGCTTGGTTCCCCGGACGTCTGGTCAGAAGTCTGCGGGGACGTCTGTCCTATACCCCAGACGTCCGATGGTCCACACGGACGTCTGTAGGTCACTCCCGCCGTCTGGTACAACTTACAGACGTTTGATTCGCAAACGATGGCGAATCAGCGAACCTGCGCACGGCCAACCCCCCCTCCCTCAGTACGGTCAGTCGACAAGAAGGAAGAAGAAAGCGGAAACTCACCTTTCAGACGTCTGTATGATCTTACAGACGTCGACCTTGCCGTCTGGCTATCAACCCAGACGTCTGATTCTGGAAATTTTTCCAGAATCAGAACCCTGCTCGGCCTCCGCTCGCGACGCCGCCCGCGTCGCACCTCGCGCGTCCACTGCTCCGACCGCAGTAGGTCCCTCTCCGCGACGCTCCGCGCCCCCTGCGCCCTCCGCCGGCCGGCCAAGCTGCTCCGGCGAGCTCGCCCTCACGGCAGAGCCCCGCCCTCGCACGCCGCACCTCCTCCGCGCTCACTGCGGCTGCCGCTGCTGCCCTCGCGTCCGCTCGCTCTCGCGCACAGGAAGGAGAAGGAGGAGACGGTGGAGACGGGAGGGGAGGCGCGCCCTTTTATGGCCGCGCGAGGAGGAGAGAGAAGGTGGTCGCAGCGCGCCTGCAGCCGCAGAGAGAGAGAGAGGAATCGTAGGTCTGCGCGCACAGGCGCGCAGACGAATCTCCCGTGCGAACATAACTGTTCTCCAGACGTCTGTAAACGATCCCGGACGTCTGGTCAGACGTCTGGATGTGATCCCAGACGTCTGGTCCGACGTCTGGGCCACCTCCCAGACGTCTTAAAAGGCGTTTGGGGCACGCGTTCGTTACACATTGTCAGCTAAACCTCGTGGTCCACAGTGGGTAGCTGACTCTGGAGCATATTCACACATTACAAGTGATTTATCTATGCTTACATCTCTTCACCCACTTGACAAGTCTTTTCAGGTTCGTGTTGTTGATGTTGGATTGTCTTCTGTCACTGGGCTGGGTGATGTGACCTTGATTGATACTCTTCCTCTTTCTAATGTTATGCATGCACCTAATTTTGCTATGAACTTGATGTCTATCAATCAATTACTAGGGATCATTGCAAGATAGTATTTTATGATCAGTACTTATTTTAGGAACTCCAAACGAGGAGGTGGATTGGTGGACTTGAACAGAATGGGTTGTCCTATCTTTCTCTTCCACCTACCGTTGTTGCTGCTTCTAGCGCCACTACTGTGTTATAGTGGCATCTTCGCCTAGTCCACCCAAGTCCCCTTGTGCTACATCGTCAGTTTCTTGGCCTTCGTGTTCCTAATCGATCTTTTGCGATGCCTGTCAACTGGGCAAGCATCATAGGTCTTATTTCCTTCTAGTAATAAGCATACTAGTTCTATTTTTTCTCTGATTCATGCTGATGTGTAGGGCCCATGTCGGGTCACTAGTCTTAGGGGATTCCGTTTTTTCCTTATTCTTGTTGATAATTATTCAAGAATGTCTTGGGTTTTCACAATGAAACAAAAATCGGAAGTCCCCATTTTGATTGAATTTTCAGTGAAATAAAGATAACTTTCTATAACTATACGGTCTTTTGAAGTGATAATGGTACGTTGTTTGTGAATGTTCGATTATCTAATTTTTTTGCTTCGCAGGGTGTTATTCATCAGACTTCCTATGTTCACACCTCAAAAGAGAATGTGGTTGCTGAACAGAAGTTTTGACCCCTTCTTGATATTGCCCAGACATTATTATTTCATATGCATGTTCCTACTCATATTTTGGTTCATGTTTTAATAGCTACATTTCTTATTAATCAAGTTGTTTCTCTTGTTTTAGGTGGTTGTACACCTTTTCACTTCTATTTCCGAATCAGGAACCTGTTTTGCTACCGTCGATTGTTTTTGGTTGTGTAGCATTTGTTGAGACTCCTATTCATTCTAGTTGTTTTACCACTTATTTTTATTTCTGATTTGGACATGTCCTGTTATTTACGTAAACCTCTTTCTCTATAAAGAGATATTGGGTTCATTTCTAAGAAATAAGATTGATCATTATTTTCTTATTTGGTATCAGAGCAATGGTCTTAGATCGAAGCTTTGACATCCCATCGAAACCCTAACGTCCCAACACCACCATCGTTTCCCTCCTCTCTCCTCCCACAGGAGACCGTCAACAGCCTCTCCTCTCCAGGCCCTCTACTAGCAACGTCGCTCATAGCCACCAGTCAGCAGCTTGGAAGAGTAGGGGACCGGCGGTGGTCCTCCACTAGCGGCACCACCTACCGTCCACACTAGCGCTGCCTAGACAACCAAAGGGGCGCCACCCAAGGGCGCTAGCATTGCCCAAACCGCCAAAGGGTCGTTGCCCAAGGACCTTAACACCACCAGTCCACTCTAGTAGGCTTGCCGGTAGGGAACAGGCAATGCTATGGACTCTCTAATGCCCTAGCAGGTTTGATTTCTCCACACAACCATTCCTTTTAGGTTGATTCAATGGCCCAAAGAATAGTTCCCTGCTTTTTCTTGTGAGTTGTGATGGTTTCAGATTTAATTTTGAGAGAGTTCCTTCTATTATGTTGATCTCTTGGCCCCTGCTAGGCACAATGCCATCTCTTTCGACAAGAGGAGCAGAGATGGCATTAGTTACCTCTGTTGCGACAAGGACGATGGGATATGCAGAGTTGATGCTTCGAGAACATGACCGGAGTCACTACGATGCGGGATGGTTAGTTGATTACGGTGCTTCACAACATTTTTGTGGGGATCAAAGTTATTTCCAGTCACTCAGTTCCGTTGCACCAGGGAGAATCGTATAGGTTGCTGATGGCAGGTACGCTCCTGTTGTTGGCCAGGGGAAAGTGTCTGTGACCCCCACGTTGCAGCTACTGAGAACACTACATGTATTGGAGTTTCCCATGAGCTTGTTGTTCGTTAGCAGGATCACGAAGGATCCTCATTGCAGGGTTTTTTTTATGAGGTCGGATGTATTGTCTAGGATAAGTTCACTGGGAAGACCATCTCCAGAAATACAGAGAATGGTCTTTATCACCTTGGTTGTGAGCCAGTTGCAGGAGCCAGTAGGTATGATGGTGGAAGTGCCTTACAGTGGCACATTTGTCTAGGTCATCTGCCTCTAGATCGCCTCAGGAGGGTGATTCCACATATTTCACCTACTGCTACTATTAGGCGTAATGCTTACCAGTTAGATATGCATCATCGATCTTCTTTCCCTGCCAATACTTCTCCTTGATCAGCAACTTCCTTTTAGTTACTCCATATGGATGTCTGGAGACCGAGTAGAATTTCAAACAGGACGGGACATCGTTACTATCTTGTTGATAATTTCACTAGAGTATCCTGGGTGTTTCTTCTGAAGAACAAGGGAAAGGTTGGAGGTGTCAGAGACTCTTCTCTTGAAGATTAAGACTCAATATTCTATTATAATGAAGATTGTACGGATAGATAATGCCCTCGAGTTTTGCACTGTTAGACTTATGAAGTTCTACAGGACTCGTGGGATTATCCACCAGATCACTTGTCCCCATACCTTACAGCAGAATGGGGTTGCAGAGCAGAAACACTGGCACCTGTTAGAGGTTGTCTGCACTCTTATCCACCACAATGTTCCATAAAGATACTGGGGGAATGCTGTTTTGACAGCATGCTACCTCATTAACAGGATGCCAAATTAAGTCCGTCATGAATAGATACTAATTCTTCTGTTACACCCAGATGGTGGGCCTTTCCACATGTTTCCCAGGAGTTTTGGGTGTGTTGCTTTTGTTTATGTGCCATCACCAAGTCATGATAAGCTTGCTCCTCGCATTGTTAAGTGTCTTCTTAGGGTGCTCCAAGAGTCAGGAGTATCGATGCTATGATCTCATCCACAAGTATTATGTTAGCGCTAATGTGACTTTTCACGAAACGACACCATATTTTTCTATTATTGAAAAGACGAGTGTTCATGATGATGCAGCTCCCATGCCTATTCCCCCTGTTCCACTTGAGCTAATTCCGATCTCCACACCTTAGTCGACTTCTTTGAGCTCCACTACCCCCTTGGATGACTACCAAATATATATAGTATACCTCATGCAACACTACAAAGGCCATCGCTCGCACCAATGACTGATATTCCACAGGAAGTTGAGTGGATTATGGTGACATTGATAGTTTAGTTAGACCCGATCCCCCTGACAATGCAAATCACTATAGTAGTGAGGCTCCTTCTGCGGCGACTCAGTTAGAGATACCAGATGATTCTGACCTTCCTATTGCCATTAGGAAGGCGCCCCGCACATGTGAGTCCAGTTATCGTGATGTAGGCAGTTTGGCTACAGATAATCTTGCTTCTCAGTTTAGCAACTTCTGCCAGGTACTTATAGTCTCACACATTCCATCCACCTACGAGCAGGCCATGCTTGATCCAAAGTGGCATCAAGCTATGGAGAATGAGATGGCAGCGCTTCGGAGTAGACAAACTTGGGATCACACCTTCTTACAGGCGCACAACTAGTTGGCTTTAGATGGTTTTTGCCTTAAAGTACAACCCTGATGGGTTTATTTCGAGGTATAAGGCCAGGTTGGTTGCAAAGGGGTTCACCCAGACCTATGGGGTGGATTTCTTTGATACTTTCTCCCCCATTGACCAACTTGCCACTGCTCGAGTACTCATCTCTGTTGCTACTCATAGAGATTGGCGGTTATACCAGCTTGATGTGAAGAACTCATTTTTATACGGCGATCGTCAAGAGGATGTTTACATGCAGTAGCCCCCAGGTTTTGAAGTTTAGGGGGAGTGTGTGTAGACTCAGTAAAGCCATCTATGGCCTAAAGCAGAACCTGAGAGCTTGATTTCAGAAGCTCTTAGATGTGTTGTAGAAGATGACGATGCAGAGGTCTTCTTCATAATACTCTCTGTTTGTCAGGAAAACAGAGAATGGCGTGGTAGTACTACTGGTTTATGTAGATCTGATTATCACTAGTGATGATGAGACTGGGATAAGGCAGGTCAAGGAGTCTTTTGCACAATAGTTGGTTATGAAAGATCTAGGCCAACTTAGATATTTCTTGGGGATTGAGGTCGCTAGGAGCAGAGATGAGATTATTCTTTCTCAACGCAAATATGAGTTGGATGTTCTTCAAGAGATAGGTATGATGGGGTCCAAGCTAGCCAATATTCCTATGGGCCCCAAGGCACATCTTCATGATGAGGAGACAAAAGCAACTGATAGCAAAGCATACAAATAGCTTGTGGGCAAGCTGTTATACCTGATTATCACCAGACATGATATTGCCTTAGTAGTAGGCAAACTTAGCCAATTTATGAAGAGGCCGACGAAGTTGCATTGGCAGGTAGCTATGCAGGTGCTGAGATACTTGAAGAAAATATTAGGTCATGGTATGCTCTTTCAGAGAGGCTCTCCTATGACAGTTGTAGATGTGTGCTTGACAGGAAATTTACCACTGGTTTCTGTACCTTTGTGGCTAGTAATCTGGTTACCTGGAGGAGTAAGAAACATGGGACAGTTTCTTGCTCCACTGTTGAGTCAGAGTATATGGCGATGGCTCAAACTGTTGCAAAGATGGTCTGGATACAGTCTTTATTGCATGATTTGCATGTTCAAATTGAGGAACCTATGGAAATGAGATGCAACAATCAGCCGGCTACATACAAAGCCAACAACCCAATGTTCCATGAACGCACCAAACACATTAAGGTTGATTGCCGCTAAACCAGAGATCCCATACAATATGGTTTGTTGTGTACCACTTATGTTGCATCTGAGGATCAGACTGCCAATGTATTCTCGAAGCCTCTACCTTAATCGACATTTGACTATTGCTATTTCAAGTCGAGTATGATTGGCATCTATGTTCCAGCTTAAGGGGGAGTGTTGAGACTCCTATTTATTCTAGTTGTTTTACCACTTTTGTTATTTTTATTTTGATCTAAACATACCCTGTTATTTACCCAAATTTCTCTCTTTATAAAGAGATATTGGGTTCATTTCTAAGAAATAAGATTGATCATTATTTTCCTATTGCGTTTGTTCATCTTTATAGTAGGGACAAGTCAGCTTCTCGATTGGTTAAATGCATTTTTCTTAGTTATTCTCGAACCCAAAAAAGGTATCGGTGTTATGATCCAATGAATAGAAAATTTTATATGAGTGCTAATGTTGTCTTTTTTTAAGAGGTTTCATATTATTCTTCCGACAGAAATGACTCCACTAGCACTTCGTCCACTGATACCCCTTTGTCGATTCATTCTGTTATGCCTCCAGGGGCCTCTGAGCTTCCTACCACTACTATGAGCCTTCCTGGAAATGTTGAGCAGTCACTTCCTAATTCATCTCATCCTATTCCTCTGTATCCACATCATTATCATCGTCAACTTAAACCTACTACCTAGCCACTATCGTTCTTCTCTGGATACCATTTCTGTGGACTCGGATGGTGGTCAGGTAAATTCTCCCACTGATGAACAGGACTTACATCTTCCCATTGCCCAAAGGAAAGGGACTAGATCTTGTGTCTGATATGATATTTCTCATCATATGAGTTTTAATGGTTTTTCTTCAGGTCAGCTGCTTTCAATTGCTATTGATAGCCAACATATACCTCGTGATTATGTTGAGGCCTTTCAGGATGAGGTATGGACTATAGCTATGAAAGAAGAGATGGGGGCACTTACATCTTGGGGAACTTGGTAGTTAACTAACCTACCCCTTGGAGCATATGTTGTGGGCTATAGGTGGGTGTTTACTCTGAAGTACTTACCAGATGGATCCATACCTAGGTCTAAGGCACAGTTAGTAGCACAAGACTTTATTTGGACACATGGTATTGATTATTTTGAGACATTTTCTCCTGTTGCACGTCTAAATTTAGTATGTATTCTTCTTTCTTTGGTGGTGAATAAGAATTAGCCTATTTTCCAGTTGGATATTAAGAATACTTTTCTTTATAGAGATCTTGATGAAAAGGTTTATATGCAGTAGCCTCTAAGTTTTGTGAGATAGGGGGTGTCATAAAGTGTGTAGGTTGCAGAAGGTGATTTACGGGCTTAAGCAGAGCCCCCATGCTTGGTTTGACAAATTCAACAGGGCAGTATAGGAGTTCAATTTTTCCAGATCTTCTATACACCATTCTGTGTTTTCTGGACATCCTTGGTTTAGGTCAGTTATCCTTATTATATATGTTGATGATATATTATTGACAGGTAGTGATATGGGTGGTATTGAAGATACCAAGGGCTTCCTTCATTCATAGTTTATTACGAAGAATTTGGGACAAATCAGCTACCTTTTGGGCATTGAGGTACATCATTTGTAGGATGGTATGATTTTATCACAAATCAAGTATGTTCTTGATATGTTATGTGAGGTTGTTATGGTAGAATGTAAACCTACCAATGTGTCACTTGATCCTTTTTTTCAGTTTGTGGATGATGACGGTCCTCTTTTCAAGGATGTGACGAGATATAGGGCCATGGTTGGTAATTTACTATATCTTACTGTTAGTAGACTAAATATTGCATTTGTCGTTGGTCGCTTGAGTCAATTTATGTAAGCTCCCAAGGAGATACATTGGTCAGGAGTGTTGCAGGTGTTATGATATTTGAAAAATGCTCTTAGAAAATGATTGTTACATAGCTCATGGGGGATATTCAGATGTTGATTATGTAGGGGCTCATGAAGACCGACGGTCTACTACAGGTTTTTGTACTTTTATTGGGGGCAACCTTGTAACATGGAGAAGTAAGAAACAAGTTCTCTCAATCTAATGCAGAATCCGAATATCGTGCTATGGCCCATACAGCATGTAAGCTTCTTTGGGTTAAATCTCTGTTGCATGACTTTGGAGTGGATGTTCAAGGAGCCATACCTAAGTATTATGATAATAAGGATTCTACATTCATTGTTAATAATTCATCCTTTCATAGAAGAACAAAACATATTGAGATGGACTGGCATTTCATTCGAGATGTGCTACAGGGTAAGATTTCTACTCCATACATTTCTTCCAAGGATCAATTGGCATATATATTCATGAAGGCTCTCCCACAAAAATGGTTAGAGTATCTTTCCACCAAGCTGAGCATGTCTGACACTTATGCTCCAGCTTGAGGTGGAGTGTTAAAATATTCATTATCTTTTGTTGTTTACTTTTAATCCCTGATATTTCATTTTAGTCCTTGCATATTTTTCAATTTGGTCCTTGTATTGTTTTTTCCTTAGGTTGCTTTCCATATAAAGGACCTAAGGGACCCATTAATGATTTCGACACCATTTCATCTTAATATGGATACTCTTGTTACGAATACAATCCTCTCTAATATGGCCATACATCCATCTAAACGTATTCATTTTTACTACAGGCATCTTTTGCACGTGCTTATAACTGATGGTCTAGTATTCAGTGCCATACAACATAACAGGTCTTATAACAGCTCTATAAAACTTTCACTTGACTTTCAAGGGAACCCACTTATCATAAAGAATACCAGATTCTAAAGGTGCACACGAATCAGCTTCAACCTGAACCCGACCCAATCTAATCTGATTAGGTTGGGTTGAGAGTTATAATGGGTTGGGTTAGGTTGGGTTTGAAGATTAACCAACCCGTAACCCGATACAACTCGATTTACACATACACAGTGTATATAATATATGTACATATAAGCAACTTACTAACAATCGTTGGTTGACATTATTTTAGGCCCCATGTGACCCACTTGAAGGTCCAAAATGGGCCAAACCCACATCTCATGCGTCCCCCTTATCCTTAGTGGCCCTCTCATCTTCCATTTCACCATCTCCTGTGAGTTTCCTTACCTCCGAGCTGCAGGCTTTAGTAAGTTTCAATGCCCTCTCCTGTCCTCAATGATGGCGATGCCTTCTCCTCTCCTTGGTTGCAGCAACACCCTCTTGTGGTTGAGCTCTTCACATAACCCCTACCCTCTTCCCCTCCCTCAGCTCCCCACCTCTACCTGATAACCCACCACTGACTCGCTCTTTTCTCCCTCAAGGCCTTAGCACCCCCACCACTTGATCCACCACTTGTTTACATGCGATTCTAGATTGGTGGTAGAGCACCCTAGTTATCTTTTAGTATTGTTGGAGTTGTAAGTTTACAACTCCAACAATACTAAAAGATAACTAAGATGCTCTACCAACATAGACTTACTATGTTTATTATGAAGGATTTTTTAAAGTTTAAAATTGTTTTTAAAGTATGGTAAGTTCATTTATTTATTTGCTTTATTAGCTTTAATATTCTAAAAAATTATATTCCAATATATATATTTGTCTTGCAAGCTATTTCTGGACATTAAGTTCATCAAGGGTGAGTTTACATGTGCAGTCTTGACAATAGAAGATTCCATGGCTTCATAATTGTGGATATTGTTTTTATTGGAATGCTGAAACTATTGATTGCAGTGATATTGTTTCTTGGAGCATGTATGAGGCCTCCTCGTTTGTCAATGGTTACTGAATATATGGAAATGGGATCACTGTACTATCTTATACATACAGGTGGTCAGAAAGAGAAATTGAGTTGGCACAGAAGAATAAAAATACTCCAGGATATTTGTAGGTAAGCAAACACTTCTGTGGTAATTTTCTTTATTTAGCTGTTTCTGATTTTCATTCCCAAGTGCCTTTTCCCAGTTGGGTTAAATGGTTTTCTCACCTTTTGAAGGTGTAACCATTATTATTATTACTTTTTTTTGAAAAGTGAAGGTATAACCATTATGAAGGGACTAAATATGTATTGTTCTCCTTTCAAAAAAAAATGTATTTTTCTTGATAGACTTCAAAAAATCCATGTTTTTGCTTTGTAATGGTAGCTATCCTGATAGAGATTATGAATGGAAAGCAGCGAAAACAACTAATGGTACCTGGTCCAGGCCTTCTTGAGAAAACATGGACCATAGGAAAATTTTCCCAGTATCCATGACCTCTAAAAAATCCATTGTTTCAAAGTAGGCAGATTATTGTCTGCAAGCATGTTTTGTTGCTTAGAATTGAATTTCGTAGTAGCTGTTATATGAAGCAGGCAGAAGTACATTAAGGTGGTCAACCACCACTTATTTGATCCAATGCATACTGAACATGTTTTGCAGATGGTGATTAATAAACTTATATCTTTTGGGGATTTCCTTGTCCTCTCTCATATCTTCTACTCATGTATCATTATTATTGTTATTACTATTGTTGTTCTTGAGAGGGTGCATGTTATGTTATAATTTTTTCATACCTTTCCGATAACAATATGTTGAATATAATCATATGGTTGTAGAACTTAAGCGTAAAACTTGGAAGATCCATTGTGAAGTAATTTTTCATCAATGTAACAAAACTTAACCCAGATTTTAAAGAAGGAAACATCTATCTTGCTCCCAAAGTACAAAGGCACCTCTCACTTCTTTCTAATGATGCTTGGCATCCCCACTTCCTTTAGTGAAAGTAAAATATCACCCTTATGTTTGATAATGTTTGAATAACAACTTACTTTTTTGAAAAAATGTGAGGCATAATCGAGGCAATTTTATGTCATTGAGACAGTTGGAACATCGGAATAAAGCCACATGGATTGTCCATGTGGCAGTCAACAGGCCACGTGGGTAGTCCACATGGCAACCTCTAGAAAGGCCAACAAGGCTAGCAGTCGTGAGTTCTAAAACCTAAGTTTGGAGTCTTTTACTTAGGAGTTAAGTGTTCTACTTCTAGTAAATTTGTTTTTGGAAAAGCATTTGTGATTTGATTTAATTAGAGAGATAAGATCTTTCCTTATGGGAGAAGATTTTTTGTTTCCAAGAATTGGGATATGTACTCTCTATAAAAGAGAGCATTTCCTCTTTGTAATCTCTTAAGTCATAATAATATTTCCTATTCTAAGAAACTCCTCTCCCTCTCTCTCTTCTTCGCAAGGCAGCTGGCCACCATTGAGGGCAACCAGCCACTTGCGCTAACCACCAAGAGGGCTGCCGACCACAAGGTTGCTCTCCTTGCTCCACATGTACGTAGCCCCACATGGGATTATTTTTCCCACGTACAAGGAGCTTGTACACTCTGATTTGCGCCAATTCTTGACATAGTATCAGAGTCACCATTCTAGGCTCATTGTGCATGTGATTTCTAGACCACGTGTTGGTGATTCTTGTCTCGGAGAAAGTCCTTCAAAAGATTCGACGCCTTATACAGAGAAGATGAATCGGTGAAGATGATGGAAGCATCAACAACGGTCAACGAAGGCATGCTTAGACCAAGAGAGAGCAAGGTGGTTGTCTCCAGGACAACCATCAAGCTCTATGGGGCATCCAACTATATTTTGTGGGCTCAAGCTTTCAAAATATTCATTGGGGGCCAAGAGAAACTTAGCATTCTCTTAGAGGATCCGCAGGAGATGGACGACAAAAAGAAGAAATACTAGAACTATATGTTCATGAATTGGCTCATGAACTCGATGGACCCGTCCATCGCCTCAATCATGCTCTATAAAAAGAGCGCATATGAGATTTGAATGGCCCTCAAGAAAAGGTACGCCCAAACCTTAAGCAATGCATGTATTACTGACCTCTATACTCGCATTTGGACAGCAAGCCAAGGTGATCTCTCCTTGACAAAATATTATGAGAAGATGGAGGCATTATTTGAAGAGTTGATCTACGAGCCACTATGTTGCGACATGCAAGGGGAGACTTGGGTAGTTTGGCAATCCGTCAAGTTTTTATTGGGGTTGCATCCCCATCATTAAGCTGCTCGAGATCAAATCCTGGCTTTTGACAGGGGCATGAATCTTGAGACCATCTTCTGTCGTCTTACCAAGCTGGAGACCATCGACGATGATGACTCGGCGAAAAGCGAGAACTCCATACTTGCTATCCCTGAAGCAAGCGTGGGGCGTGGATGAGGACAAGGATGTGGATCTTACCGCATCTATTCAAAGTGCTAGCACTGGGGACGCAAAAACCATTCGCAAGACAAGTGCTCAGAGAAGTTTGGGAGACCACCACATGGGGTTACTAGCACCTCGCATGTGAACTCCCTAACTCATGAAGACCTCGAAAAGCTACGGGCTCTACTTCGAGATCACAAAATGACGGTTGCCAAAGCGACTACTCAGGTTGCCATAGAGGCAACGACTTCGGGCAAGAGGCTTCACCGTCAACATGTTGAAGAAGACCAAGAACGTGGCTCTCAAAGAAGGGTGGTGGGGCATCTGGCCTCATAAGCTGAAGACCAAGTCATTGGCCTCCCGACCTTCGACTTGAAGGGGAGTGTTGGAATGTCAGAATAAAGCCACATAGACTATCCATGTGGTAATCAGCAGGCCACGTGGATAGTCCACATGGCAGCCTCTAGAAAGCCCAACTAGGTCGGTGATCATGGGTTCTAGAACCCATGTTTGGAGTCTTTTGCTTAGAAGTTAAATTTTCTATTTTTAGTAAATGTGTTTTAGGAAAAAAGTTCGTGATTTGATTTAATTAGATAAATAAGATCTTTCCTTGTAGGATAAGATCTTTGGTTTCCAAGAATAGATGTGTACTCTTTATAAAAGAGAGCCTTCGTTTTTTGTAACCTTTTGAGTTATAATAATATTTCTTATCCTAAGAAACTCCTCTCCTCTCTCTCTTCTCCATAAGGTAGCCGATTACCATCAAGGGCAGCCAGCCACCTGCGTCAACCACCAAGAGGACTACCAACCACAAGGCTGTTCTCCCTCCTCCATGTGTACATAGCCCCATGTCAAACTATTTTTCCCACTCATAAGAAACCTCTACACTCTGATTTGTGCCGATTCTTGACAGAGACAAGGCATAAGTCTTGAATTTTGGTTGGAAAAAAAATAAAAATTACATAAACGTATGCTTTTAAAGTAATAATAGTTTGTAACAACTGTCATTTTATTCTGTCAAAGCATTTAAAGAACAAATATAGATGAGAAATGATGACCAGATAAAACAAAGAAACTAAGTTCATGAGAATCATGACTAGTCCTGTCTCCACACTATTAGTATATTCAAAACATGGTACTTTTTTAATATACAAGGCATTAAGCAAACACTGAGCAACTGAGATATACTAACAAGACAAATAATAGGTCCTTGATGGAGGTGTCCTAGATCATGCAAGGAGTTTTGTAAGGTAACATACGTGCCAATTTTTGTAGGAATCCTTTTATGCTAAATTTTTGAAGTCAAGTTCATTGACTTGGAAAGAAAATCGACACTACTCTTTTTGTGAGGATTTGTGAAAGCGGAGTGGGCCTTGGCACGTGGAAGAACCCATGCATGGAGCGTGGAGGGTGATCGAGTAAGAGAGTGAGAGACCAACAGTGAGAAGAAAGAGAGAGGGAGTTGTTGATTGTGGAAATAATATTGCATTCAACTCAATCAAGAATAACATATTATCTCTATATATAGAGAGAGATATTCCTAACTCTAAATATAAATAACAGTAAATAACAACCTACTAATTGACTAAAAGTAGTAAGCAAATATCCTACCAACAACTCTAATTATTTGACACCTAACATACTAAAATAAGATAATTTGGACCCAAAGTACCCTTCAAACTAGACCACCAAGGTCGACACCCCTCTTGACCGACAGTGCCACGTGACCCACTATGCTATGTGGCAGTCCATATGGTCACACTTATTCTCCACACTCCTCAAGTTGAGGCTGGGAGGATGATGACTTGCTCCACTTCTAGTGAGGCTAGAACCTTCACCATTCTTTATCTTCTTTGAGCTCCAAATTCATGATCTTTTTTTTGTTAGAAGTCATGATGTAGCCTCTTGTGACCTCCGAAATTACCTCTTGGGTAACCTCAATAGTCGTTGCAATGGTCGTCATAGTCTTCTCTTCTTGAAACATGGGGCGAATCTTTTCAAGGTCCGTAGGTGTAAGGTAATCCACACGTGAGGTGCTAGTGGCCCCATGTCTAGGTTTCTCAAACTTGTCCCAACATCGATCTTGCAAATGATTGGTGTGCACACAATGTTTACATGGTAGATAGACTTGATCAGAGCCTCAACCACGTCTTCTGCGTCCAGCACCTCCATCATAAGTAGCCAATGTGGTGTTTTCAGACACCACAACTTTGATGGATCTTGTCTCGGGTTCTCGAAGCTTCTCTAGACAATTATAAATCATCTCAAGATCCATCTTCTTGTACAACGCCAAGATCTGGTCATGTGTCGGCTGATATCGATGATGTAATCCTGACAAGAATCTCATAGCTTGCCACCTTTTACATGTAGCAGTTTGCTTATCATAGCGAACGGGCTCGTAGATCTCAAGTTCTTCATATAATGCCTCTATCTTCAAATAATATTTATCAAGGGGAAGATCCTCTTGACTCACTGTCCAAATGTGGGTATATGTCGGTGATGCGAGCATTGCTAGACTTCTTAGAGTATCTCTTCTTGAAGGAATCCTACATCTTGAACGTTGACTTCTTGTATAACATGTTGGAGGTAATGAATGGATCGATTGAGTTCATCAACGAATTCATCACCATGTAGTTATCTTTCTCCCATTTCTTCTTCGTCGTGTCCTTGGACTCGGGCTCCTCCTCCAATAGGACATGCAATTTGTCCTAGCTGCCTACGAAGATCTTGAAAGCCTACACCCATAGGATATAGTTTGAGGCACCCTGAAGCTTATTTGTGGTGTCTTGAACTATGACCTTTCCTTCTCCAACATCAATCTAGTTCTCGTTTTCAGCCATCTTCATCCTCGAAGAACAAGCCTTCCTCTACTTGTACTCACTGCATAAGGCACTAGATGCATGAGGGAAGCAACTCGCTAGAGTCACCTTCTTGTCTCCTTGGGCCTTGTGTAAGGCATCAAGGTTCTTTATGGAGTTCTTTGAGAGAACTCTTAAGTCGACGAAGATGCCTTGAAAATCGAGACTCTGATGCATGTGGAGACCTACGCACAAGACAAGGCCTTCTTGTGCGTGATCTCCTCAAAACTCTTTATTCCAGGCATGGATGAACAGCGAGGCCTAAACTTGTAGCTCCGATACCATGTGAGGATTCGTGGAAGTGGAGTGGGCCTTGGCACGTGGAAAAACCCACACATCGAGCCTGGAGGGCGATAGAGAGAGAGAGAGAAAGAGGACAGCGGTAAGAAGAAAGAAAGGGACTTGTTGGTCGTGGAAATAATATTACATTCAACTCAATCAAGAATAGCGTATGATCTCTCTATATATGGAGAGATATTCTTAACTCTTAATATGGAAAATAGTAAATAACAACCTATTAATTGGCTAAAAACAATAAACAAATATCCCACTAATAACTCTAATTATTTGACACCTAACATACTAAAATAAGACAACTTGGACCCAAAGCAACCCTAAAACTAGACCACTAGGGCCGGCGCCCCTCTTGACCGACTAACCTGCCACGTGGCAGTCTACGTGGCCACTCTTATTCTCCACGCTTTTATTTGTAATCTAGGTTCAAGAAGCTAAGCTCATTCATATTTCAATGTCTTTGTTAAAGAGAAAGATGAATGTTTGTACCAATGATGGCTTATTCAAACTTTTTATATCTCATGCTCTTCAGCCAGAAAGGTCATGCTGTGCTGAAAAATAGCATGCTGGTTGTTAATGTTGCGAATGTTCAATCCATGTTATAACCAAAAAAAAAAGAGGTTTCTCTTATTAGTATTTTAGATGATTTTGATTAATGCCAATCTTGGTAATTTTCTTGGACTTTGAACTGCAGGTTAAATGTAAGAATATCTGATATAGACTGTGCACAACTTATTTTTGCTGCTCTCTGAATTTAGTAATCTCTGTACTACCCTAGCATTTTTTGGATTGTTCTAAATTTGATATAATGCATGTTCTTTATTTTTTATGTACCTGACAATTATGTTAATGTGGCAGGGGGCTGATGTGTATGCACAGGATGAAAATAGTTCACCGTGATCTAAAAAGTGCAAATTGTCTTGTTGATAGGCATTGGACAGTCAAAATATGTGACTTTGGACTCTCTCGGATGATAACTGATGCTCCCATGAGAGACAGCTCATCCGCCGGTACACCAGAATGGATGGCACCTGAGCTGATCAGAAATGAACCATTCACTGAGAAATGTGACATATTCAGTTTGGGTGTTATCATGTGGGAGCTATGTACACTGAGTAGGCCATGGAAGGGTGTACCACCGGTACAAGTAAGCTGGATGAGTGCCTTCTACCTTTCTCCCCTTACAAACTCCAACAAGTAAACCTCACTCATCCTATCCAATGCATTCTGCTCAGGTGATATATGCAGTCGCCAGTAAAGGAATGCAACTACATATTCCTGAAGGGCCTCTGGGCAAATTGATTGCTGGTACTTAATCAACCTCATGCATGTTTCTTTTGTTTGGGGATTACATCATAGAACACTTTTCCTGGCATTCATGTTTGCAGATTGCTGGGCAGAGCCTGATGAGCGACCAAGCTGCCAAGGTGTTCTATCCCAATTGTTGGACTGCAACTGCACCCTCTGTTGACTTCCTTTTATACAGTTCATACCAAGTTACAAATCCCTTTTGTTTGAGGCAAGATGTCCAAGCTTCTGTTTCAACAGACAAATTTTCTCAATGAGGTTACAAGTGGCCCTCTGTAAGTGAAATTTTGTGTATGTGATGGAAAATAGTCAAGTATCTGAAATGCATAACGGTCTCTTCCCAGAGTGAAGCATAAAAAGATGACCAAAGGGCCCCTCTGTTTGCAAAAGGGATATGTTTCAGGAATGGGGGATATAACTCATCCCTCAAATTTCACTGAGGTTTGCTTATTGTTGTCGGGGGTATGCTTGTAATAACATAGTGGTAGCCTTCAAGTGCAGTCAGTTTTTGTTTTAGGGCAAAGTGGCTATTGTGGTAGCATAAATTACCTATGAATTTCATCTTTTGGAGTCCCTTTCTATGATTTTTTTTAGACAATCATGAGCAGTTTTTATACTAGTGCAAATCGAACTATGGATTGAAAGAATAGCACTTAGTTACGGAGTCCAAATCTGAGTTTTACATAACACAATTGTTTAGGCAATTTAATTATAAAATAACAAGGGAGTGCGAGAAAAAAATATCCTTAGATGTGCTATATACATTAAATTTGAATGAATTTTGGTAGGTAATCTTTCCAAATGATGCTTTTTTGGATTTCTCAAACACCATGTATTATAAGATAAATAAGATGGTAATAAATGCCCATGGGGGGAAGGGTGGTGGTGGGGGAAGGGGGTAAAGGAGGTGAGGTTTGAAGTTTTACCATGTGTGTATGCACATGTGAATGTCTGTTTGGGAGTGCATGTAAGGGTATGCCTTTGTGTGTGCGTGCGTGTGCATGAGTGCATGTGCACATATATAGAAATGGCCAATACGTCCGTGGAGGGAAGGGTGGTCATTTGTGTGTGTGTGTGTGTGTGTGTGTGAAATGGTTTGTCTACCCTTGCATGTGTGTTTGTAGCTTTGAAATTTTCATTTTCGTTTGCAACTTTTAAAGTCCTACTAAAATCATACTTTTCTAAAGCATCTTAAAGTTCCTCAATTAAAAAGGAATTTTCCTTCTCATTTTCATCCTCACTTTCATCCATGAGTGCCTTGAAATTGAGACAATTTCGTTCTTAAGTTCCTTTGTTTTTTCTTCTTTCTCCGAACTTGTCATTCCAATTGATTTGGAAAGCTTTCTTCTTTTGCTTCTTCCCTTTCAAGATAGGACATTTCGATCAAAGGTGTCCTTGTTGCAATGATAGTAGCAAATTGGGTTTTCTTCCTCTTTCCTGTAATCTCTATGCTTAAGAAACTTGAGAAATTTGTTAGCAAAAAAATGGAATTCCTTGTTGGAACTTACCTCGTCAAATCTTGTTTTGAGTGTAAAGATTCTTATTGTTTAGTTTCAGTGTGATTTGCTTCTTGTTGTGATCTGTCTTGTTTTCATAGGTTGAGGTTTTTGAGCAAGACCTCCATGCTAAGCTCCTCAACTTGGTGAGTTTCCTCAATCACGATTACTTTTTGTTCAGTTGGGTCCAAAGGAACAAAATAACTTTGACTAGAGCCTACCTCTAATGAAAGTCTTCCCAAAGGATTTAAGGTTCATAATAAGTGTGAACCTTCTATACATCTCACTTAATTTTTATTATCTTTTATAATATTCAATATTTTTAAGAAACAAATTTACTTTCGAAGACTTTACATTTGACGTACCTTTGTGTGTAATCTTGAGGGTTTTTCATATCTTGTAGGTGGTAATGCATTGTAAAATGTGATTGAATTTCTCTTGGCTCAATATGTAATATAAGGCATTCATCGCCTTGGCATTCAATGATAATTTATTTACTCTGGTTAGTTTCTTCGAGATCATGAACTCAATTTTGCACCACACACAAATGGAGTAATCATTTGCCTATGGTCGTATACACATTCATAACTTCTAATATGAATAGTTCTTACCTTCAAAATAAGATGACCTAATAGTGGACTGTCCCTTGCTTTATTGCATCATAAATATCTCTCCTTTCATGTTCTCATTGATTTGTTACGCTAACTTACGAATTTAGACTCTAATATCAATCGTAAATTTGCATTAGAGGGAGGTGAATGGTATGATAATAAAATCATAAACAATTAAAATATAAGTAATCTCACAAAATCATTTACCAAGAGATTTTTAGTTGAAAATTCAATGTAAGTAAAAATCATTACCTAAGTTTCTTGACTTATGATTTCCTAATTAATCAATTTGATCAAATCTACTTACACACTACTTAAATAAGGGTAGAGTACTTCAAAATTACTCTTACTCATGAAGAGTATTTCATCTTCGAAGGAGATGGGGGTTTGCAACACGAATAACTAAACAAAACTACAATTATGAAAGACCTATAGGGATTAAATATAAAGTTAAAGCTAAGCTTCTATAAGAGAGGATTACTTCCTTGAGATGGAAATTGATGGGCAAAGGTACACAGCAATTTGGTGTTCTCAGATGTGACTTAGGTTACTTGGAGAGTAACTTGACAATATCACAACTTGATCTCACTCTCAAAGTATATGTAAATGGTAGTAGCTAGCAAAGGTGTTGCATGCAAGATTCTCTCTTCTAATGTGTGTGTTTGGATTTAGGAATGTGCTTGGCTATTTATAGAGGTGTTTGGAACACTTTAGATAAGCTTAGAGACTTAAAAAAGCCATTAGTGAATTTAATTTGGTGAAAGGTAATGTTAAAAAATCAGAATAAAAAGTAGATCTGACTAATAGGAGTAATCAGTCAACACCTAGTTGGTTAGCTTAAACATAGCCAATTGACCATGAGAAAAAATAATTTGGTGCCTTAAAGAGTTTAGATGGGTTGACACTAGGCTTGTATGATTAGATAGTTAGTGGTCGATGCATGCTATACGAGTAGGTCAACGAGCTACAAAAGGATTCTAAGCTCAGATTCCTTGGACTTGGGATTTCTAGCAATAGGTTGGTTGGTGGACATCTCCCTCTTAAAGAATATTAAGAAACTAAGCAAATTGAATAAGGAAATTAATGAGCACAAGTTCCTAGCTTTTTAAATGTTAAAAGGCATGTCTACTTTGCTGGTCAACTCATCTTCCTTCAATGCTCGTTGATGCTTTTGTTTATTATCATGTTCCTCCAATCCTCCATGGATCTTGAGTCTGAGCTCCTTCCAAATGCTTTAATGAATTGCATTAATCTAAAATCTAAAAACTCAAATGCAATGGTTAAGTATCAATTATTTTGTTATCATTAAAATCAAATATTAAGGTGCATTTGCACTAACATAAAGATAAAGATAGCATTAAGAATCAAAGCAAGAAGGAGGATTGAGTCTCAAAGAGGCTTTAGTTAAAGGCCAAGAATAATGGAGATGAAGATAGAAGGTTGAAGAAGATTTAGTTTTTGTACTTATGTTTCAATTAATGTATTTTTATTTTTATTCTTTTTAGATTTTATGTAAAAGTGCCTAAGAGTAATAATTGTGTCCAAAGTAACACCTACATAGACCCTAGATTCTTAGGCAAAGCATAAAATCAAAACCAAGATAGGAAATAGCCTACATGATCAAATGTCTAACACTAGTATCAGATGACTTGAAACCCAACATAAGGTGATTGACCGTTTGACCATTCATCTCTTGTAATGACCGTTGGCAACTCAATGTTCATCTTCGTTTATCATAAGACGACTTAAATGGTGAGTTTTGAATATTTTATATTTCATGTCTATTTTCATTAATTTTTAGCATTTCTTCATGTGATTGGTGTAGATATTTAGTAAATAGTTCATATATTAGAAATAATTTTATGTTTTGATATTTTTGATGTAGATGTATAGGAATTAGCATCATGGATGAAAGAGACGATGTTGAGGAAGAAAAGCAACCGTGAGGATCCTTTACGCAAAATCATAAGGGTTGTGTAAAATAATCGTAGAAAAAAATTAAAAGAAAATAAATAATAGGTTAAAAAATCAAGAAAGACTCTCATTGGGCTATTCGGCCTATTTAAGCACCTGGATCAAGAAAAAAAAAAAAGAAATAGGCTCATCTAAGCTGCATGGTGGCATATATAATGAATAAATGCATGAAAATCATCATTTAATTAGGATTAAGAGTTGTTTTGACCTCCAAAGCAACCTCTTATCTCATGGTGATAAATTTTGAGCATTTTTTGTTATTTTTGAGGGCTTTACTCATTTATAAAAAGCCTTCTAGGCCATCATTGAGGTGGGCTTCTTTCCCTTTCCCTTGGCCAACCCCTCCCTACCTCCTTGGTCGTTCGTCCCTCTCCATCCCCCTTCCGTCTAAAGAGGCTATGTTTACATCACCGTTCTCTGTTAAGACCCGTGTTGTTTAAGCATTTTAAGACGTCTGGATTGTGGGTCAGACGTTTGGATATCTTCCCAAATGTCGAGAAATCGAAAAATTTGAGTACGAGCTCGCATCTGTGCGCGTGCTGCGTGCAGATAGTACCCCTCGTTTTTCCTCCTCTCTCTTCCCTCACCTCCAAGCAAACCCTAACCCCAACCTTATATAACCCCCTCCACCTCTCTCGTTCCCTCACTTCTCAGCCACCAGCCACCTTCCTTCTTCCCTCCAGTGAGAGAGGCAGCGCGAGCGAGAGAGCGCGCGGGCGGCGTCGAGGAGCGGCATGAGGAGAGGAGAGCAAACTCGCGAGCTCGCGTGGGAGCTCACTAGTGAGTGCACAGCCGAAGTGGCGCGTGTGCGAGGTGGAGTGCATCGGGGAGGTCCTCCCCGACACTGCGATAGTCGGAGCTACAGGCGAGAGGGCGCGGCGTGGCCACGCGCAGCGCGAGAGGGCGGAAGCAGGTTCTGGTTCTGGGTTTTTCCCATAATCAGACGTCTAGAGCGACGTCCAGACGACGGAGCTGACGTCTGGAGGAGATTCCAGACGTCTGGGGTGAGAGTTTCACAAAGGTACGTCCTCTTTACGGATACAGCCATGCAAGTCGCTCCGCCGATCCCTTTTTGCATGCCCATTTTGAGAGATTCGGTGTCTGCATGCAGGATTCACTTCGGGAAGGTGCGGGACATGCCCTCCCATGCTTTTCAGACATCTGGGGAGCTTACCAAACGACTGTAGGCACTTCCAGACGTCTGGAGAGGTGGTCGGACGTCTGGAGGTAGGTCTAGACGGTCCAGAAAAGTTCCTGGACGTCTGAGGATTGGCGCAGGGCATGAGGTATGATACTGGACACTTTTAAGACATCTGGAAGTTGTTTTAGACGTTTGATTTGAGTCAGAAACGCTATTTTTGACCCATTTAGGGTCCGTTTGAGGTCTCTTTTCGGCAAATAAGATACCGATGTTTCCCGTATGATTTCCTCTACTTGTTAGAAGGCTTTCTATACTGTTCTGAATATTCCCTTGTGATTAATCCTTGTGATAGGACTTCGTTTCGTTGAGAGTTCGGGGCTTGCTGAGGCACGTGAGCCTGTCATTCAAGCCCCCACTACTCCTGAGTTTACTGGTATAGTGGCTTCCCTTAATCTAATTACCAACTTGAATACATGTGTGGAATGAATGAATAGAATCTAGGATATGGCATGAATCCTAGGACGAGAAATACTGAAAATATCTGTATTGAATAAATGAAATGCAGTCTTGAATGAGTAGATAGAAATGATAATAACTGCCTGTAAACGATTAACAGCTGCCTGTGAAATGGGAAATACTTGTACTAGTTAATTGTTGCATGTGATTTTCCAGTTGTATACATTAAATGACATAATACAAGCTGCATGTATATAAATTGAGAATGGTAATGTGAATGATGGAAATACGAGCTACCTGTGTACAGAAATGTGAACGATAAAAATACAAGTTGCATATGTATAATATGAGAATGGAAATAGAAATGATGAAACATGGTATGCCATGGCCTAAGGAATGTGAGCATAAACCCTACGGGGAATTAGGAGTTGAGTTCCTGGAAATAAATGGAATGGATCTAGAAATGTGTTGGGAAGTGTGCTGGCCCTTGAGTACGTGGTACCAAGGGGAGCGCATGTTACCTCTTAGTGTAGAGGGGTGCTTGCCACCTTCGGGTTGAGACCTGGGGTGGGTTTGGCCACTTTGCACCGACTCTGTGGCCCTCGTGTATACTGTACTGGGGGAGCTACTAGCAGAGGGAGAGAGTTAGCCACCCCATGGGACCCGAGGTTCAGCTAGCCGCCCTACACCGACTTGTTAGGCCCAATGGGCAAACCAGGGTAGTCAAGCGAGGGTGTGTGGACTGTGGAGGGGCGAGACCCCTTTTTGGTTACTGAGAGGGGCTAGACCCCTGTTACTGAGAGGGCTAGGCGCTATACTGGTTTCGTGCTGTACTTTGGGCGCACTCGCTAATAGAAACGACTGACCGCGTGCCAGTGTGTGGTAGCTACCCGTGTGCTTATCGCACATGCCATAGTCATTGTTACGTCTGTCCATAACCTTGGGGTGGTTGACTGGGTGTAGGATCACCATGGGGGACTCTCCCAGCCAGGAGAGCCCCACATGTGCCTTGTACTCTTCGGAAAAGACTGCAATCAAGATCATTCCCACGAGGAACATTCGAGATCAAGAAAGAGACCTGATAAATAAACCAAGTGGTGGAAAAGAATAATTAGTTAAAGAAAGTAAATGGAAATACAACAACTACCTGTCCACTTTTACTACTTTAGTTAGTTGGTTGCTGACGTGCGCGTGCGCGTGTTTGGAAGTGTCATTATAGTTTGCACTTGCGACGTCGATTTTAAAGTAAAGAAACGGATGTGAGTTCGAGTGTCGGTCTCAGGGAGGTGTAAATATCGGATTATTCTTGTCACTTATTATCACGAAAATCGTGGGATTTTGCTTGTGAAAAGGCACGGGTGAAAAGCGAGAGAGAGAGAGATTAGGGTTAGAATTGTTTCATTCGCAACATGCAACTTGAATAGAAAATAGAGAAAGAAATTGAATAGAAAACAATCTTCATTTAACATGCAACTTTAGTTCACAATTACAATACTAGATAAATGCTTGAACATAAGTAAAGAAAAGCTTAAAAGAAGGGAAGAGAGAGAGAGGGGGGACGGCGAGGTAGCCACGGTGGTGGAGAGGGCTCCGTCGGTGGCTCGTCGTCTCCGGCGATTACAAAAGGGCTTAAAGGTAGCTAGGAGGGGGGTAGAACACTTGCAAGTGGAGTGAATGCCTTGAATGAGTGGTTGGAAGAGGTTTAAATAGGGAGAAGGGCTTTCCAAATGAAGAAGAGGTTTTAGAGACGTCCAGGACGTCGCTAAAACCCTTCCCAAAACGTCGGTGAAGGCCCTTACCCGCCGGTCGCTTGTCCGCAGCAGTGCTTCTTCGCGACTAATCCGTGTGCGCACGTCGTAAGCCGTCCGATCGAAAATCGGACGGCTAGGATCCCGCGTGGGGCGCACACCTGGATCGCACCCTCGCACCCGCGTCATCGCGCGCGTCTGGTCAGGGTACATCTGCGGGCACCACGTCTTGCGATCGCACCTGTCTGCTGCCGATTGGGCGGTCCAATTTCGCCCGCGCGCGCCTTCGCCTTTGATTTGTTGCGCGGGACATTTTGAACCCGTGCCCCCTGGTTGCGCGGTTGAGGCACCGACCGCTGCGCTGCTTTACGTGGATGGTCATGGTTGCGCATCGGTGCTTGGCTGCTACCGACCGTTGGATGGAGATCTAATGGTCGTGATCTGCTCGGGCGAGGAGTGCAGTGATGGCACAGGCGGTTGGTGCGGTGTTCTCAGCCGTCCGATCGAAGATCGGACGGCTCAGATCGTTCTGTGGTTGATGGAGGGGGCTGGGCAAGGCATGCGGGCGCAGCGAGCAAGCGCCACGTGGTGCACTATGGGTCGTTGATGATCAGATCAACGGTCTAAACTTCTTGGGCCTATTGCGGGAGCTCTGGATGTCGGATTTAGCCGATTTTGAGTCCGTTGGACTTCGTTCGTCGCTCTGAATCCATCTGTGCGGTTCGATTACTCGTCTGAGGCCTGTTTTGACAAGTGCTCATACAAATGGCCATTAATACTATTCTATAAGCAATCTTAATGTGTGATGCATGCAGCGCTCCTATTCCTATTTAGGATGTGTTATTTATGCATTTTGTTCTTAAGATAAACCCTATTTAACAGAGTTATCACCCTGAGATGCAGTGTTATCATACCCCGATGCTTATACCTTACTAGTCCCTAGCAAGGTTTATTCTAGTCTTTATTTCTAGTCAGAATTTAAGAAGTAATCTACTTAGACATTTCGTCACTTGTCAATAGGAGGAAATACACTAAGATCTTATTTTACAAAGACTAAGCAGCGCCCGAGTGTCTGCCAAAATACGAATCGCCTGAATCCTTGCTTTAATGTACGTATATATATATTTTTCTTATTTTTAAATTTTTTTGAAATTAAGAGTGGGTTGGTAACTTTTAACGGCTACCCAACCCGCCTAAAACTCGGACAAAACTCTAAGTGCTAAGCATCTTGCTGTGAAGATCGTGATAGACTCACTCAACGGTAATTTAGATGGACTCCGAGTTTCTACGCCCCTAGGTGACCGGAAGAGGAAGTGTTTTGCCTGAAGGTGTATTTGTTCGACTGGTAGCTATCTCCCTATGTTTGTTTTAATTGGGGTCAACACAAGGATTTTTCCAGTGTATATCTCTCCGGCTTGTACTACTTCCCCGCTTCTTCCTTAAGTGTTTTAGTTCTTTTTGTGCAATTACTGAGCTGGGCTCTGGACAACCGACCAGTGAGCTGTTATCCATGATCACTTGCCAGCCATACTCGTGCGGTGAAGTGTGGTTTATTTGTTTCCTTTTTTTTTCTCCTTTTTTTTTTATTGGTAGGTGGCTTCCCTGATCTTAAATTTACCTAGAGGCAATGAAGAAGTGGTCCCGTGGCTGGGCTCTGGACAATCTGCCAATGGGTTGTTACCCACGACAACTTATCAGCCATATCACCCTAGAGAGTTCATTAGCTACCCAATTTCTATCAGAATCTCCAAGGAGTGAGTCTGTGCAAAAAATATGTGCAGATGCTTAGACTCAAAGTCTTTCTGAGTTAGAGGGTGAGTTGATAAGTCGTATACTTATAACCTTATTTAGTTGGTGGATTAGAGTAGCTTAAGGTTGCAAGGATTTGAAGCTAAATCCATATTTTAACGGACACCAGTGCTAATTAAGCCTGAAGGCTTGAAAAGTCTAAGTGTTCAAGTTCTTTTTGTATTATTTTCCACTATTGACAAATTTCTAATGCCTAAGTTTTTCTTCCTAAATTCAATTTTTTTTTTAATTCTATTCAGACTGATTAAATGAGCTCAGGATCATGCAAGTTACCAGCCCCCCAATGCTTAAGCTGGACAATGTCCTCATTGGCAAATACATGGATGCAACAAGGGTTCGAAAAGATATTACCTGAGTGACGTAGAATACCTGATCAGTCTGAATCTTCTGAGTTGTCTCCCAGGAAGCGCAAAGTTTAATGCCTTTGGCTAGGCATAGTGCACAAACAGGAATGATTTGGGTCAAGGAGGCATGTACAAAATCAGCTAGACCCAAAATCAGAAGTCCACAGATGTGAACAAGGTTGTGGTGGAGTCCCGTTCCTAAGAGGCAGGAATTTTGCAGCAGATGTATCATGCATGCCCGTGTCATATCCTCTCTTAGTCTGTGGGCATGCAAAGAAGGTGATGTGGACGAGCGCACCCCGAATATGACATGCCAGATACTAAAGATGTAGGTTTTATACTCAGCTTGTGTCCCCATAAAATTGTAATCCGTCAAAAGTGTATCAATTCCAGTGCATTCGGGTTGCGGGATCTTTATTTAGGAAGGGTAGGTAACAAAATCAGGTAGGGTAGGTAACATAATCAAACATGAGGTCTCTCTCCAAAGACGAATCCATCTCTTCCACAACTACGGTTTCATTGCTCATTCCCTCCAAGCCCTTGACCTCAAGAATATTTTCTTCAACCTCCTTTATATCAGATTCACTATTTAAGGTTGCATTAGAGGTAGGGCCAATTTCATCCTCTAGTTCATATTCTTTCTCTCGACCCTCCTCCAAATTTTTGGTGGGGAATCCAACCGATTCATAATCGATTTCTTTGAAATTGTAACTCCATTCACCATCTATGTTGGTTGTTGTTCCCACCAGATCACTTCTCTCGGGCCGATTAGATTCGGATTCCAAGGCATCTCCCCTCACATTCTCAGTTTCCTCCTGATGTTTGTCGTCAATGCTCCCCAAATTGTGTTCCGAGGAATCCTCAATGACCTTATTCATTGAGTTGTCCAACTCTTGGGGGGTATCCATGGTGGACTGAACCAAATCACGGTGACTGGGTGTAGTCCAATTGATCATGGTAGGTCCTTGCTTTATGAATTCCATGAATGGCATTGTGTGTAACAGCTTTCTCTGGCCTTCTTCCCCCAATTGTTGGAACAAATTCAACATGGCCTGTTGCCCTTTAACCAATTCTTGATTCTGTCTGTGTAACTCTAACTGGAGGTTATCAAGAATTGACAGGGTGTCATTTGGTGTCCTTTGGATTTCCTCCTTGAAATCCAAGTTAAGAGAATGTGGTTGAGGTTGTGGATTAGAATCCGTACTGGGGTTTAGGTTCTTGGGTGGGTCCTCTATTCTATCATGTTCAAGGTCCAGTTCTTCAAGAGGAACCATTCTCTGTTTGGTCTTACTCCAGAATAGTTGAGGTTCTAAGTCCTCCCAATCAGATTCTTCATCAGGGGACCAAATCAAAGGTTGATGATCCTGGACTTGCCTAGATTTCTGATCATTCTCTGATTTCCATTTGTCTAGAATTCCTTCCAATCCAAAGGTCAAGTAGGAAAGGTTGTTAAATTCAGATGACCTTTCTTGGTTATTGTCCTGAGAAGGGTAGGGTTCTTGGTGTTCTCCTAGAGTGTAGGTCCTATCAAAGTGGTTAGAGTGCGGGTGGGACCTAAATGATGAGGCATCGTGAGGAGAATTGAGATATGGAGCCCCACTATTTGAATCATACCCTTGAGTGGATATGTTGGGTGTATCCCCATAAGAAGTTGGTGCGGTTTGGTCATAATTGGAATAGTTGGGCCAAGAGGGATATTCTAGGTTGTACCCCCAACTTGGTGGTTGGTTAGCCCAAGTAGGCTGTGGATATGGTCTACTTGGGTTGGCATACAAATCATGTTGGGGGCAGTTTGGGTAAGATGGATAGGCATTGAAATCCATGGTTTGGAAGAAATGGCGGGATGTGGGAAGAACAGATGAGAGAGAGTTGTGTGTTCAACCAAGCAAACAAGCCTAGTCTTTATGGTGTATTCCTTAGGGGACCTAAAAATCTCCAAAAGGGTTGTTAAGTCCGTAAGCATTGGACTCCCCTTTTCAAAGCTAATCTGGCCAGGTTGATTACGAGGGGATTGTAGAGAAGATTCTTCCTTTGGCTTGTGCCGCCGGTTCCATAGACCCCACAACCGCAATCGTTTGACACTGCCCCACATCCTAGTCACCAGATTCTACTAAGGGAATGAAAGCCAAGTGCCTAGCGAACAAAACCTCGCCTCTCGAGACTTAACCCAATCTTACCTAGGGCACGTCTACTCTGTTTTAAAAGGCTAGGATAGTGCTTGTGCTAGGGTTATGTGATGAGGCGTTGATTGGGGTAGTACCTCTTAGTTTTCCACTTTCAGTGTGTGTGCTCCTATCAAAACATGATTTTCAAGTAAGGATTTTTTTAGATGTGGTGTCTTTTAATGTTTTATCCTTACTTTAGTGTCTTTTGGGATTGACGTGTCTTAATATTTTTAGACAAGTTTCAGTGGGCAGGTCAAGTTTTGCATATAATTCGGTGAAAGTAGATTTCCTTTTGTTGTGTAGAGGCTCTAAAACCCTAATGTACTCATCCTAATAATCATGCAGCTTCTATTGGATGAGTCAATTTTAGGGTTGAGTGGTGCGGCCCAAGTCAATTCAAGGTGGCTTCACAAACATCACTCGAAAAGAAAAAAGAACACTCCAATAATTTATTCAGAATGTTAGTGTATTTTTTTTGTTGGGTGATGTGTTAAGGATGTGAGTCAGGCAATCATACACCACGCCAATTTTTTTCAGTTTTACAATTTTTTTAGATTTTCAAGCAAGCAAACAACCATGAGTGAAGAAATACTTACGACCGATCCTTGTTGCGCTTACTCCCTCATTATCGTCACGAGTTGCGCTGCTTCGCCATCCAAGCGTCGAATTCCTGCAACCATCAAGTAGAAAGAGACAAGGCATTAGATGATGTGAGCATGGATGTAAAATGGAAGTGACGAAACAAATCTATTGCCTCCCCGGCAACAGCGCCAAAAATTGAAGTACGTGTGCACGTGTGTTTGGAAGTGTCGTTATAATTTGCACTTGCGACGTCAGTTTTAAAGTAAAGAAATGGATGTGAGTCTGAGTGTCGGTCTCAGAGAGGCATAAAAATCAGATTCTTTTTGTCACTTATTATCACGAAAATCGTAGGGTTTTGCTTGTGAAAAGGTGCAGGTGAAAAGCGAGAGAGAGAGAGATTAGGGTTAGAATTGTTTCATTTGCAACATATAACTTAAATAGAAAATAGAGCAAGAAATTGAATATAAAACAATCTTCATTTAACATACAACTTTAGTTCACAATTACAACACTAGATAAATGCTTGAACATAAGTAAAGCTTAAAAGAAGGGAAGAGAGAGAGAAAGGGGGGACAACGAGGCAGCCACGATGGTGGAGAGGGCTACGTCGGTGGCTCGTCATCTCCAGCGATTACAAAAAGGCTTAAAGGTAGCTAGGAGGGGGTAGAACACTTGCAAGTGGAGTGAATGCCTTGAATGGGTGGTTGGAAGGGGTTTAAATAGGGAGAAGGGCTTTCCAAATGAAGAAGGGGTTTTAGTGATGTCCAGGGGCCTTTACCAACATTTTGGGAAGGGTTTTGGCGATGTCCCGGACGTCGCTAAAACCCTTGCCAAAACGTTGGTGAAGGCCCCTGCCCGCCGGTCGCTTGCTCGTAGCTGTGCTTCTTCACGCCTAATCCGTGTGCACGCGTCGTAAGTCGTCCGATCTGGGATCCCACGCGGGGTGCATGCTTGGATCGTGCCCTCGCGTCATCGCGCGCGTCTGGTAAAGGCACATCTGTGGGAGCCACGTCTCGCGATCGCGCTTGTCCGCTACTGATCGGGCAGTCCAATTTGCTTGCGCGCGCCTTCGCCTTTGATTTGGCGCGCAGGGTGTTTTGAACCCGCGCCCCCTGGTTGCGCGGTTGAGGCGCCGACCGCTGCGCTGCCCTGCGTGGATGGTCATGGCTGCACGTCGGTGCTCGGCTGCTACAGACCGTTGGATGGAGATCTGACGGTCGTGATTTGCTCGGGCTAGGAGTGTAGTGATGGCGTAGGCGGTTGGTGCGGTGTTCTGAGCCGTCCGAGCGAAGATCAGACGGCTCAGATCATTCTGCAGTTGGAGGGGGCTGGGCGAGGTGTGCTGTCGTAGCGAGTGGGTGCCATGTGGCGCACTGTGGGTCGTTGATCATCATATCAACGGTCAGAACTTCTTGGGCCTATTGCGGGAGCTTCGGATGTCGGATTTAGCCGATTTCAAGTTCGTTGGACTCCGTTCATCGCTCTAAATCCATCCGTGTGATCCAATTGCTCATCTGAGGCCTGTTTTGACAAGTGCTCATACAAATGGCCATTAATACTATTCTATAAGCAATCTTAGTGTGTGATGCATGCAATGCTCCCATTCCTATTTAGGATGTGTTATTTATGCATTTTGTTCTTAAGATAAACCCCATTTAACAGAGTTATCACCCCGAGATGCAGTGTTATCAGTTGCCACTCTACTCAGCGTTCGCAGACTTTGTGTACTCATAACCATTTTCAGGTCCAGGTGTTGAGCAGCCAGAGCCTACGGCTGCAGAGGGTGCTGGGCCTAGTAGAGCCTAGTAGTTGTAGCTCTTTTGTTGTACTCGTTTGTAGTAGTGAGTAGACTCTTGTACCTTTACGTTTTGCACTCTTGCGTTCTGTACTTTATATTCTTGTACCTGGTTACTTTTCTACTGTTGTGGTGGTGATATGTATTGTAGTAGTTTTTACCTCTTTACTGCTGTACATTTTTACTGTTAGTTGCTTAGCATAGTGAATGTGATTTACTTTCCTGCTTTTTGGTTACTTCCTCGTTGGACGACTGGGTCTTGGGATCAGTCAAATCGGTCCGGTCTCGTGTCCCTTAGGGATTCGGGAACTGGGTTGTAACAAGATGGTATCAGAGCAAGGTCATCCCGAGAAGTGAACCAACTAGCTTGAGAATAACCAATTCGCGTGCTTGTAACTAGAGTAACCACCACAACATACCTTTTGACATCTATTCTGATGTTCTTTGCTGAATGTCCGTTGGAATTGACGTTTTCCTGTTCTGTTGTTCGCGTCTCCTTACAGGAGATGCCTCGACGTGGAGTCATTGAGGCGGGCCGCAGATGCGGCCGTGGATGAGGTCGGAGAGGCAGACGTGTTGAGCCCGACGTTTTAGTGGACCAGCCACTTATTCCGGGCATTCGGGCCCAGGACCTCGCCCAGCTGATACGTGAGATAGCACGAGAGGAGCTCCACCCACCTCCACGGGTGCCTCTCCCTGGGGACGTGGAGGGGGGAGTCCTCTGTGGGACCACGAGATAGATGCAGTGCTGGACGTGGGGGAGGGGGAGGTCCTCCACTGCCCCCACCGTCCTTTGACACTTCCGAGAACGAGCCCTCCCTGCTTGGAGGCATGCCCGTTTCCCCACTTCAGCGACATTACGAGCTTTTCGAAAATTTTCGGATGCTGAAGCCCCCATCTTTCAAGGGGGATGAGGACCCGACCGAGATGGAGGACTGGCTCAAGTAGATCGAGAAGGTGTTTGACACCTTTCGCCCCCTGTGGAGTGCCGCGTGGCCTTTGCCATGTACTAGCTAGAGAGTGCGGCACATAGGTGGTGGAGGGCGGTCAGAGGTCAGGAGAGGGCAGAGCCGATGTGGGACCAGTTTGTCACCCTCTTCTGCAAGCAGTACTTCCCACAGACATGGCAGGATCAGAGGAGGCAGGAGTTTCACACTCTTCGCAAGGGGATGATGACTGTGAGCGCGTATCGTACGCATTTTCTGGAGCTGTCACGTTTCGCCGCGACAGCTGTGGCTACTGAGGAGGAGCGCCTGTGGAGGTTCACCGAGGGGCTATGGCCTACTATTCGAGGGTATGTCAAACCCTTGAAGCTGCCGACGTTCTCGAGAGTGGTGGAGGCAGCTATGACATATGAGGAGACCAACCCGGCCGCACGTGACACTGACAACAGGCGGAAGAGGCCCTACCAGGTAGACTACTCATAAGACTGGTGAGAGAGGAGGCACGTGGCACCCGCAGGAGAGCTGTCACATTCTTCAGGGTCATCAGTGGCCTTTGGGGGCCCTCGACAGGGGCCAGTTGCCAGCACTGGACCCCCGCCCAGCCATCAGCAGGTACCTACCAAGGGTGGGAGTTGAGTTCCCCTTTGCTACCAGTGTGGCCAACCGGGCAATATTAGGAGAGAGTGCCCGTCCAGGGCTGGAGGTCAACAGATGCTCCCCGCACCGAGCGTTGGAGGACGAGAAGGAGGCCGTAGCTCCCAGGCGCATGGGGGAGGACAGCAGTCGAGGGGAGGGTACCCGCCAGCGGTTACTCGTCTGACGTAGAGTGTGGCTGCTTCGTCCGCACCGAGTGCTGAGGGGCGTATCAATGCCCTGACACATAGAGGGCCAGAGCTTCAGGTTCAGTGGTGGCAGGTATGGTTACAGTTTCCGGCAGACTTGTTTACACACTTTTTGATTCCAACACCACGCACTAGTTTGTTGCTGCTAGTTTTGCTGTTAGTTTGGGACAGGATTGTGTGTTGTTAGAGGATCCTTTTGTGATCAGAGGCCTAGGTGGTCAGTTGTTTGTAGCTGAGGAGGTTTACACAGGTTGTGAGCCTCCCCGCTGATCTGATTGTGATACCTATAGAGGACTTTGGCATGATTCTGGGGATGGACTGGTTGTTCGCTTATCACGCTTTAGTGGACTGTTTCGAAAGGAAGATTGTCTTCTTCATACCGGAGATGCCTTCTTTCGAGTTTCACGGACAACCGGTGGACAGAGGCTTCAGGTGCATTTCTGCACTTCGGGCTGCGAGACTTTTAGGCCAGGGGTGTAAGGGCTTTCTGGCTTATGTAGTGGTAGAGCCCAGCCCCGTGGCAGACTTTTAGAGTATCCCAGTGGTCAGAGAGTACCCCGACGTGTTTCCAGAGGAGCTGCTAGGACTACCGCCCGAGCGTGAGATCAAGTTCGAGATCTCACTGGTACCGGAGACCAGCCCCATTTCTACAGCACCTTATAGGATGGCACCACTTGAGCTGCGAGAGCTCAAGTCCCAATTGCAGGACTTATTGGAGAAGGGCTTTGTGAGGCCCAGTGCGTCTCCGTGGGGAGCCCCGGTATTATTTGTGAAGAAGGATGGTACCCTACGCCTTTGTGTAGACTATAGACAGCTGAATAGGGTTACCATCAAGAACAGGTATTCGTTGCTGAGGATTGATGATTTATTTGACCAATTGCAAGGTGCCACGGTTTTCTCCAAGATAGACTTGAGGTCTGGCTACCACCAGTTGAGGATCAAGGAGATCGACGTCTCTAAGACAGCTTTCCGCACTCGGTACGAACACTATGAGTTTTTGGTCATGCCATTTGGGTGGACCAATGCCCCTGCTGCTTTCATGGATTTGATAAACTAGGTGTTGAGACCGTATCTGGATCAGTTTGTGGTAGTATTTATCGATGATGTGCTCATCTACTTACGGGATCAGGTGCAACACGGACAACACTTGCGGATGATTTTGGACATGTTGAGATGACGTAGGCTGTATGCCAAGTATAGCAAGTGCGAGTTTTGGTTGAGGCAGGTGACCTTCTTAGGTCATGTGATTTCAGGGGATGGCTTGGCTCTGGACCCAACCAAGGTAGAGGCAGTGCTCAGGTGGGAGAGACCACGTACAGTGACAGAGATCCGTAGTTTCTTGGGATTGGCAGGCTACTACCGGTGGTTTATCAGGGGTTTCTCGTAGATTACACGTCCTATGACACAGTTGACCCAGAAGGGCGTGCCCTTTTCTTGGATAGACGCTTGTGAGGCGTGTTTTCAGGAGTTGAAGGAGAGGCTGACTTCGGCTCCTGTGCTCACCATCCCAGACAGCAGTGGCAGTTTCGTCGTGTACACGGACGCTTCTTTGCAGGGGTTAGGGGGTGTGCTCATACAGCAGGGTCACGTTGTCGCTTACTCTTCGCGGCAACTGAAGCCCCATGAGCATAGCTACCCTACCCATGACCTAGAGCTGGCAACTGTCGTTTTCGCGCTGAAGACATGGAGGCACTACCTGTACGGTGAGACTTTTGAGATATTCACAGATCATAAGAGCCTCAGGTATTTGTTTGTTCAGAAGGAGCTTAACATGAGATAGAGACGTTGGTTAGAGCTCCTGAAGGACTATGACTGCAGCATCTCCTATCATCCGGGGAAGGCCAACGTGGTGGTTGACGCCTTGAGTCAGAAGGCGCCCGCCCACTTGGCCAGTTTACAGGCACAGAGTTGGAGACTCTTGGAGGAGATGGGTAGTTGGCGACCCCTAGAGTTACTGGGGCATTGTGGGGCAGTGACTGTGACACGGCAGACGAGACTAGAGCTGATAGATCGCATCATCATAAGACAGATGACAGACCCGTATCTGCAGTCGTTGCGCAACAGAGTACTATCAGGGGATCCAGGAGACTTCTCCTTTACAGACGAGGTGCTGCGTATGAGGGGACATTTGTGTGTTCCCAGGGATGAGGAGTGGTTGAGAGCTCTTGACTGAGGCACACAGTTCCAGGTTCACCATATATCTCGGGAACATAAAGATGTATCATGATCCGAGACGTGATTTTTGGTGGAGAGGGATGAAGCGGGATGTAGGTGAGTTTGTGCAGCAGTGTTTGGTGTGCCAACAGGTGAAGGCCGAGCATCAGAGGCCTGTAGGGCCGTTGCAGTTACTTCCCGTGCTAGAGTGGAAGTAGGAGAGCATCACCATAGACTTGGTGGTGGGCTTGCACATTACCCAGCGAGGACATGACGTAGTTTAGGTGATTGTAGACAGATTGAAAAAGACGTTTCTTGCCGATCCAAGTCACCTTGGGACCAGCACAGTTGATAGAGAGGTATATTCGCGACGTGGTACATCTGTATGGAGTTCCGCGTGAGATTATATCTGACTGGGATACCCATTTTACGTCCCAGTGTTGGGCTGAGTTTCAGCAGGCTTTGGGGACACAGTTGAGGTTCAGCACGGCGTACCACTCCTAGACGGATGGACAGTCAGAGTGCACGATACAAACACTTGAGGACTTTTTGTGTGCCTGTGAATTGGACTGGAGGGGCTCTTGGGAGGAGCACTTGCCTTTGGCAGAGTTTGCATATAATAACAGTTATCACTCGAGCATCGACATGACACCCTACGAGGCTCTGTACGGACGAAGGTGTACTGCACCCTTGAGTTGGGTTGACGTGGGGACCAAGTGGGAGGTTGGCCCCAGGCTGATTCGGCAGAGTCAGGAGGTGGTTGAGCAAATTCACAGACGACTTCGCACTGTCAGGAGCAGGCAAAAGAGTTACGCCTATCGAAAGCACAGAGAGGTGCAATTTGAGGTTAGGGATCACGTCTTTCTACGCGTTTCCCCCATGAAGGGCCTGCAGTGTTTTGGGGTGAAAAGGAAGCTTGCACCGAGGTTTGTGGGGTCCTTTGAGGTCCTGGAGCGGGTAGGGCCCGTTGCTTACAAGCTTGCCCTTCCTCCCTAGCTTTCTAGTGTGCACGATGTGTTCCACATGTCCAACCTCAGGAAGTAAATCGCCAATCCCAGTCACATTCTAAGCCATGAGAGTGTCGAGGTGGGTGACGACCTGACCTACCCCGAGCGACCTGTACAGATACTAGATAGAGCCGTTCGGAGTTTGAGATGAAAGTAAGTACCCCTAGTGAAGGTCTTGTGGAGGAGCCAGAGGTACGAAGAGGCTACCTGGGAGCTTGAGGCGGCAATGTGAAAGCGGTACCCAGAGCTTTTTGAGGGTATGTCTTTTCGGACTGACTTCAGTCCTCTTTAAGTTTGTTATGTGCTTATTGTTCTTTTTCTACACCCTAGCTAGCTCAACTTTCGGAGATGAAACTTCCTTTGAGTTTGTCATGATGTTAAAACCCGTGCTGTTTGAGCCTTTTAAGACATCTGGTTAGACGTCTAGACACCTTCCCAGACGTCTGGAAATCAAAAAATTTGAGTTCGAGCTCACGTTTGCGCGCGTGCTGCGCACAGACAGTACCCCTCATTTTTCCTTCTCTCTCTTCCCTCCCCTCCAAGCAAACCCTAACCCCAACCTTATATAATCCCCTCCTCCTCTCTCATTCCCCTTACTTCTTAGCCACTAGCCACCTTCCTTCTTCCCTCCAGTGAGAGAGGCAGCACGAGCGAGAGAGCGCACGGGTGGTGTCGAGGAGCGGTGTGAGGAGAGGAGGAGAGCAAACTCGCGAGCTCGCATGGGAGCTCACCGGTGAGCGCACAGTCGGAGCGGCACGTGCACGAGGAGTGCATCGGGGAGGTCCTTTCCGACACTGCTGCAGTCGGAGCTGTAGGTGAGAGGGCACGGCGCGGTCACGCGCGGCGTGAGAGGGCAGAAGCAAGTTCTGGTTCTGGGTTTTTCCCAGAATTAGACATCTGGAGTGACGTCTAGACGATGGAGCTGACGTCTGGAGGAGGTTCCAGACGTCTGGAGTGAGAGTTTCGCGAAGGTACATCCTCTTTGCAGATATGGCCATGCAGGCCGCTCCACCGATCCCTTTTTGCATGCCCATTTTGAGAGATTCGGTGTCTGCATGCAGGATTCGCTTCGGGAAGGTGCAGGACACGCCCTTCCACGCTTTTCAAACGTCTAGGGAGCTTACCAGACGATTGTAGGCACTTCCAGATGTCCGGAGAGGTGGTCGAATGTCTGGAGCTGGGTCCAGACGGTCTAGAAGAGTTCCTGGACGTCTGAGGATTGGTGTAGGGCTTGAAGTATGACACTGGACACTTTTAAGACGTAGAGTTCCATTTATTGGTGCAAGGCTCCTGGAAATAAATGGAATGGATCTGGAAATGTGTTGGGAAGTGTACTGGCCCTTGAGTACGTGGTACCAAGGGGAGCGCATGTTACCTTTTAGTGTAGAAGGGTGCTTGCCGCCTTCGGGTTGAGACCTAGGGTGGGTTTGGCCACCTTGCACCAACTCTGTGGCCCTCGTGTACACTGTACCGGGGAGAGCTACTAGTGTAGGGAGGGAGCTAGTCACCCCATGGGGCCCGGGGTTCAGCTAGCCGCCCTACACCGACTTATTAGGCCCACTGGGCAAACCAGGGTAGTCAGGCTTGGGTGTGTGGACTGTGGAGGGGCGAGACCCCTGTTTGGTTACTGAGAGGGGCTAGACCCCTATTACTGAGAGGGCTAGGCCCTATATTGGTTCTGTACTGTACTTTGGGCGCACCCGCTAACGGAAACGACTGACCGTGTGCCAGTGTGGGGTAGCTACCCGTGCGCTTATCGCGCATACCGTAGTCATCGTTACGTCTGTCCGTAACCTTGGGGTGGTTGACTGGGTGTAGGATCACCATGGGGGACTTTCCCGACCAAGAGAGCATCACGTGTGCCTTCTACTCTTCGAAAAAGACTACAATCAAAATCGTTCCCACGAGGAACATTCGAGATCAAGAAAGACCTAATAAATAAACCAAGTGGTGGAAAAGAATAATTAATTAAAGAAAATAAATGGAAAAATAACAGCTACCTATCCACTTTTACTGCTTTAGTTAGTTGGTAGCAACTCTACTCAGCATTCGCTGACTTTGTGTACTCATAACCCTTTTCAGGTTCAGGTCTTGAGTAGTCAAAGCCTACGACTGCAGAGGGTGCTGGGCCCAGTAGAGCCCAGTAGTTGTAGCTCTTTTATTGTACTCGTTTGTAGTAGTGAGTAGACTCTTGTACCTTTACGTTTTGCACTCTTGTGTTCTGTACTTTATATTCTTGTACCTGGTTTCTTTTCTACTGTTGTGATGGTGATATGTACTGTAGTAGTTTTTACCTCTTTACTGCTGTACCTTTTTACTGTTAGTTGCTTAGCATAGTGAATGTGGTTTACTTTCCTGCTTTTTTGTTACTTCCTCGTTGGATGACTTGGTCTTGAGATCAGTTGAGTCGGTCCGGTCTCGTGTCTTGTAGGAATTCGGGAACCAGATCGTAACATTCTCTCATCACATGCATCATCTTCATTGACAAGGAAATAGGTTCTCTGTGGTAGATTGAACACTCGCGACGTCAAGTTCTCCCAGGTCGCAAACAAGGATGACATTGACATGCACGAGCTCTGGATAGATGGAGGACTTCCTCACCGATAGGATTTGCTTTCTCATCCCTATTTTAGTTTCATTCTGTTGTTTGCTGCATGTATTAGATTTTTGACATTACATTTGATTTCAATATCATTGATGCATGTCTCCTTAATTGCATTCATGTTTGTTTTGATTTACATTTAGGTTATAAATTTATTTTTGTGCTTTTTAATTATCAAAAAAATCCAAAATAATTATTGAGCGTGTGTTTACTAGTTATTTACTTGCTCCCTAAATTTCGTACTTACATTCCTTTTATAAAAAAAAAATTTCAAAAATCATTCTAACATCAAATTTAGGAATCATTGATTGCGTCTATTTTATCTTCATATAAGTTATGTAGTTTTTTACTTTAAGTTTTGTGTAGCTTATGAGTTAGTTCATTTATGTTTCCACCAAATTTCATTGTCAAATTATGCTTACGAAAATTCCTAAAATTTGTGGAGTACATGGGTTTCGATTCTAATTTCTAATTTCAAGCATACTTTGCAGATTTTCTAGGAACAATATAGGTAGGGTTAGGTCATGATTTTTGGAGGGTACTTAGTTAAGGTTGTTAGGAGTTTCACACAATTTGTAGGAATTTTAATAAGCACGAAAAGTGTTTATCTAGGATTTTCCATGGTCAAGTACGCATTCTGGGTTTCTAGTTGGCATTAGTTCATTTGTATCCCGCATTAGTTTAGGTTTTGTACACATCCTAGGTTATAAATCAGTAGTAATTAATTTAGCAATACCCTAGTTACCTTTTTATTCACTCATGGGATTGACCTGTACTTGCCCTTAGTGCCTTAGGTTAAGTTCGGAATTAAATTGTGCTAGGATGACATAGTGAGCAATATTTAACATTGTTGCCAAGGATGATAGCACTATTATCTAAGGTTTTATTAGATTAATTTGTATTGATTTTTATGCACTTTGCATTTGTATATTCATTCATTTAGTGTCTTGCATTGACTTCTCTTGTGATTTTTTAGGTATCTGTTTCAGTGATCGTCAATGGTACGCACCCAAAGGATAGAGGGGCTATCTCAAAGGTGCAAGGAGAGAAGACTAGTTGTAGGATTTGAGAGTTTTAGGATTTTGATATTTTTTTAGACATTGTTTATTAGGGTTTGTGGTGAGAGAATGTTTACTTCACTATTATCTCTTGTAACCAGACTGTGGACTATTTCTCTCTACTCTCTAATTCTCTTTAGTTATTTTAGTTAATTTGATTACTTGCTTGCATTGATAAAAAAGAAAATTTTCTCCTAAAAAAATCATTTTATTTATGAGTTACATATCCATAGGCATTCATTCTAGGTTTCATGTGCCTTTAGGTTTCAATTCTTGTCACTTGCATTTTAATAGAGTGTTGGTGGCAGGTATGCATCTCTATCCTCTTAGTTGCCTATTCATGCATTCTCTGTGATACCTTGCCTTAACTAAAAAGAAAAGATTAATCTCACTTGATTTTATTGAATCTACCTAATAAATGAGAACATTAAAAGGCATTAACATAAGAGTGGAATCTTAAAACACTTCCACAAATTGTTGAAGGCAATGTTTGCATTTTCATTGTCATGTTGCTTGACACTTGTGGTTGTAGCATGATTGTGCAACAATTCACGCCATTAAGTAAGCCATCTTATGCTATTTCCTAGCTTTACGCATTTAGTATTAGATAAATATTCATGCATTTTATAAATATGTGCATGCATGCATTTTAGGAGAGGAAGATAGAGAGAGATTGAATCCTCATTCCCTTCACGTAATACCACCTAACGCTACTCTACACCACTTGCATTAATTCCCTAATAACCTAAGTGTCTACCTGCAAAAAGCCCAAAACTATCCCACTCCTAACAAAATTCTCTTGTCATCACCCTCCACCCCCCTCATCTATATAACCACCCCTCCCCACCTATTTCAGACAGTCAGCTCCACCCTTACTACCACACCCACAGCAGCACACACACAACCTCCCTCACAGTCGCACCTCCATCCTCCAACCGGCCACACTATCTTCTCCCTTCTCCCCTCTCTCCCTCTCTTCTTCTCCCATTCACATCTCCCTCTCACTAGTTGAGAGGGCACACTGTGGCACAAGGAGCAAGGTTCCACCACCGTCTAGCTCCTTTGAGCAGGTAGACGTGGTGCATTCCTTTTGGTTTTGTTTTGCACTGTAGCACATCTATTGGAGGTCATTTTTCTTACTTTCCACTGAATAGCTTCTCACTTATCCAGTGGAAAAGCCCATGCATGTGGCCATCCATGGGCCACCAGCTGCTTCACGCCCTTACCTGCACCCTCTCTCTCTCCTTTCCATCAACTAACTGAGAAACCTAGCCGGTGGATTCTTGAGTTAGCCAGTGGCTTTTTGCCCCTGAGCACACTCATGTCTTGTCCACCGACTGACTCACGTGTTCACCAGCTAAGTCTCTCACTTAGAGACTTAGCTGGTGACACTCCACTCACGCACCAACCTTGCCCCTCCTAGCTAGTTCCCTCTCTAACCACACACCCCGTACCATGCTCGCATTCACTCAGTGCTCACACCTCTCCTCACACACATATCACGCGTGCACTCACACACAAAACCACACACTTTCACACACCTACCCACTTATCTATATAGATATACACACCTACATATACATTTATACATACACCCACACACATAAACATTTATATATATACGCACACACACATACATATATATACATAAATACATATACATTTATATTTAGGTATTCATCCACACATTTCCTCATTCGCACATCCACCCATAATCCTATTCACAATACCACACATTTTCATTTTTGTGCATTATATTGTGAGTATACACACTAGTTGCAAATATAGTCCCAATATTCACGCACATCAAAGCATTCCACAGACACTCCCACGTGTTTGTTCTACACCCGCACGTGGCACGTAGCAATGGTTAATCGTGTCTCTTTAGACGATGGTTAACCTAGCATGGTGCTACATTTCATTGAATCTTTAATTCAATTCCCCCCTTATTATATACTATATTAGTATACACACACACACACATATATATATATATATAAGCTAAGTACTTTCCTTCATTTCCTTTTCACATTTCATTTCCTTCATTTTATTAATGTCTTTTATTTTGTTGATTAAGAAAAGACCAAAAAAAGTATAAAGTAAAAAAGATAACTCTTGTCTTTGTAGGTGTACACAATCTCATGTGTAGAGAAATTAGTTTTGAACTTGATTTTGGCAAATCGCTAAAGACCATTTTTGAGGTGTACCTCAAGAACAAGACTATCCCAAAAAAATCTTAAACTAAGAAAAATAAAAAAATATAATAAGCAAAAGGAGTTGATGCATTTCTAGGAATTGTGTGGAAATTGACTAATCCAAACCCACCTCCCTAAGTTCGACCCTGGGTCTAAAACTAACAAGATTAAAATATGATTTAGTTCAGATAAATAAATTTTGATAAACCGATGTAGAATCACCTGTAGATAATTGCCTCCACTATATACATTTTGACATTAATTTCACCTAATTAAAAAACCCTACTCGCATTTCATCATGGCACATGCACTCATATAAGGCCACTAAGGCCATTGCATATCAAGACAGAGTTGGTTGAAGAACAATAAATTTGTCTCACCCGTACTTCAATCTAAAGGTGAGTGGGTTCGATGTAAGAGTTCCTTAATTCTTGATACCCCTAGAGCTTTTCTAGGCATATCATAGGTCACATAGGATTATGTAACTATTTTGCTAACTATTTGGTCACAATCATATAAAAAGAAAAAAAATCAAAAATCAAAAAATCTAAAAAATAAACTGATCTTTTGTGTGCTGATTGTGTTGGTGTATGCTTGGTCACTATTCTCAAAATCCTATGCTCGAACCCTTTGATCCTGAACTGGTGCGGACTTTACGAGAGAGGGTTAAAGCTACATCTGTGGCTAACCAAGGTGAAGATCGTGTAGTTGAGCAACAACGAGCCTTAAGGAATCACTTTATGCCCAATGATTATAGCCCTGGCAACTATGTGCACCAACCGGAAGTAAATGTCCATGCCTACAAAGGTCGACCCTAGTACCATTTCCCACCAAGCAAACTTCCATGGACTTAATAAGGAGGACCTATTTAAGCATATTGATGAATATACAACAATCAAGGTACAAGGATTCACAGGTGATGCCTTAAGGAGAACTTTGTTCCCATTCACACTCAAAGATAAGCCTAAGCACAAGTTCTTCACAATTAATATGGACATTAGAATGTGGGCATTATTGAAGGTCGAATTCCTAAAGAAGTTCTACCCCATGAGTAGGACTAATCACTATAGGCACTCAATACAAACCTTTGCTCAAGAAGAAAGGGAATGGCTATACGAGGCCTAAGAACGCTTTAGGGATATTCTTAGAAAAAGCCCTCATCATCAGATCCTTAGGTGGAAACTAATTGAAAGTTTTTATAATGGACTAACTGATAAGTACCATCAAAAGGTGGACTCTGCAAGTAGTGGTACATTCTTCACTAAATTTGAGGATCAAGAATAGGAATTGTTTGAAACTCTAAGTGAAAATTCCATGCATCTTGCCTTACAAAACTCTAGAGCCACACCCCAACTTTTGAAAAAGGGAAGCTTTTGAGGTGGGTGTCACAGACACATTGACTCAACAAATGGAGCTCCTCAATCAGAAATTCAACAAACTATTATCTAAGAGTTCTCAACAAGCCTTTACGACTAACACCACTTTAGTAGCTTGTTGTCTTCACTTTAGTACCGCACATACATATATTGATTGTCACCTGGCCTCACAATTCCTTTAGTTTGTGCAAATGAATGCTACACAAGGGTATGCCAATCTAGGAAAAAATCCTTACTCGAATACTTATAATCTTGATTGGTGTAACAACCCAAATTTCTCATTGAGGAACACAAACCCAAAGACCTTCTTCCAACAAACTCAACAGCCTTCCCTTCCTTATACTAGTACATAGACTATCCCTAGAGATTGGAAATCTGACATGGCCAATTTGATGAAGGCGATTAGGTTTATGGCCTCTACCCAGGTATGTTCAAAGAAATGAAATATTTGAAGGCAGAACACATGTCTGAAAGATTCACCCTTAAGTCTCACACCCAATTGATTAGCAAGTTTGAATCACATATTGGACAATTGGCTAATCAATTGAATAGAAGAGTGGAGGGGCAATTGTCGAGCCATCCTAAAGTTAACCAAAATGGAAAGGGATTAGCCTTCCATGAACACTCCCAACCCATCACAGTTTTGAGAAGCGGAAAAGTTATAGAGAAACCTAACCCACCAAGAGATACAACCTAACCACAAGACCAAGACACACCTAGCCCAGACATAACTAAAGATGGAAAGAAGATTGAGATGACCATTCCCACACCTCCCATCTAGGATCAGCCTCCTCTACCATGTATTTCTTTAGCCCCTTTCCCTTCTCGCATAAGGGAACAGATGGCCATGAAGGGCTATAGTTCTAAGGCCACCAAGGTAGATGGGATGCTTGAATGGTTTAAGCAAGTGCTTATTAACTTGCCACTACTCGATACTATCAAGCAAATCCCATCTTATGCAAAGTTTTTTAAGGATTTATGCACATTAAAGAGAAAATCAAGAATAAAAGTTCTTACCATGGTGTGTTTGAGTAAAGAGGCTAGTGTAGTGATATCAGTGTTGTGACCTCTATTTTTATGAAGCAAAATTACGTTTTATTGTGGACTAATCATTTGGGTTCATAGTTGTGGATATTCGATCTTTCTATCATGGAATAAGATGAAGAACATTTGGCTGAGTCTATTGTAATATTTTACATTTATTGAGTCTAGAATTTATGTAAAGAACCTTAAATACTTCGCTTACATTTTTCCTAATTGAATCGAATATTTACAACTTAAATTAATCATTAGTTGATCAACCAAAAAGTAGTATTGATTGACCAATTCAGTTGTTCAATCAAATAGAATAAATTGATTTACCAAAATATCTATATAGGGCATCTCTGTATTCTACAATTAGTTCGACCAAATAAAAATTAGTTCGACCAAATAAAATACTGATCGACCAATCATTAATCAACCACTATACTTTATTAATTGATCAAAGGTAAAATTTATCAACCAATTCTTTATTATTAATAGATTAAATATATTCAAATTATTTCCTGATTTGGTTGATTTTCAACTATATATAGGATCCTTTGGTAGCCTTTTTCATACACAATGTCCAAAGCATTCCTCAAGAGAAAAAGAGGTTCTATTTCTTGTTTCATGCTTTCATATTCATTCGCCTATGCTATTCAAAACATGACACTCTGCACTTCTATAGAAAAAACTCAGCTTGCTTACTTAAAATTATTTGAGGTTCCATAGGTTAACATTTGTATCTTTTTTATTTTTGTTTTGATTGGGACCAAAGTTTTTGGGATTCCTGAAGTATTATTTGTCTTCCCTTAGTAAAAAGAAGAGTGTTGTAAGAGGTCATGCTACCCTTGTTCGAGTGATGTGGGTGGTAGATTGACTAGCCTTGCCTAGTTGACAAAATTATAAGCTGAGAGGTGATCGCTAAAAGGTGTGATTTATAAAAATCGTGAATTAGGTCATTGCAACATGCAATTTGGATTGCTTTTAAGTTTATAAACTCTGAGTACTTGGAAAAGTATTTGGGTCATCCCAAGAGAGGTAGGAATGCTTTAAACAAAATCTCACTTGAATCTTGGAAATTAACTTCCCTTTTTTTTTGGTGTTTTGAAGAATTAGCACGAGCTTTTGGGTTGGTAGAATTAGCTTCAATTCTGGACTTGGAAGTGCACCTAGAGCTGGGCCACTTCACTTGGGCATGGAAGCGAAGATGAACAAGGTCGGAGAAGAGCGACTGAGGCCGGAGAAGATAGCGGCAGCGGTGGTCATCTGGTGAGGCACCTGAAATACAAAATACGGGTGCTAAGCCCCAATTAGAACACTCAATAGCTTCGCCATGGGAAGGCAAACTCAGCAGTGGTAGGTGGAAGGTGTATGGTGGTCAGTGGATGACTGTCGGTGACGGAGAAGGAGCTGCGGAGGTGGGTTGGCTGGTGGAGTGATGGAGAGGGTGAACACCCTAATTGATAGAGGGCTTTTATTGTGGAGGTCGAGGAGGAGCTAATGGAGTTGGCAGCGATGAGTTTTGTGTGGTGGAGCGAGCTGGAGGCTACGCCGGAGCATCGCCGAAGGCAGGGAAGATGATGGCGTGGTGGGTGGTGTAGTGGTCGTGCGTGTGTTATGAGCATGGAAAAAGGGAATAGAGGGAGAGAGGAATGTATAGAAGGACTTATGGGGGAAGTAGGAGGATGGAGGGTACCGACATTGACGAGCTGGAGTTGAAGAAGATGAGGAGACCTAGCGATGTGGCTGTAACGACGAAGAGGCAGGAAGCAATCCTTCTTTGGCTGGAGAGATGCAGAAGAGGCAGCAGAAGGTAGAGGGTCGTCCAATTTGATTGTTGGACGGCCTGACGAGGAGGAAGGAGGTCACCAAAGTAAGGTGCAGAGGTGGCCGGAGGAGGAAGTGGGCTTTTCTGAGGCCAAAACTTGCTACGGAGGTGAGGTTGTCCATGAGGGTCTTTTATAGGCCATTGGGTGAGTCTCCAAGCTTGGAAATAAGCTTGGAGAGCTCAGATTTTGTGGTATAGGTTTAAGAGTTTTCAAGAATTTGCATGAGCTTTTGGACAAGAATTAGAGGTCAAGATGCGATTCAAAATGAAGAGGATCTCCTCAGGAGTCTCCCTTCCAAATTTGGAAGAGATTGACAAGAAATTAGGGAGGAATCATTGATTGAAGCTCGGCCTCTTTGGGCTCACACCTACCATGGTGGCAGGGACCCAACTGCAAAGAATGAAGATAAACCTAGGGGCATTTCATAAAGTTTTCAAAACCTGAGGGGCTATAAGAGAGAAAACAAGTCTAAGAGGACCAAAATGCAAACTAGGTTGAGATAGACTCTGATTGGGCCCATTTTGGTACAAATGTAATTTGAACATAAGGAATCTAATGGTGAAGTTGGATTTTGGTTTTGACCAAGTTTGACTGGGAAATTTGCATAGAAACCTAAATTAAGACAACTGTCCGTCTAAGACCCTATTTTAAGTCAAAATCAGTTCCAATGGTCAAATCAAAGGTATCAAACCTTATAAAATATTTTTCTATGATTTTTAGAAGGTTTAGGTAAATTTTATCTTGACCAGAACCTCAGTTAAATAAGTAAGTCTATTTTTAGGATTTCAGATATCCTTTAATTCTCAAAACATGTGAAAACTCATTTCTTTTTGCATAGACCCTCTTTTTAGACATTTATGATCATTTGACCTTCAATTAGCCCTTAGAATATCCCATGGTTATTCTATAGTTGTGAAATGTTGTTAAAATTGTAGAAATAACCCTGGTTTCTTATCTTCTCAAAATAGAACATTATGCTTATATGACCCTCTGATGGTTATATAGGAGCTTTTATCAACTTTATCAGACCAAATTGAGCTAGTTTTGGCTAGTGATGGTGTTCCCATCAAATGGGGTTGAAAACTCACAAGTGAAAGGAATTCCTACTTGTAATCTCCAACCAAAATTAAACACTAAACTACTATGCAAAATATAAAGAAAATGTAGAAGAAGGCTTATGAAGAAGATAGTGATGATGCTGTAGAGTTTCCGCTCCAACTCAGGTTGCCCCTATGTTGAAGGAAGCTTGCTCCTAGCACCTGGCTCTCCTTTCTTTTGGCAAACCCTAGATGGGTGTGCCTAGCTCCTCCTAGAGTGGAAGATTTCCACTCCAAGAACTCCTCCTTGGGTAGGCGTGCACCACCCTCAGTATCTCCTCCTCTGAATGTCTTCCTTGCCTGGGCATCCTCCTTGGTTTGGTGGCGACACAAGGAAGAAGAAGAAGAAGTTGAAGCCACTAAGCAGACAGGGTATCTCCTTGATCTTCTTCCCCCTCTCCTTCCCTTCTTGGACGTTGGATATGGGTGGAATATGGGTAGAGAAAATGTAATCAAGGATGGGTCTTTTTGGTGGTAGGTTAGGTCTTTTTATAGGAGTGGTAGGGAGATAGGTGTGGTTAATCGATGGAGGGCTAAGATGGACTTATGAGGGTGGTTAGAAGATCCTAGGGTTGAGGCGAATTGGCACCAAAATGGAGGGGTGTTGGTGGTTGGCACCAACTCTAGATGGGGGCTAGGGTTAAGGATGGGTTAGGTGTGTTGTATGGATAGGATTAGGTTATATGGTGGTAGTTATGAGATGGATGGTGGATATGTGTTGGAGCCACATAGAGAGTTGTGAGTAGGTGTGGTTAAGGGTTAGGTTAGAGTTGTTGGTGCCAACTCATGCTGGGGACTAGGGTTAAGAGTTGGTGTGGAATGTTGGAGGGTTAGGATGAGATTATAAGGTGGTGGCTATATGGTGGAGGGTTGAGGTTAATTGGTGCCACATGAAAGGGTGTAGGGTAAGTGTGTTTGGGTTAAGTTGGCGCCAACTTTGGTGCGGTTAAGGGGCTTATCTTTGGCACCAACATATGGATGGAGGAGATGGATTATGGTGGTGTTTGGATGGTTGTGATTGAAGGTAGAGTTGGCGCTTTTTGAAGGGTTGTGGGTAGGTGGTTTTGGTGCCAGCTTAGGTGGTGGTTAAGGGTAGTTATGGTGGTGGAAGGGTGTGTTAAAGTTGGCACCAAAGGGGGGCTTCTAGAATGGGGCTAGGTGGATGGTGGAGATGGGTTCAAAGGAGATGGATGGTGGTGATATGAAGGGGTTTTGGAGGGAAAGTTGGCGCCACTTTTGTGTTGGTTGTTGAAACACTGGCTTCGAGAGATAACCGGGTTTTATTGTTATAGCGTTGTAGTATAGCCAGTTATTGCCATCACTTCAAATAAAATTTTTTTACTCGGAAAATAAAAGAGTTCCCGAGGTCGAACTCAGGGAGCAAGTTGTATTCTAGGGGTACAAGTTTCTTTTACAAAAATAAAGAAAGAGAGAGAAAGAATTTGTTGTCTTTTCTTCTTTTCTCTTTGCTTCTCCTCGTCTCAGATCTTCTGTTATCTTCTTCTTCTTTATCTGCAGTGGTGATGTTCTTCTTCTTCTTTCAGCTGTTCCTGCTCTTCCTTTTTCTTCTGCAGAGCGGTCCTGTTCTTTTTCTTTTCCTTTCTTTCTTCTTTTGCTTTCTTCAGATCTTCTTCTCGTGCTCTTCTTCTTTCAGTTCTTCCCTTGTTCTTTTGTGTTCTCCTCTGCCTCGCCTTCTTCTGTTGTTCTTCAGATCTCCTTCTTTCTTCTTTTCTTTTTCCTGTCAGGACGTCGTCTCTCCTTCTTTCTTCTTTTCCCTTCAGGACGTCGTCTGATTTTCCAATCAGACGACTTAAACCGCTTGTTGCTACAGTGTCTCCCTCAGCTTCCTTCTTCTTCCGCGGTCCTTCTTCTTCACCTGTGCCTGCACACTTCAGAGTTTACGTCAGAGGGAAAAACCTACTCTACCCCCCCGCCCCTCCGTCTCTCTCTCACAGAAACCGCTCATAGGATAGCTCTCCCAGAGCTGCCGGGTAGCCGGGTACGGGTAGCACCCAGGTCCAGGCCCACCGGCGTGCGTGGTGGGCGAGGAGTGCAGGTCAGTCTAAGTCGGGTCGGGTCAGGTTCGCGGGGCGTGAGCGCGGACGAGACCGGGTAACCAGGCGGGTGAAGGGGACCTCACCCCGTGTGCTGAGGCAGTAAGCCTCCAGCACTTTTTCGCTTTATACCGCTGCGCCTCTTCAGAGTTTTCCGAGGTGGGACTAAATGTCCCACCCCAATTGAGCGCCCGCAGCGGAGAAAGCAGCGGGCGATCGCGGCTTCACGCGAGGACTTCGCCCCAGCTGCGAGCCTGATGCTTTGTCGAAATGCCTCGCAAGGCCTGGGAGTCGAATCTGGGCGTGGCGCGCCTGCAGCTGCAGGCGGAAGCAGCTCCTTCTGCACGGCAATGGCGGCGGAGGTCGGGTGACCTGTTCACAGCAAAACGGCCTCTCGGCCTAATCAGAAGGTGCCGGGAGCTTCGCCAGAGTGCGGCGAAGCTCGTGTGGGTGGTGGCGAGGCGTGGGGCGGCGTGCAAGGGCTACCCTAGGTCGGACTGTGGGTCGGAGGATGGGTTTGTTCGGTGGGGTTGCAGAGGGTGATGTGGGGGAAGTGGAAGGGCGGGGGTTGATCAGGGTGAGGAGGCGGAGGTTCTGCGGTGGTCGGCGAGCCGTGTGGGTTGCTGGGGTGATGGGAGCGGCTCGCCGGAGTTTGGCTGGAGACGAAGGGGGTGACGGTGGACAGGAGCGGTCGAGGGTTTAATCAAATAAAAGACAGTGAGGAAAAGAAAGAGGGGGAGATGGGGAGGAGTTATGACCTAGCTACGGAGACGAAAGGGGCCGGAGCAGGGCGACAGTCGTATCGACTGTCGCCGGAGAAGAAGATGCCCAGGGGAAGGGGCGGCGGCGAGCAGAGAGTCGGAGAGGCGCCAGCTGGGTGCGGCGTGGCGCGGGAAGAGCAGGGGAAGAAGTCTCTGCTGCTCGTATTGCGGCAGAGCGAAGAGGAGGAGGAGGAGGAACCGCCGGAGCTGGTGGGCGTCTGCCGGAGTGAGAGGAGAGGAAAGTTGGGGGTTTTCTCCGTCAGATCCCAGCTGGGAAGAACGGTGGAGCGACGGGGGTATTTATAGGGACCGAATCAGGGAGGAAGGCGGAGGGAGACGACGTGTCTCCCTCGCCGGAGGACGTTGGAGATGGAAACCCATACCGTCCGTGCGTTCGCACGGCCGGTATGGTGGGTTACAGCGACCAGGGGGTGTCCCTGTGACGGCTGACGACGTAGGGCACCCCCGGTTTACTTGCCAGGCTCTCCCCCTCACCCTGCGCGGCGCCATGCTCCGCGCAAGGTCGCCGGAGCATGGTGCTGGCAGGTTTTGCAAGGGGGACCTGAACGCAAAGAACGAAGGAGAGTTAGGGGCCAAAATGCGAGGGTTCAAAAGTTGAGGGCCAAAAAGTAAATATATGAGGACCAAAGTGTAAAGTTGGTCAAGGAGGTTTCTTCTTAGGTTCAAGTTTTTATACATGACTAATTAGGACCTAAGGAATCTGATGGTGAATTTCATTTCTATATTAAACCTTGTTTGACCGGTCAATTTATGCGAAAACCCAAATTAAGTTATTAATTGGGCATGGTTCTCAATGTAGGTCAAAATGGGTTCTGAAGGCCAAATTGAAGGTTCTAAACCCTAGAGATTATTTTTCTATGAATTTTAGAGGGTTTATTCTATTTTTACTTTGCCTCGAACCTCGTGAATTGAAGTGGGTTGTTTTAGGGTTACAGATTATCATTTAGTTTCTTGGAATTGCTGTAGCCCTTGCTAGATCATCTCATCCCACTTTTATTCTTATTAAGTTGCTTTGACCTATGTTTGGGCCCTGAATTACCCTGTATGCAGATTATACTGGTAAAATTGCATTTTTACCCCTTATGACTTGTTTTCTCCTTAAACTCAGAATTCTCTGAGTTAAGCCTTTCCTTGAGTTATGTAGGAGCTTTTATCCTTTGTATTAGGTCAAAATGAGCTAGTTATGGCCCATGATGAGGTTCTCATCAGTTGTTTTATTGGGTCGAATCCTGGTTTGATCTTTTATTGAGGTTCCATAGATATATTTATTGTTATTCAACTTTGTTGTCTTTGATTAACGGATTCCAAGGTGTTAGAAAGATTCATGTTTTTTGTTGTTGTTCTTCTCTTTAGGATAAAAAGAGAAGTGGTTGTAAAGAGGTCGTGCCACCCTCGTTCAAGTGGTACTATAGTGGATTGACTAATCTTGACTAGTCAGAAAAATCCTAAGTCGAGAGATTTAGGTAGTGGTTTTCACCCGGTTTGGGTTTTCACTCTAAATCTAAGTGTAATTTGTGCTTTACTTTTGCTGTGAATTTATTTTTATAATTTATTGCTTCAAGAAGTGATACTATTCACCCCTCTCCTCTAGTATTCGCTCGTTCCACAAGTGAAACTCTCATTTGGTATCAGAGCCTTATTGTCTAGAAGATGTCAAAGTCATCTGTTGACAACTATGCTAAGGGGAAATCAGCTATTTGACCTCTTCTCTTTGACGGAACGAACTATGGATATTGGAAGACTAGGATGTAGATCTTCCTAGAATCTATGATTTCAAGGTATGGGATGTCATTGCCTCCAAGTACACACATCCTAGAATAAAGGAAGGAGTGGTGGTGACACTAGATCAAAAGAAGATGGCAAGCTAAAGCCATGAATGCAATCTTCTGTGGGCTTGCAAGAGAGGAATTCAACTGCATTTCTACCTGCAAGACTGTCTACAAGATCTTGAGCATCCTCGAAGTCACCCACGAGGGGACATCCAAAGTAAAAGAAACTAGGGTAAATTCACTAACACAGAATTATGAGCTTTTCAAGATGAAGGGAGAATCAATTAAGGAGATGTTCACAAGATTCATGGACATCATAAACTCTCTAAGAAATCTAGATCAGGAGATCAAGAATGAAGCCTTGGTGAGAAAGATTCTTCGATCACTCACAATGATTGGGAGACCAAGACTACCGCCTTACAGGAGTCGAAAGATCTATCTACCCTAAAACTAGACGATCTTATCGGAAGCCTTGTGGCCTATGAAGTTCAACTCCAACACATGAAGGAGCATGAAGGTGAAGGAATCAAGAAGAAAACTGTGGCTCTTTAACCCAATCAACAAACAGAAGATTTCTCGAGTGAATACGAAGAGGAAGATATAGCCCTCCTTTCAAGAAAATTTAGAAAGTTCCTCAAGAACAAAAGAAGCTGGAGAAAGAAGAAGTAAAAGCTGAAGCAATTATCTGCTAAAACTACAAGAGAAAAGGACACATCAAGAAGGATTGTCTAGTTCTCAAAAAGGAGTCAGAAAAGAAGTTTCCCAGAAGAGAAGGAAGGAAAAAGGCATTTGTAGCAACTTGGGATGAATCAGACTCCAGTTTAGAAGAAGAAGAAGCCTCTAGAGAAGAAGCTCTCCTAGGATTAATGGCACTAGAAGACGAGGTAACCTCTTTTTCACAAGATGAACTATTAGAAGCATTTTTTGAAATGCATGGCATAGCTAAGTCACTAAAACTAGGAAATAAAAACCTAGTAAAAACATTAGGGGAAGAAAAAGCACAAAAAGATATGCTTTCTCAACAAAATAAAGAGTTATCTGAAGAGATCACCTCATTAATATCACACGTAGATAATTTAAAGATGGATATAGATAAATTAAAAGAAAATTCTACGATTCTCTTAAATGATCTAGCTAAGTTTACTAAAGGAAGTAGAAACTTGCATAAACTATTAGGAACACAAACCTAGAGTACCACAAAATTTGGGTTATGATACATACCTAAAAATGACCATGAAGCCTCTAGTTCTAGCCAAAACAAAAAGAAAGGCAACTTGCCTATACAGGCAACCTCTAACCACCGTGGACCTAGAAAAAAATGGGTACCAAAAATATTATTGCAATCCTATTTTGTAGGTCAAGTAGATTATAAGTGGACATATCAACAAATCAATGGAAAATTAAAGCCACTCTATAGATCAGCCAAACTAGGACCTCACAAATGCAAACGAATGACAGGAACGAGAAGAAAAGAGATGAATCATGGGCAGTGGATGTTCAAAGCACATGACCGGGGAGGAAGACCTATTTCTGCAACTTCACCATCAGGATGGTGGTACCGTCACGTTTGGGAACAACCACAAAGGTCATATTTTTGGTATTGGCCAAATTGGTAACTCTTCTATCTCTTTTGATAATGTACATTTAGTGGATTAAAACATAACCTTTTAAGTGTTAGCCAAATATGTGATAAAGGATACAAAATCACTTTCACTTCAAATGGTTTTAAAATACAAGATAAAGAAACAAAACAAACACTTCTCAAAGGAAATCGACATAAAGATATCTACACTGTTAACTTCAACAAATGCGACAATCTTAAATGTCTTGTTGTATATGATGAAGAAGCAACACTTTGGCATAGACGACTAGGTCATTTCCACATGAGAAACATTAATAAACTATGAAACATGAACTTGTTAGAGGTTTGCCAAATATAAACATCAAGAAAAGCAAAGCCTGTGATTCTTGTGAAGTTTGTAAACAAACTAAAAATCCCTTCAAACCAAAAAGGATGGTTAGCATTTCACAACCTCTTGAGCTACTTCACTTAGACTTGTTCGGACCAACTAAGTCCAAAAGCCTAAGTGGGTGCAGATATTGTCTAGTTATAATTGATGACTTTTTTACATTTACTTGGGTATCTTTCCTAAAATGTAAGGACTTAACCTTTGAGGCCTTTAGCAAATTAGTTAGAAGACTACAAAATGAAAAAGGTTCTGAAATAATTAGGATTAGGAGTGATCATGACGGAGAATTTGAGAATGAATCCTTTACCAATTTCTATGATCAATATGGGATAAAACATGAATTTGCTTTCCCCAGAGCCGCACCTCAGAATGATGTAGTAGAAAGGAAAAATAGAACCCTACAAGAGTGCGCCCACACAATGCTATGCGAGTCAAAGCTGCCTCGATATTTTTGAGTAGAGGCTGCAAATAATGCTTGCTATATCTAAAACAGATCACTAATTAGACCTATCCTAAACAAAACATCTTTTGAACTCTATCATGGAAGAACACCTAGAATTTCCTATTTTAAGATATTTGGTTGTCAATGTTTTATACTCAATACTAAGGACAATATTGATAAGTTTGATGCTAAAATTTTAGAAGGAATATTCCTAGGTTACTCAACTAGAAGTAAAGCCTATGGAGTCTTTAGTAAGAAGAATTCAGTTGTTAAGGAAACTATGCATGTATCATTTGATAAATCTTTAGCTCAACCTAAATCTTCAGTAAAAAATGATGATGATGAACCAATAGATGACCCATCAAACATTCTAGAAGAAAATATTTTTGATGAACTTCCTAGAAATATTTCTTATGTAAAAGATCATCCAAATGAGTTGGTGATAGGTGAATTGTCTAAAGGAGCTCAAACTAGATCATCTTTTAATAGTTTAGCTTTCACTGCATTTGTTTCACAATTAGAACACAAAAATGTGAAGGAAGCCTTTTCTGACAGTTACTGGATCATTGTAATGGAAGATGAATTGAATTAATTGAAGAGAGATAATGTATAGGAACTTGTTCCAAAGCTTGACTCTCAAACCATTATAGGAACCAAGTGGGTCTTTAGGAACAACTTAATGAATTAGGAGTAGTTAGAAATAAAGCTAGACTTGTGGCCCAAGGGTATAATCAAGAAGGATTGATTTTGATGAAGCATATGCTCCTGTAGCTTGCCTAGAATCCATTAGGATGCTACTAGCCTTTACCGCCCATATGAAATTCAAACTTTTTCAAATGGATGTCAAAAGTGCCTTCCTAAACGGATTCATCAAAGAGGAAGTCTATGTTAAACAACCTTCAGGTTTTGAAGATGTTAAATATATAGACTATGTTTATAAACTAAACAAAGCTTTATATGGTCTTGAACAAGCTCCACGAGCTTGGTACGACAGATTAAAATCCTACCTAATTGAAAATGAGTTTAAAATTGGTAAATAGATCCAACTTTATTTACTAAAAGAAAAGAAGATAATCTCTTAATAATACAAATATGTGTTGATGACATTATTTTTGGTGCTACTAATGATCTGTTATGCGAAGAATTTGCGAAGGTAATGCATGATCAGTTTGAAATGAGCATGATGAGAGAACTCCAGTTCTTTCTTAGACTTCAAATTGACCAGTTGTCCTCTGGAATCTTCATATCTCAAACCAAATACACAATGGAGATCTTGAAGAAATTCTTGATGGACAAAGTAAAGGGTAAAGACATGCCAATGGCAACATCTACTCAATTAAAAACTAATGAAACAGGTAAATCTGTAGATCAGAAATTATACAGAAGTATGATAGGATCATTGTTATACTTGACTGCAAGTAGACCTAATATTCTCTTTTGTACTTGTTTGTGTACTTGCTTTCAAGTAAATCATAAAGAAATACATTTAAATGTTGTTAAAAGAATACTTAGATATTTAAACAACACACAAGACCTAGAACTTTTCTATCCGAAGTCAGACACATTGGAATTATATTCCTTTCGTGATGTTGATTATGCGGGTAGCTTTACAGATAGAAAGAGTACTAGTGGAACTTGTCAATTTCTAGGAAATTCCCTAGTCTCTTGGTTCTCTATAAAACAAAATACTATTTCCCTCTCCACAACAGAAGTAGAATATGTAGCTGCATCTTTAGCTTATTCACAACTGTTGTGGATGAAACAAACCTTACAAGATTTTGGCCTTTCCTACAAAAACAATAAAATACTGTGTGACAACACTAGTGCAATTAACTTATCTAAGAATCCAGTACAACATTCTAGGACCAAACATATTAATGTGAGACATCACTTTGTTAGAGACTGTTTTAAAAGGAGAGATTAACCTAGAATTTGTTAAAATAGAACATCAATTAGCTGTTATATTCACAAAACTATTGCCAAAAGAAAGATTCAACAAAATTTGTCATTCACTAGGATTATCAAGACTAAAAGAACTTAATTAACATACTTGATTGATCTATTTTGTTCACCATTGATTGATCAATTTATTAAATTGATTGACCAAAATTTTTTGATAGATCAAAATCATTGATTGAACGACCAAATTCTTGGGTAGGAAATTTCCCTCCAAAAATTTGAGTTTTGATTGATCAACCTAGTTTTTCGATCGACCAATCCGGTTGGGTAGGAATTTTCCCTCCAATCGTTCAAACCCTGATCGACCAATTAACGTACTTGATAGATCATTTTGAGTTTTAACTGACCAAAAACAAGTTTTGATCAACCAAAACTGGGCATTTCCATTTTCAAGATTGAGATCTTTTCACCTCGAATCTCACTCCAAATCAATCCAAACGACTTCATTAACCGTGATTAGCTTCCTAAAATGCTCTTACTTATTTTACTAATCATGTGTTCTATAAAAACACTTGTTTTACCTTGAAACCTTTTTTTTTTTACTACCCTACCCCACATACTCGACCCCACATACTCTCCAACACAAGAACAACACACCCATCTGACCCCACCCCTCCTCCGACGACGACTTTGACCAACCAATTCACCATCTCCAACCAACACCACAACGATGCTACGCCTTCATCACGCATCCTCCGTGTACTCACAACCCTCCGGCCACTCTCCTCCTTTGATCAATCAATCCTTGATCGATCTCAGAACATTCTAAAACTTAGTGAAATCCGTCCCTTGTTGGATTTTTACTTAAGTGTTAGATGTGCTATATTGTTATCTAATGATTTCTTGGTTCTTGTTTTGATTACTTGTGAAATCGAGTAGTATAAGTGAGCATAACATCCATTTTACTCTTGTTTTTGTCTAGTCTGACTACTTTTGGTCGAGCAAATTTCTTGGTTGATCGACCAAAAGTTGATTTTTTCAGAACTTCAGTCGGGTCATTTTTGATCGACCAATGTGTTTTGCGAATTCTAAATGGCTTCGAAACGTGCACGTACCTCCTCTTCATCTCATCGTGATGACACTTTTGATCGTTTCTTCATCATTGAGGTCGCACGTGACCGTTTTTCTTTATTCGCAAAATTTTCACCGCATGTTGGTAGATTTATCGACTTTACTTACTTTGACTCTATATTCCATGGGATTTGCGAAAAAATTGCTTACCACCAGAAATTACGCCTTTTCAGCGGAACTTTTACGCGGGTTCCACGAACAGTCGCATACTCGATGTTGACCCCATGGCCTGTCACCTATTCTATGCCAATCTAAAAAATATAGGTTGGGGTTTCAACATCGAGTTGACCTCGAATGTCTATGGCATAGAGGTTCTAGTCAATATAGATGTTCTTTCTGAGATTCTTGGATGTCCATTGATTGCGCAGCAATCATAGGTCTTAATTGACATAGATTAGGCTAGAACTTAGCATAAGTTAGGGTAATTCATGCATGCATAAGAATTATCTGTATCATTACTGCTTTACTTTAGCTTTGCATAAAATAATGTTATAATGTGTTGATTAAGTGCATTATGTCGATTGTAGGCAATAAGCTGATCAGGAGCAGGATCTGAAGCTGGATAAGGAATAACGAGAGTTGCAGCAGAGCTGGAGCAGAAGGCTTAGAGTAGATGTAGGAATAATGATGTAAGGAAGTTAAGGTTGGCTATTCTATTAAGTTGGAATAAAGCGGTAAAATGTAAAGAGCTTAGGTCCATCCTAGCCCTAGGATAGCCTAGACTCTTCCCCCAAGCCTTGGCCACCCTTAGATTAGGTCACAGCACCCTAGGAAGCCCTAAAACACTAGTCCCAACCCTTATCTTGACCTCCAGATAAGTTATAGGACGTCCAGGACCCCTAGCCAACTCCCACACACCTCAAACCCACTTCTGCAGTGTAATTGGACGTCCAGACACTTTGTCAGACGTCCAATTTCTGCAGAATACCCAAAACAGAACCTAGATTTCCCCCCTGACTCAGATTGGGAGTCCAGAACTGAAGTTTGGACTTTTGATTTTTTAGTATAAGTTGTCTGATCATATTTTTAGATGTCTGGAACTGGTCTCCAGTTCCTGTTTTGAGATTCAAGCCTTGATCTTGGATTTCTAGCTCCCTAGACCTAATCTCAACCCCATAGGAACCTAAATTAAGGTATCTTAACCCTAGTACATCACCTCTAGATCTATCTAAGGACCTAATTAGGTCCTCACCAAAACCAATTGACTTAGATCAAAGTCAATTACCTCCACCTAAGTCAATTCGACTCATTGAGTCCAATTGAGCTTAGATCTCAACCCACACACGTTCAATTGGACTTAGTGAGAGTCCAATTGACCTAAACCCAACCTAATTGAGTTATTTCACTCTCAATTAGGTTCACACTCATTCAATTAAACTTGGGTTAAGTTTAGTTGCAAATTTCCCTTAACAATTAAGGTTTGTAACCTTAATTCAAGGCATACACCTACCTAAACCCCTTAGGACCTAACCTAAACCACCTAGCCACATAGGGTGCGACCACACACACACACATACACACCCATTCACGCACTCCTACACATTTAGCGTTCTCTAGAACTCTCTCCAAGTGGCGCCACTCTTGGTTGCCAAATTTAGCAACCAAGAGGCATTCAAATTGAGATCCACATTTTTTGGATCTCAAAAACCACTTCTATCCTCTCTTGGGCTCTCTCTAGAGGGTTCCAAACCTCTCTAGAAAGCATCCCTTAGGTCTATAAAAAGACCTAAGGGGTGGCCATTTCCATCCATTCACTTCCTTGGCTCCATTCACATCCACCTCTACTTAGGCTAGCCACTTCCACTCCATCTCCACGAGTTGACCACCACCATGAAGGACACCATGCCGGGATGCTGGATCACTCCTCTCTCTCTCCATGGGCTGGCCTAAGCTCCATTGGCCACCCCTCATTCTCCTCCCAACCACTCCAAGGCCATCGGAGACCACCTCCGAATGCCCTTCTATTCTACTAGATCTAGATTAGTAGTTTATGCTCTTCATAGTTTTACTGCTTTTAAATACTGCTTAGTAGTGTAGTCCTTATTCTTCCCGAATGATGCATGCAAAATCCCCCTGTAGATTCTTGTATGTGATCATTTTCTAATAGCTAGATCTACATTTTTTAGCATTCATGTACAAGCTTTCCTCTACAAGTTCATGTTGCAAACACTCTCCAAATGAATGAATGAAAAATATATTATCTATATATGTATGTCTATGTTTTGAAATCACTATGAGCTTATTGATTGCCATCCTGTTTGCGTGATTCAAGTTGCCTGTTTTCACTCATTTATTTATTCCGCAACAAGCATGCCATTTCCTGAAATTATAGAAAATCTAACTATAGACGCATTTTCTGTAAATAGTCACCACCTCACTAGAATTGTGCACACAGAAACTCACACTTTCACCTTTGTGATCTATTTAACACACGCGCACGTAATCAAAATTCATAATAGAAGTGGTGAAATTTTAATCAGAAAATTGGAAACCGGCGTGCGATTTTGAGCAAAGTAGAGCAGTAAAAGATTGAATTCAAAAGTAAAACAAATGCCTCCCAGAGATGAATGACTGGGACTCAAGTCTCGTTATCTTTTAAATATCTTTGTTTGATCGTATTGCGCACTATACTACGATGCTTTCCTTATAAAATACGCACGATACGCTCTCAACAAATGGCGTCCTTGCTGTGGAGGCAACGTCATTTTCTTTGATTTCGATCTTCTAATCTGTCACTGACAAATATGCATCTACTTTGTTTTTGGATGTGCAGGGAAAACGGAAAAAGAACGGGATTTGCACACACAACGAGCGTAGAAAAGAAATCAGGTGCACATCACATTCTCTTAGATTATGTTTCTTCTGAACCCTTGGGCTAGATCTAATTCCTGCAATTTCTTTTGAAAAAAAAAGAAAAGAAAAAAAAAAGATTTTACTCATTTTCATGAAAAAAGAAGAAAAAAAATAGAAAAAAAATCTAGATTTGGTTTCTTTTTGAATCTTCGGTTAGTTTAAAAAAGTAAAAAAAAGAGATATTTTCTTTGAATCCTTTGAAAAATTCTTCTTGAAAAAAAAAACGTGCAAAAGTTTTTTGAGAAAAAAAGAAACAAAAATATCTTTTGGTGGAAAGCTTGGATTTCAAACCCAAACCTTTTTAAAAGTTTTTCCACCATCTTCTGATTTTCGACCAGATTTTAAGTCTGATTTAAAAATTCGATTGCTGAAAAATTAGTAAGCAAAAAATTTTGAAATTTGGGCCAAACCTTCATTTTCAAATCATCTTCCAAATGCCACCATTATTTTGAAAAATTCTATTTATAAAATTTTTAAAAATTCACGAAGTGCACGGGGGTCAGACTGACCTAGATTCAAAAATTTTCAAATTTCAAAAAGCAATTTCGAGCAATTCGCGAATCTGTTTTGTCTAAAAATGGTGGGGTTTGAAAGGTAATCTCTTTGGCTTTATTTTCCATATTTGTCTCAAATTTTTGAGGGTCAATTTATACTGTTTCAAAGCGAAAAACCAACCAAGGGTCAAAATTTCGGATCTGACCCCCTGACATTCAAAATTCCCTAAAAATTCAGTTGAAATAGTAAAAATTCCAAAAAAATATTCTTTGGAAAGCTAATTGAAAAAGGAATCTTCTCGCAAAATTTCATGTTAATTGGATTCGAATTGTTACCAGGAATGAACCTTACTTTTGTGGTATGCTGAAACAGAATAAGATCCTAGAAGTGCATGAACTTTAGGGTAAATCTTTAGGGTTACAACTTAGAGACCACACTTGGGCTAACCTAGACTTAATTAATTATAGCACTTAGCCGGTGAGTTTGGTCACCTTGTTGGCTACTCACTAAGAGAAAACCCCAACTGAAGAAAACAGGCTAAAATAAATTTTAAAACATGAAATAAAACTCGAATTCATTGTCGTACTACTGGATGCTTTCAACCTCATGGCTGGGTTAGTCGAGAGGCGGGAATCGCTTTCAGTCGATTGTACGACGAATTTTCTTCAGGAATTAGAATGTAAAACAAAAAATCTGGTCATTTGATTCATAAGGACCATCTGATTGACAGGGCCTTAGCCTTGTCTGGCTTGGCTACACCAACCCAGGGGTTGGGTGGTGTATGCAAGGAAGGAGGTCACTCAGACCTCATTTGGTTAGACCTTGGGAGCCACTCCCAAGGAGGCGAGTCACTTCGCTCGGGCCATCTTCTCCCCCCACTTCTTCTATCTGCTTAGCCGCAATGGTTAACCCTGGATCTGGACCTAATCAGGATCCAAAAGAGCTAGACCCATGAGCTTATCTGAGAGCCCAGGTCACTGAATCAGCTCAACCTTGGGATCAGAACACAAGGTGGCGAAGATGACTTTTCGCTTCACCTGATCCTTCTCCTTGGGTTGCCGAAATGGTTAACCCATATCCTAACCCTGGATATTACGACCCATACCAATTGGTCCCTTAAAGGACCGCATCTTATACCCTAGGATATGAATTTCATACTCCTGCTTCTCACCCATGGAATATGGGTAGATCTGATTCACCCCCTGGAACCCTTGAAGAGCTACTAGTGCATATGTGACTGCATTACAGAATACAAAGAGCCATAGCCAGCACTAAGGAGAAGGCCACATTCTACTTACACGAAATCCAAGCTATCACTGAGCTGAACCAAAGACAAAGCTAGATTCCACATCAACAGGCTATGAGGGAGCTCCTTCAGGAGACAGTAGAGATTATAAGGCTAATTGGACAAAATTGGGAAACTCAAGAACTACTGCTTTTGAGATATCAAGTGGAAAATAGCCTTGAAGACCTCGAAGAATCTGAAATGACTACGTCGGAAGGACACAGAAGATTCTCAGGAGCAGATGCTGGAAGATCATTCAGGGGAAGAAGAATCCAGCTTGGATATGAGACAGGAGTAGGAAGTATGCCGAATGGGTTCGTCTGAGAACTCCATTCAGGAAACTGACGAGGAGAGGATTGATATCTCCAGGACTGAGCCACAATCAGATTATCCTAAACCCTAGGAGATACCTCTTGGGTTAGATAACCCAATCGAGATAAGGGAAGTAGATCCAGTTGAGGATATGGATCTTGAGGCAAACATTACATGTGACACTACTGATCAATCTAGGCCACTTCCTATTGTAGGTGAACCTGTGCTAGAGCCAACATCTTCTAATCTGCACTCTTCTTTCACCTACATCCCTAATTCGGATGCAAAAGATTCTGAGACGACACTTTCTATCCCTGATCCTGACATCCGAAGACCAGAAGTAGCTATGGATGACTTAAACGAAGAAATAAATATGCTCCCTGAGGCAAGAATTACTGAGGAACACAATGCATATGAGGGTGAAGCTTTGAGCAGAATGAGCTGGGGATGCACTTATCATCCTAGTCAATGGCTCGACCACGAGCCTGAAAAGTCAACCTCCGATGAATCAGAGATGAGTACTGATGAGGACGAAGTAATTTATGATGAAGATTTCAGTGACCTCCCCACAGATCTTCTACTTTCACAGATACCCCCATATGACCCAGAGCCTGGAGAGGGCATGATCTTTGATATCAATTATCGTTATGAGGATCCCTATGACTCAGATTCTGGCTCTGAGATACATCTTGATCTATTCCCTCAGCAACTTCCTGCTGAATTATGGGACATGATAAATCAGCTGAATCAACATCATGATCCCTCCTCTGATTATCCTTTATTTTCCACCACCACTCCACACTTTCTTATAGCGAGACATTTTGGAGTAGGGGTTCACAATCAGCTGGTTTGTATCTCCGGACCACTGATTCTGGGAGCATACGAGCATATCTTTCTCTTAATCTTGACCGGCTCCTATCTAGAACTGATACATCTGATTGAGTTTTCGCCCAGATGGAGGCATTAAACTCAGCATCTACTCCGCATCCATCACCCTATACATATTCATTTTTATACATAGCATATTTTTTATTTTAGCATATTTTCTTTCTGCATATTGCACACTGTCTGGTTGGCCGATGTTGAATATATATTTTCAGGAGCAATTCCAGGTGACTTCTACCCACTCATCCTCTATCAATTTATTTTCTTTTATATTCATGCATGAGGACATGTAAGAACTTAGGCATGGGGGGGTAGATACGACAAAACTAAAAATTTTTATGCCAACATTTAGGAAAACCTCGGAGCTGCATGTCAAATGTACTTTAGTACCCTAAATGAAAGAACAACCGACTCCACCTCCAATGCTCGCATTGGAGCTAGAAATCGTCCGCAACAGCCATTTCCGACTCACCCACTCACCCCTTGTTCTAAATTTAGGGTCAAGCTGAATGTAACCCGAAAGAGAAATTTTATGAAGTACAAATTATATGAGGTTATTTGTTCATAGCATATATATATATATTGCATTCATGAATAAGATTATTTTATTAAGAGAATGCATTAGGGATTTTATCCTCTAGTTAATTCCTGTAATCTGGAATCCAGTACAACTTTTCACATACACGTAGAATTTACATTGAATTCATGGTGAAGGCTGATAAACATCTTCAGTCTGTCGAGAAGAAACAATGCTTCTTTTCCAGAACACTTGGACAGTGTTTTGGGAGTCAGGCAGATTTTCTTCCAAAAATCCACTAAATAGTGTGAGATGAGAGTAGAGTGTATTGGTGCTCTAAGATTAGTACAAGGAATCCAGAATCCTAGATAATTAGGTGATGATACTCTGAGACTAGACATAGTTTCGCTCTCGGTTCCTACGTATACATTTTTGTGTGAATTTTGAGAGCCACCAAATAAGGCAAATACGCAGAGAGCGAGTTTTCATAAAACTAGGGCTAAGGTGGATGGTTACAACCATTCTTTACGGAATGCTCGGCTGAAGAAGGATATTGATGTTAAGGTTAGAAATACACCATCCTATCCATCTCTCCCGGTGCGGTGAGTAGGCACTTCCACCAAATAAGCCACCCAATGTCTCTTGAGTACCACCAACCCCTAATAATTCCTCCTCAATAAAGTTCATGGATGTGTTATGTTAAAAAAAAATAATGAAAAGAAAGAAAAATTGAAGAAAATTAGAAGAAGAGTGAATATTTAGTTCATTTACATTGAGGCAATACCACCAAATAAATTTGAGATCCACCAAATATGGCCTTAACCCATCTTTCTTGTGTTTCTGATCGCCCGAATACTGGCTGAGGAATTCTAACTTAGTGTTAGAGTTATGGGAACTCAATTAAAGTGTTAATGCCAAGTGAGACCACCAAATACAGATCATATGTGTGAATCCGGTGAGATTGTGAGCTCCAAGAAAAAGAAAGAAAAGAAAAAAGAAAAAGAGTGAGAGAGAATAAATACAAAGGAATCAAAAGGGAGCATAGTTTTTCTCATCTTTCTCTTAGTTGAGTTGCTTAGTAATCTGTGAATCTATATTCTGTAGCACTAGTCTCTATGTAGCACTAAGTGAGAGTGAGCCACCAAATATATAATCCTTTCCCCTCAGAGATTCTCTACCTAAGCCTAAAGCCAGGGTGGAATCCATATAATATCTTGAATACCCTGGGGGAAGAAGTCCGCCTATCCCGCTAGAATTTTTACTAGGGGTCAAGCACAGGCTTTAGAGGTATATCAGTTTTTCACTCGAATCCATTGCAAAAGCTTCATAGCTGCACTTTCACAATTGTATGGATTTATAGAGCATAGAATGAAAACAAAAAGGAGAAAAATCTCTAGGCCTACACTTGATAAAATAATCAGTCCCTTAGGACCCTTATGTAAATAATTTAGTCTTGCATTTGCTAGGGACTAGCAAGATTTAGGCATGGGGGTATGATTGCACAGCAATCATAGGTCTTAATTGACCTACATTAGGCTAGAAATTAGCATAAATTAGGGTAATTCATGCATGCATAAGCATTATCTGCATCTTTACTGCTTTACTTTAGCTTTGCATAAAATAATGTTATAATGTGCTGATTAAGTGCATTATGTCGATTGCAGGAAATAAGCTGATCAGGAGCAGGATCTAGAGCAAGATTTGAAGCTCGATAAGGAATAACGGGAATTGCAGCAGAGCTGGAGTAGAAGGCTTAGAATAGATGTAGGAATAATGATGTAAGGGAGTTAAGGTTTGCTATTCTATTAAGTAGGAATAAAGCAGTAAAATGTAAAGAGCTTAGGTCCATCCTAGTCCTAGGATAGCCTAGAGACTTCCCCCAAGCCTTGGCCACTCTTAGATTAGGTCACAGCACCCTATGAAGTCCTAAAACCCTAGTTCCAACCCTTATCTAGACGTTCAGATAAGTTATAGGACGTCCAGGACCCCTAGCCAACTCCCGCACACTTCAAACCCACTTCTGCAGTGTTATGGGACGTCCAGACACTTTGTCAGACGTCCAATTTCTGCAGAATACCCAAAACAGAACCTAGATTTCCCCCCTGACTCAGATTGGACGTCTAGAACTGAAGTTTAGACTTCTGATTTTTTAGTATAAGTCGGCTGATCATATTTTTGGATGTCTGGAACTGGTCTCCAGTTCCTGTTTTGAGATTCAAGCCTTGATCTTGGATTTCTAGCTCCCTAGACCTAATCTCAACCCCATAGGAACCTAAATTAAGGTGTCCTAACCCTAGTACATCACCTCTAGACCTACCTAAGGACCTAATTAGGTCCTCACCAAACCCAATTGACTTAGATCAAAGTCAATTACCTTCACCTAAGTCAATTCGACTCATTGAGTCCAATTGAGCTTAGATCTCAACCCACACAAGTTCAATTGGACTTAGTGAGAGTCCAATTGACCTAAACCCAACCTAATTGAGTTATTTCACTCTCAATTAGGTTCACACTCATTCAATTAAACTTGGGTTAAGTTTAGTTGCAAATTTCCCTTAACAATTAAGGTTTGTAACCTTAATTCAAGGCATACACCTACCTAAACCCCTTAGGACCTAACCTAAACCACCTAGCCACATAGGGTGCGACCACACACACACACATACACACCCATTCACGCACTCCTACACATTTAGCGTTCTCTAGAACTCTCTCCAAGTGGCGCCACTCTTGGTTGCCAAATTTAGCAACCAAGAGGCATTCAAATTGAGATCCACATTTTTTGGATCTCAAAAACCACTTCTATCCTCTCTTGGGCTCTCTCTAGAGAGTTCCAAACCTCTCTAGAAAGCATCCCTTAGGTCTATAAAAAGACCTAAGGGTTGGCCATTTCCACCCATTCACTTGTTTCCATTCACATCCACCTCCACTTAGGCTAGCCACTTCCACTCCATCTCCATGAGTTGACCACCACCATGAAGGACACCATGCTGGGATGCTGGATCACTCCTCTCTCTCTCCAAGGGCCAGCCTAAGCTCCATTGGCCACCCCTCATTCTCCTCCCGACCACTCCAAGGCCATCGAAGACCACCTTAGAATGCCCTTCTGTTATGCTAGATCTAGATTAGTAGTTTATGCTCTTCATAGTTTTACTATTTTTAAATACTGCTTAGTAGTGTAGTCCTTATTCTCCCCGAATGATGCATGCAAATTTTCCCCGTAGATTCTTGTATGCTATCATTTTCTGATAGCTAGATCTACATTTTTAACCACTCATGTACAAGCTTTCCTCTACAAGTTCATGTTGCAAACACTCTCCAAATGAATGAATGAAAAATATATTTTCTATATATATATATGTCTATGTTTTTAAATCATCATGAGCTTATTGATTGCCATCCTATTTGCGTGATTCAAGTTGCCTGTTTTCACTCATTTATCTATTCCGCAACAAACATGTCGTTTCCTGAAAATATAGAAAATCTAACATAGATGCATTTTCTGTAAATAGTCACCACTTCACTAGAATTGTGCGCATAGAAACTCACACTTTCACCTTTGTGATCTATTTAACACATGCGCACGTAATCAAGGTTCATAATAGAAGTGGTGAAATTTTAATCAGAAGACTGGAAACCGACGTGTGATTTTGAACAAAGTAGAGCGGTAAAAGATTGAATTCAAAAGTAAAACAAACGCCTCCCAGAACTGGGACTCAAGTCTCGTTATCTTTTAAATATCTTTATTTGATCGTATTGCGCACTATATTATGACGCTTTCCCTATCAAATACGCGCGATACGCTCTCAACATCCGTCTATTGGTCCCATGTTTCTTGAGCTCCACCAGTAGACATAGACGGATACCATTAAGGAGACCCTGCTCACTTCCTCTCATTTTGACTTGAGTTGTCTAACCAAGTCACCTTATTTTCGTCGTCTACCATGATTTCTTAATCGAGTTTTTCTATGAAATTTTATGTCTAAATCTACATTGTTTGAAAACTGCCCTGGTACTATGCTCATCACTCTTTATGCATTCCTTAGGAACAAGTAGTTCAACTGGAACCACTTGATTCTATATCTCATGAGCAAGCCTCCTACCAACTCATTCTAGTTTGGGACACTTCTCTCCTATATTTTCCTACACTTCAGTGTTCCCATGGATATAAACCATAAACAATTTATTACTAGAGTCTTCATTTTTGATAAGCTCACTTATACGAAGATGGAGTAAGCACAAGGAGCCCGTGGTGAGGAAGCAGCCTAGGAGCAGTAGCAGCAGTAGGAACCTTCAGCAGTTCCTCCTCCTTTCCCGCCTTATGAGCACTTTACAGTGGCATATCCTCCTCTGGTGCGACCATCTCCATCCTTCTACGATCAGGACTGGAGCCTCTTGGACAGACCACTCTCAGGCAGGGACTTTATGAGCATTCAGGATGTGACAAATGGTATCTCATTGATGATGCATTGGCAGAAGGAGACAGATTTGATGATGATGCGCCATGGGCATCAGGTATCAAACTACTTGAATGCTTAGAGTCAGTTCTTAGATAGACTTGGAGAGTCTGTTCATGACATTCAGCAGTAGCTTCACCGACCTCATCGACCTCGCCGATCTACTACCATGCCTCCATCCTCTACAGCACCTCCTCCTGCACCTACTACTTCAGTAGTAGTAGCAAATCAATAGGTTACACCACCACATAGGACATCTTAGTAGCTAACATCCAGGTCGTCAGCTCAGTGTTGCCTTTGTCTTGGTCAGCCTACATCTTCTGAGAGATCAGATTCGCTGGACCTTGAGTTGGACACAGATCTTCAGAGCACGATGGATGCCTTCATGGCATCATTAGATGATTAGATTTTTTTCTTTACTTAGTTTTGTTATTGGCATGTAAAACTTAATTATTTCCCTCTCAGAACAATTTTATTCTTATGCACTGCTTATCTAGACTCTTTATATATGCATGAATGATTATCTCTCTCAATCAAATGTTACTCTCTTGGTTAACGCATGTTTTAATTTTTCTTGCTATATTTACATGCTTAAGGGGGAGTTAAATGAAACATATAGCAGCATGTTTTACTTTCTGCTAAAACAAAACGGGGGAGATATTATGCATAACTGTTTAAATTTCATAATTATAATTTTGTTGTCATAAAAAAGGGGGAGAATGTAAGCACCTCTATTTTGATGCACCAAAATTATGTTTATTGTTACACTAATATTTTAGGACCATCCTGGATTAAAGCGGATTAAAGCGTCTCTTTTGGATCAAGTTCAGATGGTTGCTGATGTGTGTGATTTTGATTTTTATTTGAGTCTAGGATATCATTGTAAAAAACCTCAAATATAAAGTAATCAAACAGTTTTTCATGCTTCTTTGAAAACCAACCTTTAGGGTTATTGATCAACCAATCTTTCTTTTTGATCGACCAAAACATGTTGATCGACCAACCAAATTGCTAATCAATCAAACCAAATCCTCTTTAGGAAGTTGATTAAAATCCTATTGATTGACCAACCAAGCTAATTAATCAACCAACCTATGATCGATAAAACAACTTAATTGATCAACCAAATAGCTTTTGATCAACCAAAATACATTAATTGATTGACCAATATCATTTCCTTTTGAAGCCAACTTTTTAGTATAAATAGAGGTCGTACGTAACCCTTTCAATTTACAACTTTCAATAGAAATACACGCAAAAAAATTCAAAGCTTCTCGTGCTTTTTTCAAGTGTTCTATGCTTCGCTATTCACGTCTTTCAAAAGCACGCCGTTTTGAACTTCTATCAAAATCTTAGCTTGATCTTTTATTGAGGTTCCATAGATATATTTATTTGTTATTCAACTTTGTTGTCTTTGATTAATGGATTCCAAGGTGTTGGAAAGATCTGTGTTTTTTGTTGTTCTTCTTCTCTTCAGGATAAAAAGAGAAGTGGTTGTAAAGAGGTTGTGCTACCCTCATTCAAGTGTTACTATAGTGGATTGACTAGTCTTGACTAGTCGGAAAAATCCTAAGTCGAGAGACTTAGGTAGTGGTTTTCACTAGTTTGGGTTTCCACTCTAAATCCAAGTGTAATTTGTGCTTTACTTTTGTTGTGAATTTATTTTTATCATTTACTACTTTAAGAAGTGATACTATTCACCCCTCCCCTCTAGTATTCGTTCGATCCACAGGCGAAACTCTTAAATGGTGTGAAGAGATGCAGGGATGGTGGCGCCAACTATTGGTGGAGGTAGGTGGCTAGTTTAGGTGGTGGACTTGGAGTAGAGTTAGGGTAGAGTTAGGTTAGGGTTTAGGTAAGTGGTGGACGACCATGGAGGTTGAGCTAGTTTTGAGCTCAACTAAGCTAGCTAAGCTAGCTTAACAAGTAGAGTAGTAGTGGAGGAGTTAGGGTTTTGAGAAGAGGAGATAAGGAAGAGCTGACTGAAGCTGCATTGAAGCTGAATCTGCTGAGGAGGTCTTCATGAGGAGCTCAACTACTTAGCTTAGTTAGCTAATTCTTATGCTAGTAGCTAGGCTTGAGTAGTTGAGCTAAGTTGAGCTGGTTTCAACCTAACTAAAGCTAGGTTGAGCTGGAACTACCTTTGATGAGAACTCCCAAGCTAGCTTAGCTACTAAGTAGGCAAATAGTAGCTAAGCTGGAGGGAGTTCAGCTGCTATAAGCTAAGTGGAGCTAGGTAGAGTTGGACTTGGAATGAGCTGGAGTTGGAGTGAACTTCCGTCAACTAAGCTGAGCTAGCTAGAGCTCGCAGTGCACTGACTGGAGCTAGGATCTAGGATGAGCTAGACTCAACTAAGCTGAGTTAAATCCAAGCTGAGTTGAGGTGGGTTGAGCTAAGGTGAGGTACCCTGAGCTACCATCTAGCTAAGATGAGTTGAATGGAGCTGGAAGGAGCTAAACTTAACCAATGTAAGCTGATATTCAGCTGAGATGAGCTGGATCCAGCTAGGGTTCAGCTGATCTAGTCTTCTTCTTCACTTTCTGTCTTCTTGAGTGTTAGGGTTTTAAAGGTTTGATTATCTGCTTGGCCTTAACATTCAAGTAAAAAATGTTAAAAATACAAAAAGAATGCAATGCATGCTAACCTAGGTTATTCCCAAATGCAACCCAAAAATCCATTTGTTAAGTTAAAAACCTAAGAGCTAGATCTGTTTTAGGTCATAAGAATGATGATAAACGGTCATTTATCAAGAGGCATAAGTAGTGGTTTTTACTTAAAGAGTTCTACTAAAAATATAGGTACGTTTGTGTCATTTTTATTGTGGTTTAAATTTTTAATTCTGATATAACTGTCTGATAACACCACACAAGGGGGTAGTAATTAGGTTGAATATGACCCATCTTTAGAATAAAAGGCACAACATAAGTAGAATAGGAGCATTGCATGCATCAAGTACCAAGATTTCTTATAAACTGTATTAATGGCCATTTGTGTAAAGCATTTGTCAAAGCAGGCCTCAGATGAGCAATCGGACTACACGGATGGATTCAGAACGATGAACGGAGTCCAAAGGACTCAAGATCGGCCAAATCCGACATCCGGAGCTCCCACAATGGGCCCAAGAAGTTCTGACCGTTGATTTGGAGATCAACGGCCTAGAGAGCGCCACGTCACCCCGCCCCCACCGCTCGCACACCCTCAAGCCGGCCAAAGACGAATCTCGGCCGTTGATCTTCGATCGAACGGCCGAGATCCGCGCGCTCGCCCGCGGTCGCCGCGACAAAGCGCGGGCGTGGCGCAACGGTTAGCGCGCACGCCCGCATCGCCGCGACGCGCGTTCGAGCTGCGAGGAGCGGGATTTGAAGGCGGGCGAAGGGCGCGGAAAAATTGGGCCGCCCGCCACTATCTCGCCACGCGGCGCGACCGCAGCGCACGAGCACCCACGAGCGCGCGCACGCCGGGCGGAAACGCGCTCGCACACGCGCGCCCAAGGCGCGATCTTAGCACGGGCGCAGAAGGCTCTTAGCCGTCCGATCTTTGATCGGACGGCTCTCGTTCAGCGGCCACGGATCACGCGAAGAGGAAGACCGAGGCGGGCGGCTGACCGGCGGTGAGAGGGCTACACCGACGCTTTTGGAAGCGATTTTAGCAACGCTCTGGATGTCGCTAAAGGCCCTTCTTCTTTTAGGAAGCCCTTAACTCTATTTAAACCCCCTCCTACCACCATTCAAGATATACTCTCCCACTTGCAACTACTCCACTCCTCTCCTAGCTAGTTTTAGGCACTCTTGTAATCGCCGGAGACGACGAGCCGCCGACGGAGCCTCCTCCACCGCCGTGGCTGCCTCGTCGCTCTCCACTCTCTCTCTACCTCTCTCTCTCTCTCTTTTAAGCTTTCATTTACTCTTGTTAAAGCATGTATTTAATGTTGTAAGCTATGAACTATGAATGCATGTTTAATGAAATTATTTTCCGTTCAATCGCCATTTTAATTTCTGTTCAAAGTGCATGATCAAAACCAAGAGCTTTCTAACCCTAAACTCTCTCTCTATCTCTCGCTTTTCAAAACCAACTCTTTCGCAAGCAAAACTCCGCCTTTTTCGTGACAACAAGTGGTAAACAAAATCTGATTTCCACGCCTCCCTGAGACCGACACTCGGACTCACCTCCGTTTACTTCTTTTAAAATCGACGTATCAAGTGCGACTATAACGACACCTCTTAACACATACGCACTACAGCACGTCACTGTCTATATACACTATTCACCCTCTTCTAGTGTAGACCCTAGATCCTACAGGCACTTTCATTTGGTATCAAAGCATGTTCAAGAAAAGGAAGAAGTTTCATTCCTTCATTGCAAATGGTTGAGGTTTACATTGAGGGACAATCTGCAGTTAGGCCATATAAGTTTGATGGAACAAATTATGGGTATTGGAAAACTCGTATGCAGATATTTCTTGAATCCATAGACTATGAAGTATGGGACATCATCATATCCAAGTATATAAGACTAAAAGGAAAAGTTGGAGTTGAGAACACCATCGAAGAAATGACCACTTACAATGCCAAAGCTATGAATGCCATCTTTTGTGAACTTTCAAAAGAATAATTCAATCGAGTCTCCACTTACAAAAGTGCCTATGAGATTTGGAATACCCTTGAAGTCACTCACGAGGGAACATCTAAGAGAAAGGAAACACGTGTTAATTTAATGACTCAAAAATATGAGCTTTTCAATATGAAGAAGGGAGAAACAATCAAAGAGATGTACACAAGATTTACAGATATTGTAAACTCCTTGAAAAATCTAAATCAACACATCAAAAATGAAGCACTAATATTAAAGAAACTCTAATCGTTGATAAGTGATTGGGAGACCAAAACAATAGTATCACAGGAGTCAATGGACCTCTAGATGACTTGATTGGAAGTATAATGGCATATCAGGTTCATGTTAAGCACATGAAAGAACACAAGAATGAAGGGAAAAAGAAAAAGGACATTGCTTTAAAAATAAGCCCTCCTAACATCGACTCAAAAGAATCAAGCTATGAGGGTGATGATGATATTGCTCTTCTTTCTTGAAACTTTAGAAAGTTTCTCGAACATAAAAAAAAAAAACTAGAGGATAAAGAGAGAAGAACCAATTATTCATTATAACTGCAAAAAGAAGAAACCTATCAGAAAGGATTGCCCCTTGATTGAAAATGAGGCTAAAAAGAAGAAATCAAAGGAGCCATTTCAAGAAAAAGGAAAGAAGAAAGTTCTTTAGGTCACATGGGACAATTCAAACATAAGTTTTGAGGAAGAAGAGGAAACCTTTGGTGAAGAATCTCTTTTCGGACTCATGGCTCTAGAGGATGCGGTGTCATCTTTTACTTTTGACGAATTTTTAGAAGCTTTTATGAATTACATGATGCAACTAATGCACTTAAGGTTGGCAATAAGAAACTTACAAAAGATCTAGAAATAAAAGCTTCCTTTAAGCATAGATATGCTTCACCAAAATTAGAATTATCTTAGGAAGTTACTTAAAATCTCACATAGATTCTCTTGAGATAGATTTAAATCAATTAGAAGAAAAGTCAATCACTCTTGTTAATAATCTAGAAAAATTTATTAGGGACACACACCCAAAACTTCATAAAATTTGAGTTAGTATACATACATAAAAATAATTATGTACCCTCTAGCTCTAACTCATGAAAAGATGCACACATGTTTACTAGTCAAAAGTGTAAATATAGTACAAGGATTGGTTATATAGGATTCACAAAGGAAACCTTCAATCCGTTAAGACCTTACCAGGTCACAATGGATGGGTATCAGATGCTCAACCTTCTCTAGCTAAACATGTTGAAAAACATCACATGACAGACATAAGGAGAAAGAAGATGGGTTATGGTCAATGGATGCTCTAAGCATGTGACCAGAGAAGGACTATTTCTTAAACTCAACCACAAGGAAGTTGGAACGTTCACCTTTGGACACAACCATAATGGTCGTATTATTGGTACTAGCTAAATTGGTAATTTTAAAACCTCCTTTGATAATATCCACTTAGTTAAAGGATTAAAACATAATCTACTTAGTATAAGTCAAATTTGTTTGAAAGGATACAAAGTGAACTTTACTTCAAAAGGATTCAAAATTAAGGATAAGCAAACAAAAGATACTTTACCCAAAAGGACTTAGATTTGAAGATATTTATTATGAATGCCTATTTGCATCAAACGACAAGTCAACACTATGGCATAAAAGATTGGGATGTGTTCACAAGAAAAATATAAACGAGCTTGTGAAACATGATTTAGTGAAGGGTCTACTAAAAATTAGCTTTAAAAAGAATCAAATATGTGAATCCTATGAATTAAGTAAACCACACAAATTTCATTTAAAGTTAAAAACATAGTCCACTCTTCTTGGCCTTCGGAGCTACTCCACTTACATCTATTTGGACCTACCAAATCCGAAAGTTTAAGCAGATGTCGCTATTGTCTCGTCATCATTGACAACTTCTCTAGGTTCACTTAGGTATTATTTCTCAAGTCTAAAGATTTAACTTTTGAGGAATTTAGCAAATTTGCAATCAGAATATAGATCGAAAAAGGATATGTTATCTCTAAAATTAGAAGCGATCATGGAGGAGAATTTGAAAATCAACTTTTTATTGATTATTGTGCTAAGCTCAAAATCAAACAAGAATTTGCCTTTTCTAAACTCGCACCTCAAAATGATGTTGTAGAAAGAAATAAGAAAGAAATAATAGAACTCTGCAAGAGTGTGTTTGCACAATGTTGTGCAAGTTAAAACTACCTCGATATTTTGGATAGAGGAAATAAACACAGCTTGCTATACCCAAAACCGTGCCTTAGTTAGACCTATACTAAATAAAACACACTTTGAGTTATATTTCAGAAGATCTCCTAAAATTTCATATTTCATGATCTTTGGATTCAATTGTTTTATTCTCAACATAAAGGATAATTTGGATAAATTTGATTCTCAAAGTGACAAAGGAATCTTTCTAGGATACTCCTCTATAAGTAAGGCCTATCGGGGACCTCCATTGTTGAGGAAACTTTACATGTATCCTTTGATGAGACTATTCCTAAGTCATGATCTTCTAATATCCAAAAAGATTTACCATTAGAAGATCCATTAATTATACCTGAGGATAATGTAGCAGTTGACTGACCTAAAGATCTTACGTTTTTATGAGATCACCCAAAGGATCTGGTAATCGGTGAAATATCCAAAGGAGTTCAAACCAAATCATCACTAAAAACCCTAGCCCATAGTACATTTGTTTCACAATAAGAACTGAAATCTATAAAAGATGCCTTTAGTGATGAATGTTGGATCTTGGCAATGCAAGAAGAGCTAAATCAATTTGAAAGAAATAATGTATGGGAGTTAGTTTCAAAACCAGAATCAAAATCTATCATTAGCACTAAATGGGTATTTAGAAATAAGTTAGATGAATCTAGATAGGTTGTTAGAAATAAGGCTAGATTTGTGTCCCAAGGATGCAACAAAAAAGGAGTAGATTTTGGCGAGACATACGCACCTGTGGCTCACCTTGAATCGATTCGAATGATGCTAGCCTTTGTTGTTCACATGGGATTTAAATTATTCCAAATGGATGTTAAAATAGCATTTCAAATTGGATTTATTGAGGAAGAAGTATATGTTAAATAACTTTAAGGGTTTGTAAATTTTTTTTTTTTGAAATAGTGAGGAAAGCTATCGTTAAACGATAGAAATCCGGAGGGCAATATATTTCAAATCAAACAAAACATTACAAAATAGATCCCCAACTGTGTATGAGGGACCAGCACTCATTTACAATTTTCTCACATCTAACCGGTCTCTCCTAAAAAAATTTTTCATTTCGCGCCCTCCACACACACCACAAAATGGCAAACCCTAGGGCTTGGTGTGACTATATGTATAAACTTCGATCATTCTGACTATATGTATAAATTAAACAAACTTTTATATGGTCTTAAGCAAGCCCCTAGGGCTTGGTGTGAATGCCTAAGAGATTACCTAATTAACAGTAGTTTCCAAATTGGAAAAATAGATCCCACCTTATTCACTAAAACAAAAGATAATGATTTATTATTAATTCAAATAATGCCAATGATATAATATTTGGTGCTACTAACGATCTGCTATGCCAAGGCTCGCTAAAGTTATGCAGGAATAATTCGAAATGAGCATGATGGGAGAGCTTCGATTCTTCCTTGGCCTCCAAATAGATCAGCTCAAAAATGAGATATTCATATCCCAAAGTAAGTACACAAAGGAGATTCTAAAGAAATTCTCCATGGAAAGAACTAAAGGGAAGGAGATGCCAATGGCAACAACAACACTACTAAAAGCAGATGACCCAAGTAAGTTTGTTGATCAAAAGTTATATAGAAGTATGATACGATCCTTACTATATCTAACTGCTACTAGACAAGATATTCTCTTTGGCACCTGTCTGTGTGCTTGTTTTCAAGTAAACCCTAAGGAATCACGCTCAAATGTAGTAAAGAGAATATTTAGGTATTTAGTACACATAATTGATCTAGGTATGTTCTATCCCAAGTCAAATGCATTTGAATTATACTCTTATCGTGATGTGGACTATGCCGAGAGTCAGACAAACCACAAGAGAACCAGTGGACATGTCAGCTCCTCAGAAACTCCCTGATCTCTTGGTTTTTTAGGAAGAAAAATTATGTATCTTTATCCACAACAAAAGTTTAATACATTGCATCATCCTTAGCATGTTCACAATTGTTGTGGGTGAAACAAACACTAGAATATTATAGCCCAAACTATAAAAATAATAAAATATTATGCGATAACATCAGTGCCATTAATCTCTTTAACAATTCAATCCAACACTCTAGAACAAAACATATAGATGGTAGACATCACCTTTTAAGAGACTATGTGCTTAAAAGTTAAATTCTCTACAATTTATAGAAATTTGAAAAAAAATAGCAGATATCTTTACCAAACCTTTAGCTAAAGATAGATTTATAGCAATTCATTGTGAACTAGGAATCTTAAGAATTCAAGAACTTTAAGATAATTTTTAAGTGTGTTTACTTTTCATTCCTTGATTGATCAATACTTATAATTGATCGATCAACTATTGATTGATCACTGATTTCACAGTAATCATGAGACCTAAATCACCTGAATTAAGCTAGATTATAGCATAACTTAGCAACAATGTATGCATAAGTGTCGTAATTCGCATAATAGTTAGTTTGTTAATTGCATAGATAATATTGTCATTTTACGCACTAAAGGAGAGATGAAATAAATTGCAGATGATCCAAAGCCACTGATGACAGATTAGGCCATACAAATCTGATCCGGATAATGATGGGAGTCCAATGCTTCCAGAATCGTCTTGATCAGACAACCATAGCATCTTGTACAGTTCATAGAAGAATAGAGAACATGGACCTAGAGGACAAAGATCTAAGCCTTAGATGAAAAATCCAACTGCACGGATGGATTCAGATCAACAATCGTAGTCCAACGGTGCAAAAATCAACCTGATTGGAGGCCTACATCACCAAATACAAACAAAAGAAGATGGATGGCCATGATGGTGTCACGTGGCGCCATCACAACCACTCCTCGCCGCTGGCCCATCTCTAAAGACCATCCCTCACCTGCTCTTGACCATTGGATGGCCATCTAATGGTCCACAAGCCGCCACATTGCAGCTCCAGCCGCGCCTCATTAAAGGAGAAGATCTCGACCGTTGGATCTTCATCCAACGGCTGAGAATGAGTTGCCTTAAAATGAAAATGCAACAAAGTGAAGGCACAGTGCAGCAATTAGCGCCTTCGTGCTTAAGCAAGCGGTGCACGTTCGATCCATACCTCATGCGAAATGGAAGGGACGTTGGGTGCGGGCATAATTGCACCATCAAATAGTGATCGAAGGGTAGAGGAGCAACCATGTGGCGTGATCAGAGCACGTTGCGGCTGCACGTGGGATCCAATGCACGCTCAACACGTGATCTCACAAATTTACTTCGATGCAAAGGCTATGCGGGCGAGCATTAAGCCGTCCAATTGTAAGATCGAACAGCTGAGGATTGGGCGCTCAGATTGAGCGAGCAATGAGCACAAAGAGAGGAGCACAAAGCAAAGCCGTGCGATCTTGATCCAAGGCCCCAGAGTGCCCCACATGTCGCCACCAGAATGCACCTGAACAAAGAAGGTGATTTTGAAGGTGTTTTGAGGCCAAATCATGTCTGTTAATCTCTCGATCGACGGATCTGATTAATTTGAGGTTGTTGTACGAGATGGAGGGCCAAAATACCCACTTTACCCCTCATCAAAGCTATAAAACAAGGCCCAGGTCCCCCTATTGAAGGCATCTTCCATAGACTCCATTGATCTATCTCTTCCATCTTCCACAGACTCCCACCATCTCTCTTCCAGACTTCCTCTACAACTCCTCTCTGTAATTTGTCCTAGCGCTTTAGATCTGAAGTGCTGCTGCACTTTGCACAAGCATCCCACAAACGGCATCATCTATCTACCTTCTCTCTCTCTCTCTCTAATTACTATTTAGCATAACAATCTCTATTTTGAAAAATTATTTCTGAAAGCAATACAATTCTGATTATATATCTTATTTTTATACATATATACATATATAAATATCTTCTAGAACTAGTTTTCTGAAGAGCTTCCATATAAATTGTGATTGCCTCCTTGCGAATGACCTGATACTCCCGATTTTTATAAATTTATTTGTTCCGTCGTGATTCGCACTACAACGATAATATCATATCTTTCTAACACATCTAGCGGCAATGAAACAAGTTGGCACTGTTGCCTAGAGGCAACAAAAAATTTTGAAGCTTTTCCATGCGTATTAGAGATTTCTAACTTACTATTTTTTTCGGTGATTTCATGTGTGCAGGAAACGAAGAAATCTGAATCAAACACGACAACGGAGAAAGTGCAAGTTCAAATCTCAGGTATGTACCCATGGTTTAGATTAGTTAGATTTAGAAAAATTAGGATTTTCTTGAACCTTAGGATTAGTTAGAATTTGCTTGCTTATTGAAAAAAAAAACTCTTGATCTTCAGGCTGAAAGAAACTCTTAACTTATAAATTCAATTTCTGAAGATCCGCACGTCCAAAAATTCTCAAATTTTTACTGGACATGAGTTTCAAAGTTAGGAACAACATATCCAAATTTTGCTCAAATTAAAGTTACAAAAAAATTTTAAAAAAATTTTCACTGGTCTGTTATCAATTTGGTTACCGTTCCTAATTTTTTGGAGTTCAAAATATCATAAGAATTTTTATACAACTCCGATTGATTTGAAATTTATGATACTGAATTTCTGAGATAATAAAAAATTTATAAAAAATCTAAAAAAATATTTTTTGTACGTTTGGTTGCACGAATTATTCAATCATGAACTAGGAGTAAAAATAGACTGCAAAACCCCCAATGCACTTTAAATCAGAAAAAAATAGAAAAAGTGCATTAAAATTGTTGAAAAAATGTTTTCTGAATGCCTAGCTAGTGGTGTAATAGGATCAATTGATTGTGTTGCTTGGGTTACACCACTCATCTGATTTTTGAACTTGAAAGAACATCTAGCAACTATTTATGCTTAGGGTTTCACATTAAGGGTAGAGCACACTTGCATTTCCATATTTAAAGGAAATCTATCCAACAATTGGGATTTGCAAAACTATTGTGTGCCTTATCAGAACCTTGATTGAAGATATTACCTAAGTGAACCCTAAAATTCACTAACACAAGCATTTGAATCCTAAAATTCACTTCATAATAAAAAATTGCTTGTGAACCCCTTGCCTGTGCACTCACACATTTGGAATCAATTTTAAGGGCAAACACCCCCCCTAACACCCATCATATTCCAAAAGCACATCAAATCCAAGCCTAAAACTGAGTAGACATGCCCTAGACAGGATTAATAGTCTTGGGGACTTGAAATTAGATTGGACTAAGGTCAAGGCCTCGTATACTTGGACCCACTACTAACAAGAAAGGTTGGTGCGGTAATCGTGTTAACCCTTAGTGGTGTCCCACCGTGCTGGGTGTCCTAGGGGGTCCCACCCTTCTGGCCAGCTAAGTAATTCAAGGTTGATCTAACCCAGTAGTGTTTTGGGGAGATAAGATCAAGTCTATTTAGGGTTGACACTTTAAGACTAGTTTGATTTCTTGTATTGAAAGGGTGATGTATTCTCTCATCTATTAGCTTTCTTTTGGTACATGGATGCTAAAAGGTCTCTGAACCCTGATTTTTTACCACCATTAGAGAGTAAACTAAGGAGAAGACCCAATTCTTTTGAATACAGTCCAATGGAAGAACTGATTGAGGAGGAAGCCATGGACCCATACTCTTTTGCCTCACACTATTCCTCTTTTTCTCCCTATCCCAACCCTTCCCTTACTTCAACTTCAGGATGGGAGAACTCTCCTCAACACCTGGGACTTGATTCCCTTGCCTACACCTCATATTCCCTAGGTATAGCCAGGCCTACCTTGAATCCCACATGAATCACTGGATATCAAGGTTCTCTACAACCTCAAAAGACACTCTCCATGTAGGACCAGCACCTGATTGGCTTGACCAACTATCTCGACCGGTTTAGCCAAACTCATCTCCCTCCGGATCAGGGATATGCCCCATAATCCCAATATGTAGAATATCAATCCTATCCTCGAAATCACTTTGTAAATTATCCCAATTCCACCTGTTACGATCCGATCCTGGCTCCCTATGGAACCCGAGAATGGCCCGCCTCAACTAAATCCCAAGACCCAGTCATCAAACAAAAAATAACCAAATGCACAATTCATTCCACAACCACACATACAATGTAACTAAGCAGGAGATAGATAATAGGTAGTACTGGAAATTAGCACAGAGTTCTCAAAAGTACAACATGCCACAAGCAGAATAGAAATGTTCACTGACATAGCCATCACACTAAAACTGAGAGAAACACAACAGAAATAGGTACTATATGCTAAAAGTACTCACTACTAAAAAAAGCTTCTGCAACGGAAAAGAGAAAGAACAACTATGCCTGGGCTCGACTTGGCCTAGCACCCTCTACAGCCGGTGGTGCTAGCTGCTCAACTCCCTATCCTGAACATGGTTATATAAATCTGTGGTCAGCTAACGCTGAGTAGAGTGGTGGATAAGTCATTTACATGCAATTAAACATAAAGGAAACAAGCAACTAACTAGCCATCCAATTTCCAATTATGTACTATTATTTGTTTTCGTTTAAACATCATGTGATTTTTATTCAATTTCTAATAAGGGTCCACAACATTTCTCAAATCCACTTGTTCCCTAAGGGAACGATCTTGATGCAGTTTTCTCGAGATGCAGGATGTACACGTGGCACTCTCCTGGTCGGAAGAGCACCCTATGGTAGTCCTACACCTGATCTACCACCCTGGGGTCATGGCCATGATGTAGCGGTGACTACGACATGCACAATAAACATACAGGTAGCTACCCTGCATTGGCACGTGGTCAGTCGTTTCTGCTAATGGGTACGTCCAAATGTATAGCACAGAATAGAACATGGGCCACACCCCTCAACATTTTGCGTACCCTCACCCGACTATCTTGGTTTGCCCAGTGGGCCTAATAGGAGTCGGTGTAGGGAGGCCACTCCTAACCCTGGGTCCTAACCCAAGGATGGCTAGCACTCTTTCTACACAAAAGTAACCGTAGCTCTCCTCGGTACCATGTATGTGAGGGTCAACCTATTCTCTCTACAGAAGGGGTGATTAGCTCTCCTTGGTACGTGTGTACACGAGGGCCAGCGTATCTTCTGAAGAAGGGTATTTAGCTTTCCTCGGTATGTGCATACAAAAGGGCTAGCGTATCTTCTGAAGAAGGGTATTTAGCTCTCCTCGGTACGTGCATACACGAGGGTCAGCTCACGCCCAACTTAAATCTCAACTAACCGTCATGCCTCACAGTAAGTGAAAGATTCTGTAACCATCAGAGTTTGCATGTCACAGCATTTTGATTTCCTTTTTCTAGTTCCCCGAAGGGTTCATGCATTAGCATTCATCTTATTCCATGATACGACATATATCTCCATTCACATTTCAGTTCTTAATCGTATAACAGGCAGTTCGTGATTTAATAAATTAAGCAATTGCCACATCACTTAACTATTTAGTTGCTAGTAGTAAAGGCTTTAACATGCATTTTAGAGTATAACAGTGTGATTAAAGTAATGTACATTCATCCTTCTCATCCCTACGGTTCATTTCATATCATAGGGTTCAATCAGATCATTCTAATATAGCATTCACTTTAATCATTTAAATCACAGTATTAGAGAGGACCACTCTACCGAGGTATACTGGTGGAATGGGGGCTCGCACGATAGATCCCGACGTCTCTACAGGTCTCGTGTACACTACAGACTGGAGGCCTATGCCATTGACCAACATGTCAAACAAGCTCAAAATAGCATAGGTATGACACTAACACTTAGAGAATTCTGAAAGGAAACCAACGATACTTTGTTTGCGTAAAACTGACTTCATTTGGGCCCTTAACCGGCCCAAAAACACACACTCTGACCAAAATCATATGTCTGGGGCAAGTCCTAGATGTCTTAAATGGTCACAGAAGCCTACCTTGCTTTCTTGCACCTTTTTCGGATGTATGAACCCCTTCGCAGCAGTCTAAGGGAATTTTCAGACGTCTGACACTTCTCCCAATCATCTGAAAGAGTAGTTAGATGTCTGACATGGCCTATAGATGTCCTAAAGTGCCTCGAATGTCGTGCCACGTGCCTTTCCAATGCCTCGTACTAGTGCATGAACATAGGCTCCTCTTCGTACTATTGTACATGCATGCAGGCTCGTGCAGGGTACATACCTCGGTACTCAAGTGTCTTGGACGGTGCTCTACCTATAGTTCAGAGCAAGAGCTTGAGTTTGCTTGGAGCGCCCCTTTACACCACATCATGTTTTGGGGTTGTGAGCTCCTGGGTGGTCTCATGGACAGTGCTATCTTGAAGTACTGGTGCCACAGCCCCCTCGAGGAATGGTAACGGGAATGACGATCCCGACACATTTGTTGTAAGACTAAGCTAAAAATAAGCATGGGGGAGAAAAAAAAAGTAATAATAAATAAGTTAACACGCCCTTATAAATGTTGGCTTTTCACAAGCACGGACACAAGGTTTTAAAGGATTTTGCAAGTTGCGAATCAGATTCAGGAGCCAGAAAAATCCTAAAAATAAAAATTTCAAGTCATTTGAATTAATAAGGGGTTAATTTGTGAATTTTTTGAAGGATATTTTGATCCCATTTTGTCTAATGGCTGGATCCAAAAACAAATTCCGATGTTTATCCTTAACAAATCCTGTACCTCCTGTGTTTAGATCAACCAAGGTCCCTTAATCTTTTTCTCCTCAAAAATTGAAAAAAATTAGATTTCCCAAAAATTTCGTTTTCCAAAAAATTTGAAGTTTTGCTAAGAGACTAGCAAAAAGATAAGCATGGGGGTGTGATAAACGCCAGTTTATCATCATTCTTATGCATTAAAACAAACGTAGCCCTTAGGATTTTACTCCGCAAATAGATTTTTGGGCTGCATTTAGGCATTAACTAGGTTAGGCATGCATTGCATTTTCTTTTGTTGTTTTAATGTGTTTTTGTGAGTGTTAGGGATGAATAGATATACAGATCCCTAAAACCCTCAAGAAGGCAATTGGTGAAGGAGTTCAGAACAGCTGGAACTCAGCTTGATCCAGCTCACCATAGTTGGAATCTAGCTCACTTGAACTAGGGTTAGCTCATCCCAGCTCCATTCAGCTAATCTCAGCTGAATGGCAGCTCAAGAGAGTTCATCTTAGCTCACCCTAGCTCAAGTTAGCTTAGATCCAGCTCAACTTAGCTGAGTCTAGCTCATCTCAGCTCCCACCAGTCCACAGGGAGCTCTAGCTAGCTCAGCTGAGTTGACAGGAGTTCACCCCAGCTCAGATCCAGTTACATTAAGCTCCACTCAACTCCAGCCAGCTGAAGAAGAACTCATCCCAGCTCAGGAAGCTCAAGTCCAGCTCCTGGGGAATTAGCTTAGCTCTTAGCTGCCTCAACCAGCTTGATCCTCCCTAGGAGCACCAGAACTAGCTCACCTCGGTTCATTATGGTAGAAGCTAGCTAACTTTAGCTTAGCTTAGCAGCTCGTAAAGAACTAGCAAGCTAGGCTAGCTAAAGTAGCTCCATGCCAGCCTCTTTAGCAGCAGCCAGCTCTAGTTTCAGCTCCAGACTTCTCCTCCTCAGCTCCTCCCTCCAGACCCTAGCTCCAACACCTCCTCCTCTACTCCTCCATTAGCTAAGCTAGCTTAGCTTAGCTTATCTATGCTCCAACTTCCTTGGCTTGTACCACCTCAAAAACCCACCTAACAACTCCACCCAACTAGCTCCACCTAAGCTCCACATAAGCTAACCTACTTGGCGCCAACCTAGCCTACTCACTACCTCCAAAAGACACCTAAAAGTGGCACCAAAACCACCCTAACTACCCCCTTGTTGGTGCCACTTTTCCCTCCAAAAATCCCCTTCATCTCCACCACACAATTCCCCTTAAACCCATCTCCACCCTCCACATACCCCCTCCTTCGAGAACCTTTCTTGGCGCCACCTAAGACCCCCTTCTAGAAGCTATTTTGGTGCCAACTTCAAGGGGTGTCACCACCCATAACCACCCCCTAGGAGTCCCTTGGGTTGGCGCCAAATGCCCTTGGCCATAGGATCACCAACCACCTCCATCCTTCCATCTTAGCCCTCCATTTCAAGGGGCACCTTAACCCCCCATCCTACCCTATAAAAAGACCACTACCCACCACCATTCAAACCATCCTTGGCTAGCAATTTCACTCTCATGTTCTACCTAGAAGCCCACGCCCAAGAGAGAAGAAGAAGAAGAAGATTAAGGGGATATTCTGTCCCCTTGGTGCCTTCCCTTCTTCCCTTCTCTCTTGTGCCCACGCCAGCCAAAGGAGAAGCCAGGAAAGGAAGATCTTTGGAGGAGGTCTTGAAGGTGGTCCACACCACCTTGGAGGAGCTTTTGAGGGTGGTGCACGCCCACCCCTTGGAGGAGAGCATTGAAGGTGGTAGCACCCACCTTGGAGGAGCTCTCAAGGAAGGAGAAGAAGGAGGCCCTCTTTTCAAGCTAAGGAGCAGCTAGGCTTGGAGCAAGAAGACTCCCTTCTTCACCAATTTTTGCAAGAGGATTTGTGTTTCTTTTATTGCTTTTAGATTTTTTTATTTCTAGTAGAAGCATTCATCTACTTGTCTTGGAAAAAGAACACAAATTCGAGTTAATCAAATTGCCTTCTTTTTAATTTTCTGTTGCAATTGTTACTGTAGTTCTAGCATTTGTTCTACTTCCACTCCCTAATCACTCTAGGCCTCCACTTGCCTAGAGTGATTCAGCTTAGCATTTTAGGTGTTAGGACTCTTTTGTCACAATTCGCACTTTGCTCGTATTATTTCAAAACACAAAATATATATATATATTTAAAATACCAAAAAGAAAGTTGAGATGTATTTTTAGCAAGAGAATTGAATTGCAATTTTTGCCTCCTTGGAGGACCCTAGATACTCCCTTATCTAGGATATAAATTTAAAAGAGAGTGGATTTACGCGTTGCAACGACACTAAATTACCTAATTAACAAACCGCATATTTTTGCGATCACTTGCTTACACCTGTATCTTTATTTCATTTTGATATCTTGTAATTGGGTTGAGGTAACCCATTAATTATCTCAGGCATTAGTAAATTGATTCCCTCCGGGTTGAGGGAATCAGGTTAAAAATCTTAAGTTGGGAGACTTAGGTAGTGGAGTACTCAAGTGAAGGGAACCACTATATATCTTGTGTGTTTTTGTGATTTTTTATTCCTGTAAATTTTTATCTACCACACTATTCATCCCCCCTTCTATTGTTCTTGTGCTTTATAGATCCTACAGGTGGTATCAGAGCAGGTCGGGAATAGAAGTAATCTTTCTCTCTCACAATGGCATCATTAGTCAAGCGCACTGAAGGACAGTCATCCACACGTCCTCCCTACTTTGATGGGATGGACTATGGATACTAGAAGAGGAGGATGCAAATCTTCCTCAAGGCCATGGATGAGGACTCGTGGACTCTCATTCAAGAGAAGTACATGGATCTAAAGCCATAGGAAGGTGTTGTTTGGACCACAGACCAAAAGAAAAAGATCGCAGGAAATGCAAAAGAGATGAACGCACTCTATTTTGCGTTATCAAGGGAAGAACTTACCTGTATCTCCACATGCGAATCCACATGCGAGATATGGAACACGTTGCAAGCACCTATGAAGGTACAAGTAAGGTAAAAGAAACACATATTTCTATTCTAACAGAAAGCTATGAGTGTTTCAGGATGCAGAAAGGTAAAACAATTAAAGAGATGTACACAAGATTTGGAGAGATAGTGAATCCAATGAAGAACCTTGGAGTTAAGTTGGAGGAGGAGCAGCTTGTAAGGAAGATCTTGAGATCCCTTACAAGCGATTGGTCTCCAAAGTCCACAGCCATCCAAGAGGTGAAGGACCACTCTACTCTCTCCTTGGATGACTTGATTGGAAGCCTCATGGCGTATGAAGTCCAATTGGAAAAAGTGAAGAAGAACGAAGAAAAATCTGTAAGCAAGAAGGAGCTTGCTTTCAAAGCTATAAAAGAGGAGTCGAACTTTGACGATTCCATCTCTGATGAAGAAGAGGAGCTTGCTCTTCTAACAAGAAGATTCAAAAGATTCATCCAAAAATAAGGTAAGAAAGTTAATAAATTTACAAACGACATTATTTGTTTTGAGTGCAAGAGGAATGGGCACATACGAAAAGATTGTCCAATGATCAAGAAGAAGAAGGAAGAAAAGAAGATGGACAAAGAACTTGATCGGAAGAAGATTTCAAGAAAGGCATACAAGGTGACTTGAGATGATAATGATTCTAGCATGGAATCATCTTCCGAAGAATATGAAGAAACAGATGTTGCACATCTTTGCTTAATGGTGAACAATGACAGCTCAGAAAATGAGGTAGATTCTAAAGTCACTTTTAATGAGTTATTACAAGCATATGAAGATTTGTATCACAAAGCTAGGTTGATTAAAAAAGAAAATAAAGTCTTGCAAGATAGTTATAAAACTCTAGAAATAGAAAAATCTTATTTAGAAATGTCAAAAGAAACTAGCAATCAATTGCATGCAAAAATAATAGAATTAGAAGATATTTATGAACACTTCGAGGGCAGTTTGAATAATCTAAAAATTAGGCTGAATATAGAATTTTGTAATAATTTAAAAGCCAAGTTCAATAATAAAAAGAACACACAAAATAAATCATATGCACCTAGACATGCATGGATTTATCAAAAGGTCAAGAGTCCTAAGAATTATAAATCTAACACTAAGGTGATCTATAAACCTAAGGATTTGAAGGATACTAACCATCAAGGATCCAAAAGAAAATGGGTACCTAAAATAGATTTAATAAACTATTTTCCAGGTCAAGAAGGACAAATGGATCCTAGACAATGGGTGTTCCAAGCACATGACAGGACACTCTGACCTCTTTATCAAGTGGACCAGAATCGAGGATGGAGGACACGTCAAGTTGGGTGACAACAAACATTGTTGCATTATTGGTGAAGGTACAATAGGTAATTATTCTAAGCAGGTACGTAATGTTTTTTTAGTAGAAAACTTAAAACTTAACCTGCTTAGTGTTAGTCAAATATGTGCTAATGGATGTGATGTTTTATTTACTAAAGTTGGATTTAAAATATTAAAAGAAGGAACAAATACAGTTTTAATTGAAGGCTTTAGATATGAAAATATCCATGCTATTCATTTTTCACAAGAGAAATTTGTAAAATGTCTGCTTGCCTTCATATCTTAGTACCCAAGTGAGGGGAACCACTATATATCTTGTGTGTTTTTGTGGATTGTTATTCCTACAAGTTTTTATCTACCACACTATTCATCCTCCCTTCTAGTGTGCTTGTGCTTTATAGATCCTACACACAATTCATTCCACAACCACACATGAAATGTAACTAAGTAGGAAATGGATAATAGGCAGTATTGGAAATTAGCACAGAGTTCTCAAAAGGACAACATGCCACAAGCAGAATAGAAATGTTCACTGACATAGCCATCACACTAAAACTGAGAGAAACACAACAGAAACAGGTACTATATGCCAAAAGTACTCACTACTAAAAAAAGCTTCTGCAACAAAAAAGAGAAAGAACAACTATGCCTAGGCTCGACTTGGCCCAGCACCCTCTACAGCCGGTGGCGCTAGCTGCTCAACTCCCTATCCTAAATATGGTTATATAAATCTGTGGTCAGCTAACACTGAGTAGAGTGCTGGATAAGTCATTTACATGCAATTAAACATAAAGGAAACAAGCAGCTAACTAACCATCCAATTTCCAGTTATGTATTATTATATTTTTCATTTAAACATTTGTGTTTCTAATTCAATTTCTAGTAAGGGTCCACAACATTTCTCAAATCCACTTATTCTCTAAGGGAACGACCTTGATGCAGTTTTCCTGAGATGTAGGATGTACATGTGGCACTCACCTGGCCGGGAGAGCACCACGTGGTAGTCCTACACCCGATCTACCACCCTGGGGTCATGGCCGCAATGTAGCGGTGACTACGGCACGTGTGATAAGCGCACCGGTGGCTACCCTACATTGGCACGCGATTAGTCATTTGCACTAACGGGTACACCCAAACGTACAACATAGAACAGAATAGGGGCCACACCCCTTAACAGTCTGCGCACCCTCGTCTGGTGGTTGTTAAATTCCTCAATACAATTAATTAAGTTATTTAGGCTTAATTAAATGTGCAAGAATGTAACTTAGGTTAACTCGAATTTAAGTCATGAATGTAGTATAGGATCAAGTTAACCTAATATTTTAGATTTTAAAGTTCTTTTTTAACTGGTTGGGTCTAGGTCGTTCATTGGGAGACAACTTAATCTTAACTCACCATTAAATCTCTAAGAATAATTAAGAGTCAATTAATTAATCAAATTATAATTAACAATACTTTAAACATATGAATAATTGCACAAAATATGTGACAATGAAAGCATGCAATATTCCATTAAGAGAAAACACATTTACACATGAAATTTGTCATTTAGAACTAAGTAAACATGTTTACTACATCAATTATGGCTAATTACAAGAGATTAAGGCAAGAAAATGTTAAACAAATGATTACAAATGTCTTATTACATTTAGGGCTCAAAATAATGAAAGAGAACAAAATATTCCAATAGAATTACAAATCAGACATCTAAATATAGAAATTAGATGTCTTAAAAAATGAAAATTAGAAGTCTTAAGTAAGTGAGAGACATCTAATTCTCTCTCTTTCATTCCTTCATTCTATTCCTTGATTACCTTCATCTTCTTCTTCAACCCTTGTCTATTCTCTTATTCTTTTTCTTTTTTTCTCTTCTGTTATTGCTCTCTTTCTCTCTCTTTTATTTCTCGAGCTTCTCTTCTTCACTTATAATTTCTTAAGTTCTTCTTTAGTTAATCTCCTAAGTCTTTAACTTTCTCTCTCGACACTTAAGCTTTTAAGCTCTCTCTGCTTTATCTCTTTTTCTTAAATTCTCTATACTCTGCATATAACCTTCCACACTTAGCCATTTTTTTAAGCGACACTTAACCCATTTTGCCTTTAATTATAAAAATTATTTTATTAATGGGTGGTCAAACCTCTTGCAGGGATATACAGCACCCCGTGGGGTGCGACCAGACCCTACTAGAGATCCGACCTAATTTTAATTAGGTGGATTTTTGTATGTTCATCAATGTACAGTACCAGCCTCCCAGGCCCACACGCCCACTTTTGGGCCCACACTCATGCCCACAGGCTAACACACACACCTATGCATAGGCACGTGCACACGTACGCGCTCGCACCCAAGATCTCTTAAGCTACGCCCAGTGCTGACGACCGAAACATCCTATGCATAAATTCATTTTATACTAAGTCACGCGCTCAAGGTTTCCCGTGGTGGCACTAAGTTCACCCGTTCCAGGCCAGACTTCAAGACTTGATTCCGGCCGATTGGCTGGATGGTTTCTATCAAGCAAAGGCTCGATCAAAAGCCTTTGATGTGCTCTATCAGGAAATAGCATCATTTTGATGCTCAAAGGAAGCTTGGCCCTTCGATTTGAAGGGTGAAAATGGCTATTTCACATGGCCAAAATGGCCTGTAGAGAAGAAACTCAAGTCAATTGACCTGTACAGGCTACACAGCTCTCAACTAAAGACCTGTGTGCCTTCAGTGATGAATTCTGCTTCTAATGGTCAAGGAAGTAAGGTTCTAAAAGCTTCAAAGAAGAAGGAGAAGCTCTAGAACTTCGTTCCCAGTACACAGAGCTCAGATTTGAGCTAAAAAATACTCAATAGAGAGAGATTAACCTCCAAACGAGATTTAAACATCCTCAGAAGGTCAAGAGTGACTGATCTGGGAAAATTTGAGGTTCAAAATTCACCAAAGTTGCTAAAGAACAGTGTTGGTTCAAAATGAACCCAAACTGCATAGCTTATGAAATCCCAAGCAATCCTCAAAATAATTCAAACAGATCATTTTAAATGCATTCTAAATCATCCTAGAAATCGATTGAAACCCTTAATTCAGAGATTTAATCATTTATTCTTTGAATTGAACTCTGGGTTGACCAATTTCCATTCAAAGTTGACTTTCTAAATCAAGTCTTCTCGGATCAAATTAAAACCTTGAATCAACTTAATTCATCCTCAGGAAATGATTAAGCACATTAAAGTCCTATTTAAATGACCCTAAAGGTGTTTCATGCATCACCGTCTGAGACCAAATGTACTTGAGTTCGTCGGAAGAACTCAGTGGCTCTTAATCCAATTTGAGGATCTAAGTAGGTTCTAGAAGGTCCCCAGAAGCTAATGGATCTATTTTCCAGCTCAGATTAACTCTAACTGAGCTTCTCCAACTCTGTCGGAGTTGGAGAAGATGGAGATCAAGAGAGAAAGATTCTCACCAAAAACTCAAGTCTAGGATAGGGATCTAATCCTTGGGCTTTAACTAAGAATTTTGGAACTTCTCAGGGTCTATTAAGGGATGAAGCTCAAGTATGAATTGTCGGAGCTTGTCGGAGCTCCGACGAACTCAGAAATGATGTATTGGAGTTCAAAACTCCAAGAATTAGCTAAAGAACAATCTAGAAAAGTTCCTGAAGTCATAAGGAACCTCAGGAGCTTAACAATTAACTCAATTAAAATGTAAATCAGAAGATAAGCTTGAATTCAACAAAATCAAAAGTTTGAGTTCACTAGAACTCAAAACAATTCCTTTCACCCAATTGAGTGAGGGGAATTGTTCAGTGGTGTACGGCGATGATGAAAATGTGATTAATTAAGTGAAATAACTCCTATGAGCTCACCATGGACAGTGGCTTGGAGGTTGAGATGAAATTTAGGCAATTTTGATTTAGGTAGTTATTTATCAAATTAATGCCAAGATTGGGGCCCTTGAAGTGTGATTAGGTGATGGAGGTCCCCAGTGCTTGTGATTAAGCCTCAGTGACCTCCACCATGGACAGTGGAGGTCGTCGGTGACGGTGGGGTGTACTAGGAGTTTAAGGTGTTAACAGTGAGTGGAAGATAGTGGAAATGATTCATGGGAATGTTAAGAAAGTGCAATTGTGCTTGGATTAGTGAATGAAGGCCCAGTGAGGCTGGAAGTGGCCTTGCCGGAGCTGAGGAAGGTGAAGCTAAACATACTAAAATCTAAGCTAAACCTACTCCTAACTACTGCTAAATTACTCCTACGAGTTAGAACTACTTACCTGGACGAAAGGAGATAGAAACTCCATCGATGACACATAATGGAGGATGAAATCAGAAGGTTGGAGGAAGAACTCTAGCGAGAAAGGAAGCGGAGAGGAAGAAGAACGGTGCACTCCCAAGCCCTGTTGCAGTCGTGGGAGAGGAAGAGGGGGTGAGAGAGACGAGCATCTCTGGAGGAGGCACTCTGATGGAGAGATGAGAGGCCACCGGAGGTGTTGGAAGAATAGCCTATCGTCGAATACTATTGGGGAAGGGGGAAAGGGAGTCGACCTTTTGACTCGGAGGGGTCCTAGGGTATTTATAGGTATGATGGAGAGTAAGGGGGATGTACCTGGACATAGAAAGGGGTGGGTATAGGCTAACCATCGGCGTCGTCTCCGACACCGGTGAGGTTATCGCCATGACCTAAATAGGATTAGAGGTCAATCCGATCCGTCGGATGAAGAAAGGGAGGTGAGCGGAAGAGAAACAGCCAAGGCGGCCATGCTCTATCGAGGGATGAAGGTGGATCAGGTGGTGCGGTGACCGGCTGACAAGAGCCGTCCAATGCGAGGAAGAAGAAGAAGAGGAAGAAGCAACACTGCACTCACAGGGACCTATTCAGAGGAAAACTTACGGGCCTATGTGCATGAAAAAGACTTAAGTGCAATGAAACCTAAGGACTAAAAAGTAAACTGGGATTTTCAAGGCTTATTTTAATTTCATTCTTTTTCAACTTTTTATATATGATTATAAATTAGATAAATATTATATATATACCTTGAATTTATGTTTTTGACCTTTCTAGCTTAATTTATTTAATTGATTAAGTTATTTAAGTTATTACATACTTAGGGTTAAATATTTATAATGTTAACTTAAATATTAATTAGGTAGCTAAATATTTATAATTTGAGTCCAAATTATAATTTAAATTATTAATGGTATTAATTGACTTATAATTAAGCATTTTAAACTTATTTTTAGGTCCTTTATTTATTTTTCCCTTATTATATAATTAACCCCTATATATTCATATGTCTGGGTAATTAACTAAGGTTTCTAGTTAATTAGGGGTAGTTAGAAGCCATGATGAGCCTCTCATCACCCGACTATCCCAATTTTCCTAGTGGGCATAACAAGAGTTAGTGTAGGTAGGCCACTCCTAACCCTGGGTCCCAACCCATGGATGGCTAGCACTCTCCCTACATAAAAGTAGCCGTAGCTCTCCTCGGTACCACGTACGCGAGGGCATGACTATTCTCTCTACACAAGGGGTGATTAGCTCTCATCGATACGTGCGTGCACAAGGGCCAGTGTATCTTCTGAAGAAGGGTATTTAGCTTTCCTCGGTACGTGCATACACGAGGGCCAGTGTATCTTCTGAAGAAGGGTAATTAGCTCTCCTCGATACGTGCATACACGAGGGCCAGCTCATGCCCATGTTAAAGCTCAACTAATCGTCATGCCTCACAGTAAGAGAAAGACTCCGTAACCATCAGAGTTTCCATGTCGTAGCATTTTGATTTCCTTTTTCTAGTTCCCCGTAGGGTTCATGCATCAGCATTCATCTTATTCCATGATACGACATATATCTCCATTCACATTCTGGTTCTTAATTGTATAACAAGCAGCTCGTGATTTAATAAATTAAGCAATCACCACATCACTTAACTATTAGTTGTTAGCAATAAAGACTTTAACATGCATTTTAGAGTATAACAGCGTAATTAAAGTAATATACATTCATCCTTCTCAGCCCTAGGGTTTATTTCATATCCCAGGGTTCAATCAAATCATTCTAATATAGCATGCACTTTAATCATTTAAATCATAGTATTAGAGAGGACCACTCTACCAGGGTATACAAGTGCAATGGGGCTCGTACAGTAGATCCTGAGGTCTCCACGGGTCCTGTGTACACTACGGACTGGAGACCTATATCATTGACCAACATGCCAAATGAGATCAAAATAGCATAGGTATGACACTAACACGTAGAGAATTCTGAAAGGAAACCAACGATACTTTGTTTGCATAAAATCAACTTCATTTAGGCCCTGAACCGGCCCAAAAACATGCACTCTGACCAAAATCAGACATCTGGAGTGAGTCCTAGATGTCTTAAATGATCGCAGAAGCTTACCTTGCTTTCCTGCACCTTTTTGTATGACACTACTCCCAGTCGTCTGGAAGTGCAATCAGATGTCTGACATGGCCTCCAAACGTCCTAAAGTGCCTCGAATGTCGTGCCACATGCCTTTCCAACGTCTCATACCAGTGCATGCACGTTGGCTCCTCTTCGTACTATCGTACATATATGCAGGCTCATGCAGGGTACATACCTTGGCACCCTACGTGCTGTCAGACATCCTAAGCCCTCTCCGGATGTCGGACGACACCTCCAAACATCTGACAGAGGTTGCAGACGTCTGATAATGCAGAAATGTCCGTGCGCAAAGCTTCCTCGTGAAGCTCCTCTTCTTGCGAACTCCTCCTCTCCACCTATGGAGCTGCAGTAGCTGCTCTCCCTCCCTCACGCTCTCTCCTTCACCTCCTCCAGCCGCACTCGCCATCCCCTCTCCCGAGCTCCTCCAAGCTCCTCTTCAATCCTCCTCCTCGCACCTCCTACTCCCCTCTCCTCCTTTCCCTCGCACGGCTGTGAGGGGGGAGAACGGGAAGGTGATGGATGGCAGTGGCGAGGCAAATGGAGGGCGTCCTCCATACTCCTCTCTTCTCCTTCTCCTCCACTCTCCTTCCCTCACCCACACTCTCTCTCTCCCTCGCCCACGCTCTCTCTCCCTCTCTCTCCTCTATGCTCCTCCCCTCTCCTTCCCCCCTACTCACGGCTGCAAGGGGATGGGGGAGAAGATGGTCGCCGGTGGCAAGGTGGTGGAGTGGAGGTGGAGGTGGTGTTGGTGGCGTTGGAGGTGTGGAGAGGGTGGAGAGGTAAGTGGGGGCTTTTAAAGAAGAGGGTTAGGGTTTGGTTGTGTGTGCGTGAGTTGTGTGAAATGTGAGGGGAATGAAAATTAGTTGTCCCCGCAGAAGCCTCCTTTTCCTGCAGAGCCCACAAACTAAAACCCAGGTGGTTTAAAATTGTGTCAACACCCCTAAGATTTTGAAAAATTTTCGAACGACCCTTAAGAAGGGTCATTTCACCACCCAAACAACTTCACCTTATTGGGATAACCCTACACCACCCAACCAAGGATATGATTCTTCCCCTAGGTATTCAAATGATAGATATTCTGATTTGACTTAGGTTAAAAATTCTGAAAATTATTATCCTTAGCCTGCTCAAATCCCTGACCATGGTGGTTATCCTGAGATCACCCAATTACTCCAAGTAGTCCAGGGGATGAGAGAAGCTAATAAAAGAAACACAGATAATCTAACAAAATAGCTCGATAGAATCTAGAAATCACAAGGTGATAAACTTGGTCCGAGTATGCCACAAGTTGGTGGTAAGCCACTCAAGGTTGAGGATCCAACCTTAAGTATGATATCTTATCCAATCTCAACCTCTACATACGCTGATCCCACCTACCAGCCCTGTGATTATGTAGAACAGATCCTACTTAGGCCTACAGATGAACTAATAAATAATTTTGATATCCCAAAAACTAACTTTGAGGAGGAAGGCTCACTTGAGGAATTATATCTTGATTTAGACCCTGAATTGCAACCATTCTATTTTGAGGAGCCAATCCATGGTGGACTAGAGTATGAGTCTTTTATGTTTAAAGACACACAATTGGACTACATGGATGATTTGGGAGGATCAAAGCATAATCAAGAAGATAGAAAGATTGAGGACAGTGACACTCCTAGCCAATCACGGTTGGATGGCTCTGATGTCATCTTGTCTGAGAATTACCATGATCAGATGTGCTTAAACGATTGAATATCTGGATTTGGCGATACTAATCATTCTAAGATATCCCATATTGAAGCCGAATCTGCTTTCAATTCTATTTCAACTAATTCGCACCCTTCTCTTCTCATCCACTAGAGACCTGAGGAAAACTCTGATCCTTATCCCCAACATCTCGAGATTGATCAAAATAGACAATCCCCTTATGAAAGAGATGTTCAAGAAATTGCGGAACTACTGGGGATGTCTTATGAAGATCTATCTGAGGAATCAAAGAATTTAGTTGAATCACGGAATTTTGAAGAACTTGACTTGATTGATGAGAAACAAGAAGACATTCCCTCAGAAGATATAGTCGAGGAGAAAGATAACTGGGATCAAAGTTATAAACCTACCCAGAAATTCACAAAACAAAAAGGATTTGAGGTGTTGACTAATCTAAACCCCGATCTTACTCCCCCTAGGGTTGTGATTCTAAGGAATAATGAATTTCCATCCATTACATTTGAAGACCTACATCATGATTTGGATGACTCAAATAAGATTTTTGATCACCCCAGGGATAAGATTAAGGATTATGATAAGTCCGGAATTATTGAGATGGACCACTGGATCTTATTTGACTCACCTATTCAACATCCATCCATACCTAACTTGACTTGCGAAGTGGTTTCCTATACCATTTCAGACTATACCACTCAGGTTCATCCTTTCATTTCCCATCACTTTCAGGACCCATATGATTTATTTTCCACAAACCACCCTGTATCCACCTCATCTGCCTTCCTCATGCATCACCTGTTAAGGTTGCCACTATCTACTTTCCACTCTTGCACCCACACAAATTTTTCTCTTTTGTAGCATCTGGCTGCAAATAGTTTCAAGCCTGTTCACTTTATTTTTCCAACCTTTAGGGCTTAGTATTCACCATCAGCTGATCCACATTTATGGATCACTAATCCTTGCATTACATGATCATATCTTCATTTTAATCCTGACACAACCCATTAATCTGATCATTCATTTTTGGGTTTAGGTCCGGCAAATGATGTTAAACTTAGTACTAGCTAGGAGGCAACCCAATACTCTTTACAGGTAGTTCTGTATCCATGCTGACCTGAATTAATAAGCATAGTCAGGTGATATCCCCTCCTCTTGCTTATTATATTTTGATTTTCTTGCATACATTTCAATGAGGACAGTGTAATGAATAGGCATGGGGGGGTGGGCATTGCATGCCTTATTTTTGTGTCAAAAAAAAATTGCATTTAGGCATAAAGAATTTTTATTAAAGTTGTATTAGGGATATATTCTTAAGTTGATTCCTGAGTTTAGAATCCAGTACAATTTCACACTTACACGTAGAATTTGAAGTGGATCCTCTATGAAGACTGATAAACATATTTAGTTTGTTGAGAAGAAGCAATGTTTCTTCTCCTGAGCCCTTGGACAGTAATTAGGGAGCCAGGCAAACTATCTTCTAATAGATTCACCAAACAAGTGTGAGGTGAAAGTAGAAAGTCTACTGGTGCTCTAAGGCTAGTATGAGGAATTTTAATTTCTGGATAATTAGATAATGATACTCGGAGTTAGGCATAGTTTTCACTTTCGATTTCTGCGTACAAATTCTTAGTGCGAATATTTTAAGAGCCACCAAATAAGGCAAATACATAGAGAGCAGGTTCTGATAAAACCAGGACTAAGGTGGATGGGCATGACCATCCTTTACCGAATCCTCAGCTAAAGGAAGATATTAATGTCAAGGTCAGAAACATGTTGTCCTATCCATTCCCTTCCCAGTGTCAAGAATAGGCACTTCCACCAAATAAGCCACCCAATATCCTCTTGAACACCCCTAATCTCGAATAATGCCTTGTAAATAAAAGTTCGTATGTTATACTATGTTGCATTAGTAGATATTTAGATGCGAAAGAAAAAAAGAGAAAAAGAAAAAAAATATATATGTATAGAAAAAAAAGAGCGGAAAAGGGAAAGAAAAGGAAAGAATATATATATACAAAGAAAAAAATAGAAAAAAAGAAAAAGTAAAAAAAAAAAGAAAATGAGTTTATGAGTTAGAATTTATTTCAAGTGTAATGAGGCAACAACACCTACCACCCTTACGATCCACCAAATATAGCCTTGACCTACTTTTCTGTATTTCTGTCCGCCTGAATACGGGCTAAGGAATTCTGACTTAGTCATAGAGTTATCAGAACCTAATCAAAGTGATAATGCTAGGAGAGACCACCAAATATAATAACAAATCTGGTGAGGTTGTGAGCTCTAAAAGAAAGAGAAGAAAGAAGAAAAAGACAAAAAAGAAAGAAAGAGAAAGAGAGAGAGTGAGTACAAAGGAACTAATGAGAGTACAGTTTCTTCGCCTCTCTTTGAGTTGAATTATTTAATAGTCTAGAAATCTATGTTCTAAAGTACTAGTCTATATGCAGCACCAGATGAGTGTGAGCCACCAAATACAAATCTACTTAACTCATTTATCTTATACCTAAGCTAAAAATCGAGGTTGAATTTACAGATTATCTTATAACCCCAAGGGGAGAAGTCTACCTATCTCAATAGATTTTTACTAAGGGTCAAGTACGAGCTTTAGATGTGGATTGACTTTTCACTTGGATCCGTTGCATAGGCTATAACAAAACACTTTCACAATTATCTGGACTTCTAAAGTTTTGGATGAAAATAAAAGAAATAAATCTCTAGTTATACTCTTGATAAAAATTAGTCATATAGGACCACTTTGCATTTAGTCTTGCATTTGCTAGGGACTAGCAAGATTTAGGTATGGGGGTGTGATTGCATAGCAATCATGTGATCTAAATCACTTGAATTAAGCTAGATTCTAGCATAACTTAGGAACAATGCATGCATAAGTGTCGTAATTCACATAATAGTTAGTTTGTTAGCTGCATAAATAATATTGTCATTTTACGCACTGAAGGAGAGATGAAATAAATTGCAGATGATTCAAAGCTGTAGATGACAGATCAAACCGTACATATCTGATCAGGACGATGATGGGAGTCCAACGCTTTCGGAATAGTCTTGATCAGACAACCATAGCATCTTGTGTAATCCATAGAAGAACAGAGGCCATGGAGCCATAGGATAAAGATCTAATCTTTAGATAAAAATCCAACCGTATGGATGGATCCAGATCAATGATTGCAGTCTAACAACGTAAAAATCAACCCGATTAGAGGCCTACATCACCAAATAGAAAGAAAAGAAGATGGATGGCCATGATGGTGCCATGTGGTGCCATCACAGCCACCCTTCACTGCTGACCCATCTCTAAAGACCATCCCTTGCCTTCTCTCGACCGTTGGATGGCCATCCAATGGTCCACAAGCTGTCTCGTCGCAGCTCCAACCATGCCTCATCAAAGAAGGAGAAGAACTCGACCGTTGAATCTTCATCCAACAGTCGAGAATCAGTTGCCTTAAAACGAAAACGCAACAAAGAGAAGGCACAGTGCAACGGTTAGCGTCTTCGCGCCTAAGCAAGCGGCGCACGTTCGATCTGCGGCTCACGCGAAATTGAAGGGGCGTTGGGCACGGATGCAAATGCGCTGTCAGATGGCGATCGAAGGGCGAAGGAGTGACCACGTGGTGTGATCAGAGCACGCCGTGGCTGCACGTGGGATCCATAGCACACATAACGCACGATCTCACACGTTTCCTTCGACACGAAGGCTGTGTGGGTGTGCTTTAAGCCATCCGATCGTAAAATCAGACGACTGAGGATTGGGTGCTCAAATTGAGCGAGCGGCGAGTGCAAAGAGAGGAGCGGTTGTGTGTAGGCAAAGCACAGCGGTGCGATCTTGATCCAAGGCCTTAGAGTGTGCCATGTGTCGCCACCAGAATGCACCCGAGCGTAGAAGGTGATTTTAAAGGTGTTTTGAGGCCAAATCAGATCCATTGATCTCCTGATCAATGGATCTGATTAATTTTAGGTTGTTGCATGAGATGGAGGGCCAAAGTACCCTTTTTGCCCCTCATCAAAGCTATAAAAGAAGGCCTAGGGCCCCCTATTGAAGGCATCTTCCATAGACTCTAGGGATCTATCTCTTGCATCTTCCACAAACTCCCATCATCTCTCTGCAACTCCTCTTTGCAATTTGTCCCAGTGCTCTGGATCTGAAGTGCTGCCAGGCATCGCACAAGCATCCCACAAGCGACATCATCATCTATCTACCTTCCCTCTCTCTCTCTCCCTCTCCCTCTCTCTCTCGTTACTATTTAGCATAGCAATCTCTATTTTGAAAAATTATTTCTGAATGCAATACAATTCTAATTACATATCTTATTTCTATACATATATACATATATAAATATCTGCTAGAACTAATTTTCTGAAGAGCTTCCGTATAAATTGTGATTGCCTCCCTACGAATGACCTGGTACTCCCGATTTTTAAAAATTTATTTGTTCCATCACGATTCGCACTACAACGATAGTATCGTATCTTTCTAACGCGTCTAGTGGCAACGAAACAATCACCAATCAAAGGTTAATCGATCAACCTTTAATTAATCAATATTCTATTATTGATTAATTAACATTTGAGCAGGAAATTCAATTTCCTTCCTGCGATCGATCAATAAAACCTTTCATTGACCATGTAAAAATTTTTGATCGATCAATACTGGTATTCTAAGATTCCTTTTTAAGCTAATCAATGAAACTTTTATCTTGATCAATTAATTTTGCATTTTGATCAATCAAACAACCTTTTTGATCGATCATTTATGGGAAAATCAATTTGCATCATTTTTGTTAATCCTCTTTTTAATTGATTTATAATCCTGATTGTGACCTCCTTATTACCTCTTACCTTATTAAATTGCATCAAATCTATAAAAACAACATTTTCACCACATAATTTTCACCTAATTACATTACCTCCACCAAATAGCCATCACCTAAACCTATCCCACCAAACACCCTACCCCACATCTAATTGGTCACCACCAACCTTCCCGCCAAAGGTGCCGCACCCCCTCTCTCCTCCCTCCTCACGTTGACCAATGTCGATGTCGCTCATCAGCTTCGACCTCAATGTCACAGTTTACATGGCATGAGTTAGTGGATATTTAGGATGTGACATATGGTATTTCTTTTCTGATGCATAGATAGAGAGAGACTGCTTCCATGATGATGGACCATGGCACTTAGGTAGACAACTAACTAAATGCTCAGGGGTAGTTCCTGGACATAATTGAGGAGTCTCCTCATGTACTTCAGTATAGTGATCAGTGACCTCCTTGTCCTCACAAACATTTGACAGTAGCACCACCTTCAGCCCCACCACCTCCTATAGAGCCTTCAACACCTACATTTGATACTTAGCAAACTACTCCACCGAGACAGCCAGCACTTGAGCCTATGATCACTTCTTCTGTCTGTAGACAACTTCGCCTTGCAGCACTACAACAAAAAAGACCTAAGGTGACATTTATTTAACGTCATCATAAGTGAAATAAACGTTGACATAAGTTTTTGTAGACGTTAAAAAAACATCATCATAAATGACTCCTTAGGTGGGTCATATTAGGTCTATATCAATGTCAACAATCAAATGTCACCTAAAATATTTTGGCTAACATTAAATAAATGTCACCTACAATATCTAAGGCGACGTTTAAATGTCTCTTTAAAAGTTACACCATCTAACCAAACTTAAGCAAATGTTGTCTTAGAGACCTTTCGATGATGTTAAAATGTCGCCAAAGAATACCTAAGGAGACAATGTCACATTAAGTTATTTCGAAGACGTTTAAATGTCGCTTTAACCTTTCCTTAAGCATCTACGAAATCTTTAGTGACATTTAAATATCTCCTTATGTATCCTATTATGACAATTAAATATTACTTTAGGTAGCTTTTAAAGGCTTTTAAATGTCATCTTATACCTCTTTTAGCAATGCTTAAACATCTCCTTATTCATCCTATTATGATGTTTAAATGTTTCTTTAAGTAACTCTAACGGATACTTAAATGTCATCTTATATAACTTTTGATGATGTTCAAATGCCCTATTATATATTCTACTGTGACGTTTAGATGTTACTTTAGATTATCTTACACTTTTTTAAATAATATTTAAACATCTCCTTATATATCATATTGTAACATTTAAACGTTACTTTAGATTACTTTTAAAGATACTTAAATGTCATCTTAAACTTTATTTCGGCAACATTTAAATATCCCCTTATACAATGACTTGTGACATTTAAAAGTTACTTTAGGTTACTTTAAATAACATTTAAATGTCCCCAAATGCATCTTGCTATAACATTTAAATGTTACTTTAACTTGGTTTAAAAGATGCTTCAACGTCATCTTAACTTATATAAGATGCTCTTCTTTTCTCATTAATACTATTCATATTTAAGAGATGTACCTCCAACTATAATCACAACACTTATAAAACGAGATACATTTCCCACTAAAATCACATTTAATTGTCATTCCAAATTAAAAAACAATTGAAATCATATTTTTACATAAAAGAATTACTAAAATAAAAACTTAATAATCCAAAAAAGAAAATTACATAAAACCACTATAAATCTATTTGTTTAACACCAAAAATTTTCTTAAGCTAACATTATACTAACCCAACTTAAAACTATTACAATCTTGACTCTTATATTTTGTCATCATAACTTACAGGTCCCTTCTTTTGATGCTGTTGAGATTGGGATGCAAATAACATTGTTCAAAAAAAAAAATATTAATATAATTTATAAATAAAATTTAGACAACAATTATAACTAGTAATTACTTAAACTCATTTCAAGTGAATCAAAGAAATTAAAGAATGACTCAAACTTCTTCATCCTTTCCTACATTAATAGCAAAAACATTACGATATTTATGCAAATTCAAATGTTTACAAGAGCACATGATATAATCTTAGACAAAGTCAATCTAGTTCTAAATAAAATTAGAACAAATGAAATGGTGACATGGATAAACGATTCTCAATTAAAATATCATGTGCAACACACAATAGATTTTCCTTTTTAAAGTAAGCTTAAAGCATTTGTTTCTAGAAGAAATGAGAATACTAAATCTTACACGTTTCTTAAAGCTTATCCCGTGCAAATAGTTTTTATGATAAAGATTTCCCTTCTAGTTGTTGAAGAAGCTCATTTACCTTCTTGATTCAAAAGCTTTTAGGTTGCAATCATGGGAAACCAAGCAAACCACTGTAAAGATCCAAAACACATACTATCAATGTTAGCATAAGAATGGCAATGATATGAATGAACATACATGTTCATATCCATATTAATATATATGTCTTCATGAAACTTAAGCTTGCGAGCATATGAAGTAATTCTAAATGTCTAGATTCCCTTTGGTAAGCACCAAAGAGATGACATCCATAATCTATCCACCAGCAGATAAAGTTCTACCAATTATTTAATTGATCATTTATTCCCCTATATCACTCTAAAAACCTCGTAGATATGTAAAGCTCTGAGTTTTCCAGAAGAGACACTATTGATGGCCTCCTCAATATCCATTGCGCAAATATCTTTGCTCCAGCTATTTGAGAAATGAATACTTGCAAAGTCAAAGCTATTGATTACCTAGATTGATTAGAAAAAACTAGTTGTAGACAAGTCAATATGCAACACATCTACAACCCTTATTTTGAAGAAGACAACAATAGTACTACTACCAAACTACACAATATCTTTTAACTCCTACAAGAATGAATATACTCCTTGGGTACCGAATGGAAAAAGTATGCCTACAAGGAAAGGGAGTATAATTTTAGCTCCTTTTGCATAAACCTGAAAAAAGTAAGATAATTGTAACAACTTGATCAAGTCTTTGAGGACATAAACCCTGAGCTTGTATTGAAGGACCCTTTACAAACTTGCCTTGATGAAGTGTAGAACATTGCAGAAGTTAATGCTATGATCAGTACCTCATCATAAGCTACCCCTCCTTGGACTATAAAGTTTAACCCCCTTCTTGAAATGGCATCTAAGCCCTTATGTCCATCTATTAAGACCCCCCTTAATATGGAACTCAACCCACTTCCTTAGCACTTTGAGTCAATGGGTTAACTCAACTCATGTGATTACTAAGAAAGTTGGTATAACTGTGGTTGAGAATGAGAAGGGGGACATGGTACCCACAAGAACTGCTACAAGTTGGCGAGTTTGTATCGACTATAGAAAACTGAATGGTGCTATCAAGAAGGATCACTTTCTACTTCCATTCGCTGATCAAATCTTAGAGAAACTCGTTGGGAATAGGTACTTTTTCTTCTTGGATGTCTATTCACGGTACAATCAGGTCTGTATGCACCTTGTCAGCTAGGGGAAAACCACTTTCACATGGCCATATGGTACCTTTGTGTTTCGATGTATGTCATTTAGGCTATGTAATGCATCAGACACCTTTCAATAGTATATGTTGTTGATCTTTCATGACATGGTGGACCAATTTGTCGAGGTCTTTATGGATGATTTCTCGATTTTTGGTACCTCATTTGATGACCATCTTCAGAACTTAGAAAAGGTGTTGATACAATGCAAGGAGACATGTCTTGTGCTAAGTTGGGAGAAGAGCAATTTTACAGTTTAAGAAGGGATTGTGCTTGGACATATCATCTCTAGGTGAGGGATTGAGGTTGATTGCGCTAAGATCAAGGCTATATTCAAATTACCTTCACCCTCCAATGTAAAGCAAATTCGCTCCTTCTTAGGCCATGTAGGGTGCTATCGATGCTTCATAAAGAATTTTAGCAAGATTTCAAGGCCCTTACGTGAGATGCTGGCTAAGGATACTTCCTTTGTATTCATTGATGATTGCCTTCAGCCATTTGAGCATTTGAAGGGAGCTCTAACTACTTCACTCATCCTTTGGCCTCTGAACTGGGACTTGCCCTTCGAGCTCATGTGTAATGCCTCCAACACCACTGTTGGAGTAGTTTTAGGGTAGAGGGAGGACAAAAAGCCTTATGTGATTTATTATGTGAGTAGAACTCTTACTAATGCACAATTGAACTACACGGTGACTAAGAAAGAGCTCCTAGCTGTTGTCTTCGCCTTCGACAAGTTCCAATCATACTTACTAGGATCCAATGTTATCGTATTCGTAGACTTCAAGCTTAACACATCTATTATCTCAAAAGGACACGAAACCTAGACTTATCTGATGGATCTTGCTACTACAAGAGTTTGATCTCAAAATTCATGATAAGAAAGGTGTTGACAATGTGATTGCTAAAATCTGTTGTAGGTAAAAACACTTCGTTGCAGCATGAAAATCAAGAATGTTTTACATTTATAAAAATTGAACCCTAATTAATCTAAATGAGGATTGAGAGTCTAGGTCGTTCTTAAGGAGGCATTTGGTCAGTTTTGCTTTCTACCTAATGCATCTACTCTTTTTAACTTTTTTTTTTAATCTAATGAATGATATTTGCAAGAATGCTATTTACAAGGTGCAAACACTAATAAGCCTACATGCTAAATATATATTCATACGCTCACAAATAAAAATCAAAAATACTAAGTTCATTACATGAAGGACAAATACATCAAAGGAAATGAAAGCAACAATAGAGATATAAGTAGAGAGGAGCACAAAGAATAAAGAAATTATTGTAGGAGAGATGGTGCAGATCCAATAGGTTGACCTCGAAGATGGAGCTCAGAGGGGGATGAAGACACAAGTAAAGATGCTACTAGAAGGAGCACTACACCAAAGATGGCATGGTGTTACCTTAGCCTTAGGGAAGACCCTACGACCAAGGTGTAGGCTAAGGAAAAGGGGATGGTTAGGTATAAGAAGAAGAAGCAGAAGGAGTCCCCAAGGGGGGACGTCTAGAGGGAGAGAGAGATGCCTCCAAATGGCCAGCCATAGTGTGTTTTTATAGAGTGGATGGAGGCAGGTGATTGGTGGAGGGTGTAGGCCTTGGATCAACATGGATGGATGGTCATGATGAGGATTGGATGAGGGAACAACCAAGATTTAAGGAAGAGGTTGGCATGGACTATAGAACCATCAAAATATCAACACCATATTTTTTTAAGAATGTTTTATAAGGTATTTTAATAATTTTTTCAGATTTTAAAATTCGCAGTGGTCATATAAGATGGAATTGACCTTAGTCAAGTAAAATGCCTAAATAAGATTATTCTAGATGTCAGAAAATTTTCAATATTTTCCTAGATGTTCTTGATTTGAATCGAAAATTGTGGCCACCAACTTCAGTTCATTTGGATTAGTAGATAATTGGAAAAAAATCAAATAACTCAAAAATTTTGTGTTCTATTTGCAGTTCTGACCTCCCTTTAGTTTAAGAATTTTTATTTTTTTTTAGGAAAAGTTTTAGCTGGAAAATTGGTGGGATAAATCCTTACTCTAGTGGAAAGTAGTATTGCTTCGTGTCTTGGCTTAGGAAGGGTGCTCCTCTATTGTTAGTGCAAAAAATCTACACTGAAAAAGTTGAGTTTTGAAAAATCTGTTGTCGTAGTGTAATTTGCAAGAAAATTCATCAACAAATAAATTATCGAAACTCAAAAGGAATTCCAAGTCGAACACAGGGAGACGGACGCCTTATCAAAAATAGCGTTTGATTTATTTTCACGAAGCAAATTAATTGGTTGAATTGAATCTATACTAGCTATCTACTTAAATAATAAAGAATAGAAGAGAGAGAAAGAATAATACAAATAAAGACAAAATAAAGAGAGAATGAACAAGTATTTCATAATCATAGAATCAGGTTCATTACAACTACTCGTTACAACTATTCATTATACTAGAAAGTAGGAAATCTATGGTAGAAAGTAATAAAAGAGAAGGTAGGGAGAAGTTATCATCCTCGACGACAGCTTGGAGAACGAGCTGCAATGACGGAGCTCCCGGAAGAACGTGGTGAGATGCTGGACGAAGAAGAGCGATGATGGACGACGGAGGATGGGGCAAGGCGATGTCGCAGCAGGATCCGCTTCTCGAATGGCGGTGAGAGGACAACCGCGGTGCTCTACGAACGGGGATGAGAAGGTGGAAAAATTCTAATTTAAACTCCAATGGAGCATCTTAGGTTTAGGACAAGCTATTAGAGCTTTGGAGGGGGTGAGAGAAGAGAGGAAGGGATGAAGAAAGTGTGGGGGTTGTAAGGTTATTTATAGGTGAAGAATGGAGGGGCAATTAGGTCAATTCACGTTTAAAACATTAATGTCAGGATCTTTAGTGAGGGATTTATTAGTCACTAATGCCCTGAATGTGGGTGTAGTGCACGTGCCCGCCGGCCTCCTCGCCTTCAGCATTCAAAATGCCCACGCACATTCTTAAAAACTCAACCTTCCGATTGTGAGATCAGATGACTTAGGATTGATTGCACCAGCTGTTCATTGCACGAAGGCTTCATCCTCGTCAGCCATTGGATTTTGCTTGGATGCTTCTGATTGTGTGCTGAGGGTGTATATGATTACGCATGCAATCAGAAGTTGAATTGTGCATGCGCTCAATGGCTTGATCTGAGGTGTTGATCTCAAATCGGATGGCCCAATTTATCTCATGCGCGCGAGGAGAGAGTGTAGTGTGGCAGCTCGAAGCCACACTCCCCTATTGTCCAACACCTTAACTGCTACTCTATGTAGCTATTTGAGACACGAATATATTTCATCGCTCATGCATCCTCAACCGTTGGATCAAGATCCAACAGCTGAGGGCGCGTAAGCTTTGCCTTCAGTTGAGAGGAGAGGTGCAGCCTGAGTTGATCTCAGCCGTTGGATCAAGATCCAACAGTTGAGGTTGATCAAGCAATGATGAGAGAGAGAAGGCAGTGAGCATTCATGGCTAGTGTGGGCAACTGAGATGGCGCCATGTGGCTCCATCTTGGCCATCTATCTTCTATGTCTTGTAGATGGTGCCACAAATGTCGGATTGGATCGATTTTCATGCCGTTGGGCTGTGATTGTCAATCCAAATCCATCCGTGCGGTCAGATTTGTCATCTGAAGTATGAATTTGCACCACTTGGCCTCTTGACCTTTGATCTTTCTCGGACTACATCTGATGCTATGGAAGTTCGATCAGGGCGATCTTGGAGTCGTTGAACTCCGATCGTCACCTTGATCAGATCCATATGGTTGGATCTTCAATATGAGACCTCGATTAAATATCACCCTATTCTCTAACCATAAAAAGAGAAAATTAACCTAAAATTTATACAACATAATCTAAATGCATGATTATGCATGTTATGCAATATATATAATGTATGATGCTTCTATGATACCAAGAACATGCATAAATAGACATTTTAGGCTATTCAGATGCATACACATCATCTATTTATAGAGGTCCTAAGAAGGGTTTAGAAGCCTCTTCTAGCCGTTGGAGGGTTTCCCTAGCTGTTGGGAATTATTATAAGGTAAATCAGGCTGAAATCAAGGCTATTTATGATTCTGACAGGGTTATCAAACGTTTGAATCTATTATCAAACATCTGGGTCATCGTCTGATTTAGGAATTAGTTGTCTGATCAAGAAATGTGGAAGATCTGATTAAAGTTGGATCAAGACGGACATCTAAAGATTACTTTTAAGTCTTCTGGACTTAAAATTAGACGTCTAATTCTAAATAGGTTTCCTTCCTGTTTTTGTCCAGACCTAAACAGGGTTCTAGGTATTATTGGTCAGACGACAGGTAGATCATCTGGCACAAAATCTGAGTGTTTGGAAATATGTTTTTCTGTGGGAATTGATTTCTCGAGGCTAAATGGCTATAATCATCTGACAAAAGGTGATTTGGGCCTAACGTTTACTTATCAGATGTCTAGGGATCACTACGGACGTCTGAAAGCGAAAATAGTTAATCCTCTAAGATTAGCCTGGTAAAGCAAATGGTCCTCTAGTTGGATGTCTAGCAATGTCATCTGACGTCTTCTAAGACGTCTGGACTAAGGGCTGGTCGTTTGAAATCAATAGATAGAAGGGACTAAGTCCAGTCTAAGTGTTTGGACATTTGATCAAATAGTTAGATGTCTTAAATTCAAAGATTAGACGTCTGATTTCCAAGTTGGACATCTGATCAGGCTGTTTGATGCCTATCTTGGCTTTCTAAGTTATCTACAAAAAAGCCTAAGTATCATAGGGTAGAGTAAGTGTTCCTAGGACTAATGTTTAGTTATTTTGGGGCTCTTTAACATATAATCTAGACATAAATAAAGAGTAAAGAATAAAGTACATGAACAAATAAAACTTCCATCCTATTCTTCAACCTCTCGCTCCACGCAAAGCTTCTTCTCCTCCATCAAGCTCCTCCAATCCAGCATGGATGAGAGCTTGAGCTCCTCCTTCACACTTGAATCCATTTGCATTTTCTTGAAACTCATAAACTCAATGCAAATGTTAAATTGCAAGTGTTTTATTATCATCAAAATTAATGATCGTAGTGTTCTTGCACCAACAATCTCTCTTTTTTTGATGATAACAAAGCCATAAATATAAATCCAAAAATTCTCCCCTTTTTAACATTATTAAAAAGGCTTAATAACTTTACAAATTTTATCATATACTCCCCCTTAAAGCATGCTCTTCTAATTTCATCCTTTTCGTATAGCTATGTAATTATCTCCCCCTTTCTAAAGGCAATATAGCTATGTTATTTTTAAACCTCCCCCTTAAAGATAGACAATTAGCTCATCAATTTTAAACTCCCCCTATCTCGATGCTATAAATGAAAAGATAGGGTTAAGGGTGTACCTCACTTACCATGGCCAATAGCATGGCCTAAATGGAGGTTGCCAAAATGGATGGGGCTCCCATCCAAAGCTTGGAGATCCAAGCATCGACACCGGTCTCCACTTGAGCAGTCGATGTGCGACAGTTCTATTATCTGCCAGTCTTCTTGTCGATCTCCTTGTCTTCCTCTTTGGTCCTCCCAATTTGAGTTGACCATCCTTGAGCTTGTAGGTCCAATCCTTAATATTGAAATCTTTTTTGCTACCTACAAAACACGACTCTAATTCTTTCTTCGGTATCCAAGTCAATTCGGATCCGGTTGTGTTAGTTGATCTCCTTGATGGAGATCCTTGCTCAACCATAGGACTAGCTTTTAATTTACATAAAAGCCTGTTTGAATTTTCTTTCAGACTAGCTAGTTCCTTTTCAATAGCATGCATCTTGATTTTTAAATATGAAATTTCTATTTTGAAACTAGTGTTCTCCTCAATCAATCTACTATTTAAATTGATTAAGTTTTTATTTTCTAACAACAAATAATCATTTTCAGAAATTTTACAATTTGAACTATTTTCTAGATTCTTAATTTGAATTTCTAACCTCTCATTTTCAATTTTAAGAAGCCTAAGATTCTTTTTAATACTTTTGTTTTGTACTTTTAATGACTTACTAACTTCATAAAGTTCATCAAAAGCATCTTGTAATTCATTAAAAGAATTTACCTTTTGTCGTCTTTGCTTTCACTATCACTCTCCATAGCCATGAACCCAATGCAAGCAATTTCTTCTTTGGGATTTTCTTCTTCTTCTGAGGTCGAGTCATCCCAAGTAGCTTGAAATGCTTTCTTGTACTTCTCCTCCTTCATCTCTTTCTTGAGAAAAGGACATTTGGGTCGGAGATGTCCTTTTTCGTTGCAATGACAGTAACGTCTTGGACTTTCCTTCTTCTCCTTCCTCTCCTTCTCTTTCTTTGTATCCGTGTAAAACTTAGAAAATTTGTTAAATAAAAATTTAAGTTCCTCATCGTCAGAACTTACCTCATTGTTCGAAGCTGTTTTGAAGGCGAGGGTCTTCCTTGGGTTTGGTTCCAGTGTGTCCTTCTTCTTCATTTTGGTCTCATAGGCTAAGAGATTGCCTAAGAGATCCTCCATATTGAGCTCTTCGATTTCATTCGCCTCCTTAATGGTAGTGACCTTCTACTCCCATTCTAGTCTAAGAGAACGGAGAAGCTTTCCTTGAAGCTCTCCCTTTATGAAGGTCTTTCCTAAAGCTTTGAGATTATTTACTATGAGAGTGAACCTAGTGTTCATCTCACTTAAAGTTTTGTTAGGTTTCGTAGAAAAAGATTCAAAATCTTGATATAAGACATTAATTTTAGAAGCCTTTACCTTTGAGGTACCCTCATGAGTTACCTCTAATGTATGCCAAATTTCGTATGCGGTGGCGCATTGAGAGATTCAGTTGAACTCCTCTAGGCTCAATGCGCAATAGAGAGCATTCATCATTTTCATGTTGAGTGAAAGTTCCTGAGTTTGTTGTTGGGAGTAACTTGCCTCAGGCCTTTCTAGAATGACGTATGGCACTTCACATTGCTGCCATATTGTGTAGTCATTTTCTTGGAGCCAAGTCTTCATCCAGAGCTTCCAATAAGGGTAGTTGCTCCTGTTGAAGAACGGCAAGCAGACATGTAGTAGACAGCCCTTCAAATGTTCTCATTGCGGTGATACTTCCCTCCATGATCCCTTACTGGTGTGTGACGTCGAAAGTGCAAGACTTGCTCTGATACCAAATGTAGATTTCTACAATGGAGGGGGTGAGATTTGTGTGATATGAAAATAATGCGAAAAATATAATACCAATCACACAAAAAGATGCAATCACAAGTACACAGTGATTTTTAGGTGGAAACCTAAAATCGGGTAAAATCCACCACCTAATCCTCTCAGTTTAGGATTTCCCGATCGACTGATATGATCAAATCCACTATCAAGTTACTTAAACGAGGGTGACTTAACCTCTTACAACAGCGCTAGTTAGAAGAGGGTAGCATATCTCAAACCCCTCCTCTTCACGAGGAGTATTTTGTCCCACGAAGGAGATGGGAATTCGTAAAGCGAATACCCAACCAACAACAAATGAAAATAACAAGAAGCACCTATAGAGCCACAAAGTAAATATGATGTTATGCTACTATAGGTAAGAATCTCTCCTTACTAGGAAGTGCGTAGGCATGATCTTGGTAGAGTATCGGTGCTCTCGGATTGGGAGCTTTGAGAGCAAAAGCACTTCAATTTGATCTCTCTTCTTTTGGATGCAAAAGGAGTGGAAAGTAGTATTGCTTCATGTGTCTTGGCTTAGGAAGGGTGCTCCTCTATTTATAGAGGTCCTAAGAAGGGTTTAGAAGCCTCTTCTAGCCATTGGAGGGCTTCACTAGTCGTTGGGAATTATCCCAAGGTAAATCAAGCCAAAATCATGGCTATTTATGATTCTGACAGGGTTATCAGACATCTAAATCTATTATCAGACATTTGGGTCATCGTCTGATTTAGGAATTAGCCGTCTGATCTAGAAAAGTGGAAGATCTGATTGAAGTTAGATCAAGACGAATGTCTAAAGATTACTTTTAAGTCGTCTGGACTTAAGGTCAGACATCTAATTCTAGACGGGTTTCCTTCTTGTTTTTGTCCAAACCTAAACAAAATCTGGACATCTAGAAATAGGTTTTACTGTGGGAATTGATTTCCCGAGGCTAAATGGCTATAATCATCTGATAAAAGGTGATTTGGGCCTAAGGCTACTTACCAGACGTCTAGAGATTACTACGGATGTCTAAAAGTGAAAAGAGTTAATCCTCTAAGATTAGCCTAATAAAGCCAACGGTCCTCTAGCTGGACATTTGACAATGTTATCAAACATTTTCTAAGACATCTGGACTAAGTGCTGGTCGTCTGAAATCAATAGACAGGAGGGATTAAGTCCAACCTAAGTATTTGAACGTCTGATCAAACAATCAGACGTCTTAAAGTCAAAGATCAGATGTCTAATTTCCAGATTGGACGTTTAATCAGGATGTTTGATGCCTATCTTGGCTTTCTAAATTCTCTACGAAAAAGCGTAAGTATCCTAAGGTAGAGTAAGTGTTCCTAGGACTAATGTTTAATTACTTTAGGGCTCTTTAACATATAATCTAGACATAAATAAAGAGCAAAGAATAAAGATGCAAAAACAAAGTACATGAACAGATAAAACTTCTATCCTATTCTTCAACCTCTCGCTCTACGTAAAGCTTCTTCTCCTCCATCAAGCTCCTCCAATCCAGCATGGATGAGAGCTTGAGCTCCTCCTTCACACTTGAATCAAGTTGTATTTTCCTGAAACTCATAAACTCAATGCAAATGTTAAATTATAAGTGTTTTGATATTATCAAAATTAATGATCGTGGTGCCCTTGCACCAACACTACTTCCACTTCTATGCCTTCCACAACCAATCCTGTACCTCTAGAGCCTCAAACTCCCATCCACCACCCCACTTATCCAGAGGATGCTCACAATTTTGCACAATACAAGGATTTCGAAGAGGATCTTCCTCATCTTTTTGCACATCATCCTCCACCACCACCACCTCCAATCCATAGGTTTCAACCTCCTCCCCATCCTAACTTTCCCTATCAACCTCAACCAGAGAGAGGTGCACAACCTAACCTGCAACACCTGTACAACACTCAATTGCAAATGAATACACTAACACAACAAGTGCAACAGCTAAAAACTCTATTAACAATGCTTCGATGAGTGTTTTTAATAGAAAATCCTCACATTCTCACACACATTGAGGGCTACATGAAGCCCAATCTAGCACGCGTGATTTAGAGATAATAGCTAGTCAGCTGGATAAAGTAAGCTTAATCGAGAAGAAGGTAGATAAAGTATGGAAGTTCCTATCTAAACCTCCATCTTCTTCTCAGTCACTTGCACACACACTTCTCAGTTTCCTACAAGGAGGGAAATAATGAACAACCACTATAGGAAAAATCACTATTAGCGACCATTAATTTGCGACGATCACGAAATCGTCGCTAATAGTGGATAATTAGCAATGGTTATATATTCCAATGTCGCTAATTAGAGTTGGGAGTGTGCGTCGTGATTTTGTTAGAAATTTGGCGATGGTAAAGTAGAACTCGTCGCCACTTATAAACATTTAGCGACAATTACGGATTAACCGTCGCCGATGCACACAAATTTCGCTCCTGCGCTTCTGTAGATATTTTGCATGGGGATAAGGTTTAGGACATGTAGCGACAGTTGAGGATTAACCGTCACTAATGAGTATCGCCGTGCAAAATTTCTATAGAAGCATGGGAATAGAAGCGGTAATTCCTTTACATTGGCGACCTTTGTTCAATCAACTGTCGCTAATTATTCATTAAAGTTAGTTTATTTTTGGCAATGGTTGATCCAAAAAGAGGTGGACCTGAGCAGAGGTCGCGAGCCTAACATGCAACACGAGGTACGCGTTCGAGTCGCGCGGAGCAGGTGTAATCTGCAAGAAGAGCGGGTGCACAAAATTGCACCATTTGATCCATGATGAGTAGCTCGGATGTGGCTACATGGCAGCACGGATGAGCGAGCGTGTCTACGTGCGATCTGACCAATCTGAATGCTCGATCTGACATGATGAAGCTCACGAGTGAGCGCATTCCTTGACTATCCGATCTTCATCTAACGGTAGGAAGAGAGGCCGCGACACCTCTTAACACATGAAGCGGAAGTGGTGTGTGTGGATCTAAATCATCTAATCATGCGATCGGACGACTGAGATCACTTGGACGTGATGAAGCATAGAATGGCTAAAGGAGTGGAGTCGTTGATGTGGCTGCACAAGGTGCATCCAATCAACGTGCAACGGTGGAGATGGAGCAAGAGGAAGAAATTGGACCTTACATAATGCATAATTGGAGGAGTTGAGTTTGAAAGGAATGCTATATATGATGAATAGAAGAAGGGAGACTAGTGCTCCACACATAAGAAGAATGTGAATTGCAAATGGTAGAAATCAACGATGAAGTCATTAGGAAATGATGAATTGATTGTAGTACCAAAATAGAGCAAAACAATCACAACTGATCCTCAGATCCAGATTAATCACAATGAAGTAGTAGTAAAACAATCACAACAACAAGATCCAAAATGATCCAAATATGATCAAGCATGAATCAGATCACTACACTTGATTAAGCTCCTTAGATTTAGAAGGTATAGAGGATTGATAAGAGAGCACCTAAATCTATCGAAGAAGAGTACTTATCTACCTTAGAAGAGCAACAATTTGCTGGAGAAGGGTCAAAATTTGTCTGAGAGCTCAGTCTTATCTCATTAGTTAAAGTAGAAGAGAGAACTGTTACTTCTGTTAGTGAAATCAGAACTGAAGCAGGTAAATATTTTAAAGAACTATTTAAGGCTGCTCTAAGAGGCTCTTGGAGGATGGCATCGGTGGATTTCCCTTGTGTCTGTTGTGATCAAAGAGACATGTTAGTTACTCCTATATCTGAACAAGAAGTACTAAAAGCAATTAAAGATTTAAATAATGAAGGGGCCCCTGGTCTGGATGGGTTTCAGGTTTTCTTCTACAGAGAACTGTGGAGTGTTGTCAAGGTGGATGTATTGATGGTTATTCATGAATTTGAATTGGGCAACTCTGGTTTTGAGAGGTTGAATAAATCCTATCTGTTTTTGCTTCCTAAAAAATCAAGTGCGGAGAGGTTTTCTGACTACAAACCCATTGCACTGCCTAATTCCATTTACCTTATTATCAATAGGATTATAGCCAACAGACTGCGGGAGGTTTTGAAGGACTTGATAATGCTAGTCCATTCTGCTTTTCTTCCTGGGAGATCACTACAGGAGTCTTTCATTATAGTGCAGGAGATGGTAATGGGTTGGCACAGGAGAAAGACCAAGGCCTTTTTATGGAAAGTAGATTTCTCCAAGACTTATGATTCAATCTCCTGGTCGTATTTGTAGGAAATCCTTAAAAGGAGGAAATTTCCACCTTTATTGATACAGTGGGTGAAGAGATGCATCACGACAGCCTCTTTTTCCCCATTGATAAATGGGAAACCATGTCGTTCTTGGATTCAGCCCTAGTGTGGAGTTAGGCAAGGATGCCCACTTGCCCCTCTGATTTTCAATCTCGCAGTGGATACTTTGGCAAGATACGCCTACAAACTGGTAGTGGATGGATTCATATTTAATAATAGGGCGTTAGCTCCCATACTCCAATATGCAGATGACACTGTTTTTTTTGTGGAAGGAGGGAAGAGGGAAGTGCAAGCACTTCTACATATGGTAAAGATTTTTGGGGAGATTTCTGGTCTCAGACTTAATGGAAACAAATCCTCCCTGGTCTGTTTTGGGATGAATGGAATGATACAAAATAACATCTCTACCATTCTAGGTATACCTGTGGTCTCACTGCCTATCAAATATCTCGGTTTGCCTTTGAAATGCTCTAAAATGAGGAAAGCAGATTGGTCTTTCCTGTATGAAAAGGTGGCTATGAAATTGGAGGGCTGGAGCAGTAGATACCTATCAAAAGGGGGGAGGTATATATTACTGAATTCTGTCATCACTTCGATTTCAGTTTTCTTTTTCTCTGTTCTCAAAGCCTCGAAGTCAATATGGAAAAAACTTGATGTGATGCGCAAAAGATTCTTCTGGAAAGGAGCCTCTCACCAAGGGACTTTTCTTCAACCTTTGAAGTGGGATTCAATTTGTAAGCCAAAAAAGATTGGTGGCATGGGTGTTAGATCCCTTAAGGAATTTAATGATGCTTTGCTGTTGAAGTGGGCTGTTCGGTTGCTGAAGGGGAAAAAAAAATGTGGACAGAAATAATTCAGGACAGTTATGGGACTGTTAATGATGAGAAGAATCATCTAAACCCCCATAAACCATCTCCCTTTTGTCCTTCAGTGGTGCGTGCCCTGAGGGACAATTGGAATTTTTTCAAATTTGTATTAGGTGGTGGGAAAAGCTTCAAATTCTGGTTAAAGAATTAGATACCTGGGGGGGTGTTTAAAGACAGGTTCCCCCTCGCTTATGCAGCTGCTTCGGATAAAAATGCTGTGGTGTCTGATTATTGGGATGTGGAATCTGAGCAGTGGTCTTTTAATAATACTATGTGGAATACTCATGAAACAAGAACACGAGCAGAGAATGAACGTCTCATGAAAGAACTTGCTGCCTTCAAACCCATGCCTCATGAATATGACACATACAAATTGGATGGTAAGTTTTTTGTTGCGGCTACTTATGACAAGCTGATAGTTTCTTCCAGGATGGCAGAATTTGATGAGGTGGGGAAGAAGCTATGGAATTTAAAAATACCATTGAAGATACAATTTTTTTTGTGGCTCTGCAGAAGGGATGGTCTGATTACTGGAGATCTGAGGCACAGGAGAATGGGTACTCCCACTCAGTTTTTCCACCTATGTGGGATGCATAATGATTCTACCATTCATATTTTTTCTTCATGTGTGATCATTGGTTATGTTTGGATGAGAGTCTATAATGATTCTCTCCCCACATGGGAGAATCTGTGGCGTTATCTTGTGGATGGGAATAAGCCATGTTTACATATGGTGGCTGTGTTATGGTCTATATGGAGGGCTAGGAATGAGTGTGTTTTTCAGGAGACCTCAGTGTATGTGGATAAGATTGTAAATTTTTGCTGTAGTCTCATACAACATTGGGGTTCGATCATATAATTATTTCATTTTTATTAATAAAAGCTCTCCTGGTTTGCTATCAGTGAATCGATAGCATTCCTTTCTTTCTCAAAGAAAAAAAAATTTGTCTGAGAGCAGCGATCATCTTGATTAGTAGTGATTTGGATTAGACTTCCAACTCTAATACCATGTTAGATTAGGTTTACATAGGACAACCACAATTACAAACACACCCTTCTAATATGTACAATTATTAGAAATGATGTAGATAGCCTAAACCCCCCCTACTCTGTTGTGGCTGAGCTCATTGGTGAGCTCTTCCTCTCATCTTGCGCCACTCCCTCATCCGTGGCAACTGTCATTGTGGCCTCCTCTCCAAACATGGTGTGTCTTTGGCATGTGTGTTGGTTGTGTGTGTGCAAGGGGGGTGTTGGGTTCTCAATGTATGGGAGTGAATTGAGTGTGTGTGCTCATAAGAGAGAGAGATAGAAGGATGAAGAAAATGGGAGCTAAGGAAGGAGGTGAGGTGGTGATGGTTTGTAATTAGATATGTGCAAGAATGAGTGGTGCCGTCTGTTTGGGCGGTGTTGTGTGTGTAATCGTGAGGGAGGGGGAGAGGAGAAGAAGGTGGTGAAGATGAGCGGTGGGCACGTCAATGTTATCTTCTTTTCTCATGTATATTCAGAATTTTTAAGGAACGAAATTGGTAGGGGATGTGTAGTATTGTGGGTGATTTGGTTTGAAAGAAGAGTAATGGTGCTATTTTGTTGATGGGAAAAGAAAAATAATTGGTTGGGATAAGACATTGGGGGAAACGTGTACTCTGGTGGGTTATGTGATCGTGAAGAACAACAAAGGCTTTCTAGTCTGGTGAGTTATGTGGTCATGAAGAACAGCAAAGGCTTTCTTTTTTTAATGAAAAGGGAAAGAGGAGGAAGGGGAAGGTGGTGATGGTGGGTGAAGTTGGTGTCCTCTTGTGTTAAGGTGTGCGCATGCACGTGTGTGTACGTAAGCAAGGGTGGTGTGTGGGGTTAATGACATTATTTATTTATTTATTTATTTATTTATTTATTTATTTATTGCAAATGATACATATGTGGTTATACAACTACAATGTCTATATATATATATATGGTTATATGTACGTATGTATGGTATGTGTAAAGATACGTGAGTGTTTGTTAGATTTATGTATATACATATGACAAATAAAAATATAGAGATGTTTGGATTGGATGCGAGTATATATTTTATACTTGCGTAATATGTTTAAGTATATGTAGATGTAGGTGGGGACGTGTGTATGTGTGTACGTGTAGTCGAGTGTGCAGGAGAGTGTGTGGGGCTGACGTATGTGTACGAGGGTGAATATTGATGTTGTATGTTTTGTGTCATACAGGTGATGGAGGAGTAGGTCACGGGGTTGTAGGTGAAGCATGCACTGTGACCCGCAGGTCACCGCCCTACTGGTAAGTCCGAAGTCTTCGAGAATAAAGGTAGCTTGAATCTGACGTGTTCCTGTCTAGAGCCTCAAGAGTATATATCAGGGGTCGACGGTGGATCGAGTGGACCTCGAGCATGCGTGCTTTAGGTAATGTGTCCTCCCTCTTGTTTTTGTTAAAAAAGAAAATCAGAATGCTTAGTGTTTCCCGCCTTCCGTTGGTTTCGGAAGTTGTATTTATGTTTCTCCATAACCGTTGCTGAGAACCCTGTAGATTTTTAACTGATGAATTGAGAACTACCTATCTTTTTAATAGTGATTAAATTGATTGTTGTGAAATTAATTAGTTGTTGAGCACAACTCTTAAAATAAATAAGTAAAGCTAGAACATTCTGTTGTTTCTGCTATAACTTGGACACCATATATGCCTAGTTGAATCTTAAGGAATTGTGGAAATGGAATGTTATGTGCAATTAAAATTGGATAAATTCATGCCTTTTGAAATAATGTAAATAGATAATCATCGGAAGAATGATTAAGGAATTCCGCAAATTAGTAGTATACGGTTGATGAATTAGACATTCTATATATGTTTCTCGATTGATAATTAGAAAATGGAAGAGTCATCTATTTAACTAGATGTTTAAAACAAAGTAAGTTAGAGAGTTGCATGTCTCATTGGTATCTAGATTAAGATGTGCAGTGTCTTGGGGCTAGTGCATGGTTCGGAAAGAATGAAATATTGGTGAATTAGCGAATGGAGATGATTCAACTTTGTGTATATGAAGATCAGCTAGTTGTAGGGTACGGACTCCCTCTTCTAGGTTATGTTGTGTCATGACTCGAATGGAAAATAACGTAATATACATGGTTTGTGACTCGGTGTGCATTGCTAAATCCCACCCCAAGTTCTGATAATCTGGATTAATAAAATAATTAAAGATGATTATGTTGTTGATTGGACAAATAAAAAGAAATGATGAGACTAAAGTCTTAAGTAAACAATAATGGGGTTGTCCCTCTCTTGCACTTTGTTCACTTGGTACTCTCCATCTTATTCTTGTTAGCACTTTATAACAAGCTCTTTGGCTGACTTTATTCCTTATTTGACTTTCGACCAAGATTTTAGGGAGTCCGTAGGGCTAGGCTGGTATAGGATATTTAGATGTTTTACTCTTTGCAGTAGGTGTTGTAGTAAGTACTACTATTCTGTTAAACTTTTACTCCCGAGTGATGTGTTTTCGCTACATGTGAGTGTCATTCCAACTTGTACCACACTTTTACTTTCTTTAGACTTTTCTTTGCCTTATTTTCTTTTTCATGCTCTAAATGTTAACATGGACCGCTTGTGGTTTATTTTTACACTATTTTTATTTGATTATGATGGGTTTGTATGTATTGCTAGACGACATCATAGTGATCTGGGTTAGTTAGGAATTCTCGACTTGGCCCTCAGGGTCAAGTCATTGCATATACTCCATCAACAAACTAAGTCAATTCATGACCTTTGGAAGCTCTCAAGCTCTTACAATGATATTTGAAAGGCACTACATATTGCCTATGGGATACATATTCCTTGCCAAAATTCCATTATTCTCACACAAATGCTGATTAGGCAACTTGTCTCATTGTCAAAAATCAACAATAGGTTTCTTGATTTTCCTTGGCAACACCGCTATCTCATGGGCTTGCAAGAAATAAGCAATTGTAGCATGCTCTTCCATGGAGATCGAATATCACGCCATTGGTGCCAATGCATTAGCTAAGCTACTATTGCTACAATCAGTTCTTCGGGAGGTCGGAATTCATTTAGGCCAAATCAGCAACACCCTGTTGTGATAACATTGGCGCAACAAATATAGCCACCAATCAATTATTCCACTCCAAGATAAATTAAAGCAAGTCGAAATCGACTATCACTTTGTTAGAGAACAAGCCACCCAAAGAAAGCTCCTTGTCAAATACATTCCAACACATGATCAGCTTGCTGATACATTAACTAAGTGCCTCTCTTCAAAAAATTCTTCACGATCAGATGCAAACTTTAGCTTCAGCAGAAGCCCTCAGTTAATTTGTATACATAAAAGAACTTCCACACAACTCTAGAACAAAATTTTAGCACTGATAGGCGACTTAATTGATTAGTTCAATCTTCATAGAAATCCGAGCAATAATCCGTTTGCATCCAGGCTCATTTGCCGGGCAGGATAATTGATTGGCCTGGTCCAGTGCTACAGCCTACGCGCTAAGGCAATAATACATGCAACTTCGCTGTCACTACAACACCTCTCGATCGGTAGTTATCTTTGACAAGCACACCCAACGTGTCCTCTGCATGCCGTAGCTATTCAGCTGCTTGGAATCTTTTGAAATTCTCCGCCACACCTTTGTCCTCACACGCTTGTTTGATTCTCTCTTCCTTACAATTTGTCTAGCATTATTACCTTTGGTGTGGCCTGAGGAATTGGCGTGAAGACCCATGGAACAACATGACTTGCATGTGAATTTCCACCGACTACTACATTCTGTTCGCCGAGTTTAGCTTTTTGGTGTATTCAAGTCGTATGCGCTGAAGTGTACTTGCTTGACTTCATGGGAAAAGAAAACAAAAACAAAAGATGCACTTTTTTTTTTTATGACCCAAAATACCTTGCAGGTATATTAGAGGAATTGACTGTCTCGCAACATCAACCTCCAGGTAATGCACGGTCAAGTCTTAAACTCGGATCTACTGTACCGTAGTTGGTGGTACTTTACCCACCAGCTGAGCTGCATCTTGATGGGTAAAAATAAAAGATGTACTTGATTGAAGGTTTTGTGAGTGATAGGTAGACGCAGAGGATAGTTATGTAGTAAATAATGACCAAACTGGGCAATCAAGAGCTCAAACGATGCTCGTGAATGCTTTCAGTTTTTTACGTGTGGTTCATGCAGGAAGTGTGAACCTGAACAACTTGTAAGATATTCATAATACAAGGAGTGTTGGGTCTTGGATGTCAATAAACTTTTATGAAATGTTATTGCCATCTTAAGAAAGAGGGAGGTCGTAACTTGGCACAAGCATTTTAAACCGTACGTCGTTGCAGCTTAGAAATAAAAGCAAGAACGCTCACTTGTGAGTTAACATCCTACTCTTTAGGGGGAACGTGAAAGATATTTTTCTACATTCCCTCTGGATGATATTGGAAAATGCTTTGACATTTTTCCACAACGTAAATAGGATCTACAATTACTGGACCTGTCGAACATGTGTTTTGTCAGAGAGATGAGAACTAGATTTATTTCTCATTTCATGTTCACATAATTGTATGAAAAGATATTTATAGAGTTCGGCATTACATTCAAATTGTGATTGTTGATAAGAATAAGGGAATAAGGTAGGTTTTGTTGAAGAGAAAGTAGGGGAGAATGGAGGAGGATTGCGTTCCACTCTCATAAATTTTGTTTGACAAAGGGAACTTGGTTCTTCTCTTTATTTTGTTAGCATCTCCTGTCATTGTTGCTAGACTGGAAAAGATATAACTTTGGGCGAATTGCTTTGAAGTTGCTTCTTATCAAGGGTTTGTTTAATACATCTTCAAGTTAATCTTTGCTTAAGATAAATTAAATCGAAAGGAAAATATTTAATACCTGATCATGCAAGAAATGAAAGTCCACCTCCATGTGCTTTGTTCATGTGTGAAAGGTGGAATTGCAGAGAGGTATGCTGCACCAATGTTGTCAAATCATAGTATAGGTTGTGGAATAGGTTGTTTGAGCTCTTGTATATAAAGTACGTAACTGAATTAACTCAGTGATTACATTGACAAGGGTTTTATATTTAGATTCAATAGATGACATTAAAATTACTGTTTACTTCTCAACAGACTACGAGATCAGATTGTTCTAAGAAGAAATGGTTTTATTTGTCACTTCATCCCTTGCATAATCAACCATCTCCCAGCCAACATACTCTTTGGAAACTCACCTTATTAGACATCTTTAAAAACCAACCCAGATATTAAACACCTCCATGTCTTTGGATGTGCAGCATATCCCTTATTCCATCTATGTAGCTCATTCTCGTTCAAATGTTCTTTTAAGATATCCCGAGAACTATATAGGCTCGCTTCTTAATTTGGGCTTGAGAGAAGCATGCTCTAATGTCATTTTAGAGAGATTAAGAATTAGTTTTATTTCCCACTTCTTGTTCATATATATTGTCTTAGTATTTCTATAGAGGACTTAAACTTTCCTTTGATTCTTGTGATAGTATTAAGTGTAGAAGCAAATGAGACAACATTAGAAGGCATCTGAAGGTGCATTTGAAGTAGTAGAAATGGTCTCATTGTAGTTAGAGCCGGCAAGAGAAGCCAAGGCTGCATTAGATCACTTGGTCACTCAAACCTTCTTGAGGAATCAAGCAACTGCCACCTTCGTAACCACCATCCCACCTTAGCAAAGATTACTTACATTGATAGAAGATTGATATTCTAGAAGTTTGATTAACTATGTAAAAGGGCCATGTTTTAATCCTTCATGCGTACAAGATAGGCTAAAAGTCAAGAGGCTTTGTCAGTAACCATTCAATTGAATATGCAGTTACAAGTGATAGTGACAAAGCAAAAAGCATGCTGTAACTTCCTTTAGTGGACCATTTGGATGTGGATCATTAAAATATTCATAGCAACGAGTCCTTAGCAAATCAATCTCTAAGGCATTGAAGTAAGTGTATCAATTGCAAATTTGGAAGAATATGGTGACAAAATTATAACTTGAATATTCCTACAAATCTCAAATGGAAATCCTAAATCAAGGGGAGGAACCTGTAAGTGTTGTTTTTTAGAACACATGGACAAAATGATTGATAATTATTTGATTTTCTTTTCTTCGTATATGTAAACAATCATAAATAGATATCAAGCGTCTTTTTTTAACATGCAACTATTGCATACAAAAGTTTGTAGTATCGATCTTTTCTAGTAGTGTTAGCAAGGATTTCTAGTCTTTCCAAGGTGTAGTGCTTGTGAAGAGTGAGAGTACACAAATTACATCTTTTTGTGTGCATGCTAGCTTGTATTCTCAATTTTGGAAAAGGCTACCCTAAAATCTATCAAACTCACTCTCTTCATTATGGCTATCTCTAGAAACAACAAAAGAGCCACTACTGCACTTTCCTAGTCTATGGAATTGTCAATCCCTTGACTAATGCTTTATAACCCTTGGAAGTTCTTAAAGATGAAGGTTCTACAGGAGGGGGGTAAGATTTGTGTAATAAAAGAAATAATGTGGAAGTAAAGTAAGTAATCACACAAATATTCAATCTCACAAATACATAAGTATTTTTTAGGTGGAAACCCAAACCCAGGTAAAAATCACCACCTAGCCTCTCGGTTTAGGATTTCCTGATGGACCGAGTCGATCAAATCCACTAACAAATCACTTAAACGAGGGTGACTTAATCTTTTACAACCATGCTACTTAGAACGAGGGTAGCGTACCTCAAACGCCTCCTCTTCACGAGGAGTATTGTCTCACAAAGGAGATAGAAATTTGCAAAGCGAATACCTAACCAAGAACAAAGAAAATAAACAAGAACCTATAGAGCCACAAAGTAAAATATAGTGTTATGCTACTATAGGTAAGGATCTCCCTTTAGTGGAAAGTGCGTAGGCATGATCTCGACAGAGTATCGGTGCTGTCGGATTGAAAGCTTTGAGAGCAAGAGCACTTCTCTTTTGCTAGTCTCTAGCAAAACTACATGCTATTTATAAAAGAATTAGATCGGATTTCTTAAGCAGTAGTTATTTTTCAACACTTATGAATTTCAATTATGACCTGAACTACAGAGACACAATAGTACCCGAGTGTCTTCCAAAATGTAGACTGCCTCAACCCCTCGCCATATTCAAAGAAGGATCTTTTCTTCTTTTCTTATTTTCTAATTTTTTTGGATTTTTGAGTTTAGAGTTTCGGAGCAGCTCTCTATGGCCACTCAACCCACCCAAGACTTGAAGAGAACCCTAAGTTTTAAGTATCTTTGTGTGAAATATGATAGACTCATTGATTGGCCATTAGAACAGAATTCAGGTTTCTACGCCCCTAGGTGACCTTGAAAAGAAATTATGCCTAAAGGTGTATCTATTCGACCGGTAGCTTTCTCCCTACTTTTATTTTTTTAGGGTCAACACAAGGGCAAACAAAGTGTATATCTCCCCGACTTATTCTACTTCTTCGCTTCTTTCTAAGTGCTTTGGAATTATACGTGCATTTCTTGAGCTAGGTTCTGGACAACCTACCAATGGGTTGTTACCCACGATAACTTGCCAGCCATACTCGTGCAGTGAAGTGTGGCTTATTTCTTTTTCTTTTCTTTTCTCCTTTTGTATTTTTTTTCTTTTCTTTTTGGATTTTTTTTCTTTAAGTTGGTGGCTTCCCTAATCTAAGATTTACCTAAAGATAGCAGGAAAAGAATGGTCATGTGACTTGGCTCTTGACAACCTACCAATGGGTTGTTATATAGGATAACTTGTCAACCATACCACCCTAGAAGGTTCATTAGCTACCCAATTTCCGTTAAAACTGCCGAAAAGCGAGTTAGTGCCAATAGTGTGTAGATGCTTAGACTTAAAATCCCTTCAAATCAGAGGGCGGGTTGATAAGCTATGTACTTATCACCTCAACTTATTTAACCAATTAAAATATAAATTTAGAATGGCAAGGACCCAAGAAAGAAGTCCATATTTTAGTGGACACCCGTGCTGATTAAGCCCGAAGACCTAAAGGGTCTTAGTATTCAAATCATACAATTTTATTCTCTAAGATTGAAAGTTTCTAAAGCCCAAGTTCTCTTTCCTAATTCAATTTTTTTTTTAAATAAATAAAAAGAAAACAAAAAGAATCTACGGAGCTAACGAAATAATTCAGTGATGAATATCCATCCTCCCATGCATATCTAATACAATGTCCTCATTGTATTAAAAAGACATGAAACAGAGTAGAGTAGAGCATAAAGCACTTGAATTATGTGAATAATAGGTTAGCTTCAAGATGAAAAGAAACTGTATACGTGCTGAATTTAATGCCTGTAGCTAGACACACTATACAGAGAAGAAGAAATAAAGAATTTATAGGTGAAGGTCAAAATTAGAATGAGAAAATCTAGCTTTGGACCTGCCAGGAGAAAATGTCCACAAATGTGGACCAAATTGTTGTGTAGGCCCATACCCCATGGTTGAGTATATATAAGGTTCTGGATAAAAATTATCCAAAACCTGATATCAATATGCAAGCGGGGTCGGGCCTGCGATTTGTGCGGATGCAACCCAAGTCCAAAAAGTCAGATAACGGAGAGATCAAGCCCAAAAGGATAATCAATGAATGTTTGCTTGGGTTGGACATCCTCTGAGTCAAAGATGTCATAAGGGTCTTGGTAGAAGGTTGGTGGTTTCAGACAAATAGGCACCCTTAGACTCAGCCTTTTACTTCCTCTAGAATTGGCTTCCCAAATCATCATTTCTCAATTCCTATCATCCTCAATCAAAATTTTGAATTTTGGGACCTCCTGCATATTAATCATCCCATCTAAAATGTCCAAGTCCAAGATTCATTGTTGAAGTAGAATTGACTTGGGTCTAGTGATCTTAAAAATAAAATCATCAATATACTCAAAGGGCTATAATTGAGGAATGGGCTTTGAATTGAATCCTTCATGAAATCAAGATCTAAATCCACCATGTGAGCCCCAACAGGATCAAGTTCCTCAATTTCAGGGCCATCAAATGATTTATCGAATTCCTCAGGCCCAATTGTCTCACTAAAATCGTGTTCTGTAAACTTTGTGAGACTTCGCATAATGATTCTTCACCTTCAAAATCAAAGAAATCTAAATCCGCATTGATGTATGTCTCAAAATCATCAATCACTTTCTGATCCATGGAGACATACGTTTCCTCCTATCTCGGCTCAGGGATCTCAGGTGAAGAAATCAGTTCATCTTTAATTGGTTGCTCTAGACCAATCTAGTCAATCTTGGTCTCGTAACACGTGTCCCCCCAATAGGTGCCTGAGCGGGTTCTGACATTAGATCTCCTAAAGGGGGTTCATCATAGAAATCATCCCAAGATTGGACTAGAGAAATCACAAATCTCATCATCAATTTAGATAACTTCCCAAGTAAAAACTCACTCGGGCCCTTATCCTTAACATCCTGGAGCTAATCCAACAGATACTTGTTAAGATTGCCAATCATTTCAATCAGGGGCTCCAATTCTTCAGTGTAAGGTGTTGGCTGAGCTTCTAAAGATTTTATGGTATTCCTCAAGTTAGCCAACACCTTCTCTTAGACCTGGTTAACCTGAACCACATGGTTTGGTTCAGGGTTAGGTGGGCTTGGGTTTAGTGCAAGGGAGTTAATGAATTGAGGTTCTTGATACCCTCCCTGATAATAGCCATTTTGGGTTGTTCAAACAAGGGTGGTGACCTATATGCATTATAATCTGGGGAAGGGTAAGGATCAACATATCCTTCTTGATTGTAGATCATATTAGGTTGTCTAAATGAGGGCGATGATCTATAATCGATGTAGCTTGGAGAATGATAAGAATCAAGATTATGGTGTTCAGGGTTAGAACCTGAACACGGAGGTCTAGAACTATATTCCCAATCAGGATTATCCCAACTAGAAGATGGATGAGAATAAGTCTGGTCGGAATAATAATCATTTTAGGAATAAGTAGTGATAGGAGGGTAGGAGTGGAACTACGAATAGGATGTGGAAGGATCCATGACAGAACAGGAGGAAGAAAGGTTCCCTGCAATACAATCAAACAAACCTATCCTTAAGTGGGCTAGCCTAATGACCTACAAGCTCCCAGAACCTATCTTGAGATAAAGAAACGATTTGATCTACTTTCCGGTCAATCCAACCAGTTATAGGGAGGGAATAGGGAGAAGGTTCTTCCTTTGGCTTGTGCCTTCGGTTCCTAGTGTAGCCTCCAGCTGAGATCGTTTGATTCTGCTACCCTAGCTAGACATCAGATTGAACAGTAGAAACAGACTAATCAAAAATAATTTTGGTCTGGACTCTAAAGAGCAAGTTCAATCCTTAAGACCAACGTCTACTCTATTTTAATTAGAGTTAGGTGTGAATGTGCTTTGGAATGTGATGGGCCTTTTATCTGGGTTGTGCCCTTAGTGATTGATTGATATGTATGTGCGTGCACAACCAATGGTTTTGAAGCAAGATTATTTTTGGATGCGGTGAATTTTAGGATTTAAATCTTGCTTAGTAGCTTTTAGGATTCAACTTTAGGTGTATTCAATCAAGTTCAGTTGGCACACCAAGTTATCAAAGCACAGGTGAAGATGTTTTCCTTTAAAGCTTAAAAGAATGCGGAGTGCCTGGCAAATCCCTAGAAGTTGAACCTCTTTGGCAACTACTTGATGAGTTGTTTTTAGTTGAAGTGGTGCAGCTCAAACAATTCAAACAATTGGCCTGATGCACCACTTAATTAGGTACACAAATGGTTACCTAATCTGATTTCTACTCGATTATGTGTTTGGGTGTGTGTACCAGTTCCAAAGATCGGTTTACCGGTTGAGTTTGAAAATCAGAAGAGGTTGTGTACCTCTGTGAGATTTTTTTAAATTTTTTCTTCTATGTGTGGAGGGTGAGGCAGGTGGAGGTGACAAACAAACAATCAAAAACTAACCTTAGAGTTTATAAGAACACCTAGGTTGATTTTTGTCTGTGTTATTATGTGGTATAATGAAAACTAGTGGGTGGGAGGTCGGGGTAAACTTACAAACCCTTCAACTGCACTTTACTTCAATGTACTGCTTTTGCCTATCTTGAGAGAGTACCTGCAATCACAATAAGGAGAGAAGTGAGGTAAAAGATAAGTAAGGTGGGAAAACGTGAAAAATCAAAGAGCGTCGCCTCCCGGTAACTACGCCAAAATGTTGGAGCGGAAAATTTACACAAAAAGGAATTGAGTTTTGAAAACCTGTCATTATAGTGCGATTTGTGAGAAAAACCATCAACAGATAAATTTAACCGAAGCTCGAAAAGAATTTCGGGTCGAACATAGGGAGGCGGATGTTTGATTAAAAATTGCGTTTGTTTTATTTGTCACGAAGCAAATTAGTTGGTCGAATTGAATCTAAACTAGCTATCTACTTAAAGAATAAATAATAGAAGAAAAGGAGAAAATATTACAAATAAAGAGAAAATAGAGATAGAATAAACATGGATCTCATAACCACAAGCTGATGTTCAGTACAATTACAACTACTCACTACACTAGAAAGTAGGAAATCTATACTAAAAAGTGGTAAAAGAGAAGGTAGAGAGAAGTTATCCTCCTGGATGGCTGCTTGGAGGACGAGCCACAACTACAGAGCACTCGAACGAAGGTGTTGAGATGCGGGACGAAGGAGAACGATGAAGGACAACAGAGAATGGGGTAGGACGACATCATAGCAGTATCCGCGTCTCGAATGGCGGTGAGAGGACCACCGCGGAATGCTCCACGAAGGAGGTGAGAAGGTGGAAAAATTATATTTTTAACTCCAATGGAACATCCTAGGTTTGGCACAAGTTCTTAAAGCTTTGGACGGGGTGAGAGAAGAGAGGAAGGGATGAAGAATTTGTGTGTTATGGGTCACCTTTTATAGTTGTAGGGATTGAGGGTAAAATTGACATTTCAAGCTTAAAACATTAAATAAGGGGGTCTTTAGTAATGAATTTAAGTGTCACTAAAGACCCCACGTTACTGAAGCTTTGCGCGCACACCTGCCACCTCGCCTTCTGCTCGCTCAATGCTTGCCCACGTCCTCGCGATATCAGCCGTCCGATCACGAGATCGAACGGCTTATAAGCCACGAGATCTTTCATCTATTGAGCGTGTGCACACGCGCGATTGCGAGAGTGGCGTAGCATGCAATTGCGCATGCGCTCAATGGCTAATCTGAGCTGTTGATCTTAGATCAGATGGCCCAATTTCTTTCGTGTGTGCATAGAGAGAGAGAGTACTACCGCGGCTCGAACCCATGCTCTCTTGTGGCGAAGCACCCTAACTACTGTGCTACGCAGCGGTTTAAGGCACGTGAATGCTTTTGCACACGGTCAATCTCTGCCGTTGGATCTTCATCCAATGGTCAAGATCAAGCATTGATGATCTCTTGGAGCGACGAAACGGGTGTTCCTTGGACCGATTGGGTGGCTAGGATGGCACCACATGGCTCCATCTTGGTCGTCCATCTTCTGTGAGTTGTAGATGGTGTCACGAATGTCAGATTGGATTGATTTTCACACCATTGGCCTGCGATCATCGATCCGAACCCATCCATGTGGTCGGATTTGTCATCTGAAGTATGGATTTACACCATCTTGGCCCTTGACCTATGATCTTTCTTGGACTACATCTAATGCTACGAAAGTCCGATTGAGGCGATCTTGGAGTCGTTGAACTCTGATTGTTGCTCTGATCAGATCTGTATGGTTGGATCTTCAATCCGAGGCCCCGATTAAATGTCGCCCTGTTACCTGACCATAAAAGGAGATAATTAACCTAAATTTTATACAATCCAACCTAAATGCAAGATGATGCATGTTATGTAATATTTATAATATATGATGCAATTCTATGCCTACGAACATGCAAAAATAGACAGTTTATGTGATATAAACGTGTTTACATCAACTTCTCTTCTTGATAATTGCTTCTCTATGACACAAAGAGTGCAGAAGTAGTGTTACTTGGTGTACCTAACAAAGGAAGGGTCTTCCTCTATTTATAGGTGGTTTAGGAACCCTTAAGAAGGCTATGGAAGCCTTAGGTAGCCATTGGAAACAAATCCAAGGCTAATCAGGCCAAAATCAAGGCTATTAATGATTTTGACCGTGTTATCAGACGTCTGGGTCTTCGTCTGATTTTGTGGTCGGACATTTGATCTAAAAGCTTGGATCAACTGGACGGTGTTAGATCAGAACAGACATCTAAAGGTTACTTTTAAGACATCTGGGATACTAGTCAGACGTCTAATTCTAGACAAGTTCTCCTCCTATTTTCTCCAGACTTAAATAGTGTTCTAGATCGTGTTGGTCAGACGATAGGTCGGTTGTCTGGCACAAAGTTTGGACATCTGAAAATGCAATCTTCTGTGGGAATGGATTTCCCGAGGTTAAACAGCTATAATCATTTGACAAAAGGTGATTTTGGCCTAACATCTATTTATCAGACGTCTAAGGATCTCTACAAACGTCTGAAAGTAAAAATAGGTCAGATTAAAAGATAATCCTCAACTATTAAGTCTGATAAAGCTAACAATCCTCTAGTTGGATGTCTAGCAAGGTCATCAGATGTCTTCTAAAACATATGGACTAAGGGCTGGAAGTCTGAAACTTGCAGGCAGAGAATGAGTTTCCAGCCTAAGTGTTTTGGAAATCTGATCAAACAGTCAGACGTCTGATGTCTAGATTGGACGTCAGATCAGGTTGTCTGATGCCTATTTTGGCTTTCTAAATTTCTACGAAAGGCCTAAGTATCCTAGGTTTGTGTAGGTGTTCCTAAGACTATTGTTATGTTACTTTGGGCTCTTTAACACATAATCTAAGCGTAAATAAAGAGCAAAAAAAATAACAAATACAAATTACAAGAATAAAATAGACTTCTATCCTATTCTTCATGACTTCAAGCTCTCACTCCACGCGAAGCTCCTTCTCCTCCAACGAGCTCCTCCAATCCACCATGGATGTGAGCTTGAGCTCCTCCTTCACACTTGTAACCATTTGCATTTTCCTGAAACCTTAAACTCAATGCAAATGTTAAATAACAAGTGTTTTGTTATCATCAAAATTAACGATCGTGGTGTCCTTGCACCAACAAAAGACTCATAAAGAAAGTATGTTATGTTTTGTTTATTCATCGAAGTTTCTTAAAATAATCCCTACCAAACAAGACTATGTAATCAGTCTTCTTACTGAAGCAAAATACAAAGGTAGGATAAGATATAATGTTGATCCTATACATAAAGGATACTTCAAAAGGTATTGAAATCCCACAATGTGAAACACTACTAACAATATCAAATATTGTAGATTTCATTGAGTTTGATATGGTAAAAGAATGAAAAAATTTTATTCTTAGCATACTAAACAACACATATGAATATAAAATCTTGTCCAAAGCATCATAATAGAAGCTAAATTTTTACAGATTTATTTTAAAAAGGTTCGGTGAACATACATGTGTACATACACATACATATATATATTAGTGCATTATTATTGGGAGTATTGATGTTTTCTTAATTTTTTTTCCTCATTTTTATGGTAGTTTTGGTTGCATTTGTTTAAAAGAGAGAATAAATGCTAGAGAAGCACTTTTATGTAAAAAAAGAAAATCAACCAACTACATATTATTTTTTAAGTAATAAACCAATTCTAACAAATTAAAACTTGATGACAATTTGAAAAATAAATGAGCTAGGAAAGTGGGAATTGGTGAGGGGTATTTGGTGAAAGTTTTGGTAACTGTCACCAGAATAACATATGGTGACGGTTTCACTCAAAACCATGACCATTGTGAGAGAGTGGGATTTGTTTTCTGTTTTAACCTTTTGTGACAGGTATGAGAATCGTGACAAAAGGCTTTGATGACAGTTTCAAGTGAGACCGTGACCATAGGCTTCCTTTGGTGACGGTTCCAAGTGGGACCGTGACCATGGCCTTCCCTTTGGTGACGGTTCCTAGTGAGACTGTGACCATAGAGTTCCCTTTGGTGACGGTTTCAAGTGGAATTGTCACCATTGCTCCCTCCGTTGCCTTTGGTGATGGTTTCAAGTGAAACCGTCACCATTGCTCCCTCCAAAAATTTCCTACACGCCCTCTCCCAAATTTACTCACCGCAACTTTCCCCAAACCCACTTGCGCCCCATCACCTTCCCCCTCCCCAAACTCCCCAACTCCCTCCCCGACGGCGTCAGCTCCCCTGACCTCCAAGGAGCCCCCTTCCCTCTCCCGACGACGGTGGTGCCTCCCCTGACTCACCCTTAAGATCTCCAGCAGTACCTCTCCTAGCCCTCAAGATCACTACCGAAAATCAACTCTCGCTACCATTACCTTCCCCCTCCCTCGACTCTCCAAGTGCCTCCTTGACGACGTCACCTCCCTCGACCATCCCTAACCCCCTTCCCTCTCCTAACGAAGGCACCTCCTCTAACCATCTTCCCCAGCAGATCGCTACCTCAAGACCCATCTCCTACCCTGACGAAGGCACATCTCCTCCCCCTCAAGACCGCTACCTCTCTCCCTCCCTCATCTTCCCTAGCAGCACCTCCATTACCACTGCCCTTGCTACAACTAGGGTTAATCCACCACTCTTCCTTCTTTTTATTTATTCTTTCATTTCATTCCTCCTCCTCCAACTCCACTTCTCTTGATCTCCTGTTATTATTGTTGTTGCAGTACTTGGTGGATCTATTGGTTGCGGAGTGGCTCAAGGAGATCTACTGACCTCGAATTGGCTTAAGGGGTAACACACATGCCAGGTGTTTGATGGTATGCCAACAAGTTTTGAAACTAGAAAACTTTTTTTGGTCATAGACAACATGCATCTAGGAACCTCTTTTTGGTCATAGACAACATGCATCTAGGAAGCTTTAAGATTATAATATTGTCAAGATTGCAACATTCTACATTATTAATAAGCAAGATCAAAGAACATACACTAGCCATGTTGTTTTGTATCCTTCAATCTGAAAAGCTTCTTTAAACGAACAAATCTCATAAACATATATAATAGAAAAGGCATTTTCCATGTCAAAATAGCATGCCTAGATGGTAAGCATAGTCCTTTACAATTAGAGTGAAGAAAGTTCATACATGTTTTCCTTGTTCTCAAAGTATTGATCATAAAATAAATAGAATTCTTTCTAACTCCTAAATCATCAGACAACTGAATCAACAAAGGAAAAAAAGGAAGCATTTGCCTAGTTCTTATGTTCGTTCAACAAATTTAGACATAGTTAAGCTCTGGCATAATCAGGATGGTGCTAAACAAACCGTAAGGGCTCAAGATATCTAATTAAGAGAGTTTTTTTGTTTAACTTTGACTCCGTATGACCACATATATTTCCTCTCAATATCTCAAACTTGCCAATTTCCCAAACCCCAGAGTAATATAGATTTAAAAAGCTAGTCAGAACAAAAACATCCACTTCAAAAAGCTTCATTCTGCTTAACTCTCTTTTCAGGCATTGTTCATTTGAAATGATGGAAACTAGCATGTCAAGACCTAGACAGGGTTAGGTTGCAAGGAGATCTAAGTAGAGAAGCCCTTTCTTTACAATCAATTGAATAGGTGCCAAGGTGTGCTTCCATAACAAAGAAGAATCTTGTACACCCTTGTGTGTAATCTTGCCCGTTTGTCCCAAGACACCCCCAACAATCCTTCTCCTACACACTAATCAATTTAATTTCACTGGAATGGAAATCATTATCTGCTAGCATTTCTGTATGGGTTTTTATCTGAAATCTCCATTGGAAATTGGATGGGTAATTATCCATAGAAAAAAATATCTCTATAATTGAAACCCCTTATAAGTTTGCACTTTCGCTATTGTTCCATTTTCTACTAGAAAGCTAAATGCCCATTATGTTAGCAATGCAATATTACTTGTGAGTGTTACACATAGGGCATTATTGATAGGTTTTTTTATAAAAAAGACATTGTTGAAAGTTACTGTCAATTTGATTTGTCATTGAAAGAACTAAATTGTACACTTTGGGTAAGTCCCTTTGTCATGCAAGCAATGCATCTATTTGCACTCTTGACAATGAGAGAATCACATGTGTGCAAAAGAGATTGCCATTGCTAATATTTCCTTTTCACATGCTTTGCACTCAGAAGTTATAAGTTTGAACACTAAAAGTCAACTCTGACCTTACGCAGAGCTTAAAGCCCACTTAGAGTTCAATCAAACTCAATTTCATTTCATAACTCCCAGCCTTAAGCTTAACCTCGTAGGCCACTAATAGCATCACAAGCTACGGTGATGCTTAATTTTTGAAGATTTATTAATTTTGGGAAGAAATTGATGGTAATACAAGGATCTTTCACTCTACTTTAAGATTTGCGCATGATTTTTATCTCCATTAATATAGTCACCAGTGCAGCTTCATTGAGGGCTATTTTTTTCATGGAGGGTAATATTTCTAGGTTATGTGGTATTGACCTTTCTACAAGGGGCATCGAAATATTCATACTTCATGGTGGTATGATCAATCTTTCAAGGGTTTCGGTACCTGATGAAAAGCACAAAAATGAGAAGGGAATTGACTTCTAATACAAACCCTGAGTCGGATCTTGTAGTTTTACTCTTTAAGCTATTTGATTTACAGAGTCTAAACAATGGCATTTATATTATGTTTATTGGGTTCTTTTCTCTATGAAGATAATCATTTCATTTTATTTCATGGGAAAGGAGAAAGAACATTGGTCTAAGGCTAAGAGGGGTAGAGGATAGTTGTCTTGCAATCATATATTGGATGCAAATGAAAAATGGTCTCGCCTATAAGGGTTGAATACAATTTGCCCTGAAGTTCATGTAATATGATCCAAGTGTCAAATATTCTCAAAAACTTATCCTATCATTTGATACAATTCAAATACTTCTTGATATACAAATATCTGATGTTTCTTTATGTAACTTACTTTCATTGTTTGTGGGTTTATTTGATTATAGGTTTCCATGGATAAGTCTTGGATTGGTTTGAGGATTTCTAAGTATTTTCGATATAAGAGGGGAGTGATTTCATTCTTAGACTAGGCATTCCATGAAGATAGGAAGCAATATAGAAGAGGAGACTTCTATGAGAGAATTTGTTGTCCATGCAAAAGTTGTTTGAATGGATTTATGCATGATCGTAACACAATATTTGAGCATCTTATTTGTACCAGTTGGTGGCCTCACTACACAGTCTGGACCTCACATGAAAAAGAAATCACTTATCCTTATGTTGATAGTGATGTTGAGAATTGCATTGAAGATATTGGAGGTGATAACGTTGCAAAGATGTTAGAAGAGATTATGGCTGCAAATGTTGATAATATAGATAATGATAATATGTTTGGAGATTGTAATCATTTTTATGATGCACTGAAGGCAGCAGAGGAACCCATTGCTCTTGGAATTAATTCCATGTCAAGGTTGTCATTTCTTTTGAGAATCTTTCAAATTAAAGTGATGAATAAGGCAACATCTAAGTTAATGTTTAATGTACTTAAGTTCATAGAAGAGTTGTTAAATAATCTTAAAGATTTTCCTCAGTGTTAATCGCTCTAAATCAGATTTTAAAATCAATGTGTTGCAGCATAGATTGAATCAGCATGAAAAATAAATAGAATTTATACTTGAATGGAAGTCCGAGGTTGAAGACAAGGAGCAAATAGAAATTCAATCACTAATCTCAATGAATAATGTAAATGACCACAAGATTCAAGCCAAATAATACCAAGAAATGAATAATAATTACTCAGAAATGATGATCAATGTAAAGCATGAGTTTAACAATAGTTTTGCATGGCAAAAAGAATCTCAAAGCAAAAACAATGGTGATTTAGATCACCAATTATTCAATTTAAGCATATATGCATTGAGTTCAAATAATGCAACAGTGCCATCAACCATTCAAACTTAGGTACTCAAATATATCAACATTATCAACCACCTTTACCCAAGTCAAACATCTTAAATCAACCTTGCTACAGTGCCAAGAGAGCACTGTGCTTCTTCTTCAGCCTCCTCTTCTTTCTCTATTCTTCTTCTCTTCTTCTTCTTGCCTCTTCTGCTTCTCTTCTTATGTGTGCCTCTCTTCTTTCCCTCTTGGCTTTCCTTCTTCACGCACAGAGGCAGGCAATCCCTCTAGCGGCTAAGTGTCAGCTGATTCTCAAGAGAGCAAAACCCCTCTTCCCTATGCTCTCTTTCCTTTCTCTCTAGGTTTCCTTCTTCTTTCCCTCCTTCCCAAGGCCACAGTACCGGGTAATCGGATATTCGGGTAGAGAGCACCCGAGACCAGGCTCATCGGCAGTGGGTGGTGAGCGAGGAGTGTGTGGGTTAGGCAGGTATACAGGTCGGAGCTAGGCTCGCGTGTAGGTGTCACGAGCGAGGCAGTGTCAGGTCAGAGGGGACCTCACCCCCATGTGTTGAGGCGATATGCCTACAACACAAAATCAACTTATGCGTGCACATTGGTCTACCGCTCTACAATGTAGGACTATGTTCCCACATCCCTTCCTCGCATTCTGGCATAAGGTCCTTCATCCAATTGGAGGTGGTGCTGCTACTGGGATCCTTAATTGAGGACCTGGACATGTACGTGGGGTGAATCCGCGTAGTCTAGAGTCTTCACCTAGAGCTGTTGAGGCAAGAACAAGCTTCAAGCTTCGCTTGAAGCTTTCGTCAATGGCAGATGAAGACTTGATACCTGAAAACACAAGAATGGTATTTTGGCCCTGTCAAAAATGCTGGACATGATCGCCATGAGATGGCGAACGTGGTGGTGGTGTAGCGTGAAGTGACAGTGTGTAAGGTGGTTTGCAGAGGTCGGAGTTGGTTTGCGATGGTGGGTCTGTTCAGTGTAGCGGCTGGGTGCGTAATATGGCGAAATAGGATGGAGATTTTGTGTGGGTGAATGAGGCGAAGGTTATGAGGTGGTTGGCGAGGCGGATGGAGGTGTGTAGCGGCATATACGTCTCGCCGGAGGAGCGGTCAGAGACGAAGAAGATGAAGGTGAGCATGTCGAGTCGAGGGTTGAAACAAGGACAGAGAGAAAACTAACCTATGAGCTAAGACAAACTAATCTAACCCTAATCTAATGGATGAAAGGGGGACAATGGCACCGACATTGGTAGGCCGGCACCGGGGAAGAAGACGCTTCGGTGTAGGTAGGATGGCGAGGATGAAGGAGATAGAGGCTCCCGCTGGTATGGCACGACGTGGAGGAAGGCAGGGAAGGAGGATCTGCCACTGGTACTGCAGTCAGATAAAGGAAGGAGTCAGAGGAGCTCGTCGGACGTCGAGGAGATTCAATCGGATCAGGAGAGATGAAATCAAAGGGGAATCTGGTCAAATTCTCGTGTAGAGAACTCGACGAAGTATGAGGGTCCTTTTATAGGGGTCTAGAGGTCGATTTGAGCTTGGAAGCCAAGCTTCCAAGCTTGGAATGTTCGTCGGAATAGGAGATCTCTATGATACTCGAATCTCTCATGTGTTCACATGAGAGATTCGGAAGGTTTTGGGGCTCATGGATGGGTGCATTGGAAAGAGGATTCCTCAAGGAATCTCCCTTCCAATTTTGTAAGGGATAGATTGATCAGAGAAGTTCTCTTCAATCAAAGGTTGCCAGAGTTGTAGGAATAGGATTTTAGGCCGACAGGGACCTTTTTGTGAAGAAGATGATAAATTTGGGGGTCTATTTGCAAGGATTTTGAAAGTTAAGGGCATGTGTATGAGAGAAAAGAGTCAAATAGGACCAAATTGCAAATTAGGTCAAGATAATCTCATATTGGGCCTAAATTTTGGTACAAATCTAATTTAGACCTAAGGAATTCAATGGTGAAGTTGGATTTTGGTTTTTACCTAGTTTGACTAGGTAATTTATGCAAAACCTAAATTAGAGCAAAAGTCTATCTGTGGCTCTATTTTGGGTCAAACTGGGTTCCAATGGTCAAAGCAAGCATACCAAACCCTAGAGAATATTTTTCTATGAATTTTAGAGGATATAGGTGAATTTTATCCTAACTAGAACCTCATTTAATTAAGCAGGTCTGTTTTTAGGATTTCGAAAGTCATTTAATTCTCAAAACACGCAAAAATCCTTTTCTATCTGTACTAACCCACTTGTTAGAATCTTAAGACCATTTGACCCTTAATTAACCCCTAAGAAAACCCATGATTGTATTGCAATTAAGATATAATGGTAAAATTGCAATTTTAACCCTAGTTTCTTGTATTTGTTTATGAAAGAATTTGCAATGAATTATGGCCTTCTGATGGTTATGTAGGAGCATTTAATGACTTAATCAGATCAAATTGAGTTAGTTGTGGCTCATGATGGTGTTCCCATTACTCAGTCATGGTATGATGAGAAGAAACAGTTTCGCGTACTTGACTTGAAGTGTGAAAAGATTGATGCTTGTAAGAATGTTTGTATGCTGTAGACTAAAGAAAATGCATGCTTGAATAGTTTCCTACAATGTTGAGAAGGAAGATATGAAGAAAATACCAATTCAAATACACGAGGGAAGAAACGATCAAGGAAGGTACTGCGTTACTTTCCTTTGATTCCTAGGCTACAACGTCTTTTCATGTGAAGTAAAACTACAAAGTGGATAACATGGCATCATAATAACAAATCACGAGATGAACTTATGCGTCGTCCAACAAATTTTGACGAGTGGGCTGCATTTGATAACAAATAGTTATAGACATAGGTGGAGACCTTTCAAGAGAAATTAAATGATGTTACATCGAAGTTGGAGAAGACAAAATGATCTACTAGAATGACAAAGACACGAAGCACAACAAGAACGGGAACATATGTAGGCACAGATGCGGGCACAGTTTCAGGCAATCTTAAAGTGCATTGGGACGAGGTGGTGCATATCATTCTTCTTTTCACTTCCCACCTCATCCACTTGATGATGATTGCGGAGGTTTTGGAATAGGCAGCATAGAAGTCATTACATAGTTGCCTAGACTTTCTTTTATTTTCACATGTCTAGTTTTATGTATACATTTCAAAACATGTTATATATACATGTGTTTTATTTATGAATGAGTATCATGCATGTGGTGACAGATGGAATATATATATGAATGGTAGAATATATATTTGCATTTGTGGTATATGAATGTGAGAAATAATGATATGAGTATGTTTGCATTTGTGGTGAATGTATGAAGCTTTCACAGTGGTAGTAGCACCAACAGTAGTAATGGACTCTGGTTATTATTCTGTAATTGGCAAAGAAGACCTCAGGTATCAGATCTACCTACCATTTTTTCCTTCTCTCACCCTTTTTTGTTTAACTCTGATTTGTGGTGTTGTTCTTTTTTTAGCGGTTACCTAATAGGTGAACAGCATGGATCCCTAACTGGAAACAAAGATTCAGCATAATTCTTGGGATGGCTTGACAGCTTGCTTATCTGCATGATGAGGGAGCCAACTCCCCTAGCTCGGTACTTTTCATTGTCTTTGTTATCATGTTTTTCAGTAGTTGTGTATGTTGATTAGTCATATTATGCATTAGTTCACTCTCAAGTAGTGCTAAAGTAATAATCATGCTTAATGTGTTTGATGTGCTAAAGTACTCTCAAGCATATTATTTTGGAAAATAATGAGAATAAGCCTGTGACAAACAGTAGAGACACTCAGCTGGTATACTTTCATAAAGCACCAAATAGATTCTAGTCACCGTGTTCTTTTAGTAAAGGTCATTCTAATTGCAATTTCCTATTCTTGATCAACAGGTGAGACTTGATTAGGGTAATCAAATTCTCAAGTTGTTTAAGGATCATGTTAGCAAGACATCAGTTCTTGATGACTTTGGATTTTATGAAACTCGCCTTCCAGATCATGCAAGCTAGAAGGGTAAAGCAACAGTTCCAGATAATCCTACCTGGAAGGGTAATTAGAACCTACCTTGTATCCAGATAATCCCACCAGTAGGTAGATTTCTTTAAATTTTGGTTTGTTAGTTTGGTTGTTGCTCAGTTTAATTGAATGTGTATATCATACTTTGCATGTCCAACAACAAGTGCTTGAAATAAGTAGCCATATTGCATTGAATGTGAAAAAGTTTTTGAAACGTTGTGTCGTACTTTGGATGACTTTATGGGTGGTCAATTTCATTCTACAACTTGTTAAACAAGAACTCAAATTATAATTATCAACTTTGTCGCTTGTTCCTATAGCGACAAGCCTCAGCACCCTTCTTCATTGTCACTAGTCCATCTAGTGGCAATCCAATGTTCTACCACCCCGGTCATCAGATCTGGTGGCCGGATGGACTGTAAAAAGGTGCATGTATTCATTTGGTCTTGAAGTACACATAAATATGCGCTTATTGTGTACTCAGAGGGACATATCATTTTTATAAGCCTTGCACTTATAATAAGGTTGAAACAAATTTCAGAGTCGGATGCAATCCAAGCCATGATCATGACGATGATGACCTACAGCTTTATGCTTAAAATTTTCATTTGCCTATCATGCATGATAATATTTGTCTGAGCCCATAACTTATCATGTAATCTGATTTGCTTGAGCCATGATATGTCAATGCTAAACTGAATTTTATCTACCATTTCCCTCATCAATTTTATTGTTGGCATATCCATCTTCCACCTAATGATTTTAATGTCTATCTACTCCTAGGCTATATTTTAACTAAAACCCAATAAATTGCAGCCGTGTACTTTTCAATTGGCAGAAGACCATTTAACATGCACATTAAAAAAATCCCATTTGTATCACTTAAGAAGGCATTGATTTTTATTTAATTTTACTTGGTAAAATTTTAGTATCCTTCTTCTCTATGCACATCTGATGTCTTAATATTGACCTTTCAACCTTCTTGCGGCATAATGTTGCAAGGTAATTCTTCTCTCATGAGTAGGGGAAAACAGTTAGGGTGGAGTTTGGTGGTGCCACAACAGCAGCAGATGCATCTAGCCATCATTTGTTAAGTGGCACGTTTCCTCACACATATGGCTAGCCTCTGGTACACTTGTTAAGAGAGGAAACAAAATCTCCAAAAGTGTAGATTATAAAGGAGCAGCTAATGAGTCCATTTTAATGGACTAATATTACGCCTAAGTAACTTTAATTATGTCTTTTAGGTTTGTTAATAACTATATTAAATTATAGAAGGTTTGCATGCATCATGATTTAGATTTACATTTATTCTATAACTTAATATGTTCTTTTTATGTGCAGGAAAAATAATTGGCAAAAGAATGAGGGGAAAAGGATAAATTACCCTTTTTCAAATCACCGGCGGCTGTTCTTTTCCCCATTCTCTGGGGAACCCTCAACAGCCGCCAGCCAGAGATAGTTAAGGGATTTGAAAATCCCTTAACTCTCGGAGGAGCAACGGAGAAGTTTAAAAGAAGAGGAGGGGAGCAAAGGAGAGGATCTTCTTCATCTACAGGTTCTTCCTCCCCCTGGGGGGATATCTTTCCTCTCCAATGTGGAGAGACTATGCACTGTGGAGAAGCCGCACCACCCCATCCTGCCCTCGCCACGCCACCGCGCCATCTCCCTTCCAAGAGCCCACAGGTGCTGCACCGCCCCCCCGTAGGCTCACTCCTTGCACGCCCGCAGGGCTGCTCCCGCACTACCTGCAGGCTGTTCTCTAGTCCACCGCGCGCACACGCGCCACACACTGCCCCCCTCCTTCCTGCAAAGCGCCTTCGTGCCTCTACCACACAACACACACACCACTCCACCTCCAGCCGCACCCGTAGGCGCGCCTCACCGCAACCGCTCACCTCTCTCCAGCACACCAAGCCCGCCAAGCGCCCACTGCAGTGCACCTACGACTTCAGGCACAGCACCAAGCTCACCCGCTCACACGCCAGCCTCTGCAAGTGCCTGCCCATGCGCCTTCCTGCCTCTCCACCCTACAGGCGCGCTCGCAAGGCCCACCGCTCAACTTTTGGCGTAGCACCGCCCGCAAGAGCCACCTTTAGCCTGCTCGCCCACGCCTACAGGCGCGCTCCACACCAGCAGGCCACCGTGCGGCTGCAACAGCCTCCGTCTCCTCCAACAGGCCGGCGCTCCGGCCACCTCTGCCAGCCACCGCTGGCCACCTCCGACCACGATGCTGCCACCGTTGCGAAGCTCTCGTCAAGTCGCACCTCCCCACCGATTCTCGCGGCCAACCGTGTGCGGCCGCACACGCAAGGAGGAGAGAGGAGAGATCCTCTGTTTTTACCTCTATTAAAAATTACATTCAATGCCATTGTCAAGTTATATTAATATTTTATTCTGGCCACATTGCGCTGATGCACTCAGATTTTCTTGAAATTATTTTATTAGTGTTATGTGCATGTTTCTATCTTGAATTTCAAATTAGAATTGCATGAAAGTTGAATTCACATGATAAGCCAGTACACATGCATCTTACACATATTTTTGGGGCTTAATTTTTGATGTGGAAATTACATTAACACCCCTAAACTTTTAAAGAAATTGCAAAGTTCATTTAAAATAGCATTTTCCTCGCATTAAAGTTGTAGAAGAGTTTGCAAACTGTGCATTCCTTGACTCATGAATTTATTAGGCCAATTCCTCCCTGTGGAGAGACCTAACTCTTCGTGGTTAGTTTTGAAAATTTAAATATTTTGAAAAGCGATTTTCTACCACTCAATTAAATACGACACATCATTTTATGATAAAGTTTTCAACGAAAACGAAGATCATTCTTTCAAATGGAGTCGTTGCTGGGGAGGAAAAATGGCTATTAATTTTTTGATAATTTTATGTTATTTTTATGCTATTTTGAAAACTTTTCTGAATTATTAACTGTGGATTTTCTTCTGTGCAAAAACACGTGGCAAATGCGACAGGCGCGTATGGCATAGACGATCTTTTTGGTGGACCTTGAAGCCACCTAGAGGACGGCAACAGGAACACGTGGGCCTTGATCCCACACACATAGGCTTACGGAGAAGCCTATTTCTGATTTAGGCGGTTGATCTTAGTTAGATTTAGTTAGATAGACATTAGAATTTAAATTCTGTCTTTTGGACCCTTGTTGGGTATTTTTGGGAACGTGTCCCCAGTGCCTCTTTATTTCTTATCGCTCTTGTATGAGGGAGCGTATTTTCGGGAGCGTGTTCCCATTTATTTAGATTATAGGATTATTTGCACTATTTGAATTGAATTTCGATTAGTTAGATTAATTCTGTTTGTTTATTATATATAAAAAAAATCGAACTGCCTACTAGAAGCTGCATATATGTAGGACGACCATCTAGGACTGAATGAGCAGCATCTAGTTTATTTTTATTGCATTGCATTCATTACTGCACGAAGAAGGCTGGAGTAAGGTACATCTTCTCTTGAGCATTAATTACTTGTCATGCATATGCATTGAACCTAAATCTAAGACCACTAAAGTGCTTGAATCAAATTAATTTAGTGGTCACTTTAAACTAATTGGGACTGTTAAGAGGTTGGACTTTAAAATCAGTGACAAAAAATTGTGTGCAAAAGGAGCCTGTTTGCGGAATTTCAAAAAATCAAAACACGATCGTATGTTTGCACACTTGAGACACTATGCACCTCACATACGGTCACTAGATAAATTTCTACCTCTTCTCTTTTGCACCACAAGGGAAGTTAGTCGGAAATCAACAAGCCTATCCACCAAGTTACTTCGGTTCCTCGTGTGTGGGCTCGATTCGAGACTTCCATCCCTTGCGAGTAGGTTATAGGCACCAGCGAAGGTTGGCCTAGGAAGCGTAATTTTTGCCAAACTTGTTGGCTACCAACTAAACATATAACTCTAAGACCTGCAATCTACTAAAAATAGATCCCGCTGAATTTGCATTTGCTGTGACAATAGGACTCTTTAGGAAGTTTTCTGCTGAATCCTAAGAAAGTTAAAATTGTTTCACTTAAAGAAATGGATTACTCTTACTCCTATCATTCAGATTATCAGAGTCAATACTTCCCATCTTGTAATCAGATCCCATGCTCCGAGCGTATCCATCCTTTGATGGGTACATTGACAATTCATGGGATCATTCTCATTCTTACCCTGGGAGTACTCGCTTGATAACTCCCACTTTTGAGCAGAGCCTAAGAGCGGGGTTTTCCAATCCTAAAATCCCTACTTCCATGCAAACACCCAACCCTCCCACCCTTCATGATTTTCCGTATCGAGGTTGGACCGATACCCCTAGGCAACTAGAGCCTGAAATTGACTATCCTCCCCAACCTGATAATAGTAGCCTCTCCTCTTTTATGATAGAAATGCAAAAACAGCAAAAGGAAATAATGGAATCAATGGGAGAGATGTTGAGGAATAGTCAACACTTAAATGAAGAAATAAGACAACTTAGCTACACGCTTCCCAAAAATCCTGATCCCTACCCAATAAACCATGATCATGAAAATAATTCTGAGGAACCTAATGACAACAAGGATCCAATTTTAGGTAACTATCACTTAGATTCTCCCAATGAGACACAGCCACTACAGGATAATGATCATAGTGATTATCCACCTGAATTATATTGCAGTCAAAAGCAAGGGAAGATGCTACCTCTTGAAGACCTTGACCCCAATGACAGTATTCTCTTTACCCCTACCAACCCGGGTCAAGGTTGTATTATTCCTATCACTTCCCCTATTAATTATTTGGTGGAATCCCATTCTACCCTTAGTGAGCCTACTCTTGACCCTCTACTTAGGGAATCAACACCTACCATTTAATATTCTGAGGATTCAAATGCACCTAATGAAGTTGACTCTAAGGGAATAGAGGATGATCAATTATGGTCTCAGGGATATGAAGAGTCTAATTCAGAGGATGAGGATGCCCCAATAAAGGAACCTGGACTGAAAATCTGGAGTGAATCACAGGAGAATTATTTATCATTTGAGGATTTTCCTCCAGAGGGTAGAAATAATATGATTAAATCCAAATTCCTCCTTTCTTTTGGGAGTCATCCTCCATCAAAACAGGAGTTGATATTAGAGGAGGACAAACAAAATAATGAGAAGTCTATGGGAGACTCTCAGGAACAAAACACGTTAATTCAGGATTTATACCCCGAGAAGAATGACGAATTCAATGATATAGGCTTCCTTCAAAATATTAAGACTGATCCTCCTTTAGAAATAATTGAGGATACTAATCTAACTCCTAATGAATCACATATACACCCCGACAAATATTTGAGTGAACCAAACAAATCTGGGGATGAGCTGAATAATAATGATTCTTACATTTTGACCCTGCCATCAAAAAGTTGTAATTTGGAGTCTACCCCTGATTCAAATATGACTTCGATCATTAATGCTAGGCAGGAAAACTTGAAGTTGTCTACAACTGTTAGGGAGTGTACACAATCTGAATCATTGTTGGAATTGGACCTAACACCAACTAAGCCCTCATTGGACTTAACCATTACCTTCCAACATTACAAACAACCCTTATACTCCCTAACCGATCCGTGGCTCAGATCTCTGCTCATGTGCATTTTTCTAAAAAATATATCAGGCCAGGACATCCTAGGATAGAATGGCGAGTATGGATTGATGCTTGTACTTTTACTCTCGCCATTCAAGGGTTTGAACTAATAATGATTATATCTTTTAAAACCCATCCTGCTTTGAAGGATCCTTGTTATCCTCCACTTATTCCATTTCGGGAGGCCTCTTTTCATATTCCGTTTCTTATTTCTAGACCTCCCCAGGTAGCCAACGAGATTTTCTGTTTTCATTTCTTCTGGCGAGCATTTAGAATTACATTGCATCATCAGCTCGCCAACATCCGTGGTTACCTATTTTCTAGGCTTGCACTGTTACGCATATTCTTAGGGCCTAACCTTTTCTATTTGGAACCAGACTTATAGGTTCCTTCTTGGTCTGGCTACTGACAGAAAATGCAGCGCTTGTTGGGAGGCAACCCAGCAGACCATGTCAAGTGATATTTTTCCTTTCTCCTCCTGTTTTAATTTTACAATGGGGACATTGTAGGATTTAGGCATGAGGGAGTGCATTTGCATTTTAGGAAGTATTTATGCATTTAGGTTAGTATAAAAAAAAAATTGAGCTGAATGGGTTAGTCCCTAGCAAAATACCTTTGTTATTGGAGGTTCTTCTTCTGGAATTATTTCTTAAGTTTAGAATCCAGTACATTTATTTCATGTGCACGTAGATTTGGTAATAGATCCTTGAGGAAAACCAATGAGCATTTGTAAGTCTACTGAACCCTTAGACAGTTCATAGGGAGTCAGGCATACTATCTTCTAATAGATCTACCTTATATTTATGAGAAGAAAGTAGAGAGATTACTGGTGCGTTAAGTCTAGTGCAAGGACTCTTAAGTTTTGGATAATTAGATGATGATGATACTTTAGAGTTAGGCGTAGTTTTCACTCTCTGTTCCTGTGTGCATATTTTGTGTGAATTCCTGAGAGTCACCAAATAAGGTAGATACACAGAGATTAAGTCTTAATAAAGCTATAACTATGGTGGATGGTTACGACTGTCCTTCATAGAGTCCTCAGCTAAAGGAGGGTAATAGTGCCAAAGGTCAGAAATACGCCTGTCCTATCCATTTCCTCCCAGTGTCGAGAATAGGCACTTCCACCAAATAAGCCACACAACTTCCTCTTGACCATCATCATCCTAATAATGCCTCGTAAATAAAAGTCCGTATTGTGTTGTGTTGATTGAAAAAGAAACAAAAATAAGAAAAAATAAATAAATAAAAATAAAAATAAAAGAGAAAAGAAGAAGAAAAAGAAGAAATAGTTATATTACCAAAAGAAAAAAATCCAAGTGTACGATGTAACACTGTTTCTGAGGCAGCAGAACACATATCACGTTCCACCAAATATGATCGCCTGAATACTTGTTGAGAAGTCTAACTTAGTTTTAGAGTTATTAGGACTTTAATTAAAGTGTGGATGCCATGTGAGGCCACCAAATAATGAATACAATTTCTAAATCTGGCGAGATTCATGATCTCAGAAAGAAAGAAAAGAGAGAGTGCCCAGGAACATTAAGAGAGCACAATTGTGTAACCTCTCTCAGAGTTGACTTGTCTAATAGTCTAGAGAGCTAGAGTCTGCAGTACTAGACTATATATAGCACCAGTTGAGTGTGTGCCACCAAATACAAATCCATTCGATATCTCCTACCTAAGCCAAACGTCGGGGTCAAATTACAGATTATCGTCTGCTTTATCCCTGAGGGAAGTAGTTGCCTATCTCGACAGAAATTTTTTCCAGGGTGATGTATGAACTCCGAATGCGAATCGGCTCTTTCACTTAGATCTATTACCTAGGCTATCAACACTTCACATTTGTCTGGATTTCTATTAATTTTCATTTTTGCTAGGGACTAGCAAATCTTAGGCATGGGGGTATTTGATGAGTCCATTTTAATGGACTAATATTACGCCTAAGTAACTTTAATTATGTCTTTTAGGTTTGTTAATAACTATATTAAGTTATAGAAGGTTTGCATGCATCATGATTTAGGTTTACATTTATTCTATAACTTAATATGTTCTTTTTATGTGTAGGAAAAATAATTGGCAAAAGAATGAGGGGAAAAGGATAAATTACCCTTTTTTAAATCACCGGCGACTGTTCTTTTCCCCATTCTCTGGGGAACCCTCAACAGCTGCCGGCCAGAGATAGTTAAGGGATTTGAAAATCCCTTAACTCTCGGAGGCGCAACTGAGAAGTTAAAAAGAAGAGGGGAGCAAAGGAGAGGATCTTCTTCATCTACGGGTTCTTCTTCCTCCCCCTGGGGGGATATCCTTCCTCTCCACTGTGGAGAGAGTATGCACTGTGGAGAAGGTTCACCACCCCATCCTGCCCTCGCCACGCCACCGCACCATCGCCCTTCCAAGAGCCCGCAGGCGCTGCACTGCCCCACCGTAGGCTCACTGCCCTTGCACGCCCGTAGGGCTGCTCCCACACTGCCTGCAGGCTGTTCTCCAGTCCACCGCGCGCACATGCACCACACACTGCCCCCCTCCTTCCTGCAAAGTGCATTCGCGCCTCTACCGCACAGCACACACACCGCTTCACCTCCAGCCGCACCCGCAGGCGCGCCTCACCGCAACCGCTCACCTCTCTCCAGCGCACCAAGCCCGCTAAGCGCCCACTGCAGCGTGCCTACGACTTCAGGCACAGCACCAAACTCACCCGCTCACGCGCCAGCCTCTGTAAGCACCTGCCCACGCGCCTTCCTGCCTTTCCACCCTGCAGGCGTGCCCGCAAGGCCCACCGCTCAACTTCAGGCACAACACCACCCGCAGGAGCCACCTTCAGCCTGCTCGCCCACGCCTGTAGGCGCGCACCGCACTCGTAAGTGCGCGTAGGCCACCGTGCGGCTGCAGCAGCCTCCGTCTCCTCCAATAGGCCAGTGCTCCAGCCACCTTCGCCGGCCACCTCCGGCCACGCCGCTGCCACCGTTGTGAAGCTCTTGTCAAGCCGCACCTCCCTACCGATTCTCGCGGCCAACCGTGTGCGGCCGCACATGCAAGGAGGAGAGAGGAGAGATCCTCTGTTTTTACCTCTATTAAAAATTACATTTAATTCCATTGTCAAATTATATTAATATTTTATTCTGGCCAATTGCACTGATGCACTCAGATTTTCTTGAAATTATTTTATTAGTGTTATGTGCATGTTTCTATCTTGAATTTCAAATTAGAATTGCATGAAAGTTGAATTCACATGATAAGCCAGTACACATGCATCTTACATAAATTTTTGGGGCTTCCTATGGAGACGACCTAACTCTTCGTGGTTAGTTTTGAAAATTTAAATGTTTTGAAAAGCGATTTTCTACCACGCAATAAAATACAACGACACATCATTTTATGATAAAGTTTTCAACGAAAACGAAGATCGTTCTTTCAGCAGCCATCTTTCAGAAAGGGATCACCGGCTGTGTGATTATGGAAAAATTAGATTAAAAATAATCCTTCCAGAGTACGTAATTAGGACTAGATTCATGGCTATATAGCTTATGACAATTGATTATTTTGATAATTCTTAGTACATCCTTGTAATCTTAAAACTAGATATGATTATGAATGCTTGCTTTATTAAATCCCAGTAATCTTTCAAAGTTGAGATATCCTTGTAGGGTGGGTATTGTGTTTTGTGGTAGACAATCTCCTGGAGGCCACAACGTTGTTTGGGGACTCCATAGTGCTCTCAAGCTTCACAATGCCAAAAGCACTCTGATTGGGTTCACTGGTATGCATTTTACTGCATATTGTATGTATAATTGTTATATTTTTGGGCTAGATTTTAAGGGAGAAAGTAGTTTTCAGCTTTGTCTTAGAAAGAAATTTCATTTTTTTAGCTAGTTCAATATTTAAAGATTCACACAGCAGAAAGATAGGCTTCAAAATGTCACAAGTATCCCTATGAGAGAAGTGATTTTCATAACAAGTTACAAAAAAAGATTTACGGCCTTTTTTTTTATAAAGAAACTATGCTTAAATTCAAAATCAAGTGTTCCTTGGTTTTTTATTAGCACTAAGCAAAAATGCCTCGGATAAATTTTTAGCCTTGAAATGGGTGAGGAGTTGGCATACGTATGAGAATCATGTACAAGATCACCAAGTTTTCAAATATTTGGATCAATGCATATTTGGATTTGTGGAAACGTTTTGTTGAAACTAGGGATGCTCAAATATCAGAATTTGTCGTATTTAAGTATATGCAAATATTTAGAGATTTTGCAAAAATGTCAAGTAATAAAGATGAAGGATTTTGGGTAGTAAGAATTCAATAGTTGAATTGGAAAGGTGAATATAACATCACATTATAAAGGGATTTTGCTTATTATTGGTTTGATAATGTTTTGTGGTCTTCTGAGAAAAAGTTTCACCAAAGTGTAGACAAGAAGATAAGAATGCAGAATAACGACGATAGGAGAATGGATTAACGTCTCTTTGTATTACTTTCAGGGATCTGGAGACACCTTGATCTTGCCTGACTTTAGACTACATCGAAAATGCAAATAAATTTCTATCAGTACATCTTCTTATTGTCACAAATGCAAATAAATCTCCGTAAAGTTATTAGACATCCTACTCAATTTCTTATAGCATCTTGCTTCTTCCTCTTCTCCTTCTTCAAATAATATATCTAAAAAAAGAGAGTTGGATGAAATGATTCAACTCATTATAGAAAACCCTAGGCTCTCTTATATAGAGAGAGACCAAAGGGTGAAAGTACAATTCTACCCCTTAGGAGCTAGACACTAATAGGCCCATACAAGAAAAAAATATAAAACATAAAAACACTATATGTTAACACTCCCCCTCAAGTTGGAGCATGAATATCTATCATGCTCAGCTTGGAACAACACGCCCTAAAGGCAGATATCTGCATCTTGCTCCTCTGAAGTGACACTCATGGTATGTAAACTCCCACGCTGAATGAGATCTCGAGTGTAATGACAATTAGTCTCTACATGCTTTTTCCTCTCGTGAAACATAAGGTTATTGGCAATGTAGGTCGCTGCTTTGTTGTCACACCACATCTCCATAGAGCTATCCAGAGAAACATGAAGATATGACAAAATAGACTTGACCCAAACCATCTCAGTGGCTATCTGGGCCATGGCCCTGTACTCTGACTCTGCACTGGATCTAGATATAACTGCTTGCTTCTTGCTCCTCCAGGTAACTAGGTTGCCTGCAACAAAGGTGCAAAAACCTGTGGTGGATTTTGTGTCCCCAACACAGCCAGCATAATCAGCATCAGAGTATGCTACAATCTCCATGGGCATTTCCTTACGAAACAATAATCCTCGTCTAGGTGCTTTCTTCACATACCTGAGCACCTGCATTGCAGCCTCCCAGTGCTGCCTAATTGGCTTATCCATAAACTGGCTAAGCCTACTAACTGACAAAGACAAGTCTAGATGAGTGATGGTGAGGTAAAGAAGCTTACCCACCAACTGCCTGTATGCTCTACTATCAACCACCTCAGATTTCTCATCGTATAAATGGACCTTGGGATCCATGGGAATATTTGTAGCCTTAGCTGCTAACATGCTAGTCTCCTGAAGAAGATCAAGAGCATACTTCCTCTGCGAGAGCACCACTCCATCCCTGCCACATGCAACCTCAATGCTTAAGAAATACCTCAACTGTCCCATATCCTTCATGACAAATTTCTCTGATAGGTGCCTCTTAACTTCATCTATCCCATCTCTGTCATCTCCGGTGATGATAAGATCATCAACATATACCAGGAGTGCCACAGTCCCCCTGTCAGTCTTCCTGGTAAATAAGGAGTGATCTGAAGTAGAGTGACTTAGACCAATCTAGTGAAGCACCTCTGATAGCTTCTGAAACCATGCCCTGGGACTTTGCTTCAAACCATAGATTGCCTTTCTTAATCTGCACACATACTCCCCCTGAACCTTGAAACCCGGGGGCTGCTGCATGTAAACCTCTTCCTGAAGATCACCATAGAGAAAGGCATTCTTCATGTCCAGCTGATATAACGGCCAATCTCTGTGAGCAGCAACAGAAATAAGTATCCAAACAGTGGCAAGCCGCACAATAGGGGAGAAAGTATCAAAGAAGTTCACCCCATATGTCTGAGTGAACCCCTTTTCTACTAGCCTACCTTATACCTTGAAATAGACCCATCAGGGTTGTATTTCAAGGCAAAGACCCATCGGGAGCCAACCAGTCGTACTGCAGTAGGAAGTGAGATGAGATCCCAAGTCTATCTACTTTGAAGTGCTACCATCTCATCCTCCATGGCTTGATGCCACTTCGGATCAAGCATGGCCTGCTGGTAGGTAGACAGAATGTGTGACGCTGTAAGGGCCTGACAGAAGCTACTAAACTGAGGAGCAAGACCATTGGTAGACATGCTACCTGTGACCTGGTATCTGGACTCACAGGTGTGCGGTGCCCTCCTAATGGCAATAGGGAGATCTAAATCATCTGGTACCTCTAATTGAGTTGCTACAGAAGGAGACTCACCACTGTGGGGATATGCACTATTTGGGAAGTCAGGTCTAACTAAACTGTCACTGGCATCAGATACCCTCTCAACTACCTGTGAACCATCAGCTGTTGGTGAGAGAGGAGGCCTATGAAAGGTTGTATGATGCCTGTGATAGGTATGTAATGGCTCGTGCAATTTCTCAAAGTCATCCTGGGAGAAAGAACTCATCTGTCTATCAGCTGAAGGTCTGGACTGAGAAGTAGACACTTGAGTCTTTGTACACGAAACAGGTAAGGGAAGAAAGGCAACATCATTACAAGAGCTCCTCTATCCAGCGACTGAGAAACATGGCGTATCCTCATGGAAAGTCACATCAGCACTAACATAATGTCTGTTATGCAAAGGATCATAGCAACGGTACCCCTTCTGTGTCCTAGAGTACCCAAAAATATGCACTTTATAGCACGAGGAGCTAGCTTGTCATGACCAAGTGACGGCACATGGACGAATGCAACACATCCAAAGGTCCTGGGAGGCACATGAAATAACTCGTCGTCTGGATGCAGAAGAAGAACCGGTATTTGCTCATGAAGAACTGAGCTAGGCATCCTGTTGATGAGATAAGTCGCTGTCAGAACTGCATCCCCCCAGTATCTCTATGGTACATTATGATGAACCAATAATGTACAGGAAACATCTAACAAGTGCTTGTGCTTCCTCTCTGCAACCCCATTCTACTATGAAGTGTGACGACAAGTAGTCTGGTGGATAATCCCACAGGTCCTATAGACCTCCTTAAGTCTGGCAGTGCAAAACTCAAGAGCATTATCAGTCTGCACTATCTTCACTGTGGATGAATACTGTGTGCTGATCTCCAGAAGAAGGGTCTCTATGCATCCTCCAACCTCTGCCTTGCTTTTCAGCAAGAACACCCATGTGGCTCTAGAGAAATCATCTACGACAACCAGGTAGTATCGATGTCCCATCCGGTCTGGGACTCTACTCGATCCCCATACATCCATATGGAGCAACTGAAATAATGTCGAAGATCCAGGAGATATGCTAACTGGAAAAGAGGATCGATGGTGCTTACCCAATTGGCAAGCATCGCACTGTATGGTAGCAACTGGGGAAATATGTGGTATCACCCTCCTAAGGCGATCTAGAGACAAGTGGCCACGATGAACGTGCCACTGTAGAACACTCCTGCTACCATATCGAGTAACCCCTACAAATGGCTCTTGTCCTAGATGGTAAACACCATTCTCCTCCATACCCCTGACAACAGTCCTCCCAATGAGCTTGTCTTGAACAACACATCCGACATCATCAAAGATTACTCAACAGTTGAGATCCTTCATGATTCTACTCACTACAACAGACTCAGTGGGAATTTTGGTATGTGCAATGCACCAGATAGCTACAAACTGGGGGTCACGGACACCTCCCCCTTACCCCTAACTGGGGTGTACCTACTATCAGCAACCTGTACAGTCCTTCCTGGGGGAACAGACTGTAGGGAATGAAAATATGTCTGATCACCGCACAGATGCTGTGACGCACCAGAGTCGATCAGCCACCCTACTTCATGGTGGCTCTTGTAATGCTCCTTACGTACGAGGCTCACAAATTCTGCCATAAGTATCAAGTAGATCACACCCAAGAAAAATGGGGAATACACACCCTAAGGATCATACAATATGCGGAATACACACCCCACACAACCATCAATATGGGGACTACACACCCCAAAAATAATCTATAAAGCTGGACAAAGTCATACCACTATTCGGTGAACACCAATAGATCTGGAAAATTATGGCGGATGACTTTCCTGAGGAAATGGATTACTCTCTTGATTCAATTGCTATCCCTGGACGAAGGGGAAGATCTGGATGGCGCCGTTGAGGCCCTTCGTCCCTGTCGAGAGCCTACAGTACCACAAGCGAGGTGTGGTGATGCTACTCGAATCAAAGTGCAGCCTACAGCACCACCCTAGGTGGTGGACGATGCACCAGCAGGAGCGGCAGCGCTACTAAAGGCTGCAGGAGGCCCATTGGTGGTGCATCAGGAGGTCCGTCACATCAAGCAGCCCATCAGTGGTGTTGGGCAGCGCTGTTGGGCTCGAGCACCTACAGCACCACCCTAGGCGGTGGACAATGCACCAGCTGGAGCGACGACACTGCTAAAGGCTGCAGGAGGCCCATCGACGGTGCTGGGCGGTGCTGCTAGGCTCGGGCAGCCCACCGGAGGCACCGGCGAGGCCCCTCCCTTTCCTCCTCTCACTGCTGCAGACAAGGGCTGACGCTCCTGCAGTTAGTGCTGCTGCTACCGGCTAAGAGAGAACCAACAATAGTGAGGAAGAGGAGAAGAGAAGGATTTGGTGGATGGATTGGAGGCCTACTTGGGTGGGGTACCTAGGGCACCGGTCTAGGACCGCTACTCTGATACCAAGTTGGATGAAATGATTCAACTCATTGTAGAAAACCCTAGGCTCTCTTATATAGAGAGAGGCCAAAGGGTGAAAGTACAGTACTACCCCTCAAGAGCTAGACACCCATGAGCTCATACAAGGAAAAAACATAAAACATAAAAACACTATATGTTAACAAAGAGTGTATTCACCATGCAAAATTTGGCCAAGTTACTTAAATGATAGTTGAATTATAACCAACCTGACACTTTCAGAAATACTTATAGTTCAGGAAAGCCTAACGAACCATATGGTGATTAAACCAAAGCTTTTATTGATTTCTTGTTAACTTCCCTGGCTAATTGACCGCTCTGCATCTAATGATCTAATGTCCTAAATTTTGGTGCAAGTTTGGAGGTCTACAATATCAATGTTGACATGGGCCTTCTCTCAGAGATGTTTTTCTCTCTAGATATTCTTTTCCCTATGTAGAAACCAAGAAAATCACAAACGTGCATGGTAGACGTGGTTTTACATAGAATATCCTCCATATCAACGGGAAAAAAAAATCATAGAAGCACATGATCCCTAGCACCCACTAATGATCAGAGTTTTCATCCATTAGAAAACCAACAAAGTGGTGTGTAATAATATTCAGAGATGTAGTGTATAGGGGTCTACACCCAACAACCTATGTACCTGTTTACATATTTTACTCAACACTCGAATATTTGTTTACAATACCCTATCAAAAAGGAAAAAAAGAACTTTTTTTTATAATACCAATGAAGAAAAACCTTTTCAAATTGCCAAATTGGTCTTCCTTCAAGTTTATTTTGGAGACCACAATTTTCTAGTAGCAAAAAGAGACTTAAACTTCTAGGAGATCTTTTTAGTCACTTATTTGTGATCTTGGATTTTTCATAACAAAGAACTCTGGTAGAAATTTGTTCTGGCCAATATTCTTATGTGAAAATAGCTGGCACTGAGGGGTCATTTAAGCAGAAAAACATTGAGATCACTGAAGAGCTGCTTTCCTCCTACAAAAATCAAGGTGCTACACTTATCAGGATGCCTAGTTGCATTCATCGTTAATATACAGGGCCACATTCCCTCATAACAGACATGCTATGAATGCCTATGCAGGTGGGTTCAACATGCTTGGACGCACAAAAGATCAAATAAGGACAACAGAACAAGTAATGCTGCATTGGACACTTGTAAAGCCCTGAAGTTGGATGGTCTAGTTATAGTCGAGTGTAAGTAGAAAATAAAAACATTCAAGGCAATTAGATCTTGAGCTCTAGTATCTCAAATATTTGAACTTGCTAGTGTAACACCCAACACGGATGCTACTCAACTTGTAGAGGCAAAATGTACAACGAAGGTACACAAAGCTGTCAGCATCTGCATCAAAGTACTTATTGGCTTCTGCACACATTTCATGTCCTTGCTAATCGAAGTACTTCGCATTTCAATGATGAGTTATACTTGCATCTATCCTTCACATAATTTGTGTTCTTGCTTGAAGCTCCCAAAATTTAGTTAATGAATACAATATGCAGATTATAGGTCAATCACCACAATTTATTTCTTCTAGAAATGTTCCTATATTTTTATATCCTCATTGGCTGATTATGCTATGGCAAGGTTTGATTTTTATTTTGATTATGATCCCTTAAATATTCCTTTTTTTGGCATAATAATATTTTGATGAAAGTTACAAATTCAATTTTTTCTGACAAATGTTGGTAGGTTCTACACTTAAGTATATTCTTGTAAAATATGATAGAAATTTCACCATCTATAGAAAGTTCACCAACTGCTCCAGTCCCTTCTGTTGGTTGCTTCAGTTAGACCTGAGAATACTGAGTATTGGAAATGGTGTGTTAGCTTGCATACATCTCATCTGAAATCAAATGTTGTCATCCCTAAATTATGCTTGCATCTAAGATTTTCTTTGATCTTTTTGTAACTTGAGGCAGCATAGAAGTGCCATTTACCTAAATTATGCCTTTGTACATTTTTCTTCAACCTGAAAGTGCCATTTACCATTTTTTTCCTATGCATGAGCAACCACTTCAAACTTCTTCCATTAGTTCTATCTTCCATGTCAATCATCTGGTTCTTTATTTCTACTATCTTCCATGTCAATCTTTTCTCCCTCACACATCAATAACCCAACAGCCATAATAACCACCACCACCTCTCCCTGATGGCCTCTCCTTACCTCTGCAACCATGACAACTGCTACCAGTCTCTTCAACTGTGTGCTTCTTCAACCTCCTCCTGCTGCTCGGCTTCCTCTCTCTATTGCTGCTACCAACGACACCACCCTCATCCATCGCATTACATAAGCTTCTCCACTTTCACTTTGATTTTGTTTACTATGAAAACTTTGTAGTGAAACCTTGCTATTGTGATTTCTTTTAGATGTTAGTTAATGTTTCCAATAATCTCTACTGATGGGATTTTAACTTGTGAATTAGTGTTTTGATGAATGACAATGTGCTGCTAATCAAAATCTGAATTAGTTATTTGGTTTCCACTTTGGTGTTTTATTTTACTTCCAAAAATCACCAAAAAAATTTCCCAGTTGTAGTTTAGGTTTGTTGACCGCACTCTAAAAGTTCAAATCAAAATTCTTTGTCTATTAGAAGTTATAAGACTTTTAGTTTAGCTTTTTAGATTTTTGTCAAAATTTTGAATGGTACTTCGGTGAATTTTTCAGAAATTTTGGCTTGGCATTTTGATATGAAATTTGCTGTGTAGCTTCCTATGGTGATGTAGTTTATACTTAAAATTCTATAGAATTTTCTAATGCCTATAAAAATTGAATAAGACTCTATTTGAATACTGTTCTAAATTTTCAGCAAGAAGTTAGAAGGTGAAATTTCTTTTGTATCTTGTAATCTATTATTCTGATGACTATAAAATTGGGCATGATGGTAGGTGAACTAATACATAATGTTCCATGCTAATTTCATAAGTTTTGAATGAAAAATCAGTAGGTTAGGTGAATTTTATTCTTGCTGTGTGAATGTTTTCTTTACTTGGTTTAATACTTGTACTAAGTAGCTAGTACGCTTAAATGCATGCCTTCAAAATTTTAGATAATATGACCTTTTTCTTATATAATTGCTAAGCTCATATAGAAATATCAATTGAGCTGATTCAATTCCCTAGCCCTTTTGTCAGATCCCTTGAGACAAGCTCAAACAGAACTAATGCCACATTCTATTTTTGAGAAGGTTGCCCCATTTGAGAATGTCACTGCATCTCTGGGATCTTGGACTAATGTACATGCAAACCAGCAGGTAAAATGCCTACTTTGCCAGGGTTCATAATTTTTACACCTAGAATATTCGCTTGAAAATGTCATTGGCATTGCCTATTAAATTCCTGTGAGTGCCTCAATGCAATATTTTTTGTCAAATTCCCTCTTATACATATATCACACTGTGGTTCTTGGTTATTTTACTCTAAAACTAAGCTCTTGCATCAATCATATATGCAGCAATTTTGCTTGTTTGCATCCAAGTTTTGGTTACTGATGCAAAAATAAAAGGATTGAAATAAGATTCTCTTGAAATTTCTTTGTATTTAAGTTGGTGACATGATCTCTAGAATACTTTTAAGGATTTTACTCATGTCATTGATGAAGTTAATCTATGGCCACAACATGATGGATAGGAATCTAATGGGATTAATATTTTTGTTTTAAGAGACTTTTGGTCACGGTTTATTATCTGTGACCAAAGGTAGCCTTTGGTGATAGTGGCACCTTTGGTGACGGTTAATAAACCGTGACCAAAGCTTTCTCTTTGGTCACGGTTCTACAACTATGACTAAACGTCTTTGGTCACCATTTATAACCATGACCAAAGGTGTGGAACCTAGCTACAAAGGGGGCTTTGGTGATAGTTTTGGGTGGAACTGTCACCAAATATCTCTGCCTTTGATGATGGGTCTTAGTGAAACCGTCACCAAATCCTTTGGTCATCATTTATAACCATAACCAAAGCTATGGAACCTAGCTACGATAGGGGCTTTGGTGACGGTTTTGGGTGGAACCATCACCAAATATCTCCACCTTTGGTGATGGTTTTGGGTGGAACCGTCACTAAAGATCCTTCCGCAACGCAACTTTTGCTGATGCTAATTAGTGATGATTATAAACCCTTTGGTGACGGTTTTTAACCGTGACCAAAACCCTTCTTTGTTGTAGTGTTGGATTAATGCATTATTAATGAATTGGAAAACCATAATCAAACTAATGAATTGAATTAAATTTGAATATGAGTAAATGAATCTGTTTGGCATTTTGAATCAATTATTAATCTTAAATTATGTTGTTTTTTGCATTTGAATCTAATTTGATTTAATGAGATTTAATTTGACTATCACTCTTAGATCATAAAATTCATCTAGATGATGCTTTTCTCTCTAGGGAACATCAAAAGTCTGCAAATTGGAAAAACTTACATGTAAAGGTCCTAAGGAATAAATCAATCACTCTACATCGTGCATTAATACATAATTAAAGAAGAGGAAGTATCTAGTATCTTTTAGCACCAACATCTTTGATTTGCATTACTTTTATAAATTTATTGAAGGTACAACCAAGAAATTTCTCTAAGGGCATAAAAGAAGAAAGGCAATTGGCCATGATCATTGATTAATTCAAAAGATCAACTAGAAACTAAATCAATTGGAAACTACTCAAGGACTTAGGCTTTAAGGGGAAGCAAAGATTAGATTTCTATCCATACATCGGTACCTGATCAACACGACATCAACAATCATAAGAAACTGCTATTGTCAGGTTTTTGTCCCTGACAACGGTGCCAAAAATATGATCGTCAACCATCGGGTTGCACTAAAAAGGTTGCTTTATGTGGCAATGTTGTAGTATATGTGTCACAAATGCAAATCGATGTCGCGTCAATTTTATTTAATTACAATTTTTACTGATTTATTTTTAGGTCGTTCACTGGGAGACAGTTATTAATATACATCACTCTCTAAATCCAAAAATGCTCTTTTATTCCAAAATGTTAATTTTATTTACAAAATGAATGAATGAATCAATAAATGAAATAATTAGTTAATTATTTAAAAAGAATAAATTAATATGCATTACAATGCCTAAAAACATATATACAACAAAGAGGCATTAAAAACTGTCTACTACTACACTATGTTAGTTATATACAATTACTATAAGTAATACCTAAGAATAAGTACAAAAATAACTAATAATGTCTACTATACTAAGTTAACTTAGCATACTAACTTCTATAGTAACATATATTACATATACAGTAACATATATACACAACCTAAAGCAAAATAGTTATCTATACTAACATATAAATAGATATATAGTGACAAATCTATCACTAAAGCTTGTAGTTATTTATATACATATTTAAGAGCTCAAACAAGTGTCTACTCTACACTACATCTACAAATATATACACTATCTATGTCTACGTATATGTTATTTATATATATATCTTATTTACGTTATTTATATACATATGTCTATTATACATATATACGTGTGTGTGTGTGTATATATATATATATATATATACACTCACATGCACACATAAGCACACAAGAGAACTTCACCAACACTTAGTCTCATTTGCGGCTCACTCTTCTCTTCTCATTTACTAAGTCATTTTTTAGGTCATTCCCTCTCTCATCAAACGTCTATTCCTCAAACCAAAATTTAGGTTTTTAAGTGGGCGAGTCGGGTACTTTCAAGGGATACACAGCACCCAAGAGGGTGGGACCAGACCTCTACTAGCAGCCAACCCTAGTTCATTTTAGGTGTATTTTCGTGTATTCACAGACCCACTAGGCCTATACAGGCCCAACACAGTGCACAAGCCCTCGACCCATGCTCGATAAATGCTCATTCATATGCTCGTAGTATCAGAGAGAGAGGCATAGATAATGGGCACCCTACACCTGACGACTGCTAGACATATCCACCGAATTCCTTAAATACCGCCTCGATCACCTATCTTTCCATGATGTGGCACCATTCCAATGCCCAATTGGTGCCACGTTGTGCTGAGCTGCATACTGAAAGCTTGATTTTGGCCCTCGATTTGAGGGCTTAATTTAAGTCTGATATTAAAATAAATTATGTTTTTGAAATTCCCTTATATAGGGCTATATAATGGTATAGTTAATTTATGGAAATAAATTATTTAGATATACAATTAAATTAGTTAAAGTTAAGGGTTTATACATGTTGAATTAGGGTTTAATTTATTAATTAAGGTACAAATTAGTTAATTAATCATGAAATTGACTTTTTAGGTAATTTACATAATAAATTATTTATTACACATTTTTAATGTATTTTAGATATTTACTTTAATTTATTTACATTTAAATACACGTTTAAGTTAGTTTTATATATAAATAAATTATAAATACTATAATACACTATAAATATAGTATAAATAGGTTGAAAATAGTTAATATAATATTATACAAGTATACATCATAAATTATCTAAATATTCACTTAAATTATTAATGTATTCTATTTTAAGTTAGTAAATTATTCAATTAACTTAATAACTTAAGTATTTACTATAATTACTTAATTAAATTAAATTACAGGTACTGTACAGTATATACTACATAGTTAAATACATATGTACATTATTAGATACAACTATGTACATATAGATTTGTTCATATATTTACTTGGGTTATTATACATTTAATTAATATAAATTCATAGATAATTATACAATATAGATATATATACAATCAAGCACTCTAAATACTTAATTTAATATATAGAATACATATTTAAGTTAATTATATACTTTATATAGATATCATACAATATATGCATTTAGTTTAGGTTTAAATTATATTTACAAGTATATACATAGTATATAGGGTATTTTTGGGGTTTTTCTGATTTTTATAGTTTTTATAGGTATAGTAGAGATTGAGGGTGAGAGAGAAAGAGTTAGATGAGAGAGAGAGTTATTTTTGGTGCTTTTCTTCTTAGGTTCTTTTATTAAGTTTTAAGGTATACTGAACCGTCTGCTAGTATGATCTACCAAGTTGGGAATTCATATTATCTTAAAACATGGCACATTCCTAAAGAAATACCTGATCTTACTCAAGACAATTTATTTTATTTTTTTCAACTTTTTAGATATTTTATTTATTTACAAAACTCACACATAGGAGACCTTGAAAGTTGTTTAACCTAAGAAGCTAAGGCCTCAAATTGAGATCTACTAGCTAGGAGTGAACTCTAAAATATCAGATATGTCCATCACAATATATGAAACGTATTTGAAGCATTACACAAGATTTTGAATGTTAAGTTCATGAAACTAGCGTTTCGAACAGGTTTCTCAATTCATTAGCTGACAATCAATTCCTAAAGATAATTACAAGTAATTCAATTTAAATTTCAATCCATTTCAAGTACATGAATGCTTGTGCATTAAGTTCTAACCCTAGACAACATGTTAGCTACATTAGATCCCCAAGTTCACCCCAAATTCCACTCCAACAGACCAACCCAACTGCTGCTATTTAAATTTCAGTAGCGAAGAACTTCTGCTTCAATTGTAACTTAGCAGCTGAGATGAGCTACTGCAGTTGCTGTCCTATTCCAAATCAAAATGTTGCCCCTTCCACAGCTGATTTAAATGTCTTAACTCAGCATTTGCAAACACCTAGCAACTGTTCAAATTTCATTAGCTAAGAGCTGGTACCAGACTAAAAATTAGCCAAGATCAGACTTGAGAAGGTTTAGGCTCAAAAATGTCCAAATCAATTCTCTAATAAATCATTTTCGTCCAAAAATCCTTTTAAAACCATGTATGAAGATCTAAAATCCATTCTTGAAGATTTGAAATTCAAATACCTTAAAAATTCTAATTTGATCATTACCTTACATTATAGACAATGTTAAGGGAATGGATCAAACTAGGTTTCAAATTCAGTTGATTCAGAAATCAAAATGTCCATAACAAATCCTTCAAAGTTCATTAAAGCCTTGGAAGTCAAGTTGAAGTCATTTTTGAATTTAGGAACCATGTTGCCCTACTATGGGCTTTTACTATGGGTTTACAAATGATCTAATCACTTGATCTTCTTGAGAAACATTGACTGATGTTCAAGAAGATCTAAGGATCCCATAAAAACCAATGGGTCATTGTTTTGACCTCCAATCAGAAATTCTAATTTTCCTTGGTCAAATTGCCCAAATGCAAAACTCAAATTGGGCTTATGCTCATCTAAAAATTAAAAACCACATCAAACACCATAGATTCATTGCATTATACCCAATTGAGTGAATGAAAACTCAAATCGCTCAATTAAATCCATTTAAAACCAAATTGACTCCAAATCACAAAATTGGGCATGAAATCCAAATATGAAAGAATCGAGCAAATCGATTCAATTAAAACTAGATCGGGGGGTCTTTGTGAATTGGAGTAAATGAGAGACCCCCCAAGTGAATTTTAGGCATAAATTCAGATCTGGGAACCTAAGCTTCAGATCTAACTTTAGCCTTGATGGATGGGTGAAAGATGAAGTAAATCGTGAGGAAAAATCAAAAAGCGATCATGAAATGGTGGGGAAGAAAAGTGAACAAGTGAGCGAGTGACTTCATCTTCGCTGATCAAAATTGACCAGAGAAGGTGGGGAATCATTACACTAATCTACTCCTAAGTAATCTAACAATTCATCAGTGAATGAACTAACTAATTCTACTCCTAAAAAGCAGTAAATCTAATCTATGAAAGCAATAAATCTAGCTAATAAACGAAGGTGGTGTCCAAGGTCCACCGACCGGAAGTCGATGGCGACGAAATGGAGGAGACCCTCAGCTGAAGAGGGAGATGTCCAAGAGCCAACAGCCAGTGGCTAGAGGCAATCGAAGGAGGGAAGAGAGTCTATTCTGTCACCGCAGGTGGGGAATTGAGGTAGGGGAGCTGAGGGGATGGGCGAAGGGAACCACTTAGGAGGGAGGGAGTGGTTAGGCGTGCGCTCGAGCTCAAGGAGGTGTTTAAGTAGGCATTTGAGTGAATCAAGACACTGCTATGGTGAGATTGAGCCATTAGGGCTTAGGCAATGGATATGGAGAGAGAGGGGCGCACAAGTGTTCAAACCAAAATACCACTGTTGGATGGAATCTGAGGTAGGTGGTGATTCCACATGTAAAGGCGTAGGACGATTCAATTGGGTTCGGCCGTTGATCAAGGGAAATAAGGGAATGATGGCCCAGATGGCGCATGTTCTTTGGGTGAATAGTGCACCCAAAGGTGTACAGCAGCTGCAGGTCTAATGGAGGAATTTCATTGAGGCCCATTGATTGAAACGGTGGAAAGATTGTACTCAGGCCCATAAGTGGCGAGAAAGAGTGTAGCGCAATCCCTTTGCTATGCAAAGAGGTCCCTACGGCTATCAAAGAGGTTCTTGGATGGTTTTATGTGAAGAAAATGTTATGACCTAAGGACCTAGATGTAAAGTCATTAATGCAAGGCTCTATTGATGTCCAAATGCAATCAAGTTTTTATTTAAGCATAATTGAATATTTAGGAAGTTAATTTCTCTTTCAGTTTGATCTTTTAAACTAAAATATGTATTCAATTTGCAATTAGATCATCAATTTATATTAATGAATAGAATATCTCATTTTATGACCTAATTTTACATTTTTAACACAAATTTGTTGTTTTAGGTCATTTCTATTATTTCCCACACTTAACCCATTTCATGTGTTAATTATGTAGTGTTTAACCTAGTTTCTAGCTTAACTTGAGCATTTTAGCTATGATGAGCCACACTTCATCATACCCCCATGCTTAGGTTTTGCTTGTCCCTTAGCAAACAACTCATTACTGCAAATCAATTTAGGCGTCAACTAGGTACTTGTGATGAGATATCTATTTTTCTTTTCTCAAATTGTTAGGTGTTTAAAGATGATCTTTAAGCTAAAAGATTTCCCGATAAGCCAACTGTGTTTATGTCTAGACATTGTGAAAACATGTTTCTCTGGAAGACTGACCAGAATTTAAGATTGATATGACATAGTTCATCTCTCAACCAACAAGCACTCTTGATATTTAAACCTTAAGTGTGATTTCCAGGACTCAGAAGGTTTACAAGGCTCAAAAGCTAAGTGGTTATGGTTGTGATCAGTGAAAGGTCAAGATTAACCAGGTGAACTTTAAAACTCAATCTCGAGGTTTCACATCTTTTAAGTCCAGGTTAGTCCTACCTTCAAGTCATGTTTTTGGATCAACTCTCAAAAATGAGAATATTTGGTGGAAATAGGATATTTGTAATGCACCCTGAAAATATTTTTGGTGGAAAACTATTTACAGGACTTTGAGAACATACTTGACTTATTTTAAAGAAAGTTTTTTCTAAAAATTCTTTTTGACTTTTTCTGATTTTTTTTTCAAATGAATGTCAGTATGTCTTCAATGACTTTATTTGGTAGAGTACACTTATTTGGTGGGTGAGTACTTTGGTTGAAAAAGCTTCTCCTAAGCACAAGACTAAAGACTAGGAAAAAGAGTCTACCTGCACGCACAGGTAAGGACTCCACCTTCCGTAATGAACACTAGGGTTGAATTTCAAATTCACAAGATCTTTCTCAACATTGTGTAGTGTAAACCACTGTTACTTAGACTCCTCAGCCAAAGCAAACCAGCGAATCCTACACTGGTGACTCAGGTACAAGAATACGTCCTAAGTTAGGAGATATCGTGGTTTATCTTGTCAATGCTTGAAGTGTATTAAGCCAAAACCTGAGCAAATCAAGCTACAGTGGCCAGAAAGTCTAACCAGTAAATGTTGAATATCCATAAACACTTATTCTATTTTTGTTTTCAGCTATAAGATCACAATTAAACAATTAAGATTCTTTTCAATGCGTTTCTTTCTCCTCAATTTCTATTTGGAGTTCTCCCTCAACAGCAGGTTCAATCAAGTCCCTTATTGTATTTTTGGAATTATTATTTTTGTCAATTTTTTGCATTTTTAACTTTATAATTTTTTTCAAAATTTTCAAAATTGTTCAATTTTTTTTTGTATTTTTGATAATACTATACTATATACACTGCATGTGTGTCTTTAATTACATTTCAAAGAAAGACTTCATAATTTACACCCCCTCATGCTTAAATGATGCAATGTCCTCATTGTATGAATAGGGTGGATGCAAATTCATGATTTGCTTTTCATTAACTTAGATTGGGTGATGGAAGAAAGTTGGAATGAGGAGATAAAAATATCTGTGCGGACGATTTCAAGTCTGATATGAGATCAGAGTGGGCATTTAGGCTAAGAAGTAAAATGCATGACATATGTGACTATAAATGCAAGCTAAAAATGCAAGGATAGACACCTAATGCAAGAAAAATGGAAAACAAGAAAGGTGAAAACAACTATATACAAAAGATAGGTTGCTAAGTTTAACGTCTTCAGCTAGGCGTAAACCTAGAAAATGAGATTTCAAAATATTGGAGCGAAACGATAGAATTGACAAGTCTGAGATCATACAGCTCAATGAAAGGTTTTAATATTTGTCCATTGATAGTGAAAGGTTCAGATTTGTCAATCTCGGTGATCTTAATGGCTCCATTGTCAAAGATTCTCAGAATTTTAAAGATTTGATCCATTTGGATTCGAGTTTCCTAGGGAAAAGTTTAAGTCTTAAATTGAAAAAAAAGACTTTTTGACTAGGGTGAAAGCTTTTACTATGGATGTGACAGTCATGGAAGTTCTTTAATTTATCCTTATAAATCCTTGAGCTTTCATAAGATTCATTCCTTAAGTCATCTAGCTTAGAAATTTGAAGTCTTCTATGATCATCAGCCTTCTCTAAGTCCAGGTTACACTTTCTGATGGCCCAATAGGCTTTGTGCTCAATTTCTATGGGAAAATTATAGGGTTTCCTGTACACAAGTCTGAAAGGAGACATGCCTAATGGGATTTTATGAGCTATCTTATACACACACAACACATCAGAAAGGTGAGAAGACCAATCTTTTCTATCAAGTCGAATGGTAGTCTGTATCCTTTTGATCTCCTAGTTGGACAATTCTGCCAGTCCATTGGTTTGAGGGTGATATGGTGTAGCAATCCTATGTGTCACCCCTTACTTTTGTAGTAAGGACTGAAAGTGGATATTCCTAAAGTGAGACCCTCCATCACTAATGATGACATTTGGTACCCTAAATCTAGAAAAGATGTAATCTTGAACAAACTAGTTTACAATCTTATGATCATTTAACCTTATGGGGATGGCTTCAATCCATTTATAAACATAATCAACTGCCAATAAGATATACTCAAAGCCATAGGAATTTGGAAAAGGTCCCTTGAAGTCAATGCCCCATATATCAATGGCTTCGAATACTAAGATTGGATTCAAGGGCGACCAATACTACCAAGAGATTGATAGTGTGAACATGCCCTACTGTATTTGTATGCATCTTTGAAAAATGTGGGCCAGAAGAAACCGCCCTGCAAAATCATAGCAGCGGTCTTTTTGCCAGAGAAATGACCGCCACAGGCCTGGTCATGGCAGAATGATAGGAAGCTTTCTATCTCCTTATCAGGTACACACTTCCTAATGATCTGGTCAGAGCAAGATTTGAATAGCCAAGGTTCTTCCAAAAAGTACTGCCTAGCTTCGGTTCTAAGTCTAATGATTTGGGATTTAGTCCAACCATTGGGCACTACTCCAGAAGCTAGGTAGTTGACAATGTCAGCATGCCAGGGAAGATTAGAATGAATGACCAGCAATTGCTCATCATGGAAGTTGTCAGTGATGGGAAGTGAAGGAGATATCGCTTCAGAAGGAAGCCGGGATAAGTGGTCAGCTACCACATTCTACTTCCTGGCATTGTCACGAATCTCTAAATCAAACTCTTACAACAGCAGGATCCATCTAATCAGACAAGATTTTGTGTCCTTCTTGAAGAGAAGATGTCAAATTACGGTGTGGTCAGAGAAATGACCCTTCCCAAGGGTCGTTCGAGGTTTTTCCTGGAAGGGTAGGGGTGAAAGCAAAATTTTAACCCCTCTGGGTTTAAGTTTGTAGGCTTTGCGAGGAAGGAGGGAACTTCGCAAGGGAGATTTCACAATTTTTCCCTCTCTCTCTCTTCCCACACAACACACCCATGCACACACCCCCCTCACAAAACCCTAACCCTCTCCCTATTTAACACCACCACCACCCTCTCCATCTCCACACCACCACCTCCACCTTCAATCCACCACCATTGCCACCGATAGCCTCCTTTCCTCTTCCTTGTCCCCTTATAGCCACGAGTGGGGAAGGAGGGGAGCTCGAGACTGAGGAGAAGGAGAGAGGGATAGCGTGGGCAAGGGAGAGGGAGAGCGAGGAGCTCAGAGGAGCTCGGGAGAAGAGGTGCGGCCGAAGGTGCGAGGAGAAGCTCGGGAGCGTACGTAGGAGAGGAGGTGAGGCCGAGGGAGCACATGGAGAGGAGCTTCGCGACCTCCTACAGCTACTAGAGTAGCAGTTGCGGTGCTATGGGCGAAGAGCCGCGCGGGGAGAAGCTTTGCAAGGCATTCTACAGAATCATTTTTCCGTAGTATCAGACATCTAGGATGCTATCCAGACATTTAGAGGAGCCTCAGGACGTCCGGAGTTGGTGCCGGAAGCCTGATAGTATGAGAAAGCCAAGGTACGTACAATGCATGAGCCTGCTTTGCATGTACATAAATCTTTTTACATGTCACATTTAAACCCTCGTGCGCATGCGCAGGTATAGGACGTTGCAAAGGTGCGTGGCACTCCCTTCGAGGTGCTTTAGGACATCTGGACGTCTCTGCAAACGTTTGGTAACCATCTCAGATGTCCGGGTGCACTAACAGACGTCTGGAAGGACCCTAGGTGGCTGTGAGGGATTTCAGATGTCTGAGATCAGCGCAAGAAAGCAAGGTGAGCCTCTGTGGTCATTTAAGATGTCTGGGTCTAGTCTCAGACGTCTGATTTTAGTCAAAGTACACGATTTTGGCCCATTTAGGGCCCACATGGAGTCATTTTTGCACAAACGAAGTATCGTTGGTTTCAGTTTGAAGTTCTCTACTTGTTTGTATCACTCGTATACTTTTGAAATCATTTGATGTGATTTGGTCAATTGTATAGATCTCCAGCCAGTAGAGTATACGAGGCCCACGAAGATGACAGGATCTGCGATTCAAGCCCCTATTCTACCCGTGTATCTCGGTAGAGTGGTTTTTCTCAATATTATGACTTAATTAATCAAAGTGCATGCTATCTTAGAATGAATTGATTGAACCCTAGGATATGAAATGAACCCTAGGGCAGAATTAAGTGAACGAACATTGCTTGAGCCACACGATTTATTCTAAAATGCATGCTAGAACCCTTCATGTTAGCAAATGAATAGTTAAATGATGTGATGCTTCTTTCAGTTATTAAATCACGAGTTGCTTGTTATATGGTTAAGAACTGAGATGTGAATAACGAGATATGCATGTTGTGAAATGAAATGAAATGAATACAATGCATGAACCCTATGGGGAACTCGAAGAGGAACTCACGTATACGGAACAAATATCGTATGTAGGAGGGAAGTGAGCTGGCCCTTGAGTACATGGTACCGAGGAGAGCAACTGTCCCTTTTGCATAGGAAGTGACCTGGCCCTCGTGTACATGGTACCGAGGAGAGCTATCGTCACTTTAGCGTAGGGGGAGCTAGTCGCCCTTGGGTTGAGACTCGAGATTAGGACTAGCCACCCTACACTGACTCTTATTAGGCCCATTGGGAAAACTAGGATAGTCGGGCGAGGGTACGCAAGCTTCTGAGGAGTGAGACCCCTGTTCTGAGAGGGCAAAGCCCTATTTTGTTCTGTGATGTACATTTGGGCATACCCGCTAGCGGAAATGACTGACCGCGTGCTAGTGCGAGGTAGCTACCCATGCGCTTATCGTGTGTGCCATAGTCACAGCTACGTCACAACTGTGACCTCGGGGTGTTAGACCAGGTGTAGGACTACCACGGGGCTCTCCCAACCAGGAGAGTGCCACGTGTTCATCTTACATCGCAGAATAAACTGCAATCAAGATCGTTCCCTTAGGGAATAAGAGGATTAAGAAACAATATGGATCCTTACTAGATTAACCGAATCAGAAACACCTAGTTGAGATAAATGGAAACAAATGAATAGTTATTTTCTTGTTTCTTTATGTTAAATTGCATGTACATGATTTAACCACCACTCTACTTAGTGTTAGCTGACCACAGATTATATAACCATGTTCAGGTCAGGGAGTTGAGCAACCAGCGCCATTGACTGTAGAGGGTGCTGGGCCCAGTCGAGTCAAGACATAGTTATTACTTTCTGTTTTAGAGCTTTTTTGTAGTAGTGTGTACCTTTAGCGTGTCTTAGTTGTTTCTACTATTTTTCTGTTCATGTTATATTTCCCTCTATTATAATTGTGATGGCTATGTATGGTGTAGTACTCTTCCTCTTGTGGCATGTAATATTTTTGAGACTTCTCATTCTTATTTCCATTACTGTCTCTTATTTATTTATGATTAGTTACATTGCATGTGTGGTTGTAGAATATTTTCTGCTTTTTGTTATTTCTCGTTGGATGACTAGGTCTTGGGATTTAGTCGAGCCGAGCCGATCTCAGGTCCTATAGGGAGCTGGGATCAGGTCGTAACAATCAGTGTAGACTATAATGTGGGAACCTAAAAGATAAGGTCTAAATTTTTCCAGTGCAAATACTATTGCTAGCAATTCCTTTTCAGTGATGGTGTAATTCCTCTGAGCTTCATCTAAGGTCTTGCTAGTGTAATAGATGATTGTAGGTTTCCCAACCACTTTTTGCCTAAGGATTGCCCCTACTACATAATTAGATGCATCACACATGATCTCAAAAGGGTAAGACCAATCCAGGGGTTCCAGTATTAGTGCCTTGGTAACCAGATGACAAAGTGTCGTATAGGCACGAACACAATCGTCAGAGATCTGGAAGTCTTCATCCTTAGAGAGGAGATTGGTGAGGGATCAGGCTATTTTCAAGAAATTGGCTATAAAGCGATGATAGAAACCAACATGCCTGAGAAAAGATCGGATTTGCTTAACTAACGAAGGTAATGGCAGGTCAGAAATCAATTTCACCTTCGCATGGTCAACCTCAATTACTCTCTCCGAAATAAGGTGACCTAAGACAAGTCCTTTCGATATAATGAAATGTGATTTAGGTTTTCTGTTGAGGAAAAATGAGAAAGAGAGGGCGAGAGGGCGATCAATGTCGGGCGGCAGGCGACAGTAGGGTGGAGCGGTCCAGGGCTGGAAAAGGAGGCGAGTGGAGGACGTGGAGATCGAGGGCTTGGAGGAGAAGGGAGTGGGTCTGGCAGGAGAGGCTCCTTAGGGCGTCTGAGAATGCTCGAAGACGACCCTGGAGGAGGATGAACGGCGATGTTCTTTGTTTCAGATGCAGACAAAGGGGACATGTGGCGATGATTTGTAAAAACCCTCTGATCTGCTTGGAGTGCAGGGGTGAAGGGCACAAATGTGAGTCATGCCCTAGGAGGATTCCTATGCAGACAAAGAGAGTTTTCTCACACCCTGTCTTGAAACCCAACCGCCGCCGTTGCCGGTTTTGGGCAGGCACTCAATTGAAGTTGAGATCCCCGCTTCTGAAGAAATCTCGTCTGCAGAGATCATGCTGAAGGGTGCTTTAATTGGCGAGATCATGGCAGGAAAACCTTCGATAGATAAGCTTCAAAGCCTGGTATGCTCCTTAAATCTCCTGTCCGCAGGCTGGAAGGTAACCATGATATCCCATTCTCGATTCTTGGTATATGGTTTGGGTATGTTGGATGTAGAACGACTGAGATTTCGTTCGAGCTCTTTTGAAGATTTCATTGTGATTTGGAGAATGGTATCTCCCTTTGATGGGGCTCTCCCTGATCGGCCTCCGCAAAGAGTGAGCTCTAGGAGGATTCTTCTCGAGATTTCTGGACTACCACTACATCTGAGATTAAAGGGGGTCGTTTCTAAAATTCTAGCAGGCTTTGCATCCATCTGTGATGGATCTGAAATTTTGATTGGAGAGGGGGACATCAGATCTCTTAGAATTGAGGTTGATGTCATCAGTGCTGGTTCAATTCCTGATATGGCCACAATTAGATGTGGGGGCACTTCTTGGCTTGTTCAGCTAGAAGTACTTGGATAGGTGCCTGGGCAGGTTGAACAAGGACAGGATAAGTCGTCTGAGGAAGGACAGATGCCTAGAGCCAACACTGAGGTGAGAAAACAGAGTGATAGGTGTGGTCGCACTCCTCCTGTTGATGCTCCTGAGCCTAAAAAGAGGAAGGACTGTCACCAGGTCTATGCTGAGGAGGATCAGATGGAAGAGGTTGATACAGCTGACGATTGCAGACAAGCCATGGTAATCAAAGAAGATGGTTATCTAGAGGGTGCTAAGAATTCAGTGACAGATTCAGAGATGCATAGTAGTAAAGAGAAGGGCAGGACAGGAAGAGATCTAGTGCTCAAAGAGGCAAACCAAATGCAGCTCTCTATTCCTACTGATCTGAAGTATGGCAGTGGTTCCAATCAGAAAAGAGGTGTGGGTAGATCTCCCTACATGTTGAGAAGGAGAAGGAAGGAGAATTTGCCCCCTATTGAGGAGCAGAATATTGCTAAGTCTATTATGGTCGAATTTGTGGGTTGTATGGCCCAAGGGAGTCAGTCCAATGAGGAATGAGAAGGACTTCATTGTGTAGATATCTCTCTGATGGGAGATTGACTGTGCTCTCATTCAAGAGACACACTTGGAGATGGAGAATGGTCAGGAATGGGATTGTTTTAAGCAATTTGGCCGCAGTGATGTTGCGATTAAGGGTGCCTTTGGAAGGTCTGGTGGATTGGCCTTTTGGTGGAGAAAGTCTTCTATCTCAGTAACTAAAATTATTTGTGATAGGTACATGCTTTCTTGCAGATGTCAGTCTCCCCAAGGAGATATGGAATGGTTTATATCATGCATTTATGGTCCTTGTGTGGCTGCAGACAAGGTTGGCTTGTGGGAGGAGCTCTCTGCAATGCACCAAAGAGTGCAAGAGACCCCATGGCTGCTAGGGGGTGACTTCAATTGTTATCTCTCAGGTGATGACAACCCAGATGGGAGAGTGGACAGCTCTATGGCAGGTTTCCAAATGGCTATGCAGAACGTGGGACTGACTGAATACCCCATCAGTGGTGTGGAGTTTACTTGGAGGAATGGTAGTGGACAGGTTTCCAAATTGGATAGATTTTTTGGCAGTCCTAACTTGTTGGAGAGGCATCAATTATCAATAGTTATGAGCCTTGATAGGCCTTTCTCTGACCACACTCCACTTGTTTGGGACAGTGGGATGAATTCAGACATTGGATCATACTTCAAACTCAAGAGATCTTGGTTTAGGGAAGAAGGTTTTGTGCAAATGGTATCCCAGTGGTGGCAAAACAAGGAAGTTCAAGGTACTACTACACAGCAGCTGGCTGCAAAATTGTCAGGCCTGCTTGATGTGCTGAAGAAATATGGGCAGGCTGTGACTTTGATTAGAGAACAGAAGAGGAGGGAAGCTCTGGCAGTAATCAGGGACCTTGATCTGAAAGAATGCAGGCAAGCTTTGAACCACCAGGAGCAGCAGCTAAGGCAGCAGATGCAAGCAATAGTGGGGGATGAGGATCTGAAAATAGAAATGGATTGGCGTGAAAGATCAAGATAGCTATGGCTCAAAGAGGGTGATGCGAACATGAAGTTTTTCCATCTTGCGGCCAGTGCTAGGAGGACATTCAATGTTATCTCATCTATTAAAGTTGAAGAGAGAGCTGTTACCTCTATTAGTGAAATCAGAACTGAAGCAAGTAAGTATTTTAAAGAAATTTCCAAGGCTGCCCCAAGAGGTTCTTGGAGGATGGCATCGATGGACTTCCCCTGTGTTAGTGATGATCAGAGAGACATGCTTGTCACCCTATATCTGAACAAGTACTAAAAGCTATTAAAGATTTAAATAATGAAGGTGCTCCTGGTCCGAATGGATTTCAGGTTTTCTTCTACAGAGAGCTGTGGAGTGTTGTTAAGGGGGATGTTTTAAAGGTTATTAATGAATTTGAACTGGGCAACTCTGGATTTGAGAGGTTGAACAAATCCTATCTGTTTTTGCCTCCTAAGAAATCAGGTGCGGAGAGATTTTCTGATTACAGACCCATTGCACTATCTAATTCCATCTACCTTATTATTAGTAAGGTTATAGCTAACAGCTTGCGGGAGGTTTTAAAGGACTTGATAATGCCTATTCAGTCAGCTTTTCTTCCTGGCAGATCATTACAAGAGTCCTTCATTGTTGCGCAGGAGATGGTAATGGGTTGGCATAGGAGAAAGTCCAAGGCTTTTTTATGGAAAGTAGATTTTTCCAAGGCCTATGACTCAATCTCCTGGTCATACTTGTGGGAGATTCTTAGAAGAAGGAAGTTTCCACCTTTACTAATATAGTAGGTGAAGAGGTGCATTATGACAACCTCTTTTTCCCCATTGATAAATGGTAAACCATGTCATTCTTGGATTCAGCCCCAGTGTGGAGCTAGGCAAGGCTGCCCAATTGCTCCTCTGATTTTCAACCTTGCTGTGGATACTTTGGCTAGATTCACCTGCAAACTGGCAGTGGATGGTTTTATAAGGGGGTATTCAATGTCTAATCATAGGGCTCTAGCCCCTATACTTCAATATGTAGATGATACTATTTTTTTGTGGAAGGGGGGAAGAGAGAAGCGCAAGCACTTATACATATGGTAAAGATTTTTGGAGAGATTTCTAGTCTCAGACTGAATGGAAATAAATCCCCCCTGGTCTGCTTTGGGATGAACAGTGTGTTACAGAACGACATCTACACCATTCTGGGTACACCTGTGGTTCCACTGCCTATTAAATATCTGGGTCTATCTTTAAAATGTTCTAAGATGAAGAAAGCAGATTGGTCTTTCCTTTTTGAAAAGGTAGCTACGAAATTGGAGGGCTGGAGCAGTAGATACCTATTAAAAGGGGGGAGGTATATATTACTGAATTCTATCATCACTTCGATTCTAGTATTCTTCTCTGTCTTTAAAGCCCCGAACTCTATTTGGAAAAAGCTAGATGTGATGCGCAAAAGATTCTTTTGGAAAGGGGCCTCTCATCAAGGGGATTTTTTTCAACCTTTGAAGTGGGAATCAATTTGCAAGCCAAAAAAGATGGGAGGTATGGGTGTTAGATCCCTTAAGGAATTCAATGAAGCTCTGCTATTGAAGTGGGCTATTCGGTTGCTGCAGGGAGAAAAAAGAATCTGGATAGAAATTATTCAGGACAGTTATGGGACTGCCAATGATGAGAATAATCGTCTAAATCCCGGTAAACCTTCCCCCTTTTGGTCTTCTGTGGTGCGCGCCCTGAGGGACAATTGGAATTTTTTCAAATATGTATTAGGTGATGGGAAAAACTTCAAATTTTGGCTGGAAAATTGGGTACATGGAGGGATATTTAAAGACAGGTTCCCCCTTGCTTATGCAGCAGCTTCAGATAAAAATGCTGTGGTGTCCGATTATTGGGATGCGGAATCTGAGTAATGGCTGTTCAATAATGGTGGGGGGAATAATCATGAAACAAGAACACGAGTAGAGAATGAACGTCTCATGCAAGAACTTGCTGCCTTCAAACCCACGCCTCATGAATATGACACATACAAATGGGAGGGTAAATTTTCTATTGCGGCTGCTTATGACAGATTGATAATGTCCTCTAGGAAGGTGAAAGCTGATGAGATGGGGAAGAAGCTATGGAAGATAAAAATACCACTAAAGATAACAAATTTTTTTATGGCTATGCAGAAGGGACGACTTGATTACTAGAGATCTGAGGCACAGGAGGATGGGTACCCCCACCCAGTTTTGTCATTTATGTGGGATGCATAATGATTCTAGCATTCATATCTTTTCTTCATGCGCGATCATTGATTATGTATGGAGGAGAGTATGTAATGAGTCTCTACCCACATGGGAGAATTTGTGGCGTTGTCTTGTGGATTGGAATAAGCCATGTTTACATATGGTGGCTGTGTTATGGGTTGTATGGAGGGCTAGAAATGAGTGTGTTTTTCAGGAGACCCCAGTGTATGTGGATAATATTGTAAATTTTTGCTGGGTCTCATACAGCATTAGGGTTCGATCATGTGATTATTTCTTTATTATCAATAATAGCTCTCCTGGTTTGCTATCGGTGATTCGATAGCATTCCTTTCTTTCTCAAAAAAATAATGAAATGTGATTTCTCCCAAGAAAGTGTCAGATTCACATTAATGCATCTTTGTAGGACCTTAGTCAAGTGTTCTAGTGTTGATGCGAATTCGTCGTTGTTAAAGTTATGCGTTGTAGAATAGGACAAATGCGCTCAAATAAATAAAATTTATAACTCAGAATCAAGAAATGAGTCCGAGGTTGAATACAGGGAGCAAGTGTTGCATTCACACACTAATCTCAATCAAAATATAAATGAGCACAATAATTAAGCCAATAATGATTTGCAATGAATAGTAATTACTCAAAATTGATCATCAATATATAATATGAGTATATGAAGAGTTTAATGAGGTAAAAAGATGTCTAAGGAAAAATAATGGTGATTTTAATCACTAATTATTAGTCTTAAGTATATACATATCAATCACTCAATAATATTAAATAAATGCACAGTGGCCTGAACCACTTAAACCACATTTTCATGTCAGTAGTGCACAATCTCTCAAGGCCTTTCCTCTTCAGCTCTTCTTCTTCCTTCCTTCGTCTCAAGCTCTTCTTTCCTTCTTCCTTCTTCAGCATTCACAGGCTCTCTTCCTCTTGAACTTCCCTTTGTAGCACAGGGGAAGCAATTCCCTCCAGTGACTAAGTGTCGTACAAGGGACACTTCTTCAGAGAGCAAAACCCCCCTCCCATGTGCTCTCTCTCTTTTTCTCTCTTCTCCTCTTTCTTTCTCAGATGGTCGGGTAATCAGATCACGCACACCTGGGTCCAAGCTCATCAATAGTGGTCATGAGCGAGGAGTGAATAGGATAGGTCGGGTTGGGTCGAGTCGAGTGAGCATGAGCGGGTGAGCGGGGACCTCACCCCTGGTGTCTCAAGGTGAACAGCTCTATTCAGAAATTCAATTTATGTGTAGCTGTTGGTCTTTCTCCTACCAATGTGGGACTAAACCAGTCCTCCTCAACTCGTGCAGCTGCGAATGGCTGAAGCTCCAATTGGGTGTGCTCTCACAGTTGGAACCTCCAATTGAGGACCAGGATGACTTCTTGGGGCTAGTTCGGTTTTCCTGGAGGTGAGACCTAAGGCTTTCGATGCTTGGAGCTCGAAGAATGAAGGCAGTGATGGCAGAGGTGGTGGAGCTCCAGCGAGGACACCTGAAAATAAGAATATAGGCTAAATGTCCTAATTAAAATGCTCAAAAGATTCCCAAGGATGCGGTAAGGGTGTAGGTGGAGGTGGCATGTCGTGAGAGGGCGTTCGGTGGTCGGACAAGGTCGGAGTAGGACGCATGAAGGTGGGTTGTTCGGTGGGGAGCTAGGGCGAGCGATGGAGTGAAATAGGAGAGGGCTTTTGATAGGAGAAGTACGGCGAAGCTTTTGGGAGTTGTGGCGAGGCAGATGGTGGTTTGTGGTGCTGGCGTGAGCTCACCGAAGCTCAACCAGTCATGGGGAAGACAATGAGGGAGACGGTGGAACAGTGATCGAATTGAATTAGGAAGGGTTTGAATGAAGTCTAGAGAGGAAAAGGAGGATAAGGACCTAACTAAGGGATGAAGAGGAAGGAGATCCACGTCGACTTTGATTGGCTAGCGCCGGAGGGGACGAACTCTCCAGTGAGGTGAACAGCGACGAGGAGAAGGGAAGATGATGCCTGCTGTGACCGGTGAGGCATGGAGGAAGATGGGGAACGTCGTTGCGCTTCCAATTTGGATGTTGGAGGCACGAAGGGGGGAGGTCGAGAAGGTCTGTTGGAGTGTAGGTTGGAGGAGGCCGGAGATAGGGATTTGAAGAGGTTTTTGGCCCAAAACCTAGCTAAGGAGGTGAGGTTTTCATCGTAGGTCCATTTATAGGCCATGGGGGAGGGGTTTCAAGCTTAGAAACCAAGCTTGTAACCCCACATTTTTCATGCAAATAGGACATGTGAACCTTCAAAAGGTTCGCATGAGGATTTGGGGCCGAGTTAGGATTTATGGAAGGTCTCATTTGGAAGGAAATTCCTCAAGTAATCTCCCTTTCAATTTTGGGAGAGTTTGATTGAGAATCGAGTGAGAAATCCTCGCTTGAAAATCGACAGTGAAGGTCTGACCTTCCAAAAATGGCATGAGTTTGCAAAGAACGATGATAAAGTTAGGGACCCGATTGCAATTATTTCCAATGTTAGGGGCATATGTGTGTGAGAAAAGAGACAAACAGGACTGAAATGTAAACTAGGTCAAGATGATCTCTGATTGGGCCCAAATTTTGGTACAAACCTAATTTAGACCCAAGAAATCTGATGGTGAAGTCGGATTTAGGTTTCGACCAAGTTTAACTAGGCAAATTGCGTAGAAATCTAAATTAGGGCAACTATCTATCTGATACTCTGTTTTAGGTCAAAATAGGTTCCATTGGTCAAATTAAAGATACCAAGCCTTATAGAATATTTTCCTATGATTTATAGAAGGTTTAGGTGAAATTTATCCTAGCTAGAACCTTAGTGAATTAAGCGAGTCTATTTTTAGGGTTTCAGATGTCATTTAATTCATAAAACGTGTGATAACCCGTTTTGTTCTGCATGAACCCACTTTTTAGACTTTAATGCATATTTGACCTTTAATAAACCCTTGAGAAAACTCACGGTTGTTCTGCATTCATGATATGATGGTAAAATTACAGTTTTAACCCTAGTTTCATGTTAAACTCTCAGAAGGGGTGTAGTGAATTATGGTCCTTGGGTGGTTATGTAGGAGCATTTATTAATGGAATATGACTAATTAAAGCTAGATATAGCTGATGATGATGTTTTCAACATCTAGACATGCATCAAGTGTGCTCCTGAAGATCGAGAAGTCATCCATGAAGACTTTTAAACAATCACCTACTAAATCGAAAAAGATTGCAAACATACACCGCTGGAATGCAAAGGTTCCGTAGGGGCATGTGAAAGTCATTTTCTCCTTGTCATCAGGGTGAATGCCACCTAATTGTAACTTGAGTAGATATCCAAAAACCAGAAAATATCGATTCGCTGCCAATCCTTCTAGTATCTGATCAATAAAGGGCAATGGGAAATGATCTTTCTTCGTGTCTTGGTTGAGTTTGAGGTAGTTAATACATACTTGCCATGAACTAGCAATCCGAGTAAGGATGACTTCTCCAGATTCAGTGGTTATAATAGTAAGTCTGGCCTTCTTAGGCACAACTTGAACAGGACTTACTAACGGTGGCAGCAACTAGCTTTTCTTAAGTCGTTGTAGTACAGATAGTTATTGCCATCATTTACTAATATTTGTTACTCGGAAAATACAGTTCTCCCGAGGTCGAACTTAGGGAGCAAGTCGTATTCTAGAGATATACATGTTCTATTACAAAAATAAAGAGAGAGAGAGAGAGATGAAAGTTTGGCTTCTTCTTCTCTTCTTTCTTCCTCTTTGTCTTCTCTCCTCTTTGGCTTTTGTTCTTCGTGTTCTTCCTCTATTTCTTGGTTGGACGATCCTATCTTTTTCTTCTTTTTATTTTCTTTGTTTCTTCTTTTCTTGCTTCAGATCTTCCTCCCGTGCTCTTCTTTTTCTTTTCTTCTTCTTTGTCTTCTTCTTCTGCTTTCTGTTTCTTCACTTGGCTGCTCTATGTTCCTCTCTTTCCTCTGCCTCGCCTTCCTTCTTCTTCTTTGCCTTCTCCTGCCTTCAGGACGTCGTCTGACTTGAAAATCAGACGACTTAAACCACTTGTTGCTACAGTGTCTCCCTTAGCTTCCTTCCTCTTCACCTGTGCCTGCACGCTCAAGAGTTCAGAGTCAAGAGGGCAAAACCTACTCTACCCCCCTCCCCCCGCACATCTCTTTCTCTCTGAGTTCGCTCTTAGGATAGCTCTCCCAGAGCAACCGGGTAATCGGGTACGAGTCGCGCCCGGGTCCAGGCCCACCGGCGTGCGGTGTTGGGCGAGGAGTGTAGGTCAGGTTAATCGGGTCGGGCTAGGTCCGCGGAGTGTGAACACGGACGAGGCCGGGTCGGGTGAGAGGGACCTCACCCCGTGGTCAGGAGGCGAACAGCATAAGGCACTTTTTGCCTTTATGCGCCCGCGCGCCTTTGAAAATTTCTGAGGTGGGACTAAATGTCCCACCCCAATTGAGCGCCCACAGCGGAGGGAGCAGCGAGCAATCGTGGCTTTACGCGAGGCCTTCGCCCCAACTGCGAGCCTGGGACGCTTCGCGGAGACGCCCCGCGCAACCTGGGAGTCGAACCTGGGCGAAGGTGTGCCTGCACCTGCAGGTGAAGGAGCTCTGCCTGCTCAGTAATGGCGACGGTGGGTGAGTCACCTGGTCACAGAAGAACGGCCTCTCGGCCAAATCAGACAGGCGGGGGACCTTCGCCGTGGGGCGACCTGTTTGCTCCACCACGCCCCCTGCAGACCCTCTGACCACCTTCGCCGTGGCACGGCGAAGGTGGTCAGAGGGTCTGCAGGGGGCGTGGTGGAGCAAACAGGTCGCCCTAGGTCAAACTGCGAGCGAAGAAGTGGGTGTGTTCGGTGGGTCTGCAGAGGGCGTTTGGTGGGTAGTGGAAGGGCAGAGGAGGATCAGGGTGAGGAGGCGGAGGTTATGCACAGGTCGGCGAGCCGTGTGGGGTGCTGGAGCGATGGGAGTGGTTCGCCGGAGTTTGGCCGGAGGTGGAGGAGGTGAGGGTGATCGGTGGGAAATAGGTGGCGACAGTAAGGGTTTTCAGTATAGAAAAGAAAGAGGGGAGGAAGAGGAGAAGTTCTACCTGCTAAGCTGGACGAGGAGGGGTTGGTGCAGGCGACAGTCGTATCGACTGTCTCCGGAGAAGAAATTGCCCAGAGGAAGGGGCGGCGGCGAGGAGAGGGCCGGAGAGGCGCCAGCTGGGTGCGGCGTGACACGGAAAGATCGAGGGAAGGTAACCCTGCTGCTGGTAGTGCGGCAGGGCGACGAGGAGGATGAGGAGAGGCCGCCGGAGCAAGGGGGCATCTTTCGGAGTGGGAAGGGAGGAATTTAGGGGGGTGTCTCCGTCAGATCCAAGCTGGGAAGAACGGCGGAGCGACGGGGGTATTTATAGGGGCGGAATCAGAGAGGAGGGCAGAGGGAGACGACGTTTCTCCCTCGCCGGAGGACGCCGGAGGAAGGAGACCCATACCGTCCGTGCGTTCGCACGGGCGGTATGGGCGGTCGCAGTACTCAGGGGGGTGTCCCTGCGGTGGCTGACGACGCAGGGTACCCCCCATTGACTTGCCAGGGCCCCTCCCTCACCCTGCGCGGTGCCATGCTCCGCGCAAGGTCGCCGGAGCATGGGGCTGCGCAGGTTTTGCAGGAGGGACCTAAATGCAAAGAACGAAGGAGAGTTAGGGGCCAAAATGTGAGGGTTCAAAAGTTGAGGGCCAAAAAGTAAATATATGAGGACCAAAGTGTAAAGTTGGTCAAGAAGGTTTCTTCTTAGGCCCAAGTTTTTATACATGACTAATTAGGACCTAAGGATTCTGATGGTGAATTTTATTTCTAGATTAAACCTTGTTTAACCGGTCAATTTACGTAAAAACCCAAATTAAGTTGTTAATTGGGCATGATTCTCAATGTAGGTCAAAATGGGTTCCTAAGGCCAAATTGAAAGTCCTAAACCCTAGAGATTATTTTTCTATGAATTTTAGAGGGTTTAGTTGATTTTTACCTTGCCTCAAACCACGTGAATTGAAGTAGGTTTATTTTTAGGGTTACAGGCTGTCATTTAATTCTTTGGAGTTGCTGTAGCCCTTATTGAGTCATCTCATCCCACTTTTCTTTTTATTGGGTTATTTTGACCTATGTTTGGACCCTGAGTTACCCTATTTTCAGATCGAATTGGTGAAATTGCATTTTTACCCCTCAATTTATGTTTTCTTTGCAAACTCAGAATCTCTCTGAGCCAAGCCTTTCTAAGGTTATGTAGGAGCTTTTATTCTCTGTATTAGGTCAAAATGAGCTAGTTATGGCTCATGATGAGGTTCTCATCATACCCCCATGCCTAGCTTTTGCTAGTCCCTTAGCAAAAACTTAAGGTTTCAACCCTTGTTCTAGACCATGAAGTTCTTTAATAGCTTCAGATAAGTGCTTTTTCATTTAAACTTAGATTAGTTTAGAATGCTGACCATAGGCTTAAAAGGTACTCTAGTACCAATCAAGATCCAAATCTGTCTAGCCTCAGCCTCAGTCCTTAGCAAAGGTTTTTAAGACCCACAAGAACTAACCTAAGGTTTATTGGACTTTGTAGTTAAAGCACCCGTGCTTGAAATGATTTTAGCCCTGGTTCAGTTCGCAGTGCGTTTTGTAAGAGAGAGAGGTAGAAAATTTTTCTATTTTTGGAGAGTTTTCTCTCTCTTTTTCTTTTTAATTCTAGCTTAGGATTGGCTTTTCAACACGGTCTGTATCAGATTCCTTGCCCCCATCATCAATCCTCAAGGGTTCCTGGCGATCGATGCTTCGAGATAGAACCGCCCATGGCAACCCCCAGAACCCTGGCTATTGAGATTTCGAGATAATCCCATCCATGGTGTTCTGTGGCCGCATTTAGACCCTGGCAGTTGACACTTCGTGATAATGCCATCCATGGAATCTGAACCAGCAGGGTGCTTACATGCCCCCAGTAGGATATGTGAATATCCTAAGAGACAAGCACCGAGGAGATGATATTTTGTTACGCATCTTTGAGGGGATTTCCCGCCTCTCTGCGCTGGGAACTCGTCCAAATAAACTTGTGTTGATCGGCCGCTCCTACTCTAGGTGTACTTTTCAGAATTTTTTCGACGCTTCTGCGTGATTTTGATTTTTACGCTTGCTGAACCAGGCTGTGTGTGAGGTTAGGGTGCTTAGGTTACTGAGTCCCGTAAACCAGAAGTTAGTTAGCGAGGTCAAATACTCCCTAAGCCTTGGACCTAGTACTTAAGCTTTTCATTTTCCTCAACCTCTTGAGGATTGTCTAGATCTTAATGGGTACTAAGAGTCTATCAAGAATGCCTAAGGTTTGCGTTCTTACTAATCTTACCAAGCACTTTTCATTTCTTTCCTTGAAAAAAAATGGTCTAGACTAAGGTTAATTCCTTAGCTTCTTACTAATGACTATTACTCTTTTCTTTCATCTTTTTGTGCTCCTTTTCATTTTGTTTCTTTTCCTTCTCCTCAAAATTTCCTTTCTCCTCTTATTCTTTTTATTTTGAAAAGTTTTTAATTTTTATGGTGTTTTTGGCATATGTGAATTTTTTGTTTAAAACCTTTTTTTTTTCTACAAGTTTGCACTTATACCCCCCCATGCCTAAAACTTGCAATGTCCTCATTGTGATTTAGGGGTTTTTATTTACTTAATTTATTCCTTAAGACAGATATTTTTGTGAGTGAATGGGTCGGGATGAGTTCTGCGGATGATTTCTAATCTCAGATGCAAGCATCTGAGGTGGAGTCGGCTGTCTTAAAGGGTGAACCTTAAGTGCACAATGGTGTCAGAAAAAAGGTTTTAGATTTTCAAGAAATGACGGGCTGCCTCCCGTTAAGCGCTGAGTTTTACGCCATCGGCCGGGCGCAGTAAGTTCAAAGGGAATGGAGGATGAGGGATGATTCAGCCGAATCAGTAGAAGTCACATCAATGAACGGTTTGAGTCTTTGACCGTTCACGATGAAAGGTTCGAAATCATGGCTAAGTGGACTGATTTCAATGGCTCCATTTCCAAAAACCTGTCGGACTAAATACGGTCCGACCCACTTGGACCTCAGTTTCCCCTGGAAAAGTTTGAGTCGGGCATCAAAGAGTAGGACCTTTTGACCAAGATGAAAGATCTTTCTCGAGATGTGCTTGTCGTGGAAGGCTTTAACCCGCTCCTTGTAGATTCGCGCGTTCTCGTACGCGTCTAGGCGTAATTCATCGATCTCACTGATTTGGAGTTTTCTGTGGGTTCCAACCTTGGAAAGATCTAGATTACAGTTCCGTACTGCCCAATAGGCTTTATGCTCCAGTTCTACGGGAAGGTGACATGCCTTTCCGTACACCAGTCTAAAGGGAGACATGCCCAATTGGGTCTTGTGGGCGGTCTTATAGGCCCACAATGCTTCCGAAAGTCGGGACGACCAGTCCTTCCTGTCAGGCCGAACAGTGACTTGCAGGATTTTCTTGATCTCCCGATTTGATAGCTCAGCTAAACCATTTGTTTGGGGGTGGTAAGGAGTAGAGATTCGGTGAGACACCCCAAATTTGGCCATCAGTGACCTAAACTGAGCATTTGTAAAATGGGTCCCCCCATCCGAGATAATAGCACAGGGAATCCCGAACCTTGAGAAAATGTTTTGATGTATGAACTTAAGAACAATCTTGTGATTGCAGGTTCGGGTCGGTATGGCTTCGATCCATTTGGACACGTAGTCCACCGCAAGCAGAATGTATTCGAAATCATCCGAAATAGGAAAGGGGCCCATAAAATCAATCCCCCAAACATCGAAGATTTTGCATACGAGAATCGGCTGCAAAGGCATCATGTCACGATGGTTCATGTTGCCCAAAGTCTGGCAACGATTGCATGCCTTGCAGTGACTGTATGCGTCTTTGAAAAGTGTAGGCCAGTAGAAGCCACACTGGAGGACTTTGGATGCGGTTTTATGCCCTGAGAAATGGCCACCGCATGCCTGGTCATGGCAGAAAGATAGGATATTGCTGATTTCCTCTTCCGGGATGCATCTCCGAATAATTTGATCAGCACCTATGCGGAAAAGGTACGGGTCTTCCCAAATGTAATACTTGGAATCAGAACGCAATTTATCTTTCTTGGCCTTCGGCCAATCAGACGGTGTCTGATGAGATGCCAAGTAGTTTACTATATCAGCAAACCATGGAAGTCTAGTACCAACAGAAAGCAGGTGCTCATCAGGAAAATGTTCCGTGATGGGTCCGGAAGGGTTGATGATCTCAGAAGGAAGACGGGACAGATGGTCGGCTACCACATTCTGCCTTCTCGCCTTGTCGCGAATCTCAATATCGAATTCTTGCAACAGCAAGATCCAACGGATTAGTCGGGGCTTCGCGTCCTCTTGGCAAGGAGATGCCTTACAGCCGTGTGATCCGAGTAAATGATGACATGGGAACCCAGAAGATACGATCGAAATTTTTCAAGGGAAAATACTATGGCTAGCAGCTCTTTCTCCGTAACCATGTAGTTACGCTGAGCCTCGTCAAGTGTCTTGCTAGCGTAGTAGATGACCACGGGTTTCCCGTCAGCTTTCTGCCCTAGGACCGCTCCTACAGCGAAGTTAGACGCATCGCACATGATCTCAAAGGGTTGAGACCAGTCAGGGGATTGTAGGATAGGTGCCTGGGTGACTCGGTCACGCAGGTTTTCAAAGGCTAGCGTGCATTCCTTGGAGATTTCAAAAGGTACATCCTTAGAGAGAAGAGAAGTCAAGGGGCGCGCGATTTTAGAGAAATCTGGAATGAAATGGCGGTAAAAACCGACGTGCCCTAAAAAGGAATAGATGTCCCTGATCGAGCTAGGTACGGGAAGGCGAGAAATCAGATCAACCTTAGCTCGATCCACCTGGATGCCTTTTTCCAAAATTGAGTGTCCCAGGACAATTCCCTCAGGCACCATGAAATGGCTCTTTTCCCAGGAAAGAACCAAGTTCACCTCAATGCATCACCTGAGTATCTGGACCAAGTGTTGGAGGCAATCATCAAAAGATTCTCCAAAGACTGAAAAGTCATCCATGAAGACTTCCAGGAAATCACCTACCATATCTGAGAATATGGCAAGCATGCATCGCTGAAAAGTAGCGGGTGCATTGCAAAGACAGAAAGGCATCCTTCGCAAAGCATACGTTCCGAAGGGGCAGGTAAATGTGGTCTTTTCTTGGTCCTCAGGATGGATTGCCACCTGGTTGTAACTGGAGTACCAGTCAAGGAAGCAGAAGAACCTATTTCCCGCTGGTTTCTCGAGAATTTGATCAATGAAGGGTAGTGGGAAATGGTCCTTCTTTGTGGAGGAATTGAGTCGGCGGTAATCTATACAGACTCTCCATGCATTGGCTAATCGGGTGGGAATGATTTCTCCGATTTCAGTCGTTATGGTGGTGAGTCCTGCCTTCTTAGGCACAACCTGAATTGGGCTCACCCAACGACTATCGGAGATCGGGTAGATGATCCCGGCATCTAACCACTTAATGATCTCCTTTTTCACGACCTCCTGCAGATTAGGGTTCAAATGTCTCTGCATTTCACGAGAAGGTCGTGCGCCCTCTTCTGAATAGATATGATGAGTACAATAAGAGGGGCTTATTCCAGTCAAATCATCGAGAGTCCACCCGATGGGTCTGCGATGTTGCTGGAGAACAGTAATCAGACGGGATTCCTGTTCGGAATTGAGGGTGGAATTTATAATCACAGGAAGGGTCTGATTGGAACCCAAAAAGATGTATTTCAAGTGAGCAGGAAGAGGCTTTAACTCGAGGATAGGGTTATCAGCAGCAGCGGGTGGTTCAGTGTAGATGTGAGGTTCAAGGGTAGGAGTTACTGGGTTGTGTATGTCTGGATTCGACTCCTCTGTTTGCGGGTCAAGATCTTTCTGTGATTGATGAGGCATAATCGAGTCATTCTGGAGGTGTGACTCATCAACCAAAATCCTAATGTCACAAATCTGTTCGATGACACCGCAATTAATTCCTTGTTGGGCCTTAAATATATCAATTTTTAAGGTTTGATCTCCAAATTTAAGCTCTATTTGGCCCTCCTCACAGTTGATGTTGGCTCTAGTAGTAGCCAAGAAAGGTCTCCCTAGAACGATTGGTGTATCCCTAGGGTTTTTAGGCGCGTCCATATCTAAGACTATAAAGTCCACTGGGAAATAGAAATCCCTCACTCTTACGATAACATCCTCGAGAATCCCTTTTGGTGACTTTATAGATCGATCTGCTAATTGTAATGTCACCTCAGTTGGTTTTAGCTCAGATTCTTCTAGATGGTCAAGTAAGGATGTGGGTATCAGGTTTATGGATGCACCTAAGTCTAGCAAAGCTCTATCAAATTGGGTAGCACCTATCTTGCAGGAAATCAGGGGAGTACCAGGATCTTTTGCCTTGGGTGGGAGTTTACTGAGGATTATAGAGCTGGCTTGCTCTGACAGAACAATTGGGCTCCCACCCTTGGTTCGCGGCTTACGCTGGGGTGTACACACATTCTTTAAAAATTGGGCGTAAGCTGGTACGTGGCGGATTGCATCCATCAAGGGGATGTTTATGTGGACCTGCTCAAAGAGCTTGACCAGGTCCTCCTCAGGTGCCACGGGCTTGGTGGTCTTCTTTCCCTTGGTCAAGGCCTCGGGAAATGGGATCTTGGTTGGTTCTTCTAGGATAGGTCTTGGTTGTGGATCTGGGATAGGGGTGGGGACGTCCTGGATTACTGTCCTAGGCTTGGGATCACTACCAGGCTTGGAGTGGTTCGGATGAGGTGGGTCTTGGGTTTCCTTACCACTACGGGTCGTTACGGAATTAAGTCCTGCCTGGTTTTGGTTGGGATTGGGTAAGATAGCTTGCTGCTGGTAACCTGCAAAAGAAGTGGAGGCCTCTATCCTGTCAGGTGAAGGAACAGAGGGGGCCTGATAGATCATATGGGCATGGCCCGGGTTTGGGTTCATAACACGCCGCTGGGTTGGCACGTTATTAGGATTAGGCAGAGGTTGGGAAGGAAGAGTTCCTGGCTGGCGAGAGTTTGCCAACTGGGTCAATTGGTTTCGGACCTCTGTAAGTTCATCCTTGTGTTGTTTCTGGATAGCCGCATTCGTTCTTTGAATGTCAGCCAGGGTCTGAAGGATAAGGGACATTTGATCTTGATTTGGCCCAGATGGATAAGTAGGGTTGGGCCGAGGCTGAGACAGCTAGTAAGGACGAGGAGGTTGTGGGCGGGGTTGGAAGGATGGTCTTTGGGTTTGGGAATTTCCCGCCCACTGAAAGTTAGGATGGTTACGCCATCCAGGATTATAGGTGTTGGAGAATGGGTCGTTCTGGATGGCGTCGAGGTCCTTGCAGGTCTGAGGAACCTCCAGAGAGTTAGAGAAAGAGGGAATGGAATTTCCCTGGCAGGTGTAGAAGGAATCGGAAGGACCTCCGGGCAAAGATTCGGATGATGGGACCATCCTAGGAGAAGATCGATGGAGAATGTTTTGCACAGTTTCCCTTGTGGAAGGAGGCTGTGCGAAAGGGTTATGAGCAGAGGTGGCTCGCTGCAGATGCTGAGTCAGCTCATCCACCTTCTTTTCGATAATCGAGACCTTGTCCAATCAACTGGCCATTAACTCCAAGTCGACTGATGCGGACAGGCCCTGCGTCTCGTGTGCTCCCCTGAGATTCGTCGCTGCGCGGGTATTCGTCCTGTCGAATAATCCCATGGAGTCATTGTTGATGGAGTTCTCGCACATGTTTTCGAGAATCTCCCACACGGTGTCTTCATGTTGACCCATGATATTTCCTCCGCAGGTTGCATTGACTAAAAGACGGATGTCCTCACAGAGTCCTTGGTAAAAAGATTGGACTTGTTCCCATTTAGGAACTCCGTGATGGGGGCACTTTCTCATGAGATCCTGAAAACGATCCCATGCCTCATGGAGAGGTTCCCCTGTTTGTTGGGTGAAATGTGTAATCTGATGGCGCAAGGCGTTGGTCCATCCAACAGGGAAGAACTTTTTTAGGAACTCGGACTGAAGTTCTTCCCAATTGTTGATCGGCCGGGTCTGAGTTTGGTACCAATGGGCGGCCTTGTCCATAAGAGAAAAGGAGAACATCTTCATGAGAAGAATATCCCGATTTTGTGTGTCTGACCCAAAAGTTTGGGCCAGATGCTTTAGTTGTTTGATGTGCTGGAAGGGATCTTCAGAATTAAGCCCATGGAATTTAGGTATAGCATGAATCATATTGGGCTTCAATTCAGAATCAGGTCCTCCAATCAGGATTTTGACTCGAGGCTCAATGACCACCGCAGCAGGATTATAATGGTCCCGCATCATGGGACGCTGCGGTGGGTGCACAAAGTTTTGGAAGAGGTCGTTGATTCGCTGGAGCTGGTGCTCCAGATTGTTTTCTTCCTCAACTGGCTGAGCCATGATGGGGGAAGAAGAAGAACTTGGTTCTAAATCAGAAGAGAGAATAATGTGAGGGGGTTGCTGCACAAACACGGGGGTCGAGGCTTGGCCTTGACGAGAGTGAATTTCTAAAGGAGGTCATAAGGGTGGTCTTAAGGACCTCCTACCGTACATGCACTGTTGGAAGAGATGAGTTTAGAAGGTGCTGGACCCAATCAAGACACCCAAGAATGTGTTGGGTGACTATAGAGGTGCGGGGCAGATGGACCCCCTTGATCAGAAAGATCGACCACCTGAGAATTACCTGGGCAGCCAGAGAGGGTGAGTCCCGCGAAGACCCCTACACGGTAGAGCGTCCCCACGGGTTACAGGGTTTCCCCCACCCGACCTCTCTTGTCACTGCGGTTCCAAGTAGACCAGAATGGGGATCTTGACCTCTTAAGTCTACCAATTTTAGTTCAAGAGCAAGGTGCTTAGGGTTCCACTTGAACTTTAGTCTTTTAAGTGCAAAGAGTGACCTAATTTGAAGGTTAGTTGACCCAAATGGTCAATTTTACCTACCAGTTTTGCTTATTAGGTCTTGTCTTTTAGGGTTCAAGTGTTTAAAGAGCCAATCTTATTTTAGGGTTTCTTTGGATAGGTATTTTCAGATAATGGCTTGAGCACACTTCTTTTAAGGTTTCTCAATTCCTGTTTAAGAAGTGTGTCTCTAAATCCCTAATGTTGAATCTTATGTTGGCTCTACTTGGTCCAGTTAGTTCTTTGGTGGGTAATTAGGGCTCAAGCAAGAATGTGTTAGCCCCTAAATACCCTTAATAGTGTACAGGAATAATGGGTCAAAAACATGCAACTTCTTATGATTTACTAAGTATAGAAGACAGGTTAGCCCTATATTGCTTGTTCTTTTATTTTCTTCCTCTTTAGAGTTTAGGGGTTAATAGCGAGAGGAAAAAAAATTACCTGTCCTCGGAGTGGTTGTCGTGCGGTTGCTTGTCTTCTTGATTTCCTGTAGCTGCACAAAAGAGAGGAGATTATTAGAACTAAAAAAAAAGAATGTTTACCTCTAGAATAGCCGTTGCTCCCCAGCAACGGCGCCAACTGGCTAACGGTGGCAGCAACTAGCTTTTCTTAAGTCGTTGTAGTACAGATAGTTATTGCCATCATTTGCTAATATTTGTTACTCGGAAAATACAGTTCTCCCGAGGTCGAACTCAGGGAGTAAGTCGTATTCTAGAGATATACATGTTCTATTACAAAAATAAAGAGAGAGAGAGATGAAAGTTTGGCTTCTTCTTCTCTTCTTTCTTCCTCTTTGTCTTCTCTCCTCTTTGGCTTTTGTTCTTCGTGTTCTTCCTCTATTTCTTGGTTGGACGATCCTGTCTTTTTCTTCTTTTTATTTTCTTTGTTTCTTCTTTTCTTGCTTCAGATCTTCCTCCCATGCTCTTCTTCTTCTTTTCTTCTTTGTCTTCTTCTTCTGCTTTCTGTTTCTTCACTTGGCTTCTCTGTGTTCCTCTCTTTCCTCTGCCTCGCCTTCCTTCTTCTTCTTTGCCTTCTCCTGTCTTCAGGACGTCGTCTGATTTGAAAATCAGACGACTTAAACCGCTTGTTGCTACAGTGTCTCCCTTAACTTCCTTCCTCTTCACCTGTGCATGCACGCTCAAGAGTTCAGAGTCAAGAGGGCAAAACCTACTCTACCCCCCTCCCCCCGCGCGTCTCTTTCTCTCTGAGTTCGCTCTTAGGACAGCTCTCCCAGAGCAACCGGGTAATCGGGTACGAGTCGCGCCCGGGTCCAGGCCCACCGACGTGCGGTGGTGGGCGAGGAGTGTACGTTGGGTTAATCGGGTCGGGCCAGGTCCGCGGAGCGTGATCACGGACGAGGCCGGGTCGGGTGAGAGGGACCTCACCCTGTGGTCAAGAGGCGAACAACATAAGGCACTTTTTGCCTTTATGTGCCCGCGCGCCTCTGAAAAGTTCCGAGGTGGGACTAAATGTCCCACCCCAATTGAGCGCCCGCAGTGGAGGGAGCAGCGGGCAATCGTGGCTTCACGCGAGGCCTTCGCCCCAACTACGAGCCTGGGATGCTTCGCGGAGACGCCCCGCGCAACTTGGGAGTCAAACCTGGGCGAAGGCGTGCCTGCACCTGCAGGTGAAGGAGCTCTACCTGCTCAGTAATGGCGATGGCGGGCGAGTCACCTGGTCACAGAAGAACGACCTCTCGGCCAAATCAGACAGGCGGGGGACCTTCGCCGTGGCACAGCGAAGGTGGTCAGAGGGTCTGCAGGGGGCGTGGTGGAGCAAACAGGTCACCCTAGGTCAAACTGCAAGCGAAGAAGTGGGTGTGTTCGGTGGGTCTGCAGAGGGCGTTTGGTGGGCAGTGGAAGGGCGGAGGAGGATCAGGGTGAGGAGGCGGAGGTTATGCACAGGTCGGCGAGCCATGTGGGGTGCTGGAGCGATGGGAGTGGTTCGCCGGAGGTGGAGGAGGTGAGGGTGATCGGTGGGAAATAGGTGGCGACAGTAAGGGTTTTCAGTATAGAAAAGAAAGAGGGGAGGAAGAGGAGAAGTTCTACCTGCTAAGCTGGACGAGGAGGGGTTGGCGCAGGAGACAGTCGTATCGACTGTCGCCGGAGAAGAAATTGACCAGAGGAAGGGGCGGCGGCGAGGAGAGGGCCGGAGAGGCGCCAGCTGGGTGCGGCCTGACGCGGAAAGATCGAGGGAAGGTAACCCTGCTGCTGGTAGTGCGGCAGGGCGACGAGGAGGAGGAGGAGAGGCCGCCGGAGAAAGGGGGCGTCTGTCGGAGTGGGAAGGGAGGAATTTAGGGGGGTGTCTCCGTCAGATCCGAGCTGGGAAGAACGGCAGAGCGACGGGGGTATTTATAGGGGCGGAATCAGAGAGGAGGGTGGAGGGAGGCGATGTGTCTCCCTCGCCGGAGGATGCCGGAGGAAGGAGACCCATACCGTCCGTGCGTTCGCACGGGCGGTATGGACGGTCGCAGTACTCAGGGGGGTGTCCCTGCGGTGGCTGACGACGCAGGGTACCCCCCATTGACTTGCCAGGGCCCCTACCTCACCCTACGCGGCGCCATGCTCCACGCAAGGTCGCCGGAGCATGGGGCTGCGCAGGTTTTGCAGAAGGGACCTAAATGCAAAGAACGAAGGAGAGTTAGGGGCCAAAATGTGAGGGTTCAAAAGTTGAGGGCCAAAAAGTAAATATATGAGGACCAAAGTGTAAAGTTGGTCAAGAAGGTTTCTTCTTAGGCCCAAGTTTTTATACATGACTAATTAGGACCTAAGGATTCTGATGGTGAATTTTATTTCTAGATTAAACCTTGTTTGACTGGTCAATTTATGTAAAAACCCAAATTAAGTTGTTAATTGGGCATGATTCTCAATGTAGGTCAAAATGGGTTCCTAAGGCCAAATTGAAAGTCCTAAACCCTAGAGATTATTTTTCTATGAATTTTAGAGGGTTTAGTTGATTTTTACCTTGCCTCAAACCACGTGAATTGAAGTGGGTTTGTTTTTAGGGTTATAGGCTGTCATTTAATTCTTTGGAGTTGTTGTAGCCCTTATTGAGTCATCTCATCCCACTTTTATTTTTATTGGGTTGTTTTGACCTATGTTTGGACCCTGAGTTACCCTATTTTCAGATCGGATTGGTGAAATTGCATTTTTACCCCTCAGTTTATGTTTTCTTTGCAAACTCAGAATCTCTCTGAGCCAAGCCTTTCTAAGGTTATGTAGGAGCTTTTATTCTCTGTATTAGGTCAAAATAAGCTAGTTATGGCTCATGATGAGGTTCTCATCACTTACCCATTGACCATCAGAAATGGGGAAGATAATTCCATTATCTAACCACTTGATCATCTCATTCTTAACCACCTCCTGAAGTGTTGGGTTCAGTCTATGATGTGGCTATCTAGTAGGTCTAGATCCTTTTTCAATGAATATTCTATGGGTACGGTAAGAAGGACTAATGCCAATCAGGTAGGATAAGCTCCATCCTATAGCCTATCTATGTGCTCTCAAGACATAAGGGAGTCATGATTCTTGATCAGACGATAAGTGGGAGTTGACAATCACAGGATAGGTTTGATCTGGTCCTAAGAAGACATATTTTAAGGAGTTAGGAAGAGGTTTAAGCTCAGTAGGTATAGGATCTAGTGAAGGAGTAGGTGTGGAGATCTTAGAAGATCCTAGAGACACCAAAGGAATAAGAGGTAAGTCCTTCATTTCTAAGGGTAATGTCTTAGGAAGAGTCAAGTCAGAGGCCAAAGAATGTTGAGGTTCTAAGTAAAGTGAATCAATTAATGTATCCTCGACCAATTTATCTAGAGAATCCAAGGAACAAATTTCCTCAATTAAACTATAGGATGGTCCCCTTTGGGCTTGAAACATATCAACTTTCAATTTCTGATCTCCAAATTTCAACTCTATAAGGCCCTCCTCATAATTGATGTTTGCCTTGGTCGTAGCCAAGAAAGGTCTTCCTAAAATGATAGGTGTATCCTGAATGTACTCAGGTACTTCCATGTCAAGGACTATAAAGTCTACAGGAAAATAAAAGTCTTTAACCCACACTATAACATCTTCCAATACTCCCTAAGGTGTCTTAACTGATCGATCAGCTAATTGCAAGGACACCTCAATTGGCTTCAAATTGCTAACCTCAAAATGTGTCAATAGGAAAGTTGGGATAAGATTGATGGAAGCACCTAGATCAAGTAGGGCTCTATTAAATGTGGTATTTCCTATCATACAGGAGAGAAGAGGGGTGCCTAGGTCTTTCTTCTTAATAGGGATGTATGAAATAAGGGAACTCACTTGTTCCGAGAGAATGACAGGACCACTCCCTTTCTGAATTCTAGCCTTATGCTTAGGTGTACATAGGTCTTTCAAAAACTTCGCGTAAGGTGGAATGTGGAGAATTGCATTCAACAAGGGGATGTTTATGTGGACTTGCTCAAAGAGCTTAAACAGATCCTCCTTAGGAGCCACACTAGACTTCTTCTTTTCATTACTCTTCTTTTCTAAGGCCTTTGGGAAAGGTATTGAAGTGGTAGTAGGAGGGTCAATCAAAGGCTCAAAAGAGTCAGGTAAAGGTACATCAGTTGTAGGAGTGGAGGTGGAGGTCCAAGTAAAGATGTAGAAGTCGGTAATGGTGGATCAGTTGTACTTCTACCACTCCTAGTGGTGATGGCATTCAAATCAGCTTGCAGCGTAGACGAAGAGTCAAAATCAAATAAAATAGGTGATTGTGGATCAAAATAAGAAATATGATTAGAATAGGAAGAATTAAGATCAGTGTAGAGCTCAGGTTCGTTCAAGGTTTATGAAATGAAGTGTGCTTGACCTTGCACAGGAGGTCTTGGTTGAACATATCTCTAGGTAGGTATATTCCTAGGATTAGGTTCTGCTTGAGATGGAAGTGAATGTGTTTGATGGGATTCCGTCAAATGTGATAGCTGGGCTCTCATCTTAGCTAATGCCGCATCCTATCCCTGCTGCATACCAATATCCTGTCGTTGCATGCCAGCAAGAGCTTTCATGGTTGACCCCAACTAATCATCTCGTGTAGGCCCAGGTTGAGAGTATTGGGTGAGCCTGGGTTGGGGTTGTTGGTAGGCACACGATGGATACCTGTGTTGTTGTGAAGGTGGTGCTCAGATCAAGTTGTGGAGTGGTGGTGCAGAAGGTTGTTGAAAAGTGGATCTCTGTGAATTTCCTGACCACGAGAAATTTGGATGATTCTTCCATCCAGGGTTGTAGGTTTGTGAATACGGATCATTGTGAATGGCGTGAATCTCCTCCAAAGCTCCAGAAGGTGTAGGGAAGTCAATGTAAGGAGGAATAAAGGTTCCTCCAACCAGTAAAGGATAGGAAAATGAATAATTCAGTAATGCAGGTTGTGTGACAGAAAGATTGTTCACAGCTTTCCTCCCTATGGGAAACTGAGAAGAAGTGAGAGGTGCAGGTGACTGAGAAGAAGATGATAAAGGTTTAGATAGGAACTTCCATACTTCATCTACATCTCTATTAAGCCCACCTCATCCAACTGACAAGCCATAATTTTTAGATCTCTTGTGCTAGATTGGGCTTCATGTACCCCCGTGTGTGAATGGGAATGTGAGGACTTTCTATTAAAAACACTCATCGAAGGATTATTAATAGAATTTTTGGCCATGACTTTGAAGAGCTCAAAGGCTGAGTCCTCATCCCGACATAGGAAATTGCCTCCACGAACGGCATCTACAAAGTCCCATGTGTCATCATGGAGTCCATGATAGAAGATTTGGACCTGTTACCAGCATGGGACACCATGGTGGGGACATTTTCTTAGAAGCTCATGGAATCTCTCTCAAGCCTCGTGCATTTGTTTTCCTGAGTTATGGGTGAATGTGGTGATGGCACGCCTCAAGGTGTTTGTGCGGCCTACAGGAAAGTACTTCTTTAGAAACTTATGCTCCAAAGAAGCCCATGTTTCTATAGTTGTAGTCTGTGCTAGTGTTCTAAACCAGAAGGCTACCTTATCCTTAAGTAAGAAGGAGAATATTTTCATCAGTAGTGTGTGTTGATCATGAATTTACGAACCCAAAGTTTGAGCAAGATTTTTCAGCTCCTGTAGATGCTGAGATGGGTCCTCAAAAGCAAGACCATGGAAGTGAGGAATAAGTTCTATAAGGTTTGGCTTTAGCTCAGCAGCACAACCCCTAGCGGGATAGTGTACCACAAGTATAGGAGGTACAACTGCGAGATTATAGTAATCTCATAGTTGAGGTCTACGAGGTTGAGGTGCCTAGGGAGCTCTAGGTTGAGGTTGGGGGTTTGCTAGAAGATTAATAGCTTGAGTAAGCTATTGCACCTGTTGGGTTAGGGTATTCATTTGAAGTTGTGTCTCAAACATGTGTTGTAGACTAGGTAAGGGACCTCTCTTCGGTGGTGGTTGGTTAGGGAAATTAGGGTATGAAGGAGGTTGGAACCTATGGTTTGGTGGTGGTGGTGGTGGAAGATGTGTAAAGAGATGTGGAGGAAGTTCATCAAAATCCTCAAACTGTGCAGAATCGTTGTCATCCTCTAGATGAACGAGATGAGGGATGGGATTTTGAGGCCTAGGAGGTGGAGGATTGGATGTGGAAGGCATTGAAGTGGATGTAGAAGCTTGGGCATCAGCACCCAAGGGAGGTACTAACTCTGGGTTTTAGGATCTCCTACCTTTCATTAAGTCGATTTTTGAAAACACTTTTTCGAATCAGTCGCAACTCAAAGAGGTATAAACAATCTCTCAATCAATCTCAAATTACAAAATCAGAAATCTCAATCAATCAATCTCACAAAAAACCAATCAATCTCAAGTCAAGCGAGATAAATCCAAATTTTTCCTAGGGTCAGCTACGTAAAAAGTAGTAGTACGCAAACAAATGTTTCAGTACAATTGTACGCATCCTACAAAAGACCTAGCGGAGTGTAGACCTCTAAAGTCCACCTAGAATTTGGATAAGACTATCGTGCAAACCTAGACCCTATGGTTGCTCAAGGAGATGAGATAGAAACCCGTGCATTTGTGATCTTAAGTGATCATGTAGTGTGTACACGATAGCAATCAACAAATAATAGCAATGAAAAGCTCAGGGTTTCAAATAGATTTTTAACGTCTCCTTTTGAATTTGATTCAAGTATTTAGAAAATGTATTTAATGCAACTTGTCTTGCTTTCGAGTTCCTTTTAAGCAAAAGATGGTTTTTTTTTATTTTAAGTCAAATGTAGAGACGACAAGAGCTCAGAAGGGATAGAAAATGCATATCTATCATCAGCAATTCTACAATATGCAATTTGACTATATTAAAATCTAGCAGGAAATGTGCAACCTAAGGATGGATGCCTAGTAGATGCTATTGCTAGATAAGGGATGAGATATTTTTGATATTTTTTATTTAATTTTTTTTTTAATTTTCCAAATGCAACAGGCAAAAACAAATCAAAAAAGAGATCGATACGAAAAAACTGTGCACAGAAAAATTACGTCAGTGAGAGATGAATAGAGAGATATAGAGAGAGTCTAGAGAGAGTCCAAGTTATACAAAATGTGTGTGAGAACAAGTGATCACAACTTATGCCAACATAATGTCCTAAGAATATACCTAGATTTAAACTACCACTAAGTTAATCTAAGAAAGTGGGAAAAAAGCAGCTTCTGTCTGGAAAAACTCCTCCAAGAAGTCGAGTCTGAGGTGCAACAATCCGCAAGGAAAAAAAACTCCACCCGGAAGAAGACACTGCTCCTACTCCTCCTTAAGTGCTGCAAAAACAACAAATGATTAGTAAGACAATTATATACAAAACAAATCAAAGAATAAAATGAATAAAAGAATCTATATACAATAAAGAATATGAATAAAAGAATTACTATATACAAAGAAATCAAAAAATATATACAAGAAAAAGAACAAAAGAAAATTTTTAGCAAATAGAGAGTTGCCTCCCCAGTAACAGTGCCAAAAAGATGATGAACACGACATCAACAATCATAAGAAAGTACTATTGTCAGGTTTCTGACCCCAACAATGGTGCCAAAAATATGATCATCGACCACCTGGTTGCACTAAAAATGTTGTTTTATGTGTTGATGTTGTAGTATATGTGTCACAAATGCAAACCAATGTCACAACAATTTTATTTAATTACAATTTTTACTAGTTTGTTTCCAGGTTGTTCACTGGGAGACAATTATTAATATATATTACTCTCTAAGTCAAAAAATATTCTTTTATTCCAACAATGTTAATTTTATTTACAAAATGAATCAATCAATCAATAAATGAAAGAATTGGTTAATTAATTATTTATAAAAGAATCAACTAATATGCATTACAATGCCTAAAAACATATATACAACAAACAAGTATCAAAAACTGTCTATTACTACACTATGTTAGTTATATACAATTACTATAAGTAATACCTAAGTATAAGTACAAAAATAACTAATAATATCTACTATACTAAGTTAACTTAGCATACTAACTTCTATAGTAACATATATTACATATACAGTAACATATATATATGTCGCTATAACTCTTGTAACATATATACACAACCTAAGGTGAAATAGTTATCTATACTAACATATAAAAAGATATACAATGACGAATTTATCTGTCACTAAAGCTCTTAGTTACTTATATACATATTTAAGAGCTCAAACAAGTATCTACTCTACACTACATATACAGATATATACACTATCTATGTCTACGTATATGTTATATATATATATATCTTATTTACATTATTTATATACAAATGTCTATTATACGTATATACGTGTATATATATATTTACGTATATACACACATGCACACATAAGCACACAAGAGCACTTCACCAACACTTAGTTGCATTTGCGGGTCAGCCTTCTCTTCTCATTTACTTAGTCATTTTTTAGGTCGTCCCCTCTCCCATCAAACGTCTATTCCTCAGACCAAAATTTAGGCTTTTAAGTGGGCAAGCCAACTACTTTCGAGGGATACACAACACCCAAGAGGGTGGGACCAGACCTCTACTAGCAGCCAACCCTAGTTCATTTTAGGTGTTTTTTTGTGTATTCACAGGCCCACTAGGCCCATACAGGCCCAGCACAGTGCACATGCCCCTAGCCCATGCTCGATAAATGCTCATTCATATGCTCGTAAGATCATAGAGAGAGGTATAGGTAATGGGTGCCCTGCGCCTAACGACTGGTGGACATATCCACTGAATTCTTTAAATACCCCCTCGGTCGCCTCTCTTTTCATGATGTGGCACCATTCCAGCACCCAATTGGCATTGCGCTATGCTGAGCTGCGTACTGAAAGCTTGATTTTGGCCCTCGATTTGAGGGTCCAATTTAAGCATGATTTTAAAATAAATTATATTTTTGAAACACCCTTATATAGGGCTATACAATGGTATAGTTAATTTATGGAAATAATTTATTTAGATATATAATTAAATTAGTTAAAGTTAGGGATATATACATGTTGAATTAGGGTCTAATTTGTTAATTTAGGTATAAATTAGTTAACTAATAATGAATTGACTTTGTACAGTGGTAATTTACATAATATATTATTTATTGCACATTTTCAATGTAATTTAGAGACTTGATTTTAATTTATTTACATTTAAATACTTGTATAAGTTAGTTTTACATATAAATAATTTATAAATACTATAATACACTAGAAATACAGTATAAATAGGTTGAAAATAATTAATATGATATTATACAGGTATACATTATAAATTATCTCATATTCACTTAAATTAGTAATTTATTTTATTTTAAGTTAGTAAATTACTTAATTGACTTAATAACTTAAGTATTTACTATAATTACTTAATTAAATTAAATTACAAGTATTGTATGGTATATATTACATATTTAAATACGTATGTACAATATTAGATACAACTATGTACATATAGATATGTTTATACATTTAGTAGGGTTATTATACATTTAATTAATATAAATTAATAGATAATTATACAATATAGATATATATACAATCAATCACTCTAAATACTTAATTTAATATATAGAATACATATTTAAGTTAATTATATACTTTATATAGATATCATACAATATATGCATTTAGTTTAGGTTTAAGTTATATTTACAAGTATATACATAGTATACAAGGTATTTTTGTGGTTTTTCTGATTTTTATAGTTTTTATAGGTATAGTAGAGATTGGGGATGAGAGAGAAAGAGTTAGATGAGAGAGAGAGAGTTATTTTTGGTGCTTTTCTTCTTAAGTTCTTTTATTAAGTTCCAAGGTATACTAAATCGTCGGCTAGTATGTTCTACCAAATCGAGGGTTTAGATTATCTTAAAACTTGGCACATTCCTAAAGAAATACCTGATCTTACTCAAGACAATTTATTTTATTTTTTTCAATTTTTTAGATATTTTATTTATTTACAAAACTCACACATAGGAGACCTTGAAAGTTGTTTAACCTAAGAAGCTAAGGCCTCAAATTGAGATCTACTAGCTAGGAGTGAACTCTAAAACATCAGATATGTCCATCACAATATATGAAAGGTATTTGAAGCATTACATAAGATTTTGAATGTTAAGTTCATGAAACTAGCATTTTGGACAGTTTTCTCAATTCATTAGCTGACAATCAATTCCTAAAGATAATTACAAGCAATTCAATTTAAATTTCAATCCATTTCAAGTACATGAATGCTTGTACATTAAGTTCTAACCTTAGACAACATGTCAGCTACATTAGATCCCCAAGTTCACCCCAAATTCCACTCCAACAGACTAACCCAACTGCTGCTATTTAAATTTCAGCAACAAAGAACTTCTGCTTCAATTGTAACTCAGCAGCTAAGATGAGCTGCTGCAGTTGCTGTCCTATTCCAGATCAAAATGTTGCCCCTTCCACAGTTGATTCAGTTTTCTTAACTCAGCATTTGCAAACACCTAGCAGCTGCTCAAATTTCAATAGCTAAGAGCTAGTACCAAACTAAAAATTAACCAAGATCAGACCTGAGAATGTCTGATCTTAGGCTCAAAAATGTCCAAATCAATTCTCTAACAAATCATTTTCATCCAAAAATCCTTTCCAAACCATGTATGAAGATTTGAAATTCAAAGACCGTAAAAATTCTAGTTTGGTCATTACCTTACATTATAGACAATGTTAAGGGAATAGATCAAACTAGGTTTCAAATTTAGTTGATTCAGAAATCAAAATGTCCATAACAAACCCTTCAAAGTTCATTAAAGCCCTAGAAATCAGATTAAAGTCATTTTCGAATTTAGGAACCATGTTGCCCTATTATGGGCTCTTACTATGGGTTTACAAATGATCTACTCACTTGATCTTCTTGAGCAACATTGACTGATGTTCAAGAAGATCTAAGGATCCCATAAAAATCAATGGGTCATTATTTTGATCTCGAATCAGAAATTCTGATTTTCCTTGGTCAAACTACCCAAATGCAAAACTCAAATTGGGCTTATACTCATCTGAAAATTAAAAACCACATCAAACACCTTAGATTCATCGCATTATACCCAATTGGCACACCCCCCTACTTCAGGGTTTGCCAAGGAAGCTACACCTTAAAGAATTTTGCAAGGAGGAGGAGCTCTTTTTGATTGCAGGAGCAACCGCAATTGGAGCAAGAGCCTCGCCATCTTCACCATCATTTCAGAGGATTTTTGTGTTTTCATTACATGCATTTTTAATTCTAGTAGTTTAAGCATTCTTCTACTAGATTTTTTTGTAAAACAATTCCTCAATTTTATAAAGTTGCCTTCATTAGATTATTTTCGTCTTGATTGCAATTTAATTTTCCCTTTTGTGCACTCACTTCCCTTCCTCTCTAATTACCCTAGGCCTTCACGTTCCTAGGGTGAGCTTAGAAGGAAGGTAGTTCTTATCACCTAGGGTTACTATTAGGAGTAGTTTGCATTAATTCAAAATCCTTGTTATTTCATTTACAAAATAGAAAAAATGACATATTGAAAAAAACTAAAAATAAAGTTGAGATTTATTTTCTAAGCAAGAGAGTTGACTTGCAAGCATATTGCCTCCTTGGACGACCCTAGATACCCCACTATCTAGGTCTTATAAATTTTAAAAGTGAATCCATTTTTGTGCGTTGCAACGACTTAAAACCCTAATTTAACAAACCGTGCAAAAACGTGATCAATCTTCATGATAGCTTGAAGAGGTAAGACCGTCACTTTTTCTTCCTCCACAATGTCGAGACTTTAGTAGTCCCCTATAAGTGGTAAAGCCCGCCTGAAAGAGACCTGCTACCTAGCTCCGAGGAAATTGATCCATCTACTCAGGAGGACGTGGACAAGATAATGAGCTTTAGGCCAATTGCCCGATTAGAGCTAAGGTAGAGAAATGTTTAGGTAGCGTTGACGTAAGTTGTAAATTCCTATCCCATGCCATGTAAGTTGGGGGGTAGCAACTTTAGATTGCTTATCTTCTCCACCATTTGAATAACTTTTTATTTTTCCTTTTCCCAGCTTTCGAACAGTTTGTCCATCCCAACACTCCAAGGCGATGACCCAGCAGTTCTTCACATGATAGGTCCATGCAGGGAGGGTGGGGGGTAGGTCCTTAGAGCAGGGCGAAGGATGCAGATCTTCTCGTCCCAAGGAGGGAGAAAGGAAGGAAGTGGCGAGTGGTGAAGAGAAGGAGGTCCCCCTTAATTTCAGAGGGCCATGACTTCTCCAATATAAGAGTCAGTGATGCTCGTCTCCTCAAGCCTTGGTGGGTTTAAAACAATGAATGCCCTCATAAATTCACCTCGCTCGTCTACCCTGCCTAAGACTATTATTTTGGGTAACTCCCTACGTTAGACTCTTAGTGAGGTGGCTGAGAGGAGAAGCTCTAGTCTACCTACCCCACCAACTGGTCCTCTGGGCGCCTTTGCGAAGGTGGGGCAGGAGGCACCGACATCGGCATCGGGAGGTTTTTTGGGTGACAATGCTTTTAATTGGCTGTACTTAGGTGGAGTGCAACAGGGGCGCGAGTGATGGTGAACGCTAGTGGCTGGGGGGCTTTTAGGATTATAGGCCAAACTGTTAGGTTTGTGAAGGGATTCATGATTGAGGGGACCCATGAGAGCCCCGTGCCTGGCTAGGGGACCCCGACCCAGGCGGGCTCCTCCAGCGGTGCCCCTTAGTTGGAAAGGCAAGTGCTACGTCATCTACAGGATGACTTTATTTGGGCTACCCCTCGTTAAGGAGGAATGAACTTCAAACACATTTTCTTCTAGTGCCTTCGTGTGGTGAGTCCTTATCTTTTCTATGTTTTTGATCCCTACTTCTACAGGATACTAGATTATTAAATTCCCATCATTCCTTCTTGATAGGTTGAGACCCTTGGGTCTTTCTTTGTTCCTGTCGGCGATGTATCGTCTGATGTCGTCGACACCAATGTCTCTTGTGAGGTAGCTGACATGGCCGCGAAGTGGGCAATGATCGCTAGGGTGAAGCAATAGACCTTTGCCTACCTACTCAAAGAAGTTACTGCCACTTGAGAGAAAGTGGAGAAGGCTGTTGAGGAGGCTACCAAGAAGCTTTAGTTGCACCATTAGGAGATCGACCAAGTGTTCTGCTTGCAACAAGAGTTGAAGGAGGCCCGCCTGGGGCTGATTAGAGCCGGGTCCCTAGCCGAGAAGCTTGAGGAATGTCTTATCAACATTCACAAGAGAGATCTTGTGAAGTTGCGAGACTTGATCGACTAGCTCAACACTTCCTCTAACAATGTACTTTGGCTGAAGGAAGAGGTGCAAGTATTGAGGGTTGCCCAATCCTCAGTTGTGCAAGGGTACGAGCCAGCTCTAAAAGAGGAGCATCTCTGCCTGGGCATGACTATAGATGAGCTTGCCAATCTAAAGGTAAGTCATGAAAAGGCGGAGGTGATCATGGAAAGCCTAAGGGGTGACCTTGCCAAGGCCCACTAGATAGTGAAGGATAGGGTGAAAAGGGTGCTGAAGATGGAGAATCCTACTCAACTGGAGATGGACCCCGAGACGGTGATGGAGTTCTTTGCTCTGACCCCTCTATGGAGGAAAGGCAGGACCTCGTCTCAAAGGAGGCTGGCAAGTATACATTGGTGGTAGTGCAGGCTCTTTTGAAGGGCAAGCACACTACTGTGGAGGAGTTGTGTGGTTGGTCTATGGACCAACATATGAGTTTGACCAACAGAAATCTGAAGGTCTTACCATAGATAAGGCTCCAATTCTATCGCCTAAAGACTAGTCGAGAAGCCCTGCTCCTGAAGAGGCGGACAAGCCAGGTCCATCAGGAGCCTTGGAGCAACCTTTTCATCTAGTGAGCCCATCCTATGAAGCCTCTTCGCCCCCTCCAACTCCTCGGGTTGATCTCCCCGAGGACTCTGAGTGAAGCACTCTGCCATCCTTAGTGTTGTTGTTTTTCCCCATTTTTTCTTTTTTTTTATGGGCCATTTGATGGGAATGGCCTTCACTGGAGAAGGTAAGACACTCAATGACAAGAAATGAAAGAAACGTTTTGTCTTCTCTCTTATTTATTTTTTTATACATGGTACAATCTTAAGTTGCTCGCATGCCAAGTTTGAGGAATTAGCTTGCCGCCTAGAGTTTGTAACTCGTAGAAGTAGCCTGGACCGTCCTTTGAAAATTTTGTAAGGCCCCTCCCACGGGGTGTCCAGCTTTCCGCTCGAGTTTCTTGGCATGGATACTTCACTCTTTCGTAAGCCCAGATCTCATTCAGAGAACTTCTGCTTGCGAACTTGCCTGTTGTAGGTGGCCGTGGTTGCCTCCTTGTATCGTAGCACCAACTCGGATGCCTTCTCCTTTAGCTCGTCCACCAAGTCCCAGGCCAGGTGGACTTGATCATCATTACTATCAGGGTTGTACAGTTGCGTGCAATTTGTGGGAAGGACTATTTTTATAGGTAGCTAGGTTTCTATGTCAAACACCAGGCTAAAAGGTGTGTGACCTGTAGAAGTCCTCTGGTAAGTCCTATAACCCCACAATACGTCCGGTAGTTCTTCAGCCCATGTTCCCTTTGAAGAGTCTAGTTGTCTCTTTAGCGCTAAGATGATGGTACGATTGGTTACCTCTGCCTGTCCATTTTCTTGGGGGTGTCCCACAGATGTGAAGTATAGGCAGATGTCCTAGCTTGCGCAAAATTCTTCAAACTTCTTGCAAGCAAAATGGGTACCATTGTCTGTGACAATGGTTTGTGGTATTCCGTACCAAGCTATGATATTCTTCCTGACAAACGCCATGACACTATCAGCTGCTGGGCTAGCCATGGCCTCAACTTCTACCCACTTGGAGAAGTAATCCACTACAACTAGGGTGAAGCATTTTTGAGCCAGCACTGGCGAGAAAGGGCCAATGAAATCCATTCCCCATTTTACAAAAGGGATGGGTGACATGATAGGCACCAATTTCCTAGGTGGCAAGTGGTGCAGCAAAGCAAACCGCTGGTACTTATCACACTTGCACACAAACTCCTTACAATGTTGTTTCATTTGGGGCCAGAAGTACCCCACCTGCAACAACCGGGCCAGGAGTGCCTTGTTACCTTCATGATTCCCACATATGCCTCCATGGGCTTCCTAGAGAGCTTGTGATGCCTCCACCTATGCAAGGCAGCGCAACAAGGGGGTGGAATATCCTCGCTTGTACAGTTGCCCCTCTACCAAGGTACACCTAGAGGCCTTTACGAGGAATGCCTTGGGCCGCGGTTCCTCCTGGGGCAGCTCACCAGTGTTCAAGTATCTAATGATAGGCGTCATCCAAGATGTGGATTATTCTATCATGAACATTTTGGGAGCAATTCTGTCGGCTCTTTTAACATTTGGAGGCATATGTCCTGTTCCTGCTCAAGCGAGATTGCTGATGCCAGGTGAGCTAGAAAGTCTGCCAGGGGGTTATCAAATTGGGTACTCAACTGACCGAGATGGTCTTGAAATTAGACAACTCCTCCTTGACCTTGTCAGCATATAGAATCATATTCGGATCCCTAGCTTGTTATTGGGAGTCCATACAAATCTCCAGTGATGAGACGCCTCTTGAATTGGCCACCTAGATACTGGCTAACATGGCCTCGTGCTCAACTACATTGTTGGAGGTGGGAAAGATAAGCTTGACGATGTACTTATGAGTAGTATCGTCTGGGGCGGTTAAGGCTATGCCTACCCCAAACCCAGCTGCCATGGAAGAGCCATCTACATACAACCTCCAAGGTAGAGAGAGGGAAGCATCTAGATCTATGAATTCCACTAGAAAATTCACTAGAACTTGACCTTTGATTGATCTCCGTGGCTGGTACTGAATGTCAAATTTCGCCAGCTCCATGGCCCATTTTATTTGTCATGCCGACCCTATGGGTTTATGAAGCATTCGACAGAACGGGTAGTCAGATAAGAATACTATTGAATGGGCTTGGAAGTATGGGCATAGCTTTCTAGCGGCAGTCACCAAGGCTAGCTCGAGTTTCTCAATCATAATATAATTAGCTTTTATACCTTGACAGGTCTTGCTAATGAGCTATATTGATCGTTTCCATCTTTGTTCACCCACTAAACTAGTGTTGACGGTGGACATGGATGTCGCCAGGTAAAGGAATAAAGATTCCCTAGCCCTAGGAGCCGCAAAATGGGAAGAGTTTAAGATCTTCCTTTACCTCCTCTAGAGCCTTCTGGCAATGAGAAGTCCAATGGGCGGTGGTGTAGCCTTTGCCCTTTTTTATACACTCAAAGAAGGGGAGACATTTGTCGGAAGATCGTGGCCTAAAGAAGTGACCTTGCCAACTAGCGACTATATCCCTTTCAGAGTGTTTGGCAGTTCTAGAGCCATGATCACCTGAATTTTGTCGGGGTTGGCTTCTATTCCCCAATTAAAAAAAATCCTAGGAATTTTCCTGCTGAAATGCTAGAGATGCATTTATCGGGGTTCAAACGGAGGCAGGCTCAAGACTTGGAATACCTTCGCCAAGTACTCTAGATGTTGTAGGAAATTTGATCCCTTCACCAACATATCATCAATATACACCTTAAATGATTTTCCTATTAAATCGGAAAAAATCATGTTTGCAAGGTGCTGGTAAGTTGCTTCAGCACTCTTCAAGCCAAAAGGCATGACTCTATACTAAAATAAACTCCTGTCTACTATAAAGGAGGCATGAGGTCTACCTACTAGAGCAAGGCTTGTTTGGTGGTATCCACTGTAGGCATCCAGGAAGGACATATGGGATAGGCCACTACATGAATCTGCTAGCGCGTCGATCCCAGGAAAGGGGAATTCATCTTTAGGGTAGGCTTCATTCAAGTTGGTGAAGTCGACTCACATCCGCCACTTGCCATTTTCCTTCTTCACCATGACTACATTGGATAGCCATGTCGGGTGCAGGAACTTCTCAATGAATCCAGCCTCTAGGAGCTTTTCAACTTTTGCTTCAGCTGCTTGCCACTGTTCAGCTAACATGTGCTTGCGGGCTTGTTTCACTGCTTTAGCATCTATCTGGAGATTGAGGTGATGTTATATTAGGGATGAATCCACTCCTAGCAAGTCATTGGAAGACCAAGCGAATACAATAGCGTTGGCCCTTAAGAAAAGCAACAACTCTTGGACTTCAGAGGGATCAAGGTCCGACCCAACTTTGATGAGCTTAGTTGCGTCGTCAGGATATAACTAAATAGCCATGACTGAAGAGCATGGCTGAAGCTTTGACGTTGCCAGAGGATCAACTGGGATCATTTCTTGCTGAATCGCCTTGACTTGGCTTCTTTTCTTTCCCTATTTTTGTCGCTTTGGCAGCCTTGGTTCCATGGATCGCTCCAACTCGATCTGAAGGAGTTTGTGCTTGGCTGATTGTTCCCTATGCACTATCCCTACTCGTGGAGTTTGGAAGAGCATGAATTAGAAATAAGAGGAGGGGATCACCCAGGGTCGTTGGGCAACCAATGATGCCATCAAACACCACTGTCAACCTGGCCACGATGAATGTGGTCATTCTGTTCAGGTGCTTGTCCCCATCATAGATAGATAGGAGTAAACTTATCTCTCATTTCGACATCACCTTATGATTTCCAAAGCCCACAACTGGGTGCGTTGATGGGGAAAGGAGTTCTTCTTTGAACCCCAGCCTTAGCAGCATTTTCCAGAATAGAACATCTACTACACCATCTTCATCCACCAGGAGCCTAGGCTGGAGTTGCCTCACCAACAGGAGAGTCACCAAGAGTGGGTTCATGTGCTTTGCTGGGTTCAATAGTGTAGAGAATAGCTTTGAGGTCGCCTACTTGATAGAGCCTCTCTCTTTCCATTGAAGGATGGGGAACGTGCTACAAGGAATCTGCTTTAGAGGTGTAGTTTGCTAGCTTGGGACAACGTTGACCCTAAAAATGACCTCAACCTCCATGCCCATTGATTCAGGTGGTAGGAGGTGAGTATTCTGGGGTAGTGTTGCCTTCACTGCTAGGACCTAACAGTGATATTCCACAGGGGGAGCCATGGAGACACCACTTGCTCAATTTGGTGGGCTTCAGACTCCTCCAGCTCCTAGTCTGCCACAAAGACCATTATGACCCCCCGAAGCTGTTGAAGCTTCTTCTTATGGTACTTGATGATAACATCATCATCAACCATATCTATCTTTATTTAGTCATATTCCATCATTAAATGCTCCTACATATTCACCAGAGAGCCCTAATTCATTGCATCATCATTCTGAGAGGAAGATAGTAAAATAAGGGTAAAACTGTAGTTTTAACAATATATCTCAATTACAGTACAATAATGGGTTTTCTCAGAGGTTAAACAAAGGTCAAATGGTCTTAAATGTCTAACAAGTGAATCCGTACAGACAGAAAAGGGTTTTCGCGTGTTTCAAGAATTAAATGACATCTGAAATCCTAAAAGTATATCTACTTAATCTACTAAGGTTATGGTCAGGATAAAATTCACATAAACCCTCTAAAATTCATAGAAAAATATTCTCTAGGGTTTGGTAGCTTCAATTTGACCATCAGAACACGTCTTAACCCAAAACTGAGCCTCAAACAGACTTTTGCCCTAATTTGGGTTTTTGCATAAATTACCCAATCAAATGAGATCAAAACCAAAATCTAACTTCACCATCAGATTCTTGGGGTCCAAATTAGGTTTTTACCAAAATTGGGCTCAATCTAAAATAATTTCGACCTAGTTTGCATTTTAGTCCAAGTCTGATTCTTAATCTCCCAAATAACCCCTCAACTTTTGATTTTATTACCAAAAGCCCCATATCTTTGTCATCTTCCTCTTCAAACAAGTCCCTGCCACCCTAGAATCCTAATCCTACAACTCCGACAAGCTTCATTTTACAAGATCTCTCTGATTTCTTGACAAATCCTTCTCAGATTTGAAATGGGAATTCATCAAGAAATTAGCTTCCTTTTTAGCCAGATCCGAAGTCCCAGAAATTGCCCAAATCCTGATGCGAATCCTTCAAAGAGTTGGGTTTCCAACTCCGACGATCCTTCCAAGCATGGGAAGCTTGCTTCCCAAGCTCTAACCGCTCCCTGAGGCCTATATAAGGATCCCCAGGGCCTACCCATTCTTCTCAGCAAGGTTTGGGGCCAAAACCCTCTTCAAAACTCCACCTCTGGCCTTGCTCCACCTTAGCTCTGGCAAGCCTCTTCCTCCGTCGTCTCCAGCCTCCCAACCACCAAAGTGGGAGTGCCATTATCTTCGTCTCCTTCATCCGCGCCTAGTGTGCCAAAGCCAGGGCTGTCCTCCCCTCTCTTCCTCGTCGTCCACCCCCACCGAAGCACCTTCTTCCATGGTGTCGGCCAACCCACGTCGGTTGCCAATCCTACCCCTTCATCTATTAGGTTAGGGCTACTTTAGTTAGTTTAGATCCCTAGGTTAGTTTCCTACCCAAAAAAACCAAAAATATCCCCTCGACGCCGTCAATCACCCTCATCTTCCCCGTCTCTGGTCGCCCCTTCGGTGAGGCATCCCCACCGTTACACACCTCCATCCGCCTCGCCGAAACCCTCATAAGCTCTATCGCACCACCCTCTATAAAACCCCTCTCCTATTACGTCAGATCCACCTCCTAAACTTCCCGACGAGCAACCCACCTCCAAACCTTCATTTCCACCTTCGCTCCACCTCCACACTTCACAAAACACCACGAAAACACCACCGTTCACTTCCTCGCCTCATGGCGATGCTATTGAACCTTTTAACCAAAGATTTTAGCCCATATTTCATGTTTCAGGTATAACATTGGAGCTCCACCACCGTTGCTCATCTCCAACCTTGTTCTTCGAGCTCAAGGCCACACACACTCTAAGCATCAGTCCCAAGCTTCGCAGGTGACTCCCAGGCATCCTCCTAGACCCTCAATTCCACGCCACGAGCTTGCCTTCAACTTCAATTGGAGATAGAATCTACTGCAGCTGCTGTGCGAGGAAGCGTGGGACTTTAGTCCCACATCATTTGCTGAAGAGCGCCCGTAGCGGCATAAAAGGAAAAAGTGTCAACGACTATTTGCCTCCTAACGCATGAGGGTGAGGTCCTCCTTACCCACTTGCCTCACCTGTGACACACACCACGTGGGCCTGGCTCCGACCCGTTTACCTGCCTATGCCCGCACACACCTCAGCTTTTACCCCACGTCGATAGCCCTGGTCCCGGGTGCACTCTAGACCGATTATCTAATAACCTAGTACTGTGCATGGCCTTGTGAAGGCGAGAAAGAGGAGAACCCAAAGAGAGGAAAGAAGAGAGCGTGCGGGGTTAAGGGGGGTTTTGCTCTATTTTGTATTGGCTAACACTTAGCCGAATTTGAAGAAGAAGCCTCCCCCCCCTTGTGCATCAAAAGGGCCAGAGAAGAGAATAGGCAGAAGAGGAGAACTGTAGAAGAAGGAAAGAAGGGGAAAGGAAAAAGAAGTAGAGGAAGAAAAGTGATAGAAGGCTGAAGAAGAGGAGGTTGAAGAAGAAGCACAGTGCCCTCTTAGCACTGTAGCAAGGCTAACTTAAGCCATCTGGTTAAAGACTCTGTCGTCTGATGAAATGCACAGTGCACTTGGGTTGAATAGTTGATATTATTTAAGTATTTGCTACATGTGTTAGACTAATAATTGGTGATCCAAATCACCATTATTTGGTCTAAGATTTCTTTTTGATTCATCATATACTCATGCTATACATTGCATATTAGTTTTTGAGTAATTAATTGTTCCCATTTATATTATTTGTTGAGATTAGTGATTGAATTCCATATTTTCTCCCAGCGAATGATCTCAGACTTTCATTCAAGTATAAATATTATCTGGTTTTCAATTTATTGTGGATTTCACACTACGATGATAATTCATTGATTTAAATCCCCGATAGATTGATCTAAAGATTTTGGAACTATTGCCGGGGAGCAACGAGCAATTCACCGCTATTCTTTTGCTATATTTTGATTATATTTGAGCACTAAGTTGCCCTGTTTGTTTATTGTAATTTTGCGAGGTGCTTTACGAGGAGATCTTCCACACAAATCAACCACTCCATGGTAGATAACTTCTCTATTCTTCCCTAATCAACCTCCTACTCTTAGGAAGACAAAAAGGAAACAATCAATTAGGAATCACCAGCCTTATTTTTCATAGTAATTATCATTTAAAAGGAAAGTTTCCTGATTTGCAAATTTTTTTTTTCAAATCTGATTGAAGATTGAGATGATTTTTGTTTAGAATTCCCTACCCCAAATTTCTTGTGCCTATTAGGGATCATGCTTAATTTCTGATCATCTTGGACTACTTACCTTCTTGTTTAAGTCCAAGGTGTACATGTTGAGATCAAATTGGATGCAGAATAAAGCCAATTAGGGTTTGACATTAGGGTTTGAAGTGCTAGTACACATTTTTGCTTGAATTAAAGGAAAGTTACCCTCTCACATTTTTGTGCTACCCAAGCCCTTGATTGAAAAGATCTAATCAGAAAAACCCTAAAATCAGGCTCTAATTTCACTTGAACTCTTAAAATCTTGGACCTAATAACCTGGGAGTAAAATCAGGGTGATTTCTAGGTCTTAACCTAGATCTCATTCTGCCATCTTTAGGGCAGGTTAGGTGAAGTTGGTCTATATTGTAGGCCAACCAACCTCCAAATTATATCATAAGTTGAATTAACTTCTAATAAAGTGAAACTCAAGGCACAAATTAGAACATAAAATTAGTTGACTTAAGGTCTTAAGTTCGTACATTCCGGTCTACCTGGAACCTCAGTGACAAGGAAGGTCGGGTGGGGGAAACCCTGTAACCCATGGGGACGTTCTATCATGTAGGGGTCTTTGTGGGGCTCTCCCTTCCGAGCTACCCAGGTACTTCTCAGGTGTACGAATTTCTAATTCAGAGATATCATCCACCTTGAAACTGCCTTAGTCATCCAAAAATCTTTAGGTGCCATGATTGGGTCAAAATTCACATCCAATCCCTCATCTTTTCTATTAGAGCACATACACAGATCATCTTAGGGATTTCTTTCAGATCTGATCAACTTCAAATCTAAACCCGAGTTTGATTCTGCATCTTGATTCCACCACTTGATTCAAAAATGTAGCCTGGCTGAAAGGGGTAATGAAAGATGGCTTCAGGGTTTGAGAGGGATGACAGCAATGGTGGAGGGGCTGACAAAGGATGGCGAACATGGAGATCCAGGGGATGGCAACACAGGGATTCTGTCAGGAAAGTCTTCAGTGCAACCACCTGTAGGACGTGGGCAAAGGGTAGGAGTGGTAGATGGAATCAGAAGAACGAAGATGTTGTTTGCTATAGGTGTAGAAGGTGAGGGCACATGGCAACTGTTTGTAGGGATCCGATCCTTTGCCTTACGTGCAATGGCTTGGGGCATAGGAGGGATTCATGTAGTAAGAGGAAGACTTTGAAACACTATGGAGATAAGGTGCCCTGCAACTAGGTCTGGGGGAGGACCTATCTGCCCCCCTCCCCCCTCCTAAGGTTTTGGACCAAGTGATGGATGTGGAGGTGCCTTATGCTGATGAAGTCACTGCTGCTGAGTTGGTGCTGCAGGGTGCCCTAATTGGGGAGATCACAATGGGATCTACGAGTCTTGATGAAATCTGTAGATTAGTGATTTCTATGTCCCTTTCCTCCTCTAATTGGAAGATCTAGATGTTGGGTAAATTGAGATTTGTTTTATTTGGGATGGGAATGCTTGATGTAGAGAAACTTCGATTTAGCACGAGTTGTTTCGATTGTTTGACGATAATTTGGCGGATGGTCTCACCTTTTGATGGCACTTCACAGGAGAGCCCCCCTTAGTGTGCAGAGATCAGAGTGGGGAGATTGGTGATCTGGGGCCTACCTCTACATTTGAGGACGCAAGGTGTTGTTGAGAAGGTAACTACAGGGTTTGCAACTCTTGAAGAGGACATTGAGGTGGGACTGCAAGAAGGGATGGAAGATCTATTGTGGTGGAGGTTCGAGTGATTAGAGGGGGGTCTATGCCAGAGAAAATTATTCTTCGATACAGGGGAAGTTCATGGATGCTCCATTTGAAATTATTATTTGGTGAAGTGCGGGCTACTAAGTAGGGGGATGGAAGATCCTTTGTAGAGGTAGTCAGTGGTAGGAGCAGACCTGAATATCGCAGTAACATACAGGTTGACTGCCCAGAGTCTAAGAAAAGGAAGGAGCATCATGAACTGGAGGGTTTGGAAGATGAGGCAGTAGCTTCATACTAGACTATCAGGGTGATGGCTAAAGGTAGTGAAGTTGGTGGGAATCAGGAAGGTAGCTGTGCAACAGAGGGAATACAAGGGAGAGAGTTGGAGGAAGGGCAGGATGGGAAGGCTATGATGGTGCTCAATCCTACTACTGTGGGGAGTTTAAAGTTTGGTGTAGGATCTTCCTACAAAATGAAGGCAGTTAGGTCTCCCTACAAGTTGAGGGGACGCACGGTGAGAGGCATGAAGGGGACTAACGAGAAAGCCATTGCGGCTATTTTGTAGGTGGAACATTTTCCAAATGGAAAGGTAGGTGATAATCAGGTGAGGGAATGAAGATCCTCACCTGGAATGTGCGTGGGTTGCGCGATGGCATTCGGAAGGCATCTTTGGCATGCTATTTGCGAGAGTAGGAAGTGGATTGTGCACTCTTACAGGAGACACATCTCGAAGAAGGGGATGCCTCTGTATGGTCCTCATTGCTGCAGAATGGATAGGCAGAGGTGCGATCTTTAGATGCGATGGGAAGATCTGGTGGCTTGGCTATCTGGTGGAATTGATCTCGTCTAATACTAAAGACTCATGGAAGGAGAATCACCAATTGACACGCAAGTTCAGAACAAGCTGTAGTGAACATGAATTTTATGTTACATGTATATATGGTCCATGTGCAACTAGCCGGAGATCTGGATTGTGGGATGAACTTTCTCATGTGGTAGTAAGGATAGCTGGGAGGCCATGGCTAGTTGGGGGTGATTTCAACTGCACACTGTCTGAGGTAGACAGGGTGAGTAGGGGGGTTGATTAAGTGTCGACGAGGTTTCAGATGGCCATTACAGAGCTGGGTCTTAATGAATATCCATCCACCATAGCTGAATATACATAGAGGAATGGTAATGGGAAAATGTCTAAGTTGGATCATTTCTTTGGGAACTCTGAATTGCTGGAGATGTTCCAATTATCGTCGGTGGTAGGCTTGGTTAGTCCTTTTTCATATCATATTTTGCTCATGTGGCACCTATTTTAAATTTAGGAAATCATGGCTTAAGGAGGAGGGCTGTAGGGAGATGATTTCACGTTGGTGGAAATCAAAGCTTGTGGCAGGCTCTGCAACCATTAGGTTAACCATTAAACTGAGGGAGTTCCGTAATGTTCTGAGGGAATTCAGACACACCTCTGAGATTCTGAGAGGTCAACGACGATCTGAGGCTCTAGAGATGGTGAAGAGTCTGGATATCAAAGAAGACATGGATCTATTGTCTGAGGTGGAAAGGTCCCAGCGTATCTGATGGGAACACCATCATGAACCCTAACTAGCTCATTTTGACCCAATGAAGAGAATAAAAGCTCCTACACAACCAACTGGAGGTCATAAGTCACTAAATAACCTTTTTAAGAGAAAAGCAAGAAACAAGGGGTAAAACTGTAATTTTACCATTGTAGTACAACAATGGGTTTTCTCAAGGGCTAAACATAGGTCAAAAGGTCTTAACAAGATAAAAAGTGGGTTGTATTTGATAGAAAAGGATTTGTGTGTACCCTGTGAATTAACTGACTTCTTGAAGCCCTAAAACAGACTCGCTTGATTAACCAAGGTTCTGGTCAGGATAAAATTCAACTAAACCATATAAAAATCATATAAAAATATTCTTTAGGGTTTAGAACTTTCAATTTGGCCATTGGAACCCATTTTGACCTAGAATGGGGTCTCAAATAGATATGTGCCCTAAATTGGGTTTTTGCATAAATCACCTAGTCAAACGTGGTCAAACCCAAAATCCAACTTCACCATTGGATTCCTTAGGTCCAAATTAAGTTTGTACCAAAATTTGGACCTAAGAGGAACTCATCCTGACCCACGTTGCAAATAGGTCCAACCTGATTACATTTTTACCCTATCTTCAAAAACCCTTACAATTAGCCCCTTATCTTTCTTATCATCTTCACAAATAGGTCCCTCCACCATTATAGTAGAGGAATCCTACTCCGACAAGCTTTAGATGGTGATTTCTCCTTGATTGCTTAGAGAATCCCTCCTAAAATTGGAAGGGAGATTCTCTGAGTAATCTCCTCTAGTCTGAACCCATCAGTGATCCATAATTTGTACCCAATCTCTCATGCAAACGCATGAGAGATTTGGGTCTTTTGAAGATTCCAACTCCGGCAACTATGCCTTGCTTGGAAGATTGGCTTCCAAGCACAAATCCTTCTCCAGAGACCTATTTAAGAAGCCCCAGATTCAACCGAGTCTCTTAAGCTTGAAATTGATCGGGAAATCCCCTCAAATTCATCTCTCCTCCTCCAGCCGATTCGCTCATCAAGCTCCAGCGACCTTCCCTGATCTACCTTGTCGCCTGACCACAATACCAGTGGCAGGTTATCCTTCCTTGCGTTCATCAGCGTCACGCAGCACCCACCGATGCCCTTGTCTCCTCTTCATCCTCGCCGACCGTCCCTCTCTGAGCGCCTTCGTCTCTGGCGTCGGTAATACGCACCTGACGCCATCCTCACCTTCCTTTCGTCCACTATCACCTTAGATAAGTCCCTTTCACCCTCTACTTCCTTTCCCTCTCTTTAATTCCCTAAATCGACTACTGTTGCAGTCCACCACCATCATCTCCACCTCCGACCACCAACTCTGGCAAGATCGCTCCACCACCACAGACCACCCCCTTCCTCGCCGACAAGTCCATAAGCATCCCCTCATTCCACTCAACATTTCCCCTCACTCCATTCACTCCGCCACTCACCCAAAAGCACCCTCGAACACACCCACACATACGCACATAGTGTGCCCTAGGCATGCTGGCACAAGCATCCCCACGACATGCCAAACACCGTTGCACACTCGCCGTGCCTCGGCGAAGATTCCTGAGTGATCTGATGTGGCTGTGAGGCCATTGTAGTGATTTCAGGTACAGGTGTCCTCCGCCATTAGCGCAAACTTGAAGCGAGCTCCAAGCCATGCCAACTCTATGTCTCTGTCCCAAGTTGTGCGGAACACCCTCACACATGACTCCAGGCTATCAATTGAAGTCAAGGGCAGTCGCAGTTGCTGCAATTGGAAAGAGCACCTCTACTGCAGGTGCGAGCAAAGAGAGGTGGATAGATAGTCCCACCTTGGAACTGGACAAGCGGTCGTGTGCGCATAAATTGAATTCTTGCCAGTAGTTGTTTGCCTCCGAATCACGAGGTGAGGTCCCTCTCACCCGACCAACCTGGCCTCGTCCGTGACCATGCTCCGCAGACCTGGTTGACCCGACCCGACTTGTCTCCTCACCCACCACCGCACGTCGGTGGGCCTGGTCCCGAGTACGTACCCGACCTAATTACCTGATAACGCGTGGCTCTGGGAGAGAAAAACCTAAGAGAGAAAAGAGAGGAGAGTACGCGCGGGTAGGGGGTAGGTTTTGCTACAGGCTGAAGAGGAGAAGCGAAGCTGAAGAAGAAGGAGAAGACAAGGACACAGAGAAGCTAAGGTAGAGAAAGAAAGAGAAGAAAGAAGCTGAAGGAAGAAGAAGCTGAAGCCAAGGTAGCGAAGACAGGAAAAAGCTTAAGAAGAAGGAAGATAAAGAAGAAGAGAAAGAAAGAAGAGAAGATAGAGAAAGGCAAAAGAAGAGAGGCAGAGAAAGATCATAGAGGAAAAAGAAGACTGAATCCAAAGAGAAAGAGAAAGAAGAGGAGTAGAAGCAGAAGAAAGAAGTCAGGAGCACTGTAGCATCATCATTTTAAGGCATCTGATTTACAAATCAGACATCCAATTTTGAGTTTAATTCATATACATTGAATTCTCTAGCATTTTGTGCTTTACATTTACTCCTATATTTTTGCACTGTGATATTGATATTATTGCATATTCTTTCAAATTCTAAATTGTGATCTTGATTTCTAAACCCCAATTTGCTCCCTATGTTCGACCTCAGACTTTAAATTTGAGTAAAAAAATTGTATTTGTTTTGAATGCTTTTTTTGGCTTTATTACAATGCGATATTCTTGAAACCCGATTCAGCGCACGAAATAGTATCCATTGGTAGTTGGTGGTGGCTGAGGAGGATTTGAAGAGAGAAATTGACTGGAGGGAGAAATGTCGACAATTGTGACTGAAAGAAGGGGATGCGAACACTAAGTTCTTCCACTTAGCAGCCAGTTCATGGTGGCATCATAATCTCATAGCTACATTGAGAGTGGGGGATCAAGTCTTTATGAATATGGATGAAATCAATAGAGAAACAATCAAGTTTTTCAAGAATTCCACCAGATCCGTGGGGAGGGGGCAATGGAGGATGAAATCTTCAGATATGCCAAGAGTTGGAATTGACGATGGGGAACAGTTGATAGCACCTATCTCTGAGCAAGAGTTGGTGGAAGCCATGCAAGATCTAAATGCTGAAGGGTCTCCAAGCCCAGATGGTTTTCAGATTTTTTTCTACAAGGAGTTTTGGCCAACCGTAAAGACTGATGTGCTAGAGGTCATAAGAGAGTTTCAGGCTGGGAACTATGGAGTTGAGAGATTTAATAGATCCTATCTATTCTTATTACCAAAGAAGCCAGGGGCAGAGAGCCTATCAAAGTTTAGACCGATTGCCTTGTCCAACTCCATTTATCTAATTATTGGAAAAATTTTGGCCAATAGATTGAAGAAGGTACTGAAGAACTTGATCAACCCAGTGCAATCCGCCTTTCTTCTTAATAGTTCTTTGCAGGAATCTTTCATTGTTGCACAGGAAGTTGTGATGGGGTGGCGTTGAAGAAGGTGTAAGGCCTATATGTGGAAGGTGGACTTTAGATGAGCATACGATTCTGTATCTCGGCAATATCTATGGGAAATTTTTAAGCGAAGGGGATTCCCTTCTAATTGGATCCAATGGATGAAGAGATGCATAACAACAACATCTTTTTTCTCCATTGATTAATGGGAAACCATGTGGTAATTGGATTCAGCAGCAATGCGGAGTCCGATAGGGTTTCCCATTGGCTCCCTTGGTCTTCAATTTGGTCGTGGATACCCTTACCAAGTTTGCTTGCAAGTTATCAGGTGTGGGCATGGTCAGAGGGTATTCGATGTCGAACTCCTAATCTTTGGCACTGATTCTCCAATACGCTGATGACACAGTCCTTTTTGTGGAGGGTGGTACAAGGGAAGCTAAGGTTTTGTTCAGCATGGTATCTATTTTGGGGAAATCTCTGGCTTGAAGCTCAATGGAGACAGGTCCTCCCTGATTTGTTTCGAAATGGAGGGGAAAGAGAGCACCACGATCTCTGAAATTCTACACACTCCAATCACTACTCTGCCCGTGAAATACTTGGGGCTGCACTGAAAGATTCGAAACTGAAAAAAAGTGATTGGAAAGTCCTCTTCGACAAAATTGCTGCGAAGCTTGAGAACTGGAGTAGTCATTTTCTATCGAAGGGGGGGAGACTAATTCTTCTGAATACTATCATCACCTCCATTCCGGTGTTTTATTTCTCCATGTTTAGATCTCCAAAATATGTATGGAAGAGGTTGGATGTGCTACTCAAGCGGTTCTTCTGGAAAAGGGTTAAGTCTGAAGGGAATTTCCTCCACTCGGTGAAGTGGCATGGGATGTGCATGCCAAAGAAGGAGGGTGGTATGGGGATACGATCATTGAAGGAATTCAATGATTCCTTGCTACTGAAGTGGGCGATTAAACTTCTTGGTGGTGGCAGCAACATGTGGACTGAATTGGTTATGGATTCATATGGAGTTTCACACATGGAGCATTCAAGATTGAAGCCATGCAGACCCTCACCTTTCTAGAATTCAGTTGTCAAAGCTATGCAAGAGAACTGGCAGCACTTCAAGCTCTACTTGGCGATGGTGCAGAATTTTTGTTTTGGACTGATCGGTGGTCTCAGAGGGGGCAGATGTCAGATTTGTACCCACGAGCATTTGCTGCAGTAGCAGAGAAGGCAGCGTCTATGGCTAGTTGCTGGGATGAGGACCACAAGCTTTGGGCACCAACTAGGTGCAACCTGCGTGAAGGTGGCAGACCAAGAGAAGAGATGGATAGATTACTTCATGATCTGGATAGCTTCTCACCAAAGGGTGGAGTGGACAGATTTGAATGGTCCTATGGAAATTTCACATCGGCTGCAGCATATAATGTTCTATTGGATGCAAATGATTCAACTGACATGGAGGAGATTGGTAGAGAATGTGCAGGTTTATGGAAGCTACATATACTTCTTAAAGTACAAATTTTCCTCTGGCTGTGTAGAAGAGGACTTGTCACGGGAGAGCTGCGACACAAAAGGATGGGAACCCAACTACAACATTGCTCCCTATGTGATTTCCCCACTAATAGTGCGAGACATCTATTCTCGTCGTGTTTGGTGACCGACCAAATATGGAGATCTATGTGTGGATATCCCTTGCCAACGTGGGAAGGCCTTTGGAGGGTTTTCAAACTCATGGGAAACCACGAGTAACTATGGCAGCCATGCTTTGGAGTGTGTGGAGGGTTAGAAATGAGAGATTATTTATGGGGTTGTCAGTGTGTGTGGAGAAAATTGTGTGTTGTAACTCTTTTGTTCAGGCATGGAGTGATTCTTTATAAATTCTTATAGTTGACTTTTTAATAGAATAATTCCCTATTTGCTATTGTTTTCGATAGCATTCCTCTCAATCTAAAAAAAAAAAAATGCAGCCTGGCTATATAGGAAGACTGTTTAAAAAACTGGAATCCCAAATGAGCATAAAAGAAAAGATACTTGAGAATGCCTATAAAAACCATGAAGAATATTATAAAAGGGACATCCAGGAGAGATTCAAGAAATCAATGAACCACATTTTAAACCGTATGAAGATGATATGGATACAACTAAACCATGGTTCAACCCAGGATGATATCTTAGCAGAACAAATGGAATTGGTGAAATTACACAATAATGATTATCTGCAATATTGGACAAATCCTTCACTTTCGAAAGAACTCCAGAATTTTTTGAAAGAACGGAGAGAATTGTTGAATGGGTTATATAGAACCATCGATCAAAAATACCCGTCAGAAGTTAAGACGACATCTTGGAGTAATTCTAGTAATCCATGTAATTTCCCAAATCTCGGGTGTGATGATCAAGGTTGTTATGGACCCTCAACCCAAATGAAATCTAATTCAAATTATGAACAAATTGATACACCTGATCTTGAGACAAGTTAGGAAGATCCAATTGCAGGTGATCATGATTTTGAGCCAGCCCTAGAAAATCAAGAGCTTGGTTCACCGAGCTTAGATTTCCCAGACACCTGTGATACTAAGATTGAATCAGAACCTCTCGAGGGTGTAAATTTCGTCCTTCATTCTGATAAGGTGACCCTTGAGAGCAATTCTGACATCCCTGTAGAGCCCAACCTAGATTCTAGTGATCAAACCCACACCCTTAACCTAGAATCTAGATCTGAGCCTTATTGGGATGATTACAAGGTCCTATGTGATGGAATCAGATTTTTAATTTGGATTATGATTTTGAGCCTATATTTGATGAATGCACCTCTCCAACCTCCTCAGAAACACAGATTGATTTTTCGGAAGTCATGCCTATTAGTTCAAGTACTCATATAATATTTTGATGATTTCACAAAATGAAGAAAATGAAATAAAAAAATAAGCATAGCATATTGTTTCTCTCTATAATAACATATTTGTAGGTTTCATAAAGTTTTCCAAGACGGGAGATTAAAAGCGTGAAGACAAGTAGCATAAGTATTAGGTCCTAGGCTTTGTCATGTAAACTTTCAAAGGTTGTAATTTTTATTTTATTTGAGTCTAGAAATATTGTAAAGAGCCCCCAAACATAACCTATAAATAGCTAACTTAGGCTCTCTACACATAGGATAAATTAGAAACAAAAACCTAACACTTATACTCTTATCAGACGTCTAGAACAATGGTCAGACGTCTGATTTTCCACTTTAGGATGTCTGACAAGTGTCTCAGACGTCTAATTTCCTATAGTTCTGCCTTTAGTTTGTGTCTTCATAAACATCAGTCGAAGCACTTTTCTATCAGACGTCCATAACCTTATCCAAACAACTGATACTTTACCTGGACATCCTCACACTAACCGTTAGACTAAACACCTATCTTCGTAGGCAAAAATGTCTTTCCAGACATCTGGACACGCTTCCAGACATCCACCTTTGGACCGTTGTCCATGTATTTCTGTGCGTATCTCATTACGGCCATAAAATCTTTTTTCAGAAATCGTAGCGAAGTCTTTTTTGGTTTCTAGATGTCTGATGACTCCTTTAGACATCCATAATGACGTTTAATCCTTTAAATCTAGAACCCTATTTGGATCTGATGGAAATAGGAACGAATCCACCCTTTATTAGACGTCCAATAACCTAATCAGATGTCTTATGTGAAAATATCAAATGTCCTTCTTTTGATCCAATGGAGTCAGTTCAGATGGCCTACAGTATTAGACGACCAAAATTATAATCAGACGTCCTATAAGACATCTGATCCTAAAATTATACGTCTGATATTGCTGTCAAACTCATCATTACCCTGATTTGTGGTGGATTTCGTCCTAATCTCTTGGGATTTGTCTCCAACAGCTAGGAGAACTCTCCTAAGTGTTCTTGAAGGTTCCAAACTTGCTTATAAATAGACTACAACTCCTCCTAGGCAAAACACACCTCTTGAGATACAATTCCCTTAGAAAAATCACTTGCTCACTACTCTAAGCTTCATCTTGCCCTTGTGCTGTGCCAACATTCTGATCAAAGGGAAAATCCATACTCCCGGCTCACTCCGTTCTGCAAATCCTCAGGGAGTTATTTTCATGCTTAGTAGATAAGAAAGTAATTAAAGTATTGGGGTGCTCTATAGGTGTTGTTTCACTTCTTATTTTTGTACTTTGGGTATCCGGCCTATCAGGTCCTCGTCTCTTCATTTTGAAGGGAAAAACCTCCGTTTAGGGATCGAAGGTGGGATTTGTAATTGAGGTACACTACCCTCATTTATGTAGTGTGGTTACTGGATTGATCACCTTGTGATCGAAAATCCTAAGTCAAGAAATTGGCTTAGGTGGTTGTTTTCACCCATCTTGGGTTTCCACCTAAAAATCTGGTGCCACCTTTTGTGATTGAATTTTTTGTATTACAATATTTTATAATTTCACTATTCACCCCCCTCTAGTGCAATTTCAATGCCAATCTATGATACAGAAACCGAGGAGTTGGAAGAGTTGGGTTTTGATTGGGTCTTCCCTACAAGCCAAGAACCTAAGCCCATGCTTAATAGGGACACCTTTTTGAGTTCGGAATCTAAGAATAGGCTAGACCCAAGTCAGATCTCTGCTTCTCCACATCTTGATTTACTCAGTGGTGGAACCCCTGATCCCGAATTAGATTCAGAACATGATTCTCGCAAGTTCTCCGACGATTTCGAATCTTACCCTGATTTCAGAGAACTGTTGTTTCCTGACGACTACAAGCCAATCTATGACCTCAGCATCCATGATCCACTCTTCGACTCTGACTTTGAGATCCCTGAAACCAAGATCATTGATTCAAAATCAGGTTCCATTGAGATGGAATCATTTCTTTTTGATCCTCAGGAATCAGAAATAGTAATTGCCGAGAGTGTCACAATCCAGAGTTTGAATCTTTCCTTGACTCAGATTTCCTTGATCCTATAAATACTCTACAGGCATTTACATTTGATTTTGATGGGTTCTATGAGGACTCTGGATACACCTACCTTTGAACATTTTCTAGAGGAGCCCTCACATACAGTTATTCTTGAAGCCACCTCTTCTACAGCACATACAAAACCTTCCCAAACCCATTTTCAACCTCGACCTGCAACTGGACTCAATTTTTACTCTGATACTCCTCTCGATGAGCCGGTTGCATATGATTCCCCTCCACATTCTAATCGGGTTTTGGACTTTTATCAGACTGATAATCATGCCCCATCCTTCTCTGATCACTCCCGTAGGGTTCCTACATCCTCCACTAATTCATTCTCTTTTAAGGATCCCTACTCTGACCAGGCTTATCCGACTCAGCCAAACCCTAATTTTTTACTTCCACATCATTCTGAACTTCACAGTATCTGGTGGGCACTGCATCTCTGGATCCACATCTATTAACCTGCCAAATTTATTGGGTTTGGGCTGCATCATCAGCCTGCTTATCTAAACAAGCACCTGGTTGGACCAACCAAGCTATTGATCAAGGTGCTTATTCTACAAAACTTGTCTGATTTGACCACTCCTTCTCCATACCATTTTCTACTCGATTGTAGGCATTGAATTTAACGCTTAACGGGAGGCAACTCGTCATTCCAAAAACCCAAGATCCTTCTGATTATCCTTCTGTACCTCACGTCTATTGCACTTCGAGTTCAGTTTTAGAATAGTTAACTCCACCTCTGGTACTCATATCAGAGCTTGAAATCGTCCGTAACAGTCATTTTGACCCGTTCGCTCACCCGCTTATCCTGTTCTAATCCCTGAACCCAAACTGTTTCATACCCACCGTTTACAATGAGGACATTGCAAAACTTAAGCATGGGGGGTGTTAAAGTGCAAACACATAAAAATTCAAGTTTCTAAAGGGTTTTCACAAAAAAAATACATATTCCAAAAAAATAAACAAATTGAAAAAATAAAAAAATTGGGAGAAGGGAGGAAATTTTGAGTGAATTAATTACATATCATTCTTGAGAGGAAAGGAGGAGGTAATTTTAAATGTCAAAAAGGAGCAACAATTTGAAAGAAAAGAGTTAGTCACTAGTAAAAGATTAAGGAATCTACTTAGTTCTAGACCAAGTTAAAAGAAAGAAATAAAGTCAAAAAGTGCTAAGAGACACAGAGATTGGTATGAATGTTGATCTTAGGCCTCTTGGGTTGTGTTTAGGCTTAAAAATTCAAGTATTTGTTAAGATCTAGATAGTCCTCAAGAGGTTGAGGAAAATGCGAAGCTTAAGTATTAGGTCTAAGGCTTAAGGATTATTCGACCTCGTTAACTGACCTCTGGTTTGCGGGACTCGGTAACCTAAGCACCCTAATCCACACACAGTCTAGTTCATTGCACTTAATTATCAAAATCACGCAAATGCATTAATTCTGTTATGAAAAAGCTACTTAGATTAAGAGCGGCTTATCAACGCAAGTTGTTTTGGACGAGTTCCCGATGCGGAGAGGCAAGAAATTTCCCTCGAAGATGCGCAATAACATACCGTCTCCTCAATGCTTGTCTCCTAGGATATCTAAATATCCTATTGGGGGCATGTAAGCACCTTATGCTAATTCAGGTGCCATGGGTAGGATTATCCCGAAATATCGATTGCCAGGGCCTGAATTTAGCTACAAAACACCATGGGTGGGATTATCCTGAAATCTCAAAAGCTAAGGTTCTGGGGATTGCCATGGGCAGTGCTATCTCGAAGCACTGAAAGCCAGGGACCCTACGAGGATTGATGGTGGGAGCTAAGAATCCGATACAGACCGTGTTATAAAGCCAATTCAAAGCTAAAAATAAAGAAGAAAAAGAGAGAAAACTCTCCAACAAATGCAAAAAATTCTTCCATCTCTCTTTTACAAAAATGCACTGCAAACTAAACCTGGGCTAACCATGTTTTAAGCACGGATGCTTTAACCACGGAGTTCAACGAACCTTAGGTTAGTTCCTGTGGGCCTTAGAAACCTTCACAGCAAACTGAGGCTAAAGCTAGTTAGGTCTATATCTTGGTTGGTACTTGAGTACCTCTAGGCCTATTATTGGCATTCTGACCTAATCTACAAAAGAAAGCACACATCAAAGATCTGAATGCATAGTCTAGATTTGAGTTAATTCCAGGAGATTTTGCTAAGGGACTAACAAAAGTTAGCTATGGGGGTATGATGATAACATCATCATTAACCATATCTAGCTTTATTTAGCCATATTCCATCATTAAATGCTCCTACATAACCACCAGAGAGTCCTAATTCATTGTATAATCATTCTGAGAGAAAGACAGTAAAATAGGGGTAAAACTGCAATTTTAACAATATATCTCAATTGCAGTACAATAATGGGTTTTCTCAGGGGTTAAATAAAGGTTAAATGGTCTTAAATGTCTAACAAGTGAGTCCGTACAGACAGAAAAGGATTTTCACGCATTTTAAGAATTAAATGACATCTAAAACCCTAAAAACAGACCCGCTTAATCTACTAAAGTTATGGTTCGGATAAAATTCACATAAATCCTTTAAAATTTATAGAAAAATATTAGGGTTTGGTACCTTTAATTTGACCATCAGAACCCGTCTTGACCCAAAACTAAGCCTTAGACAGACTTTTGCCCTAATTTAGGTTTTTGTATAAATTACCCAGTCAAACGAGATCGTCTAACTTTACCATCAGATTCCTTGGGTTCAAATTAGGTTTTTACCAAAATTTGGGCCCAATCTAAGATCATTTCAACCTAGTTTGCATTTTAGTCCAAGTCTGATTCTTAATCTCCCAAATAACCCCTCAGCTTTTGAATTTATTACCAAAATCCCCCTATCTTTGTCATCTTCTTCAAACAGGTCCCTGCCACCCTAGAATCTTAATCCTACAACTCTGGCGAGCTTCGTTTGGCAAGATCTCTCCTATTTCTTGACGAATTCTTCTCAGATTTGAAAGGGGAATTCATCAAGAAATCAGCTTCCTTTTTAGCCAGATCCAAAGTCCCAGAAATTGCCCAAATCCTCATGTGAATCCTTCAAAGAGTTGGGTTTCCAACTCCAACGAGCCTTCCAAGCTTGGGAAGCTTGCTTCCCAAGCTCTAACCACTCCCTGAGGCCTATATAAGGATCCCCAGGGCTTGCCTGTTCTTCTCAACAAAGCTTGGGGCCAAAATCCTCTTCAAAACTCCACCTCCAACCCCACTCCACCTTAGCTCCGGCAAGCCTCTTCCTCCATTGTCTCCGGCCTCCCAACCGCCAAATTGGGAGTGCCATTATCGTCGTCACCTTCGTCCGCGCCTAGTGTGCCAAAGCCAGGGTCGTCCTTCCCTCTCTTCCTCGCCATCCACCCCTACCAAAACACCTTCTTCCACGGCACTGGCCTGCCAATGCTAGTTGCCAATCCTACCCATTCATCTAATAGATTAGGGTTAGTTTAGTTAGTTTAGATCCTTAGGTTAGTTTCCTACCCAAAAAATCAAAAAATATCCCCTCGACGCGGTCTATCACCCTCCTCTTCCATATCTCCGACCGCTTCTCTAGCAAGGTGTCCCTGTCGCTACACACCTCCATCTGCCTCGTCGAAACCCTCATAAGCTTCACCGTACCACCCTCTATAAAACCCCTCTCCTATTATGCCAAATCCACCTCCTGAACTTCCCGATGAGCAACCCACCTCCAGACCTTCATTTCCGCCTTCGCTTTACCTCCACACTTCACGAAACACCACGAAAACACCGTCGTTCACTTCCTCGCCTCACGGAGATGCTATTGAACCTTTAAACTGGGGGTTTTAGCCCATATTTCATGTTTCAGGTATAACATCGGAGCTCCACCACCGTTGCTCATCTCTGGCCTTGTTCTTCAAGCTCGAGGCCACACATGCTCCAGGCGTCAGTCCCAGGCTTCGCAGGTGACTCTCAGGCATCCTCCTAGACCCTTAATTCCACTCCAAGAGCTCACCTTCAACTTCAATTAGAGATAGCATCTACTGCAGTTGTTGTGTGAAGAAGCGTGGGACTTTGGTCCCACATCATTTGCTAAAGAGCGTCTGCAGCGGCATAAAAGGCAAAAGTGCCAGTGGCTGTTTGCCTCCTAATACACGAGGGTGAGGTCCTCCTTACCCACTCACCTTGCCCGTGACACGCACCATGCTGGCCTAGCTCTGACCCGTTTACCTGCCTATGCTCGTGCACACCTCGGCTGCTACCCCACGCCAGCAGCCCTGGCTTCGGGTTCACTCTAGACTGATTACCCGATAACCCAGTACTGTGCATGGCCTTGTGAAGGCGAGAAAGAGGAGAACCCAGAGAGAGGAAAGAATAGAGCATCAGAAGGAGATAACTCTGCATGGTCTTAGTTAAGGGGGGTTTTGCTCTATTCTGTATTGGCTAACACTTAGCCGAATTTGAAGAAGAAGCCTTCCCCCCCCCTTGTGCATCAGAAGGGCCAGAGAAGAGAAGAGGCAGAAGAGGAGGACGGTAGAAGAAGGAAAGAAGAGGAAAGGTAAAAGAAGCAGAGGAAGAGAAGTGATAGAAGGCTGAAGAAGAAGCACAGTGCCCTCTTAGCACTATAGCAAGGCTAACTTAAGCCATCTGGTTAAAGACTCTGTCGTTTGATGAAATGCACTGTGCACTTGGGTTGAATAGTTGATATTATTTGAGTATTTGCTACATGTGTTAGACTAATAATTGGTGATCCAAATCACCATTATTTGGTCTAAGATTTCTTTTTGACTCATCATATACTCATGCTATACATTGCATATTAGTTTTTGAGTAATTAATTGTGCTCATTTATATTATTTGTTGGGATTAGCGATTGAATTCCATATTTGCTCCCAGCGAATGACCTCGGACTTTAATTCGAGTATAAATATTATCTATTTTTCAATTTATTGTGGATTCACACTACGACGACAATACATTGATTTAAATCCCCGATAGATCTCTCTAAACAGTACTCCTCCTGACCCTCCATAGGTCTCTTTCCCTTATCTTGGCCTTCATTCTACTAGACGAAATGGGCCAAGTTTTCATGACAAATCTGGGACACAATCTGGTCACGCAGATCTTGGCAGTCTTTCGTAGAGTGTCCTCGAGCCCGATGACATTTGAAGTAGGGCCCGGTGTTAGCCTTCTTCTTGAGAGGCATTGGCGGAGGTAGAAGATCCTTGTCAGTGGACAATACCTCCACTAACACATCTGTCTGATTCATAGTCAGGGGAGTGTATTCTTTAAAGAACTCCTGCTTGGGCTGGTGGGACCCACTGTTTCAGCCCTTGCTAGGCCTTTCACTCCTCTGATCTTGGAAGTTTGCCTTCCATTTATTGAAGCAACTGCCTCCGTGGATGGATATAGGAGCTGGTTCTCCCAAGACTCTCTTTTCCTCCATGGGACCGAAGTCATCTCCGGATCCATCCAACAGTTGGCTATAGGAGTGGAACGAGTCATCCTGCTCTATAAACCTCATACCTAGTCCCATAATTTTGCCATATCTCTAGGCAAAAAATCATCAATATTGTACCAAAACCTCTAAGTCAAAAGGCCTGACTTGATGTACTGGATGGCGATAGCATCATGGGGCCTTTTGTACTTGAAGTATTGAGCCTTAAACTAGTCCAAATATAATTGGAAAGACTCATTTTTATGCTGTTGGTTCTCCGACAGCCTTTCTGGGCTATCTCTAAGTCGCTGCTATCCTGCGAAGTACTGGTAGAATTTATCCGCCAGTTCTTAGAAGCATGTAATTTGTCCTACCGGCAGCTCGTTGAACCATTCATGAGTGATGCCAGAGAGATATGATGGGAATACTTGAAGAGCACCCTGTCAAGATATTCGTGAATGAGCATCATTTGGCGATAGCTCCCCACAAAGCTATTGGGGTCTTCTGTTCCATCATATTGAGCCATGACGAGTTACTTGAATTTCTCCGGTAGAGGTACCGTCGTTACCTCCTTCGTGAAGGGGTAGGTAGTGACATATGCCTGTGGGCATATGCCTCTCATTTCTCGAGTGACCTGACGAACGATCTCGGGCAGCGAGCCCCCTCCGCTGGTCACCATGGGGTAAGCCCCGAACTGCTCCCCTAACAAAGGTGGATAGGGAGCTTTAGATGGGCTAGGAGGAACTTCCCCTTTCTGTCTACTAAGCTCGCATTTTAGCTTCTTGAGCTATTCACGTAGGCGGGCATTCTCCTCTTCTACTAGACAACACCACTTTAGTTGGTCATCAGTGGGATTAGAGTTTTAGGGCTCCTCTGGCTGAATCTTGCAATTTTCCTTGATCAGCTTGATTTCAAGGAGTTGATTCCCAATCAACTGTTTTTCAACTTTCAAAGCCACCATCCTAGATTCGTACTCCTCTTCCCTCTCCTGCATCTCGTGCAGAGAGTCCCGTAAGGATTCTCAAGAAGAGAAGGCTTAGGTTGCTGGCTAAACTGTGCGGGCTTCTCCCTGCTAAGTCCAATGTGCAGATGGCATCCTTTGACACTGAAAAGCTGGGCTCCGCCGAGGCGACCTTCTTGGGGTTAGCGCGAGAGAAATTTTGAGTTATGGGAGCCATTGCTTTGATTCAGATTAAGGAAACGATATCAAACGATAGTTCTTTCCCACAGATGATGCCAATTGATCGAGGCCCTGATAGATAGGGGACTCGAACCAACGAATATCACAAGCAATCACAAAGATAGAAATTGATCAAGGCTTTGATCAATAGGAGACTCAAATTAACGAATATCACAAGTAATTAAAAAGATAGAGGCATAAGAAATTGGTGACCCAGTTTGACCTGAAGGGGTGTACATTTGGGGCGAGGGCGATACTCCCAAGACTCTACTATGGAGGTTGGTGATACAATCACTTCTTGTTCTCTCCCTCAATAAATGCATGAAGCCCCTTTCCTAAAGGCTTCTCTTCTCTATTTATAATAAAAAATATCGCAACAACTTTTCATTTCATAACGGACTTCGCAGATTCCCCAGCTCATCCATTACTTGGCTATAAATAGCCTTTACAGTGCAAACCGTTAGCATTGATGTGGATGTTGCCAGCTCTTCAACTCCAGTCAATCGAATCCTCTGGCAAGTTCGGTCCGCCCGAATCCACCTGGGTTTTGGACAATCAGGTATCCAGATTCAACGAGTGTCGTTTCTGTGAATTCGCGTTTTTAAAATACTTTCGTCATAGTATAGTGCTAAAACACATTGACAAACAAATATAACAAAATTTGGTAAGTCCCAGTCGAACTCAGGGAGGCGGAAATGCGACTTGACTTAATATCGATCTATTCTAACTAAAACTAGAACAGTAAGCAACATAGATATATGATATGAAGCAAATCAACTTTATTCAAGTAGTAATCATGCAAATTTTCCATCTAGTTGAATGTTTGACAAGAAGATTAACTAGAATAACTAGAACTAAATTAAAATAACTAGAACAACAACTACTAGAACTAGAACTACTAGAAGAATTAAAAAGATAACTATCTATTCTACTAGAACAAGGGCACCAAGTGTGGTCTTTGGTGGCCTTTAGAGAGGTGTAGAGGAGCAACAGCAGTGCACCAAGGTTGGCCTTGATGGATGTCTCGGAGGAAGAGGCTATTTGGAGAAGGCAGCGGGAGATATGCGAAGGTGGAATTTTCTCTCAAATGGGGGGTCTGGGGTCCTTTTTATAACCAAAGTAAGAGGCAAAAGGGGTTTTTTGACCCCGAATCCATGCAACAAATCTAGAGCAACAGGAGTCATTGATCTAGTGATCTACAGCTCAGATCGCATCAAAAACACACTACCACGCACCTCCATCGTGCACCCAACGCTCGCACACACTAGATTGTGCCACGGGGAGCCTCCGGCACCACCCGATCCACAGCCACTGCACTCATCGCACGTGCGCGCGTGTTCAAATCCAGTCTTTTGATGACAACGATCAATGGTTGAGATTGTGCACCGCACCACCTCAACGCTCCCTGCATGCAACGTCATGTCTAGATGCGCGTCATTGTGCTCTTCGATCTGATGCTCCATCATGCGCCACACGTCTTGCATCGTGCTGCTCGATCATGATCTGATGGCTGAATTTCAATCGTGGGCAATCGCCTTCAATTTTGCAGCTTGTCGCGCCTCGAACACTCTCCGCCCGCTCTCGTTTAAGGGCACTAACCAACGTGCTACACTCATGGATGGTCACACTTTTGAATTCATGTTTGCATGCTCTCAGTTGTTGGATGCCAATCCAACGGCTGAGATGAGATCTCCTTTGATGAAGTACTGGTAATTGGTCGACATGGCACGTTTGTGGCCGTTGGATGATGATTCAATGGCCCACAAAGCGCCTGAGGTTTCCTTCAGAGGATGTGGCAGTTGGGTGAGAGCCATTGGGATGGCAGCATGTGGTGCCATCCTGACTGTTTATTTTCTCTCCTTTGTAGATGGTGCTACAGGGCTCCAATCAAGGCAATTCTCATGTTGTTGGACTGTGATCGTCATTCTAAGTCCATCCGTATAGTCGGATTTACCATATGGAGTGACGAACCATCTGCAATTATTATTCCCTATCAATTAGAAAATAAAATAGCATTATTATTTACATAGCTAAACAAATCAACTACAATGCAAAATATGCTGCTTATGCATGCATTATTCCTAAGTTAACCTAGGATCTAACTTAATTTAGGTCGATTTAGTCCTATGATTGATGCACAATCATACCCCCTTGCCTAAATCTTGCTAGTCCCTAACAAATGCAAAACTAAATGCATTCTATCAAGAGTTTGACCAGATATCTATTTCTTTTGTTTTCATTCAAAAATTTAGAAATTTAGATAATCGTGAAAGTGTAGTGTTGTAGTTTATGCAATGGATCCAAGTGAAAAGCCAATCCACAGCTAAAGCTCATACTTGACCCTTAGTAAACCTTTATCAAGATAGGCAAACTTCTTCCCATGGGGTTATAAAAAAATATGTAATTTCACCCTCAACTTTTGGCTTAGTGTTAACATGCTTTCGTCAAGTTTGAAATATGCGTCGTATTATAGTCAACAAAAGCAAATCAACATTTAAAATTTGTAATCTCGAAAAATAAGCATGAGTCCAAGGTCGTTCATAGGGAGAAAGTAACAAATCAGTTCACTAATCACCATGTTTAGTAGAAAGTAATGCAAGGGAATTTCAATAATGAAGCAATAATGTATCTCAAATTTCAGGGATAAAAATGTTAAAAGAAAGAGCTAAACATGGTGGCTGAAACCACCAATTTAACCCTACAATTAAGTACTAATCCTCACAATACTCTACCCTCAAATAACTCAACAGTAACTACTAATTCACGTTAAAGCCAAGTAAATATCTCCACAGTGATCAGAACCAATGTTAAGCATAAGAGTCAGATGTCAACCAAGCACAAGGTCAGCAACCTCAAAGGTCAGAATCTCGCTAAGTGTAGGGTGTGTGTCCATGCACCCCAATGCTCCACAATGCAAAACCCCCCTCCCTCTTCCTCAGATCTCTCTCTCAATTTCAAACCTGAGTGGACAGTACCAAGTAAACAGGTCAGAGCTCAAATCCACATGCGTGAGATCGCAGGCGAGAGCGTTCGTAGAGCATGCAGTGAGCGGAGACCTCACCCCCGTGCATGTTAAGACGAAGAGCATATGTGGCAAATCCCTTTTATGTGCCTCTTCAGATTATTCCCACACGATGTGGGACTATGATAGCTGACTCTTCTCTTGCTCACAACAGCTGAAGTGTTCATCGAATTGAGGCAATTGCTGCTGCTGGTGGCTTCGATTGAGGGCCCGGAAGGCTTCAAGAGTTGGGTCCACTTCAATTGAGGGTAGCAACAGGTTGGATGATGGTCGGAGACGAGCGAACCTAATCAGAGATGACGGTGGCGACGGCAATGCTCCAGCGATACCTGAAATCCACGAACACGACCTTGTGGCCCAATTAAAATCGTTCAAATGCTTCACTAGGTTGTGTGGAGTGCAACGATGGCAGTGGTTTGGTGATTGGTGGTGAGGGCAACCAGCCAATGTCGACAGAGGTGGCCAGAGTGTGTTGTGTTTGGTGGAATGAGTGCATGGTCAGAAGTCCCAATAAAGTTGGGGCTTCTGATCAGTAAGTCAAGGTGAAGCTTGTAGGAGTGGTGGTGAGGTATTTCAAGGCATGTAGTGGCGTAGCGAGCTTGTCGGAGCTACGTTGGAGGCAGAGAAGAAGAGGGGGGAGCGAGGTGATAGAACGATCAATCCTAGAAGCTAAGGGGTTAGAAGCATTCTAGAGAGGGAGAGGGAGAGGAAGAAGAAGCTTAGGGAGAGAGATGAGGGCAGCGGCCTCCATCGTTGACCGATTGGACACGAAGAAGGTAACGGAGTATAGCGAGGCGACAACAAGGAAGGAGGGGCTGGGAGCGACCAGACTTTGGCTGGTCTCGATCGCGAAGAAGAGAGGAAGAGGATGGGCCAGTCAATTTGACCATTGACCGACCGGATGAGGTGGTTGGAGAGGCTCGTTGGACTCGAAGTTGCGATGGCTGGAGGAGGAGGAGAGAAATGTGATTCTAGTCGAAACTTCGTTGGAAAGCACGTTGGGATCTTGGGTCCTATTTATAAAGCTCAAATTTGAGCTCTAAATTAAGGAATAAGCTTGATTGAGCCAATGTTTCAAGGGAAAAAGTTCCCCAAATTCCTCGAGCTCGCCTGAGCTCTAGGAATTGATTTGGGGTTCCTGAGGCAATTTAAACGATCAGGCATCTTCTCAAGATCAATCCCTCCAATTTTGGAGGGATTTGGATTTGATTTGAGAGAAATCTCTCTTGAATCTCAGCTGCAAGTGTGTTCACACCTTCAATGGTGGTAGGGACCCATTTGCAATAATGACGACAAAGATAGGGGCCTTTTTGCAATAAACTCAAAACTTAGGGTACAAATGTGAGAAATAGAGTTTTTAGGGGTTAAAATGCAAACTAGGTCAAATGGGCTCTGATTGGGCCCAAATTTGGGTATTAATCTAATTTGGACCCAAGGGATCTAATGGTGAACTTGGATTTGAGTTTTGACCACGTTTGATTAGGTAAATTGCAGAGAAGCTCAAATCAAGACAAATTCCCGTCTGAAACTCTATTCTAGGTCAAAATGGGTGCAAATGGTCAAACCAAAGGTGTCAAACCTCTTAGAATATTTTTATATGAATTTTAGGAGGTTTATATTAATTTATCCTGACCGTAACCTCTTCAATTTAAGTGGGGATGATAATTAGGGTTTTCAGTCTTGTTTTCACCTTCGAAATGCGTAATACCCTGATTCAGTCAATGTGGACCCACTTTTTAGCCTTTTATGCTTAATTGACCTTTAATTAACCCCTATGTGACCTCATGGTTAATCTGAATTTGTGATGATCGGTTAAAACTGCAGAATTAACCCTATTTCCTTGTTTTCTTCTCAAATCAAGATATTACGGAGTTGTGACCCTCAAATGATTAAGTAAGAGCTTTTACCAGTTGAACTTAACTAATTGTGACTAGTTAAGGCTTATGTTGGTGTTACCATCACTTAGGTAGAAGATGTCTGAGTCAAGTAGGTTTGTATTTGGTGGCTCTCACTCCTCTGGTGCTACATATAGACTAGTACTACAGAACCTAGATTTTCATACTATCAAATAAATCAACTAAGAGAGAGGCAAAGAAACTATGCTCTCTTTAGTTTCTTTGTACTCACTCTCTCTCTTTTTCCTTCCCTTTTCTTCTCTTTCTCTTTTCTTTTCTTTTCTTTTTGAGCTCACAATCTCACTAGATTTGTAAATATATTTGGTGGTCTCTCATGGCATTAACACTTTAATTAAGTTCTGATAACCCTATAACCATGTCAGAAATCCTCAGCCAGTATTTAGGTGGTCAGAAATACAGAAAAGTAGGTCAAGCCTATATTTGGTGGATCGTAATGGTAGTAGGTATTATTGCCTCAATGTACTTGACACAAAATAAACATAACTCAACACACTTTTTTTATTTTTTTCTTTTTTTCTCTTTTTTTCTCTTTTTTTCTCTTTTGTTTTCTTGTTTTTTTTTCTTTTTCATATCTACCAACACAGCGCAATACAAATACACATGCAAATTTTTATTCGCGAGGAATTATTGAGGATTGGTGATGTTCAAAAGGATATCGGGTGACTTATTTGGTGGAATTGCCTAGTCTTAGCATCGGGAAAGGAATGGATGGGATAGTGTATTTTCTGACCTTTGACACTAACACCCACCTTCAGCTGAGGATTCTGTAAAGGACAGTCGTAACCATCCATATTAGTCCTATTTTTATTAGAACCCTCTCTCTGCATATTTGCCTTATTTAGTGGCTCTAAAAGATTCACACAAAGACTTTGTAAGAAGGAACCGAGAGCGAAAACTATGCCTAACTCCGAGTATCAGTATCCTATTATCTAGAAACTAAGATTCCTTATACTAGACTTAGAGCACCAATAGACATTCTACTCTCACCTCACAATTGTTAGGTGGATCTAATAGAAGATGGTTTGCCTAACTCCCCAATTATTGTCCAAGGGTTCAGGAAAAGAAGCAATGCTTCTTCTCGACAAACTAAAGATGTCTATTGGTCTTCACAGTGAATCCATTGCAAATTGTACGTGCAAGTGTGACATTATACTAGATTCTAAATTCAGGAATCAACTAAAGAATAAATCCCTAATAAAACCTCTTGATAAAATATGTTTTCTAAGGTGTTGGTAGGAAAATTTTTTAGTTTATGTGTACTACAACCCCCACCCCACCTAAGTTCTTGCATGTTATCATTCATGAATAAAAGGAAAATGAATTAAGATAGGGGGTAAGGATAGAAATCACCTAGAATTGCTCCTGATTCTACATTCAGCATATGCCAACGCAAACATAGGAATCACAGTTTGCATAACAATATGCAAAAATGAAATATGCTATGTATAAAATAGAAAGCAGATGCCATGTATAAATGCTGAGTTTAACGCCTCTAGCTGGGCAAAAAACTCAATCAAATGGATCAGTGATTGTAGAAGAGAGGGCAATCAAAATGATGGTGACTCTGAGTGTTATTTCCAATAGCAAGCTAGAAACACAAATCAACTACCCGTGAATACGAAGCCCATAAGCTTGGAAAAATACAATAACAGGACTTGGAATGGGTTGTAGCCAGGTGCTATAAGAGAAATAAAGATAAATTTGGGTGCCAGGGTGAAAGGTAGAGAGTGGCAACCCTACAGAATGATGTACGAGTAATGTAGATGAGGTGGATACAGGGACAGAGTAGGAAACAAATAATACGGGTCCTAAAAGTGGTGAGAAATAAAAGAAGGGACCCGAGTGGTGTAATCTGAAATAGTATAAAGAACCATTTCATGAGTAGATTTGGGTGTGGGTGGGTGTGTAGTAGAGGTGTCAAATAAGACCCAGTGTTCCATTCCAACAGCTCCCGATTCGCCCAAATCAGTCTCATCCTTGGGTTGATAAAAAATTTCATATGAATTGCCCAAATCCTACACATGGCACGAATCCTTAATTATAATGGACAACAATTCATTATCCCAAAGGTGTGGAAAATCAGAATCTTGAAGCAACAAAGCCTCAAATTCTTTCATTTTCAATTATGTGGTTTCTGTGAAATCCTCGATGTTGGAATCCAAAAGTGAGGATGTGAAAAAAGACGTAATAGATTCATCCGACCCTAAATCCAAAAATGCCTCAAGATTTTTCAAAATTTTCTCACAATCAGAAATGGGGTTTTTATCAGATATTTCCTCAACTTCAATTGGATTCTTTGATAATTCAAAATTAACCCCATGGATGTATGGAATCTCATGTAAATCTATGTCCTCAATGTATTTATCATTTGGGCTTGTCATGGGGCTTTTAGGAAATTCCACTCCAGATCTTTCAGAATCCAAATCATGTGCCTCATCAATTGCCTTTGGCAGATCAATGTTCACCACGATGTCAGAACCATTATAAATCAAATCTAGAGTATCAAAGTCAAGGAGTGGTATAACAAAAATAGGATCAGTAGTAGTCATCTCATCTAGATCTTTGGCTGCCCTAACTTGGACTAAATCAATGAGCATGACAAAAGCTGTCTATAGAGTCGACTCACATAGAAGCTCTATGTTCACACAATGCTCAGATTCATCATCACCTAAGTCCTCGATAAAATCACAATGTGGGTTCTCGTTAACCCTAAAAATATCCAATTTGAGTTTCTCATTTCCCAAGGTGATCTCCATACACCTAGATGCACAGTTAATGTTAGCCTGGGTGGTCGCCAAAAATGGGCAACCAATGATGATAGGTGCATCGTGGAGACTAGGAGGAATGTCCGTATCCAGGATGAAAAAATCCGCTGGGAAGCAAAGCCCATGGATTTTTACAATGACATTCTCCACCACACCTTGGGGCACTTTGATTGATCTGTCAGCCAATTGGATAGTGATTGAAGTGGGTTTAGCTCCCCAAATTGGAAGTTGTCAAATACAGCAGTGGAGGCTAAATTAATGGATGAACCCAAATCAAGCAAGGCCCAATCAAAAGGAGCATCCTATAGCTGACAGGAAATAAGTGGGGCTCCCAGGTCTTTCTTTTTAGTTGGTAGATCAAACAAAATGACTGCACTAGCCTCCTTAGACAATACCACCTTGTTTTTCTTCTTAGACTATCGCTTGGGTGTACAATATTCTTTAAAGAATTTGTCAGCAATAGGAATATGATCAATGGCATTGAGGAGGGGGATTTTATTGTGAACCTCCTTGAAAATCTCCTTTAAATCCTCACTACTTTTGATTCCCTTTATCTTTCCTTTAGTTTCATGAGTTAAGGCTCCAGGGAAGAGTAAAGGGATGCCGGCAATCTCAATGATTGGTTCATTCCCTTTAGATTTCTTCTTCTTAGGTTGTTCCTTGGAAGGGTTGGAATGGGAATAGGAGTTAGCCCGAGAAGAGGGTAGAGAAGTATCATGACCTGCCTACCTAAATGGTGGGTTTTTTGTAGATTTTTTGCTCCTCAGTGTGACAGCATTTGCACCAGCATACTATCCATAAGGTGGAGGAGGGGCAAAAGGGGCAAATTGGGACAGGGTTGGCCATAGAGTAGGATAAGCTGGAGCATAACCAAAAGGTACAGGAGGTTCCTGTAATATAGCATGTGCTTGTCCCTGTGGTGCCTAGAACCTAGGCGGGGCACCCTGGTTCTACACATACCTCGGATTCGGGATAGGTTGGGAGGGTAAGGTTCCCTACACTCTATGTTCCTATAGCATCATGGGCTTTAAATTCTCATGCGTTGATTTCCGCATGGATTCCTATAACTCCTCTCTTAAATCCTCCAAAGGGTTGGATCGCTTTGGAGGATGATTGGTATCATGGTGTAATAGCTGATTAATGGGACGTGACTACTGTTGAGATGGGAATGGCTATTGCCTCGGATCTGCGTTTCGTGCATTCTTATATTGTTTGGTCTGGTAGTGTGGATCTTGATTTGGTCTTTGTGAGTTACCAGACCAGGAAAAGTTTGGATGCTGGGGCCAACCAGGATTATACATCTTTGAGTACGGGTTATTATGCTCGTATCCATGGATAGCATTGACATCTTCGTAGGTCGAAGATGTCTGAGATGTATATTCATCAAGGGAATATGCATTGAAATCATTGTGCGGTACGTAACCTTTATTATATGGTGCCAGATCGAGATTATTCACGGGTTTCTGATATGCAGGATGCCACGAAGATGGAGAAGATAAATCCCGAGCAAATAAATGTACTCGAGCAAGAGGAACTCGGGATGCGAATGGAGTGACAAGTAGCAGAATTGGTAGGAAATATAGGTTGTGCATGGATTAATTCATCAAGCTTCTTTTCCATCAAATCCACCTTACCCAGCTTCTTGATGATAATTTCCATATCAACTCGGGCTAACTCAGCCTGAGCCTCGTGGACATTAACCTGCTGCTGTCTAGGTTGCTGGAATTGGTTCATTGATGCGGCATTCATTGAGTTCTCCGCTAAGGACTCGAACAACTTGAATGTGTTGTTTTCATCCTTTGTAAGGAAATTCCTGCCACTAAATGCATCAGACAGGTACCAATGTGTGTCATATAGACCATGGTAGAGGATTTGAGCTAAGTGCCATCTGGGCACACCATGGTGCGGGAATTTCCTGAGACGATCTTGAAATCTATCCCAGGCATCATGGAACTTCTCCACTGGTCCTTGGGAGGAAGTTGTAAATGCATGCCTCATCATGTTCATCCGATTGATGCGAGAAATATGTGGTTTTATAAATGCAAATTTTTGTTGTTGAGACATGTAAAATCGATCAACTCTTAATTTTATAACCTAGATAAGGTGAATATCTAGGGTCATCCAAGGAGGCTAATTTGTTAATCACATGAAATAATTCTCTCTCTTGCCTCTCAAATCAACACGTATATTTTTTTGATTTTGGTTTTGTTATTTTTTAGGGTTTTCAAAATAATCGGGTATTCGCAAGTGAAGAATACGCTAAAGAGTAAACCTATCACTAAACCTAAGTGACATGAATGAGTCTTCTCTTTTAAGCTCACCCTAGGCAAGTGCACCTTCGGTAATTAGAAGAAGAAGATGTAGTGCACTAATTAACTAATAGCATGAAAAACACATTAACACAAAAATAGAAATTGGAAGCAAAATTGATCTTGTATTGCTAGAATTTGGAATACATGTAGAAGAATGCTTCTTGAAATAACAATAAATTACTAGCTAATACAAAAGATAAAGTACAAGATAAAGAAGGGGAAATCCTCTGGTTGAAGATTTGGTTGGCCCTTGCTCCAAGTGCAGTTGCCCTACACTTGAAAAGGGTTCTCCTTTTCTTCTTGAAGTAGTCCTCCTCCAAGCAGTCCTTCAAGGTGGGAGTCAACCACCTTGCTCCTCCTCTTTCCTGGACATCCCCTGTAGGTGTGAAGACCTCCTCCTTTGGTGTGGCTAAGGGAGAAGAAGGAAAGAAAGAAGGCATCAAGGGGGCGGGTGTGTGCCCCCTTTATCTTCTTCTCCTCTTCTTCTTCCTTGGCATGAAGATGTAGTGGCTATGGTGGAACCTAACTAATGGAAGAGATGGGAATTATGTGGTGGTAGGGTTGGGTATTTATAGGATGGGAAGGGGGGTGGTTATGGTATTTTTTGGAGGGAATGAAGGGGTGCTTGGATATTTTTGGAGGGAAAAATGGGAGGGAAATGAAGAGGTGCCTTGGTTTTTCCATCAAAAATACCTTCTAGAAGGTGTTTATTTTGGAGGGAAGAAATGAAGGGTGGAGATGGGTTGAAGGGGTAGGTGTAGGGTTGGATTTCAAGGGTTTTGGAGGGGAAAAGTTGGTGCCATTTCTAGGTGATTTTGGAGGAAATTTGGTAGTGTCTTTTGGTGTTAGAGAGGGGTGAAGGAATGTGTATGGTTGGCACCAAGATTGAGGTGAAGTGGTGGTAGCTTAGGTGGAGTTAGGTAAGGTTAGTTGGTGGAGCTAGTTAGGTGGGTTCCAGGGTTAGGTTTTGGTGGCTAAGGAATTGACTAGCTAAGCTAAGCTAGCTTAGCTTGCTTAGCTAGTAGGGAGTAGGGTAGAGAGGTAGAGGGAGCTAGGGTTTTAAAGGTGAGGAGCTAGATGGAACTGCCTTAAGCTACATTGGAGCCAGTGGTTGCTGAAGAAAACCATAAGAAGCTACCTTAACTGGCTTAGCTTACTAGTTCTTTGCTAGTTGCTAAGTAATGGGAACACCATCATAGGCCCTAACTGGCCACTTTTAATCAGCACTGAAAGATAAATGCTCCTACAAAACCATCTGAGGGTTACAACTACACATTATTCTATTTTGAGAAGAGAACAAGAAAGTAGGGTTAATTCTGTAATTTTAACAACATATCATCAACACAGAATAACACTGAAGTTCAATTGAGCAATAAAGACTAATAAGTGGGTTTATACAAATAGAAACAGGATTTCACGCATTTCGAGAACCACATCAGACCTAAAACCCTAATTTCAGATCCATTTGAATTACAGAGGTTTATATCAAGATAAAATTCATTTAAACCACCTAAAATTCTTATAAAAGTATTCTAAGAGGTTTGGTAACCTTGGTTTGACCATCTGAACCCATTTTGACCTCAAATAGAGTCTCAGACAGAATTTTGCCCTAATTTGGGTTTCTATGGAAATTGCCCAGGCAAACTTGGTCAAAACTAAAATATGACTTCACCATCAGATTTCTTGAGTTCAAATTAGGTTTGTACCAAAATTTGGACCAAATCATAGTCTATCTTGACCTAGTTTGCATTTTAGTCCATTTAAACTCTATTTCTCTCAATTAAGCTCCTAACTTTTCAAATCTTTCAATCAGGTCCCTAACTTTGTCATCATTTCTTGCAAAATGGTCCCTACTTCCATTAGTGTGAACGCAGCAGCTCCGTTGAGATTTGAGTAAGGATTTCTCGCTTGATTCTCAATTAATCCTTTCCAAAATTGAAAGGGGGAATCCTTGAGAGATTCTCTACCGATTAGACCGAGTATTGGACCTTGATTTGCCCTAGAATCTTCATGCGAATTCTCACAAAATTAGGGATTTTCATGCCTAAGTTTTCGAGCTCGCAGAGCTTATTTCCAAGCTTGGAAGCCTCCCTAAGGCCTTTAAATAGGCTCCTCTCGCGACTCCGAGCTCCTTAGCGAAGTTTAACGCCGAAAATCCCTCATTTTCTCCTCTGGTCGTCCGCACCTTCGTCTCCAGTGAGCTCCATCCTCTTCATCGAGCCAGCCAACGATCAAATTTTCCAGCCCATTATCTTCCCCTCATCCTCGCGATCGTCACCCACCAAAGCACGACTGCCATCTCCTACTTCCTTGCCGCTGTGTCACCGTCGACCTCATCTTCTCTAGCTCCGGTCTATGACAACCAGAGCCCTCCACCCGCCATATCTCTCTCTGAGTATCTCTATCTCTTCCTCTTCCCTTACTGATCCTCTCCAACCCCTTAGCTCTTATATTCGACCACCAACATGACCCTAATCACATCGTCTCCCTCCGCTCCGGCCAAGCTCTGGTGAGGTCATGCCACTTCCACAGACCACCAAACCCTTCGCGATCACCTCTAGAACCTTCGCCACTTCACTCTCAACAGAACCCCTCAATAAATTGAGGGGCTCGCACTCTCAAACACTCCACCAAGCCCACACACTCACGCACACCCCCCCCCCCCCCCGAGGTCTCCAGACCTCCATACACACCCTCACGCAACGCCACAACCACCATCCCACTTGTCGACATCTAGCAATCCTCCTGAGCTACTCTGATGTGGGCATGAGGCTGTATTCTCTTTCAGGTACCTGCCAGAGCTCCGCTACCACCCTCGTCTTGTCTGGTCACGTTTATCATCTCTAGCCCCTAACTTATCCAACTGTAGGTTGCAATCGACGCAACCCAGCTCCAGGTTCCTTCCCAAGTCCTTAATCGAAGATTTCAGCCACTCCTTCACCTTCAATTGGAGGCTTCATCTCCTCAGCTGCTGCATGAAGAGAGTGTGGTGGGATAGTCCCACATCGTGAAGGAACAGAGATCTGAAGGGGTATAAACGCAAAAAGTCACTTGGCCTGTGTGCCTTTGAACATTGGGGTCAGGTCCCTATCATACTCCCCCGCACATGCTGCACCTCACGCTCTCCTCCACGCCTTGCCCATGCTTACACTACGTGGGTCTAGGTGGTGGATCCGGTTACCAGCTACCTGGGTTTAATCCGATTCTAAGCTTGGGAAGGTGGAAAGAGAATCTGAAAGAGAGAGGGGTGGGTTTTTTTGCCTCGAGATTTGAGCCTTCCCCTCTCTTTATACTTAGAAAGATTTGTGAGGCCCTTGAACCTCGATTGGTGTTGTTGCTATGTTCTTGAGGCCCTTGAAAGAGAAGAGCCTTGTGCTAGAGAGGCCCTTGAGCCCCTTCTGTTAAAGCGTCTGAAGCCTTTGGTCGACGTTTGAGGCACTCTACTAGTTACTATTGAGATATTTAAAGTGCCTGATATTGATTGTGGTTTACTATTGAGATATTTAAGTGGTTGTGAGCTTAAACTTAAAGGGTTAATTTGGTGATTCAAATCATCATTTTAACCCAATTTTTTTGCACTATTCTTCTGGTTTTATTGAAATATCATTTTGAGTATTATTGATTTCAATTGCATATATTTTGTGATTGGTGAATTTAAATTGCATACTTACTCCCTGAGAACGATCACGGACTTTACTTTCTAAATCTGAGTTTATAAATTTAAATGATTTGAGCAATTTTGTCCTATACTACGATGCATTCCTTAAACAACGACTTCACCCAAACATTTTGACACCATTGCTGGGGAGCAACACACAGTTTGATTTCACTAATTACAGTTTTTGATCCAATTCTAACTTATTCTATCCGATTTGTTGTGGTTGTGCAAGGTACACTTGAGAAGATCAGCTGCACGACAGCCACTCCATGGGTAGGTAATCTCATTTCTTTCTTCTTAAGCCCCTATTTCTGGAAAGAATTAAAAAGAAAAATCAATTAGGATCAACTCTCATTTTTTATTAGACTTAATCACTTGAGTTGCCTGATTTGATTTATTTTAGACATCCCCATCCAGATTTCTACACCTATTAGGAACTTAAGGTGCCTAGGGCTATTCACCTTCTTGATTGAAGCCTAGGTGCCACATTTGGAAAAAAATTGGACCTGGGAAAAGAGCCAAATTAAGGTTTCTACTTTAGGGCTTGAGGAAAATGCACTTGCCTAAATTAAAAGAAAATTGATTTCCTGTATTGTGTGTCGCCCAAGCCTTGATTGAATTGACGTAATCAAGAATACCCTAAAAGAAGGCTCTAACATTCACTTGAATCTATAAAATTTAGGACTTAATAACCTCCTTGCAAACAACTCAAGGTGATTTTGGGTTTATTACCCAACTCATCCTACACTTTAGGGCGGGTTAGATGAAATTGACCCATCAGGTGAGTTAACCAACCTTCAAATTAGGTCACAAATCACAATCAATTCTAAAGTTCAAGTGAAATTCAAAGCACCATAATTCAGGATTAAAATTGGTAGACTTAAGGGATCAAGTTGTTCATTCCGGTCTACTTAGATTCTTAGTGACAAGGAAGGTCGGGTGGGGGAAACCTTGTACCCTGTGGGGATGCTCTACCGTGTAGAAGTCTTTGCAGGGCTCTCCCTTCCTGGCTGCCCAAGTATTTCTCGGGTAAGTGATTTTCTAATCAAGAGGAATCATCCGCCTTAAACCTCCTTAGTCATCCAGAGATTTTTTGGGTGCCTCGATTAGGTCCATTACATATTCTATTCCTCATCTGGCTCACTAGTGCATGTTCAAGAGGAGGTCCTTAAGACCACCCCTGAGACCTCCATTAGCAGTTCACTCCCGTCGAGGCTAAGCCTCGAATCACTTGTTTGTGCTACCTTCCAATCATATTGATATCTCTTCCAACTCTTCTGCTTTTGAGCCCAGATCTCCTTCAGCTATATCCATGGAAAATCAAGAAGAAGAACCCAATCTCCAGAATCAGCTACAATGCCTCAATGATCTATTTCAGGCATTTATGAACCCACCGCAGTGCCCTATGATGCGAGATCATTACAATCCCGCTACGGTAGCAATCGAACGTAGAGTACAGATTCCAGCTGGAGGACCTGATATTGAACTCAAGCCCAATATGCTTCATGCTATCCCCAAATTCTATGGGCTTAACTCCGAAGATCCTTTCCAACATATCCAACAGTTGAAACATCTGGCCCAAACCTTCGAGCCACCTATTAAAAATTATGATATCTTGCTCATGAAGATGTTCTCCTTCTCCCTCATGGATAAGGCTACCCACTGGTATCAAACTCTAACCCGTCCGATCAACATTTGTGCTGAACTCCAATCTGAATTCCTAAAGAAATTTTTCCCTATTGGTCAGACAAATGCTTTGAGGCACCAGATCACGCACTTAATGCAAAACCCGGGAGAACCACTTCATAAGGCATGGGATTGCTTTCTAGATCTCATGAGGAAATGCCCCCATCATGGAGTTCCTAAATGGGAATAGGTTCAATCTTTTTACCAAGGACTCCGTGAGGATATTAGACTCTTAGTCAATGCAACCTGTGGTCGCAACATCATGGGTCAGCATGAAGATACCATTTGGGAGATTCTCGAGAATATGTGTGAGAACTCCATAAACAATGAATCCATGGGTATGTTCAACCAGATGACTACCCGTGCATTGACAAACACACAGGGGGCACACGAGACTTAAGGCCTATTCGCATCCGTCGATCTGGAATTGATGGTCAGTCGCCTGGACAAGGTCGCTATTATCGAGAAGGTGGACAAATTGACTCGACATCTACAGAGAGCCACCTCAACATAGCAGAGCACGTATGCACAACCACCCTCCAGCAGGGAGGCTGTGCATAACATTTATCACCACTCTCACCAGGGGTTGGACTCATATCCACCCTCGTTTAATCTTGGTTTCGATGGAAACTCTGGAACTACCTGCTCTAGTTAAGGGAACTCCGAACTCTCATATTCTGACTTCTCTGAAGTTCCTCATACCTACAAGGATCTCCACTCCATCCAGAATGATCCATTCTAAAACACCTATAACCCTGGATGGCATAATCATCCCAACTTTGCATGGTTAGGGAATAATCAAAATCCAAGATCTCAATTCCAATCCCGATCACATGCTCCATGCCCATACCAGCCTGCTCAGCCTAGGCTCAATCCAAATTATCAATCCAAGCCATCAAGAGAAGATCAAATGACTATGATTCTACAAACCCTGGCTGACATTAAAAAGACCAATGCAGCTATGCAGAAACAGCACAAAGACGAGATCACAAAGGTTCAAAATCAGCTCGCACAAATGGCGAATTCTCGCCAGCCTAGTGCACTTCCGTCTCTGCCTCTACTAAATCCTAATAACGTGCCAAACCAGAGGTGCATTATGAACCCGAATCAGGGCTAAGCTCACTATGTTTATCAGGCCCCTTTAGCTCCATCAGTCGACGGGATAGAGGCTTCAACATTATACTCAGGATATCAGCAGCAACCACCACTTCTGCCAACTCCGAACCAAAACCTAGGGGGACTAAATTCTGTTACCACCCATAATGGCAAGTCAACTCAAGATCCACCTTATCCGAACTACTCTCCACCTAATAGTTCAGAACCTAACCATAGGTTGGTTATCCAAGACACCCCTATCCCAGATCCAGAACCTGAACCAATCCTAGAGGAACCTACAGAGGTCCCATTTCCTGAGGCCTTAACCAAAGGAAAGAGGAAACCCAAACCCATGGCACTTGAGGAAGATCTAGTCAAGCTCTTTGAGCAAGTCCAAATAAACATCCCCTTAACGGATGCAATCCACCAAGTACTGGCATACGTGAGATTTCTGAAGGATTTATGTACACCTAAGTGTGCTGCAAAGCAAAGACGAGAGTCCAATCGTATTGTCTGAGCAAGTCAGCTCAATCATCTTGAGCAAACTCCCACAAAAAATGAAAGATCCTGGCACCCCTTTGATCTCCTATAAAATTGGTGATTTAGAATTTGATCGAGCATTGTTGGATTTAGGAGCCTCCATAAATTTGATACCTACATCCCTACTAAACCATTTCGAGGAAACTAAGCTCAAACTGACTAAGGTGACTTTGTAGTTAGCGAATCGATCAATCGAATGACCTAGAGGAATTCTTGAGGATGTTCTTATACAGATCCATGATTTCTATTTTCCGATGGTCTTCATTGTGTTAGACATGGAGACTCTTGAAAATCTGAGGAACACACTTATCATTTTAGGGGGACCATTCCTAGCCACAGCTAAGGAAAATATCAATTGCGAAGAGGGCCAGATTGAGTTGAAATTTAGGAACCAGACACTAAAGATTGATATCTTCAAGGCCCTAAAAGGAATAAACTATGGGGTAATCGAGGAAGTATGTGACATTAGTTCTATGGTTGAGGACCTACTTGCAAATGAAGACTCGATTATCTCTGATCCTCAATCCCAAGAAAATTCTAACCCACTGATAGAGGAGCCTAGAGCTGATCCATATTCACCCTTAGCTCCCATGTTATCTTCTGAGGCCTATCCTAAACCCCCACCTGCTGCTGATAACCCGGCTATGGAGTTGAAACCCCCCCAAATCATCTAAAATATGTATTTTTGGGTTCCAATCAAACATTTCCTGTGATCATCAATTCCCAACTCACATCTGATCAGGAAACAAAGCTAATTTCTGTTCTCTAGCAGCATTGGAGAGCCATCGGATGGACTCTCGATGATCTGACTGGTATCAGTCCCTCCTATTGCACACAACGTAACTACACTGAAGAGAGCTCACGACCATCCCGAGAGATGTAGAGAAGATTCAATATGAATCTGCAAGAGGTCATGAAGAAAGAGATCATCAAGTGGTTAGATGCTGGTATTATCTACCTGATCTCTGATAGCCATTGGGTGAGCCCAATCCAGGTTGTGCCTAAGAAGGTAGGGCTCACCATTATCATGACTGAATCTAGAGAGACCATCCTGACCTGCATTGCGAATTTGTGGAGAGTCTGCATAGACTATCGGAAATTGAATGCCTCCACGGAGAAAGATGATTTCCCGCTTCCGTTCATTGACCAGTGGAAAATTGATTTTATGTTTCTTGAATGGTTACTCCGAATGTAATCAAGTGACAATTCATCCAGAGGATTAGGAAAAGACCACCTTTACTTTCCCCTATGGTACGTACGTGTTCCGTAGGATGCCAGTTGGACTATGCAATGCACCTGCCACCTTTTAGCAGTGCATGCTAGCCATATTCTTAGATATGTAGGTAATTACCTTGACGTCTTCATGGAAGACTACTCGGTATTTGGTGAATCTTTTGATGAATGCCTCCTGCATTTGGTCCAGATCCTTAAAAGATGCATTGAAGTGAACCTGGTTCTCTCCTAGGAAAAAAGCCACTTCATGGTTCCTGAGGGCATCATTCTTGGACACCTTGTCTTTGAAAGAGGTATCCAGGTTGACCAGGCTAAAGTGAAATTAATTTCGAAGCTACCTGTGCCTAACTCGATCGAAGACATCAGATCATTCCTGGGGCATGTTGGATTTTATCATTGATTCATACCTAATTTCTCTAAGATTACACGCCCCTTAACTAATCTCCTCTTGAAGGACACACCTTTTGAGATGTTAAGTGAGTGCATTCACACATTTGAGATCCTATGTGACTGAGTCACCCAAGTGCCAATCCTACAATCTCCTGGCTGGTCACAACCCTTTGAGATCATGTGCGATGCATCTAACTATGCAGTAGGAGCGGTGCTAGGTCAAAAAATCAATGGGAAACCAATGATCATATATTACACAAGCAAGACATTGGACAAGGCTCAATGTAATTACACTATTATAAAGAAAGAACTGCTGGATGTAGTATTTGGCCTGGAGAAATTCACGTCATACCCCCTGGGTTCCCATGTCATCATATACTCGAATCACATTACAGTGGGGCACTTACTCACGAAGGATGCGAAGCCAAGATTAATCCGCTGGATCTTACTATTGCAAGAATTCGATCTGGAAATTCGTGACAAGGTAGGAAAGAAGAACGTGGTAGCTGACCATTTGTCTCGCCTTCCTTCTTCGGTCATTGACCCGTCCGAACCTATTACTGTGCACTTTCCGGATGAGCATCTCTTGGCCATTAATGGACTTCCTTGGTTTGCCGACATCGTGAATTACTTGGTTATAGGGAAAGTCCTACCAAATTGGGCGGCCTCCAAGCAGGACAAGCTGATTTCAGATGCCAAGTATTATATCTGAAAAGATTCGTATCTTTTCCATATCGGTAATGACCAAGTGATGTGGAGATGCATTCCCGACGACGAGGTCAACGACGTAATCTCATTCTATCATGACCAGGCCTGTGGTGGCCATTACTCTGAGCGTAAAACCGCAGCCAAGATCCTCCAGTGTGGGTTCTTTTGTCCCACAATGTTCAAAGACACACAATTCTATTATAGGGCATGTACCCATTGTCAAACCCTAGGCAACATGGGCCCGCGAGATTTGATGCCCTTGAATCCGATCATCGTATGCGAAATCTTTGACATCTAGGGAATTGATTTCATGGGACCCTTTCCAGGATCTAATGGCTTCAAGTACATCTTACTCTCTATTGATTACGTGGCTAAATGGATCAAAGCCATCCCTACCAGAACAAGTGACCATAAAGTTGTTCTTCAGTTCATTCAAGAGAACATCTTTTCCAGATTTGGGGTTCCAAAAGCCATCATCAGCGATGGCAGGTCTCATTCCACCAATGTGCACTTCCAGCTCCTGATGAAAAATCACGGGGTATCGCATCATATCTCAACTCCTTATCACCCCCAGACTAATGGATTGGCTGAACTATCAAATTGGAAGATCAAGAAGATCCTTTAGGTCACTATTCGGCCTAACAGGAAGGATTGGTCTATCCGCCTTTCAGAAGCCTTGTGGGCATATAGGATCTCCCATAAGACCCAGTTAGGAATGTCTCCCTTCAGACTCATGTACAGGAAGGCATGTCACCACCCCGTAGAAATAGAGCATAAATTCTACTGGGTAGTGCAGAAGTGAAATCTAGATCTTTTGAAGGATGGAATCCACCACCAGTTGCAATTGAGTGAGATCGAGGAACTATGCAATGATGCGTATGAGAACTTGCGAATCTATAAAGAGCAAGTGAAAACCTTCCATGATAGGCACATTTCATGAAAATCCTTCGATCGTAGTCAAAAAGTATTACTCTTCAATGTCAAACTCAATCACTTCCCAGGAAAACTCAGATCAAAATGGATTGGACCATTCCTCGTAAGACGAGTATTTGGAAATGGAGCAGTCGAAATCAATGAACTCAGCCATGAATCAAAACCTTTTGTCATGAATGGTCATAGACTCAAACCGTTCTTCGTACTCACCGACTCGAAATTGGCCACAGTATCTTTTGATCTCCATTCTCCCTGAGCTTCATTGTGCCTAGCTGATGGAGTTAAACCTAGTGCTTAACGGGAGGCAACCCGCCATCTTTGAAAAACCCGAAACCTTCATGACATATCTCTTTGTTGAATTCATATTGCACTTTAGGATTCATCCATTAGAACAATCGACTCCACCTTTGATACTCGTATCGAAGCTAGAAATCATCCGCAACGGTCATTCCAACCTGTTCAACACCCACCTATTCTTATGTACTATCTGAATTGAACTCAAACCCACCTAATTTACAATGAGGACATTGCAAATCTTAGGCATGGGGGGTATTAAAGTGCAAAACATTGTGAAAATCAATGCATAAAAGGGTTTCATTCAAAAAAAAAAAGGAAAGGAGAGGTCAATTTGAGCTGAATGAAAAAAGGATAAGAGAGGAGAAGAAAAGAGAAGAAAAGAAGAAGTAAAAAGGAGCAAAATAAAAATAAAAAAAAATGATGAGAGAGTCCCTTGAAATTGAGTATGGAACTTACCTAACTTCTAGGTTGGATCGAATGATGAATTATGACTTGGAAGGCTAAAAATTAGGAGATTAGTGATAAGTACAGACCTTAGGCCTCTTGAACCTATTTTAGGGTTTAAACACTCGTGTATTCATTAATGTCTGGATTAATCCTCAAGAGGTTGAGGAAAGTGTGAGGCTGATGTAGTAGGTCTAAGGCTTAGGGATTATTCGGCCCCGTTGCCTACCCTTTGGTTTGCGGGATTTGGTAACCTAAGCACCCAAAATCACACACTTAGTCTGGTTCAATGCATGATGAGTCCAATTTATTGGACTTCTATTACACCTAAGAACACTTAAGTTGGGAATTGAACTATATTTTGAGCACGCAATATACTGGGATATTAATTAAACTTGAGTTTCAAAATTGTTGTTTTTAACTCAATATATATGCTCCATGGATCATTTATTGATATATTACTTATATATATTTATTTTATGTAATTTGATTTTATCATGAAAATTGAGGTGCTCTGTTGAAACAACCTCCTTAACCTCCTCCCCTTTTCTCTCAACAGCATGATGTTTTTTCTAAAAAGAGTATCTTCACCCAGGCATCATCATCCTCTCGAGGGGGGGAAGAAAAGCCTCTACCATGCACCCAACAAACACTGTGGAAGCTACTTACACCGTAGGCCGACACTCTCCTCGCCTATCCTCCGCTCGCCTTGACGTGGTGGTGCTCAATGACAAAGAGCACCACCACTGCCAGTCGTGCACCCAACTTCCTTTCCTCACCACCTTAGTCCCTATTCATCCCCTCCATGCAACAGAATAACCCAAACACACCATCCTCACCCTCACTCGTTCTCACCGCACACCACCGATCACCACAGCCACCACCATCATCACCCCTACCTACTCCCCTACATCTTCTTCTTCTTCTTGTTCACCACTTGCAACTCACAAAAGGTCCCAAAGCAGTCGATCGTCCTCGTGCACCACCAGCCACTTCTGGCTGCTCCGCTCATTGCCAACACCTCTAAGAGGATTGCCACCCTCGAGCGCACCTCATTAACATTCACGAGGCAGTGGCAGAGGCTTTACCACCGCACGCCACCCACACACCAAAGTACTCAAGGCCACGCTGCCCGGCTACTGCAAACCATCTCAGCCCGCATTGTCATCGCCACAGTGAAGCTCCACCTTCAGTCCACCACCGCCGGTAGCCACACCCCCAGCCATTGCCTCCACGATGCAGTCGGCCACGCCAACACCCCTCCCCTGTTTTTCAATAGTGGATGTGGTATTAGATGCAATGAAATGTTGAGGAGGTGATTGAGGTTGTGGATTTTTATTTATATATATTTAGGTTGCTAAATTTTCTCTCTAGCCCCTCTCGTTCCCTCTATTCTGCAGCAAGCTCTCTCTACCTCTCATGACTAAGATCTTATGAAGCAAGGGAATATTTATTAGGTGAAAAGCACAGGGTGTTTGCCTAAATTTTTGAAGTGGCAATTGCATGCAATATCCTTTAACTCTCTCGTCTTCTATTATTTCATCTAACGAAAAGTATTGATGGGAACAAGAGACATTTAAAGAATAATCTTGCTAACCATTTTCTATGAAATCAAGACTAATGTGGAAACATTTATGAGTTTATTTTCTTTTCGTACCTCCCTGTGGATGCGACATCTTTATTGTTGTTTAATTTGATATCTATTTTAATTTTTGATTGAGAGATTTTCCACCACATAAAATACAATGACAAATAATTTTATTGCTATCATCTCCATAAACAAGCGAAATTCTCTCCATCAAATGGAGTCATTGCCAGGGAGGCAACGAGCCTAATAAACTCACACACTTTTCCTATTCACATTGATTTTTATTATTGCTATATATATTGATCTATTATCTTGATTTCGGTGCGAGGTGTATCACGTGGAACAGGGAGAGCCATACTAGATGCATTTTGGTGGGCCTTGATTCCACCTAGCGAGGAGACAAGTAGCTGGGAGATTGAGAAACCTGGAGTTTCATTGAGGAGGACTTCTCCTATCCTCCTTCCATTTAATTAGGTGTTAGAATAAACTTTAGACTCAAAATTTTTATTCATTGTTTTCTCGCCCTTGTTCATTAGGGTTGGTTTGCAGGGTTTGTTCCCCAATTTTGTTGGATTGATTGGGCCCTTGTTTTGGGGTATTTTTGGGAGCATGTTCCATTTCTTTAGTAACTAGGACTATTATTTTATGTGGTTTGTTAGTTGTCAGTTATTTAGGTTTGTTTGAATTGTGTGATAAAATAAAAAAGAAAAAAAATTCAAACTGCCTACTAGAATCTGCATATCTATAGGGCAACCATCTAGGATTGAATGAGTAACATCTAGTTTATATTTCTGCATTGTAGACATCTTGCATGAAGAAAGCAGAGTAAGGTACGTCTTCTCGTTAGCATCAAATACCTGTCATGCATCTGCATTATACTTAAATTCAAGACCACTAAAGTGTTTGAATCTAATTAATTCAGTGGTCACTTTAAGAAAATTGGGACTGCTAAGAGGTTGGACCGTAAAATCTGTGACTTGAAATTGTGTGCAAAAGGATCTTGTTTGCGAGATTTCAAAATTCAAAACATGTACATGTGTTGCACACCTGATACACTATGCACATCACACATAAGGTCACTAGATAAATTTCTACCTCTCCTCTTTTCACCACAAGGGAAGTTAATCGGAAATCAACAAGCCTATCCACCAAGTTACTTCGGTTCCTCGTGCATGGGCTTGATTCGAGACTTCCATCCCTTGCGAGTAGGTCGTAGGCACCAATGAAAGTCGGCCTAGGAAGTATATTTCTTGCAAAACTTGTTTGGTCACAAACTGAATACTTAATTCTAAGACCTAGAATCTACTAAAAATAGATCCCACTATATTTGTGTTTGTTTTAACAGTGGTAGAACTCTCTAGGAAGTTTCTATTTTTATTCTGATTTCTTCTAAGTCCTAAGGGAGTTAAACCTATTTGGCTTAAAATGAAATGGATTACCCTTACTCCTATCAACTAGATTATCAGAACCCATACTGCCCATCTTTTAATCATGATCCCATGCCTCGAGCATATCATCCTTTGATGGGTACAATGACAATTCATGGGATCAATCCTATTCCTATCCTAGGAGTACTGGCCCGATAATTCCCATTTTTGAGTGGAGCCTAAGAGTGAAATTTTCCAGTTTGCAAACACCCAACCCTCCCACCCTTCATGGTTTTCCTTATCGAGGTTGGACCAATACCCCTTGGCAACCAAAGCCTGAGATTGACTATCCTCGCCAATCTGATAGCAGTAGTCTCTCCTCTTTTATGATAGAAATGCAAAACCAACAAAAAGAAATGGAGTCTATGGGAGAGATGTTGAGGAATAGTCAACAATTGAATAAGGAAATTAGACAGCTTAGCTACTCTCTTACTATTGATTCCGATCTCTACCCGTACAACCATGATCATCAAAATAATTCTGAGGAAACCAACGACAATAGGGACCACGTTTTGAGTAGCTATCACTTAGACTCTCCCCATGAGACATGGCCACTAGAGGAGAATGACCCTAGCGATTATCCACCCGAGCTATATTAGAGCCAAAAAAAAGGGAAGATGGTACCTCTTAAGGACCTTGACCCCGATGACAGTATTTTTCTTACCCCTGATAACCCAAGTCAAGGTCATATTGTTCATGCCACTTTCCCTATTAATCATGTGGTGGAACTCCATTCTACCCTTAGTGAGCCTAATCCTGACCCTCCACTTAAGGAATCAACACCTATCATTCAGCATTCTGAGATTTAAATGTGCCCAATGAAGGTGACCCTAAGGGAATAGAGGATGAATTAGATCAATTTTGGTCTCAGGGATACAAAGACTCTATTTTAGAGGATGATGATAACCCAATAGAGGAACCCGGACTTAGAGTTTGGAGTGAATCTCGAGGGGATTATGTGTTATTTGAAGACTTACCCTCCGAGGATATTAATGATTTGGTGAAATATGGATTCTTTCCTACTTTTGATTTTGAAAAGCATCCTCCGCAAAATCAAGAAGATATAGAGTTGAGATTGAAGGAGGCCAAACACAATAGTGAGAAGCCTAGAAGAGACTCTCGAGGACATTACATATCAGTTGAGGATTTATGCCCCGAGGAGAACAAAGAATTGAGCAATATAGGATTTCTCCATTTGTATAACATTGAGAATGATCATCCTCCTAAAGATATTAAAAATAATGAAGTAGCACAAAAACTCCCTGGAAAGGATGTAATTGACAAAAAAGAACCCGGGGATGGACTTGATGATAATTCTAATATCGCTACTTCCCAGGAAACCCAACTATTGTCAAAGCATGTTGATCATGAGTCTACTAATGAGATATTGAATTCTGTGCATGACTCATCTATTATAGAGAAGCAATTGGAGATTCATCAAACAATGAAGTTATGTAAGGATATGGAAGAAGAATTCTTATTGGGAAAGAAACCTAAAAAAAGTCCTCTTTGGACTTAATAATTACCACCCAATCACTCAACCAAACTGCAGATTCCTTACCTAATCCTTAGCTCAGGTCTCTGCTCACATACATTCTTTCTGGGGAGCATATCAAGCCAGTACATTCTCGGGTAGAATGACAAGTGTAGATTGATGCTTGTACTTTTAGTCTCGCCATTCAAGGGTTTGAAATTATTATGTTTATATCTTTTAAAACCCTTCCTGCTCTGGGGGACCCTTGTTATCGTCCACTTATTCTGTTTCAAGAGGTCCCTTCTTCTGTTACTTTTTTCCCTAGACCTCTACAGGTAGCTTGCGAGATTGTTTGCTATCATGTCTTCTGGTGAGCATTTGAAATCATGTTGCATCATCAGCTCACCAACATCCGTGGCTACCGATTTTGTAAGCCCACACTGTTACGCATATTCTTAGGGCCTAGCTCTTCCTGTCTAGAACCAGACTTACAAGTTCCCTATAAGTCTAGCTGCTGACAAAAAATGCAACGCTGGTTGGGAGGCAACCCAACATCCAGAATAACGCCTTCATCAGGTGATTTCCTTCCTTTCTCCCCCTATTTTAATTTTACAATGAGGGCATTGTAGGATTTAGGCATGGGGGAGTGCATTTTGCATTTTTAGGTAGTATTCATGCATTTAGGTTAGGTGCATTAGCATAAAAAAAAAATCTCTCTTTTCTTGAGCTGAATTGGTTAGCCCTAGCAAAACATCTTTGTCAAGGAGGTGTCATTGAAGATTTTCTTCTTAAATTGTTTCTTAAGTTTAGAGTCTAGTACATTTACTTCACTTGCACATAGACTGGGTAATGGATCTTTGAAGAAAATCAATAAGCATGTTTAGTCTGCTGAACCCTTGGACAGTTAATAGGGAGTTAGGCATACTATCTTCTATTAGATCCACCTCATATTTGTAAGAAGAAAGTAGAGAGACTATTGGTGTGCTAAGTCTAGTGTAAGGACTCTTAAGTTCTAAATAATAAGATGATACCTCAAAGTTAGGCATAGTTTTCACTCTCTATTCCTGTGTGCGTACATTATGTGAATTCCAAAGAATCACCAAATAAAGCAGATACACAGAGATTGAGTCCTAATAAAACTATGACTATGGTGGATGGTTACACCCGTCCTTCATAGAGTCCTTGGCTGAAGGAGGGTAGTAATGTCAAAGGTCAAAAATACGCTTGTCCTATCCATTCCTTCACAGTGACAAGAGTAAGCACTTCCACCAAATAAGCCACACAATATCCTCTCAACCATCATCATCCCAATAATGTCTCATGAATAAAGGTTACATCTTTTTGTGTCTATAGTTAAAAAAAGAAAGAGAAGAAAAAAAAAGAAGGAAAAAGGAAAAGGAAAAGAAAAAATATATATATCTCTTTAAAAAAAAGAGAGAAGAAAGAAAGAAAGAAGAGTTCAAGTTTATAGCTTTATTTTCGTGTCATTTTGCATCATATATCGATGTCTTTGAGGCAGCAAAAACACTCATTGCGATCCACCAAATATGATCCATGCCTACTTTCCAGTATTTCTGATCGCCCAAATACTGGCTGAGGACTTCTAACTTAGTTGTAGGGTTATTAGGACTTTAACTGAAGTGTGAATGTCATGGGAGGCCACCAAACATTGAGTACATCTGCAAAATCTCGTGAGATATGTGATCTCAGAAAAGAGAGAAGAAAACAAAAAGAGAGAGTAAGTGAGTGCAAAGGAACACAAAGAGAGCACAGTTTTTAACCTCTTTCTAGGGTGACTTGTTTGATAGTCTAGAGATTGAGTATGTAGTACTAGACTACATGTAGCATCAAATGAGTGCGAGCCACCAAATATAAATCCATTCAACTCAGTATCTCCTACCTAAGCCAAAAAGTCAGGGTCAAATTATAGATCATTTTCAACTTTATCCCCGAAGGAAGAAGTTGCCTATCCTAAGAGAAGTTTTACCAAGGGCTAAGTACGAATTTTAAATGCAGGTTGGTTTTTCACTTGATCCATTTCCTAGGCTGCTATTACTTCATTTTTACAGTTGTCTGGATTTCTAAATTTTTGGAATAAAGAAAGAAAAAATCTTGTCACTCCCATGATAACATCATTCACCTTGCATTCAGTTTTCAATTTTTCTAGGGACTAGCAAAACTTAGGTGTGGGGGTATTTGATGAGTCCAATTTATTGGACTTCTATTACGCCTAAGAACACTTAAGCTGGGAATTGAACTATATTTTGAGCACGCATTATACTGGGATATTAATTAAACTTGAGTTTCGACATTGTTGTTTTTAACTCGATATATATTCTCCATGGATCATTTATTAATATATTACTTATATATTTATTTTATGTAATTTGATTTTATCATGAAAATTGAGGTTCTCGGTTGAAACAACCTCCTTAACCTCCTCCCCTTTTCTCTCAATAGCATGATGTTTTTTTCTAGAAAGAGTGTCTTCTCCCAGGCATCATCATCCTCTCGAGGGGGGAAGCAAAACCTCTACTACGCACCCAACGAGCATTGTGGAAGCTGCTTACACCGTGGGCCAACACTCTCCTCGCCTATCCTCCACTCACCTTGACGCGATGGTGCTCAGTGACAGAGAGCACCACCACCGCCAATCGTGCACTCAACTTCCTCTTCCTCACCACCTTACTCCCTGTTCATCCCCTCCAGGTAGCAAAATAACCCAAACACACCATCCTCGCCCTCACCCGTTCTCACCACACACCACCGTTCACCACAGTCACCACCATCATCACCCCTGCCTACTCCCCTACTTCTTCTTCTTCTTCTTGTTCACCACTTGCAACTCACAAAAGGACCCAAAGCCGCCAATCGTCCCCGCGCACCACTATCCACTTCCAGCTGCTCCGCTTACCGCCAACACCTCCAAGAGGACCGCCACCCTCGAGCGCACCTCATCGACATTCATGAGGCAGTGGCAGAGGCTTTATCGCTGCACGCCACCCACACACTAGTAGACTCAAGGCCACGCTACCCAGCTGCCGCAGACCATCTCAGCCTGCATCTCCATCGCCACAACAAAGCTCCATCTTCAGTCCACCACCGCTGGTAGCCACACCCCCAGCCATTGCCTCCACGACGCAGCCAGCCACGCCAACGCCCCTTCCCTATTTTTCAACAGTGGATGTAGTATTAGATGCAATGAAATGTTGAGGAGGTGATTGAGATTGTGGATTTTTATTTATATATATTTATGTTGTTGAATTTGCCTCTCTAGCCCCTCTCATTCCCTCTATTCTGCGGCAAGCTCTCTCTACCTCTCATGACTAAGATGCTTATGAAGCAAAGGAATATTTATTAGGTGAAAAGCATAGGGTGTTTACCCAAATTTTTGAAGTGGTAATTGCATGCAATATCCTTTAACTCTCTCGTCCTCTACTATTTCATCTAACAAAAAGTATTGATGAGAACAAGAGACATTTAAAGAATAATCTTACTAAGCATTTTCTATGAAATCAAGACTAATGTGGAAACATTTGTGAGTTTATTTGGTTCGTACCTCCCTGTGGATGCGACATCTTTATTGTGGTTTAATTTGATATCTATTTTAATTATTGATTGAGAGATTTTCCAACATATAAAATACAAAGACGAATAATTTTATTGCTATCATCTCCATAAATAAGTGAAATTCTCTCCATCAATGCACTTAATAAAGAAAATCATGCCAAAAGTGTTTTTTTATGAAAAATCATCTCAAAGATCTAGCTTAGGAGCAGCTCAACAACACAAGTTGATTGGATGAGTTCCTGACGCGAAGAGGTGGGAAATTCCCCTCGAAGATGTGTAATAACATATCATCTCAGTGCTTGTCTCCTAGGATATCTAAATATCCTATCGGGGGCTTGTAAACACCTTATGCTGGTTCACGTGCCATGGGTGAGATTATCCCAAAATGTCGATTGCCAGGGCCTGAATGTAGCTACAGAATGCCATGGGTGACACTATCCCGAAGTGTCGAAAGCCAAGAGTTTTGGGGGTTGCCATGGGTGGTGCTATCTCAAAGCATTGAAAGCCAGGGACCCTTCGAGGATTGATGGTGGGGACAAGGAATCTAATACAGACCATTTTTAGGGCTAATTCAAGGCTGGATTTAAGGAAAAATAAAACGAAAAGAGAGAAAACTCTCTGAATGAAAAATCATTCTATCTCTCTCTTACAAAAATGCACTGGAAAATTGAACTTAGACATGCTACATTCTAAGCACGAGTGCTTTAACTGTTGGAGTCAACGAACCTCTGGGCAATTTTTGCAGGCCTTAAAAACCTTCACAGCAAACTTAGGCTGAAGCTGGTCAGATTTGGATCATGGCTGGTACTTGAGTACCTCTAGGCCTATTGTTGGTATTTTGATCTGATTTCTAGAGATGCAGCTTAGTAAGGTATCCTAAGGGTTACATCCAACCTAAAGACCTGGTTTGATCCACAGGATTTTTGCTAAGGGACTAGCAAAAGCTAGGCATAGGGTATGATGGGAACACCATCATAGGCCCTAACTGGCCACTTTTAGTTAGCACTAAAAGATAAATACTCCTACATAACCATCTGAGGGTTACAACTCCACATTATTCTATTTTGAGAAGAAAATAGGAAAGTAGGGTTAATTCTGTAATTTTAATATCATATCATGAACACAGAATAACCATGGGATTTGTCAGGGGTTAACTGAAGGCCAATTGAGCATTAAATACTAATAAGTGGGTCTATACAGACAGAAACAGGGTTTCACGCGTTTCGAGAACCACATCAGACCTAAAACCCTAATTTCAGATCTGCTTGAATTAAAGAGGTTTTGGTCAGAATAAAATTCATCTAAACCTTCTAAAATTCATATAAAAATATTCTGAGAGGTTTGGTAACCTTAGTTTGGCCATCTTAACCCATTTTGACCTCAAATAGAGTCTCAAACGGAATTCTTCCCTAATTTGAGTTTCTGTGCAAATTACCTAGCTAAACTTGGTCAAAACTAAAATCCTACTTGACCATCAAATTCCTTGGGTCTAAATTAGGTTTGTACCAAAATTTAGGCCCAATTAGAGTCCATCTTGACCTAGTTTGCATTTTAGTCCATTTAAACTCTATTTCTCTCAATTAAGCCCCTAACTTTTCAAATCTTTGCAATCAGGTACCTAACTTTGTCATCATTTCTTGAAAAATGGTCCCTGTTGCCATTAGTGTGAACATAGCAGCTCCGTTGAGATTTAAGTGAGGATTTCTCGCTCGATTCTCAATCAATCCTTTCCAAAATTGAAAGGGAGAATCCTTGAGAGATTCTCTACCAATTGGACCAGGTATTGGACCTTGATTTGCCCTAGAATCTTCATCTGAATGCTCGCAAAATTAGGGATTTTTCATCCCTATGTTTTCAAGCTCGTGGAGCTTTTTTCCAAGCTTGGAAGCCTCCCTAAGGCCTTTAAATAGGCTCCTCTCATGACACCGAGCTCCTTAGCAAAGTTTAACGCCGAAAATCCCTCCTCCTATCATCTGCACCTTCCTCTCCGGTGAGCTCCTCCATCCTCTTCATCAAGCCATCCAACGGTCAAATTGGCCAGCCCATTATCTTCCCGTCATCCTCGCAATTGTCGCCCACCAAAGCACGACCGCCATCTCCTTCTGCTTCCTTGCCACCATGTCACCGTCGACCTCATCTTCTCCGGCTCTGGTCTATCACAACCAGAGCCCTCCACCTGCCATATCTCTTTTTGAGTCCCTCTATCTCTTCCTCTTCCCTTACTGATCCTCTCCAACCCCTTAGCTCTTAGATTTGACCACCAACATGACCCCAATCCCATTGTCTCCCTCCGTCTGGACAAACTTCGGCGAGGTCATACCACCTCGACAGGTCACCAAACCCTTCGCGATCACCTCCAGAACCTTCACCACTTCACGCTTGACATAACCCCTCAAGAAATTGAGGGGTTCACACTCTCAAACACTCCACCGAACACACGCACTCACGCACACCCCCGCGAGGTTGCCAGACCTCCACACATACCCTCATGCAACACCACAACCACCATCACACTCATCGACGTCCGACGATCCTCCTAGGATGCTCTGACGTGGCTAGAGGCCATATTCTCTATTTCAGTTACCTACCAGAGCTCCGCCACCACCCTCATCTTCTCTAGTCATGTTCATCATCTCTAGCCCCCAACTCATCCAATTGTAGGTTGCAATCGATGTAGCCCAGCTCCAGGTCCTAAATCGAAGATTTCAGTCACTCCTTCAGCTTCAATTGGAGGCGTCATCTCCTCAGCTGTTGTGAGAAGAGAGCGTGGTGGGATAGTCCCACATAGTGAAGGAACGGAGACTTGAAGGCATATAAAGGCAAAAAGTCACTTGGACTATTTTCCTTCGAACACTGGGGTCAGGTCCCTACCATACGCCCCCACACACATTGCGCCTTACGCACTCGTCCACACCCTCGTCCGTGCCCACGCCACGTAGGTCTGGGTGGTGGATCCAGTTACCCACTACCCAGATTTGATCCAATTCTGAGCTTGGGAAGGTGGAAAGAGAATCTGAAAGAGAGGGGGTGGGTTTTACTGCCTCGAGATTTGAGCCTTCCCTTCCCTCTATACTTAGTGAGATTTATGTGGCCTTTGAGCCTCGGTTGCTGCTGTGCTGTGTTCTTGAGGATCTTAAAGGAGAAGAGCCTTGCGCTAAAGAGGCCCTTATTTTACTACCTCGAGATTTGAGCCTTCCCCTCCCTCTATACTTAGTGAGATTTATGTGGCCCTTGAGCCTCGGTTGCTGCTGTGCTGTGTTCTTGAGGCTCTTGAAGGAGAAGGGCCTTGTGCTAAAGAGGCCCTTGAGCCTCTTCTGTTAAGATGTCTGAAGCCTTTGGTCGATGTCTGAGGCACTTTGCTGGTTACCATTGAGATATCTAAAGTGCTTGATATTGATTGTGGTTTACTGTTGAGATATTTAAGTGGTTGTGAGCTTAAACTTAAAGGGCTAATTTCGTGATTCAAATCACCATTTTAACCCAATCTTTTTGCACTATTCTTCTGGTTTTATTGAAATATCATTTTGAGTATTATTAATTTCAATTACATATATTTTGTGATTGGTGAATTTAAATTGCATACTTGTTCCCTGTGAACAATCTTGGTCTCTACTTTCTGAATCTGAGTTAATAAATTTAAATGATTTGAGTGATTTTGTCCTATACTACGACGCATTCCTTAAATAACGATGATTTTGCCTAAACTCTAAGCCAAGCTAAGATGAGCTGGCTTTTGCTTATATGAGCTGAGGTGAGCTGGGTCTGGTCTTCCTGGAGATTACCTAGCTAGTTGGAGTAGCTAGCTTAGGTTAAGTAGCTCAGCTCAACTTAGTTGAGCTGAGTTGAGTCTCCGAGAGCTGGACTTGAGCTGGCCTGAGCTGGTTGAGGTTATCTTCAGCTGACTAGGTCTAGCTAGTTGATGGCAGTAGCTAGTCCTAGTCAGGTTGAGCTTTCAATCAACTATTCTGAGTTGGAAGAGCTAGAATGGAGCTAGGATCAACTGTCTTGATCTAGTTTGAGCTGCCATCCAGCTAAGGTAAGCTGAATGGAGCTAAGGTGAACTAGCTTGAGCTACCATTCAGCTAAGATGAGCTGCATGGAGCTAGGGATGAGTTGATCCAACTAGAATGAGCTGGGATCCAGCTGGGATGAGCTAGATCTAACTAGGATCCAGCTGATAGGAATTTCTTCTTCATCTTTTGCCTTCCTGAGTGCCAAGGTATGCGAGATCTGACCTTCTTCCTATCCTTGACACTCAGATAAACATATTAAAAATACAATAAAATGCAATGCATGCCTATCCTAAGTAAATGCCTAAATGCAGCCCGAAAGCCCGTTTGCGGAGTTAAAACCCTAAGAGCTAGATCTATTTTAAGGCATAAGAATGAAGATAAACTAGCATTTATCATCAACCAATTGGGAAGAAATTTTGGAGGAATTCATGACATAATTCCACCTAGGTTCCAATTGGCCTCCCAATGGTCTTGAACCAATAAGAAGCTTTATACTTAAGAGAGAATGGAAAAAGCTTCATGAGAACATTCCCTAATTCAATGTTTCTGGGTCGAACTAATTCCACAATTGGACTCAAATCCTCAATGTGCTGGAAGGGATCCTTATTTGAGTTTCCATGAAAATAAGTCTGAATCAGACCTATTATATTCGACTTCAGCTCGAATGCGTCTTCGCCTGCGAGAATCTGGACTTGGGTGCCAAAATCATAACTACCGGATCATAGAAGTCTTACAGTTGTTCTCCATGTGGTGTATGCTACATTCTATCCAGCATGGTGAGAATCCTATCAATGTTTTGCTAATATCTCTGTTTCGATTCCATGACCTTGGCTTCCAAATGAGCCATCAGGTCTAGATTTTCAGGGCCCTGACCAAGTCTAGGACCAAGATTAGCCATCTCAGCTAATCGAGAGGAAGAATCGGGAAATGCGAAAAGTTGCCTTCGTCGCCTTGGGTTTGGTTCCCAAGGCCCAACTAATTTAGGTCTTAAAGACCTTTCTTGCATACACCAATGACAAGGGTTGATGTAGCCAAGCCAAACAAGGTTAAGGCCTTGTTAATCAAATTGTTCCTTTAAAAATTAGATGACTAGATGTTTTGTTAAGGTTTAAATTCTTAAAGAAAATTCATCAAGAGACCAACTGAAAATGTTCTCCGCCTCTTAAGCTAACCCCCAGTCTATTACGAGGGGACTAAGAGGAAGGTTCTTCCTTTGGCTTTCGCCTCCAGGTCCTTAATACCCCATAGCCATGGTCGTTTGACACTACCCCACAGGCTAGACACCAGGTTTGGCGAAAGAGGTTGATACCACCCGGTAGTTAAAAGTTGAATGTAGGTTATTAAGATATTCTTTTCAATTTTTAGCCTTTTCTTCAAATTGGGTGTGTGGTGAGTGGTCCATAAGGTGACTCGACTCACAGACTAGTCACTATACTTGATTGAGTTCAAGCTAATCCAATGTGGTCTCTAAATATAACCCTAAAGGTTAAACCTAGGGTTCATGCAGTTTGACTAAGCAGACCATAATCAAATTCAAAATACTCTCTAAGATATAATTAGAATCCAAATGATATAAAAATTGATAAGAAGATTCATTTTTCAATAGAATTTCCAGAGAATATTTTTCAGAATTTTTACTCTTTCAAATAAATAAATATGAATTTTTAGCTAACATAGAGTCAAATTTGGAATTTTCACCCCGTATTGGTTTTTCTTTTTAAAATAGTATCAAACGTGATCTAAAAATCTGGAAAAAATATGTAAATGAAAGCCAACTTGATTATCTTTCAAACCCCACCGTATTTGGGTTAATCAAATTCATGTGCTGTTCGAAATTGGATTTTGAAAATTAGAAAAATCCAAATTTTAGTCTGTTTGATCCCCATCCACTCCATGAATTTTTTAAAATTCCATAAATTGAATTTTTTTGAGAAAATGGTGGCGTTGGAAAGATAATTTGAAAATCTAACACCTGCTCGAATTTCAAAATTTTTAGATTGCTAGAAATGTGGGACATGATTTTTCAAATCCGTATCAAAACTCTAGCCAAATTTCTAAAAATAGTAATAAGGCTTTTTAAAGTACTTTCAATCCCAACAAAACCTTTTCACCAATTTTTTTTTTTAATTTTGTGATTTTTTTTTCAAAAAAACAAACCCTAACGTAAGTGATGGTGTGAACCTAAATTTCTTCAACTGCACTCGATGTGTGTGCAAAATCCGCATATCGTACCTGCATACCAAAGACAATACAATAAATCAGATATCAAATCAAGAATCGCCTTGCCTCCCTAGTGTTTAGCACGAAATCATCGAATCTAAGAAATGTGTCGTAGTATAGTTGAGAAATCGCAATACACACTTAAATTTGTAACTCGAGAAAGTATAAGGTCGTTCACTAGGAGCAATAATGGCAATTCAATCTCACATATTACAATTTAAAAAATATAAGCAATTAAGATCAGAACAATAATCCAGAATAATATATAAAGCGAATCGAGTATTGTTTAGAGTGGTAGATCGGTATTTAAGAATATCGTGTTGTAATATAGCCGAAAATTCATTCAAAACAAATACAATTTTATTACTTGAATATATTCCGAGGTCGAACACAAGGAGCAAATAGAATTCATGCACTAATCTCAACAATAAATGTTAATTGACACATAATACTACTCAAAATCTAATTAGGAGTGTAAAGCATGAGTATGAAGAGTAAAAATAATTGTAAATAAAAAAATGGAGAGCTTATGAAAAATTGGAGGTCTTATTACAAAATCAAACGTCTTAAAGGTTATGTGCTACAAGGCCTTCCTTTCCTTAGCTTCTTTTCTCTGATTTCTCTTGCGAGTTCTATTCTTCTTTCTCTTCCTTCTTTCCTTAGCTTTCTCTGTCTTCTCCTTCCTTATTTCTCCTCTTAGCTTTCTCTGGTTTCTCCTTCCTTCTGTCTTTAGTCTTCTCTTCTTCAACTTCTTCTTTTGCCTTAAGCCTTTGCAAACCTTCTTCTTTAGCTTCTTCCTTCTTCTCTATTTTCTCCTTCCTTCTTTCTCTGGCCCTTCTCTTTCCTTCTTCTCTGAATTTTTCTAAGTGTGGAGCTAAGCTTTCCAAGGCAAAACCCCCCTTCCCCTAGGTAGCTTTCCTCTCTTTCACTCTTCTCTATTTCAGGTTCGCTCTCCCAGAGCCATAATCGGTTCGGGTAATTGGACCTAATGGAGACCCAGGTCTAGGCTCACCGATGTGAGCGGTGAGCGAGGAGTGAGTCGGTCGAGTAAACGGGTCGTGGCCAAGTCCGCCTGATCAGTGCTGCGAACAAGGCAGAGAGAGGGGGGAGAGCAACCTCACCTAGTGATTTGGCGGCGAAAAGGGTAAGGCAAGAACTCAACTTATGCGCACACGGCCGCTTGTCCAGTTCTGAGGTAGGATTAAATGTCCCACCTTCCTTTACGCACCGTAGTAGCAGATGCGTGGCTCAATTGGCAAGGCTGCGTGGGCTCTTGACTCTGATTGAGAACCTGAGTGCATTCGTGCCTCAAGTCCGCACCACCTGGGACTCTTGCCTGGAGCAACAGCACCTAGAGTGCAACAAGAGAGATTCAAGCTTCTTCGTCCATGGCGACCGGTGTGCCTGAACCTGAAAACATGACAACGGCCTTGCGGCCACGTCAAATTGTCCAGGGAGCTTTGTCGAGGCACGATGAGTGTGCTGAGGTGGTTGGCGTGGCGTGGGGATGGCTGTGGTGGCGTGTCTAGGGTTCTCTTTGGGCGTGTGAGTGGGTGTGTTTGGGGGTGCTTTTGGGTGGTCGATGGAGTGAATGGAGTGAGGGGTTGTGATCAAGGAGTCGAGGCAGAGTCATAGGGTGGTTGGCGAGGTGGATGGAGGTGCGGAGCGACAGGAGCACCTCGCCGGAGGGATCGCCGAAGGTGGAGAAGGTGATGGTGATCAATGGCGTTGAGGGTTGTTTTAGAGAAATAAAGAGGGGGAACAAGAGTAGAAGAGAGAGGGAATCTAATAAACCTAATCTAAGGACGAAGGGAAAGGGAATCCCACGCCGGTATGGTCGCCGGACATGGGGAAGATGAATACCTCCGTAGGTTAGGCGGCGGCGAGGATACGGCAAAGGTAACGTCGGCCGGTGTTGTGCAACACGGATGAATGAGAGGATGACAACCCAACCACTATTATTGTGGTTGGGCGATGAGAGAGCGAGGGAGAAGCCGCTGGAGCTTGCGAAGGGTTGCGACCGTTTAGCAGAGAAGAATGTGACGTTTATTCGGCACAATTTCAAGCTGAGGAGACTCGGTTGAATCTGGGGAGTCCTAAATATGTCTCTGGAGAAGGATTTGTGCTTGGAAGCCAAGCTTCCAAGCAAGGCATGGTCGTAGGAGTTGGAATCTTCAAAATGCCCAAATCTCTCAAGCGTTCGCATGAGAGATTGAGTAGGAATTATGGATCACTGATGGGTTCAGACTGGAGGAGATTACTCAGAGAATCTCCCTTCCAAGTTTGGGAGGGATTCTCTGAGCAATCAAGGAGAAACCTCCTTCTAAAGCTCGTCGAAGTAGGATTCCTTCGCTATAATGGAGGAGGGACCTATTTTTTAAGATGATAAGAAAGTTAGGGGGCTGACTGTAAGGGTTTTCAAAAGATAGGGGTAGAAATGTAATCAGGTTGGACCTATTTGCAAAGTGGGTCAAGATGAGTTCCCCTTAGGTCCAAATTTTGGTAAAAACTATTTTAGACCTAAGGAATCTAATGGTAAAGTTGAATTTTGGGTTTGACCACGTTTGACTGGGTAATTAATGCAAAAACCTAATTTAGTGCAAATATTTGCCTGAGACCTCATTCTATGTCAAAATGGGTCTCAATGGCCAAATTGAAGGTACCAAACCATAGAGGATATTTTTTTATGATTTTTAGAGGGTTTAGGTGAATTTTATCCTGACTAGAACCTTGGTTAATCAAGTGGGTCTGTTTTAGGATTTCAAGAAGTCATTTAATTCACAGGGTACACACATACCCTTTTCTGTCAAATATAGCCCACTTTTTATCTTGTTAAGACCTTTTGACCTTTGTTTAGCCCTTAAGAAAATTCGTTGTTGTACTGCATTAGTAAAATTGTAATTTTAATCGTAGTTTCTTATTTTTCTCTCAGAAAGGTTATTCAGTGACTTAGGACCTTCAGTTGATTATGTAAGAGCTTTTATTCTCTTCATTGGGTCAAAATGAGCTAGTCAGGGCTCATGATGGTGTTCCCATCATACCCCCATGCCTAGCTTTTGCTAGTCCCTTAGCAAAATTTTAAGGTTTTAACTTTGATTCTAGACCATGAGTTCCTTGGATGTTAAAAAACTATGATGTGTGCTTTCTTCTATAGATTATGTTAGAATGCCAATAGTAGGCCTAGAGGTACTCAAGTTCCAACCAAGATTCGAACCTGACCAGCTCTAGCCTCAGTATGCCGCAAAGGTTTTTAAGGCCCATAGGAACTATCCTAAGGTTCGTTGGACTCTGTGGTTAAAGCACCAGTGCTTGTAACATATTTTAGCCTCGGTTCAGCTTGCAGTGCGTTTTTGTAAGAGAGAGACAGACCAATTTTCTTTGTTTGGGGAGTTTTCTCTCTCTTTTCCTTTTATTTCTAGCTTCGGATTGGCTTCTCAACACGGTCTGTATCGGATTCTTAGTCCCCATCATCAATCCTCGAAGGGTCCCTGGCAATCGATGCTTTGGGATAGCACCGCCCATGGCAAACCCCAGAACCCTGGCAATCGAGATTTTGAGATAATCTCGCCCATGGCATTCTGTAGCTGATGAACACACATAAATTCATGATAAATTGCTTATTTATGATAGTTCCTAGTCTTAGCATTGCATATCATGTTATAAATACTGCATAACATCCATTGCATGGCATTTAGGATAGTTGTATGTTTTGTATATTAATTCCTTCATTTTATATGGCCAGGGGGCAATGTGACATCCATACGGGTTTCGAATGAAAATCTGACCGTACGGATAGATCTAGAGCGACAATCGCAGTTCGGCATCGTGGGAATCATCTCGATCTGAGCATCGTGGTACCCTCTACAAGAAGAAGAAGACGAACAACCCAGATGGCACCACGTGGCGCCATCAAGATCGCCCACTCCCTTCATCATCCGCACCCTTGAATCCTAGTCGTTGGATCAAGATCCAACGACTGGGGAGCATCTGCACCAAGCTCCTCCATGCGACACAAAGGGTGGCCTAGCGCAATGGTGGGAGTGGCAGTTCTCAAGGGAGGGGCGCGGGTTCGAATCCCCGCAGCCCCCCCAATCCTCAAATCAGCGATGCACGCAAGCAGCAGCGACAATGCAGCTCACGTGCGCACGTGCCAGCGCACACCAACGTGCACACCAATAGGCTGTCACGCAATCAGCGCACGTGATGGGCGGCAACACAGTGCGGGCGCAAGCGTGGTTGGTGCCAGCTTTCAACGACAGCTGGGATGGCCTACAGCGACGCTTACAGCCATCGCTACTTCATTGTAAGCCAACAGAGCTAGCTAAGGGCATAAGCGGACGTGAGCTATCTACAGCAACGTTTCCAGTGATGGTCTGGAGGTTGCTAAAGGTCCTTTGCCGATTTTTAGCCTCTTCTCCTCCATTATAAAAGGACCTATACCCCTCCCTTCCAAGCCATCTCTACCTACTCTACTCCCACCTACTCCCAAGCTCTAGCAAGCCTACCAACGCTCCATTAGAGCTTGTTCTCAAGCTTCCAAGGTGCCTATTAGTGTAGCGAACCTCTGCCCCACCAAATATTCCTCCAACTTCCCATCCCCATTCATAGGTTGCCCTCGAACCGTCCTCCCACCTCCATTCCAGTAACAGATCATCTCCGTCTTCTCACCTCCATTCCAGAGCCACACCGAAGCTTTCCTCAACCCGACGTCCTCCTACACCTCACCTCCGTCGTCTCGCTCCTCACCTCCTTCGTCTGAGCTTCTGCTAAGCACCGTCGTCTCGCCGAATAGCCGATTCGGGAGATTTCCTCTCACCCCCCTCTCTTTTTATGCTTTCATAGTTTATTGTAATTGACATTGGAAGTAATATATATCAGATTTGTTCCACATCTCTATCTTGTGATACGTTTGCTTGATTTCTTCTTACAAAAATACAAAAAAATAACAAAACCCCAAAATACCAAAAAGAAACGAATAGAAGCGTAGTTTTCACGTAAAGTAAACGTCGTCGCCCTGTGTTCGACCCAGGACTCCCTTGGTGTTTTGAAATAAATTTTATCTGATCAACATGTTTTGCAACTACAACGATAGGTTATTTGTAACCCTGATTTCAAACTCGTGAAACACGCCTGACCATTTTGGCATCGTTGCTTGGGAGGCAACGGAATTTACTTTATTGTTTATTACATTTCTTTACATTTACATAGCACTAACCCTACTTGTCTTTGATCTACTATCTTGTAGGTACCCTAGTATGGAGATCCAAGTGTGGTAAATCAAAGTAAAGTGCGGGTAGAGTACTTTGTAAGTGTCCCCCACATCCCCCCCACTAGTTCATTTTGCCACACTCATAATTAAGACCTAATCTACTTAGGTGTTTGCATAAACCCTAGGATAGAATTGTTTGTCTTATTTGCCACCTTCACCCACCTCACCACTGCATATAAAAAAACAGAAAAAAGAGATACTTTTTGTGGGACGAATCAATATACACACTCTATACACCCACATTTGAGGCACATAATCGGACTTGATTTTCATCTACTCAACTGGGCTTCCAACCTGTGGACCCGGTACATAAATTCAACACATAAAAGAGTTGAAATCATATTAGGTTAACCACCTTTTTGTGTGCTTTAATCGGTGGTGCATTTGAGCTAATTGACTGAATTGTTTGGGTCGCATCACCTAAACTAAAAGAGGTTCATTTTCTAGTTACCCCATAGGATTCAATAATTAGGTCAAGCCAGGCACTCCATATTTTTCTTGATTTCTAAAGGAAAATACTTGAACACATGCTTTCATCAACAAACTTGGTTTGCCTCACAAAAATTGGTTGAAAACACCTAATATTTGAATCCTAAAAGATATTAAGCAAGATCCGAGCCCTAAAACTCATCTCATCATTAATAATCTTGCTTGAAAACCTCTTGGTTGTGCACATTCACACGTTCTCAAACAAATCATTAAGGGCACAACCCATTAAGGGCCCATCACATTCCAGAGCACCAATTTCCCAAGCCTAGCTAAAATCAATTAGACATTAGCCCTAAGGATTCATTCGCCCGTCGGGATCCAGATTGAGATTATTCACGATTAACCTGCTTGAGCAGTAGCGTCAAACGACCACGGCTGGGGGGTACACTAGGAACCAGAGGCGCAAGCCAAAGGAAGAACCTTCTCCCCAATCCCTCCTTCTAACTGGTTGGATTGCCTGGACATAAGTAGAGTAAATCGTCCATAATCTTAGGATAGATTCTGAGAGTCAGTAGACCTTAGGCTACCCCATCTAAGGACAGGCTTGTATTCTTGTGCTGCAGGGTTCCCTCTTTTCCCTATCCTTCTGACTTCCTTCCAGTGTATGCTTGGGAGGAGGTCATTAAACCCTAGATTGGAAGGACCTTTAGACCATTCTAGGAGGCAGAGGGTGAACTATAGCCAAGCAGATCCCATGGCTGATAAACAACTACCTCCCTCACCTCCGAACCAGCAAGAGCTGATTCAGAGGCAATTGGAAGAATTGCAAAGGATGCAGCAATGGTTCAAAAGTATGCATTGTTACGAACGTGGCATCAGACGGGTTTTAAGACATCTGGGAAGTGGCCCAGATGTCTGGTAATAAATTTTTGCGGCGTACGGGGTTGCGTCTATGCGCCTGCGTGTGCAGACTGCACCCGCCGCTCTCGTTCCTCCTTTTCCTCTCTCTCCTCCTGCAGGCGTGCAGCTCTCTTCTCTCTCTCCCCGCACGACCTTATAAGTCCCCCTCGCCCTCTCCCTCACCCTCATCTCCTCCGCCTTCCTCTTCTCCTTCTCCCTGCCAGTGCGAGAGATTGAGCGAGCAAGGGAACAGCGGCAGCAGCGGCCGCGGCGAGAGTGCATGAAGGAAGGTTGCGAGCAGAAGGGGGAAGCTCGACCGCGAGGGTTCTAGCTTTCTGGGGCAACTAGAGTCGGCCGGCGGGGGAGCGGCGGACGTGGGGTGTCGCGGAGGGGCTGCTGCAGCTCGGGCAGCAGGCGAATGGGTCGCGGCGTAGCCGTGAGTCGCGGGCAAAGAGCGAGTCGGGCTCTGGTTCTGGAAAATTTTCCAGAACCAGACGTCTGGGCTTACGACCAGACGACGGTGAAGATGTCTGGAGGACGGTCCAGACATCTAACAGGTAAGATATTTCTATCTTCTTCCTTCTTTGCGCGTACGGCCATGCAACCGTCCGCTGTGACTTCGTCTGCGCTTCATCATGCTGAGAGCAGGAGTGTGTGTGCACAGGTTCCTCTCGGGAGGGCGCGAGGGCTCGCCATCCCACGTAAATCAGACGTCTGGCCGTAGTGCCAGACGATGGAGAGGACTTCCAGACGTCCGGGGTGACAATCGGACGTCTTGGAACTAAGCCAGATGTACCAGCAGGCTTCTGGACGTCTAAAGGGCCACACAGAGCTAAGGTACAATCTGACCCACCTTTTAAGACGTCTAGAAGAGGTTCCAGACATCTGATTTTAGACAATTTTGTCGTTTTTGACCCGTTTAGGGCCCGTTCGGAGTCCGTTTTCCGCGTTTCGAGTTGCGTTCTTTCCAGAATAAAATCCTCTACCCGTTTACAGTAATTGTATACCATTCTGAGAAACTCCTTGTGTTTGATCCTTGTGTTAAGATCCCGTTCCATTGCAGTCATGGGGGTTGCGGAGGCGCGTAGGATTGCCGAAAATGCCCCCAGTACTCCCGTTGTAGCTGGTAGAGTGGCTTTTAAATTATTTAGCATAATTTGTTACAATTGTGGAACAATTAATAGAGTCTAGGGCATTGCATGAACCCTAGGACTGAGAAACTAGATTGAATGATAGATCCTAGGGTATTGCATGAATCCTAGGACTGGAAAACTAAATTGAATGATAGAACCTAGGGTACGGCATGAATCCTAGGACTGGAAAACTAGTGGAATATATAAATATTGCAGTCTTGGAAAAGTGGAAAGGGAATAATAGCTGCTTGTAAATTAATAGCTGCCTGTTATGAATGAATAAATATGATTGAGAATATGGGTTGTATGAACGTAAAACTGGAACAGTGAAACCTACAATGGCCAAACAAAAAGAATACGAACCCTACGGGGAATTAGGAGTAGAACTCCTGGAAAGAGAATAGAATGGAACTGAGAAAGTGAAACGTGGAAGTGTGTTGTCTCTGGGGTACGTGGTACCAAAGAGAGCACACATTACCTCTTAGTGTAGAGGGGATCTTGCCGCCCTCAGGTTGAGACCAGGGTGGGTTTGGCCACTGTACACCGACTTGCTGGCCCTCGCATACGCAGTACTGAGGAGAGCTACTAGTGTAGGGAGAGCACTAGCTACCCCATGGGCCCCGAGGTTCTTCTAGCCTCATACACCGACTTGTTAGGCCCACTGGGCAAACCAGGGTAGTCAGGCGAGGGTGCACGGACTGTGGAGGGGTTGGACCCCTGTTACTGAGAGGGCTCTGCCCTATACCGGTTCCATGTTGTCTTTTGAGCACACCCAATAACGGAAACGACTGACCGCGTGCCAGTGCAGGGTAGCTACTCGTGCGCTTATCGCGTGTGCCTTAGTCACCGTTACGTCTGTCAGCGACCTTGGGGTGGTTGACTGAGGGTAGGACCACCATGGGGGACTCTCCCGGCCAGGAGAGCACCACGTGTTACTTCTACTTTTCGGAAAAGACTGCAATCAAGATCGTTCCCAAGAGGAACATTCGAGATCAAGTGAAGGATCTGAGAAATAAATAAATCGTGAAATAATAGAAAGATGTAAATAAAGAAAGTAAAAATATAACAGCTACTGTACACTCTACTGCTTCTTTAGCTTTTAGTTGCCACTCTACTCAGCGTTTCACTAACGTGTTACACTCGTTACTTTTCAGGACCAGGTGTTAAGCAGCCAGGGTCAACGGCTGCAGAGGACGCTGGGCCTAGTAGGGTCCAGTAGAGTTACCCGCGGTTCTTTTTGTACTTTTCTTCCACTGTAGTGAGTAGTTTCCTTGTTACTCCTTGTACTTCTTTATTGTAAGCTTCATGTTATGTACATATTTGTGGTTCTATTGTTGTGGTGGTGTATACTGTAGTAGTTCCTTTTCTTACTACTGTATTTTGTTACTGCTAGTTATATTCATGCTGAATGTGGTTTATTTTACTGCTCTTTGGGTTACTTCCTCATTGGACGACTAGGTCTTGGGATTAGTCGAGTCGGTCCGATTCTCGTGTCTCGTAGGGACTCGGGAATCGGGTCGTTACAAGATGGTATCAGAGCAAGGTCGTCCCGAGAAGTGAATCAACTGACTGGAAAATAACCAATTCACGTGTTTGTGACTAGAGTAGCCACCACAACCTTTCTTTTGGCGTAAGCTCTTAGACCTTTTCGTTAGATATCGTTCCATATTGACGTGTTTCCGTTTTGTTTCGCGTCTCCTTGCAGGAGATGCCTCATCGCGGGACTAGCGAGGCGGGCCGCGGGCACGGTCGAGGACGAGGTCGGAGAGGTGGGCGTGCTGCCGTTGATGCCTCAGTGGACCAGCCACTGCCCTCGGGCATTCAGGCCCAGGACCTCGCCCAGCTGATACGGGATATTGTGCGAGAGGAGCTCCACCCACCGCCCCCACTGTGGGACCACACGATGAACGCGACGCAGGACATGGGGGAGGGGATGGGCCGCCACCGCCCCCACTTTCCTCTGACACTTCTATGCACGAGGCACCTTTGCCTGGAGGTGCACCAGCATCTCCACTGCAGCGCCACTTCGAGCTCTTCGGGCAGTTCCGGAAGCTGAAGCCCCCCTCCTTCAAGGGGGATGAGGACCCGACCGAGGCAGAGGACTAGCTCAAGCAGCTCGAGAAGGTTTTAGACACCCTTCGCCCCCCAGTGGAGTGCCGCGTGGCCTTTGCCACGTACCAGCTGGAGAGTGCGGCACACAGGTGGTGGAGGGCGGTCAGGGGATAGGAGAGGGACGAGCCAACTTGGGACCGGTTCATCACCCTCTTCTGCGAGCAGTACTTTCGCCAGACGTGGCAGGACCAGAGGAGGCGGGAGTTCCACACTCTCCGCCAGGGGACGATGACCGTGAGCGCGTACCGCACGCGTTTTCTAGAGCTGTCCCGCTTTGCAGCGACAGCGGTAGCCACTGAGGAGGAGCGCCTTTGGAGGTTCACCGAGGGGCTCCAGCCTACAATTCGGGGGTATGTCAAACCCCTGAAGCTGCCTACGTTTTCGAGGGTGGTGGAGGCAGCTATGACCTACGAGGAGACCAACCCGTCCGTGCGAGACACTGACGGCGGGCGGAAGAGGCCCTTCCAGCCATACTTTTCACAGGGCCGGTGAGAGAGGAGACATGTGGCATCCACAGGAGAGCCGTCACGCTTTGTAGGGCCATCAGTGGCCTTTGGGGACCCTCGACAGGGGCCAGTCGCCAACACCGGACCCCCGCCCAGCCGACAGCAGGGACCCACTGAGGGCGGGAGTCGGGTTCCCCTCTGCTACCAGTGTGGCCAGCCGGGCCACATCAGGAGGGACTGCCCATCTAGGGTAGGAGGTCAGCAGATACTTCCCGCGCCGAGCACTGGAGGGCACATAGGAGGCCGCGGTTCCCAGGCGCGAGGAGGACAGCAGTCACGAGGAGGGTACCAGCTAGCACCTACCCGTCCGACGCAGAGTGTGGCTGCTTCGTCCGCACCTAGAGCTGAGGGACGTATCAACGCCCTAACACACAGGGATGCCAGAGCTTCGGGATCGGTGGTGGAAGGTATGGTTTCAGTTTTCGGCAGACTCGTTTACACACTTTTCGATTCCAGTGCTACACACTCGTTTGTCGCAACCAGTTTCGCAGTTAGTTTGGGCCAGGATTATATGCTGTTAGAGAATCCATTCGTAATCAGAGGTCCGAGTGGTCAGCTGTTTGTAGCTGAGGAGGTGTACACGGGTTGCGAGGTCAGTATCGGGGGACATAGTATGCCAGCTGACCTGATTATGATACAGATGGAGGACTTTGGCGTAATTCTGGGGATGGACTGGCTGTCCGCTTACCACGCTTTGGTAGACTGTTTTGAGAGGAAGATCGTCTTTTCCATACCAAATTTGCCTTCTTTCGAGTTTCACGGACAGCCAGTGGATGGAGGTTTCAGGTGCATTTCGGCACTTCGGGCGGCGAGACTTTTGAGCCAGGGGTGTGAGGGCTTCCTAGCTTGTGTGGTGGCGGAGCCCAACCCTGTGGCAGACTTCCAGAGCATCCCGATGGTCAAAGAGTACCCTGATGTGTTCCCAGACAAGTTACCAGGACTACCGCCCGAGCGTGAGATCGAGTTTGAGATCTCACTAGTACCAGGGACCAGCCCCATCTCCACCGCACCATATAGGATGGCACCGCTTGAGCTACGAGAGCTCAAGTCTCAGTTGCAGGACCTTTTGGAGAAGGGCTTTGTGAGGCCTAGTGCATCTCCCTGGGGAGCCCCGGTACTGTTTGTGAAGAAGAAGGATGGTACCCTATGCCTTTGTGTGGACTACCGACAGCTGAATAGGGTCACCATCAAGAACAGATATCCGCTGCCGAGGATCGACGACTTGTTTGACCAGTTGCGAGGGGCCACGGTGTTCTCCAAGATCAACTTGAGGTTTGGATACCACCAGTTGAGGATCAGGAAGGCAGACATCTCCAAGACAGCTTTCCGCACCCGGTACGGACACTACGAGTTTTTGGTCATGCCGTTTGGGCTGACCAATGCCCCCGCTACTTTCATGGACCTGATGAACCGGGTGTTTAGACTGTACTTGGATTAGTTCGTGGTGGTATTTATTGATTATGTACTCATCTATTCTTGAGATCAAACGCAGCACGGACAGCACTTGCGAATGGTTTTGGACACACTGAGACGACATAGGCTGTACGCCAAATACAGCAAGTGCAAGTTCTGGTTGAGGGAGGTGACCTTCTTAGGTCATGTGATCTCTGGGGACAGCTTGGTAGTGGACCCAGCCAAGGTCGAGGCAGTGCCCAGGTGGGAGAGACCACGTTCAGTCACCAAGATTCGCAGTTTTCTAGGACTGGCAGGCTACTACAGATGGTTCATCATGGGTTTTTCACAGATTGTGCGTCCTATGACACAGTTGACCTGGAAGGACGTGCCCTTCGCTTGAACAGATGCCTGTGAGGCGTGTTTTCAAGAGCTAAAGGAGAGGTTGACTTCGGCTCCCGTGCTCACCATCCCTGACAGTAGTGGCGGGTTCATTGTGTACATGGGCGCCTCCTTGCAGGGGTTAGGGGGTGTGCTCATGCAAAGGGGTCACGTTGTCGATTACGCTTCGCGGCAACTGAAGCCCCATGAGCATACCTACCCTACCCACGACCTGGAGCTGGCAGCTGTCGTCTTTGCGCTGAAGACCTGGAGGCACTACTTGTACGGTGAGACCTTTGAGATTTTCTCAGATCATAAGAGCCTCAGATACCTTTTTGATCAGAAGGAGCTCAACATGAGACAGAGACGTTGGTTGGAGCTCCTGAAGGACTATGACTGCAGCATTTCCTACCACCCGGGAAAGGCCAACGTGGTGGCTGACGCCTTGAGCCGGAAGGCGCCCGCACACTTGGCCAGTTTACAGTTACAGAGTTGGAGCCTTTTGGAGGAGGTGGGCAGTTGGCAACCCCTAGAGTTACGAGGGCACTGTGGAGCAGTGACTGTGACACGACAGACTAGGCCAGAGCTGATAGACCGCATCATCACAGGACAGATGGCCGATCCGTACTTGCAGTCCTTGAGCGACAGAGTACTGTCAGGAGACCCAGGGGACTTCTCTTTCACAGACCAGGTGCTGCGCCTGAGGGGACGGTTGTGCGTTCCCAGAGATGAGGAGCTGTTGAGAGAGCTCCTGACTGAGGCACACGGTTCCAGATTCACCATACATCCCGGAAACACGAAGATGTACCATGACTTGAGATGCGAGTTTTGGTGGTGGGGGATGAAGCGGGATGTAGGTGAATTCGTGCAGCAGTGCTTAGTGTGCCAGCAGGTGAAAGCCGAGCATCAAAGGCCTGCAGGGCTGCTACAGCCACTTCTAGTGCCAGAGTGGAAGTGGGAGAGCATTACCATGGACTTGGTGGTGGGTTTACCTGTTACCCAGCGAGGACACGACACAATCTGGGTAATTGTTGATAGATTGACGAAGATGGCACGATTCTTGCCGATCCGAGTTACTTTAGGACTAGCACAGTTGGCAGAGAGGTATATCCGCGACGTGGTACGACTACACGGAGTTCCGCGGGAGATCGTATCCGACCGGGATACCCACTTTACGTCCCAGTTTTGGGCTGAGTTTCAGCAGGCCCTGGGGACGCGGTTGAGATTCAATACAGCTTACCACCCCCAGACGGACGGACAGTCTGAGCGCACGATACAGACACTTGAGGACCTTTTGCGTGCCTATGTACTGGACTAGAGGGGCTCTTGGGAGGAGCACCTGCCCCTGGCGGAGTTTGCATACAACAACAGCTATCACTCGAGCATCGGCATGGCTCCCTACGAGGCTTTGTACGGACGGAGGTGTACGGCCCCCATGAGTTAGGTTGAGGTGGGGACCAAGTGGGAGGTTGGCCCCAGGTTGATCCGACAGAGTCAGGAGGTAGTTGAGCAGATCCACAGACAACTCCACACTGTCAGGAGCAGGCAGAAGAGCTACGTGGATTGGAGACGCAGAGAGGTGCAGTTTGAGGTTGGGGACCACATCTTCCTTCGTGTTTTGCCCATGAAGGGCCTGCAGCGGTTTGGGGTGAGAGGGAAGCTCGCGCCGAGGTTCGTGGGGCCCTTTGAGGTCCTGGAGCGGGTTGGACCCGTTGCTTACAGACTTGCCCTCCCTCCTCAGCTTTCTGGTGTGCACGACGTGTTCCACGTGTCCAACCTCAAGAAGTACGTTGCCGATCCCAGTCATGTCCTGAGTCACGAGAGCGTCGAGATGGGCGATGACCTGACCTACCCCGAGCAGCCAGTACAGATTCTTGACCGAGCCGTCCGTAGTTTGAGACGAAAGCAAGTACCCCTGGTGAAGGTTTTGTGGAGGAGCCAGCGGTACGAGGAGGCTACCTGGGAGCCTGAGGCGGCAATGCGGGAGCAGCACCCGGAGCTCTTCGCGGGTACGTCTCTTTAGACCGACTTCGGTCCTCTTTGAGTTTGTTATGTTTATATATGTTGTTCCTTCCCACACCCTAGTTAGTGCAAGTTTCGGGGATGAAACTTCCTTTGAGTTTGTTATATTATTACGAACGTGGCATCAGACGGGTTTTAAGACGTCTAGGAAGTGGCCCAGACATCTAGTAATAAATTTTTGCGGCGTACGGGGTTGCATCTGCGCGCCTACGCGTGCAGACTGCACCTGCCGCTCTCGTTCCTCCTTTTCCTCTCTCTCCTCCTGCAGGCGCGCAGCTCTCTTCTCTCTCTCCCCGAGCGGCCTTATAAGGCCCCCTCTCCCTCACCCTCATCTCCTCCACCTTCCTCTTCTCCTTCTCCCTGCCAGTGCGAGAGCGTGAGCAAGCCAGGGAACGGCGGCAGCAGCGGCCACGGTGAGAGTGCATGAAGGAAGGTTGCGAGAAGAAGGGGGAAGCTCGACCGCGAGGGTTCGAGCTTGCCAGGGCAGCTAGAGTCGACCGGCGGGGGAGCGGCGGGCATGGGGTGTCGCGGAGGGTCTGCTGCAGCTCGGGCAGCAAGCGGACGGGGCGCAGCGTGGCCATGCGTCACAGGTGGAGAGCGACTCGGGCTCTGGTTCCGCTCGCTGGGCGAACCAGACATCTGGGCTTACGACCAGACGATAGTGAAGACATCTGGAGGACGGTCCAGACGTCTGACAGGTAAGATATTTCTATCTTCTTCCTTCTTCGCGCGTACGGCCATGCAGCTGTCCGCCGCGACTTCATCTGCACTTCGTTGTGCTGAGAGCAGGAGTGTGTGTGCGCAGGTTCCGCTCAGGAGTGCGCGAGGGCTCACCATCCCACGTAAATCAAATGTCTGGCCGTAGCGCCAGACGACGGAGAGGACTTCCAGACGTCTGGGGTGACAATCGGACGTCTTGGAACTAAGCCAGACGCCCTAGCAGGCTTATGGATGTCTGAAGGGCCACACAGAGCTAAGGTACAATCTGACCCACCTTTTAAGACGTCTGAAGGGCCACACAGAGCTAAGGTACAATCTGACCCACCTTTTAAGACGTCTGGAAGAGGTTCCAGACGTATGATTTTGGACAGTTTTGTCATTTTTTACCCGTTTAGGGCCCGTTCGGAGTCCGTTTTTCGCGTTTCGAGTTGCGTTCTTTCCAGAATAAAATCCTCTACCTGTTTACAGTAATTGTATACCATTCTGAGAAACTCCTTGTGTTTGATCCTTGTGTTAAGACCCCATTCCATTGCAGTCTTGGGGGTTGCGGAGGCGCGCAGGATTGCCGAAAATGCCCCCAGTACTCCCGTTGTAGCTGGTAGAGTGGCTTTTAAATTATTTAGCATAATTTGTTACAATTGTGGAACAATTAATAGAGTCTAGGGCATTGCATGAACCCTAGGACTGAGAAACTAGATTGAATGATAGATCCTAGGGTATTGCATGAATCCTAGGACTGGAAAACTAGATTGAATGATAGAACCTAGGGTACGGCATGAATCCTAGGACTAGAAAACTAGTGGAATATATAAATATTGCAGTCTTGGAAAAGTGGAAAGGGAATAATAGCTGCCTGTAAATTAATAGCTGCCTGTTATGAATGAATAAATATGATTGAGAATATGGGTTGTATGAACGTAAAACTGGAACAGTGAAACCTACAATGGCCAAACAAAAAGAATACGAACCCTACGGGGAATTAGGAGTAGAACTCCTGGAAAGAGAATAGAATGGAACTGAGAAAGTGAAACGTGGAAGTGTGTTGTCTCTGGGGTACGTGGTACCAAAGAGAGCACACATTACCTCTTAGTGTAGAGGGGATCTTGCCGCCCTCAGGTTGAGACCAGGGTGGGTTTGGCCACTGTACACTGACTTACTGGCCCTCGCATACGCAGTACCGAGGAGAGCTACTAGTGTAGGGAGAGCACTAGCTACCCCATGGGCCCCGGGGTTCTTCTAGCCTCATACACCGACTTGTTAGGCCCACTGGGCAAACCAGGGTAGTCAGGCGAGGGTGCACGGACTGTGGAGGGGTTGGACCCCTGTTACTGAGAGGGCTCTGCCCTATACCGGTTCCATGCTGTCTTTTGAGCACACCCAATAATGGAAACGACTGACCGCGTGCCAGTGCAGGGTAGCTACTCGTGCGCTTATCGCGTGTGCCTTAGTCACCGTTACGTCTGTCAGCGACCTTGGGGTGGTTGACTGAGGGTAGGACCACCATGGGGGACTCTCCCGGCCAGGAGAGCACCACGTGTTACTTCTACTTTTCGGAAAAGACTGCAATCAAGATCGTTCCCACGAGGAACATTCGAGATCAAGTGAAGGATCTGAGAAATAAATAAATCGTGAAATAATAGAAAGACGTAAATAAAGAAAGTAAAAATATAACAGCTATTGTACACTCTACTGCTTCTTTAGCTTTTAGTTGCCACTCTACTCAGCATTTCGCTGACGTGTTACACTCGTTACTTTTCAGGACCAGGTGTTGAGCAGCCAGGGTCAGCGGCTGCAGAGGACGCTGGGCCTAGTAGGGTCCAGTAGAGTTACCCGCAGTTCTTTTTGTACTTTTCTTCCACTGCAGTGAGTAGTTTCCTTGTTACTCCTTGTACTTCTTTATTGTATGCTTCATATTATGTACGTATTTGTGGTTCTATTGTTGTGGTGGTGTATACTGTAGTAGTTCCTTTTCTTACTGCTGTATTTTGTTACTACTAGTTATATTCATGCTGAATGTGGTTTATTTTACTGCTCTTTTGGTTACTTCCTCGTTGGACGACTAAGTCTTGGGATTAGTCGAGTCGGTCCAATTCTCGTGTCTTGTAGGGACTCCGGAATCGGGTCGTTACATGCATGGTCAGGGTGCTCGACCTTTGAAGAATTTTTACAATCCTTCAAACTATGGGGATCGTCTCGACGTCATGATACCCAGCGGAGACATAGAAATCAAGCCCCAAGTCTTAAGTTTGATTAAACATTTCCATGGGCTTGGCTCGGAGAACCCATTCCAGCACCTGGAGGATCTTACCACTTTGGTTTAGACCACCAGAGCAAGGAATGTCAACGAAGAGCAAATATCATGAGGCTTTTCCCCCACTCTCTCAGGGATAAGGCTACACATTGGTACCAGACTATAGGAAGACCGATTGAAACTTGGGCTACTCTTAAATCGGCTTTCATGAAGAAATTCTTCCCTTTTGGAAGGACCAATGCCTTGCGACGGGTGATTACCACTTTCGCCCAGTGGCTGGGGGAACTATTTCATGGTGCCTGGGAGCGATTCTAGGAACTTTTGAGGAAGTGTCCACACCACGAGGTGCCAAAATGGCAACTCGTGCAAATTTTCTATCATGGGTTGGTTGAGCAACTCCGTAATCACATGGACACTTCTTGTGGAGGCAATTTCCTCAACAAGGATGCAGATAGCGCATACGATCTGTTTGAGGAAATGAGCAAGAACTCAATTAATCACGCCTCCATGGATGCATTCAACTGATCCCAACAACCTAGGTCAAGTGCTAATGAGATCCAGGATTCTTATTCATTTGACATGGAATTAATTTGTAATAAACTGGATAAAATGGACTTGATTTCTAAGAAAATGGAAGAATGGATGTCTGGGGATTCAGGAAACACTTCTTTACCCACTCAATCCCAGAATTCAGGATTCCATTCCTCACGAGCTCCCACAGGGCAGGAATTCGTGAACCAACTCGATTCGGCTCAACCTGTGAGCCAGGATTTCTCGAAACCATATGGGTTCCAAACTGGGGCCTTTGATCCCAGTTTCTCTGATCCTTCCTTCTCTTCATCATCGTTTTATGAGGATGCATATGCAATGCAGGAGAATGTTAGGTCCAATCCGTATTCCAACACTTTTAACTCGAGATGGAAGAACCACCCTAACTTCTCCTGGAAAAATCAGGGGCAACAGACCCAATCTCAACCCAGCAACTATGCATCTCAAAAACCTATGGGTCAGGGTCAAGTATACACCCAGTTGCCCCCAAGACCAGTTAATCATCCATCTTGGAATGCCCAACAATCCGTAGGGCAAGCTGATTTAAACCGACAGATGGTGGAAATGTAAGGGTCCACGCTTCAATTTATGCAACAAATGAAGACATCCTTGGATAACCTACAATCCCGGTTATTTGCAAACACCCGACAACCCGGATCCCTACCATCTCAGCTCATACCTGATGTGCATACATCTAATTAACCTAAAATGTCTATTGATGCATGTTCTAAGTGTCACATTAGCATCACACATTGTAAATAGTGCATAACATGCATAATCATGCATTTAGATCAAAGTGTATAAATTGTACAGTAATTGTCTCTTTTTTATGGTCAGGGACAGACTGACTTTTTATCTAGGCCTTGGATCAAAGATCCAACCATATGGATCTGATCAGGGTGACGATTGGAGTTCAACGACTCCAAGATTGGCCTAATCGGATATCCGTAGCACCAGATAGAGACTGAGGAATCCTAAAGATCAAGGGACAAGATGGTGTTAATCCACACCTCATACAACAAATCCAACCACACGAATGGATTCGGATCGACGATCGTAGCCTAATGGTGCGAAAATCAATCCAATCCGACACTCGTGGCACCGTCTACAATACTCAGAAGATGGATGGCCAAGATGGCACCATGTGGCGCCATCTCGGCCTCCCAACAGACCCCAAGGACCCATAGCTGCCTTTCCTTCTTCACCTGCCTGCTCAATCTCTACCGTTGGATGTTAATCCAATGACTGCAGGTCCATGCGACACAAAAGCGCCAGCAACGCATTGGTCGAGCAAGCTATGCGAGATGCAAGGCGCACGTTCAAAGCCGCAGGCGCTTCAAATTGGAGAGCGGGCAAGCAGAGCCATGCGATGAAGATCATGCAGCACTGAGAGGCCAATAGCGCCCACACACGATCAGATGCGCGGCACTAACGTGAGATCACACGCGGGCGCATAGCACGAGCGAGGATTGTTTAAGCCGTCCTATCTCTTGATCAAATGACTGTAAGCGCATGGACGTGTGCATGCGTTGCGTGACGTGGAGGCGAGGAGGCGTGCGACACGTGCACACGAAGGCCACATTCAGGCCTTTAGTGACGGATTTATCCATCACTAAAGGTCTTGAATTAATGTTTTTCAAATTGTAATGACCAAAATGCCCCCACTCCTTGCAACTATAAAAGGAGACCCCCTCCATAAGAATTTCTCATCCCTTCCTTCTCTTCTCTCCCTCTCCAAAGCTCAAGAGAAGCTTGTCCCACACCCGAGATGCTCCTCAAGAGATAAAATCAATTTTTCGCCCCAATTCCGGAAGTAGATCCCGCAACGATGACAATGTGTTGCCTCGTTCCCATTCCTCCTGCCTCAACCTCCTTCTTCCCGCTTCATTCCTCATCTTCCAGGTGTTGTCTCGTCCGGCTCATCCTCCAAGCGATCGTCAAGGAGGATAACTTCTCTCTCCCATTCCTTTTTTCAGCTTTCTAGAGTAGAATTTTCCTGCTTTCTAGTTGTAATAGTTTTTCTGCTTTCTAGTGTAATTTCTCGCTTTCTTAGATGTACAAACATTTTGCAACTTCAAGTGGATGTTTTTCTCTCTCTCTCTTTCTATGATTGTTTATATTGATTCCATTGCATTGTAATTACTCTGCTCTTTAAATGAAAACAAAAAAAATATAATTGCGAATTTTGATCGACGTAGTCTCCCTGAGTTCGACCCACGATTTCTATTCCGATATAAATTTTATTTGTTGAACCCAAGTTCTTTGCTATTCAAACTATAACAATAGGTTTTCAAAACCAAATCCGATAGCGTAGTCCTCCGTCGTTCAACATTTTGGCACCATTGCCGGGGACATCTCTTGGCTAAAAAGGATGCCAAACCCCAGCTTATTCGTTGGATTCTTCTGCTTCAAGAATTTGATCTTGAAATCAAGGATAAATCTAGGGTACAGAATGTGGTAACGGATCATTTGTTGAGACTTCTAAGTGATTCTTCTCATCTAGACATCCCGATTGCTGATACTTTTCTGAACGAAACCATCCTTACAGTTTCAGGTGTCCAAACCCCATGGTTTACTAACATTGTTAATTATTTGGATGTTGATCAAATCCCCCAGGATTGGACCAAGCAACAATGGGATAGACTCAAATCTGAGAATAAATATTACTTCTGGGAGGACCTTGAACTGTACTGCATCAACTCTGATTAGATTATTTGCCGATGTGTTCCGGAGAACGAATTCAACAGTATACTTGAGTTTTGCCATGCATATGCGTGTGGTGGACACTTCTTTGGGAAAAAGATAGCTGCAAAAATTTTGCAATCAGGATTCTATTGGCTGTCTTTATTCAAGGATGCCCAAGATTTCTCAAGGTTGTGTTCCTGATGCCAAGCACTCGAGAGCATAACTAAAAGAGATATGATACCCCTAAACCCAATTCTTCCTGTCGAAATCTTCGACGTTTGGGGCATCGATTTCATGGGACCCTTCCTCCCTTCATTTGGACATCAGTACATTCTCGTCCCTGTTGATTATGTGTCCAAATGGATTGAGGCAATTTCCACCTGAACCAATGACCACAAGGTGGTCATCGATTTTGTCAAGAAGAACATCTTCAGCAGGTTCGGGATTCCGAGGGCCATCATCAGTGATGGTGGCACTCATTTCACTAATGCCTAGTTAAGTAATTTGCTGACTAAATATGGGGTTAATCATCGAATCTCCACACCTTATCATCCCCAGACGAATGGACAGGCTGAGATCTCCAATCAGGAGATCAATAATATTGTGCAGAAAATGGTTAGGTCTGATCGCAAAGATTGGACTCAAAAGCTTGAGGATGCTCTTTGGGCCTATCGAATGGCATATAAAATGCCCATCGGCATGTCTATTTCATCTGGTGTATGGAAAGGCATGCCATTTACCTGTAGAGATTGAACATAGAGCATTCTGGGCAATTAAGTAGTGCAATCTAGATCTGAGTTTAGTTGGGAAGACCAGGAAACTCCAACTATCTGAGTTGGAGGAGCTTAGAAATGATGCATATGAGAATGCCAAGATCTACAAGTCTCAAACCAAACCTCTACATGACCAATTGATTTCCCACAAGAGCTTTGAGCCAAACCAGAAGGTCTGGTTATTCGATTCTCGACTTAAGCTCTTTCCCAGCAAACTTAGGTCAAAATGGAACGGCCCCTTCATTATCGACCAGATTTTTCCAAATGGTGTTGTTCAGATCTCTGACCCAAAGATGGATAATTCATTCAAAGTCAACCGTCAACGTCTGAAACCTATTATTGACCGTACTCTTCCAGAACCTGTCTCAGACATGGTCGCTCTAGCCATGTTGTGACTTCTTTGGCTAGACTTCGCCTAGCTAATGACATTAAACTCAACAATTGTACATATGACTCAGAGCTAACCCGAGCTTCATATTCAAGTGATATCTTCTGTACTCTACCCTTCCTTTCATGTCTCTTTTTCTCAATGTGGACATTGCATCAGTTAGGCATGGGGAGGTGGATTCATTTTTGAATCATTTTTGTCAGCTCTATGAAATTCTTGTAAATTCTATTTTTCTTCTTATATATACATAAAAAAAAATTGAATTAGCAAGGAATACTTGGACATTAGGACCTTTCAATCTTAGGAAATATTACATTAGGATCTGAACACAAAGACCCTTCAGATCTTTGGGCTTAATCAACCCGGGTATCTACTAAAATGTGGATTTATTTTTTGAGTCCTCGCCATCTTGACTTCTATTGTAATGTGATTAAATAAGTTTGGGTGATAAGTACACGACTTCTCAGCCCACCCTCTGATTTAAGGGACTTTTAAGTCTAATGCATCTACACACTATCTTTTCACTGACTTATTGATCGGCGGTTTTAACCGAAATTGGGTAGCTAATGAACCTTCTAGGGTGATATGGCTGGTAAGTTATCATGGGTAACAACCCATAGGTAGGTTGTCCAGAGCCCAGTCACTGGACCATTCTCTTCTTACTGCCTTTAGGTAAATCTTAGACCAGGGAAGCCATCTACTTAAAAAGAAAAGAAAAGGTCAAAAAGAAAAGAAACAGAAAAAGAAAAAGGAGAAAAGAAAAAAAAAGAAAACAAAAGAAATAAGCCACACTTCGCCGCACGAGTATGGCTGGCAAGTTGTCGGTGGTAACAACTCATCGACCGGTTGTCCAGAACCCAACTCAAGAAATACACTAAAAATTCCCAAAACACTTAGGAAGAAGCGGAGAAGTAGAATAAGTTGGGGAGATATACACTAGATTCACCCTTGTGTTGACCCCATAAAAATAAAAGTAGGGAGAAAGCTACCAGTCGTAAAGATACACATTTAGGCGAAACTCTCTTTTTAAGGTCACCTAGAGGTGTAGAAACCCAAAGTCCGTTCTAATTGCCGATCAACGAGTCTATCACATTCACAATAAGATGCTTAGAACTTAGGGTTCTTATCAAATCTTGGGTGGGTTGAGTGGCCTAGAAAGCCACTCTTTATCCCTAAACTCAAAAATCCAAAAAAAAGAAAAAGAAAAAGGGAGAAAAGAAAATTTTCTTTGAATAAGGTAGGGCTTGGGGTGGTCTGCATTTTGGCAGATACCCGGGCACTATCATGTCTTTGAAAGTTCAGATCCTAAGTAAAAAATTTCTTAATGTTGAAAATAACTTATGCCCAAGTAATCCAACCTAATTCTTTTATAAATAGCATGTAGTTTTTGCTAAGGACTAGCAAAAGATAGGCATGGGGGTGTGATGTGCATACATCTGATTAACCTAAAATGTCTATTAATGCATGTTCTTAGTGTCACATTAGCATCATACATTGTAAATAGTAAATAACATGCATAATCATGAATTTAGATCAAAGTGCATAAATTGTACAGTAATTGTCTCCTTTTTATGGTCAGGGACAGGGCAACTTTTTATCAGGGCCTCGGATCGAAGATCCAACCGTACGGATCTGATTAGGGCGACGATTGGAGTTCAACGACTCCAAGATCGGCCTAATCGGATATCCGTAACACCAGATAGAGATTGAGGAACCCTAAAGATCAAGGGCCAAGATGTGTTAATTCGCACCTCAGACGACAAATCTGACTGCACTGATGGATTCGATTCGACAATCGCAGCCTAACAATGCGAAAATCGATCCAATCCGACACCCGTGTCACCGTCTACAATACTCAGAAGATGGACGGCCAAGATGGCGCCATCTCGGCCGCCCAACCGGCCCCAAGGACCCACAGCTACCTTTCCTTCTTCACCCGCCTGCTCGATCTCGACCGTTGGATTTAATCCAACGGCTGCAGGCCCGTGCGCACAAAACAAGCACGTGACGCAAAAGCGCCCACAGCATGTTGGTCGAGCGTGCTATGCGAGACGCATTGCGCGCGTTCGAAGCTGCAGGCACTTCAAATTGGAGAGCGGGTGAGCGAGCGCGCGAAGAGCGGAGCCGTGCGATGAAAATCATGCGGCGCTAAGCGGCCGATAGCACCCACGCGCGGCGCTAACGCATGATCACACGTGGGCGCGCAACGCGAGCGGGGATTGTTTAAACCGTTGGATCTCTTGATCGAATGGCTATAAGTGCGCAGACGTGCACGTGCGTTGCGCGACGCGAAGTCAAGGAGGCATGCGGCGCGTGCTCACAAAGGCCACATTCAGGCCTTTAGTGACGGATTTATCCGTCACTAAAGGTCCTGAATTAATGTTTTTCAAATTGTAATGACCAAAATGCCCCTACTCCTTGCAACTATAAAAGGAGACCCCCTCCATACGAATTTCTCATCCCTTCCTTCTCTTCTCTCCCTCTCCAAAGCTCAAGAGAAGCTTGTCCCACACCCGAGATGCTCCTCAAGAGATAAAATCAATTTTTCGCCCCCATTCCTGAAGCGGATCCCGCGACGATAACGACGTGCTACCTCGTTCCCATTCCTCCTGCCTTGACCTCCTTCCTGCTTCGTTCCTCGTCTTCTAGGCGTTGTCTCGTTTGGCTTGCCCTCCAAGCGATCGTTGAGGAGGATAACTTCTCTCTCCCATTCCTTTTTTCAGTTTTCTAGAGTAGAATTTTCCTGCTTTCTAGTGTAATTTCTCACTTTCTTAGATATACAAACATTTTGCAACTTCAAGTGGATGTTTTTCTCTCTCTCTCTCTCTTTCTCTGATTGTTTATATTGATTCCATTGCATTGTAATTACTCCTCTCTTTAAACAAAAATAAAAAAAATATAATTGCAAATTTTGATCGACGTAGCCTCCCTGAGTTCAACCCGGGATTTCTATTCCGGTATAAATTTTATTTGTTGAACCCAAGTTCTTCGCTACTCAAACTACAACGACAGGTTTTCAAAACCAAATCCGATAGCGTAGTCCTCCGTCGTTCAATAGTACCCAACCCACGTAATGTGCAAATCAGGGCAATAGAGCCCAAGGCTACGGGAATCAAAGGGACCACACGCACATGCTCAGGTGGTTGAGCAAGGTCCCTCTTCTTCTTCCTCTGGTTACATGACCAACCAAGGCCCTCTAATCTTCACTAATCCACCTCAAGACCCAAACCCTTATGCCTCTACAAACTCTGTCACCTTGAGAAGTGGGAAGCAGACCCAGAACCCTAAATTACCTTCTAGAAGTCAAAATCCTAGGGAGCTTGAGAAAGAGAAGGAGGAGGTTGAAGAAGACAATAAGGCCCAGGGATCGGAAATTGAAAATTCCACCCATATCTCGTTCCCTGAGGTCCTATTGAAAACCAAGAAGAAGAAAACCCTAGATAGTAATGAGGAGCTTCTGAATTTATTCAAGAGCGTAGAGATCAATATTCCGCTTCTCGATGCTATTAAGCACATCCCGGCTTACACTAAATTCTTGAAAGAACTGTGTACCCAAAAGCGTAAGCCGAGAGAACCCACTCCGAGGAAGGTGATTCTCTCTGAGCAGGCAAGTTCTGTGATTCTGCATCACCTTCCTCAAAAGAAGAAAGATCCAGGTGCCCCCTTGTTCTCATGCATTATTGGGGAATACACTTTTGATAGGGCACTATTGGACTTAGGTGCATCCATCAACCTAATCCCAACTTCTATTTATGAGAGGTTTGAGTTAGGTGAACTCAGGCCAACCTCAGTAACGCTACAATTAGCGGATCGATCGGTCACCACACCGAGAGGTGTTATTGAGGATGTAATTGTCAAGGTCAAGGATTTCTATTTTCCTATAGATTTCCTCGTCCTTGACATGGATGTACCTAATGATTTGAGGAACACGTCCATCATTCTGGGGCATCCGTTCCTAGCTACCGCCAAGGCCAACATAAACTATGAAAGTAGTAGTATGGAGATCACCTTTGGGGATAAGAAATTAACTTTGGATATTTTTAAAGCAATAAGAGGATTTGAGGATTGTGGATTCATTGAGAAACTCGAGGATCAGGATCTTGAGACGTGTATGATAATCAATGCACTCAAGGACTCCATTAGCTTTAGCGAACCCAACCCACAACCCTCCTCCGTGGTAGACCTGCCACATTCTGAAGAGGCTGTTGATTTTGTTCATTTCGAACCTCTTCCACTGGATCGTCCTGATGAATCTTCATCAGCATCCTCCCTTCCTTCTATTCTAAACCCACCCCAGCTGGAATTAAAACCATTGCCCAAAAATTTGAAATATGAGTTCTTAGAACCTGAAAACACGCTCCCTGTGATTATTAGTACTATTTGACTAAGGAGCAAGAATTGAGGTTAATTAAGGTCCTTAAGAACAACAAGGAGGCAATTGGTTGGACCATCCACAACCTTAGGGGCATCGAGCCATCTTATTGTAATCATCGTATTTTCATGAAAGATGGATCCCGCCCTTCTCACGAAATGCAAAGGAGACTAAACCCGAATATGCGAGAAGTGGTCAAGAAAGAGATAATCAAGTGACTCGATGCTAGGATTATTTACCCAATCTCAGATAGTCCATGGGTTAGCCCTGTTCAGATTGTACCCAAGAAGGCGGGAATAACCGTTACGACTAATGAGAAAGGGGAAACCTTCACCACTCATTTAGCTTCTGCTTGGAGAGTCTGTATTGACTATAGGAAGCTGAACATAGCCACTAAAAAGGATCTCTTTCCCTTGCCATTCATCTATCAAATCCTCGAAAGGTTAGCTAGGCAAAAATATTTTTGCTTCCTGGACTGTTATTCGGGATATAACCAAGTCCCTATCCATCCCGAAGACTAGGAAAAGACAACTTGCACATGTCCCTACACAACCTTTGCATTCCGTAGAATGCTGTTTGGGCTTTGCAATGCACCTGCAACTTTTCAAAGGTGCATGTTGGCCATCTTTTCTGACATGGTGGGAGATTGTCTTGAGGTGTTCATGGATGATTTCTCTATTTTCGGAGATTCTTTTGAGTCCTGCCTGGCTAACCTAGAATTGATCCTTCAGAGATGCATCAAAACACGACTGGTCCTTAGCTGGGAAAAGAGCCACTTTATGACTCAGGAAGGCATCATCTTGGGTCACGTGGTCTCTAGTCGGGGAATTGAAGTTGATAGAGCTAAGGTGGATGCTATCTCTAGACTTCCTCCACCCACATTCGTAAAACAGATTCGCTCTTTCCTTGGGCATGTGGGCTTTTACAAAAGATTCATTAAGGATTTTTCGAAGGTTGCTCGGCCCTCGCCATTCGAATTTGATGAATCATGCCGTAAGGCATTTGATTTATTGAAAACGGCAGTCACTTGTGCCCTGGTATTGCAACCACCGGTCTGAACTACCCCATTTGAGATTATGGTTGAGGCATCTGATTATGCTGTCAGGGCTGTCTTGGGTCAAAAGATTGAGAAAAACCCTCTGTGATTTACTACGCCAGCAAAACTCTGGACGAGGCCCAGAGGAACTACACTCTTACTGAAAAAGAATTGCTAGCCGTAGTTTTCGCTTTAGAAAAATTTAGGGCTTATCTGTTAGGTTCTCGTGTCATCATCTATACCGACCACTCAGCCTTGAAACATCACTTGGCCAAAAAGGATGCCAAACCCCAACTTATTCGCTGGATTCTGCTGCTTCAAGAGTTCGATCTTAAAATCAGGGATAAAGTTGGGAAAAAATGTAGTGGCGGATCACCTCTCGAGAATCCTAATTGATTCTCCTCATCCAGATGTCCCGATCTCTGCAATTTTCTGGATGAGACTATCCTCACAGTCTCGGGTATCTGAACCCCCTGGTTTGCGGATATTGTCAATTATTTGGCCATTGGTCAAATCCCCTAGGATTGGACCAAACAACAACGGGATAGACTTGTATGAGGCCAAATATTATTTTTGGGATGATCCCGAGCTGTACCGCATCGGCGCAGACCAGATTATTCGTCGATGCATTCTGGAAGTTGAGTTCCATAGCATACTTGAGTACTGCCACACATCTACGTGTGGTGGACACTTTTCCGTGGTAAAGATGGCCGCAAAAATTTTGCAACCCGAATTCTATTGGCCATCATTATTTAAGGATGCCTAGGAATTCTCTAATTCATGCACTTGATGCCAGACACTCGGGAACATGGCTAAGAAAGATATGATGCCCCTGAACCCAATTCTTTCCATCGAAATTTTTGATATTTGGGGCATCAACTTTATGGGACCCTTCCCTCCTTCATTTGGACACCAGTATATTCTAGTCACTATTGATTATGTGTCCAAGTGGATTGAGGCAATTCCTACCTGAACCAATGACCATTTCTCTTCACAAAATCGATGACCACAAGGTGGTCATCGATTTTGTGAAGAGAAATGTCTTCAGTCGGTTTGGGGTTCCTAGGGCAATTATCAATGATGGTAGCACACATTTCACTCATGCCCAATTTTGGAATTTACTAGGGAAATACGGGGTGAACCATCGGATTTCCACACCTTACCACTCTCAGACGAACGGACAGGCAGAGATCTCCAATTGGGAGATCAAGAACATTTTGCAGAAAACCATTAGGCCTGATAGGAAGGACTGGACCCAAAAGCTAGTTGATGCTCTTTGGGCTTACCGTACAACATACAAAATGCCTATCGGTATGTCTTCGTTCTGTCTGGTGTTTGGTAAGGCATGTCACTTACCCGTAGAACTTGAACACTGAGCATTTTGGGCCATCAAGAAATGTAATGTGGACCTTGACTTGACAGGGAAAACCAGGAAACTCCAACTATCCGAGTTGGAGGAGCTTCGAAATGATGCTTATGAAAATGCCAGAATCTATAAGGCAAGGACCAAAGCTCTCCATGACCAGATGATTTCACATAAGAGCTTTGAGTCAAACCAAAAGGTCTGGCTTTTCGATTCTCGATTGAAGCTTTTCCCCGGTAAACTCAGGTCTAAGTGGGGCAGCTGGTTCGTTATTGAGCGGATTTTCCCTAACGAGGCTGTCGAAATCTCTGACCCAAAGACGGGTAATATTTTCAAGGTCAATGGACAGCGTCTCAAGCCCTTTGTTGACCATGTGCTCCCTGAACCCATCTCGAACAAGGTTGCTCTTACCTTGCCGTAACCATCGCGGGCTGATCATTGCCCAGCTGAAGGCACCAAACTAAACACATGTAAAGACTGTTCCAAGCTGACCAGAGCCTCACGGAAACCAGGTGCTATTCTTCCACTTCTACTCTCCTGCATGCTTTCATTTTTTTTCACAATGAGGACATTGTAATAGCTAAGCATGGGGGTTGGACACATTTTATAACCATTTTGTCAGTTGTAACAGTGATTTCCTATTATTTGATTCTTGTTAAAAAAATGAAAATTTGAAAAAGATAAAAAAAAATAGAATTAGGAGACGAGAACTTAAGCATTAGGAGTTGTAAACTTTAGGAATCGATACTTTGAGACCTAAATACTTAGACTCTTCATGTCTTCGAGCTTAATTAGCCTGTGTGTCCACTCGAATGAGGACTTAGTCTCGAGTCCTTACCAATCCAAATTCATTTTAATTTGGTAAATGAATTGGGATGATCAGTATACGACTTATCAACCTGCCCTCTGATTTGGGGGTCTTTAAGCCTAAGCATCTACACACATTTTTTGCACTGACTCACTTTCTGGTGATTTTTACGGAAATTAGGTAGCTAATGGACCAACTTGGGTGGTATGGCTGGCAAGTTGTCGGTGGTAATAGCTCATTGGCCGGTTGTCCAGAGCCCAGCCACAAGACCATTTTCATTGTACTGCCTCTAGATAAATCTTAGATCAGGAAAGCCACCTACCTAAAAAAAATAAATAAATAAAGAGAAAATAAAAAAATAAATAAAACCACACTTCACCGCACGAGTATGGCTGGCAAGTTGTCGGTGGTAACAGCTCATCGACCAGTTGTCCAAAACCTTGCTCACACAAAAAAAAATGCACAATAATTCCCAAAACACTTAGGGAAGAAGCGGGGAAGTAGAATAAATCGGGGAGATATACACTGGGTTCGCCCTTGTGTTGACCCCATATAAAAAAAGTAGGGAGAAAGCTACCAATCGAAAAGATAAACCTCTACTCAAGGTCACCTAGGGTCATAGAAACCCAAAGTCCGTTTTAATGACCATCCAGTGAGTCTTTCACTATTTTCACAAGATGCTTAACACTTAGAGTCCTTTTCAAGTCTTAGGCAGGTCGGATAGCCGTAAAAAGTTATCCCAGAACTCTCAAACTCCAAAAGTACAAAAAAATTAGAAAAGAAGAAAACTAAGAAAAAAATTTTACCTTCTCTTCTCAAATAAGGCGAGGGCTTGGACGGTCTACATTCTAGCAAGCACCCGGGCATTGTTGAGTTCTTGTAATTAGGTCTTGGGGTTGAGATTTGCTAAAGCAATCAATGAATTTTGCCTAAATACTCGAACCCTGATTCTACTTTTATACATAGAATTTAGTTTAATTTTGCTAGGGACTAGCAAAAAGTAAGCATGGGGGTATGATGAACACACATAAATTCATGATAAATTTCTTATTTATGATAGTTCCTAGGCTTAGCATTGCATATCATGTTATAAATATTGCATAACATCCATTGCATGGCATTTAGGATAGTTGTATGTTTTGTATATTAATTCCTTCAATTTATATGGCCAGGGGGCAATGCGACATCCATACGGGTTTCGGATGGAAAATCCGACCATACGAATGGATCCAGAGCGACGATCGCAGTTCAGCCTCACGGGAATCATCTTGATCTGAGCACCGTGGCACCCTCTACAAGAAGAAGAAGACGGACGACCCAAAGGGTGCCACGTGGCACCATCCAAACCACCCACCACCGCCCACTCCCTTCATCGTCCACACCCTTGAATCCTAGCCGTTGGATCAAGATCCAACGGCTGGGGAGTGTCTGCACCAAGCTCCTCCACACGACACAAAAGGCGACCTAGCGCAATGGTTGGAGTGGTGGTTCTCAAGGGAGAGGCACAGGTTCAAATCCCTGTAGCCCCCACAGTCCTCAAATCAGCGGTGCACACAAGCAGCAGCGGCAGCGCAGCACATGCTCGCACATGCCAGCACGCATGATGGATGGCAGCGCAGCGCGGGTGCAAGCGCGGTTGGTGCCAGCTTTCAGTGACAGCTGGGCTGACCTACAGCGACGCTTACAGTCGTCGCTACTTTATTGCAAGCCAGCAAAGCTAGCTAAGGGCATGAGCGGATGTGAGCTGTCTACATCAACATTTCCAGCGACAGTCTAGAAGTCGCTAAAGGTCCTTTACCCATTTTTAGCCTCTTCTCCTCCACTATAAAAGGACCTACACCTCCTCCCTTCCAAGCCATCTCTACCTACTCTACTCTCACCTACTCCCAAGCTCTAGCAAGCCTACCAATGCTCCATTAGAGCTTGTTCTCAAGCTCCCAAGGTGCCTATTAGTGTAGTGAACCTCTGCCCCACCAAATATTCCTCCAACTTCCCATCCCCATTCATAGGTCGCCTTGGAGCTGTCCTCCCACCTCCATTCCAGTAGCAGATCGTCTTCGTCTTCTCACGTCCATTCTGGAGCCACACCAAAGCTTTCCTCAACCCAACGTCCTTCTACACCTCACCTCCGTCGTCCCACTCCTCACCTCCTTCGTCCAAGCTTCCGCCAGGCACCATCGTCTCACCGAACAGCCGATTCGGGAGATTTTCTCTCACCTCCCTCTCTATGTGTGCTTTCATAGTTTATTATAATTGACATTGGAAGTAATATATATCAGATTTGTTCCACATCTCTATCTTGTGATACGTTTGCCTATTTTCTTCTTACAAAAATACAAAAAAATAACAAAACTCCAAAATACCAAAAAGAAACGAATCAAAGCGCGGTTTTCACATAGAGTAAACGTCGCCTCCCTATGTTCGACTCAGGACTCCCTTGGAGTTTTGGTATAAATTTTATCTGGTCGACGTGTTTTGCAACTACGACGACAGGTTACTTGTAACCTTGATTTCAAACTCGCGAAACACGCCTAACCAGTAGCTAAATCCAGACCCTGGCAACCAACATTTTATGATAATGCCGCCCATGGCATCTGAACCAGCATAAGTGCTTACATGCCCCCAGTAGGATATGTAAATATCCTAGGAGACAAGCATCGAGGAGACGATATGTTATTGCGCATCTTCGAGGGGAATTTCTCGCCTCTCCGCATTGGGAACTCGTTTAAATCAACTTGTGTTGATCGGCCGCTCCTAATCTAGGCGACTTTTTCAGAACAATTTAAACGCTTTTGCATGATTTTGATACTTATGCGCACTGAACCAGACTATGTGTGGATTGGGGTGCTTAGGTTACCGAGTCCCGCAAACCAAAGGTCAGTTAACGAGGCCGAATACTCCCTAAGCCTTAAACCTAATACTTAAGCTTCGCATTTTCCTCAACCTCTTGAGGAATATCTAGATCTTAGTGGATACTTAAATTTTTAAGCCTAGGAGTATAGCCCAAGAGGCCTAAGATCAGCGTTCCTACTAATCTCTTCTGTGTTTCATTAGCACTTTTTTCCTTTCATTTTCTTTTTCTTGATATGGTCTAGAACTCAGTTAATCTCTTAATTTCTTACTAATAACTATCTCTTTTTTTCTTTTCAACTTGTGCTCCTTTTTTTGACATTTCTTACTTTTTCCCTTTTTCTCCTCAAGATTTGTATGGCCTCAAAACTTTCTTTTCTCCTCCAATTTTTTTGTTCTTTTTCACACTTTTCTATTTTTTTGGTATTTTTGGAATATGTGATTTTTTTGTGAGAACCCTTTTGAACTTTTGATTTTTGTATGTTTGCACTTTACCACCCCCCATGCCTAAGTTTTTCAATGTCCTCATTGTAAATGAAAGGTGTGAAATAGGTTTGGGTTTCAAGAAATAGAACAGGATTTATTGGGTGGGCAAATGGGTTGAGAATGACTGTTGCGGATGATTTCAAGTACTGGCACATGTACCAGAGGTGGGATCGACTATTCTAAGATCGAACTCAGGGTGCAATAGATGTGAAGTACAAAAGGATAATTAGAAGGATCTCAGGTTTTTGGAATGACGGGTTGCCTCCAGTTAAGCACTAAATTCAATGCCTTCAGCCGAGCGGGAAATGGTATAGAGATGGGGTGGTCAAATCAGGTGAGTTTTGTAGAACAAGCACCTTGATCAAGAGCCTAGTTGGTCCAACTAGGTGCTTGTTCAAATCAACAGGCTGATGATGTAGCCTAAACCTAATTAATCTAGTGGGTTGATAAATGTAGATCAAGAGATGTGGAACCCACCATATACCTTGGAGCTTGGAGTGATGCAAAAGTGTGAATCCAGGGTTTGGCTAAGTCAAATCAGCCTGATCAGAGTAGGGATCCTTAAAATAATCAGTCGATGATGCGGAAACCCTACAGGAATGATCAGAGAATGATGGGGCATGATTTGTGGTCTGATCAATGTCTGAAACCCAATAAAGATGTAGAGGTGAATCATCTGCAATCGGCTCAATAAGAGGGGAATCAGAATAAAAATTGAGTCCATTTGCGGGTCTAGGTTGAAAATGGGTTTGGATGGGTTCTGTATATGTAGAGGAGGTGGCATCGATATGACTTGTGTATGAGGGCTCATCTAAAATGGAATTAAAGATAGGTTCATTTAGAGAGTCTGCATACTAGCCACCAAATTCGAAGGTAAATGGCTAAAGAGTGTTTATAGGATGAAGAAAATCTGAGTCAAGAAATGATTCGAATTCTGGATTGTAGTCACTCTCGACACTTTTTGGTTTTGATTCCTAAGGATAAAAAATAAATAACTCCATTCCACTGGAACCTGAATTTAAATTAGTGATCTTGGGATTAGGGACCTCTAAGTCAGAGTCAAAGAATGAATCATGTGAGCTGAGGTCGTATATTGGCTCATAGTTGTCAAGAAACAAAGGTTCTCCAAAATCATGGTAAGATTCAAAATCGTCGGAGAGATTGCAAGACTTAAATTCTGAATCAGATTCGAGATCAAAGGTTCCACCACAGAATAAATCACAAGATGTAGACTCAGCAACCTAACTTGGGTCTAGCCTATTTGTAGATTCTGAGCTTAAAAAGGTGTCCTTATAGGGTTTAGGCTCAGGCTTTTGGCTTGTGGGGAAGACCCAATCAAAACCCCACTCTTCCAACTCCTCGGTTCCTGTATCGTAGATTGGCGTGACTTCTGAAAAATCAATCTGTATCTCTGAGGATGTTGGAGAGGGACATTCATCAAACAAAAGCCCAGAATCATACTCTTTATTTAAACTTTGATCTTCGTCATACAGGGCCTTGTAATCTTCCTAATAAGTTTTAGATCCAGATTCTAGGCTGAGGATGTGGGTTGAATTACTAAAATCTAGGTCAGAATTGCCTTCAAGGGTCACCTTATTAGAATAAGAGGTGGGATTTACACCCTCGAGAGGTTCTATTGTAATCTCATTATTACAAGAGTCTCGGAATTCTATGCTTGGTGAACCAGGGTTTTGGTTTTCTAGGGCTGGCTCAAAATCGTGTTCTCCTGCAATTGGGATTTCCCAACCTAATTCAAAATCAAGCATGTTATATTCCATCTGGGTTGGGAATCCACAACAACCTTGTGTCTCAACCCCGAGCTTTGGGAAATTAGATTGATCCTCAATATTAGTCCCAGATGTTTCATTAATTGTTTGGTGCATGTACGGGCATTTTTTATCGATAATTTATTTCAACAATTTCATGATCTCTTCCCATTTTTCATGATCATCTTGGTGTTTTTCCCAAAGTACAGGATTTCTCATGCATTGGAGATATTCAAAGTTATGCAATTTTTCTATCTCAATGTATCCTATTATGAGAATGTCTCGGGTTGATCCCTTTGTTGCTTATGTTAATAACAATTGGGCATAGTTTATGATGAAGGTTGTTGTTGTTGGTACACTAACCTGAATGTCTTCTACTGGTTTTGAGGTTTTGTACTCAATCTCATAAAATTTAAGTGCATCCTCAATCATTCTATCTCTCATAGATCTTTGTGATTCAGGTTTCTTGAATGGTTTTCCTAAGTAGCCAGGCTGCATATTTGAATCAGATGGTGGAATCAGGATGTAGAATCAAAATTCAAGTTTAGAATGAAGTGATTTGATTTGAAAGAGAATCCCACTAAAAATATGTGTGTGCTCTAAAGAGAAGGGATGAGGGACTGGATGTGATGTTGACCCAATCAAGGCACCCAAAGATTTTTGGATGACTATAGAGGTTTGGGACGGATGATACCCCTAGATCAGAAAGTCATCCACCTGAGAATTACCTAGGCAGCCAGAGAGGGAGAGTCCCGCAGAGACCCCTACACGATAAAGCACCCCCATGGGTTACAGGGTTTCCCCCACCTGATCTCTCTTTTCACTGAGGGTCCAGGTAGACCAGAATGGATAACTTGACCTCTTAAGTCTACCAGTTTTATAGCCTAATTTGTGCCTTTGATTTCACTTGAATTAGCAGTTGTTTTGACTTGTGACCTAATTTGGAGGTTGGTTGGCCTATGTAGTCCAACTTCACCTAACCTGCCCTAAAGATGGCAAAATGACTCCAGGTCAAGACCTAGAACTCACCCTAATTTGACTCCCAAGTTATTAGGTCCAAGGTTTTTAGGGTTCAAGTGAGTTTAGATCTTGATTTTAGGGTTTTTCTTGATTAGATATTTTCAATCAAGGGCTTGGGTAGCACACAAATGTGGGTGGGTTTGTTTCCTTTTATGCAGGAAAGTGTGAACTAGCACTCCAAAATCCTAATGTAGAAACCCTAATTTGGTTTTATTTCCAAGTCCACTTTTGAGTTTCACAAATGTTCTCCTTAGACTTCAAACAAGAAGTGCGTAGTCCACGGAGATTTAAAAATTAAGCGTAATCCCTAATAGGCACAAGAATTTTGGGGTAGGATCTCTAAAATAGAATCACTTCAACATCAAGGAGATTTGAAAAAAAAAATTTGCAAATTAGGAAACTTTCCTTTAAAATGATAATTACTATTAAAAGAAGGCAGGTGATTCCTAATTAATTATTTCCTTTTTGTCTTCCCAAGATGAGGAGGTTGATTAGGGAAGAATAGAGAAGTTACCTACCTTGGAGTAGTTGATTTGCGTGAGAGATCTCCTCATGAAGTACCTCACAAAATCACAATAAAGTAGATAGGGCAAGTTAGTACTCAAATATAATCAAATAATGTAGAGAATAGTGGTGAATTGCGCATTGCTCCCCGGCAACGGCGCCAAAATGTTAGAGCGCTAGATCGGTATTTAAGAATATCACATTGTAATACAGCCGAAAAACCATTCAAAACAAATACAATTTTATTACTCGAATATATTTCGAAGTCAAACACAGGGAGCAAATGGAATTCACACACTAATCTCAATAATAAATGTTAATTGAGCACATAATACTACTCAAAATCTAATTAGGAGTGTAAAGCATGAGTATGTAAAGAGTAAAAATAATTATAAATAAAACAATGGAGAGCTTATGAAAAATTGGACTTCTGATTACAAAATCAGACGTCTTAAAGGTTATGTGCTACAGTGCCTTCCTTTCCTTAGCTTCTTTTCTCTGATTTCTCTTGCGAGTTCTCTTCTTCTTTCTCTTCTTTCTTTCCTTAGTTTCTCTGTCTTCTCCTTCCTTCTTTCTCTTCTTAGCTTTCTCTGGTTTCTCCTTCCTTCTGTATTTAGTCTTCTCTTCTTCAGCTTCTTCTTTTGCCTTAAGCCTTTGCAAACCTTCTTCTTCAGCTTCTTCCTTCTTCTCTGTTTTCTCCTTCCTTTTTTCTCTAGCCCTTCTCTTTCCTTCTTCTTTGTTGCCTAACCTCCTCTTCTTCTCTGAATTTGGCTAAGTGTGGAGCTAAGCTTTCCAAAGCAAAACCCCCCTTCCCCTGCATAGCTTTCCTCTCTTTCTCACTTCTCTATTTTAGTTTCGCTCTCCCAGAGCCACAATCGGTTCGAGTAATCAGACCTAACGGAGACCCAGGTCCAGGCTCACCGGCGTGGGTGGTGAGCGAGGAGTGAGTCGGTCGAGTAAACGAGTTGTGGCCAGGTCCACGTGGTCAGTGTCGCGGAAGAGGCCGTGAGAGGGCGGAGAGGGACCTCACCCCGTGATTTGGAGGCGACAAGGGTAAGGCAAGAATTCAACTTATGTGCACACGGCCGCTCGTCCAGTTCCGAGGTGGGACTAAATGTCCCACCTTCCTTTGCGTGCTGTTATAACGCTTGGTCAGGCTTTTTAAAGGAGTATAAGTCAGTTGCGTTGTAGTATAGGGGATTAAGCATCGATAACAAATAAGAAGTTTTTATTACTCGAAAACCTAAGTATTCAAGGTCGAACACAGGGAGCAAATGGAATCTATACACTAATCTCAATAATGTAATTTGAACACTTAAATCTACTCAAACTCTAATGTAGAATATAATGCAATAGTTTATGAATTAAAGTGTAGCAAAATAGAAGAGAAATTGAGAGGAATAGAATAAAAAGGTTGACTCTTTGCTTGGCTCTCTTCTTTAGCTTCTTCTTTCTTCTCTTTAGCTTTGTCTCTTTCTTTGTCTTCTCTGCCTTTCTTCTTCTTCTTCTGTTCTTTAGCCTTCTTGCTTCTTGCCTTGCCTTCTCTCTGCCTTAGCTTTTCTTTCTCTTCTCTTGCCTTGGTAATTCTCTGCCTTTCTTCTTCTATTCTTTGGCATTCTTCTTTCTTCTTTCATTCTCTGATTTTGATTTCTTTCTTTCTTCTTTCTTCCTCCTCCTTCCTTCTTCTTTCCTTAAGCTTCTGCCTTCAACTCTTTTCTTCAGCCGTGCCTCCTTTCTGCTACAGTGCCTTCTCTTTCCCTTGGCTTTTGCCTTCCTTGCTTCTACCTCTTCTTCCTTCTCTGCTTGGCCACAAATCCTTCTTCCTTACTTAGCCTCTTTGCCTTTGGCTGCCTTCCTTTTCCTTTCTTCCTTCCTTGGCCTTGGCTTCTGCCTTAGCCTCTTCCTTCCTTTCTCTTCTTTGCTTGTGGCTGCACCTTCCTCTTCCTTCCTTCTTCTTTCCCTGCACACCGAAGAGAAAAACCTACCCCTACCCTCCTCGCATACACTCTCTCTCTGTTTCTCTCTTAGGTTCGCTCTCCCAGAGCCAGACTGGGTAATCGGGTCAGGTTTCGTGTGCCCGGGTCCAGGCCCACCGGCGTGGGTGTGGTGCGCGAGGAGTGCAAGGGCTAATCAGGTTGGTCAGCCAGATCCACAGGGCATAGGTCGCGGATGAGGCGTGTGTGTGTCGGTGAGGGACCTCACCCCGTGTCACTTGAGGCAAACAACAGAGAACACAAATTCAATATAAAGCGCTCACCGCGTTCCTGAGTTCACAAGGTAGGACTAAAAGTCCCACCCGCTTCACTTGTGCGCCCGCAAGAGGCCTTCGCCCAATTGCCGCTACTACAGTCGATCGCTAAGCCTGCTCTCTGGCTGGATGTGTGCGTGAGACCCTCGTGCATCACCTAGGACTCATATGCCTGGAGTGCGCGACCTAGAGTGAAGCTTGCGAGCTCTGTGCTTGTGCGTCAATGGCAGAGAGGGTCGGACCTGAGCTTCACTCAATACGACCTGTCGGCCCCATTAAAACACATGAGGAGCTTCACCGTGTCACGGCGAAGGTGAAGTGGCAGGTGGCTGGCCGCAGGGTGGCCTAGGTGTGCGTGCCTAGGTCACTCTGTGGCCGTGTTAATGGGTGTGTTCGGTGGGCATTTAAGGAAGTGATGGCGGTCAGTGAAGGGGTGGAATGTGCTCAGTGGATGGTGGCAGAGGTGATGAGGTAGGTGGCGAGGCATGTGGATGGGTGGAGCGACGGGAGCACCTTCGCCGGTGGTCAGCTGGAGATGGAGAAGGTGGTGGTGGTCTGCGGCATCGAGGGGTCTAAAGTAGAAATTACGAGAGGGGAAATGAAGAGGGGAGAGAGAGGAATAGTTCTAACTTAACTAAGTGGACGAAGGGGGGTAGAAAGGCAGCTGGCTGTACCTGCCGCTACCAGAGAAGAAGACTTCCAGAGGAGGGAGAACAACGACGACGATGGGGTTGGAGCACGTGCGCGGGTATTGCACGTCGCGGAGGAAGGAGACGAAGATGACTCTGCCACTGGTATTGTGGCAGAGCGACAAGAAGGAGGGAGATAGGTCATCGAAGCCTACTAGATACTTGGCCGGAGGAGAAGGGATGAATTGGAGGTGGTTCTCCGGCCAAGTCAAGCTAAAAGGGAGCGGCCGGAGGTGGTGGTCCTTTTATAGGCACTGGCATGGGCTCTTGTGCTTGGAAGACAAGCTTCCAAGTGCAAAAGTCCTCGCTGGAGAAGGATTTCAGGGAGATACCCATATCTCTCATGCGTTCGCACGAGATATTGGGTGTGACTCAAGTCATGAGATCATGCTCAGATGAAAGGGAATTCCTCAGAGAATCTCCCTTCCAAATCTGGGAGATCTCTGAAGAATCAAGGAGCAATCCCCTTCAACTCCCCATCGGAGTAGGATTCCTCCGCTTTAATGGCGGAGGGACCAAATTTAAGAGTGGCTAGGAAGTTAGGGGGGTCTACGCAAGAGTTTTCAAAAGTTAAGGGCCAAAGTGTAATTGGGTGGACTATTTTGCAAAGTAGGTTAAGGTGACCTTCCCTTAGGTCCAAATTTTGGTACAAACCTAATTTGGACCTAAGGAATCCAATGGTGAAGTTGGATTTTAGGTTTTACCATGTTTGACTGGAAATTTTACATAAAAATCTAAATTAGGTCAAATAATGAGCTAGGACCCCTATTTAGGTCAAAATAGGTTCCAAAGGCCAATTTGAAGGTTCTACACCCTAGGGGATATTTTTCCAAGAATTTTAGAGGGTTTAGTTGATTTTTATCCTACCCAAAACCTTGTTGAATTATGTGAGTCAGTTTTAGGGTTACAAAATGTCATTTAATTCCTAGGTCTCACAATAACCCATTTCTGATTGAACTAACTCACTTTTTATCTCATTCAGACCATTTGACCTATGTTTAGCCTCTGAGAGATCTCGTTGATGTACTACAATGGTAAAATTACAGTTTTACCCTTTATTTCATGTTTTCTTCTTAGAACACTTATTCCTTGAATTAGGCCCTTCTTTAGGTTATGTAAGAGCTCTTATTCTCTTTCTTAGGTCAAAATGAGCTAGTTAGGGCTCATGATGAGGTTCTCATCACACGCCGCAGCAGAAGATGCGTGGCTCAATTAGCGAGGTTGCATGGGCTCTTGACTCTAATTGAGAACCTGAGTGCATTCGTGCCTCAAGTCCACACCTCTTGGGACTCTCACCTGGAGCAGTAGCACCTGGAGTGCAGCAAGTGAGCTTCAAGCTTCTTCGTCCATGGCGGCCGGTGTGCCTGAACCTGAAAACATGAGAACAGCCTTACGATCACGTTAAATCGTCAAGGGAGCTTCACCGAGGCAGGTCGAGTGTGCTGCGGTGGTTAGCGTGGCATGGGGATAGCTGTGGTGGCATGTCTAGGGTTCTCTGTGGGCGTGTGAGTGGGTGTGTTTGGGGGTGCTTTTGGGTGATCGAAGGAGTGAATAGAGTGAGGGGTTATGATCAGGAAGTCAAGGCAGAGGTCGTAGGGTGGTTGGCGAGGTGGATGGAGGTGCAAAGTGACGGGAGCACCTTGCTGGAGGGATCACCGAAGGTGGAGAAGGTGATGGTGATCAATGGCGTTGAGGGTTGTTTTAGGGAAATAAAGAGAGGGAACGGGAGTAGAAGAGAGAGGGAATCTAATAAACCTAATCTAAGGACGAAGGGAAAGGGAATCCCATGCTGGTATTGTCACCAGACGTGGGGAAGATGAATACCTCTGTAGGTTAGGCGGCGACGAGGATAGGGCGGAGGTAACGCAGGCCGGTGTTGCCCAACGCAGATGAATGAGAGGAAGACAACCCAACCACTGGTATTGTGGTTGGGCAATGAGAGAGCGAGGGAGAAGCCTCCGGAGCTTGCGGAGGGTTGAGACTGGCGAGGAGAGAAGAATGTGAGGGTTATCCAGCCCAATTTCAAGCTGAGGAGACTCAGTTGAATCTGGGGAGTCTTAAATAGGTCTCTGGAGAAGGATTTGTGCTTGGAAGACAAGCTTCTAAGCAAGGCATGGTCGCCAGAGTTGAAATCTTCAAAAGACCCAAATCTCTCATGCGTTCGCATGTGAGATTAAGTAGGAATTATGGATCACTGATGGGTTCAGACTGGAGGAGATTACTCAGAGAATCTCCCTTCCAATTTTGGGAGGGATTCTCTGAGCAATCAAGGAGAAACCTCCTTCTAAAGCTCGTCGGAGTAGGATTCCTCTGCTATAATGGTGGAGGGACCTATTTGTGAAGATGATAAGAAAGTTAGGGGGCTTATTGTAAGGGTTTTTGAAAGATAGGGGTAGGTTAGACCTATTTGCAAAGTGGGTCAAGATGAGTTCCCCTTAGGTCTAAATTTTGGTACAAACCTAATTTGGACCTAAGGAATCAAATGGTGAAGTTTTATTTTGGGTTTGACCATTTTTGACTGGGTAATTTATGCAAAAACCCAATTTAAGGCAAATATTTGTCTGAAACCTCATTCTAGGTCAAAATGGGTCCCAATGGCCAAATTGAAGGTGCCAAACCCTAGAGGATATTTTTATATGATTTTTAGAGGGTTTAGGTGAATTTTATCCTAACCAGAACCTTGTTAATCAAGTGGGTCTGTTTTAGGGTTTCAAGGAGTTATTTAATTCATAGGGTACACACAAATACTTTTCTGTCAAATCCAACCCACTTTTTATCTTGTTAAGACCTTTTGACCTTTGTTTAGCCCTTGAGAAAACTTGTTGTTGTACTGTATTGGTAAAATTACAGTTTTAACCCTAGCTTCTTATTTTTCTTCCAAAAAGGTTATTCAGTGACTTAGGACCTTCAGTTGATTATATAAGAGCTTTTATTCTCTTCATTGGGTCACAATGAGCTAGTTAGGGCTCATGATGGTGTTCCCATCAAGTATCAATATGCAAAAAGATTAGGATAAAATGCTAATTTGAATCACCAAATTTCCCTTTGAGTTTAAACTTCACAATTTATTTAAATATATGAACAGTGATCAGAATCAAATAACAGTAATCAAATATCCCAACAGTGTTTAGAACCAACAGAATCGAGCACCAGTAGAGGCATAGAGGCAAAGGCCTCTTCTTTCCTTCAAGCCTCAAGGGAGAAGCACACAGCAGAGGCACAATAGAGGCATGAAAACCTCTTTGAAATTGGCTAAGTGTTGAGAAGCAGAGAGTGAGGCAAAACCCCCCCTCTCTTTTTCTCTCTTCTTATTTTTCTCTTCACACCTGCCTAACCAGATCAGTAAGCGAGTTAGCAGGCAGGTAATCAGGTCGAGAGCAAGGACCAGAGCTACCGGGTGTGGGAGTTAACCGAGGAGTGAGCAGGTGTGAGTGAAGAGGGACCCGACCCCTTGTGACTGGGAGAGGAGTGTAAGGAAGGAATTCCTTTTATCTGTTGCAGGGGCTTCCTAATCCCACGATGTGGGACTATCTTCGTCCCTGTCATCCTCGCGAAGCTACAAAAGGTGAAGCTCTCAATTACAGTTGAAGGGAAGGCGGGTTCCTCAAATTGAAGACCTAGGAGTGATCTTGGAAGAAGTCCACGTGACGGGCTACTCAGCAGGCATGAACAAGGCTCGACCGTGTTGAACGAAGCTGAAGAAGATGGTGTGGCAATGGAGAGATGGCAAGCACCCTGCAAAGCAAGAACACGACCTTGAGGCCTCGTTAAAGGCATTCAAAAGTATCGCCAAGGAACGATGAGTGTGATAGTGGTGGTGGTCTGGTGTGAGAGTGGTCATGCAGGTCTAGCGAGGTCGGAGATGAAGGTGCGAAGGGGGTTTGTTCGAGGGATGGTTTGAATGGACAATCCCCTCAATTTCTTGAGGGGTTTTGTTCGTGGAGGGATGGTGGAGCTTATGGGACCAATGGAGTGGCGTTTGGTGCGGTATGGCATCGGGGACATCTCACCAGAGTTGCTGCCGAAGAGGAGGAAGATGACAAGGAACAAGCGGTGTGGTGGTCGAATCAAGGTGCGAGTGGAGGGGAAATGATGTAGAGGAGGAGAGGAAGAAGTAGAGGGGTTTTGAGGAGAGGTAGAGGGATGGAGAGCACTAATCGTGGCTTGACCGGAGCTGGAAAAGGAGAAGAGGACGACAAGGCGGCGACGAGGATGGAGACAGGAAAGTCGATCACACTTTGGATGGTAATGACTGCAAGGAAGAGGGGAAGCTAGTCGATCGTCCAATTTGATGGTTAGATGGCCGGAAGAGGAGAGTGGAGGGGAGTCACAAGAGCTAAGTTCGAAGGTGGTCAAAGAAGGGAGAGAGATGGCTTTCTCTAACCAAAACCCGCTAAGGAGGTGAGGAACTTGATGTAGGATCATTTATAGGCCATAGAACGGAGTTCTAAGCTTGGGAAACAAGCTTACAGACTCCATGATTTTCACTCAAACCGGATACCCTTCCTTTCAAAGAGTTCGCATGAGCTTTTGGGAAGGAGTTGGGATCCAAGATCTGTCTCATTTGAAAGGGAATTTCACAAGAAATCTCCGGTTCAAATTTGGGATTGTTTGGTGGAGAATCGAGCAAGAAAATCTCTCTCGAATCTCACCGAAGCTCAACATGTTCACACCAATGGCGGTAGAGACCTAAATGTGAAGATGATGAAAAGGTTAGGGACCTATTTGTAAATAATTCAAAAAGTTAAGTGCCATTATGTAATAAAAAGAGTCAATCTGGACTGGAATGCAACCTAGGTGAAGGTGATCTCTGATTGGGCCTAAATTTTGGTACAAACCTAATTTGGACCCAATAAATCTGATGGTGAAGTCGGATTTAGGTTTTGACCAAGTTTGACTAGGTAAACTATGCAAAAACCCAAAGTAGGGTAACTGTCTGTCTGAGACTCTATTTTAGGTCAAAATAGGTTCCAATGGTCAAATCAAAGATACCAAACCTTATAGAATATTTTCTATGATTTATAGAAGGTTTAGGTGAATTTTATTCTGATCAGAACCTCAATAAATTAAGCAGGCCTATTTTTAGGGTTTCAGATGTCATTTAATTCTCGTAATGCGTGAAACCTGTTTCTTTCTGCATGGACCCCTTTTTGGACTTTTATGACCATTTGATCTTCAATTCGCCCTTAGAAAATCCCATGATTATTGTGCAGTTGTAATAAGATGGTAAAATTACAGAAATAACCCTATTTTCATCTTTTCTTCTCAAAATAAAATATTAAGCACTTAGGATCCTCTGATGGTTTTGTAGGAGCTTTTATTCACTTTGAATGACCAAAACAGGCTAGTTAGGGCTCATGATAGCATTCCCATCACCGAGCAATGGTGCCATTTTGTTATGTCCTTGAAATCGCTCTTTTAAAATACTTCTATCGTAGTATAGTGCAAAAACACGTTGACAAACAAATATAATGAAATTTCGTAAGTCCCAGTCGAACTTGAGAAGGTGGAAATATGACTTGACTTAATACTGATCTATTCTAAATAAAACTAGAATAGTGAGCAAGATAGATATATGATATGAAGCAAATCAACTTTATTTAAGTAGTAATCATGCAAGTTTTCCATCTAGTTGAATGCATGACAAGAAGATTAACTAGAATAACTAGAACTAAATTAAAATAACTAGAACAACAACTACTAGAACTAGAACTACTAGAAGAATTAAAAAGATAACTATCTATTCTACTAGAGCAAGGGCACCAAGGGTGATCCTTGGTGGCCTTTGGAGAGGCATGGAGGAGCAACAGTGGTGCACCAAGGGTGGCCTTGGTGGACGTCATAAAGGAAGAGACTATTCGGAGAAGGGAGCGGAAGATGTGTAGAGGTGGAATTTTCTCTCAAATGGGGGGTCTAGGGTCCTTTTTAAAACCAAAGTGAGGAGCAAAACAAATTTTGTAGACCGCCAATCCATGCAACTGATCTGGAGCAACAAGAGTCATCGATCTGGCGATCTACGACTCAGATCACATAAAAGATGCACGTCCACGCACCTTCATTGCTCACCCAACATGCACATGAACCAAATCATGCCACGTGGCACCTTCAAAGCCCCCCAATCCACTGCCACCGTGCTCATCTCACACATGCACATTCAAATCCAATCATTCGATCGCAATGATCGATGGTTGAGATCGCACGCCGCACCACCTCAACACTCCCCACGTTCAACAACTCATCTAGCCGCATGACATCACGTGCTTCGATCCGACCCTCCATCGCACGCCACGCATCTCGTGCTGTGCTACTCGATTGTGATCTGACGGTCGAATTTCAGTCGCGTGCCACCATCTTCAATTTTACAGCTCCTCACACCTCGAATGCTCGTTGCCCACTCTTGTTCAAGGGTGCTAACCAACACACTACACATGTAGATGGTCGCACTCTTAAATTCATGTTCGCATGCTCTCAACCATTTGATGACAATCCAACGACTAAGATGAGATCTCCTTTGATGAAGTGCTGGGCGCCAATCGATGTGGCGCTTTTGTGGTCGTTGGATGACGATCCAAGGACCTACCAAGTGCCTGAGGTTTCCTTCAAAGGATGTGGTGGTCGGGTGAGAGCCATTGGGATGGCACCAAGTGGCGCCATCCTGACTGTCCATTTTCTCACCTTTGTAGATGGGGCTACAAGGCTCCACTTGAGGAGATTCTTGCATCGTTGGACTGCGATCATCGCTCCGAGTCCATCTATACGATTGGATTTAACATTTGTGGCCCTGAACCATCTTCAATTATCATTTCCTATAAATTAGAACATAAAATAGCATTATTATTTACATAGCTAAACAAATCAACTACAATGCAAAATATGTTGCTTATGCATGCATTATTTTTAAGTTAAGTGAGGATCTAACTTAATTTAGGTAGATTAGGTCCTATGATTGTTGTGCTATCACCGAGCCATTGGAGAAATGCATCCATTGGATTTTGTGCGAAGTTTTAATTCTGAGGGTACTTATTGCCCCTCATCAGTAGCATACCTAAACAATCACTCTTCTCCATGAAGTGTATTTTGTCTCCAAAGGAGATAGGAATTCGAAAAGTGAATACCCAAACAAAATTTGAAAATACAATAATCTATAGAGCCTAAAATATAAGTTAAACTAAGATCCTATAGGCAATGAAAAAATTCCCTAAAATGGAAGTGGAAAAGTGAGCGTATAGTGAAACAGAGCTTTCAGATGTGAAGTTAAGCATTTCAGAGAAGCTTAATAATCTCTAGCTTTGACCTTCTCTTTTATTAAGGATAATAGGAAGAAGTGGCTCACAAGTGTATTTTTCTTTCTATTATGTGTCACTAAGCTTAGGAGTGTTCATGGGTATTTATAGAAGTCATAGAAACACTCTATAGGTGTGGAAGCAAGTGATATACCCATTAGAACATTAAAGGCTGATAAAGGTTGTTGTAACAACTTGGATTTTATTTGTGTTTAATTAGCTATTCAAAATCCTAATTGGTTGCTTAATGGTGTATTAAGGGCTTTGGGAACCTTAATTAGGCAATGGTAATCTTGGGATTTAAGAAACCCTTGAAAACATTAACAAATGTTTATGTAATAAAAAGATAAGGGGTTGTTTGCATAAAAATTCCTATTGATATCCTTTATTAGAACTCAAGTTGGGATTGGAGGGGAATTCTTGTAAAATCTCTAACCCATAAACAATTGAAGGCAACTTAAAAAATAAAAACAAATCTTCATTTCATCTTCTTCCTCAAGCCATTCCTCCTGCCCATCAGTAGGAGAACTCCACCGCCATCTCCACCTCCCCCACTACTATTGGCCAGCCTTCCTCGCAGACTATCGCTGCTGCCATCATCGTCAAAGAGGCCACTGTGTTGTTGCTGCTCAAGCTTCAACTGGTGCTGCTTTTGTGAGTAAAAGGAGGAGCAAGGAAGAGAAGAGAAGAAGGAGGAGAAAGAGCTTCTTCAAGGTAGGGTTTCCACTTCTAACTTTCCTTCCTTTTGATATCCTATGTGTAGGATGGATCTTAGGAATGTTTTGGATGTTGAGTTAGTTTTATGCATGAGACCTAAGGGGTTGAATGTGGTGTTTTCACCCTTGGGTGGGTTATATTTGTGGTAATGGGTTTTTTTTCTAGTTAGGGGTTGCCCTAAGGTTGGATGGGGGATTTCTTTGCTCCATGATGCTTCAAATATGTGCCATCATTCCTGTACTTTCTTCCATTTTATGTATTAAATGAAACTCTTTTATAACTTGACTTAGGTACAACTTGAATTAAATAAACCAGCACCTCTTCTGTTGCCATTCCTCAGAACTCCAACCCTCACTTAGGGGCCTAGGTTTTGGGGTGTGACAGTTGTAATAGAAATCTACCAAATCAAGCAGACTTGTTCGATAATACAAGCTAGTCAACGCTCGGTGGACTTGCTTGAATAGGGTCAGTTGACCAACCTGAATTACTGGTTGATGCCCTACAATGGGTGAGGATATCCAAGTAGGTTCTTTACTAATTGGACAACTGCCAGTCGACTTGTCCTATAGTGGATGGTTGATGCCTGGTCGTCTGACTACTAATACCTTCTAAGTTCCGATTCCCTAGACCAGGCTACAAGTCGACAAGTGATATAATATCGGCTAGTGCCCTACTAAGGGACTAGTTGACTTACGGTGGGCTAACTAGTGAAGTGCCTAAGGAAATTAGCCTAATAATTAGTGTATTAATTAGGCACAAGTTCTAAGGGTTTTTCAATGTTAAACAGTCAACATCTAGTTTATAGGTCAATAGCCAATTGGTGGGCTATATTGTAGTTGGTCAATGCCTAAGGCTATTAGATGACTAGGTACATAGGAGCTAGTCAATGCCTATTGAAATCGGTCCGTGCCTTGGAGTGTGTTTTGATCATTTAGGATCCTTTAAGTGCTTGGTTTGTTTTCTAAGGTGTTCTAATGGTTACCTACATTGATTGACTCTATTTTAGGGCTCTTTCACAAGTATCTAGGAAATTAAAAAGAGAAAAAAAAGGTTACATTGATTTGCAACAAATAAATCTGTCCCATTCCTTCAAGTCTTCAAGCTTAAAGCCTTCATCCCACTCTCTCCTTGATGCTTTTTCCCTTAAAGCTCCTTCATGACTCCATCAAGCTTGAGCTTCCATTAAGCTTCCTTCCATTTGCATTCAACCTAAAATTTTAATCTCAAATGAAAATGCTAAATAGCAGTTGTTTTGTTATTATCAAAATCAATGATCATAGTGTATTAGTACCAACAATACAAACATATCTTCCATGTCCTGTGGTTGATCTCCTAGCCTTAGATTTGCACATGCATCTTCCTAAGACAACTACTAAAAAGATACTTACCAAGGTCGATGAAGTCTTTTTGTTTCCTCGATAGTCCTTAGCCATAACACCCTTAAACTCTAGCACCTTTATAAGAGGCTATCACCTCCAAATGGATTTAGGTACCCATGGATCGGAGCACTGTTCGAGTGCAAAATCACGAGATAAAAAATCGTAAAAATTATGTATCATAGTATAGTTTCGTGCAATCACCCGAACAACAAAAATACCTCGACTCGAAATTTGAATTTTCCATTTTAAGAATTTGAGTCCCGATCAAATGCAAGGAGGCGATGAGTTTTCGAATTGATTTTTGGATCTTTCACGTTTGAAATCATGTGTTTGATCAAATCATATGAAAATCAGATCAAATGCACTCCAAAATGCTCATAAAGATTCTCTACTAAATAAGTATTACCTCTGAATTTTTAAGGATTTTTCTAGGACCATTAGATTTTAAATGGAATTTCTAAGAGAAGAAGGTCAATCTACCCGATTTCACCCCCCTCCAATGAAATGCATGAACCCTAGCCCCAATCCTGTTCATATTTTTCATTAATTTTTGTCAAATATATATATTGAATCAAGAAAACATTGGCATAAATTTCAAGTCAATCAAAGAAGTGTACAATTTATAAAAATTCTTGCAAGTTCAAAAAATAGACTCAGAATTCCAGATCGACCCCCTTTCAGTATTTGATTTTTATATTTTTTTCAATTCAGAGTTAGACAATGCAATTTATACCATTGAAAATATTGTTTGACAGTCTATCCCCACAAAAACTTTCGTGATTTTTCGCACAATAGAACAACCAGACTTGAATTTTAAAGTAGGCGCATAGATTAAGTTACGGATCCAAATTGAAACATATCATCATTTATAAGCAACAAAAAATTGTCTTGATCACAATAAGAACTAGAACAAGATGCATAAGAAAATACTCCAAAGGAAAGCTTAATGCAAACAAATAACTAGCGATAAACTACAAGCATGAAATAAAAAGAAAAGAAAGGGGGGAACGACCTTGAGGCCAAGAAGGAGAAAGAGGGGGAGGAGGGTGGTGCTCCAAGAGAGGAGGCACCGCCAACCAAGGAGGAGGGAGATGGTGGCGGTGGTGGTCGCTGGAAAGGAGGAGGGAGGAGGAAGGTGATTGAAGATGGAGAGGCAGGGGAGGGAGCTTAAATAGTTGGGGGGGGGGGGGGGGGGGGGGGGGTGTTTGGATTGTATTTGTAAGAATAGATTTGGTTGTGGTGTCCCTTTGGTGCAACCTAGGAATTGTTTAAGGGGGGAACATCTTAAGGTAGGGTTTTAAACCATGTTAAGAGGGAGCCTAATTATATTTTAGGTGGCTTAATTAGGTTGGGTGAGCTCAATTGGGAATCGAGTCCAATTGAGTTGCAACTGGACCCAATTAAAACTTAATTGGTCAATTGGGCATATGATTGGGAAATTGGTATAGGGCTATGTTAATTGGGATAGTGGGGAGTGCAGATAGTGTTATGGATAGTAGAATAGGATTGTGGATAGTGGGATAAGGAATGTGAATAGTGGACTAAGGCTTGGGAGGGATATTTGGCTCTGGATCATAGGATTGGGTTTGGTTTAGGGTTTTGGTTTGGTATTTGGGATTAGAATTATCTTCCCCACTTATTTCGCTTGATTATGCGATCCTCTCTTCTTATTTCCATAGTCTTCTGCACTCTATTCCTCCCTTGATTCTTTTCTATAGGTGATCTTCAAAGGTCTTCTCTACTACTCTTTATTCCGTAACTACATCAAGATCATATGATCTTATTACCTACAAACATAGATAAAAGCATTAAATATAGGATAATTCTTGCATTATTTCATGTACAACTATATAAAATGATGTAATGTAATGTATGATAAATATGCATGCAATATGCAAAAATTGGCTAGGTTTCTAAAATAATTTAGGCTAATTAAGTCCTACGATTGTTGTGCAATCATACCCTCATACCTAAACTTTGCTAGTCCCTAGCAAAAATGCATGAATGCTTTGTCTCCACCTACAGTTTTGTAGATTAACTAAACACTTATTATCAACCAAACTTCAAAGAGAGTTAAAACTCTTTTTCCAATTGACCTATAACATCAGAGACGGACATCTAGACTCGGATGGCTAAACCTTTCAATTTCTTTGTAGCTTTAACCTCTAATTTTGAAGTTTGATTTCTTAGGCTTCATTGCACCCACTCAGGTTTATCAGCTATGAATTTAAAGCATTCATGTGCATGTAATAGATTTGACCTATAGGCATCTAAGGTTGCAAAAATCCAGGTCTCAAGGTATCGGAATTCATTTCAAATCATCCTAATTTTCACCTTTGGTTTGGGCTTACTCAGAATTGGTAGCCTTCTCATCTGTTTCTCTCTCGAGGTCAACATTCTTCAGCATATATCTCCCCAGCTAGATCCTAAGTCTCTTTTCTTGATTTTTCCTCTGAATTCTTTTCTTTTCTTTCTATTTTTGTATTTTTTGAAAGATAGGACACCCATATGTGGCGAGGCGTTCATTTATTTACGAAATTTTTGGCACCCATTAATAACAAGGTGCTTATTTATTTGCAATTTCCCAACTTCTCATTTTTTTTCTTTTTCTTTTTTCTCCAAATCATTTTTTTAAGTGAGTGGCTCTGTTAATGCGAAATTGTCAATGTTTAAGAAAAGCATTATAGTATAGGACAAAATTGCATTAAATACTTAAATTTATAACTCAGAAAAGTCCGAGGTCGAATGAAAAGAGCAATTAGCTAATCAATCTCAAGATCACAATTTAAAGTAAAAGATATAAGCAATTGCAATAAGAATTTATTCAAGAGTGATATATCAATAATTCAAGTAACAATATGCAAAAATGATAGGTTAAAATGGTGATTTGAATCACCAATTAATCCCTTTTAGTTAAGCTCAAGTATCTCAAATAAATGAACAGTGAATCCAACCAAATATTCCACGTCAACCAAGTTAAATTATCTAACAATAGAACCAGCACCAACAGAACACAGCTTCACAGAAGAGGCAAAGGCCTCTCTTCTCCTTTAAACTTCAGGGAGAGGCTTAAGCATAGCACAACAGCATAGAGGCGAAGGCCTCTCAAATTTGCGCAGTGTAGAGAGCAGTAGAGGGCAAAAACTGCCCCTCTCTCTCTCTTTCCTTCTCTTCTCTTCTCTTCAAAATCAGACCAGACTAGACTCGAGTAGCCGGATAAATGGAGTAAGGCCCAGACCTGCGAGGCATGAGCGCAAGCGAGGGCATGTGTATGCATGTGCATGAGCGGAACCTCACCTGTGTGTGTGCTAAGGCAATGAGCCGTAGGCACAAAATCAACTTATTTGCTGCATGTGCATCTATGTTATCCGATGTGGGACTATCCCACAAAGGCTAGTTGTGTGCAAACTGCAAAAGGTTGAATTTCCAATTGAGGCAGAAGATGATGCATGCGACTTCAATTGCAGGCCAAGGAAGACTTCTAGAGGTGACCTGCAGCACCTGGAGGTGGTAGCAATGAAGAACACAACTGGAGCACTGCAGTGGAGGTTGGAGAAGAAGGTTGTAGCGGCGGAGCTCCGATGAACACCTAAAAATGGAAGAATGACCTCTCGTCCTTATCAGATAAGCTCAAAAGGGTCGCTATGCAAAGGAAAGTGCATCAATGGTGGTTGTTTGGTGAGTGCATGCGTGTGGAGGGCTGATGGAGTCAAAGAAGGTGTGCGAAGGAGGTGGAGTTCGATGGAGTGCCTTGGTGGATGAAAACCTAAATTAGGAGAGGGCTTTTGACAAGTGTGGTGCAACGGAGCTTGTGGAGGTGGTGCGGGATGATTTGGTGGTCTATGGAGGTGGGGCGAGCTCGCCAGAGCTTGGCCGGTCGTGGGGAAGACGAAGTGTGGGAGGGCGGTGCAGTGGTCGTGAGTGACTTGTGCGTAAATGAAAAGAAAGTAGAGGGAGAAAAGAAGGAATAGAGAGACGTAGAGGGGAAGGAGATAGGCGGAGGGCTCCGGTTGTGGCTGACCAGAGCTGGAGAAGACAATAGAGACGGCGAAGCGACAACGGCGAATGAGGCAGAGGAACACCCTCCCTTTGACAGGAGAGGTGCGCGAGGAATAGAGGAAGATGGTGGCACCTCTAATTTGATGGTTGGAGGTGCGGAGGTGTATGACAGAGGGTGTCACCGAAGCAAGAATATTTGGTGGTCAGAGAGGGTAGATTAGGGTGTTTTGGCTCACCAAAATTTACTAAGGAGATCGGTCGTGCAACCTGGGTCCTTAAATAGGGCTTAGAAGGGCATTCCAAGCTTGGAAACAAAGCTTGGAAGCACATGATGCTTGAGCGACAACGAGACATGATTCTTTGAAAGCTTCACATTAGGTATTGAGTAGGATTCAGAGCCCAATGCGCAGCTCAAATGGAAGAGGATTTGATCAAGGATCTCTCTTTTTAATTTGGGAGAGATTCATCAAGAAATCAAAGAGAAATCTCTAATTGAAGGTTGCCAAAGTAGGCGTTTCTCCTCGATAATGGTAGAGGAACCAATTTGTAAGAACAAGGACAAAGCTGGGGGCAATTTGTAATTATTTCAAAAGTTAGGGGCATAAATGTGAGAGAAAAGAGTCAAACAGGACTAAATGTAAACTAGGTCAAGGTAATCTCTGATTGGACCCAAATTTTCGTACAAACCTAATTTGGACTCAAGGAATCTGATGGTGAATTTGGATTTAGGTTTTGACCAAGTTTGATTAGGTAAATTGTACAGAAACCCAAATTAGGGCAATTATCTATCTAAGACTCTGCTTTAGGTCAAATTGGGTTCCAATGGTCAAATCAATGATGCAAAACCATAGAGAATATTTTTCTATGATTTTTAGAGGGTTTAGGTGAATTTATCCTGACCATAACCTCAGTTAATTAAGCGGGTCTATTTTTAGGGTTTCAGATGTCCATTAATTCTTGAAATGCGTGAAAACTCATTTCAGTCTGCATGGACCCACTTATTAGACATTAATGACCATATGACCTTTAATAAACCCCTGACATATCCCATGGTTATTCTTTATTTGTGATACGATGGTAAAATTACAGAAATAACCATGTTTCCTTATCTTCTTTGTAAAATAGATCATTATGCTTATATGACCCTCTAATGGTTATGTAGGAGCTTTTATCAACTTTATCAGATCAAATTGAGCTAGTTATGACTCATGATGGTGTTCCCATCAGGCTCATCCATCATTCTTTCAAAAACCACCCCTCGACAATCCTTTGACTGAAAATGTATTAAACATGATCCCAATGATGCTTGTGTTTTCACGATTTTAGATGCTTGTAACTCAATTCTGATGTGTGTGAAATTTTGACTGCTTGAGTTACCTAGATCTCAAACTGTAGAGTGGACAACAACGCCCTATATTTTTTTACTTCTTATCCATTGGTTTTGGCTAGTCAGATTTATTAAGAATCAAACTAGACCCAAATCTAATGGACCATCCTCGACTGATTGAGCTAACTATAGCTTGTTAAGCCTTATGGTATAAGGCTCTTCACTATCCTCTTAATTTGATTAATTATAACCACTTAGTCTCTCTACTCAACTCAGTTGGAGACATGCAAAACATGCTATTTTCAAAGATAAAATATTTATTTTTCTTACATTTTTTGACTTTTTTTAACAAATTTTTCAGAAATAAAATTGAAACAAATTTTTAGAAATAAAATTGCAACAATTTCTAGGTACTGATAAAAAATAACTCAACAAGTACACTACCCTCTGCCTCTCAAATGCTTAAATTCTTCCATGTACTCATGTACGAAAATAAATATAAAGAAATAAGGGTAGAGATCACCTAGAATAGTATCCGAGTTTTCCATATTCAACACATTCAATACCTATAGAAACAGAAAATGGAGAGAAAACATGTCATATATAATTAGAAATTATTTTTTTTTCAATAAATTAAGGTGTGCTAAGTTTAACACCTCTAGATGGGCAAAGACTCAAAAAATGGATCCACAATTGCTACATAGAGGGTCAAGATTAATATGAAGATATGGTCATGTGGTCCAAGAATCAGTGTTCGACATATGCGGACCAACTGATGATGTAACCATACTCCAAAGGGTCTTTCTAGTTCGAGATACAGACTGGGGAAAGATGTTAAGTGGAAATAAGGTCCCTGATGCTAAATTTTCCCATTGATACCATCAAAGAACCTGTTCCAAAGGAAAAGAGGAGGTGGTGGAGGAAGAAGATTGAAGTTCAGGTCTGATTTGGAAACTGAATCATATAGATCTATGTGAGGCTCAAGCATATGGTGTCCAATATCAATGATCATAATTTCTCCATGCTATGGGTCATATGAGGATAATGGAAGAGCCGGAGAGATTGGAAGTTCAATGTTGAATGCCTTAAAATCCTCATCAGAAATTGCCTCTTCATCAGAAGCAAGCCATCTGTTTGAACTAGTTGGTTCATAACTTATTTAATCTATTCTATTTTGAGCTCCATTTTCCAGGTTGTACCTTCTTTTTCCTTAATCATCGAATAGATCATTGAGGCGCTGAAGCTGATTCTGGAGATTGTTTTCTTCTTCTGCTGGGTGTTCCATGAGTATGGATGAAGGAGATCTAGGCTCAGATGAATTAGAAGAGATATCGATCTGGTCGGGTTGTTGCACAAACAGAGAAGTCGAGGCTTGGGCTTGACAGGAGTGAATAGCTAATGGAGGCCTCAAGGGTGGTCTTAGGGACCTCCTCCCAAACATGCACCGATGGAGAAGATGAGGGATAGAGGTGTGATGGACCCAATCAAGACACCCAAATATCTTTGGATGACTATAGAGGTTCGAGGCAGATGATACCCCTAGATCAGAAAGTCGTCCACCTAAGAATTACCTGGGCAACCAGGAAGGGAGAGTCCTACGAAGACCCCTACACGGTTGAGCACCCCCACAGGTTATAGGGTTTCCCCCACCTGACCTTCCTTGTCACTGAGGGTCCAGGTAGACCAGAATAGATAACTTAACCTCTTAAGTCTACCAATTTTAAGTTTAGAGCATCGGTGCTTAGGATTTCACTTAAACTTTAAGATGTTTCTGTGAGTGGTGACATAATTTGAAGATTGGTTGACCCCACAAGGTGGGTCAACTTCACCAGATTTGTCCTTGATTATTACGTCCCGCTTTTAGGATTCAAGTGAGATTTAGAGCTTGATTCTTAGGGTTTGCTTGTTTAGGTAAGTTCAATCAAGGCTTAGGATATTGAAGAACACGGCCTTGTCAGATAAGATCGGCCTTACGACTTGGGTCCTTAAATAGGGCTTAGAAGGGCATTCTAAGCTTGGAAACCAAGCTTGGAAGCACGTGGTACTTGCGTGACAAGGAGACCCAATTTTTTGAAAGCTTCACATTAGGTTTTGAGTAGGATTCAGAGCCCAATGCACGACTCAAATGGAAGAGGATTTCATCAGGAATCTCTCTTTCTAATTTGGGAGAGATTCATCAAGAAATCAGAGAGAAATCTCTGATTGAAGGTTGCCAAAGTATGAGTTCCTCCACGATAATGGCAAAGGAACCAATTTGTAAAGAACAAAGACAAAGCTGGGGAGCAATTTGTAATTTTTTCAAAATTTAGGGGCATAAATGTGAGAGAAAAGAGTCAGATAAGACTGAAATATAAACTATGTCAAGGTGATCTATGATTGGACCCAAATTTTAGTACAAACCTAATTTGGACCCAAGAAATCTGATGGTGAAGTTGGATTTAGGTATTGACCAAGTTTGACTAGATAAATTGCATAGAAACCCAAATTAGGGTAACTGTTTGTCTGAGACTCTATTTTAAGTCAAATTGAGTTCAAATGGTTAAATCAAGGATGCAAAACCCTAGAGAATATTTTTCTATGATTTTTAGAGGGTTTAGGTGAATTTTATCTAGACCAGAAGCTCAGTTAATTAAGTGATTCTATTTTTAGGGTTTCAGATTCCATTAATTCTTGAAATGCGTGAAAATCTATTTCTGTCTGCATTGACCCACTTATTAAATATTAATGACCATATGACCTTTAATAATCCCCTGACATACCCCGTGATTATTCTGTATTTGTGATAAGATGGTAAAATTACGTAAATAACCCTATTTCCTTATCTTCTCAAAACATATCATTTTGCTTATATGACCCTCTAATTGCTATGTAGGAGCTTTTATCAACTTTATCAGTCCAAATTGAGCTAGTTATGGCTCATGATGGTGTTCCCATCATACCCCCATGCCTAGCTTTTGCTAGTCCCTTAGCAAAACTTTATGGACCAAACTAGTTATCTAAGTCGGATGTAACCGTCAGGATGCCCTACTAAGCCGCATCTCTAGGAATCAGATCTTAATACCAACAATATGCCTAGAGGTACTCAAGCACCAGCTCAGATCCAGACCTGACTTGCTTTCGCCTCAGTCTGCCGCAAAGGTTTCTAAGGCCTGCAGGAACTAACCTAAGGTTCATTGGACATAGCGGTTAAAGCACCCGTTCTTGTAACATCATTAGCCTAGGTTCAGTTTGCCAGTGCATTTTTGTAAGATATAGAGGGATAGAAGATTTTTTATTTGTGGAGAGCTTTCTCTCTCTTTTTCTTTTCATTATATTTTTCCTTAGATCCAACCTCGGATTGGCCCTAAACACGTTCTGTATCGGATTCCTGGTCCCCACCATCAATCCTCGCAAGGTCCCTGGTAATCGATGCTTCGAGGTAGCACCGCCCATGGCAACCCCTAGAACCCTAGCTTTCAACACTTCAGGATAGTGCTGCCCATGGCGTTCTGTAGCTAAATCTAGACTCTGGCAATCGACATTTCGTGATAATGCCACCTATGGCATCTGAACCAGCACAAGGTGCTTACGTGCCCCCGGTAGGATATTTAGATATCCTAGGAGACAAGCATCGAGGAGACGATATGTTATTACGCATCTTCAAAGGGAATTTCCTACTTCTCTGCACTGGGAACTCGTCTAAATCAACTTGTGTTTTCGAGCCGCTCCTAATCTAGATCTTAGGACCATTTTCAGAACAACATAAATGCTTTTGGAATAATTTCATATTTAAGCGCACTGAATCAGATTGTGTGTGATGTTTGGATGCTTAAGTTATCGAGTCCCACAAACCAAAGGTCAGTTAATGGGGCCGAATACTACCTAAGCGTTAGACCTAATATACAAGCTTTGCATTTTCCTCAACCTCTTGAGGACTAATCCGGATCTTGACAAGTACGTGAGTTGTTAAATCTTAGAATAGATCCAAGAGGCCTAAGGTTGATATTTGCCGTTAATCCCTTAACTTTTAGCCTTCCAGGTCTTAATTCATCATTCGATCCAACCTAGAAGTTAGGTAAGTTCCATATCATTTTGAAGAGGCTCAATTTCTTCCTTTATCTTTTTGCTCCATTCTTTTCTTTTCAATTTTTCCTCCTCATTTTTCTCATTTTTCTCTCAAATGGACCTTCTCTTTCCTCAATCCTCCATTTTTTTTTTCTTTGTGTGAAATCCTTTTGTGAGAGTTGATTTTCACAGCATTTTGCACTTTAATACCCCCCCATGCCTACTATTTGAAATGTCCTCATTATAAATTAGGTAGGTTCGAGTTCAACTTAGATCGAACATTAGAATAGGTTTAAAGAGTGGGTGGACGGGTCGGGGTGATTGTTGCAGACGATTTCAAGCTCTAGTACATGTACCAGAGGTGGAGTCAGCTGTTCTAATGGATGAACCCTAAAGTACAATATGATTTCTGCGAAGAGATATGTCAAAAGGATTTTGGGTTTTTTCAAAAGATGATGGGTTGCCTCCCTTTAAGCGCTAAGTTTAACGCCATCAGATGGGGGCAATAAGCTCAGGGAGAATGGAGATCAAAAGATAACTCAGCCATGTTCAGGTCGGTGAGATTGATGAACGGTTTGAGTCTCTGATAGTTCATGAAAAAAGGTTTAGAATCATGGCCGAGTTTACTAATTTCAACGGCTCCATTTCCAAATATTTTTCTTACCAAGAAAGGTCCAATCCACTTAAATCTGAGTTTGCCTGGGAAGAGTTTGAGCTTGGCATCAAAGAATAGGACTTTTTGACCAAGGTGGAAAGATTTTCGCACAATGTGCCTGTCGTGGAAGGCTTTGACCCGCTCTTTGTAGATACGCGAGTTATCATATGCGTCATTGTGTAGTTCCTCGATCTTGCTCATTTGCAACCGACGATGTATTTCAGCCTTCATCAGATCCAGATTGCACTTTCGTACTACCCAATAGGCCTTATGCTCCATCTCTATGAGAAGGTGACATGCCTTTCCGTACACTAATCTAAAGGGAGACATGCCTAATTGGGTCTTGTGGGTGGTCCTATAAGCCCACAAAGTTTCTGGAAGGTAAGTAGACCAATCCTTCCTATCAGGCTGAACAGTGACCTGAAGGATCTTCTTGATCTCTCGATTCAACAGTTCTGCCAGTCCATTAGTCTGGGGGTGATAAGGAGTTGAGATATGATGAGACACCCCATACTTTTTCATCAGGGACTGGAAGTGCACATTGTTGAAATGAGACCTGCCATCGCTGATGATGGCCTTAGGAACCTCAAATCTGGAAAAGATGTTCTCCTGGATGAATCCGAGAACAACTTTATGATTGCTAGTTCTCATAGGGACAACTTTGATCCATTTAGATACGTAATCAACAGCGAGTAAGATGTATTCAAACCCATTAGATCCGGGAAAGGGTCCCATGAAATCGATTCCCCATATGTCAAAGATTTCGTACACAATTATTGGGTTCAAGGGCATCATATCCCGTAGGCCAATGTTGCCGAGGGTCTAACAATGAGCACATGCCCTACAATACGTTTGTGCGTCTTTGAACATCGTAGGCTAGAAGAACCCACATTGGAGAATTTTTGCTGTGGTTTTACACCTAGAGAAATGGCCACAGCAGGCCTGGTTGTGACAAATAAGATCACGTCATTGACTTCGTCGTCTAATACAATTTTACGTGGTTTGTAAAATACATCGTTGTAACGCGCAAAATTGATCAACTCTTAAATTTATAAACCTAGATAGGGGAGTATCTAGGGTCGTCTAAGGAGGAAAGTTTGCAATTCAAATCTCTTGCTTTTAAGGGAAACTCAATCTTTCTTTTTGGTATTTTAAATATATAATTTTTTTAAGTTTTAAAATAATGAGGGCAAAATGTGAATTGTTGACGAAAAAGTAGCTAACACCTATAATCACTAAGCTAAAACCTAAGAGACAATTATGACCCCTCCCTAAGCTCACTCTAGGCAAGTGGAGGCCTAGAGTAATTAGGAAGTGGAAGTGAAAAAGTGCTAGAACAAAGAAAAGCAATTGCAAATAGAAATTGAAAAGAAGGCAATTGATTTAGTAGAATTTGTGTTCTTTTTACAAAAACATGTAGATGAATGCTTCTACTAGAAATGGAAAATATAAAAGAAATAAAAAGAAACACAAATCCTATTACAGAATCTGGTGAAGAAGGGAGTCTTCTTGCTCCAAGCCTAGCTGCTCCTTGGCTTGAAAAGAAGGTCTCCTCCTCCTTCCTTGAATGCTCCTCCAAGGTGGATGCTCTCCACCCCAATTCTTTCCTCCAAGGGTGTGTGTGCACCACCCTCAAGCTCTCCTCCAAGGTGGCGTGGACCACCTTCAAGACCTCCTCCAAAGGTCTTCCTTGCCTGGCTTCTCCTTTGGTTGGCGTGGGCACAAGAGAGGAGGGAAGAGGGGAAGGCACCAAGGGGACAGAATATCCCCTTAATCTTCTTCTTCTCCTTCTCTCTTGGGCGTGAGCTTTAGGTAGAATATGAGAGGTATTTTGCTAGCCAAGGATGGATTGTAAGGTGGTGGGTGTTGGTCTTTTTATAGGGTAGGATGAGGGGGTTAAGGTGACTCTTGAATTGGATGGCTAAGATGGGAAGATGAGGGTAGTTAGGTGATCTTATGGTGGAGAATTGTTGGCGCCAAGTAGGGGGTGTGAAGGTGGTGGTTATGGTGGTGAAGAGCCACCTAAAGGTGGCTTCAACCATGAAGGGATGCCTTGGTTTTGGCGCCACCATGAGGGCTTCTAAAAGGGGGGTTAGGTGGATGGGGGAGGTGGGTTTAAGGGAAGATATGTGGTGGAGATGAAGGGGGTTTTGGAGGGAAAAAGTGGTGCCAATAAGGAGGGTGGTTAGGGTGGTTTTGGCGCCACTTTGTAGTGTCTTTTGGAGGTAGTGGGTAGGCTAGGTTGGCGCCAAGGTGAGGTGGAAGTAGGGTTAGCTTATGTGGAGCTTAGGTAGAGCTAGTTGGTGGAGTTGTTAGGTAGGGTTTTTAGGTGGTAAAAGCCAAGGGAGCTTGAGCATAGCTAAGCTAAGCTAACTTAGCTAGTAGTGGAGTAGAGGAGGGGGTGTTACAGCTAGGGTTTGAAGAGAGGAGCTGGATATGAAGAATCTGGAGCTGAATTGGAGCTGGCAGCTACTGAAGAGGTCAACACGGGGCTACTCTAGCTGGCTTAGCTTGTTAATTCTTTTCTAGCTGCTAAGCCAAGCTAAAGTGAGTTGGCTTCTATTGAATGGAGCTGAGGTGAGCTAGGTCTAGTGCTCCCGGGGAGGATTGAGCTGGTTAAGACAGCTAAGGTAGCTTAGCTCAACTAAGTTGAGCTAAGCTGAGTCCCCGTGAGCTGGACTTGAGCTTCCTAAGTTGGGATGAATTCATCTTCAGCTGGCTGGAGTTGAGTGGAGCTGGATGTAGCTGGACCTGACCTAGGGTGAACTCCAGTCAACTCAGCTGAGCTAGCTAGAGTTCCCTATGGACTAGTAGGAGCTGAGATGAGCTAGACTCAGCTAAGTTGAGCTAGATCTGAGCTGACCTGAGCTAGGGTGAGCTAAGATGAGCTCTTTTGAGCTGTCATTCAGCTGAGATGAGCTGAATGGAGTTAGGATGAGCTAACCCTAGTCCAAGTGAGCTAGATTCCAACTGTGGTGAGTTGGATCAAGTTGAGTTCCAGCTAGTCTGAGCTTCTTCTTCACCATTTGCCTTCTTGAGTGCTAGGGTTTTAGGGATCTGTATATCTGTTCATCCCTAACACTCATAAAAACACATTAAAAAGATAAGAAAAAGATGAATGCATGCCTAACCTAGTTAATGCCTAAATTCAACCCAAAAACCCATTTGCAGAGCAAAATCCTAAGAGCTAGGTTTGTTTTAATGCATAAGAATGATGATAAACCAGTGTTTATCATCGTCAGGAATGCATCTCTGGATCACCTAATCATTTCCAATGTGGAAGAGATACGGTTCCTCCCAAATATAATACTTGGCCTCAGAAATCAGCTTGTCTTGCCTGGAAGTTGCCCAATTTGGCGAGACTTTCCCCATAACCAAGTAGTTCAGTATATCAGCAAACTAGGGGAGACCGTGAATGGCTAGTAGATGCTTATCCGGAAAATGCTCGGTGAACAGACCAGATGGGTCGATGACTGAAGAAGGAAGATGGGATAAATGGCCAGCTATCACATTCTATTTTCCTACCTTGTCATGAATCTCAAGATCAAATTCTTGCAACAATAAGATCCAACCGATTAACTGAGGTTTCGCATCCTTCTTCGGCAGTAAGTGTCTTACAGTGGTGTGATCTAAGTAAATGATGACACGGGAACCCAGAAGACAAGATCTAAATTTCTCTAGGCCAAATACTACTACTAATAGCTCTTTCTCAGTAACCATGTAGTTTCACTGAGCCTCGTTGATGAGAACACCATCATGAGCCATAACTAGCTCATTTTGATCCAATTCAGTCAGTAAATGCTCCTACATAACTACCAGAGAACCATAAGTCACTACATAACCATTTTGAGGGAAAGATGAGAAACCAGGGTTAAAACTGTAATTTTACCATCATAACTTGAATACAGTACAACCACAGGTTTTCTTAGGGACTGAATGAGGGTCAAATGGTCTTAAAAGGATAACAAGTGGGTTAGAACAACCAGAAAAGGGTTTGCACGTGTTTTGAGAATTAAATGACTTTTGAAACCCTAAAAACAAACCTGCTTAATTAAATGAGGTTCTGGTCAGGATAAAATTCACTCAAACCATCTAAAATTCATAGAAAAATATTCTCAATGGTTTGGAACATTCAAATTGACCATGAAAACTCATTTTGGCTCAAAACAGTCTCAGACAGACATTTACCCTAATTTAGGTTTTTGCATAAATTACCTAGTCAAACATGGTCAAAACCAAAATCCAACTTCACCATTGGATTCCTTAATTCCAAATTAGGTTTGTACCAAAAGTTGGACCCAAGCTAAAATTGTCTTGACCTAGTTTGCAAATTGGCCCTGTCTGATTACATTTATGCCCTTAAATTTTAAAATCCTTACAAATAGACCCCTAACTTTATCATCATCTTCACAAATAGGTCCCTACCGCCATTAATCCTATTCTACAAGCACCGGCGACCTTGAAATGGAAAGAACTCCTTGATTCCTTGACGAATCCCTTTTAGATTTGAAAGGGAAGTTCGTCAAGGAATTCCCTTCCTTTTGAGTCGCATCTTGGGCCCCAATTCTCGCCCAAATCCTAATAGGAACTCATGGAAAAAATGGTTTTCCTACTTCGGTGACAATTCCAAGCTTAAGATCCTTCTTGAGCCCTATAAAAGAAACCCTAGGGCACAGTTGTGCTCTTCAGCTAGTTCTAAGGCCAAAAACCCTCTTCTTCTCCATCACTGGCCACCTTCAGACTTAGCTCCAGAGATCCCTCTCTGCCCTCCTCCTACGGCCATCCAATCATCAAATTGGATGGCTGACAATCCTCCCCTCATCTTCGCGAACCTCTCTTGCCAACAAGAGGTCGTGCCTCTCCCTTAGTAGACGTCGCCGCACCTTCCTTCTCCAGCTCTGATTGACCAACACTAGAGCCCTCCATCTATCTATCACGTCCCTAAGTTCCTCTATCGTTCTCTCTCTTACTATACTTTCATTTCCCACTCCCACAACGCACGCACAACCACTAATTCTCCCTCAACACCGTCACCTTCTTCCGCTCCAGCGAAGCTCCGACAACGCCTATCCACCGCGCCACTGCATGAATCCCGCCACTACCACCCTCACCAGCTTCGCCATCACTCCATGAACAAAATCCCTAACCTAATTCCACCTATCGCTCACCCACACTCGCTCTCGAACACACACACTCAAACTCGCATAGTCTGACTTTGCCTCGCACGCATGGACCTCGCCACGCCTCACAACCACCACCATCGCACTCGTCGTGGTCCGACGATCCGTCCTAAACCTTCTGAAGTGGCCAAAAGGCCTTCTTGCTGATTTTAGGTGCTCGTCTCCTCCACCATTGGAGCAGCTTCTTCAAGCAAGCTTCAAGGCTGCTCCAAGGTACCTTAGATCCAAGCAATAGTTCCAGGGGTAGCGAACTTCATCCAGGAACGCAACAAGGGGATCGATTTGGCCCTTTGACCCAAATTAGACACAACATCTATCATGGCCAACACGAAGAGAAAGGGTGGGACTTTAGCCCTACCTCAGAAGCTTAAGAGCACACTGAGGCACATAAATTGAAAAGGTGTTTAAGGCTGTTTGCCTCAGACACTAGCGGTGAGGTCCCCACTCACCTACTCGCTCACCTGCGCCTTGCCCATGACCCATTCCCTCACGGGCCCAGTGTAGACCTGACCCGCCTAACCCGTTCCACTCCTCAGCTACAACCATGCCCACAGCCCTGGACCCGGGTGCTCTCTAGGTACAAAACCCGATTACCCAGTACTGTGGAAGGCTCTGGAAGAGCGTGACCTAGAGAGAGAAAGAGAGATAGCACTCAGGGGCAAGGGGGGGTTTTGCTACAGAGAGAAACGGCTGACACTTAGCCGTTTGAAGGACCTTCCCCCTCTGTGTGAAGAAGGAGAACAGAGAAAGACAGAAGAAGAGAGGAAGGCCTGAGTAGAAGAAGAGAAGAGAAGGCGCTGCACAGGAAAAGGAACAGAAGAGTAGAAGAATAAGAAGAAGAGGAGAAGCTCAGAGAAAGAAAGGAGCAGAGAGACCCTTGAGTCTCTAGCATTGTAGCATAAGGCTATTTAAGATGTCTGATACATTTGCTTACATCTATTTGAGGCTTTGGTTTAAGTGTTATTTGTGAGGAGTAATTGGTGATTTAAATAACCATTTTACTCCATTCTTTTTGCATATTGATCCTAACATTATTCTTATTGCAATCTCTATTCTTGATTTAAATTGCGATCTTGAGTTTTGAATTCCATATTGCTCCCTGTGTTCGACCTTGAACTTAAAATTCGAGTAATAAATTTGTTGCTTTCAAAGCGATTTTGACTATATTACAATGCAGTTTTCAACCTCGATTTTGCCGTGACAAACACTAGTCCAGCATCTTGCTGGCGTAGTAGATGACCACAGGTTTCCCGTCAACTTTCTACCCAAGCACCAACCCCACTGCCTAATCAGACACATCTCACATGATCTCAAAGGGTAGAGACCAGTCAGGGGATTGTAGGATTGGTGCTTGAGAAACTCGATCATGTAGGCTCTCAAATACGCGAGTGCACTCATCAGTGATCTCGAAAGGGACATCCTTTGAGAGAAGATTAGTTAGGGGGCGCATGATTTTCGAGAAATCAAGAATGAAACGACAGTAAAAACTGACGTGCCCCAGAAAAGAGCGAATGTCCTTGACCAAGCTAGGCAAGGTAGTTTAGAAATCAAATTAACCTTGGCTTGATCAACCTGGATGTCGTTCTCAGAAACAAGGTGACCCAGGACAATTCCCTCAGGAACCATGAAATGGCTCTTTTCTCAGGAAAGAACCAAATTCACGTCGATGCAACGCCTGAGGATTTGGACCAAGTGCAGAAGGCAATCATCAAAAGATTCCCCAAATACCGAGAAGTCATCCATGAAGACTTCAAGGTATTCACCTACCATATCTGAGAATATGGCAAGCATGCACCGCTGAAAGGTAGCGGGTGCATTGTAGAGACCAAAAGGCATCCTACGGATCGCGTGTGTCCCATAGGGGTAGGTGAAGGTGGTCTTCTTGTGGTCCTCAGGATGGATTTCCACCTGCTTGTAACCAGAGTACCCATCCAAAAAGTAGAAGAATCGATTTCTCGCTAGTTTCTCGAGTATCTGATCAATGAATGGAAGTGAGAAATGATCCTTCTTCATGGAGGCATTCAGTCTTCTGTAATCAATGCAGACTCTCCATGAGTTCTCTATACAGGTCAGTATGGTCTCTCCGATTTCAGTCGTGATCACGGTGAGTCTTGCTTTCTTAGGCACAACCTGGATTGGACTCACCCACCGACTGTCAGAGATCGGGTAGATGATCCCTGCATCTAACCACTTGATGATCTCCTTCTTCACGACCTCCTGTAGATTAGGATTCAGATGTCTACATTTCACGGGATAGTCGTGCTCCCTCTTCGGTATAAATGCAATGTGTGCAATACGAAGGGCTAATGCCAGTCAGATCATCGAGAGTCCAACCAATAGCTCTCCGATGTTGCTGGAGGACCGAAATCAGACTTGTTTCCTGATCAGAGGTGAGGCGAGAATTGATAATCATAGGAAATGTCCAATCAGAACCCAAAAAGACATACTTCAGATGATCGGGAAGAGGCTTTAGTTCCATAACGGGATTATCAGTAGCAGTAGGTGGGTCGGGATGGGTCTCAGAAGAAAAAATGGGAGCTATGGGTGGGTCAAGATCAATGCTAGGCTCCTCTATCTGCAGGGTATGATCTGCTTGGGGCTGAGGATTAGGGATAATTGGATCGTCCTCAGGAAACGTGTCCTCAACCATAGAACTAATGCCGCATACTTGTTCCACTGCCCCGCAGTTAATTCCCTTCTGGGCCTTAAATATATCAATTTTTAGTGTCTTGTTCCCAAATTTCAATACAATCTGGCCCTCCTCGTAATTAATGTTCGCCCTAGCTATTGCTAAGAACGGTCTACCTAATATAATCGGTGTATTCTTCAGATTCTCAGGAGTCTCCATATCCAACACAATGAAGTCCACAAGAAAGTAGAAATCGCGGATCCGAACCAGAACATCCTCAAGAAATCTAGGTGACTTAATTGATCAGTCAGCTAACTTTAAAGTCACCTCAGTCAGTTTTAGCTCAGTCCCCTCGAAATGATCTAGTAGGGATGTAGGGATCAAATTGATGGAAGCTCCTAAGTCTAAAAGGGCTCTGTCAAATTCTAAATCACTGATTTTGCATGAAATCAGAGGGGTACCAAGGTATTTTGCCTTAGGAAAGAGTCTGCTCAAAATGATGGAGTTGGCTTGCTTTGACAGTACGATTGGATTCCCACCTTTGGTTCGCAGCTTATGCTTAAGTGTACATACGTCCTTCAGAAATCTCGCATAAGTCGATACATAGCGAATTGCATCCATCAACGGGATTGATGGGAACACCATCATGAACCATAACTAGATCATTTTGATCTAATTAAGTCAGTAAATGCTCCTACATAACTACCAGAGAGCCATAAGTCACTGCATAACCATTCTGAGGGAAGTACAAGAAAATAGGGCTAAAATCATAATTTTACCATCATATCATGAATGCAGTACAATCACGAGTTTTCCCAAGGGGTAATTAAGGGTCAAATGGTCCTAAAAGTCTAACAAGTGGGTTAGAACAAATAGAAAAGGGTTTGCACGTGTTTTGAGAATTAAATGACTTTTGAAATCCTAAAAATAGACCTGCTTAATTAACTAAGGTTTTGGTCAAGATAAAATTCACCTAAACCCTCTAAAATTCATAGACAAATATTCTCTAGGATTTGGAACCTTCAATTTGACCATCAAAACCCGTCTTGACCCAAAATAGAGTCCTAGACTAACATTTGCCCTAATTTGGGTTTTTGCATAGATTATCCAATCAAATGAGGTCAAAACCTAAATCTAACTTCACCATTGGATTCCTTGGGTCCAAATTAGGTTTGTATCAAAATTTGGGCTCAATCTGAGATCATCTTGACCAAGTTTGCATTTTGATCCAGTCAAACTCTTTCTATCTCATTCAGACCCTTAACTTTTGAATTGTATTACAATTAGCCCCCCAACTTCTTTACCTTCTTCACAAGTAGGTCCCCATGCCATTTTTGGAAGGTGAAACCTTCATTATCGAGTTTCAAGCGAGGATTTCTCGCTTGATTCTCAATCAATCCTTCTCAAAATTAATACGGGGATTCCTTGGGAAGTTTCCTTCCATTCGAGCCATTCCTTGGGCTCTAAGTCCTTCCCAAAAGGTCGTGCGAACCTTTCAAAGGTTCGAGAATCCATTGTTGCAACCACCTTCCAAGCTTGAAAGCTTCTTTCCAAGCTTGGAAGGGCATCCTATGGCCTATAAAAGAGCCCCTAGGGCAAGGCCGTGCTCTTCAGCAAGTTTTGGCCTCAGAAACCCTCTTCTACTCCATCTCCGGCCACCTTCAGACTTAGCTCCGGCGACCCCTCTCCGCTCTCCTCCTCTGACCGTCCAACCATCAAATTAGACGGCCGACGATCCTCCCCTCATATTCCCGAACCTCTCCTACCAACGAGAGGTTGTGCCTTTCCCTTAGTCGACGTCGCCGCCTCGCCGCACCATCCTCCTTCTCCGACTCCGGTCGACCAACACCGGAGCCCTCCATCTCTCTATCACATCCCGAAGTTCCTCTATCGCTCTCTCACTATACTTTCTTTTCCCACTCTCACAACACACGCACAACCACTGATTCTCCCTCAACACCGTCACCTTCTTGCGCTCCAGCGAAGCTTCGGCGACACCTATCCACCACGCCACTGCACGAAACTCACCGCTACCACCCCCATCAGCTCTACCATAACTCCACGAACAAAATCCCTAACCTAATTCCACCTATTGCTCACCTAAACTCGCTCCCAAACATACCCACCTTCACGAGCACAGTCTGACTCTGCCCCACATGCACAAACCACGCCATGCCACACAACCACCACCGTCGCACTCGCCGTGGTCCGACGATCCTTCCTGAGCCTTCTGACATGGCCAAAAGGCCTTCTTGCTGATTTCAGGTACTCGCATCATCTGCCATTGACAAGCAAGCTTCGAGCTTGCTTGAAGCTCACTTCAAGTCTTGACAGCCCCAGGTGGAAGCCCTAGGTCATGCGAAAACATCTTGCGCACATGCCCAGGTGGTCAATTGGATGCCTTGGCCTCACAAGCTGTGGTGATTGAGGAGGAGACGTGCTGCTGCAGATACACAAAAGGAAGGTGGGACTTTAATCCCACCTTGGAAGCTGAGGAGTGCCCTATGGCGCATAAATTGAATTTGTGTTTAAGGTTGTTTACCTCAAACACTGGGGTTAAGGTCCCCGCTCACCTGCTCACCTGCACCTCGCCCGTGACCTGTCCCCTGTGGGCCTAGCACAGATCCGACCCACCTAACCCATTCCACTCGGCAGCAATCACGCTTGTAGCCCTGGACCTAGGTTTGAAACCCGATTACCCGGTACTGTGGAAGGCTCTAGGAGAGTGTGACCTAGAGAGAGAAAGAGAGATAGCGTGCGGGGGCAGGGGGGTTTTGCTACAAGGAGAAACATCCGACACTTAGCCATTTAAAGGATCTTCCCCCTCTGCTTGAAGAAGAAGCACAAAGAAAGAAAGAAGAGGAGAAGGCTTGAGCACAGGAAGAGAAAGAGAAGAAGAAGAAGTGGAACAAAGAAGAAGAAGAGAAGACAAAGCAGAAGAAGCAGAGAGACCCTTGAGTCTCTAAACAGCACTGTAGCACAGGTTGTTTAAGCCGTCTGATACATTTGATTGCATTTATTTGAGGCTTTAGTTTAATTGTTATTTGTGAGGAGTAATTGGTGATTTAAATCACCATTTTACTCCATTCTTTTTGCACATTCATACCTAACATTATTCTTATTGCAATCTCTTATATTCTTGATTCAAATTGTGATATTGAGTTTTGAATTCCATATTGCTCCCTATGTTCAACCTCGGATTTAAAATTCAAGTAATAAATATTATTTGTTTTCGAAGCGATTTCGGCTATACTTTAACTCAGTTTTTAACCTCGATTTCACTACGACAACAGGGATGTTTATTTGGACCTACTCAAAGAGTTTGACCAGGTCCTCCTCGAGAGCCACAGGTTTGAGTTTCCTTTTTCCTTTGGTTAAGGCCTCTGGAAATGAAGCCTCTGCAGGTTCCTTTAGAATTGGTCTAGGTTCTTAATCTGGGATAGGGGTATCCTGGATGACCAACCTAGGGTTTGGGTTTGAACTACCAGGTTGAGAGTGGCTCGGGTAAGGTGGGTCCTGAGTTGTTTTGCCACTACGTGTGGTAACAGAGTTTAGTCATGCCTGGTTCTAGGTTAAGGTAGGCAAAAGAGGTGGTTGCTGTTGATAACTCGCGTATGATGTCGAAGCCTCCATCCCATCGGGTGATGGAGTAGAAGGGGCCTAACAGACGTAGTGAGCTTGGCCCTGATTCGAGTTCATAACGCGCCTCTGGTTCGTCACGTTATTTGGATTGGGAAGAGGTTGCAAAGGGAGTTCACCAAGTTAGTGGGGATTTTCCATTTGGGTGAGTTGATTGTGAACCTTTGTGATCTCGTCTTTGTGCTGTTTTTGCACAGCCGCATTCATTTTCTGAATGTCAACCAGAGTCTAACAGATAAGAGTCATTTGATCTTCCCAAGTTGGCCCAATTTGGTAAGTCAGGTTGGGCCGAGGTTGAGGCGGCTAATATGGATATGAAACTTGTGGTTGGGGTTAATATTGAGGTCTTTGATTTTGATTATTCCCTGACCACATGAAATTAGGATGATTACACCATCCAGGGTTGTAGGTGTTTGAGAAAGGATCCTTCTGGATGGTGTTGAGGTCCTCGCAGGTCTGAGGAACCTCGGAGAAATCAGAAGACATGGGTTCAGAGTTCCCCCAACTAGAGTAGGTGGATCCGGAGTTTCCTCCGAACCCTAGATCAAACGAGGGTGGGTATGGATCCATCCCCTGAGAAGATCGGTGGTAGATGTTATGCATAGCTTCCTTCCCAGAGGGTGGTTGTGTGAACGGGTTTTGTGTAGAGGTGGCTCACTGCAAATGTCGAGTCAGCTCATCCACCTTCTTCTCAATGATCGAGACCTTGTCCAGGCGACTGGCCATTAACTCCAAGTTGACGGAAGAGGATAGGCCCTGCGTCTCATGTGCTCCCCGCGGATTCGTCAATGCACGGACATTCATCCAGTCGAACATGCCCATGGATTCATTATTGATGGATCGCACATGTTCTCAAGAATCTCCCACACGGTGTCTTCGTGTTGACCCATGATGTTTCCTCCATAGGTTGCATTGACGAACAATCGAATATCCTCACGGAGTCCCTGGTAAAAAGACCAGACTTGTTCCCATTTAGGAAATCTGTGGTGGGGGCACCTTCACATGAGATCCAGAAAGCGATCCCATGCCTTATGAAGCGACTCTCCTACCTGTTGCGTGAAATGTGTGATCTAGTGCCGCAGAGCATTTGTTCGACCAATAGGGAAGAACTTTTTCAAAAACTCAGATTGCAGTTCAGCCCACGTGTTGATTGGACGAGTTAGGGTTTGGTACCAGTGAGCAGCCTTGTCCATGAGAAAGGAGAATATTTTCATGAGCAAGATATCCCAATTTTTAGCTTCTGACCTGAAGGTTTGGGCCAGATGCTTGAGTTGCTTGATATATTGGAAGGGATCTTCAGAATTAAGCCCATGAAATTTAGGAATAGCATGAATCATGTTGGACTTGAGTTCATTATTAGGACCTCCAGCCGAGATTTGAACTCGAGGTTCGATTGCCACCGTAGTAGGATTGTAATGATCTCACATCATAGGACATTGTAGTGGATTCATAAAGGCCTAGAATAGATCGTTGAGGCACTGAAGCTGATTCTGGAGATTATTTTCTTCTTCTATTGGGTATTCCATGAGTATGGATGAAGGAGATCTAGGCTCAGATGAATCAGAAGAGATATCGATCTGGTCAGGTTGTTGCACAAATAGGGAAGTCGAGGCTTGGGCTTGACAGGAGTGAATAGCTAATGGAGGCCTCAAGGGTGGTCTTAGGGGCCTCCTCCCAAACATGCACCGATGGAGAAGACAAGGGATAGAAGGCGTGATGTACCCAATCAAGACATCCAAATATCTTTGGATGACTATAGAGGTTCGGGGTGAATGATACCCCTAGATCAGAAAGTCGTCCACCTGAGAATTACCTGGGCAGCAAGGAAGGGAGAGTCCCACAAAGACCCCTACACGGTAGAGCGCCCACACGGGTTATAGGGTTTCCCCCACCCGACCTTCCTTGTCACTAAGGGTCCAGGTAGACCAGAATAGATAACTTGACCTCTTAAGTCTACCAATTTTAAGTTTAGAGCATGGGTGCTTAGGATTTCACTTGAACTTTAAGATGTTTTTGTGAGTGGTGACCTAATTTGAAGATTGGTTGACCCCGCAAGGTGGGTCAACTTCACCTGATTTGTCCTTAATTATTAGGTCTCGCTTTTAGGATTCAAGGGAGATTTAGAGCTTGATTCTTAGGGTTTTCTTGTTTAGGTAAGTTCAATCAAGGCTTAGGACACACACAGTTTGAGAAGATTGATTCTTTTTAAGTAAGTGTCTCTAGAACCTTAGAATGGAAACCCTAATTAGCTCTAATTGGTCAATCAATTAATTCTAAATCTGGCACCTAGGGCTCAATCAAGAAGGTGGTAACCCTAGGTGTCTTAAATCCCTTAATAGGTGCAAGAATCAGGTTTGGGATATGTTCTAGAAATGAACTAAATCAAACAACTTGTTATGATTGAATTTAAAAATAGAATGCAAGTTGGTCCTAATTGTTTTTTTTTCTTTTTTTTTAGCTTTTTAGAATTAGGGGCTTAATGAGGATGGAAAATGAGATTACCTACCCCTGGAGTGGCTGTTGTGTGGTTGATCTTGCTCCTTGGCTAAATTCCTACACAATCACAATCAAAAGAGATAAATCAAGTTAGTATCAAGTCAGGAATTGTAATCAAGAGATCAAATTGCTCATTGCTCCCCTGTAACGGCGTCAAAATGTTAATGAGAAATTGTCAATGTTTAAGAAATGCATTATAGTATAGGACAAAATCGCATTAAACACTTAAATTTATAACTCAAAAAAGTCCGAGGTTGAACGTAGGGAGCAATTAGCCAATCGGTCTCAAGATCACAATTTAAAGTAAAAGATATAAGCAATTGCAATAAGAATTGATTCAAGAGTGATATATCAATAATTCAAGTAACAATATGCAAAAATGATGGGTTAAAATGGTGATTTGAATCACCAATTAACCCCTTTAATTAAGCTCAAGTATCTCAAATAAATGAACAGTGAATCCAACCAAATATTCCATGTCAACTAAGTTAAATGATCCAACAGTAGAACCAGCACCAACAAAACATAGCTTCACAAGAGAGGTAAAGGCCTCTCTTCTCCTTTAAACCTTAGGGAGAGGCTTAAGCACAACACAACAGCATAGAGGCAAAGGCCTCTCAAATTTGCTAAGTGTAGAGAGCAGCATAGGGCAAAAACCCCCCCTCTCTCTCTCTTTCCTTCTCTTCTCTTCTCTTCAAAATCAGACCTGACCAGACCCGGGTAGCCAGGTAAACGAACCAAGGCCCAGACCCGTGAGGCATGAGCGTGGGCGAGGGCGTGCGTATGCATGTGCATGAGCGGGACGTCACCCGTGTGCATGTTGAGGCAACGAGCCGTAGGCACAAAATCAACTTATGTGCTGCGCGCGCATCTGTGTTATCCGATGTGGGACTATCCCATAGAGGCTCGTCGTGTGCAAACTATAGAAGGTTGAGCTTCCAATTGAGGTAGAATATGATGCATGCGACTTCAATTGCAGGCTTGGGAAGACTTTTGGAGATGACCTGCAGTGCCTGGAGGCGGTAGCAATGAAGAACACGGTCGGAGCACTGCAGTGGAGGTCGAAGAAGAAGGTCATAGCGATGGAGCTCCAATGAACACCTGAAAAGGAAAGAATGACCTCTCGAGTGACGTGCATACATCTAAATAGCTAAAAATGTCTATTAATGCATGTTCTTAGTGTTATATTAGCATCATGCATTGTAAATAGTTCATAACATGCATAATCATGCATTTAGGTCAAATTGTACAAATTGTATAGTAATTGTCTCATTTTATGGCCAGGGATAGGGAGATTTTTAATCGGGGCCTCGGATTGAAGATCCAATTGTACGGATCTGATCAGGGCGACGATTGGAGTTCAACAACTTCAAGATCGCCCTAATCGAATTTCCGTAGCATCAGATATAATCTGAGGAAGGTCAGAGATCAAGGGCCAATATGATGTAAATCCGACCGCACAGATGGATTCGAATCGACGATCATAGCCCAACGGCATGAAAATAGATCCAATCCGACATCCGTGGCACCATTTGCAACTCACAGAAGATGGATGACCATGATGGCGCCATCATGGCCGCCCAAACCGGCCGTAGCACCGCTTCTCAATCTCTGAAGGTGCGGGCGAGGCAAGATCTGGGCTGTTGGATCTTGATCCAACAGCCACGGGCGCGCGTGCTTAAAATGTAAGCATGACAAAGAGCCGATCACAGCACAGTGGTCAAGTGCTCTTTTGCGAGCGCGAGGCGTGGATTCGAGCCCCGCTGTGCCTCAAATCAAGCGCAGGCATGAGAGTGGGCTTAATTTAGCAATCAGATGGCAATTGTGCAAGCAAGGAGCGGAGACGTGGTGCGTGGAGCTTTGGATCGCATATGCGCACGATGACATGCTTCTGCACACCCGTCGCACGCATAGGCGCATGGTTAGGCAAAGCTGAAGCGAGCGAGGAGCGATCTGAGCCATATGATCTTGCGATCAAACAACTGAGATTTCTTGGACGTGGGCAAGCATTGAGCGCACAGCAGGAGAGGAGGCGGGCGTGCGTGCGAAGTTGCAGCGACATGGGGTCTTTAGTGACACTTAAATCTATCACTAAAGACCCCCTCATTTAATGTTTTAACTATGTAATGACCAAATTGCCCCTAATCCTTGCAACTATAAAAGGAGACCCCTACCCTACGAAATTCTCATCCCTTCCTTCACCTCTCTCCCTTTCCAAAGCTCAAGAGAAGCTTGTCCCACACCCGGGATGTTACTCTAGAGCCAAATCCACGTTTTCTCGCCCCCGTTCCAGAAGTAGATCTCACGATGACAGCAACGTGCTACCTTGTTCCCGCTTCTTCCTTCTTCGTCCTCCTTCTTCCCACTCTGTTCGCCATCTTCCAGGAGTCGCTTCGTCTGGCTCATCTTCCAAGATTCGTCGAGGAGGATAACATCTCTCTCCCTTCTTTTTATTGCTTTCTAGAATAGAATTTCCCACTTTCTAGTTGTAATTATTTGCCACTTTCTAGTTGTCAAAACAGTATTATTTTATCAAGTGATTGTTCTCTCTCTCTCTATCTCTCTATCTCTCTTAGTGTTTATATCAATTCCATTGTCATTATCTCACTTTCAAACATAAATACCAAAAAAAATATAATCACGGATTTTAGATCGATGTAGCCTCCCTGTGTTTGACCCGGAATTTCTTTACAAATATCGGTTAAATTTATCTATTGATGGATTGCTTCGTAAATCAAACTACAACGACGGGTTTTAAAAATCCAATTCCGATCGCGTAGTTTTCCGCTATCAATATTTTGGTGTTATTGCCGGGAAGGCAACAATTTTCGATTTTCTTGCTGCATTTTGCACACTTGATTGTTTTCTAACTTGCTTTATTTCTCATCTATTGTTTTGCAGGTACCTTAACAGGGGATCTTCAAGCGGTAGATCGGACTAAAGTGCAGTTGAAGACAACTGTAAGTGCTCCCCATTCTTCCTCCTCCATAGATTCATTTCACAACAGTAATTTAAACCCCAATTAACCTTGGTGGTTGCATAAATCCTAGGGTTAGTTTGGTTGTTTGGATTTTCACTCACATTCATCTCACCCTCATATATAAAAAAAAAAAATCAACAAAAAGATATTTCTTGTGGGGTAAATTAACATACACACTACATACACCCACATTCAAGGCACATAACCTAATTGATTTTTATCTCCTCAACCGGATTCTGATCTGTGGAATCGGTACATGAAAATCAACATATAAAAGAGTAGAAATCAATCTAGGTTAATCATTTTGTGTGCCTAACTTAGTGGTGCAATTTTGGCTAATTGTTTGAGTTGTTTGGGCCGTACCACTTAATCTAAAATCAACTCACAAAGTAGCTTTCCCATAGGGTTTTCAATTTAGGTCAATACCAGGCACTCCACTTTACTTTTGATTTCAAAAGGAAAAAGATCTTCACCCGTGCTTAAAAATCTGGTTTGCCTCGAAACTTGATTGAATTAACCTAATTCCAAACATTAAAAGCTACTTAAGAAAGATTTGAACCTTAAAATCCACTCATCAAAAATAATCTTGCTTGAAAACCCTGGTTGTGCATGCACTCACACATATTCAATCAATCATTAAGGGCACAACCCATCTTAAGGGCCCACCACATTCCATAAGCATTATAATCCCATGCCTAAATAAAATCAAGTAGACGTTGGCCTTAAGGACTGATTCACTCTTCGGGGCCTAGTCTGAGATTGTTTACGATTAACTTGTTTATACTAATCAATCTGATGTCTAGCTAGGGGAGTAGCGTCAAACGACTGTGGCTGTGGGGTACACTAGGAACCAAAGGTGCAAGCCAAAGGAAGAACCTTCTCCCCAGTCCCTCTTTCTAACTGGTTGGATTGATTGGATGCAACTAGAGTAAATCATCTACAAACTTAAGGCAGATTTTGAGAGTCTATAGATCCTTAGGCTACCCCACTTAAGGACAGGCTTGTTTTGTTGTGCTGCAGGGTTCTTATCCCCAGTCCTTCCGACCTCTTCCTAGTTTTTGCTGGGAAGGAGGCCATTGAATCCCCAATTGGAAGGACCACTAGAGTATTCTCGGAGGTGTAGATTGGATTTTATCCAAATTGATCCCATGGCTAATCAACAACCTCCTCTGCCTCAGAATCCACAGGAAGTATTTCAAAGGAAGGAACAAATGCAAAGAATGAAAGAATGGTTCCAGAGAATGTAGGGCGCTCAACCCTTGAAGAATTTTTATGATCCTTCAAATTACAAGGAACGTCCTGACGTCTAGATTCCTGCCGGAGACGTAGAAATCAAGCCCCAAGTATTAAGCCTGATCAAACACTTTCATGGGCTTGGCTCTGAAGACCCATTTCAGCATTTGGAGGACTTGACCACTTTGGTCCAGACCACCAAGGAGTGAAACATGAATGAAGAGCAGATGATCATGAGGCTCTTTCCCCACTCTCTTAGGGATAAAGCCGCTCATTGGTACAGGACCATAGGAAGGCTGATTGCAACATGGAATGATCTGAAATCGGCTTTCCTGAAGAAATTCTTCCCTGTCGGATGTACCAATGCTCTGAGACGGGCGATTACTACCTTCACCCAACGGCCAGGGAGCAGTTTCATGTTGCCTGGGAGCGATTTCAGGACTTATTGTAGAGGTGTCCGCACCACGAGATGCCGAAATGGCAGCTCGTGCAGATCTTCTACCACGAGTTGATTGAGCAACTCAGAAATCATGAGGCAATTTCCTCAACAAAGACGCAGATAGCACGCACGATTTGTTTGAGGAGATGAGTGAAAATTCAATCAATCATACCTCCATGGATACTTTTAACCGGTCCCAACAACCCACATTGAATGTTAATGAAGTTCACAACTCTCATTTATTCGATGTGGAACTGATTTGCAATAAACTAGATAAGGTGGATTTGGTTACTAAAAGAATGTAGGAGTGGATGGCGGGAAACTCAATGAACAATTCTCGATCCACTCAATCCTAGAATTCGGAATTCCATTCAGTGCGAGCTCCTTCTGAACGGGAGTTTGTGAATTAACTTGATGTGGCTCAACCTGTGAGTCAGCATTATTCTGAGCCCCATGGGTTCCAAACTGGGGCCTTTGATCCCAATTTTTCTGATCCCTCCCTTTCTTTCTCTCCATCCTCACCCTATGAGGATGTCTATGCTGTACAGGAGAATGTTAGGTCCAACCCTTACTCCAATGCTTACAATCCGGGTTGGAGGAACCACCCTAACTTCTCTTGGAAAAACCCAGGGCAGCAAACCCAATTCTCACCCAGCAACTATTCTCCACAAAGACCAATGGGTCAAGGTCATGTTTACACTCAACTGCCCCCAAATTAGGTCAATCAGCCAGCTTGGAATGCCTGTCAACCCGTAGGGCAGGCTAATTGGAACCGACAAATGGTAGAAATGCAAGGATTTATGCTCTAGCTTATGCAGCAAATGAAAACTTGGCTAGACAACTTGCAAACCGGGTTCATGGCTAATTCTTGTCAACCTGGATCTCTGCCATCTCAACCCGTACCCAACCCGCGTAATATCTAGAATTCGGGCAATCAAGCCCAAGGGTACGGAAATTAGAGGGACCCGCATGCATATGATCAGGTGGTTGAGCAGGGTCCTTCCTCTTCTGCTTCTTCAAATCAAAGGTTTCTGGCTAATGAAGCCCCTCCAATCTTTCCTAACCCTCCCCAAGACCCAAACCCGTATGCATCTGCTAATTCAGTTACCTTGAGGAGTGGAAAACAAACTCAGGATCCACAACCACACTGTTATGATCTACCAAATCCTGGAGAGCCTGAGGAGAGAAAGGAGAACTCTGAAGAAGAAATCAAGGCTAAGGAATCTGATTCCAAAGATCTAACTCATGTTCCTTTTCCTGAGGCCTTGATTAAACCTAGGAAGAAGAAGCCTGTTAATAGTAACGAGGAGCTCTTGAATATATTCAAGAATGTGAAGATCAATACATGCTCCTTAACGCTATCAAACACATACCGGGTTACGCTAAATTTTTAAAGGATTTATGCACATAGAAGCATAAGTCGAGGAAATCTATTCCGAGGAAGGTGGTACTCTCTGAGCAGGCTAGTTCTGTTATCCTGCATCACCTTCCTTAGAAAAAGAGAGATCCAAGTGCTCTTTTGATTTCTTGTGTCATCGGAGATTACACCTTTGATAGAGCACTTCTGGATCCAGGTGCATCTATTAACCTAATTCCGACTTCTCTTTACAAGAAGTTTGGATTAGGTGAACTTTGGCGGACTTCAGTAACGCTACAATTAGCGGATCGTTCGGTCACAAATCCGTGAGGCATTATTGAAGATGTTATTGCTATGGTTAAGGATTTCTATTTTCTTGTAGATTTCATTATCCTTGACATGGATGTACTTGAGAATTTAAGGAACACACCCATCATTCTGGAGCGTTCATTCCTGGCTACCGCTAAGGCCAATATCAACTGTGTTAGCGATAGCATGGAAATTGCCTTTGGGGATCAGAAATTGAAATTGGATATTTTTAAGGCGATTAACAAATTCGAGGATTGTGGATTTATAGAGGAACTTAAGGAAGACAACTTGAACATTGAAACTTGTATGGCGATTTCTGCAATTGAAAGTTCCTCCTATTGTGATGGATCTGACCCGCAACCCTCTGTGGCAAACCCGCCACATTTTGAAGAGGTTATTGATTTTGTTCACTTTCAACCTCTTCCTCTTGATGAATCTTCATTAGCATCATCCTTACCTTCAATCCTAAACCCACCCTAGCTCGAACTGAAACCATTGCTTGAGAATTTGAAATATCAGTTTTTGGGACCTCAAAGGACGCTCCCTATGATTATCAGTGACAGATTAACTAAGGAGCTGGAGATTAAACTGATCAAAGTCCTAAAGGAACACAAGCAGGCAATTGGTTGGACCATTCATGACCTTAGAGGGGTCGAGCCATCTTACTGCAATCATAGAATATTCTTGGAAGATGGATCCTGCCTTTCTCGCTAAATGCAGAGGAGATTAAACCCTAATATGCGAGAAGTGGGCAAGAAGGAAATTATCAAGTGGCTCGATGCAAGAATCATTTATCCGATCTCTGATAGTCCTTGCGTAAGTCCCATGCGAAATTGTTCCCAAGAAAGCTGGGATTACTGTTGTGACTAACGAGAAAGGAGAATCTGTCACAACTCATTCAGCTTTCTCTTGGAGGGTTTGTATTGATTACAGGAAATTGAACATAACCACGAAAAAGGATCATTTCCCTTTGCCTTATATCAATCAAATTCTGGAAAGACTAGCCAGATAGAAGTACTTCTGTTTCCTAAACGATTATTAGGGATACAATCAAGTCCCTATCCATCCCAAGGATTAGGAAAAAAAGACTTTCACCTGTCCCTACGGAACCTTTGCTTTCCATAGGATGCCATTCGGCTTATGCAATGCACCTGTAACTTTTCAAAGGTGTATGCTAGCCATATTCTCAGACATGGTGGGAGAGTTTATGGAAGTCTTCATGGATGATTTCTCTATTTTCGGAGAATCGTTTGATTCTTTCCTGGCTAATCTTGAAATGATTCTTAAAAGATGCATCAATACAAGACTGGTCCTTAGTTGGGAAAAGAGTCATTTCATGACACAAGAAGGCATCGTCTTGGGTCATGTAATCTCTAAACGGGGAATCAAAGTTGACAAAGCTAAGGTTGATGCTATCTTTAAACTTCCTCCTCCCACATCTGTCAAACAAATTCGATCATTTCTTGGTCATGTGAGATTCTATAGGAGGTTCATCAAGGACTTCTCTAAGGTTGCTCGCCCTCTGAGCAACCTTCTCGCCAAAGATATGCTATTTGATTTCAATGAATCATGCCATAGGGCATTTGATTTTCTTAAAATGGCAGTCACTTATGCCCTGATGTTGCAATCACCAGTTTGGACGGCCCCATTTGAGATCATGACCGATGCTTCTGATTATGCGGTCGGGGCTGTTTTGGGTCAGAAGATTGACAGGAAGTCCTTTGTCATTTACAACGCTACCAAAACTTTGGACAAGGCCCAGAGGAATTACACTGTTACTGAGAAGGAATTGCTAGCTGTAGTATTTACTTTGGAGAAATTCAAGGCTTATCTCTTAGGGTCTCATGTCATAATATATACCAACCACTCGACCTTGAGACATCTCTTGGCCAAAAAGGATTCCAAAGCCCTGCTTATTCGATGGATTCTTCTGCTTCAAGAATTTGATCTTGAAATCAAAGATAAATCCGGGGCATAGAATGTGGTGGCGAATCATCTTTCGAGACTTCTGAGTGATTCTTCTCGTCCAGACATTCCGATTGCTGATACTTTTCTAGATGAGACTATCCTTGGAGTATCAGATGTCCAAACTCCATGGTTTGCAGACATCGTAAATTGTTTGGCCGTTGGTCAAATCCCTCAGGATTAGACCAAGCAACAACAAGATAGACTCAAATCTAAGGCCAAATATTACTCCTAGGAGGACCCTGAACTGTACCGCATCGGCTCTGATCAGATTATTCGCCGATGTGTTCCGGAGAATGAATTCAAAAGTATACTCGAGTTCTGCCATGCATCTGCGTGTGGTGGACATTTCTCCGAGAAAAAGACGGCTACAAAGATTTTTCAATCTGAATTCTATTGGCTGTCTTTAGTCAAGGACGCCCAAGAATTCTCGAGGTCATGTTTCCGATGCCAGGCACTTGGGAGCATAACCAAGAGAGACATGATGCCTCTAAACTCGATTCTTCCCGTCGAAATCTTTGACATTTGGGGCATCGATTTCATGGGACCCTTCCTCCTTTCATTTGGACACCAGTACATTCTCGTCACTATTGATTACGTGTCCAAGTGGATTGAGGCTATTCCCACCCAAACCAATGACCACAAGGTGGTCATCGATTTCGTCAAGAACATTTTCAGTTGGTTCAGGATTCTGAGGGCCATCATCAACAATGGTGGTACTCACTTCACTAATGCCCAGTTCCGTAATTTACTGGCAAAATATGAGGTAAATCACAGAATCTCTACACCTTACCATCCCCAGACGAATGGACAGGTCGAGATCTCCAATCGGGAGATCAAGAATATTCTTCAAAAAATGGTTAGGCCTGATCGTAAAAACTGGACTCAAAAGCTTGAGGATGCTCTTTGGGCCTACCGTACGACGTACAAAATGCCTATCGGCATGCCACTATTTTGTCTAGTGTATGGAAAGGCGTGCCATTTACCCATAGAAATTGAACATAGGGCATTCTGGACAATCAAGCAGTGTAATCTAGATTCGAGTTTAGCCGGAAAGACTAGGAAACTCTAACTATCTGAGTTGGAGGAGCTTGGAAACGACGCATACGAGAATGTCAAGATCTATAAGGCTCGGACTAAAGCTCTTCATGACCAATTGATATCCCGCAAGAGCTTTGAGTCGAACCAGAAGGTCTGGCTCTTTGATTCTCTACTTAAGCTCTTTCCTGGCAAACTTAGGTCAAAATGGAATAGCCCATTCATCATCAATCAGATATTTCCAAATGGGGCCGTTCAGATCTCTAACCCAAAGATGAGTAATTCATTCAAAGTCAATGGTCAATGTCTAAAGCCTTTTATTGACCGTATTGTTCCAGAACCCGTCTCAGATACGGTTGCTCTAATCACATTATGATTACTTTTGTTGGACCTTGCCTAGCTGATGGCATTAAACTCAGCAGTTGTACAGTCTGACTCAGAGCTGACCCGAGCATCATATTCAGGTGATATCTTCTACATTCTACCCTTCTTTTCATGTCTTTTATTCTCAATGTGAACATTGCATCAGCTAGGCATGGGGGGATGGATTCATTTCTGAATCATTTTGTCAGCTTTGTAGAATTCTTGTAAATTCTACTTGTTTTCTTTTATATAAAAAAAAATTGAATTAGGAAAGAATATTTGGCATTAGGACTTTTCAATCTTAAGAAATATTACAGTAGGATTTGAACACTGAGATCCTTCAGGTCTTTAGGCTTTATTAGCTCGAGTATCCACTAAAATGTGGATTTGTTTATCGAGTCCTCACCATCCTGAATTTCATTTCAATTTTATTAAATAAGTTTGGGTGATAAGTACACTACTTATCAACCCGCCATCTAATTTGAGGGAACTTTAAGTCTAAGCATCTACACACTATTTGCACTGACTCGTTGTTCGGCAGTTTTAATGGAAATTGGGTAGCTAATGAACCTTCTAGGGTGGTTTGGATGGTAAGTTATCGTGGGTAACAGCCCATAGGTAGGTTGTCCAGAGCCCAGCCACTGGACCATTCTTTTGCTGCTGCCTTTAGGTAAATCTTGAACCAGGGAAGACACCTACTTAAAAAGAAAAAAGAAAAAGAAAGTCCAAAAAGAAAAAAAAAGAAAAGAAAAAGAAAAAGAAAAGGAGAAAAGAAAATAATAATAATAAGCCATACTTCACCGCACGAGTATGGCTAACAAGTTATTGTGGGTAACAACCCATTGGTAGGTTGTCCAAATCCCAGCTCAAGAAATGCACGTATAATTCCAAAACACTTAGGAAGAAGCGGAGAAGTAGAATAAGTCAGGGAGATATACACTGGATTCACCCTTGTGTTGACCCCATAAAAATAAAAGTAGGGAGAAAGCTACTGGTCGTATAGATACACCTTTAGGTAGAATTCTTTTTAAGGTCACCTAGGGGCGTAGAAACCCGAAGTTCATTCTAATTGCCGATCAACGAGTCTTTCACATTCACAAAAAGATGCTTAGAACTTAGGGTTCTCATCAAGTCTTGGGTGGGTTGAGTGGCTGTAGAAAATCACTCTGTAACCCTAAACTAAAAAATCCAAAAAAAAAATTAGAAAAGAAGAAAAAGGAGAAAAAGAGATTCTTCTTTGAATAAGGTGGGGGCTTAAGGCGGTCTATATTTTGGCAGATACCCAGGGGCTATTGTGTCTTAGAATGTTCAGTTTCTAAGTAAAAATTTCTTAATGTTGAAAATGACTTTTGCCTAAGTAATCCAATCCTAATTCTTTTATAAATAGCATGTAGTTTTTGCTAGGAACTAGCAAAAGATAGGCATGGGGGTGTGATGTGCATACATCTAAATAGCCAAAAATATCTATTAATGCATGTTTTTAGTGTTATATTAGCATCATGCATTGTAAATAGTGCATAACATGCATAATCATGCATTTAGGTCAAATTGTACAAATTGTATAGCAATTGTCTCCTTCTATTGCCAGGGATAGGATGATTTTTAATCGTGGCCTCGGATCAAATATCCAACCGTACGGATATGATCAGGGCAACGATTGGAGTTCAACGACTTCAAGATGGCCCTGATCGAATTTCCGTAGCATCAGATGTAATCCGAGGAAGGTCAGAGATCAAGGGCCAAGATGGTGTAAATCTGCACTTTAGATGACAAATCCAACCACACGGATGGATTTGGATAGACGATCGCAGCCTAGCATCGCAAAAATCGGTCCAATCTAACATCTGTGGCACCATCTGCAACTCACAGAAGATGGACGACCATGATGGCGCCACGTGGCGCCATCACAACTGCCCAAACCGGCCGCAGCATCGCTTGTCAACCTTTGAAGGCGCGGGCGAGGCAAGATCTGGGCCGTTGGATCTTGATCCAACGGCAACGGGCACGTGCGCTTAAAACGTAAGCTCGACAAAGAGCCGGCCGAGTGCTCTTTCGCGAGTACTAGATGCGGGTTTGAGCCCCGCTACGCCTCAAATCAGGCGCGAGCGTGGGAGTGGGCTTAATTTAGTCGTCAGATGGTGATCGTGCGGGCGAGGAGTAGAGACATGGCACGTGGAGGAGCTTTGGATTGCGTACGTGCACGATGATGCGCTTCTGCATGCCCCATTGCATGCACGGGCGCACGGTTAGGCGAAGTTGAAGCAGGCGAGGAGAGATCTGAGTCGTCTGATCTCGTGATCGGACGGTTGAGATTTCTTGGACGTGGGCAAGCATTGAGCACGCAGCAGGCGAGGAGGCGGGCATGCGTGCGAAGCTGCAGCGACGTGGAGTCTTTAGTGGCGCTTAAATCCATCACTAAAGACCCCCTCATTTAATGTTTTAACTATGTAATGACCAAATTACCCCCAATCCTTGCAACTATAAAAGGAGACCCCTACCCTACGAAATTCTCATCCCTTCCTTCACCTCTCTCTCTCTCCAAAGCTCAAGAGAAGCTTGTCCCACACCTGGGATGCTACTCTAAAGCCAAATCCAAGTTTTCTCGCCCTCGTTTCAAAAGTGGATCCCGCGACGACGACGACGTGCTGCCTCATTCCTGCTTCTTCCTACTTTGTCCTTTCTGCTTTGTCCTTCGTCTTCCAGGTGTTGCTCTGTCCGGTTCGTCTTTCAAGCATTCATCGAGGAGGATAACATCTCTCTCCCTTCTTTTTATTGCTTTCTAGAATAGAATTTCCCGCTTTCTAGTTGTAATCATTTCCCGCTTTCTAGTTGTAAAAGCAATATTATTTTATCAAGTGAATGTTCTCTCTCTCTATCTCTCTCTCTCTTATTATTTATATCAATTCCAATGTAATTATCTCGCTTTCAAATATAAATACAGAAAAAAATATAATTGCAGATTTTGGACCGACGTAGCCTCCCTGTGTTCAACCCGGAATTTCTTTACAAATTTTGGTTAAATTTATCTATTGACGGATTGCTTTGCAAATCGAACTACAACGATGGATTTTAAAAATCCAATTCTGATCGCGTAGTTTTCCGCTATCAACATCGGTCTTGTCAAATAAGCTCAGAAAGGTCGTCGTGCGAAGGCAAGTGAGTCAGTGGTGGTTGTTTGGTGAGTGCGTGCGTTTGGAGGGTTGATGGAGTCGGAGAAGGTGTGCGAAGGAGGTGCAGTTTGGTGGAGTGCTTTGGTGGATGAAAACCCAAATTAGGAGAGGGCTTTTGACGAGTGTGGTGCGGCGGAGCTTGTGGAGGTGGTGCGGGGTGCTTTGGTGGTCTATGGACGCCAGGCGAGCTCGTCGGAGCTCGGCCGGTCGTGGGGAAGACAAAGTGCGGGAGGGCGGTGCAGTGGTCGTGAGTGACTTGTGCGTAAGTGAAAAGAAAGTAGAGGGAGAAAAGAAGGAATAGAGAGACGTAGAGGGGAAGGAGATAGGTGGAGGGCTCCAGTTGTGGCTGACCAGAGCCGAAGAAGATGGTAGAGACGGCGAATGAGGTAGAGGAACACCCTCCCTTTAACAGGAGAGGTGCGCGAGGAAGAGAGGAAGACGGTGGCACCTCTAATTTGATGGTTGGAGGTGTAGAGGAGAAGGACGGAGGGTGTTGCCAGAGTAAGAATATTTGGTGGCCAGAGAGGGTAGATTAGGGTGTTTTGGCTCACCAAAATTTGCTAAGGAGATCAGCCTTGCGACCTGGGTCCTTAAATAGGGCTTAGAAGAGCATTCCAAGCTTGGAAACCAAACTTGGAAGCACGTAGTGCTTGAATGACAAGGAGACTCGATTCTTTGAAAGCTTCGCATTAGGTTTTGAGTAGGATTCAGAGCCCAATGTGCGGCTCAAATGGAAGAGGATTTCATCAGGGATCTCTCTTTTTAATTTGGGAGAGATTCATCAAGAAATCAGAGAGAAATCTCTGATTGAAGGTTGCCAAAGTATGAGTTCCTCCACGATAATGGCAAAGGAACCAATTTGTAAAGAACAAAGACAAAGCTGGGGAGCAATTTGTAATTATTTCAAAAGTTAGGGGCATAAATGTGAGAGAAAAGAGTCAGACAGGACTAAATGTAAACTAGGACAAGGTGATCTCTTATTGAACCCAAATTTCGATACAAACCTAATTTGGACTCAAGGAATCTGATGGTGAAGTTGGATTTAGGTTTTGACCAAGTTTGATTGGGTAAATTGTGCATAAACCCAAATTAGGGCAACTATCTATCAAGACTCTACTTTAGGTCAAATTGGGTTACAATGGTCAAATCAAGGATGCAAAACCCTAGAGAATATTTTTATATAATTTTTAGAGGATTTAGGTGAATTTTATCCTAACCATAACCTCAGTTAATTAAGCAGGTCTATTTTTAGGGTTTCAGATGTCCAGTAATTCTTGAAATGCGTGAAAACTCGTTTTTGTCTGCATGGACCCACTTATCAGACATTAATGATCATATGACCTTTAATAAACCCCTGACATACCCCGTGGTTATTCTTTATTTGTGATAAGATAGTAAAATTGCAAAATTAACCATGTTTCCTTATCTTCTTCGCAAAACAGATCATTATGCTTATATGACCCTCTAATGGCTATGTAGGACCTTTTATCAACTTTATCAAATCAAATTGAGCTATTTATAGCTCATGATGGTGTTCCCATCAGGCTCATCCTTCATTCTTTCAAGAACCGCCCCTCGGTAATCCTTTAACTGAAAATGTATTAAACATGATCCCAATGATGCCTGTGTTTTCATGATTTTAGATTCTTGTAACTCAATTCTAATGTGTGTGAAATTTTGACTACTCAAGTTACCTAGTTCTCAAATTGTAGAGTGGACAACAACGCCCTATATTTTTTTACTTCTAGACATTGGTTTTGGCTAGTCATATTTATTAAGAATCAAACTAGACCTAAATCTAGTGGACTATCCTCGACTGATTGAGCTAACTATAGCTTGTTAAGCCTTATGGTATAAGGCTCTTCGCTATCCTCTTAATTTGATTAACTATAACCACTTAGTCTCTCTACTCAACTTAGTTGGAGACATGCAAAACATGCTATTTTTAGAGATAAAATATTTATTTTTCTTACATTTTTTGACTTTTTTAACAAAATTTTCAGAAATAAAATTGAAACAAAATATCGAAAATAAAATTTTAACAATTTCTAGGTACTGATAAAAAATAACTCAACAAGTACACTACCCTCCCCCTCTCAAATGCTTAAATTTTTACATCTCCTCATGCATGAAAATAAATATAAAGAAATAAGGGTAGAGATCACCTAGAATAGTATCAAAGTTTTCCATATTCAGCATATTCAATACTTATAAAAATAGAAAATGGAGAGAAAACATGCCATAAATAATGAGAAATGATTTTTTTTTTAATAAATTAGGGTGTGCTAAGTTTAACACTTCTAGTTGGGCAAAGACTCAAAAAATGGATCCACGATTGCTGCATAGAGGGTCAAGATTAATACGAAGATATGATCTTATGGTCCAAGAATCCGTGTTCGACATATGCAGACCAACTGATGATGTAACCCTACTCCAAAGGGTCTTTCTAGTTCGAGATACAGACTGGGGAAGGATGTTAAGCGGAAATAAGGTCCTTGATGCTAAATTTTCTCATTGATACCATTGAAGATCCTGTTCCAAAGGAAAAGAGGAGGTGGTGGAGGAAGAAGATTGAAGTTCAGGTCTGATTTGGAATCTGAATCATATAGATCTATGTGAGGCTCAAGCATATGGTGTGCAATATCAATGATCATAATTTCTCCAGGCTGCAGGTCATATGAGGATAATGGAAGAGCCTGAGAGATTGGAAGTTCAGTGTTACATGCCTTAAAATCCTCATTAGAAATTGCCTCTTCGTCAAAATCATGCCATCTGTTTGAACTAGTTGGTTCATAATTTCTTCTTTAATCTATTTTATTTTGAGCTCCATTTTCCAAGGTAGTACCTTCTTTTTCCTTAATCATCGAATCAATAGTTTGTTCCTCGAAATCCCATACTCCAGATGAGTTTTTAGATTCCTCGGATAAATCATTATAAGTCATCCCCAAAAGCCTTGGAATGCCTTAAACGTCTCTTTTAGAGGGGGATTCTATGTCATGTTCATTCAAATGATGTTGGGGGTCAGAGTCAGAAGCAGAATGTGCAGAAGCAAGTCTATCCAAATCTAGATTGTCATCCTCGGAAATAGGTCCCTTAAGACATTGGTGGAGGGGGAAGGAAGGGTGGGAATCAGATGGTGTGGAGGTGTAAATAGATGCAACTCCTGTGGGAAGTGTCTCATAATAACCATTATAGTCGAACCTCGATATCGAGAATGAATCTTCCATGCACATACGATTAGTAAAATTCTCAGACAAAATCATATCAATATTATCTAGATGTGTCTGGATGGGGGTGTCAGGGTCATCAATCTCTCTATCTCCTTGAAATGTTTCTTCTATTTGCTCATGATCTTTATCTCATTCATCCTTTCTTTGTTCATGTTCCCCCAATATTCTTGAGATATCCGACTCTAGACCACCCTTAAAAACATAGGAATTATACTCAGGTCCATCAAAGATTGGTTCCTCAAAATCAAATGATTGAACTTTAGGACCTACATTAAAATCTAATTCCTCAACTAAATCTTCCTCCTCCATTTTGATAGGGTTGTCAGATAATGTAAATTTGATTCCATGAATGTAAGGTATTTCCCAAGAGTCAAGGTCTTCAGATTATGGATTGATCTTGGGGATGTCAACCCTTTCTTTGTCATCTTCCAAGATAGGGCTTCCAAATGATTCAATTCTAGATGTGTCACAATAAGTTTCAATGACCCCATCAGATGCCTCTTCCATAGAATTGTCTTTCATTCACAAATTAGTCTTTGAGACACCATTATCATCCACCTCAAGTGTCTAATCGATAGCAACCTCAGAGTTTGGAGTCTTTTATGTTTCCTTAGGTATTTCAATAGGCTGAGGTACAACCATGTCAGGTTCCCTAAGGTCGTCAAGGCTAGTTTGAATTTGGTATTGCAAATGGAGTATGTCTTGAAGTGCATGATCTTATAGGGTCATCCTAGACAAGGATTCCAGCTCCTGAAGGGCGGTCATTAGAGATCCTTAGGTTGTGGTCAGAATCTCTCTTCGCTCTGGATCAGAAGCGATCTAAACTTGATGTAGATAAACTGCAATCATATCCTTGGACCTTGTAGCCGTTTGTTCTAATCTCAGAAGTGGTTGCGAGTCTGAAAGTGGCTCCTCAGTGGTGATTTGTGTCGATGTGACGTTGGATTGTGAGTTGAGTGTATAAGATGTGGGTCTTGGTGTAGATGTAGGCTTGGATGAGATTACCTCTGGATAAGAAAGGGGTTGGTGGGTGGGCTCAGTGTAATCAAGGGTTGTTGTTGAATTTGAGGCTAAGCCTGAGGTTGGGTCCTCAACCTTGAGTGGCTCACCACCAACTTGTGATACACTCAAACTAGATTCAAGGTTCCCTATGATGATGTTTGGGATTCTTGTTGCTCACCCTGGATTCTATGAAGCTCCTTTCTCATGTTATCAGAATTTCTTTTACTGGAATCTTTAATGTTTTGGAGCATTTGGATTAATTGGGTAATTCGAGGATCATCACGATGGGTAGGGGCTTGAGTCTGGTAAGGCCAGTCAAGATAGTTAGTCATCCCGATGAGAGGCCAGTCCTGCATGGGGAGTATCTCTTGAGATTGCATGGTTCCTTGGTATCTAGGGACTCGTGTGGGATCCAAAATGAGGTAGGCTTGGCTGTACCTGGGGAGTAAGAAGTAGAGGTAAAGGAATTATGCCCCGAGTGTTGAGGAGGAATCTCCCATCCTGAAAAAGTTGGAGACATGGTTTGGTTAGGAGACGAAGAAAATTAGGAATAGTGGGATGGCAAAGAATATGGATCCATGGGAGCAATGAGAGATGAGAGATGGAGGGACCAAGATAAAGGACATAAGGCTAGATGCCTTGAAAGAGATGCAGTCCTTATTTTTAGATGACCTGATTTTTAAAGTTGAGTCCTTAATAAGAAATGTTTTAGGAGTTGTGTTTGTTAACAGGTTGAAGCAAGAGTGTTCTAGCAAGCACGGGTTTGGAATTTGTTCATTATTTAAACCCTAACCCTTAAGTGGGTGAGCCTAAGGGGATGTTTCTAAGTGTTGGAGTGAATCAATTTTAGATATAAGTGAGGTGTTCAGAAAAGCATGCTGACAAAGAGATTTTTGCTTGATTAAAAATATAGCAATAACGATAATACGTCATCGTAGTTTGCGTAGTGGAAAATCTCTCAATAAAAAATAAATCAATAAAACTAACAACGTAGGTTACGTCGTATCCACGAGGAGGCTTATGCTAATAGAACTCACAAATACTTTTCATATATCATGAACATACACTACAAAAACAATAGCCTTTAGCAACGAATTAGATGGTGGAATATAATGTATTTGCCACTAATTTTTTTGATTTAGCAGTAAATTTTTTTTTACCACTATAACATTTTTGCATATGATAATTAGTTTTTGTGGCAAATACATATGCTGCTGCATATATGATTTAGAGGAAAAATATAATTATGCTACTATTATTTTTTGTCAAATAATAATTAACATTAGTGGTAAAAATATTTGAGTCTACATATATGATGCATATTATTATACTAATCTTTCAAAAGTAACTTAGTTGTAATAAAAATTATGTCACTAAAAATCTTTTGATGACTGATAATTAATATTAATGACAAATATGTGTCACTATATGTGTGTAACATATTTTCATTATTATTCTTAAACAAAATTTAATGATACAAAAAAAATCTTTAGTGGCAAACAAAATAGTGGCATATAAGACATTTGTCTCTACTGTATTTGATTTAGGTGTAAAGTTTTTAAGTGACACTATAAATCTTTTATCTACTTGATAATTAATTTTAGTGGTAAATATATATACCTCCCTCTCTATATAAAATATTATAATCTTTAAGTAACCTAATGACGAAAGAAATATATGTCATTAGAAAGAATTGTCGATTGATATTTAAGATGAATTCAGGTACCTTTATACCTAATATATTCTATCATCATAATTTCTCATAAAAAAATTTAATACCAAAAAAATTATTGCTATAGATATCTTGAACATTGAGAGTTAATATCTTGAATTTATCGCACCTTTATTTTCATTTTTATTTTAGGAAGTATTTTTGCTTTGTCCCGACACCCACACCCAGTACACCAACCCCCGGCCCTTCCCCTTGCCCCACTCTCGTTGTCCCCCTCCCCAATCTGTATATCGCCCTCTTCCATCCACCCTTCCCCCCAGCGGCTGCCCCAAGTCCTTCTCCTCCTTCCTTGACCCCTTCCCCTTCAACCTCGACAACAAGCCTTGCGCAGCATCGTCAGCGACCCTGAGGCCTCTCGCCTCTTCTCCCTCGCCTTCCACGCTCTCCATCACTGTGGCTAGCAGGTCGTCGGGATCACTTCCCTTCCGAGGGCACCCTCCGCATCATCACGAGCATTGACTTCGTCACGGACATCTTTGGGCATCCCTCCTCCCTCGACCCCGTCCACGGCTCCTGCGCCCTCGGCTGTGCCCACCATTCCACTGTGTTACCGCTTCCTCCTTCCTCAACATACATCCCTTCTCTACCCACCTCATCGAGGCCTACAAGCAGTTTGAGGGCGTATACTCCCTCGTCCTTGTCACCTAAGACGCCAAGATATATGTTGTTCGCAACCCCTACGACTTCTGCCTCCTCATCACGGGTCGCAGCCATCGCAGCGACGCCATCGTCTTCACCTTCAAGACCTACATTCCTGACCTCAACGTCGTCGACTACTGCGGGATCCTCCCGGCGATGTTGTCATCATCAGCGCCTCCTTCCCAGGAGAGGTATAGATGTTGTTGATCCAAATCTTCTTGTAGTTGTCTTTCTGAAATTTGTGTCAGAGTCATCGTCAGCAAAACCAACCAGTTATAATCAAAAGTTGACTTACCAACAAGCAATATTTTTAGGATCTCCTTTTGTGCCCAACTGGATTTGCTGCCAATATGGCCCTCATGACAACTCTTGAAGGCCTTTCAGTTCTTCCTTCCAATAGCTCCAAATCGTTGGGGGATGGAAAACACGAGAGAATCATGATATTCTCTTATGCATCCACACTCGATGGCATTTGTGTGATTCAACTACAATGAGAAGTAAATGTGCTTGTGTATAACCATTGTGATGCTTCTTATCTCAACACTCTACTATGAGTATCATGCGAGCTCCAACTTCGATGCTGTTGGGGAAGAGCTTTCGGGTTTTCCAATTTTCTATCCTCCAAATTAATTTCTTCATTCCAATTGAGAAGTGAAAAAGGAACATGCAAATAATTTTGGTATGTAGTTTGTTGTACCAAGGAGGTCTTTGCAAAAGTCTCAAAGTTGGAAAACATGGTTTGCAAAAATCAAAATCAAAACTAAAAGTACTTCACCTATTGGTGTATTGGTTTCATATTACCAAGCTTCTTTTTTCTTATTTTACATAGTAAAGATAAATTTTCCTTGCTATTCTTCCTGTATGATACTTAAGATATTCTCATTATTGTTGTTTGATTTTTGTGTAGGTTGTAGATTAGTTGTAAAATTGAGAAGAAGGTTGTTATTATTGGTAAATATGTACATTTCATTTGTTTCTGCCCTTTCTAATTTTGTATGTATATAAAAAATATCTCAATAGAAAAAGGAAGGGAACATTTTTATTCATCTTCATGTTTGAAGGGATAAAAAATATATAATGGAGAAGTTCAAATTCTTTATTTGTTTATTTTGGAAAACTACATCTGTTGATATGAGGCATGTAACATGAATATTGCTTAACCAATTGCTTTTGATTTGTAGCCTCTTCTCCATGGATGGTGATTTTGCCCCAATGGTGGATCTTGTCCAACTTTGCAAAAAACACAAATTTCTACTGGCAATTGATGATGTAAGTATAGGTGAAGAATAGCTTTTGCTCAGAAAAAAAAAGTTTGCTTTCGCCTTTTTTTGTATGATCATATATATTAAGAGCAAATGGTATTGTAGTTTACTCATATGAAGTCACTTCATATTTAGCTGAAATGTTATGATTAAATGTCAAGGAGATATTCCAATCACCACCAATATCATAATATGGAGAGAATGGAACACATTCCCTGATCCCATTTTTCATGGAATGGGGATCGATGGAGTTTAATCCTATCATGTGTCAACCTAAAGGTTATTATATTTTTCAAAAAAGAAGCTAGTGTGGTGGTTTTAAAAGATTGGTACTTGATTTTAGGCACATAGGACATTTGTATGCGGTGAGAATACGAGTGGAGTGGCAGGGTTATATGGCTGTGAAGGTAAAGTTGATATATGCATTAGCACTTTCATCAAAGCTACAGGTTACTCTGGTGGTTTCGTTGCTTGCAGGTAATCTGCTAGTACCTATCAAGTTTTCAAATGTAATCTTCTTTCCCAAAAAGGTGATTGATGAAATCCTTGTGGAGGTATTTTTTAGGTTTATTTTTTCACTTAGCTCCCCTTAAATTAGGTAAATTAATTGAGCACTTTTGAGAGTGGGAGATTTGAACTTTGGATTCTTGGATGGAAGTTCACCTACTTAACCATTAGACCATTTAAGTGAACTGTTCTAAGCATTTTTTATTTTCAGTAGAGAGACAACATGTGGGTTGAAAAAACTAACTGAATATTGAATGGAAAATTCTAGGGATTGATAGGTTAAAAAATGTTTAGAAGTTATTATTTTTCAGTTACTACAATCTAAGCTTCAGGATACTCTGGTGGGCAACAAATAACAAGAGTTGGAAAAGACGGCTGCAATTGAGTGGTCACTCTTTCATATTTTCAATTGCTCTTCCATTGTCGATTGTTGCTATTGCACACAGTAATCAATCTGACCCTATCTATATGATTTCAATTTCGTCAATAAAGTTTGTGATCTATATACCTACCTTTCTCAATATATGAAAATATTGAACTCTCTTCAAGCTTATAAGGAGGGAAAAAAAGGGACTGCACTGGCATCTCAAGTTTGTCTTATAAGATAGCCCGTTGTCGAGTATACTGTCATGTTTATCTAGTTATTTAAGGAATTCCATCTTTGGATTTTTGTTGTGTTTTAGCTGTCTATCATACTTGCGAAAATGTGGTGCATGTTCAAGAAAGCAAGTAATTCTTTTAGTAAGTTAGAAGGTTTAGGTTATGTTCCTAGCATGTCTACCATGCAAAAGTTTTGGAGGCTTTGTGAACTTTATCTCAACAAATCATGTAATATTTATAGACATATGAAAATTGCTTGAATGAAAAATTTTTCCATATTGACAATAAATTTATAAAATTTATTGACATTTTATAGACATTTCAGTTGGAATAAGGACATTTTAGATATTTAATCATTACATCTTAAACTGCAATGAAAAATTCTAAGTCGCCTTAAATTAATGTCTTATTAGTATGTTGTTTGAATAGTCAACAATGCTATATTTTTTAACCGAAATTATATTTAGCTTGAGGAATTTACATTAGAGTTGCTCAATAAAGTGAAAGCTCATGCTTGTCAATTTTGTGTGTATTTCCTTGAAAGTTTGAAATTCTACTCAAGGTACATGCTTAGATTTTTTTTTTGTGGAATTTGAGGAATCTGCATCTCTTGGATGATGCCTAACTATTTTTTAAGCATCAAGAATCTCTGCGAAATGTGACCTTCAAATTCATATATTCTTGTCTCTGATTGTACAAATTAACGTCTCACTGAAGCTTTCCATTTGCTTAAATATTATGTAAATTAACCTCACCGAAGCTTTGTTAAACAACTATTATCTCTTGACAATGAATGTTCTGATATTGTTGATCGGGAGCAGTTCAAGAAAGTACATGCAAATGTAGTTAGAATTTCATTGAACTCATTTAATGACCTGACGAGTTGTAGAGAAACGAACTGCACTTCATGTTTCAGCTGACTGGATTAACTCAAGGTACCTAAAGAGAGTAAGTATCGTCTATGTCTTCTATTTAGAGATACTGCAGTCAAATCCCAAAATGATAATGAGAATAATGTCTTCATTGATGCTTCATTTTATTTGCTCACAAGTAAAAAAAATGAAAGATGTTGGTAGCAACGAGGTAAAAATTACTAGTTTCACTAACTAAAACTCTAATACTTGAGAAGACTTCTGATATTATATTCAGTCAAATTGGCACACGAGAAACCATGCTCAAAATCATAAAAAAGATTTGTACTTGGAAGGTACCTAGAAAACAATGTACTGTACATCAGTGGACTAAGGGAAGAGCTGATCAGCTGCAATTATTGACTGGAAGAATGCACAAACAATACTTCCATAGACTTCCACTCATCTTGTTGAACTTCGATGCTTTATGTAATGTCAGCTTTGATTTCACGGTAGAAGGATCAACCAAATGCAGGGCATGTGAGAAGGATTGGAAGGAAACAGTTATGGCTCCAACAAATTGGGTGCTAAGTTTTAGGTAGTCAATAACCCCCTCTAGAAGCTTCATTAACACCTCATTAGAATAGGCCATCTCCTTGACCTCTGAAAAATCCTTATTGTGTGGTATTTATATATGTAGGAAAAGACCAATGCTTGGCTAGAAAAAGACAAGGAAACACTCTCGGGCATGTAGTCCAAAATCATAGGAGAATCAAAACAGGAACCGATGAAGATATCAACCTCTATCTCCCTCTGTTTCCTAGACTTGACTTTGTGTACGATTCTCCAAGTCCACAGGGAGAAATGAAGTATTCTCATGATAAGCACTAGAGCAAGGCTAGGTTCTATGAGAAAAGGTAAGCACAGTGAGGGGTTGCGTAGGTTTGACATTGCAAAGAGGGGCTCGCATGAAGTAGGAGGATCAATGTTGGCTTATGCATGTAATCAAAATAATCCCAAGAATGTTTTAATTGGTCTAAACAAGACCTCTTATCCAGCATTTAAGGGGCAGAGATGGTTGCATCCTCCTGGGAGTTGCAACCACCATCAATTCATCAGCTTGCAAGGGAATATAACCAACTGCTGCAATGGATGTGAGAGAATTGGCATTAAGAAGAGATCTGGTAATGAGAAGAGAACCATCTATGGCGTGGAAGAAAAGAATAGTTTTGGCAAGCAGAGAACAATCGATGATGTTGAAGAAAGAACAATTTTGGTATGTAGAAATGTACATAGTATGAAATGCGTGAGGGTATCCTGTTATACCTTGTAAAAATAAGAGAGTGGATTTCTTATTAGCAATCCTAGAGGATTAGATGCAAAGAATGATCTTTTGCTCTAAATATGGCGATAAAAGTAAAGGATTGAAGGTACCCAATAGGTTTATTCTATCTTTGAATATTTATGATCTTTTCCTCACATATTTTGTTGTCTTTCCAGGAGGTGGGGGTTGGGGGAAGGGGGTGCAGTGGAGTGTTATATTAGGGCTTTCCTTGCTTAGATACCATGTGACTAATGTGAGATGATTTCCATTAAATGAAGTGCTCTTTATATATAGAAAGGAACAAAATAGGAATGCACATAGATTCCTAAGTAAAATAGGAAAATGAATAAAGGAAAATAAATTAAAAAAGGGAATCCTAAGAATAGGAATTAACCTAAAAAATAACAACTCTTATAGTAGTTTGCATACATTTTTTATCATTTGGATATTGGCTTTGAATTCAGATATGAAGATATATGTAGTTCATGTATCTCATTGTGCTCGTATGGTGTTTGAATTATCTACACAAATATCTCCATATATAAAGTTGCATACATCTTCGCTTTTGCATCTTGGACGACATTTAAAATAATAATTGTATCCTTGAAATTGTGCATGTATACTTGGGTGTGTGTATTTTTAATATTTTATTCCTCAACGACATACTCTAAGCGGATACTTCGTGCTTAAGTAATTCATAAACTCTCATCCTGGCTTAGTATCCAATTTCTTTTCAAATCCTTGTCGAAAATGATGATTTTGGTCCTTAATTTTGCATTTTGTAAGTAAGAGAATGGGAGGGAGGAATAGAGGGAAAGGTACAAAGTACTTTGACATTATTTCCTTTGAAATTTCATACACATACTCTTCCAGAAGAAATCATTTCATTGCATGGTAGATATGCTATTTTCTTATCATTTCTTTTTATTTTTTATTTGTACTTTTTTGCCTTGGAAAGTTGCCATTGAGTAATTCATTGTGACTTGATTGCAGATACCTTTTCTCCAAAAATGGTAAAAGTGAAAATAGCCTTCTCAATGTTGTAGCACATTTAAACATCTAACAAAGTTATCTTTTGTTCTCTCCGACTAGTCTTCTCTGGAATTCAATGGAGTTATGCGTTTTGTAAGTGGAATTCATGACTTTAATTGTCACAGGCTAAGCATTAAGTATTAAAGCACTGATATTTTGGTATGGTGATTTATCATTGCAATTGTGTGGAGTTTGACTCTTTAGATTGTTAGGTAGTTTGGTTGATATCTTTTGGATGGCTTATTGCAAATGTGATGTGGATTTCTATTGAAGCCGCTGTCAAAATTAAGATGTGTTGGTTATTGCAATTGTTGATTTTGATTGAACTAAAATTTGGACAATGGTTATTGATGATTGTGGAGTTGTATTTTTGCTTCAAATTGAAGTTTGGAAGCCTGAAGGTACCTGGGATAGCAAGGATTTGAAGAGGTTCTTGTTTTTGGTGGTTAAGTTTTCATGATTCATTGTAATTTTAGATTTTTTTTACATTTTGTATTTATTTCTTTGTATCACCCTTGAGAGGGGATATTTTGGTGTTGCGGTTGTTAGTAGTTATTTTTTATGTTTTTCTTGGTTTCTAATGTATCCATTTAAAGGATTCTTATTGTACTTTATTACTGAGAGATTAATTAAATTAGGTTTGCCCTTATATTTTTAGCTTGTTAAAATAAAAATATTTTTCACTAAAGAATATCTATAGTGGCAATTAAGTGATATAATGTGTCATTAAAGTGAATCAATAGTGTCAATTAAATGACAAAAGAAAGTGTTATTAAAGTAAATCAATAATGACAATTTAGAGGCAAATGAGTGTTGCTAAATAATATTAATTGTGGCAATTAAACAATAAAACAACACGTCATTAAAGTAAATCAAGAGTAGTAATTTAGTGACATAAATAAAAGTGAAGTATATAGTGACATTAATAGCGTTAATTAAATTGTTACTGGTAAAAAAATTGTCACTAAAGAGATTATCAGTGACGGTAATTGTGACAATTAAAGTGATGTTCATGCGGATGATTTAGCGGTAATTATACAATTTTTGCTAATCTTTTAGTGAGGCCAAAGAATGGTAATTAAGTGGTAATTATTTTAATATAAGGCTTATAGTGGTGAATATTAAATGCCATTAAAAGTTATTTTTTTGTAGTAATAACAAATCATATTATCGCCAAATAGAATTTACCGTAAAATAGGATCACCATAAAATCATGCATTAATACCCACAAAATATTTTTTTGTATCTTTCAAAACATGGAGATGGCTATACGGCTAACAACAAATAACCAAAAGTATCGGTATGACTAAACAAAAAACCTTCACCTTCCACTATTAAAAATCAGATATTTCCTTCGTGCCCTCGTGCATACAAATAGGGCCCCTTGCACAAATCAACCAAATAGAATAATGCAACTAAATAAGTGCACAGTAATCTCAATCAGATAATCGAAAGAAAAAGAAATACCCCATGCACTGTAGCAAAACAGAGCATGGCGAAGTATCTTTGTACGCACGGTGGTGGGCCTTCTATAGCAGTGGGAAGGATGGTTGCAATCGAGGTCTCAGTTGTCCTGTTGGTGGCGGCAGCTTAGCGTGAGGATGCTGGAGGTGGCTAGCGTAGGAGGATGGTAGTAGTGATAGGTGGTTGCCGTGTGAGCAGGAGCCGCTGTTGGTGTGTTCGTTGTTGACGGTGTAGTCGCCAGAGGCGACGTTGATGTCTGGCAACAGTTGGGAGTGCGTCGGTTATAATCATGTCGAGAGTAGGTGTTGGAGGTGATGGGTTCCTTTCGATGGAGAAGAATAGTAGGTGGTTGGTGGTGTCTACCTATTGATGGCATGGTCAACGAGAAGAGGAGGCACGGGTACATTGATGGTTGGTGGTCATGGGAAGAGCGAGTGGTTAGAGGGTCTTCCGGAGAGTGGTGGTGGGTGCTGGTTGTTGAGGTCACATGGCGGAGAAGAAACAGGGAAGGAGGAATGCATGGAGGAAGAAGAAAATGAAGAATGAAAAGAGGAAAAAGAAGGGAGAGGAGAATGAGTCGGTGGAGGTGTGTTCAGTCTCTATGTGGGTGTGTTTGTGGTTGCTCGCAGTGATTGGTAGGAGGGCACAGTGTTGGCGGTGGCGAGCGACTGTCACCATGCTTGCTAAGGAGGGTGAAGAGATGGTTGCGGTGAAGTTTGCACTGGGTCATGGTGGGGAAGGTGTTGGGATGGAGAGCATGGTGGAGGCCATCTTCATGATGCACGCAATTTCCACAATGTGCACTCTGGCCACAGTGTTCACATGAGCAGCACGGTGGTGATGCTTGAAGCCCCTTGAAGGGGAAGAGATGGCCCTCCTGGACGATGATCCCTGTGTGTTTTATCCTCCGCGATTCCGTTCTTCTTCACCGGCGCGAACTAAGGGATTTTAAATTGCTTACTAGGTTAGCAACCGCCGCCTTTCGAAGGACAGCTGGAAGAAGAGAGGTCGGTGATGGACTCCCTTGTCGCAGGCAAAGATAGGATATTTTGAATGAATTTCAAATATGCTCCAGTATATCTTTCCATTATTTCTTTGGTCCATTTTTTTTTGTTGGAACCTACAAAGAGAAAGATGTGTGTAAATATAAAAATAACTTATTCCCCTCTTGAGAGCTTAAATTAATTTTCTATTAGTTTCCAAGCTTTTCGTTAACCTCAACAATCATCTACGAACTATTTAGGCAAATAATTAGTCTACCAACATAGACCTATCAAATATCCTCATGCCTAAATTTTACTAGTCCCTAGCAAAAGTAAAAAATACATGGAAATGACCCAATATTTCTTCTTTTTTTATTTCAAAAGTTTAAAGATCCAGATAAATGTGAAAATGTAGTGATAGTAGCCTAGGCACTGGATCTAAGTGAATAGCCAACCTACATTTAAAGTTTGTGCTTTACCCTTGGTAAAACTCTATCAGGATAGGAACTTATTTCCTCGGGGATAAAGTAGAAAATAATCTGTGATTTGACCCTGACTTTTTGGCTTAGGTAAATATCTGAGTCAAGTGGATTCATATTTAGTAGCTCACATTCATCTAGTGCTACATGCAATCTAGTACTGTAGACTCTAGATCTCTAGACTATTAAATAAGTCAACCCAGAGAGAGGTTAAAAACTGTGCTATCTTTGTGTTCCTTTGCGCTCACTATCTTTTTCTTTCTTCTTTCCTTTCTGAGATTACAAATCTCACCAGATTCTATAAATGTACTCAATGTTTGGTGGCCTTACATGGCATTCACACTTTAATTAGAATCCTAATAACCCTATAACTAAGTCAGAATTCTTCAGCTAGTATTTGAGCAATCAGAAATACTAAAAAAGTATGTATGAGTCATATTCGGTGGATCGCAATGGGTGTTTTTTTTTTTGTTGCTTCAATGATATCGACATGAAGGTATAGCTATAAACTCGAACATTTTTTTCTTTTTTTATATTTTATTCTTTTATTCTTTTTCTTTTCTTTCTTCATATATATATATATATTTCTTTTTCACTTTTCTTTCTCTCTATTTTTTTTTTCTTTTTATAACTACTAACACAATACAACACAACGCAATGCAAACTTTCATTTATGAGGCATTATCGGAGATAATGTTCCAGAGGATACTGTATGGCTTATTCGGTAGAAGTGCCTACTCTCGACACCAAAGAAGGATGAATAGGACAAGCATACTTCTGATCTTTGGCACTAATGCTCTTTTTTAGCCGAGGATTCTATGAAGGATGGTCGTAACCATCCACTATAGTCATAGTTTTATTATAACTTAATCTTTGTATATCTGCCTTATTTGGTGACTCATATGAATTTACACATAATATTCACATGTAGGAATAAAGAGCGAAAACTATGTCTAATTCTGAGGTATCATCATGTAGTTATCCAGAACTTAAGAGTCCTTACACTAGACTTAACACACCAGTAGTCACTCTACTTTTACCTCACAAATGTTAAGTGGATCTCATAGAAGATAGTTTTCCTGACTCTTTAACTCACTGTCCAAGGGTTCAGAAAAAGAAGTAATGCTTCTTTTTGACAAACTAAAAATGTCTATTGGTTTTCTTAAAAGATTCATTACCAAGTTTATGTGCAAATAAGTAAATGTACTAGATTCTAAACTAAGAAATAATTAAAAAAAAAAACTTCAATGAAACCTACTTGATAAAAATCTTTTGCTTAGGGCTAACCAATTTAGCTTAGAATTTTTTTTTTTTGGCTAAACAAACAAATCTAATTTAAATCAACTAGATAACTAACTAGCATGCAGTTCAAAAAGTTCAAATAGACCTGTAATCTAAATAAAATGGGAACATGCTCTCAAAAAGATGCTCCTACATACAAAAGAGATAAGTAATAAAAGCACTACGAACAAGCTTCCAAAAATGTCTAACATGGGTTTACAAGATAGAAATTAAATGTCTAATGTCTATCTAGTCTAATCTTAATCTAAAACAAACAGGCCTTTAGTCACTAATCCTCCCTCCACACGTGTGGGATCAAGGCTCATGTGCTCACAAGATTATCCTCGAGGTGGCAACAAGGTCCACTAAGGTGATGAGCGTCCCCCGTGTGCTCCTCTTCCCCCAGAATGTACCTCACATGAAAGAATGATAGATCAATGAATAGTAATAAATAGGGATCAATGCAAATAAAAAAATACTTGCAAGTTTTTTTTCGCTTGATTAAAAAGATAGCAATAACAATAATATATCGTCGTAATTCGCATGGTGGAAAATCTCTCAATAAAAAGACAATCAATAAAACTAACCACGTAAGTTAGGTCGGATCCTCAAGGAAGCTTAAGCCAATAAAACTCACAAATACTTTTCATATATCGTGAAGTAAAATAGATTCACCATCAAATTATAGACAAAGATAAAATCATGCATCAATACCCACAAAATATTTTTTCGTATCATTAGTAACACGGAGATGGCTATATGACTAATAACAAATAACCAAAAGCATAAGCATAACTAAACAAAAGTCCTTCACCTTCCACTACTAAAAATCAGATATTACCTTCGTGCCTTCAAGCATACAATTGGCCCATGCACAAATCAACCAAATAGAATAATGCAACTAAATAAGTGCACAGTGATCTCAATCAGAGCAATATAGCAAAATAGAGCATGGCAAAGGATCCTTGTACGCACGACGGTGGGCCTTCGGTAGCAGTGAGAAGTATGGCTGTAGTTGAGGAGGTCTTGGTCATCCTACTAGTGTTGGCAACTTGGCGTGAGGATGCTGGAGGCGGCCAGAGTAGGAGGATGGCAGCAGCGATAGGTGGTTGAATCATGAGCAGGAGCCGCTGTTGATGTGTTCGTTGTCGGTGGTGTAGTCGCCGGAGGCGGCGTCGACGTCGAGCACCAGCTGGGAGTGCGTCGGTTGCAACCATGTCGAGAGCAAGTATTGGAGGTGATGGGTTCCTTTCGGTGGAGAAGAACGGTAGGTGGTTGGTCATGTCTCCCTGTCGATGGCGCGGTCAGCGAGAAGCGGGGCATGGGCACATTGATGGTCAGTGGTTGCGGGAAGAGTGAGTGGTCGGAGGGTCGTTCGGAGGAGTGGCGGTGGGTGGTGGTTGTTGGGTTCACATGGCGAAGAAGAAACAGGGGAGGAGGAGTGCATGGAGGAAGAAGAAAATGAAGAAGGAAAAGAGGAAAAAGAAGGGAGAGGAGAATGAGGAGTCGGTGGAGGTGTGTTTAGTCTCTATGTGGGTGTGTTTGTGGTGGCTCGCAGTGATTGGTAGGAGGGCACGGTGTTGGCGGCGGCGAGCGGCTATCACCACACTCGCCAAGGAGGGTGAAGAGATGGTTGCGGTGGGTCACGGTGGGGAAGGTGGTGAGATGGAGAGCACGGTAGAGGCCATGTTCACAGTGCACACAATTTCTACGGTGTGTGCTCTGGCTAGGGTGTTCGCATGTGCAGCACGGTGGAGATGGTTGAAGCCCTCAAAGGGGAAGAGATAGCCCTCCTGGATGATGATCCTTGTGTGTTTTATCCTCCGCGATTCCGTCGTTCTTCACCAGCGTGAACTAAGGGATTTTAAATCCCTCGCTAAGTTAGCAACCGCCGCCTCTCCAAGGAAGCCGAAGATTGGATATTTTGAATGAATTTCAAATATGTTCCATTATATCTTTCCATTGTTTCTCAGATCCTTCATTTTTTTTATTGGAACCTACAAAGAGAAAGATGTGTGTAAATATAAAAATAACTTATTCCCCTCTTAAGAGTTTGAAATTAATTTTTCATTAGTTTTCAAACTCTTCGTTAACCTCAACAATTATCTAACTATTTAGGCAAATAATTAGTCTACTAATATAGACCTATCACATGCAAGCCTTCACGTATCAATAAGGAACACTCAAGTGGCTCAAACACTTGTATTGAGTCTCTAAGATAATTAAAACCTAAGTTGGATGTCCTAGTTTTCGCTGCGAAATGCGTAAAAAGATTTCTATATCATTGTAATTGTGAATTACGTCGAAACAAATAAATTTATAAGTTAGAAATGGTGAATCTTGAGGCATTCGGAGGGAGGCAAAACAAGATTCTCAAAGCATTTCATATTAACTAATATAACCTAATGAAAGCATAGAAAGAGAGACAAGATATTTATATAATCAACTTTTTATTACTACTTGCAAAGAGTTCTAAACTAGAAATCAAAACAAATAAACTAAAGAGTAGAGAGAGAAAAATAGATGAAGAATGGAGCTACATGAGGGATTCTTATGCGAAGTACGGCAACACTTCAGATCCAAAGTGCTGAGAAGAAGACCAGAGAGAGATGCTACAAAGAGAGAGAAGCCAGAGATATGTCTAGTTGGAGTTTCTTCTTAAATGGGGGACCTAGGGCTCTTTCTAAGGTCAAAGCAGGTATTCTGGCCCCTAAAATTGTGCAACACCTTAAGTTTGATCAGATCCATTGATCGGGAGATCAATGAATTAGATCACACCTCAAAATAACCTTCCTAGTGCCTTCTTTGCGCAAATGCTTGCGATTGTGCCACATGGTGCATGCACATTCTCCCTCAGCCATCACCTCGTGCCCTCAGTGCGTGTGCTCATGCTTGTTTGATTTCAGCCAACTGATCTTACAATTAGACGACTTAAAATGATCGCAACACCACCTCTCTTCGATGGTGTTCATCGGGGCATCCAGTTGTGCATCTAACTGCATGTGCATCACACCGTTGCATCTGACGATCATCCTTGTGCCACGCTGCCGCCTCTGCACTGCTCGATCTCATTTGTTGATCCAATTGCATCCGCGTTCCATTGCCTCTTCAATTTCTCACTCTGCGCGTATTGACCCTACGTCTCATCTTATGCATGAGGTCGGTGACCAACGTGCTACGCGCGTGTTTGTGTTGCGGTTTAGGTTTAGCGTGCGGCTGCTCTTAGCCGTTGGATGAAGATCCAACAGCTGAGATGGATTCCTCCTCTGATGAAGCATGGAGAGCGGTGACGTGGCGCAACAATGGTCCTTAGATGATGATCCAATGACCCTACTTCGCTCTTCAGTATTTAGGAGAGTAGGTGGGCTATTGGGATGGCACCACGTGGTACCATCCTAACCATCCATCTTCCCACTTTTGTAGTTGGTGCTACAGGGCTCCGATTAAGTTGATTTTTGTGCCATTGGACTGTAATCGTTGATCCGAATACATTTGTGTAGTCAGATTTATTATACACAACACTGCATCATCTGCAATTAATATTGCCTCTCTCTTAGAGCATAAAATAGTATTATTATTTATAAAACTAACAAATCAACTATGATGCAAGTTATGATGCTTGTGCATGCACTGTTCCTAAGTAAGCTAAAATCAGACTTAATTCAAGTAAATTAGGTCCTATGATTATTGTGTAATCACCTAGGTTTGTGCTTTTACTAGACTACATATTTAAAGAGTAGATTCAATAGTCGCTATATATAGGTTGAAATCAGTAACAATATTTATTCCTTACTTTTGGGTACTGATTCACCTCCAAGTAGGAAGTTCATCAAATATTTCAGTAAAATTTTGTTATTGTTTAAAATGGTTTATTCTGATTTTAATGTTTGATTGGGTCAGATAGGCCAATCAGACACAAGTTCAATTAAATGGTATGAAACCACAACAAATTAGATCAGAAATTTTTGAAAATGTTACTGTAAGTAGTAGGTTTCAGGGGCTTCCCAATGCCAATAATTTCAGCCCAATTAAATTTCTATGTTATAAGAATTAATTCTTGGAAATTAGATTAGGATCAGCGTTTGGACAGGTCAGACCCCCTCGCACTGTTTGATTTTTTTAAATTCCAGAGATAAGATATTGTGAATAGTAGCAAATGAAAGAAGGTTTCAATCCCTACTGTCAATATGAAATTTGTGATTTTAGGGATTGTAGCCAGATAGGAAATGATATTTAAATTCAGAATTAAAGTTTGCTTAAATTTCAGAAGTGTATAAAGGTGTGATCTAATTGAATATGCACATGCAATAATAAAGCACACCAGATTTTATCCCTTTTTTACTTTAAATTCCAAATTTGAACTTGAAAAATAATTTGTTTTTTGTTTTGAAAAACTAACTAATTAAATCTAAAGATATGCTAAAACTAAAACAAATCCTACCTAATTTTTTGAATTTTTTTCAAGGTCATTCTAGAACAAATCTTCTAACCTAAGTTTCGAAGAAACCTAACAATCTAACTCGATAAGATTTTTCGTGCATACCTTGGATTGATCTTCAATTGCAATTAACGCATGCGTAGAATCCATGTTGATGTCCTACATGAAATCAAAACACCAACAAATAAAATTTTAGGATTTGCGAAAACTCTAAATTTGAAAAATCCAAAAAATACTCGAAAACCATTATGCATCCCCGACAACAACGTCATTTGTTTGGGTGCAAAATTGCGAGATAAAAAATCATAAAAATTATGCACCATAGTATAGTTTCGCTCAATCACCTAAATAACAAAAATAATGGAACTCAAAATTTGAATTTTCCATTTTAAGAATTTGAGTCCCGATTGAACTCAGGAGGTTCACAAGTTTTCGAATTGATTTTTGGATCTTTCGCATTTGAAATCATGTGTGTTTGATCAAATCATATGAAAATCAGATTAGATGCTCTCCAAAATGCTCTTAGAGATTCTCCACTAAATAAGTATCACCTCTGAATTTTAGAGATTTTTATAGGGTCATTAGATATTTCAAATGGAATTTCTAAAAGACGAAGGTCAATATGCCTGATTTGATCCCCAAGCAATGAAACACATGAACTCTAGCTCCAATCATGTTCACATTTTTCATCATTTCTTTTCATATAAATAGATCAGAAAAATGTTGGTATAAGTTTTAGGTCAATCAAAGAAGTGTATGATTTATAAAAATTCTTGCAAGTTGGGAAATCAAACTCAAAATTCCAAATCAACCCCTTTCAGTATCTAATTTTATCTTTTTTCTATTCAAAGTTACCCAATGCAATTTATACCGTTAGAAAGCCTGTTTAATGGTCTATCTCCGTAGAAAATTTTGTGATTTTTCGTGCAACAGAACAACCTTACTCAAATTATAAAGTAGGTGCGCAGATCAAGTTGCGGATATGAATCAAAACATATCATCATTAATAAGTAACAAAAAATTGTCTTGATCACAAATAAGAACTAAAACAAGATGCATAAGAAAATAAAGTACAAAGGAAAGCTTAATGCAAGCAAATAAAAAGAGATAAACTACAACCATGAAATAAAAAGAAGAGAAAGGGGGGAATAGCCTTGAGGCCAAGAAGAAGGAGGAGGAGGGTAGCATTGGTGGTTGCCGACAAGGAGGGAGGAGGAAGGTGGAGAGGGAAGGGAGGGTGCTTACAACATTGAGGGAGGGGGGTGGGGTTGGTTTGTATTTATAGGAATAGATTTGGTTATGGCATCCCTTAGGTGCAACGTAGAATAGGTTAACGGGGGAACATCTTAAGGTAGGGTGTTGGACCATGTTAAGAGAGAGCCTAATTAGGTTTTAGGTGGCTTAATTAGGTTGCGTGAACTTAATTAGAAACCACAAAGTCCAATTCAGTTACAACTAGATCCAATTAGAACCTAATTGGTTAATTGGAATAGTAGAGAGTGTAGATAGGGTTATGGATAGCAGAATAGGATTGTGGATGGTGGGATAAGGAATGCGGACAATGCATTAAGGCTTAGGGGGCTATTTGGTTCTACGTTAAAGGATTGGGTTTGGTTTGGTGTTTGGGCTTAGGTTTATCTCCTCTACATTCTCTTGATTATGCCATCCTCTCTTCTTCTTGTTATTTCTACAGTCTGCTACTCTTTATTCGTCACCTTATTCTTCTTTGTAGGTGATCTTCAGAAGTCTTCTCAAGATCATCTGATCTTCTTATTACCTACAAACATAGATAAAAGCATTAAATCCAAGATAATTTTTGCCTTATTTCATGTACAACTATATAAAATGATGCAGTGCAATGTATGCTAAATATGCATGCAATATGTAGAAATTGGCTAGATTTCTAATATATTGTAGGCTAATGAAGTCCTATGATTGTTGCATGATCATGCACCAATGCACTACATTGTCTTATAGGATTAGGTGGTAGATTTGGGTTGTGACTTAGTTAAACAATTGGAGACTTCTATTCCATCACTTACATCACATCATATTTATATATCGAATCATAAGTCATGGGATAGCAAATTTCCTAGATGAAATCATGGTTTCTACCCTAATTCTTTGCATCTAAATATTTTAGGATTCCTTTCTTAGAATCCATGACTACGATACTTGGGAACATCACTTCCCACTCATTAGCACCTTATTAACCCCTTTTTCCTCAATTTTAGCATCCTAAGCTATTCATCCATAATTTTTATAAGTGGGCAACTTTGTTTGGGGATCTGATCAACTTCTCTAGTTGCCCAAGGCCGTATTAATTTTTGTGTAAGTTATCAGCACATTGATGAACCCAATTAATAGGATTGGTGGCCCAAAACTTTATCTTCAACCTTGACTCGTACTTCAAAATTTAGGTGTCCAAACTACCATTTAGTTACCCAAACAAGCAACAGGGCAAATCCTACTGAAGAACCATGCAAAGTTGGTCCATCCATCATAGATTAGTTCCTTACTTCTTCCCCAATTTCCTCATGCTTCTAAATTCAGTAACAATAAAGATTAGACCATCATTCAAGCTTTCAATAAAGAAATTCATTTTCAATGCTCATGAGTAGAAATTTTGTAGAATTTAATTCAAAATTGGATATCACTCACCACAGAGTTACATATACAAATTTTTGGATACAAAGAATCTCCCTCCATTTCCAAGGGTTGTCAAACCCTTAAAATCTTGTCTAAGATGGTTAGTTAAAGCCATGTAGGGAATCAAGCCTCGAGTTACCCAATACAAGCAAATAAACTTCATGGGAAGTTGGTTCCTTACCATAAATTTGACTTTCGAAAGTGAAACACTCCCAATCTCTTTGTGTTTTATTTATAGAATGCAACCTCTCATTCATCATTCCATCCACCAAATTGCTAGGACTAGTAGCCAAAAAGCACAATGGTTACTCAACTCCATCCTCCACCTTAGCTTGCAACAAATTTCTTCCCCTCAAAAACTACTCTAAATCCATGGCCATCAATGGTTATAGATAGTAATTGCTTGGTCCCAATGTGTGACCTTTGATTGGCCAAAAGAAAAGGCATAAGCAATGCAAAGTTCATCAAGCCAACTTTGGCACTCAAATGTAGCTCTTGGTTGCCGAAAATAAGGAGGTAGATGAGCTCAAGGTCCATCCCCATTAATTTAGGAGGAGACTAGTAGATAGGTATTAATTAGATGGGAGAAGAATTGGGAAAGAAGAGGTGTAGAAAGAAATGCAACAAGGTTGTACAAAGTTGTAAGGAGGTTTCTAGGGAGAAGGGGAGAAATATTTTTCTCACATTTGGTGGCATGGGCCCACCTTTTTACTTGTAAGTAAAATGAATAATTCAAGATTGGAAAGAGTATACAATAACTTGATTTAGTTTTTATATGGTGGCTAATCGAGCATGAAGGACTCAACAAGAAGTATAGGTGATGGGAGTATTGCGACCATACAAGTAGGGAACAATGAGCACAGCAATTTGGTGACCCAATTGTAGGATCTAAAAAGTGCAGGCACACACAGTAGAAGAGGGATTTGAGTAGTGCAGGATAAAATAAAATTGGACAACAAAATATGACAGGCAAGCCACAAAAGAGGATGCAAAATGTATAGTGGTTCCTCACCCTAGGCACTCCATTACCTAAGCCTCACAGCTTAGGATTTTTAACTTCGATTCCCTTATCCTAAGGGAATCAAATTTCACTAACATGAGGTAACTAATGGGTTATCTCAACCTAATCACAAATAACAAACTAAAGACAAGATAGCATTGGTGTAACACAACATAGATGAAATCTTAACACAATAACCTACACCTCCCAGAAACAACTAACTTGAAGGATTAGTAGCGGAGAAAGCACGAAACAATGAGCTTCTTTCTGAAATTGAACTAGAGGGAGGATAAATAGTGAAATTGAATAATAATAGCCAAATAAAAATTTAATGACACAATTGAGACAAAAGATATTTAGGTGGAAACCTAAACAGGGAGAAAACCACCAACTAAGCCAATCCCTGAGTTAGGATTTACGATCACAAACGTGATCAATTTACTATCCACACCACTTTAAATGAGGGTGGTGTACCTCAATTACAATGCCCACCTCCAATCCTGAACTGGAGGCTTTTCCCTTTGCAAGGAAGAGACGGGGATCCGACATGTCAGATTCCCAACTACAACAAGTATAAAAATGGAAGCAAAAGCACCCTATAGAGCTCCCAAAAAGATAAGTAGATTAATCTAGCTAGTAAGGGTTAGTGAACTCCCTGATGACGAATGCTATAGCACAATGGAGTGAGTGTTTGCCCAAAAGAGAGTGTTGCACAGTAGTAGGGCAATATAAGAGTATAGAGCTAGTGCTTTTCTTCTGAATTATCTCTCAAAGTTGTGTATTTCCTAAGAGGAGGTTAAGGGGTATATACAGGTTTCATAAGAACCTTTAAGATGGCTTGGGAGGCTCCTCCTAGCCGTTGGGGACATCCCCCAACATATTTGGTCAAAATCCAAATTAGATAGGCTTATGATGACTCTGACAGTAGAATCAGATGTCTGATTTTTAGGTCAGATGTCTCATCAAACATCTAACATCGTTTTTGGTATCTGATCTAAAGGGTCAGGGTTCTTGGATTTGATTGGATGGAACAGGGTTTTTGTGTCTAAAGGTCAGACATCTGGTAATGCATTTTAAGACCTCTAAGAGAATTTTTGTACGTCTAATTTTATGCGGGTTTATTCTTGGATTAGACTAGATCTAAATAGGGTTCTAGTGTAAGGAGGTCAGACATCTGACAGTGGTTCTGGACGTCTAAACATCATGATGATCTTATGCTTTGGATTTCTTGCAAATCCAAAAGTGTGATATCATCTGACAAACTTTTCATTAAGTCAGTTTAGGTGTAACGTTCCATTATTAGATGTCTGGAGTCATGTCCAGATGTCTAGAACAAGGGTTAAACACCCCAACGGTTGGATATGTTCTAACACAAGGAGATTTGGAAATGATTAGTGCCAATGGTAGTGTCAATGGACAATTGATAGAATTACCAGACATCTGAAGTGATCTATGACGTCTGGAGTTATATCTATCTGTCTAGAGCCTAAGTGGTTAAAGAGATAAGGCATAGTTTATGGTGATTGGTCATGTGATTAAAGTGTCAGAGGATTAAAGTCAAATATTAGACGTCTGGGAACCCTTTTAGGCGACTGATGGATGTTTTTGAGTTGGTTTTTGTTTCTAAGTTTTTCCTAAGTGTTGTAAGCCTAAGTCTAGAGATTATATATATTTCTTTTGGGGGATCTTCACAACTCTTTTCTAGACTCAAGAAAAATGAAAATACAACTCTTTGACATTTGTACATAAAACCCTAAGACCTAGACAAATACGTGTCTTCATCTTTTAGTCTTCATGAAGCTTTTGGTCTTCGAGAATCCTACAATGGAGTTGTAGTGGAAATAGAGCTAGTATCTTATATGATTTATTTTTCTTTAGAAATTTTGTAAAATCATCAAAACATAATTTTTGGTGAGGTTGAACTAACAATTTCCCCCTCTTAAATGATTTTCAAAATCTATTGTTAGGATCAATTTCTCCCCCTTATTTTTGTACAAGAAGCTGTATCTGGTTAATAAGCTTAGGATTTTGTAAGAAGTTGACTTTATGAATAGGAATTGGTTTCTTGTAAAATCTACAATTTTGAGCAAAAAATTATTTTAGCTAGATGTATATATATTAAGATTTCTCCCCCTTTTTAATAGTTTTTTTGACAAAGAGAGAGGATTACTACCATTCATAGTAGTCGTTCAAATTTATTAATATGAAATTGAGCTTGCAAAATATCAATCCATAACTTGGCACTCAATGCTACATCACCACAGATATTCTCCACCCACACATTACCCCCATTAAATGTTACATCATTTCAGGCTCTCTATACCGCCCACAAAATTGCAACCACAAACACACGTGGCTTATCACTGGACATGAAATGAGACCACAACACATCCCATGTGGGAAGGGAAGAAGAGAAAAATTTGCACCACACTTCATTAGTAACCAAGCATGCACTAAAGAGATGATGGGTGTCGTCCTCTGTGAAGCCATAAAGGGGACAAAGTGTAGTGGTGGCCCCAAGAGTCCTCCTCCTATACGACCCCGTGATCAGTCCTTTGTGCTCGACCAACCATAAAAATATTTGAACCTTCAATGGGATCTTCAATCTCCAGACGTGAGAGCACGCATGTTGATGACCATCATTGTCATGCACATCATAAAGGATCTCGTACACACTACTTGGAGCATACACCCCTTTCTTCAAATCAAATTTATCCAGACCCTCTCTTAGCTTAAAAGCCACCAAGGGTGACCACATAGAACCTGCCTCCTCTCCTATTCTAGTAATGTGTATGTCATTAAAAAGAGAAATCTTCCACTCCTCTACATCCAGATTCCACAAATTAGCCATAGAAGCATGCTTCATATCAGAAGCCTCATGAACACATGGAAAGGAGTCCATAGCTAACCCAAACCACTCCAACCATCCTCGTAGAAACTCAGCTTTTCCCCATGATGACTCTTCATTTAGTAGCATTAATTATTTCATTTAGAGTCAATCTAATGGTCTGGGAGCAACGCATGAATCGAGTGTAACCTTTGTATTAATATTTCTTGGAACTAACGTTTAATGGCCAGGTTATAAAAGTACATATATAAAAAGCTCTCAAGTGAGCAATTGGGTTGCACAGATGGATTCAAGACGAAAATCGAAGTCCAATGGCTTTGAAATTGCCCTAATCCAACCTCTGTAGCTCCCACAACAAGCCTGAGAAGTTCTGACTGTTATCTTGTAGCTGCACTAGAGGGGGGTGAATAGTGCAGAATAAAAATAGGTGCAAATAAAAATCAATTACACAAGCATATACCATAAGAGACGAGTATTTTTAGGTGGAAACCCAACTCAGGTAAAATCCACCATTTAGGCCTCTCGACTTAGGATTTTCTGATCAATCAAGCTGATCAAATCCATTAACTGTACTACTTAAAATGAGGGCAGTACAACTTCAATACAATCCACACTACTTTAGAGCCGAGGGCAGTGTACCTCAATCCCTCTCCTTCACAAAAAGAATTTTGTCTCACAATGGTGATAGAAATTTACCATTTGAATACCCAACCAAGAAAACTAAAATACAAGAAAACCTATAGAGGCACAAAGTATATATTAAACTATGCTTCCATAGGTGAAGGGACTTCCCTTATGCGGAAGAGAGTAGGCATGATCACGCAATGTATTCGTAGCTCTCAGATGTCAAGTGTAGAATTCAGAGAGCAAGGGCATACTTCTCTTGATTTCTCACAAATAGGGTATAGTAGTGGGAAGTATTATCTCCAATGTATATCTAGAAAGGTAGTGATCCTTCTCTATTTATAAAGGCCTTAGGAACTTTCAAGGACTTGAAGAGGCCTCATGACTATTGAGAACAAATCCTACAAAATTAGGCCGAAATCCCAATCAAGTCAGCCTCATCATGACTCTAACAGCAGAATCAGACGTCTAATTTTAAGGTCAAAAATCTAATGGCAAATTTGGATGTCTGATCTAAAGGGGTCAGTGTTCTTGGATTCAATTAGATGGAAACAAGGTTCTTATTATAAATGGTAAGACGTCTAATATTGTCTTTTAAGACCTTTGATAAAAATATTGGACGTCTAACAACGTGTGGGGTAATTCCATGAATTGACAAGATCCAAATAGGGATTTAGAGTATAGATGTCAGATGTCTGATTGGACGTCTGACCAAGGGTCTAGACGTCTGAGACAAAAGGTCCTCTGCAGGAATTGATTCCTGAAGAGCAACGGTTAGATTCGAGTCTAACAAGCTCCAACGTCTCTTTATCAGACATCTAAGAGTCTTTATAGACATCTGGGAACATTATTAAAATATTTCTAAGAGGGTTTGAGAAGATATTGTTCTGACAGGCTAATGATTCTATTATTGGACGTCAGTCAAGATAATCTGACGTCTTAGAGGACATCTAGAATAGGGTCAGGTCATCTGATTACAAAGATCAGAGACTAAGGTTTCCATCCCAGGTTACTGGACATTTGATTTAAATATCAGACGACTTAAAAGTCAAGATTAGACGTCTGACACTTGATCGACTTTCTACGACATTCATCAAACAATCATAATAAAGCACTGTTGACGGGTTTTTATCCCTAGCAACAGTGCCAAAAATATGATTGTCGATGATCGATTCACACTAAAAAGGGTTTTAAAATGTCGTTGTTGTAGTATATGTTACAAATGCAAACTAATGTTGCGTTAATTTTATTTATATACTTTATTTTTATTGGTTTATTCCAAGTCATTCACTGGAAGGCAGTTATTGATATACATCATTCTCTAAGTCTAAAAAACATTCTTTAATTCCAAAAATATTGATTTTATTTAATAAAATGAATGAAAGAATCAAATAATAAAAGAATTTGGTTAATTACGTACAAAAGTAAGAATTAAAAATATATTACAATGCTTGGAAACAAATGTACACATACAATCATTAAAAACTATGTACAACTACTTTATGTTAGGTATTTACAATTAATATAGATAATACCTAAGTATAGGTATAAAAATAGTTAATAAAATTTATTATACTGACTCATTATAACATATTAATATCTATAGTAACATATATAAGTGTCGCTAAAACCTTAGTAAAATAACTATCTTTACTAACATATATAGCTATGTACAGTAACGGACAAGACTGTCACTAAAGCTCTAGTGTTATATATATGCATATAAGAGCTCAAACACTTATACTATATTATTTATTTATTTACCTTATGTTACATTATTTATATACATATACTTATTATACACCATATATATATATACATACATATACAACACACACATACACAGACATACACAAGTCACGCACTAGACACATGCATAGAACTTATGCTTATGTACACTAAGGCACACACAACACATATGCACAGGGGGGTTCTCTAACACTTAGCCAAATTTCTTCTCTTCCTTCTCTCTTAGCTGATTCAGGCCAGTTCTATTCTCAACCGGTTCAAAAATTAATTAGTGGGTGGGCAGCCTTTTCGTGGGATACGCAGCACCCATTACTGAGTGGGATCAGACCTCTACTAGGGCTACCCTAGTTGTTAATTAGGTGTATTTCAATCTCGATTTAATGCTCGTTATTGGACCCACATAGGCCCATGCACAGTGCACGGCCCCTGACCCAGTGCATCGCACCCAAATGTATCGCATATAGCATATTTAGATTGAGAGAGAGAGAGAGGATGGTAATGTTTTGTGCCCGACGCATGTCGACTGGTGAGATGAAAACATGAAAACGTAATAAAGTGTTGCAGCCACTTGGCAACACACGATGTGGCACTAACAAGTGCTCGCTTGAGCATTGTAGTTGCGCTTGGCACCTGATTGATTAGTGATTTTGACCCTCGATTTGAGGGCCATAATTTATTTTAAATTAAAAATAAATTATGGGACTGTAAAGACCTTACATAGGACTACATAATTATGTAATTATTTTACAGAAATAAGTTAGTTTATTATATAATTAAATTAACTTAAACTCTACCATTTATACAAGTTAAATTAAAGTTTAATTTTCTAATTATGGTATAAATTAGTTAATTAATCAACAAATTGACTTTGTACAGTGTTAATATACATAATAAATTATTTATTACAAATTTTTATGATATTTTATAAGCTTTATTTTAATTTATATAGATTTAGATACATGTTTTAGCTAGTTATACATATAAATGAACTATAAATACTATAATACAATATAAATATAGTTTAAATAAGTTGAAAATACTTAATATAATATAGTACAAGTATACACTATAAGTTATCTCAGTATTAACTTAAATTACTAATTTATTTTATTTTAAGTTAATAAATTACCTATTTAACTTAATAACCTAATTATTTACTGTATATATATATATCTAAATTATATTATAGGTATAATATTATTCATAATACATCTATAAATACATATATACAATATTAGGTATAGATATGTACATTTAAATATGTTTGTATAATTACTTAGTTATTTTACATTTAAGTTATATAAATTAATATAAAATAATACAATAAAGTTATATATACAATAAGTTATCATAAATACTTAATTTACTACATAGAATACATATATAAGTTATTTATGTATATTTATACATATTATGCATTATTTACTTATAACTTGGATTTAAGTTATATATACAAGTATATACATAGTATACATGGTATTTTTACAAGTTTTTGGGATTTTTCTGATTTTTATGGGTTTTATACATATATTAGAGATAGGGGATGAGAGAGAAAGAATGAGATGAGAGGGAAGAGTTATTTTTTTGTTGTTTTTGAAGTTTGGTTCTTTTATTAAGTTTCAAGATATATTGAATTGTTGGTTGGTATGTTTTACCAAGTCGATAGTTCAGAATGCCTTGAAATTAGGCACACATCTAAAAATATACCTAATCTTGACCAAGACAGGTTTATTTTATTTGTTTGAAATTTTTTAAAGATTTTTATTTACTTACAAAGTAACCAAATTCTATGCCTTGAAATGGTTTTCACGATGGAACCTAAGGCACTAAAATGAGTTCTGTGGGATAGAAATGCTATTCAACCAATCAAATATCTTCAACACTTCACATAAAAGATGCTCAAATAGTTAAACATGATTTCCACTTCAAATTTTATTAATTTCATAATTGGACAGTTAATTCATGATACAAATAGCTGATAATGAATCTTAATAACAAATTACAAGCAATTCTACTTAAGTTAAGGTTCAATCTTAGTACATGAAAGCTTGTACATGACATTCTACAGTTGTACATAGGGTCAGCTAAGTTCTATCTCTGAAAAGACACATATCAGTGGCAGTAGACAGCTAAAACTAGTTGTTACTGTTGTCAAATCTAGCTGCTGCTGCTACTGATATTGCAACAAATTAGCAGCTCAAATACTGCTCAAATTCAACAGATTCTTCCCAATATCAACAGCTAAGAGCTACTTTATCAGGTGTCTTAAAATAGATATTGCTGTTGTGTTACTGTCTAAAACCCAATAATGAAATCCAAAAGATCTTCATGTTAAAATCATCATAAAAGCAAGTCAAGAAGGTCATCCTCAGATCTAATAAATCAGATCTAAGGATCAACAAGGCTCAGTAAATCATTCCATCTCCAAATCATTTGAAATCATATTTGAAATTCTCCAAAGAAACTTGTTAAGTAGACAAAACAAAGCAGCCATTAGCTGCTATTCAGATCTGATAATTTCTACTAGAAATCCATCTTTCAACCACTCAAAAATTTTGTTGAAAACTTCAAAAATCTCAGTTGACCTTCAAATGTCAGATTTAAATATTTTGCCAAGAAACAATGTTGCCTAAACTGGGCTGTTGCTATGGCTCTACCAAAATGATTTGATCATCTGAAACATCTGCACACCATTAATTGGTGTACATGTGTTCTAGGTGATCCTTTAAAACCAATTGGATCATTGCTCAAGCCTCAAATCAGGACATCTGATTCTCATGGGCTTGAGCCACCAAACAAAATAAAAAATCAGGGATTAAATTTAAAATTGGGCACAAGCACATATAATGATCAAAATTGCATTAAAACAACTTAAGCCCATTGCAATCAAGCCAATCAAACATAAGAAAGCTCAATTTGATCATTTAAATCTGATCAACACATGATTACTTCAGAAAATCCTCATTCAACTCAAGAATTCAGATCAGTTCCAAATAACCAAATAAGCACAAATCAAACTGTATTGAGGATGCTTTTGACTAATGGAATGAATGAGTTCACCCTAAGATGGAATTAAAAGCACCGTGGATCTAGAAACTATTGAGCTTTAGATCCATAGTGATTCTCATGAATGGAGTGAATCATGAAATAAATCGTCGAGGAAAATCAATGAATGTGATAGTGATATGGAGAGGGAGATTAATGGACATGTGGATGGCAGTGGGTTCATCTCCTCTGATCTAAGTTGATCAGAGGAGATGAGGGAGAATTACCCTAATCTACTCCTATCTAACTACTAAATCAATCAATCAGTTCACTAAACAATTCTGTGAAGTAATGCACTACTTCTACTCTATTGAATCTAAATTACACTAACAACTATTGTAAACTACTCTAAAAAGCAGGGAAATCCTAATCTAAAGGAGGAATGGGATGCTTGGGCTGCAGCTGGTCATTGCAGCGATGAAGGGGGGTGAGGAAGACTCTAGCAAGGAATGAGGTCTTTGGGCTGCAGTTGGTCACTACAATGATGAATTTAAGGAGGGAGAGTCACCCCTGTCACTGGTAGCCCTAATGGAGGAAGGAGAATTGGAGGGTGGATGAAAGGATTGGCTCAGGGTGGAGGGAGTCGATCTAGTGCGCGTGGCTCATTACAAGTGCTTAAGTAGGTTGATTACTGGATCTAGGCACCACAGTGGTGTGATTAGGAACCTAGGTCCAGGGCGGTGGAGATGGAATCGAGGAGTACATGAGCATTCAAATCAAAGTGCCATCGTTGGATGGGATCTGAGGAGAAAAGTGACTACACGCGCCAAAGCACGCGAAGCTTCGATTGTAGCTAGGCCATTAGATCGTGGGAGCAAGTGATTAACGGTCGAGATGTCAAGTGTTCTTGCGGCTACAGTGGAAGCACTCGCAGTAGGTCTAATGGTGGAATTGTAGGGAAGTCCTTATGGGCGAAGGGGCAGAACAATTGCATAGAAGCCCATAGGTAGCAAGAAAACACTTCAGAGCGGTCCCTAAGTGTTATGAAAAGGTCCCTGCCAGCTATTAAATCAGTCCCTGGCATATTTTTATGCATGAAAATGTATATGACCTAAGGATCTATATGTAATCCAATAAATGCAAAGTTCTAATGATGTCCAAATGTAAGTAAGTTTTTATTTAAGCTTAATTGAACATTAAGGAAGTTAATTTTACTTTTGATTTGAACTTTTGGACTCAAATATTTGTTCAATTTGCAATTGGATCATCATTTTACATTAATGAATAGAATATCTCATTTAATGACCTAATTTTTCATTTTTAACACAGATTTGATGTTTTTGGTTTTTTTCACTATTTTCCACACGTAACCCATTTAATGTGTTAATTCATTAGTGTTTAACCTAGTTTCTAGCTTAACTTGGATATTTTAGCTATGAGGAGCCACACCTCATCAATACTCATGTTGGTCGTCTGATCAGGCTGTTTGTTTCCTATTTTGGCTTTTTAATTTTGTTCTAAGGTTTACTTAAGTGTCCTAAGGATGTGTAACTATTCCTAGGACTAAGGTGTTATACTTTGGGCTCTTTACAATAATTCTAAGAGAAATGAAAAGAGCAACAACAGAAAGATTACAACAATACTTTCTAAGTCCTATTCTTCTTTTTCTTCTTCAAGCTTTGGCTACAAGAAAAGCTCCAACTCCTCCATTAAGCTCCTCCATTCTATCATGGACGTAAGCTTGAGCTCCTCACACTTGCTTCCATTTGTATTTCAACTTGAAATCTTAAACTCAAATGCAAATGTAAAATAACAAACATTTTGTTATCATCAAAATTAACGATCATAATGCACTTGCAGCAACAGATCTGACGATCAACGACCCATAATGGGCCACGTGGTGCTATCTCAGCACTCCATTCTGCATTAGTAGCGCTCGCTTCCTCTCCTCAGCACGTGGGCATGCGAGATCACTGTGCGATCACCATCCAACTATCCTCATCGTGCCATGTCTCCCTCTCCCGTAGTTGCACAATTGGCCATCGACGGTCGAGATCAACCCTATCACTGACCATAGCACAACGGGCAAGTGCTCATCTCGCAAGTGAGGAATGCAGGATTAAGTCACGATCCATGCCTCACCTCTCCTGCGAGCGAGCAAAAATTGCATCGTCCGATCATCCATCAATGGTCCTTATACATCCATGCCACACGATCATGTGATTTGTGCGATCCGAGCATCTGAGCGCACACTCATCCGAGCATCCGATCGCATGCTCATCCGAACTGTCCACCTGCAATCTACACAACCAATGAAGCCATGTGGGTTAAATTTGGCCGTGCAAGTCGAGAGGTGCAATCGTGCGTAGGCTCGAAGGCACGATGGGGGGCGCTCCACAGTCGTTGGTTGAGGAAATCGACAGCCGAGAATCAGCCACACAAGCCCACATCCCAGTAGGCATCACATAGCATGTGCCAGTGCACATGCGCACGTGTGGGCACCGGTTCAACATGCTAGACCAACTTAGCGCGGTCTGAGGTGTGGTCTGGGGATTGTTGGGGCCAGTTCAAGGCCGATTCTTGGTGTTTTTCACCTATAAAAGAACCCTATGCCTCCCATTGCAATCCATCTCTTCCACAAGCATTCCTCCACCTTCTAGAGCTTCAACACAAGTCCCTGAAGCTGCCAAGCCATCGATGGAGCTTCCTCTACCATTGTGGCTGCCTCGACTCGCTTCTAGTCTTCTTTAGTTTATGCATTCTTTTAAGCATTCCTTTAGTTTATATTTTTACCTGTAATTATGAAACACTGTTATGATTTAAAGAAGCTTTCTTTTCCATCATGCCTGCATTATTTTTATGCTAAGCTAGATCTTCATGTTGCTTTTTCATATGCTTGCAACTATCTTTCATGCTTAGTTATGTTAATGTGTAGCTAGAACTCATATTCTACCACAAATTTTACTTTCGCTCTCTCTCTTTCATGCAGTAAATCATCATGTGGTAATAAACATAAGCGACTAAAAGATTTGATTTTCACCTCCCTGTGTTCGCCACTCGAACTCATTGTTTGATTATTCTTTTTAAAATTGATGTCGTAAGCGCATGCTACAATGAACGAGTTATCCTAATGTGTTTTTTGACATCAGTTTTTTGCACCGTTATCAGGGAGGCAACAAATCTAATCTATCACTTTTACATTTGCATTAGTGATATTCACATGATTTGACTCCCTCTTCTCTCTCAACTGATTTGATTGCAGGAACCTGGCACAAAAGAGATAGGAGGAGCGCACTCATAGAAGGTAGATTGGGTGTAAAGTGTGGCAAAGATCTCTGGTGAATATCATCTTATCTAGTGTAGTTTCATCCATTCTTGTATCAAAAAAAAAATGGCATTTAGGCTTGTGCATAAATTTAGGTTAGATTGTTTGCATGCTTTAAAAAAAATCTCAAAACAATATAAAAATCTCAAAAAATAATTGGCATGGTGAATTGTTACTTGACCCACATCTTAAATCCACCACCCAAATAAAAAAAAATTCACTCTAAAATTTTGAGAAAACTTGTTCGAGTTTCTTCTTCTTGAGTGGTGTTTGCGAAGCTAATCGTGTTTTGAATTGGGTTGCATCAGTCACCAAAAGTAAAATCAATTCACCTGGTAGAAGCGCATGAACTCTAAGGGTAAAAACATTAGGGTTTCTTATTTCTAGGGCCACACTACTCTTAAAGGAAATTCATCCTCATCCGTTGTGTGCAAAATTCTGTGTGCCCATTACAAACATTGCTTGAATACATAAAGGAATCTCAACACTACAAACCACTAAGCAAGGACGAATCATTAAAAGACACCACATCCTACAAACCTTGCTTAAAAATCATGTTTTGTTGAGTGCACACACAAGCTAAGTTGGAATGATTAAGCGACACAAACCCCCAACAACACCTCATCACTTACCTTGAGCACAAGCACTGTCCTAGTCATAAATTAAAATTGAGTAGGCGTACCTTAGGCAGGAGCAATGTAAGTATTAAGGGTGTGATTGGGTTTGTTAAGTAGTTAGCCTTAATTCCTAGTGTTAAATCTGGTATCTAGGCTGTGGACAGGGTCAAATGACCACAGTTGGGGCGTATCAAAGGAACCTGAGGCGAAAGCTTTAGGAAGTACCTTCCCCTCAACCCCCTCGTATTCAACCTAGCCAAATTGATTTTAGGAAGGAAGGTCTAAGTGCTTGCAAGCTTAATTATCCTTCGTAAGGCTTTAGGTTACTAATGTCAACACTACAGGTGTTTACAGGCGAAAATAGTGTTTTAAAATTGATGCGTCGTAGTATAGGTCAAAATCGCTTGAAAACAAATAGATTTTATTACTTGAAGTTTTAATTCTGAGGTCGAACACAGGGAGCAAATTGAGTTTTAGAAATCAAGAGCACAACTTTGAGAAATTGAATATAATATGCAATGAAAATCAGAGTTATAGTGCAAAAAGATAAATGTAAACACAGAAGAATAAAGAAATCAATGTATCAAGACAGGCACAAAAATGGACGTCTGATTCACGGACATCTGATTTTGTGAATCAGACGTCTTAAACTATGGGTGCTACAGTGCTTATTTGTTCGCTTTTTCTCTTCTCTGATTTGAAGCTTCCTTTCTTTCTTCTTCTCTCTTTCTCTTCTTCTAATTTCGTGCCTTAGTCTTTCTCTGCTTCTTTTCTTCTGCCTTTAGCTTCTTCTCCTTCCTTCTCTTTCTTTCTTTGGTGGCTCCTCTTTCTTCTGCCTTCAGTTCCTTCTCCTTTTCTTTCTTCTCCAGCCCTTCAGCCTCTCTGACTTCAGCTTCTTCCTCTTTAGCCTTGCCTTCTCCTTAACTTTCTCGGGCCTCCGCCTTCTTCTTCCTTGGCTTCTTCTTCTTCTTGTTTCCCTACGAGAGCAAAACCTACCCCTACCCGCGTGCACTCTCCTCTCTTCTTTCTCTCTTAGGCTCGCTCTCCCAGAGCCACCGTCTCGGGTAATCGGGTCGGGTATGCGCCCAGGACTAGGCCCACCGGCGTGCGGTGGTGAGCGAGGAGTGCAGGGTCGGGTATACGGGTCACGCTAGGTCCGCGGAGAAAAGGTCACGGATGAGGCGGTGAGAAGGTGAGTGGGACCTCACCTTATGGTCAGGAGGTGATAAGGCCTGTGTGCTTTTTCAATTTATTCAGCTGCGACACGCCAACAGCTTTCGAGGTGGGACTATCCTCCCACCTCCCTTCGCATGCATCCGCAGTAGGAGTCTTTTCTTAATTGCAGTAGCTACTTCGGCCTTCGAAGCCAATTGCTTGCTTGGAGCTGTGCACGAGAGAAGTTCGTGCACCCTAGGACTCTTAGCCTGGAGTGGGGAGACCTAGAGGGAGCTCACAAGCTGCTTGCGGTCGTCAATGGCGGTGGACCTCCAAACCTGCTAACATGAAAACGGCCTTGCAGCCTCGTTCGAAAGCTTAGAAGGCTTCGTCGAGACACAATGAATGTGTTGCGGGGTCGGCGTGGCGTGGGGTTGCCGGAGTGTGCGAGCCTAGGGCACCCTGTGTGCGTGAGAGTGGGTGTGTTCGGGGGGTGTTTTGGGGGTGTGGTGTGGTGAGTGAAGTGAGGGTTTATGATCAGTGAGGTGCTGTGGAGCTTATGGGGTGGTTGGAGAGGCAGATGGAGGTGCGGAGCGGTGGGGATGCCTCGTCGGAGGTTTGGCTGGAGTTGGAAGGGGTGATGGTGATTGCGTGCGTCGAGGAGCATTTTCAAGAAATAAAGAGGGAAAAGGGATTAGAAAGGAGAGAGGACTTAGCTAGATGTAGAGAGATGAAGGGGGAGGCAGAGATGGCGGTAGGCTCGTATTGCTGTCACTGGAGATGAAGCGCTCAGTGGGGGGAGGACGGCGACGATGAAGGGGCTGTAGAGGTGTCAGTGGGTGCAGCGCGACGTGGATGAACAGGAGGAAGAGAACCCTGCCACTGGTATTGTGGCTGGGCGACGAGGGAAAGAGAGGGAGGTCGCTAGAGCTTGTTGAGCCACTGGCCAAAGGAGGAAGAGACGAATTTGAGGGATTCTCTGGTCAATGTCAAGCTTGGGAGATGCAGGGTGATTTGGGTATGCTTTTATAGGCCTTGGAGGAAGGATTTGTGCTTCGAAGTCAAGCTTCCAAGCACGGCAAGCTCACTGGAGATGGAAATTTGAAGGAGACCCGAATCTCTCATGCATTCGCATGAGAGATTGGATACCAAATAGAGCCTCGAATTGTGTCAGAGAATCTCCCTTTCAATTTTGAAGGGGATTCTCTGAGAAATCAGAGAGATCTTGCCCTCAAAATCTTGCCAGAGTAGGATTCCCTCCGCTACAATGACGAAGGGACCTAATTGCAAAGAACGAAGACAAAGGTAGGGGGGTTTCTATAGAGGTTTTCAAAAGATAGGGGTAGAAATGTAATTGGGCTGGACCTATTTGCAAAGTAGGTCAAGATGAATTCCCCTTAGGTCCAAATTTTGGTACAAATCTAATTTGGACATAAGGAATCCAATGGTGAAGTTGGATTTTGGGTTTGACCATGTTTGACTGGGAAATTTACGTAAAAACCCAATTTAGGGTAAATATTTGTCTGAGACCCCAATTTAGGTCAAAATAGGTTCTAAGGGTCAAATTGAAGGTTATAAACTCTAGAGAATATTTTTCCATGATTTTTAGAGGGTTTAGTGAATTTTATCCTGACCAAAACCTTGTTAAATCAAGTGGGTCTATTTTAGGGTTACAAGAAGTCATTTAATTCCTAGAATTCACATGAACCCTTTTCTATTTGAACCAACCCACTTTTTATCTTGTTAAGACCATGTAACCTGTGTTTAGCCCATGAGAAATCCCATTGTTGTACTACAATGGTAAAATTACAATTTTACCCCTTGTCTCTTGATTTTCCCTCAGAATGGTTATTCATTGAGTTAAGACCTCCAGTTGGTTATGTAGGAGCTTTTGTTCTCTTTTTTGGGTTAAAATGAGCTAGTTAGGGCTCATGATGGTGTTCCCATCAACAGGGCTTAGTTTTGCTTGCTTGATTATGCACACACAATTCTCTCTCTTGTCTTCTCCACATCCCTCACGATTCTTCTAGTGTATGCATGAAAGGCACTCACTTAACCTTGATTTGATTGCACTAGAGAGAAGCCCAAGAAGGAGACTCAGTTATTTTAGGGCTAGAATTGAGGAAATGGCCAACTCACGAATTGAGGAAATGGAGGACCCACCTCAACCTGATGCTATGGCCATTATCCAAGCTTAGATTACAGCTAACCACCAACAATAGATCCAGACCATTATGCAAGCCATACACAAACTAAAGAACCCTCAAGGGCCACCAAACCCACCAAGACCCCTTGAGGCCCCACCTAAGCCTCTTTGTGATTTCTATGATCCTTCTATTATTCCAGTCAAACCCTACCTTAGGGTCCTTGAAGGGGGAGATGATTTTGAGCTGAAACCTAATGTATTTAGCTTGATCCAAAGCCACTTTAGGGGGAGCTCAAATGAAGACCCTTTCCAACACTTGGAGGATCTAGACTGGATTGTCTGGACTGTGAAACCTAAGAACATCCACCTTGATATTGTCTTAATGAAGATGTTCTCATTCTCCCTAAATGACAAAGCTTCCCATTGGCTTAGAACTTTACGAAGACCCTTCTCCAGTTGCGAGGAACTGAGGCATGCCTTCCTGAAGAAGTTTTTCCCCATAGGAAAAACTAATGCCTTCGAAAGAGCCATTACCACATTCACTCTACAAAGTGGAGAGCAATTTCATGAGGCGTGGGAATGATTTAATGAATTATTGAGGAAATGCCCACACCATGAGGTTCTGAGGTGGCAATTGGCTCAGATCTTCTACCATGGTCTGGACAACACCCTTAGGAATTTCGTCGATGCCTCATGTGGAGGCAATTTTCTGAATAAAGACAAGGAAAGCATGTTTGAACTCTTTGATTCTATGAGTGAGAACTCACTTAATAATGCCTCCATGACCACATTCAATAGGTCCAATCAACCCTGTGGTAGAATTTATGAAGTGCAAACTAATTTGAGTATGGTTGATACGGATGTCATAGCTAAGAAGTTGGATCGGGTTGAGTTGGTGGATAAAAAGATCGATGAGCTTCTAAACCAATCCTAAGCCCCTATGCAAACCTTCTCCCTAGCAAAGGGAGCACACAATGTTGACCTGGTTCAGGCTATGAACCAAATGCACCTAGAACAACCCTCAACTATGTTCTAGGGAGAGACCTTTGCTCCCTCATACCTTGATTATTCCTTCCCCTCCCCTCCAGCACCTTCTACATTTGAAGATGACAATGCCATCTAGGGCTACTCTAAGATTGACCCGTTCTTAAACACATACAACCCTAGATGGCACATCCACCCAAACTTTGCTTGGTCAAACCAAAAATTGAACCAATACCAGAACCAACCCAAGCCTAATCCTTCCTCCTTCCAGCAGGGACAACCTAATAGACCACCTTATAACCAGAATAGGGAGGTCCTACACAACAAAGCCAAATGGACACCCTGATTAAGATGATGGCTGATATGAACCAAAAACATCAGGAGGAAATGACTTTAGTGAAGGGACAATTGAGTCAGCTGTTGGATACAAAACAATAGGAATCCCTTCTCAGCCATAATCAAACTCGAGGAGTGTAATGAACAGAAGCCACATTCCTCAAGGGTTCCAACAAAACCAAGGGAAAGCCCATGTGATTTTACAGGCCCCTCAAACACCCCCTGGATTTGCCGCTTCTTCTTCTCAAGGATCCAACCCTAGTTCCAATGCCTCAGCCAATATAGTTACCTTGAGAAGAAGTACCTAAATCCATGACCCCTAATGGTCAACCCCTCCCATAATTGTAATTCCTGAGATAATTGATGATTCTGAGGATGAGCGGGAGGAACCTAAGGTTCAGGAACCAGACCCAATTCAGACCCAAATACCATACCCTGAAGCCTTGGATAAGGTCAATAAGAAGAAAAATGTGGCTGATAATGAGGAGTTATTGGAGATATTCAAACAAGTACAAAGTAACATACCCCTCCTCAAAGCAATTAAGCGTATCCCGACTTACGCAAAATTTTTGAAAGGTGTTTGTACACCCAAGAGTAAGCCAAGAACCCAAGCACCTAGAAAGGTAGTGTTATCAGAGCAGGCTAGTTCGGTGATTTTAAGTAGCCTACCTCCTAAAAGGAAAGACCCTACTGCACCTCTGATCTCTTGTAATATTGGTGAGTTGACAGAGCACTCATTGATTTTCTTCAATAAACTTGATCTTGACTACCCTTTATCACCAATTCAGATTTGGAGAACTCAAGCCTACACCTATGACTATCCAACTGGCTGACCGATCTGTAAAAACCTGAAAGTGGGTAATCGTGGATGTAATTGTTTGGGCTAAGGACTTCTACTTCCTAGTTGACTTTTTAGTCCTTGACATGTGATAAATGCCAGTTTATCATCATTTTTATGCCCTAAAACAAATCTAGCTCTTAGGATTTTAACTCCGCAAATGGGTTTCTGGGCTGCATTTAGGCATCAATTAGGTTAGGCATGCATTGCATGATTTTTTGTATTTTTGACACATTTATTTGCTTGTTAGGGATGAACAAATAATCATATCCCTAAAATCCTAACATTCAGGAAGGCAACAGGTGAAGAGGAAGCTCATTTTAGCCGGATCAACTCATCCCTAGCTCCATTCAGCTCATCTTAGTTGAATGGTAGCTTTAGCTAGTTCACCTCAGCTCCATTCAGCTCACCTCAGCTGGATGGCAGCTCAAACTAGCTTAAGACAATTGATCCCAACTCCTCCAGCTTGGAATAGTTCACTGGAAGCTCAACCTGACTCAGACTAGCTACTGCCATCAACGAGCTAGACCTAGTCAGCTGAAGATGACATCAACCAGCTCAAGCTAGCTCAAGTCCAGCTCTCGGAGGCTTAACTCAGGTCAAATTGGTTGAGCTAAGCTACGTGACCTAAGCTAGCTACTTTAGCTAGCTAGGTATTCTCTAGGAAGACCAGCCCTAGCTCACCTCAGCTCATCTTAGCTTGGCTTAGCAGTTAACAAATAACTAGAAAGCTAAGCTAGCTAAGGTAGCTCTTTGCAGTTCTCTTCAACAGCCACCAACTCCAGTACAACTCCTTTCAGCTACTTCCAGCTTATCACCTCCAAAACCCTAGCTTCCTCTACCTTTCTATCCTACTCCCTACTAGCTAAGCTAGCTTAGCTTAGCTAGTCACCTCCTTGGCCACCAAAACCTAACCCAAAAACCCACCTAATTAGCTCCACCAACTAACCTTACCTAAGCCCACCTAAGCTACCACCACTCCACCTTAATCTTGGTGCCAACCCTATACATTCCTTCACCCCTCTCTACCACCAAAAGACCCCACCAAATTCCCTCCAAAATCACCTAGAAATGGTGACAACTTTTCCCTCCAAAACCCTTGAAATCCAACCTTACACCTACCCCTTTAACCCATCTCCACCCTCCATTTTCTCCCTCCAAAATCAACACCTTCTAGAAGGTATTTTTGGAGGGAAAACCAAGGCACCTCTTCATTTCCCTCCCATTTTTCCCTCCAAAAATATCCAAGCACCCCTTCATTTCCCTCCAAAAAATACCATAACCACCCCCCTTCCCATCCTATAAATACCCTACCCTACCACCACATAATTCCCTAGATGGTAAATACCCTTACATTAGTTAGGTCCACCATTACTCTACCTAAACCCATGGCCAAGGAGAAGAGGAGAAGAAGATCAAAGGGGCAACCACCTGCCCCCTGGATGCCTTCTTTCTCCATCTTCCTATCACTTGTGCCACGCCAAAGGAGGAGAATAACTTCTACTAGAGGGGATGGCTAGGTAAGAGGAGCAAGGTGCTTGACACCCACTTTGGAGGACAGCTTGGAGGAGGACTACTAGAAGAAGCCAAGGAGAACTCTTTTCAAGTGCTGGGCAACCACACTTGGAGCAAGAGCCATCTTGAAGCTTCTACTGGAGGATCCCTCTCTTCTTCATCTTTATTTTATCTTTGTATTAGCCAGTTTAGTTTCTCAATTTTGTTAGGAAGCATTCCTCTACATGTTCTCCATTTACTAGCAATACAAATTTCACTTTGCCTTATAATTCAGGTTTTCTAGTTAGTGTGTATTTCATGCTTATAGTTAATTAGTAGAGCACACTCTTCTCTACTAATTACCCTAGGTGCACTTGCCTAGGGTAAGCCTAGAAGAGAAGACTTCTTCTTGTCTCTTAGGTTTAGTGATAGGCTTAATCTTTAGTTCATCTTTCCATCAAAATACCTGATTGTTTCTAAAAACCCTAAAAATAATAAAATGAAAAATACAAAAATACATGTGTTGATTTGAGAGGTGAGAGAGAGAGCCATCTTTGTGATTAACGAATTTGCCTCCTTGGATGACCCTAGATATTCACCCTATCTAGGTTATAAATTTAAGAGTTGATCAGCTTTACGCGTCTCAATGACAAAAACCCACTTTTAACAAACCGTACAAAATCGCTATCAACATGGAAGTTCCCGAACAATTACAAAATAGGCCCATCATCCTAGGCAGACCCTTTTTGGCTACAACCAAAGCAAACATTACTTTCAACATGGGATGTATGGAAATTACCTTTAGAGATAAGAAGATGCAACTGAATATCTTCAAGGCAACTAAGTCTTTTGATTGTGGCTGGGTCGAGGAATGCGATCTCGTGGATACCTTGGTTGAAGAATGCTTAACAATTAGTTCCTTAGAGGACCATCGGACTGAACTAGCTATAGATTACCCTAACCCATCCCAATCCCCGGAGGTTGTGAATCATTGTAGAGCTAACTATCATCAGCAACCTCCCCCTGAAGAGATTGATGTCACACAACTCCCTCCCTTCCCTTACCCATCCAACATTGTACCACCTACACTTGAACTCAAACCTTTGCCTGATGATAGGCGACTTTTCGCTTAGCATTATAGTATTTAAGTGGTGGAAAAATCGACTAATAAAAAATAATGAAAATAACCACTCACAGAAGAGTGGGTCGTGTCCACAGGGAGGCAATGATGCAATCAATAGTTAATTATTTAATGTTATTTCGGATAGTGCGAAATCCCTGTTCAAATCTGACTTAAAATGTGAAGGAAAGTAGATTTGCAATAACCTAAAAAGTTAGGGTATAAGTGCAATTTTCCCTCACAGAAATCCTCAATAAATTTAGGATGAATTCATGTAATTTTCACGTGATGTGTACTAAAGACAATTAATACTTAAATTAAGTCCAAAATCAATCTTTAAACTAGTCAATATCAATACCATGCAATTATAAAGAACTATGAGTATTTGAATGCAATTCTGCCATAATATAATAATAATAATAAAAATCAAATTGGTGGCAATGTCATTGAATGTAAATTTTAATGGAGAGGAAAACATAGGATCTCTCATCTCTCCTCCTCGCGTGTGCGGCCGCGTACGGTTTGCTGCGAGAATCGGTAGGGAGGTGCGGATTGACGAGCGCTACGCATCGGTGGCAGTGGCATGGCCGGCGGAGGTGGCTGGAGACTGCTGCCTGTTGGAGGAGATGAAGATGCACGCAGCGCCTGTGGCTGGTGGCGTGCGAGCGTGCGCGCTGGAAGATGGGCGTGCTGAGGAGCGCGCGGAGGTGATGGAGCGGAGGGGCACAATGGCGCTCTGCAGGGCTAGAGCGGCTGCGGTTGGTTGCAGGCGCACGGTCTACAGGTGGGTGGTGGGGTGCGCTGCCTACGGTGGAAAATTTGGCTGCGGTGAGGCTTGCGGCCACGCTTGCACAATGGAGAGGTGTTGTGAAGGGTGCGCTGGAAAGGCGCGGGCTTGGTGCGCGCGGGCAGGCGCTTGCAGGAAGGAGGGTGCGATAATGGTGAAGGCGTGCGGCTGCAGGCTGAGGCGAGATGGTGCACGCCTGCGGGGAGCGTTGGAAGGTCTACAGTGCAGGAGTTGAAGGCGCGTGCCTGCGGGCGCTGCTGCAGGCTAAGGCGTGGGTCTGGAAGATGCTGTGCAGAATTTGGTGATGGGGCTGTGGTTGGTGGAGGCTGAGGCGAGATGGTGCTTGGCGCACAGTGCGCGCGGTGGGTCACAGGGTTCGCCCTTTCCACGGTGAAGCAGTTCCCCACGAGGGGAAAAGATCCCTTCCTCTCTCCCCGCCTCCTCTCTTTAACTCCTTCCTTTACGCGTGCGTGAGTTAAGGGATTTTCAAATCCCTTAACTATTTCTGGCGTCGTTTGTTAAGGGAGGGCGGCGAAAGCTTAACCCAATGTGTGGGGAGGAGTTGCTGTTGTTATTTGGGGAAATTTATCCCACACCCTTATTCTTTCTTCATATTATTACCTGCACATAAACAGAACATAATCATTACACATTAAGTCATAGAATGTTATAGAATTAAATCATGATGCATACAATTATTCTATAACTTAGTGTAGTTATTAACAAACCTAAAATGTTAAAAGAGAATTACTTAGGCTTAATATTTGTCCATTAAAATGGACTCATCAAATTCCCCCATGCCTAAGATTTGCTAGTCCCTAGCAAAAATGAAAAATAATAGAAGTAATCAGAAGATTTCTTCTTTTCTTATTTCAAAACTTTAGAAATCCAGACAAATGTGAAGTGCTGATAGCTTAGGTAACAGATCCAAGTGAAAGAGCCAATTCGCATTGGGAGTTCGTACAACACCCTTGGCAAATATTTCTGTCGGGATAGGCAACTACTTCCCTCGGGGATAAAGTAGACAATAATCTGTAATTTGACCCTGGCATTTGGCTTAGGTAGGAGATATCAAGTTGAATGGATTTGTATTTGGTGGCACACACTCAACTGGTGCTACATATAGTCTAGTACTGCAGACTCTAGATCTCTAGACTATTAGACAAGTCAACTCAAAGAGAGGCTACACAACTGTACTCTCTTGATGTTCCTGGGTACTCCCTCTTCTTTTTCTTTCTGAGATCACAAATCTTGCCAGATTTAGAAATTGTACTCACTATTTGGTGGCCTCACATGGCATCCACACTTCAATTAAAGTCCTAATAACTCTACAACTAAGTTAGAGTCCTTAACCAGTATTCAGGCGATCAGAAATACTAGAAGGTAGGTATGGGTCATATTTGGTGGAAAGCAATAGGTGTTTTGTTGCCTCAGAAACATTAGAAACTTGGACTTTTTTTTTTTGGTAATATAACTATTTCTTCTTTTTCTTCTTTCTGTTTCTTCTTTTTCTTCTTGTTTTCTTTCTTCCTTTTTTTTTTTTATTTCTTATTTTTGTTTCTTTTTCAATCAGCACAACACGATACAGACTTTTATTTACGAGGCATTATTAGGGATGATGATGGTCAAGAGGAAGTTGTGTGGCTTATTTGGTGGAAGTGCCTATTCTCGGCACTAGGAAGGAATGGATAGGATAGGCATATTTCTGACCTTTGACACTATTACCCTCCTTCAGCTGAGGACTCTATGAAGGACGGTTGTAACCATCCACCATAGTTATAGCTTTATTAAGACTCAATTTCTGTGTATCTGCCTTATTTGGTGACTCTCAGGAATTCACTCAAAGTACGTACCCAGGAACAGAGAGTGAAAACTACGCCTAACTCTGAAGTATCATCATCTAATTATCCAAAACTTAAGAGTCTTTGCACTAGACTTAGTGCACCAGTAATCTCTCTACTTTTTCTCACAAATATGAGGTGGATTTACTAGAAGATAGTATGCCTGACTCTCTATGAACTGTCCAAGGGTTCAGTAGACTACAAATGCTCATTGGTTTTCCTCAAGGATCCATTACCAAGTCTACGTGCACGTGAAATAAATGTACTGGATTCTAAACTTAAGAAATAATTCAAGAAGAAAAACCTCTAATGACAAAGGTATTCTGCTAGGGACTAACCCAATCAGCTCAAGAAAAGAGAATTTTTTTTTATATGCTAACCTAAATGCACCTAAAATGCAAATGCACTCCCCCATGCCTAAATCCTACAATGTCCCCATTGTAAAATTAAAACAGGAGGAGAAAGGAAAGAAATCACCTGACACGGTCTGCTGGGTTGCCTCCCAACAAGCGCTGCATTTTCTGTCAGCAGCCAGACTAAGAAGGAACCTATAAGTCTGGTTCCAAACAGAAAAGGTTAGGCCCTAAGAATATGCGTAACAATGCAGGCCTAGAAAACAGGTAACCACGGATGTTGGTGAGCTGATGATGCAATGTAATTCCAAATGCTCGCCAGAAGATATGAAAGCGAAAAACCTCGTTCGCTACCTTGGGAGGTCTAGGGATAATAAACGGAATATGAAAAGGGACCTCCTGAAACGGAATAAGTGGAGGATAACAAGGGTCCTCCAAAGTAGGACGGGTTTTAAAAGATATAATCATTATTAGTTCAAACCCTTGAATGGCGAGAGTAAAAGTACAAACATCAATCCATACTCGCCATTCTACCCTAGGATGTACTGACCTGATATATTCTCCAGAAAGAATGTACATGAGCAGAGATCTGAGCCAAGGATCGGTTAGGGAGTTTAAGGATTGTTTGTAGTGTTGGAAGGTAATGGTTAAGTCCAATGAGGGCTTAGTTGGGTCCAATTCCAACAATGATTCAGATTGTGTAGACTCCCTAACAGTTGTAGACAACTTCAAGTTATCCTGCCTAGCATTAATGATCGGAGTCATATTTGAATCAAGGGTAGACTCCAAATTACAACCTTTTGATGGCAAGGTCAAAATGTAAGAATCATTATCATTCAGCTCATCCCCATAGTCGTTTGGTTCACTCAGATATTTATCGGGGTGTATCTGTGATTCATTAGGAGCTGGATCAGTATCCTCAATTATTTCTTAAGGAGGATCAGTTTTAATATTTTGGAGGAAGCCTATATCATTGAATTCGTTATTGTTCTCGAGGTATAAATCCTCAAATGACGTGTTTTGTCCCCGAGAGTCTCTCATAGACTTCTCATTTTGTTTGTCCTCCTCTAATATCAACTCCTGTTTTGATGGAGGATGACTCTCAAAAGAAAGGAGGAATCTAGATTTAATCATATTATTTCTATCCTATAGAGCTAAATCCTCAAATGATAAATAATTCTGCTGTGATTCACTCCAGATTTTCAGTCCATGTTCCTCTGTTGGGGCATCCTCATCCTCTGAATTAGACTCTTCATAACCCTGAGACCAGAATTGATCATCCTTTATTCCCTTAGGGTCACCTTCATTAGGTGCATTTAAATCCTCAGGATATTGAATGATAGGTGTTGATTCCCTAAGTGGAGGGTCTAGAGTAGGCTCACTAAAAGTAGAATGGGATTCCACCAAATAATCAAGAGGGGAAGTGATAGGAATAATAATCTTCTCTTACTTTTGACTCCAATATAGTTCAGGTGGATAATAAATATGATTGTTGTCCTCTAGTGGCCGCGTCTCATTGGGAGAGTCTAAGTGATCGCTACATGAAATTGGATCCCTATTGTCATTAAGTACCTCAGAATTATTTTCATGATCATGATCGGATGGGTAGGGATCAGGATTATTGGGAACCGTGTAGCTAAGTTGTCTTATTTCTTCGTTTAATTGTTGACTATTCCTTAACATCTCTCCCATTGATTCCATTATTTCCTTTTGTTGTTTTTGCATTTCTATCATAAAAGAGGAGAGGCTACTATTATCAGGTTGGGGAGGATAGTCAATTTCAGACTCTGGTTACCTAGGGGTATCGGTCCAACCTTGATACGGAAAATCATGAAGGGTGGAAGGGTTGGGTGTTTGCATGGAAATAGGGTTTCTGGATTAGAAAATCCTGCTCCTAGGCTCTGCTCAAAAGTGGGAGTTATCAAGCCAGTACTCCCAGGGTAAGAATGAGAATGATCCCATGAATTATCAATGTACCCATCAAAGGATGGATACGCTCGGAGCATGGGATTCTGATTAAAAGATGGGAAGTATTGACTTCGATAATCTGAATGATAGGAGTAAGAGTAATCCATTTCTTTAAGCAAAACAATTTTAACTTTCTTAGGATTCAGCAAAAAACTTCCTAAAGAGTCCTATTGTCACAGTAAGCGCAAATTCAACGGGATCTATTTTTAGTAGATTGCAGGTCTTAGAGTTATATGTTTAGTTGGTGGCCACACAAGTTTTGCAAACATTACGCTTCCTAGGCCAACCTTCGCTGGTGCCTATAACCTACTCGCAAGGGATGGAAATCTCGAATCGAGCCCACACATGAGGAACCGAAGTAACTTGGTGGATAGGCTTGTTGATTTCCAACTAAGTTCCCTTGTGTGTCTCAAGTGTGCAAGCATACGATCGTGTTTTGATTTTTTGAAATTCCGCAAACAGGATCCTTTTGCACACAATTTTCAGTCACAAATTTTAAAGTCCAACCTCTTAACAGTCCCAATTTTTTTTTAAAAGTGACCACTGAATTAATTTGATTCAAGCACTTTAGTGGTCTTAGATTTAGGTTCAATGCATATGCATGACAAGTAATTAATGCTCAAGAAAAGACGTACCTTACTCCAGCTTTCTTCATACAGTGTATGAATGCAATGCAATAAAAATAAACTAGATGCTGCTCATTCAATCCTATATGATCGTCCTCTAGATATGCAGCTTCTAGCAGGCAGTTCGATTATTATTTTTCTCTCTTTTTTTTAATAATAATAAAAAATAGACTTAATCTAACTAACAAACATGCAGTTCAAACAATTCTAGAATCTAAATAAATGGGAACACGCTCCCAAAAATACGCTCCTGCATACAAGAGAGATAAGAAATAAAGAAGCACTGGGAACACGTTCCCAAAAATACCCAACAAGGGTCCAAAAGACAGTAATTAACTTCTAATGTATATCTAACTAAATCTAACTAAGACCTACTGCCTAAATCAGAAATAGGCTTCTTAGTAAGCCTATGTGCGTGGGATCAAGGCCCACGTGTTCCTGTTTCTGGCCTCCAGGTGGCGTCAAGGTCCACCAAAAAGATCGTCTCTGTCGTGCGTGTCGTTCAGGTTCAATGTCGTCGCTTTGCTGCGCCTCGTCGCAGTGTCAGATTCCTCGCACAATAACAAAATGATCAGATAATTTCGCAACTCAGAATATTCAAAAACAATAAAGTAAATCTATTGCATCTGTTGCCTCCCCTGCAACGGCACCAATTTTGATAGATGACTTTTCGCTTAGCATTATAGTATTTAAGTGGTGGAAAAATCGACTAATAAAAAACAATGAAAATAACCACTCACAGAAGAGTGGGTCGTGTCCATAGGGAGGTAATGATGCAATCAATACTTAATTATTTAATGTTATTTCAGATAGTGCGAAATCCCTGTTCAAATCTGACTTAAAATGTGAAGGAAAGTAGATTTGCAATAACCTAAAAAGTTAAGGGTACAAGTGCAATTTTCCCTCATAGAAATCCTCAATAAATTTAGGATGAATTCATGCAATTTTCACGTGATGTGTACTAAAGATAATTAATACTTAAATTAAGTCCAAAATCAATCTTTAAACTAGTCAATATCAATACCATGCAATTATAAAGAACTATGAGTATTTGAATGCAATTCTGCCATAATATAATAATAAAAAAATCAAATTGGTGGCAATGGCATTGAATCTAAATTTTAATGGAGAGGAAAATAGAGGATCTCTCCTCTCTCCTCCTCGCATGTGTGGCCGCGCACGGTTTGCCATGAGAATCGATAGGGAAGTGTGGCTTGACGAGCGCTACGCATCGGTGGCAGTGGCATGGCCGGAGGTGGCCGCCGACGGCCGGCGGAGGTGGCCGGAGACTGCTGCCTGTTGGAGGAGATGAAGATGCACGCAGCGCTTGCGGCTGGTGGCGTGCGAGCGTACGCGCTGGAAGATGGGCATGCTGAGGAGTGCGAGGAGGTGATGGAGCGGAGAGGCGCGATGGCGCTCTGCAGGGGCTGGAGCGGCTGCGGTTGGCTGAAGGCGCGTGGTCTGCAGGTGGGCGGTGGGGCGCGCTGCCTACGGTGAAAAATTTGGCTGCGGTGAGGCTTGCGGCCGTGCCTGCAGGGTGGAGAGGCTTTGTGAAGGGTGCGCTGGAAAGGCGTGGGCTTGGTGCGTGCGGGCAGGCTCTTGCAGGAAGGAGGGTGCGGCAGTGGTGAAGGCGTGCGGCTGCAGGCTGAGGCGAGATGGTGCACGCCTGTGGGGAGCGCTGGAAGGTCTGCAGTGCAGGAGTTGAAGGCACGTGCCTGCGGGCGCTGCTGTAGGCTAAGGCGCGGGTCTGGAAGATGCTGTGCAGAATTTGGTGATGGAGCTGTGGTCGGTGGAGGCTGAGGCGAGATGGTGCTTGGCGCATAGTGCACGCGGTGGGTCACAGGGTTCGCCCTTTCCATGGTGAAGCAGTTCCCCGTGAGGGGAAAAGATCCCTTCCTCTCTCCCCGCCTCCTCTCTTTAACTCCTCCCTTTGCACGTGCATGAGTTAAGGGATTTTCAAATCCCTTAACTATTTCTGGCGTCGTTTGTTGAGGGAGGGCGGCGGAAGCTTAACCCAATGTGCGGGGAGGAGTTGCTGTTGTTATTTGGGGAAATTTATCCCACACCCTTATTCTTTCTGCATATTATTACCTGCACATAAACAGAACATAATCATTACACATTAAGTCATAGAATGTTATAGAATTAAATCATGATGCATACAATTGTTCTATAACTTAGTGTAGTTATTAACAAACCTAAAATGTTAACAGAGAATTACTTAGGCTTAATATTTGTCCATTCAAATGGACTCATCACCTGATAATCTTAAATATGTCTTCCTAGGACCTGAGAACACCTTCCCTGTGATTATAAACACACACCTAACTAGAGACCAAGAGCTTAGGTTGACTATGACCCTAGCAGAACACTGGGCAGCCATTGGGTGGACAATTTTTGACCTCAGAGGGATTAGCCCTAGCTACTGCACCCACAAGATCGACTTAGAAGATGGGGATTGACCTTCTCGCTAAATGGAAAGGCGACTGAACCCAAACATGTGAGAGGTCATTAAAAAAGAGATCATAAAATGGCTTGACGCAGAAATCATCTATCCGATTTTCGACAGCCCTTATGTGATCCCTACACAAGTGGTTCCAAAGAAAGCTAGGCTCATTGTTGTCACAAATAAAAAAGGTGAATCCATCCCCACTCACACCACCACTGCATGGCAGGGTGTATTGATTATAGGAAGCTAAACGAGGCCACCATGAAAGATCACTTCCCCCTGCCATTCACTTACCAGATTCTTGAACGTCTGTTAGGGAGAAAATATTTTTGCTTCCTGGATGGATAATCAGGATATAACCAGGTTGCTATTGCACCTGAGGATCACGACAAGACCATGTTAACTTTCTTGTATGGCATGTTTGCATTCCATCATATGCCATTCGGGTTATGCAATGCACCTGCTACCTTTCAACATTGCATGCTAGCCATCTTTTTTGAGATAGTGGGTGAATATCTGGAGGTCTTTATGGATAATTTCCCCATCTTCGGAGATTCATTCAACCATTGCTTGAGCAACCTGGAGAAAATCCTGAAGTGATGTATCGAGGTCAACCTTGTTTTAAGCTGGGAAAAGAGCCATTTTATGGTTTAAGAAGAGATTGTCTTCGGTCACATCGCTTCACAAAGGGGCATATGAGTTGATCAAGCTAAAGTCAACTTGATTTTTAAACTCCCATTACCTAGCTTGGTCAAACAAATAAGATCTTTTCTAGGACACATTGGCTTTTATAAAAGGTTTATAAAGGATTTCTTAAAAATATCTAAGCCCTTAACTAACCTTCTAGCCAATGATGTGTAGTTTGATATGACACCTGATTGCATCCAAGCCTATACTATTTTGAGGGATACAGTCTTGACTGCACCTATCTTACAACCCCTAGACTGGTCCCAAGACTTTGAGATAATGTGTGATGCATCAGACTTTGCTATTGGAGCTATCCTAGGACAAAGACAGGAGAAGAATCCCGTGGTGATCTACTATGCGAGCAAAACCTTAGATGAGGTTCAATGGAATTATACTATCACAGAAAAGGAGTTGCTCATTGTACTTTTTGGATTAGAAAAGTTCAGATCATACCTTCTAGGATCCCACTTGATAATCTACACTGACCACTCAACTATCCAACGATTGTTAGCCAAAAAGATGAAAAACCCAGGCTGATTAGATGGATCCTGCTCCTGTAGGAATTCGACCTGGAAATACGTGATAAGGTAGGATCCAAAAATGTCATAGTTGACCACTTGACTAGACTCAGCTCGGAGAATATTAAACCTTCACTACCTGTGACTGATACATTTCTTGATGACAATATTCTAGCCGTGCATGGAAAGAATCTCCCTTTGTATGCAGACTTGGTTAATTACTTAGTTGTAGGGTAGCTCCCACATGGTTGGTTTAGACAATAGCGAGACAAGTTCTTGGTTGAAGCCAAACATTACTTCTGGGATGATCCCATGTTGTTTAGGCTTTGTGCTGATTAGATCATTAGGAGATTCATCCTCGAGGATGAGGTTTAAAGTGTGTTGTCCTTCTATCATGACCAAGCATGCAGTTGCCACTTCTCCAGAAAACAGACGGCTACAAAAGTCTTGCAGAGTGGTTTCTATTAGCCATCACTATTCAAGGATGCACGAAATTTTGCTAAAACCTGCACTAGATGCCAGACCCTTGGGACCATGACTATAAAGATATGATGCCTCTCCAGCCCATTCTTATCATCAAAATATTCGATGCCTGGGGAATTGATTTCATGGGTCCCTTCCCACCATCCAATGACTTCGAGTATATACTAGTCTCAATAGACTACATCTCGAAATGGATCGAAGCTATGCCTACCTGAAAACGTGATCATAAGGCCGTCATGGATTTTGTTAAGAAGAACACCTTCTCCCGATTCAGGATACCCAAGGCCATGATCAGCGATGGTGGGAATCACTTTATTAATGCCTAGTTCCGTACTTAGAAAATATGGGGTTATTCACTACATTACCACCCTGTATAGATAAGAATATCTTACAAAAGACCGTGAGACCTGACTGGAAGAATTGGTCCACTCGACTTGATGATGCCTTCTAGGCATACAGGACCACTTATAAGATCCCTATCGACATGTCACCATACGAATTGACCTTTGGAAAAGCTTGCCACCTTCCAGTTGAGCTAGAGCACCGGGAATATTGGGCTGTCAAACAATGTAATATGGATTCCCATATGGTCGGTACCCAAAGGAACCTATAGCTCTCTAAGCTCAAGGAAATTCGTCGGGATGCTTTCGAGAACAGTAGACTGTACAAAGAAAAGATGAAAGTTGTCCATGATCGGCACATTAATAGAAAAAACTTTGAGCCAAATCAACAAGTCTAGCTCTTTGATGCATGACTCAAACTCTTCCCCGGGAAGTTACGATCCAAGTGGACGGGACCTTACCGGGTGGTCAGACCATTTTCCAATGGGGCAGTCGAAATTGCTGATCCTAACACTGGGCAAACATTTACAGTAAATGAACAAAGACAAACATTTTCTTGCCTAGGTACCCTTGAAGTAAGTAGTAATCCTCATTGAGGATTAACTTAAAGCTCTGCCCAGTTGGAGGCAATAAACTCAGTGCTTCTTGGGTGGAAACCTAGAGGATTCAAGCAGGCCTGTTACAAATTTGATACTCAAATGATTTCTATCCTTTCTCCCTTGCAGGCATTTATTTTTCCAATGAGGACATTGTGCTATATAGGCATGGGGGGGTGGCAATTCTTATTTTCTAGGCATAGAATTGTCAACTTCAATTAATTGTTATTATTTTTGTTAAAATAAAAAAATTGTAATAAAGATAAGAAGATCTAGGAAGTTTGGGTACCGAATTTTACCTACCATAGGAAATAATACAGTTAGGATCTTTTCATTAGAACTCTTCAAGCCAAGTTGCTTAGTTAGTCCTGATGTTTATTGAGATATAGATTCATTCCCCTGGTCCTTCCCAACTTAATTTAATTGCAATAAAGCAAATAAAGTGGAGTGATAAGTAGGAGACTTATCAACTCACCCTCCGATTTAGAGAAATCTAGAAGGCTAAGCATCTACACACATTACGCAGTGACTCATTGTACAGGTAATCATAATGGAAATTAAGGAGCCAATAAGACTAGTGGTAGTATAGCTGGCACGTTGCAGTGGGTAACCCCCCATTGCTGGGTGTCCAAAGCCCAGCCATCGGACATATCTCTCTTTGGCTACCACCTTTAGGTACGTCTTAGATTAGGGAAGCCACTTGTTTGAAAAAAACAAAGAAGAGAAAAGTACCACAAAAAAAGAAAAAAAAATAAGAGAAAAAGAAAGAAAAGGAGAAAAGAAAAAATACAATAAACCACACTTCACTGCACAGGTATGGTTAGCAAGTTGCCGTGGGTAACTCCCCATTGCCGATTTTCCAGAGCCCAGCCTACGAAAAACGTGAACAAATCCCCAATTAATGAAAAGCGGAGAAGTAGAAATAAAAGACCTAGGGAGATACACATTAGGTGCTCCTGGTGTTGACCCCAAAAAAAAAGTAGCAAGGAGAAAGCTACCAGTCAGAGATAAACTTTTAGGTGGCAATAACTTCATTTCAGGGTCACTTAGAGCTTATGGATACCTGAGGTCCGCTTTAGTTGCCCGTATAGCGAGTCAATCACATACACAATAAGATGCTTAGCACTTTCTGATCGTTTAAAGTCTTGGGTGGGTTGGGCAGTTGCAGAATGCTGCTCCAAACCCTGAACATGAAAATAAAGAAAAAATGTATAAATCTATGTATATGAATAAAGCAAGGACTAGGGTGATCTATATCTTGGTTGGCATCATGACACTGTTGAGTCTTAGTAGTTAAGACCCTAGGCATCAAATTTCCTCTGGTCGGTTGATAATTGTGTCCCGGCAGTCGCTCCTTGTCTCTGGTTCTTTATGATTAACCTTGCTTGGGACTAACAATGGGTAGGCATGGGGGTATGATGATCCTTCATTTAGTAGCATTAATTATTTCATTTAGAGTCAATTTCAAGTGCCTATGTACTTGATATGACAATCTAATGGGACTGGAAGCAGTGCATGCATCTAGTGTAACCTTTATATTAATATTGCTTGCAACTAACATTTAATGGCTAGGTTATAAAAGTACATATATAAATAGGTCTCAGATGAACAAACGGGCCACACAGATGGATTCAAGATGAAAATCAGAGTCAAACGACTCTGAAATCGCCATCGCCCCAATCCGACCTCTATAGTTGCCACAATAGGCCTGGAAGTTCTGACCATTGATTTGATGATCAATGGCCCACAATGTGCCACGTGGTGCTATCTCAGCACTCCATCCCATGCCAACAGCACCCGCTTCCTTTCCTCAGCTCCCAAGCATGTGAGAAATCCACCATGTGATCACCATCCAACGATCCTCTTTGTGCCACGTCTCTCTCTCCTACAGCCGCACGAGATCAGCCCATCTTTGACCACAGCATAGCAGACGAGTGCTTGCCTCTCAAGCTAAGGATGTGAGATTAAGTCACGATCTCACCCCTTCGCTCACGTGAGCGCACAAAAATTACGATGTTTGATCATCCATCAACAATCATGATACATCCATGCCACACGATCACACGATTTGCGTGATCAGAGCATCTGACCACGCCATCTGAGCCATCTGACCACGATCTACGCAACCAATGAAGCCACGTGGGTCAAATATGACTGCATGATTAGAGAGGCACGATCGTGCGCAGGCTCGAAGGCATGATGGGGGGCGCTTCGTAGCTGTTGGGTGAGGAAATCGACGGCTGGGAATCAGCCACACCAGCCCACATGCCAGCAGGCATCACATAGCATGTGCATGTACGTGGACATTGATTCAGCGTGTCAGACTGGCTCAGCATGGTCTGAGGCATGGCTTGGGGATTGTTGGGGCCGGTTCAAGGCCGATTCTTGGTGTTTTTAACCTATAAAATGAACCTATGGGCTCCCATTGCAATTCATCTCTTTCATAAGCATTCCTCCACCTTCTAAAGCTTGAACACAAGTCTCCAAAGCCGCCAAGCCACCGAAAAAGCTTCCTCCACCATTGTGACTGCCTTGACTCACTTCTAGGCATCTTTAGTTTTTGCATTCCTTTAAGCATTCCTTTAGATTATATTTTTGCTTGTACTTGTGAAACACTCTTATGATTTAAAGAAGCCTTCTTTTCCATCATGCCTATGTTAATTTTATGCTAAGCTAGATCTTCATGTTGATTTTTCATATGCTTGCAAGTATCTTTCATGCTTAGTTATGTTAATGAGTAGCTAGAACTCGTATTCTACCACGGATTTCTACTCTCTATCTCTCTCACTCTCTCTCTCTTTCATGCAATAAATCATCATGTGATAATAAACATAAGCGACTAAAAGATTCGATTTTTGCCTCCCTGTGTTTGACACTCGGACTCATCATTCGATTATTCTTTTTAAAATTGATGTCGTAAGCACACACTACAATGAGCGAGTTATCCTAACACATTTTCTGATGTCACCCCACACCCAAGCATCCGTTTAAAGAGGTTCTAATTCTCCAACAAAGCCTTAGTAACAGAGTCCCAAGACGAAGAGGTAGACACATGGTGCAACAACTCTTTCATCATGCCAGTCATGCCCCCATAGGAGTCTCTTACCACAGTTTGCCACATGCCCTCATCCCCTCATAGAGTAATAACACCCCACTTGAGAAAAAGGGAGTCCCCAAACTCTCTAAGGGATTGCACTCCCAAACCTCTCTGCTTCTTCGGAGTATAGACGATTTGCCACTTAACGGGTTGCATGAAACATCCATTGTGTGAGGGCCCTCTCCAGAAAAACCTTTTATGCATGATATCAATTCTCTTCAGGACTGAACTAGGCGGCCTAAACATGGATAAGAAAAAGATTGGGATAGCCGATAGAATCGAGTTCAACAAAATCAATCTACCACCTTTAGATAAAAACCTGCCACACCAACCCTCCATTTTCAAAGGGATCCTCTTAAATAGTTGAACCCAATCTTTTTTCTTCGTCTTGGTTTGTAGAGGCAAACAAAGATAACGAATGGGGAGAGTGACCACTGGCATTTGTAGAATCAAAGATAGCTCCTCCTTCCTCCTGCATGCATCACCAAAACAAACTAGAGAAGACTTGGAATCGTTGATCTTCAATCCTAAAATCTCACTAAAAATGTCCACTACGTATTTAAGAACCTCTGCCTCATAACTTCCCCCTTCTATAAAGAAAACTGTATCATCGTCAAACTATAAAATGGGGGTCAGGGCCCTCTAGGAGGAAAGGGTGTAGCCATGTAGAAACCCACCTAAACAAGCCTTCAAGGCAAACCTTGCTAATGTATCAATTGCCAGAATAAAAATGAGGGGTGCCATTGGACATCCTTGTCTAACCCCCTTCTCTGGCTGAATCCACTATTCCATAGGTCGCCCATTAATAAGTGGAGAAAAAGAGGAGGTGGTTACACACCTTTTGATCCACTACACCCAAACCTCAGGAAACCCTTGCCACCTGAATATTTCCCAAAGATACACCAAAGAGACAGAGTCATATGCTTTGGAAAAATCTACCTTCCACATGGAGGCCTTCTTGTTCCTCCTTACCCACCCCGACACCATCTCCTGCGCCAGTATTAAAGACTCTTGGATGGATTGGCCTTTCAAAAAAGCAGATTGAACTGGGCTAATGATATCCTTCAGAACTTCTCTCAACCTATTGGCTAACACTTTACCAATAATTAGGTAGATTAAGTTGGAAAGTGCTATAGGCCAAAAATCATAAAGTGCTTCTGCTCTTGGCTTCTTTGGAAGGAGGGAAAGAAGCGACTGATTAATTCTTTCTAAACGAATGTTTCCCCTTTGAAATTCTTCAATCACAACCAAAATGCCTGATTTTACTACCGACCAAAACTTTCTATAGAACAACACAGGAAAACCATCTGGACCTGGAGATCCTTCAGCCTTTAAGCCCTTCAAGGCCACCACCACCTCATCCTCTCCTATTACTCTGCATAGGTGCTGCCCATCCTCAACACCCAATCTCGACATATCAAAATTAGAGAGTCTCCACACTCCTCTCTGCCCTGCTTATGTTGTGTCCATATAACACTGTTGCAAATGTCAAGTGGGGAAGTGGCCACGTGGTCATCATATTGAAGAGAGGATATAAGATTATATCTTCTCCTCGCACTCGCCGTCGTATGGGAAAACATTCTGTTGGAATCCCCCTCCTTCAACCACAATTGTCTTAACTATTGGTGCCAATCAATCTCCCTCCACAAGTCCTCCTTTGCAATAATGGTTAACAACTCCATACGTTGCATCCTCTCTTCCTCATTCAAGGAGACTCCTCCTCCTTCTCATCCAATCACTTCACTCCATCCATGGCATCCTTCCTCTTCTGGGCTTTCAATCTAGCCAAGGTCCTCTTGTACTCAAATTACATAAGGCGCAAACCCCTCAATTTAGAGGCCAACTTCTGTGTAGCCAAACCTACCACCTTCTGGGTTGCCCACCAAGAAGAAACCATGTCCTTGAACCCCTCTTCATTAAGCCAAGATTTCTGGAACTTAAAGTATGAGCCCGCCTTCACTCCCACCCCACTCTCCAAAATGAGAGGAGTGTGGTTAGAGAAGGGACACCCCAAAGCCACTACTGAGGCTATGTGAAAAATCACATCAATTCCACATTGCATAGAATCAATCTATTTTGGACATTTGGCCACCACCACCCCTCCGAGTGCAGTTAGCCCCTGAGGAAGGAAGATCAACCAACTCCAAGTTAGATACAACATTATGGAAAACAAAACTAGAGGAATCTGTCCTCCCATCTCAATGATCATCTGATGATAAAGTGGCATTAAAGTCTCCCTTCAGGAGCCATGTTGCACCTTGCATTGAAGCTGACAACTCACACAATTCTTCCCAAAGAAGCAGCCTCTCCCCCTGATTGCACGGCCCATAAACTGACGTCACAAAGTAAGCACTATCGGCCACCCTGGTGAACCTACACGTGATAGAAAACTAACCCTTTTTCACATCTTCTAACTAGAGAATTGTAGATCGCCACCACACACAAAACCCACCAGCTCTCCCATAGGATGGAATGCACCTCAACAAAGCCTCCCTATTCCCCAGCAATGGTTGCCACAAAAACACCATCTTCACCCTTAATATGACAATGCACAATCAAACCCCACTCCCTTAGGTATCTCGCAAGAGCACACCTTCTCGTGCGGTCCCTCAACCCTCACACATTCCATGCTAGGATCCTCAACATAAGGATTCACTAGCTTCCTCCTTCACACCTTCCATGCATGACACCTGCAAAACACTGCCAACTGATTGACATTCACATGCAGTGACCCATGACTTTTAAGGTTATACCTTCCTCTTCCTATAGCTCCTTCCCTAAAGGATGAAGTAGAGCCTACATTATACACAACATTCACCGAAGTAGAGAAGAAAATGTATTATCATCTGATTCAGTGTGTGGTCGAAGATCCCTCACCTCTCTGAAGGAAGAGTCACACACTTCCTTGTGAATCACATTGGCACTATCCTCTCTACAAACCATCCTTCTCGATGGTCCAACATCATATCCCATCTCATGTTCCAATGCAGACTCCTCCACAACCTTGTGTTTCTTCTGTTCGATGCCCTTTGATCCCTATTCATATGAAACCTTACACCACTGCATAGTTTCATCTTTCACTAACTCAAGCCCTTGCCTCACCTCTTCCTCACCGTTTCTTCTTACAAGAGGGTATACTCTCACCCGTAGATGAAGTAGCCAAGAAGAACCACCACATCAGAGAACCACCTTTTCATGAAAAGGACCCCCATGCTTAAGATGCACGTCTACCTTCACCATATTGCCATCACCTTTGGAGAGACTCACAACCACGCCTTCCTTTAATGATGCAAATCTAGCCATGATACTACAAACCATTGTATTAAAGTGCAAATGCAAGGGCAAACCACATATCTCCACCACACCATCACTCTCAAAAATCCATTGTGGTGGCCTTTCATTCATCGCACCATCAAACGAAGAAACCAAGCACTAAATCACAGAAATCTAGCCAAATGACAAGGATCGAAACTTGAGAAGATCAACATCCACATCCAACAATCCAAAAATGAGGAACCTTGATGGGTTCAACACATAAATCTTCCACAAGGAGGAGAGGGAGAAGGATCTTACAAATCCTTGGAGATCCTCCAAGGATGGGGCGCTGACCATGATCTCTCCAATAAGGGCACCACAGAGGTGTGACTCTGTTGCCTGGACCTCCGGTGAGATGGGGACTTCCACATCAAGAGAAGGAGGTGTAGGCGAGGGAGGGGGTGGATGTCTCCATGCATGGGCATGTCCATCAGATGCAAGTCCCGCTCGTTGATGTGGACCCCCATGGTCAAATCGCTCATCCTCCACATGTTGTCTAGGGTTTGACTCACCCACACCATGCAATTGGAAGGCCCACCCTTCCCATCTTTGGCCGATCTTGCCCTCCTCTTACATGTGCTTCTTCGATGGCCCAACCCCCTACACTCAAGACACACGAGTGCATTACCACAAATCGTAGCCATGTACCCTTTTTCCCTACATCGAAAGCACACCACACCCCCGTCACCATCTCTCCAACCTCGCTAAACCCTAGCACTGCCCCCTTCTCCTCTCTCGGCCCCCTCCCTTTAGTTGGAGACCCATGACCACCATAATGCCATCCCCCCTCCACTCTTTTCCACGCTCCCTCTGTCACCATCAAGAATATTCCTTTTTGAATATTATAAAAAAGAAATTAACTAAGAGAGTGTTGAACTAAGCAATGTAGATCAAGTAGTACGAAAGCAAGGAGAGCATAGAGTAAACGTGAATGAGACATTTTAGCTAGAAGCATGAAATAACATAAGGATTTACATAAAGGCAAAAAGAGACTATCAGGGATAGAATGTATGTGCCCTAAGCCAACATTAGCCATGTTCCCATCTAACTAAGTAGTATGGGGTGAAAACCCTTTAGTACAGGCCAAGAAAAAATAGGAAAAAAGAAAGCATCCAAAGATCCATGCATAAAAAGGGAAAATAGAAATAAAGAGAAAAAAAAGTGTTGAAAGCTCTAATTTTGGTGATCCTGGTGCTAATGGCGATGACCTGGACATGGACACATTTGCTGGTTGCGGATGTCGATGTGCATCTCATTCATATCATAGTGCATGCTTCCCAGGTATGAATAAATATCACTCATGCGCTACATGAGTATGGAGATACCGTCAGTGATGGAGTTGGTGGTAAAGTTCCATGTTTCATTGAAGCTAGTGTAAGGTGCTTCAATTTGGAGTGGGCATTACTCATATAAATCTAGTTGAGGCAGGAGCTCATCATCATCGTCACCATTATTAGGATTGATGTGCTTGACGAGAATGCACATCTTGGCGATGGTAGCCTTATTGTAGGGCTCGACCTTCTTGTCTATAGCCTGATCATGGGTGGGTATCCTATGGTTTCCAATGATCTTGGATAGGATAGACCCAAAAGGTAGGGAAGCCGCATGATCTTCATTCATGACTCGGGTGATGAGGCAACAATAATTGAAGGGAATACGGTGGACAACCGCAAAAGAAAGCGCCTTGTGTTGTTGAGAGATGTAATCAAATCCATAAAATTTGTTCAAAAGATCCCATTCAAAGATGCAGGAGAGAAGACGAGGGAGTGGTTTGAGGATCTTGCATGGTAGGGTGCTGATGTGAATATATCTAATTGACCTAAAATGCCTATTTACGCATGTTTCTAATGTCATGGAAACATTCATCAATATAAATATTCAATAACATGCAACATCGTGCATTTAGGTTAGATTGTATAAATTTTAGGCTAATTTTCTATTTTTGTGGTCAGAGATAGGGCGATATTTAATCGAGGCCTTAGATTGAAGATCTAACCATACGAATCTAATCGAGGTGATGATTGGAGTTCAATAACTCCAAGATCGTCCCGATCAGACTTTCGTAGCATCAGATGCAGTCCGAGAAAGATCTGAGATCAAGAGGTTAGATGGTGTAAATCCGTACTTCAGCTGACAAATCCGATTGCATAGATGGGTTTGGATCGATGATCGTAGTCCAACGGCGTGAAAATCAATCCAATTCGACATCCGTGGCACCACCTACGAGCATATGAAGATGGACGGTTAGGATGGTGCCACGTGGCACCATCCAAACCCGCCCGCATTCCTTTACTCGACTTCTGAAGGCTTAAGCGATGAAAGATCTAGGTCGTTGGATGAAGATCCAACGGCCAAGATCGGTTGAGCGCAAAAGCATCTGCGTGACAAAGATGGCTACTTGGCACATTGGGTGAGTGCCTCTTCACAAGGTAGAGGCGCAGGTTCGAGACCCCGCGAGCCTCAAATCGAAGGCACGAGTAGGCGTGGGTGAAATCTCCCATTGAATGTAGTGCCGACGGTGGATGAAGCGATGACGTGGCGGCTTGGATGAGCTCAGACGTGCACGTGCTTGATGACGCGCCTCTGCATGCGTGATCACACGCACGGGCGCGTGATGAAGGGTGGGCGCAGATGCATCCTAAGCCATCCGATCTCACGATCTGATGGCAGAGGTTGTTTGAACGTGGGAGGATCGTTGAAGCAAAGGAAGAGGAGGAGGCACAGGCGTGCGCATGCATTCAGAGATGTGGGGGCTTTAGTGACGGTTTTATTCATCACTAAAGACCCTTACATTAATGTTTTAATGTTAAAATGACTTATTTACCCCCAACCTCTACACATATAAAAAGGCCCTACGAGCCCCACATTCTTCTCATCCCTTCCTTCATCTCTCTCCTCCAAAGCTCTAAAGAAGCCTGTCCCAAACCTGGGATGCTCTTCTAGAGTAAAAATCAAAATTTTGTCCACTTCTCACCCCGTTCGTGGAACTCCTGTGGTTGTCTTCTCGCCCTCGTTCCGGAAGTGGATCCCGTGATGACGACGCCCTGCCTCGCTCTCGGTTCTTCCCGCTGCATTCTCCATCCTCTGTCTTCTCTCTCCTCCCAGGCGATGTCCGTCTGGCTCGTCCTCCAAGTAGCCATCAAGGAGGATAACTTCTCTCCCCCTTTTCTTTATCGCTTTTTAGATTAGATTTCCTACTTTCTAGTTGTAGTTGTAATAACATTATTTTGATTATAAAAGCTATTTCTCTCTCTATCCTCTCTTTCTCTCTAATTGTAGTGTTTATATTGCAATTAGAATAGAATCATTGTGATTATCTCGTCTTTAAACAAAAATTACAAAAAAAAATATAATTGTGAATTTCGGTAAAAATTATTTGATTGTTTGAATTTTCTCGCAAATTACACTATGATGACGAGTTTTCAAAACTTAATTCTTTTTGTGACGAATTTTTGATATATCATTTTAGCGCCGTTGTCGGGGAGGCAACGGATCTCGATTTCTTTTTCAGATTTTGCACACTTAATTGCATTCTAACTCTTTTATTTCTTCTTTATTGTCTTGTAGGTACCCGATCAAGAATCTTCAAGCAGTAGAAAGGAGTAAAGTGCAGTTGAAGACAACTATAAATACTCCCCCATTCTTTCCCCCTCCATAGACTTCAGTCCATCACCTTAATTCAAACCCTAATTTACCTAGGTGCTCTCATAAACCCTAGGATTAGTTTAGTTGTTTTGATTTCCACCTCCACCCACCTCACCCTCACTTAAAGAAAAATAAAATCTAAAACAAAAATCTCATAGATGTACACAACCTCTTCTGATTCTTCATACTCAAACCAGTATCCCAATCTTTGGAACCGGTAAACACAACCAAACACATAATTAAGTAGAAATCAGATTAGGTAATCATTTGTGTGCCTAACTCAGTGGTGCATTAAGGCCAATTGCTTGAGTTATTTGGGCCGTGCCACTTCATATAAAAATAACTCATCAAGTAGCTTGCTCATTAGGGTTAATAATTAAGGTCAATACCAAGCACTCCACTTTATTTTAATTTCAAAGGAAAATATCTTCACTCATGTTTGCAAAGCTTGGTGTCTCTTGAATTTGATTGAAATCACCCTAATTCAAACCCTAAAAGCTACTTAAGCAAGATTTAAACTCTAAAAGACACTCATCCAAATAATCTTGCTTGAAAACCTTGGTTGTACATGCACTCACACTTATTCAATCAATCATTAAGGGCATAACCCATTTTAAGAGCCCACCACATTCCAAAAGCACTACTATCCCATGCCTAATCTAAAATCAAGTAGACGTTGGCCCTAAGACTCATTAGTCCATTTCAGGATATTTCTCATACTGTGGTGTGAATTTGTGACGTCTGCTTTCTCCAGAAGGTGTAAAGTTGGGTGGCTTGATTGTTAAACGACTTAAGCGGGCAGGGGTTTGGCATAATTAGTGGCCTTCGGGACACGCTCCCCCTGTCTTGCCATCCCAACTTAACCAGCTTTTGGATTAAGGACAGCACAAAAATTCATGTTGTGGTTTGAGTTTATTTGGAGCATAGGTCTTAGGCTACCTAACTTAAGGGCAGGTTTGCTTTGTTGTGCTGTAGGGTTCTTATCCCCAGTCTTTTCGACCTCTTCCTAGTTTATGCTTAGAAGAAGGTCATTGAATCCCTGCTTGGAAGGATCATTAGACCATTCAAGGAGGCATAACTTGAATTTTAATCCAATTGATCCCATGGCTGATCAACCACCTCCTTTGCCTCAAAATCCACAAGAGATGCTGCAATGGCATTTGGAACAAATGCAGAAAATGTAAGAATGGTTCTAGTGAATGCATGGTAAGGGTACTTAGCCCTTGAAGGATTTTTATGATCCTTCAAACTACGAGGAACGTCCCGATGTCCAGATTTTAGCCGGAGACATAGAAATCAAGCCCCAGGTGTTAAGCCTGATCAAACATTTCCATGCGCTTAGCTCTAAAGACCCTTTTCAGCATTTGGAGGACTTGACCACTTTGGTCTAGACCACCAAAGCACAAAATGTGAATGAGGAGAAAATGATCATCAGGTTTTTCCTCCACTCTCTTAGGGATAAGGCCGCACATTGGTACTAGATAATTGGAAGGCCGATCGCAACTTGGAATGGTCTTAAATCAGCTATCTTTAAGAAATTCTTCCTAGTCGGGCATACTAATGCTTTGTGATGGGCGATTACTACTTTCGTCCAGCGGCCGGGGGAATCGCTTCATGGTGCTTGGGATCAATTCCAGGATCTATTGCGGAAGTGTCCACACCACGAGGTGCCGAAATGGCAACTCGTGTAGATCTTTTATCATGGGTTGACTGAGCAACTCTGTAACCATGTGGACACTTCTTGCGGAGGTAATTTCCTCAACAAGGATGCAGATAGTGCACATGAATTGTTTGAGGAAATGAGTGAAAGTTCCGTCAATCATGACTCCATGGATACTTTTAACTGGTCCCAACAACCCAGATCAAATGTTAATGAGATCCATGATTTTCATTCATTCAATATGGAATTGATTTGTAATAAACTAGATAAGGTGGACCTAGTTACCAAAAGAATGGAAGAGTGGATGGTTGGAAACTATGCAAATACTTCTCGATCCACTCAATCCCAAAACTTGGAATTCCATTCTTCACGGGCTCCTACTGGACGGGAGTTTGTGAATCAATTGGAAGCGGCTCAACCTGTGAGCCAACATTACTTGGAACCTCATGGGTTCCAAACTGTGGTCTTTGATCCCAGTTTCTCTGATCCCTCTTCTTCTTTTCCACCATCCTCGCCCTATGAGGATGTGTATGCTGTATAGGAGAACGTTAGGTCCAACCCATATGCTAACTCTTATAATCCGAGTTGGAGGAACCACCCTAACTTCTCCTGGAAAAATCTGGGGCAGTAGACCCAAATTTGACCCAGCAACTATGCACCGCAAAGACCAATGGGTTAGGGTCATGTATACACTTAGCTGCCCCCTAATCAGGTCAATTAGCCAACCTGGAATGCCCGTCAACCTGTAGGGCAGGCTGATTTGAACCGACAGATGGTAGAGATGCAAGGATACATGCTTCAGCTCATGCAACAAATGAAGACATCACTGAACAACTTGCAATCCGGGCTCATTGCTAACTCTCATTAGCCTGGATCTCTGGCATCTCAACCCTACCCAGCCCTCGCAATATACAGAATCAGGGCAATCGAGCCCAGGGGTATACGAATCAAAGGGACCCATACGCACATGCTCAGGTAGTTGAGCAGGGTCCTTTTGCTTCTTCATCCAATTTGGGTTATTTAGCAAATCAAGCCCCTCTGATCTTTCCTAACCCTCCCCATGACCCAAACCCGTGCGCTTTTGCAAATTCTGTTACTTTGATGAGTGGATGGCAAATCCAGGACCCAAAATTACTACCTTCTAGCAATCAAAACCCTGGCGAGCCCAAGGGAGAAAAGGAGGAGGTTGAAGAAGAAAACAAGGCCCAAGAACCTGAAATTGAGGACACCACCCACATCCCATTCCCTGAGGCCTTATTGAAAACTAGGAAGAAGAAAACCCTAGATAGCAACGAGGAGCTCTTGAATTTATTCAAGAGTGTAGAGATCAAAATCTCGCTCCTCGATGCTATTAGGCACATCTCGGCTTACGCTAAATTCCTAAAAAATCTATGCACCCAAAAGCGTAATCCAAAAGAACCCACCCCAAGGAAGGTGATTCTCTCTGAGCAGGTGAGTTCTATTATCCTGCATCACCTTCCTCAGAAGAAGAGAAATCCAGGTGCCCCCTTGATTTCATGTGTCATTGGGGATTACACTTTTGATAGGGCACTATGGGATTTAGGTGCATCCATCAACCTAATCCTGACCTCTCTTTATAAAAGGTTTGGGTTAGGTGAACTTAGGCCAACCTAAGTAACGCTACAGTTAGTGGACCGTTCAGTCACCACACCAAAAGGTGTTATTGAGGATGTTATTGTCAATGTCAAGGACTTCTATTTTTTTGTAGATTTCCTAGTCCTTGACATGGATGCACCTGAAGATTTGAGGAACACGCCTGTCATTCTGGGGTGCCCATTCCTAGCTACCGCCAAGGCCAACATCAATTGTGAGAGCAGTAGTATGGAGATTGCCTTTCGAGACAAGAAATTGATACTTGATATTTTCAAGGCGATAAAAGGATTTGAGGATTGTGGATTTATTAAGGAGCTCGAGGATCATGATTTCAATGTTGAGACGTGTATGTCAATCAATATACTCGAGGACTTGAACAGCACTAGCGAACCTAACCCATAACCCTCTGTGGAAGACTTGCCACAATCTGAAGAGGTTGTTGATTTTCTTTACTCCCAACCTCTTCCACTGGACCATCCTAGTGAATCTTCATCAGCATCCTCCTTACCTTCCATCCTAAACCCGCCTCAGCTCGAACTAAAACCATTACCTGAGAGTCTGAAATATCAATTTTTAGGACCTAAGAAAACACTCCCTGTGATTATAACTGCAAAATTGACTAAGGAGCAAGAGATGAAATTGATCAAGGTCCTAAAAGAACATAAGGAGGTAATTGGTTGGACCATTCATGACCTTAGGGGGATTGAGTTATCTTATTGCAATCATAGAATTTTTATGGAAGATGGATCCCACCCTTCTCACCAGATGTAGAGGAGATTGAACCCTAATATGCGAGAAATGGTCAAGAAGGAAATTATTAAGTGGCTCGATGCAGGAATCATTTATCCAATCTTGGATAGTCTCTAGGTTAGTCCCATGCAAATTGTTCCTAAGAAAGCTAGGATTACTGTTGTGACTAATAAGAAATGAAAATCTGTCACAACTCATTCAGCTTCCTCTTGGAGAGTCTATATTGATTACAGGAAGCTGAACACAACCACGAAAAAGGATCATTTCCCTCTACCTTTCATCGACCAAATCCTTGAAAGCTTAACTGGGCAAAAGTATTTCTGTTTCTTGGATGGTTACTTGGGATACAACCAAGTCCCTATCCATCCCAAGGATCGGGAAAAGATGACTTTCACCAGTCCCTACGGAACCTTTGCATTCTGTAGAATGCCTTTTGGGCTTTGCAATGCACCTACGACTTTTCAAAGGTGTATGCTAGCCATTTTCTCAGACATGGTGGGAGAGTTTATGGAAGTATCCATGGATGATTTCTCCATTTTCAGAGATTCGTTTGATTCTTTCTTGGCTAATCTAGAATTGATCCTTAAGAGATGCATCAAGACATGGCTTGTCCTTAGTTGGGAAAAGAGTCACTTCATGACACAAGAAGGCATCGTCTTGGGTCATGTTGTCTCTGAGCGGGGAATTGAAGTTGATAAAGATAAGGTGAATGCTATCTCCAAACTTCCTCCTCCCACATCTGTTAAACAAATCTGATCATTTCTTGATCATGTGGGATTTTATAGGAGGTTCATCAAGGACTTTTTTAAGGTTGCTCGACGTTTGAGCAACCTTCTGGCCTAAGATACGCCGTTCGATTTCGACGAATCATGCCACAAGGCATTTGATTTTGTTAAAATGGCAATCACTTGTGCATTGATGTTGCAACCACCGATCTGGACAACCCCATTTGAGATCATGACCGATGCTTCTGATTATGTGGTCGGGACTATTTTGGGTTAGAAAATTGATAGGAAGCCCTCTATCATCTACTACACTAGCAAAACTCTGGACGAGGCCTAGAGAAACTACACTGTTACCGAAAAGGAATTGCTAGCTGTAGTATTTACTTCAGAAAAATTCAGGGCTTATCTCTTAGGATCTCATGTTGTAATCTATATCGACTACTCAGCCTTGAGACATCTCTTGGATAAAAAGGATGCCAAACCCAGGCTCATTCGATGGATTCTTTTACTTCAAGAATTTGATCTTAACATTAAAGACAAATGCAGGGCACAAAATGTGGTGGCGAATCATCTTTCCAGACTCCTAAGTGATTCTTCTCATCTGGATATTCCAATTACTGATACTTTTCTGGACGAGACTATTCTTGCAGTTACAGGTGTCCAAGCCCCTTGGTTTGCAGACATCATTAATTATTTAGCCGTTGGTCAAATCTCTTAGGATTAGACCAAGCAACAATGGGATAGACTTTTATCTGAGGCCAAATATTACTTTTGGGATGACCCTGAACTGTATCGTATCGGCTCTAATCAAATTACTCACTGATGTGATCTGGAGAATGAGTTTCAAAGCATGCTTGAGTTCTGCCATGCATCTGCATGTGGTGGACATTTCTCCGGGAAAAAGATGGCTGCAAAAATTTTGCAATCTAGATTTTATTGGTCATCTTTATTCAAGGATGCCCAGGAATTCTCGAGGTTGTGTTCCTGATGCTAGGCACTTGGGAGCATAGCCAAGAGAGACATGATGCCTCTAAACCCTATTCTTCCCGTTGAAATATTCGACGTTTGGGGCATCAATTTTATGGGAACCTTCCTCCCTTCATTTGGACACCAATACATTCTCGAAGTTGTTGACTACGTGTCCAAATGGATTGAGGCTATTCCCACCCAAACCAATGACCACAAGGTGGTCATCGATTTTGTCAAGAAAAATATCTTCAGTCAATTCGGGATTCTGAGGGCCATCATCAGTGATGGTGGTACTCACTTCACCAATGCCCAATTCCGTAATTTACTAGCAAAATATGGGGTGAATCACAGAATCTCCACACCTTACCATCCCCAGATGAATGGACAGGGTGAGATCTCCAACCGAGAGATCAAGAACATTCTACAAAAGATGGTTAGGCTTGATAGAAAAGACTGGACTCAAAAGCTTGATGACGCTCTTTGGGTCTACTGTACGACGTACAAGATGCCTATTGGCATGCCACCATTTCATCTGGTGTATGGAAAGGCATGTCATTGACCCATTGAGATTGAACATAGGGCATTCTGGGCAATCAAGAAATGCAATTTTGATTTAAGTTTAGCCGGAAAGACCAGGAAACTCCAACTATCTGAGTTGGAGGAGCTTAGAAATGATGCATACGAGAATGCTACGATCTACAAGGCTAGGACCAAAGCTCTTCATGACCAGCTGATTTCCTGCAAGAGCTTTGAGTCGAACTAGAAGGTCTGGCTCTTTGATTCTTGACTTAAGCTCTTCCCCGGCAAGCTTAGGTCAAAGTGGAGCGACCCATACATCATTGATCGGATATTCCCAAATGGGGCTATTGAGATCTCTGACCCAAATATTTGTAATTCTTTTAAGGTCAACAAATAGCATCTGAAACCTTATGTTGCTCGCATTATTCCAGAACACATCTCAGGCAAGGTTACTTTAACCTTAATATGACTTTCTTTGGTTGGACCCTTCCTAGCTGATGGCACTAAACTCAGCACTTGTACAGTTTGACTCAGAGCTGACCCGAGCATCATGGAATATAGGTGATATTTTCTTCATCCTACCCTTCTCCTCTTGCCTTTTATTTTCAATGAGGACATTGCATTAGCTAGACATGGGGGGGTGGATTCATTTTTTGAATCATATTGTCAGCTTTGTGGATTTCTTATAAAATTTCCTTACTTTTCCATTTTATTTAAAAAAAATGAATTAGGAAAAGGAAACTTGGGCTTTAGAAATTTTCAATCTTAGGAAATAATGCAGTAGGACCTAAACACTTAAACCCTTCAGGTCTTCGGGCTTAATCAGCCCAGGTGTTCACTAAAATGTGGACTTGTTTCTCGAGTCCTCGCCATTTGAAAATTAATTTTAAATTGGTTAAATAAGTTGGGGTGATAAGTACATGACTTATCAGCCTGCCCTCTGATTTGAGGGGACTTTAAGTCTAAGCATCTACACACTATTTGAACTGACTCACTTTTTGACAGTTTTAACGGAAATTAGGTAGCTAATGAACCTTCTAGGGTGGTATGGCTGGCAAGTTATCATGGGTAGCAGCCCATTGGTCGGTTGTCCAAAGACCAGTCACATGACCATTCTCTTCTTGGTGCCTTTAGGTAAATCTTAGATCATGGAAGCCACCTAGTTAAAAAAAAAGAAAAGAATAAGAAAAGCAAAAAGAGAGAAAAAAAGAAATAGAAAAGAAGAAAAGAAGAAAGAAATAAATCATACTTCACCGCACGAGTATGGCTGGCAAGTTGTCAGTGGTAACAGCTCATCGACCAGTTGTCCAAAACCCAACTTGAAAATGCACGTTTAATTCCAAGCACTTAGGAAGAAGCGGAGAAGTAGAATAAGTCAGGGAGATATACACTGAGTTCGCCCTTGTGTTGACCCCATAAAAATAAAAAATAGGGAGAAAGCTACTGGTCGTATAGATACACCTTTAGGAGAAATTTTTTTCAAAGTCACCTAGGGGTGTAGAAACCCGAAGTCCATTTTAATCGCCGATCAGTGAGTCTATCACATTCACACAAAAAGATGCTTAGTACTTAGAGTTCTCTTCGAGTCTTGGGTGGGTTGGGTAGCCGTAGAAAGCTGCCTCGAAACCTTAAATTCAAAAATACAAAAAGTTAGAAAAGAAGAAAAAGAAAAAGATCCTTTTGCTTTTGAACAAGGCGAGGGCTTGGGAAGTCTACATTTTGGTAAACACCTAGGTGCTATTGTGTCACTGTAGTTCAAGTCCTTAGTAATTTGATCCTAATGTTGAAAAATAACTTTTTCCCAAGTAATTTGATCGGTGATCTTCCCACTCAACTCAGTAATTAAGTCAATTTCACTTAATTAAGAGTAGAAAAAGTCACTTAAGTTAACTCGAAATTATGTCGGTTGTGTAGTATAGGGTCGAATTAACCTAACATTTTAGAAATTTTTACTGGTTGAGTCCAGGTCATTCACTGGGGGGTATAATTTTTTTCTAAATTTGCCAATTATCTTTTATTTCTTTATATGTTTAGAAGGTATAACTAAGTTGATTTTAAGAGCATGAATTTTGCCAAAATATTAATTAAAATGAAGTAATATGCAAAATCCCATAAAAGAACATATTTACTCAAAATGATCTACTTTATTAACAAGTAAACATGTTAGCTTTCCAATTCTATTTGAAAGAAATTAAGGCAATAAGAGTTGTTCTATTAAAACATACGTTATTACAATTATTAAGAACAAAAAAGAAATGAAAATGATGCAAGTAAAACAAATTCTTCTTTATAGTCTTTAGCCTCTCTTTTCTTCTCCTTTCTTTCTCTCTCTCTTTCTTTTTATCTTTTATTTTTGTTTCTCGAGCTCTTTTCTTACCTCTCTTCTTCTGTTCTATTCCTGCCTCTTATTCTCTTCCCTTAGTCTTCTCCTTCCTTAGTGCCTTAGTAGTGCCTGTTCTCCTTTCTTTCCTTTGCCTTCAGCTCAACACTTAGCATTTAACCATCGGCTCTTCTTTTTCTTAAGCTTTCTTTTGAACCATCAGTTGAATTATTTTTTTTTTACTTTTAAACCAAAAATTATTTTATTTGAGGCGAGGTCCTTTCGAGGATACATAGCACCCTGAGACCAGGGTGGGACCAGACCCTACTCGGTCCTCTCCTAATCTCAATTGGGTTAGATTTTGGTTTATTTCACTTTGGTTCATGGTTTCTAGCCAACCCGGCCCAACCTGGCCTCCCAGGCCTCACCCTCCCAGGGCACACTCGCTCACGCCCACTCGGGCGCACACCCACAGGCACACATGTCCGCACACACACACACATGCTCAGATAGATTCAGAATGATCAGATTGGTAACCGGTGAGCTGAGCGCTGACGACTGAACAACCTATGTAACAAATTGGTTTTATTCCCATGTGCGTGCTCGTGAACTAACGATGTGGGACTATGTTCCCCCCTCAAGACCCAACTTCAAGTGATCATAACTCCCAACGCAGAGCTCCAAATCAAGTGATTTAAAGTTTGCTGGAAAGCTCTAAGATAGATCTACACAATTGCAGGGTCAATTTAAGGTTTAGAAGATGTTTTCCTCTTCAATTTGAAGAGTGAAATAAAGAGGTTCCTACGGGTTATTTATTGCCTGGAAGTGGAAATTAACTTCACAGAGTCTTCAGATGGACTTATCTCTCTCATTTAAAGGTCTAAACAGTTAATACAAATGATTCTGCAACTGCTGAAGTAGTTTCTAAGTTCACAAGACCTTCAGGAATAGTATGAAAGCTCTACACTTCTATGAAAGCTTCAGAGTTTGAATTTTTAGACTTGAAATGGATGAACAGACAATTAAGAATGTTTCTAATTGATTTAAACAAATTCTAAAGGTTGTAACAGATTGATCTGGGCAAGATTTAAAATCAAAACTCAACAAAATGGCACTGCTATTAGTTTGGGTTAAAAAATAACCCAAATTAATAGGGTTCAAATTTTTACTAAATATCAAGTCTGAGCTCACTTAATTCATTCTAAAACTATCCAACAAGATCCCAGAAACAACTTTAACTCATCCATTCCTCAAATTGAACTCAAAACTCCATAATCAAACTCAGTTTGACTGTGAAGGCATAAAAATTTGACTTTATGTTCAAAGCCTTCTCTCAAGAAATCAAAGCCTCGAATAGGATCTTCTTAACCTCAGAAACTCATTCAAATTCTCAGATAGGTGCTCTGTCCAAGATTTCTAGGGTTACAAGCTTGTCGCTTGAGCTTCAAAATGACTTTGTTCGTCAGAGGAATCTAAGATTTGTGACAGTGATTAGAAGACATGAATAGCTTTAGTGCACTGTACTGAAGCTTCTAAGTTCCTTAAATGCTTCTTAAACCTAACTAATAGACTTCTCCAACTCCGCCGGAGTTAGAGAAGATGAAGACCTATCTACAGCTCTAGTGGCTAAATCCTCAATTAAACATCTGCAAATTAATCAGTGATAGTTAAATCATTGATCTGGAGCTTTTCACTAAATTCTAGAGGCTGAAGCTCAAGAATGGCTTACCGGAGCTCCAGTGAGTCCAGAAAATGTGAAAATTGTGTACAGATTGTTTAAACTTGCCATTTTTATTCTAAAAAGGATCCTGAGGTTGCAAGGAACCTCAGCATCACATTTAATTCCTCATTATCTCTTTATATGTAAGATTTGACAGTGAATTTATTTTGAATGAAAATTGAGTTGGTTGAGGCACGGGACTTGATCTCCCACTTAATTGAGTGGTTGAGACAAGTCAACAGATGTCTGTGATACTAAATATATATTTAATTAATGATTTGAACTACTCCTGAGCTGCCATTGACAGCGAGCTCAGGAGCTTAATTAAATTTGGGCATTTAATTTATATGTGGTAATTATACTTATTATAGTGTCGATTAGGGTCCATAAGTGATGGATAGATGATGATAGACCCTATGAAGGTGGAATTAGCTTGACTACTATCACCATGGACAGTGACAGTAGTCGGTGGAGGTGGAATATGAATTAGGCGATTAGGTGATCAATTAAATGATTAAATGTGCTCGAAGTGATTGTGAGGGTTAAAGGAAGGTGGACAACGATTTCAAAAGATGAAATTAAGTCTCTCGCGAGCTCAAGGAGTTCGCCGAAGTTGGAGAAGATGAACACTGAAATTCAAAAATTACTTTAATCTAACTACCTAAACTAACTAACTAAGCTAACCTACTCCTACCCTTACTCCTACTCCTAATCTGCTGTTACCTGGACGAAGGGGTTAATAGGGTTCCGCTGAAGTCTCATGGCGGATGATGAAATCAGAGGGTGAAAAGAAGAATCTCCGACGGGTGGATTTGAGGTGAAGCAGAGGATTCCTTTGGTCGGCGCCTGTGTCAGAGATGCGGTTGACCACGACGGATCTCCTCGGCTGATTAGAATGGATGGAGGAAGTCGAAAAATGAGATTGAGAGTCGCCAGAGTTGTAGACGAATAGCCTATTGGGTCAGCTACAGTGTTAGAAGAGGGAAGGGAGCCAACTTAAGTGAAATTAGAGTGGTGAGGGGGTATTTATAGTGGTTGGCGACGAAGAGAATGGCAGGGTCTGGTCGAAGAAGGAGCTTGAGGAGCTTAACCTCCGACGTCGTCTCCGACGACGGTGAGGTTATCTCCCACTGGAAATTAGGATTTTCGGTTAATCCAGACCGGTGGATCAAGAGGAGGTGGTGAGCGCAAGCTGCAAGAGCTTGGACAAAGAAGAATGTTGTCGGCAGGGCGGTGATCATGCGGTGGTGTGACTCTCCATCGCCAGCCATTCATTCGGCTGAAGAAGGAAAGGGACTTAAATGTAATAAAACTTAAGGACCTGTGTGAGAAATAATGACCCAATTGCAATAAATATTAAGGACCAAAATGTAAACCCAGGTTTTGAGGACCCAATTGCAATGAATATTAAGGACCAAAATGTAAACCCAGGTTTTGAAGGTTTATTTTAACTTAGATCTTTTTAAACTTTTTATATATGTTAGTAAATAATTTAAATATTATATTTTCACCTTGAATTTACATTTTTGACCTTTTTAGGTTAATTTATTAGATTAAGTCAAATTACTTAAGTTATTATATACTTAGGTTTACATTAAGTTTAAGTTACTTAACTTATTAATTAAGGAAATGATTGATAGAATTTCGAGTCCAATTATTAACTAGATTATTAATAATGTTAATTGAATGATAAAATATCATTTTTAACTTATTTTGAGGTCCTTTACTAAATATCCCTTATTCTATAATTAACCCTTATAAATTCATAACCTTAGCTAATTAACTAGGAAGACTAGTTAATTAGGGGTAATTAGAGATCATGATGAATGTCTCATCAGCAGACACCCAGGTGCTATTGTGTGTCTGTAGTTTAGGTCCTTAGAAATTTGATCCTAATGTTGAAAAATAACTTTTGCCCAAGTAATTTGATCCTAATTTTGTTTATAAATAGCATATAGTTTTTTGCTAGGGACTAGCAAAAGATAGGCATGGGGGTGTGATGTACACACATCTAATTAACCTAAAATGCCTATTTATGCATGTTTCTAGTATCATGGAAGTATTCATCATTATAAATATTCCATAACATTCATCATCATGCATTTAGGTTAAATTGTATAAATTTTAGGTTAATTTTTCATTTTTGTGGTTAGGGACAGGGTGATATTTAATCAGGGCATCAGATTGAAGATCTAACCATATAGATCTGATCAGGGCGACAATTGGAGTTCAACGATTCTAAGATCACCTCGATCGGAGTTCTGTAGCATCATATGCAGTCTGAGAAAGATCTGAGATCAAGGGGTCAGGTGGTGTAAATTCGTACTTCAGATGACAAATTCGATGACACGGATGGGTTTGAATCGACAATTGTAGTCCAACAGTGCGAAAATTGATCCAATCCGACATTCGTGGCACCACCTACGAGTGTATGAAGATGGACGGTTAGGATGGTGCCACGTGGCACCATCCCAACCATCCAAACCTGCCCGCACTCCACTTGACTTCTGAAGGCTTAAGCGATGAATGATCTCGATCGTTGGATGAAGATCCAATGGCCAAGATCGGTTGAGTGTACAAGCATCCGTGTGACAAAGATGGCTACTTAGCACGTTGGGCGAGTGCCTCTTCACGAGGCAAAGGCACAGGTTCGAGACCCTGCGAGCCTCAAATCGAAGGGGCGAGCGGGTGCGGGGCAAAATTCACCTGTTGGAAGTGGCATGGACAGTGGATGAAGTGATGACGTGGCAGCTTGGATGAGCTCAAATGTGCACACGCTTGATGACGTGCCTCTGCACGTGTGATCACACGTGTGGGTGCACGATGAAGGGCGGGCGCAGATGCATCCTAAGTTGTCTGATCTTGCGATTTGACGACTGAGCTTGTCTTAACGTGGGAGGAGCATTGAAGCAAAGGAAGAGGAGGCACGGGCGTGCATGTGCATACAGCAATGTGGGGGCTTTAGTGATGGTTTTATCCGTCACTAATGACCCCTACATTAATGTTTTAATGTTAAAATGACCTATTTAGCCCCAACCTATACAGCTATAAAAAGGCCCTACGACCCCCACATTCTTCTCATCCCTTCATCTCTCTTCCTCTCCAAAGCTCTAAAGAAGCTTATCCCAAACCTAGGATGCTCCTCTAGAGTAAAAATCAAAATTTTGTCCACTTCTCACCCCGTTCGTGGAGCTCCCGTGGTCGTCTTCTCGCCCCCGTTCCGGAGTGGATCCTACGACGACGACACCCTAGCTCGCCCCTGGTTCTTTCTGCTTCATTCTCCATCCTGTCTTCGCTCTCTTTCCAGGCGATGTCCGTCCAGCTCATCCTCTAAGCAGCCGTCATGGTGGATAACTTCTCACCCCCTTCTCTTTATCACTTTTTAGATTAGATTTCCTATTTTCTAGTTGTTGTTGTTGTAATAACATTATTTTGATAATAAAAGTTATTTCTCTCTCTATCTCTCCCCCTCTCTCTAGTTGTAGTGTTTATATTGCAATTAGAATAGAATCATTGTGATTATCTTATCTTTAAACAAAAATTACAAAAAAGAATATATAATTACAGATTTCGAATCGACGTAGCCTCCTTGTGTTCGACCCAGAACTCCTTTTGAGTTTCAGTAAAAATTATTTGATTGTTCGAATTTTCCCGCAAATTATGCTACGACGAGTTTTCAAAACTTAAATCTTTTTGTGACAAATTTTTGATACATCAGGTGCCAAGGTTTGGTTCGTACTTATCAGGGAGGACCAACTATTGGTTTATGTCCTCAAGTCATTCTTGCAAGATGTCATCAAAATCATTTCCAAAACTAGGAATGCCTAAGAGCTCGAATAGATAATCATAGGTGATGGTGATGCATTTGCCAAGAAGGATCGTGCAAAGTTAGAGTTCATCATTGCTATAATCCTCTACTAGATTGGCATAGAAGAGGTAGATCAGATCTAGGAAAATCTTACGAGTGCCAAAACCAGAATGGAACTAGCAATCAAAATAATTAAAGAGGTGAAGGATCTCAAAGTGTTCATGGAGATTGAGGTGGTTAAAATTGTTCCACACAATGAATAGGAGATTTGATCTTAGCATTAGCAAAGCGACGGAATCCCTGTCTAGCGGTGTTGCTACGTAGTTGGTTTGCTAGGTAGGTGGATTGGGATTGGGAGGAGGAAGAGCCCTCGGATTGCTTCTTATGAGGAGGCATTTTTGGAGGGTGGGTGGGTTGGAGTTTTTGGGTAGGATTTAGGCTACCTATAAAACAAATGGCACTATGTTTAATATAGTTTGCAAGAAATTTATCTATCCTAAGTGGGTAGCACACCTACCATCATGCAACCACATATCATCAAACACGAAAGCACCAAGACATGACAAATATGGCAGTATGCCTTTGTATTCAAGCAATCACATTGGGCTTGAATCACACCATAAGGCAATACAACCTACTAATAATAAATCATGTATGTTGCAGTATGCCTTTGGACTCAAGCCACTAGATTAAGGCTTGAATCATTGAAGATAGTACCCCTACCATTTAAAAACATCAAATCAAACCGATTTAGGGGATCAAGTGGCAAAGGGAATCAATGCCATAAGATGGATTAATACCCAAAAACTTGACCTAGGTCAAGGAGCCTAGATAGAATATCTCTAGAAAGAGTCGAGATCAAGATGATCAGTCGGTATTGTAACAAATCATACTTGATTTTCCCAAAAAGAACTCAAGAACCCATCAAGGGTCTCCTTAAAAACCAACTCAAACCACAACCTGCATGAAAGATAGAGAGGACAGGAGGGTTATGCCAAAGGGAGATGCTCCCCCTATCACAATGAAGGAGGTGGTCATCGGCGATCAGACGACGAGCAACGCTGGTCGTTGTCTGGCGAAGCTAGGACAGGGAGGAGGTCGACGGTTGGGGGATGAGGGATTTGGGGGATGAAGGAGGAGGTTAAATACCTAAGGGGTGTGGCAAGAATCCACCCAAAGTTGGGGTTAATTACATTTGAAATCACCCCCAAATTAGACTTGCGAAGTTGAATTTCACCAGTATCAGATATCTGGAAATGGTCTCAAGCGTTTGGGATCAAGAATCAGGGATTTTAACCCTTTCCAAGTTGCCATATGATTTTTCGATCAGATGACCGATCAGACATCTAATATAAAATTTAGATGTTCGATTTTTAAAACCAGGGACTCCTGGATTTGCTCCAAGCTAGGTTGTCATCTGATTTTTGAGTTAGACAACTGATTAGATTTCTAATACAAGAAGTCAAACATCCGATCTCTAATTTCAAGAACTCCTGAGCTCAAACACTGAGACAATTTAGTCATGTAACCGAAGGCATTAGATGATAGGTGCAGACGTTTGGACATGTTGCCGGACATCTAAAAGACACCTTTTTATGGTTTTTGATTTTTAATCCATTTAATCGATTCAACGTCTATCAAAAGTATTAGACATCTATGTTAAACTTTTAAGACATCTGGATGACGTATTAGTCGTCTGATATTGCACAGGATGTGCATTTTAATGTTTGAACTGGTTTGAAGAAGCCCTAACTTGATAAAGTCAATGTCCCTCAATGTTCATTACAAGCAAAATTCATCTAACTCACTAAAATCTTCAAATATCGGTGAGCTTACATATGCCCAGTTTCTATGCATAAAATTAAATCGATCATAGTTCAAAGGTTTAGTGAAAATATCAGCTAATTGTAATTCAATACAAATAAATTCAACTTCAATTTCTACCTTAAGTACATTGTCCCTCAAGAAATAATGTTGAACATCAACATGCTTTGTACGGGAGTGATGTATAGGATTCTTCAAGAGGTTGATAACACTAGTATTATCACATAATATTTTTATTTCACTAAATGTCAAATCAAAATCCTTTAAAGTATGTTTCATCCATAAGACCTGGGAACATGCTAGGGAAATGGCTACATATTCAACCTCCATGGTTGATAGGGTTACACTAGATTGTTTCTTTGAGAACTAAAAGACTAGTGATTTGCCCAAAAATTGACACGTCCCACTAGTACTCTTCCTATTAGTGTGGCTACCTATGTAGTTTGCATTGCCATATGTGACTAAGCTAAAATTGCTACTCCTAGGGTAGAACAAGCCATAATTTGATGTGTCAACTAAGTATCTAAATATTCTTTTAACTACATTTTGGTGTGATTGCTTAGGGTTTGATTGGAACCTAGCACACAAGTAAGTGCTAAACAAAATGTCTAGCCTACAATAAGTTAAATACATCAAAGAGCCAATCGTACTCCGATATAATTTTTGATCAACAAGCATACCTGATTCGTCCATATCAAGTGAAGTTGTAACACTCATGGGAGTGTTTTTATCTTTTTTGTTCTCCATTCCAAATCTTTTGAGCATCTCCTTTGTCTATTTGGATTAACACACAGAGATGCCAAATTCAAGTTGAGTGATCTATAAACCCAAGAAGAACTTGAGTTCACCCATCAAACTCATCTCAAATTCATTCTACATTATCTTAGAAAATTCTTTATAAAGAGATTCATTAGTACCACCAAACAAAATATCATCTACATAGATTTAAACTAATAGGATTTCTTTTCCTTTTCTTTTAATAAATAATGTAGAGTCAACTTCTCCTATAGAAATATTTGCACCTAACAAGTAATCTTTGAGTTGCTCATACCAAGCTCTAGGAGCTTGCTTTAGCCCATATAATGCCTTATTCCTCTTTCAAAAAAAATGCCTTATTTAATTTGTAGACAAAGTCCAGTTTATCATGAGATTTAAAATTGGGAGGTTGTTTTACAAAATCTTCCTCAATGAAATTGTTAAGAAAGGCAGTCTTAACATCTATTTGAAAGAGCTTGAAGCCAAGGAAGGTGGCATATACAAGAAGCATGCGAATTGATTCAAGTTGAGTTACGAGAGTGTAGGTCTCACCGAAGTCAATCCCCTCTTCTTGGTTATAACCTTGTGCTACTAATTTCTCCATGTTCCAAATAACTACACCAGATTCATCCAACTTATTCCGAAATACCCATTTGGTTCCTATTATCGTTTGCCCTTCAAGCTTAGGTACTAGATCCCAAACTTCATTCCTTTGGAATTGGTTGAGTTCCTCCTACATAGCCATCAACCAAGGCTCGTCTAAGCACAGTTCCTCAACACTCTTTTGTTCAACTTGAGATACAAAGGCAGAAAGATTGAAAGAGCAATTAAATCTAGATCGATTTTTAATGGCATTGGAAATGCTTCCAATGACTTGGCTTTTGAGATGATCCCTTTGGAATATCCAAGCTTTCAAAAGATTATGGATATTGGAGTCTTTAATGTTAGACACATCGATAAACGAATCATCCTCGTCTTCCATGTTGACTCGGTCAGTAGAAGAAGAGTTGGGTGACTCATCGAAGGAAGCATGAAGGGTTTCCTCCACTACAAATGTGGTCATGTTAAATGCCCCATATGCCTTACTATATAAAGAATAACCAAGGAAAACAACTTCTTCACCTTGGGCATCAATCTTATATAAATTAGAGCGAGTATTTAAAATAAAACATTGACATCCAAAAACTTTAAAGTAACTAATTTTGCATACTTTCCCATAAAATAATTCAAAACATGTTTTTTTCCCTCCCTAGCCATCAGTGGCTTCACTTCCTCTACTTGAGTTGCCTGATGCACATGCACATTAACATGGAGAAACCAAGAGGAACCCTCGCATCTATGAACAACTCTATCATGGAATGGACCATCATGAATCAATCTGACACCAACCTGCACAACACGACCATTACCTTCCATGAGGCCAGTCATAGAATCCTCCTTCAATGATGCAAACCTTGCCACAACATAACTGACCACTGCATTCAAGTGAAGATGAAGTAGGAAACCCTTGATTTCAGTTGATCCATCCCTAAAGAAGACCCTTTGTGGTGATTGTTCATTGAGGGCACCATCAAAGGGAGAAACCATCCTCCACAGAACTAAACCACCATTGGAACAAGTAGAGCAAAACTTGAAGGCTTGAACATCACCATCACATAGTACAAACACAAGGAACCTCGAAGGGTTCAACCAAGGGATCTCCCACAATGGAGATGAAAGAGAGAGATCTTACTATTGCGTGGAGGTCTTCCATGGAGGGAGACCCAGCCATGATCTGTAGATTCCCTATGAGAGGGGGTGAGAATTGCAGAATATAATATAAAATACAAAATTAATGTAAAATAATCTCACAAAGATCAATCATGCAATTTGCACAAGTATTTTTAGGTGGAAACCCAAACTGGGTGAAAATCACCACCTAACCCTCTCGAGTTAGGATTTTCGATCGACCAAGTAGATTAAAATCCACTAATCGAACTACTTTAACGAGTGTAGTTCAACCTCAATACAACCACGTTACAAGTACGAGGGTAGTGTTCCTCAAACCCCTCCTCTTCACGAGGTGTATTTTGTCCCTCGATGGAGATGGAAATTCGCAAGGTGAATACTCAACACAATAACACAGATAAATTACAAACAAGACCTATAGAGCCACAAAGATAAACCTAGCTACTATAGGTTAAGTCAACTTCCCTTTGCTGGAAGCGCGTTAGCTTGATGCGGAAGCGTAAACTACGTGACGGCACTTTGTCGCTCTTGTAATCGTGGAGGGAGAGTGGGTGCTCAGCTAGATGATGCTCTCTTGATGTAGAACTAAGGCTTGGAGAGCAACAACTCTTGTAATGATCAATTGGAAACAATATAGTGGAAAGTAGTTTCTCTAGGTGTGTTTAGCAAAGGAGGGCTTCCCCTCTATTTATAGGTAGCCTAAGAAGGATTTGGAAGGTCTTGGAAGGCTTCCATAGCCATTGGGGATCATCCCAAGGCAAATCAAGCTACAATCAGAATCATCAATGATTCTGACAGGGTCATCAGACGTCTGGAAAAATTATCAGACGTCTCAAAGATACTCTTAAGACATCTGGAAACTAAATTAGATGTCTAATCCTAGACGGGTTTCCTTACTGACTTGAGTCAGACCTAAACAGGGTTTTTGCGTAATTCAGTCAGACGACATATCAAACGTCTGGCACTAGGTCTGGACGTCTAGAAACCTAATTTACTGCAGGGATTTCCCAAGGTACAAATGGCTATAAGCCTCAATAGAAGTGATTTTGACTCAATCGAGAGCTAACTGTCACTTATCAGACGTCTAAGGTCTTCTACAGACATTTGATAGAAATCTTAAGGTCATTTTTCAATGATCATATTGTGAAAGCCAATGTTCCACTAATTGGACATCTGGTCAAATAATCAGACGCCTGCTAAGATGTCTGGACTAAGGGTCAGTCGACTGAAATCAACAGACAAAAGGTTCTAAGAGTAGGCTTAAAAGTTTGGACGTTTGATTCAACATTCAGACGTTTGATTATCAGGTTAGACGTCTAATAAGGCTGTCTGAAACTTATTCAGATTTTCTAAGTTCTCTATGAAAAACCTAAGTATCCTAGGGTTGTGTAGTGTTCCTAAGACTACAGTGTAGATACTTTGAGGCTCTTTAACATGCATCTAAGAAAGAAAATAAAGAGCAACAAAAGAACAAATAACAAAGTACAATGAATAAGAAAGGAAATCTATCTTATTCTTCATCTCCTTCCTTCTTCAAGCTTTCGCTCCTTGCAAATATCCTTTTCCTTCGTCAAGCTCCTCCAATCCACCATGGATGCGAGCTCTGAGGTCCTTCACACTTGTATCCATTTGTATTTTCCTGAAATCTAAAGCTCAAATACAAATGTTAAAACACAAGTGTTTTGTTATCATCAAAATTGACAATCGTGGTGCCTTGCACCAACATGATATCCTCGATGAGAGTGCCCACAGTATAGACTCTGCCACCAACACCATAAGAGTGAGGGGAACTTCAACATCAAGAGGAGGTGGAGGGGGTGGTGGGAGGCGCCCCCACGCATTACCTTGTTGACTCCACCTTGGTTGTGGGCGTGGGACCTTCATGTGGGAGTTTGCAAACCCCTCACAAGTATACATGTCCTCTGCCTTCCTCCTCGCATGAAACCCTATATTAGGGTTTACACCACACTCCTTATTTCAAGGGTCACCTTGCCCCTCACGATCAGTAATAGACCTCCTCTTGCATGTCACTCTGCTATGCCCTAGACCGCCATATGCCAAACACGATAGCATTGCAACAATTCGCCGCCATATGCCCTCTTTTACGGCATCGGTAACGCACCATGGTCGCACCCTTCCCCCTCTAGGAAAAGTCACGACTCCCCATCCCCTCCGAACACCCTGCTTGCCAGAGAACCCAGGAAGCCTCCCTCCCTGTCTGCCAGTGAAGCCTCCACCCTTCGAGTTCCACCTACGATCACCCTTCCTCCCCCTCCAGTCGCCATCTCCCTTTCATGAGAGAGTTACGTGAGGGAGTATGAGGGAGATCTAGGCAAAAGAAGAGGAAGGTAATTTCTAGCATCGGAATTAATGAGGAGGAAGAGGGTATGGAGAGGTTGATAGCAAGATGGGGGATACTTCTATTGAGGGTGCCATTATGATGTGTAAGGATGTGGCCAAGCCATGTGCTTCTTCGATGGGAATGGGAAGTAAAGATGTATCGTGTGGTGGTGGTGGTGATGAGTTCACCTTCAATACTCCTGAGGGAGTCTTATACAATGAAGGATCCTCAATGCAGCCATGTGGGGGAATGGCTAGTAGAAAGAGGTACAACCTTCATAGTCATGGGATAGGTAAATAATATCATGTTGAAGTGAGTCAGGTGGCATCAGTACTAAATGTTACATGTAATGATGTGTCAGCTAGGGGTATTCATTCTTTCTTATGTTGAAAGTTTTATCTTGGAATGTGCATGGGTTGAAAGATTGCACGAGGTGGGGGACACTTGCAAGATATCTAAAGGAGTGGAGTATTGATTGTGCATTATTACTGGAAACACATATTGATAGTGTTGAAGGTGGTTCATGGCAGTTGTTGGGTCGTAATGGGGATGCTGAGGTGAAGACCATTAAATCAAATGGGAGATCGAGTGGCTTTTGTGTTTGGTGGAGGAGGTGTGCTTTTATAGTTACTAGACGTTTGGGAGGGGAGATACACAATTTCCTACAAATTCAACAGAATGTCTGATAATCGTACAATGTGTGTGACATGCGTGTATGGTCTATGTTCCCAAAGTGATAGATCGATCTTGTGGGAAGAGTTGGGCATTGTCTCCTCGTGGGTGCAAGGGGTTGCATGGCTTGTAGGTGGTGTTTTCAATGCGATATTGTCTTCAGATGACAGGCTTGATGGTAGAATGGATTCATCTTCTTTTGGCTTTCAGAGTGCTATTTCTGATCTGGAGTTGGTGGATCTACCCATGTCTGGGGTCCTCTACACGTGGAGGAATGGGAATGGACAAATTAATGCCGAAGATAGATTGCTTTCTCTACAATGTGAATCTCTTAGGGATGTTCCATTTGGCTATGGTGGTGGCGTTGGGTCATCCATTTTCTGACCATAACCCCTTTATATGGGAAAGCGGGGAGGATTCTAAGCTAAAAGTTTATTTCAAGTTTCAAAAATCATGGCTTAAGGTGGATGGCTTTAGGGACATGGTGGTATCATGGTGGTAGTCCCAGGAGATGAGGGGTTTGACTATGGAGAGGCTTGTGGCCAAAATGAAGGGGTTGCACTTTATGTTGTTTGAATACAGGAAGTCTTTGGCAAGGATGCGATCTCAAAGGAGGAAAGATGCTATGGAGAATGTAAAGAAATTGGATGAAAAAGAGGAGTTATGGGGGCTGAACATGGAGGAGATCCAATAGAGGAAAGAGTTATTGAACATTATTACCAAAGAGGACTTACAGAGGGAGATGGATTGGCACCAGCATTCGGGTCAATTGTGGCTGAAGGAGGGTGACTCCAACATGAAGTATTTCCATGCAGTTACCAATGCAAGGAGGTATAACCTCATATCCTCTCTGCGTTATGGAGACCATGTGGTGAATGTCACCTCTTGATATTTGTGATACTGCTAATGCCTATTTTCATGATGTTACACATGTTGGGCCAAGAGGAGGGTGGAGAATTGCTACATTTGATATGCCAAAATTAGGTGAGGACGTAGGTAGGCTACTTTGCAGGGAGATTTCTGAGGAAGAGGTCTTGAATGCATTGAAGGGATTAAAGGTAAAGGGGTCCCCAGGGCCAGATGGTTTTCCTATCCTTTTTTATAAGGAGTTTTGGGCAGTGGTGAAGTTTGATGTGCTAGAAGTGGTAAGGGAGTTCCAGATGGACAATTATGGCTTGGAGAAGTTAAATAGGTCTTTTCGTTTTTTGTTGCCAAAGAATGAGGGGGCAGAATCTCTATCTAATTTCAAGCCGATTGTATTGTCTAACTCTATATGTCTTATTATGGGGAAAGTGTTGGCAAACCGCATGAAAGATGTTTTGCAGGATCTTATTAGTCCAATCCAGGCAGCTTTTCTTAAGGGCAAATCCTTGTAGGAGTCATTCATATTGGCACAGGAAATGGTTGCTGGGTGGGTCAGAAGAAAAAAGAAGGCTTTCACGTGGAAAGTAGATTTCTCTAAAACCTATGACTCGGTCTCCTAGGGGTATTTGTGGGAGATCCTACAGAGGAGGGGATTCCCAAAGAAGTGGGTGCAGTTGATCAAGAGGTGTATTACTACGTCATCATTCTCCCCTTTGATTAATGGGCATCCAATAGGGAAGTGGATCCAACCCCGAAAAGAGGTGAAGCAGGGTTGTCCTTTAGCCAGATTCACTTTCAAGGACACTGCAGGGGGGCATATTCATGGCTACACTCTTTCCCCGAACAGAGCCTTTACACCCATCTTGCAGTTCGTAGATGACACAGTCTTCTTTATTGAAGGGGGGGTTAAGGAAGGAGAGTGTCTGAAGCATCTTGTGGATATCTTTTGTGAGGTTTCTGGGCTTAAAGTGAATGGGGCTAAATCTTCCTTGATTTGTTTTGGAACTATGTGTCGTATTAAAGATTCTCTTTCAAATACTCTTCACACACCTGTTGTTAGTCTTTCGATCAGGTATTTGGGGCTACCCTTGTAAGGGAAAAAGATGAAGGAGTGGATGAAGTTGTTTAAGAAGATGTCTGTTAAGGTGGTTGGCTGGTGTGGTAGGATTCTATCTAAGGGGGGAATACTAGTCTTTCTTAACTCCATCTTATCAGCCATTCCGATATTTTTTATGTCAATGTTTAGATTGCCTGACTCGGTCTTAAAGAGGATGGATGTGATGAGGAAGCAATTCTTCTGGAAAAAGCCAACACATAGTGGGAAGTTCTTGCAACCAGTCAAATGAAGGAGTGTTGTTATCCTAAGAAGGGGGGAGGCATGGGGGTCAGATCTCTTAGGGAGTTTGGGGATTCCTTATTACTCAAATGGGGCGTTATTATTTTGAGAAGAGGAAAGGGGATGTGGTAGGATATTATTCGAGATTCGTATGGTGGTTCTATTACTCCAGAAGATGTTTTGCATCTAGCAAGTGCTTCTCTGTTTTGGTCTTCTGTTTCCAAATCCTTGGAGGTGCACTAGGATATGTTATCCCCTAAGCTAGGTGATGGTACTTGCTTTAAGTTTTGGAAGGATGACTGGAGTGGTCTTGGGTGCTTTCAAGACCTCTACCCCCATGCCTATAATTATGCGACTATGAAGGAGGCCAAGGTGGAAGATTACTAGTAGGCAGAGGTAAACTCATGGTGCTTCAATTCCTCATGTTTGTTCTATGAATGTAAATCTGGGGAGGAGTTCCAACGTCTGATGGAGACTTTGGCTGCCTTCCAGCCAAGGGAGGGTATGGATAGAATTGATTGGAAGTATGGTTTGTATGCACCTTGCAAGGCATATGAGAAGCTAATTGGAAGCAGGAATGAAAATGGGCACAGGAGGTTTTGTGTGTCAGTGTGGAAGTTGAGAATCCCCTTAATGGTATAGATCTTTCTATGATTAACTAGGAGATAACGACTGATCATGAGAGCATTGAGAAGAAGGGTTATGGGTGCTGATGCTATATCCAGCCCCCTGTGTGGATATGAGGAAGATGATGCTAGACACCTCTTCAATAGTTGCTTGTTCACAGATGAAGTGTAGGGGAGATTTTGTGCTTCCCCCATTCCGACATGGGATGTTCTGTGGCATGGTTTTACTATGTGTTCCAAGTGGCGTGTGTACATGACTGCTGTCATGTGTATGGAGGGCTACGAATGATGCTCTATTTAATGGGGGAAGTGTGTAGATGGAGAATGTGTGTAATGAGGTGTCTTCATGTGCCAGTTTGTGGCTAGCATCCATGTAATTGTTTGTATATTTCAATAAAATTGGACTCCTACTATGATTAGTAGTGGTCCTTTCTTTTCTTAAAAAAAAAAAACATGTTTTTCGCAAATCGGATTGAATTAAGATGTGATTTAACATGTAACAAGCTGTGTTAACTGCATCGGCCCAAAAGTACTTTGATAACTCGAAGCCTGTGAGCAATGTACAAGCACACTCTCGGAGAGGGTGATTCTTTCTCTCGACTACCCCATTTTGTTGAGGTGCTTGGGGGAAAGAGTACTCATGAACTATACCATGCTCTTGACAAAAATCATTAAATAGGAAATTTTCAAACTCACCCCCATGATCACTATGAATTCAAGTAATATGGTAGCCTTTTTCAGTTTGAACTTTCCTACAAAAAATGGAAAATACGAAAAACACTCAATCTTTGGATCTCAAGAAGGAGACGCATGAAAACCATGAAAAATTGTCTACAATTATAAGGCAATATTTGCATCCACTAAGACTCATACTTTGTTGGTCCAAACAAATCCAAGTGAAGCAATTCTAAGGGTATAGATGTGGATATGACTTCTTTTTTTTTAAAGCTAGATTTTATGATTTTTCCTAGTTTACATGGATCACAATCAATATCTTCCACAAATTTCCATTTTGGAAGACCTCGAACTAGTTCATGTTTGGCTAGTTTATGTACTAACCTTATATGAACATGTCCTAGTCTCCTATGCCAAACACTTATTTCATTATTAGCAACAAGTCACTCAAGTTCCATTTTTATCAAATTCTACAATGTAAATGTCTTTAAACCTAGTTCTCTTAAGGGTTTCATTAGTTAAGGCATGCATAATCTTAAACATTTTGGAAGTCAAGACAACCTTATATCCCTTATCACAAACTTGACTAATACTCAACAAGTTATGTTTTAATCCTTTAACCAAAGAAACATTTGAAATAGGGAATAAAGGATTACCTATCTTACCAAGACCAATAATATGGCTCTTGTGGTTGTTTCCAAATGTGACTGTTCCCCCATCTATGGGTTGGATGTACAAGAATAGGTGCTTGTCTCCCGTCATATGTTTCGAACATCTAGAATCCATCACCCATCGGCCTCCTTGGTGGTGGTCTCTTCGCCGTCTTCTTTGTAGATCTTCTTGTTCCTACAAAAGATCTTCTTTGGTGATTGGAAATTCTTAGGTTGTTCTAGTTTGAGTTGTCCTTCCTTCATTCTATAGATCTAATTCTTGACATTATATTCTCCCTTGAAACCTACAAAAAAAAGTTCAAGTTGCCTTTTGGTATCCACATTAGGGTGGATCCAGATTTGTTACTAGTCCTCTTTGAGGGAGGATCCTACTTTGGCACACTTTGACTACTACTAGCCTCATAGTAACCTAGTCCAAACTTGCTAAAAGAAGGCTTTTGATGGGCAATAAGCTTGTCCAAATTTGCCTTTCCTTTAGTGAATTTGGCTAAATCCTCAAGTAATTTATTTCATTTCTCTCTAAAGTGAGTTATCTCTACTTTCATTTTATCTATTGTCTTCTAAACCTCTAATCTCAAATTTTAGTAAGCCATTTTCATATCTTTTAAAGGAGTTTGTTGTTGAATGCGAAAATCATCCTAGTTTAGAAAATCACGTCGTAGTATAGCGACGAAAATCGAATTGACATTTAAATTTGTAAGTGGTCGAAAAATTATGAGTTCCGAGGTCATTCACAGGGAGAAAATATGGAATTCAATCCACTAATCAAAATAATAGAAATATGAGCACAATAATTAATCACAAGATATGCAATGAATAATTAACCCCATAAAAATGATTCAATAAGAATAAAAAATGTATCTCAATACTCAAATGACAAAAAGATAATTGAGGCTAAAAATTGGTGGTTGAAACCACCAATTAAGTCCCACAATTAGGCACAAATCCTAAGTCAATTCTCAGCCAACAGTAACCAACTCAGAGTCTCAATTTTCCACAGATTAGACATCGAGAACAATCTCCAGACAGCTTAACTATCAAGCCCAAAGCCCTCTGAATTTGCCTAAGTGTAGGCATGGATCTGAAGAATCCACAATTCAAAACCCGCCCCTCCTCCCTCAGAAAATTCCTTTCTTTCTCCTAAATCCTAGACTGGTTTAGTGTAGAGGGGCCAGTTTAGCTCGCATGGTCTTAGGCAAGTCGGGCCAGTGTGCGTAGGGGCATGAGAAGGGGGATCCGACCCCCTGTGTACTTGGCAACGAGCTATGGGGCACAAAAAGTTATATAGCAATTTCCAAATTTAACGTCCCCGATGTGGGACTAAGAATAAGGTCCTTCTTCCGCTGTTGCTATTTGCTGCATCGAGGATAGTCCAGAGTCTGATTACGGCTTAGTTGGCCTTGGATGACCAACTCAAACATGCGTAGATGAGTCTTGAGGGAATCTGCACCTCTGGAAGTGGTATGCAGTCGAATGCTTACTAGACGATGGTGGATGGTGTCAGAGAAGTCGATGGCAGTGTTGAGGTCCTGAAACAACAAATACAGGCTTAAAGCCCTGATTAAAATGTTCACAAGGATCACCAGAGCATGTGAAGTGTGGAGGTGATGGTAATTTAGTGTTTCATGACCGTGGGCGGTCGGACGGTGACGGCGAAGGTGGTTTTGAGTGGGTGTGTTCAATCGAGTGTGAAGTAGGTCAAAGCTCTCAATAAGTTAAGGGCTTTTGACCTACTTGGTGTGGTGGAGCTTGTGGTGGTGGTCATGTGATGTTTGGTGGTGTGTAGCGACATGGCGGGCTCACCGGAGTTGTGGTTGGAAGTGAAGAACACGGAGAGGGAGTAGGTGATTATGTAGTGGAAGCTAAGTTCTAAGGGCTTATTTCTAATCTAGGGAGAGAAAGCCCTAACTAATTGGACGAAGAGGGGACAGAGTCCTCGTTGGCATGGCTTGCCGGAGTTGAGGAGGATGAATGCTTCGGTTAGGTAGATGGCGAGGAAGAGAGGGGGAGAATGCTCTCACTTTAGCTAGCAAGGTGCAGATGAAGTTGAGGAGGATGGAGGACCAGCCAACTTGGTGGCTAGCCTGCCTAAGGAAAAAGTTGAGGAGGCTCGCCGGAGCCATAGTCGGAGACGACCGGAGGGAGAAGGAGAAGATTTTTCTTGGACTAAATCGGGCTGGGGAAGACATGGGATGTTCGGGGAACTTAAATAGAGCTTGGTTGGAGCTTAATGAGGAAGAATTCTAGATCTCTCAAGTAGGAAATAGGGTGTTTTCCTATTTTTAAATCCACAGCTGGTGAAGCTTCTCAAGCTCCAATCTGGGCAAGCAATCAAGTCCACATTGAAGAGAATCCCTTAATGAACAATCCCTCCAAATTTGGAGGGATTTGGACTTAAAACGAGAGAGATATGCTCGGTCAAAGTTGGTTGACCATGCAATTAGGAGTTGCAAGCGGTAGGGACCTGACTGTGAAGAAGGTGACAAAGTTAGGGGGGTTTCTGTAATAAACTTGAAACCTAGGGGTCTAGATGTAAGAAAGAGTTTTTAAGGGTTAAAATGTAAACTAGGTCGAGATGGACTTTGACTAGACCCAAATTTTGTTTTTAACCTAATTTAGACACAAGGAATATAATGGTTAACTTGGATTTGATTTTTAATCATGTTTGACTAGGTAACTTGCACAAAAGCCCAAATTATGGTAAATTCTTGTCTGAATCTCTATTCTTGGTCAAAATGGGTTCAGATGGTCAAAGTGAAGGTACGGAATCTCTTAGAATATTTTGCAATGGTTTTTAGGATGTTTATACTAAATTTATCTCAACCATAACTCTTTCAATTTAAGTGGGGTTGATAATTAGGGTTTTTAGTACTATTTTCATCCTTGAAATGCATGAAACCCTGATTCAATCAGTGTGAGCCCACTTCTTGGTCTTTAAAGTTCATTTGGCCATTAATTAACCCCTGAGTAATCTTATGGTTAATCTACATTTGTGATGTGCTGTTAAAACAATAGAATTAACCATATTTTCTTATCTTCTTCTCAAATCAGATTAGTGCGGAATTACAGTCCTCAGATAGTCATTTAGGAGCATTTATCATTTGATTCTAACTAATTCAAGTTATTTATGATGAATGATGGTATTACCATCATTTATTTTCTCAAGAACATGAATTTTGTTAAGTAGCTCTTCTTTATCTAGGAATTTTTGTTCACTCATTGCTGTATATAGATCATTAGTCAATGATTCCCTTTCTATGATTAGGTTTCCTACTTACATGGATAAGCTGGTTGCTTCATTTGTAAGGGCTAAGTTCTTTTCTTTGGGATTCTTGATTACTTAGTTTCTAGATTTTCTATTTTTAGTGACTTATTTTTAGTCTAAATTTCTTTAAACTTTAAATATAAAGAATCAAATGCATCTTGTAATTCATCTAAAGTATAAGAGTTTACCTTGGCTTCTTTGGAGTCAAATTTGGAGGCTTCACTTGTTGCCATGAGCCCCAAGCATGCAGTTTCTTCATTTGACTCTTCTTCTTATTTGGAGCTTGAGTCATCCCAAGTTACTTGGAATGCCCTCTTCTTGAATGGCTTTGTCATTGAGAATTTCTTATGGTCTAATGGCTTCTTGCCTTTCTTCTCTTCATCCCTTCTCAACAAGGGGGATTCCTTCCTCATGTTACTTCTTTTCTTGCAATTGTAGCATATAAGAGGCTTGTCTTCCTTTTTCTTTCCCTTGACATCTTTCCTATTCCTGAGAAACTTTTAAACTTTTAGTTAATAAAATAAAGTCTTCATTTTCAGCACTTATCATCCGATGTACCTTTTAAGGCCAGAGTCTTCTTCTTTGTCTCGGGTGTGATGGACTTCTTCCTTTGATCCATCTTGGTCTCGTAGGCCATCAAGATTCTAAGTAGATCATCCATGTCAAGCTCTTCTACTTGATTGGCTTCTTCTATTGATGTGACCTTTTGCTCCCATTCCGGTCCAAGGGAGTAAAGGAGCTTGGCTTGAAGTTCTCCTTGAATGAAAGTCTTTCCAAGAGACTTGAGGTTATTCACAATTAATGTGAATCGAGTGTATATGTGCCCAAGTCTCTCATTTTCTTTCATCATAAACATTTCAAATTCCTGAGATAAGAGATTAATCTTAGATGTTTTAACTTTAGATGTACCTTCGTGAGTTACTGATGCTAACACCATCATTAACTATAACTAACTTGAATTAGTTGAAATCAACTGACAAATGCTCCTGAATAATCGCTTGAGGATAATAATTTCTCTCAAATCCATTTTAAGAAGAAATCACTAAAATCGGGTTAATTCTACAATTTTAACATCACACCATAAATGCAAAGTAACTACGAGGTCTCCCAGGAGCTAATTGAAGGTCAAATAAGCATTAGAGTCCAAAGAGTGGGTCCACACAGATAGAAATGGGGTTTCACATGTTTTGAGAATCGCAACAGCACACAAAATACTAATTCCAAACCCACTTAAATTGAAGAGGTTATGGTCAGGATAAAATTCATATAAACCTCTTAAAATTCATATAAAAAGATTCTAAGAGGTTTGGTACCATTGGATTGACCATTTGAATCTATATTGACCTAGAATAGAGTCTCATACGGGATTTTGCCCTAATTTGGGCTTCTATGTAAATTTCCCAGTCAAACATGGTCAAAACTCGAATACAACTTCACCATTAGATTTCTTGGGTCTAAATTAGGCTAAGACCAAAATTTGGGCACAATCAGAGTTCATCTTAACCTAGTTTGCAATCTAGTCTCTTAAAACTCTATTTCTCTCACTTAAACCCTTAACTTTCAATTTTATTGCAATCAGGTCCCTAAGTTTCCCATCTTGTTCGTTAAATCCTCCCTGCCACCATTGGTGTGTGAACAAATCTATAGTTGACCTTCAAGAGAGATCTCTCTTGAATCAACTCCAAATCCCTCCAAAATTGAAGGGATTGCTGATCAGGCAATCAGGAATCCAACCAGGCAATCAGGAATCCAACCAACCCCATTTGAGGGATCAGAATTGATCCTAGAGCTCAGGTGAGCTCGAGGAAATTGAGGACTTCTTTCCTTTGAGACCAAGGCTCAATCAAGCCTCCTTTCCCAATTTGAGCTTAGATTCAAGCTCTATATAAGCTCGGTGACCCCGGACCGTCCTCCTTCGCAAGGTTTAAGGCCAAAACAACTCTTCCTCTCTTTCCTTTGTCCTGCTTCGACTAAGCTCCGGCGACCTCCTCAGATTCCTCTTCATTGTCATGTGCTACGTACAATAGGCAGAGGGAACTTCCTTCCTTACATCTTCCGCTCCTCGCCGTACCAAGCAGGAGTCATCTACCCTTTGTCGTTGTCGCTCCTCATCACCGGAGCCTTCATCCCTTCCAACGTCAGCCAATCATAGCCATTGCCAAATCCACTCTCTCCTCGTGCGTAGTTAAGTTCTCTCTCTCCCTCTCGACTTCACTTCCGAGACCTTTAGACCTCAATTCAACCACTGATTCACTCCTCTCCCACTTCCTCTTCTCTGCCTCCGACAACACCTGCAGTGAAACTGCCATGCCACCGCCGACCACCATACGTCCAACTACCACCACCAGAAGCATACCCATCATCCACAGGCCAAAACCCCTCTCTCAATTTGAAGCTTTATCCTCTCTACACCCTCGATGACCTAACCCACAACCCACGGCCGTCTCTGACTTCACCCAACCTCATCCGACCTTGAAACACCAAATCAACCTCACCGTCGCCTTCCTCACCTCACAGCGACTCTACTGAACTTATTGATTGGGGCCTAGAGTCTATATTTTGACTTTTAGGTGCTCGCCATCTCTGCCTGTTGCTGCCATCATCAACCACAGCATTCCAGCCACCTCTGACCTCAATCTCACCACTAGGAGCTGCGGGGTGCATCCACAAAGAGCTCCAGGCTCTCGATTTGAAGAAGTAGAAGCAACCACCACACCAATTTGAGGAATTCACCTCCAGCTGCGCTCGGGAGGAAGAAGAGTAGGGATAGTCCTACATCGAATATTGATGAGGCACCCACCGCATATAAATTGATTTCATCACATTTGTTGTTCGCCTCAGACATGGGGGTGAGGTCCCCTCATCTCACATGCCTCTCACACCTCACCCGCTACACCATGCTGATGGGTCTGGTCCCCTATTCATGATCTGATTACCCGTGTACCTGTTATCCTATGCCTGGTTCTGCAAAAAGGAAAGGGAATTTTTGAGGAGGGTATGGGTAGGTTTTGTGCCTCAATATTCATGCATGCTTGCTTAACACTTAACAAAAATTTGAGAGATTAACCTTGTGCCTTGGCTGTGCTCTGAGTGGTTTAAGGTGTTTGGGAAGTACTCTTGACATCTGATTGTGGCACTATTGAAACATTTGAATTACTATCTGACGTGGCTATTTGAGTAAGTGGTTCAAAGACCACTGTTGTGATATTTGAATTAAATTGATACATGGGGTATATACTTGATCCAAGGGAATAATTGGTGATTTAAATCACCATTGCTTTGAGGTCTTCTATTCTTTTTATCCCATTAATTCTTGAGATTCAATTTGGGTTATGATTGCATCTATTTTGTTGATTGATTCTTGTATATTATTGTGCTTATTGATTTAAATTGCCATTAGTGCATTAATTCCACATTTGCTCCCTACGAACTACCTCGGACTCGATTTTTTATTTTCGAGCACTCTATAAATTTAAATGCTGTTGCATTTTTGTTGATCATACTACAACGTGCTCTTCTTAACCATCGATGGAAACGTTGCAACAGTTACCTCTAAAGCTCTCCATATCTCGAAGGTGGTGCAGCATTGGTTAATGTAGTTGAATTCCTCCAAGCTAAGTGCACAGTAGAGCGAGTTCATTGCCTTTGCATTCAATCCAAGGTGGTGGATCTGCTCTATGGTGTATCCCATCTCTAGCTTGATGGGAATTTCGTAATGAGACTCGCACTTCTCCCAAACGGAGAAGTCGTTGGCTTGAAGCCATATCTTCATTTGAAGTTTCCAGTAGGAGTAGTTGCTTCTATCGAAGAGCAGTGGATGGGTGGTGGACTGGCCCTTCGTTCTAGTTATGGACATGATTCTTCCGTCCATTCAATCTTTCACGAATGTTACTCCTGAAATGCTAGAACCTTCTCTGATACCAATTGAAATTGAACTAGAGGGGGGTGAATTATGAAATTCAATAATAATAGCTAGATAAAAATTTAATCACACAATTGTTGCGAGTGAAAGTCATCATTAAAATATCGTGTTGTAGTATAGTGACAAAAATCACAACATTAAATTTATAAGTGTTCGAAGACACAAGTGAGTCCGAGGTCGTTTGCAGGGAGCAAATTTGGAATTCACACACTAATTGAAATATAAAGCAGTTGAGCACAATAAGATATTTCAATGAATAATAGAGATTTACTCAAATTGATGTTCAATGATAGCAAATGTATCTCAAGAAATAATGGGACAAAAAGAAGATCAAAACCCTAAAAGAATGGTGATTTAAATCACCAATTATATCACCAAATTAAGCACATATCAAATGTAATCAAATAACTTAAAATTTCCAACAGTGGTCTTGAACCACAAGCCCTGTCAGTCGATTATTCAATAAGCCCATAGTACCTTCAATGAATATCAAACGTCAACACAGAGGGCCAGATAGAGGGCCAGACACCTTAAAGTCATCGAGCCTCGACAGCACAAGGTGCAAGGCCTTAATGAAAAGCACAGAACCACATAGAGCCCAAAGCAGAAGGGTGCCAGGCTTAAGCCTCAGAAATGCCTAAGTGTTAGGCACGAATGGACACACATCTCAAGGCACGCACACGCATCCCAATGCAAAACCCCCCAACTTCCTTAGAAATTCCTCTAATCAAGTCGCTAATCGGGTTATTGGGTCGGGTCTAGGCTCACCGCCTATGTAAGGTGAGCGAGAAGTGTAAAGGGTAAGGTAAGAGGGACCTCACCCCTCAGTTTAGAGGCGAAAGGCCTTCTCACCAAATCCATCTTATATGTAGCGAAGGAGTCATTCACGGCTGATGAGGGACTAATGTTCCAGCTCTTCACACGTCTGCAGCAGGTTGTGCTTCTCTTCAATTGCAACTACCCACACTGTTGCTTCTTCAAATTGGATCTGCAGCCAGGTACTTCGGATGGAGTCACAACATGAAGCCAGGGAATGGACGAATGGCGGTGAAGCACAGCGAACGGAAGTGGCGAAGCAGTGACAATCTGGCAACAACCTAAAACTCAAAGTACGGGTGCTCGACCCTAATAAGAACATTCAGAAGTTTTGCTTAAGCCTAGGGAAGGTGATGGTGATGAGAGTGAAGTGTTTTGAGGTGTGTGGAGTTTGGTAGAAGTTAATAATGGCATGAAAAAGGTGTAGTGCTCGATAGGGTTGTGCAGTGAGCGAATCCCTCAATTAGTTGAGGGGTTTTGCTCGCGAGAGTGAGGAGAATGTATTGATGGCGGTGGCGTTGCGTTTGGTGGTCAAATGCGGTCAGATGACCATGCCGAAGGCATGGCCGGAGTCGGGGAAGATGGAGGGGGAGGCAATGGTTCGTCGATTGAATTAGGAAGGTAAGAAGCTAGGAAGGGGCTAGAGGGAGAAAGGGAGAGAGTAAACCTACTCTAATGGACGAAAGGGGAGAATTTGGCACCAGCTTTGATTGGCTGGTGCCAAGGACGAAAAGAACTCCGTTGAGGGAGACAGCGAGGAAGAAAGGCTTTGGTGGCCTCCACATTGACTGGCAAGAGGCGGAAGAAGATAAGGAAGAAGAAGATCTAGCCAATTTGGTTGTTGGATAGTCTAAAGATGGAGTTGAGGAGAGTTGCCATTGTCAAGCCAAAGGGCGGCCAAAGAAGGGATGAACAGTGGTGTTTTGGGCCTAAACTCGACTTAGGAGGAGCTTGGGACCTAGGGGAGTTCTTATGGAACTTAAACTTGAGCTCTAAGTAGGAAATTAGGTGCTCTTGAGTTGGTTTTGGGAACAAGGAATTCCCATGTTTTTCTCGAATTTTACTGGGGATTTTCACTCAAGTTTCGCATCTTAAATCTTGTTCAAATGATTCCTTAGAGCGTGAACATCAATCCCACAAAATTTGGTGGGATTTGGTATAGGTTTGATGGGGTTTTAGGCTTAGTCAAAGGGTTGTGTAGGTTGGTTGACTCATCAATGGCGGAAATGACCTAAACGTGAAGCGGGTGAGAAACCTAGGGCCTATTTGTAAGGAATTTCAAAAGCTAGGGGTCTAAGTGTAGGAAATAGAGGTTCTAGGGATTGAAGTGCAAACTTAGTCAAGATGGACTTTGATTGGGCCCAAATTTTGATCTTAACCTAATTTGGATCCAAGGAAACTAATAGTGAACTTGGATTTTATTTTTAACCATGTTTGACTAGGTAAATTGCACAGAAGCCCAAATCAGGGCAAAATCTCATCTGAGAGTCTGTTTAAGGTCAAAATGGGTTCAGATGGTTAAAAAAAAGGTACCAAGCCTATTACAATATTTTTATATGAATTTTAAGATTTTTAAATGAATTTTATTCTAACTAAAACCTTCCCAATTCAAGCAAGGTTGAGAATTAGGGTTTTGTTGTACTATTTTGGTTCTCGAAATGCGTGAAACCCTGTTTCTGTTAGTGTGGACCTACTTTTTTGTCTTTAATGCTTAATTAATATCTAATTAATCCCTAGGTGACCCTGTGGTTAACTTGTATTTGTGATGTGATGTTAAAACTGCAGATTTAGCCCTATTTTAGTGTTTTCTTCTCAAAATAGATTTGAGTATAATTATAATCTTCAGGTGGTCATTTAGGAGCATTTATCTCTTAATTATGACTAATTCAAGCTAGTTATGGTGAATGATGGTGTTACCATCAACAATGGAGGTAGGAATTTTAGGTGGAAGCCCAAATAGGGAGAAAATCGCCACCTAAGTCAATCCCTAACTTAGGATTTACAATCACAAATGTGATCAATTTACTATCCACATCACCTTAAATGAGGGTGGTGTAACTCAATTACAATGCCCACCTCCAATCCCTAGCTGGAGGTTTTTCCCTTCGCAAGGAAGAGACGGAGATTCGACAGGTTGGATTCCCAACTACATGTACAAAAATGGAAATAAAACACCCTATAGAGCTCCCCAAAAGATAAGTAGATTAAGATAGCTACTAAGGGTGAGTGAACTCCTTGATGATGAAGACTATAGAATAATGGAGTGAGTGTTTTCCCAAAAGAGTGTTGCACAGTAGTTGGGCATTATGAGAGTATAGAGTTAGTGTTTTTCTTGTGAATTATCTCTCAAAGATGTGTCTTCCATAGGAGGATGTTAAGGAGTATATATAGGCTTCATAAGAACCTTAAAGAAGGCTTGGGAAGCTCCTCCTAGCCGTTGGGGACATCCCCCAACAGATTTGGTCGAAATCCAAATCAGATCAAGCTTATGATAACTCTGACAGTAGAATCAGATGTCTAATTTTAGGTCAGATGTCTTATCAAATGTCTAACATTAGTTTTTGTCGTTTGATCTAAAGGGTCAGGGTTCCTAGATTTGACTGGACGCGAATAGGGTTCTTGTGTCTAAAGGTTAGACATCTGGTAATTCATTTTAAGATGTTTGGGAGAATTTTTGGACTGCTAATTTTATGTGGGTTTGTTCCTGGATTGGACCAAATCCAAATAGGGTTCTAGTGTAAGGAGGTCAGACATTTGACTAGATGTCTGATAGTGGTTCTGAACGTCTGAATGTCATGATGATTTTGAGCTTTGGATTTCTTACGAATCCAAAAATGTGGTTTCATCGACAAACTTTTCGTTGAGTTTAGGTGTAACATTCCATTATTGGATGTTTGAAGTCATGTCCAAACGTCTGGAACAAGGGTAAAACACCCTAATGGTTGGATATGTTCTGACACAAGGAGATTTGGAAATATTAGCTCCAACGGTAGTGTCAATGGATGACTGGTAGAATTACCAGACATCTGAAGTGACATATGGACGTCTGGAGTTATATCTATTCATCTGGAGCCTAAGTGGTTAAAGAGCTAAGGCATAGTTTATGGTCATTAGTCATCTAATTAAAGTTTAGACGACTTAAAGTCAAATATTAGATGTTTGGGAACCCTTTCAGACGTCTAATGGATGTTTCTGAGTTGGGTTTTTGTTTCTAAGTTTTTCCTAAGTGTTGTGAGCCTAAGTCTAGAAATTATATATATATATATATCTATTGGGGCTATTCACAACTCTTTTCTAGACTCAAGAGAAATAAAAATACAACTCTTTGAAGTTTGTACATAAAACCCTAAGACCTAGACAAATATGTATCTTCATCTTTTAAGCTTCGTGAAACTTTTGGTCTTCAAGAATCTTGCAATGGAGTTGTATAGTGGCAATGGATCTAGTATCTTATATGATTTATTTTTCTTTTAAAAATTTTGTAAAATCATTAAAACATATTTTTTGGAGAGGTTGAACTAACACTTTTTGTAGAGAATCTCTTTAGAGCACAAGTGGTATTTCTTATTTTTCTCTTGCAGGTAAAATAAGGTTCCAAAGCTCTATTTATAGAGTTAGGAACAAGGGATTTTGGATACTAGTAATCACATGTTTTCACTTAAGAAAAATTGTTTGTGGTTGCAAAATGTGTGAATCAAAACATAAATCAAGTAAACCACATATAATATGGATATTGTCCAATGGGAAGGCAATAAACATCAAAATATTTTTATTCAATCCCACAAAACATGTTCTTACATCAAATAACATACGAAAAAGAAATAAACAAAAGAGAAGAAATAACCTTTATGCAGATGACAGAGTTGCTCGGTGCTGTCACTGCTAGCAACGTGGTGTTCCTCCTCCTCTCTGGTCTGGCGATGATGGCGACAACTTCTCTTCTACTCCAAGTTGTACGATGTGGGGTGCACAACTATTGTGTGACAAGGGGGCAGTGGGGTGGTGCCTCGCCCACACAACTCCTTGGCATGGAGAGGGGTTGGTGATGGTGGTGCCTCTCCACCTAAGGTAGAGAAGAAGATGGTGTGGTGGTGGTGCGTGGAAGGAAAGGGGGAGGAGGGTGATAAATGGAGGAGGGAGAGGCAACAAATGGAGGAGATGATATGAAATTCTCCTCTTGATGATGGAGGATGGCCTCTCTTTAATTAGCAAATCCTCCTCTTATTGCTCCTTAGAAAGTGGATCTAGAAGATCCTCTATCCACAAATAAGCACTCTAATTTGAAAATGGATGAGGGAGGTTGTCACACAAAGGGAGGCCCCTCCTCAACAAGTGGCACCTACAATTATGGAGGGGGAAATTGTAGGGAAGCTCGGCCCTCATTGGAATTTCTTTGAAGGTTGCCTTCCAAATAAAGCTCCTTCTACAAATAAACAAGTGAGATGATATTATTCCTATGCTAGAAAATGCAAACATAAAATTATTCGTGCAATTAAGATGATGCCTAATTATTTATAAGATATAGATAGAGATGCATAATGCTAAATAATGTGAGTAGGCCCAGATTTTAGCAAATGAATTTATTCTAATCTAAATGCATTAGAGATTATGAGAAATAGCAAATGTTTGTATGTAAATTATATTAATCTACATACACTTATTCTATGGTAAAATGCATGTTCTAAACAATATTATTAAGCAAGAACTAGCAATCTTAGGCTTGAGAATAATCCACTAAAGTGCACTCATCATGCTCTCATACCTATGTTTTACTAGTCCCGAGCAAAACACTGTGCTCAAGAGTACAGTCATCTAAACAAGGACAGAAAAATCAAGGGGCCATTGTCTCCCGACCTTCAAGGGATCGATTATGAATCTTAGAGATCAGACTCAAAGGTACTAATATACCGACTAAGATATGAACCACTTTGCCCCTTTAGATTCCAATCTTCCTCCACCCCAAGTCTCAAGCATAAGTTTCCTTAGCCTAGTTCCTTACCTATAAGTTTGTCCTAACCCAACAAGCTCAAGCATCTCGTGTATGCATATTTTGTTCTAACAGGTAGGCACCTCTTATAATTTTTATTCTTTACATTGTAACTATGCTTATGATTCATCATCCATCGTCTATAAGAGTCATAATATCCTTGGAAATCTCATAAGGGCCCTTCCTTCCGACATCATAAAGGATACCCTTGGAAGCCTTGCATTCTAATGCCTCGTGATGATGTCGTAAGCAACACTCCTGTGGCCAGTCTAAATATATTTCTATATTTTGTTTGCTACCTTTTTAGGGGTGAGCACCTGACCACAAAATGCATACAAATATGCACAAGAAATATAAGTCATATGGACTTTGCTCTCATAGGGAATCCAACCCCCAAGAATACTCAGCCCAAATCGAACTTTAGACTCATCACTAGCAATTTAGACAGGGACCCAAGTGTTCATTATGTCTTAGCACCCACAAGTCAATTCAGTGTGTGCTCGTGCTTTTATGAGACACTTGACCTACACAAGTTGTCCAACCCTTACAAGTGAAAAACATAGCCTGATATGTCTTGCACCATACCCAGGCTTTGGCTTTTCGATTTCCTCAGGGACTCAGACAATAGTCCTAATCTTAGCAAGTGTACAAATGTTTAAGCCTCTTACAGGCCCAAAGGGTCTAAACTCAAGACTCTTCTTCAACCCCTCAAAGGTGGTTGACTACTTGGCCTACCTAATTTTATCTATCCTAACTTGGATTGTGTCCTTAAGCACACAATATTAATTGCTTTATTATCTTTTTGTTGCTTTTGATTTTTAAAATTTTTTTCTTTTCATAAAAATGTAGAAATGATGCAAAAAGGAAAACAAACTGCAACATGCACCCCCCATTCCTAAATCCTACAATGTCCTCATTGTAAAATTGAGATATAGGGGGAAAGGAAAAAGAAAGCACCTGAGATAGGAAGACTTTGTTTATTTATAAATGTTAGGTTTCCTCCCAACAAGTGCTGCATTTTAGGGTTAGCATCCACACAAGCTGTACCTGCAAGTTAGGCTCAAAATGGAGTGGAATAGGCCCTAAAAATATGCATAAAAGGGCAGACCTAGAGAATAGGTAACCCATGATGTTGGTGAGTTGATGGTGTAGAGTGATGGCACATGCACACCAGACAAAGGTAGGAATGAGATTCTTTTGGGACACCTTTGGAGCTCTGATGTGATATGCATGAAGAGCGACCTCCAGCAATAGAAGAGGTGGATGCAAAGGATCCTCCAGGGGGTAAGGGTGAAGGTAAGGGGTTGCTAAAGAGAGCACCCTCAAGGTAGTGGAATGACTACAAGCATCAACCCACACTTGCCAGTCTACTATAGGTTGTATTGGTTTGATAAATTCCCCTGACAAAATGTAGATGAGTTTTAACTGGGCTAGACCGAGGTTTTAGAAAGATGCGTTCGTTGTAGTAATAAATCCTCAAAAATAGCTCGAACAACAAATAGAATTTATAACTCGAATAGAAGTCCGAGGTCGAACACAGGGAGCAAATAAGAATTCAATTGCTAATCTCAATAAGTAATGCAAATGAGCACAAGATTCAAGCCAAATAATATCAAGAAATGAATAATAATTACTCATAAATGATAATCAGTAAAATGCCTGAGTTGAACAATAGTTATGCAGGGAAAAAAGAATCTCAAAGTAAAAACAATGGTGATTTAGATCACCAATTATTCAATTTAAGCATATATGCATTGAGTTCAAATAATGCAACAGTGTTATCAACCATTCAAACTTAGGTACTCAAATATATTAACAATATCAACCACCTTTTCTAAGTCAGATATCTTAAGTCAGCCTTGCTATAGTGCCAAGAGGGCACTGTGCTTCGTCTTCCTCTTCTCTTCTTTCTCTCCTTCTGCTTTTGCTTTTCTTCCTTCTCTTCTTCTATGCCTGGCTCTTCTGCTGCTTTCCTTCTCTTCTCCTTTCTTTTTCTTCTCAAGTCCTTCCCCTTCCTTCCTTCTTCTTACACAGTACACACAAGCCTTCTTTTCTCTTTACGCACAAGGGCTACACACCCTTCAAATTCAGCTAAGTGTCATAGAGAGCAAAAACCCCCTGCTCCCGCACTCTCTTTCCTTCCTCTCTCTAGGTTTTCTCTTCCTCGCCTTCTTAAGGCCACACTATTGGGATTTCGGATATTCAGGTAGAGCGCACCCGGGACCAGGCTCACCGACAGTGGGTGGTGAGCGAGGAGTGTGCGGGTTAGGCGGGTCGGATCTGTGCTAGGCCCGCGGGGGACGGGTCATGGGCGAGGCGCATGTAAAGGGTGTGGAGGACCTCACCCTCTATGTTAAGAGGTGAATAGTTGTATGCGCAAAATCAACTTATGTGTGCACACCTCTTCACTTGTTTCCGAGGTGGGACTAAATGTCCCACCTTCCTCTTTGCTTAGAGCAGTTGCTGCAATGGAAAGGCATCCTCGAATTGGAGTCACAGCTACACCTCTTCCTCCCAATTGGGGACCTGGGAGTCTGTAGGTGTTGATTCCGCACCACCTGGGCGTGGCACCTGGGTCGTGCACGGCTAGAGCATGAAGAACACGTTGGAATTAATGGCGGTGGCGACGGAGGGTGGTGTATACCTGAAATCCATTAACACGGCCTCTCGGCCACATTAGAATAGTCCATAAGAGTTGCCAAGAGCTTACGAGTGTAGCGGAGGTGGTTTCGTGGCAGATGGCGGCCTGTTATGGCCGGTCGGAGGTGGAAATGGACGTGGTGTGATTTTTTTTTGGGGGGAGTGTTGGGTGCGTGAATGGGGAGATAATGAGAGGGCTTTTGTGTGGGAGGATGAGGCGAAGGTTATGAGGTGGTCAGCGAGCCGGATGGAGGGGTGCAGTGGCGTATACACCTCACCAGAGGTTCGATCGGCAACGGAGAAGATGAAGGTGAACGGTGGCGTCGAGGGGAGATTTTTGGGATTTTTGGGTGTAAAACTAACTTAAGAGAATTAAGGATCTAATCTAACCCTAATTTAGTAGATGAAAAGGGGGAGAACAACACTGATGTTGGTAGGCCAATGCCGGGGAAGAAGACACTCCGGTGAGGGTAGGACGGTGAGGATGAAGGAGATAGAGGTGCTCGCTGGTATGGTGGGACACGGAGGAAGGCAGGGAAGGAGGATCTGTCGTCGGTGTTGCAGTCAGATGAAGGAATGAAGAAGGAGGAGCTCGTCGGATGTCGAGGAACTTCGGCCGGATGAGGAGTGATGAAATCAGAGGGGAATCCGACCGAACTCGAGTGTGAGGAGAGCGACGAGGTTTGGGGAGTCTTTTATAAGGCTCTAGAGGTCGACTTGAGCTTGGGAAGCAAGCTTCCCAAGCTAGGAAAGCTCGTTGGAGTAGGAAACCTAAAGATACCCAAATCTCTCATGCATTCGCATGAGAGATTGGGAAGGCTTTAGGGCTCAAGACCGGATTCAGTAGAAAGAGGACTCCTCAAGGAATCTCCCTTCCAATTTTGGAAGGGATTGATTGATCAAAGGAGTTCTCTTCAATCAAAGGTTGCTGGAGTTGTAGGAATAGGATTTAAGGGCGGCAGGCACCTTTTTGTGAAGAAGAAGACAGAGCTGGGGGACTATTTGTAAAAAATTCAAAAGTTAGGGGCATGTATGTGTGTGAGATAAAAGAATGAGATAGGACTAAATTGCAAACTAGGTCAAGATGATCTCAGATTGGATCCAAATTTTGGTACAAACCTAATTTGAACCTAAGGAATCCAATGGTGAAGTTGGATTTTGGTTTTGACCTAGTTTGACTAGGTAATTTATGCAAAAGTCTAAATTAGGGCAAAAGTCTGTCTTTGGTTCTATTTTGGCTCAAGACGGGTTCTGATGGTCAAATTGAAGGTACTAAACCCTAGAGAATATTTTTATATGAATTTTAGAGGGTTTAGGTGAATTTTATTCTAACCAGAACCTCAATGAATTAAGCAGGTCTGTTTGTAGGATTTTAGATGTCATTTAATTTTCAAAACATGCGAAAACCCTTCTCTGTCTGTACTAACCCACTTGTTAGACTCTTAAGACCATTTGGCCCTTAATTGACCCCTGAGAAAACCCGTGATTGTTCTGCACTCAAGATATGAAGGTAAAATTGTAGTTTTAACCCTGGTTTCTTGTATTTCTCTCTAAAAGGATTTGCAATGAATTATAGCCTTCTGATGGTTATGTAGGAGCATTTAATGACTTAATTAGATCAAATTAATCTAGTTCTGGATCATGATAGTGTTCCCATCAATAAGCGAAGTTCTAATCTAGGTATTGGGTAGGGAGTCTATGGTGTTAGGTTGTGGGATATGCATGTGATCTAAGGAAGGCTTGGTCAGTTCAAAATCCATCCCTAACAACTTTTCAAGTTCATCAACATCCTCCCTAGAAAACCAGGTGATAGAATATAATTCATCCTGCTAATCACTAGTGATCATATCAAGAATTGGAATCAAATTTTCACCTTCAGGCTTAGGAGAATCAGTCATTGACTCTAAATCACATGCATTTGATGGTAGGTTGGAAGCGACACAATCAAGAATTCTTTAAATAATATTAATTTTGTCCCTGGATTCTTTTTCTTTCCTTAAATCCTCTCTGGGGGGTTTGTCTGATTCTGCATCAAGCTCAATGGTTGCTTCCTTATTTTCCATCATTATTTCGTCAGGATGATTAGTGTCAAAGATAGAAGCAGAGAGAAATCCATCCTTAATTAAGTTCTCTACATCTACAAAGGTAAATACTCAAGCAAGACATAATCCCCCTTGGAATCACTCTAGATTCTAAGTTCGAGTTCCTCAATTAATTCCTCATCCTCCTCAAAGTTAGACTCCTCTACATGAGGTGGTGATTCCTCAAAAATTTCAAATTTTATTTTTGATTCCTTGGGTAGATCTATTTGGGGTGAAGGTTCCTCACATGTAGTGTTCAACTCCTCAGATAGATTTAACTCCAGATCAGGTTCCTAAGGATGGGTTCGGGTTCCACCTCAAGATTTGTAGGTGGATTGGGATTGACTATATGACACAACCTTATTCATCAAAGGTGAACAAAATGCTATCATCAGGGTTGAGTTCTTCTAAGAGTACCATCTTCCTCTTTTTCTGACTCCAATATAGCTCAGGTGGGTATTCAACATTGTCTTTGTCATCCTCAGGTGACCACATTTCTTGATTGGAGTTTAAAGTGTAGCTATTCCCCAAAAATGGGTCCCTGTTGGCATTTGAATCAGTAAAATCATCGTGCACATTGGGACTAAAGGGGGAGGGACCAAGATCAAACCTATGAGGGTAGCTAAGGTGGCCTAGTTTTTTTTTATTCTCATACCTTTGGTTATTCCTTAAAAAATCTCCCATAAGATTGTAAATCTCACTTTGATATTGTTGTAACTCCAAATTAAAGGGAGAGGGGCTATAATCAATCTTTAAGGGATAATTAGGATGGGTTTCCTCTTCCCTAGGAGCATTTGTCCAACCTTGGTGTGTAAAATCATGAAGGGAGAGTGGGTTGGTTATTTTTATTTATTTGTGATTACAGGTGTGTTGTACCCTACTCCTAAGCTCTGCTCATCATTTTGGGGTTGTATCAAACCAATACTCCTATAGTGGGAGTATAAAGAATCCCACTGATAATCATTGCATCCCTCAAAGGATGGATCATTTCAGGACATAGGATCATGGATAGATGTTTAGGGGTGTAGGTGTGGGTAAGAAGTAGGAGGGTGGTAGTAAAAGTGATCCATTTTAACACCCACTGATGCGAAAAATTAGCGTGATTTGAAATTAGGGTTTTAAATCGTTGTAACACATCAAATCGTAATCACTGTTTAAATTTATAACCTAGATAGTGGTAATATCTAGGGTCGTCCAAAGAGGCAAGTTTGTAAAATTGGAATCTCTTTCTTGAATACGAAAATCACCTTTCTTTTTGTAATTTTTGAATATATAATTTTTATGGTTTTGAATAACAAGGCAATGTGAATTGATAGCGGGAAAGACTAACACCTAATATCTAATATCTAAGTGATAAGAAATGACTTCTTTCTAAGCTCACCCTAGGCATGTGGAGGCCTAGGGTAATTAGAAAGAAAGAGTGAGAATCACTAAAGATAAAATAACAAGACGCAACAAGGAATGCAACAAAAATTTAAAGGCAAAATTTTACTAAAGGATGATATTGCTTTACCAGTAGAGGAATGCTTCTACTAAAATAAAAAAATAACAAAATAAAAAAAAACTCAATATCATCCTAATGATGATGATGAAGATGGAAGGGTCCTTGCTCCAATTGTGGCTGCTCCCATAGTTGAAAAGGATTCCTCCTCCTTTTCCTTAGTTGCTCCTCCAAGGTGTGCCCTCCTCTTGGTAAGCCCTAGATGGGGCGTGCCTTAGCTCCTCCGAAGGTGGATGGTTTCCACCTTACAAGCACTTCCAAGGGTAGGCATGCACCACCCTCAAGACCTCCTCCAAAGGTCTTCCTTGCCTGGCTTCTCCTTTGGCTGGCTTGGGCACAAGAGAGAAGAGAAGAGGGGAAGGCACCAAGGGGACAGAGTGTCCCCTTAATCTTCTTCTTCTTCTCTTGGCTGTCTATGGAAGGTGGAAGTATGGTAGAAAATTATGTAGCCAAAGGTGCCTTAATGGTGGTGGGTGTTTGATGGGAACACCATCATGAGCCCTAACTAGCTCATTTTGACCTAGAAAAGAGAACAAAAGCTCCTACATAACCTAGAGAAGGGCCTAATTAAAGGAATAACTATTCTGTGAAGAAAATAAGAAATAAAGGGTAAAACTGTAATTTTACCATTTCAGTACATCAACGAGATTTCTCAGGGGCTAAACATAGGTAAAATGGTCTTAACAAGATAAAAAGTAGGTTGATTTAGTCAGAAAAGGGTTAATGTGCAATCTGAGAATTAAATCACTTCTTGTAACCCTAACATAGACCCACTTAATTCAACAAGGTTCTGGTCAGGATAAAAATCAACAAACCCTCTAAAATTCATGGAAAAATATATCCTAGGGTTTAGAACCTTCAATTTAGCCTTTGAAATCTATTTTGACCTAAATTGGGGTCCTAGTCAATTATTTGCCCTAAATTAGGTTTTTATGTAAAATGTCCAATCAAACGTAGTTAAACATAAAATCCAACTTCACTATTGGATTCCTTAGGTTCAAATTAGGTTTATACCAAAATTTGGACCTAAGGAGAGGTCACCTTGACTTACTTTGCAAAACAATCCACCAAATTACATTTAGACTCCTAGATTTTGAAAACCATTGCGAAGACCCCCCTATCTTCCTTGCCACTCTTTGTAATTAGGTCCCTCCGCCACTACAGCGGAGGAGTCCTACTCCGGTGTGGATTCGAGGAGTTCTCCCTAATTCCTCAGAGAATCCCTCTCAGATTTGAAAGGGAGATTCTCTTAGGAATTCCCAACCATGTGAACTCAATCACACGCTCTGATTCGAACCTAATCTCTTGTGTGAACGCATGAGAGATATGTGTATCTCTCAAATTTCCTACTCTGGCAAGGAAACCCGTGCTTGGAAGCTTGCCTTCCAAGCACAAGGACCTCTGCCAATGCCTATAAAAGAAACCCTAGATCCGGCCGCTCAATTTCAGCTTGGTTTGGCTGGAGAACAACCTCCAATTTCTTCTCTTCTCCTCCGTCCAAGCATCCAGCAAGCTCTGGCGACATCTCCTCCTTCTTCTCATCGCTCTACCACAATACCAGTGGCAGAGCTGTCTTCTCCTCCTTCCTTCGCGTCACGCCGTACCAGCGCTGGCGCCAAACACCCCTTCGTCGTTGCCGTTACCCCTCTACTAGAGCCTTCATCTCCAACGGATGCAAGTATGCGCTAGCCGCCATCTCGCCTCCCTTCGTCCGTTAATTAGGTTAAATCTCTTCCCCTCTCTCCTCTCTGTATTTTCCCCTTCTTTATTTCTACTTTCGACCTTCGACCACTGTAGACCACCACCTTCTCCATCTCCTGCAGACCACCGGGGAGGTGTCTCCGAAACCCATCTAGAACCCTCAGAACCTCCACACACCCATCCTCCTAGCTAGATCCCTCAGAACCTCCGCCACCATCCACTGATCACTTTCCCTATCTCCATCGACCACCATACCCTCCATAAGCTCCCCCCGACCACACCCATCACCAAGGCCATAGAATGACCTAGGCACGCATACCTAGGCCACCTCGCGGCCAGCCACCTACCGCAGCACCTTCGCCGTGTCACAGCGAAGCTTCCTGTGTGGTTTAATGAGGCTACAAGGCCGTATTGATTGATAGTACAAACGAATCTTCGCTGCCATTAGCGTCGGTTTGAAGGAGCTTGCATCCTTCGCTCCAGGCAGATGTGCTCCAGGTCCCAGGTCCATGTGACGCGGATTCACATCACGCGCGCATCCAGCCAAGCAATTGGCTTTGCAAGGCACTGCAGTCTCCGCAATCAAGGAAAACCCCTTGCAGGCGTGCACGCAGAAGTGGGTGGGACTTTTAGTCCTACCTCAGAAAGTTTAGAGCATGGTAAGTGATTTAAATTATTTTTGTGTTTCCTCTTCATTGCCTCCGAACACGGGGTGAGGTCCCCTCACCCACATGCCCGCCTCATCCACATTCACTCCTACGTGGACCTGGCTTGCCTGACCCGTTTACCCTACACTCCTCGTGCACCACCCATGCCAGTGCGCTTGGACCCAGGTGCGCTTGACCAATACTCGAATACTCGAATGGCTACAGGAGAGCAAACCTAAGAGAGAAAGAGAGAGAGAGAGTGTATGCGGGGGAGGGTAGGGGTAGGTTTTGCACTTGTGTGCGGGGAAAGGAAGAAGGAAGAAGGAGGAGGAAGCCTTGGGTGCAGCCACAGAGAAGAAGGAGAAGGAAGAGGAAGCTAAGGCCAAAGAGGAGGTTGAAGAAGCTAAAGGTAGGAGGAGTCGCAGAAGAAGCTAAAGAAGATCTAAGGAAGGAGAAGGCGTGGCCAAGCCAGAGAAGGAAGGAGAAGGCGTTGTAGTAGAAAGAGAAAGAAGAAGATCAGAAGCCAAGGAAGCTAAGGGTCGAGAAAGCTAAGGTGGAGAAGAAGGAAAAAGAAATCAAGAAGAGGGAAGCACAAGAAGCTAAGGGCAGAGAAAAAAAGAAGGAAAAGGCAGGAAGAAAAGCAAAGCCAGAGAAAGAAAGAAGCTAAGAAGGAGAAGAGAATGAAGGAACAGAAGAAAAAGAGAGAAGCTACAGACTAAAGCCAAGGAAAAGAAGAAGAAAGAAAGAAACAAAGGCAGAGAAGAAGAGAAGCTAAAGAGAAAGCTGAAGAAAGAGCCAAGAGAAGAAGAATCAAACATTTTTACCCAATTCTTCTCAATTTCTCTTTTATTGCTACATTTTAGTATTCATAAACTCCTGCATTATATTTTGAAATAGATTTTGAGTAACTTTAAGTTTTCAAACTACATCTATTGAGATTAGTAAATAAATTCCATTTGCTCCTTGTGTTCAACCTCGGACTTAACATTCAAGTAATAAAAATTATTTGTTTTCAAACGCTTTTTCGACTATACTGCAACGCCCCCTTTTTAAAACCTGATTAAGCGTTATAACATTTTGGCACTGTTGCCGGGGAGCAACGCATAATTCATCACTAGTCTCTACATTATTTTGATTGTATTTGAGCACTAACTTGCCCTATTTTGTTTGCTGTGATTTTTGCGAGGTATTTCACAAGGAGATCTCCCTCGCAAATCAACCACTGCAGGATAGGTAAATTCTCTCTTCTTCCCTAATCCATCTCCTAATCTTGGGAAGACAAAAGGAAGCAATCAAATAGGAATCAACTGCCTTATTCTGTTTAGTAATTATCAGTTTTAAAGCAAAAGTTTCCTAATTTGCGATTTTTTTTTTCAAATCTTATTGAAAGTGAAGAGATTTTGTAGAGATCCTACCCCACAAATTCCTGTGCCTATTAGGGATTACGCTTAATTTTTGAATCTCCACGGACTACACACTTCTTATTTTAAGTCCAAAGAGAACTTTTGTGAAAAGCAAAGAGGATTGGAAATAGAACCAAATTAAGGTTTCTACAGTAGGGTTTTGGAGTGCTAGTTCACACATACTTGCATAGAAGGAAACAAACCCACCTGCATCTGTGTGCTACCCATGCCCTTGATTGAAAAAATCTATGCAAGACAAACCTTAAAATTGAGCTCTAAAATCACTTGAATCTTAAAAACCTTGGACTTAATAACCTGGGAGTCAAATCAAGGTGATTTCTAGGTTTTGACCTAGAATCACTCTGCCATCTTTAGGGCAGGTCAGGTGAAGTTAACCCCTTAGATCAACCAACCTTGAAATTAGGTCACAACACCAAAACATCTAAAGTTCAAGTGAAAACCCTAAGCACCTTTTGATCTTAAAAGTGGTAGACTTAAGAGGTCAAGGTCCCCATTCTGGTCTACCTGGAATCTCAATGACAAGAGAGGGCGGGTGGGGGAAACCCTGTAACCCGTGGGGATGCTCTACCGTGTAGGGGTCTTTGCAGGACTCTCCTTCTCTGGTTGCCCAGGTAGTTCTCAGGTGGACGACTTTCCGATTCAGGGGTATCATCCGCCCCGAACCTCCATAGTCATCCAAACATCTCTGGGTGCCTTGATTGGGTCAAAAACACATCCAGTCCCTCATCCCTTCTCTTTAGAGCACACACATACATTTTCAGTGTGACTCTTTATTCAGATCTAATCACTTCATAACTTGATTCTACATCTTGATCCAAATTCGGATTCTACATCTTGATTCCACCATCTGATCTAAATATGCAGCCAAGTTACTTAGGACTACCTTTCAAAAAACTTGAATCATAGAGATCCATGAGAGATAGGATGATTGAGAATGCCCTTGAATTCTTTGAAATTGAATACAAAACCTCAACACCAATAGAAGACATTCAGGTTAATGTACCAACAACCACAACCTTCATCATAAACTATGCCCAAGTTTTATTGATAGAAGCCACAAAAGGATCAACCTGTGACATTCTCATCACAAGATATATTGAGATAGAGAAATTACACAACTTCAAATACCTTCAATGCATAATAAATCCTGTACTATGGGAACAACACCAAGATGATCTTGAAAAATGGGAAGAAATGATGAGATTATTGAAACAAATTATCAATAAAAAATACCCGTACATGCCCCAAACAGATGATGAACCATCTTGGAATAGTATTGAGGATCAAACCAATTTCCCAAACTACGGGTTTAAGGCACAGAGTTGTTATGGATTCCCAACCCAAATGGAGTACAATGAGCCTGACAATGAAGTAGGTTGGGAAGTTCCAATTGCAGGAAAACACAATGGTAAGCCAACCTTAGACCCTGGATCACCAAGCATAGAATTCCAAGACTTATGTAATGATGAAAGTAGAACTGAATCTCTCGAGAGTGTAAACCCCGCCTCTTATTCTGATAAGGTGACCCTCGAAGGTTATTCGGACGTAGATTCTAGTGATTCAGCTCACATCCTAAGCTTAGAATCTGGATCTGAAATGTATTGGGAAGACTACGAGCTCCACATAACACAAATAAAAGTTTTAATGAGGAATATGATTATGGGCCTCTATTTGATGAATATCCCTCTCCAACATCCTCAGAGAATTAGATCATTTTTCCAGAAGTCACGCTAATTTACGATACAAAAATCGAGGAGTTGGATGAGTGGGGTGTTGATTGGGTCTTTCCTACCAGCCTAGAACTTGAGCATAGAACAAATAAGAACACCTTTTTAAGCTCAAAATTCACATATAGGCTTGATCCCAATTAGGCTGTTAAATCCACATCATGTGATTTATTCTGTGGTGGAACCTTTGATCTTGAATCTCATTCAGAACTTGATTTTCGCAATATCTCTGACGATTTCGAATTTGATCATGATTTCAGAGAGACTCTGCTTCCTGAATACTATGAGCCAATCTACGACCTCAGCTCACATGATTCATTCTCCGAGTCTGACTCTGAGTTCCCGGTTCCCGAGATCACTAATTTAAGTTTAGGTTCCAGTGGCATGGAATCATTTCTTTTCGATCCTCAGGAATCAAAACCAGAAAATGCCGAGAGTGATTGCAACCTAGAGTTCGAATCTTTTCTCGACTCAGATTTCCATCATCCTATAGACACTCTTCAGGCATTCACTTTTTATTTTGAAAACTACTACGAGGACTCTCTACATGAAACCACTTGTCACTCCTTTCTAGAAGAGCCCTCATACACAATTCTCATGGAAGCCACCTCTTCCACACATACAGAACCTATCAAAAGCTATTTTCAACCCTGACCCACAACCAGACTCAATTTCTATTCGGATTCCCCTCCTATTAAGCTAATTGCAGTTGATTCAACTCCACACATATACCGGGTTTCAGACATTGATCAGACTAAAAAACATGCTCCATCATTCTCTGATCAACCCTGTCGGGTTTTCGCATCATTCACTGATTACTTCACGGACCCCTACTCTGACCAGGCTGATTCGACTCAGCCAAAACCCGAATTCACACTTCCACATCCATCAGAGCTCCATAGCATTTGGTGGGTTCCACATCTCCTGATCTACATTTACCAACCCACCAGATTAATAGGGTTTGGGTTGCATCATCTGCCTATTGATCTAAACAAGCACCTGGTTGGACCAACCAGGCTCAAGGTGCTTGTTCTACAAAACTGTGCTGATTTAACCACTCCCTCTCCATCCCATTTTCCACTTGGCTGAAGGCATTGAATTTAGTTCTTAACAGGAGGCAACCTATCATTGCAAAAAACCAAGATCCGTCTGATTATCCATTTGTACTCCACGTCTACAGCACCTTGAGTTTAGCCTTAGACCAGTCGATCCCACCTCTGGTACACGTACCAGAGCTTGAAATCGTCCGCAACAGTCATTCTCGATCGATTCACCCACCTGATAAATCCTGTTCTAAGTCTCTGGACCCAATACTGCTTCACACCCTCCGTTTACAAAGAGGGCATTGTAAAACTTAGTCATGGGGGGTGGTAAAGTGCAAACATACAAAACCAAGAAAAGTCACAAGGATTCTCACAAAAAATTCACTTATGTTAAAAGTACCAAAAAAAAAAAAAAGAAAATTATGAAAAAGAACAAAAAATGGAGGGAAGAAAATTTTGAAGTCACATAAGCATGAGGAAAAGAGCAAAACACCGAAAAGGAGAACAAAATAAAAAAAGGAAAAGAATAGTCATTAGTAAGAAATTAAGGGATTAACCAAAGTTCTAGACCGCATCAAGAAAAAGAAAAAAAAAAGTGCTAATGAGACACAAAGAGAGATTAGTAGGAATGCTGATCTTAGGTCTTTTGGGCTAGACTCTTAGGCTTAAAAATTCAAGTATCCGCTAAGATTTGGATAATCCTCAAGAGGTTGGGGAAAATGCGAAGCTTAAGTATTAGGTCTAAGGCTTAGGGAGTATTCGACCTCGTTAACTGACCTTCGATTTGCGGGACTCAGTAACCTAAGCACCCCAATCCACACACAGTTTGGTTCAATGCGCATAACTATCAAAATCATGCAAAAGAGTTTAAATGTTCTGAAAAAAGTTGCCTAGATTAGGAGTGGCCGATTAACACAAGTTGATTTGGATGAGTTTCTGGCGCGGAGAAGCGGGAAATTTCCCTCGAAGATGCGTAGCAACATATCGTCTCCTCGGTGCTTGTCTCCTAGGATATTTACATATCCTACCGAGGGCATGTAAGCACCCTGTATTGGTTCAAATGCCATGGGAGGCATTACACGAAATGTCGATTGCCAGGGTCTGGATTTGGCTACAGAACACCAATGGACGGGATTATCTCGAAATCTCGAAAGCCAGGGTTCTGGATGTTGCCATGGGCGGTGCTATCATGAAGCATCGATTGCCAATGACCTTTGAGGATTGATGATGGGGATGAGGAATCGATACAGACCATGTTGAGAAGCCAATCTGAAGCTAGAAATAAAAAGAAAAGAGAGAGAAAACTCTCCAAATAGATAAATCCTTTGTCTCTCTCTTACAAAAATGCACTACAAACTGAACCAAGGCTAAAATATGTCTCAAGCGCGGGTGCTTTAACCACGGAATCCAACGAAACTTAGGATAGTTCCTACGGGCCTAAAAAACCTTCATGGAGGATCGAGGCTATAGCTGGTCTAGTTTAGATCTTGGTTGGTACTTGAGTACCTCTAGGCCTACTATTGACATTCTAACTTAATCAAAAGAAAAAGAAAAAAACACTTATCATAAATTGTGAAAGAAACTCATGGTCTAGAACATTAGTTAAAACCTTGAAATTTTGCTAAGGGACTAGCAAAAGCTAGGCATGGGGGTATGATGGGAACACCATCATGAGCCCTAACTAGCTCATTTTGACCTAGAAAATAGAACAAAAGCTCTTACATAACCTAGAGAAGGGCCTAATTCAAGGAATAACTGTTCTGAGAAGAAAATAAGAAACAAGGGGTAAAACTGTAATTTTACCATTGCAGTACATCAACTAGATTTTTCAAGGGCTAAACATAGGTCAAATGGTCTTAATAAGATAAAAATTGTGTTGGTTCAGTTAGAAAAGGGTTAATATGCAATCTGAGAATTAAATGACTTCTTGTAACCCTAAAACTGACTCACCTAATTCAACAAGGTTATGGTCAGGATAAAAATCAACTAAATCCTCTAAAATTCATGGAAAAATGTCCCCTAGGGTTTAGAACCTTCAATTTGGCCTTTGAAACATATTTTGACCTAAATTGGTGTCCTAGTCAATTATTTGCCCTAAATTAGGTTTTTGTGTAAAATGTCCAGTAAAACGTGGTCAAACCTAAAATTCAACTTCACCATTGGATTTCTTAGGTACAAATTTTGGCATAAACCAAAATTTGGACCTAAGGGAAGGTCACCTTTACCTACTTTGCAAAATAATCTACCTAATTACATTTAGACCCCTAGCTTTTGAAAACCATTGCGAAGACCCCCCTATCTTCCTCGCCACTCTTTGAAATTAGGTCCCTCTGCCACTACAACGGAGGAGTCCTACTCCGGCGAGGATTCGAGGAGTTCTCCCTGATTCCTCAGAGAATCCCTCAGATTTGAAAGGAAGATTCTCTTAGGAATTCCCGACCATGTGAACTCAATCACATGCTCTGATTCGCACTCAATCACTCGTGCGAACACATGAGAGATATGGGTATCTCTCAAATTTCCTACTCCAGTAAGGAAACCCGTGCTTGGAAGCTTGCCTTCCAAGCACAAGGACCTCTGCCAGTGCCTATAAAAGAAGCCCTAGATCCAACCGCTCAATTTCAGCTTGGTTTGGCCGGAGAACAACCTCCAATTTCTTCCCTTCTCCTCCGGCCAAGCATCCAGTAAGCTCCGGTGACATCGCCTCCTTCTCGTTGCTTTGCCACAATACCAGTGGCTGACTGTCTTTGCCTCCTTCCTTCGTGTCGCACCGTACTAGCGCTGGTGCCAAACACCCCTTTGTCGTCGCCGTTACCCCTCTACTGGACCCTTCGTCTCTGGCGGTGGCAGGTACGCGCCAACCGCCATCTCGTCTCCCTTCATCCGTTAATTAGGTTAAATCTCTTCCCCTCTCTCCTCTCTGTATTTCCCCCTTCTTTATTTCTACTTTCGACCCTCGACCACCACAGACCACCACCATTTTCTCCATCTCTGGCAGACCACCGACGAGGTGTCTCCGTCACCTCCACACACCCATCCACCTCGCCAAACCCCTCAGAACCTCCACCACCATCCACTGATCACTTTCCCCATCTCCATCGACCGCCATACCCTCCACAAGCTCTCCCCGACCACACCCATCACCACGGCCACAGACCGACCTAGGCACGCATGCCTAGGCTACCCCGTGGCCAGCCACCTACTACAGCACCTTCACCATGTCACGGCGAAGCTTCCTGTGTGGTTTAATGAGGCCACAAGGTCGTATTGATTGATAGCAGGAATGGACCTTCGCCGCCATTATCGCCGGTTTGAAGGAGCTTGCATCCTTCGCTCCAGGTCCCAAGCCCATGTGACACGGATTTGCATCACGCATGCATCCAGCTAAGCAATTGGCTTTGCATGGCACAGCAGTCGCCGCAATCAAGGAAGACCCCCTACTAGCGTGCGCGTAGAAGCGGGTGGGGCTTTTAGTCCCACCTCGGAAAGTTTAGAGTGCGGTGAGTGATTTAAATTATTTTTGTGTTTCCTCTTCGTTGCCTTCGAACACGGGGTGAGGTCCTCTCACCTACATGGCCGCCTTGTCCGCGTTCACTCCTACGCGGACCTGGCTTGCCTGACCCATTTACCCTACACTCCTCACGCACTACCCACACCGGTGTGCCTGGACCCAAGTGCACTTGACCCGACCCGAATACTCGAATGGCTGTGGGAGAGTGAACCTAGGAGAGAAAAAGAGAGAGAGCATACGCGGGGGAGGGTAGGGGTAGGTTTTGCACTTATGTGCAGGGGAAGGAAGAAGGAAGAAGGAGGAGGAAGCCTTGGGTGCAGCCGCAGAGAAGGAGGAGGAAGCCTTGGGTGCAGCCATAGAGAAGAAGGAAGAGGAAGCTGAGGCCAAAGAGGAGTCTGAAGAAGCTAAGGGCAGGAGGAGCCGTAGAAGAAGCTAAAGAAGATCTAAGGAAGGAGAAGGTGCGGCCAAGCCAGAGAAGGAAGGATAAGGCACTGTAGTAGAAAGAGAAAGAAGAAGATCAGAAGGCAAGGAAGCTAAGGGCCAAGAAAGCTAAGGCAGAGAAGAAGGAAAAAGAAATCAAGGAAGAAAAGGGAAGCACAAGAAGCTAAGGGTAGAGAAAAATAAGAAGGAAGGACAAGGTAGGAAGAAAAGCAAAGCCAGAGAAAGAAAGAAGCCAAGAAGAAGAGAAAGAAGGAACAGAAGAAGAAGAGAGAAGCTACAGACCAAAGCCAAGGAAAAGAAGAAAGAAACAAAGGCAGAGAAGAAGAGAAGCTAAAGAGAAAGCTGAAGAAAGAGCCAAGAGAAGAAGAATTAAACATTTTTATCCAATTCTTCTCAATTTCTCTTTTATTGCTACATTTTATTATTCATAAGCTCCTGCATTATATTTTGAATTAGATTTTGAGTAACTTTAAGTGTTCAAATTACATCTATTGAGATTAGTAAATAAATTCCATTTGCTCCCTATGTTTGACCTCGGACTTAACATTTGAGTAATAAAAATTATTTGTTTTCAAATGCTTTTTCGACTATACTGCAATGCCCCCTTTTTAAAACCCGATCAAGTGTTATAACAGTGTTGGTCTTTTTATAGGAGTGGAAGGGGGTTTGGGGAGTTAATGGATGGATGGTTAAGATGGATTGTAAAGGGTGGTTAGGAGATCCTAGGGTTGATAATGGGTGGAGCCAAAATGGGGGGATGCATGGTATTTGGCGCCAACCCTAGGTGGGGGCTAGGGTTAAGGGTTGATGGTGGTAAGGTTAGGTGGTGTGTAGGATTTGTGTAGGGTTAGGATGGTGTTGTAGGGTGGTGGTTGGTGAATGGAGGGTGGATATAAGGTGGCACCAAAAGAAGGGATGTATGGAGTGGTGGTTATGGTGGGTTTAAGTGGTGTTGGCACCACTTTAGGATAGTTAAGGGAGAGGGTTAGGTGGTGCCAACATAGGAAGGGTTAGGATAGGTTGTGGTGTTGATTGGGTGGTGGTGATTGAAGGTGGTGTGGGTAGGAGTTTTTGGTACCAACTAGAGGTGGTTTAGGGTTGGTTAGATGTGGAGTTAGGTGGTTAAGGTTGGCGCCACATAAGGATTCTAGAAGGGGTTTATGTGTAGGGTGGAGATTTAAGGGGTGGTTGGTGCCATTTGAAGGGGTGTGTGTGGGTGGTTTCGGTGCCAACTTGAAGAGGTGTGAGGGGGTGGTGGTTGATGAGGGTTGGCGCCAAAAGTAGGTGGGTTAGGTTAGGGTTTAGTTAGGGTTAAGGGGAAAGGGTGGATGGCCATGGAGTTGGAGTAGGTTGGGAGCTAGCTTGGCTAACCTAGCTAGTAGAGTAGAGGATGGTGGAGCTAGGATTTGAGGAAGTAGGAGCTAGGAAAAATTTCTGGAGGTGGATTGTTGCTTCATTTGAGCTAAGGAAGCTGAGAGAATCTTCATAAAGGCTCAACTACTAGCTTAACTAGCTATTTTTTAGGTTAGTAGCTAAGCTAAGGTAGTTAAGCTGGTTTCAACCTATCTGGGGCTAGGTTGAGCTGGAGCTGCCCCAGATGGAGACCCTTGAGCTAACTTGGCTAATAGTTGACAAGTAGTAGCTATGCAAGAAAGAGTTGAGCTGCAATGAGCTAAGTGGAGCTGAAGGGAGCTGGTCTTGAGCTGAAGTCAACTTAGTTGAGCTAGTTGGAGCTCCCAGTGAATTGACTGGAGCTTGGATGAAGTAGACTCAACCCAGTTGAGCTGGATCTGGGCTGACTGAAGCTAATGTCAACTTAGTTGAGTTAGTTAGAGCTCCTAGTGAGCTGAATGGAGCTGGGATAAATTAGAATTAATCAAGTTGAGCTGGATCTGAGATGACTTGAGCTAGGTTTAGTTAGAATAAGCTACCCTGGGTTTCCATCCAACAAAGATGAGCTGAATGGAGCTAAATGGAGCTAAACCTAACCCAAGTAAGCTGGTATCCAGCTAAGAGGAGCTAGATCTAGCTGAGTTCTAGCTGAATTGATTTCTTCTTCATCATTTGCCTTCATGAGTGTCAGGGTTTTAGGCTTCTACTTATCTATTTTAACCCTAACACACAAATAAGCATGTTAGAAATAATAAAATAATGCAATGCATGCCTAACCTATATAATGCCTAAATATAGCCCAAAAATCCATTTGCATAGTTAAAATCCTAAGAGCTAGGTTTGTTTTAGGGCATAAGAATAATGATAAATTGACATTTATCACACCCCCATGCTTATCTTTTGCTAGTCTCAGCAAAACAAATTTTTACATAATGGAATCTTAGGAAATCTAGGTTTTTCAACTTCTGAGGAGAAAGAGATTATGGTACCTTGGTTGATTACACACGGGAGGTATGGGATTTGTTAAGGATAAACATTGGGATTTGTTTTCAGATCCAAAAATTAGACAAATCGGGATCAATATATCCTCAAAAAATTCATAGGTTAACCCCATATTAATTCAGATGACTCAAAATTTTTGTATTTAGGATTTTCTAGCTCTTGAATTTGATTCACAACTTGCAATAACCTTTAAAACCTTGTGTCTGTGCTTGTGAGAAGTCAACATTAATAAGGGCATGTTTTTGGTTTAAAACATTTTTTTTCTCTCCCATGCTTATTCTTAGGTTAGTCTTACAACAGATGTATCAGGATCATCATTCCTATTACCAATCCTCGAGGGGGCTCTGGCACTAGTACTTCGAGATAGTAATGTCCATGACACACCCAAGAGCTCACAACCCCAAAACATAATAAGGTGTAAAGGGACGTTCCAAGCAAACTCAAGCTCATGCTCTGACACTATGGGTAGAGTACCGTCCAAGACACTTGAGCTGCAAAAATGTGCTTTAATGCTTCGTCTAAAGATATGAAATATAGATATAGAGCAGCGTCGAGGCTGTAACATGTTAACATCCATCCTCAAAGGAGGCATTTTCCTCCTCAGCGGTGGGAACTGATCGAATTTTTACGCATTTTGTAAAATTAGGGTTTTAGTCGTTGCAATGCACAAAAATCGATTCGCTTTTAAATCTATAGGACCTAGATAGTAGAGTATCTAGGGTCATCTAAGGAGGCAACTGTTGCAATTATAAATCTCTTACTTGAAAATAGAAATCAACTTTCTTTTTGTATTTTTGCATAAATGAATTTTTTTGTTTGATTTTGAAATAATGGGCACTAGCAAAGTTGATGGCGAAAAAGTGATCTACACCTAATTGACTAAACTATTACTAAAGTGACAAGTATGGCCTCTCCCTAAGCTCACTCTAGGCACGTGAAGGCCTAGAGTAATTATGAAGAGAAAGTGAAAAAGTGCTAGAACAAAGATAAAGCAATTGCGACAAAAGCTAATTAAGAAAAAGGCAACTTTAATTAATTAAAAAGTGTTTTACAAAAAACCCTAGTAGAGGAATGCTTCTACTACTAGCAATTAAAATACAAAAAATGCAAAACACTAATCCTCTAAATGTTGGTGAAGAAGAGAGGCTCTTACTCCAACTATGGCTGCTCCCGTAGTTGAAAAGAACTTCTCCTTCTCCTTCTCCTTGATTTGCTCCTCCAAGATGTGTCCCTCCTGGCAAGCCCTAGATGGGGCGTGCCCTTGCTCCTCCCAGGGTGGACGTCCACCCTAGAATCTCCTCCAATGCCTGGCAGTCCTCCTTGGTAAGAATTTGCTTCTCCTTTTGGAGTGGCACAAGAAGAAGAATGGAGAGGAAGAGGGCACCAAGGAGGCAAGGGATAGCCTCCTTAATCTTCTTCCTTCCTTCTTCTTCTTGGACGTGGGGTATAGGTGAGTATAGGGTGGAATTAAACTAAGGGAGGATGACTTTTTTTGGTGGTATATGGAGGGTATATATAGAGGTGGAGAGGGGGGTAGTTGGCGTGGGTTAGGTGGATGGCTAGGATGCATTTAGGTGGTGGTTATGGATGGTTATGTTGATCCTAGGGTTAGGACTAGTTGGCGCCAACCAAGGAGGTTCCATGGGGGTGGTTATGGCCATGAAGGGACACCTAGAGTTGGCGCCAACTATGGGGTTTCTTGAAGGTGGGTATGTGGATGGTGGAGATGGGTTCTAAAGGAGATGGATGGTGGTCATTAGTGGGGGTTTTGGAGGGAGAGTTTGTGCCACCTTTGAAGGTGGCTTTTGGAGATGGTGGGGTGAAGAGGTGGTGCCAAGTTGGAGTAGCTTAGGTGGAGTTTAGGTGGAGCTTAGGTGGAGTTGGAGTAGGTGGGCTAGTTAGATGGGAATTAGGGTTAAGTTGGATGACCATGGGAGCTGCCTAGCTAAGCTAAGCTAGCTTAACTAGTAAGGAGAGTAGAGGAGGAGGCAATTTAAGCTAAGGTTTTGAGGAGAGGAGCTGACGAAGGGATGTCTAGAGTTGAACTGGAGTTGGTAATTGCTGAAGAAGATGGCAAGGAGCTGGCTTAGCTTGCTAGTTCTTTGCTAGCTACTAAGCCAAGCTAAAGTAAGCTGACTTCTGCTAAGGTATGCTTAGGTGAGCGGAGTCTGATCTTCCCAGGGAGGACCTAGATAGATGGAGTAGCTAAGGTAGCTTAGCTCAACTAAGTTGAGCTAAGCGGAGTCCCTGGGAGTTGGACTTGAGCTGGCCTGAGCTAGGTGAAGTCATCTTCAGCTGGCTTGAGTTGAGTAGAGCTGGACGTAGCTGGACTTGAGCTACAGTGGACTCCATTCAACTAAGCTGAGCTAGCTAGAGCTCCCAGTGAATTGATGGGAGCTGAGATGAGCTAGACTCAACTAAGTTGAGCTGTACTTGAGTTGACTTGAGCTAGGGTGATTTCAGATGAGCTATCTTGAGTTGCCATTTAATTGAGATGAGCTGAATGGAGCTAGAATGAGCTAACCCTAGTCCAAGTGAGCTGGTATCCAGCTATGGTGAGCTGGATTAGGTTGAGTCTTAGCTAGTTTGACATTCTCCTTCACCAGTTGCCTTCCTGAGTGTTAGGGTTCTGGGGATATGACAATCTAATTAACCCTAACACTTAAATAAACACATCAAAAAGACAATAAAAAGTATAATGCATGCCTAACCTAATTTATGCCAAAATATAGCCCAAAATCCCGTTTGCAGTATTAAAATCCTAAGAGCTAGGTTTGTTTTAATGTATAAGAATGATGATAAACTGGCATTTATCACGAACTCAAACCAATGATCTGCTTCGAACTTTTACTAAGGCCAAACAAGGGGGCTTTTCTAAATTTTAATTATTTTTAGGTGTTGGCTTGTGTGTGAATTTTGACACAAGAAATTTTACACGAGATGTAAGTTTTTGAATCAAAAACTAAGCCAAATACTTTCAATGTTAAAAAAGAGGATTAAGTCACCTGAACTATCATGAGCTCAAGTGAAATTTTAGAGAAGGATGTTTGACCTAGTCTAAAGGTAGACCTTGAAATTCTAATGATCAGATCCGTATCCTTAACCCTAGTTTGTTAAAGATTAAATCCTATTGTATCAAAAGTGAATGCTCAACCTTAGTTCTGATTTCAAAATTTCCTCAAAAAGTTTTCAATATTTTTATTTTTTTGGGTATGCATGCAAGAAAATGACAAAAGAAAAATGCATATTTTTAGGTTTTTGTATGTAGAAAATGAAATAAATTAAAAATGCATATTTTTCGATTTTGAAAATCCTGATTTGATCGTCAAAATTTAAAAATACCCCCTCATGCTTAAGATGTTGCATGTCCGCATGCTATGGGAAGGGAAAAAAGATTACCTTAGTGAAGGCGGTCAAAAATAGGATGATCAAAGCCACTGAAAGAAATGAAAAAGGAAAATGGAAAAAAAATGATGGGTTACCTCCCATCCAGTGTTATCTTTTATGCCATTCAACCGGGCATGATGTGCATCAATGATCACCAGTGGTTGGGTCAGTTAAATTGAATGATTCTGAAAGAAGATTCGGGGTATGATCAAGATAGGGCTTTAAACGCTGGCCGTTGACTTGAAAACTGGATTAGTTTTTGGATTGAAAAGGTCAACAACACCGTAAGGATATGTTTTGAGGATAATAAATGTGTCGGTCCATTTGGATTTTAATTTTTTGAGAAAAATACGTAATTGTGCATCAAAAAGGCAAACATGTTGATTTACATCGAAATGTTTCCGAACAATGTATTTATCATGAAATTTCTTTTTTTGATCTTTATAAATCCTCGCATTTTCATAGGAAAAATTACGTAATTCTTCCAGTTCAATCAATTGTAATTTACGGTGAATACCAATGTTAGATAAATCCATATTTAATTACTTTATTGCCTAGAAAGCCCTATGTTCAAGTTCTACTGGGAGATGGCATGCCTTTCCAAAAATCAAATGGAAGGGTGACATGCCATGTGGGGTTTTAAAAGAGGTACGGTAGGCCCATAAAGTATCGTCCAATTTGTTGGACCAGTCTTTACGATCGGGCCTAACTGTCTTTTGTAAAATATTTTTTATATCTTTGTTAGAAACTTCTGCTTGGTCATTTGTTTAGGGGTGATAGGGAGTGGAAATTTTATGATTAACCCCATATTTTGAAAGAAGATGACAGAATTGTGAGTGAGTGAAGTGTGATCCTCCGTCACTGATAATGGCTTTTGGAATGTCGAATCTTGAAAAAATATTTTTCTTAATGAATTCGACAACCACACGGTGATCATTGGTGTAGGTGGGTATTGCTTCAATCCATTTAGATACATAGTCAACTGCGACTAGTATATACAAATACCCATCAGAGTTGATGAACGGTCCCATGAAGTCGATGCCCCATACATCAAAAATTTCATCCTCTAAAATTGTATTAAGGGGCATCATATCCTTTCGAGTTATGTTGTCGATGCTCTGGCAACGCACACAGGACCGAACAAAAGAATGAGCATCTTTGTGCAGGTTGGGCCAAAAGAATCTAGAATTGAGTATTTTAGCTGCAGTTTTCTTACCTGAAAAATGTCCACCACATTCTATTAAGTGACAATGTGTTAGAATATCATCAAATTCTAAATCAGGGACACATCGCTTAATGACTTGATTGGCACAAATGCGGAAAAGGTCGGGCTCCTCCCAGAAATAGTATTTAATATCAGCAAAGAACTTATCCCTTTTGGTTTTTGGCCAATCAGATTGGATTCGATCTGTTGCAAGATAGTTTGCAATGGGTGGAAACCAAGGGAGGGTATTGGCAACTAAGATAGTCTTGTTAGGGAATTTATCAGGGGGGTCAACATGTCATTCGTCATGAGACGAGAGAGATGATCAACCACTACATTTTGCGATCCTGCCTTATCCTTAATTTCCAGGTCAAATTCCTAGAGCAGTAGGATCCAACGAATAAGGCAGGGTTTCGCATCTTTTTTTATCAGCAAATATTTAAGTGGTGAGTGGTTGGTATATACAGTGACATGTGACCCCAACAGAAAAGATCGAAATCTTTCAAGGGCAAAGACAATGGCAAGAAGTTCCTTTTCAGTAATTGTGTAATTCCATTGGGCATCAACAAGGGTTTTGCTAGCATAATAGATCACAACGGGCTTCTTGTCAATTCTTTGCCCGAGAACGGCCCCCATAGCAAAATCAGAGGCATCAATCATGAGTTCAAAGGGACAATTCTAGTTAGGTCCCTATAAAATTGGTGCCTCTGTAACATCCTTCTTCAACTTCTTAAGACTCTCTAGGCATTGGGCATTGAATTTAAATGGCTGGTCTTTGGTAATTAATTGACTTAAGGGCTTGAAGATTTGGAAAATTTTTTTATGAAATGATGGTAAAAACCCACATGCCCTAAAAAAGAGTGGATCTGCTGTTGTAACCTTGTTCTACATTTTATTTTGGTGTTAACAAAATTATTATGGATTAATATTTGCAATTGAGTTGTTTTCATATTTAGGTGAAAATCAAGGCAAACAGGAAGTGATGGTGGCATGATGATGAGAAAGAGAAGATGATGACAAGGAGGAGGCAAGATGACAAGGATGAGTCGAAGTGAAGAAGATCATCTTCGACCTTTAGTTTTCAAGTTTAGACTTTTTCATTTATAGAATGCATGCCTCTTAACAAAGGAATTGTTTGTAAGGCAAAATCAGGTTTTAAAATAAAGCGTTGTAATATAGCCAAAATCGCTTTAAAAATAAATGAATTTTATTACTCGAAAATGTAAATCCGAGGTCAAACACAGGGAGAAAATTGGGGTTCAAAAATCAAGAACACAACTTTCAAATTTGATATAATATGCAATGAAGAATCAAAGTTATAATGCAAGAAATATAATGTCAATGTATATAGAAGCACAAACAATAATATGGACGTCTGATTTTGAAAATCAGACATCTTAAATATCAAGTGCTGCAGTGCTGCTCTTCTTTGTCTTCTATTTGATCTCTTTCTTTCTTTTCTTTCTTCTGTTGATGGCCTTCTTTCTTCTTGGCTCTTTCATCTTCTTCCTCTTCTCTAATTTCTTCTTTCTTTGCTCTGGCCCTTGTCTTCTTCTTTCTCTTCTTTCTTTTCTCCTTCTATAACTTCTTCTTTCTTCTTTGCGATCCTCAGCCTCTACCTTCTTCTTTGGTTTCTTTCTTCTTCTCTGGCTCTTCTCCTTCCTTCTTCCTTCTTTCTCTAACCTCCTCTGCCTTAGCTTCCTTTCCTTAGCTTCCTCTGCGGCTTCCTCCTTCTTCTTCCTTAGCTTCGCCCTTGGTTTCTTCTTCCTCTTTTTCTCCTGAGAGCAAAACCTACCCCTACCCACCCCACTATCTCTCTCCTTCCTTCTCTCTTATGCTTGCCCTCCCAGAGCCTTCTCGGGTTAATGGGTCGGGTTTGCGTGCCCAGGACCAGGCCCACCGACGTGCGTAGTGGGTGAGGAGTGCATAGCATAGTCGAGTATATGGGTCAGAGCCAGGTCTGTGTAGCGTGGGGTCACGGACGAGGTGGTGGGCGAGGGGGACCTCACCCCGTGGTCAGGAGGCGATAAGCCCTTGACACATTTTCACTTTATATCACAGCACCCTCTCCTAATCTTCTGAGGTGGGACTAAATGTCCCACCTTCCTTGCAGGCGCCTGCACAACAGATGTCTTCATGAATTGCAGTAGTTGCGTGGGACTTTGACTCCAATTACTAGGTTGAGAGTGTGCGCGAAGGAATCCCGCACAGCCTGGGACTTGGAGCCTGGTGCCTGGAGTCCTCGACAAAGCTCTTGAGTTTGCTTCATGCTCCGTCAATGGCGGCGACGACCTGAACCCTGTCCACAAGCAAACGGCTTTACGGCTTCTTCAAAACACACAAGAAGCTTCGCCTAAGCATGGCGAAGGTGGGATGGTGGTCGGCATGGCGGAGCTCATGAGGTTGTTGGCAAGGTGGATGGAGGCGTGGAGCGATGGGAACACCTCGCCGGTGGTCTGACTGGAGGTGGAGAAGATGGAGGTGGTTTGCGAACGTTGAGGCGTAATAGCAGAAATAAATGAGAAAAAGGATGAGAAGAGAGAGAGAAGTTATTTGAGGGTGGTTAGACAACGGGGGATGCGAAGGAGGCAACCGACTCATGTCTGCCGTAGCTGGAGATGAAAGTCCCAGTGGGAGGAGGACGGCGACGACGAGAGGGTAGCAGGAGCGTCGGCTGGTGCGACGCGACGCAGACGAAGGAGATAAAGGTGACTTTTCCACTGGTATTGTGGCAGAGTGGTGAGAGAGGGAGAAAAGAGTCGCCGGAGCTTGTTGGGAGGTTGACTGGAGGGGAAGAGAGGAAATTGAGGGGTATCTTAGGCCAATTCAAGCTTGGAATGTGTGGAATGATCAGAGGACCCTTTTATAGCCCCTAGCAGAAGGTCTTGTGCTTGGAAGCCAAACTTCCAAGCACGAAAACCTTGCCGGAGATGGAAGGTCAAAAAGACCCAAATCTCTCATGCGTTCGTATGAGAGATTGGGTACAAATTAGGGTTCCAAATTAGGTTCACATGAGAGGAGATTTATCAGAGAATCTCCCTTTCAAATTTGAAAGGGATTCTTTGAGGAATTAGGGAGTTCTTTCCCTCGAATCCTCGCTGGAGTAGGATTTCCTCCATTGTAATGGTGGAGGGACCTAATTGAAAAGAACAATGAGGAAGCTAGGGGGTGTCTACATGAGTTTTCAAAAGTTAGGGGTAGAAATGCAATTGGGCTGGACCTATTTGCAAAGTAGGTCAAGGTGAATTCCCCTTAGGTCCAAATTTTGGTAAAAACCTAATTTGTACCTAAGGAATTCAATGGTGAAGTTGGATTTTAGATTGAGCATGTTTGACTAGAAAATTTACACAAAAACCCAATTTAGGGCAAACATTTGACTAGGACCCATATTTAGGTCAAAATAGGTTCTAAGGGCCAAATTGAAGGTCATAAATCTTAGAGGATATTTTTCCATGAATGTTAGAGGGTTTAGGTGAATTCTATCCTGACCAAAACCTTGTTAAATTAAGTGGGTCTATTTTAGGGTTACAAGAAATCATTTAATTCCTAGATTTCACATGAACCCTTTTCTGTTTGAACCAACCCACTTTTTATCTTGTTAAGATCATTTGACCTATGTTTAGCCCATGAAAAATCCCGTTGTTGCACTGCAATGGTAAAATTACAGTTTTACCCCTTGTTTCTTGCTTTTCTCTCAGACTGGTTATTCATTGAGTTAGGACCTCCAATTGGTTTTGTAGGAGCTTTTGTTCTCTTTTCTGGATCAAAATGAGCTAGTTAGGGCTCATGATGGTGTTCCCATCATACCCCCATGCCTAGCTTTTGCTAGTCCCTTAGTAAAATCTTAAGATTTTAACTTTTGTTCTAGACCATGAATTCCTTGATGTTCAAAGATTATGGTGAGTGCCTTTTCTTTTCTTTTTGATTAGGTTAGAATGCCGACAGTATGCTTAGAGGTACTCAAGTACCACCCAAGATCCGAACCTGACTAACTCTAGCCTCAATCCTCCGCAAAGGTTTTTAAGGCCCACAAGAACTATCCTAAGGTTCGTTGGACTCTGCGGTTAAAGCACCCATGCTTGTAATGTATTTTAGCCTCGGTTCAGTTTGCAGTGCATTTTCTATAAGAGAGAGACAGAGGATTTATTTGTTTGGAGAGTTTTCTTTCTCTTTTCTTTTTATTTCTAACTTTGGATTGGCTTCTCAACACGGTGTGTATCAGATTCCTCGTCCCCATCATCAATCCTCGAAGGGTCCCTGACAATCGATGCTTTGTGATAGCACCACCCATGGCAACCCCCAGAACCCTGGCTTTCGAGATTTTGAGATAATCCCACCCATGGTGTTTTTAGTTAAATCCAGACCCTGGCAATCGACATTTCGTGATAGTGATGCCCATGGCATCTGAACCCGCACAGGATGCTTACGTGCCCTCAGTAGGATATGTAAATATCCTAAGAGGCAAGCACCGAGAAGATGATATGTTATTACGCATCTTCAAGGGGAATTTCCTGCCTCTCTGCACCGGGAATTCGTCCAAATCAACTTATGTTGATCGGCCGCTCCTAATCTAGAAGACTTTTTTTTCAGAACATTAAAACGCTTTTGCATGATTTTGATGATTATGCGCATTGAACAAGACTATGTGTGGATTGGGGTGCTTAGGTTACCGAGTCCCGCAAACCAAAGGTTAGTTAATGAAGCCGAATACTCCCTAAGCCTTAGACCTAATACTTAAGCTTCGCATTTTCCCCAACCTCTTGAGGACTATCCAGATTTTAGCGGATACTTGAATTTTAAAACCTGAGTCTAGCCTAAGAAGCTTAAGATCAGCGGTCCTACTAATCTCTTTTGTCTCATTTAGCAGTTCTTCTTCATTTTTTCTTTTTCTTGATATGGTCTACAACTTCGGTTAATCCCTTAATTTCTTACTAATGACTATTTCTTTTTTCTTTTTCATTTTGTGCTCCTTTTTTTTGACATTTTTCTCTTTTCCTCCTTATTTTCTCCTTATGATTTGTATGGCCTAAAAATTTTCTCTCCCCTTAGTTTTTTTTTATTTTTTCAAGATTTTTTCATTTTTTTGGTGTTTTTTGTGATATGTAATTTTTTTGTTGAAACCTTTTCTTGTGAGTTGAGTTTTCATGGTGTTTTGCACTTTCACACCCCCCATGCCTATGATTTGTAATGTCCCCATAGTAAATTAGGTGGGTTCAAATTCAGCTTAGATCATTCATTAGAACAGGTTTTGGGTGTGCAAACGGGTCGAGGTGACTATTGCAAACGATTTCTAGACTCTGGTATGGGTACCTGAGGTAGAGTTCGCTGTTCTAATGGATGAACCCTAAAGTGCAATATGAATTCAGCATAGGAATGTCAAGACAGGTTTCAGGTCTTTCAAGAATGACGGGTTGCCTCCCATTAAGCGTTCAGTTTTAAGCCATTGGCTGGGCGTAATGAGCTTAGGGAGAATGGAGGGTAAAGGATATCTCAGCCAAATTTGTATCGATCAAGTCAATGAACGGTTTGAGTCTCTGACCGTTCACGACGAAAGGTTCGGAATCGTGGCTGAGTGGACTAATCTCAATGGCTCAATTTCCAAAGATTCATCGGACTAGGTAGGGTTCGATCCATTTTGATCGTAGCTTTCCTGGGAATAGTTTAAGCTTGGCATCAAAGAGTAGGACCTTTTGACCAGGATGGAAGATCTTTCTAGATATGTGCTTGTCGTGAAAGGCCTTAACCTGCTCTTTGTAAATTCGTGAGTTCTCATATGCGTCATGGCGTAATTCATTGATCTCGCTCATTTGAAGCTTTCTATGGGTTCCTGCTCAGGTTGTCACTCTACCATGAGATGAAAGTTCCAATGGGAGGAGGACGGCGATGACGATAGGGTAGCAGGAGTGTCGGCTGGTGCGGCGCGACGTGGACGAAGGAGATAAAGGTGACTCTGCCACTGGTATTGTGGCAGAGCGGCAAGAGAGGTATAAAAGAGTCGTTGGAGCTTGCTGGGAAGTTGATTGGAGGGGAAGAGAGGAAATTGGGGGGTATCTTAGGCCAATTCAAGCTTAGAATGTGCGAAATGATCAGGGGACCCCTTTATAGCCTCTGGCAGAAGGTCTTGTGCTTGGAAGCCAAGCTTCTAAGCACGGCAACCTCGCCGGAGATGGAAGGTCAAAAAGACCCAAATCTCTCATGTATTTGCATGAGATATTCGGTACAAATTAGGGCTCCAAATTAGGTTCACATGAGAGGAGATTTCTCAGAGAATCTCCCTTTCAAATTTGAAAGGGATTCTCTGAGGAATCAGGGAGTTCTTTCCCTTGAATCCTCGCCGGAGCAGGATTCCCTCCATTGTAATGGCGGAGGGACCTAATTGCAAAGAACAACGAGGAAGCTAGGGGGTGTCTACATGAGTTTTCAAAAGTTAGGGGTAGAAATGCAATTGGGCTGGACCTATTTGCAAAGTAGGTCAAGGTGAATTCCCCTTAGGTCCAAATTTTGGTACAAACCTAATTTGGACCTAAGGAATCCAATGGTGAAGTTGTATTTTAGGTTTGACCACGTTTGTTTGGGCAATTTACACAAAAACCTAATTTAGCGTAAACATTTGACTGGGATCCCTACTTAGATCAAAATAGGTTCTAAGGGCTAAATTGAAGGTTCTAAACCCTAGAGGATATTTTTATATGAATTTTAGAGGGTTTAGGTGAATTTTATCTTGACGAGAACCTTGTTAAATTAAGTGGGTCTGCTTTAGGGTTACAAGAAGTAATTTAATTCCCAAATTTCACATGAACCCTTTTCTGTTTGAAACAACCCACTTTGTATCTTGTTAAGACCATTTGACCTATGTTCGGCCCATGAGAAATCCCATTGTTGCACTGCAATGGTAAAATTGCTGTTTTACCCCTTGTTTCTTACTTTTCTCTCGAACAGGTTATTCATTGAGTTAGGACCTCCAATTGGTTATATAGGAGCTTTTGTTCTCTTTTCTGGGTCAAAATGAGCTAGTTAGGGCTTATGATGGTGTTCCCACTAGGAATATAACTTAGATCGTAAAAATAATTAGAGATAAATTAAGATTAATATTGCGATCATTTTCAAGAACATAATTGACTAAATCACTTAAAAAAGGTACTTGTTAATCCACAAGTACTGGTAATAAAGTTTAGTACCGGTACATGTGAGTTACAGGTTTGGATTTTTTCAAAGAAACAAACCTGTACCTCGCAAGTATTGGTACTCATAATTAGTATCGATAGTAGAGGTAACGAGTACCGGTACTAATGATCAGTACAGGTACAAGTGGGTTATAGATTTGTGTTAAGAGTTTGAAACCTAAATCTGGAAGCAACGAGTACCAGTACCCATACTTTAGTACCAGTATCAAGTAGCCGTTGGCTCAAAATTGAACGGCTAGAAAATTAATTTTGGCTATATGAACGTTGGGATTTAAACCCCAACGTTTAGTAGACGACCCACTAAGGTCCTAACTCTATAAATAAACCCTTGGACCCTTAGTTTGCACATAAGAAACATAAGAATCATTTCTAGAACTATATTTCATATTTTCCAACATATTTGAAGAGAGGAAATCGTGTTTGCTGCCCTCCAATATCACTACGATTTTGCAAACACATTGACGTGTTTGTCATACGCAATTCAAGGCAATTCATGTCCTTCCTAGGTTCTCAAACTTGTATTATCTTATATATATTTATTGAGAGGCTTAGGTTTTAGTTGTAAGATTCTTGTTATCTTACACCTGTTCTTTCATTTGTATTTGAGCTTGTTGCTCGTTGGGTTGTAACAAACTTATTGTTGTAATTAGGTTGAGGTAACCCATTAATTACCTTGGTTTAGTAAATTGATTTTCTCAGGGTTGAGGAAATTGGGTTAAAAACCCTAAGCTAGGAGGCTTAGGTAGTGGAGTACCAAAGGGAGTGGAACCACTATACATATTATGCCTATTTCTATGGTTTGATTGATTGTGCAAATTTTCTTGTTATTACTGATTTTGTGTTTGAGTTTTTTTGCACGTAGATATTCCATATTTTAGATCCTATCAAGTGGTATCAGAGCGAGTTTGCGAGAAGACGTAACAAATCAACTCGCAATGGCATCTACATCAAGGCGTACCAAAGGATAGTCATCCACCCGTCCTCCCTATTTCGATGGGACAGAATTCAACTATTGGAAGAGGAGGATGTAGGTCTTCCTCAAAGCAATGGATGAGAAGGCTTGGACCCTCATTCGAGAGAAGTACTCGGATTCAGAGCCACAAGAAGGAGTAGCGTGGACAACGGATCAGAAGAAAAGGATCATGGGCAATGCAAACGCGATGAACACACTTTATTGTGCGTTGTCAAGGGAAGAGTTCAACCAAATTTCGGCATGCAAATTCGCATACGAAATTTGGAACACTCTCAAGGTCACCTATGAAGGTACAAACAAGGTAAAGGAAACTCGTATCTCAATTCTAATTGAAAATTATGAGTGTTTCAGGATGACCAAAGGAGAAATGATCAAAGACATGTACACAAGGTTTGGGAAAATAATTAACCCCCTAAAGAACTTTGGAGTGAGGTTCACGAAAGAGCAACTTGTAAGGAAGATCTTAAGATCTCTTACAAGTGATTGGTCTCCAAAGACCACAGCCATCCAAGAGGCAAAGGACCTCTCCACTCTCCCCTTGGATGATCTAGTTGGTAGCCTTATGGATTAGGAAGTCCAATTAGAAAACATGAAGAAGAATGAGGAGATGTCTAACAAAAGGAAGAATATTGCTTTTAGAGCAATTAAGGAGGACTCAGACTCAACAACCTCGGAATCCGAAGATGAAGAGATGGAGATACTTACAAGGAAGTTTCAGAAATTTCTTCAAAAGTAAGGTAAGCAAATCAATAAAGTTTCAACTAATGTTATTTGTTATGAGTGCAAGAGAAAGGGGTACTTGAGGAAGGATTTCCCTATGAACAAGAAGAAGGAAGACAAAAGGAAAGACACAAAAGAAGTCAAGAAGAAGAAGAGGAGAGCTTTAAAAGCAACGTGCGATGATAGCGACTCCGACATGGACATCGACTCCAGAGAATTGGATGATGACAAGGTCACTCATCTATGTTTGGCAGCAACTATGGAAGATACGGACAATGAGGTAAACCCTGATTTCTCTTTTGAAGAATTATTAGAAGCTTATGAATTACTATATTATAAAACTAAGTCATTTAAAAAGGAAAATAAGGTTTTAAAGAATAATTATCAAACATTAGAATAAGAAAAATCATGTTTAGAAATGGAATTAGAAATGTCAAAGAGATTAATAATCAGTTGCATGCAAAAATATTAGAGCTAGAAGATATTTATGAGCATTTTAAGGGAACTTTAAATAATCTTAAAACAACAACTAGGTTAAATACTGAATTTTGTGATGCACTAAAATCAAAATTTTAGAGTAAAAAGAATACACAAAATGAATCACATGCACCTAGACATGCATGGATGTACCAAATGGCCAAAAATCCTAAGAATTATAGATCTAACAAAAGAAATGTCTATAACTCTCAGGATTTGAAAAGTACTAACCCAAAAGGACCCACAAGAAAATGGGTACCTAGAAATGATATTTTACATTGTTTTGCAGGGTTAGATCACTAGGATCAACACGATCAATGGGTGTTCAAGGAGAAAAATGAAACACTCCGACCATTCTACAAACTACATGAAGATCAAGAAAAGTGGATTGGTGGAGCTTGGTATCCACAAGCACCATTCTACTACTGGTAATTTTTTTTGGTATGATATATATATACTTTTACCCCTTCATTTTTTGATGATTGACAAAAAGGGGGAGAAGAATAAAGAGCAAATAGTAATATTTTTAGGGGGTGCATATATTGAGGGGGAGGATTAAAATAAAAGTTTTTCCTTCATATAACATTGTTAAAAATTATTTGTTCTTATAATTATCTATTTGCAAGATATTTTTGTCAACACCAAAAATGGGGAGATTGTTGGAACCTTGTTCCACATCTTGTTTTGGTGTTAACAAAATTATTATGGATTAATATTTGCAATTAAGTTCTTTTCAGATTAGGTGAAAATCAAGGCAAACAGGAAGTGATGAAGGCATGATGATGAGAAAGAGAATAAGATGACAGGGAGGAGGCAAGATGACAAGGATGAGTCAAAGTGAAGAAGATCATCTTTGACCTTTAGTTTTTTAGTTTAGACTTTTTTATTTATAGAATGTATGCCTCTTAACAAAGAAATATAACTTAGATCGTAAAAATAATTAGAGATAAATTAAAATTAATATTACGATCATTTTCAAAGAACGTAATTGATTAAATCACTTAAAAAAGGTACTTGTTAACCCACAAGTACTGGTACTAAAGTTCAGAATCGATACATGTGAGTTACAGGTTTAGATTTTCTCAAAGAAACAAACTTGTCCCCATGAGTACCGGTACTCATGATCAGTACTGGTACTGGAGGTAACGAGTACCGATACTAATGATCAGTACGGGTACAAGTGGGTTATAGATTTGTGTTAAGCGTTTGAAACCCAAATCTGGAAGCAACGAGTATTGGTACCCATATTTTAGTACCGGTACTAGGTAGCCGTTGGCTCAAAATTAAACGGTTAGAAAATTAATTTTGTCTATATGAACGATGGGATTTAAACCCCAACGTCTAGCAGACGACCCACTAAGGTCCTAACTCTATAAATAAACCCTTGGAACCTTAGTTTTCACATAAGAAGCATAAGAATTATTTCTAGAGCTATATTTCATACTTTCCAACATATTTGAAGAGAGGAAATCATGTTTCTTGCCCTCCAATATCACTACGATTTTGCAAACACATTGACGTGTTTTTCATACGCAATTCAAGGCGATTCACGTCCTTCCTACGTTCTCAAACTGGTATTATCTTATATATATTTGTTGAGAGGCTTAGGTTTTAGTTGTAAGATTATTGTTGTCTTACACCTGTTCTTTCATTTGTTTTTGAGCTTGTTTCTCGTTGGGTTGTAACAAATCCGTTGTTGTAATTGGATTGAGTTAACCCGTTAATTACCTCGGTTTAGTAAATTGATTCTCTCAAGGTTGAGGGAATCGGGTTAAAAATCCTAAGCTGGGAGGCTTAAGGAGTGGAGTACCCAAGGGTGGGGAACCACTATACATATTTTGGCTATTTCTGTGGTTTGATTGGTTGTGAAAATTTTCTTGTTATTACTGATTCTGTGTTTGAGTTTTTGTGTATGTAGATATTCCATATTTTAGATCCTATCATCTGCATTATAGTAGTCGGCGGTGGGAGCTTAGAGATAGCATCAATTTTTGCTCGATCTACCACAATTCCTTTTTTTGAAATAACATGGCCCAGGTCAATACCTTCCTGGACCATGAAATAACTTTTTTCCCAACCGAGGATGAGATTAACTTCTATGCATTTTTGGAGGGTTCTTTCAAGATTTCGGAGACAAAGGTCAAAAGAATCTCCAAAAACAGAGAAGTCATCTATGAAGACTTCCAGACATTCACCTACCAAGTCTGAAAAAACTGCAAGCATACATCGTTGAAAAGTCGCAGGTGCGTTGCAAAGACCAAAGGGCATTCTTCAGAAAATAAAGGTTCCGAAGGGGCAGGTGAATGTAGTTTTGTCTTGGTCTTCAGGATGGATTGCTACTTGATTATAGCCGGAATAACCATCAGAAAAATAATAGTATTCACATCCAGCTAACCACTCCAAGATTTGATCAATAAAAGGGAATGGAAAATGGTCCTTCTTGGTGGTGGTGTTTAATTTTCTGTAATCGATGCACACGCGCCAAGAAGAAGCGGTCCGAGTGGCTATGTTTTTCCCATGTTCATTGGTGACAACTGTTAGTCCAGCCATTTTAGGAACTACTTGAGTGGGTGTTGTTCACTCGAGATTAGGTTTTAAATCGTTGCATTGCAGTATAGTTGAAATCTCATGAAAAATAAATAAAATTTATACTCGAATTTGTAGTCCAAGGTCAAACATAGGGAGCAAATAGGAATTCACACACTAATCTTCAACAAAATGTAATTGAGCATAAAATTTAAGCCAAATAAATTACTCAAAAATGATAATCAATGTAGAACATGAGTATAACAAGAATTTGACATGATAAAAAGAGATCTATAACAAAATAATGGTGATTAAGATCACCAATTACTTAGTATAGTTATATGTGTACTAAGGTAATCAATAATGCTACAGTAATCAGGAGTAAATCAATCAAATATCTGCATAGTAGCTTGAATACTACAGTAATCAGACGTCTCCTTTGGAGATTAGACGCCTTAAATGTTCAACTGCTACAGTGCCTTTTGTTTCTTCTTCTTTCTCTGCTCTCTCTCTTTCCTTCTCCTTCTCTTCTTCAATGGCCCTGTTCTACCTTTAGTTCTTCTGTGTGCCTGTTCTTTTGCCTTGACTTCTCTTCTTCAAGCACAAGGGAAAGGGTCTTCAGATTTTGGCTAAGTGCTAGCTAACTTCTCCAGGGAAAAACCCTCCCCTAACCCGCGCACTCTCCTCTCTCTTTCTCTCCTTGGGTTTCCTCCTTTATTCTGCCTTCACAAGGCTATGCATAGTACCGGGTTATCGGGTATCAGACCTAGAGCGCACCCGAGTCCAGGGCTGCGGGCATGGGTCACAATCGAGGAGTGTGCGGGCATAGGCAGGTTAACGGGTCTGAGCCAGGCTCGCGTGGTGGTGTCATATGCGAGGCGAGTGGGTAAGGAGGACCTCACCCTCGTGTGTTAGGAGGCGATAAGCCGTTGACACTTTTTCCTCTTATTATATTGCAGATGCTTTTCAGCAACCGATGTGGGACTAAAGTCCTACCCTTCCTCTTCGCATACAGCTGTAGGGCTCCTTCATTCAATTATTGCAGCTTATGAGGTCAAGGCCTCCAATTGACCTCACGGGACAATGCCTTAGGTGATTCCACACAGCCTGGGTTGAGCACCTAGAGCAAGTGGGTGCTGTAGTAAGCTCCAAGCTTACTCGAAGCACAGCGTCAATGGAAGGCTCGATCTGGTACCTGAAACTCAAGAAAAAGGGCCTTACGGCCACGTTAGATGGTTCAGCAAGATCACCGTGGGACGGAGAACATGGTGGTGGGTGCAGTGTGACGTGAGAGTGCATGAAGTGGCCGGATGGTGACAGAGATAGTTGGGCAAAAGTGGGTAGGTTGGCAGAGGGTTTCAGTGGGTGGAATAGCAAATAAATAGAGGGGTTTTGTTTGCGGAGGGACGATGGTGCTTGTGGGTGTGTCGGCGAGGCGGATGAAGTTGTGTGGCAACGAAAATGCCTCATCTGAGTGGTCGCTGGATGCGGAGAGATGGAGGTGAGCAGCGGCGTCGAGGGCTATTTTTAAGGTTTTTGGGTATAAAACTAAGCCCAAGAGCTAAGCGACTTAATCTAACCTAATCTAAACAGACGAACAGGGGAGGACAGCATCGACATTGGTAGGTCGAAGCTGGGGACAAAGGTGCTCTGATGATGGGAATGACAATGGAGGTAGAAGGGCTCCTACTGGTACTGCCAAGAGCAGATGAGAGAGAGAAAGAGAATCTGGTCATTGGTTTTGTGAATGGATGATGAAGGAGGTCAAGAGGGGTCGCCAGAGCTTGTGGAGCTTCGCAACCGAAGAGGAGAGAGGAAGAGGAGGGTTTTCGGCCGGAATTCAAGCTTGAGAGACTCGGCGAGGTCTAGTGGTTCTTTATATAGGTAGTAAAGGGCGGTTGAAGCTTGGAATCCAAGCTTTCAACCTTGGAAGGTTCGCCGGAGTAGGAAACCCACTTCTTCCATGAGTTCGCATTAGGATTTGGGCAAGAATTGGATCCTAAGATGCGGTTCAAATTGTAGGAAAATCTCTCAGGAGTCTTCCTTCTAATTTTGGAAGGGATTCGCCAATCAATTAGGGAGAAATCCCTAGTCAAAGGTTGCTGGAGTAGGATTCCTCCATGATAATGGTGGAGGGACCTTTCTGTGAAGAAGAAAAAGAAGTTGGGGGGCTATTTGTAAGAGAATTCAAAAGTTAAGGGTTTGAATGAGATAGAAATAGTTTGATTGGACCAAAATGTAAACTTGGTCAAGATGATCTCAGATTAGGCCCAAATTTTGGTACAAACCTAATTTGGTCCCAAGAAATCCAATGGTGAAGTTATATTTAGGTTTTGACCTCGTTTGACTATGTAATTTATGCAAACAGTCAAATTAGGGCAAAAGTCAGTCTGAGACTCTATTTTGGGTCAAGATGGATTTTGATGGTCAAATTGAGGGTGTCAAACCCTAGAGAATATTTTTCTATGAATTTAAGAGGGTTTAGGTGAATTTTATTCTGATTAGAACCTCAGTTAATTAAGAGGATCTATTTTTAGGGTTTCAGAAGTCATTGAATTCTCAAAACACACGAGAACCTTTTTCTTTCTGTTCTAACCCACTTGTTAGCCTTTTAGGACCATTTGACCCTTAATTAACCCTTAAGAAAACTCATGGTTGTACTGCATTCAAGATATGACAGTAAAATTGTAATTTTAATCCTATTTTCTTATCTTTCCCTCAGAATAGATTTGTAGTGAATTATGGCTCTCTGCAGTTATGTAAGAGCATTTATTCCTTGATAATAGCTAAATTGAGCTAGTTATGGCTCATGATGGTGTTCCCATCAGTAACACTAACCCAAGAGCTATCAGAAATGGGGTAAATGATGTCGGCATCAAGACACTTGATAATCTCCTTTTTTACCACCTCCTGCCTAGTAGGATTCATGTGCCTTTGTGGTTGGTGGGAGGGGCGAGAATCGTCCTCTAGATAGATGCGATGGGTGCAATAGGACAGATGAATACTCTTAAGGTCAGAAAGGGTCCAGCCAATAGCTTTTCTGTGTTTGCTCAAAACTTGGAGAAGTTTTTCCTCTTATGCCCCAGTAAGTCCAGAGTTGATAATCAGGGGTATGGTCTGATTCGAACCTAGGAAAATAAATTTAAGGGAGTCGAGCAAACGTTTTAACTCCAATTGAGGGCCCAGCTCCTAAAGAATTTCTGCTTTAGAAGTTAGAGGTGAAGTGAGAGGGAAGGTGTCAACTGGAGTGTTAGCTAAAGAATGTGTGCTTAGGGTGGGGGGGTGGGATGAAGTGGATTTTTCAGGAATAATGTTAATTGCAAAATAGAAATTCGTGTGTGAAATTGGCATTGTTTCCTCCACTATATTTTCAAGTTTTGAATCGAAGTCATCAAAGAAATCAAGTTCTTAGAATTGCCTAGAAGCTTGGAAAATGTCTAGGGTAACAGATTCACCGCCACACATGATCTTCATCTTGCCAGAATCACAATCAATATTGGCACGAGTGGTGGCTAAGAATGTTCTTCCAAGAATTATAGGGGCAAACTTTAAAGCTTCTGGTACCTTTATATCCAGGACGAGAAAGTCTACAGCAAATAGACAATTTTTGACCTAGACAATGACATCCTTAATAATTCCCCTTGGTTTGATTGTAGATCGATCCACTAATTTAAGAGTAACCTCAACAGACTTTAATTCTCCAATCTTAAATTCCTTGAAAACAACTGTGGGGATAAGATTAATTGAGGCACTGAGATCCAATAAAGTGCGATCAAAAGAAGTGTCATTAATGACTACTTGAATTAGGGGAGTGCCTAGATCTTTTCTCTTAAGAGGCAGTTTGCTTTACACAACTGAGCTGACCGTCTCTGGAAGGATCACCTTTCCTAGGTTTTAAGGCAGCCTTTTAGGAGTACACAAATCTTTCAAAAACTTTGCATAGGCAGGGATATATTTTATGGCATCTAGGAGAGGGATATTGATTTCCACTTGCCCAAAGAGATTCATTAATTCCTTATCAGTGGGCTCGAATTTCTTTTTCTTGGTGTGTGAGGAGTGAAGGGCTTGTGGGAAGGGTATTGGGTTTTCCTATTTTGCATTTTCAGGTTCTTGAACTGGGTTAGAGGAAGAGGGAGAGGAGCTGATCTATTTTTCATTGAAGCGGGTTTCTTTAGCAGGAAAGGGATCATGAGTGGTTTTCCCATTCCTCAAAGTAACTGCATTTGCAGTATGGTTGTTTCTAGGAGGAGGACGAGAAGACTGATTATGATTAAAACCTGGGAGATGCTGAGGTGCTAGGTGAATGGGCTAACTGGGATATCTACCTTGAAATTGATTTCGTTGATTGTTAGGGTTGGGCATGGGTTGGGATGGCAGATTGCCAGCAGGTCTATGATCCGGAGTAACCTTAACTTGATGCTGCAAGTTGGTTATCATGCTGGTTACTTCCGTCATTTGATTCTACATACCCTGTAGAGTCTTCATGACCTGGGTATTAATATCTTCCTGGGATGGTCCAGGTTGATAAGCGGGTTGCCCATAATTCCAAAATTGATTTGGTTTGGGAAACAGAATTGGGTTCGGAGCTTTCCAGGAGGGATTCAGATTGGTCCTCCAGTTTTGACTGTAAGTGTTGGAGGAGTTTCTAAATTGATCCTAGAGAGCATAGATATTTTCAGTGGTGGGATTAAGAATATTTTGATTCAAGTAATCAAAATTCCCAATCATATCCTGTGTAAAATTAGTAGGAAACTACTATCTAGTAGGTGTGGCATCAATGTTGTGCAGATTTTCTCTTTTGAGAAGTTGTGGAGAGTTAGGGTGTGGAGAATTAAAGTGTGGAGAGTTAAGGTGTGGAGCTTGTTTGTGAATGAGCTTTTCTTCCATTTTTTTCTGGTGGATTTGCATCTGGTCCAGTGTTTGAGCTATCATATGTAGATCATCTTGAGTGACTGGAACAGAGGCGGATTTGGAGTCAATTTAATTGACTCCGAGTCTTGGGTTTTGAGTTTTACCGAAAGTGTCCATTGAAGTCATATTAAATGAGTTTTCACTCATTTCTTCAAAAGGGAGGTAGTCACTTTAGATGTCTTTATTAAGGAAATTGCCCCTACATGAGGCATCCACGAATCTCTTTAATTGATCTTCTAATCCGTGATAGAAGATCTGCACTAGCTACCATTGCGGAATTTCATGGTGGGGACAACTTCTTAGAAGTTCTTGCAATCTTTCCCAAGAATCATGAAGGGGTTCACCATTTTTTTGTTGAAAAGTCATTATGGATCTTCTTAATGCATTAGTGCGACCAATCGAATTTCTTTTTTTAAGAAAAGCGCTTTTTAATTGGGGCCAAGTGGTGATAAGGCGCCCAACTGTTGTAAACCAGTGTGAAGCTTTATCTTTTAAAGAGAGAGGGAAAAGTCTCATTAACCACATGTCTTCCTGCATATTGCGAGAACAGGTGGTTTGAGCAAGGACAGTTAATTCCTTGAGATGACAAAAAGGGTCCTCTCTCGGAAGACCATGGAAATGTTTGATTAGGTTTAGAATAGCTGGTTTGATTTAAAAATCCCCTTGTGGTATGACCACCCCAGGTCTTTCCTCATAATTTGAAGGATCATAAAAATCTTTTAAGAGGAACAACTGGCTGTTAATGGGGTGGCGGGTTTTGCCCTTGGTTGGCTAGGTTTGTCATAGTCCTAGCCAAATTTTCTTGGTTTTGCTAAAGTCGAACCAAATGGTCGACCATAAAGGCAAAGGGGTTGGCATTTTGAGTTTGGATCTGAGGGCCACCCAGCCCTAAAAGGTTCTCTGGTTGCTCCAAATGAGGGAGGTTATGGATGGGGAAGTCAGCTTGTGGGTCAACTGACGGGTTAGACGCGGAAGCAGAATTTTTTTGTCGGTTTCCGAGGTTTTCCATATTAACAGCAGAGGAAGAAGAAAGAAAACAATGATTTTTTGGTGCGGGGGGCAAAACCAGATGGTCCCTCGAGATGTAGGTTCTGGGACCTTAGCCCATGCATGCTCTTTTAATGGAAGAAATGGAGGGGAGGAGAAGAGAGAGATGAGAGAAAGTGTGTAATTCAAACAAACAAGCCTGGTCTTGTCTTAAGGTTGACTCCTTAAAACCAAAGACTTGGGAACCCAATAAGTAAGAAATTAGCAAGTGGACCCAATTCCAGAAAGAGAGCCCGGCTAGACTAAAGAGGTGGCTTGGTCCCAAGCATTTCTTGGAAAAATTACCAGGGGCTTATGTAAACCCGCACCCATCGTTTGACTTCCCTCTCAGTCTGTCGCCGCGTTGTCTAAAGGAAGTGGGAGCGCTTAGTGATCCTTAAATATTGGATATCAAGCCTAATTGAATGACGTCCTTAAGTGGTCAAATGACTACTTGTTTAAGTTAGGCTTGGGTGTCTAAATGTGCATGGGAATGTGGAGGCTGTTAATTGGAGTAATGCCCTGTTATTTCAATTTTTTTAGTATGTGCAAGATTGGAAAAGTGATTCCAATAGCAATCAAGTTGAGACACAATACTTGAATGTATTTCTACTTTTAGGATTTGCTTTAGAATAGTGTATTTTAGGGTTTTCTTTTTAAGTTTTCAAATGAGTTTGATATCCACAATAAAAAAGAAATCAGGTTGTATTGGTGAGAATAGATTCCCTTTTTAAAAGTTGGTCCCTAGAAATGGAAAGAAAACCCTAATTGAATTAGTCCTTAGGTAGAAATTTACTACCAATGAATCTCTTTTAGGCTTTTTCTTTTTAAGTAGTGGTCCCAACAAGGCAGACAACACCACTACTAGAAGCCAAATCAAACAAGAGTTCCAAAAAATATTTTTTTATGATTTTAGGAATTTTTTTGATATTTTTTTAATATTTTTCTTTGTGTTGGTGTCAAAGTCCAGAAATGATACCTGAGGGTATTTTGGACTTTTCAGTATAACCACTGACCACCAAAAATTTTTGTAATTACTTGTGAGGTGTAGAATTTTACAAAGATTGTAGAAAGATAAATTTCACAAAAATTGGACGAGTATAAAAATTTCTAAAATTCGTGGACAGTAGCAAAACAAGAAGATTAGAGGAGATGACCCCTCTGTAGTCCACTAATTTTTAAAAATTATATATAAATCCAATTTCTATGAAATTTAGAACATATGTTCCTCACTTGATTTGGAATCACTGAATGAAATTTATAGATTTTAGAAGGACTATGGTGTTCAAAATTGATTTTTGAAATCCAGACAGAAGTCTAGACCCGAAAATTAGAACACCAACACTTGAAGTGAAGTGGTGTTAAATGATGCAAACAAGCAAACAATCGATTTTAATGGTCACCACTCCATTTAATTAAGATGTTTAGGATCCTGAAAGCCAAGTTTAATAAATTTTTTTGGTAGCTTTTTTAATTAAGTGTGACAAGTTTAGAATTGCTAACCTGGAATTTCATGGGAAGACAAGGCACTTGAAGCTTCTCAAAATCCCGCTTCCTTATTGTTACACTTGCACATAAGATAGAAAAAGAGACAAGGAGATGAGATCCACTTATCAAGAAAGAGAAATAATCAAAGCAAAGCCGTGTCTCCCTGACAATGGTGCCAAAAAGTGATGCGAAAAATTGAAGTGATTTGAAATTAGGGTTTTAAATCATTGCAACACGTCATATCGCAATCGCTTATAAAATTTATAACCTAGATAGTGGTAGTATCTAGGGTGATCCAAGGAGGCAAGTTTGCAAAATTGGAATCTCTTGCTTGAATATGGAAATCACCTTTCTTTTTGTAATTTTTGAATATATAATTTTTATGGTTTTGAATAACAAGGCAATGCGAATTGATAGTGGGAAAAACTAACACCTAATATCTAATATCTAAGTGACAAGAAATGATTTCTTTCTAAGCTCACCTTAGGCACATGGAGGCCTATGATAATTAAAAAGAAAGAGTGAGAGTGCACAAAGATAAAGTAACATGACACAACAAGGAATGAAACAAAAATTTAAAGAAGGCAAAATTTTACTAAAGGAAGATAGTGTTTTACAAGTAGAGGAATTCTTCTACTAAAATAAAAAAAAACAAAAAAATAAAAAAAAACTCAATATCCTCCTGATGATAATGATGAAGATGGAAGGGTCCTTGCTCCAATTGCGGCTACTCCCGTAGTTGAAAAGGATTCCTCCTTCTCCTTCTCCTTGAATTGCTCCTCCAAGGGGTGTCCTCCTCCCGGCAAGCCCTAGATGGGGCGTCCCTTAGCTCCTCCAAAGGTGGATGGTTTCCACCTCAAAAGCTCCTCCAAGGGTGGGTGTGCACCACCCTCAAGACCTCCACCAAAGGTCTTCCTTGCCTGGCTTCTCCTCTGGCTGGCTTGGGCACAATAGAGAAGAGAAGAGGGGAAGGCACCAAGGGGATAGAGTGTCCCATTAATCTTCTTCTTCTTCTTCTTCTCTTGTCCATCTGTGGAGGGTGGAAGTATGGTAGAAAATTATGTAGCCAAAGGTGCCTTAATGGTGGTGGGTGTTGGTCATTTTATAGGAGTGGAAGGAGGTTAGGGGTAGTTAATGGATGGAGGGTTAAGATGGCTTGTAGAGGGTGGTTAGGAGATCCTAGGGTTGATAATGGGTGGCACCAAAATGGGGGGATGCATGGTATTTGGCGCCAACCCCAATTGGGGACTATGGTTAAGGGTTGATGGTGGTATGGTTCGGTGGCATGTAGGATATGTGTAGGGTTAGGATGGTGTTGTAGGGTGGTGGTTGATGAATGGAGGGTGGATATAAGGTGGCACGAAAAGAAGGATGTATGGAGTGGTGGCTATGGTGGGTTTAAGTGGTGTTGGAACCACTTTAGGATGGTTAAGGGAGAGGGGTAGGTGGCACCAACATAGGAAGCGTTAGGATAGGTTGTGGTGTTGATTGGGTGGTGGTGATTGAAGGTGGTGTTGATGCCAACATGAAGGGGTGTGGGTAGGAGTTTTTGGCACCAACTAGAGGTGGTTTAGGGTTGGTTAGATATGGAGTTAGGTGGTTAAGGTTGGCGCCACATAAGGCTTCTAGAAGGGGTTTATGTGTAGGGTGGAGATTTAAGGGGTGGTTGGTGCCATTTGAAGGGGTGTGTGTGGGTGGTTTTGGCACCAACCTGAAGAGGTGTGAGGGGGTGGTGGTTGATGAGGGTTGGCGCCAAAAGTAGGTGGGTTAGGTTAGGGTTTAATTAGGGTTAAGGGGAAAGGGTGGACGACCATGGAGTTGGAGTAGGTTGGGAGCTAACTTGGCTAAGCTAGCTAGTAGAGTAGAGGATGGTGGAGCTAGGGTTTGAGGAAGTAGTAGCTGGGAAAAATTTCTGGAGCTGGATTGTTGCTTCATTGGAGCTGAGGAAGCTGAGAGAATCTTCATAAAGGCTCAACTACTAGCTTAACTAGCTATTTTTCAGGTTAGTAGCTAAGCTAGGGTAGTTGAGCTAGTTTCAACCTATCTGGGGCTAGGTTGAGCTGGAGCTGCCTCAGATGGAGACCCTTGAGCTAACTTGGTTACTAGTTGACAAGTAGTAGCTATGCTAGAAAGAGTTGAGCTGCAATGAGCTAAGTGGAACTGAAGGGAGCTGGTCTTGAGCTGAAGTCAACTTAATTGAGCTAGTTGGAGCTCCTAGTGAATTGACTAGAGCTGGGATGAACTAGACTCCACCCAATTGAGCTGTATCTGAGCTAATTGATGCTAATGACAACTTAGTTGAGCTAGTTAGAGCTCCTACTAAGCTGAATGGAGCTGGGATGAACTAGACTCAATCAAGTTGAGCTAGATCTGAGCTAGGTTTAGCTAGAATAAGCTACCCTGAGCTGCCATCTAGCCAAGATGAGATGAATGGAGCTAAATGGAGCTAAACCTAACCCAAGTAAGTTGGTATCTTGCCAAGAGGAGCTAGATCTAGCTGAGTTCCAACTGAATTGATTTCTTCATCATTTTCCTTCATGAGTGTTAGGGTTTTAGGGTTCTACTTATCTGTTTTAACCCTTACGCTCAAATAAACATGTTAGAAATAACAAAATAATGCAATGCATGCCTAACCTATATTATGCCTAAATGCAGCCCAAAAATCCATTTGCGTAGTTAAAATCCTAAGAGCATGTTTGTTTTAGGACATAAGAATAATGATAAACTGGCATTTATCACCCACCATTTCAAACACAAATACAAGGGACTTCCTTTTTAATTAGTTTTAGGTCTTTAGAACTTAGATTTCTGCAAAACAAGTTACATAGACAATACGTGTCCTAGTTTACCTATGTTTGTGTTTAAAGACGTACTCCCAAAAGGGTACTAGACATAGTCAAGGTTGCTCCCACAGACTCCCTGGGGCTCTTATCAAAGTAGCCTAGTAACCTGAGTCTAGGCCCTTTGTGGTGAAAGAATATGAGGTAAAAACCTCTAGTGATCCTTATGTGTGTGCTCAAGTGAAGATCGTGTGCTGCACGCCGTAAAACCATTTTGTGATTTCTGAAAACCACACCTAAGTCCTTGTTTTCACACACTTAAGTCTTTGAATTTTTAAGGTTCCACCTCTTTAAGTCCCAACTTCTTAAAATGTAACAACTTGAATATATTGATTCACAGAATTAGGTGGTCTTGTCTTTAGATCCACAAGGCATATGCATAACATAATAGCTCATGCTAAGATAAGAAATACATACTAGACTCTAGCTTTCTTCATGCATTATGCAATACAATGTAATGAAAAAGTGATCTAGAGGAGATTGAGTCCTTATATGCATGTGCCCTACTAGGTAGTTTGTAGCATCTCTTTTAGGTTGTGATTTTTTGTTAAACAGATTATTCTAGAAATTGTGTTCTTTTTCAAGCTAGAGAGCAAACTCAGATCCAAATATAAATTTGAATAAACTAAAATCCTAAACACTAACCCAAGAACCCTAAATACAAGCAACAAAATTAAGGACCCTAAATGCACCTATATGCATCTAATATGCTATTTATAAGAGACTAAACAAAAATAAAATGGTGTTCTTATGCCCTCCTAGGCAACGGTGCCATTTGATCACATGTTTTCTCTTAAGAAAAATATGAGAATCGTTGTTCATGGTTGCAAAATGTGGAAATCAAAACATAAATCAAGTAAACCATGTATAATACGGATATTGTCCACAGGGAAGGCAATGAACATCAAAATATTTTTATTCAATCTCATAAAACATGTTCTTACATCAAATAACATACAAAAAGGAAATAAACGAAAGAGAAGACAGCCTTTGTGAAGATGGTAGATGAATGGGAGATTTCGCTTGTAAGAAAAATACGTCATCGTAGAATTGTAAATCATGGTGGAAAAAATCTTGTACAAAAATATTTACCAATAAAACTAACCACGGTGGATTAGGTCATATCCATAGGGAGGAATAGACCAATAAGATCACAAATATGTAACAATTATGTTCATAGAAATATTCATCAAATCAATCAATGGATAGGCTGCTCTGAATATGAACTTCGAATTTATTGAGAAGTCAAGGGCTATTTGCGTAAATTTCACATAAGAAATCAAAGCTCCAAATATGTGCATAGTGCAAATCTGAGTCCCAAGTTGTGCAATCAAAAGTGATCAACAAGTGTTGCAAAATAATGCTGAAGAATAAGTGTGATGATGCAGTTTCTCCTTAATTTAGTATCCCACAAAAATCAGAAAAATGAAAGTTTAGAAATGGCGGAAGCGTAAATTTTAATTGGAAATCTCTTGTACCAAAATAGGGGATCTTCTCCCTTTGATCATCTGAGAAGAGACAATGGTCGGCTGTGTGGAGCTCAGAGGAGGTCGATGTTGTCGAGAGCTTTCTGTTGGTGGTGGTGGTGTCGACAATGGTGGCTGATGGTTGATGAAGGTGGCCGGTAGTTGATAGCTAGAGGGAAGGAAACCGTTAGCGATGAAGCTTTACGGCTTGCGAGACGATGGCCATTTGATGCGATAGGAGGCATGGCTGCACTGGTGAGGGTGAGGGGAGCATGTTGGTGTCTACGGCATGAAGTTTCATGGCCAGAGATGCCAGCTGGGTGTGGAGGAGTTGGCATGAAGTTTGGGTTCCTCTTCTCTATTGGTGGAGGAGAAGAAGAAAAGGAGGAGGCTGGTGGTCGGCTCATGGCGGGCGAGGCCGAGAGTGCACAGAGGTAGCCGGCCGCGCTGTGGTTGAACATGAGGGCTTGGTCGCGTGGTGGCTGCTTGCGCGTGAGGGGGCTAAACGGCGAGAGGGAACCGCCACCAAAGATGGTGCTACTGGTGGGGAAGGAGGAGTGATGTAAACACATTTACAATACTTAAGATGTCTATTCATGCATGTTCTTAAGCATAGGATTGCATTGCATGATATAAATATCACATAACATGCATCATCTTGCATTTACAGTAGTTTGAATAAAATGGAGGTTAATTGTCTCCTTTTATGTGCTTGGACAGGGCAAACTTTTTATCGGGGCCTCGAATCGAAGATCCAACCTTACAGATGTGATCAGGGCGACGATTGGAGTTCAACGACTCCAAGATCGCCCTAATTAGGCATCTGTAGCATCAGATAGTGATCGGGGAACCCTAGAAGATCAAGGGTCAAGATGGTGTAAATCCGTACTTTAAACGACAAATTCGACCACACAGATGGATTTAGATCGACGATCGCAGCCTAACGATGCAAAAATCGAGTCAATCCGACACCCGTGGCACCATCTACAACATCCATAAGATGGATGGCCAAGATGGCGCCACGTGGTGCCATCTCAGCTGTCCAACCAGCCCCCAGCACCACCGCACCTTCTCTTCTTCAATCAGAGTGTCGCTTCTCCGCCGTTGGATCAAGATCCAACGGCTGTGGATGCGGCGCTTTGAATTCATCCGCACGACCATTTGGCTGAGGCTGCACAGTAGTCCAGCGCCTTAATGCGAGGCGCGGACGCGAGTTCGAGTCGCGGCGAGCGGGATTTGGAGCAGGAGTGCACCTTCAATCGACCGTCAGATCGCGATCCAAGGGCCGCCCGCGCTCAATAGGATCGACAAGCTATCTCACGCACGAGCCTCATGTGGCATCGCACGCAGGCGAGCGTGCGTTGAGGAGCGGGGAAGGCACATCTTAAGCTGTCCGATCTCGTGATCGGATGGTTGAGATTCAGAGGACGTGCGCAGGCGTTGCGCGTGCGCAGCGCCCACTACGCCCACGATGGGATTTTAGCGACGGTTTTATCCATCACTAAAGGCCCCTTATTTAATGTTTCAAAGATGTAATGACCAATTTGCCCCCACTCCTTGCAACTATAAAAGGAGACCCCCTCCACATGAAATTCTCATCCCTTCCTTCTCTTCTCTACCTATCCAAAGATCAAGAGAAGCTTGTCCCACACCCAGGATGCTCCTCATGAGATAAAGTCCAAATTTTCGTCCCCATTCGGAAGTGGATCCCGCGACGACGACGACATGCTGCTCCGTCCTCCTTCGTCCAGGTGTCATCCCGTTCGGCTCATCCTACAAGCGATCGTCAAGGTGGATAACTTCTCTCTCCCATTCTTCTTTACAGCTTTCTAGTGTAGAATTTTCCTGCTTTCTAGTATAGTTGATTTCCCGCTTTCTAGTGTAATCCTTATTTGGTTTAATTGTATAAACATTTTGAAATACTGAATGCATGTTCTCTCTCTCTCTCTTCCTTTTAGTCTGATAGCTTCATTGTAATTACATCGCCTCACTTTTTAAGGAAAAATTCTAAAAAGAAAATATAATTTCGAATATAGATCGACGTAGCCTCCCTATATTCGACCCGAAATTTCAATTTCAGTATAAATTTTATTTGTTGAATACGAATTCTTCGCTTTCAAGCTACAACAACAAGGTTTTAAAACCAAATACGTTAGCGTAGCAATTCGTACGTTCAACATTTTGGCGCCGTTGCCGGGGAGGCAACGATTTCCGATCTTTTCGCATTTCTTGCACTTTATTATTTTCTAACTTGCTTTCTCTTGTGTCTATTGTTTTGCAGAGACCTCCATCAGGGAATCATCAAGCGGTACACTGGAGTAAAGTACAGTTGAAGACAACTGTAAGTGCTCCCCATTCTTTCCCCCTCCATAGATTTCATTTGCCACATTAAATCCAAATTTCAATTAACCTAGATGTTTGCATAAATCCTAGGAATAGTTTGGTTGTTTGGATTCTCACTCACATTCATTCCACCCTCATTTATAAAAAAAAACAAAAAGATAATCTTGTGGGGTAATTTTCAACAAACACACAACGTACACCCACATTCAAGGCACTTAACCGGATTGATTTGTTTCTACTCAATCGAGTTCTGATCTGTGGAACCGGTACACACAAAGCAACACATAAAATAGTAGAAATCATTCTAGGTTAACCATCTTTGAGTGCTTAACTTAGTGGTGCATTTGTGGCCAATTGTTTGAGTTGTTTGGGCCGCACCACTCTATTTAAAATCAACTCATCAAGTAGCTCCACCTTAAGGTTTTCAATCTAGGTCTATTCCAGGCACTTCACTTTCTTTCTGGTTTTAAAGGAAAACAATCTTCACCCGTGTTTTACAACTTGGTTTGCCTAGAAACTTGATTGCAATCCACCTAATTTGAAACCCTAAAAGCTACTTAAGCAAGATTTGAACATTAAAATTCACGCATCACAAATAATCTTGCTTGAAAACCCTGGTTGTGCATGCACTTACACAAATCTCAGTCAATCATTAAGGGCACAACCCATTTTAAGGGCCCATCACATTCCATAAGCACCACAATCCCATGCCTTAATAAAATTGAGTAGACGTTGGCCTTAAGGTCTGATTCGCTCTTCAGGGCCTAGTCTGAGATTGTTTTTGATTAACCTACTTGTACTGATTAATCTGATGTCTAGCTAGGGGAGTAGGGTCAAACGACCGCGGCTGGGGGGTACACTAGGAACTGTAGGCGAAGGAAGAACCTTCTCCTCAGTCCCTCCTAACTGGTTGGATTAAACAGACGCAAGTAGAGTAAATCATTTACAGTCTTAAGGCGGGTTTTGGGAGTAAGTAAATCTTTAGGCTACCCCACTTAAGGACAGCCTTGTTTTGTTGTGCTGCAGGGTCCCTATCCCTAGTCCTTCCGACCTTCTCCTAGTTTATGCTGGGTAGACGGTCATTGAATCCTCGATTGGAAGGACCATTAGAACATTCTAGGAGGCGCAAGTTGGATTTTGGTCAAATTGATCCCATGGACGAACCACAGCCTCCTCTTCTTGGAAATCCACAGGAAGAATTTTGAAGGCGGCTGGAACAAATGCAGAGAATGCAGGAATGGTTCTAGAGAAAGCAGGTTACTCAGCCCTTGAAGGATTTTTATGATCCTTCAAATTACGGGGAATGTCCCAGCATCCAGATTCCAACCTGTGACGTAGAAATCAAGCCCCAGGTGTTAAGCCTGGTTAAACATTATCATGGGCTTGGCTCTGAAGATCCGTTTCAGCACTTGGAGGACTTGACCACTTTGGTCCAGACCACCAAGGCTCGGAACGTAAACGAGGAGCAAATGATCATGAAACTCTTCCCCCACTCTCTTAGGGATAAGGCCACGCATTGGTATAGGACAATAGGAAGACTAATTACAACTTGGAATGAGTTGAAATCGACCTTTTTGAAGAAATTCTTCCCAGTCGGATGTACCAATGCTTTGAGACGGGCAATCACTACCTTTACCCAGCGGCTGGGGGAGTAGTTTCATGTGGCCTGGGAGCAATTCTTGGACTTATTGCGGAGGTGTCCACACAACGAGGTGCCGAAATGGCAACTTGTGCAGATCTTCTATCATGGGTTGACTGAGAAACTCAGAAATTATGTGGATGCTTCTTGCGGAGGCAATTTCCCCAATAAAGATGCAGATAGTGCACATGATTTATTTGAGGAAATGAGTGAGAATTCAATCAATCATGCCTCCATGGATACATTTAACCTGTCCCAGCAGCCCAGATCAAATGTCAATGAAGTCCATGACTCTCATTCATTTGATATGGAAGTGATTTGTAACAAACTTGATAAGGTGGACTTGGTTGCTAAAAGAATGGAAGAGTGGATGGCTGGAAATTCTATGAACAACTCTCGATCCACTCAATCCCAAAATTCAGGATTCCATTCCTCACGAGCCCTTCTGGATGGGAGTTCGTGAATCAACTCGATGCGGCTCAACCTGTGAGTCAACATTTTTCGGAACCCAACGGGTTCCAAACTGGGGCCTTTGATCCTAGTTTTTCTGATCCTTCTCTTTCTTTCTCTCCATCCTCACCCTATGAGGATGTCTGTGCTGTACAAGAGAATGTTAGATCCAACCCCTACTCGAATGCCTATAATCCAGGTTGGAGAAACTACCCTAACTTCTCTTGGAAAAATTCGAGGCAACTGACCCAATTCCGACCCAGCAACTATGCTCTGCAACGACCAATGGGTCAGGGTCAAGTATACACTCAGTTGCCTCCGAATCAGGTCAATCAGCCAGCTTGGAATGCCCGTCAACCCACAGGGTAGGCTGATTTGAACCGTCAAATGGTAGAGATGCAAGGATCCATGCTCCAGCTCATGCAGCAAATGAAAAACTCACTGGACAACTTGCAATCCAGGCTCATTGCTAACTCTCATCAACTCGGATCTCTAGCATCCCAACTCGTACCCAACCCGTGAAATATTATGAATTCGGGCAACCAAGCCCATGGGTACGGAAACCAGAGGGACCCACACGCACATGCTCAAGTGGTTGAGCAGGGTTCCTCGTCCTCTTCTTCTTCTGCAAATCAACAATTCATGGTTAATCAAGCCCCTCCAATCTTTCCTAACCCTCCCCAAGACCCAAATTCTTATGCATCTGCAAATTCTGTCACTTTGAGGAGTGGTAAGAAGACTCAGGATCCACAATCACACTATTCTGATCTTTTGAATCCTGAAGAACCTGAGGAGAGAGAGGAGAAATCAAGGCTCAGGAACCTGATTCCAAAGATCTGATTCATGTTCCTTTTCCTGAAGCCTTAACCAAACCAAAGAAGAAGAAGTCTGTTGATAGCAATGAGGAGCTTCTGAATCTATTTAAGAATGTTGAGATCAATATCCCGCTCCTTGATGCTATCAAGCACATACCGGCTTACGCAAGATTTTTAAAGGAATTATGTACACAAAAGCGTAAGTCAAGAGAATCTATTCCGAGGAAGGTGGTACTCTCCGAGCAGGCTAGTCCTGTTATCCTACACTACCTCCCTCAGAAAAAGAGAGATCTTGGTGCTCCATTGATTTCTTACGTTATTGGAGATTACACATTTGATAGAGCACTTTTGGATCTAGGTGCATCCATCAACCTAATTCCGACTTCTCTTTAAGAGAAGTTTGGGTTAGGTGAACTTCGGCCAACTTCAGTAACTCTACAGTTAGCGGACTGCTCGGACACAAACCCGCGAGGCGTTATTGAAGATGTTATAGTTAAGGTCAAGGATTTCTATTTTCCTGTAAATTTCCTTGTCCTTGACATGGATGTACCTGATAATCTGAGGAACACGCCCATCATTCTGTGGCATCTGTTCCTGGCTACCGCAAAGGCCAACATTAATTGTGAAAGAGGTAGCATGGAAATCGCCTTTGGGGACCAACGAATGAAATTGGATATTTTCAAGGCGATCAACAAATTTGAGGATTGTGGATTTATTGAGGAACTTGATGAGGATAATGATAACATTGAAACTTGTTTGACAGTTTCTTCAATCGAAAGTTCCTCTTTGGATGATGAATTTGATTCGCAACCCTCTATGGCTGACCTGACATCTTTGAAAAAGGTTATTGATTTTGTTCACTCACAACCTCTTCCTCTTGTTGAATCTTCAGCATCTACCCTACCATCAATCATCAAACCGCCCCAGCTTGAATTGAAACCATTGGCCGAGAATTTGAAATATCAATTTTTAGGACCTCAGAAGATGCTCCCTGTGATTATCAGTGCTAAATTGACAAAGGAGCAAGAGAATAAATTGATCAAGGTCCTGAAGGAACATAAGGAGGCAAGTGGTTGGACCATTCATGACCTCAGGGGGATCGAGCCATCTTACTGTAATCATAGAATATGTTTGGAAGATGGATCCCACCCTTCTTGCTAGATCAGAGATTGAATCCAAATATGCGAGAACTGGTCAAAAAGGAAATCATCAAGTGGATCGATGCAGGAATTATTTATCCAATCTCAGATAGTCCCTGGGTAAGTCCCGTACAGATTGTTCCGAAGAAAGCTGGGATTACCGTTGTGACTAACGAGAAAGGAGAATCTGTCACAACTCGTTCAGCTTCCTCTTGGAGAGTTTGTATTGATTATAGGAAGCTGAACACAGCCACTAAAAAGGATCATTTTCCCCTGCCCTTCATTGATCAAATCTTGGAAAAATTAGTCGGGCAGAAGTACTTCTATTTTCTTGATGGCTACTCGGGATACAACCAAGTTCCTATCCATCCTGAGGATCAGGAAAAAACTACTTTCACCTGTCCCTATGGAACCTTTGTTTTTTGTAGGATGCCTTTCGGGTTATGCAATGCACCTGCAAATTTTCAAAGGTGTATGCTAGCCATATTTTTCGACATGGTGGGAGAGTTTATGGAAGTCTTCATGGATGATTTCTCTGTTTTCGGAGAATCATTTGACTCTTGTTTGGCTAATTTGGAAATGATTCTTAAGCGATGTATCAAGACACGATTGGTCCTTAGCTGGGAAAAGAGTCCTTAGAAAGCCCTCTGTCATTTACTACGCTAGTAAAACTCTGGATGAAGCCTAGAGGAATTACATTGTTACTGAAAAGGAATTACTAGCTGTAGTGTTCACTTTGGAAAAATTCAGGGCTTATCTCTTAGGGTCTCATGTTATCATCTATACCAACCACTCGGCCTTGAGACATCTCTTGGCCAAAAAGGATGCTAAACCCTAGCTTATTCGTTGGATTCTTCTTCTTCAAGAATTTGATCTTGAAATCAAGGATAAAATCGGGGTGCAAAATGTGGTAGCGGATCATTTGTCGAGACTCCTAGGTGATTCTTCTTGTCCGGACATTCTGATTGCTGACACTTTTTCGGATGAAACTATTCTTACAGTTTTAGGTGTCCACACCCCATGGTTTGCTAACATTGTTAACTATTTGGCTATTGGTCAAATCCCCCAAGATTGGAATAAGCAACAACGAGATAGACTCAAATCTGAGGCCAAATACTACTTCTGGGAGGACCCTAAACTGTATCGCATCAGCTCTGATCAGATTATTCGCCGATGTATACCGGAGAATGAATTCAACAGTATACTCGAGTTCTGCCATGCATCTGGGTGTGGTGGACATTTCTCTGGGAAAAAGGCGGCTGCAAAAATCTTGCAATCTGGCTTCTATTGGCCGTCTTTATTCAAGGATGCCCAAGATTTCTCAAGGTCATGTTCTCGATGTCAGGCACTCGGGAGCATAACTAAGAGAGACATGATGCCCCTAAACCCTATTCTTCTCGTTGAAATTTTTGATGTTTGGGGCATCGATTTCATGGGACCCTTTATCCCTTCATTTGGACATTAGTACATTCTTGTTGCTGTTGATTATGTGTCAAAATGGATTGAGGCGATTCCCACCCGAACCAATGACCACAAGGTGGTCATCGATTTTGTCAAGAAAAATATCTTTAGTAGGTTTGGGATTCCGAGGGCTATCATCAGTGATGGTGGTATTCACTTTACTAATGCCCAATTCTAGAATTTATTGGCCAAATACAGGGTTAATCACCGAATTTCCACACCTTACCATCCCCAGACGAATGGACAAGCTGAGATCTCCAATCGAGAGATCAAGAACATTCTGCAGAAAATGGTTAGGCCTGATCGCAAGGATTAAACTTAAAAGTTTGAGGATGCTCTTTGGGCCTACCGTATGGTGTATAAAACACCCATCGGCATGTCTCCATTCCATTTGGTGTATGGAAAGGCATGCCATCTACTCGTAGAGATTGAACATAGGGCATTCTGAGCGATCAAACAATACAATTTAGATCTGAATTTAGCTGGGAAGACCAGGAAATTCCAACTATCTGAGTTGGAGGAGCTTAGAAATGATGCTTATGAGAATTCCAAGATCTACAAGGCTCGAACCAAAGCTCTACATGATCAACTGATTTCCCGTAAGAGCTTTGAGCCAAACCAGAAGGTCTGGTTATTCTATTCTAAACTTAAGCTCTTTCCTGGAAAACTTAGATCTAAATGGAATGGCCCATTCATAATTGACCAGATTTTTCCAAATGGAGCCATTCAGATTTATGACACAAAGATGGGCAACACATTTAAAGTCAACGGTCAACGTCTGAAGCTTGTTATTGATCGTATTTTTCCAGAACCCGTCTCAGACACAGTTACTATAGCCATTCTGTGACTTCTTTGGCTGGACTTCGCCTAGCTGACGGCAGCAGTTGTACATATGACACAAGGCTGATGCGAGCTTCATATTCAGGTGACATCTTTCATATTCTACCCTTTCTTTCATGTCTCTTTTTCAATGAGGACATTGCATCAGCTAGGCATGGGGGGGGGTGGATTCATTTTTGAATCATTTGGTCAGCTTTGAGAAATTCATGTAAATTATTTTTCTCTTCTTGTTTATACATAAAAAAAAAGAAAAAAAAATCAAAATTAGGAAGGATTAATTGGACATTAGGACTTTTCAATCTTAAGAAATTTTACATTAGGATCTGAACACAAAGACCCTTCAGGTTTTTGGACTTAATTAGCCCATGTATCCACTAAAATGTGGATTTGTCTTTCGAGTCCTCGCTAACTTAATTCTATCGTAATTGGAATAAATAAGTTTGGGTGATAAGTACACGACTTATCAACCCACCCTTTGATTTGAAGGAATTTCTGAGTTTTAAGCATCTACACACTTTCTTTGCACTGACTCATTGTTCGGCGATTCTAACGGAAATTGGGTAGCTAATGAACCTTATAGGGTGATATGGCTGGCAAGTTATCGTGGATAACAGCCCATAGGTAGGTTGTCCAGAGCCCAGTCACTGGACCTTTCTCTTTTTGCTGCCTTTAGGTAAATTTTAGACCAGGGAAGCCACCTACTTAAAAAAAAAAGAGAAAAAAAAAATCAAAAAGAAAAGGAGAAAAGAAAAAAAAGAAATAAACCACACTTCCTGCACGAGTATGGCTGGCAAGTTATCGGTGGTAACAGCTCATCGACCGGTTGTCCAGAACCCAGCTCAATAAATGCACTAAAAATTCCCAAAACATTTAGGAAGAAGTGGAGAAATAGAATAAATTGGGGAGATATACACTGGATTCACCCTTGTGTTGACCCCGTAAAAAAATAAAAGTAAGGAGAAAGCTACCGGTTGTAAAGATACACCTTTAGGCAGAATTCTTTTTGAGGTCACCTAGAGGCGTAGAAATTCGAAGTCCGTTTTAATTTTCGGTCAACGAGTCTATCACATTCACAATAAGATGCTTAAAACTTAGGGTTCTCATCAAATCTTGGGTGAGTTGAATGGCCGTAGAAAGCCACTCTTAAACATTAAAATTTGAAAATCCAAAAAAATAGAAAAGAGGAAAAAGAGAGAGAAATTTTTCTTTGAATAAGGCAAGGGCTTGAGGCGGTCTGCATTTTGGCAGATACTCGGGCATTGTTGTATCTTTGAAAGTTCAGATCCTAAGTAGACAATTTCTTAATGATTGAAAATAACTCATGCCCAAATAATCCAACCTAATTCTTTTATAAATAGCATATAGTTTTTACTAGGGACTAGCAAAAGATAGGCATGGAGGAATGATGTAAACACATTTACAATACTTAAGATGTCTATTTATGCATGTTCTTAAGCATAGGATTGTATTGCATGATATTAATATCGCATTACATGCATCATCTTGCATTTAGAGTAGTTTGAATAAAATGGAGGTTAATTGTCTCCTTTTATGTGCTTAGACACTAAAGACCCCTTATTTAATATTTTAAAGATGTAATGACCAATTTGCCCCCACTCCTTGCAACTATAAAAGGAGACCCCCTCCACACGAAATTCTCATCCCTTCCTTCTCTTCTCTATCTCTCCAAAGCTCAAGAGAAGCTTGTCCCAAACCCGGGATGCTCCTTATGAGATAAAGTCCAAATTTTCACCCCATTCGAATGTGGATCCCGCGACGACGACGATGTGCTGCTCCGTTCCCATTCTTCTGCTTCGTCCTCCTTCGTCCTACTCCGTCCTGCTCCATCCTCCTTCATCCAGGCGTCGTCCCGTCCGGCTCGTCCTCTAAGCGATCGTCAAGGAGGATAACTTCTCTCTCCCATTCTTCTTTACAGCTTTCTAATGTAGAATTTTCCTGCTTTCTAGTGTAGCTAATTTCCCGCTTTCTAGTGTAATCCTTATTTGGTTTTATTATATAAACATTTTGAAATACTGAATGCATGTTCTCTCTCTCTCTCTTCCTTTTAGTCTGATCGCTTCATTGTAATTACATCGCCTCACCTTTTAAGGAAAAATTCTAAAAAAGAAATATAATTGCGAATATAGATCAACGTAGCCTCCCTGTGTTCAACCCGGAATTTCAATTTCGGTATAAATTTTATTTGTTGAACACGAATTCTTCGCTTTCAAGCTACAACAACAAGGTTTAAAATCAAACACGTTAGCGTAGCAATTCGTACGTTCAGCAAGGAGTGCCTACTGCTGTAGGGAAGCCTGTGGCCAGTGGCAGAGGGCACGTGCAAGGATATCTCTACTGGTGGGTGCATGGAAATAGAGGTATTATGCAGAGGTGGTCGGTGCCGATAGAAGGTAGCTGAGGGTGTCTGGATGTCCAAGAAGGCTTACGGATGACTTAAATGAAGGGAAGAGGGGAGCACACAGTGGTTGTCGTCAAGGCAGCGGTGGCTCATGATGGTGAATAACACGGTCGTAAAGATGATCGGAGCGCAGTGGTGGTCACTGCGAGGAGGAAGTCTTGTTCTGTTGCTGCGACCTGTGCGCAACAAGGTTGAGGGGCATGGGCTACTGCTTGTGTGCGGGGCTATGGTCGCGCGTGGGGGCTGGCGGCACGTGGTTGCTCGAGCTACGCGTGAGGTGTGCATGGCCTGCTGTTGATGGTCAGCACCGGTGGCACGCAATGAGGGTGCAGGCGGTGCGGGAGTAGAAAGGAGGCAAGTGGTGGTGCGTAGCCGTAGGTGGCATGCACATGCAGCAGCGAGCGTGGATGTTGTTGTCTAGATGTTTGGGAAGGCTCCCAGATGACTTAAACGAAGGGGAGCCAGTGGGAGCATGACTTGAGGTGACTGTTGCTCAGGAGGAGGTGAACGGCCAGTGAGGTTGCATGCCATCTGTTGTCGAGAGGGTGACATTGGAGCATGGTTGAGGAGAATGGCACGGTGGTCGCAGTCGAGTGGAGTCTGCAGTGGCGTGGTCTAGTTGTCAAGGAAAATGCAGTTGATGACGAGTTATCGCGGTTGCAGATGTCGGGCCTGTCACCACCGACTACGGTGGCGGTTAGCTGTGATGGAATTGGCAAGGACGTGGCGAGTTGCGGTGGTGGATGCTCTGTTGTCACATGGTGGAGAAGATGAAGGTGGCAAGCTAGGTGAGGAGAGGATGTGGAGAAAAGATGCTCCCCCGTAGGGAGGAAGAAGGTGATCCCCCAACGAAGAGGAAAGAGCCCTCTTTATTCTTTGTCTGAAATCTCCTAAAGGAGGAGCCGGGTCATGAGCCTCTTTCCATTTCAATTCCTACGTTGGCTTTCCAAAAGAAAAGAGTTTCCTTCTTGGTGAAAATCAAATATATTTGATGTAAAGCCATTAACATTGTCCTTCCCAAAATGACCCTACATCAAAATAAGTAACTAATCAAATCACTTATTCAACTCATGTAAAAATTAATGGAATGATAGTTTTTAAAGCTTAAATTATTTATCCATGTAATTCATGCTTAAAATTAATTTCACATTCCAATTGCAGTGTACTTAGGCTCTAATTTAGTCTACTAAAGTGGACTTATCAACAGAGTCTGTCAGTATCGGTGATGTGGTGCTCCTCCTCCTCTCCGACGTGGTAGTGATGGCAATGACCTCTCTTCTCCTCCAAGCTGTATGACATGGTGTGCACAACTGTTGTGCGACGAGGGGGCGGTGGGGTGGTGCCTCGCCCACACAACTCTTTGGCGTAGAGAAGGGTTGGTGATGATGGTGCCTCTCCACACAACTCCTTAGCAAGACCCAAGTCTTTCCCTCCAAGCCTATGGAGGTCCATCCTCTCCCCTTAGGTCTATATAAATACCACATGGCCTCCATTAGTTTCACACAACTCTCCTCCTTGCTCCTTCTTCCTCCTTAGGTCTTTTTCTACCTCCTTAGCCTCTTCCTCCTCCATACCTTCTTCATACCTCCACCTCCTCCTTTTTCCTAAGTCCTCCACCTTCCTTCACCTTCTTCCACCTTCTAACAACCTCCTTAGGTCCCTTAGATTATTAGGTAATCCCTTATCTACTTTGGTTCTCCTTTGCTTCCACCTTCTATTTCAACTTCTTCTCTGGGTTCTACTTTGACTTCTACTCCTCTGACTACTTCTTCGACTTCCCTCTGGTCTTCTCCAAGCATCCCTCTACTTCTAGGAGGTCGTGGTGGTTTCTTCTTCACCATCGTTACGAGACTCCATTTTCATCTCAAGATTCAAGGCTACCTCTACTCAACACTTTCTCTTCTTCTTTCTCTACTACTACTACTTCTTCTTCTTCTTCTTCTTAGTTGTAGTTATGACCTTTTGATTATTAGTAATATATTCTTGGTTTTGCATATCTTTCTCTATCTATTTGGTTGTTAGCTAGTTGCTTATTTACTTTATTATTCTGAAAATTCAAAAAAGAGTGTGTTGTGTTTTTGCAACTTTGCAAAGCCACATTTTTACACTGCCTCGCAGTTCCATCTTTTGAAATTCATCACCACTTTTCCGCTCTTCCAAAAATTACCCAATTTTGTCAATACTCATACATAGGATTATTTAGAAAGTAACCTAACCAAAAGCTTCCCTAAGATATGACCTAGACTCCCATATCTTACGATTTTATTCTGTTACGACTTCAGAAATACAATTTTGAGCGATCGCGTATTCTCGCACTAAAATGACGATTCAACATTAAATGGGTTTCATGCATTAGGCACCACTACGTTGAAATCACTAGAGGGGGTGAATAGTGCTTAAGGCGGTAAATTAATGCTAATTAAAAATAATTCAAGATAAAAGCTAATCAAGCCACAAATAATTCACCACACAAAGCACAAGATGTATAGTGGAAACCCAAATTGGGAAAAACCACTACCTAGGTCTAACAACTTAGAATTTTGCCCCGAGTCACTCCCGGAAAACTAAACGGTACTTATGGGGTACCAAACCCTTAGTACAAACCCTCTTAATTCCCTAATCAAGAGTAACCCCTCTCACTTGAGAAGAGAGGAGCCCATAATCCAGACCCTCAAATTACAAGAGAATTGAATAGAGAATAAACTGAAATAAAGATAATTCTGCTCCCAAAGAAATATGCAATGAATTATATGAAAAAGCTATCTATGAGGCTAGAATATACTCCTTTGATGTGTTTGAAGGTGTGGAATGGCTGGGAGTTGAAGTGTTGGAGCCTCAAGCAGGTGGAGGTTGATGAACCAAGGCTCTAAACACTTCCAAGAATACCAAAATTGAGTTTTTGCTGAATGTGTGCTTTGTAAGCTTAGAATTGAGGTGTATATGTGTTCTCTAACAACCAAAGAGTGGGAGATGCACTCCTATATATAGAGGTGTGTTTGGGCTACCTTTGGTGTGCAAAAGGCTCCTATCAACGTTCAAAAAGTTCCCCTTTTTGATTTGCCAATGGTTAATAAATTTAGTCAAAAAGTGCTTTATCAAACGTTAGGTACACGTCATTTAACGTTAGGTGAACTATCAAATTTTAGATGCTCAGTTAGGTACAAAGTTCACTAACTCCTAATCACAAGCATGGCTGGCTGAGGAAGGTTTATCTAATGATAAGTAATGTCTATCTAATGTTAGATCAATTGTCTAATGTTAGACACAAAGTTCAATATAAAGTTCGTTATTTCCTGGATGGTTTGGTTGGCCCCCAACCTACTGTCTAATGTTAAGTAATGTTTACCTAACATCAGATGGTCTGTAAAAAGCCCCCTAACTATCCAATTGGGTGAATTTGAGTTCCAATAAAAATTAAAACCAAGCACTAATACTTATAGACTTAGTTAGACATATTTTGACCTATTTAGGCTATGTGTGATGTTCTTGTGAAAATTACATATGAGACCCCTATGTTCATGCTAATATGAAATCTAATTGGGGCTCTTACAATCTAAAAATATAAAATTACAACTAATTTTCCTATGTTATAAAGAGACATAATAAGCAAAAAAACTTGGCAAGCATGGTCTCCTCCTTCTTGGCTCTGAATTTCATCAATTTGGCTTCAACTTGAAAGTCATCCTTACAACATCCAGGTATAAAATCCAATTTTAATTCCAATTACCTGAAAGATTTGTTATCATCAAAACCATCATTTAAGGATAATGTAGTGCTCAATTACTTCTGCACCTATATACGTAAGCTGTTGCACTACACTACCTTGAAGGTATAATCCCTCAAATCATGGAATCCCAAAACAAGAGGAAGCTAGTTCCTCCCATGTGGTTCCAGTTTAGTCATTTTGTTTTTTCATTTACTTGATCATTTAATGGCTTTGATTCGATTTTTGTGAAAAAGTTGTGACATGTCTATTCTTTTTTTTTGTGTTTTTCATGCTTTTGCAATGCCACAAGGTCATTATGATGATCCCAATAGGCTTCTCCCCATGGAGGGCCCTTTTGGTGTTGCAACTGCTCACTTTATGGGGCCTCAAGATGGCCCTATCAGGTTTAGGGACGTGTGTTGTGCCCACTCGAGTAGGGGTAGCACTTGGGACTCTCCTTGTTGGGAGTCTACTCCAAGGTAGCCAATTATCCGAGGGTCTGACTTTGGCCTAGACGTTCGCTCCATTGCCTTAGGTCTATAAGGGTGGCTTCTCTAAGGTGGTTTAAGGCCTTTATCCCCAGCCAAGGTGGTTGTGGTGTTGTTACCTTGGTAAACCTGGTCCTTTTATGGTGGCATTGCCAAAGTGAACTGAGCCCTCTATCTCCAATAGATTCGATCGTGCCACTCTCCCACTCCATAGTTCTGGACTGGCTAGTGGTAGCTCCACTAGGTCTATTAGGTGGTTGCGCTTAGGCAATGGGTTAGGCTAAATAAAGCTGAAGACTCTATGGCTAGCCTGCACTGACTCGACATGGCTATGTGGTGAGGATACCATGCTGGGCACTCATTGTTTAGCATGGCCTATGCTTTAGGTCTTCTTACTTTGTAGTCTTCCAGCCTTACCTTGGCTTGATGTAGGCTCAACACCAATTCTTGATGTAATGAAGAGTTTGCTATTTTATTGCTTCACCATTAATGTGGAATGACTACATATGGTTGCTAGCCGCAAAATTCACAAGATAATATCATCGTTATAGTGCAAAATTATGATCACTTAATTAATTTCCAAACTTCTAAAGAGATGGAGTAAAATAGGAATCAAGTCATCTTGCACGGAAGCAAAATGCTCCAAATTACTTCCTACTATCCTAAACTAATATATTTTCGATTTTTTTTAATATTCACATTTTTTGGTATTTTAAAGAGGGAATAAGCCTATGGGAACTAGGGATAGGGACTGAAATGTAGTAGAAGGGACCTAAAAGAAATTCATGTGAAAATAATTTTTCAAATTTGTAATTTTTTACAAAAAATTCCTAAACTCTTGTAACTATCTATGTAAGAATCCTATCAAATTTATGCTAATAGGACTTCATATAACACAGGAAAATCAGACTAAATCGTAACAATCTAAGAATCTGAACATAAAAAAATTTTCAATTCTTTTCTATGAGAAATTTTCCCACAAAGTTTTGTGGAGATGCTAAACTAAAATAAAATTTTTAGAATTTTTCGATGTATGAAATTCAATATAAAATTTGGAAAGTAAATGTAATTGTTTAACAAATGCAAACGCAAACGCAAACCAAGCATGCAAATAATAAAAACAAACTAGACATGCTAATAACTAAGAAATGAGAAGAGTAATTGCATAAAAGAAATTTTTTATTAATGAGTCACAAGTGCTAACTAATACAACTAGAAAACAATAAATGAAATGCTAAAAGTAAAACTCAAGAGGCATGATGAGTGGAGCGACGATGATGGACATATTCGAAGATGGAGGATGGAGGTAGAGGGTGAAGTTGATGGCCGTCGGAGGTCGTCCACTTGGAGGAGAACCGGAGGAGAAGCATGGTACTTAGAGTTGGAAAGGATGCCGAGAGGGAGATGAATTTTTCTGGGGCTCTTGAGGCTTATTTATAAACTACTTGAGAGCCTTTAAAAGCTTTCAAAAATCTTTCAGATTCGTAAGAAAGGAATAATAGGATTGCTTTGGGGTCAAAATGTCTTCTAATCTTATTAAAATTTTAATTTTTGATCTTTTATCTTATATATGAACCACCACCGAATCTGAGCCCAAATAGGCTTATTAATTAATTTTTCTTGACCCATATGCCTTGACTCATAAAAATTATTCTCTATTATTATCTTTGATCTTGGACCACTTGTAGATCTTTTGCCGTCTCGTGTGTGATAAAAAAATAAAGAAAATATCATCTTTTACAAATATAGGGTAATATATAAAATTATTATATTTATAAAATAAATATCCAAAAATCTTTCAAAAATAAATAAATATCCAAAAATACCAATAATTAGACATGTAATTTACATAAAATTATGACTTAATCAATTGCTTGTTTGCACATTTTTCCTATCCCCCTCTTTGCTTTCTAGGGAACTGGGGGAGAAAGGGGGGAGGTCAAGGGTTCCCCCTCTGGTACTTGGTTGTTGCTTGGCATCGATTTGGTGCTCAATCGAATTGTTCAGGCATGTCAACCTGCTTCAGTGGAGCGAGGAAAAAGAGGGGATGAGATCCTTCACCTCTAATTCATAGGTTTTCTTGTGACCTTGAGGATCGCACTCCTTTAGGCTTGGGGCTCTCCGAGCTAGCTTTGTCGGTGTGTGCACTCTTTCTACAATGGCACAAAGTTTTTTCCAACGTCTCCTTTTGATTCTTCTAGTGTAGTGGGGGGGGGGGGGGGGGGGGGGGGGGGGGGGGGTGGTTTCCAAGGTCCCCTTAACTTGTTGCTTCCAATGATGGAATTTCCTTTGTTCACTTCTTGAGTTGATGGATCCCCTTACTTTACAGAAGAAGGGTTTGCCACTTGTTCGAAGGGCTCTGCAACACTTTAGGGGCATTGCATTGGGAGAGTGGGAGTAGGGTCCTTCCTCCATAAACACAATGCAAGCTCATCGACGAGGAGCTCTAGAGCAGTTTGCCATGCAGACGTCCTATAGGGAGCTTACACATGAATGGGCACTGCTCATCCTTGAAGGTCGAGGGCGATGCTTGGTGAGGCATTTGTTGCAAGGGTTCTGGGTGGATGCATGGCTCCCTTTCTTCTGGTTACCTAATCATGAAAACCTTACAACTATTTGCGATGTCATCCAACGCCCCGTGTGCTATGCCTAACTGAAGATGCTTGTCCTCTTCAATTGTGGAACATTACGTAGCTATGCCGAGGGCTCCATGACCGAGGGGTGCTTAGGCGATTCAGTCCTCCACATGAATCTCAATGGGCGTAGTCAAGTTCAAGCACCCTGGAGGAACCAAAGTATGGGGAGGAGCCACTCCTTTTCAAGTTCAGGTGGGCACCACCAAACCTGGAGATGTTGGTGGACATAGAGGGTTCATCTAGATGGGTGGTGAGTGTATTTTCATGATGAGAAGTTAGGGTTTTGGAAAACCCATCATTGAAGTCACCAAAAATCACTACCAAATAAATTTACCGAAACTCAAAAGGGAGCCCCGAGTCAAACACAGGGAGGCGACGTTTTGTTTCTTGAAATTCGCATTTCGCTTTGTTTCTTTTTGGTATTTTTTTGGGCTTTGTTGTTTTTTAGGTATTTTATGAGAATGATAAAAGGAACTAACTACTTGCAAAATGAATAAAAAGAGAGTAGAGAGATGAAACACAAGTTGATAACTTGAGATAAAGTGATGCTTTTTACAATTACACTAAGCTAAGCAAACTAAAAGAGATAAAGGTGAGAGGAAATCTCCCAAAGAGGATGTTTGGCGAGACGATAGTGCTTGGCGGTGGCTTGGACGGAGGAGGGGAGATGCTGGACCTCGGGGATGTGGTGCAAGAGGAATCTGGGTAGAAGGCTACTTGACCGAGCTATAGGAATGGTGATGAGGAGGTGGAGGTGATTGTCTACCTGAATGGAGGTGAGGGGACGTCTTTGTGGTCTCCTATGAGGGAGGTGAGGGTAAGGTTGAATATTTGGTGGAGTAGGGGAGTGTTACACTAATAGGAGGTCGTGGAGCTTGCAAATGAGCTATTGCGAGCTTAAGAGGCTTCTTAGAGCTCTTGAGTGGGTGATGAATAGCTAGGTAGAGATGGATTAGAAGGGAAAGGTTCATGGAGTTTATATAGTGGTGGGAGGGGGGTGTATTTCATGCATGGGTTTAATGGGGGTGCATGGGACATGCATGCATGTCTCTCGCACCCGCTAGCCAAGCATTGGAGGCTACAGCTAGTAAGGAATGAAGACAGCAGCTGGATGGCATGGGAAGCATTTGCAGTCGCTGGATCCTCATCAAAGGGTGGAGAGAGAGAGAGACGATCCCGCTCTCCTAAATCACGTGCAACACTCCTTCGTTGACGGGGGCGAATACCAGTCGTCTGATTTGAATTGTCTGGCTGAGGAGAGCGTGCGGATCGCACCTTTGAATCATTTTGAATGCACGCGTATCGTGCTTCTCCGAGATCAGACGACGGAGAGAACTCACAACCGTGTTAAGTGAGCACACCGGATCGCTCGATGGGCGCATATGTGATTTGACGTGCATCCATGCGTTATCGCGCACGTGTTGGCCGCACGGCACTCAGAGCGCCACGTCGCCATCTTTGTTGCCACTCATCTTTGACCAAGCAGTCTGATTTCACCGTGCTCACCTCAACGTAGATTCAATCCGTGGGGTGTGAGTCGATCATGCATCTCGTGGATGCAAGTTCCTCTTTGGACCGTTGCGCCAAGTGGTCGGGTGTGTCGCATTTATGAATTTCCCTCAGCCACTAGTCATGTGATCTTAGCCATTGGATTTTCATCCAATGGCTAGGATCTCACATGGGAGGCATCTTTGGGGAGGAAGGGTGACTATGTTGTGCGATCTAGATGGTGCCATGTGGCACCCTCTAGACCGTCCATCTTTCTTTTCTTGTAGAGGATGCCACGGTACTCGAATCGAGATGATTTTCATGTTATCGGATTGCGATCGTCGCTCCAGATTCATCCGTATGGTCGGATTTTTCATTTGAAGCTTTGAAATGTATCGCCCTATTTCATGGCCACAATAATTCATGAGTTACTATACAATTTATACAAATCATCCTAAATGCAATATGATGAATGTTATGGAGTATTTATACTTTGGAATGCAATGCTAAGCTTAGGAACTAACATAAGTAGGCATTTTATCATGAATAAATGCATATTTATCATACCCCCATGCCTATCTTTTACTAGTCCCTAGCAAAACTAAACTAAATGCTATGTATAAAATAGAATCTAGATTTGATTACTTAGGCAAGGTTTGTTGATTAACATTAGAAAATGTCAACTAAGGACCTAATTATAAAAACCCAACAGTACTCAGGTGTCTGCCAAAATACAGACCACCCAAGTCCTCGCCTTATTTTGAAAAAGGAAGATACATTTTTTTTTGCTTTTTCTTCTTTTGTAATTATTTTTTGAATTTTGGAGTTGAGAGTTTCAGGATAACTTTTTACGGCTACCTGACCTGCTGAAGACTCGAAAAGGATTCTAAGTGCTAAGCATCTTGTCGTGAAAATTCTGATAGACTCACTCAAAAGCAATTAAAACGAACTTCAGGTTTCTACAACCCTAGGTGACCTTAAAAAAAATGTTGCCTAATGGTGTATCTGTCTGACCGATAGCTTTCTCCCTACTTTTATTTTGGTAGGGTCAACACAAGGATGAACCTAGTGTTTATCTACCCAGATTATTCTACTTCCCTGCTTCTTCCTTATGTGTTTTGGAATTTTTATGCATTTTATGGTCTGGGATTTGGACAAACGACCAATAGCTTGTTACCCACGACAACTTGTCAGCCATACTCGTGTGGTGAAGTGTGGCTTTCTTTTCTTTTCTTTTCTTTTTAATTTTTATTTTTAAGTAGGTGGCTTCCCTGATATAAGATTTACTGAAAGACAATAGTAAAGGAGAATGGTCTTGTGGCTGGACTCTACACAACCGACCGATAGGTTGTTACCCATGACAACTTGCCAGTCATACCACCCTAGAAGGTTCATTAACTACCCAGTTTCCGTTAGAACCATCGAGGAGTGAGTCAGTGCAAAACGTGTGCAGATGCTTAGACTATAAGTCCCCCCAAATTTGAGGGCAAGTTGATAAGTCATGTACTTATCAGCCCAATTTATTGACTAAGTTGAAATAACATTGATGTGGTGAGGACTCGAGAATAGGTCCACATTTTAGTGGATACCTGGGTTGATTAAGCCCGAAGACCTAAAGAGTCTAAGTGTTCAAGTCCTAAAGTATCACTTCCTAAAGTTAACAATGCCTAATGCCTAAGTTCTCTTCTCTTAATTCTATTTCTTTTTTGTCTTTTTGAAATTTAATTTTTTTTTAAAGAAAATAAAAGAAATTATACGGAGCTAACAAAATAATCTGAGGATTAAGTATCCACCCATCATGCCTAAATGACGCAATGTCCTCATTGTAAAAATAAAGACATAAAAGGGGTAGAATAAACAGAATATCACCTGAATTTCATGATAGGTCCAGTCAGCTCTGCAAAGAGAAAGGAGTATACACACGTGCTAAGTTTAATGCCTTCATCTAGGCATAATATACAAATAAGGAAGAAATTAAGAATTCACAAGTGCAAGGCAAAATCAAAATAAAAATATTGATCTTAGGACCCTCCAGCAGGTGTCCACAGAAGTGGACCAGATTATGGTGCATACCCATGCCCAAGGGTTGAGTAGTTCTAAGGTTCTGGATGAAAATCACCCAGAACCGGAGATTGTTGTGCTTGCGGAGCTGAGCCATTGGTTTTGTGGTGTGAAACCCAAGTCTAAAGTTGCGGACAATAGGTAGATCTGATTCACTAGATTCAACTTAGAAAGATAGTCAATTATTCTGTACTTGGGTTGCATGTCAAAGATATTATAAGGGTCCTGATAGAAGGTAGGTGGTTTCAAGTCAACAAGAACCCTTAAGTCCAAACTTGTATTTCCCTCAAAGGTAGCCTACCAAATTTTTATTTCCAAATTTCTACCCTCCAAAATCAAGGTTTCCGGGACCTCCAGATCATTGTACACCCTATCTAAAACATTCAAGTCAAATAATTGTGGCTGAATCAGAATTGACTTGGGTCTAGTGATCTCAAGAATATCATCATTCAGTTCTTTGGGGTGTGGTTGAGGAATGGGGCTATTGATTGAATCATCCAATAATTCAAGATCGGAATCCTCCATGTCAACCCCGGTAGGATCAAATTCCTCAATTACAATGCAATCACATGATTGATCAAGTTCCTTTGGCCCATTTGTCTCACTAAAATCATCTTCCTTAAGATCAAGTGAGACTTCACTAAGAGATTCCTCACCCTCAGAATGAAAGAATTCTTAATCCTCATTTATATATGTCTCAAAATCATATGTTGTTCCTTGGTCTATAGAGACATATTTTTCCTCGCTCCCTGGCTCAGGGATCTCGAGTAAGGAAATCACATCATCCTCGATTGGTTGCTCTAACCCAACCTGGTCATCCCCGATCTCATAAAATGTGCCCCCCTGATAGGCGCCTGAGTGGGTTTTGACATTGGCTCTCCTTAAGGGGGTTCATCCTGAGAATCATCCCAAGATTGGACTAAGGCAACCACAAGCTTCATCCTCAAACTTGACAACTTCCTAAGTAAAAACTCACTTAAGCCCCTATCATTATAAGAAAATATGTCAATTACAACAAAATATTACTGTCACAAAAACATTCATTACTGTCACAAAAATATTTTTGGGATGGTTACATGAACCGTCACAAAAAGGGGCATCCCAAAAAGAATTACCGTCGCAAATGATTTATCATTTGGGATGGTTAAGAACCATCACAAAAGTCCTTACGTGACATTTAACAACCATCACAAAAGATTTTAAGTGAGTTAAAACTCATCATAAAAGACCTTACGTGACGTTTAACAACCATCACGAAAGACTTTACGTGACGATTTAAAACCATCACGAAAGGTTGTACGTGATGTTTAAAAATCATCACGAACGACCGTACGTGATGCTTAAAAACCATCACAAAAGACCTTATGGAACGGTTATAAACCATCACGAGAGACCTTACGGGAATTATCTAAAACACCTACTCAAGTTGACTTGTGAGGGTAAATGGTTCTTTTGTTCCCAATCTACGATTCTGTTTTAGACTGATGTTGCCATGTTTTTCTTTGATGAATCCTAAATCTTTATTAAAAACATCAAACCAGTCGCACTTAAAAAGAACAACACGTATATCATGCGGAAAATTGATCTCAACAATTTCAATGATTTCTCCATAGTAACCATCTAAACCTGAGTGAAGGTTAGACTGAACTATAACACCACACATTTGTGTTCTCTTTGTTACATCCATGGACTTTGTTCTAAATCTAAATCCATTTATAATAAATCCTGAATGATAATGCGCATAAATAAAAGTCTTCTCTGCTAAGACATCTAATTCAGGTGTCCATCTACTATCTTCATTTTCTTTAAGTATTTGGACATGATTTTTATCCCATTGAAGAAAATTGGCTGCACGACAAGACATGCATACTCGAGATGGAAACAATTCATTGTATTTGTCAAAAAATGGATCCAACTCTTCAACCTGCATTAAATTGTAGTAGTGAGCCAAGTTCATATCTTCGTTTGGCATTATCTTTCTGGTTGTTCCATTAATTGCTTTACCACTTGATGGTAAGATTGACAAAATACCATTCAATTGAAGTTCCATTTTACCACCATCATAGTTCCTTTCCTCTCTATTAAATCGATTGTTTGGACCATCAATATACATTGCATAAAAGTTTACACATTCTTCTAATAGATATGCCTCTTCAATCGATCCTTCAGGCTGTGCCATGTTTTTGATATAATCTTTAAGTTTCTTGAGATACCGCTCCACAGGGTACATCCATCTATATTGCATTGGACCAGTAATCTTTTCCTCACCAGCTAAATGAACTATTAGATGTACCATCACATCAAAGAATGTCGGTGGAAATATTTGCTCCATCTTACATAATGTCTCAACAATTGCTACCTCACACTTCTGTAGAGCAAGTGGATCAAGAACTTTTGAACATACAATCTTAAAAAATTTACTCAGTTCCACCAATGAATCAAAGACATTTGACGGTAACATCCCACGAAGTGCTAATGGTAGTAAAACTTGCATGTAGACATGATGATCATGACTCTTCATCCCAGATAATTTTTTATCTGCTGTATTGACACATTTGGAGAGGTTTGAGGAATAGTCATCTGGAACTCGAATCTTTTTCAAAATTCTAATATTGATAGATGTTTTTGTAAGGACAATGTGTAACAAGCATCAGGTAATTCATACTTGTCATTAGCTAGATCCTTTGGATGTAACTCACTCTTTATGTTTAATTGTTGAACATCTTGTCTAGCTTTTATTGTATCATTTAGATTACCAGATAAATTCAATATCCTAAGAATATTCTCCATCACATTCTTCTCAATGTGCATGACATCTAAATTATGATGAATTTGCAAATCTTTCCAATAAGGAAGCTCCTGGAAAAATATACTCTTCTTCCTCCAATGACCTGTGCCTAGCTGCTTAAAAAGGCGACCCAAGGGTATGTCTACCAAATTCTATTGTTGCTGCCACATGAAGGATCCAGCAAAGCGCGACAAGCTGAGACATTCTCCTGCAGATTGTCCATCGAATTTGTTATTAAATCGACGCTCCCTCCACCTATGGCCATGGGGAAGAAATCGACGATGTCCTAAATAACATTGTTTTCCACTTTCATCTAGTCATAGACTATGTGTATCATCCATACACATTGGACAAGCAAATTTACCCTTTGTACTCCAGCCTGATAAATTTGCATAAGCTGGAAAATCACTAATGGTCCACAATAATGTTGCTCGCATTGAAAACCTCTCTTTTCTATGTGCATCATATGTTTCTACTCCTGTATTCCACAATAACTTTAGCTCATTGACTAACGATTGCAAGTATACATCAATTGCATTACTTGGACCTTTAGGACCTAGTATGAGTAGTGACATCATCATGAAAGATAATTTCATGCACATCCATGGAGGTAAGTTATAAGTGACAACAAGCATTGGCCATATAGTATAATTATTGTTCATATTTGTAAAAGCACTGAATCCATCACTAGAAAGACCAAGTCTAACATTGCGAACCTCCTTTGCAAAATCTGGATGCATGTTATCAAATCTTATCCACTCTTCCGCATCTACAAGATGACGCATAATTCCCTCAGTATCTCGTATTCTTTTATCACTATGCCACGACATCCATTCCGCAGTCTTTGATGACATAAAAAGTCATTGGAGCCTTGGAATCAAGGGGAAATAGCGAAGAACTTTTGTTGGCTTTCTTTTCATGCTTCAATTGAGGTTTGTCTCTGGGAACTTATATCTCGAGGCATCACACTTAGGACAATGTTTAAGTTTTTCATTATTCTTCCAAAATAAGATACAATCATTAGGACATGCATCTATCTTTACACAATTCAAGCCCAAGGACCGAAGGCTCATCTTTGCATGATACTAATTTTTAGGATAAACTTTTGGATAACCTAATATTTCACCAATAAAGTCAAGCACATCTAACATCATCTTTGATGTAGCATGGTGAATTACTTTTAATTTGAATAATCTCAGTATGAAATTTAATTTACACATCTTTAACCCTGGAGCAATAGGTTCCTCTGCTTCTGACAACATTTTATAGAAATCGTCAACATCAACATTATTTGGTATATCATTTTTAGGATCCATGGGAACCCCTCCTATGTCATACAACATATCCATTAACTCATCATTTCCACCATCCTCATTCTGCACATTTTGATGTTGACCTTATCGTGATGTATCTCCAACTTCTCCATGCACATTCCAAGTTGTATATCTTGGTCACCAACAGTTTAATATAAGATGCTCATGCACATCTTCTCGACTACTCTTTCTTATGCTCTTACAAATCTTACATGGACAAAATATCCAATCTTTCTTAGATCCAAATCTATACGTTGATCGATCATTATGAAACGCCTAATCCAAAAATCGACATACTCCAATATCATATACTTCTATGTCTTCAAACCATTTATCCATCCACATCTTATCCATGTCTACAACATTACAAAAAAAAAGATCATTTTAAAAGGTCTTCAAATTTCATAGATGAATGAAAGAAAAAATATAATATAAAATAATATGTAGACAAGACCAACCACAACAAAATTAAATAGCTCCTGCTATTTATGGACATTTTCTCAGGAAGAAAAGTAGAAGCATGGAGTCATACTTCTCCACCTTTACTGTCTGTATCAAATTTCTTGAGTTTAATTTTTTTTTAATTAAAATCTTCACTTCAACCTAGAAGAAACCAAAATGCAAACTACATGTCACTACTTTGGGAAGACGGAGACTAGTTGCACCAAGCATCCCAAGCAATGAAGTTTGTTGCTAAAACATAAAGAATATATCATATCAACCAATCCACACTCGAGGAATATAGTATCTAATACATAGCAACTTCAAGGCCCCTATATTAGGAGTGCAAAATAAAAGTTCAAAGATTTGAAGGAGAGCTAAGACTGGAAGCACACACAACTTACTTGGGGCCAATATCCTTCAAAGACCAGATCTGCTCCTCCCCCATTACAGACATGACACTAACGACCAAATACTTGCCATCATTAAACCCATCCTTGATCTAAGTAAGAAGATTTTCATCAGTTGGAAGCCTCAGGTCATCTCTCGTGCCTCCACTGTTAGTCAAGAGACTCACAAATCCATCTTCAGATATATCAATCAGCTAGTAGTCAGTACAATTGTGAACATTCAAATAAATTGCTTATTCATCTAATCAAATTGCAGAGACAAATTCCTTTATCATGTCAATGAACTACATAACTTTTTGAGATCCCGAGAGCTTTTCCAGAGTTACGGTTAAGGAGAGGCAAGTTATGTCCAACTATTAAGTAGAGGGAAAAGGACTCCAGTCCCAGTTTAAATGATGCAAGTTAACCCATGTATAACTATGAAATATGTTGATTTTACACTTGATAATAAGAACATCCAAATGGGCAGGTAATTTGTTATGGATAGAAACTGAATTTACACTACCATAATGGTTCCAATTATTTTAACTACCTGCTTGTTTGTTTCCAGTGAAGAAATTTAACCAAAAGACCTTTTAGTATGAACATTAAAGTTTAGTTGTTTGATTGACTTTCTAAGAAATTGTGATGCTACTTTCAGCAATGTGGTTAACCTTATGAAATGGCTTGGTAGGGAAGCTCTAATCTTGCAATTTTTAATACCAATTTGGAATTGGTTGAACATATGATCAAACTTATTGCAATTTCTTGGATATCCATCTCTTCTGATAGTTTTATTCCCCCACTTTTCTATTACTATCTCTTTTTCCTCTTACCACCATCCCATTCCATCCCCCCTTCCCCTCATTAAAATGACCTAGTCTATAGAAAAGAAATGCTGAGCTCTTCTCCATGTAGGCTATGCTTAGTGATGGGGCTCTAATGGTTGTCTTGAGGAATAGCCAGGCTTGGTGGGTGGTTAGTGGGCAGGATGGTGGTAGGGGTAGTGGTTAGCAGCGAAGGTCTACCTAGGAGAGGGAGGTGACTTGGGTGGTATTCGGTGGCAAAGCCCTTGCCAAAACAAATAGTTTTTTGTTTTTAACAGCTTCAATGAGGGAAAAGTTGAGGGATCGAATGTTGCAAAAAACTTGATGGGAATTTGGGACTTTCATGAAATCCAGAGATTACATAGAACAGGAGGCCTAAGTTTAGGGACTCTTTTGTGATTTACCCTTCCATAAAGTGTTAAGGAATCTAGAGATGACATAGAACCAGAGGCTCTGCATACTGAGTTTTAGTGCATTTCTTTTAGTTTAAGCTATGCTTAATCTCTATTTTTTTATGTGCTGGAATAAGTGCTACCTCCTAACAATCTAAAGAGGTTTAATAGAGAATTTCTCTGTATTATTCTTTGTGAAATAAAGAAATTTTATGTGATATGGTGACTGCAAAGGTATCAAATAAATTTGAATGGTAGTCAATACAAATGACATTTGCGTGACCTTGCTTCCCAGTTTTGGAAGCAGACACTTCAACCACCTTACAAGGACTACCCTTGATGACAATGTAGTTCTTGCGAATGGTTCCCACCTGCTGCAGGTAGGTCTTGGAGGCCCTAGCCTCGGACTTCGACTTGAAGTGGTGCTCCTCATCCGACATTGTCACTTGATCGATTTAGAGAGGGATGTTCGCGATGTGGCAACGACAGAGGGAAAAATAGGAGAATGGAGTTAGAAAACTAGATCTAACTGAGGGAAAAATAGGAGATGGAAGGGGAAAAGGTTCTTGAGTGTAAATTTACTTAAAAAGAAAGCACTTGTTTACAGCTAAAAAAAAAAACTAGATCTAACTGAAAAATAGGAGAAAGGACAAAGGAAGGGAAGGGAAGGGTTGTGTTGATCTGAGGAGGAGGAGAGGAAAGGGATGGTGGGAGTAGGAGATGAAGGCTGACCTTGGAGGAGGGTCGACATGGTGGTTGCTGGAGAAGAGTGCATGCAACTCGAGGAGAGTGGTTCAGGTCGATGCTGAGGATGTTAGAGGTGGCCGAGGCAAGGTCGTAGGTTAGTCGATGGAGTGGACAACGCAAGCAAGTGAGGACGACCAAGCGAGCGAGGAGGTGGTCACAAGTGACAAAGTGGAGGGGATGCGATCGGTGATGAGGATGGGGAGGAGACGACCGGTGATGAGAGAGGAGAAAGAAGGGAAATGCACAGGGGTTTTTGGGGGTAGGGTTTTCGAGGGGACGAGTAGGAAGGGTTTATTTTTTCATGGAGGGGGGTTTTGGGGGGAAAAACGTGTGCGAGAATGTTTTCACCAAAAGTTCTCAAAATAGGGAATGTTTTAGAGGGGGGAGTAAACCTCTTTGATTCTATTGTAATTTCAATTTTTCTACGGTATATAAGTGCCTCAATTTTTATTTTTTAATTTTTTTGACAAACTGTCACAAAAAGGTATCAACTTTGCAACGGTAACATTTACTACCACTAATGTCTGTCCCAAAAGACATGTTTTCTTGTAGTGTTAACATCTTGGAGCCAATCCAATAAAGAACTATTAAGCTCATCAATCATTTTGATCATAGGCTCCAATGCTTTAGTGCATGGTGTTGGCTGAGCTTCTAAAGATTGCATAGTGTTCCTCAAGTTCGCCAACACCCTATCTTGGACTTGGTTCACCTGAATTGAATGGTTCAGTTCAGGGTTGAGTGGGTTTGGGTTACATTTAGGGGAGTTAAGAAATTGAGCTTCTTGGGTCCCTCCCTGATAGTAGGTCATTTCTGGTTGTTCAAGGAATGGTGGTGACCTATGTTCAGCATAATTCAGGGGAGGGTAGGTGTTATAATAGTCATATCCTTCTTGATTGTAGATTGGGTTGGTTTGTCCAAAGAGGGCAATGGTCTATAATCAGTGTAGCTCTGGGAAGGATAATAATCATAATCATGATGTCCAAGATTAGACCCTGGACATTGAGGTCCAAAATCATATCTATTATTCACTCTGAAACGTGTTTTAAAATCGTCACGTTGTAGTATAGATCGAATCAGCGTGAAAAACAAATAATATTTATACTCGAAGGAAATCTGAGGTCGAACACAGGGAGCAATTGGCAAAATACTTCTGAAGATTACAATTCAAATGCAATATAAGAATTTCAAACAAGAATGATATATAAATGAAATCTGATGTCAATAATGCCAAAAGAAGAGAGGGTAAAATGGTGATTTGAATCACCAAATTACCCTACAATGTTAAGCTTTGCAAGCAACTTAAAGTAACAGATCATATAAGCCAAACGAATCTCAATTTAATCAATAGAACCAAGGTACCAGCAGATATCAGATGACATAATAGGCGCTCAAACACCTTAACAGAGGCAAAGGCCTCTTCCTCTTTTCTCTTCAAGCCTCAGGGAGAGGCGTAGGCTTCTCTTCTCTTTTCCTCTTCCTTCTCTTCTTCCCTCAACTTTAGAGAAGGCATAGCACAGGACTCAGCACGCCAGCAGAGGTAAAAGCCTTTCTCAGATCTCACAAGTGTTGAGAGGAGGGTAGAAGAGTAAAACCCCCCCTCTCTCCTCTCCTTTTTCTCTTCTTCCTCTCTCAGAACCAGCAAACAAGACCAGACTTAGGTATCCAGGTAAATGGACCAAGCCCAGACCCGCGAGGCGTGAGCGCAGGTGAGGGCGTGCGTATGCACATGTGTGCGGGGACCTCACCCCCTGTGAGTGCTGAGGCAACCATGAAAATGCACAAAATCAACTTAAGCCATGCGTGCGGTTCAGCAACCCACGATGTGGGACTAAAGTCCCACAGCTTCTTCGTGCGTCAACAGCTGCAGGTCGAACTTGCAATTGCAGGCGAGGAAGGCACTGGCTGCTTCAATCAGTAGTCTGGAACTGCAGCTGGAGGGATTCTGCATCACCTAGGCATGGAGGCGAGGAAGAATACTGCGAGAACACAATCGTCGAAGTCGGAGAAGGTGAAGGCGGCAGCGACTGTCCGGTGAATGCCAAAAATGAAAAATATGACCATGTGGCCATGTCAAAACAATCTAGAGGGATCGCCTAGGGATGGGGAATGTGGTGAGGGGTTCAACGTGGAGTGGGAGTGGCTGTGGTGGTCGAAGGGAGTCAGGACCGGAGGTGCGGTGATTGGTTGTTCGAGGGCGAGTTTGGGAGATGAATCGGTGAAATAGATAGAGGGCTTTTGGCCCTTGGGTCAAGGTGGAGGTCGTGGGCTAGTTGGCGAGGGGGAAGGATGTGTGTAGCAGACGAAAGCCCTCACCGATGGTGTCGCTGAAGCGAAGAAAGGTGACGGTGTTGAGGGAGAATCGGTGGTCGCGTGTGTGTTGCGAGAGTGGGAGAATACTGTAGAGAGGAAAAGGGAGAGATAGAGGGACTTAGGGATGAGGTAGAGGGGTGGAGGCAGCCGGTGGTGGTAGACCGGTGTCAGAGAAGAAGAGATCGGCGAGGCAGCGACGTCGACTGAGGTAGAGGCACGACCTCTCTTTGATCGGAGTGGTTCACGAGGATGAGGGGAAGCTAGTTGACCATTCAATTTGATGGTTGGACGGTTGGAGGAGGGGAGGGGAGAGGAGTCACCGAAGCTAAGTTTGAAGGTGGCCAGAGATGGAGTAGAGGAGGATTTCTCAGGCCAAAACTTGCTAAAGAGGTCGGCTTAACCTCTGGGATCCATTTATAGGCCATGGGGAGGGGTTTCAAGCTTGGAAACAAGCTTGCAAACTCCATGATTCTCGCACACGTTTGACATGTGTACCTTCAAAAGGTTTGCATGAGGATTTGGGAAAGACGTAAATCCTAAGGAATGGTTTAAATGGAAGGTAACTTCCCAAGGAATCTTCGGTTCAAATTTAGAAGAGCTTGATTGAGAATCGAGCGAGAAATCCTCGTTCGAAACTTGATGATGAAGGCTCAACCTTCCAAAAATGGTGTGAGGACCTAGGTGAAAGGAATATGACAAAAGATAGGGACCTTTTTAAAAGGATTTTGAAAGTTACGGGCATGTGTGTGAGAGAAAAGACTCAGACAGGACCAAATTGCAAACTAGGTCAAGATGATCTTAGACTGGGTCCAATTTTGATAAAAATATAATTTGGACCCAAGAAATCCAATGGTGAAGTTAGATTTAGGTTTTTACCTCATTTGACTGGGTAATTTATGCAAAAACTTAAATTAGGGTAAATATCAGTCTGAGACTCTGTTTTGGGTCAAGATGGGTTCTGATGGACAAATTGAAGGTACCAAACCATAGAGAATATTTTTCTATGAATTTTAGAGGGTTTAGGTGAATTTTATCCTGACCAAAACCTTAGTTAATTAAGTAGGTCTATTTTTAGGGTTTCAAAAGTCATTTAATTCTCAGAACAAGCGAAAACCCTTTTCTTGTCTGTTCTAACCCACTTGTTGGACATTTAAGGCCATTTGACCCTTAATTACCCCCTGGGAAAATATGTGGTTGTTCTGCATTCAAGATATAATGGTAAAATTGTAGTTTTACCTTTATTTTCTTATCTTTCCCTGGGAATGGATTTGCAGTGAATTAGGGCTCTCTGGAAATTATGTAGGAGCATTTATTCCTTGATAATGACTAGATTAAGCTAGTTATGGCTCACAATAGTGTTCCCATCAATATCCCCAATCAAAGTTATCTCGACTAAAAGATGGGTAGTCATAAGTTGGGTCAGGATAGTAATCATTTTTAGGATAAGTGGTGGTAGGAGGGTAGGATTGGAATTGTGTGTATGTTGTGGAAGAATACATGATGAAGTAGGAGGGAAAATAGAACAGAGAAAGGTGCCCTACAGTACAATCAACCAAACCTATCCTTAGGTGGGTAGCCTAAAGACCTACCGACTCCCAAAACCCATCTTGAGATGAAATAAATGATTTGGTCTACTTCTATCCGGTCAATCCAACCAATTAAAGGGAGGGGTTGGGGAGAAGGTTCTTCCTTTGGCTTACACCTCTAGTTCCTTTGATACTAATGGGAACACCATCATGAGTCCTAACTAGCTCATTTTGACCTAGAAAAGAGAAAAAAAGCTCCTACATAACCTAGAGAAGGGCCTAATTCAAAGAATAACTATTCTGAGAGGAAAATAAGAAACAAAGGGTAAAACTGCAATTTTACCATTGCAGTACATCAACGGGATTTATCAGGGGCTAAACATAGGTCAATTGGTCTTAATAAGATAAAAAGTGGATAGGTTCAATCAGAAAAGGGTAATGTAAGATCTGAGAATTAAATGACATCCTGTAACCCTAAAATAGACCCACTTAATTTAACAAGGTTCTGGTCAGGATAAAAAATAACTAAACCCTCTAAAATTCATGGAAAAATATCCCCTATGATTTAGAACCTTCAAATTGGCCTTTGGAGTCTATTTTGACCTAAATAGGGGTCGTAGCTAGATATTTGCCCTAAATTAGGTTTTTGTGTAAAATGTCAAGTCAAATGTGGTCAAACCTAAAATCCAACTTCACCATTAGATTCCTTAGGTCCAAATTAGGTTTGAACCAAAATTTGGACCTAAGGGGAGGTCACCTTGACCTACTTTGCAAAATAGTCCACCCAATTACATTTAGACCCATTGCGAAGACCCCCCTATCTTCCTCGCCACTCTTTGCAATTAGGTCCCTCCACCATTACAGCAGAGAAGTCCTACTCCGGCGAGGATTCGAGGAGGATTTCTCTCAAATCCCTCAGAGACTCCCTCTTAGATTTGAAAGGGAGATTCTCTGTGGAATCCCCAATCTGATGAGCATAATTCCAAGCCCTAATTGTCACCCAATCACTCGTGCGAACGCTCGAGAGATTTGGGTCTCTCGCACATTCTTACTCCGGCGAGGATACTTGCACTTGGAAGCTTGCCTTCCAAGCACAAGATCCTCTACCTGTGCCTATAAAAGAAACCCCTGATCCGACTGCTCAATTCCAGCCTGCTTTGGCTGGAGAACAACCTCCAATTTCTTGTCTTCTCCTCCGGCCAAGCATCTAGTGAGCTTCGGTGACATCTCCTCCCTCTTCTCGTCGCTTTGCCACAATACCAGTGGCAGAGCATCTTCGCCTCCTTCTTCCATGTTGCGCCGTACCAGTGCTGGCGTCAGCCACCCCTTCATCATCGATGTTCCCTCTCCACTGGAACCTTCGTCTCCAGCGGCGGCAGGTACGTGCCACCCGCTCTCCTTATCCTTTCGTCCATTAAATTAGGTTAAATCTCTTCCCCTCTCTCCTCTCTGTATTTCCCCCTTCTTTATTTCTATTTTCAACCCCTCAACACCACAGACCACCACCATCTTCTCCATCTCCAGCAGACCATCGGCAAGGTGTCTCCGTCACCTCCACACACCCATCCACCTTGCTAGACCCCTCAAAACCTCCGCCACCATCCACTGATCACTTTCCCCATCTCCATCGACAGCCATACCTTCCACAAGCTCCCCATGACCACACCCATCACCACGGCCACAAACCGACCTAGGCACGCACACCTAGGCTGCTCCGCGGCCAGCCACCTACCGCAGCACCTTCGCCATGCCATGGCGAAGCTTCCTGTGTGGTTTAATGAGGCTGCAAGGCTGTATTGATTGATAGTAGGAACGGGCCTCCGCCGCCATTAGCACAACTGTGAAGCTTGCTCGCAAGCTTTAACCCAGGCGTCAGGCTCCAGGTTTCCAGGTCCAAGAGGTGCGGAGTTGTCTCATGCACATATTTAGCCAATGAGTGGCTTTGAGAGAGCACTGCAGCCATAGCAATTATGCAAAGCATCTCCTACGGGTGCAAGCGAAGCGGATGGGACTTTTAGTCCCACATCGGAAAGTTTAGAGCACGGAGTGTGGTTTAAATTATTTTTGTGTTAGAGGCTATTCACCTCCGATCATGGGGTGAGGTCTTCTCACCCATATGCCCGCCTTGTCTGCGACCCACGCTACGTGGACCTGGCCTGCCTGACCCATTTACCATGCACTCCTCGTGCACCACCCACGCCGGTGCTCCTAGACCCGGGTGCGCTTGACCTGACCCGAATACCCGATTAGCTTTGGGAGAGTGGACCTAAGAGAGAAAAGAGAGAGAGCATATGCAATGGAGGGTAGGGGTAGGTTTTTCACTTGTGTGTAGGGAAAGAAAGAAGGAAAAGGAAGCTGCAGCCGTAGAGAAGAAGGAAAAGAAAAGGGTTGAAGGAAGAAGCTGAGGAAGCTAAGGAAGGCACGATTGAAGGAAGAAGTTGAGGAAGTTAAAGGAGAGAAGAAGGAAGGATAAGGTAGGAATGATCAGATGCTAAGGAAGGAAGGAGAAGGCACTGTAGCAGAAAGAGAAAGAAGGAAATCAGAAGCCAAGGAAGAAAGGCAGAGAAGGCAGAAGCAAAGAAGGAAGGAGAAGGCACGGCCAAGCCAGAGAAGGGAGGAGAAGGCAAAAAGAGCTGAAGTTAGAGGAAGAGAAAGTCAAAGAAGAAAAGAAAGAAGAGAGAAGCTAAAGTCCAAAATCAGAGAAGTAAATCAAAGAAGAAGAAGAAGCAAAGAAGTAGCAAAGAAGAAAAGAAGAGGAAGCTGAAGAACAAGCCAAGAGAAGAAGAATCAAACTTTTTATCCAATTCTTCTCAATTTCTCTTTTATTGCTACATTTTGGTATTCATAAACTCCTACATTATATTTTGAATTAGATTTTGAGTAACTTTAAGTGTTCAAATTACATCTATTAGGATTAGTGAATAAATTCCATTTGCTCCCTGTGTTCGACCTCGGACTTAACATTCGAGTAATAAAATTCTTATTTGTTTACAAGGTGATTTCAACTATACTACGATGCAGTATTTATTCTTTATAAACTGATCTCGCCTTCTGGTAAACAGATACCCCCAACCGTAGTCGTTTGACATTACTCCCCTAGCTTGACATCAATGGACCAGTAGAAGCAAATTAATTGAAAAAAATCTTAGTTGGAGTCCCAAAGAAAGAGTTAATCTTTAAGGCCAATGTCTGTTCAGTTTTAATTAGGCTTAGGATGATTGTGCTCTTTGTAAAATTACACTAGAGGGGGGTGAATAGTGAATTTATAAAATATTGTAAGACAAAAATACAATCACAAAAAAGAGGCACAAGATTTTTAGGTGGAAAGCCAAAATGGGTGAAAACCACCACCTAAGCCAATCCCTTGACTTAGGATTTTTGATCACAAAGTGATTAATCCACTAGCCACACTACTTAAATGAGGGTAGTGTACCTCAATTACAAATCCCACCTCCGATCCCTAAACGAAGGTTTCTCCTTTCACAATGAAGAGATGGGGACTCGACAGACCGGATACCCAAACTACACTAATAAAATAAGAATGAAACATCACCTATAGAGCACCCTAAAGTATTTATTGACTTCCTTATCTATTAAGCATAAAAAGAACTCCCTGAGAATCAGTAGAATGAAGTGCACCGGGAGTGTTGGTTTTCCCTTTAATCAGAGTGTTGGCACAGCACAAGGGCAATAGGAAGCAAAGAGTAGTGAGCAAGTGATTTTCTAAGGAATTGAATCTCAAAAGGTGTATTTTTCCTAAGAGGGGTTGTAGTCTATTTATACACAAGTTTGAAACCTTTAAGAATGCTTGGGAGAGGTCTTCTAGCCATTGGAGGCAAGTCCCAAGAGCTTAGGACAAAATCCAACACAAATCAAAGAAATCATGAGTCTCACAGCAATATCAGACGTCTGATTTTAGGTTCAAACGTCTTGTAAGACGTCTGATTCTATTAGTCAGGCTTGCTATTTTCATTGGATCGAAATAGGGACATATGATATATTCATATAAGACATCTGATAAAAATATTAAACGTCTAATTATAAGTGGATTTGTTCCTGCTTTGACAAGATCCAAATAAGGTTCTAGACGTCAGTTGGATTTCCTAGACATTTGGAAAAGTAATTAGGACATGCCTCGATAATCTAAGAGATGATCTTCGGTTTCTAATAAGATCTGCATAGAAATAATGGGCAACGGTCCATTGATAGACATCTGGAGACATGTCCAGACGTCTAAAAGTGTATTTGCTTGTTATAACACAAAGGAAATGGGTACTTGAGTCTAACGGTTGGTTTAAGGACATCCAGGCAATGTACTCGACATCTGGATAAGGCTATGGATGTTTGATAGAAGGTTGCTTCAACCGATGCTTAAGAAGACAGAATGCAAAGGCAATGCTATAGGTAATTAGACGTCTGAGACAATGATCAGATGTCTTAAAGTTGAAAATCAGGCATGTGACAGTTGTTATGGATGTCTGATTTGTGTCTTAGTGTTAGGTTTTTGTTTCTAATTTATCCTAAGTGTAGAGAGCCTAAGTTAGCTATTTATAAGTTATGTTTGGGGGGTCTTTAAAACATCTCTAGACTTAAATAAAATAAAGATTACAACCTTTGAAAGTTTACATAAAAGCCTATGACCTATGACAACACTTATGCTATTCTAGTCTTCACACTTTTAATCCTCCAACTTGGAAAACTCTATGAAACCTGCAATTATTTTATTACAGAGAAAAATATGCTACGTTTATGTTTTATCTCTTTTTCTTTATTTTGTCAAATCGTTGAAATATTATTTATGAGGGGTTGAACTAACAATCTCCCCATTTTTGATGATTTTCAAAATATATCTATAGGTTCTTATTTTCTCCCCCTAAAAGTTGTGCTTAGTAATCTATACCAATTTTGAAAAGATTTTTCGTAACTTCTCATGTCATTTCCTAAGTTCTTCCCTAAGGTCTTCTCTCCCTTTTTGAATATCATCATGAAGGGTTTTGAAAGTGGTTGAATGTTAAATTACAAGTGTTATATAATGACATTTACAAAGTGGAGATCGTTAATAAAATCCGCATGCTGAAGTATAATAAAAATGGCAGAGCATTAAAGTAAACTAACTAGGAAAAGAATGTATGTGTCCTAAGCACAGACTAGCTATTGTTCCCAAAAAATATATAAGTATTGGGTCAAAGCCCTTTAATACAAGCCAACATGGAAAGGTAGAAAGAAAGAAAAATAAAAGAACTAAACTAGTCTTCTTGATTGTGGCAGTGGCGGTGAACGGGTTCTTGACCCATCTGTAGATTGCGAACGTCGGTACGAAGTTCATCGATGTCGCGGCGTAAACTTCCCATATAAGTGTACATCTCGCCGGTTCATCGCAACAAGAGAGAGATGGCTGAGGAGATGGAATCTGTAGCGGGAACCCATGTCTCATCAAAGCTCGAGCGAGGAGCTTCCATTTTAAGTGGACGTTCTCCATGGAGATCTGGAAAGGGTGGAAGTGGTTCTTCTTTAGCAGGCTCTTCAGCTGGCTCAAGATGCTCTTTAGGAATATGCATAAACCGGCTGTGGGGCTCAATCTTTTATCAACCGCCTGGTCATTGATGGAAATCCGATGACTTGCAAAAATTTTGGATAAAATGGACCCAAATGGTAGAGGCATCCCATAGTCCTCATTCATAACACGAACAATGAGGCGGCAGTAGTTGAAGGGAATGTGACGTACGGCGGCAAAAAGGAGCGCCTTGTGTTGGCGCGAGATATAGTCAAAACCTCCCGATTTATTTAGAAGGTCCCACCCAAAAATGTGAGAGAGTAATCGGGGAAGAGGTTTGAGGTTCTTGCATGGTAGGGTGACAAGATTTTCGACATATTTTTCTGGTAGGACTAATTCTTGATTGATGACTTCTGAGTTATATTGCCTCAGAATATCATTGAAGCCATTTTCCTCATTAGCGATGGCAAGAAGGGCGGAAATAGAATCAGAGGTGATATGGATTTCACACCCAAATAAACGAGCATGTAACTCAAGTTCATCGTTGTTGTAGTCTTCAACGATGTTGGTGTAGAAAAGTCGAACAAGATCAGGAAACACGCCAATAGTTCCAATGCCAGAGAGGAACTGTCAGTCAAAATAGTGGAAGAGATGAAGGGTTTCAAAATGTTCCTGAAGGTTTAGATGGGCAAAGTCATTCCATATAATGGATCGAGGGTACTTGACTTTGGCATTTGCAAAGCAACGAAATTGTTGTCTAACGATGTTGCCACGCAATTGGTTAGCCAAATAGGTGGAAGAGGAGGTGGAAGAGCCCTCGGCTTGCTTCCAACAGGGAGGCATTTTGGGTAGGTTGGGTGGGTTGGTTTTGGAGGGAGGGGTTTGGTATTTTAGGATAGAACACTTGCAAAAACAATCCCACACCAGTCATTCAACCAATAAGGCAATATAGTGCCATACATGCACACAACATTGATTCCAAAAAACAACGGAAAAAATTGTGTGGCAGTATGCCTTGAGGCAGTACAACCTGTCATAATGTTGTGGCAATATACCTTTGAACTCAAGCCACTAAGACGTTGGCTTGAATCACTTGAGGTAATACCCTTGCCATTAATATCCAAAAAGACATACATTCGCGCTATATAAAAAACAAGTTCCAAGCTCTAGGTTTTGTTCTAGGGTTTTAGCTCCTAGGGCAAAAGAAGCATGATAAAAGAGGAAACCTTAAACGAGTTGTTCATCAAAGAGAGAAAAAAAAGAAGAAATAGGTTGAGGGCTTTAAAAGGACTCGAGCAAAGCCGTGGAGATACCCTAAGGGTTTAAGAGGTTATAGCCACAGAGGAGGGTCTCCAGATGCGTGGAGGAGTGGGGTATGTGCACAGGAGAGCAACTGCACCGCCAGTCGTCGAGGAGGTGGAGCGGTCATCTGACAGCGAGATGGGCAGTACCAACTTATAGTTGATGCTCGTCAGGCGGGAGAGAGATTTGAGGTTTTAGGGATTTTGAGCATAGGGGAAGTGGGACCTCAATGAGTGGGATTTTATACTCCAAGGGGTTGAGCAAGTCTCCCCCTGAAGTTAGGGAAATTTTCATTACAAAACCATCCAGAGACCAGATGTGAAGTGGCAGATTTTGGCCAGATCAGATGTCTGATGATGTCATCAGACGTTGGGATTGGCCATTTGGGATTTTAACCCTTTTGATGGCATCGTCTGTTTTTAATACCAAACGATTTATCTGATGACTAATTAAAAATTTAGACGTCTGATTTTTGCAAACACACCTCCCTGGAAAATGGTTATTCTCCATGTTGTCATCTGATTTCTATATCAGACGTCCGAACTAACGTCTAAAGTTAAAATTAGATGTCTGATCTCTGCAATCAGTTCTTCCTAGATCTCACCCCAAAGCTACATGTTGTCGTCTGATTTGTTTCATCAGACGTCTTACAAGACATCTGACTAAATCATCAGATGTCTGAATCTCGACATCCTAATTCAAATCTTGATGCAAAATAGACGTCTATCAATGATGGGAACACCATCATGAGCCCTAACTAGCTCATTTTGACCCAATGAAGAGAATAAATGCTCCTACATAACCAAATGAAGGTCATAATTCACTACATAGCCTTTCTGAGAGAGAAATAAGAAACTAGGGTTAAAAAGGCAATTTTACCAATGCAGTACAACCATGAGTTTTCTCAAGAGCTAAACAAAGGTCAAATGGTCTTAACAAGATAACAAGTCGGTTAGATTTGACAGAAAAGGGTTTGTGTGAGTTCTGAGAATTAAATGATTTTTGAAATCCTTAAAATAGACCCACTTAATTAACCAAGGTTCTGGTCAGGATAAAATTTACCTAAACCCTCTAAAAAATATAGAAAGATATTCTTTAGGGTTTAGTACCTTTAATTTGGCCACAAAAACCCATCTTAACCAAAATGGAGCCTCAATCAAATGTGGTTAAACCCAAAATCCAACTTCACCATTGGATTCCTTAGATCCAAATTAGGTTTGTAACAAAATTTGGACCTAAGGGGAACTCATCTTGACCTAGTTTGTAAAAAGGTCCTGTCTGATTACGTTTCTACCCCTAACTTTCAAAAACCATTTCATTTAGCCCCCTAGCTTCTTCATCATTTTTACAAATAGGTCCCTCCACCATTATAGTGGAGGAATCCTACTCCGGCGAGCTTTGAAAAGAGATTTTTCCTTGATTACTTGGAGAATCCCTTCCAAAATTGGAAGGGAGATTCCTTGAGAAATTCCCGCCTATCTGAACCCATCTTTGATCCCTAATTCTTTCCCAATCTCTCATGAGAACACATGAGAGATTTGGGTCCCTTGAGAGCTTCCATCTCTGGCGAGTTTTCCTTGCTTGGAAGCTTGGCTTCCAAGCACAAAACCCTCTCTGAGGATCTATTTAAGAAGCTCCAGATCCAATCGCATTCTCCCAGCTTGAAATTGGGTTGGTTCCCCCACTATTCTTCTCTCCTCGCCGGCCACAAGACTCCGCAAGCTCTGGCGGCTTCTCCCTAGCTCTCTCGTCGCCCAACCACAATACGAGTGGCCGGGTTATCTCCACCACAGTTTTTCACATTGCGCAATACTGACTGACATTGCCCCTGCCCTGTCTTTGCCGTCGCCTCACTTATGGAGGTATTCGTCTTCCCCACGTTCGGTAGCCATACCGGTATGGGATTCCATTCCCTTTCATCCCTTAGAAGTAGGTCTTAGATTCCCTATCTTCCCCACTTTCTTTCCCTCTCTTTATTCCTCAAAACTGACCACCGATGCCTTCGAACACCTTCACCTCCTCCATCTCCAGCGACTCCTTCGACGAGGTGCCCCTGTCGCTATGCACCTCCATCCACCTCGCCGACCACCCTACAACCTCCATCACAACTCCCTAATCATTTCCCCTCACTCCACTCACTCCATCAACCACCCAAACACCTCACCGAACACACCCATTCACATGCCCATTATGTGCCCTAGGCACGCCACCACAACCACCCACACGCCACAAAACCACTCCCATCACATCCGCCATGCTCCGACGATGCTCCCTGAATGATTTGACATGGTCGAAAGGCCATTCTCTTGATTTCAGGTAGCAGGCCCCATCCGCTATTGCTACTAAGCTTGGAGCTTACTTGCAACCTCTCCAGATGCTGCCGCTCCAGGTGCTTCAGTCCCGAGATGTGAAGAAGTTTCTTGTGCACACATCCAGGCCCTCAGTTGGAGTCGTATGCCTCTGCAGCCTCGCCAATTGAGAGAGCCACTCCCTACTGCAGATGCATGGAAGACAGGTGGGACATTTAGTCCCACCTCGGAAGTGGAAAGGTGCCTTCGTGCGCATAAATTGTAAAAGTGAAGTAGGCTCTTCGCCTCCAACACTGAGGGTGAGGTCCTCCTCCCCCCTTTCACTGGACTCATCCACGACACCTAATACGCGGACCTGGCCGACCTGACTACCCGACCAAACTTCACTCCTAGCTCACCACACACGTCGTGAGCTTGGACCCGGGTCTGTGTTAAGTCCAATTACCCAACCAGTTAAAGGCTCTGGGAGAGTGATGGTGTAAATTGTTGACACCGATGCTCCCCGGCAACGGCGCCAAAAAAATGATGATGATGGTTGGTTGATGATGGTGAATAATTATTGTTATGATCATGTCGTTGTAGTATAGGGTGTATAATATAACATTAAGGATGTCGTATAGTGGTGAGTATGGGTGAGTACCAGTCATTACAACCATTATTATCATTTTCTTATTTATCTAATTTTTACTGGTTTTGTTCCAGGTCGTTCTCTGGGAGGCAATTTATTGAATTTAATTCGGTCACTCTTTGATTATCTCCAAAATTGTCTTCTTATTCAAAAAGAAACTTTACATTTAAAGAATGAATGAATGTTTTATTTACCTAGTTACTAAGAAGTGCTTGCAAAAATACTAACTATGAACAAGCATCAAACAATCTATTATTATACTCTAAACTATGTATTTACAAGTTATACTATTAACACTAATATGTTAGTTCATACTACATGAGGATACCATAGTGTAAAAACTTAACTTACTAGTCTTTTATTTATAGTGACATATATATCAGTTTTAGTGACAGATATAAACGTCGCTAAATCTCAGAAAACACTATATACAACCTAAAGAAGCAAACTGAGGTCTTTAGCGACATTTATAGTGTTGTTTTATTCTGTTAGTAATTATGTGGGTTTACTTATACGTATGTGTATATTTCTTATTCTACTGCTGTATGTACAGTAAGCCTTTCTGTTCTTGCTATCTCTTGTATTCTCTCTTTTTTTTTTTAAGTCGTCTATCCTTTCATTTTCTTCTGTGTGGTATTTCAGAGGCTGCGGTGGAGACGGGGTTAGGCTAACGTCCTTAGTGTAAAATGTGCTTAATTAGCGGGCGTGCTTTTCGAGGGATACACAGCACCCTTCGGGTGGGACCAGACCTCTACTAAGCGCGCCCTAAATCTCAGATTAGGTGCCTTAATTACGTTTTCGTATCAGCGTAGGGCCTCAGCCTAACGCCAGACATACTCGCACGCTCGGGCTCCCAGCCCCACACATACATTACATATTCAATATCATCACACATCAGAGTTCACCACAAATTGGGTAATCGGATAAGGGATCGCGTTGTGGGCGCCCGGCGCCATGACGACTGCTTCAACTATAGCATAAATTGTATTTATATGGCTGCGTTTGGTTTGCAGCACACAATGTGGCGCTATTCCAGCGCCACATCGTGCGCTGGAAATCAGACGCAGCTGCGTCTGTGCGCGTTTTTGGCCCTCGATTTGGGGGCCATAAATTATTAAAAAAAATAAAATAAAATATGGTAAATAAAATATTTACATAATACTACATAATTGATTAATTAATTTTGAATTTTAAATATATTTACTATACAAATAAATTCGCTAAACTAGGCCGATTATACAGGTTTATTTAAGTGATTAAATGGTTAATTACTTATAAAATAATTAATAAATGGTCTAATTGACCTTAAACAGTTTTAACTTACATACTTAAGTATTTAATACATATTTTTATTGTATTTTTATGAATTTATTTATGTTTTATTTAGGCTAAAATAGCAATTCTGTGTAGTTTATAATTAAAACTAAGTTACAGTAAGTTATACTAGGTATAATTATACTTTGACTAACTTAAATTACTTAATATATATATATATTCCCAAGTTTATAGATTTATTTACTTGATTATTGCTCTAACTTATTAACTTAGCTACTAAATAAGTAAATATAAATCTGTACATACATATATACATAAACCAGTAAATACATGCATAATAGATTAGTATATATACATATTTTTACATAGATTACATATGTATATGAATTTCTGTACAGGTTTTATACATATTTACAGTATAACTATGAATCTAACTGATATGCTATAGTTATAATACTATGAATAGGTATATTTACAGTTTTAAAATAAGTCTATGCCATTAGGCTTTTGTATAAAGTTAGGGAATTAGAGTTGATTGAGTTTTTATTTGAGTTTAGACAGCAGCCGCAGCTACTGTCAGAGGAGATGGAGAAGAGAAGAATGTGCTGTTTTAGTGTTGGTTTTAGTTGCTGTTCAGGGTGAGTTTTTGTAGCAGCAGCAGTGGCTTAAGCCACTGTCAAATGGCTAACTGCTGCTGCAGTTAGTCCACTTGGAGAAAGGGGAACAAAAAATTCACAGATGAAAGGGGAATTTGGAGGAGAAGAGAATTTGGAGATGGAGGGAAATGTAGCTGCTAGATGCAGCATATTGCTGTGTAACTGGGAGTAAGATAAAATTCAAAACAAACTACAATTTACAGAGTTGAAATCCAAATCTGAAAGGGGTTTAAATCTCACGAAAATCTCATGTAAATTCAGCTCAAATACTCATTAGGAAAAACCTTATCAGAAGCATCCTTTCAGATCAAAACAACAAATGGCATTGAGTTAGTTCTTCCTAATGCCATAGACAGCATGAAGAAAGACTTAGCTCGATCAATTAAAACCAAAGAAACACAATCCCAGTTTCTTGCAACCTTAAGGAGTATGGAAAACTCCTTAGGTTAGAGAATCACCATACAGAAATGATCATCAACACAAATAGTGCATGGCAGTTCTGAAATAGCAAAAAGAGACTAAGAATGCATTAAGGAAATTTAATGGAAGCTGGCGAATGCATTCAAAACAAAGTATAAACAGAATCATGAAAGGCTCTTCTGATTGGTTCTCTGGTGTCACCAGAGAACTTCTCAGAATCCTTGCCTACAATGAAAACCAAAAATCCCTTCAATTTGTCAGATCTGTCAAAACATTTCAGAGAGTAAAAATCCTTTAAAATCCAAATCAAAAGTGCTCTGACAAACTGAGGCAATCCATTTAAAACAGAGGGGCTTTTGTGAAACAAATGGAGTGAGTGAGAAGCCCCAAATGGTGCTTGTGACGCCACTTTCAGATCTGAGGCAGTGTGCCATCAGATCTGAAATTGGGTCAGGATGTGTGGGTGATTGATGAAAAATTCGTCGTTAAAAAGGAAAAAAACAAGAATCAGAATTTGGATGATGGAAAAACAAAACATGAAGAGGGAGATAAATTGAACAATGAACAGATGATTCTTCCCCTCTGATCTGGACTGATCAGAGGAGGTGAGGGAGGGGATCTAATACTAATTCTACTCCTAAGACTAATCTAACTACAGCTAACATTAAACACTAACAATTAAAACTAAATCTATTCTAAACTACTGCAAACTAAATCTAACACTACTTGTGCAGAATTAAAAACCTAAACTAAAAGGAAGAATGGGACCTATGGGTCCTTAGCCGGCGGCTAAGGAGGAAGAAAGGAGGAGGGTGACTCCAGCGGAGGGAAGAGTCTGCTAGTGAGACTCCAGGGTCGTCCTCAGGTGCTACGAGGTCCTTAGCGACGAGGAGGGTCGAGAGCAGGCGATGATTCCACAGCCGGTGGCTATGAAATCAGGGTCTAGGTGAGGAGGAGAGACTGGAGTGGACGAACTGATCGCTAAGAGATGTAGGAGGGAGCGATCCCTTGCGCACGACACCACTGAGGTGCTTAAATAGCAGCTCAGTGACTGGAATCACCGCAAGGGTGAGGTTAATCAAAATTAGGCCGACGGTGAGGATGAGATGAGTAGAGCGCGGGGCGAGTCGAGAGGGAAATCTGACCGTCAGATGTGATCTGGGAAGAGAGGTGAACGCACGCACCGAATCGCGCGAAGGTTCCAATAGAATCCAGTCGCAGATCGAGATCAAAAGTGCGATGGACGGTCGAGAATGGCTGTGTTCTTCGCGTGCTACAGTGCGCGTGAAGAACACAGGCTTCTCTCTGAAATGAGGGAAAACTTGCAGGAAGACCCTTGAACGAAGGGGTAGAAGAATAGCGTGCAGGTCCAAAAGTGAAAAGAACTATAACTGGAAGGGCCTTGCAGTCATACAGAAGGGTCCCTGCGGCTTGCAAAAAGGTCCAAGAAGGAGTTTTGAAGGGTAGAAATGTAATGCATGAAGGACCTAATTGTAATCTATTTATTTCTAAGCCTAAATGATGTCCAATTGCTTTCAAATTTTTACATGTGCTTAATTGAACATTTAAGACATTGATTTTACTTCTGATTTATCTTTTCAAACTTGTTTATGTGTTCAATTGATGCATGGATCATCATTTGTTCTTTAGTTTTCAGAATATCTCATTTTTGTGACCTAATTAGGAGGTTTTAACACACATTAAAAGTTTTAGGTCTTTTCTTTAATTCCCACACTTAACCCTTTTTATGTGTTAATTTGATATTGTTTTGCTTAGTGTCTAGCTTAATTTCGGCCTTTTAGCCATGATGAGTAGCCACTCATCATACCCCCATGCTTACGTTTTGCTAGTCCCTTAGCAAACAATCTGTTGAAGTGTAAGGCAATTTAAGTATCAGCAAGGTAAGTGTGTAAAGATTTCTTTTTCTTCTTTCAAAAATTTTTAAGTGTTTTATGATGATCTTTAAGCTGAAAAATTTTTTCAATAAACCAACTGTGTTTTTGGACATTGTGAGAACATGGTTACTGAGGATAACCTACCAGAACTCGAGGCTTAAATGACATAGACCATCTCTCAACCAACAAGGACTCTTGATATTTAAACCTTAAGTCGAATTCTAGGACTCAGGGGGTTTTTACAGAGACTCAGAATGCTATGAAGTTATGGCTGTGCTTTGTGATAAGTCAGGACTAACCAGGTGAATTCTAAGGCTCAATCCCGGGGTTTCACTTCTTTTTAAGTCCAGGTTGGTCCTAACTTCAGCTCATGTTTTCGGATGACTCAAAAATTGATGGTATTCAATCCCAACCCTTATTGTATTTGTGGCTCAGAGAAGAAATTTTTTTTTTGGTGGACAAACAGGGTATTGTTTTGAACCCTGAAAACATTTTTGGTGGAAGAGTAGTTTTTCAGACTTTTTGGAGAACATACTTGACTTTTTCTTTTTTTTTTTTTTTTTTTTTTTTTAACAGTATGTCTCCGGAACTTATTTGGTAGAGCGCACTGTATTTGGTGGGTGGATTTCTTTTGTGGAAAGAGATTCTCCTGGACACAAAACTAAAGATTAGGACAAAGAGTCTACCTGCACGCACAGGTAAGGACTCCACCTTCCCTAATGAACACAAGGGTTGAGGCTTAGGTTCAAGTGGTCTTTCCTGACACTGTGTAGTGTAAGCCAAGGTTACTTAGACTCCTAAGTCAAAGCAAACCAACGAATCCTGTACTGGTGACTCAGGTACAAGAATTGTCCTAAAGTTAGGAGAGACTGTGGTCTATCTTGTCAAGGCTCAAAGTGTATTAAGCCTAAGCTTGTTTCAAGCTCCTATGGCCCGGCAGGTCAAACCAGTAACGGTTGAATGTCCATAGACACTTATTCTATTATTATTTTTTTTTTTTTTTTCAGCTATAAGATCACTTATCTTTTCTTTCTTTTTCTTTTTCTTTCTCTCCCTCCCCTCTTGAAATGAATGTCCTCCTTTGATAATGAAGTACATGTCCCTTATTGTATTTTTGGAATTTTTCTGATTTGTTATTTTTTTGTATTTTTAGCTTTGTAATTTTTAAAAAGAGTTTTCAAAATTTTTCAATTTTTTTTGAAGTATATAATTTTTTTGATAATACTATATGTACTATAGTTGTGTCTACAATTGCATTTTGGTTTAAATGGTTTACCATTTACACCCCCCCATGCTTAAATGTTTCAATGTCCTCATTGAATGAAAGGGTGGATGCAAATGCATGCTCTGCTTTTCACTATCCTAGACTGGGTGATGAAAGGAAGTCGGAATGAGGAGATAAAATCTCTGTGCGGACGATTTTAAGTCTAATCTAGGATCAGAGTGAACAGTCGGGCTAGGAAGTGAAATGCATGACATGTGTGTCAATGAATGTATGCTCAGAATGCAAGGGTAGACACTATATGCAAATAATGGCAAGAGTAAGAAAGGTGTAAAACAACTATATACAAGGGTAGGTGTTTGATAAGTTTAACACCGTCAGCTAGGCGAAAACTTAGTTGGTAGCTCAAAATGTAGGAGCGAAATGGTGGAATTGACAAGTCTGAGATCATGCGGCTCAATGAAAGGTTTCAGTCTTTGTCCATTTACAATAAAGGGTTCAGATTTGTCAAGTTCAGTCATCTCAACAGCTCCATTATCAAAAAGTCTCAAGATCATGTCGATTCAGTGTTATGCACTGGTTGTGAAATGTCATGTGTTTGGTCTTGCAGTGCTGGTCTAGGTTGGACATACCTTTGAGCAGGTATGTTCCTAGGGTTGGGTTGTGCTTGTGATGGGAGTGAATGTGGTTGACGGGACTCCGTCAAGTGTGATAGCTGGGCTCTCATCTCAGCTAAGGCCGCGTCCTGTCTTTGCTGCATAGCAATATTCTGTTGTTGCATATCAGCAAGAGCTTTCATGATAGACCCCAACTGGTCATCTCGTGTAGGCCCAGATTGAGAGTATTGGGTGGGCCTGGGTTGGGGTTGCTGGTAGGCACGCGGTGGATAACCGTGTAATTGTGGAGGAGGTGCTCGGATCGGGTTGTGCAATGGTGGTGCAGAAGGTTGTTGAAAAGGAGGTCTTTGTGAATTTCCCGACCACGAGAAATTTGGATGATTACGCCATCCAGGGTTATAGGTTTGTGTGAAAGGATCATTGTGAATGGCATGAAGCTCCTCCGAAGCTCCAGAAGGTGCAGGGAAGTCAGTGATGGGAGGAACAAAGGTTCCTCCAACCGGTGAAGGATATAGAAATGGAAAATCCGGTAATGCAGTTTGTGTCACAGAAAGGTTATTCACAGTTTCCCTCCCTGTGGGAAACTGAGAAGAAGTGTTTTGTGCTGGTGACTGAGAAGAAGATGGGTGTTTTGAGAGAAATTTCCATACTTCATCTACTTTCTTCTCGATTAAGCCCACTTTATCCAGTTGACTAGCCACTATCTTTAAGTCTTTGCTACTGGATTGGGCTTCATGTACCCCCGTGTGTGAGTGGGAATGTGAGGACTTTCTATTAAACACGCTCATTGAAGCATTATTAATAGAGTTTTCGGCCATGCCTTCAAAGAGCTCAAAGGCTGAGTCCTCGTCCCGACATAGAAAATTGCCTCCACAAGCGGCATCTACAAAATTCCGTGTGTCATCATGGAGCCCATGGTAGAAGATCTGGACCTGTTGCCAGCGTGGGACACCATGGTGGGGACATTTTCTCAAAAGCTCATGGAATCTCTCCCAAGCCTCGTGCATAGGTTCTCCTGAATTCTGGGTGAAGGTGGTGATGGCACGCCTTAAGGCATTAGTGCGGCCTACAGGAAAGTACTTCTTTAAGAACTCATGTTCTAAAGAAGCCCAGGAATCTATAGGTGTAGTCCGTGCAAGTGTTCTAAACCAAAAGGCTGCCTTATCTTTTAATGAAAAGGAGAACATTTTCATCAAAAGCGTGTGCTGATCATGTCCTTGCGGACCCAAAGTTTGGGCAAGATTCTTCAGCTCCTCTAAATGCTGAAAAGGGTCCTCAGAAGCAAGTCCATGGAAGTGAGGAATGAGTGCTATAATGTTCGGCTTCAGTTCAGCAGCACGACCCCCATTGGGATAACGTACCACAGGCATTGGTTGGGCAACTGCGGGATTATAATAATCTCGTAGTTGAGGTCTACGGGGTTGGGGTGGTTGTGGTTGGGGGTTAGCTAATAGATTTACAGCTTGAGCAAGCTGTTGCACCTGTTGGGTTAAGGTATTCATTTGTAGTTGTGTATCGAAAAGGTGCTGAAGATGAGGCATAGGTCCTCTCTCCGGGGGTGGATTAGGATGATTAGGATAAGGTGGAGGTTGGAACCTAGGGATAGGTGGTTGCTGTGGTAGAGGATGTGCAACTAAGTCTGGAGGAAGTTCTTCAAAATCCTCAAAGTGTGAAGAATCAAGATCATCCTCTTGGCCAGGGGGATTGTGAAAAGTATTTTGAGACTCAGGAGGTAAGGGATTAGAAGTGGAAGGCAAAGAAGATGATGCAGTAGCTTGGGTAGCAGTACCCAAGGGGAGTACAAGTTCTGGGTTTTGGGATCTCCTACCTTCCATTGAGTTGTTTTTTTTTTTTTTTTTTTGAAATCCCGTTTACTCTAATTTGATCCAACTCAATGGGAAAAATTTTTAACGTTCACAATAAAACAGAAGAATCCCAATAAAATCTCAATTCAAGAAGACCAATCAATCGAAATGAATCGGAGAAAATTTTTCCTAGAGGCTGCTGCGTAAAGTATGTTATACGCAAACAATTGTTTCAAGCAATTGTACGTATCCTAAGATAAACCTAGCGAAGTGCAGACCTCTAAAATCCACTGGGAATCTGGATAAGACTGAGCGTGCGAATCCAGATCCTGTGGTTGCAGAAAGATGAGGTAGAAACCCGTGTATTGTGGCCTTAAGTGATCGTGCTGTGTGCACGATAACATTCAACACAAAGCGGTTAAAATCTCAAACAAGGTTTCACCCACTTTTGAATATCTCCTTTTGATTTGATTGAAGTGATTAAAATGTGTTTTCTATGCTGCTCGTTTCACTTTTTAATAAATTCAGAACAAGTAGTGGTCTTCTTAACTTTAAGTCAAATGCAAATATGGCAGGAGTTAGAGTTAGGTAAGAAATGCGTACCTGACTCCAGCAATCTTCTAATGCAGATTTGACTTGAATTAAAATCTAGCAGGAATGAAATGCAATCCTAAAAATGGATGCCTAGGGTTATGCTGCTGCTAGATAAGTATGAGGTCTTTTTGATTTTTTTGATTTTTTTTTTTTTTGAAAAATATTTTTATATGCAATTCAAAAGTAAGGAAAGAAATTAAGAAGATAAAGAAATAAAGTCCAGACATTCCAGAATTATTACAAAAATTGTGAGAACAAGCTCTCACAACTTATGACTAACAATTGCTCCTAATCAATAAACCTAAAACTAAAACTAATACTACCACTACTCCTACAGCTACTACGAGGCAAAACTCCACCAGGAAGATGAATCTGGAGCGTAGCGACTCCACCAGGAAGACGACACTCCTCCTCAAGTGCTGTGGAAAAACAAATGATTAGTAAAAGAATAAAGGAATGTATACACAAATAATTCAATGGAAAATAAAAGAAATTACAATGAATGAACGAATGAAATAAAGAATTTCTATATACAAAAGAATAAAAAGAAAATTTTGGTGCAAAGAGCGTTGCCTCCCCGGCAGCGGCGCCAAAAAATGATGGTGTAAATTGTTGACACCGATGCTCCCCGGCAACGGCGCCAAAAAAATGATGATGATGGTTGGTTGATGATGGTGAATAATTATTGTTATGATCATGTCGTTGTAGTATAGGGTGTATAATATAACATTAAGGATGTCGTATAGTGGTGAGTATGGGTGAGTACCAGTCATTACAACCATTATTATCATTTGCTTATTTATCTAATTTTTACTGGTTTTGTTCCAGGTCGTTCTCTGGGAGGCAATTTATTGAATTTAATTCGGTCACTCTTTGATTATCTCCAAAATTGTCTTCTTATTCAAAAAGAAACTTTACATTTAAAGAATGAATGAATGTTTTATTTACCTAGTTACTAAGAAGTGCTTGCAAAAATACTAACTATGAACAAGCATCAAACAATCTATTATTATACTCTAAACTATGTATTTACAAGTTATACTATTAACACTAATATGTTAGTTCATACTACATGAGGATACCATAGTGTAAAAACTTAACTTACTAGTCTTTTATTTATAGTGACATATATATCAGTTTTAGTGACAGATATAAACGTCGCTAAATCTCAGAAAACACTATATACAACCTAAAGAAGCAAACTGAGGTCTTTAGCGACATTTATAGTGTTGTTTTATTCTGTTAGTAATTATGTGGGTTTACTTATACGTATGTGTATATTTCTTATTCTACTGCTGTATGTACAGTAAGTCTTTCTGTTCTTGCTATCTCTTGTGTTCTCTCTTTTTTTTTTTAAGTCGTCTATCCTTTCATTTTCTTCTGTGTGGTATTTCAGAGGCTGCGGTGGAGACGGGGTTAGGCTAACGTCCTTAGTGTAAAATGTGCTTAATTAGCGGGCATGCTTTTCGAGGGATACACAGCACCCTTCGGGTGGGACCAGACCTCTACTAAGCGCGCCCTAAATCTCAGATTAGGTGCCTTAATTACGTTTTCGTATCAGCGCAGGGCCTCAGCCCAACGCCAGACATACTCGCACGCTCGGGCTCCCAGCCCCACACATACATTACATATTCAATATCATCACACATCAGAGTTTAGCACAAATCGGGTAATCGGATAAGGGATCGCGTTGTGGGCGCCCGGCGCCGTGACGACTGCTTCAACTATAGCATAAATTATATTTATATGGCTGCGTTTGGTTTGCAATAGCGCCACATCGTGCGCTGGAAATCAGACGCAGCTGCGTCTGTGCGCATTTTTGGCCCTCGATTTGGGGGCCATAAATTATTAAAAAAAATAAAATAAAATATGGTAAATAAAATATTTACATAATACTACATAATTGATTAATTAATTTTGAATTTTAAATATATTTACTATACAAATAAATTCGCTAAACTAGGCCGATTATACAGGTTTATTTAAGTGATTAAATGGTTAATTACTTATAAAATAATTAATAAATGGTCTAATTGACCTTAAACAGTTTTAACTTACATACTTAAGTATTTAATACATATTTTTATTGTATTTTTACGAATTTATTTATGTTTTATTTAGGCTAAAATAGCAATTCTGTGTAGTTTATAATTAAAACTAAGTTATAGTAAGTTATACTAGGTATAATTATACTTTGACTAACTTAAATTACTTAATATATATATATATATTCCCAAGTTTATAGATTTATTTACTTGATTATTGCTCTAACTTATTAACTTAGCTACTAAATAAGTAAATATAAATCTGTACATACATATATACATAAATAAGTAAATACATGCATAATAGATTAGTATATATACATATTTTTACATAGATTACATATGTATATGAATTTCTGTACAGGTTTTATACATATTTACAGTATAACTATGAATCTAACTGATATGCTATAGTTATAATACTATGAATAGGTATATTTACAGTTTTAAAATAAGTCTATGCCATTAGGCTTTTGTATAAAGTTAGGGAATTAGAGTTGATTGAGTTTTTATTTGAGTTTAGACAGCAGCCGCAACTACTGTCAGAGGAGATGGAGAAGAGAAGAATGTGCTGTTTTAGTGTTGGTTTTAGTTGCTGTTCAGGGTGAGTTTTTGTAGCAGCAGCAGTGGCTTAAGCCACTGTCAAATGGCTAACTGCTGCTGCAGTTAGTCCACTTGGAGAAAGGGGAACAAAAAATTCACAGATGAAAGGGGAATTTGGAGGAGAAGAGAATTTGGAGATGGAGGGAAATGTAGCTGCTAGATGCAGCATATTGCTGTGTAACTGGGAGTAAGATAAAATTCAAAACAAACTACAATTTACAGAGTTGAAATCCAAATCTGAAAGGGGTTTAAATCTCACGAAAATCTCATGTAAATTCAGCTCAAATACTCATTAGGAAAAACCTTATCAGAAGCATCCTTTCAGATCAAAACAACAAATGGCATTGAGTTAGTTCTTCCTAATGCCATAGACAGCATGAAGAAAGACTTAGCTCGATCAATTAAAACCAAAGAAACACAATCCCAGTTTCTTGCAACCTTAAGGAGTATGGAAAACTCCTTAGGTTAGAGAATCACCATACAGAAATGATCATCAACACAAATAGTGCATGGCAGTTCTGAAATAGCAAAAAGAGACTAAGAATGCATTAAGGAAATTTAATGGAAGCTGGCGAATGCATTCAAAACAAAGTATAAACAGAATCATGAAAGGCTCTTCTGATTGGTTCTCTGGTGTCACCAGAGAACTTCTCAGAATCCTTGCCTACAATGAAAACCAAAAATCCCTTCAATTTGTCAGATCTGTCAAAACATTTCAGAGAGTAAAAATCCTTTAAAATCCAAATCAAAAGTGCTCTGACAAACTGAGGCAATCCATTTAAAACAGAGGGGCTTTTGTGAAACAAATGGAGTGAGTGAGAAGCCCCAAATGGTGCTTGTGATGCCACTTTCAGATCTGAGGCAGTGTGCCATCAGATCTGAAATTGGGTCAGGATGTGTGGGTGATTGATGAAAAATTCATCGTTAAAAAGGAAAAAAACAAGAATCAGAATTTGGATGATGGAAAAACAAAACATGAAGAGGGAGATAAATTGAACAATGAACAGATGATTCTTCCCCTCTGATCTGGACTGATCAGAGGAGGTGAGGGAGGGGATCTAATACTAATTCTACTCCTAAGACTAATCTAACTACAGCTAACATTAAACACTAACAATTAAAACTAAATCTATTCTAAACTACTGCAAACTAAATCTAACACTACTTGTGCAGAATTAAAAACCTAAACTAAAAGGAAGAATGGGACCTATGGGTCCTTAGCCGGCGGCTAAGGAGGAAGAAAGGAGGAGGGTGACTCCAGCGGAGGGAAGAGTCTGCTTGTGAGACTCCAGGGTCGTCCTCAGGTGCTACGAGGTCCTTAGCGACGAGGAGGGTCGAGAGCAGGCGATGATTCCACAGCCGGTGGCTGTGAAATCAGGGTCTAGGTGAGGAGGAGAGACTGGAGTGGACGAACTGATCGCTAAGAGATGTAGGAGGGAGCGATCCCTTGCGCACGACACCACTGAGGTGCTTAAATAGCAGCTCAGTGACTGGAATCACCGCAAGGGTGAGGTTAATCAAAATTAGGCCGGCGGTGAGGATGAGATGAGTAGAGCGCGGGGCGAGTCGAGTGGGAAATCTGACCGTCAGATGTGATCTGGGAAGAGAGGTGAACGCACGCACCGAATCGCGCGAAGGTTCCAATAGAATCCAGTCGCAGATCGAGATCAAAAGTGCGATGGACGGTCGAGAATGGCTGTGTTCTTCGCGTGCTACAATGCGCGTGAAGAACACAGGCTTCTCTCTGAAATGAGGGAAAACTTGCAGGAAGACCCTTGAACGAAGGGGTAGAAGAATAGCGTGCAGGTCCAAAAGTGAAAAGAACTATAACTGGAAGGGCCTTGCAGTCATACAGAAGGGTCCCTGCGGCTTGCAAAAAGGTCCAAGAAAAAGTTTTGAAGGGTAGAAATGTAATGCATGAAGGACCTAATTATAATCTATTTATTTCTAAGCCTAAATGATGTCCAATTGCTTTCAAATTTTTACATGTGCTTAATTGAACATTTAAGACATTGATTTTACTTCTGATTTATCTTTTCAAGCTTGTTTATGTGTTCAATTGATGCATGGATCATCATTTGTTCTTTAGTTTTCAGAATATCTCATTTTTGTGACCTAATTAGGAGGTTTTAACACACATTAAAAGTTTTAGGTCTTTTCTTTAATTCCCACACTTAACCCTTTTTATGTGTTAATTTGATATTGTTTTGCTTAGTGTCTAGCTTAATTTCGGCCTTTTAGCCATGATGAGTAGCCACTCATCAGAGAGCGAGATTGAAATAGAAAAGAGAGAAAGAGAGAGGTGAGCTACGCAGGGGAAGGGGGGTTTTGCTCTGAGGAGTTTGCCTTCGACACTTAGCTGGATTCAGAGGGCAAAGCAGGGCTTAAGGAAGAAGAGGAGAAGAAGAGGAGGAGGTCAGGCAGAAGAAGAGAAGAAGAGAAAGAGAAGGACCTCAGAAGAGAAGGCAAACGGCAGGGAAAGAGAAGAAGGAAGAAGCTGAAGAAGAAGAGAAGGCCATAAGCAGAAGGCTTGCAAAGGCAAAGGAAGAAGGAAAAAAAAAAGAGAAAAGAAGAAAAGGAAGAGGACTTCAAAGAAGGAAGTCAAGGCAGAGAAAGGTGACAACAGAGAAAGCTAAGTAAAGAAGAAGAGGAAAAGTGAAATCAGAGAAAGAGATCAGAAGAAGAAAAGAAGGAGAAGTATTGTAGCACAAGTCATTTAAGACGTCAGATTGTAAAATTAGAAGTTTAAATTTTTATTTCCTTCTTTAGTCAATTTGAGTAACCATTATTTTGTGTAAAAATATTTTTACTCTTCATATACTGATGCACTACATTCCTAATTAGTTTTTGAGTAATATTATGTGTTAAATTTGCATTTATTGTTGAGACTAGTGTGTAAATTCCATTTGCTCCCTATGTTCAACCTCGAAAAACCTTTTCGAGTAATAAAATTGTATTTGTTTTGAACGCTATTTCGGCTGTACTACAACACAACCATTTTTAAACCAGACTTAGCGCGACAAACATTTTGGCGTCATTGCCGGGGAGCAACACGCAATTCACCACTATTCTCTACATTATTTGCTTATATTTGAGCACTAACTTGCCCTATTTGCTTTATTGTGATTTTGCAAGGTACTTCATGAGGAGATATTCCGTGCAAATCAACCTCTCCAGGGCAGGTAACTTCTCTATTCTTCCCAAATCAACCTCCTAACCTTGGGAAGACAAAAAAGAAACAATCAGTTAGGAATCACCTACCTTATTTTTTCATAGTAATTATTATTTAAAAGGCAAGTTTCCTGATTTCCATTTTTTTTTTTCAAATCTCATTGAAGTTGAAGCAATTCTATTTAGAAATCCTACCCCAAAATTCCTGTGCTTATTAGGGACTATGCTTAATTTCTAATCTTCTTGGACTACGCACTTCTTGTTTGAAGTCCAAGGAGAATATTTTTGAATATCAAAGAGAACTTGGAAATAGAACCAATTAGGGTTTCTACATTAGGGTTTTGGAGTGTTAGTCAGACTTGCTTGCATAAAAGGAAACAAACCCACCTGCATTTATGTACTACCCAAGCCCTTGATTGAAACGATCTAATCAAGAAAAACCCTAAAATCAGACTCTAAACTCACTTGAACCCTAAAATCTTTGGACCTAATAACATGGGAGTCAAATCAGGGTGATTTCTAGGTCTTGACCTAGAGTCATTCTGCCATCTTTAGGGCAGGTCAGGTAAAGTTGGACTACATTATAGGCCAACCAACCTCCAAATTAGGTCACAAGTCAAATCAACTACTAATTCAAGTGAAAATAAAGGAAAAAATTAGGACATAAAATTGGTAGACTTAAGAGGTCAAGTTATCCATTCTGGTCTACTTGGACCCTTAGTGACAAGGAAGGTTGGGTGGAGGAAACCCTGTAACCTATTGGGCACTCTACTGTGTAGGGATCTTTGCGAGACTCTCCCTTCCTTGCTGCCTAGGTAATTCTCAAGTGGACGACTTCCTGATCCAGGGGTATCATCTACCCTGAACCCCTATAGTCATCCAAAAATCTTTGGGTGCCTTGATTAGGTCAATACTACATCCAGTCCTTCATCCCTTCTATTTAGAGCACACACACATATTTTCATTAGGAATCTCTATTCAGATCAAATCACTACATTCTGAACCTAAATTTTGATTCTACATCTTGATTCCACCATTTGATTCAAAAATGTAGCATGGTTACTTAGGAAAACCATTGAAGAAACCTGAATCACAAAGATCCATGAAAGATAGAATGGTTGAGGATGCCCTTAAATTTTATGTCATTCATTACAAAACCTCAAAACCAATTGAAGACATTCAGGTTGATGTATCAATAACAACCTTTATCGTAAACTGTGCCCAATTGTTATTAGCAGAAGCAACAAAGGGATCAACATGGGATGTTCTCATAATAGGATACATTGAGATAGAAAAATTGCATAACTTTGAATATCTCTAATGCATAACAAATTCTATACTGTGGGAAAAACACCAAGATGATCTTGAAAAATGGGAAGAAATGATGAAATTGTTGAAACAAGTTATCGATAAAAAATACTCGTACATGCCCCAAACAGATAATAAAACATCTTGGAATAATATTGAGGATCAACATGATTTCCCAAATCCTGAGACACAAGGTTGTTGTGGATTCCCAACCCAGATGAAATATGATATGCCTGATCTTGAAATAGGTTGGGAAGTCCCAATTGCAGGAGAACACGATTTTGAGTCAGCCCTAGAAAACCAAAACCCTGGTTCACCAAGCATAGAATTCATAGACTCCTGTAAGAATGAAATTGAATTAGAACCTTTCGAGGGTGTAAATCCCGCCCCTTATTCTGATAAGGTGACCCTCGAAGGCAATTCTGACATAGATTCTAGTAATTCAACCCACATCCTTAACCTAGAATCTAATTCTGAGCCTTATTGGGATGATTATAAGGCCCTGTACAATGACAATCAAAGTTTGAATTGGGATAATGATTCTGAGCCTTTATTTGATGAATGTACCTCTCCAACATCCTCAGAAATACAGATTGATTTTTTGGAAGTCACACCAATCTACGATACAGAAATTGAGGAGTTGGGAGAGTGGGGTTTTGATTGGGTCTCTCCTACAAGCCAAGAACCCGAGCCCAGATCCAATAGGGACACCTTTTTTATCTCGGAATCTGAGAATAGGCTAGACCCAAGTCAGGTTGCTGAATCTACATCTTGTGATTTACTCTGTGGTGGAACCTCTGATCTCGAATCAAATTTAGAACTTGATTCTCGCAATTTCTCCGACGATTTCGAATCTTACTATGATTACGGAGAAACATTGTTTCCTGACGACTACGAGCCAATCTATGACCTTAGCACACATGATTCATTCTTTGACTCTGACTCTGAGGTCCCTATTGCTGAGATCACTTATTCAAAATTAGGTTCCATTAAGATGTAATCATTTCTTTTTGATACTCAGGAATTAGAACCAAAAAGTGCTAAGAGTGACTACAACCCAGAATTCGAATCTTCTCTTGACACAGATTGTTTTCATCCTATAAACACTCTTCAGGCATTTACCTTTGAGTTTGATGGTGATGTAAACATGTTTATATTACATAAAATATCTATTTATGCATGTTCTTAAGCATAGAATTGCATTACATACTATAAATATTGCATAACATACATCATCTTGCATTTAGATTAGTATGAATAAAATGGAGGTTAATTGTCTCCTTTTATGGTCAAGGATAGGGTGACTTTTTATCGAGGCCTCGGATCGAAGATCCAACTGTACGGATCTGATCAGGGCGACGATTGGAGTTCAACGACTCCAAGATCGCCCTAATCGGACATCCGTAGCATCAAATAGAGATCGAGGAACCCTAGAAGATCAAGGGCCAAGATGGTGTTAATCCGCACTTCAGACAACAAATTCGACCGCATGGATAGATTCGGATTGACGATCGCAGCTTAATGACGTGAAAATTGACTCAATCCGATACCCGTGGCATCATCTACATCACCTAGAAGATGGACGGCCAAGATGGTGCCACGTGGTGCCATCTTGGCCGCCCAACCGACAGCATGCATTCGCTAAAGCATCCCGTGCCAATGCTTCTCTGCCATTGGATCAAGATCCAACGGCTGTGAGGCACCCACGCTTAAGTTAAGCACTCGACGCAAATGCACCCACAGTGCGTTGGTCGAGCACCTTAATGCAAAGTCGAGGCGCGGGTTCGAGCAGCGGGGTGCCTCAATTGGAGCGGGCGTGCAGGTGAGATCGACTGCACGATGGAGATAGAGCGGCTGTGCACGCCTAATCGGCTGGACGCGCCATCTGATGCGACAAGGCGACGTGGCATCTCACGCGTTGAGGCAAGCGGATGAGGTGGACGATAGGGCGCTCTCAGCTGTTTGATCTTACGATTGAATAACCAAGATTGGAAGATCATGGACGCGCGTTGAGGCGTGAAGAGGTGAGCGGGCGTGCGCACACCACCCACTACGGCCTCGTTCAGGCCTTTAGTGATGGATTTATCCATCACTAAAGGTCTTGAATTAATGATTTTCAACATGTAATGACCAGATTGCCCTCACTCCTTGCAACTATAAAAGGAGACCCCCTCCATACGAAATTCTCATCCCTTCCTTCTCTTCTCTCCCTCTCCAAAGCTCAAGAGATGCTTGTCCCACACCTGGGATGCTCCTCAAGAGATAAAGTCAATTTTTTGTCTCCATTTCGGAAGCGGATCCTGCAATGACGACATGCTACCTCGTTCCCATTCTTCCTGCCTCGACCTCCTTCTTCCTGCTCCGCTCTTCATCTTTCAGGTGTCGTCCCGTCTGATTTGTCCTCTAAGCGATTTTCGAGGAGGATAACTTCTCTCTCCCATTCCTTTTTCCCACTTTCTAGAGTAGAATTTTTCTGCTTTCTAGTGTAATAGTTTTCCTGCATTCTAGTGTAATTTCTCGCTTACTTAATTGTATAAACATTTTGAAGTATCAAGTGAATGTTTTCTCTCTCTCTCTCTTATGTTGATTATTTATAGTGCTTCATTGTAATTACTCCACTTTTTAACAAAAACCCTAAAAAATATAATTACGAATTTAGATCAACGTAGCCTCCCTGAGTTTGACCTGGGATTTCTATTCCGGTATAAATTTTATTTGTTGAATACGAGTTCTTCACTTTCAAACTACAATGATAGGTTTTCAAAACCAAATTCGATAGCATAGTAACTCGTAGCTTCAACATTTTTGCACCGTTGCCGGGAAGGCAACGATTTCCAATCTTCTTTTTGCATTTCACGCACTTTATTGTCTTCTAACTTGCTTTCTCTTGTGTCTATTGTTTTGTAGAGACCTCCATTAGGGAATCGTCAAGCGATAGACCAAAGTAAAGTACAGTTAAAGACAACTATAAGTGCTCCCCATTCTTACCCCTCCATAGATTTCATTTGTCACATTAAATTCAAATTCCATTTAACCTAGGTGTTTGCATAAATCCTAGGATTAGTTTGGTTGTTTGGGTTTCCATTCACACTCATTTCATCCTCGCTTTTATAAAAATAAAAAAATAAAAAGATAATTTTGTCGGGTAATTTTCAATATACACACAACATACACCCACATTCAAGGCACCTAACCTACTTGATTTGCTTCTACTCAACCAAATTCTGATCTGTGGAACCAGTACAAACAAATCAACACATAAAAGACTAGAAATCATTTTAGGTTAACCATTTCTATGTGCCTAACCTAGTGGTGTAGTTGTGGCCAGTTGTTTGGACCACACCACTTAACCTAAAATCAACTCATCAAGTAGCTTCTTCTTAGGGTTTTCAATCTAGGTTCATTCTAGGCACTCCACTTTATTTCTGGTTTTAAAGGAAAGCAATCTTCACTTGTGCTTGAAAACCTAGTTTGCCTCAAATTTGATTAAAATCAACCTAATTTTAAACCCTAAAAGCTACTTAAGCAAGATTTGAACATTGAAATCTATGCATCACAAATAATCTTGCTTGAAAACCCTTGTTGTGCATGCACTTACACAATACTCAATCAATCTTTAAGGGCAGAACCCATTTTAAGGGCCCATCACATTCCATAATGACTACAATCCTAGGCCTTAATAAAATCGAGTAGACGTTGGCCGTAAGGGCTTATTCGCTCTTCGGGGCCTAGTCTGAGATTGTTCATGATTAACCTACTAATACTGATTAATTTGATGTCTAGCTAGGGGAGTAGCATCAAACGACCACGGCTGGGGGGTACACTAGGAACCGGAGGCGCAAGCTGAAGGAAGAACCTTCCTCCAGTCCCTCTTAACTGGTTGGATTGAGCAGACACAAGCAGAGTAAATCATTTATAATCTTAAGGTGGGTTTTGGGAGTCTATAGATCCTTAGGCTACCCCACTTATGGACAAGCTTATTTTGTTGTGCTGCAGGATCCTTATCCCCAGTCCTTCCGACCTTTTCCTAGTTTATGCTGGGAAGACAGTCATTGAATCCCCGATTGGAAGGACCACTAGAGTATTCCAGGAGGAGTAAATTAGATTTTGGTCAAATTGATCCCATGGCCGATCAACAGCCTCCTCTGCCTCGGGATCCACAGGAGGAATTTCAAAGGCAGCTGGAACAAATGCAGAGAATGCAGGAATGGTTCCAGAGAATGCAGGGCGCTCAGTCCTTGAAGGATTTTTATGATCCTTCAAATTACGGGGAACATCCCGGCGTCCAGATTCCAGCCAGAGACGTAGAAATCAAGCCCCAGGTGTTAAGCCTCATCAAACATTATCATGGGCTTGGCTCCGAAGACCCGTTTCAGCACTTGGAGGACTTAACCACTTTGGTCCAGACCACCAAGGCATGAAATGTGAATGAGGAGCAAATGATCATGAGGCTCTTCCCCCACTCTCTTAGGGATAAAGCCGCTAATTGGTACAGGACTATAGGAAGACCAATTACAACTTGGAATGAGTTGAAATTGGCCTTTCTGAAGAAATTCTTCCCTGTCGGATGTACCAATGCCTTGAGACGGGCGATCACTACCTTTACCCATCGACCGGGGGAGTAGTTTCATGTGGCCTAGGAGCGATTCCAGGACCTATTGCGGAGGTGTCCACACTACGAGGTGCCGAAATGGAAACTCGTGAAGATCTTCTACCATGGGTTGACTGAGCAACTCAGAAATCACGTGGATGCTTCTTGCGGAGGCAATTTCCTCAACAAAGACGCAGATAGTGCACACGATTTATTTGAGGAAATGAGCGAGAGTTCAATCAATCATGCCTCCATGGATACTTTTAACTAGTCCCAGTAGCCCAGATCAAATGTTAATGAAGTCCATGACTCTCATTCATTTGATATGGAATTGATTTGTAACAAACTTGATAAGGTCGACTTGGTTGCTAAGAGAATGGAAGAGTGGATGGCTAGAAATTCTATGAACAACTCTCGATCCACTCAATCCCAGAATTAGAGATTCCATTCGTTGTGAGCTCCTTCTGGACGGGAGTTCGTGAATCAACTTGATGCGGCTCAACCTGTGAGTCAGCATTATTCGAAACCCACAGGTTCCAAACTGGGGCCTTTGATCCCAGTTTTTCTGATCCTTCCCTTTCTTTCTCTCCATCCTCACCCTATGAGGATGTCTATGCAGTACAGGAGAACGTTAGATCCAACCCCTACTCTAATGCTTATAATTCGGGTTGGAGAAACCACCCTAACTTCTCCTGGGAAAATCCAGGGCAACAGACCCAATTCCGACACAACAACTATACTCCGCAACGACCAATGGGTCAGGGTCATGTGTATACTCAGTTGCCCCCAAATCAAGTCAATTAACCAGCTTGGAATGCCTGTCAACCCGTAGGGTAGGCTGATTTGAACCAGTAAATGGTAGAGATGCAAGGATCCATGCTCTAGCTCATGCAGCAAATGAAAACCTCGCTAGACAACCTGCAAACCAGGCTCATAGCTAACTCTCGTCAACCCAGATCTCTACCATCCCAATCCATACCCAACCCGCGAAATATTCTGAATGCAAGCAACCAAGCCCATGGATACGGAAATCAGAGGGACCCACATGCACATGCTCAGGTGGTTGAGCAGTGTCCTTCCTCTTCTTCTACACATCAACAATTCTTGGCTAATCAAGCCCCTCCAATCTTTCATAACCCTCCCTAAGACCCAAACTCTTATGCATCTGTAAATTCTGTTACCTTGAGGAGTGGTAAATAAACTCAAGATCCACAACCACACTGTTCTGATTTATCTAATCCTGAAGAACCTGAGGAGAGAAAGGAGAATTCTGGAGAAGAAATCAAGGCTCAGGAACCTGATTCCAAAGATCTGACTCATGTTCCTTTTCCTAAAGCCTTGATTAAATCAAAGAAAAAGTCTGTTGATAGCAATGAGGAGCTTCTGACTATTTTTAAGAATGCTGAGATCAAGCATATACCAACTTACGCGAGATTTTTAAATGATTCATGTACACAAAAGCGTAAGTTGAGAGAATCTATTCCGAGGAAGGTGGTACTCTCTGAGCAGGTTAGTTCTGTTATCCTGCACTACCTCCCTCAGAAAAAGAGAGATCCAGGTGCTCCGTTGATTTCTTGTGTCATCGGAGATTACACTTTTGATAGAGCACTTCTGGATCTGGGTGCATCCATCAACCTAATTACGACTTCTCTTTATGAGAAGTTTGGATTAGGTGAACTTTGGTCAACTTTAGTAATGCTGTAGTTAGCGGACCATTCGGTCACAAATCTAAGAGGCATTATTGAAGATGTTATAATTAAGGTCAAGGATTTCTATTTTCCTATAGATTTCCTTGTCCTTGACATGGATGTACCGGAAAATCTGAGGAACACGCCTATCATTCTGGGGTATCCGTTCCTAGCTGCCGCTAAGGCCAACATTAACTGTGAAAGTGGTAGCATGAAATTGCCTTTGGGGATCAACGAATGAAGTTGGATATTTTTAAGATGATTAATAAATTTGAGGATTGTAGATTTATTGAGAAACTTGAGGAGGATAATGTGAACATTGAAACTTGTTTGATGGTTTTTGCAAATGAAAGTTCCTCCTTTGATGATGAATTGGACCCGCAACCCTCTATGGCAGACCTGCCATCTTCTGAAGAGATTATTGATTTTGTTCACTCTCAACCTCTTCCTCTTAATGAGTCTTCAGCATCTTCCTTACCTTCAATATTAGTCTGCCCCAGCTTGAACTGAAACCATTGCTTGAAAATTTGAAATATCAATTCTTAGGCCCACAGAAGATGCTCCCTGTGATTATCAGTGCTAAATTAACAAAGGAGCAGGAGATTAAATTGATCAAGGTCCTGAAGGAACATAATGAGGGAATTGGTTGGACCATTCATGACCTTAGGGGTATCGAGCCATCTTACTACAATCATAAAATATTCTTGGAAGATGGATCCTGCCCTTCTCGCCAGATGTAGAGGAGATTAAATCCAAATATGTGAGAAGTGGTCAAAAAGGAAATCATTAAATGGCTTGACGTAGGAATTATTTATTCGATCTTTGATAGTCCCTGGGTAAGTCCCGTGAAAATTGCTCCCAAGAAAGTTGGGTGATGAGAACCTCATCATGAGCCCTAACTAGCTCATTTTGACCTAAGAAAGAGAATAAGAGCTCCTACATAACTTAAAGAAGGGCTTAATTCAAGGAAGAAATCCTCTGAGAAGAAAACATGAAACAAAGGTTAAAACTGTAATTTTAACATTATAGTACATCAACGGGATTTCTCAGAGGCTAAACATAGGTCAAATGGTCATAATAAGATAAAATATGAGTTGGTTCAAACAGAAATGAGTTATTGCGAGAGCTAGGAATTAAATGACATCTTGTAACCCTAAAATAGACTCACTCAATTCAACAAGGTTTTGGTTAGGATAAAAATCAATTAGACCCTCTAAAAATCATGAAAAATATCCTCCATGGTTTAGAACCTTCAATTTGACCTTTGGAACCTATTTTGACCTAGGTTGGGGTTCTAGCTTATTATTTAATCTAATTTGGGATTTTGTGTAAAATGTCTAGTCAAATGTGGTCAAACCTAAAATCCAACTTCACCATTGGATTCCTTAGGTCCAAATTAGGTTTGTACCAAAATTTGGATTTAAGGGGAGGTCATCTTGACCTACTTTGCAAAATAGTCCACCCAATTACATTTTGGCTCCTAACTTTTGAAAATCCTTGCACAGATCCCCCTAACTTCCTCACCACCCTTACAATTAGGTCCCTCCAGTAAAGCGGAGGAGTCCTACTCTTGCGAGGAATTGAGGGGGATTACTCCCTAATTCCTCAAAGATCTCCCAGATTTGGAAGGGAGATTCTCTGAGGAATTCCCTTCCATCTGAGCATGATGCCATGACATGATTTGCACCCAATGTCTCATGCAAAAGCTCGAGAGATTTGGGTATCTCCCTGAAATCCTACTCCGGCGAGAACTTTTGTGCTTGGAAGCTTGTCTTCCAAGCACAGGAGCCCCTGCCAATGCCAATAAAAGGAACACCACCTCCAGCCGCATCTTTTCAGCTTGACTTGGCTGGAGAACCACCTCCAATTCATCCCTTCTCCTCCGGCCAAGTATCCAGCAGGCTCTGGCAACCTATCTCCCTCCTTCTCGTCACTCTGCCACAATACCAGTGGTAGAGCCATCTTTGTCTCCTTCTTGCACGTCACGCAATACCCACGCACGTGCCTCCAGCCCTTCGTCATCACCATTCTCCCTCCTCTAGAAGTCTTCTTCTCCGACGGTGGCAGGTACGACCAGCCGCTCTCCTACCCCCCTTCATCCACTTAAATAGGTCAAAACTCTTTCTCTCTCCCCCCTCTTCATTTCCCTTCTCTTACTTTGTACTTTCAACCCCTCGACGCCGCAAACCACCTCTACCTTCTCCATCTCCGGTCGACCACCGGCGAAGGCGCTTCCACCGCTGCATACGTCCACACGCCTTGCCAGACACCTAAAAACCTCCGCCATCACCCAATGACCATCTTCCGCCCCTTCACTGACCGCCATCACCTCCCTAAGTACCCATCGACCTAACCCACCTTCACAACCATAGAGCGACCTAGGCAGACATGCCTAGGCTGCCCCGCAGCCAGCCAACCACCGCAACACTTTCGCCATACCACGGCGTGCCCCCCATGTGGTTTAACGAGGCCGCAAGGCCATCTTTGTGAATTTTAGATCCGACCCCCCTTCTGCCATTGAAGCAGAAGAGAGGAGCTTGTATCCTCTCTCCAGCTCGTGTGCTCTAGGCGTCAGAGTCCCAGAAGGCGTAGGTTGAGTGTGAGAATGCATCCAACCAGGAGATTGGTTTAGCGAGTGACTGCAGCTATGGCAATTGAACGAAGCACCTCACCTGTCGGTGCGAGCGAAGAGGGTGGGACTTTTAGTCCCACCTCATAAACTTTAGCACGTGGTGAGCGCTTTACATTGAATTTGTGTTCTATGCTATTTGCCTCAAGTACACTAGGTGAGGCCCCTGGCCCACGCACCAACGCCTTGTCCGTGACCTATGCCCCCGCGGACCTGGCATGACCGACCTGATTAACCCTTGCACTCCTTGCGCACCACACCAACGCCTGTGTGCCTGGATCTAGGTAGGCGAAACCCGACCCGGTTACCCGGCCTGGCTCTAGAGGAGTGAATCCAAGAGAGAAATGGAGAGAGAGTGTACATGGGGAAGGGTAGGGTTAGGTTTTGCTCTTCGGTGTGTAGGGAAAGAAGAAGGAAAAGAAGAGGAGCTAAGTCATAGCCGTAGTGAAGGAAGAAAAAGAGAAGCTAAGGCAAGGTGAAGCTAAGGCCAAGTAGGGAAGGAACCTGTGGCCGCAGAGAAGCAAAGGAAGAGGGAAGGAAGGAAGAAAGGAAGCTGAGGTAGAAGCAAGTCAAAGCAAAGAAGCAAAAGAAAGAGAAAGTAAAGAAGGTGTAGCAAAGAAGAGAAGTCATAATAGAAGAAGGAAAGACAAGGTAGAAGAAGGCAGAAGGAATCAAGGAAGAAGAAGCACTGTAGCAGAAGTGCAGCTGAAGAAGAAAGGCAAGGGCTGAGAAAGGCAAAGGTAGAAGCTGAATGAAGAAGAAGCCAAAGCCAAGGAAGAAGAAGGGCAGGCGAAGAAAGAAAGGAAGAAGAAGCAGAAGGACAAAGTCAAAGAAGAGAAAGTCAAGGAAGAAGAGAAGTAAAAGAACAAAAGAAGAAGAAGAAAGAGCCAAAGCTAAAAGGGAAGAAAGAAGAAGAAGAAAAAAAAGAGAAGAAAGAAGAAGCTGAAGAAGAGAGCCAAGAAAAGAATCAACCTTTTTATTCTATTCCTCTCAATTTCTCTTCTATTTTGCTACATTTTAATTCATAAACTCTTGCATTATATTCTACATTAGAGTTTGAGTAGATTTAAGTGTTCAAATTACATTATTGAGATTAGTGTATAGAATCCATTTGCTCCCTGTGTTCGACCTCGGATACTTAGGTTTTCGAGTAATAAAAATTCTTTTTTGTTATCAATGCTTGATCAACTATACTACAACGCGACTAACTTATACTCATTTAAAAACCACAACCAAGCAATATAACATTTTGGCACCGTTGCTGGGAAGCAACGTGCAATTTATCACTAATCTCTGCAATCTTTTTGACTATATTGAACACTAACTTGCCCTATTTATTTTGTTGTGGTTTTGCAAGGTGTTTTAAGAGAAGAAATCTCCCGTGCAAACCTCTCCAGGGCAGGTAATCTCTTTTCTTCCCTAAAATCCATCTCCTAATCCTTGAAAGACAAAAGGAAGCAATTAAATTAGGAATCAATTGCCTTCTCTTTATAGTAATTACCATCTTTATGGCAAAAGTTTCCTAATTTTGCAAAAATTTTTCAAAACTTATTGAAGTTGAAGTGATTTTTTTTAGAGATCCTATACCACAAAATTCCTATGCCTAGTAGAAATCACGCTTAACCTCTGCGGACAACACACCCTGTTTTGAGTCCAAAGAGAATTTTTGTGAAAAGAAAAGAGGATTGGAAATAGAACAAAATTAGGGTTTCTATGATAGGGTTTTTAGAGTGCTAGTCACACATGCCTATTTAAAAGGAAATAAACCTACCCGCATTTGTGTGCTACCTAAGCCCTTGATTGAAGAGATCTAAACAAGACAAACCCTAAAAATTGAGATTTAAAACCACTTGAATCTTAAAACCTTGGACATAATAACCTGGGAGTCAAATTAGGGTGATTTCAAGGTCTTGACCTAGAATCATTCTTCCACCTTTAGGGTACGTCAGGTGAAGTTGACCCTTTGGGTCAACCAACCTCCAAATTAGGTCACAAAATCAAAACATCTAAAGTTCAAGTGAAAACCCTAAAGCACCTTTGATCTTAAAAGTGGTAGACTTAAGAGGTCAAGGTCCCCATTTTGATATACTTGGAATCTCAGTGACAAGAGAGGTCGGTTGGGGGAAACCCTGTAACTCGTGGGGACGCTCTACCGTGTAGGAGTCTTTGTGGGACTCTCCCTCTCTGGCTGCCTAGGTAATTCTTAGGTGGATGACTTTCTAATCCAGGGGTATCATCCACCCCGAACCTCCATAGTCTTCCAAATGTCTTTGGGTGCCTCGATTGGGTCAAAAACATTCAGTCCCTCATCTCCTTTCTTTAGAGCACACACATAAAAACTCAATAGGATTCTCTATTCGGATCTACTCTCTTCACAACTTGATCTTGATCCAAACCCTGATTCTACATCTTGATTTCACCAATTGATCCAAGTATGCAGCCAAATTACTTAGGACTACCTTTCAAGAAACCTGAATCACAGAGATCCATGAGAGATAGGATGATTGAGGATGCCCTGAAATTCTATCAAAAATAAAACAAAACCTCAAAACCAGTAGAAAATATTCAGGTTAGTGTACCAACGATCACAACCTTCATCATAACTTGTGCCCAAGTGTTATTGACCGAAGCCACAAACGGATCAACCCGAGACATTCTCATCACAGGATATATTGAGATAGAAAAGTTGCACAACCTTGAATACATCCAATGCATGGCAAATCTTGTACTTTGGGAACAACACCAAGATGATCATGAAAAACGGGAAGAGATAATGAGATTATTAAAATAAATTATCGACTAGAAATACCCATATATGCCACAAACAAAGGACGAACCATCTTGGAACAATATCATGGATCAATCTGATTTCCCAGATCTCGGGTTTGAGGCACAAAGAGGTTGTGAATTCCCAACTAGAATGCCTGATATTGAATTAGGTTGGGAAATTGCAGGATAACACAATATTGAGACAACACTAGACCCTAGATCACTAAGCACAGAATTCCAAGACTCCTGCAATAATAAGAGTAGAACTGAACCTCTCGAGGGTGTAAATTCCTCCCCTATTCTGATAAGGTGACCCTCGAAGGTTATTCGGACCTAGATTCTAGTGATTTAACCCGCATCCCAAGCCAAGAATCTGGATCTGAAACCTATTGGGAAGATTATGAGGCCCCATATGAAGAAGAAGATCAAATTTTCAATGAAGAATATGATTTTGGGCCTCTTTTTGATGAATATCCCTCGCCAACATCCTCAGAGAGACAAATCGATTTTTTGGAAGTCACACCAATCTACGATACAGAAATCGAGGAGTTGGACGAGTGGAGTTTGAATTGGGTCTTTCCTACCAGCTTAGAACTTGAACCTAAAACAAGTAAGAACACCTTTTTGAGCCCAGAATTTACATACAGGCTAGACCCAAGTCAGGCTATTGAATCCACATCATGTGATTTATTCTATGGTGGAACTCATGATCTTGAATCTCATTCAGAATGTGATTTTCGCAATATCTCTGACGATTTCAAATCTAACCATGATATCGAAGAAAATGTGGACTCTCTACATGATACCATCTGTCACTTCTTTCTAGAAGAGCCCTCATACTCAATCCTCATAGAAGCCACCTCTTCCACATATACATAACCAATCAAAACCCATTTTCAACCCTGACCTGCAACCGGACTCAATTTCTATTCTGATTCACCTCTTTCCGAGCCGTTTGTAGATGATTCAATTCCACATATATACCAGGTATCAAACATTGATCAGACTGAAAAGAATGATCCATCATTCTCTGATCACCCCTGTAGGGTTTCCACATTATTCACTGATCATTTTTCGGAGCCCTACTCTGACCAGGCTGATTCGACTCAGCCAAAACCCAAGTTTTCACTTCTGTATCCATCCGAGCCACATAGCATATGGTGGGTTCCATATCTGTTGATCTACATCTATCAATCCACCAGACTAATTGGGTTTGGGCTGCATCATCAACCCTTTGATCTTAACAAGCACCTGGTTGGACCAACCAGGCTCTTAATTAAAGTGCTTGTTTTATAAAATTCTGCTGATTTGACCACTCCCTCTCCATCCCATTTTTCGCTCAGCTGAAGGTGTTGAATTTAACACTTAACGGGAGGCAACCCGTCATTCCAAAAAAGAAATTGAGGTCCGTCTAATTATCCTTCTGTACTCCACCTCTATTGCACCTTGAGTTCAGCCTTAGACAGTCGATCCCACCTCTGGTACACGTACCAAAGCTTGAAATCATCCGCAACAGTCATTCTCGACCCATTCACCCACCTGATATATCCTATTCTAAGTCCCTTGCTTATGCAACGAGATCGTGGTTTAAAAAGACCTTCGTTGCAGTATAGTTTGAAATCGTCGGATAAACAATTTACAATTTTATTACTCGAAAACCTAAGTATCCAAGGTCGAACACAGGGAGCAAATGAAATTTATTCACTAATCTCAATAAATGTAATTTGAACACTTAAATCTACCCAAAATATATTTCAAAATATAATGCATGAGTTCATGAAAATGTAGCACAAGAAGAATTGGACGTCTGATTATAGAATCAGATGTCTTAAAAATGTATGCTTCTTCTCTTTCCTTCTTTGGCTCTCTTTTTTCTCTTTCTGCCTTCTCCTCTTTCTTTTCTTCTTCTTCTTTGGTTCTCTTTCTCTACGTGCTTGCCTTTTCCTCTCTGACTTTGGCTTCTTGGCTCCTTCTTCTCTGTCTTTGGCCTTCTTCTTCTTTAATTTCTTCTCTGATTTTGCCTTTTGCTTTCTTGGCCCTTACCTTTCCCTCCTTAGCTCCTTTACTACAGTGCCTTCTTCCTTTCCTTCTCTGGCTTGGCTATGCCTTCTTCCTTGCTTCATCTTTGCCTTTTCTCTATGCCTTAGCCTTGCCTTGTTCTTCAGCCTTTATTTCTCCTGCCTTCTTCTTCCTTGGCTCCTTTACGGCTACAGCTTCCTTCCTCCTTTGGCCTTAGCTTCCTCTTCTTTTCCTTCTTCTCTTCCCTGCACACACGAGTGCAAAACCTACCCCTACCCTCCCTGCGTACACTCTCTTTCTATTTCTCTCTTGGGTTCGCTCTCCCAGAGCTAGTCGGGTAATCGGGTAGGTCAGCCAAGTCCGCAGAGGCGTGGGTCGCTGCCGAGGTGGGTGAATGTGGGTGAGGGGACCTCACCCCGTGTCTTGAGGCGAAGAGAAGAAAACACAAAAATAATAAAAACAGCTCACCTGTGCTTAACATTTCCAAGGTGGGACTTCTGCTATGCTCGCGTCTGCAGGGAGAACTCCTTCAATCACCACGGCTGTGACACTCTCTCAAAGCCACCCCCTAGCTGGAAGTATGCGCGAGACAAACCTGCACCTCCTGAACTTGTTCGCCTGGAGTGCAGTAGCCTGGAGCGAGCTTGCAAGCAAGCTTGCTCGTGCTTTAATGGCGACAGGTGGGTGAATCTGAAACTCACAAATACGGCCTTGCAGCCCAGTCAAACCACATGGGGAGCTTCGTCGTGTCACGACGAAGGTGAGGTAGGGGTTGGTGTGGCGCGGAACGGCCTAGGCGTGCGTGCCTAGGTCGCTCTGTGGCCGTGGAAGTGCGTGTGTTCGGTGGGCACTTGGGGAGGTGTTGGTGGTCGATGGATGGGCGGACGGTGATTAGTGGATGATGGTGGAGGTAGTGAGGCATCTGGCAAGGCATGTGGAGGTGTGACATGGTGGATGTGCCTCACCGGTGGACAGCCGAAGATGGAGAAGATGGCGGTGGTCTGCAGTGTCGAGGGGTCGAAAATGCAAATTGAGAGAGGGGAAATGAAGAGGGGAGAGAGGAGAAGAGTTCTAACCTACTTAAAGGACAAAAGGAGGGAGGAGGCAGATGGCGGGTATCTGCCATCGTCGGAGACAAAGATGTCCAGGGGAGGGGTGACGGCGACGACAACAGGGCTAAAGGCACGCGCGCGGGTGTTGCACGACGTGGAGGAAGGTGGCGAAGGTAGCTCTGCCACTGGTATTGTGGCAGAGCAATGAAAAAGAGGTGGAAGGCTCATCGGAGCTTGTTGGACCTCTTGACCAGAGGAGGAGGAGACAAAATTGGGGGAATTCTTCGGCCAAGTCGAGCTTTTTCGAAGTGGCAGGACTTGGAGTTTCTCTTATAGGCATCGGTAGAGGGTCAGATGCTTGGAGGGCAAACAAAATCCCTTGCCGGAGGTATGGCCGGAATTGATACCCATACCTCTTGAGTGTTCGCACAAGTGGCATGGGGTGATTCAGGGAATGGAGAGCTACTTAGGCGGTAGGGGGGTTCGCAGAGGACTCCCCTTTCAAATCTGGGAGCAGCTCCCTAGGGAAGCGAGGAGAAAACCTCCTAGAAACCTCATCGAAGGTATGGGTCCCTGTTGCAATGGCATCGGGACCAAAATGAAGAAAGTGACAAAAATTGAGGGGGTTTCTGCAAGGGTTTCCAAAAGTTAGGGGCCAGAATGTAATTGGGTGGATTATTCTGCAAAGTAGGCCAAGATGGCTTTCCCTTAGGTCCAAATTTTGGTACAAACCTAATTTTGACCTAAGGAACCCAATGGTGAAGTTGGATTTTAGGTTTGACCATGTTTGACTGGACATTTTGCACAAAAACCTAAATTAGGTTAAATATTGAGCTTGGACCCCAATCTAGGTCAAAACAGGTTCCAAAGGCCAAATTGAAGGTTCTAAATCCTAGGCGATATTTTCCATGAATTTTAAAGGATTTATTTGATTTTTATCCTACCTAGAACCTTGTAAATTTAAGTGGGTTTGTTTTAGGGTTACAGAATGTCATTTAATTCTTAAATTTCACAATAACCCTTATCTGACTGAACCATCCCACTTTTTCTCTTATTAAGTCCAATTGACATATGTCTAGACCATGGAAAATCTCGTTGATGAACTGCATCGGTAAAATTGCAGTTTTACCCTTTGTTAAATGTTCTCTTCCTAGATTAGTGATCCCTTGAATTAGGCCTTTCTTTTGGTTATGTAGGAGCTTTTGTTCACTTTATTAGTTCAAAATATGCTAGTTAGGGCTCATGATGAGGTTCTCATCATCCCTGAACCCAATACTATTTTACACCCTTCGTTTACAATGAGGACATTGCAAAACTTAGGCACAGGGGTTGGTAAAGTGATACATACAAAACCAAGAAAAGTCAGAAGGATTCTCACAAAAAAATCCACATATCACAAAAAACACAAAAAATAGAAAATTACAAAAAAGAATAAAAAAAATGGAGGAGGGAGGAAAATTTTGGAGCCACACAATGATGAGGAGGAAAAGAGCAAAATGGCAAAAAGGAGCACAAAATGAGAAAGAAAAAGAGATAGTCATTAGTAAGAGATTAAAGAATTAACCGAAGTTCTAGACCACATCAAGAAAAAAGAGAAAGAATGAAGAAAAGTGCTAATGAGACACAAAAAGAGATTAGTAGGAACGCTGATCTTAGGCCTTTTGGGTTAGACTCTTTGGCTTAAAAATTCAAGTATCCGCTAAGATCTGGATAATCCTTAAGAGGTTGGGGAAAATGCGAAGCTTAAGTATTAAGTCTAAGGTTTAGGGAGTATTCAGCCTTGTTAACTAACCTTCGATTTGCGGGATTCGGTAACCTAAGCACCCTAATCCGCACACAGTCTGGTTCAGTGCGCTTAACTATCAAAATCACGTAAAAGCATTTCAATGTTCTTAAAAAGTTGCCTAGATTAGGAGCGGCCGATCAACACAAGTTGATTTGGACGAGTTCCCGACGCAGAGAGGCAGGAAATTCCCCTCGAAGATGCGTAACAACATATCATTTCCTCGGTGCTTGTCTCCTAGGATATTTAAATATCCTACTGGGGGCATGTAAGCACTCTGCTAGTTCAGATACAATGGACAGCATTATCACAAAATGTCGATTGCCAGGGTCTAGATTCGGCCACGGAACGCCATGGGTGGGATTATCTCGAAATCTCAAAAGCCAGGGTTCTGGGGGTTGCCATGAGTGGTGTTATCATGAAGCATCGATTGCCAGGGACCTTTGAGGATTGATGATAGGGACGAGGAATCTGATATAGACCATGTTGAGAAGAAAATCCGAAGCTAGAAATAAAGAGAAAAGAGAGAGAAAACTCTCCAAACAAATAAATCCTCTGTCTCTCTCTTATAAAACCGTACTGCAAACTGAACCAAGGCTAAAATATGTCTCAAGCACGGGTGCTTGAACCACGGAGTCCAACAAACCCTAAGACAGTTCCTGCGGGCCTTAAAAACCTATGTAGAGGATCGAGGCTAAAGCTGGTCAGGTCTGGATTTTGGTTGGTACTTGAGTACCTCTAGGCCTATTGTCAACATTCTAACCTAATCAAAAGAAGAAAAGCACTTATCATAACTGGTGACAAAAACTCAAGGTCTAGAACAAAAGTTAAAACCTTGAAATTTTGCTAAGGGACTAGCAAAAGCTAGGCATGGGGGTATGATGAGAACCTCATCATGAGCCCTAACTAGCTCATTTTAACCTAAAAAAGAGAATAAGAGCTCCTACATAACCTAAAGAAGGGCCTAATTCAAGGAAGAAATGCTTTGAGAAGAAAACATGAAATAAAGGTTAAAACTGTAATTTTTCCATTACAGTACATCAACGGGATTTCTCAAAGGCTAAACATAGGTCAAATGGTCTTAATAAGATAAAAAGTGAGTTGGTTTAATTAGAAATGGGTTATTGTGAGAGCTAGGAATTAAATGACATCTTGTAACCCTAAAACAGACTCACTCAATTCAACAAGGTTCTGTTCATGATAAAAATTAATTAAACCCTCTAAAAATCATGGAAAAATATCCTCTAGGGCTTAGAACCTTCAATTTGGCCTTTGGAACCTATTTTGACCTAGATTGGGGTCCTAGCTCATTATTTGACCTAATTTATGTTTTTATGTAAAATGTCCAATCAAACATGGTCAAACCTAAAATCCAACTTCACCATTAGATTCCTTATGTCCAAATTAGGTTTGTACCAAAATTTGGACCTAAGGAGAGGTCATCTTAGCCTACTTTGCAAAACAGTCCACCTAATTACATCTTGGCCCCTAACTTTTGAAAATCCTTGCATAGATCCCCCTAACTTCCTCGCCAGCCTTACAATTAGGTCCCTCCACCATTAAAGCGGAGGAATCCTACTCCGACGATGAATTGAGGGGGATTACTCCCTAATTCCTCAGAGATCTCCCATATTTGGAAGGGAGATTCTCTGAGGAATTCCATTCCATCTGAGTGTGATCCCATGACATGATTTACACCCAATCTCTCGGGCAAAAGCTCGAGAGATTTGGGTATCTCCCTGAAATCCTACTCCGGCGAGGACTTTTTCACTTGGAAGCTTGTCCTCCAAGCACAAGAGCCCCTACCAGTGCCTATAAAAGGGACACCACCTCCGACCGCATCTTTTCAGCTTGACTTGGCCGGAGAACCACCTCCAATTCGTCCCTTCTCCTCCGGCCAAGTATCCAACAGGCTCTGATGACCTATCTCCCTCCCCGTTGCTCCACCACAGTACCAGTGGAAGAGCCATCTTCTCCTTCCTCCGCATCGCGCAATACCCACGCACGTGCCTCCAGCCCTTCGTCATCGTCGTTCTCCCTCCTCTGGAAGTCTTCTTCTCCAGCGGCGGCAGGTACGGCCAGTTGCTCTATTACCCCCCTTCTTCCACTTAAATAGGTCAAAACTCTTTCTCTTTCTCCCCTCTTCATTTCCCCTCTCTTAATTTGTACTTTCAACCCCTCGACGCCGCAGACCACCTCCACCTTCTCCATCTCTGGCCAACCACCGGCGAAGGTGCTTCCACTGCTCCATACCTCCAAACGCCTCGCTAGACACCTCAAAACCTCTGCCATCACCTACTGACCATCTTCCGCCCCTTCACTGACCGCCATCACCTCCCCAAGTACCCACCAACCTAACCCACCTTCACTGCCACAGAGCGACCTAGGCACACACACCTAGGCTGCCTCGCGGCCAGCCAACCACCGCAACACTTTCGCAGTGCCACGGCAATGCCCCCCATGTGTTTTAACGAGGCCTCAAGGCCGTCTTTTTGAATTTCAGATCTGACCCCCCTTCCTCCATTGAAGCAAAAGCAAGGAGCTTGTATCCTCGCTCCAGGTCATGTGCTCCAGGCATTAGAGTCCCAGAAGGCGTGGGTTGAGTGCGCGAACACGTCCAGCCAGGAGATTGGTTTAGCAAGCGACTGCAGCTATGGCAATTGAACGAAGCACCTCACCTACGGGCTCGAGCGAAGTGGGTGGGACTTTTAGTCCCACCTCGGAAACTTTAGCACGCAGTGAGCACTTTATATTGAATTTGTGTTCTTTGCTATTTGCCTCAAGTACACGGGGTGAGGTCCCTCGCCCATGCACCCACGCCTTGTCCGCAACCTATGTCCCCGCAGACTTGGCGTGACCGGCCCGATTAACCCTCACACTCCTCGCGCACCACACCCACGCTGGTGCACCTAGACCCGAGCATGCGAAACCCGACCCGATTACCCGACCTGGCTTTGGGAGAGCGAACCCAAGAGAGAAATAGAGAGAGTGTGTATGCAAGGAAGGGTAGGGGTAGGTTTTGCTCTTCGGTGTGTAGGGAAAGAATAAGAAGGAAAAGAAAAAGAGCTAAGTCACAGCCGTAGTGAAGGAAGAAGAAGAGAAGCTAAAGCAATGTGAAGCTAAGGCTAAGCAGGGAAGGAAGCTGCGGCTGTAGAGAAGTAAAGGAAGAAAGAAGGAAGAAAGGAAGATGAGGTAGAAGCAAGTCAAAACAAAGAAGCAGAAGAAAGAGAAAGCAAAGAAGAGAAGTCAGAAGAGAAGAAGGAAAGACAAGGCAGAAGAAGGCAGAAAGAATAAAGGAAGATGAAGCACTGTAGCAGAAGTGCGGCTGAAGAAGAAAGGCACGGGCTGAGAAAGGCAAAGGCAGAAGCTGAACAAAGAAGAAGCCAAAGCCAAGGAAGAAGAAGGGCAAGAGAAGAAAGAAAGGAAGAAGAAGCAGAAGGCCAAAGTCAAAGAAGAGAGTCAAGGAAGAAGAGAAGTAAAAGAATAGAAGAAGAAGAAGAAGAAAGAGCCAAAGCTTAAAGGGAAGAAAGAAGAAGAAAAAAAAAAAGAGAAGAAAGAAGAAGCTGAAGAAGAGAGCCAAGAAAAGAATCAACCTTTTTATTCTATTCCTCTCAATTTCTCTTCTATTTTGCTACATTTTAATTCATAAACTCTTGCATTATATTCTACATTAGAGTTTGAGTAGATTTAAATGTTCAAATTACATTATTGAGATTAGTGTATAGATTCCATTTACTCCTTGTGTTCGACCTCGGATACTTAGGTTTTCGAGTAATAAAAATTCTTATTTGTTATCAACGCTTGATCAACTATACTACAATGCGACTGACTTATACTTATTTAAAAACCACGACCAAGTGATATAACACTAGGATTACCGTTGTGACTAACGAGAGAGGTGAATCTGTCATAACTCATTCAACTTCCTCTTGGAGGGTTTATATCGATTACTGCAAGCTGAACATGACCACGAAAAAGGATCATTTCCCTCTGCCTTTCATTGATCAAATCTTGGAAAGATTAGCCGGGAAGAAGTACTTCTATTTTCTTGATGGCTACTCGGGATACAACCAAGTTCCTATCCATCCTGAGGATCAGGAAAAAACTACTTTCACCTGCCCCTACGGAACCTTTGCTTTCCGTAGGATGCCTTTCAGTTTATGCAATGCACCTGCGACTTTTCAAAGGTGTATGTTAGCCATATTCTCTGACATGGTGGGAGAGTTTATGGAAGTCTTCATGGACGATTACTCTATTTTTGGAGAATCGTTTGACTCTTGTCTGGCTAATCTAGAAATGATTCTTAAGCAATGCATCAAAACACGATTGGTCCTTAGTTGGGAAAAGAGTCATTTCATGACACAAGAAGGCATCGTCTTAGGTCATGTAACCTCTGAATGGGGAATTGAAGTAGATAAAGCTAAGGTTGATGCTATCGCTAAACTTCCTTTTCCCACATCTGTTAAAGAAATTCGATCATTTCTTGGTCATATGGGATTCTACAGAAGATTCATCAAGGATTTCTTGAAGGTTGCTCATCCTCTGAGCAATCTTCTTGCCAAAGAAATGCCATTTGTTTTAGACAAATCATGTCGTAAGGCATTTGATTTCCTAAAAGCGACAATCACTTGTGCTACGGTGTTGCAACCACCGGTTTGGACAACCCCTTTTGAGATCATGACCGATTCTTTTGATTACACAGTTGGGGCTATTTTGGGTCAGAAAGTTGACAGGAAGCCCTCTGTCATCTACTTCGCTAGTAAAACTCTGGATGAAGCCCAGAGGAACTACACTGTTACTAAAAAGGAATTACTAGCCGTAGTATTTACTTTGGAAAAATTCAGGGCTTATCTCTTAGGGTCTCATGTCATCATTTATACCGATCACTCAGCCTTGAGACATCTCTTGGCCGAAAAGGATGCCAAACCTTGGCTTATTCGTTGGATTCTTCTACTTCAAGAATTTGATCATGAAATCAAGGATAAATCTTGGGTACAAAATGTAGTGGTGGATCATTTGTCGAGACTTCTAAGTGATTCTTCTCGTTCGGATGCCCTGATTGCTGATACTTTTCCAGATGAATCCATCGTTACAATTTCAGGTGTCCAAACCCCGTGGTTTGCTAACATTGTTAATTATTTCGCCGTTGGTCAAATTCTCCATGATTGGACCAGGCAACAACAGGATAGACTCAAATCTGAGGCCAAATACTACTTCTGGGAGGACCCTAAACTATACCGCATCGGCTTTGATCATATTATTCGCCGGTGTGTTCCGGAGAACGAATTCAACAGTATACTCGAGTTCTGTCATACATCTATGTGTAGTGGACATTTCTTCGAGAAAAAGATGGCTGCAAAGATTTTGCAATCTGGCTTCTATTGGCCGTCTTTATTCAAGGATGCCCGGGATTTCTCAAGGTCGTGTTCCCGATGTCAGGCACTCGGGAGCATAACTAAGAGAGATATGATGCCCCTAAACCCAATTCTTCCTATCGAAATCTTCGATGTTTGGGGCATCAATTTCATGGGACGCTTTCTCCCTTCATTTGGACATTAGTACATTCTTGTTGCTGTTGATTATGTGTCCAAATGAATTGAGGTGATTCCCACTCGAACCAATGACCACAATGTGGTCATTGATTTTGTCAAGAAACACATCTTCAGCAGGTTCGGGATTCCGAGGGCCATCATCAGTGATGGTGGCACTCATTTTACTAATTCCCAATTCCATAATTTGCTTGCTAAATATGGGGTTAATCACCAAATCTCCACACCTTACCATTCCCAGACGAATGGACAGGCTGAGATCTCCAATCGAGAGATCAAGAATATTCTACAGAAAATGGTTAGGCCTGATCGCAAGGACTAGACTCAAAAGCTTGAGGACGCTCTTTGGGCCTACTGTACGGTGCATAAAATGCCCATCAACATGTCACCATTTCTTTTGATGTATGGAAAGGCGTGTCATTTACCTGTAGAGATTGAACATAGGGCATTTTGGGCAATCAAGCAATGCAATTTAGATCTAAATTTAGCTGGAAAGACCAGGAAACTCCAATTATCTGAGTTGGAAGAGCTTAGAAATGATGCATATGAGAATGCCAAGATCTACAAGGCTCGGAACAAAGCTCTACATGATCAATTGATTTCCTGCAAGAGCTTTGAGCCGAATCAAAAGGTCTGGTTATTCGATTCTCAACTTAAGCTCTTTCCCGGCAAACTTAGATCTAAATGGAATGGCCCATTCATTATCGACCAGATTTTTCCAAATGAAGCCGTTCAGATCTTTGACCCAAAGACAGGTAACACATTTAAAGTCAACAGTCAATGTCTGAAGCCTGTTATTGATCGTACTCTTCCAGAACCCGTCTCAGACATGGTTGCTCTAGCGATATTGTGACTTCTTTGGCTGGACTTCTCCTAACTGATAGCATTAAACTCAACAGTTGTACATATGACACAAAGCTGACCCGACCTTCATATTCAGGTGGTATCTTTCATACTCTACCCTTTCTTTCATGTCTCTTTTTCTCAATGTGGACATTGCATCAGCTAGGCAAGGTGGGGTGGATTCATTTTTTAATCATTTTGTCAGCTTTGTGAAATTCTTGTAAATTGTATTTCTCTTCTTATATATACATAGAAAAAAAAAAGCTTTGTGAAATTCTTGTAAATTGTATTTCTCTTCTTATATATACATAAAAAGAAAAATTGAATTAGGAAGGAATACTTGGACATTAGGACTTTTCAATCTTAGGAAATATTACATTAGAATCTGAGCACAAAGACCCTTCAGTTCTTTGGACTTAATCGGCCCGTGTATCTACTAAAATGTGGATTTGTTTTTCGAGTCCTCGCCATCTTAATTTTATTGTAATTTGATTAAATAAGTTTGGGTGATAAGTACACTACTTATCAACCCACCCTCTGATTTGAGGGAACTTTGAGTCTAAAGCATCTACACACTTTCTTTTCATTGACTTGTTGATCAATGATTTTAACAGAAATTGGGTAGCTAATGAACCTTCTAGGGTGATATAGCTAGCAAATTATCGTGGGTAACAGCCCATAGGTAGGTTGTTCGGAGCCCAGTCACTGGACCATTCTCTTCTTGCGACCTTTAGGTAAATCTTAGACCAGGAAAGCCACCTACTTAAAAAAAAGAAAAAGAAAAGTCAAAAAGAAAAGAAAAAGAAAAGGAGAAAAGAAAAAGAAAACAAAAGAAATAATCCACACTTCACCGCACGAGTATGGCTGGCAAGTTGTCGGTGGTAATAGCTCATCGACCGGTTGTCCAGAACCCAGCTCAAGAAATGCATTGAAAATTCCCAAAACACTTAGGAAGAAGCAAAGAAGTAGAATAAACCGAGGAGATATACATTGGATTCACCCTTGTGTTGACCCCATAAAAGTAAAAGTAGGGAGAAAGCTACCGGTTGTAAAGATACACCTTTAGGTAGAACTCTCTTTTTAAGGTCACCTAGAGGCGTAGAAACCCGAAGTCCGTTCTAATTGCTGATCAATGAGTCTATCACATTCACAATAAGATGCTTAGAACTTAGGGTTCTCATCAAATCTTGGGTGAGTTTATATTACATAAAATGTTTATTTACGCATTTTCTTAAGCATAGAATTGCATTACATACTATAAATATTGTATAACATGCATCATCTTTCATTTAGATTAGTCTGAATAAAATGGAGGTTAATTGTCTCCTTTTATGGTAAAGGACAGGGTGACTTTTTATCGAGGCCTTGGATTGAAGATCCAATCGTACGGATCTGATCAGGGCGACGATTGGAGTTCAATGACTCCAAGATCGCCCTAATCGGACATCTGTAGCATCAGATAGAGACTGAGGAACCTTAGAAGATCAAGGGCCAAGATGGTGTTAATTCACACTTCAGACAACAAATTTGACCACACAGATGGATTCGGATCGATGACCGCAGCCTAATGGTGCGAAAATCAACTCAATCCGATACCCGTGGCATCATCTACATTACCCAGAAGATGGACGACCAAGATGGCGCCACGTAGTGCCATCTCGGCTGCCCAACCGGCCACACACATCCGCTGAAGCATCCTGCTCTAATGCTTCTCCGCCATTGGATCAAGATCCAACGGCTGTAAGGCGTCCGCGCTTAAGTTAAGCGCTCGACGCAAATGTAGCCATAGCGCGTTGGTTGAGCGCCTTAATGCGAAGTCGAGGCATGGGTTCGAGCCGCAGGGTGCCTCAATTGGAGTGGGCATGCTGGTGCGATCGACTGCACGATGGAGATCGGGAGGCTGTGAGCGCAAATCGACCGAACGTGCCAACTGACGCGGTGAGGCGATGTGGCATCTCACGCGTTGAGGTGCCCCAATGAGGCCAGCGATGGAGCGCTCTCAGCCATTTGATCTCACGATCGAACGACTGAGATTGGAAGATCGTGGATGCGCGTTGAGGCACGGAGAGGTTAGTGGGCACGCGTGCGTTGCCCACTACGGCCACGTTCAGGCCTTTAGTGATGGATTTATCCGTCACTAAAGGTCCTGAATTAATGATTTTCAACATGTAATGACCAAATTGTCCTCACTCCTTGCAACTATAAAAGGAGACCCCCTCCATACAAAATTCTCATCCCTTCTCTTCCCTCTCGCTCCAAAGCTCAAGCGAAGCTTGTCCCACACCCAGGATGCTCCTCAAGAGATAAAGTCAAATTTTCGTCCCTATTTCGGAAGTGGATCCCGCGACGACGATGACATGCTGCCTCGTTCCAGTTCTTCCTACCTCAACCTCCTTCTTCCTACTCCACTCTTCTTCTTCCAAGCATTGTCCCGTCTGGCTCATCCTCAAAGCAATCATCGAGGAGGATAACTTCTCTCTCCCATTCCTTTTTCCCTCTTTCTAGACTAGAATTTTCCTGCTTTCTAGTGTAATAGTTTTCCTGCTTTCTAGTGTAATTTCTCACTTAATTGTATAAACATTTTGAAGTATCAAGTGAATGTTTTCTCTCTCTCTCTTATGCTGATTGTTTATAGTGCTTCATTGTAATTACTTCGCTTTTTAACAAAAACCCTAAAAAATATAATTACGAATTCAGATCAACGTAGCCTGGGATTTCTATTCTGGTATAAATTTTATTTGTTGAACACGAGTTCTTCGCTTTTAAACTACAACGACAGGTTTTCAAAACCAAATTCAATAGCGTAGTAACTCATAGCTTCAACAGATGGCTACTATGAGGACTCACTAAATGAACCCACCTTTGAACCCCTTACTAGAAGAGCCCTCATACACAATTATTATTGATGCCACCTCCTCTACATATACAGAACCTATTCAAACCCATTTTCAACCCCGATCCACAATCGGACTCAATTTCTATTCTGATTCCCCTCTTACTGAGCCTATTGCAAATGATTCGCCTCCACATTTTTATCAGGATTCGGACATTGATCAAACTACAAATCACACCCCATCCTTCTCTGATCACTCCTGTAGGGTTCCTACATCATCCACTGATTCCTTTTCGTTTAAGGATCCCTACTTTGATCAGGCTGATTCGACTCAGCCAAACCCTAGATTCACAGTTCCACATCATTCCGAGTTCCAAAGTATATGGTGGGCTCCACATCTCTTGATCTACATTTATCAACCCACCAAATTTATTGGGTTTGGGCTGCATCATCAGCCTGTTGATTTGAACAAGCACCTGGTTGGACCAACCAGGCTTTTGATCAAGGTGCTTGTTTTGCAAAATTCATCTGATTTGATCACTCCGTCTCCATACCATTTCCCACTCGACTGAAGGCGCTAAATTTAGCGCTTAATGAGAGGCAACCCATCATTCGAAAAACCCAAGATCCTTTTGATTATCTTTTTGTACTTCACGTCTATTGCACCCTAAGTTCAGTTTTAGAACAGTTGATCCCACCTCTGGCACACATGCCAGAGCTTGAAATTGTTCGCAACAATCATTCCCGACCCGTTCGCCCACCCGATAATCCTATTATAAATTCCTAAACCCAAACCTATTTCACACCCTCTATTTACAATGAGGACATTGCAAAATTTAGGCATAGGGGGGTGGTAAAGTGCAAACATACAAAAAAAATCAAATCGGAAGGGTTCTCACAAAAAAATCACATATTCCAAAAATACCAAAGAAATAAAAAAAATTGTGAAAATGAACAAAAAAAAATGAGAGGAGAGAAAATTTTGAGGCCATACAAATCTTGAGGAGAAAAAGGGGAGAAGTTAAAATTGCTAAAAAGGAGCACAAGTTGAGAAGAAAAGAAAAGAGATAGTCATTAGTAAGAAATTAAGGAATTGGCTTAGTTCTAGACCATACCAAAAGAAAGAAAATAAAAAAGCAAAAAAGTGCTAATGAAACACATAAAAGATTAGCAGGAACGTTGATTTTAGGCCTTTTGGGATATAATCCTAGGCTTAAAAATTCGAGTACCCGCTAAGATCTAGATAGTCCTCAAGAAGTTGGGGAAAATGCGAAGCTTAAGTATTAGGTCTAAGGCTTCAGGAGTATTCGGCCTTGTTAACTGACCTTTGGTTTATGGGACTCGGTAACCTAAGCACCCCAATCCACACATAGCCTAGTTTAGTGTGCATAAATATCAAAATCATGCAAATGCATTTAAGTTATTCTGAAAAAGTCGCATAGATTAGAAGCGGCTGATCAACACAAGTTGATTTAGATGAGTTCCCGACGCGGAGAGGCGGGAAATTCCCCTCGAAGATGCGCAATAACATATCGTCTCCTCAGTGCTTGTCTCCTAGGATATCTACATATCCTATCGAGGGCATGTAAGTACCCTGTGCTGATTCAGATGCCATGGGTGGCATTATCCCGAAATGTCAATTACCAAGGTCTAGATTTAGCTACAGAACACCATGGGTGGGATTATCTCGAAAGCCAGGGTTCTGGGGGTTGCCATGGGTGGTGCTATCTCGAAGCATCGATTACTAGGGACCCTTCGAGGATTGATGATGGGAACTAGGAATCCAATATAGATCGTGTTATGTAGCCAATCTGAAGCTAGAAATAAAAAGAAAAGAGAGAGAAAACTCTCCAAAAAGAAAATTCCTCTATCTCTCTCTGACAAAAATGCATTGCAAGCTGAACCAAGGCAAAAACATGTTACAAGCACGGGTGCTTTAACCACAGAGTTCAACGAACCTTAGGATAGTTCCTGTGGGCCTTAAAATCTTCATGGTAGACTAAGGCTAGAGCTGATCAAGTCCGGATCTTAGTTGGTACTTGAGTACCTCTAGTCATACTATCGGCATTCTAACCTAATCTACAAAAGAAAGCACACATCACAGTTTTTGAGCATCAAAGGATTTCATGGTTTAGAATCAAAGTTAAAACCTTGAAATTTTGCTAAGGGACTAGCAAAAGTTAGGCATGGGGGTATGATGGGAACACCATCATGAGCCCTAACTAGCTCATTTTGACCCAATGAAGAGAATAAATGCTCCTACATAACCAACTGAAGTTCATAATTCACTGCATAACCCTTTTGAGAGAGAAATAAGAAACTAGGGTTAAAACTACAATTTTAACAATGCAGTACAACCATGGGTTTTCTCAAGGACTAAACAAAGGTTAAATGGTCTTAACAAGATAACAAGTGGGTTGGATTTGACAAAAAATGCTTTGTGTGAGTTTTGAGAATTAAATGACTTTTGAAACCCTAAAAATAGACCTACTTAGTTAAACAAGGTTTTGGTCAGGATAAAATTCACTTAAACCCTCTAAAAAACATAGAAAAATATTCTTTAGGGTTTAATGCCTTCAATTTGGCCACCAGAGCCCATCTTGACCTAAAATGGAGCCTCAGACAGATATTTACCCTAATTTGGGTTTCTGCATAAATTGCCCAGTCAAATGTAGTCAAACCCAAAATTCAACTTCACCATTGGATTCCTTAGGTCCAAATTAGGTTTGTAACAAAATTTGGACCTAAGGGGCACTCATCTTGACCTAGTATGTAAAAAGGTCTTGTCTGATTACATTTCTAACCCTAACTTTCAAAAACCCTTGCATTTAGCCCCCTAGCTTCTTCATAATTTTCACAAATAGGTCCCTCCACCATTATAGCGAAGGAATCCTACTCCAGCGAGCTTTGAAAGGAGATTTCTCCTTGATTACTTGGAGAATCCCTTCCAAAATTGGAAGGGAGATTCCCTGATAAATTCCTGCCTATCTGAACCCATCTTTAATCCCTGATTCTTTCCCAATCTCTCATGAGAACGCATGAGATATTTGGGTCTCTTAAGAGCTTCCATCTCTAGCGAGTTTTACTTGCTTGGAAGCTTGGCTTCCAAGCACAAAACTCTCTCTGAAGATCTATTTAAGAAGCCCCAGATCCAACTGCATCCTCCCAGCTTGAAATTGGGCTGATTCCCCCTCTATTCTTCTCTCCTCGCCAGCCACAAGAATCTGCAAGCTTCGTTGGCTTCTCCCTATCTCTCTCATTGCCCAACCACAATACCAATGGCCGAGTTATCTCCACCACAGTCTTCCGCGTTGCGCAATACCGGCCAACGTCGCCCCTACCCTGTCTTCGCCGCCGCCTCACCTATGGAGGTATTCGTCTTCCCACATCCGGCAACCATACCGGCGTGGGATTCCATTCCCTTTCGTCCCTTAGAAGTAGGTCTTAGATTCCTTATCTTCCCCACTTTCTTTCCCTCTCTTTATTCCTCAAAACCGACCATTGACTCCACCGAACACCTTCACCTCCTCCATCTTCAACGACTCCTCGGGCGAGGTGCCCCCGTCGCTACGCACCCCATCCACCTCGTTGACCACCCTACAACCTCCACCACAACTCCTCGATCATTTCCCCTCACTCCACTCACTCCATCAACCACTCAAACACCTCACCAAACACACCCACTCACACACCCACAGTGTGCCCTAAGCACGCCACCATAGCCACCCACACACCACGAAACCACTCCCATCACATCCGCCATGCTCCAGCGATTCTCCCTGAATGATTTGACGTGGCTGAAAGGCCGTTCTCTTGATTTCAGGTAGCAAGCCCCATCCACCATTGCTACCGAGCTTGGAGCTTGCTTGCAACCGCTCCAGGTGCTTCAGTCCCAGGATGCGTGGAAGTTTCCTGTGCACGCATCCAGGCCCTCAGTTGGAGTCGTATGCCTCTGCAACCTCGCCAATTGAGAGAGCCACTCCCTGTTGCAGATGCGCAGATGATAGATGGGACATTTAGTCCCACCTCGGAAGTGGAAAGGTGCCTTCGTGCTCATAAATTGTAAAAGTGAAGTAGGCTCTTTGCCTCCAACACTAAGGGTGAGGTCCTCCTCCCCCCTTTCATCGAACTTGTCCATGACACCTAATACGCGGACTTGGCCGACTCGACTACCCGACCAAACTTCACTCCTCGCTCACCACACACGCCGTGAGCCTCGACCTGGGTCTACGTTAGGTCTGATTACCTGACCGGTTAAAGGCTCTGGAAGAGCGAGATTGAAATAGAAAAGAGAGAAAGAAAGGGAAAAGCTATGCAGGGGAAGGGGGGTTTTGCTCTGAGGAGTTTTCCTTCGACACTTAGTCGGATTCAGAGGGCAAAGCAGGGCTTAAGGAAGAAGAGAGGAAGATGAGGAGGAGGTCAGGCAGAAGAAGAGAAGAAGAGAAAGAGAAGGACCTCAGAAGAGAGGCAGACAATAGAGAAAGAGAAGAAGGAAGAAGCTAAAGAAGAAGAGAAGGCCATAACCAGAAGGCTCGCAAAGGCAAAGGAAGAAGGAAAAAAGAAGAAGAGAAAAGAAGAAACAGAAGAGAAAGACTTCAGAGAAGGAAGTCAAGGTAGAGAAAGAAGGAGACAATAGAGAAAGATAAGTAAAGAAGAAGAAGAGAAAAAGAGAAATCAGAGAAAGAGATCAGAAGAAGAAAAGAAGTACTGTAGCACAAGTCATTTAAGACGTCTGATTGTAAAATCAGATGTCTGAATTTTTATTTCCTTCTTTAGTCAATTTAAGTAACCATTATTTTGTCTAAAAATCTTTTTACTCTTCATATACTCAAGCTCTACATTCCTAATTAGGTTTTGAGTAATATTATGTGTTCAATTTGCATTTATTGTTAAGACTAGTGTGTGAATTCCATTTGCTCCCTGTGTTCGACCTCAGAAAACCTCTTCGAGTAATAAAATTGTATTTGTTTTGAATGCTATTTTGGCTATACTACAATGCAACCCTTTTTAAACTCGACTTAGCATGACGAACAATCAACACACTTGGACAACTATACAAGCGTCTGTGGATGGTAACGGACCTCTAGAATAGCACTTTTCTCAGCTCTTCTTAGATATAAAATCAACGTTTGTTCCACATCTTCAGATGTCAAATTTTAAGTATAAGACATCTGTGGTATTAATCAGACGTCTGATATTGCATAGAATGTTCATTTTGATGTTTGAACTGTGTTTAAAGGTTCTTAACTTGGTAAAGTCAAGGCTCCTTTATGTTCTTGACAAATAAAATTCTACTAAGTCAATAAATTCTTCAAATATCACTTAGCTTGCATATGTCTAGTTTCCTATGTATGTAATTAAAATGATCATAATTCAAAGGTTTAATGAAAATATCAACCAATTGTAATTCAGTACAAATAAATTCAACCTCGATTTCTCCCTTAAGTACATTATCCTTCAAAAAATGATGTCGAACATCAATATGCTTTGTACGGGAGTGATGTATGGGATTTTTAGAGAGGTTGATAGCACTTGTATTATCACAATATTTTTATCTTATTAAATATCAAGTTAAAATCCTTCAAAGTATTTTTCATCCATAGCACTTGGGAACATGCTAGAGCAGCGGCTATGTATTCATCCTCCATGGTTCATAGGGTTAGACTAGATTGTTTCTTTGAGAACAAAGAGACTAGTGATTCTCCCAAGAATTGGCATGTCCCACCAGTACTCTTCCTATCGGTGCGGCTACTTGCGTAGTTCGCATCGCTATATGTGACTAAGTTGAATTATTGGCTCCTAGGGTAGAATAAGCCATAATCAGATGTGTCAACTAGATATCTAAATATTCATTTTACAGCATTTAAGTGTGATTGTTTAGGGTTGAATTGAAACCTAGCACATAAGCAAGTACTAAATAAAATGTCAAGTCTACTAGAAGTTAAATACAGTAAAGATCCAACCATGCTACAATAGAGCCTTTGATCTATGGGTGTACTTGATTCATCCAAGTCTAGGGAAGTTGTGACACTCATAGGAGTATTCTTCCCTTTACTTTTCGCCATTACAAATATTTTCAGCATCTCCTTTGTGTATTTTGATTGACACAATTCTAGTTGAGTGATTTGTAACCCCAAGAAAAACTTAAGTTCACCCATCAAACTCATTTCAAATTCTTCCTGCATAATCTTTGAGAACTTTCTACACATAGATTCATTAGTAGCACCAAAGATAATATCATCTACATATATTTAAACTAATAAAATGTCTTTTCCTTTTCTTTTAATGAATAATGTGGAATCAGCTTCCCCTATAAAAAATTTTACATTTAACAAAGTCTTTGAGCCTCTCATACCAAGCTCTAGGAGCTTCCTTTAGACCATATAGTGCCTTGTTTAGTTTATAGATGAAATGAGGCTTATCATGAGACTCAAAACTAGGAGGTTGTTTTACAAAAACTTCCTCCTTAATGAATCAGTTAAGAAACATGCTCCTAACGTCTATTTAAAAGAGTTCAAAGCCAAGGAAGGCAGCATAAGTAAGAAGCATGCGAATTGATTCGAGTCAAGCTACGAGAGCGTAGGTCTCATCAAAATCAATTCCTTCTTCTTGGTTGTACCCTTGTGGTACTAAACGAGTCTTGTTCCGAATGACTATACCAGATTCATTCAACTTGTTTCGGAATACCCATTGGTTCCTATTACTGTTTGCCCTTTAGGCTTAGGTACTAGATCCCAAACTTCATTCCTTTGGAATTGGTTGAGTTCCTCCTGCATAGCTATCATCCAAGGTTCTTTGGAGCATGCTTCCTCGACACTCTTGGGTTCAACTTGAGATACAAAGGCGGAGAGATCGAAAGAGCAACTAAAACAAGATCGGGTCTAAACGCCATCGGAGACACTTCCAATGACTTGACTTTCAGGATGATCCCTTTGATATATCCAATATTTTGGAAAATTATGGATATTGGAGTTTGGAATGTTAGACACATCAATAGAAGAATCATCTTCATCTTCCATGTTGACTTGGTCAATAAAGGAAGAGTGAGGAGATTCATCGAAGGAAACATGAAGGGTTTCCTCCACTATTAATGTGGTCTTGTTAAAGACCCGATATGCCTTACTACGTGAAGAATAACCAATAAAGATGGCTTCTTCACCTTTGGCATCAAATTTATCAAAATTAGAGCAGGTATTCAAAATAAAGCATCGACATCCAAAAACTTTAAAATAACTGAGTTTGGGTATTTTTCCCATAATATAATTCAAAACAAGTTTTTTGCAACCCAGATCGAATTAAGTTGTGATTTAGCACATAACAAACCGTGTTAACTGCCTGGGCCCAAAAGTACTTCGGTAACCCAGAGTCTATGAGCAACGTTCGAGCACACTCTTGAAGAGTACGGTTCTTTCTCTCAACTACCCCATTTTGCTGAGATGTTCGGGAGAAACAAAACTTATGAGCAATACCATGCTCTTGACAAAAATCATCAAACAAGGAATTTTCAAACTCGCCCCCATGATCACTAGGAATACAAGAGATTTGGTAGCCTTTTTTAGTTTGAACCTTCCTACAAAAAACTGAAAAGACGAAAAATACTCCTTTGGATCTCAAGAAGGAGACCCATGAAAACCTTGAAAAATCGTCTACAATCACAAGACAATATTTGCATCCACTAAGGCTCTCATATTTTGTTGGTCCAAATAGATCCAGGTAAAGTAGTTCCAATGGTCTTGATGTGGATATAACTTCTTTGTTTTTAAAAGGAGATTTCATAATTTTACCTAATTTACATGAATCACATATAAGCTCATTTAAAAATTTTCCTTTAGGAAGACCTCGAACTAATTCATGTTTGGCTAGTTTTTGAACTAGCTTCATATGAACATGTCATAATCTTCTATGCCATATACTTAACTCATTATTTGCTACAAGACATTCATAAGTGCTATCTTTATCAAATTCTATGATATAAATGTCTTCAAATCTAGTTCCCTTAAGAATGGTTTCATTGGTTGATGCATGCATAATTTGAAATATTTTTGAAGTAAATACTACCTTAAATCCCTTATCACAAATTTGACTAACACTTAAAAGATTATGTTTTAGTCCTTTAACTAGAGTGACATTTGAGATGGGAGAGAGAGGATTGCCTATTTTACCAAGGCCAATAATATGGCCCTTGTGGTTGTTGCCAAATGTAATTGTTCCTCCATCCGTAGGCTAGAGGTCCAAAAATAGGTGCTTGTCTCCCATCATGTGTTTGGAACACCCGGAGTCTATCACCCATCGACCTCCTTGATGGCAGTGGTCTCCTTGTCTTCTTTCTTATAGATCCCTTTGCTCCTACAAAAGATCTCCGTTGGTGACTTGGTGTTTCTTTAGATCTTTCCAATTTGAGTCGTCCATCCTTCATTTTGTATATCTAATTTTTGACATTATAATGTCCTTTGAACACTACAAAACAAAATGAAAGTTATTTTTTCAGTGTCCATTGTAATGTGGATTCGTATTTGTTAGTGGTCCCCTTTGAAAGAGGATCCTCTTTTAGCTCACTTTGACTAGGTTCATAAAAGCCTAGTCCAAATTTACTCGAAGAAGGTTTTTGATGGGCAATGAGCTTGTCTAAGTTATCTTTCCCCTTTGTAAATTTGGCTAAGTCCTCAAGAAGTTGATTTGATTTTTCTTTAAGGTGATTTATCTCTACTTTCATTATGTCTAGTTTATCTTCTAGTCCTCTAATCTCCACTCTAAGTAAGCTATTCTCATCCTTTTTAAAAGATTTTGATTTTTCAAGCACATGGATTTTGTCAAGTAATTTTTCTCTATCTAGAAATTTTTGTTCACTCACTGCCGTATACAAGTCATTTGTTAATGACTTTATTAATCATTAGGTTTCTTATTTGCATATTCAAGGCAGTGGTTTCTTTAGTAAGAATTAGATTCTTTTCTTCAAGATCATTGATTAATTTCTTACTCTCTAAGTTTTCCTCTTTTAGAGCTTTGCTTTTAGTTTTTGTTTTCTTAAGATCTAGATATAGTGAATCAAAAGCTTCTTGTAATTCATCTAGAGAATAGGAGTTTACCTCAGGCTCCTCATATTCAGATTCGAAAGCATCTTTTGTTGCCATTAGTCCCAAGCATGCCGTTTCTTCATTTATTTCCTCCTCCTCTTCTTCGGAGGTGGAGTCATCCCAAGTTGCTTGGAATGCCTTCTTCTTGAGTCCCTTGGGCTTGGAGAACTTCTTGTAGTCGGAAGGCTTCTTGTATTTCTTCTCATCATCCCTTTTGAGTAAAGGACAATCCTTCCTTATGTGACCTCTCTTCTTGGAATTATAGCAAACTAGAGGTTCTTCCTCCCTTTTCTTTTCCTTGATCTCTTTTCTATTTATGAGAAACTTTTTAAACTTTTTAGCTAATAAAACAAATTCTTCGTCATTGGTACTTACCTCATCGTCCGACGTAGCTTTGAAGGCTAAAGTCTTCTTCTTTGGCTCTGATGTGATAGATTTCTTCTTTTGCTCCATTTTTTATTCATATGCCATAAAATTCCCAAGTAGATTTTCCATGTCTAGATCCTCTACTTGTTAGGCTTCTTCTATTGCCGTGACTTTTTGCTCCCACTCGAGTCCAAGGGAGCAAAGGAGCTTCCCTTGAAGCTCCCCCTTTATAAATGTCTTTCCTAGAGACTTGAGGTTATTCACGATTAACGTGAATCGAGTGTACATGTCCCCAAGTCTCTCATTTTCCTTCATAGAAAAGGCTTCGAATTCCTGTGATAACTCGTTAATCTTAGAGGATTTAACTCTATACATACCTTCGTAAGTTACCTCTAAGGTTCTCCATATCTCGTGGGCGGTTGTGCATTGGCTAATGCGGTTGAACTCCTCTGAGCTGAGTGCACAGTAGAGTGAGTTCATCGCCTTAGCATTCAGTCCAAGGTGATGAATCTACTCCACCATGTATCCCGTTTCTGGTTTCTCAAGAATGACATATGCGGATTCGCATTTCTCCCAAATGGAGAAATCATTGGCTTGAAGCAACATCTTCATTCTCAGCTTCCAATAGGTGTAGTTTGCCCTTCGAAGAGTGGTGGTCGGGTGGTGGGTTGCCCCTCAGATCTGCCAGTGGAAATGACACTCCCTTCCATGTGATCTTCCCACGGATGTTACTCCTAAAAGTAGAAAATCTACTCTGATAGCAAATGAAATTGCACTAGAGGGAGGTGAATAGTGAATTTATAAAATATTGTAAGATAAAAATACAATCACAAAAAAAGAGGCACAATATTTTTAGGTGGAAACCCAAAATGGGTGAAAACCACCACCTAAGCCAATCCCTTGACTTAGGATTTCTGATCACAAAGTGATCAATCCACTAACCACACTACTTAAACGAGGGTAGTGTACCTCAATTACAAATCCCACCTCCAATCCTTAAACGGAGGTTTCTCCCTTCGCAATGAAGAGACGAGTACCCGACAGGCCAGATACCCAAATTACACTAATAAAATAAGAATGAAACATCACCTATAAAACACCCCAAAGTATTTAATGACTTCCTTATCTATTAAGCATAAAAAGAGTCAGTAGAATGAAGTGCACCGGGAGTGTTGGTTTACCTTTTAATCAGAGTGTTGGCACAGCACAAGGGCAATAGGAAGCAAAGAGTAGTGAGCAAGTGATTTTCTAAGGAAATTGAATCTTAAGAGGTGTATTTTGCCTAAGAGGGGTTGTAGTATATTTATAGGCAAGTTTGGAACATTCAAGAATGCTTGGGAGAGGTCTCCTAGCCGTTGGAGGCAAGTCCCAAGAGATTGGGATGAAATCCAATACAAATCAAAGCAATCATGAGTCTGACAACAATATCAGACATCTGATTTTAGGTTTAGACGTCTTGTAAGACATCTGATTACAATCATGAACATCTGATTCTATTAGTCAGGCTTACTGTTTTCATTGGATCGAAACAGGGACGTCTAATATATTCATATAAGATGTCTGATAAAGATATTAGACGTCCAATTATAAGTGGATTCGTTCCTATTTTGACCATATCCAAACAAGATTCTAGATTTTAAGGAACAGACATTAGTATGGACGTCTGTTTTCCTAGACGTCTGGAAAAATAATAAGGACATGCCTCGGTAATCTAAGAGTTGATCTTTGGCTTCTAATAGGATTTGCACAGAAATAAATGGGCAACGGTCCATTGATAGGCGTCTAGAGACATGTCCAAACGTCTAAAAGTGTATTTTCCCATTATAACACAAAGGAAATTGGTACTTGAGTCTAACGGTTGGTTTAAGGACATCCAGGCAATGTACTCGACATCTGGATAAGGCCATGGATGTCTGATAGAAGGCTACTTCGACTAATGCCTAAGAAGACAGAATGCAAAGGCAATGCTATAGGTAATTAGACATCTGAAACAATGGTTAGATGTCTTAAAGTTGAAAATCAGACATCTAACAGTTGTTATGGACATCTGATTTGTGTCTTAGTGTTAGGTTTTTGTTTCTAATTTATCCTAAGTGTAGAAAGCCTAAGTTAGCTATTTATAACTTATATTTAGGGGCTCTTTACAACATCTCTAGACTCAAATAAAATAAAGATTACAACCTTTGAAAGTTTACATAAAAGCCAATGACCTATGACAACACTTATGTTAATCTAGTCTTCACGCTTTTAATCCTCTAAATTGGAAAACTCCATGAAACCTGCAATTGTGTTATTATAAAAAAAAATCTGCTATGCTTAGGTTTTATCTCTTTTTCTTTATTTTGTAAAATCATCAAAATATTATTTATGAGGGGTTGAACTAACACTTGGAATGTGATGATCCCTTTAGATAGGTTGTGCCCTTAATGATCAGTTAATATGCGTGTGCGTGCACAACCAGGGTTTGCAAACAAGGTTATTTGATGATGTGACTTTTAGGGTTTAACCTTGTTTAGTAGCTTTTAGGGTTTAATCTTAGGTTCGTTCAATCAGGTTCAATGGAACACTCCAAGTTTTGAAAGCACAGGTGTAGATATATTCCATTTAAAATCAGAAATAATGTGGAGTGTCTGGTTCAGCCCTAAAAATCAACCCTATGGGGCAAGTTACTGATGAATCACTTTTATCTTAAGTAGTGCGGCCTAAATAGCTCAATCAATTTGCCTATTGCACCACTTAATTAAGGCACACAAGAATGTTTAACTTATTCAAATTTTCTACTCATTGTGTATTGAGTTAAGGTGTACCGGATCAATAGGTCAGATTCTGATTAAGTGGTAGAATCAAAATAAAGTAGTGCACCTTAAGTCGAGAATTGTGGGTGTTAATGTGTGTAACTTTCAATAAATCCCACAAGAGAAGAGTATTTTTTTTTATTTTTTAACTTATGCGGGTGGGTGAGGTGAGGTGAATGACAATCAAACAACCAGGACTAACTGAGGGTTTATGCAAGCACCTAAGTCAGTTTGGGTTTGATTTATTAGTGTGACAAAATGAAATCTAGGGTAGGGTGGTGGGGATACACTTACAAAACCTTCATCTACACTTTTCTCTGATCTAACTGCTCTAGCCGACCTTGGAAGAGTACCTGCAATCATAGTAAGATTAGAGAAAAAGTGAGGTAAAAGTTAAGGTGGAAAAACGTGACAAAACCAAAGAGCGTTGCCTCCCCGACAACGACACCAAAATGGTAAGCGCATTTTCGCGACGAAAAGTTAGGGTTTTGGAAAACTCATCGTCAAAGTTGCAATAAATTGCTACCAAATATATTTACCGAAACTCAAAAGGGAGCCCTGGGTCGAACACAGGGAGGCAACGTTTTGTTTCTTGAAATCTGCATTTCGCTTAGTTTCTTTTTGGTATTTTTTTGGGCTTTGTTGTTTTTTTTGGTATTTTATGAGAATGATAAAAGGAACTAACTACTTGCAAAATGAATAAAAAGAGAGTAAAGAAATGAAACACAACTTGATATCTTGAGATAAAGTGATGTTATAACAATTACACTAAGCGAAGCAAACTAAAAGAGATAAAGGTGAGAGGAAATCTCTCAAAGCGGATGTTTGGTGAGACAACGGCGCTTGGTGGCAGCTTGGACAAAGAAGGGGAGATGCTGGATGTCGAGGATGAGGTGCAGGAGGAATCCGGGTAGAAACTACTTGACCGAGCTATAGGAATGGTGATAAGGAGGTGGAGGTGATCGTCTACCTGAATGGAGGTGAGGGGATGGCTCTGTGGTCCTATAAAGGGGGTGAGGGTAAGGTTGAATATTTGATGGAGTAGGGGAGTATTACACTAATAGGAGGCCATGGAGCTTGCAAATGAGCTCTTGGGAGCTTGAGGGGCTTCTTAGAGCTCTTGTGTGGGTGAGGAATAGCTAGGTAGAGATGGATTGGAAGGGAAAGGTTCATGGGGTTTATATAGTGGTGGGAGGGGGGTGTATTGCATTCATGGGTTTAATGGGGATGCATGGGACATGCATGCATGTCCCATGCACCCGTTGGCCAAGCACCGGAGGCTGCAGCTGGCAAGAAATGAAGGTAGTAGCTGGATGGCATGGGAAGCATCTGCAGCCGCTGGATCCTCATCAAAGGGTGGAGAGAGAAAGCAAATCCCGCACATCCAAATCGCGCGCAGCGTACCTTCACTGGTGAGGGTGAATGACAGTCATCCGATTCGCATTGTCTGGCTGAGGAGAGCACGTGGATCGCACCATCGAATCATTTTGAACGTGCATGTATCGTGCCTCTCCGAGATTAGACGGTGAAGAGCGCTCGCAGCTATCTTAAGTGAATGCACTAGATCAAGTGATGGGCGCACATGTGATTTGACATGCATCTGCACGTTATCGTGCGTGTGTAGATCGCATGGCACTCAAAGAGCCATGTCGCCATCTTTGCTACCGCACTCATCTTCGATCGGGCAGTCTGATTTCACTGTTCTCACCTCAATGTAGATTCAATTCACGGGGTGCGAGTCAATCATGCATCTCGTGGATGCGAGTTCCTCTTTGGACCATTGTGCCAAGTGTTTGGGTGTGTCACGTTTATGAATCTCCCTCAACCGCTGGTCGTGTGATCTTAGCTGTTGGATTTTCATCCAATGGCTAGGATCTCGCGTGGGAGGCATCTTTGGGTAAGAAGGGCGGCTACTTTAGGCAATCTGGATGGTGCTGCGTGGCACCATGTGGACCGTATACCTTTCTTTGCTTGTAGAGGATGCCACGATGCTCAAATTGAGATGATTTTCACATTGCTGGACTGCGATTGTCGCTCCGAATTCATCCATGTGGTTGAATTTTTCATTTGAAGCTTCAAAATGTATCACCTTGTTTATTGGACACAATAATGCATGAATTATTATACAATTTATACAAATCCTAAATATAATATGATGAATATTATGCAATATTTATACTGTGGAATGCAATGCTAAGCTTAAGAACTGACATAAGTAGCCATTTTATCATGAATAAATGCGTATTTATCAATGGGTGCTAGGCTAAGGTGGGAAAATCGAGCAACAACTATGTTGGTGACCTGAGATCAGGTGAGTGGATAGCTTTGTCATGGGAAGTGGCCGAAGGGAAAGAGAGAGTGGAGGTCCACTCTTCTCCGTTCAGGCATCTAGCCGTCGATGGTTGTTGCCGAATGAAGGTCGCAATGCTCATTCTTCGTGCAATCATCACCTCCCTTTCCAAGGACGAGGTCGTGGGTTCCTTTGGTTTGTGGTACTGACTTTCAAACATGCACTTAGTGCCCATTTAGTCTAGTTGGTGGCAAAAGGGTGCTTTAGGGTGAGCAAAGCTGAGCTCAGGTTGGCTCAGGTGGGGATCACATGCTTCGCCTGAAGAGGCTTGGCTTTTTGTTGCCAACCAACTAGTCGAGCATAAAGGACTCAACAAAAAGTATAGATGATGGAAGTATCACGAGCATACAAGTAAGGAACAATGAGCACAACAACTTGGCCTAGTTTCACCTCATGGGTGTATGTCTGAAGAGGGGGCCTGACCCTCAGCTATCGACTAGAGACTTGTATATATACATGATGGGGAGAGGTCCCCTGAATCCTCTTTTATAAGGGGATTATCCTTGTTTTGGGGATTATTGACATTTATCCCTTATTAGGCATTATCTCCAGCCAATTGCCTTGTCTTCCACTAGGTTGTCTCATTAACCATTCTAGCACCTTGATTCTCTTACTGTCGCTTCAATTCCTATGCCACCATCTTGGCTATTACACCTCTAGATTTTGGTGACGCCAAGATTGGAGTGGTCTTGGGCTACAGTGCATTGATCTTTGGTGCAGTCTTTCACCACCCAAGGTCTTAGGTGATTAGGTCAACAGAGTGTTCTCATGTGGGCAAGCTAGCCAACTGGCTCTAAGTAGCCTAACTTTGGATTAGTAGTGTCACTATCTAGTCGGATTAGGAGGGGCTTGCCCTAATTCAGAGCTAGGTTGGCTCCCTTGTTGGGTTTATTTGTCTCGTGGGTAACTTTTGGTATATTTGACTTTCTTTCAGATAACATAGATAATTTCACTAGGTACTAAATTATGACATGTGTACTCATCACTATGATTATTTGTGGACTAATGTATTGATTATGCAGTGTCTTATAGTGCAACTCCGTCACTAAAGATAATACTATGGATGTATATATTTGCCACCAAAAAAAATTATTGATTAACATATAAGGTGGCATCAACTAAAAAATATATATATTTACTGACATATAAGATAGCATCAACTAATAATGGTGGTAATGAAACACCGTTAAATATGTCATTGCAGTGACTTCTAGTGGCTCATATAGCTCCATCTAATAGATAGGCTTAACAACCTCAACTTTCATCATTTATCACTCCCTAAGGCCCTGTTTGGTATGCAGAAGAGGCCACTCTAACCTGTGTTTGGACTCTTGGATGTCAGCACCGCGTAGGCCCAGAATTGGGGTATTAAAGCCGGGATTTGGGAATTCCACCCTTGGCGTAGAATTGTTTAAAGCCACAGTTTTATTCCTTTGTCGAGGCTTTTGTTCCACTGCCCCTCTGACATAAACCCCTCCCTTTCCCCCTCGTGCCCCCCGCATCCCCACTCGACCCCTGTGGAAACCCAACTACCGGAGCGGTGCGATGCGAAGAGAAAGGTGGACTTGGAGCATCCGACCGCATTTGGTGGAGCTTCTTGTTCGTTGATCCTCACAAATGATAAGTGATGGTTTTTCCTCCTTTCGGTTGTTAAGATTAATGACATTGGAGATTAAGGTTTGGGTGTTTCTCAATCAGAGTTTTTCGTATGGATAAAAGGCTTCTGTGTAGTGTGTCCAAGCTTTTCTTTACACGTGCATAATCAGCATGTACACCCTACACTATTCATAGCATGGGAAGCTTTGGCTTTGTCTTCATTCGTAGATGGCGATGCTCTGTGGCCATGGCTGGTCGCTTTGATATAGTTAATGCAGTTGTTGTTTCATCTACTCTTATCAACTGCCTTTACTTTATGTCTTCTCACTGCTGTTGTCACCTTTTACCCTATTCGTGGAGTCACATTTTCTACCATGTTTGTGTTCTTTGGCTCGTCGATAAAAGGGGCTTTTGGTGTTGTTTCCCATCACATGCTCTGTGTTAATAATTAGCAATGAGGCCTCCTAGCCCAGCTTTTTCATCCTATGATTGCATCAGTGGTTAGTCATAGAGACTGATAAGGAGGGTAAGGGATGCACGCAACTATACGTACCTCCCATGGCTCGTGGATGTTGTACTCTGGGTTGTGCTACTTGTGGTGATTGAGGAGGAGGAGGGCTTTGAGAAGAGGTTGTGTATCTAGTGGCATTTCAAAGAGTTTAGTTGTTGTTATCCTAATTTGTTCGTTGATATGTGTTTTTGTTAACTTGGTTTCGAAGGCTAGAGAAGGCGACAGATTGTTGTTGTTATCTTGATTTGAGGTGAGGCTTCTTCTTCAGCGTGGAAGGGAGTATCTGCATGAGGTTGGAAAACATTTGCTTGACAGGTATTTTGTTTATTGAGAAATGGTCATGTTAAGTTGTATTTATTCATGTATGCACTGTGATTCATGTTGTTATTATGATCAGTGTTTGATTGGTCTATGACAGTACTTGGTTTATTTTAGTGCTCTGTTTAATACTCCATGAAACTGAAGTTGAAAGGGAATATAATTTTTGCTATATTTATGGACTTTGAAAATTGAAATATGTGTTAATAATAAGTTTTGTTGTGTTTATTTATGTGTTCAGTAGGAGCTCCTGGTTCATGGATAGGAATAATAGCTAAATGTAATATTTTTTGGGGAACTTATTTATTTATCCTATGTTGAGGTGGCAAACCTTCTCTTATGTTGTAGATTTTTTAAGTTACTTTCAGAGGTTGTTATTGATTTTAATGTTTTTTCTACATCTTGATTTATTGGTACCTAAAGATGGGTGTGGAATAGAAGTTTTCTATGTGTGAAAAGTGATGATCCATATGTTAAGGCCTGAAGTTTTCTATGTTATGGCTGAAGTTTAACTGTTACGGTTTGGTCTGAAGTTTAACTCTCTTGTTAAGGGATGTTTTGCATTTATGGTTAGTGCTTTCTTCCATTCATGAAATATTTCACTAATAGTTTATATTAAAAAGGCAATGAAGTGAAATACATTGATGAAAGGTAATTATAAATGTAGTTGCTTGCATATCTGTGTGCATGCAGTATTTGTATCTCTATTCGTGAAGAAGTAAATGAATGATTTCAATGGTTAGAGTAATTGAAATGATTGGAAACCCCTTTCTTGTGAAACAATAGAACTTCATAAGACCTTTTATGTTGCATGGGATATTCCGAGCATCTGCCATGTTGTAATGGCTCAATTGGGCCATGTTTAACTGTTTGTAGTTTTTCATTCCTAACATATCTTATTGATTTAGCTCAACTAAGTACATGCAATACAGCTTTTGTAATTTAGGTCATTGCATTTGTAACTTGTTGTATGAATATTTAAAAAGTAAGAAATTTATTTCTATAAGGGAAAGAGAAGTTCCCTTAAACAAATAGAAATTCAAAGTTTCCATTTACCCGCTGCCATTGCATAATCCCATCATTTAGAGACCACAATATAAGGTCATAACTTCAAACGTTTGGGTTCTACCCGTTATGGGTTGATTGCCCCTGTTTGCATTTCATGTGAAGTGAACCATTTACATATGTGATTCGTACGGCAGGCTTTATTGCTTTGTTCATATCACATCATTTAACGAGAAGGACCACTAAAGCTAACGCATACATTTGATGACAATATAGAATGAGTCGATTGAACAACAGAAATCTACCTCCATCCACGAATAATGTTGCTTCAGGTGGAAGCAGGTCTAAAAGAGCTAAAAGGTGGACCACCGATCAAGATTGTAAGCTGATAAAGATATTAATGGACTTGATGATAGCATCATCATCAGCCATATCTAGCTTTAATTAATCATAATCAATGAATAAATGCTCCTACATAATCGCTAGAAGAGCCCTAATTCACTGCAAATCCATTCTGAGAGAATAACAAAACAACAAGGGTAAAACTGTAGTTTTAACAACACATCTCAATTGCAGAACAATCATGGGGTTTTTTAGAGGTTAATTAAAGGTCAAATGGTCATAATTGTCTAACAAGTAGGTTCATGCAGCAAAACGAGTTTTCACGCATTTCAGGAATTAAATGACATTTGAAATCCTAAAAACAGACCCACTTGATTCATTGAGGTTCTGATCAGGATAAAATTCACATAAACCCTCTAAAAATCATATAAAAATATTCTCTAGGGTTTGGTATGCTTGATTTGACCATTGGAACCCAATTTGACCTAAAATAGAGTCTCAAACAGATAGTTGCCCTAATTTAGGTTTTTGCATAAATTACTTAGTCAAACCTAGTCAAAACCTAAATCCAACTGCACCATTGGATTCATTAAGTCCAAATTATGCTTGTACCAAAATTTAGACCCAATCTGAGATCATCTTGACCTAGTTTGCAATTTAGTCTTATCAGACTCTTTTCTCTCACACACATGCCCCTAACTTTCAAAATCCTTACAAACTGCCCCTATCTTTGTCGCCAATCTTTGCAAATAGGTCCCTCTGCCATTATCGCGGAGGAATCCTTCTCCAGCGACCTTTGATTGAAGAGAACTCCTTCTCTGATCAACAAATCCCTTCCAAAATTGGAAGGGAAATTCCTTGAGAAGTTCTCTTTCCAATGCACCTGATCTTGAATCCTATAACCTTCCCAATCTCTCATGAGAATGCATGAGAGATTCTGCTATCTCCTAGGTTTCCAACTCCGATGAACCTTCTAAGCTTGAAAGCTTGGCTTCCAACCTCCAACCGACCCCCTAATGCCTATATAAAGACCCTCAGGGCCTGCTCGAACTCTCACGGTCAAATTTGGCCAGAAATCCCCCATATTCCTCCCTCCTCTCTGGCCGAATAGCTCCTCTACGTCTGGTAACTTCTTCTGACCTCCCTCATCGTCCACCCGCAATACCGGTAGTGGATTCTCCTTCCTCTTCTTCCTCCGCGTCATGCCGTACCAGCCGACGTCTCTCCCTCCATCATCCTCATTGTCCTACCCTTACCGGAGCAGTTCTCTTCCATGGCACCAACCATACCATACCTGACGTCCTCCTTATCCTTTTGACCCTTAAAGTAGGTAGTTAGGTTTCTCTAGTTCTTTAGATTAATTTCCCTTATCAAAAACCCAAAAACAAGTCCTCGACACTGCCGTTCACTCCCGTCTTCTCCGCGTCCAGCCACACCTCTGGCGAGGCACTTCCATCACTACACACATCCACATGCCTCGCCACCATGGCCTACACCTCCGCCTCAACTCCATGAAAAAAAGCCCTCTCTTTACTTCACCGTTAACCTCTCATGACCGCCCCCGAACACACCCATCACCGGCTTCCATATCAGCCTCCATTTGGCCACTACACTTACTACCACGCCACAAAACCACCACCACTGCATTCCTCATCCACCGACGATCCTCTTGAGCTTTTTAACCGGGGCAAGAAGCCCATGTTCTTGTATTTAAGGTGCCACCCTCAGTCGCCATCACCGAGAAGCTTCAAGCTTGCTTGAAGCTCGCTTTATGTCTCGATAGCTCTAGGTTCCCACTTCAGGAGGCATGGAACTTGTCCTAGAACGCGTGTGGACCAACGAATTAGGACGCTGACCACCCTCGTGCTCCAATTGGTGAAGAAGCTTCAACCGCTACTACAGCCGAAGACAGTGCAGGACTTTAATCCCACATCGTGAACCAACGAGCAGGAGCTGTGATATAGGACGAAAAAGTGAATAAGGCTTACCGCCTCAAGATACTTGGGGGGTGAGGTCCCCCGCACCCCTTCACGCCTCGCTCATGACACCTCCATGCAGGTCAGGCTCAAACCCAATTACCCGCCTAAGCTTCACACCTCGTCTGCTACCCACTACAGGCAACCCTAGTCCTAGGTACACTCTAATCCAAACCCGAATACCCGATTCTCCCTGGAAGAGGAAGAAGAAGAGAAAGAGAGAGTGCGCAGGGTAGGGAAGGGTTTTGCTTTAGAAGGATCTTAACACTTATCCAAAATTTGAAGTCCTTCCCCCTATGTGCAAAGAAGAGCTGAAAGAGAGAAGAAGAGGAAAGACAGAAGGAAGAGGATAGTAGAAGAAGAGTAGAAGCAAAGGAAAAGGCAGAGAAGAGGAGGCTGAAGAAGAAGAACAGCAGAAGAAAATCAAAGAGGGATCACTATAGAAATGCATTTTAAGTCATCTGATTGTAAAATCAGACGTCTGATTATCTATTCCTTCATTTGATTATATTCAGTAAATACTATATATGTGTGAGGCTAATAATTGGTGATCCAAATCACCATTATTTTGTCTAAAGTTCTTTTTATCTCCTCATATACTCATGTTATACATTGCATATTAGTTTTTAAGTATTTAATTGTGCTCATTTATATTATTTATTAAGATTAGCGTGTGAATTCCATATTTGCTCCCTACGATCGATCTCGAATTCCATTTCTTGATTCTGAGCTTATAAATTTTATTTATTTTTGTGATTTATTGGATACTACAACGTAATGACTTTTTAAACACCGATTTATCGCGTCAACAGGACCATTACGATCATGGTCATTAGGATGGAGGAGCTTTTTTGAGACATGCGTGGAGTGACATAGTCTTGGAAGTTGAACAAGAGACAAGGTTGGAATATGATAATGCAAAGATCCTCCATAGATGGAAGACATTGAAGAAGAATTTTCATAGCTTCCATCGTCTTCTTAACATGAATGGATGGGGCCTTGACCCTATTACAAAGTGTCCTGTAGCACCATCTCCGTCAGTGTGGGAAGAGGTACAACCTTATTATTACACAATTTGTTCTCATTCATAGATCCGTGTAATTATCAATGTTAACCTTAGTTGGCAATTTCACAGTTGCCACCTAAGATGCAGAAGTTGAGAGAGGTTGCATTTCTGTACTATGATGAGATCAACATCATAGTAGGAAAGGACAGTGCTACAGGGGAGCATGCCATGTCCTCACAGCATTTGTCTGACACCTCTAAAGATAAGCCCACCCAACAACATAACGAATCTCAGGTGCCATTTAATCATCCGTATGTGGGCCCATCCTACACCACCTACCAGCAACAGCCATACCACGTCGATGCCAGTCGACAAAGTATGGGTGCGTTTGATGTAAACAACATCCAATTCAATCTCAGGGAGTTACTCTCCTCTGGTCACCCTCCAGACCATGGGATTAACATCGGCAAACCTTTGTATGGTGGAATCCCACATCATGATGTTCCTAACAATGCTACGGGTTCATCCTTCATGCCCTATCCCACTCTAGACTTAGGGCACAAATCTAAAAAGCAACCTTCACCCTATCCCACCTCGAGGACCAGTACAGGGAAAGATAGAGTGGAGAAGGTGGTTCTAGTGGAAGTAAGAGAAGACGTTCAAGCTCTAGGCATCCAAACACCCAAATATCAGAACGAATATCTCAAATTACTGGATTCCTATAGGAAGTGGTTAGTATCAAATCACAACTGAAGAAGGTGGATAGATCTAAGGAGGTAGCCAATGCCTTTAGGTGGTTACTGAGTGAGTCCCGAATATTTATGGTGCTGACATAGTGGCACTTGCACAATACTTCGCAAGAAGTAGAAACCGTGCAATATTCAGGAATGTTGTCGGGAATCTAGATGCCTTCATAAACTGGTTGGAGTTGGTGCTTAAGTAGTTGGCGTGGTTTAAGTCATGTTTCCCTTTCATGTAGTTGTCACTTTTGATGGAGTTCATCTCCTTTGGCATGTAATAATTGTGAACATTTTAGCATAGTTTAGCTTTTTTATTTCCAAATTAAATTAAGTCATCTATCCATAACAAATATTTTTTATTGGTTAGGGATGTTGTCTGAGGAAATTTTCCATTCTGAAATCACTACATCGGCCTCCTCAGACACTTCATCTCCGAGTTTAGATTCTAATCATCGTGAAACCGAGGATGAGGAAAATTTGAGGGTAGTTGAAATGATTGTGCCCATCGTTGTCATGGCTCAATTGGTTGTTGAATAATGAATCCCCCATAATACAAATGCAATAATAAGACACATATACATCCATTACATTTTTACGATAGGTGCAAAAGTGAGTTTCGTATGTATGCGAGGTCATTCATGGCTTTTGCCGATCTTCTTAGGAGTAGAACACACTTACAAGACATAAAGAACACCACTATCGAGGAGCAGCTAGCGATCTTCATAATGGTCATGGCACACAGAGGTTTGAATCGACATTTAATGGAACAATTCCAACACTCCGGAAAGACAATTAGTAGCGACGTTAATCATGTTTTGCAGGAAATCCTCAAGTTGAGGAAGCTTTTCATTCAACTTCCCGGACCTGATGCGCCTATTGATGAGTATGTATGATTCCTCAGTTAGATCTACAATGCATGGATGCACACAATGTAGAGTTACAGGAGAGGGTATCAGAGTTAGGTTGAGGTTGTTGTTCGTAGTGTTGAGAAATGCTACGATGCAATGGCCACATGTTTTAATAACTTATGGATATAGATTGCTTTTTAATTTGATGTTGTCATTGCATATTAGTAAGATGTATTGTAGAACGCATTCTCTTCTTATTTACGTAGGTAGAATGGAAGTGTTTATTATTGTCGCTAGGTAAGGAGACATAACTTTCTTATTTATGTTGTCTACCCTTCAAGTTGCAGCTGTCTTTTTGTGTGCCAAATTTATAATTGTTAGATATTATCTACATTGTGAAGTTTGTGTTGGATTAAATTGTTTCAAAATTAAGATGCCTCGACAAATTTTCTACTGGTCTAAGGATGCAGATAACATCCTGCTAGCCACAAGGTATATCAAGCTAAGATTTCTTCAACATGGTCTCATGGTTCACTTAACAAAGCAGGATGGGAAGGTGTCGCAAGTTCATTCAACTCCGATTATAAGGTTTCCTTACCACGGTCTTAGCTGATGACAAGATGGAAAATACTTAAGCAACAATATAGAAACATAAAGATTCTACTAGAAAAAGATGGTTGGACCTGGTGTGACATGCTCTTTATTGTGGTTCCACCAACACCAAAGGCTTAGGATCTGATATGTATAAGAATGTCATATAATTTCCCTTAACTCGTCAATAGAGAAGCTACTTAAGAAACACCTTCCTTTACATTATAGGTGACTGATTCAAACTTATCTCACATTAAGGAATAACCCTTTTCGCAATATTACATGATGAAGGACATCTTCATGGAATGAAGTTGTTCTTGCATCGTCTGTTATCTAATATTCCCGTTAAAGAACTACGCATTGGTTGGCCATGAATTAATATTTCTGATATTGTAATAACTACTGAGCATTGACTTTGTAGTTAGGCTCATGTTGTGAGATTGTTTTTATCTCCATACTAGTCACATTTTAAGTAGTTGTTAGATTGCTTTTATTTTTGTAATAGTAGCTTATTTAACTTTTAAATGGTTGCATTCATATTATTAATTTTTTACATGTTTACGTATATCCTTTGATATTTCATTGCCACTAATGATTTTGTTACATGTTACAATAACCTTTCAAATTAACCCACATAGGTGATGATGAAAGTTAACATAAGTTGAATTTCCACAATTAAGGGTGAGTGAAATGACCCTTCCCAAGGGTCGTTCGAAAATTTTCTGGAATGGTAGGGGTGTTAATGCAATTTTAAACCCCCTAGATTTTAGTTTGTAGGCTCTGCGGGAAAAGGAGGCTTTTGTAGGGTCTACCTTGCAAATTTCCCCTCACATCCCACACAACTCATGCACACACCCACCCCTCAAAACCTAAAACCCTACGCCTCTCTCTCTAAAACCCCCACTCCACCCTCCACTCCATCCCCACGGCAAATATCTCCATTGCCTCACCCCCCTCCACCCTTACAACCATGAGCGAGGGAGAAGGAGAGGAAGGAGGCAGGAGGAGAGGGAGGGAGTGGGAGGAGCACGGAGGACACCCCTCCATTTGCCTCGCCACCGCTGTCCATCACCTTCCCATTTTCCCCTCGCAGCCGTGTGTGGGGAAGGAGGAGAGGGGAGCCGGAGGAAGGGCGCAGAGGAGAGGAAGAGAGGACATGGGAGAGGGAGCAGTGCATGCAATAGGAGAGAGCATGGGAGAGGGAGAGCAGCAGAAAGAGGAGCTGTTGCAGCTCCACGGGTGGAGAGGAGGTGTTCGCGAGAAGAAGAGCTTCGTGTGGAAGCTCTGCATGCGGACATTTCCACATTATCTGACATCTGCAACCTCCATCAGACGTCTAGAGGGGTCGTTGGATGTTCGGAGAGGGCTCAGGACATCTGACAGCACGCAGAGTGCCAAGGTATGTCCCTTGCATGCCCATGCATGCGTATACGGAGGGTGAGTTATCGTTGTTGGGGCTGCGCGTGCATGTGTAGGTATGAGTTCATTGGAAAGGCACGTGGCATGACCCTTAAGGCACTTTAGGACGTCTGAAGGACGTGTCAGATGTCCGACTACTCTTCCAGACAATTGGGAGCAGTGCCAAACGTCTAGAGACCTCCTCAAATGATTGTGCGGGGTAGCAGACGACGAATACAGATGCAGGAGAGAAAGGTGAGCTACTGCATTCGTTTAAGACGTCTTGGACTTGCCCCAGACGTCTGATTTTGGTCAAGGTACTTGTTTTTAGGCCAATTCAGGGCCAAACGGAGTCGATTTTTGCAAACAAACTATCGTTGGTTTTTTTCGGAATTCTCTACATGTTAGTGTAGTGTCTATACTATTTTGAGCATGTTTGACATGATTGGTCAACAATATAGGTCTCCAATCTGTAGTGTACACGGGACCCGCAAAGATGTTGGGATCCACCGTTCGAGCCCCCATACCACTCGTATACCCTGGTAGAGTGGTCCTCTCTAATCCTGTGATTTAAATGATTAAAATGCATGCTATATTATGAACCCTAGGGCTGAGGAGGATGAATATACAATTAGTTGAACCACACTTGCTATACTCTAAGATGCATGTTAAAGTCCTTATTGCTAGCAACTAAATATTAAATTGATGTGGTGATTGCTTAATTTATTGAATTACGAGTTGCCTGTTGTACAAATTAAAAATCAGTATGTGATAGAGACACATGCCATGAAATGAAATAAGATGAGACTATGCATGAACCCTATGGGGAACTAGGAAAGGAACTCAAGTATACTGAAATGGATATCTAATATATGATGGAATATGTTTCCTACAGGCACATTGGTCGGTTGTTCAGACTTGGGTACGGAAAGTGAGTTGGCCCTCATGTACATGGTACCAAGGAGAGCTACTGTCACCTTAGTGTAGGGAGGAGCTAGCCACCCCTTGGGTTGGGACCCGGGATTAGGAATGGCCACCCTACATCGACTCCTGTTAGGAGGGCTACTGTCACTTTAGTGTCTGGAGGAGCTAGTCACCCCTTGGGTTGGGACCTAGGGTTAGGAATGGTCACCCTATACCGACTCCTATTAGGCACACTGGGCAAATCAAGATAGATGGGCGAGGGTATGCAGACTGTTGAGGGGTGAGGTTCCTGTTTTGTTCTGTGCTGTACGTTTAGGCGTACCTGCTAGCGGAAAGGACTAATCGCGTGTTAGTGCAGGGTAGCTACCCGTGCATTTATTGTGCGTGCCGTAATCACCACTACGTCATGACCATGACCTGGGGTGGTAGACCAGGTGTAGGACTACCACGAGGTACTCTCCCGGCTAGGTGTAGGACTACGACTGATGGTAGACCAGGTCGTAGACCATAGTGCCACATGTACATCTTGCACCATGGGAAAACTGCATTAAGATCGTTCCCTTAGGGAGCAAGTGGATTAAGAAATATTGTTGACCCTTACTAGAATAACTGAATCAAAAACACATAGTTGTTATAAACGAAAACAGAGGATAATAAATAACTGGAAAGAATGTATGATTTAGTTGCTACTTTTCTTTCATGTTTAAATGCATTTAATATACATATACACTACCCTACTCAGCATTACCTGACCACAGATATATATAACTTATTCAGGTCAGGGAGTTGAGCAGCCAACGCTACTGGCTGCAGAGGGCTTTAGGCCCAGTTGAGCCTAGTCATAATTCTTTCTCTTTTTCCGTTTCAGATGCCCTTTTTGCTGTTAGTGAGTATTTAGTATATTAGTGCATGTTCTGTTATGTTTCTCTCTGCTTTAATGTGACGGCTATGTTTGTAATCATACCTTTCCGCTTGTGACATGTAACACTTTGGGATTTCTGTTCTATTTTTCCATTACTACATATTATCTATTTTTGCTTAATTACATTGCTTGTGTGGTTGTGGAATGATTTATGCATTTGGTTATTTCTTGTTGGACGATTGGATCTTGGGATTTAGTCGAGGCGGGCTGTTCTCGAGTTCCGTAGGGAGCCGGGATCGGGTTGTAATAGTGAGGCTATTATACATCAAGATAGTGCTATTCTGGTTGGTTGTGGAAACGGGTATAGAACCTCAACTGAAGTTTTTGCATGGTTTGGATGGCTACTGTGAAGCAACCCCATGCAATCAAAAGTTGAGGTAACATACCTTCTTATGTCTTTGCATGGTAGGTATGGTTGCAATGCAGCAACCTCATGCGAGACAAATTTCAAGGATGGTTGATTTTGCCATACAAGTGAAATGATTTGCACCCAATGGTAAGTGGTAATTTCTATTTGTAGCTTACTAAACCTACTAAACTTATATAACAAACATTAAACCTTAACTAATGTACAACTCAACACACTTACACAAGTATTACTTCTAACACTGTACTACTTATATTTTCTATATATATTTTCACTTACCTCCAATCTAACATAAAATTTTCTCTTACATGTAGTCTTGAAAGCACTTATGAAATAACTTATACAAATTATGAGTATCATTACATGAGTTACCCACTTTTGCATATAGTTTTTTCTGAATGCAAGATGGCTTTAACTTGCAGATTTTGATTACAATTTCTGATCTTATGCTGACTTGTTATATCCTTTTCTAAGTGACAAGTTCCTCTCTCTCGAATTAAATAAGCTATTCTACGGTAATGTTAGTCTCTTACTTTCTTTACATTATCTTGTCAAAAAATCACATTCTAATTATTTTTTCAGGAACTTTTGCAATAATGATAACTCTACTTAGTACAACTAGTGTACCAACAAGCAATTCTAAGTAATTTCTTCTAATTATCCTTTTTTTTTTTAACCTACTTTTTCCATCAAATGTCAAAAAAAATTACTCCATGATCTAATGTTAAGGTTCAACAATAAGTTCTCTCTTTACTTTCTACTGCCATCTACATATCATGATGTCCAATATCATAATGTCCAATTCTCATTTTCCCTTGCAGGTTCTGTTAGCTTGATCTTCTAAGTACTAAATTGAAGTTTAGATGGATTGTCAATTATCTTGACGTTTGGTGGTGTACCATTGTATTTACGTGTAACATAAACAACTATGTTATATATACATTCATGTATATAAGTCTGCTCTGATTGTATTTCCATGTAACATTACTAGATAGTTAAGTGAACAATCACTTTTCCATGTATTTCATTCCTTTTAATAAAGTTTGTACTCATATACAAATAAATTTCTTCAATTGCAGCTCCTTTAATTAATGCGTTTTTCACTTGTTTCTTAATTCTACCTTGTAAGCTTCATATTATATGTTCTATGTATGATTTCAAATTCTATTTCATCTATTCCACATAATATCCTCCCAACATCAACTTTACAAATTATACAATAAACATTAATCATCACATTGAATATCAATGTATATTAAATTAACAACTTCATAACCAATAATTGTAAATCTTATCTTTTATAAATTTGATTCATTTGCTATGTAATCCACTTTATTTTAATAGGTCTGAAACTAAATTAATTCATTATACCATTACAATCTTCATAAATTGATTGTATAATTTATTTCATACTATAATACAAATTAAGCAACTTATTACATATCTACGTACATAACAACACAAAAATAACAAATAAAATAAATATTTTCACAAAAGCAAAATCATTCATTTCTATCTTTTCCAACTAATTTTCTCTACCAATTCCACCTTCTTTTTCCTCCTACCAAACACCTTATTTGAAATTAACACCCATAATCCCTTAATTTAACAATTAACATAACTTAACACCTAAGTAAAATAAAATCCCTTGATTCTTCTATTTTTTTCAATACCTAATTTTTATTCCTTCAATTGATTCCTCCTTCCCAACAACACCAAAAAAATTTGACGCTTAACCCACTCGAATGATACGTGATGGAGTAGGGGACTCAACCAAAAACAATCGGAATTCAAATCTTATCTTAGTTCAAAATAAAATAAAATAAAATTGACGCACACAAACATGGCATCAATGGTCAAACCCACCAAGTCTGCTTTCAATTCCTAAACAAACCTCATTCTCCTCCGACTCTTTGTTTCATTTTCAAAAGCTCCTCCCTACACCTTATATAAACGGGCACTGATAGCAAGGTTCTCCGGCGGTGTACAACTCCAGCACGCCATCTGCGTGCTTCCACTCTCTCCCTCTTCATGGCTCTCCTCTTACTACTCTTCCTCATCCTTCATCCCCTCCTACCCGTTTCCACCACAGCTTCCTGCGACCCAAAATAGTTACACCTCATCTCCTTGGCCTTCCAATACGTCTCCGGCTTCGACGCCTCTTGCATCCGCAACTGCTCTGAGTTGAGGCTCCCCTCCAGCAACCTCTCCGACGCTGTCTCGTGGCAACGCCTCCGCAACCTCACCTCCCTCGTCTTCATCGACCTCTCCTCCAACTCCCTAAACGGTTGCATCCCGCCCACCTTCTGGAAGTAATCCCCTTCCCTCCTGGAGGTCAACCTCTCCTACAACCATCTCGGCGGAGCCGTTCACGTGGACACTGTAGCCGCCTCCACACTCCTCAAGCTCGAACTCTCACGAAACCACTTCACCTCCACAGTGTCTCTCCTCGGCTTCGCCAACCTCCGACTCCTCGACCTCTCCTTCAACAGCCTCAGCTCCCTACCCGATGGGCTCGGCAGCCTAACCAAGTTGCAGCACTTGAGTCTCTCCAACTGCAACCTGAGAGGACTATCACCACGACCCATCTCCAACTTGACCTCTTTAAAGCACCTCGACCTCTCCGGCAACAACATGAATGGGTCCTTCCCTTCCGACTTCCCCTCGATCGACGGTCTCCGCTTTCTCAACCTCTCCCTCAACAGCTTCTCCGGCGAAGTTCCCGCTGACCAATACCACAGGTTTGAGGGCTCCGCCTTCGAGCACTCCGGCATCCTCCCCTAACCAAAAGCTCAGAGTCCAGACCGTGCCGAAATTTACACGCAGCAACACCCAAGCGAGAGCAACACTCGAAAGGAGGCAGCAACAAAGAAGAAGAAGAGATCGCTGAGCCTCCCTGCTGTGCTCGGCCTTTCCTTCGGCATATCGACCTCCATTGCCCTACTGCTAATCTGCATCTTCTCCTGGAGGAGGTGGGGGAAGGAGACGAAGGGGAAGCGTTTCGATAAGCCTGTCAATCCCGACGTCGCGAAGCCCACGTGGGTCACCGAGGCGAGGACGCACGCGGCGAAGGCGCGGGTGGCGATGTTCGAGAAACCACTGATGCAGCTCGCCTTCTCGGATATTGCCAAGGCGATGTCCAGCTTCAGCCGTGACGCGCAGCTCACGGACGTCGCCGTCTACCGCGTGGTCCTCCCGGGGGACATGCACGTTGTTGTGAAGCGGGTCCCTGCGTGCCATGTGGTGGACCTCTTGGCGCTCAAGCACCCGAACCTCCTCCCTCTCCTCGGCCACTGCCTCACCGCGGGGTCTTCCCTCCTCGTCTACCCCTACATGGACAACGATGACCTCTGCCGGTGGCTCCGCGAGCCCCTGCTGACCACCACCTCCAACGTGGACAAGTGGGCCCCGCAGGAGGACTCGGTCGGTTGGCCTACCCGCTTCCGCATTGTGCTCTAAGGAGAAGATATGCCTAAAACCAACACAACCCATCTTGCTCTGGCCGGATCCTCTCTAGTAATTTAGACCCCAATTACTCAAGACGATCCGAACAACTCCATCCACAACCACTCCCTCTCACCTCACTTTACAGTTCGGCAACATCATCACGCCAACTCCCACGAAGATAAGACAAGATATCAAAAGAAAGGAAAAGAACAAAGCAGCACACACCACGACAACACAAACCAAACCAAACCCACCCCACAGATCCGATAACCGACAGGACCTCCAACCCAAACCCCTTCCCCGGTCACCGGTCCCCACTTCAACTATCCCATTCCCTCCCCGCCCCCCTAACTCGCTATCGTTGCCCCCTGTTCAAACCCCTGGTCAGATTATCGCCGGAGGGCATATGTCCTTCAGCATCCCCACCACCTGCCTCATGCTCGGCCACTTCTCCGCCACCTCAGCGGTGCATAGATATGTGACACGTAGCGCCTCTACCATCTCCTCCTCCTCGCCGTCGGATCCCCCGACCACTTGGTCGTCCAGAGCAGTCGATCCCTGCCCCTCCCTCACTAGCCACCTAATCCGACGGACGGCGCCGTCTACCACGCGGTCCTCCCCGGGGGACATGCACGTCGTTGTGAAACGGGTCCCTGCGTGCCATGTGGCGGACCTCTTGGCGCTCAAGCACCCGAACCTCCTCCCGCTCCTCAGCCACTGCCTCACCGCGGGGTCTTTCCTCCTCGTCTACCCATACATGGACAACGGCGACCTCTGCCGGTGGCTCTGCGAGCCCCTGCTGACCACCACCTCCAACATGGACAAGTGGGCCCCGCAGGAGGACTCGATCGGTTGGCTACCCGCTTCCGCATTGTGCTCTAAGGAAAAGATATGCCTAAAACCAACACAACCCATCTTGCTCTGGCCGGATCCTCTCCAGTAATTTAGACCCCAATTACTCAAGATGATCCGAACAACTCCATCCACAACCACTCCCTCTCACCTCACTTTACAGTTCGGCAGCATCATCACGCCAACTCCCACGAAGATAAGACAAGATATCAAAAGAAAGGAAAAGAACAAAGCAGCACACACCACGACAACACAAACCAAACCAAACCCACCCCACAGATCCGGTAACCGACAGGACCTCCAACCCAAACCCCTTCCCCGGTCACTGGTCCCCACTTCAACTATCCCATTCCCTCCCCGCCCCCCTAACTCGCTATTGTCGCCCCCTGTTCAAACCCCTGGTCAGATTATCGCCGGAGGGCATATGTCCTTCAGCATCCCCACCACCTGCCTCATGCTTGGCCACTTCTCTGCCACCTCAGCGGTGCATAGATACGTGACATGTAGCGCCTCTACCATCTCCTCCTCCTCGCCGTCGGATCCCCCGACCACTTGGTCGTCTAGAGCAGTCGATCCCTGCCCCTCCCTCACTAGCCACTTGATCCGACGGACGACGTCCACTGACCCCGCCAGCCCGCTCAGCAGCTCCAGCAGTATCACCCCATACCCAAACACGTCGTCCGCCATCGTTGCACCGGCGTCCCCCGAGCCGGTGTAGTAAATCCTCAGCTCCCAATCCTCAACGAGGAGTACCCTCCATGCATCGAGCTCCCCGTGCATCCACCCGACGTGGTGGAGGTACACGACGCCCCACGCGACCCCGAGCACAATGCGGAAGCGGGTAGGCCAACCGATCGAGTCCTCCTGCGGGGCCCACTTGTCCACGTTAGCGGTGGTGGTCAGCGGGGGCTCACAGAGCCACTGGCAAAGGTTGCCGTTGTCCATGTAGGGGTAGACGAGGAGGGAAGACCCCGCGGTGAGGCAGTGGCCGAGGAGTAGGAGGAGGTTCGGGTGCTTGAGCGCCAAGAGGTCCGCCATATGGCACGCAGGGACCCGTTTCACAACGACGTGCATGTCCCCCGGGAGGACCGCGCGGTAGACGGCGCCGTCCGTCGGATTAGGTGGCTAGTGAGGGAGGGGCAGGGATCGACTGCTCTGGACAACCAAGTGGTCGGGGGATCCGACGGCGAGGAGGAGGAGATGGTAGAGGCACTACGTGTCACGTATCTATGCACCGCTGAGGTGGCGGAGAAGCGGCCGAGCATGAGGTAGGTGGTGGGGATGCTGAAGGACATATGCCCTCCGGCGATAATCTGACTAGGGGTTTGAACAGGGGGCGATGGTAGCGAGTTAGGGGGGCAGGGAGGGAATGGGATAGTTGAAGTGGGGGCCGGTGACCGGGGAAGGGGTTTGGGTTGGAGGTCCTGTCGGTTACCGGATCTGTGGGGTGGGTTTGGTTTGGTTTGGGTTGTTGTGGTGTGTGCTGCTCTGTTCTTTTCCTTTCTTTTGATATCTTGTCTTATCTTCGTGGGAGTTGGCATGATGATGCTGCTAAACTATAAAGTGAGGTGAGAGGGAGTGGTTGTGGATGGAGTTGTTCTGATCGTCTTGAGTAATCGGGGTCTGAATTACTGGAGAGGATCCGGCCAGAGCAGGATGGGTTGTGTTGGTTTTAGGCATATCTTTTCCTTACGTCATGGAATTTTGCCACACACAATGTTTGACTTGTAGAATAAAAGTTGTTTTATGAGAGTTTATTTTTTTTTACTTTTTTTTTGTACAAGAAGTACTTCGTTCTTAAATCAAAATTTTTGATATTTTAAAAATTTAAAAATATCATTAGTAAGACACAAAAATATTATACAATAAAAATTTAATTTTATCAAATAACAATTCTTATTCATTACATTTTCAGTAAAAAAGTAAGATTATTGAACAAAGTAATATAATTGAATGACCATTTCTATTTCAAAGGTTAATTTGAATCGATTCTATTCCATAAATATCTGCATATATTTTTACATTTCGACGACCCATCGTTCTGTTGCATCTTTAAAAAGCATTTCAAGTCCATTAATAATATTTTGATTTGTTTCATCTACATTTTTACGTTTTATGGAAAAGTAAAGGTGAATCAAAGTGTGATTACTTTGTATCCGCTCAAAAACCTCAAACCTGAGTTATAAATAAACCAAGAGCTCTAAGTCCCCATTGAAGATAATCACTAAAATTATCATGTAATTTATGAACAATCATAAGAACCAACACATAGATATTTAAATATTCTCTGATTTTATAAATCAAGCATCAATATATTACACAAATATGTCATTTACTTCTCATTAGTACTCTCCTAAGAGCTAAAGGAGAGGAGAGAGAGGAGTGGAACAAAGTTGAGGATGATCGAGTTTAAAACAGATTAAACTCTCCTTCCTTTTTGATGCTCCAGTCCCCTTCTTCTCCTTTCATGCTAAGACAGTATGGAAGTTTGGGGCTTCAATCAGCCACCTCGGTAGATTGGGCCCCCTCTCCATCGGATAGTACTTCTTCTCCCTCATGCCTCTACTCTTCTTGGATCTAGGCCTCACTTCGACATGCACGGTCTCCCGTGATCATTCTCAATGTTGGTGTGCTCGCGATGGTAGGTCATGGCAGCGCTCAAGGTCAGTGGTTCGTCGATCTTTCGCTTTAAAGTCGTTTGCAGTTTAATGTGGTGGAAAAATCGACTAATCAATATTGAAGAAAAAATAATCACTCGCAGAGGAGCGGGTCGAATCCATAGGGAGGCAATGACGTATTAAAATTCGCACCAGTTAAAAATGTTTGTTCGAAGTTAGTTTGGACAAGAATCAAGCCAAAATTGCCTTCAGATTAAGGTTTAAGCAAGAAACAATGCTGAAATAGCAATTCTGAGAAACTAGAGGATATTTTCCGTAATGCAGAATCAATAAAATATGATTAAAAAGTGACAATGGCAGAAAATGTAATTTCTAATTGACGGTTTACTATAGCAAAACAGGGAATTTTTCCCCTTTGTCTTGCGCGACAAGGAGCGGATGGCTGAGCGCGGGAAGCTTGGAGGAGGTCCCTTGGACCAAGGGCTTCGAATCGGTGGTGGCGGCAAGTCGCGCGGTAGCCGGAGGTGGCCAGACGAGCTCCGACGGAGGTGCTGCAGCCGGTGAGAGTGCGTGGCCTGTTGGCGTAAGAACTGCTGTGCGCTGCTACTGGCGGCTCTGCAGGCTCGGGCGGAGGAGGCTGCAGGTGCAGGAGTGGGTGCACAAGCTCAAGGCACGAGCGGAGGCGTGCGCGGTTGTGCGGGTCTGCAGGTGCGGGGGTGGCTGCTGCTGCTGGCAGGTGCGGGGGCCAAGGGCTCTGCAAGCGCGGGTGAATGGCGCTTGTCTGCAGGCGCGAGGAAGGGTGGTTGGAGTTCTGCAGCTGTGCGCGGGTGGCTGCTGCTGGTGACGGGAGTGCGGGCGAAGGTGTGCACTGGTCTGCAGGCGCGGGAGGATGGCGTGGATTGCAGGCGCGTGGAGAGAGGGTCTGCAAGTGAGGAGGGTGTGGGCCGTTGGAGGTGAGCGGGTAGCTTCAGACGTCCGGGAAATTTCCCGGACGTCTTAAGTCACTGAAAGGGTGGTTGACAGTTGTTGCGGTGGTGGTGGTTGGTGACGACGACGAGGGAGATGCACGCTAAGGTTCTCACGGTAATGCAAGCGAGCTCCGGATGGCGGTGTGGCCTGTCACACCACACGCCCACGGTGGTGGAGACTCGCCGCCACAGTAGAGGCCGGCAGTATGGAGTGGAAGAGAGAAGGTCTCTCTGCACAGTGGTGGGTCGGTGGTGGAGGCCTCCCGAGCTCGGCTGCCTCCCTCCTTTTGTAGTGGCCTGCACACATTTGAAATCATCCGCCCGACCAGATCCAACACATCTGCTCTCCCTTGAATGGGTTCTTCACTGCGGCCATTCGGCGTTGGAGCGGCAGCCATCCGTTCCTGCAAGAAGAAGAATAAAGAAAATAATGTTAAAATATTAGGGCCATTTATATACAGACCCTCAACTTTTATGTTAATAAAAACAATGTACCTAATTGGTTATCTAATTAGATAAATGTCATTCTAAGCTAATTCTAAATGCGCTTAAAATATGAATGCAATGCATGGATTATGTAATTAAATTAAAACTATGAATTAATCCATTTACATCCTAATTTATACTAAATAAATGTTAGAATTAACCTAATGTGTACGTACTTAAATACTTAAATAGCTCACAACTATGGGCTAATCAAATACCCCCATGCCTAGTTTTTGCTAGTCCCTAGCAAAATTAAGCGAAATCTAGTACTCCAAGTAAACTAGTCAACTCACTTAGTCTTCCTTCAGAAGCATATTAAGTTCAGGCTCTAGACCCAAGGTTCCTAAGTAGTTGCTAAGTTACAGACTAGGTCGGCTAAAGACGAGTTGCAGGCACAAGTTTCCCTGATTTCTGACTCTACCCTAAAGTTTATTGATCCCTGAGATTAAAGCATTTGTGCCTGTGCATTGGTCTGAGTTATTTGAGTTAAAGGATTTTATATATATATATATATACTTTTTTTTTGTTTGATTCTTCTAAGTCTAACCTCATATCAGCTATCAACATGGTCTGTGTCGGATTCATTGTCCCCATTACCATACCTCGAATGGTGCCTGGCTTTCGATGCTTCGAGATAGCACCGCCCATAACGACCCCAAGAACTCCTGGCAATCGACACTTCGAGATAGTATCGCCTATGGATTTCTTAAGCGAATTCAGGCCCATGGCAATCGGCACTTCGAGATAGGGTCGCCCATGGTACCTGAACCGCACAATGCACTTACATGCCCCCAGTAGGATGGATATCCTAAGAGACAAGCGCCGAGGAGGTAATATGTTATCATCGCATCCTCAAGGTGAGTATATACTCCACTTCTCCTGCGGCAGGAACTCTTCCAATCAAAATGTGTTTTCAAGCCTCTCTTAAGTCAAAACTAAGAGAACCAAATCTCTTTTTAGAAAAACAGAAATTAAGTTGATTACCAGACCAAGTGTGTGAAATTTGGATGCTTGGGTTACAAGGACCCGTAAACCAGAAGGTAGAATAAGACTCCAGGTACTACCCCACCTTTTAACTCAAACCCTAGCTTCCCTTCCTCAACCTCTTGAGGAATGGTCCGTAACTTAACTCCTACTTAAGTTTTTAAGTCCACAAAGGACCCTAAAGGTCTAATGCTAGCAACTCATTTAGCTTCTAAAGTTTGACCCTAGAATTAATTTAGTCTATGCTAGAGTTCTGATTTTCTTAAGAATGCAAGACTTAGCCAGTTAAGCTCAAAACTTTTTTTTTTCATTTTTTTTCATTTTCTCTCTTTTTCTCTTTTTTTTTCTCTTTTTTTTAATATGCTATAAACAAAATGCCTCAGGTCCTCTCCCCCATGCCTGGTTTAAACAATGTCCTCATTGAAAACAAAAATAGCTAAAGGAAGATATTACCTGAGGCGGAGAATGGTAGGAGCTAAGGCTCCTCAAGAGTGACCTCGTCAACCAGATGGCCATCTAAAGTTATGTACGATTTTAACCGTTTACAATAAAGGGAGTTGCTGAAGAGGAAGGATTTTTTATCTCCACAGCTCCATGCGGAAATACTTTGGTGATTATGTAAGGCCCATCCCAACGAGATTTTAACTTCCCAGGATAAAGCTTAAGTCTGGAATTGAAAAGCCAGACTTGTTGGTTGGGCTCTGATGAGAACCTCGTCATAAACCCTAAACTAGCACCATCTAACCCAGATTTGCAAGAAAAAGCTCCTACATAACTCTAGAAAGGCTTGGCTCAGAGAAATTCTGAGTTTGTAAAGAAAACAGAAACTAAGGGGTAAAAATGCAATTTCACCAATTCAATCTGAAAACAGGGTAATTCAGGGTCCAAACATAGGTCAAAATAACTTAATAGGAAGAAAAGTGGGATGAGATGATCCAATAAGGGCTACAGCAACTACAAGGAATTAAATGACATCTTGTAACCCTAAAAATAAATCCACTTCAATTCACGAGGTTCGAGGCAAAGAAAAAAAATTGACTAAACCCTCTAAAATTCATAGAAAAATAATCTCTAGGGTTTAGAACCTCCAATTTGGCCTTAGGAACCCATTTTGACCTACATTGAGAACCATGCCCAATTAATAACTTAATTTGGGTTTTTGCATAAATTGATCGGTCAAACAAGATTTGATCTAGAAATAAAATTCACCATCAGAATCCTTAGGTCCTAATTGTCATGCATAAAAACTTGAGGCTAAGGAGAGACTTCTTGACCAACTTTACATTTTGGTCCTCATCTATTACTTTTTGGCCCTCAACTTTTGAAACCCTCGCATTTTGGCCCCTAACTCTTCTTCGTTCTTTGCATTTGGGTCCTCCCTGCAAAACCCTAAGCAGTGCCATGCTCCGGCGACTTTGCGCGGAGCATGGCGCCGCGCAGGGTGAGGGAGACCCTCTGCCAAGACAACCGGGGGTGCCCTGCGACGTCTGCCGTCGCAGGGACACCTCCCTAGTCGCTGCAACCGCCCATACCGCCCGTGCGAACACACGGAAGGTATGGGTCTCCATCTCCGATGTTCTCCAGCGAGGGAGGCACGTCGTCTCCCTCCGCCCTCCTCTCTGATTTCGCCTCTATAAAAGCCCTCGTCGCTCTGCCACACTCTTCAGCTCGATTCTGACGGAGAACCACCCACAACTTTCTTCTCTTCCCACTCCGGTAGACACCCAACGAGCTCTGGAAAGCTCCCTTTCCTTTCCTCTTCGCTCTGCCACAAAACCAATGGCAGAGACTTCTTCCTGATTCTCCTCCGCGTTGCGCAATACCCGCGTGCGCTGCTTCATCCCCGTCGTCGCCGCCGTCCGCCCCCACTGGGTACCTTCTTCTCCGGCGACAGTCGACACGACTGCTGCCCTGCTCCTCCCCCTTCGTCCCTGCAAGTAGGTAACAGTTACTTATCTTCCTCCCCTCTTTCTTTTCCCTATTTTAATTTGCTCAATCAAACCCTCGACCGACTCGACCACCATCATCTTCCACGCCTCCGGCCCACCTCCGGCGAGTTGCTCCCATCATTCCGCCACTCCATACGACTCGCCGACCGACCCAAAACCTCCGCCTCGTCCCACTGAACCGTTTCCGCCCCTTCACTGCCACTCCTCACCTCCACCATACTCCACCGAACAAACCCATTCTCGCGACTACAGTCTGACCTAGCCCCGCCACCAGATGCCAACCCACGACCTGCCACACCCCGCACCACCTTCGCCTTGCCACGGCGAAGGTCCCCCGCGTGTTTGATTAGGCCGAAGGGCCATATTCCTGTCTAACAGGTTCGCTCCTCCAGCCGCCATTAGCGACGACTGAAGCAGCTTCGAGGTGAGCTCCAGGCCCTGCAGCCCTAGATTCCCAGGTGCTGCAGGTTGGGGCAAAGTCCGCAAAGGCTTCTGCCTCTTCAGTTGGCCCAGACATCGGCTGCAGCTGATCAGAGGGCGAGGTGGAGTCGTCCTGCGGGCGCATGCGAAGACAACAGAAGATAGTCCCACATCGTGGGATTTCGAGGCCGCGCGCCCGCATAAAGGCAAAAAGTGCCTTAGTCTCTTCGCCTCCTGACCACGGGGTGAGGTCCCTCTCACCCGCTCCACCCGGCCTCATTCCCGACCACCCCCCCGCGGACTTGGCCCGACCCGTTTACCCGACCTGCACTCCTCGCCCACCACCGCACGCCGGTGGGCCTGGACCCGGGCGCGACCCGTACCCGAATACCCAGCAGCTTTGGGAGAGCTATCCTACGAGTGAATTCTGAGAGAGAGAGAGACGCGGGGGAGGGTAGAGTAGGTTTTTTCCCTCTGACCAAACTGCGAGTGTGCAGGCACAGGAGAAGAAGAAGAGAAGGCAGACCGCAGAGGAAGAAGGACTGCGAGAAGAAGAAGAAGAAGAGAACCACAGAGAGAAGAAGGAAAGAAGACGCACTGTAGCAAAAGCTACTTAAGTCGTCTGATTGAGAAATCAAACGACGGCCTGCAGGAAGAAAAGAAGAAGCTTGGAAGAAGAAATGAAAGAAAGAAGGCATAACCTCAAGCAAGGAAAGAAAAGAAAGAAAGAAGAAGAGGAGGATCACCACTGCCGCAGAGAAAAAAAAGAGAAAGAGAAGAAGAAGCTCTGAAGAAGAAAGAAATAAGAAGAACAGAAGGAAGAAGACTGAAGAACCCAAAAGAAGAGAAGAGAAGACAACGACGAGAAAGAAGAGAGAAGAAAAAGCCAACAAAATAAATTTCTCTCTCTCTCTCTCTTTTCACTTTTGTAATAGAAACTTTGTATCTCTAGAATACACTTTGCTCCCTAAGTTCGACCTCGGGAGATCTTTTATTTCCGAGTAAAAATTGTAATAGTGGCAATGACTATCTGTACTACAACGCCATTTCTATAACAAAACAACAAAACCTAGTCTTACCACCATTATTCTTGGCGCCGTTGCCGGGGATCGTTGTAGTATAGTGGTGAGTATTCCCGCCTGTCACACGGGCGACCCGGGTTCGATCCCCAGCAACGGCGCCAAGAATAATGGCGATATGACTAGGTTTTGTTGTTTTGTTATAGAAATGGCGTTGTAGTACAGATAGTCATTGCCACTATTACAATTTTTACTCGGAAATAAAAGATCTCCCGAGGTCGAACTCAAGGAGCAAACTGTATTCTAGAGATACAAAGTTTCTATTACAAAAGTTAAAAGAGAGAGAGAGAGATTTATTTTGTTGGCTTTTTCTTCTTCTCTCTTCTTTCTCGTCGTTGTCTTCTCTTCTCTTCTTTTGGGTTCTTCAGTCTTCTTCCTTCTGTTCTTCTTATTTCTTTCTTCTTCAGAGCTTCTTCTTCTCTTTCTCTTTTTTTTCTCTGCGGCAGTGGTGATCCTCCTCTTCTTTTTTCTTTCTTTCTTTTCTTTCCTTGCTTGAGGTTATGCCTTCTTTCTTTCGTTTCTTCTTCCAAGCTTCTTCTTTTCTTCCTGCAGGCCGTCGTCTGATTTTTCAATCAGACGACTTAAGTAGCTTTTGCTACAGTGCGTCTTCTTTCCTTCTTCTCTCTGTGGTTCTCTTCTTCTTCTTCTTCTCGTAGTCCTTCTTCTTCTTCCTCTACGGTCTACCTTCTCTTCTTCTACTTCTCCTGTGCCTGCACACTCGCAGTTTGGTCAGAGGGCAAAAACCTACTCTACCCTCCCCCGCATCTCTCTCTCTCAGAATTCACTCGTAGGATAGCTCTCCCAGAGCTGCCGGGTATTCGGGTACGGGTCACGCCTGGGTCTAGGCCCACCGGCGTGCGGTGGTGGGCGAGGAGTGCAGGTCGGGTAAACGGGTTGGGCCAGGTCCGCGGGGGGGTGGTCGCGAATGAGGCCGGGTCGAGCGGGTGAGAGGGACCTCACCCCGTGGTCAGGAGGCAAAGAGACTAAGGCACTTTTTGCCTTTATGCGGGCGCGCGGCCTCGAAATCCCACGATGTGGGACTATCTTCTGCTGTCTTCGCGTGTGCCCGCAGGACGACTCCACCTCGCCCTCTGATCAGCTGCAGCCGATGTCTGGGCCAACTGAAGAGGCAGAAGCCTTTGCGGACTTTGCCCCAACCTGCAGCACTTGGGAATCTGGGGCTGCAGGGCCTGGAGCTCGCCTCGAAGCTGCTTCAGTCGTCGCTAATGGCGGCTGGAGCAACGAACCTGTTAGACAGGAATATGGCCCTTCGGCCTAATCAAACACGCGGGGGACCTTCGCCGTGGCAAGGCGAAGGTGGTACGGGGTGTGGCAGGTCGTGGGTCGGCATCTGGTGGCGGGGCTAGGTTGGACTGTAGCCGCGAGAATGGGTTTGTTCGGTGGAGTATGGTGGAGGTGAGGAGTGTCAGTGAAGGGGCGGAAACGGTTCAGTGGGACGAGGCAGAGGTTTTGGGTCGGTCGGCGAGTCGTATGGAGTGGCGGAATGATGGGAGTGACTCGCTGGAGGTGGGCCGGAGGCGTGGAAGATGATGGTGGTCGGGTCGGTCGAGGGTTTGATTGAGTAAATTAAAATAGGGAAAAGAAAGAGGGGAGGAAGAGAAGTAATTGTTACCTACTTGTAGGGACGAAGGGGGAGGAGCAGGGCGGCAGTCGTGTCGACTGTCGCTGGAGAAGAAGGTACCTAGTGGGGGCGAACAACCGCGACGACGGGGCTGAAGCAGCGCGCGCGGGTATTGCGCGACGCGGACGAGAATCAGGAAGAAGTCTCTGCCATTGGTTTTGTGGCAGAGCGAAGAGGAAAGGAAAGGGAGCTCGCCGGAGCTCGCTGGGTGTCTGCCGGAGTGGGAAGAGAAGAAAGTTGTGGGTGGTTCTCCGTCAGAATTGAGCTGGAGAGTGTGGCAGAGCGACGAGGGTTTTTATAGAGGTGAAATCAGAGAGGAGGGTGGAGGGAGACGACGTGCCTCCCTCGCCGGAGAATGCCGGAGATGGAGACCCATACCTTCCGTGTGTTCGCACGGGCGGTATGGGCGGTTGCAGCGACCAGGGACACCCTCGGTTGTCTTGGCAGAGGGTCTCCCTCACCCTGCGTGGCGCCATGCTCCGCGCAAAGTCGCCGGAGCATGGCGCTGCTCAGGGTTTTGCAGGGAGGACCCAAATGCAAAGAACGAAGAAGAGTTAGGGGCCAAAATGCGAGGGTTTCAAAAGTTGAGGGCCAAAAAGTAATAGATGAGGACCAAAATGTAAAGTTGGTCAAGAAGGTCTCTCCTTAGCCTCAAGTTTTTATACATGACTAATTAGAACCTAAGGATTCTGATGGTGAATTTTATTTCTAGATCAAACCTTGTTTGACTGGTCAATTTACGTAAAAACCTAAATTAAGTTATTAATTGGGCATGGTTCTCAATGTAGGTCAAAATGGGTTCCTAAGGCCAAATTGGAGGTTCTAAACCCTAGAGATTATTTTTCTATGAATTTTAGAGGGTTTAGTCGATTTTTTTTCTTTACCTCGAACCTCGTGAATTGAAGTGGATTTATTTTTAGGGTTACAGGATGTCATTTAATTCCTTGTAGTTGCTGTAGCCCTTATTGGATCATCTCATCCCACTTTTCTTCCTATTAGGTTATTTTGACCTATGTTTGGACCCTGAGTTACCCTATTTTCAGATTGAATTGGTGAAATTGCATTTTTACCCCTTAGTTTCTATTTTCTTTACAAACTCAGAATTTCTCTAAGCCAAGCCTTTCTAGAGTTATGTAGGAGCTTTTTCTTGCAAATCTGGGTTAGATGGTGCTAGTTTAGGGTTTATGATGAGGTTCTCATTAGGCTCAAAGGTCTTTCGAAGAATAAACTTATCATGCAAGACCTTAGTTCTTTCTTTATAAGCTTGAGAGGTGTCATAAGCATCATTCCTCAGCTCCTCAAGCTCACTTAATTCTAGAAATCGTGCCTTACCTGCCTTCTCTAAATCCATGTTAACACTTCGAATAGCCTAAAGTGCTTTATGTTCCAATTCAACAGGTAAATGACACGCTTTTCCATACACAATCCGAAAGGGAGAAGTACCCAAAGAGGTCTTATAGGCCGTTCGATAAGCCCACAAAGCATCATCAAGCTTTTGGGACCAATCTTTCCTATCAGGTCTAACGATCTTTTCCAAAATATTTTTTATCTCCCTATTTGATACTTCAACCTAGCCACTTGTCTGAGGGTGGTAAGGGGTAGCAACCTTGTGAGTCACTCCCAAACTCTTAATTAACCGATTGAAGTGGTGGTTTCGGAAATGAGGTCCCCTATCACTTATAATAGTCTTGGGGCAGCCGAAACGGGATATGATATTGGCCTTCACAAATTTCAAAAGCACAGAGTGGTCATTTGTGCGCGTAGGAATGGCCTCTATCCATTTAGAGACATAATCAACTGCCACCAAGATATATTCAAAACCATGGGACAACGGGAAGGGGCCCATAAAGTCAATTCCCCACACATCAAAAATTTCAACAGGTTGAATAGGATGTTGAGGCATTTCATTCTTCTTCCCAATCGTTCCAATCCATTGACATCTAATACAGGCCTTAACAAAATTATGAGAATCCTTAAATATGGAAAGCCACCAAAAATCGGACTGGAGAACCTTAAAAGTAGTTTTCTTAGCACCAAAGTGTCCTCCACAATGAAGTTCATGGCAAAATGTCAGCACACTTTGTTGTTCCTCTTCAGGCACACAACGTCTCAATACTTGGTCTTATCCAATTCTAAATAATTCTGGCTCTTCCCAATGAAAATATCTTGCTTGAGAAATGAATCTCTTTGTTTTCTGCTCATCCCAAGAGCCAGGAATTTGTCCAGTGACCAAGTAATTTACAATGTCTGCATACCAAGGTAAAGTTGGTGTTACCGCCATCAGAGTTTCATCGGGAAATGTCTCGCGAATGTCTTCAGAAAGAGAGTCATTAAGAGGAAGGCGAGATAGGTGGTCAGCCACAACATTTTCTACTCCTTTTTTTCACGTATTTCAAAGTCAAATTCTTGAAGGAGTAAGATCCACCTAATCAGACGTGGCTTAGAATCTTTCTTAGCAATGAGATGTTTCACTGCTACATGATCAGTAAAAATAACCACCTTAGACCCAAGTAAATAAGACCTAAACTTCTCCAGAGCAAAAACTACAGCAAGTAATTCTTTTTCAGTGACGGTGTAGTTTTACTGAGGTTCAGTTAAAGTCTTGCTTGCATAATGCAGCACATGAGGTCTTCCCTCAACCCTTTGTCCAAGGACTGCTCCCATTGCATAATACGAAGCATCACACATAAGCTCAAATGGGAGTGTCCAATCAGGAGCTTGGAGAACAGGTGCAGAGATCAAGGCCTCCTTTAGAGTTTGAAAGGCCTCGGCACACTTTGAATCAAAACTGAAGGAAGATTCCTTCGCCAACAAGTCACAAAGTGGCCTAGAAATCTTTCTAAAATTTTTAATAAAGCACCTGTAAAAGCCAGCATGGCCCAGAAAGGATCTAATCTGTTTGACATTCGTAGGCAATGGAAGTTTGGAAATAGAATCAATCTTGGCTTTATCTACTTCCAAGCCTTGCTCGGATACAACATGCCCAAGTACAATTCCTTTCTGTACCATGAAGTGACTTTTCTCCCAGCTGAGGACTAAACCAGTCTCCTTACATCGTTTCAACACATTCTCCAGGTGCAGGAGACACTGGTCAAAAGACGAGCCATAAATGGAGAAGTCATCCATAAATACTTCGACACACTCGTCAATCATGTTCGAAAAGATAGACATCATACACCGCTGGAAAGTTGCAGGGGCATTACATAATCCAAACGGCATATGCCTGAATGCAAAAGCACCATAAGGACTCGTGAATGTCGTCTTTTCCTGGTCATCAGGAAAGACTGCCACCTGATTGTACCCAGAATATCCATCGAGAAAGCAATAATACTTATTCCCTGCCAATTTTTCAAGAATTTGATCAATAAAAGGCAAAGGAAAGTGATCCTTCTGGGTAGCGGTGTCCAGCTTGCGGTAATCAATACAGACCCTCCATCCAGTTGAGGGTCTAGTGACAACTTGTTCACCTTGGTCGTTGAGTTCCACAGTAAAGCCTGCCTTCTTTGGCACCACATGAATGGGACTGACCCATTTACTATCAGCAATGGGATATATGATCCCAGCGTCCAACCACTTTATAATTTCCTTTTTCACAACCTCCCTCATATTAGGGTTCAGACGTCTCTGCATGTCCCTAAAAGGCTTGATGGAATCATCAGTATAAATGTGGTGCATGCAGAGTGTAGAGTCTATACCCTTAATGTCAGCAATGCTCCAAGCAATAGCTTCCTTGTGCCTAGACAGGCATTCAATCAAGGCTCCCTCCTATGCCTCAGACAGCACAACCGAAATGATAACGGGGAGCGTATCATTGACACCTAGGAAAACATACTTGAGAGTGTCAGGGAGGGGTTTCAACTCAAGGTTGGGGGCTTGTATGGTTGAGGGTTTCATAATAGATGTCCCCATCTCAGGTAGCAAATCTACCTTCGGCGGAAATGATGGGGGAAGAGACTCAGCAGAAACTCCTAGCAATTCCTCTAGTTCCAGTATATCCCCTTCACATTCCTCCAAGAGATGGGAATGCTCATTTAGCATGACATGCTGAAGGGGGTCATCACATAACATTGCAGGAGTTGCCTCTTCAATCAGATCATCTATCACCTCAACTTGAGAACAATCCTCAAGTCCAACTTGTTTGTAAGCATCAAACACATTAAGTCAGATTTTCCTGTTCCCAAAGCCCATTTTCAATGTCCCAGTATTACAATTAATTGAAGCATGGGAAGTTGCAAGGAAGGGGCGGCCCAAAATGATGGAGGGTTTGGTTGGCTTGTTGGTAGGGTCAGTGTCCAAAACTAAGAAGTCAACGGGAAAGAAGAAATCCTCCACTCTTACAAGGACATCTTCCAAAATTCCCCGTGGTGTCTTAAGTGATCGATCAGCAACTTGAAGGATTATAGGGCTAGGCTTCAGATTGCCTCCCCCAAGTTGTTCATACATGTGCTCAGAAGGATGTTCACCCCCGCACCCAAATCAAGTAGAGCCTCATCAATTTGTAAGTCACCAATAACTACAGAGATGTATGGGGCTCCTGGGTCCTTAAGTTTCGGGGGTGTGCCATGTTGAACAATTGAGCTAACAGAATCAGGCAGGACAACTTTTGATTGGACCTGTTTTCTAGATTGCCGCTTTTTCGTGCAAAGGTCCTTTAAGAAGTGGCATAAGACGGAATTTGCCTGATAGCTTCAAGCAAAGGCAGGTTAATCTGCACTTGCTTGAAAGTTTCAATAATCTCATCCGTCTTATCTTTGGCTCCAGATGAGCCAGCAGAAGTCTGCCCAGAGGTGGATAAGCGCTCTGGAAAAGGCACTCTCGATCTCTGGGTGGAAGGGTTGTCATGTCGAGTAACGGGTGGAACGGGGGCAACTTCTTCGGGTGAGGTGATTTCAAGCGGAGAAGATTTGGGCAAATCTTCTCCAGTGGGGGTGAAAGTCGGGGTGGATGGTTTTTTAGGGAGTGAGACTATAGGAGCATCGGGTTTGGAAATTTCTTTCCCACTCCTCAGAATAGTCACCGCCTGAGCATGCTCCCTAAAGGCAATCCCTTTTCCTTTAGGATTTTTCTCAGCAACACTGGGAAACTTCCCAGTCTCCCTCTATCTAACGGCCTCAACAAGGTGTCCAATTTGTGATTTCATCTCATGTATAGCCTTGTCATGAGATTGGATGATGGCACTTTGACTTTCTTGCATAGTTTTCAACATCACCTTCAATTCATCCATCTCAGTGGTTTTAGGTTGGGTAAAGGTCTGAGGTTGGTTCATTTGATGGTTTTGAAAGGATTGTGGTTTGTAATTTCCTGAATTTGAGACATTTCCTTGTCTCCATGAAAAGTTTGGGTGGTTCCTCCATCCCTCATTATAAGTGTTGGAGAAAGGATCATTACGAGGTCTTGGATGAAACCCTTGAGCGGCATTCAAATCCGCTTGTACAAGCTCAGGGAATTGGGAGGCCAAGTGGCAATCCACAGTGGCGTGTGTATTGAGTTGACAAATTATGCATTCGAAAGCTTGGGATGTGGAGGTGTTAGGTACGAATGAACTCGGGTTCGACATAAGCCTTTCCATGTTTTGATTTAATAATTGAATTTGATAGGCTAAATTCTGGGTGTCCCTTGCTTCATTTGCCTCCAACTTTCTTTGCATGAGAGTGGGCTTTCTATCCATGTAGGCAGAATTCAAATGAATAGAATTCTCACTCAAAGTATCAAATAAGTTCCAAGCTTCATCCTCAGTCTTAGATAGAAAGGTTCCTACACAGGCACCATCCACAGTTTGCCTATGCGAATCATTAAGTCCAGTGTAGAACCTTTCAAGCAGTTGCCATTTAGGCACCTGGTGATGTGGGCAAAGTCTCAGCAAATCGTTAAAGTGCTCCCACACATCATGGAATGCTTCCCCATCCTTTTGAGCAAAACTCATAATTTCCCTCCTAAAGTGATTTGTTTTGCTCATAGGGAAGTACTTCTTCAAAAACTCCTTCTTCAGGGCATCCCAAGTATTTATATTATCAAGGGTGTGATACCAATACTTGGCTTTGTCCTTTAGGGAGAAGGGAAAGAGGGTCTGCATTTGAGCATCATCAGTAATGCCCTACAGCTTCACCGTGGAACAGACCTCAGTGAATTCCTCGATATGCCTGTAAGGGTCTTCCCTAGTAGTACCATAAAAGGAGGGTAGCAAGGATATGGTACTACTTTTGATCTCATATGGATTGTCCCCTCCAGGTCTATGTAGTGCAGGACCAGCTTGATTGGTTGGAATGAAATATTCCTTAAGGCTCCTTTGACCGGCCATTTCTACCCTTGTAAGGTCTCTTCTTAGGATTCTTTCAGGTTCAGGATCAAAAATACGTTGTCTCCTAAGAGAACACCTACCAAGCATGCACTACAAACACAATTCAAAAGGACTTATTTGGTCTTTACAAATTTAGGCTTTTGACTTTAGTTCAAATTGTAGGTGACAAAACAAGTTGCCCAATCAATTACGCACCTATTGTCAACCTACGGCTCGCCTAAGAAGACCTAGTTGGAGCTTAGGTGTTCTTCCCTAAATCTCAAATGGTCAAGTAAATCCAAAGACGGAAGATCGAGGGATGCAAGTAGGCCTAAGCCTTCCTTTGAAGTTGTGCTTTCGCGGTGCTTCTCAACTACCCCCAAAAATCCGTGACAGGGTATCCCCCTCTTTGGAATTGCAAAACCTTTGATCTCAAGTTTCGAACACTTCATAATCCAATGAAAGGAGGGCTCTTGTCCTAGTATTTCCAAACCTAAGGAGTGTCTAGAAGCGTGCCGTGGTGCAAGTGAAATAAGTGTGCATACACCGTAAAAGATTTTTGAACTTTGAATCCCACGCCAAGTTTGAAAATCAAATCCTTGGTTTTTAAAATGGCCTTCCTTTAATTAGTCCTTTTTCTATAAAAAAAAATGTGACCACTTGTTAGATTTATTCAGTACAGATTAAGTGGTCTTCGCATCAAATCCCAAATGCAATGCGTGATCAAAAATAGGAAGCAAAGTAAGAGAATGCGTACCTTGCCTCCAGCGATCTACGATGCAAGAATGCATGCAATGCAGAGAAGTAAATCTAGAGGCTACTCATACAGACCTAAATGGTTCTACCTAGGGCAGGCAACTTCTAGCAGGCAGCTCATTTTTTTTTATTTTTTTTAGAACTACTTATGCACAAGAAAATAAAAGTAATAAAAAACCTAAATCTAAATAAAAGGGAACAGACTCCCAAAAATTACCCAACACGGGCCCAAAACAAAATCGGGGAACAGACCCCTCAAAATATGCCCCAGAACAAGGGTTTCAAACTAACTGCAATGAAAAATTAAGTCTACAGTCTTAATTCTATTCTAATTAAACTAGCGACTAAATACAATGGTGTCTGTCGCGTCCTCGTCCTTCTCCTCCGTTTAAAAATTGCTTGTCCACTTCTCGTCTGGCGATGTCAAGGGTCGCCTCTCACACTGGCTGATTCTTGCATAAATTTTCACGCACAGAAAAGAAAATAATAAATGGTCAAATCTCTGTGCAATTGACAAATAATCAAAATAAAATCAAGCGAAATTATTGCATCTATTGCCTCCCCGGTAATGGCACCATTTGGTTCATCGATCTTTCGCTTTAAAGTCGTTTGCAGTTTAATGGCGTGGAAAAATCGACTAATCAATATTTAAGAAAAAGTAACCACTCGCAGAGGAGCAGGTCAAATCCACAGGGAGGCAATGACGTATTAAAATTCGCACCAGTTGAAAATGTTTGTTCGAAGTTAGTTTGGACAAGAATCAAGCCAAAATTGCCTTCAGATTAAGGTTTAAGCAAGAAACAATGCTGAAATAGCAATTCTGAGAAACTAGAGGATATTTTCCGCAATGCAGAATCAATAAAATATGATTAAAAAGTGACAATGGTAGAAAATGTAATTTCTAATTGACGGTTTACTGTAGCAAAATAGGGGAATTTTTCCCCTTTGTCTTGCGCGATGAGGAGCGGATGGCCGGGCGCGGGAAGCTTGGAGGAGGTCCCTTGGACCAAGGGCTTCGAATCGGTGGTGGCGGCGAGTCACGCGGCGGCCGGAGGTGGCCGGATGAGCTCCGGCAGAGGTGCTACAGCCGGTGAGCGTGCGCGGCCTGTTGGCGTGAGAACTGCCGCGTGCTGCTGCTGGCGGCTCTGCAGGCGCGGGCGGAGGAGGCTGCAGGTGCGGGCGGAGGCGTGCGCGGTTGTGCGGGTCTGCAGGTGCGGGGGTGGCTGTTGCTGCTGGTGGGCGCGGGGGAGAAGGGCTCTGCAGGCGCGGGGAAGGGCGGTTGGAGTTCTGCAGCTGTGCACGGGTGGCGGGCGTGCGGGCGAAGGTGTGCGCTGGTCTGCAGGCGCGGGAGGATGGCGTGGACTGCAGGCACGTGGAGAGCGGGTCTGCAGGTGAGGAGGATGTGGGCCTTGGAGGTGAGAGGGTAGCTTCAGACGTCCGGGAAATTTCCCGAACGTCTTAAGTCACTGAAAGGGTGGTTGACGGTTGTTACGGCGGTGGTGGTTGGTGACGACGGCGAGGGAGATGCACGCTAAGGTGCTCACGATAATGCAAGCGAGCTCCGGATGGCGGTGTGGCCTATCACACCACACGCCCACGGTGGTGGAGACTCGCCACCATAGTAGAGGCCGGCAGTATGGAGTGGAAGAGAGAAGGTGTCTCTGCACAGTGGTGGGTCGGTGGTGGAGGCCTCCCGAGCTCGGCTGCCTCCCTCCCCCTTTGGTAGTGGCCTGCACACATTTGAAATCATCCGCCCGACCAGATCCACCACATCCGCTCTCCCTTGAATGGATTCTTCACTGCGGCCGTTCGGCGTTGGAGCGGCAGCCATCCGTTCCTGCAAGAAGAAGAATAAAGAAAATAATGTTAAAATATTAGGGCCATTTATATACAGACCCTCAACTTTTATGTTAATAAAAACAATGTACCTAATTGGTTATCTAATTAGATAAATGTCATTCTAAGCTAATTCTAAATGCACTTAAAATATGAATTCAATGCATGGATTATGTAATTAAATTAAAACTATGAATTAATCTATTTACATCCTAATTTATACTAAATAAATGTTAGAATTAACCTAATGTGTAGGCACTTAAATACTTAAATAGCCCACAACTATGGGCGAATCAGTCAGCTCCTCTGGCTGTGGCTGCGTCCAGTCTTAACTTCGAGGTGGACGCTCGTAGATGGTGATTATCTCGGATGTGGTTGTGCTCCTGTCTGAGATCGTCCGACCAACGTGTGTCAAACCTTGGAGGTCGTCGACGGTGTTCACCTTGGCTCAGCTTTCGGGACAACAGTGGAGGTCAGTCCATGGTGGTACTTGCGGATGGTGTTGATCTAGTTGTGGTCTTGGTTTCGTGGCAACTAGAGCGTGTGGCATGGTTGGGCAGTGTTGGGATCGTGGCTCTGCTGGCTTGGCGAGATGGGAAGCGGTTTCGTGGCGTCAAGTAGTGGTGGTCGCGATTTCGATGCGGGTTGTGGGCATACTGATGTCGACATCCTTCGCGGGTGCAAGCGGTAGTCGTGTGTTGGTTGTAGATTTATGAGAGCTTTGGTCTTCTTTTTTCTTGCTTTGTAGTGTAGCTCTATTTGGTTGGGACCTCATGTGACATCGGGCCTTATTGGCCAAGTTTCTAACTCATATCAGGAATCGATCTCAACCTTTGGTCATCCAAGTCGATTCTCTCGTTGGCTCATTCTTTGAGATTCATCTCATTTCGTCTCGCCGCATCTATGACGGGGGTCAGCCTCCTCTGGGAGGCTGACCGATTCCTGATATCTTGTCGCATATTTCTTTTTCTTTCTCCTTTATTTCTTGTCTTCTTTTTGCTTGTGCTTTCCCCTTTTTCTACAAGGAGCAACCTCCCCGTCGTTGAGGGAGATAGGATTTTCTATCTTTCTTTCCCCTTTGGGGCGCGACTTCATGTATCAGGTTCTTCCCTTTAATGGAAATGGTTAGTTTTTCAAAAAAAAAGAGTGGAACAAAGTACATAGTAGGAGTGAGAGGAAGAAATGGTAAAGATAAAACTTGCGTGAGGGTGGAACCTTACCTGTAGCTATTCCCCATGTACAACTACTCTTGTTGACGTGACAAGTAATGCTACAAAACTCTCATTTTGGTAAGAGTCGGGCTTACAAATGAGGTTCAGGTGATAACTTGAGCCTAGACACTAAAGGGTTGGTTAGATTGTTTAATTATATGTCTAATTTCTTACATTTCAGTTACAACACCAGAGGAAAAGATAATATTCAAGAATTTTCCATATTCATACCTTATTTAGATTGAAATCTTTTAGCTCATGACAATAGCTCCTTACACTCAAGCTTCACCCTTTCACAGCTAGAGCTAAACTCGAATCACTGATTCACCTAAAAGTAGGCCACAAAGCAAAGATAAGCTAAACAACGTAGTAAGTGATGGGCTCTGATACCACTTGATAGGATCTAACGATATGATATATATATGGCTATGCGTACAAAAACTCAAACACAATATTAGTAATAACAAGACAATTTGCACATCAATCAAACTACAGAAATAGGCACAATATGTATAGTGGTTCCCCTCGCTTGGGTACTCCACTACCTAAGCCTCTCAGCTTAGGGTTTTTAACCCGATTCTCTCAACCTTGAGAGAATCAATTTACTAAACCGACGTAATTAACGGGTTACCTCAACCCAAGTACAAAAACGGGTTTGTTACAACCCAACGAGCAAATACTCAAGAACAAATGAAATACAGGTGTAAGAAAGAAAGATCTTACAACTAAGTTCCTAGCCTCTCAATAATAATTAAAATAATATTACCGATTTGAGAGCCTAGAAAGGACGTGAATCGTGTTGAACTACATGAACAAAACACGTCAATGTGTTTGCAAACCCGTAGCATGATTGGAAAGCAACAAACACGATTTCTTCTCTTGAATATGTGGTGGAAAATATGAATTATAGCTCTAGAAATTTTCTTCTCTTTTTTCTTGTCTCTAGTGTGCAAACAAAGAGTCCTAGGGTCATTTTATAGAGTTTAGGACCTACGATACTCATCTACTAGACGTTGGGATTTAATTTCCAACGTTCATATTGTTGGAATTAATATTTCTACTATTCTATTTTGGGCCAACAGCTAGCTGGTACCGATACTAAAGTACCTGTACCGGTACTAGCAACTCACTGCCACCAGTACATGAGTCCTGGTACCGGTACTTGTGACTCCTAAATTTGAAATTTCTTAGGCACAGTAACCTACTTGTACCGGTACTCATCATGGGTACCGGTACTTGTAAGGTTCAGGCCAGAAATAGGGCTTCAACCTGTGGCCAACATGTACTGGTACTCATAGTTGGTACCGGTACTTGTTCACAGTACTGATGAACAGTACCGGTACTTGCTTACAAGTACCTATTTTAAGCGATTTAATCAATTACGTTCTTTGAAAATGAATGCCATATAAATCCTAATTTATCTCTAATTGATTTTTATGATCTAAGTTAAATTCTCTTGTTAAGAGGCATACAATCTATGAAAACCTAAACTGAAAAAATAAAGGGTTGAAGAAGATCTTCTTCTTCTTGATCCATCCTTGTCATCTTGCCTCCTCCTTGTCATCATTTTCTCTTTCTCATCATCATGCTTCCATCATTTCTTGTTTGCCTTGCTCCTTCACCTAAATCTGAAAAACACTTAATGGCAAACATTAATCCATAATAATTTTGTTAACACCAAAATATGATGTGGAACAAGGTTCCAACAATCTCCCCCTTTTTGGTGTTGACAAAACTATCTTGCAAATAGATAATTAAAAAATTTAACAATGTTATTTGAAGGAAAAATTTTCATTTTAATCCTCCTCCTCAATATAAGTTCCCCCTAAAAATATTACTATTTACCCTTTATTTTTTATCCAAGTTTTTTGTCAATCACAAAAAAGGAAGAAGAAATATCATACCATAAAATTTACCAATAGTAAAATGGAGCTTGTGGATACCAAGCATCTCTTGTCCAACATTCTTGGTCTTCATTCAACCTTAAGAAAGGTTGAAGTGTTTCGTTATGTGCCTTGAACACCCATTGATTACTTTGATCTACTCCTGCAAAACAAATATCCTTTAGAGTTAGCACCTCTCAAATCCTGAGAATTATAGAACTTTTTTGTGTTAGATCTATAATTCTTGGGATTTTTAGCCTTTTGATAAAAGCATTCATGCATGCCTAGGTGCATGTGATTTATTTTGTATATTCTTTTTACTTTGAAATTTTGATTTTAATGAATCACAAAAATCAGTGTTTAGCCCCTTTTAAAATTCATGTGATTTTAAAATTCAGTTGTTATTTTAAGATTATTTAAAGTCCCTTCAAAGTGCTCGTAAATATCTTCTAGTTCTAATATCTTTGCATGCAGCTGATTATTAGTTTCTTTTGACATTTCTAATTCTATTTCTAAACATGAATTTTCTAATTCTAATGTTTGATAATTATTCTTTAAAATCTTATTTTTCTTTTTAAATGACCTAGCTTTATGATATAGTTCTTCATATACTTCTAATAATTCTTCAAAAGAAAAATCAGGGTTTATCTCTTCTTCTACGTCTTCTGAAGTTGCAACAAGACAAAGGTGTGCGACCTCATCTTCATCCGATTCATTAAAGTCAGTGTCCATGTTAGAGTCACTATCATCCCATGTCGCTTTAAATGCTTTCTTCTTCTTCTTCTTCTTGAGCTCCTTTGTTTCTTTCCTATTGTCCTCCTTCTTGTTTAAGGGGTAATCCTTTCGCAAGTGGCCCTTCTTCTTGCACTCATAACAAATAATATTAGAAGAAATTTTATTTACTTGCTTACCTTGTTTCTTGAGGAATTTCTGGAATTTCCTAGTGAGCATTTCCATCTCCTCGTCTTCGGATTCTGATGTTGTTGAGTCTGAGTCCTCCTTGATTGCTCTAAAAGCAATGCTTTTCTTCTTTCTTGTCGCCTTCTCCTCGTTCTTCTTGATATTCTCCAATTAGACTTCATATGCCATGAGGCTTCCAATTAGATCATCCAAGGAGAGAGTGGATAGATCCTTCGCCTCTTGGATCACTGTGGTCTTTGGAGACCAAGCACTTGTAAGAGATCTTAAGATCTTCCTTACAAGCTGCTCTTCTGTGAACTTCACTCCAAGGTTCTTTAGGGGGTTAACTATTTCCCCAAATGTTGTGTACATGTCTTTGATTGTTTCACCTTTTCCATATCTCAAATGCTGACTCGCATGCTGAGATACGGTTGAATTCTTCCCTTGACAACACATAATAGAGTGCATTCATCGCCTTCGCATTTCTCGCAATCATTTTCTTTTGCTCCGTTGTCCAAGCTACGCCTTCCTGCGGCTCCAGATCTGTGTACTTCTCTCGAATGAGAATCTAAGACTCCTCGTCCATTTCTTTGAGGAAGACTTGCATCCTCCTCTTCCAATACCTGTAGTCCGTCCCATCGAAATAGGGAGGATGGGTGGATGATTGTCCTTCGGTGCGCCTTGATGTGGATGCCATTGCGAGTTGATTTGTTACGTTTTCTTGCAACCTGCTCTGATACCACTTGATGGGCTTTGATAGCACTTGAACAAGCTCTGATATCACTTGATAGGATCTAATGATATGATATATATATGGCTATGCGCACAAAAACTCAAACACAATATTAGTAATAACAAGATAATTTGCACAATCAGACAAACCACAGAAATAGGCACAATATGTATAGTTGTTCCCCTCCCTTGGGTACTCCACTACCTAAGCTCTCAGCTTAAGGTTTTTAACCCAATTCTCTCAACCCCGAGAGAATCAATTTACTAAACCGAGGTAATTAACGAGTTGCCTCAACCCAAGTACAAAAATGGATTTGTTACAACCCAACGAGCAAATGCTCAAGAACAAATGAAATACAGGTGTAAGAAAGAAAGATCTTACAACTAAGTTCCTACGCCTCTCAACAATAATTAAAATAATATTACCAATTTGAGAGCCTAGAAAGGATGCGAATCGTGTTGAGTTGCATGAACAAAACATGTCAATGTGTTTGCAAACCCGTAACACGATTGGAAAGCAGCAAGCACGATTTCTTCTCTTGAATATGTGGTGGAAAATATGAATTATAGCTCTAGGAATTTTCTTCTCTTTTTTCTTGTCTCTAGTGTGCAAACAAAGAGTCCTAGGGTCATTTTATAGAGTTTAGGACCTAGGATACTCATCTACTAGACGTTGGGATTTAATTCCTAACGTTCATATTGTTGGAATTAATATTTCTGTCGTTCTATTTTGGGCCAACGGCTAGCTGGTACCGGTACTAAAGTACTTGTACCGGTACTAGCAGCTCATTGCCACCGGTACATGAGTCCTGGTACCGGTACTCATCATGGGTACCAGTACTTGTAAGGTTCAGGTCAAAAATAGGGCTTCAACCTATGGCCAACATGTACTGGTACTCATGGTTGGTACTGGTACTTATTGTTCATAGTTTGAGACGAATTCTCAAACCTGTGCCTTGCAAATACCAGTACTGATGAACAGTACCGGTACTTGCTTACAAGTACCTATTTTAAGTGATTTAATCAATTATGTTCTTAGAAAAGAAATGCCATATAAATCCTAATTTATCTCTAATTGATTTTTATAATCTAAGTTAAATTCTCTTATTAAGGGGCATTCAATCTATGAAAACCTAAACTAAAAAAACAAAGGGTCGAAGATGATCTTCTTCTTCTCGATCCATCCTTGTCATCTTGCCTCCTTGTCATCATTTTCTCTTTCTCATCATCATGCTTCCATCATTTCTTGTTTGCCTTGCTCCTTCACCTAAATCTGAAAAACACTTAATGGCAAACATTAATCCATAATAATTTTGTTAACACCAAAACAAGATGTGGAACAAGGTTCCAATAGTAAGGACATGATTCTACTCTCAAGGTCAAACTTGGTTTCTATCCACCCTTCTAGTGTTATCTCCAATCCATTTATTTGCTACATTAGTTTCTCAGTTTACAAAAACTAACATTAGATTTCCATTATGATCCGAACCCCCCAACCTGGTAGGAATTCAAATTGATTTCTCACAATTATCCAAGATTGATAGTCATCCAATAGATAACCATAAAATTGTTGGATTTTGTGTGCCCTTGGCAAGCAACCCAAATAATGTAATAAATGACATTGATTTAATTATATCATCTAAGTAATAATTAGATTTATTGTTAGTTCATTAATTAAGTCCCTTAGTATGAATAGGGTGACATACTTAGCTAGATCAAGTAATCCGATGTGCGTTGAATCGGAGATCTAAACGATCTAGAGGATTCAATAGCACATCAAGAAACCATCATATGAGATTTGATCATTTATTTTCAATCTAAATTGGGATGGCAACCTTCTCTCCTGATTGATGTTCTTGAATAGAGATTCAAAATTGTCATGTAGGTCAGGTCAAGGAGTTGACATGATGAAACAAGAGATAAGTGGAAGTCTATCTCTAATGATGTCATGATGAAGGTGTATTCTTAGACTTGAGATAGATATGTCTCTATTTACAAATACATGTATCTGATAAATGCCAGTTTATCATCATTCTTATACCCTAAAATTAATCTAGCTCTTAGGGTTTTAACTCCGCAAATGAGTTTTCAGGATGCATTTAGGCATTTACTTAGATAAGCTTGCATTACATCTTATTGTCTTTTTGATGCATTTATCTGAGTGTCAGGATTAGGCATAATGCCAAATCCCACACATTTTGGCACTCAGAAAGGTAGAAGATGAAGAAGAAGCTCCTTTCAAGTGGATTCCAGCTAGATCCAGCTGGATCCCAACTCATTCTAGCTGGTTGGATCAACTCATTCTAGTTGGATCATCTCATCCCTAGCTTCATTCATCTCATCTCAGCTTAATGGTAGCTCTAGCTAGTTCACCTTAGCTCCATCCAACTCACCTTAAGTAGATGGCAGCTCAAACTAGCTCAAGTCAGTTGATCCCAGCTCCATTCCAGCTCCTCCAACTCAGAAGAGTTCACTGGAAGCTCAACCTGACTAGGATTAGCTACTAGCTAGACTTGGTCAGCTGAAGATGATCTTAACCAGCTCAGGCCAACTCAAGTCCAACTCCTGGAGGCTCAACTTAGCTGAGTTAAGCTACTTGACCTAAGCTAGCTACTCCAGCTAGCTCAGTAGTCTTCGGGAAAACCAAACCTAGCTCTCCTCAGCTCATTTTAGCAAAAGTCAGCTCATCTTAGCTTGGCTTAGCAGCTAGCAAAGAACTAGCAAGCTAAGCCAGCTAAGGTAGTTCCCTGCAATTCTCTTCAGTAGCCACCAGCTCCAATGCAGCCCAAGATATCTACCTCCAACTCTTCTCCCTCAAAACCCTAGCTCCCTATGCCTCCAACTGTACTCCATACTAGCTAAGCTAGTTAAGCTAGCTTAGATTGGCTAGGCACCTCCTTGGCAAACCAACCTAACCCTAAACCTACCTAGCCAAGCTCCACCAAATAGCCCTAAACCTACTCCACCTAAGCTTCTAGTCCTAAACCCATTTTGGCACCAACTCCTATACACCCCTTCACCCCACTACCACCACCAAGGGACACCACAAAAGTGGCACCAAAAGCCTCCACAACCACCTCCAAGTTGGCGCTAGTTTTCCCACCAAAAATCCCCCTCATCACCACCATACACCTACCCTTACAAGCCATCCCTACCCTACACATAACCCCCCTTCTAGAACCCTCCTTGGTGGTGCCAAAATGGAGGCTTCTCTTCATTTTTGGCGAAACCTTTTAGGTGTCCTTCCATCCATAACTACCCCCTTTGCATCCCTAAGAATGGCGCCAACTATCCTACACCCTAGGGTTCTCATAACCACCCTTAACTACCCACCAAACCTAATCCTAGCCCTACACCTAATTCCCACACCAACCACCACCTTCTCTTCCTATAAAAACACATCCAACCACCACCTTAAAATTATCTCTTCCATTAGTTAGGTTCCACCCATACCACCTTCATCCATGCCAAGGAAGAAGAAGAAGAGAATAAGATCAAGGGGGCAACCTACCTGCCCCCTTAGTGCCTTCTACCTCTTCTTCCTCTCCCTTGTGCCACGCCAAGGAGGAGATCTTCTTCACAAAGGGTAGACGGCCAAGCATTAAGGAGGAGCAAGGTGGTTGACACCCACCTTGGAGGAGAAAGCTTGGAGGATTACTTGAAGAAGCCGAGGAGAAGCCCTTTTAAGTGCAGGAGCAACCACACTTGGAGCAAGGCTATCCAAAGCTCTACTAGAGGATCCCTTCTCTTCTTTATCTTATTTTATCTTGTATTAGCTAGTTTAGTTTACATATTTTCTTGTAGAAGCATTCCTCTACCTGTAATCAGCTTTGCTAGTAATACAAGTGTCCTTTGCCTTCCAAGTTTATGTTTAAATTTTAGTGTGTTTCTTGTTATTTCTTTAGTGCACCACATCCTCCTCTTCTAATCACCCTAGGCAAACTTTACTAGGGTGAGCTTAGAAGAGAGGGCTTCACCCTAGTCATGTGTAATTAATCTTTGCACCACATCCTCCTCTACCTGTATTAGAAGAGAGGGCTTCACCCTAGTCACTTAGGTGTAGAATTAGTGTAATTAATCTTTGCACTAAAACCCGACTACTTTTGAAAACCCTAAAAGCAACAAAAAATGAAACTACAAAAATACAAGTGCAAATTTGAGAGGTGAGAGAGAAAACCAATTCATGTGATTAACAATTTGGCCTCCTTGGACAACCCTAGATACTCTACTATCTAGGTACTATGAATGTAAAAGTTTGATTGCGAATTTACATGTTTCAACGACACTAATTACATCATTTAACAAACCACGTATTTCCCACATTAGTATATGGCAAATCAATAGTAGAAGCATCCACCATGGTGTTCATATTGGAAAGCTGGTACATGTGGGAGGGAATATAAGACACATGACTTTTCAAAGGGATCACACAAAATTGCTTCATAGGTGTATGTAGTAGACTAGAGGAATGAGATTGCTCTGGTTATATTGAGAAAAATCAATTCCACATGTGGTCACGGAGTCTTGATTAGACTTAAGAATGAAAGAGAAGAAGGCAATCCTTTGCAAAAGAAGTTGATCTTCATACTTACACCAATGTTGCAAAGAGATATTAGAAATGATATAACCCATGGAGGGATGATAGCTATCTAGTAGGATTAGAACTCTCAGGGTTAATATTGTCCTTTAGTGTGCAAGATCCATAGGTATTTGGAATACCTAAGAGAGGTGTAATGTCATAAATCACAAATCCTAAACACTTCATTATTGGTGTGATAAAACCAATAATTATTTCAATGTTTCCCTACTTGTAAAGAAATCAAATATTATTTAAGGAGTTAAATAGTATTGATTTAACATTGAATTGAGCCTAAAAGTGTGGGGTCATGATCCAAAAGGGTTTGGATAGAAATTAAATGTTATTTAAGTGCTAAAACTTAATTGGCTATTTTAATTGAAGGGTCAAACTACAAATAATCAAGTAGGAATTGATCTCCATCATTGGATTTGATCCAACGATCCTCACCATATCAGGATTAGGTGATTCCCTATAAATATCTCCTAAAGGCAATGATTGAGAACCTTGATCAAACATTAATTGTTCAAAGAATCCTCCTCCTACACAAGAGAGAGAGTGTAGGGAAAGAGGTGCCTCTACCCCCAAAATCCTCTCATTCTAGATGCCTAGGAAGTCCATCAAACTTCCAGTTAGGCCTTTGGATGTTTAGGCACCTTATTGGACATCCAGTTTATGCATCAAGTTGACATCCAAGATTTGTATTAGTCATCTAATACATAATGGATATTGCAGTGATTCTTGTCTCTATGGATTCTGGAAGAAGACGATAATCATCATCCTCGTGATTGGCGAAGGAGTTCATGAAGCACTCGGATTTATCATTCTTAACATGAACAACCTCATCCACCCATCAAGAACTAGGATCTTTGCCTGCAACTAGACTTATTGTAGGAGGTACAACATGTAGGGTATTATGCATTGCCACCTATAAAGATATAACCTCTATCTCATGGAGACCCAGGATGTGAATAAACTAATTCTTCCTAATAATTCAAGAATTAAAGAAGATAATTCTTCATTTGAATTCCCATCTTGTCGAGGATCCAGTGGCAATGGTGAAATCTCCAGAGCTGGTGCCATCTCCTCCCTCCATGTCATAATCTTGAAATTCGCAAAAGCCTGACACATGTTCAATAACTTGGCCATAACTTCCTCATTTGTGAAAGCACTGGAGGGGTGAATAGTGCTAAAGGCGATAAACCAATGCTAATTAAAAATTAATTCAGTTGGAAATAGGAATAAGTTTCAAATTACAAATTGATTCATAAGCCACAACATAATATTTATAATGGAAACCTCAAATCGGGAAAAACCACTACTAACATAGGATTTTGCCCCGAGTCACTCTCAGAATACTAAATGGTACTTATGGGATACCAAACCCATAGTACAAACCCTCTTAATTACCCAATCAAGAGCAACTCCTCTCACATGAGAGGAGTGGAGCCTACAATCCGAACCCTCAGATTTACAACATTATAAATGGAGAAAAAATTGAAATTAAAATAGATTTTCTACATCTAAGGATAGCCCCAAAAAAAATTGTTAATAATGAATGAAAGACCTATCTAGGATGCATGAAGAACTCCCATAGTGATTGTGAGAGGATGGCACAACTGGGAGTTGAGGTGGTCAAGTTCCAAGGAAGTTGAGCTTCAAGATCAAGAGCTCCAATCACCTCCAAGAACACTAAAATTCAGATTTGCTGAATGTGAGCATATTTGTTCTTTTGAATGTGGTGTAAGGTATTCTCTAGCCTCTCAAGAGTGGGAAATGCACTCATATATATAGAGGAGTGTTTTGACTAGAATGGGTGTGCAAAAGCTCCCTTATCAACGTTTAAAAAGTTTCCCAATTTGTCTTGACAATGGCTAATGAATATGGTCAAAAAGTGCTTTACCTAACATTAAGTATATGTTATCCAATGTTAGGTGAACTGTATAACATTAGGTGCTTAGTTAGGTACAAAGTTTGTTATCTCTTGATCATGTCCTAATTGGCACATAAGATCCTATCTAACATTAGGACATGCTTGTCTAATGTTAGATTAACTATCTAATGTTAGACATTTAGTTCAACATAAAGTTCACTATCTCCTGGACAGTCCTAGCTGGCGTTGGGTTCCTTACCTAATGTTAGGTCATTAATACCTAACGTTATGCTCTAAAAAAGTTTGCTAAGGTATGCTTAAGGTGAATTTTAAGATTTAACATTAGTTAGGACAATAAACTAGCACCTAAAGACTTAGTTAAACATATTTTGACCTATTTAGGCTAGGTGTGGTGTTCTTGTGAAAAATTGCATAGGATGCCTCTAAATTTTTTAGTAATATGGAATCTAATTGGGGCTTTACATAAAATTTAAAAAATATAAAATTACAATCAATTTTATTATCTTACAAAGAGGCCTAATAAGCAAGGAAACTTGACGAACACGATCTCCTCCTTAATTCTAGATATCATCAGTAGATTTCAAACCTAAAATTCATTCTCTCAAGATCTAGATATTAGATCCAATTTTAATCTCAATGTTTGTAATCATCAAAACCATTATTATAGGATAATGTCATGCCTAATTGCTCATTAGAACTCCAATTTATATGATTCTAGATGCATTGGAAAGCTAATTTAAAGGTCTACAATTTCTCTTTTATATACAATGATAAATTTGGATCATAAAAGGGTTAAAAAATTAAAGAAAATAAAGGCTACTTTAGATGGTTATTTCCCTCTTTATATAAATCCTTCCTCACAAATCCTAAGGGAATACAAAAATGGAATAAGCTTCCTTGAAAGTCATCTTCCCTTTTGCTCTCCCTCTCCACCATCACCCCCTTTCCACCTCCATATTCATGCCACCTTGGAGGAGATCTTCTCCAAACATCTATGCTTTCTCACTTACTCCCTCTATTTCCATGTCTTCTTCATCCTCTGCCTTTTTGCTAATCCAATGATGAAAGGATTATCTTCTTAATTGGTTACATTTTTTATTTGTTGTTTTCATTTTGTTTATTTCTTAAATCTTGTGTAACCAACATTTATGCACAATGGATGTCTTTCTTGGGGTTTGGCATGATTGTTATGAATCTTTTTTATTAGAAGAAACTAGATTTTCTTACTTGGGGTTAGGAATGTGATATGTTAAATGAAATCATGACATGAATTAAATGTGTAGGTGTTGTCAGTAAATTGAGTTGCTCTATACCCATTGGTTGTTTATTAAATGTAGTGTAAGACTAGGATGACTATTCAAGTTAGGTTATACCCTTAATAGAAGCGAATTGGATAGGGCAAGCATGAGGGAAGAGACACTTGGCATCATTTACTATGTATTCTTTGTAATTACCTCCCTACTTTTCGCAACGTAAGCAATCTATATGACTTTTAGACCTCTTCTTATTAGATTAGTCAATTTCTTTAAGCGTTTCTTGATTTATTACATACAAATTTGTAGGTCATAGGTTAGAAATTAGTTTCTGTGTTTTCTAGTAGTTTCTAAATTCCAAAAATTTATAATGTGTGTTTCAAGTTAATAAGCATGCCACCAAATTTCATGGGCTTCATAATAGAAAAAAATAAACTCCGTGCATCACATAGGGATTAGACTATTATGCAACACTAAAATTTCTAACATTGTCAAATTTTTATCTATTTTTTTGTTCATCCAAATTCAAATAAATTGGAAGCCTTATTTCCTTGCATGAGTTAGGGTTATAAAATAAATTCCTTAGATTTTTCTGATCTTAGAAACTAGGGTTCTTGGATGTAACAAACTAGCAAGGTTAGATATGTCTATCTACGCCACTAGCAATAAAACATACCAAAAAAATATTTTAGCATTTTAGAAAATCACAAAAAGATTCCTACACTTGCCTAATTAGCCAAGGAATTCAGTAGTGCCACCTTCCTAAGGATCCGACCCATTTCACCATCATCTACCTATAGATTTAGTGATTTGGTATTTAAACTACTTGTAGTGATGATAGCGTGTACCACTTCTCCTGTAGTTCTAATATTAAGGCGTTTAGTTTCTTGGTCAATTGGTTTTTTAAGTGTCAAGTCAATTTCCATATGAAGTTTTAAATGCTCGTTTTCTTGTGTTTCTTTGATGCCTTGGGTGAATTGTTTACACGACAGTGGCATCAGAACTTGTATGATTTGTGGTTTTATAGAAAATATGTGGATTTAAGGTTTAATCGCATTTTACTAATTAAAAATCAAAATTTCAGAACATAAATATAATTTATGTTTGGTCAAGGCATCTAATCATCAAGACAGAAGTCTAGTTATCAGACTAGACATCTAACCATCTGATCAGATGTCCAGACGACATGTTAGACATCCTATAGACTTGTGGGACATCTAGTATGTGAATAAGGGAATGTATGATTAGAGTGTCAAACGACTTATTTGGTGAAATAAGCTGTCTGACCACTTTGTTAGATGTCTGATTACCTTGCTAGATGTCTAATCAGTGAATAACTTTGGTTTTTATTCTCTAATCATATAGAATTGATGTCTAGACATTTAGTAATTGTTATCAAACGCTCAGTTAGTACTAGATTTGTGTAAAACCCTAATTTCAAGCATGATTTAACCCAAAATTGAACTTGATTCATTGTGAACTTTGCCGAAAAATCTAATACAACTTTTAGTGAATATCCATTTATTTTTTCAATTATTTTTGGAGATAACTTTATTTTTATTTTTATTATTTTGATTTATTTTGGATATGATTCTCGTAAAGACAAGCTCATAGTCTTTTTTTTTTCAAAATCAAACAAGTTGTAAAATTATCTTGAAAATTTAATTTCAAAATTAATACTATGATTATGTTTTGGATTAGAAGTTTTCAAAATAATAAGATGCCTATGAACATTCCACTAGATCTCAAATTAAGATTACAACTAGATAATAATCAGCCATGCTTACCTGATTAATTAGTAATCATAAGGGAAATGACAATTGCATCCTTCGACATGTGATGCTATGATGTGTTCTTTACGTGCTAACTTTTCTGCAATAGTTGATGATTTAGTTGTAGAATATGATGATTGTATCATTGGCATGTGATGCATAGAAATTCGCAAAGGAATTAAGTTTGGAAAAACTATGTCATTGTACGTGCAAAAATTCAAGATTAAATACAATTTATAATCGAGACTGTGAGTCTCAGGTCGAACTAAGGGAGGCTACGTTTGAGAAATCCACGTTGAGTTTATTTATTTGGGTATTTTACATAGATATTCCTGTAAACTTTTGATAAGATGTATATACCCTCATGTTCTTGATATTTACGTATATACCCCTATAAAGTTACTCCATTAAAGCTGTATGCCCCTTCTCCATTAAACCCAATGGAAAATGTCATAAAAAATTTTTAAAAATAGGAAAATTTATATATTTATCCCCATATTCATTACACTATACTACATCACCCCCACTATCCTTTAAAAAAAAAGGTTAAGATCTAAGAGTGAAATAGGAGAAATAAAACCCAATGAAGAAACAAAAGATCTCCACACTTGGTTTCTTCTTCCTTCCTACCTGTGTTCCTCCTCTCTTTCTTCTTCTTCTTCTTCTTCTCCTTCCTCTTCCTCTTCTTATTCTCTCCCCATTGATATCTCTCTCTCGATACCTCCCTGTTATAACCAGGGCATCAAACGTCGTTTAAGACGTCTGGGAAGTGGTCCAGACGTCTAATCAGACGTCTGGAAGCCTTCCCAGACGTCTAGAATTAAATTTTTTCGGTGTACGGGTTCTCGTCTGCGTGCATGCACGCACAGACTGAACCCACTGCCCTCCTTCTTCTCTTTCCTTCCTCCCTGCAGATGTAGCTTTTTCTCTCTCTCCCCTCGGCAGCCTTCAAATGCCCCTCTCCTCTCCCTCACCCTCACTCCACCGCCTTCTTCTTCTTCTTCTTCCTATCAGCGAGAGTGTGAGTGGGCGAGGGCAGCCGCAGCGGCTACTGTGAGTGCGTGGGAGGAGGGGCTACTGCGAGAGGGAGAGAGAGCTCGATTGTGAGGTTGCGACCTCGCCAGAGCAGCCAGGGTCGGCCGACGATTACGCAGCAGGCGTGTGGTGCTGAGGAGGAGCTGCTGCAGCTCAGGCAGTAGGCAGGCGTGGCACGGCACGGTCGTGCACTGCGGGCGGAGGGTGAGGAGGTCCTGATTCTGGGAAAATTTCCCAGAATCAGATGTCTAGACTTACGTCCAGACGACGCAGGAGACGTCTGGAGGAAGGTCCAGACGTCTGAAAGGTACGATATTTTACCTTTCTTCTTCTTTCGCGTGTACGGCCATGCAACCGTTCCACCGAAGGTTTCTACATCGCTTCGTGTTGAGGACGGGCGCATGTGTGTGCAGGACTTGTTCGGGAAGGCGTAAGGGCACGCCATCCCACACAGATCGGACGTCTGGGCATAGCACCAGACGACAGAGAGGGTCTCCAAACGTCTGGAGTGACAGTCGGACATCTAGAAACTAAGTCCAGACGGTCAGTGGGCTTCTGGACATCTGAGGGACTGCGCAGATCAAGGTATGACCTGAGCTATCATTTAAGATGTCTAGAAGAAGTTCCAGACGTCTGATTTTGGGTAGACTTGTCATTTTTGACCCTTTTAGGGTCCGTTCGGAGTTCATTTTCCGCGTTTCAAGTTTCGTTCTTCTCAGATTTATTTCCTCTACTTGTTTACAGTAATTGTATACTGTTTCGAGTAGCTCCTTGTAATTGATCCTTGTGTTATGACCTTGTTCCGTTGCGACTTTGGAGGTTGCGGAGGCACGCGGGCTTGCCGATCACGCCCCCAGTACTCCCGATTTTGCGGGTAGAGTGTCCCTTTCAATTATTTATCAAAAATTATGCACTTGTGAAATAATTAATAGAGTCTAGGGTATTGCATGAACCCTAGGACTAAAAAACTAGATTGAATGATAGATCCTAGGGTAATGCATGAATCCTAGGACTGGAAAACTAGATTGAATGATAGATCCTAAGGTAATGCATGAATCCTAGGACTGGAAAACTAGATTGAATGATAGATCCTAGGGTATGGCATGAATCATAGGACTGAAAAACTAGATTGAATATATATACATTGCAGTCTTGGAAAAGTAGAAAGGAAACAATAACTGCCTGTAATTGGTTAACAACTGCCTGTTTATAGATGAATAATTACGATTGAGAACATGGGCTATATGAATATAAAGTTGAAATGATGAAACCTAAATTGGCTGAGTTAAAAGAGCATGAACCCTACGGAGAATTAGGAGTAGAACTCCTGGAAAGTGAATGGAATAGAATTGGGGAAGTGAGTTGGCCCTTGAGTACGGAGTGATTAGCCCATAGTTGTGGGCTATTTAAGTATTTAAGTGCCTAGACATTAGGATAATTCTAACATTTATTTAGCATAAATTAGGATGTAAATATATTAATTCATATTTTTAATTTAATTACATAATCCATGCATTGCAATCATATTTTAAGTACATTAAGAATTAGCTTAGAATGACATTCATCTAATTAGTTAACCAATTAGGTACATTATTTTTATTAACATAAAAGTTGAGGGTCTGTATATAAATGACCATAATATTTTAACATTATTTTGTTTATTCTTCTTCTTTCAAGAACGGCTGGCTGCCGCTCCAACGCCACCCAGTGCTGCAGTGAAGAACCCATTCAAGGAGGAGCGGATATGTTGGATCTAGTCGGGCAGCTGATTTCAAATTTGTGCAAGCCACTACAAAAGGAGGAGGGAGGCAGCCGAGCTCAAGAGGCCTCCACCACCGACCCACCACTGTGCAGAGAGATCTCCTCTCTTCCATTCCACACCGTCGGCCTCAACCGTGGTGGCGAGTCTCCACCACCGTGGGCGTGTGGTGTGACAGGCCACACCACCATCCGGAGCTCGTCCGCATTACCGTGAGCACCTTAGCGTGCATCTCCCTCGCCGTCGTCACCAACAACCACCACCGCAGCCACTGTGAAATCACCCTCCTCAGTCACTTAAGATGTCCGGGAAATTTCCCGGATGTCTGAAGCCACCCGCACCACTTCAGCACAATCTCCGTCCTCTCACTTCACTTCCACCACCCACGCCGCAGCAGCCACCCACTCATCTCCAGCCGCACGCAAGGCGTGCACAGCCTCCAGCCCTCACTCCCGCTCACTCCACCTTCCCCATGCCTGCATCCTTCGCCATCTCCACACGCAACCGCCGGCGCACCCGTCTAAAGTCCACCCGCTCACTCGCGCGCATCAGCCTGCGCACACGTCTGAAGCCACCCCCACCATTCCAGCAACACCCAACAGTCCGCGCACGCCCTCCTCCCATGCCTGCAGAACCTCACGAGTGCGCTCCCGCGCCCGCAGCACCTTCCCCACACCGACTGCAGTGCGCGCCCACGCTAGCTGCAGCCGCACTTGCAGAACCACCCACTTGCACCCTCCCGCCAGCAGTCCCGCACGCGCCTCACCGCCAACAGAGCTCGCAGCTGTCCGCCCACGCCTCCAGCAGCGCGCGCCACGCCCAACAACAGCAGCTGTAGCCACCTCCGCCGGAGGTCGTCCGGCCGCCTCCGGCTGCCGCGCGACATGCCACCACCACCGTTTTGAAGCCCTCGGTCCAAGGGACTTCCTCCGAGCTTCCCACGTCCGGCCGTCCACTCCTCGTCGCGCACGCCAAAGGGGAAGAAATCCCCTATTTTGCTACAGTAAAAGGGTCATTAATATTTACATTTTCTGCCATTGTCAACTTTTATTGATATTTTATTGAATCTGCATTGCAAAAAATATCGTCTAGTTGTTAAAAATTGCCATTTCAGCATGTTTTCTTGATATTACCTTAATCTGAAGGCAAATTTGGCTCGATTCTTGTCCAAACTAACTACGAATAAGCGTTTTTAACTGGTGTAAATTTAAATACGTCATTGCCTCCCTGTGGATATGACCCACTCTTCTACGAGTGGTTATTTTAATTGTTGATTAGTCGATTTTTCCACCACATCAAACTACAAACGACTTTAAAGCGAACAATCGACTGTCAAATGGCACCGTTGCCGAGGAGGCAACTGACGCAATAATTTCACCTGATTTTATTTTAATTATTTGTCAATTGCATGCTGATTTGACCATTTATTATTTTCTTTTCTACGCGAGAAAATTTGTGCAAGAATCAGCCACTGTGAGAAGGCAACCCTTGACGTCGCCAGAGGAGAATTGGACGAGCAATTTTGAAAGGAGGAGAAGGACGAGGACGCGACGGACATCGGTGTATATTTAGTTGCTAGTTAGAATAGAATTAAGACTTTAGATTTAATTTTTCATTGCATTTTGTTTGAAACCCTTGTTCTGGGGTACATTTTGAGGGGTTTGTTCCCCGATTTTGTTTTGGACTCGTGTTGGGTAATTTTTGGGAGCCTGTTCCCTTTTCTTTAGATTTGGGTTTTTAGTTTATTGATTACTTTTATTTGCTTGTGCATAAGTAGTTTAAAAATTAAAAAATAAAAAAAAAATGAGCTACCTACTAGAAGTTGCCTGCCTTAGGATGAACCATTTAGGTCTGTATGAGCAGCCTCTAGATTTATTTCTCTGCATTATGTGCATTCTTGCATTGTTGATTGCTGGAAGCAAGGTACGCATTTTCTTACTTTGCATCTTATTCTCGATCACGCATTGCATTAGGACTTAATGTGAAGACCACCTAATCTGTACTGAATAAATCTAACAAGTGGTCATATATTTTCTAAAAAAAAAAAAAGGACTAATTAAAGGAGGGACATCTAAAAATCAAGGACTTGATTGTAAAACGTGGTGTGCGATTCAAAATTTAAAATTCTTTTACAGTGAATGCACACTTATATCTGTTGCACCACAGCACTCATTTAGACACTCCTAAGTCTTGAAATGACTAGGACAAGAGCCCTCCTACTATTGGATTCTGAAGTATTCGGAACTTGAGATCAAAGGGTTTGTAAATCTAAAGAGGGGGATACCCTGTCACGGATTTTTGGGGGTAGTTGAGAAGCACCGCGAAAGCACAGCTTCAAAGGAAGGCTTAGGCCTACTTGCATCCCTCGATCTTCCGTCTTTGGATTTACTTGACCATTTGAGATTTAGGGAAGAATACCTAAGCTCCAACTAGGTCCTTTTTGGCATTTCGAAGGTTGACAATAGGCACGTAATTGATTGGGCAACTTATTTTGTCACCTACAATTTGAACTAAAGTCAAAAGCCTAAATTTGTAAAGACCAAAATAAGTCCTTTTGAATTGTGTTTGTAGTGCATGCTTGGTAGGCGTTCTCTTAGGAGACAACTTGTATTTGATCCTGAACTTGAAAGAATCCTAAGAAGAGACCTTCCAAGGGTAGAAATGACCGGTCAAAGGAGCCTTAAGGAATATTTCATCCCAACCAATCAAGCTGGCCCAGCACTACGTAGACCTGGAGGGGACAATCCGTATGAGATCAAAAGTAGTACCATATCCTTGCTACCCTCCTTTTATGGTACTATTAGGGAAGACCCTTACAGGCATATTGAGGAATTCACCGAGGTCTGCTCCACGGTGAAGCTGCAGGGCATTACTGATGACGCTCAAATGCGGACCCACTTTCCCTTCTCCCTAAAGGACAAAGCCAAGTATTGGTATCACACCCTTGATAATATAAATACTTGGGATGCCCTGAAGAAGGACTTTTTGAAGAAGTACTTCCCCATGAGCAAAACAAATCACTTTAGGAGGGAAATTATGAGTTTTGTTCAAAAGGATGGGGAAGCATTCCATGATGCGTGGGAGCGTTTTAACGATTTGCTAAGACTTTGCCCACATCACCAGGTGCCTAAATGGCAACTGGTTGAAAGGTTCTACACCGGACTTAATGATTCGCATAGGCAAACTGTGGATGGTGCCTGTGCAGGAACCTTTCTATCTAAGACTGAGGATGAATCTTGGAACTTATTTGATACTTTGAGTGAGAATTCTATTCACTTGAATTCTGCCTACATGGATAGAAAGCCCAGTCTCATGCAAGGAAAGTTGGAGGCGAATGAAGCAAGGGACACCAAGAATTTAGCCTATTAGATTCAATTATTGAATCAAAACATGGAAAGGCTTATGTCGAACCCGAGTTCATTTGTACCTAACACCTCCACATCCCAAGCTTCCGAATGCGTAATTTGTCAAGGCAATACACATGCCACTGTGGATTGCCACTTGGCCTCCCAATTCCCTGAGCTTGTACAAGCAGATTTGAATGTCGCTCAAGGGTTCCGTCCAAGACCTCGTAATGACCCTTTCTCCAACACTTATAATGAGGGATGGACGAACCACCCAAACTTTTCATGGAGACAAGGAAATGTCTCAAATTCAGGGAATTACAAACCACAATCCTTTCAAAACCATCAAATAAACCAACCTCAGACCTTTGCCCAACCTAAAACCTCTGAGATGGATGAATTGAAGACGATGTTGAAAACTATGCAAGAAAGTCAGTGCCATCATCCAATCTCATGACAAGGCTATACATGAGATGAAATCACAAATTGGACACCTTGTTGAGGCCGTTAGATAGAGGGAGACTGGGAAGTTCCCTAGTGCTACTGAGGAAAATCCTAAAGGAAAAGGGATTGTCTTTAGGGAGCATGCTCAGGCGGTGACTATTCTGAGGAGTGGGAAAGAAATTTCCAAACCCGATGCTCCTATAGTCTCACCCCCTAAATAACCATCCACCCCAACTTTCACCCCCACCGGAGAAGACTTGCCCAAATCTTCTCCGCTTGAAATCACCTCACCGGAAGAAGTTGCCCCCGTTCCACCCCTTACTCGACATGACAACCCTTCCACCCAAAGATCGAGAGTGCCTTTTCCAGAGCGCTTATCCACCTCTAGGCAGACTTCTGCTGGCTCATCTGGATCCAAAGATAAGACGGATGAGATTATGGAAACTTTCAAGCAAGTGCAGATTAACCTGCCTTTGCTTGAAGCTATCAGGAAGATTCCGTCTTATGCCCGCTTCTTAAAGGACCTGTGCACGAAAAAGCGGCAATATAGAAAATAGGTCCAATCAAAAGTTGTCCTGCCTGATTTTGTTAGCTCAATTGTTCAACATGGCACACCCCCGAAACTTAAGGACGCAGGAGCCCCATACATCTCTGTAGTTATTGGTGACTTACAAATTGATGAGGCTCTACTTGATCTAGTTGCGGGGGTGAACATCCTTCCAAGCTACGTGTATGAACAACTTGGGGGAGGCAATCTGAAGCCTAGTCCTGTAATCATTCAAGTTGCTGATCGATCACTTAAGACACCACGGGGAATTTTGGAAGATGTCCTCATAAGAGTGGAGGATTTCTTCTTTCCCTTTGACTTCTTAGTTTTGGACACTGACCCTACCAACAAGCCAACCAAACCCTCCATTTTGGGCTGCCCCTTCCTTGCAACTTCTCATGCTTCAATTAATTGCAATACTGGGGCATTGAAAATGGGATTTGGAAACAGGAAAATCTGGCTTAATGTGTTTGATGCTTACAACAAGCCGGACTTGAGGATTGTTCTCAAGTTGAGGTAATAGATGACCTGATTGAAGAGGCAACTCCTGCAATGTTATGTGATGACCCCCTTCAGCATGTCATGCTGAATGAGCATTCCCATCTCTTGGAGGAATGTGAAGGGGATATACTAGAACTAGAGGAATTGCTAGGAGTTTCTGCTGAGTCTCTTCCCCCATCATTTTCGCCGAAGGTAGATTTGCTACCTGAGATGGGGACATCTATTATGAAACCCTCAACCATACAAGCCCCCGACCTTGAGTTGAAACCCCTCCCTGACACTCTCAAGTATGTTTTCCTAGGTGCCAATGATACGCTCCCCGTTATCATTTCGGCTGTGCTATCTGAGGCACAGGAGGGAGCCTTGATTGAATGCCTATCTAGGCACAAGGAAGCTATTGCTTGGAGCATTGCTGACATTAAGGGTATAGACTCTACACTCTGCATGCACCACATTTATACTGATGATTCCATCAAGCCTTTTAGGGACATGCAGAGACGTCTGAACCCTAATATGAGGGAGGCTGTAAAAAAGAAAATCCTGAAGTGGTTGGACGTCGGGATCATATATCCCATTGCTGACAGTAAATGGGTCAGTCCCATTCATGTGGTGCCAAAGAAGGCAGGCTTTACTGTGGAACTCAACGACCAAGGTGAACAAGTTGTCACTAGACCCTTAACTGGATGGAGGGTCTGTATTGATTACTGCAAGCTAAACACCGCTACCCAGAAGGATCACTTTCCTTTGCCTTTTATTGATCAAATTCTCGAAAAATTGGCAGGGAATAAGTACTATTGCTTTCTCGATGGATATTCTGGGTACAATCAGGTGGCAGTCTTTCTTGATGACCAGGAAAAGATAACATTCACGAGTCCTTACGGTACTTTTGCATTCAGGCGTATGCCGTTTGGATTATGTAATGCCCCTGTAACTTTCCAGCAGTGTATGATGTCTATCTTTTCGGACATGATTGACGAGTGTGTTGAAGTATTTATGGATGACTTCTCTATTTATGTCTCGTCTTTCGACCAGTGTCTCCTACACCTAGAGAATGTGTTGAAACGATGTAAGGAGACTGGTTTAGTCCTCAGCTGGGAGAAAAGTCACTTCATGGTACAGAAAGGAATTGTACTTGGGCATGTTGTATCCGAGCAAGGTTTGGAAGTAGATAAAGCCAAGATTGATTCTATTTCCAAACTTCCATTACCTACGAATGTCAAACAGATTAGATCCTTTCTGGGCCATGCTGGCTTTTATAGGCACTTTATTAAAAATTTTAGTAAGATTTCTAGGCCACTTTGTGACTTGTTGGCGAAGGAATCTTCCTTCAGTTTTGATTCTAAGTGTGCCGAGGCCTTTCAAACTCTAAAGGAGGCCTTGATCTCTGCGCCTATTCTCCAAGCTCCTGATTGGACACTCCCATTTGAGCTTATGTGTGATGCTTCGGATTATGCAGTGGGAGCAGTCCTTGGACAAAGGGTTGAGGGAAGACCTCATGTGCTACATTATGCAAGCAAGACTTTAACCGAACCTCAGCAAAACTACACCATCACTGAAAAAGAATTACTTGCTGTAGTTTTTGCTCTGGAGAAGTTTAAGTCTTATCTACTTGGGTCTAAGGTGGTTATTTTTACTGATCATGCAGCAGTGAAACATCTCATTGCTAAGAAAGATTCTAAGCCACGTCTGATTCGGTGGGTCTTACTCCTTCAAGAATTTGACTTGGAAATACGTGAAAGAAAGGAGTAGAAAATGTTGTGGCTGACCACCTGTCTCGCCTTCCTCTTAATGACTCTCTTTCTGGAGACATTCGTGAGACATTTCCCGATGAAACTCTGATGGCGGTAACACCAACTTTACCTTGGTATGCAGACACTGGAAATTACTTGGTCACTGGACAAACTCTTGGCTCTTGGGATGAGCAGAAAAGAAAGAGATTCATTTCTCAAGCAAGATATTTTCATTGGGAAGAGCCAGAATTATTTAGAATTGGACAAGATCAAGTATTGAGACGTTGTGTGCTTGAAGATGAACAACAAAGTGTGCTGAGTTTCTGCCACGAACTTCATTGTGGAGGACACTTTGGTGCTAAGAAAACTGCTTTTAAGGTTCTCCAGTCCGATTTTTGGTGGCCTTCCTTATTTAAGGATTCTCATAATTTTGTTAAGGCCTATATTAGATGTCAACGAACTGAAACGATTGGGAAGAAGAATGAAATGCCTCAACATCCTATTCAATCTGTTGAAATTTTTGATGTGTGGGGAATTGACTTTATGGGCCCCTTCCCGTCGTCCCATGGTTTTGAATATATCTTGGTGGCAGTTGATTATGTCTCTAAATGGATAGAGGCCATTCCTACGCGCACAAATGACCACTCTGTGGTTTTGAAATTTGTGAAGGCCAATATCATATCCTGTTTCGGCTGCCCTAAGGCTATTATAAGTGATGGGGGACCTCATTTCCGAAACCACCACTTCAATCGGTTAATCAAGAGTTTGGGAGTGACTTACAAGGTTGCTACCCCTTACCACCCTCAGACAAGTGGCCAGGTTGAAGTATCAAATAGGGAGATAAAAAATATTTTGGAAAAGACCGTTAGACTTGATAGGAAAGACTGGTCCCAAAAGCTCGATGATGCTTTGTGGGCTTATCGAACGGCCTATAAGAGCCCTTTGGGTACTTCTCCCTTTTGGATTGTGTATGGAAAAGCGTGCCATTTACCTGTTGAGTTGGAACATAAAGCACTTTAGGCTATTTGAAGTGTTAACATGGATTTAGAGAAGGCAGGTAAGGCACGACTTCTAGAATTAAGTGAGCTTGAGGAGCTGAGGAATGATGCTTATGACACCTCTCAAGCTTATAAAGAAATAACTAAGGTCTTGCATGATAAGTTTATTCTTCGAAAGACCTTTGAGCCCAACCAACAAGTCTGGCTTTTCAATTCCAGACTTAAGCTTTTTCCTGGGAAGTTAAAATCTCGTTGGGATGGGCCTTACATAATCACCAAAGTATTTCCACATGGAGCTGTGGAGATCAAAAATCCTTCCTCTTCAGCAACTCCCTTTATCGTCAACGGTCAACGGTTAAAACCGTACATAACTTTAGATGGCCATCTGGTTGACGAAATCACTCTTGAGGAGCCTTAGCTCCTACCATTCTCCGCCTCAGGTAATATCTTCCTTTAGCTATTTTTTTTTTCAATGAGGACATTGTTTGAACCAGGCATGGGGGAGAGGACCTGAGTCATTTTGTTTATAGCATGCATATAAAAAAAAAAAGAGAAGAGAAAATGAAAAAAAAAAAGTTTTGAGCTTAACTGGCTAAGTTCTGCAGTCTTAAGCAAATCAGAACTCTAGGGTAGACTAAGTTAATTATAGGGTCAAACTTTAGAAGCTAAATGAGCTGCTAGCTTTAGACCTTCAGGATCCTTTGTGGACTTAAAAACTTAAGTAGGAGTTATGTTGCGGACCATTCCTCAAGAGGTTGGGGAAGGGAAGCTAGGGTTTGAGTTAAAAGGTGGGATAGTACCTGGAGTCTTATTCTACCTTTTGGTTTACGGGTCCTTGTAACCTAAGCATCCAAATTTCACACACTTGGTCTGGTAATTAACTTAATTTCTGTCTTTCTGAAAAGAGATTTAGTTCTCTTAGTTTTGACTTAGGAGAGGCTTGAAAACACATTTTGATTGGAAGAGTTCCCGCCGCAGGAGAGGGGAGTATATACTCACCTTGAGGATGCGATGATAACATATTACCTCCTCGGCGCTTGTCTCTTAGGATATCCATCCTACTGGGGGCATGTAAGTGCATTGTGCGGTTCAGGTACCATGGGCGGCCCTATCTCGAAGTGCCGATTGCCATAGGCTTGAATTCGCTTAAGAAATCCATGGGCGATACTATCTCGAAGTGTCGATTGCCAGGAGTTCTTGGGGTCGTTATGGGCGGTGCTATCTCGAAGCATCGAAAGCCAGGCACCCTTTGAGGTATGGTAATGGGGACAATGAATCCGACACAGACCATGTTGATAGCTAATCTGAGGTTAGACGTAGAAGAATAAAAAATATATATATATATATATAACAAAAAAAAATCTTTTAACTCAAATAACTCAGACCAATGCACAGGCACAGATGCTTTAATCTCATGGATAAATAAACTTTAGGGTAGAGTCAGAAATCAGGGAAACTTGTGCCTGCAACTCATCTTTAGCCGACCTAGTCTGTAACTTAGCAACTACTTAGGAACCTTGGGTCTAGAGTCTGAACTTAATATGCTTATGAAGGAAGACTAAGTGAGTTGACTAGTCTACTTGGAGTGCTAGGTTTCGCTTAATTTTGCTAGGGACTAGCAAAAACTAGGCATGGGGGTATTTGATTAGCCCATAGTTGTGGGCTATTTAAGTATTTAAGTGCCTAGACATTAGGTTAATTCCAAAATTTATTTAGCATAAATTAGGATGTAAATAGATTAAGTCATATTTTTAATTTAATTACATAATCCATGCATTGCATTCATATTTTAAGTACATTAAGAATTAGCTTAGAATGACATTCATCTAATTAGTTAACCAATTAGGTACATTATTTTAATTAACATAAAAGTTGAGGGTCTGTATATAAATGACCATAATATTTTAACAAGATTTTGTTTATTCCTCTTCTTTCAGGAACGGCTAGCTGCCGCTCCAACGCCACTCGGTGCCACAGTGAAGAACCCATTCAAGGAGGAGTGGATATGTTGGATCTGGTCGGGCAGCTGATTTCAAATTTGTGCAAGCCACTACAAAAGGAGGGAGGCAGCCGAGCTCAGGAGGCCTCCACCACCGACCCACCACTGTGCAGAGAGATCTCCTCTCTTCCATTCCACACCGTCGGCCTCAACCGTGGTGGCGAGTCTCCACCACCGTGGGCGTGTGGTGTGACAGGCCACACCACCATCCGGAGCTCATCCGCATTACCGTGAGCACCTTAGCGTGCATCTCCCTCGCCGTCGTCACCAACAACCACCATCGCAGCCACTGTGAAATCACCCTCCTCAGTCAATTAAGACGTCCGGGAAATTTCCCGGACGTATGAAGGCACCCGCACCACTCTAGCAGCAATCTCCGTCCTCTCACTTCACTTCCACCACCCACGCCGCAGCAGCCACCCGCTCATCTCCAGCCGCACGCAAGGCGTGCACAGCCTCCAGCCCTCACGTCCGCTCACTCCACCTTCCCCGCGCCTGCAGCCTTCGCCATCTCCACGAGCAACAGCCGATGCACCCGTCTGAAGTCCACCCGCTCACCCACGCGCATCAGCCTACGCACACGTCTAAAGCCACCCCCACCATTCCAGCAACGCCAAACAGTCCGCGCACACCCTCCTCCCATGCCTGCAGAACCTCACGCGCGTGCTCCCGCGCCCGTAGCACGTTCCCCGCACCGACTGCAGTGCGCGCCCACGCCAGCTGCAGCCGCACCTGCAGAACCACCCGCCTGCGACCTCCCACCAGCAGTCCCGCGCGCGCCTCACCACCAACATAGCGCGCAGCAGTCCGCCCACGCCTCCAGCAGCGCGTGCCATGCCTAACAACAGCAGCTGCAGCCACCTTCACCGGAGGTCGTTCGGTCGCCTCCGGCCGCCGCGCGACATGCCACCACCACCGTTTCGAAGCCCTCGGTCCAAGGGACTTCCTCCGAGCTTCCCGCGTCCGGCCGTCCACTCCTCATCGCACACGCCAAAGGGGAAGAAATCCCCTATTTTGCTACAGTAAAAGGGTCATTAATATTTACATTTTCTGCCATTGTCAACTTTTATTGATATTTTATTGAATCTGCATTGCAAAAAATATCCTCTAGTTGTTAAAAATTACCATTTCAGCATGTTTTCTTGATATTACCTTAATCTGAAGGCAGATTTGGCTCGATTCTTGTCCAAACTAACTATGAACAAGCGTTTTTAACTGGTGTGAATTTAAATACGTCATTGCCTCCCTGTGGATATGACCCACTCTTCTACGAGTGGTTATTTTAATTGTTGATTAGTTGATTTTTCCACCACATCAAACTACAAACGACTTTAAAGCGAACAATCGACTAGTCAATTGGTATCACGGAGTACCAAGGAGAGTGACTGTCCCCTGTTTAGTGCAGAGAGGGGATAGCCGCCCCAGGGACCCTGGGTTAGGTCTGGCCACTTTGTACCGACTTTTGGCCCTCGTGTACACACTACCGAGGAGAGCTATTAGTGTAGGGAGAGCACTAGCTACCCCACGGGCCCCGGGGTTCTACTAGCCCTCCTACATCGACTTGTTAGGCCCACTGGGCAAACCAGGGTAGTCAGGCGAGGGTGCGCGGACTGTGGAGGGGCAAGACCCCTGTTTGGTTACAGTGGAGGGGCTGGACCCTTGTTACTGAGAGGGCTCTACCCTATACTGGTTTCGTGCTGTGCTTTGGGCGCACCCGTTAACGAAAATGACTGACCGCGTGCCAGTGCGGGGTAGCTACCCGTGCGTTTATCGCGCGTGCCGTAGTCACCGTTACGTCTATCAGTGACCTTGGGGTGGTTGAATGAGGGTAGGACCACCACGGGGGGCTCTCCCGGCCAGGAGAGCACCACGTGTTACTTCTACTTTTCGGAAAAGACTACAATCAAGATCGTTCCCACGGGGAACATTCAAGATCAAGAGAAAGATATGAGAAATAATTCAGTAATGAATAAGTGGAAAAATTAAAGAAAGAAATTAAAAATATAATAGCTATTGTCCACCTTATTATTTTTCTTAGCTTTTGGTTGCCACTCTATTCAGCATCTCGCTGACGTGTCACCATTGTTACCTTTTCAGGACCAGGTGTTGAGCAGCCAGAGTCGGCAGCTGCAGAGGGTGCTGGGCCTAGTAGAGCTTAGTAGTGTTACTTGTGTAGTACCCACTGTACTTTTCCTTCTGTGGTAGTGAGTAGTTTCTGTTACCCCTGTACTCTTTTGTTGTAAGCATCATATTTATGTACATGTTTATTTCTTTACTGTTGTGGTGGTGAATATTGTAGTAGTTCTTTTCTTTACTGCTGTATTTTGTTACTGCTAGTTATATGCATGGTGAATGTGGTTTATTTTACTACTCTTTTGGTTACTTTCTCGTTGGACGACTGGGTCTTGGGATCAGTCGAGTCGGTCCGATTCTCGTGTCTCATAGGGATTCGAGAATCTGGTCGTAACAAGATGGTATCAGAGCAAGGTCGTCCCGAAAAGTGAACCAACTGACTAGAAAATAACCAATTCACGTGTCTGTAACTAGAGTAGCCACCACAATGTTTCTTTTTACATAAGCTCTTAGACTGCTTCGTTAGATATCGTTCCATATTGACGTGTTTTCGCTCTGTTTTCGCGTCTCCTTGCAGGAGATGCCTCGACGCGGGACTAGCGAGGCGGGCCGCGGGCGCGGCCGAGGACGAGGTCGGAGGGGTGGGCATGTTGAGGTCGATGTTTCAATAGACTAGCCCCTGCTCCCGGGCATTCAGGCCCAGGACCTCGCCCAGCTGATACGGGACATAGTGCGAGAGGAACTCCACTCGCCGCCTCGAGCGCCTCTCCCTGGGGCTGTGGAGGGGGAGTCCTCTGTGGGAGCACGCGATAGACGTGGCACTGGACGCGAGGGAGGGGATGGGCCGCCACCACCCCCACCTTCCTCCGACACTTCTGTGCACGAGGCTTCTTTACCTGGAGGTGCACCAGCATCTCCACTGCAGTGCCACTTCGAGCTTTTCGGACAGTTCCGGAAGCTAAAGCCCCCCTCCTTCAAGGGGGATGAGGACCCGACCGAGGCGGAGGACTGGCTCAAGCATATCGAGAAGGTTTTTGGCACCCTTCGCCCCCCGGTGGAGTGCCGCGTGGCCTTTGCCATGTACCAGCTGGAGAGCGCGGCACACAGGTGGTGGAGGGTGGTCAGGGGACAGGAGAGGGACAAGCCGACCTGGGACCAGTTCGTCACCCTCTTCTGCGAGCAGTACTTTCCCCACACGTGGCAGGACCAGAGGAGGCGGGAGTTCCACACTCTCCGCCAGGGGAAGATGACAGTAGGAGCGTACCGCACGCGTTTTCTAGAGCTATCTCGCTTCGCAGTGACAGTAGTGGCCAGTGAGGAGGAACACCTTTGGAGGTTCACCGAGGGGCTCCGGCCTGCGATTCGGGGGTATGTCAAATCCCTGAAGCTGCATACGTTCTCGAGGGTGGTGGAGGCAGCTATGACATACGAAGAGACCAACCCGTCCGCGCGAGATACTGACAGTGGGCGGAAGAGGCCCTATCAGCTAGACTTCTCATAGGGCTAGCGAGAGAGGAGACACGTGGCGCCTGCAGGAGAGCCATCACGTTTTGCACGGCCATCAGTGGCCTTTGGGGGCCCTTGACAGGGGCCAGTTGCTAGCACTAGACCCCCGCCAACCGACCGCAAGGACCCACTTAGGGCGGGAGTCAGGTTCCCCTCTGCTACCAGTGTGGCCAGCCAAGCCACATCAGGAGGGACTGCCCGTCTAAGGCAGGAAGTCAGCAGATGCTTCCCACGCCTAGCACTGGAGGGCGAGTAGGAGGCTGCGGTTTCCAGGTACGAGGAGGACAGTAGTCACGAGGAGGGTACTGGCCAGCAGCTACCCGTCCGACGTAGAGTGTGGCTGCTTTGTCTGCACCTAGAGTTGAGGGGCGTATCAACGCCCTGACACACAGGGATGCCAGGGCTTCGGGATCAGTGGTGGCAGGTATGGTTTCAGTTTTCGGCAGACTTATTTACACGCTTTTCGATTCCGACGCTACGCACTCGTTTGTCGCAACCAATTTCGCGGTTAGTCTGGGCAAGATTGTGTGCTATTAGAGGATCTGTTCGTGATCAGAGGTCCGAGTGGTCAGCTATTTTTAGCTGAGGAGGTATACACGGGTTGCGAGGTCAGTGTTGGGGGACACAGCCTTCCCGCTGACCTGATTATGATACAAATGGAGGACTTTTGTGTAATTCTGGGGATGGACTGGCTGTCCGCTTACTACTCCTTGGTGGACTGTTTTGAGAGAAAGATCGTCTTCTCTATACCGGAGTTGCCTTCTTTCGAGTTCCACGGGCAGCCAGTGGATAGAGATTTTAGGTGCATTTCTGCACTTCGGGCGGCGAGACTTTTGAGCTAGGTGTGAGGGCTTCCTAGCTTGTGTGGTGGTAGAGCCCAGCCCTGTGGCAGACTTCCAAAGTATCTCGGTGGTCAGAGAGTACCCCGATGTGTTCCCAGACGAGTTGCCAAGACTATCGCTCGAGCGTGAGATCGAGTTTGAGATCTCACTAGTACCAAGGACCAGCCCCATCTCTACAGCACCATATAGGATGGCACCACTTGAGTTGTGAGAGCTCAAGTCTCACTTGCAGGATCTTTTGGAGAAGGCTTTGTGAGGCCCAGCGCGTCTCCCTGGGGAGCCCCGGTACTGTTTGTAAAGAAGAATGATGGTACCCTATGCCTTTATGTGGACTACTGACAGCTGAATAGGGTCACCATCAAGAACAGATATCCGCTGTCGAGGATTGATGACTTGTTTGACCAGCTGCGAGGTCCCACGGTATTCTCCAAGATCGACTTGAGGTCTGGATACCACCAGTTGAGGATCAAGGAGGCAGACGTCTCCAAGACAGCTTTCCACACCCGATACGGACACTACGAGTTTCTGGTCATGCCGTTTGGGCTGACCAATGCCCCCGCTGCCTTCATGGACTTGATGAACCAGGTGTTTAGACCGTACTTGGACCAGTTCGTGGTGGTATTCATTGATGATGTGCTCATTTATTCTCGAGATCAGATGCAGCACGGACAGCACTTGCGGATGGTTCTGGACACACTGAGATGACGTAGGCTGTACGCCAAATACAGCAAGTGTGAGTTCTGGTTGAGGGAGGTGACCTTCTTAGGTCATGTGATCTCTGGGGATGGCTTGGCTGTGGACCCAGCCAAGGTCGAGGCAGTGCTCAGGTGGGAGAGACCGCGTACGGTTACTGAGATTCACAGTTTCTTGGGACTGGCAGGCTACTACAGGCGGTTTATCAGGGGCTTTTCACAGATTGCACGTCCTATGACACAGTTGACCCAGAAGGATGTGCCCTTTTCTTGGACAGACGCCTATGAGGCTCTGTACGGACGGAGGTGTACGGCACCCTTAAGTTGGGTTGAGGTGGGGACCAAGTGGGAGGTTGGCCCCAGGATGATCCGGCAGAGTCTGGAGGTAGTCGAGCAGATTCACAGGCGACTCCGCACTGTCAGGAGCAGACAGAAGAGCTATGCAGATCGAAAATGCAGAGAGGTGCAATTTGAGGTTGGGGACCACGTCTTCCTTCGCGTTTCGCCCATGAAGGGCCTGCAGCGGTTTTGGGTGATAGGGAAGCTCGTGCCGAGGTTCATGGGGCCCTTTGAGGTCCTGGAGCGGGTTGGACCCGTTGCTTACAGGCTTGCCCTTTCTCCCCAGCTTTCTGGTGTGCATGACTTGTTCCACATTTCCAACCTCAGAAAGTACGTCGCCGATCCCAGTCACGTCCTGAGTCATGAGAGCATCGAGGTGGGCGACGACCTGACCTACCCCGAGCGGTCAGTGCAGATTCTCGACAGAGCCATCCGCAGTCTGAGACAGAAGCAAGTACCCTTGGTGAAGGTTTTATGGAGGAGCCAGCGGTACGAGGAGGCTACCTGGGAGCCTGAGGCGGCGATGCGGGAGCTGTACCCGGAGCTTTTCGGATCGGGTACGTCTTTTCGGATCGGCTTCAATCCCCATTGAGTTTGTTATGCATATATCGTTCTTTCCCACACCCTAGTTAGCACAAGTTTTGGGGACGAAACTTCCTTTGAGTTTGTTATATTGTTATAACCAGGGCATCAAACATCGTTTAAGACGTCTGGGAAGTGGTCTAGACGTCTGATTAGACGTCTGGAAGCCTTCCCGGATGTCTGGAATTAAATTTTTTCGGCGTACGGGTTCGCATCTGCGTGCATGTGCGCGCAGACTGAACCTGCTGCCATCCTTCTTCTCTTTCCTTCCTCCTTGCAGATGCAGCTTTTTATCTCTCTCCCCTCAACAGCCTTCAAATACCCCTCTCCTCTCCCTCACCCTTACTCCACCGCCTTCTTCTTCTTCCTGTCAACGAGAGCGTGAGCGGGCGAGGGCAGCCACAGCGGCTGCTGTGTGCGTGGGAGGAGTGGCTACTGCAAGAGGGAGAGAGAGCTCGATCGAGAGGTTGCGAGCTCGCTGGAGCAGCCAGGGCCAGCCGACGGTTGCGCAACAGGCGCGTGGTGCTGAGGAGGAGCTGCTACAGCTCAGGTAGCAGGTGGGCACGGCGAGTCACGGTTGTGCGCTGTGGGTAGAGGGCGAGGAGGTCCTGATTCTGGGAAAATTTCCCAGAATCAAATGTCTAGACTTACGTCCAGACGACGCAGGAGACGTCTGGAGGAAGGTTCAGACGTCTGAAAGGTACGATATTTTACCTTTCTTCTTCTTTCGCGTGTACGGCCAGGCAGCCGTTCCGCCAAAGGTTTCTGCATCGCTTCGTGTTGAGGATGGGCGCATGTGTGTGCAGGACTTGTTCGGGAAGGTGCAAGGGCACGCCATCCCACACAGATTGGACGTCTGGGCACAGCACCAGACGACGAAGAGGGTCTCCAGACGTCCGGAGTGACAGTCGGACGTCTGGAAACTAAGTCCAGACGGTCAGTGGGCTTCTGGACATCTGAGGGACTGCGCAGATCAAGGTATGACCTGAGCTATCATTTAAGATGTCTGGAAGAAGTTCCAGACGTCTGATTTTGGGCAGACTTGTCATTTTTGACCCATTTAGGGTCCGTTCGGAGTCCGTTTTCCGTGTCTCAAGTTTTGTTCTTCTCAGATTTATTTCCTCTACCTGTTTACAGTAATGGTATACTGTTCTGAGTATCTCCTTGTAATTGATCCTTGTGTTATGACCCCGTTCCGTTGCGACTCTGGGGGTTGCGGAGGCGCGCGGGCTTGCCGATCATGCCCCAGTACTCCCGATTTTGCGGGTAGAGTGGCCCTTTCAATTATTTATCAAAAATTATGCACTTGTGAAATAATTAATAGAGTCTAGGGTATTGCATGAACCCTAGGACTGAAAAACTAGATTGAATGATAGATCCTAGGGTAATGCATGAATCCTAGGACTGGAAAACTAGATTGAATGATAGATCCTAAGGTAATGCATGAATCCTAGGATTGGAAAACTAGATTGAATGATAGATCCTAGGGTGGCATGAATCATAGGACTGGAAAACTAGATTGAATATATATATATTGCAGTCTTGGAAAAGTAGAAAGGAAATAATAACTGCCTGTAATTGGTTAACAGCTGCTTGTTTATGGATGAATAATTATGGTTGAGAACATGGGCTATATGAATATAAAGCTGAAATGATGAAACCTAAATTGGCTGAGTTAAAAGAGCATGAACCCTACGGGGAATTAGGAGTAGAACTCCTGGAAAGTGAATGGAATAGAATTGGGGAAGTGAGCTGGCCCTTGAGTACGGAGTACCAAGGAGAGTGACTGTCCCCTGTTTAGTGCAGAGCGGAGCTAGCCGCCCCAGGGACCCGAGGTTAGGTCGTGTACACACTACCAAGGAGAGCTACTAGTGTAGGGAGAGCACTAGCTACCCCACGGGCCCCGAGGTTCTGCTAACCCTCCTACACCGACTTGTTAGGCCCACTGGGCAAACCAGGGTAGTCTGGCGAGGGTGCGTGGACTGTAGAGGGGCAAGACCCCTGTTTGGTTACTGTGGAGGGGTTGAACCCCTGTTACTGAGAGGGCTCTACCCTATACTGGTTCCATGTTGTGCTTTGGGCGCACCCATTAATGGAAATGACTGACCGCGTGCCAGTGTGGGGTAGCTACCCATGCGTTTATCACGCGTGCCATAGTCACCATTACGTCTGTTAATGACCTTGGGGTGGTTGACTAAAGGTAGGACCACCACGGGGGACTCTCCCGACCAGGAGGGCACCATGTATTATTTCCACCTTTCGGAAAAGACTGCAATCAAGATCGTTCCCATGGGGAACATTCAAGATCAAGAGAAAGATCTGAGAAATAATTCAGTAATGAATAAGTTGAAAAATTAAAGAAAGAAATTAAAAATATAACAGCTACTGTCCACCTTACTATTTTTCTTAGCTTTTGCTTGCCACTCTACTCAGCGTCTCACTGACGTGTCACCTTTGTTACCTTTTCAGGACCAGGTGTTGAGCAGCCAGAGTCGGCAGCTGCAGAGGGTGCTGGGCCTAGTAGAGCCCAATAGTGTTACTTGTGTAGTACCCACTGTACTTTTCCTTCTGTAGTAGTGAGTAGTTTCTGTTAACCCTGTACTCTTTTGTTGTAAGCATCATATTTATGTACATGTTTATTTCTTTACTGTTGTGGTGGTGTATACTGTAGTAGTTCTTTTCTTTACTGCTGTATTTTGTTATTGCTAGTTCTATGCATGGTGAATGTGATTTATTTTACTGCTCTTTTGGTTACTTTCTCGTTGGGCGACTGGGTCTTGGGATCAGTCGAGTCGGTCCGATTCTCGTGTCTTGTAGGGATTCGGGAATCGGGTCGTAACACTCCCCAATCACAAAAAAAACCCACGATGGCAACTCTACGACGACATCCATACCCCCTCCTCCCCCCTTCCCAATCCACCACCACCACCAATGATGATCCCACCACCACTGTCGTTGCTCCTTCTTCTTCCATGGGCTTCGTATCCCGAGCCAAAGCCCGTGGCCGTGAGGCCCTCGACTCCTGCCACCCATGGAGAGAGGTCTGCCACTTGACATCCTTCTCCCTCCCACGCTCCTTCCCGAAGGCCCTCCTCCGCCTGACGTCGTCAAAACGTGTTAAGTTGAGTCTGTCATTATAGCTTGTGTTTGCGACATCAATTTTAAATGAAGATTTGGATTAGGAGAGTCACGAGGAGGCATGAAATCGAATTAGTTTGTCGCTTTAGGGTGTCACAAAAATCTTTGCTTTGTTTGCTTGCAAGAAAATGAGAGAGAGAGAAAGAGAGAATAGGGTTAGAGACTTGAGATTATTGAAAGAGAGAATCTTCATTTTCGATAAAAATTTTAGCATGAAATGATGTGTCGTATTTAATCGTGTGGTAGAAAATCACTTTTCAAAACATTTTAATTCTTAGAATCTAAGCACGAAAATAGTTAGGTCGTCTCCACAGGGAGGAATTAGCCTATTTAAACTAGTGAATCATGTCTTGTTTATTTGGGAATCTCAATGTGTATGCATACTAACCGGTGCACGTGTTTTCAACATAATTTCTTGATTTAAAGAATTAATCAATAATGTAAGGGTGAACATGCAAAATCACCACCAATGACATACCAGGTAAAATAGTGATATTGATATAGGTAACACCGTAAATATTAATTTCCTACAAGATAGAGCCTGTTCACTATATCTAATATCCCATATTCAATATCATTCATGAGTAGAATTCAGCCATAAGTAATTAATCAAAAGTAGAGGGATATTCATGCAATTTGATGCAATATATTAAATCAGGAAAAAAATGAATAGTGCATTCGACAATGGCATATGTTGTAAATTTTAATGTGGCCTTCACTGTAGCAAAACAGGGGATTACTTCCCCTCGTGCTCACACGAAGAGGAGGGGATGGCGGACCATGCAGAGCTCGGTGGAGGTTGCATGTGACGAGGGCTATGTGTGAGCAGTGATGGTGCGATGAACGGTGGCCGATGGTCTCACCGGCGGCGAGGACAACCGGTGGCGGCGGTGACGGTGCGTCGACGTGTGAGGGCGGCTACCAACCTTCAGAGGGTGTGGCCGAACTCGTGGAGCTGTGGTGAGTCTGTTGGAGGCGCTGGTACAAAGCTTCGTTGCCTCAAACGTTGGCTGCGTGGGGAGGGTCCTCTTGGAGCTTTGGGTTCTTCCGGTCGGTGGAGAAGGAGATGACAAAAATGGTTGCTGGCGACGCACGCATGCATGCTCACACGACGAGCATGGGTGGCTGCTGCGTGGAGGTGAACGGGTGCACACACTTTGACTACGCATGCACGCAGCTGGAGTGCGAGCTTCGCTTTTTGCTGGTGCGCGTGGAAGGCCTGCACTTTGGGTTCTTCCGTTGGAGTTGCATTTGGTGGTGGAAGGAAGAATCGGAAGAAGAAAAGGAAGAAGATGGAGGAGAGGGATTGTGTGGCGGTGCATGGTGTGTTTGCGCGCGGTGAGGCTGCTTGGGGAGTGGTCTGCAGTGGTGGTGTGTGCGCAGCGTGTGCGCGGCTGTGGCAGGATGGCACGATGAAGGCAACGGCAAGCGGCTGTCACCACACTCGCTGCCACCTAGGAGGATGAAGAGGTGGCTGTAGTGGAAGCTTGCAATGATTCACAGTGTTCACTCATTGCACGGTGTATGCTTGAGCCATGGTGGAGACGATGGAGGAGGTCCCCGCCAGGGGGAGAGAAGATCCCTCTTTTCTGGTGCACAGGTTTTCTCTCTTTATAAAAATCCCCCTGTCTGTTCTGCCTGCCGCCGGCTTCACCATTTGTGAACATCGCGAGTGGTTGAAACTGATGGATAAGCATGGGCCATTCTAAATCAGACATTTGACTTCATCATTAGACGTCTTAAAATATGTAGAAATAGGAACTTATGATGACAATTTCCCAAACGTCCATACTGATCTCCAGACGTCTTATAGATGCAGAATTGCACGTCTGGACTCTTCACCTAGCCTACATTCATCAGATAAATTATATTATCATATCATATGTTATTAAATGTAAAATTGATGTATAAAATTATATGAAGACTCAGGTGAATTGTCATATAATTCCTAATTAATTTAACAAATAAGAATAACTAATTAGAAAGTACTTAAGCCAAATAATGGTCCACCAAAGTGGACTTATCAAATGCCCCCCTACCTAAGTTTTGCTAGTCTCGAGCAAAAGTAAAAAAATAATGAAAGTAACCAAAAGATTTCTTCTTCCCTTATTCCAAAAATTTAGAGATCCATACTCATGTGAAGTGATAGTAGCCTAAGTAACGGATTTAAGTGAAAAGCCAACTTACATTTGATGTTTGAACTTAATCCTTGATAAAATTCTATCGGGATAGGCAACTACTTCCCTCAGGGATAAAGCAGAAGATAATTTGTAATTTAACCCCAGCTTTTTGGCTTAGGTAGGAGATATCAAGTTGAATGGATTTGTATTTGGTGGCACACACTCATATGGTGCTACATGTAATCTAGTACTACAGACTCTAGATCTCTAGATTATTAAGCAAGTCAACTCGGAGAGAGGCTAAATAACTATGCTCTCTTGATATTCCTTTGTGCTCACTCTTTTCCTTCTTTTCTTTCTGAGATCACAAATCTCACCAGATTTAGTAAATGTACTCACTATTTGGTGGCCTCACATGATATTCACACTTCAACTAAAGTCCTAATAACTCTACAACTAAGTTAAAGTCCTCAGCCAGTATTCGAGCGATCAAAAATACTGAAAGGTAGGTATGGGTCATATTTGGTGGATCACGATGGGTGTTTTTGTTGCCTCAGAAACATCGTCACGAAGATAAAACTATAAACTTGGACTCTTTTCTTTTTCTTTTCTCTCTCTTTTCTCTTTATTTTATCTTAATATAATTATTTCTTTCTTTTTTTTCTTTCTTTATAAATCAACATAACACGACGTAAACTTTTATTTATGAGGCATTATCAGGGATGATGATGGTCAAGAGGATATTGTGTGGCTTATTTGGTGGAACTATCTACTCTCGACACTAGGAAGGAATGGATAGGACAAGCATATTTCTGACCTTTGACATTACTACCCTCTTTCAGCCGAGAACTCTATAAAGGACGATCGTATCCATCCACCATAGTCATAGCTTTATTAAGACTCAATCTCTGTGTATTTTCCTTATTTGGTGACTCTCAGGAATTCACACAATGTACACACATAGGAACAGAGAGCGAAAACTATGCCTAACTCTGAGCTATCATCATCTAATTGTCCAAACCTTAAGAGTCCTTGCACTAGACTTAGTGCATCAATAATCTCTCTACTTTCTTCTCACAAATATGAGGTGGATCTAATAGAAGATAGTATGCCTGACTCCCTATTAACTGTTCAAGGTTCAGTAGACTAAAAATGCTTATTGGTTTTCTTAAAAGATCCATTACCTAGTCTACATGCAAGTGAAGTAAATGTACTGGATTCTAAACATAAGAAATAATTTAAGAAGAAAAATCTTTAATGACACCTCCATGACAAAGATGTTTTGCTAGGGACTAACCAATTCAGCTCAAGAAAAGATTTTTTTTTTATATGCTAACCTAAATGCATGAATACTTCATAAAATGCAAAGTGCACCCCCCAATACCTAAATGCTATAATGTCCTCATTGTAAAATTAAAATAGGGGGAGAAAGGAAGGAAATCACCTAAAGATGGTGTTATTTAGAACGTTGGGTTGCCTCCCAACAAGCGCTGCATTTTCTGTCAACAGCCAGACTTATAGGGAACCTGTAAGTCTGGTTCTAGATAGAAAAAGCTAGGCCCTAAAAATATGCATAACAGCGTGGGCCTAGAAAACAGGTAGCCACGGATGTTGGCGAGCTGATGATGCAGTGTGATTCCAAATGCTTGCCAGAAGATATGAAAATAGAGAACCTTGTAGGCTACCTGGGGAGGTCTAGGGATAACAAAAGTAATATGTAAAGGGACCTCCCGAAATGGAATAAGTGGAGGATAACAAGGATCCTCCAAAGCAGGATGGGTTTTAAAAGATATAAACATAATTATTTTAAACCCTTGAATGGTGAGAGTAAATGTACAAGCATCAATCCAAACTCGCCATTCTACCCGAGGATGTACTGGCCTAATATGCTCCCCAGAAAGAATGTATGTGAACAGAGACCTGAGCCAAGGATCAGTTAGGGAGTATAAGGGTTGTTTGTGGTGTTGGAAGGTAATGATTAAGTCCAAGGAGGGATTAGTCTGTGTCAAGTCCAATTCCAACAATGATTCAGATTGTGTATTCTCCCTAACAATTATTGCACAAAAATTCACGTCACCCTACCTATCATTAATGATCGGAGTCATATTTTCACCTTCCGGTATATGTGAATCAATGGTGGACTCCAAATTAAATTCCTTTGATGCCAGGGTCGAGGCAACAGAATCATTATCATTAATTTCATCCTCGGATTCTTTTGGTTCACTTGAGTTTTTGTCGGGGTGTATATGTGATTCATCAGTAAAGAGAGAAGTTGGATCAATATCCTCAATTATTTCTGAAGGAGGATCTGTCTTAATGTTTTAGAGTAAGCCTATATCACTCAATTCTTTATTCTTCTTGGGGCATAAATCCTCAATTGACATATTTTGTCCCCGAGAATCTCTCCTAGGCTTCTCACTATTGTGTTTGTCCTCCTCCAATATCAACTCCTGGGTATGTGGAGGATGACTCTCAAAATCGAAAGAAGAGAGGAATCCAGGTTTCAATAGATTATTTATATTCTCAGGGGGCAAGTCCTCAAATAACACAAAGTCCCCCTATGATTCACACCAAATTCTCAGTCCGAGTTCCTCCATTGGGTCATCCTCATCCTCTAAAATAGACTATTTATATCCGTGAGACCAAAATTGATCTAATTCATCCCCCATTCCCTTAGGGTCACCTTCATTGGGTTCATTTAAATCCTTAGAATGCTAAATGGTAGGTGTTGATTCCCTAAGTGGAGTGTCAGGATTAGGCTTACTAAGGGTAAAATGGGGTTCCACCAGATAATTAATAGGGGAAGTGATATGAACAATACGACCTTGACCCATGTTATCAAGGGTAAGGAAAACACTGTCATTAGGGTACAGGTCCTCAAGAGCTTTCTTTTGACTCCAATATAGCTCAGGTGGATAATTACTAGGATCGTTCTCCTCTAGTGGCCGTGTCTCATTGGGAGAGTCTAAGTGATAGCTACGTAAAATAGGATCCCTATTGTCATTGGTTTCCTCAGAATTATTTTCATGATCACGGTCATATGGGTAGGGATCAGAATTACTAGGAAAAGCGTAGCTAAGCTGTCTAATTTCTTTGTTCAATTATTGACTATTCCTCAACATCTCTCCCATGGTTTCCATCATTTACTTTTATTGTTTTTGCATTTCTATCATAAAAGATGAGAGACTACTACTATCAGATTGGGGAGAATAGTAAATCTCAGGCTCTGGTTGCCTAGGGGTATCGGTCCAACCTTGATACGAAAAATCATGAAGGGTGGGAGAGTTGGGTGTTTGCATAGTAGTAGGGATTCCAGGGTTGGAAAATCCCACTCCTAGGCTCTGTTCAAAAGTGGGAGTTATCGAGCCAGTACTCCCAAGATAGGAATAAGAATGATCTCATGAATTGTCATTGTACCCATCAAAGGATGGATACGCTCGAGGCATGGGATCCTGGTTAAAAGATGGGAAGTATTGACTCTGATAATCTAAATGATAGGAGTAAGGGTGATCCATTTCTTTAAGCCAAACAAGTTTAACTCTCTTAGTATTTAAAAGAAATCAGAACACAAGCAGAAACTTCCTAGAGAGTTCTATTACTGTCAAAACAAACGCAAATACAGTGGGATGTTTTTAGTAGATTCTAGGTCATAAAATTAAATGTTCATTTGGTGGCCAAACAAGTTTTGCAAGAATTACGTTTCCTAGGCCGACCTTCGTTGGTGCCTACAACCTACTCGCAAGGGATGGAAGTCTCGAATCAAGCCCACACACGAGGAACCGAAGTAACTTGGTGGATAGGCTTGTTGATTTCTGACTAACTTCTCTTGTGGTGCAAAGAGGAGAGGTAGAAATTTATCTAGTAACCTTATGTGTGATGTGCATAGTGTCTCATGTGTGCAATTCACATTTGCGTTTTGAGTTTTGAAATCTCGCAAACAAGATCCTTTTGCACACAATTTTAAGTCAGATTTTAAGGTCTAACGTCTTAGCAATCCCAATTTTATAGTGACCACTGAGTTAATTCGATTCAAGCACTTTAGTGGTCTTAGATTTAGGTTCAATGCAGATGCATGACAGGTAATTGATGCTCAAGAAAAAGACATACCTTCCTCTAGCTTTCTTCAATGTAGGGATGTTTTCAATGCAAAAAGAAAAACTAGATGCTGCTCATTCAATCCTAGATGGTCGCCCTCTAGATATGTAGCTTCTAGCAGGTAGTTCGAATATTTTATTATTATTATTGTTATTATTAATATGCAAACAAACCTAATCTAACTAACTAACCAACATGCAGTTCAAATAATTCCAATAATCCTATAATCTAAATAAAATGGGAACACGCTCCCGAAAATATGCTCCCGCATACAGAGCGATAAGAAATAAAGAAACACTGGGAACACGTTCCCAAAAATGCCCAACAAGGGTCCACAAGATAGAAATTAAGTTCTAATGTCTATCTAACTAAATTTAAACTAAGATCTAATGACTAAATCAGAAAAAGGTTCCTCCGTACGCCTATGTGCGTGGGATCAAGGCCCACAAGCACCCGTTGCTGGCCTCCAGGTGGCATCAAGGTCCACCAAAAATATCACCTCCATCGTACGCGCCCGCCTTGTTCGTTGCGTGTTTTTGCACAGAAGAAGATCCACAGTTAGTAATTCAGAGAAGCTTTCAAAATAGCATAAAAATAACATAAAATTCCCAAAAAAATTAATAAGCGTGTTTCCTCCCAGTAACGGCGCCATTTGAAAGAGAGAATCTTCGTTTTTGATAAAAATTTTAGCATGAAATGGCGTGTCGTTGTATTTAATCGTGTGGTAGAAAATCACTTTTCAAAACATTTTAATTCTCAGAATCTAACCACGAAAATAGTTAGGTCATCTCCACAGGGAGGAATTAGCCTATTTAAACTAGTGAATCATGTCTTGTTTATTTGGGAATCTCAATGTGTATGCATACTAACCGGTGCACGTGTTTTCAACATAATTTCTTGATTTAAAGAATTAATCAATAATGTAAGGGTGAACATGCAAAATCACCACCAATGAAATACCAGGTAAAATAGTGATATTGATACAGGTAACTTCGTAAATATTAATTTCCTACAAGATAGAGCCTGTTCACTATATCTAATATCCCATATTCATTATCATTCATGAGTAGAATTTAGCCATAAGTAATTAATCAAAAGTAGAGGGATATTCATGCAATTTGATGCAATATACTAAATTAGGAAAATAAATGAATAGTGCATTCGACAATGGCATATGTTGTAAATTTTAATGTGGCCTTCACTGTAGCAAAACAGGGGATTACTTCCCCTCGTGCTCACACGAAGAGGAGGGGATGGCGGACCGTGCAGAGCTCGGTGGAGGTTGCATGCGACGAGGGCTACACGTCGTTGATGACGGTGTGTCGAACGGTGGCTGGCGGTCTTGCAGGTGACGAGGACAACCGGTGGTGATGGTGACGGTGTGTTGACGTGTGCGGGCGGTTGCCGATCTTCAAAGGGTGTGGTTGAACTCTTGGAGGTGCGGTGAGTCCATTAGAGGCGTTGGTATAAAGCTTCATGGCCTCAAACGTTGGCTGCGTGGGGAGGGTCCGCTTGGAGCTTTGGGTTCTTCCGGTCGGTGGAGAAGGAGAAGACGAAGATGGCTGCTAGCGGCGCGCGCATGCATGCTCACGTGAGGAGTGCGGGTGGCTGTTGCGCGGAGGTGGACGGGTGCACGCACTTTAGCTGCGCACGCACACAGTTGGAGCACTGGCTTCGCTTTCTGTTGGTGCACGTGGAAGGTCTGCACTTTGGGTTCTTCCGTTGGAGTTGCATTTGGCGGTGGAAGGAAGAAGCGGAAGAAGAAGAAAAGGAAGATGATGGAGAGGGATTGTGTGGCGGTGCATGGTGTGGCTACGCGTGGTGAGGCTGCTTAGGGAGTGGTCTGCACTGGTGGTGTGCCCGCAGCACGTGCGCGGCTGTGGCAGGATGGCACGGTGAAGGCAGTGGCGAGCGGCTATCACCATGCTCGCTGCTGCCTAGGAGGATGAAGAGGTGGCTGCAGTGGAAGGTCGCAGTGATTCACAATGTTCACTCGTTGCACGGTGTACTCTTGAGCCACGGTGGAGACGATGGAGGAGGTCCCTGCCAGGGGGAGAGAAGATCCCTCTTTTCTGGTGCGCGGGTTTTCTCTCTTTATAGAAATCCCCCCGTCTGTTCCACCTGCTGCCTGCTTCACCAACCACTTGCTAACATCGCGAGTGGTTGAAACTGATGGATAAGCATTGGCCGTTCTAAATCAGATGTCTGACTTCATCATCAGACGTCTTAAAATATGTAGAAATAGGAACTTATGATGACAATTTCCCAAACGTCCATACTGATCTCCAGACGTCTTATAGACACAGAATTACATGTCTGGACTCTTCACCTAGCCTACATTCGTCAGATAAATTATATTATCATATCATATGTTATTAGATGTAAAATTGATGTATAAAATTATATGCAAACTAAGATGAATTGCCATATAATTCCTAACTAATTTAACAAATAAGAATAACTAATTAGAAAGTACTTAGGCCAAATAATGATCCATGAAAGTGGACTTATCAATTATAGCATGGTGATTATCTGTGCATGCATGAAACATAATATGATGAAACAAATGGAAATATACTGCATATGTAAAATTGTTTCACAAGTACAATGCTAGAGGAAAGCTTTAAAACACATAAGCATTAAACTAGGGTAGAGAGGTGCGAAATGGAGAGGAGAGGTAGTCACGGCGGTGGATGGGCTTCCGTCGACGGCTCTACAACTCCGGGAGAGTGTGAAAGGCGTTCTAGGTAGAGCTAAGGAGAAGCTAGGAAGGGATGATCATAAATGGAGTGGGTGTGGAGGTTTTTATAGAGAAGGAAGGGTTTCTAAATCAGGCAGGGGTTTTAGTGACATCCAAGACGTCGCTAAACATATTCCAAAAGTGTCAGTGAAGGCCTCCTCCCACCGGTCCATCACGTTCACACATGCTTCCTCCCTCGCGCGATCCGTGTGCGTGCAACGTAGGCTGTCCGATCTTGAGATCGTCCCTCCACGCTGGCTTGGATCCACCTCGTGCACTTTGGGCGCACATTATCTTGTGCGTGCGAATGTGGCGTACAAGATTGCACCACGTGCCACTGCCAAAGCCACCCGATTGAAGATCAACGGCCGAATTTTGATGGCATGCACTTCTGCTATTGATTTGAGACTTGCCAAGGCTCGAACGTGCATCTTGCGTGCGTGGGTTGAGGCTCTCTTCGCCATGCTGCGGGCGTGGATGGTCGTGCAGATGTTTTTACTACGGAGAACACGGAGACGTCTCGGCCATTGGATGGAGAATGGATGGTCGAGATTGCTTGATGAAGGTGTGTTGGAGAGAGGGTAGTGGCTGCGAGTGCATAGATGTGCAACACGTGGCTGGCTTTGGGCTATTGATCATCAGATCAACGGCCAGAACTTCCTGAGCTTATTGTGGGAGCTACGAAGGTCGAATTGAGGTGATTTTGAGTCCATTGGACTCCGTTCGTCGATCTGGATCCATCCGTAAGGTTTGATTTCTCATCTAAGACCCATTTTAATACACAGTTGCACACATGGTCGTTAAACATGAATTACAAGCAATCTTAACACAACATCCATGCCATGCTCTCAAGCCCATTATGATACGTCATTAATGGCCACATACCCTTTAGATTGACTCTAGTTGATAGAATTATCACCGTTAGATGTAGAGTCATCACCGCCTCTGCACCAACCCCTCCTACTTCACCATGAACTACACCATCATCGTCCTCGTGGTTGTCTTCGTCTCCCACCTCTACCACCCCATCTCCTTCATGGTCTTCCTCGCCTGCATGCTCGCCTAGCTCTTCCTTTACTTCGTCCACGATGACGAGCCCCTCATCATCCTCTACCGTGTCATCCTTGAGTCCACCATCCTCTCCATCTCCATCTTCACCCTCGTAATCCTCCTCCTCACGGGCACCACTATCAACATCCTCACTAGCCTCGTTGTCAACCTCGCTCTCATGGCCCTCCACATGCTCTTCTGGGGAATCGATTAGAGGGGTGCTTGGGTCATTTGCCTTAGGCGGGAGTTTACTTAAAATGATGGAGCTGGCTTGCTTCGACAGTATGATCAGATTCCCGCCTTTGGTTTACGGCTTACACCTAGGTGTACACATGTCTTTCAGAAATCGTGTGTAAGCCAGTACGTGGCGTATCGCATCCATCAAGGGGATGTTTATATGGACTTGCTCAAAGAGCTTAACCAAGTCCTCCTTAGGTGCCACGGGTTTGGCTGTCCTTTTTCCCTTGGTCAAGGCCTCGAGAAATGGAACCTTAGACGGTTCCTCAAGAATTAGGTTAGGATGGGTGTGTCCTGGATGACTATTCTAGGGTTAGGGTTTGTAGTACCAGGCTAGGAGTGGCTTGGATAAGGTGGGTCCTGTGTTTCTTTGCTAGTACGAGTAGTAATAGAATTCAATCCCGCTTGGTTTTGGTTTGGATTGGGCAAAATAGGTGTTTGCTACTGAAATCCCGAGTATGAAGTTGAAGCATCCATCCCGTCAGGTGATCGGGCAGAAGGGGCCTGATAAACAAAGTGAGCTTGGCCCTGATTTGGGTTCATAACACGCCTCTAGTTTGGCACGTTATTTGGATTAGAAAGAAGCTGAGAAGGGAGTGCACCAGGCTGGCGAGCACTTGCCAGCTGGGCCAATTGATTTCGTAGCTCAGAGACCTCTTCTTTGTGTTGTTTTTGCATGTCAACCAAGGTCTGGAGAATTAGAGATGTATGATCTTCTTTAGGTGGTCCAGATTGGAAGTTTTGAGTGGGCCTTGTTTGGGTGGGTTGATAAGGTCGTGGAGCCTGTGGTTGGGGTTGGAATTGAGGTCTTAGACTTGGGTTATTACCCGACCACGAAAAGTTAGGATGATTGCACCATCCAGAGTTGTAAGTGCTGGAGAAAGGATTATTTTGGACAACGTGAAGATCCTCGTAGGCCTGAGGAGCTCTGAGATAATCAGGGTACGGGGGTTCAGAGTTCCCTCAACTAAGGTAGCCTGACCTGGAGTTGCCTCCGAAGCCATAATCAGACGGAGGTGGATATGCATCCATCCCCGGGGAGTGGTAGATGTTGTGCGCAGCCTCCCTTCTCGTGGGCGGTGCACGTATGTGCCTTGAGGTGTAGAGGTGGATTTGTGTAGATGACGAGTGATGTCGTCCACCTTCTCAATAATGGAGACCTATTGACTGGCTACCAACTCTAGATCAACGGATACAGAAAGACCTTGGGATTTGTGTACCCCTCGATTATTTGTCAATGCGCAGGTGGACATCCAGTCGTACGCACCCAATGACTCATTATTCAGGGAGTTCTCGCACATGTTTTTGAGAATTTCCCAGATCATGTCTTCATGCTGACCCATGATGCTACCACCACAGGTTGCATTGACAAAGAGCTTGATATCCTCACGAAGTCCATGGTAAAAGGATTGGACTTGTTCCCACTTTGAAACTCCATGATGGGGCACTTACGCATGAGATCTAGAAAGTGATCCCATGTTTCATGTAGAGATTCTCTAGTTCCTTGGGAGAAGTGTGTGATTTGGTGCCGCATTGTATTGGTACGACCGATGGGGTAGAATTTTTGCAGGAAGGCGGTTTGAGGTTCTACCCATGTGTTGATCGCGTATGGTTAAGTCTGAAACTAGTGAGTGGCTTTGTTAGCCAAGGAGAATGGGAAGAGTTTTAAGAGTAATCCATCCCGATTCTGTACATATGCCCCAAAGGTGTGGGCCAGATGTTTTAGGTTCTTGATGTGCTAGAAAGGATCCTCGGAGTTCAAGCCATGAAATTTTGAAGTCATATGAAGCATGCTAGCCTTGAGATCTACCTCGGGTCCTCCCATGGGAATGTTGATTCGAGGTTCGATCTCCACCGCTGCGGGATTATAGTGATCTCGCATTTGAGGATGCGGTGGTGGGTTGATGATGGCATTGATTCGATTTTGGAAGTCATGGAATTGTTGCTCAAGATTAGGTTGTTCTTCTTGGTGATCCATAGTTGATGAAGGGGAAGTGGGTTCTGAATCAGAGGATATGTCAATGTGATCAGGTTGTTTCACAAACACGAAAGTCGAGGCTCGACCTCGGTGAGAGTGAATATCTAATGGAGGCCTCAAGGATGGTCTTAAGGACCTCCACCCAAACATGCACCGATGGATTAGATGAGAGAAAGAATATGATGGACCCAATCAAGACACCTAAAAATTTTGGATGACTATAGAGGTTTGGGGCGGATGATACCCCTTAGTCAGAAAGCCATCCACCTGAGAATTACCTGGGCAGCTAGAAAGGGAGAGTCCCACAAAGACCCCTACACGGTAGAGCGTCCCCACGAGTTATAGGGTTTCCCCCACCTGACCTCTCTTGTCACTGATGTTCCAAGTAGACCAGAATGGGGACTTGACCTCTTAAGTCTACCAGTTTTAATTAAGAGCAAGGGTGCTTATGATTTCACTTGAACTTTTAAGAAGTTTTTGTGAAAAGTGACCTAATTTGAAGATTGGTTAACCCAACAAGGTGGGTCAACTTCACCTGTTTTGTCCTTTGAAATATTTAGGTCCCTTTTTTAGTGTTCAAATGAATTTAAGAGCCTGATTTTAGGGCTTACGCACACATTGTTTGGAAAGATTAATTCTTGATTAAGCAAGTGTGTCTCTAAAACCCTAAACTTGAATCCTTAATTGGCACTGATTTGGTCCAATTTATTTTGTCAAAATGTGATACCTAGGGCTCAAACAAGAATGTGATAGCCCTAGATACCTTAGCTTTAAATGGGTGCACAGATCAGGATTTGGACGTTGTCTAAATAGAATGTATCAAATCAGGCACTTGATGATTTGTCTAAGAATAGAATGCAAGTAGCTCTAATTGATTTTTCCTTTTTTAGCCTTTTTAGATTCAGGGGTCTTAGAAGAATGTAGATGGAGTTTACCTATCCCTGGAGTGGTTGATGCGCGGCTGATCTTCCTTTAGTGAGTTCCTGAAATAGATCATAATAAAAAGAGATGTAGAATCCAATCTGATATTGCAATCAAGAGATCTGAATTGTGCGTTGCCCTCTGGCAACGGTGCCAAAATATTAATTGCTTGAGATCGATGTTTTAAATCGTTGCGTTGCGGTATAGTTGAAATCTCATGAAAAACATATAAAATTTATACTCAAAAAGTCCGAGGTCGTTCGCTGGGAGCAAGTAGGAATTCAATTCTCAAGATTGCAATTTTAAATAATAGATAAGAAATTATAATCAAGAATTGACTCCCTACAATAATGTTAAGTGTCAGATTGCAAAAAGAATGGAGTAAAATGGTGATTTGAATCACCAATTACTTCTTACAATAATATCAAATGGAACTCAATAACTATGTATGAAATAAACTCAAATTAGCCATCTGATTGAATGATCAGACATCTTAAACGTCTAGATGAACAGTGCTCTACTTCTTCTTTCGCTGATTTCTTCTTCTTCTCTTCTTCTCTTGTTTTCCTTCTTCTTCATAGACTCTTCTACTGTTGCGGCTCTTCTTCTCTTTCTTTTCTTCTCTGCTTTCCTCTTTCTTCTGAGTCAGGTCTTCTTCTCTTCTTTTTGCTGTGGCCTTCTTCTTCTTCTGCCTTTCTTCTCTGTGCAGCTCTCCTGCTTCTTTAACTCTTCTTCACACATAGGGGGAAGGTTCCTCAAATCTGGCTAAGTGTCATCCAATTCTCCAGAGAGCAAAACCCCCCTAACCCCTACACGTTCTCTCACTTTCTTCCTCTGGGTTATGCTCTCCTAGAGCCTTCTACAGTCCCGGGTATTCAGATCAAGCGTGCGCTTGGGTCCAGACTTACCGGCAGTGGGTGGTGTGCGAGGAGTGAAGGCTTAGGTAGGTCGGGTGTACCAGGTCCGCAGAGGAGAGGTCACGAATGAGGCACGTGATGGGTGTGAGGGACCTCACCCCTTGTGTCTGAGGCGATAAGCCCCAAACACAAATTCAATTTATGTCACAACTTTCGTTCATAAACTTCTAATGTGGGACTATTCGTCCCCCTTTCCTTGCGCATGCTGCTGCTGCCGCCTTCATCCAATTCGCATGCAAGGAGTAGGCAATGGCTCCAATTGATCAGGCGAGTGTGTTCCTAGACCAACTCCGCTTCGTTTGGAGTTAAGGACCTAGAGCTACAGGTCTAGGGAGAGCTTTAAGCAAGCTCGAGGCTTGTGGTGTCAATGGTGGAGGGGGCTAATACCTAAAATCAACAATAAGGCCTTTCGACTGCGTCAGAAAGCTCAGGAAGTATCGTCGGACCACGGTGAGTGCGACGGTGGTTGTTGAGCAGTGTGGCGTGATCTATGTGTGTGGAGCGAAGTCTGACCATGCATGTGAAGGTGGGTGTGTTCGGGGGCATGCGAGATTGATCAATAGCCCTAAGTTAGGGCTTTTGATCTACGGTGAACGGGGAAGGTGTGGAGTGTGGGAGCGGCGACGTAGGTGGGCTGTGGTGACTGCTAGCACCCGCTGGAGGTCTGCCAGCGAGATGGAAGATGGAGTCGCGGAGGGCGTTGGCAGGGTCGAATCGGAGTGTTGAAGCTGCTATTGTGATGAAGGGAAGCTGAGGAGTCGTTTGAGAGAGGTAGCAGACGATGGGGAATGGAGATGGCACCGGTTGTGGTATGACCGACACCGGAGACAAAGCTGGCTCTGATAAGGGTTTGACAGCGAGGATGAAGGGGATAGGGACACCGACTGGTGCTGCTCAATACAGAAGAAGGCAAGGAAGGAGGATTTGCCGCTGGTATTTGATGAGTAGCTACTCATCATGGCTAAAAAGCTGAAATTAAGCTAGACACTAAGCAAAATAATATCAAATTAACAGATAAAAAGGGTTAAGTGTGGGAATTAAAGAAAAAGACCTAAAACCTTTACTCTGTGTTAAAACTTCATAATTAGGTCATAAAAATGAGATATTCTGAAAGCAAAATACAAATGATGATCCATGCGTCAATTGAACACATAAATAAGTTTGAAAGGCCAAATCAGAAGTAAAATCAATGTCTTAAATGTTCAATTAAGCACATATAAAAACTTGAAGGCAATTAGACATCATTTAGGTTTTGAAATAGATAGTTTATACTTAGGTCCTTCATGCATTACACTTTGACCCTTAAAAACTCATTTTTGGACCTGCTTGTAAGCTGCAGGGACCCTTTTGAAAACCTACAGGGTCCTTCCAGTTATAGTTCTTTTCACTTATGGGCCTGCATGCTATTCTTCTACCCCTTCGTTCAAGGGTCTTCCTGCAATTTTTCCCTCATTTCAGAGAAGCCTGCTGCTCTTCACGCGCACTGTAGCGTGCGAAGAACACGGCCAATCTCAGTCATTTGTCGCTCTTTAGATCTTGATCTGTGGTTGGATTCTATTGGAACTTTCGTGCAATTCGGTGCGTGCATTCACCTCTCTCCCCAGATCTCATTTGACGGTCAGATCTTGTGCTCAGCTCACCGCACGCTCCGCCCCTCACATCCTCGCCGCTGGTTGCATCTTGTTTATTCTCACCTGCGCGGTGATCTCAGCCACTGAGCTGCTACTTAAGCACCTCAGTGGTGTCGTGCACAAGCGATCGCTCCCTCCTACACCTCTTAGCGATCAATTCGTCCACTCCAGTCTCTCCTCCCTATCCAGCCTTTGATTTCACAGCCCCGGCTGTGAAATCATCACCTTCTCTCAACACTCCTCGTCGCTAAGTACTTCGTAGCACCTGAGGACGACCCTGGAGCCTCACTAGCAGACTCTTCCCTCCGCTGGAGTCATCTTCCTCCTTTCTTCCTCCTTAGCCACCGGCTAAGGACCCATAGGTCCCATTCTTTCTGTTAGTTTAGGTTTTTAATTCTGCATAATTAGTTTTAGCTGTAGTTAAGTAGTTTAGAGTAGAATTAGCATAATTGTTAGTGTTTAATTTTCGTTGTAGGTTAAAGTAGCTGTAGGAGTAGAATTAGCTTTAATTCCCTTCCCTTACCTCCTCTGATCAGTCCAGATCAGAGGGGAAGAATTCATCAAATCATTTTTCAAATTATCTCCCTCTCCATGTTTTTTCACAATCCAGTTCTGATTTCTTTTTAACGACAAGTTTTTCTCATCCTTCACCCACACACCCTGATCCAATTTCAGATTTGGTGGTTTACAACCTCAGATCTGAAATTGGTGTACAAGCACCTTTGGGGCTTCTCACTCACCCCATATTTGTTCACAAAAGCCCCTTGATTTTAGGTTGAATTCTTCAGTTTGTTAGATTTCTTTTCAACATGGATTTTAAGGATTTTTGCTTTCTGGATTTCATTGCCTGATCTGACAGATTGAAGAGGATTGGAATTTCCTGTTGGCAAGGACTCTGAGAGAATTTCTGGTGACAGAAGCTATCTTAGAAGAGCCATCCATTATCTGTTTTGCTATGTTTTGAATGCATTTACAAGTTACTGTGAATTCCCTTAATGAATTCTCAGTACTGTCTTGATAATTCAGAATTGCCATACACTATCTATTTTGATAATTAATGTGATAATGACTGGTGATTTGTATGGTGAATTCCTAACCTAAGGAGTTCTCAATACTCCTTAAGGTTGCAAGAAACTAGGATTTGATTTTATGGTTTTAATTGGATGAATTAATTCTTCCTTCATGCTGTCTATAGCATTAGGAAGAGCTAATTCAGTGTTATTTTTGGTTTTAATCTGAAATGAGGTTTTTGATGAGGGTTTTTGGGCATTTGAATTAAGACATTTTGTGATTTTCTTGAGGAATTAAACCCTTGTCAGATTTGGGATTCACTTATCTACTTTTCAGTTGATTTTGATTGCTTTTAATCCCAGTACACAGTAAACTGCTGCATCTTGCTGCTACATATCTTCCTCCTCTCTAAACTCTTCCCTTCTCACCATTTGGATTCATCTCTCTTTTCAAATGGACTAACTGCAGCAGCAGTTAGCCCATTTGACAGTAGCTTAGGTTGCTGAAAGAAACACTGAATTCTTAACACTCTCCCCCTTCTCCACCCATCTGGCAGTGGCTAAAGCTGCTGTTAGACAAGAAAATTGAACACAATCAATCCTTCTTTCCTCATCCTCCTATTGAAATCTAACTGTAAATACTTAAATCTAATACTGTATATATACATATACTACTAACTTTAACTATAATGAATATAATAACTATGTAAGTATATATACATATATACTGTATACTGTGTGGTTGCGGATTGATGCATGTTATTTGGTTATTTTTCGTTGGATGACTGGGTCTTGGGATTAGTCCAGGCGAGCCGGTCTTAGGTCTTGGAGGGATCCGGGATCGGGTTGTGACAAGATGGTATCAGAGCAAGGTCTTCTCGAGAAATGAACCAAATAGTTCGAAAATCATCACACTTGTAGATGTAGCTAGGATAGCCATCACAACGTTTTATCTTGATTGTCATTTCTGAGTCTTACGTCTCCTCTGTAGTCAAATAGTCACCGACAATCCCATTTCTTTTTGATCTTTGTGCAGGAGATGCCTCGCCAGGGAGCTCTTGAGGCAGGTTGCGAACGTGGTCGTGGCCGAGGGCGTGGTCACAGGGGAGGGTGAGCGATGGCCGAGGATGGGGCTGCTCCACCTCTCCTTCCGGGCATTCAGGCCCCGGACCTTACCCAGCTGATCTAGAATCTCATACGGGAGGAGCTCCACCACCCCTCTCCTCAACCCCCTCTTCCTGGGGATGCGGAGGGGGAGTCCTTCGTGGGGCAGGCAAGCCACCATAGCGCTGGATGAGCTGGAGGGGGAGGGGGTGATCCTCCACCACCCCCACCTCCTTCAGACACTTTGGGGCACGAGTCCTATTTGCCTAGAGGTGCACCCATTCCCCCATTGCTATTGCACCACGAGGTCTTCAGCCAGTTCAGGAAGCTAAAGCTCCCTTCCTTCAAGGGGGAGGAGAGCCCGTCTGAGGTAGAGGATTGGCTGGAGCAGATGGAGAAGATCTTTGACACCCTCTATCCTCCTGTGAAGTGCCGTATGGCCTTCACCACGTATCAGCTGGAGAGTGTAGCTCACAGGTGGTGGAGGACAGTTAGAGGACAGGAGGAGGGAGAGCTGGCATGGGACCGGTTTGTGGAGCTATTTTGTGAGCAGTACTTCTGATGAGAAACTCATCATGGTCTCTAATTTCCCCTAATTAACTAGTCTTCATAGTTAATTAGCTAGGAATATGTGAATATATGGGTTTATTAAATAAGGGATAAATAGTAAAGGACCTTAAAATAAGTTTAAAATGTTATATTATCATCCAATTAATATTATTAATAATTTAATTAATAATTAGACTCAAAATATTATCCATAATTGATCTAATTAATGTGTTAACTAATTTAAGCATAATATATACCTAAGTATGTAATAACTTAAGTAACATTACTTAATTAAATAAATTAATCTAAAAAGGTCAAAAATGTAAATTCAAGGTCTAAATATAATAATTTTCTTATTTACAATCATATATAAAAAGTTGAAAAAGATTTAAATTAAAATAAACCTTGAAAACCTAAGTTTACATTTTAGTCCTTACATTTTATTTCAATCGGATCCTTATTTTCCACTTAGGTCCTTAGGTTTCACTACGAATAAGTCCCTGAACTTCTTCTCTTCTTCAACCGTCTGGATGGTTGACGACTGAAGGTGCGTCCATCGCCTGATCACTGCCAATCTAACGACATCCCTTCTTCTCCAAGCTCTTGGAGCTTGCGCTCACCATCCCCTTTTCATCCACCAGTCTGGATGATGCCTAAATCCTATTTTAGGGTTGGAGATAACCTCACTGGCGTCAGAGAAGACGCCGGTGGTTATTCCCCTCCTAGCCACAAATCTATCCAGATTCCACCTCCTTCTCAGTCACTGTCAACTATAAATACCCCTTCACACCCTCTATTTCGACCAAGTTGGCTCCCTTCCCTCTTCTTCACTGAGCCAACCCAATGGGCTATTCTCTCCAAACTCTGGTGAATCTTTGCCTCATCCGACTTTCTCCATCCATCTTCAATAGCTCTGGACCTCCGCCAAAGTCAGCCACGTCTTTTGACAAGTGTTGACTAGGAGCTCTCCTCTGCTTCACCTCACAACTGCCCGCCGGAGATCTTTCGACAATCCTCTGATTTCCTCCTCCATCATGAGCCTTCGACGGGGATCCTCTATCCCCTTCGTCCAGGTAACAGTATACTAGGTAGGTAGGTTAGTTTAGTTAGTTAGTTAGGTAGCTTAGGTGGCTGTAATGCTAGAATTCGCACTCATCTTCCTCAACTCCAACGAGCTCCTCGAGCTTGTCAGGAGTGATAATTTTGTCTTTTTAAGTCACTGTCCACATTCTTCTATCTTCCACGATCATTTCTATAATCATTAATTACTAATTTGATCACTTAATCGCCTAAACCACTTCCACCTCCACCGACTACTCCTACTGTCAATGGCAGTAGTAGTTGAGTTAGTTACACCTTCACTGGGTCCTCCATCACCTATTCACCACTTAAGGACCCTATTCCTCTCTTTAATATGAGTAATTACCATCTATAATGTAAATGCCTAATTTTAATTAAGCTCATGAGCTCGTTGTCTATGGCAGCTCAGGAGTAGTTGAAATCAATAATTATAGATATATATAGCATTGCAAATATCTTTTGATTTGTTCTCTCCACTCAATTGAGTGGGAAAACAAGTCCTGAGCTTAATCCAACTCAGATTTTATATAAAACTAATTCATTGTTAAATCTTTATTTTAATGAACAATTGAAGAAACTAACTTGTTCCTGAGGTTCCTTGTGACCTCAGGAACCTTTTCAAACCACTAATGGCATAATTTCTCTTTCTAAATCACAATTTCATCTTTTTCTAGACTCATCAGAGCTCTGACGAGCTCTGACGAGTCAAAATTAGTTCTTTAGCCTGTAGAACTAAGTGACAAGCTCCAGATCAATGAATTGAGATTCACTGATTATGTTGAGATTGTTTCTTTGAGGTTTTAGTGTTTGGAGTTGTTGTTAAGCATTCATCTTCAACTCTGGCAGAGTTGGAGAAGTCTGACAGTTATGTTTAAGTTGCATTAAAGAGATCTAAAAGCTTCAATGTTATACCTTGAGTTCATTTCTATGATCCAATCACTGTAACAACCCTTAGGTTGTTCTGACAACAAACTACTTTTCAATCTCAGGTGATGAGTTTAGAACCCTAGAAACTTTAGATGAAACATCAATTTAAGTGCCTGAACCTATTCTTGAAGTTGAATAGAAGATATTTTAGGCTTTAATTTCATCTAAGATAGCCAAACTCAGAAAGTCAAAACTTGAGGCTTATTAGTCAAACCTGAGTCTAATTCTCAGATTCTGGATTCAATCAGATGAATTAATGAGTTTAAGATGTTTCTGGAATGCTTGTGAATGTTTTAAAAGAGATTTGAGTGAGCTCTGATGGATAATTTGATAGGATTCGATTTCTGCCAGTTTGGGTTATTTTTGAACCCAAACTGATGATAGTGGATTTGCGATGAGATTTGAATGCAAACTCTATCCAGATGGATTTGTAACAACCTCTAGAAGTTGTTTCAATTGATTAAATAGGTCTTTAGTTGTCTATTAGGATTTTTCATAGTGTAATTTAAGGTTCTGAAGCTTCCTGAGAAGCTTTGAGCTTCTACACCACTCCTGAAGCTCCTGAGAGCTCAAAACCTCCACCAACAGCAGCGGAAATAACCTTAGGACCTATTAAGCACTTCATCTGGAAGTGAAAATCAAGTCTGTGGACTTAGAGTTAAGAAATCCACTTTCCAGGCCATTTTAATCATAGAAAACTAGAATCTTCGCCCTTCAAATCGAAGAGCTTACCTTCCCCTTTGAATCAAATTGACACTTCATTCCTATAAAGCAACTCAAGAGCTTTCCAACAAGCTTTTATTCGCTTGGAACAGAGCTCTGAGCTGTTAGGAATCGATGCTTGAAGTTCGGTCTGGGAGGGGGTAACTTAATCCCACCTCGGAAAGTTCTGAGTGGCCTCTTGGGAATAAAAGGTTTTTGTGTTATACGCTTCTTAGTCGACGGCGCACGGTGTATGGTTACTGAACAAGCATATTTGGTGTGTGTGGGCACGAATGTACCCAGGTGTGTGTGTGCCTGTGGGCGTGCGAGTGTGGGCCTTGGGAGGGCGTGAGCGAGGCCTGGGAGAACGTGAGCCGGATTGTCTTGAAACTTTGAACCGAAAATAAATCGAAGCTTAATGAATTAGGCTTGGACCTAGCAGGGTCTAGTCCCACCCTGAGAGGGGTGCTGTGTATCCCTGACCGGTCCAAGCTGCCAATAAATAAACCTAATTTTTGGTTGAAGAGAAAAAAAACCTGGTTCGATTCAGAAAAGAAAGAAGGTTCAGAAGGCAATCAAGGATGCTAAGGTTCTGAAGGATGCTAAGGCTTAGTGCTAAGGAAAAATGCTAAGGGTAAGAAGGAGAAGGAACAAAGGAAAGGAAGAGAAGAAAGAGAAGGAAGATAGGGAGAATTCGTAGAAGGAAAGAAAGGCTGAACAGATACTAAAGAGACAAGGCAGAGAAGAAAGAAAGAAAGAAAGGAAGAAGAGAAGACTTGTGAAAGAAAAGAGCTCGAGAAAAATAAGAGAAAGAATAAAGAGAAAGATAAGGAAAAGATTAAGAGAAGATTAAGATAAGTAAATAGAGAAAGAGAGAAAGAAAGAAAGAAATGTAAAAGAAGAAGAAGAAAGAGAGAGAGGCTGAAGATACAAAGAAAAGAGAAGAAATGGTTTAAATTCTTGCATTATTTTTAATTCTTTTTGTGAGTTTAATGTTGTAATAAGGCATACTTTTATTGGTAAAACTTTCTATTGCCTTAATCTCTTTGAAATAAAAAGAAAATTAACATGTTTACTTGTTATTAAAGAAGATCATTTGTGTAAATATGTTTTCTTATGGAATTTTGTATACTTATCTAATTTGAAATCATTAGGCAAAGTTCATGTTGTTAAAATTAAACTTAATTATACCTTCTATGAGTAGCTTCGACTGATTGGTGAACTCTGAATAAGATATACCTCCCAACGAACGACCTGGACTCAACCAGTTAAAAGAAATAAAATCTAAAATATTAGGTTAACTTGACCCTATACTACTCAATCGACACAAATTCGAGTTAACTTAAGTTACTTTCTTCTGCACATAATTGAGCACAATTAACTTAATTAACTGTGTTGAGGAGAGGAACCAACAACTTCCCACAAACTTGGCAGGATTAGAGGAGGCAGGAGTTTCACACTCTCTGCCAAGGGTCGATGATAGTTAGCACGTACCGTATGTGTTTCCTGGAGCTATCGTACTTCACCCCGACAGCCGCATCTATTGAGGAGGAGCGCTTGTGGAGTTTCATCGAGGGCCTTCGACCTACTATTCGGGGGTATGTAAAACCCTTGAAGCTACCTACCTTCTCCCGCATAGTTGAGGTTGCCATGACCTACGAGGAGGCCAACCTATTCGTTCGAGACACCGATGGAGGAGGACGAAAGAGGCCCTACCTGCATGAGCACTCATAGGGCCGTCAAGAGAGGAGGCACAAGGAACTAGCAGGGGAGCTATCCCATTCGGTGGGTCCACCAGAACCTTTGGGGGTCCCCGACAGGGACCAACCGACTACAGCAAACCCCAGCCCAGTAACCAGCAAGGATAGCAGACAGAGGGAGGCGGTCGCATACCCCTCTGCTATCAGTGTGGCCAGCCAGGCCACATACGAAGGAATTATCCATCTAGGACCGGAGCGCAGCCAACGCTCCCAGCACCGAGCACTAGAGGCCAATCTGGCGATCGTGATTACCAGGACTGAGGAGGAAAATGACAGTCACAAGGAGGGTACCGACCCGCTGCCTCCCGCTCGACTCAAAGCACGGCTGCTTCTTTTGCATCGAGGGCTAAGGGGTGTGTTAATGCCCTGACTCACGGAGACGTTAGAGTTTCAGGCTCCGTAGTGGCAGGTATGGTTACTGTTTCCGACAGGCTCGTATACACGCTTTTCAATTTCAGTGCCACAAATTCGTTTGTTTTTGCAGATTTTGCTGTCAGCATGGGGTCGAGCAATGTACTTTTAGAGGAGCCCTTCCTGATTAGAGGACCAGGTGGGCAGGTGTTTGTTGCCGAGGAGGTTTTCATTGACTATGAGGTCACGATAGGAGGACATAGTCTTCCGATAGGCCTAATCATGATCCCGATGGAGGATTTTGGTGTGATCTTGGGGATGGACTGGTTAGCCGCATATTGTGCCCTTGTAGACTGCTTTGGGAGAAAGATTATTTTCTCCATACCATGGTTGCCTCCCTTCGAGTTCCACGGCCAGCCAGTAGACGGAGGATTCAGATGCATTCCGTGCTTCAAGTAGTGAAGCTACTGAGCCGGGGGTGTGAGGGCTTCCTTGCTTGCATCCTAGCAGAGCCCGACCCCGTGGTCAACTTACAGAGTATTCCGGTTGTCCAAGAATACCCCGATGTCTTTCCAGAGGAGCTGTCAGGACTGCCACCTGAGTGGGAGATCGAGTTTGAGATCTCATTGGTACTGGGGATCAGCCCCATTTCTACTGCACCATACCGGATGGCCCCGCTTGAGCTGCAAGAGCTCAAGTCACAACTACAAGACCTGCTAAAGAAGGGCTTAGTGAGGCCAAGTGCCTCCCCATGGGGAGCCCCCATTCTGTTTGTGAGGAAGAAGGATAGTACTCTTCAGCTGTGCATTGACTACAGACAGCTAAACTGGGTCACCGTCAAGAATAAGTACCCATTGCTACGCATAGATGACGTCTTCGACCAGTTGAGAGATGCCACGATATTCTCCAAGATAGATCTGAAGTTGGGCTACCATCAACTGAGGATTAGGAAGACCGATGTCTCCAAGACAGCCTTTCGCACACGGTATGGTCACTATGAGTTCTTGGTCATGCCTTTTGGGTTGACCAACGCCCCCGTGGCTTTCATGGATTTAATGAACCGCGTCTTCCAATCGTATCTAGATCAGTTCATAGTGGTTTTCATTGACGATGTACTCATTTACTCTCGAGATCAGACACTGCATGAGCAAGATCTCCACATGGTCTTGGATACTTTGCGATGGCACAATCTATGAGCCAAGTACAGCAAGTGCGAGTTCTAGTTGAGATAGGTCACTTTCTTAGGCCATGTGATCTTAGAGGATGGATTGGCTGTGGATCCAGCCAAAGTAGAGGGGTTACTCAGGTGGGAGAGCCCGCGTACGGTGATAGAGATTCGTAGTTTCCTGGGACTGGCTAGTTACTATAAACGGTTTATCCAAGGATTCTCTCATATTGCACATCCTCTGACTCAGTTGACCCGAAGGGATGTACCCTTCGCTTGGACAGACGAGTGTGAGTCTTGCTTTCAGGAGCTGAAGGGGAGGCTGACCTCAGCTCCTGTACTCACCATCCCTGATAATGGTGGTGGTTTCATCGTCTATACAGATGCCTCGTTGTAGAGGTCGGGGGTGTGCTCGTGCAGCGGGGTTACGTTGTCGCCTACATTTTGCAACAACTGAAGCCCCATGAGCATAACTACCCCACCCATGACTTGGAGTTGGCGGCAGTTGTCCTCGCACTGAAGACCTGGAGACACTACTTGTACAGAGAGACGTTTGAGATTTTCACCGACCATAAGAGCCTCAGATATCTGTTTGACCAGAAGGAGCTCAACATGAGGCAAAGACATTGGTTGGAGCTCCTAAAGAACTACGATTGCAGCATCTCCTACCACCCAGGGAAGGCCAATGTGGTAGTTGACGCTTTAAGCCAGAAGGGGCCCACCCACTTGGCTTGCTTACGAGCACAGAGTTGGGGACTCATGGAGGAGTTGAGCAGCTGGCGACCCCAGGAGTCACAGGGGTACTGCGGGGCAATGACAGTGGCAAGGCGGACATGACCAGAGTTGATGGATCGCATCGTGATTGGACAGATGACGGACCCATGCCTATGAACATAGTGAGACTGAGTACTAGCAGGGAGCCCAGGAGAGTTCTCGTTCACTGACGAAGTCCTGCATGTGAGGGGATGCTTGTGCGTTCCAAGAGATGAGGAGCTATTGAGGGTGCTCCTGACTGAGGCACACGGATCCAGATTTACCATACATCTCGGGAACACGAAGATGTATCACGACCTATGACGTGATTTCTGGTGGAGGGGCATGAAGCGGGATGTGGGCCTTTTCGTTCAGCAATGTCTGATATGCCAGCAGGTGAAGGCCAAGCACCAGAGGCTTGCAGAGCCATTGTAGCCACTTCCTGTGCCAGAATGGAAGTGGGAGAGTGTCACTATGGGCCTGGTAGTGGGATTACCTGTGACACAACGGGGACACGATGCAATCTGGTTCGTTGTAGATAGATTGACAAAGATGGCATGGTTTCTGCCGATCCGAGTCACTTTTGGACCAACACAGTTGGCGGAGTGGTACATCAGAGGCGTGGTGCACCTTTACGGGGTACCCTGTGAGATTATTTTAGACGGAGACACTCATTTTACTTCCCAGTTCTAGGCGGAGTTTCAGTGGCCTTTGGGGACTCGTCTGAGATTTACTACAGCTTATCACCCCTAGACAGACAGATAGTCGGAGTGCACCATTCAGACCCTTGAAGACCTTCTACGTGCCTGTGTATTGGACTGGAGGGTCTCTTGGGAGGAGCATTTTCCCCTGGCAGAGTTTGCATAAACAACAGTTATCACTCGAGCATCGGCATGGCACCATGTGAGGCTCTGTACGGGAGGAAGTGTACGGCTCCCTTGAGTTGGGTTGAGGTGGGGACCAAGTGGGAGGTTGGTCCTTGGCTGATATGCCAGAGCCAGGAGGTGATCGAGCAAATCCATCAATGACTACGTACTGTCAAGAGCAAGCAGAAGAGCTACGCTGATCTAAAGAGTAGAGAGGTACAATTTGAGATTAGGGATCACATCTTCCTCCATGTTTCTCCCATAAAGGGCTTGCAGTGGTTTGGGGTGAGAGGGAAGCTTGCACCGAGATTTGTGGGGCCTTTTAAGGTCTTAGAACGAGTAGGACCCGTCGCTTATTGGCTTGCCCTTCCTCCCCAGCTCTTTGGAGTGCATGACGTATTTCATGTTTCCAACCTCAGGAGATATATCACCAATCCCAGCCATGTCCTTAGCCACGAGAGCATCGAGGTGGGAGACGACCTGACTTATCTCGAGAAGCCGGTTCGGATATTAGACAAAGCCATCTGGAGTCTAAGACAGAAGGAGGTACCTCTGATAAAAGTCCTATGGAGAATCCAGCGGTATGAGGAGGCAACTTGGGAGCCTGAGGCGGTGATGCGAGAGTAGCACCCGGAGCTTTTTGAGGGTATGACTCTTTGGACCTACTTCGATCCTCTTTAAGTTTGTTATACACTGCTACATTATTTTCCACACCTTAGTTAGCTCAAGTTTTGGGGACGAGACTTCCTTTAAGTTTGTTATGTTGAAATGACCTGTCACCCTTTTGTAGTTTAAGACGTCTGGGATGTTCACCAGACATTTGTCCAAACGTCTGGGGAGACCATCAAACATCTAAAAGTACTTTTTCTTCCGCACGTACCGTACGCATGCCACGCCTTTCCCATCACTGCCTCTCCCCTCCCTGCGACACCCACTCCACGCCACTCCTTTGCCCATGCCCTTCCCCTCACCTCCTCTCCCTTTATAAGCCTCCCTCCTCTTCGTCTCAAACCTTCACAGCTGAGCTAGAGAGGGAGAGAGAGTGAGTGGAGAGCAGATTGTGGGTCCGAGCATGAGAGCAGAGGGCGCCGTGTTGCTCTACTGCAGTTTCTGCAGCAAAGGAAGCCCAGAACGGTTCTGCGGAAGTCATTTTTCGTGGAAGCAGATGTCTGAAGTGACCTCTAGATGTCGGGGAGGACGTTCGAAGGTAATATGAGACGTCTGATAAAGATTTGTTTTCCCGTATTTCTTTGCCAAATCTTGACAACGAACACGCATGTGTCAGAGGTTGGGAGGCGCATCAGAGCGAGGATCGAGGCAATTTCAGACGTCTGGGAGCATCTCCAGATGTCTGATAGAACCCTCAGACATCGGCACTACGTTCCAGATGTTCGATAGAGGCGCCCCGAGAGAGGCATGCCTACGAGTTAGTTTAAGACATCTGGGACCTCTCCCAGACATCTGATTTCTATCAGACCTCGTGTTTTTAGGTCCGTACAAGACCCAAATGATGTCGATTTTCCATAAACGAAATGTCTTTGTTTTCCATATGAATTTACTCATGAAATGGTACCTCGTCTGTATCATTTGAAACCCTTTTGACCTGTCAATCCGTGTCTTAGGTCTCCAGTTCGTCAGGTGTACGAGACTTGCAGAGATGTCGAGAGCTACTGTACGAGCCCCCATTCCACCCAATTATCCTAGTATAGTGGTTTTGACTATAAATCTCCAAGTTAATAAAATGTATGCAATTAGTTAAAACCTAGGATGTGAGATGAATCCTAGGAAGAAATAAACGTATGCTCTAGAATACATCTATTCAATTGAACCCTAGGTTGTGATATGGACACTAGGGCTAGAAAAAAATGCATGTGAATGATTGAGAAATAATGAGTTGTCTATATTATCCAGAATGGACCACATTATGAACAAACCTGTACTGTGATTGAGCTGCCTGTAATATGATGAATCCTGATTAGAGATCTCTGCACTGCAAACCATTAAAGATAAATGGAACCAGAAAGTAATATGTTAAAGCTACTTGTTAAATGCATTTTATGTTTTAGCCACTACTCTACTCAGTGTTAGTTGACTCCAGATGTATAACCTTGCATAAGTTAGGTATTTGAGCAGCCCAAGTCACCGGCTGCTAAGGATACTAGGCCTAGTTGAGCCTAGCTGTAGTTTCTACTACTAGTGAGTTGTTGTAGTTATACTTTCCAGTACTTTTCCGCTGTATTCTCTATCATCTATGTACTAGTTTTTGGTTGTGATGGCTCTATTTCTGCTCTTGGAGGCATGTAATAATCTAGTATTATTGTTCTGTTTCTCCTTTGTTGCCAATGTTTTTCTACTTAGTTACATTACTTGTGTGGTTGTGGATTGATGCATGTTATTTTTCGTTGGACGACTGGATCTTTGGATTAGTCGAGGTGAGCTGGTCTCGAGTCCTGTAGGGATCCAGGATCGAGTTGTGACACCTTGGGTATCCCAAATCGGGAAAAGATGTTCTTCTTCACAAAGTCCATGATGACCTTATGATCACATTTTTGGGTAGGTACGGCTTTGATCCATTTCGAGACGTAGTCAACTGAGACCAATATATATTCGAAGCTATTTGATGGTGGGAAGGGATCCATGAAATAAATGCCCCAAACATCGAATATTTCGATGACAAGAATGGGTTGTAGAGGCATCATATCCTTCTTGGTCATGGTCCCTAAGGTCTGGCATCTAGTGCAAGTTTTAGCAAAGCTATGTGCATCCTTGAATAGTGATGGCCAGTAAAAACTAGACTGCAAAACCTTTACAGCCGTCAGTTTCCCAGAAAAGTGCCCACCACAAGCTTGGTCATGACAGAAGGACAACACACATTTAACCTCCTGCTCAGGTATGCATCTCCTAATGATTTGATCAAAACAGAGTCTTAACAACAAAGGGTCATCCCAAAGATAGTGTTTGGCCTCAACCAAGAACTTGTCTTGTTACTGTCTAGTCTAGCTATGTGAAATCTACCCTACTACTAGGTAATTAACCAAGTTGGCATACCAGGGGAGACTTTTGACTTGCACGGCCAGAATTTGCTCATCGGGAAATGTATTAGTCAAAGGTAGTAAGGGTCTAATGTGTTCCAGGAGAAGTCAGGATAAATGGTCGGCTATAACATTCTTGGATCCAGCCTTATCACGTATTTCCAGGTTAAATTCTTGCAGGAGCAGGATCCATCTGATTAGCCTGGGTTTAGCATTCTTTTTGGCTAACAAGTGCCAGATAGCCGAGTGATCAGTATAAATGATGACGTGGGATCCCAACAGGTATGATATGAACTTTTCTAGTCCAAAAACTACGACGAGCAGCTCCTTCTCTGTTACAGTGTAGTTCTGTTGAGTGTCATCCAAGGTTTTGCTCGTGTAGTAGATCACTACAGGTTTCTTTTCTTGCCTCAGTCCTAGGACGGCCCCAACAGCAAAGTCTGATGCACCACACATTATCTCAAAATCTTGGGACCAGTCTGGGGGTTATAAGATAGGTGCAGTCAAGACTGTGTCCCTTAGAGTAGTGTAAGCTTTGATGCACTCAAGTGTCATGTTAAAGTGCACATTGTTGGTTAGAAGGTCAGTTAAGGGCTTAGAGACCTTGGAGAAGTCTTTTATGAATCTTTTGTAGAAGCCAACATGTCCTAGGAAAGATTTGATCTACTTAATCGAGCTCGAGGGTGGAAGTTTGGAGATTAAGTCAACTTTAGCTCGGTTGACTTCTATGCCCCGTTGCAGAACGATGTGACCTAGGACAATCCCTTCTTGAACCATAAAATGGCTCTTTTCCCAGCTTAAAATAAGGTTGACCTTGATACATCGCTTTAGGATCTTCTCCATGTTGTTAAGGCAATGGTCGAATGAGTCTCCAAAGATGGAGAAATCATCCATAAAGAACTCTAAATATTCACCCACCATCTCTGGAAAGATGGCCAACATGCAACGCTGAAAGGTAGCGGGTGCGTTACATAACCCGAATGGCATACGGTGGAATGCAAACGTACCATACGGGCAGGTGAACATGGTCTTTTCTTTGTCCTCGGGTGTAATAGCAACCTGGTTATATCCTGAATATCCATCCAAGAAGCAGAAGTATTTCTTCCCTGCCAACCATTCGAAAATCTAATCAATGAATGGCAGAGGGAAATGATCCTTCTTGGTTGCTTCATTGAGCTTCCTATAGTCAATGCATACCTGCCATGCGGTGGTGCTGCAAGTAGGTGATGGTAACGCCATCATGAACCCTAACTAGCTCATTTTGACCCAAAGAAGAGAACAAAAGCTCCTACATAACCAACTGGAGGTCCTAATTTAATGAATAACCATTCTGAGAGATAAGCAAGAAACAAAGGGTAAAACTGTAATTTTACCATTGCAGTACAACAACGGATTTTCCCAAGGGCTAAACACAGGTCAAATGGTCTTAACAAGATAAAAAGTGGGTTGGTTCAAACAAAAAATTGTTCATGTGAATTCTAGGAATTAAATGACTTTTTGTAACCCTAAAATAGACCTGCATGATTAAACAAGGTTCTAGTTAGGATAAAATTCTCTTAAACCCTCTAAAAATCATAGCAAAATATTCTCTATGGTTTAGAACCTTCAATTTGGCCATTGAAACCTATTTTGACCTAAATTAGGGGTCTCAAACAAATATTTACCCTAAATTGGGTTTTTGCATAAATTACCTTGTCAAACGTGGTCAAACCCAAAATCCAACTTCACCATTTGATTCCTTAGATCTAAATTATGTTTGTACCAAAATTTTGACTTAAGGGAAATTCATCTTGACCCACTTTGCAAATAAGTCCAGCCCAATTACATTTGTATCCCTAGATTTCAAAAACCCTTACATTTGACCCCCTAACTCCTTCTTCGTTCTTTGCAATTAGGTCCCTCCACCATTATAGCGGAGGGAATCCTACTTCGGTGAGATTGCAAGAGAAAGTTCTCCCTGATCTCTCAGAGAATCCCCTTCAAAATTGAAAGGGAGATTCTCTAAGAAATCTCCTCCAATGTGAACCCAATTAGAAGCCCTGTTTGGCACTCAATCTCTCATGCGAACACATGAGAGATTTGGGTCTCTCTCAAGTTTCCATTGCCAGCAAATTTCCCTTGCTTGGAAGCTTGGCTTCTAAGGATAAACCCGACCTCCAAGGCCTATTTAAGAGACCCCAAATCACCCCGCATCTCCTAAGCTTGAAATTGACCGGAAAACCCCTCAAATTTGTCTCTCCTCCTCTGACTAGTTCGCTCATCAAGCTCTGGCGACCTTCCCTGATTTTTGTCATCACCTAGCCACAATACCGGTGGTAGGTTCCTCTCCCTCATGTTCGTCCGCGTCCCGCAGTACCCACTGACGCCTCTGCATCCCCTTCGTCCTCGTCGACCTCCTTCTCTGAGCACCTTCGTCTCTAGCGTCGACGATACAAGCCAAATGCCATCCCTGCCTCCCTCTTCGTCTCTTCACGCCCAGATAAGTTCCCTCTCCCTTCTACTCCTTTTTCCCCTCTTTATTTCTCAAAAACACCCCTTGATGCCACTGAACACCCTCAACTTCTCCACCTCCGGCCAAACCTCCGACGAGACGTCCCCGTCTCTCCGCACCTCCACCCGCCTCGTCGACCACCCTACGACCTCTGTAACACCTCACTGATCATCTCCCACTACTCCAATCACTCCGCCACTTACCCAAACACACCGCCGAACACACCAACACACACGACCACAGTGTACCCTAGGCATGCTCACTCAAGCAGTCCCATGCCACGTCGACCACCGCAGCACACTCGCCGTGCCTCGGCGAAGCCTCCTGAACATTCTAACGTGGCTGCGAGGCTGTTTGCATGATTGCAGGTCCAGGGGTTCGCCGCCATTGACGCACAGTAGGGAGCTTGCTTGTAAGCTTCTCCAAGCTCCGCCCGCTCCAGGTTTGTGTCCCAGGTTGCACGGGATACACTCGCGCACAACTCCAGGCATCTAATTGGTGCCAATGGCTAAAGCTGCACCTACAATCGAATGAAGTTTCCCTGCCATAGGTGCATGTGAGGAATGTGGGAAGATAGTCCCACGTCGGAACTGGATGAAGCGCCGCACCTGCATAAATTATTTTTCTGCATTAAGCTCTTCACCTCCTACTCACAGGGTGAGGTCCCCTCTCACCTGACCTGACGCCTCGTCCGCGACCACCCCTCGCAGACCTGGTGAACCGACCCGACCTAGCTCACCTCGCCTACCACCGCACACCGATGGGCCTGGTCTCGGGCACGTACCCGACCCGATTACCCGAGAAAGTGGCTTTGGGAGAGCGAACCTAAGAGAGAAAGGGAAGAGAGCACGCGTGGGTAGGGGTAGGTTTTGCTCTGCAGGGGAAGGAGAAAGACAAGGTCGAAGAGGAAGCTAAGGAGCTAAAGAGCTAAAGCAGAGAGAGGAAGGAAAAGGCTGAAGGCAGGAGAAGAAGCTAAAGGTAGCCGAGAAGATAAGAAGACAGAGGAAGAGAAAGGCTAAGGCAAGGAACCAGAAGAAGAGAAAGAAAGAAGAAGAACAAAGAAAGCAGCCGCCAAAGACAGAGAAGCGAAGAGAAGAGAAGGAGAAGAAAGAAGATCAAGCACTGTAGCATCCACATTTTAAGGCGTCTGATTCACAAATCAAGCGTCCAATTTTGTGTTTATTCACATACATTGGTTTCTTTAGTGCCTTACATTTATTCTTATCTTTTTGCATTATAACATTGATTTTATTGCATATTATATTCTTTCAAATTATCAAGTTGTGATCTTGATTTCTAAACCCTAATTTGCTTCTTGTGTTCGACCTCGGACTTTCAAATTTGAGTAATAAATTGTATTTATTTTGAACGCTTTTTCGACTGTACTACAACGGACTTTTCTAAAACTCGATTAAGCTCTTCTAACATTTTGGCACCGTTGCCAAGGAGCAACGAACGATTTAGAAATCTTGATTACAATTGGTGATTTGGTACTAACTTGATATATCTATTTTGTTGTGATTGTTTTAGGGGAGAAGATTCAAAGGGAGACAGCCGCACAACAAACTCGCCCGGGGCAAGTAATTTCTGATTAATCTCTTTCTCTTAAGCCCCTCATTCTAAAAAGGAAAAACAAGATAAAATCAATTAGGGTTACCTGCTTTCCATCTCTAGCTAATTCGTCAAAGTTTGCCTGATTTGATTTCAACAACAATACAAATTTGTGCATCCATTTAAGGTAACTAGGGCTACCACCTTCTTGATTGAGCCCTAGATACCATATTTTGGCAACTAAATTGGACCAAAATTAGAGCCAAATTAAGGATTTCAATTTAGGGTTTTAGAGACACACCTTCATAAGCAAGAATCAACTCTACAAAAAGAGGTGTGCGTAAGCCTTGGTTGAAGAGACTTATTCAAGAAAACCCTAAAATTCAGGCTCTTAATCTCACTTGAATCCTAAAAGAAAGGACCTCAAACTTCTCAAAGGACAAATAGGTGAAGTTGACCCCCTTGCTGGGTCAACCAACCTTGAAATTAGGTCACTTTTGCACTCAATACATCTAAAGTTCAAGTTAAATCTTAAGCACCTTTGCTCTTAAATAAAACTAGTAGACTTAAGAGGTCAAAGTCCCCATTCTGGTCTACCTGGAACATCAGTGACAAGAGAGGTCGGGTGGGGGAAGCCCTGTAACTCGTGGGAACGCTCTACCGTGTAGGGGTCTTTGCGGGACTTGATGCGTTTCTTACCCAACTGAGTTAATTAAGTTAATTTTACTTAATTAAGAGTAGAGAAAAGTCACTTAGGTTAACTCAAAGTTGTGTCGATTAGTAGTATAGGGTCGAATTAATCTAACATTTTAGAAAATTTTTACTGGTTGAGTCCTGGTCATTTGCTGGGAGGTGAATATTATTTTAAATTCACTAATTAACTCTATTTATCTTATAAGTATAGGAGGTATAATTAAATTAATTGTAGAAATATGAATTTTGCAAAAATTGATTAGATTGAAGAAATATGCAAAATCTCATATGAAAACTCATTTACAACATTTATCTCAATAGATTTAAGGCAAGTGAGAGTTTGTCTATTCAACATATGCCTTATTACAATAGTTGAAAGTAAGAGAAATTAAAAATAAAACAAGAAAAACAACTTCTTAATTTCTTTTATTCTTTAGCCTCTCTCTTCTTCTCTCTTTCTTTCTTTCTTTATTTTCCTTTTATTCTATTTATCCTTTATTTTTTTTCTCTTTCTCTTTTTATTTCTCTCTTATTCTCTCGAGCTTCTTTTCTTTCTTCTCTTGTTCTGCCTTCTTCTTCTCCCTTAGTATTTCCTTAAGCCTCCTCCTTAGTCTTCATGCCTGTTAACCTTCATCCTTTATGCCTTATCTTCTCCTTTCTTTCCTTCTCTTTCCTTAGCTTCCTTAGTTGCTGAACCTTAGCACTTCTTTCTCTGAACCTTCCTTCCTTAACCTTCAGCTGAACCGAACCGGGTTTATCCTTTAACCAAAAATTGGTTAAGGTTTGCGACGAGGTCCTTTCGAGGATACACAGCACCCTTTACAGGGTGGGACCAGACCCTACTAAGTCCTTTCCTAGTTCAATTATGGTTCGGTTTATTTACGGTTCAGAGTTTCGAGCCAAACCGGCTCAATGCCTCCCAGGGCCAACATTCTCACACGCCCACTCGAGCGCACACCTGCAAGCACACACATGCCCGCACACACACACATATGCTCAGATCAAATGCTCATTCATAACTGTGCGCCAAGCGCTGACGACTGAGAAGCCCATGCAACAAAAATGTTTTATACTAAGGCGCCTGCTCGTCACTTGCCGATGTGGGACTATGTTTCTCCCCTTCAGACCTGCCTTCAACTGAGGATTTCTCCCTACTTAGAGCTCCAAATCAAGCGATTCAAAGCTTGATGGAAAGCTCTAAGGTAGATCTACATGGTTGCAGGGTCAATTTTAAGTTAAGAGGATGTTTCCCTCTTCGATTTAAAGAGTGAATCTAGGGGGTTCCTATGGGTTTTAACTGCTTGGAAGATGAATTAATCAGATCTGAGTCCACAGACTAGACTTTCTTACTTGCTAAAGGTCTAAATGGGTTTTGTAGAAGATTCCGCAGCAGCTAGAGTGGGTTTTGAAGCTCTTAAAGCTTCAGGAATAGTAGAGAAGCTTCAAGCTTCTATGAAAGCTTCAGAGAACAAATTTAACTTAAAAAAAGTGTAATAGACACAGAAGAACATTCTTAATCGATTTAAACTGATTCTAAGGTGTGTAACAGGCTCATCTAGGTAGAATTCAACCTCGAATCTCATCAGAAAGGCACTGTTATCAGTTTGGGTTCGAAAATAACCCAAACTGACAGTTGATTAATTTCAACAAATAAACAGATCTGAGCTCACTTGAATCTCTCTAAAATCATTCAACAGATTCTCAGAAATAATTCTAGCTCCTCAATTCCTCAAATCGAGCTCAAAATAAAAATCTCAACCTCAGTTTGACTGTAAAGCTCAAAATTTTGACTTTCTGATTTAAGCCGCTTAACAAGAAATTAAAACCTTGAATATGATCCTTTCAACTTCAGAAATTCATTCAGCACTTAAACAAGTGATCTAACCCTAGAAATTAAGGTTCAAGGCTTGTCACCTGAGCTCCAAAGGTACTTTGTTTGTCAGAAGATTTGGAAGGTAGTTAATGTGTTCTAAGGTCATGAACAGCTTCAGTGCACTGCAATGAAGCTTCTAGGTTCACTAAATGCTTCTCAGACCTATCTGTCAGACTTCTCCAACTCCACCGGAGTTGGAGAAGACAAAATCCTATCTCAAGCTCCAGGCATAAAAATCCCAAATAAACAACCTCAAATTAATCAGTGATCGCAATTACATCATTCTGGAGCTTTTCATTAAATTCTGTAGGCTGAAGATCAGAAAATGACTCGTCAGAATTCGCCAGAGCTTCGGCGAGTCCAGTAAAATGCAAATCATGCTCAGAGTGGTGAATTTGTGCCATTTTTGATCTGAAAAGGTTTCTGAGGTTACAAGGAACCTTAGAATCACATTTTATTCCTTATTAATTCGTTATATGAATGATTAATCAGTAGATTCAAGTTTGAATAGAATTTTAGAGGTTGAGGCTCGAGACTTGGTCTCTCACTCAAATGAGTGGCTGAGACAAGTCAACAGATATCTGTGATCATAATTATATAAATAATTTATAATTTAAACTGCTCTTGAGCTGCCATTGACAGCGAGCTCAGGAGCTTAAATAAAATTAGGTATTTAAGCTATATATGATAATTAATCAAATTAAGATAATAATTAAGATCCTTTGATGATGAATTGATGATGAAGGACCTGATGAAGGTGAATCTAAGTCAACTACTGCCGCCATGGACAGCAGTAATAGTTGATGGAGGTGAAATTGGATTAGGCGATTCAATGATCCAATTAATGATTAAATGAGTTAGAAATGATCATGAGTGGTTTAAGAAGGTGGACAGTGGTTTCAAAAGACAAAATTAAGGCTCTGGAAAGCTCAAGGAGCTTGCCGGAGTCTAGGAAGATGACATCTGAAATCTAACATTACGGCTAACTACCTACCTAACTACCTACCTAAACTGGCCTACTCCTAATCTACTGTTACCTGGACGAAGGGGTCAACAGGATTCCGCCGAAGGCTCATAGCGGAAGATGAAATCAGAGGGTTAAAGAAGAATCTCTGGTGGGAGGATGTGAGGTGAAGCAGAGGATCTCCTCGGTCGTCGCCTTTGTCCAGAGATGCGGTTGACCTCAGCGAAGCTCCTCAGCTGATCAGGATGGATGGAGGTAGTTGGAGAATGGTGTCGAAGGTTGTCGGAGTTGCAGACGAACAACCTATTGGGTCAGCTCAATGTTAGAAGAGGGAAGGGAGCTAACTTGAGAGAAATCGAAGGGGTAAGGAGGTATTTATAGTGATTGGCGATGCAGAGGACAGTGAAGTCTGGACGAAGAGGAAGCTTGGGGAGCTTAACCTTTGGCATCGTCTTCGACAACAGTGAGGTTAACTCCCACTAGAAATTAGGATTTCTGACTGATCTAGACCGATGGATGAAGATGGAGTGGTGAGCGCAAGCTCTAAGAGCTTGGAGAAGGATGATGTCGACAGGGCAGTGATCGCGCGGTGGAGTCACTCTCCGTCGTCAGCCGTCCAATCAGCTGGAGAAGAAGAAGAAGATGAAGGGGACCTAAATGCAGTGAAACTTAAGGACCTTTATGAAGATTAAGGACCTGATTGTAATGAATTTTAAGGACCAAAATGTAAACTCAGGTTTTAAAGGTTTATTTTAACTTAGATCTTTTTCAACTTTTTATATTTGTTAGTAAATAAGGTAATTATTACATTTACACCTTGAATTTACATTTTTGACCTTTTTAGGTTAATTTATTAGATTAAGTAAAATTTCCTAAGTTATTATATACTTATGTATACATTATGCTTAAGTTACTTAACTTATTAATTAAGGAAATGATTAATAAGATTTCGAGTCCAATTATTAATTAAATTGTTAATAATATTAATTGAATGATAAAATATCATTTTAAACTTATTTTAAGGTCCTTTACTATATATCCCTTATTCTATAATTAACCCTTATATATTCATAACCTTAGCTAATTAACAAGGAAGACTAGTTAATTAGGAGTAATTAGAGATCATGATGAGTCTCTCATCATACCTTCAAGCCAAAGTTTTGCTAGTCCATAGCAAAATTAACTAGGACTATGATGATTTAAAGCACTTGGGTTTAAATTAATATAAATAGTAACTATGTAGAGGAAAGCTTAGGTCAGAACATTTTTAAGTTTAATGATTAATGTACAGAGCACTTTTGAAAATTTTCTTACTTAGACTTATACTTATAACATTTTCAAAACACACTTAAAACAATTTTGTTAACAAGAATTTTATTCAGAATTAGAATTCTTTAAAAATCTCTTAATCTTTGTAACTATTCTTAACTCAAATTAGAATACAAAGTGTTTTAAGGAAACAAAACTTAAGAATTGAGAATTAAATTTTAACTCAAAAACTCAATAGAATTAAGTTGATCCTCTGTTTATGATATTTGACTTTTATCAATATAAGTTTAAGAAAATTAACCAAATACTCATTATTAATCAAACTTAGACTAGTAAAACTCTAATTTACTAGCCTACAATGCTAAAGACATCTTCTAGACCTAGGATTCTATCAATTCCTCTCCTTTAGGTCTCAACTTAAAATCTTCAAAACCTGATTTCTTAGGCTTCACTGCCCAATACCAAGGTTCAGTAGCTATGATTTTAAAACATCTATGCTTAGTAAAGAGATTTGTCCTGAAGGCATCCAAAGTTGCAAAAATCCAGATCTTAAGACATCAATTTCCAATCCCAATTATTCCAATTCAAGCCTTTGTCTTGGCCTTACTCAGGTTTGGTTGCTTTCTCCTCACCATTTTTCTATCTCGAGGTCAACACTTTTTGTGTATATCTCCCCGGTGGACCACTGGGTCTTTTATTCCTAATATTTTTATCACCATATTTTTTCACTTTTTCTATAGGTTAGAACACCCATTTGTAGCGAGGTGTTCTCTTTATTTGATGGAAGGAAGGGTAGCATCCATTTGTAACGAGATACTTTACTTATTTGGAAAAATTACATAAGTACCCTTTTGTAATGAGGCACTTAACTGCAGGGTGTTTTATTTATGTTTTTCTTTTTCTTTTCCTCCCTTCTCATTTTTCTTACTAACTTTATTCTCCAAATCCTTTTTCTAGGTGAGTGGCACATCCTTCACCCTTTCAAGAACCGCCTCGCGGAAATCCTTAGACTAAAGAGGATTCAGAACTGATCTCTTAACCTCTGTATTTTTGTGGTCTTAGATGCCAACAAAATAATTCTATGTGTGTGAATTTAGATGTTTAGGTTACTTATCTCTCAAACTAGAGCTTGGACAACAAAACCCTTCACTCTTAAGTTCTTCAAATTCTTAGTTTCCTTCTATAGGATCCGTCAAGACAAAATTTACCAAGTCTAGTTATTTATCTTTAGCTTGTAAGTCTTGTAAATTAAAATTCTACTAACTCTCTATTTAATTAACTTTGAATATCTGGCCTTTTTACTTAACTTTATGATAAAATCAAATTTTCAAAAAGCAAAAGGATTAATTAATCTAATTGATTAGAAAGTTATAATTTAACTCCAAAACATAAGTTTAAATCTTAATACACTTAGTTTCTTAACTCAAGGTAAGAATAGAAAAATTAATCTTTAAAAGATTTAAAGATTCCTAATTCAAATAAAATCTTGTTTTAAAAATTTTAAAAAACAAAAGTGTGTTTTTACAAAATGTTTAAGTAAAAATATAATTAAGAATTGAATGCTCTTAAATACTCTATATATATTCTATATACATTTTAATTTCTAACCTAAAAGAAAATTAAGCTCTTAATTATAATATATATATATTTATTTTTCTTTCTTCTTTAAAATGAATATACCCCTCTTATTATTTTTATGAATTTTATTTTTCAAATTTTGTATTTATATATTTTTGTTTTTATGTATATAAGATTTTCCAAATTTTATGAATTTTTTTCAAAATTTTTCAAATTTTTATGAAATTTTTTGATTTTTTAAAATTTTTATCATTTTTGGAATTTCTATCTTTTTAAATTTCATGAATATTTAATTTTTATGTATTTTTTTTATTTTAACCCACACTTAAAGTGAAAATTTCACTTCAACACCCCCGCAAGCCAAAATTTTACAATGTCCTCATTGTAAGAAGGGTGAAAAGATATTACACTTCATTTAGTATAGGGTGATGGAAGGAGTCGAATAGAGGAGATCCAAAGATCTCTGTGTGGACGATTTCAAGTCTCACCAAAGGTCAGAGTGGTCAGTCAGACTAAATGAAGGTAATCAGTGAAATTTCAGAGTAAGTGTAGAAGAAAAATCAAAAAGGTAAAAATAGGAAACAGCTATGTACAAGTGTCATGGATGGATAGAAAAACCCTAGTGAAGCATGTAACATTCTCCAACAAGACCTAAATGATGTGATTCCAAGAAAGGTTTTATACGTTGACTATTGGCTTTGAAGGGTTGATCCTTATTGGGTTCAGTGATTTCGACAGCTCTGTTGTCGAAGACTCTAACTACAACAAATGGACCTTGCATTTAGGCCTAAGTTTACCAGGGAAGAGCTTCAAACGGGCATCAAATAACATCACCTTCTGACCAGGTGCAAAGGATTTATGGGAAATGAATTTGTCGTGGAAGGCTTTAAGTTTCTCCATATACAGTTTTGAACTGTCATAAGAATCATGACGTAATTCCTCAAGTTCACTAAGCTATAACCTACGATTTTCACCAGCCTTCAGGAGGTCTAAATTACAGGCTTTAATTGTCCAATAGGCCTTGTGTTCAATTTCTACGGGAAGATGACAGGGTTTCCCGTAAACAAGTCTGTATGGTGACATGCCTATTGGTGTTTTGTGGGTAGTCCTATAAGCCCACAAAGCCTCGTCTAAACGGGAAGACCAATCCTTCCTATCGGGTTGGATTATCATTTGAAGGATCTTTTTGATCTCCCGAATAGAGACCTCGATTTTCCCATTAGTCTGGGGATGATAAGGTGTAGAAATATGATGTGTAACCCCATATTTTCTAAGTAAATGTTTAAACTGGGCGTTAAAAAAATGGGAACCGCTGTCGGAAATGATAGCACGAGGTACCCCAAAACGAGCGAAAATGTGACTCTGTATAAAAGGAATGACAACTCGATGGTCGTTTGCACGTGTGGGTATGGCTTCAATCCAACGAGAAACATAATCTACAGCAAGTAAAATATAATGGAAGCCAAAAGAGGACAGAAACGGACCCATAAAATCTATGCCCCAAATGTCAAAGATTTCACAGACTATAATCAGGTTCAAAGGCATCATGTCTTTTCGTGTCATGCTACCAAGTGTTTGGCAGCGACTACATGCCTTACAATAAGTCTGAGAATCAGTAAATAACGTGGGCCAATAAAACCCGCATTGCAAAACTTTTGCAGTGGTCTTTCTACTAGAAAAGTGACCACCACAGGCCTGGTCATGACAAAAAGATAGGATAGAATCAATCTCAGAAGAGGTGACACAACGCCTGATAATTTGATCATTACAGAGTCTAAAAAGATATGGATCTTCCCAAAAATAGTATTTGACTTCTGCTTTGAGTCGTGATTTGCGATTCCCGTCCCAGTCTGGCGGGAATTGATGTGTAACCAAATAATTAACAATATTTGCATACCAAGGAAGATCTGTGGATATAGTCAAAAGATGTTCATCAGGGAAGTGTTTGTGATTGGTGGAGATGATTCAATTGTATCAGAAGGAAGACGAGAAAGATGATCTGCAACAACATTTTGCCTACCCACCTTATCATGAATTTCTCGGTCAAATTCTTGCAAAAGCAAGATCCATCTGATCAACCTAGGTTTCGTGTCCTTCTTAGATAGAAGGTGTCGGATAGCTGAGTGATCAGAGTACACTATGATTTGAGATCCGAGTATGTAAGATCTAAACTTTTCTAATCCAAATACTATTGCTAGTAACTCTTTCTCTGTAATTGTGTAATACCTTTGTGTCTCATTTAATGTTTTACTAGCATAGTAAATTACCACCAGATTCTTCTCAATTATCTGTCCCAAAACATCTCCTATTGCATAATCTGATGCATCACACATGATTTCAAATGGTAAATCCCAATTAGGTGGTTGCAAAATTGGAGCCTGTGTAACTCTGTCTCTCAAAGTTTTAAATTCTAAAATACACTCCTCATTCGTCTCAAAAATCGCATCCTTTGTGAGGAGGTTTGTGAGTGGCCGGGCAATTTTTTAAAAATCAAGGATGAATCTTCTATAAAATCCCACATGCCCGAGAAATGATCTAATGCCTTTGATCGAGTCAGGGATTGGGAGATTTACAATTTGATTGATCTTGGCTCATTCTACTTGGATACCCTGCTCAGATATGAGATGGCCAAGTACAATGCCCTCTGGAATCATAAAATGGCTCTTCTCCCAACTAAGGACAAGGTTTACTTCAATGCATCTTTTTAGAACCTTCGACAAATTATCCAAGCAAATATTAAATGTTTCCCCGAAGACTGGAAAATCATCCATAAAGATCTCCATATATTAACCCACCATTTCGGTAAAAATGGCTAACATGCAACGCTAAAAAGTCGCGGGTGCGTTGCAAAGCCCAAATGGCATTCTTCGGAAAGCAAAGGTTCCGAAGGGGCAGGTGAAAGTCATTTTCTCTTGATCTTCGGAATAAATTGCAACTTGATTATATCTAGAGTAACCATCTAAAAAGCAGAAGAGCCTATTACCAGCTAATCTCTCAAGGATCTGATCAATGAATGGTTAAGGAAAATGGTCCTTCTTTGTAACAATATTCAGCTTACGATAATCAATACAAACCCGCCACGAATTCGCAATTCGTGTGGGAATGGTTTCTCCAGATTCAGTTTTGATTATGGTGAGTCCTACCTTTTTGGGTTCCACTTGAATTGGACTCACCCAAGGGCTATTAGATATAGGATAGATAATATCAGCATTAAGCCACTTGATTATTTCTTTCTTAATGACCTCCTTTAGATTAGGGTTTAGGTGTCTTTGAGCTTCTCATGAAGGTCGTGCCCCATCTTCAATATAGATGCGATGAGTACAAAAATTGGGGCTAATCCCGGTGAGATCATGTAAAGTTTACCCAATTGCCTTCTTGTGATCTCGAAGAACTTTGATCAATTTGGATTCTTGTGATTCAGTTAGATGAGAATTGATTATTATAGGATATGTTTGATCAGATTCGAGATATACATATTTAAGATTATCAGGCAATGGTTTCAATTCAAGCATAGGAGTAGAATCAACAGCAGGATTTGGGGTGGGATTTTCAATTGTGAAAAGTGATTCAGATTCAGAGTCAAATTCGAGATTGAGTAGAGATTCCAATAACATTTCATTGCTTTGAGGGTATGGGATATCAAAAGATGTGCTTTCTAGTTCTAAAGAACTAATGTCATCCTCAAAAGCTTCTATTGATTTTATTTCCTCAATCCATTCACAATCAAATCCACTAGAGGCTCTAAATATATCTAACTTAATTGTCTTCTCCCAAAATTTCAATTCTATCTTTCCTGATTCACAATCAATGTTGGCTTTTGCAGAAGCCAAAAAGGGTCTCCCTAAGATAATTGGGGTGTCTTTAATGTGTTCGAGTACTTCCATATCAAGAACAATAAAATCTATAGGGAAGTAAAAATCCCAAACTCTTACAATAACATCCTACAACATTCCTTTAGGTGACTTAATAGATCTAGCAACTAATTGTAAAGTAACATTGGTAGACTTAAGGTTTTCTATTTTAAAGTGTTTTACCAAAGAGAAAGGAATGAAGTTAATAGAAGCTCCTAAATCTAGGAGAACTCTATCAAAACATTGACTCCTAATTATATAGGAAATAAATGGAGATCCTGGGTCTTTCATTTTCAAAGGAAGCGTACTTGAAATAATAGAGCTCACATGCTTCGAAAGTACAACAGTGCTTCCTTTCTTCGACTTACATTTAGGAGTACATAATTCCTTAAGAAATCTCGTGTAAGTCGGGATGTGTTTAATAGCATCTAGGAGTGGGATATTAATATGTACTTGTTCAAAAATCTTAATCAAATCTTCATCTAATGTAATAGGTTGTTTCTATTTCTTAGTCTTCTTCAAAGCTTCTGGGAATGGGATGTGGATTTCCTGTTCTACTGAGGTATTACCCTAATCTCGCAAATTAGTGGGACTTGCGAGATCGGGTTCTGTACCTCTTCCAGGTGTAGAAAGAGGGGTTGATTTAGATGTACTAGGGTCATGGGATTGGTTCCTTGGAAAAACTAGATCTCTAGTGGAGGTTCCACGACGGGTTGTAACAGAGTTAATACCCACATGAGAAGAAGAAGCAACTGATGAAGAAGATGCTTGTGAACTTTGGAAAGATGGATTATTGACTAATGGTTGATTTACAATTGATTGCTGTTGATTTGGATATTCAAAATAGGTAGATTCAGATTTGGATTTAGATTTGGATTCAGGGGTAATTGATTAAGAAGATTGACATGTCCCTGATTCGGATTTTGAACTCCCGGGTGTTGTCTTTGCTGGATATTCCTAGGGTTTGGACTTGGATAGGATGGAAGGGTCCCTAGCCGACGAGATTCAGCTAACTGCGTGATTTAACCCCTAAGATCAACCAATTCTACCGAACATTGTCATTGGACTTCAGCAAGAGCCTCAGCATTTTGTTGCTGGCTCTCAGTCATAGCTCTCAAAATCTAGTCTAGCTATGAATCTCTATTTGGCTCTACAGAGTTTTGCGAACCCACGTAAAATGGCCTCGCATTGTGTTGCTAAAACAACAATGTAGGTGGGTTTTGTCTGGTTTGAGTTGGATATGATGGTCTTTGTGCATGGTCAAGCCAAGAGAAATTAGGGTGATTACGCCATCCAGGATTATAGGAATTTGAATATGGGTTTGATCTTGGTGTGTATCCCTGAATGGCATTCAAATCAAGAGGATAAGGCGTGTTTTCTGCAATAGGAAAGGGTGGGGAAAAGGGTGGGTAAGATTGAGGGATAAAGGTCCCTCCTTGGGTTGGTGAAGGAGTAGATAGAAAACCCAAGGAAGATGGATCTCTAGAATCCAGATTATTCACAAATTCCCTCCCCGCAGGAATTTGCGAAATAGGTAAATGCGTGGGATTCGTAGCAAGTAGAGGCGTAAGAGTCTTCATTATATTTGTAACCTCATTGAGATGCTTTGCTACGATATCGAATTTGTCCAGTTTTTCTGCAATTATCTCTAAATCCTTTGAACTGGACAGGTTACCGATCTCGTGGTGCGGATTTTGATGATTCGTATTTGCGCCCTGCGTAAATTGCAACATTAATGCATTGTTGATCGAGTTTTCCGTCATCCCTTTAAATAATTCTGAGGCGGATTCTGCATCGCGATTTAGAAAATTCCCTCCACAAGAGGCCTCGACTAGATTGTGAATGCCCTCTTGTAAACCATAATAGAAGATGTGCATGAGTTGCCAATGAGGGATGTCATGATGTAGGCATTTCCTTTGCAATTCATGAAAACGTTCCCACGCTTCATGAATTGGTTCTCCTTCATTTTGATTGAAAGTCGTAATAGCTCACCTTAAAGCATTAGTTCGACCAATTGGAAAGAATTTCTTTAGAAAAGCGGATTCGAGTTCAGCCCAAGTTGAGATTGGTCTTGCTATAGTTCTATACCAATAAGCAGCTTTGTCTTTAAGGCTAAAAGAGAACATTTTCATAAGTAGGATTTCCCTATTTTGATTTCGAGGTCCAAGAGTTTGAGAAGATTCTTTAGATCTTCTATATGTTGAAATGGATCCTCGGATGCAAATCCGTGAAAGTGAGGGATTAGACCTATAATATTCGACTTTAATTCAGGATCATTCTCCCCAATAGGAATCCTAACATTAGGCTCTACTTGTGCATTAGATGGGTTGTAATAATCTCTAAGTAGAGGCCTTGGACGAGGGATCAGTAAATCAGGGATTTCAAAACCCGCCTTAGGTTGAGGTGGAGGATGGGTTTAAAGAGTCTGTAAATTATTCAAGGCTGCCATTAAAAGATTAATTTGTCTAGTCTGCTCAAGCATCCTAAGATTCTGGCTAAGGAGCACCTCATGAACATCAAAAGGCCGCATCTCCCTCTAACCAAAAGAAGAAGGGATCTCGGGATTTAGATTCTGCAATTGATCCATAGAAGTAGATGGATCATATGGGAAAACCATTGGTTGCTTATCTGCAATCTGCCTGGGATCACCTGTCAATGATGGTGCAAGAGGTGGATGCAAGGATCGCCTCCCATCCATAAAATGGAAAATAATGTGCAAAGGCACACGCACACCACCATTAAAAACAATGGCATAAAAACCCACAAAACAACATAAAGATGTGGGTTTTGCTCTTCTTTCAAAGGAAAGAAGAGATTCCTAGGATACGCAAAAGTAATTTGATGCAAGCAAATAGAGTAACATTATCAAAATACGCATCCTAATCGGTATCTATGCAAGTGCGTAACCTTAAGGCTCAAAGGTCTAAGGTCTAGGATCGAGATCACTCACTACTGGCTCCCCAGGGCTCTAGTAGTGAGATAGACTTGTTGATCTTTGACCGAAGCCCTAAGAGGTGTAAAGAGGAGAGATAGAAAAATAGACTCGTGTGACTCTAGTGATCGCGCTGTTTGTGCGATAGCATGCAATAGACGATAGCGATAAAACCCGCATGCATTCTGCAATCAGATTTAGTCACAATTTTTAACTTCCTCTTTTTAGTTAATCTTTTACAAAAATATATCAAATGAAATTCAATGGCCACTTTTTAAATCTTTCCAAACAAAAATATGGTCTTTTTAATATCTCAAAGGACAGGGATCTACACGGGTTTTCTCGTGTTTTCCCGTTGATGCAAGAAAAATAGTAAAAATTCCCGAATCAGATTCGTTCTAATACTAGCAGGTAGAATGCACTCCTAAGAGTGTATGCCTATTGTATGCTGCTGCTAGTCAGGAAAAGATATATTTTTGTATTTTTTAATGTTTATGCAACAAATCAAAAGTATAGAAATACTCACAAAAGAAGAAATAGCAAAACAGATTCCTACCTTCTCCTGAGATTACCCGCAAAGGTAAACCTGAAAAGAAGACAGAAAAAAAACAAAACAAAACAAAATACAACTAATTAGAACAAAAACATTAAAAACAAAAATATAATTACAAATACCTCCTAATTATACAATTAAACCAACTAAATTCTCATGAATTAAAGGATTGCCTCCCCGGCAACAGCACCATTAAAATGATGCGTTTCTTACTCAACTCAGTTAATTAAGTTAATTTTTGTTGAACGTGCAAGTTTCTACGCTAACGTGTTTGGTTTTGAAAAACCTGTCGTTGTAGTTTGAAAGTGAAGAACTCGTGTTCAACAAATAAAATTTATACCGAAATGGAAATCCTGGGTCGAACTCAGGGAGGCAGACGTTTGATTTAAAAACATGCATTTATTTTATTTGTCACAAAGTAAATTAATTGATTAGAACTATCTAACTATTTATAATAAATAGAAGAGAGAGAGAGAAAATAAGAGAGAGAGAATAATACAAACAAAAATCAAAAGAGAAATAGAATGCACATGGAATTCATTATCGAAAGGATTATTCATTACACTAAATATTACAACTAGAAAGTGGGAGAATGATTACACTAGAAAGTAGTAAATCTATTCTAAAAAGCAGTAAAAAGAATAGGGAGAGAGATATCCTCCTCGACGGTCGCTTGGAGGACGAGCTGAACGGGACGACGCCTAGACGAAGGAGGATGAAGCAAGACGAAGGAGGGTGAAGCAGGAAGAATGGGAACGGGGCAGCACGTCATCGTTGTCGTGGGATCCGCTTCCAAAAGGGGGATGAAAAATTGACTTTATCTTGCGAGAAGCATCCCGAGTGTGGGACAAGCTTCTCTTAAGCTTTGGAGAGGGAGAGAAGAGAAGGAAGGGATGAGAATTTCGTATGGAGGGGGTCTCCTTTTATAGTTGCAAGGAGTGGCGGCAATTTGGTCATTACAACTCTAAAAAATTAATTTAGGACCTTTAGTGCTGGATAAAACCATCGCTAAAGGTCTGAACGTGGGCGTAGTGGGCGGCGTACTCGCGCCTCTTCGCCTATCGCGCATGTAACATGCGTACACGTCCAGCCGCTCTCAGCTGTCTAATCGTGAGATCAGATGGCTTAAATCGTGCTACCGCCCGCGACCTTTGCACGCCCGCCCACGTGCGATTCCACGTGGGGCGCGACGTGCAATAGCACGTGCGCCCGATCGGGCGATCTGGGCCATCCATAGCCAATCAAGCGGCCGAATTTAATCGCATGCGCGCCGCAGATTGCGAGTCGAACTCGCGACCGCTGCGCTGCGCGGTGGATTGTGTCACGCGGATGAAATCTGGCACGCGCATCCACAGCCGTTGGATGCACATTCAATGGCGGAGAAGCGATGCTCTGACTGAAGAAGAGAAGGTACGGTGGTTGCTTCGGCTGGTTGGGCGGCTGAGATGGCACCACGTGGCGCCATCTGAGCCATCCATCTTCTGGATGATGTAGATGGTGCCACGGTTGTCAGATTGAGTCAATTTTCGTGCTGTTAAGCTGCGATCGCTGATCCGAATCCATCAGTGCAGTCGGATTTGTTGTTTGAAGTGTGGATTCACACCATCTTGGCCCTTGATCTTCTAAGGTTCCCCGGTCACTATCTAATGCTACAGATGTCTGATTAGGGCAATCTTGGAGTCGTTGAATTCCAATCGTCGCCCTGATCACATCTGTATGGTTGGATCTTCAATCCGAGGCCTCAATAAAAAGTTTGCCCTGTCCATGAACATAAAAGGAAACAATTAACCTCCATTTTATTCAAACTACTCTAAATGCAAGATGATTAATGTTATGCAATATTTATAGCATGCAATGCAATCCTATGCTTAAGAACATGCATAAATAGATATCTTAAATAGTGTAAACATGTTTACATCATACCCCCATGCCTATCTTTTGCTAGTCCCTAGCAAAAACTATATGCTATTTATAAAAGAATCAGGTTGGATTATTTGGGCATGAGTTATTTTCAATCATTAAGAAAATGTCTGCTTAGAATCTGAACTTTCAAAGACACAACAGTGCTCGAGTATCTACCAAAATGTAGACCACCTCAAGCCCTCACCTTTTTCAAAGAAAATTTTCTTTCTCTCTTTTTCTCTTTTCTAATTTTTTTTGGATTTTCAAGTTTTAGGGTTTAAGAGTACCTTTCTATGGCCATACAACTCACCCAAGATTTGATGAGAATCCTAAGTTCTAAGCATCTTATTGTGAATGTGATAGACTCGTTGACCGGCAGTTAAAACGGACTTCGGATTTCTACGCCTCTAGGTGACCTAAAAAAGAATTCTGCCTAAAGATGTATCTTTACAACCAGTAGCTTTCTCCCTACTTTTATTTTTTTATAGGGTCAACACAAGGGTAAATCCAGTGTATATCTCCCTGGTTTATTCTACCTCTCCACTTCTTCCTAAGTGTTTTGGGAATTTTCAGTGCATTAATTGAGCTGGGTTCTGGCCAACCGGTCGATGAGCTGTTACCATCGACAACATGGCATCCATACTCGTGCGGCGAAGTGTGGCTTTTTTTTTTCTTTTCTCCTTTTCTTTTTTTTTTCTTAAGTAGGTGGCTTCCTTGGTCTAAGATTTACCTAAATGCAGCAAAAAGAGAAAGGTCCAGTGATTGGGCTCTGGACAACCTAGCTATGGGTTTTTACCCATGATAACTTGCCAGCCATATCACCCTAGAAGGTTCATTAGCTACCCAATTTCCATTATAATCGCCGAACAACGAGTTAATGCAAAGAAAGTGTGTAGATGCTAGAAACTCAAAGTTCCCTCAAATCAGAGGGCGGGTTGATAAGTCGTGTACTTATCACCCAAACTTATTTACTCCAATTAAAATAGAATTTAGGTTGGCGAGGACTCGAAAAACAAATCTACATTATAGTGGATACACAGGCTGATTAAGTCTAAAGACCTGAAGGGTCTTTATGTTCAAATCATAATGTATTATTTCCTAAGATTGAAAATTTTCTTAAACCCAAGTTCTCTTTCCTAATTCCTTTTTTTTTTAATAAACTAAAACAAATCTATGGAGCTGATGAATAAATTCAGAGATGAATATCCACCCCCATGCCTATCTAATGCAATGTCCTCATTGTATTAAAAAGACATAAAATAGAGTGGAATAGAGTAGAAAGCACCTGAATTGCGTGAATGACAGGTCCACTCTGAGATGAAAGCTAAAAAGAACTGTATACGTGCTGAATTTAGTGCCTTCAGCTAGGCACACTATACAAAGAAGAGAAATAAAGAATTCACAAGTGCAGGTAAGAATCAGAATAAACAGATGAAACCTCAGACCTGCCAGCAAATGTCCATAGATGTGGACCAAATTGTGGTGCAGACCCATACCCCATAATCGAGAATATCTCAGGTTCTGGATAAAAATTACCCAAAACCTAAAATCAATATGCAAGCGGGGTCGAGCCTGCGATTTATGAGGATGCAACCCAAGACCAAAGAGTCAGGTTACAGAAAATTCAAGCTCCAAAGGATAATCAATGAATGTGTGCTTCGGTTGGACATCCTCAGAACAGATGTCGTAAGGGTCTTGGTTTGATGGTTTCAAATTAATAGGAACCCTTTGACTCAGTCTTCTACTTCCTACAGAACTAGCTTCCCAAATCAGAACTTCCCAACTCCTATCCTCCTCATTCAGCATGTCAGTTTCTGGGACCTCTTGCATATTAATCACCCTATCTGAAATCTCCAAGTCTAAATGATGTGGATTAATCAGAATTGACTTGGGTCTAATTATCTTAGAAATGAAATCATCGATAAGCTCAATGGGGTGTAATTGACAATCATGGCATTGAATTGAATCCTCCAGAAAATGCGATTCTGGATCCATAATGTGAGCCCCAATAAGATCAGTTTCCTTAGTTATTGGGCTATCAAATGATCTTTCAAATTCCTCAGGCCTAATCATCTCACAGAAATCATATTCTGTAAACTCGCGTGAGACTTTGCAACATGAATCTTCACCATCAGAATCAAACAAGTCAAGATCCGTATTAATGTATGTCCCAAAATTATCTGTCACTTTCTGTTCCAAAGAGACATACATTTCCTCATACCCTGGGTCATGGATCTTAGGTGAAGAAATCAGATCTTCCTTAATTGGTTGCTCTAATTCAATCTGGTCAGCCTCGTAACATGTGTTCCCCTCAACAGGTGCCTGAATGGGTTCTGAAATTGGCTCTCCTGAAGAGGGTTCATCCTGGGAATCATCCCATGATTAAATCAAAGCGACCACAAATCTCATCCTCAATTTCGCTAACTTCCCAAGTAGAAACTCTCCCGGGTTCTTATCCTTAACATCCTGGAGCCAATCCAACAAATACTTATTCAAATCATCAATCATTTCAATCAGAGGCTCCAATCTCTCAATGCAAGGTATTAGCTGAACTTCTAAAGATTGTATGATATTCCTCAAGTTAGCCAGAACCTTTTCTTGAACCTGGTTACCCTGAACCAAATGAGTTGGTTCAGGGTTGGGTGGGTTTGGGGTCAATGCAGGGGAATTAACGAATTGAGATTCATTATACCCTTCCTGATAATAGGTCATTTCAAATTTTTCAAAAGGTGGTGATAACCTAAAGGCAGTGTAATCAAAAGATGGGTAAGAATTAGTGTATCCTTCTTGATTGTAGATCGTATTAGGTTGTTCATGAAAGGTTGACGATTTATAATCGATGTGGCTCTGAGAAGGATAGAAATCACAATCATAGTATTTAGGGTTGGACCCTAAACACGGAGGTCCAGAACTGTATCCCCAATCTGAGCTATCCCAACTAACTGATGGTTGATTACAGTACGAGTTGGGATAATCGCCATGTTGAGGATAATTCAAAACAAGAGGGAAAGAGCGGGAATGCATGTGGAAGGATTCATGAGAGATAGGAGGAAGGAAGGCGCCTTGAAATGCAAACAATCAAACATGTCCTTAAGTGGGCTAGCCTAAAGACCTACAGACTCCCAAAACCCATCTTGAGATAGAGAAATGATTTGATCTACTTCTGTCTGTTCAATCCAACCAGTTAGAAGGAGGGACTGGGGAGAAGGTTCTTCCTTCAGCTTGCGCCTCCGGTTCCTAGTGTACCCCCCAGCCGCAATCGTTTGATTCTGCTCCCCTAGCTAGACATCAAATTGAACAATAGAAACAGACTAATTGAAAACAATCTCGTTCTGGGCTCTGAAGAGCGAGTCGAATCCTTAAGGCCAACATCTACTCTATTTTATTTAGGGCTAGGTTTGAAAGTGCTTTGGAATGTGATGGGCCCTTTATATGGGTTGTGCCCTTAATGATTGATTGATTTGTGTGTGCGTGCACAACCAGTGGTTTTCAAGCAAGATTATTTTTGATGCGGTGAATTTTAAGGTTCAAATCTTGCTTAGTAGCTTTTAGGATTCAACTTTAGGTGTTTTCAAACAAGTTTTGATGGCACACCAGGTTTTGAAAGCACAGGTGAAGATGTTTTCCTTTGAAGCTTAAAAAAAATGTGGAGTGCCTGGTAAATCCCTAAGAGTTGAACCTAAGTGGCAGCTACTTGATGAGTTGATTTTAATTGAAGTGGTGCAGCCCAATCAACTCAAACAATTAGCCTGTTGCACCACTTAATTAGGCACACAAGTGATTTCCTAATCTGATTTCTACTCAATTATGTGTTTGAATGTGTGTACCAGCTCCAAAGATCGATTTACCGGTTGAGTTTGAAAATCAAATGAGGTTGTGTACCTCTGTGAGATTTTTTTTATTTTTTAATGTGGAGGTTGGGACAGGTGTGGGTGTTAAACAACAAACAATCTAACCTTAGAGTTTATAAGAACACCTAGGTTGATTAATGTTTGTGTTATTATGTTGTGAAATTAAATCTAATAGGTGGGAGGTGGGGGTAACTTACAAAACCTTCCACAGCACTTTACTCCAATCTACCGCTTTTACTTGTCTCGAAAGAGTACCTGCAATCACAATAAGAAAGGAGAGAAGTGAGGTAAATGATTTATAAGTTAGAAAATGAGAAGAAAAAATCAAAGAGCATCGCCTCCTCGTCAACGGTGCCAAAATGTTGAACATCCCCAGCAACGGCGCCAAAATGTTGAATGCACGGGTTGCTATGCTAACGTGTTTGGTTTTGAAAAACCTATCGTTGTAGTTTGAAAGCAAAGAACTAGTGTTCAACAAATAAAATTTATATCGGAATGGAAATCCCTGGTCGAACTCCGGGAGGCGGACGTTTGATTTAAAACGCGTTTATTTTATTTGTCACGAAGTAAATTAATTGATTAGAACTATCTAACTATTTACAATAAATAGAAGAGAGAGAGAAAATAAGAGAGAGAGAATAATATAAACAAAAATCAAAAAAGATATAGAATGCACATGAAATTCATTATCAAAAGGATTGTTCATTACACTGAATATTATGACTAGAAAGCGGGAAAATGATTACACTAGAAAGCAGTAAATCTACTCTAGAAAGCAGTAAATCTATTCTAGAAAGCAGTAAAAAGAATGGGGAGAGAGATATCCTCCTCGACGGTCGCTTGGACGATGAGTCGGATGGGATGATGCCTGGACGAAAGAGGATGAAGTAGGACGAAGGAGGGCGAAGCAGGAAGAATGGGAACGGGGTAGCACGTCATCGTCGTCGCAGGATCTGCTTCCGAAAGGAAGATGAAAAATTGACTTTATCTCGCGAGAAGCATCTCGGGTGTGGGACAAGCTTCTCTTGAGCTTTGGAGAGGGAGTGAAGAGAAGGAAGAGATGAGAATTTCATATGGAGGGGGTCTCCTTTTATAGTTGCAAGGAGTGGGGGCAATTTGGTCATTGCAACTCTAAAAACATTAATTCAAGACCTTTAGTGATAGATAAAACCGTCGCTAAAGGTCCGAATGTGGGCGTAGTGGGCGGCACCCTCATGCCTCTTTGCCTGTCGCACGTGTAATGCGCGTACATGTCTAGCCGCTCTCAGTTGTCCGATCACGAGATCGGACGGCTTAAATCGCACTACCGCCCGCCTCCTTTGCACGCCCGCCCTTGTGTGATTCCGCGTGGGGTGCAGCATGCAATAGCGCGTGCGCCCGATCGGGTGATCTGGGCCGTCCACAGCCGATCAAGCAGTCGAATTTAATCCTGCGCGCGCCGCAGATCACGAGTCGAACTCGTGTCCTATGATCACGCAACGACTCGCGACCGCTGCGCTGCGTAGTGGATTGTGTCGTGTGGATGAAATCAGGCACGTGCATCCACAGCCATTGGATGCGCATCCAACGGCGGAGAAGTGGCACTCTGATTGAAGAAGAGAAGGTACGGCGGTTGCTTCGGCCAGTTGGGCAGCTGAGATGGCACCACGTGGCACCATCTGAGCTGTCCATCTTCTGGATGATGTAGATGGTGCCACGGTTGTCGGATTGAGTCGATTTTCTCGCTGTTAAGCTGCGATCGTCGATCCAAATCCATCCGTGCGGTCAGATTTGTCGTTTGAAGTGTGGATTCACATTATCTTGGCCCTTGATCTTCTAGGGTTCCCCGATCATTATCTGATGCTACAGATGTCTGATTAGGGTGATCTTGGAGTCGTTGAACTCTAATAGTCACCCTGATCACATCTGTACGGTTGAATCTTCAATCTGAGGCCCCGATAAAAAGTTTTCCCTGTCCATGAATATAAAAGGAGACAATTAACCTCCATTTTATTCAAACTACTCTAAATGCAAGATGATGCATGTTATGCAATATTTGTAGCATGCAATGCAATCCTATGCTTAAGAACATGCATAAATTGACATCTTAAGTAGTGTAAACAAGTTTACATCAATTTTACTTAATTAAGAGTAGAGAAAAGTTACTTAGGTTAACTCGAAGTTGTGTCGATTAGTAATATAGGGTCGAATTAACCTAACATTTTAGAAAATTTTTACTGATTGAGTCCAGGTCATTCGCTGGGAGGTGAATATTATTTTAAATTCACTAATTAACTCTATTTATCTTATAAGTATAGGAGGTATAATTAAATTAATTGTAGAAATATGAATTTTGCAAAAATTGATTAGATTGAAGAAATATGCAAAATCCCATATGAAAACTCATTTACAACATTTATCTCAATGGATTTAAGGCAAGTGAGAGTTTGTCTATTCAACATATGCCTTATTACAACAATTGAAAGTAATAGAAATTAAAAATAAAACAAGAAAAACAACTTCTTAATTTCTTTTATTCTTCAGCCTCTCTCTTCTTCTTCTCTCTTTCTTTCTTTCTTTCTTTATTTTCCTTTTATTCTATTTATCCTTTATTTTTTTTCTCTTTCTCTTTTTATTTCTCTCTTATTCTCTCGAGCTTCTTTTCTTTCTTCTCCTATTCTGCCTTCTTCTTCTCCCTTAGTATTTCCTTAAGCCTCCTCCTTAGTCTTCATGCCTGTTAACCTTCATCCTTTATGCCTTATCTTCTCCTTTCTTTCCTTCTCTTTCCTTAGCTTCCTTAGCTGCTGAACCTTAGCACTTCTTTCTCTGAACCTTCCTTCCATAACCTTCAGCTGAATCGAACCGGGTTTATCCTTTAACCAAAAATTGGTTAAGGTTTGCGGCGAGGTCCTTTCGAGGATACACAACACCCTTTACAGGGTGGGACCAGACCTTACTAAGTCCTCGCCTGGTTCAATTATGGTTCGATTTATTTACGGTTCAGAGTTTCGAGCAAAATCAACTCAACGCCTCCTAGGCCTCGCCCTCCCAGGGCCAACATTTGCACACGCCCACTCGGGCGCACACCCGCAAGCACACACATGCCCGCACATGCACACACATGCTCAGATCAAATGCTCATCGTAACCATGTGCTGAGCGCTGACCACTGAGAAGCCCATGCAACAAAAACATTTTATACTAAGGTGCCCGCTCGTCACTTGCCGATGTGGGACTATGTTTCTCCCCTTCAAACCTGCCTTCAACTGAGGATTTCTCCCTACTCAGAGCTCTAAATCAAGCGATTCAAAGCTTGATGGAAAGCTCTAAGGTAGATCTACATGGTTGCAGGGTCAATTTTAAGTTAAGAGGATGTTTCCCTCTTCGATTTAAAGAGTGAATCTAGGGGGTTCCTATGGGTTTTAACTGCTTGGAAGATGAATTAATCAGATCTGAGTCCACAGACTAGACTTTCTTACTTGCTAAAGGTCTAAATGGGTTTTGTAGAAGATTCCGCAGTAGCTAGAGTGGGTTTTGAAGCTCTTAAAGCTTCAGGAATAGTAGAGAAGCTTCAAACTTCTCTGAAAGCTTCAGAGAACAAATATAACTTAAAAAAAGTGTAACAGACACAGAAGAACATTCTTAATCGATTTAAACTGATTCTAAGGTGTGTAACAGGCTCATCTAGGCAGAATTCAACCTCAAATCTCATCAGAAAGGCACTGTTATCAGTTTGGGTTCGAAAACAACCCAAACTGACAGTTGATTAATTTCAACAAATAAACAGATCTGAGCTCACTTGAATCTCTCTAAAATCATTCAACAGATTCTCAGAAATAATTCTAGCTCCTCAATTCCTCAAATCGAGCTCAAAATAAAAATCTCAACCACAGTTTGACTGTAAAGCTCAAAATTTTGACTTTCTGATTTAAGCCTCTTAACAAGAAATTAAAACCTTGAATATGATCCTTTCAACTTCAGAAATTCATTCAGCACTTAAACAAGTGATCTAACCCTAGAAATTAAGGTTCAAGGCTTGTCACCTGAGCTCCAAAAGTACTTTGTTTGTCAGAAGATTTGGAAGGTAGTTAATGTGTTCTAAGGTCATGAACAACTTCAGTGCACTGCAATGAAGCTTCTAGGTTCACTAAATGCTTCTCAGACCTATCTGTCAGACTTCTCTAACTCCACCGGAGTTGGAGAAGACAAAATCCTATCTCAAGCTCCAGGCATAAAAATCCCAAATAAACAACCTCAAATTAATCAGTGATCGCAATTACATCATTCTGGAGCTTTTCATTAAATTCTGTAGGCTGAAGATCAGAAAATGACTCGTCGGAATTCGCCGGAGCTTCGGTGAGTCCAGTAAAATGCAAATCATGCTCAGAGTGGTGAATTTGTGCCATTTTTGATCTGAAAAGGTTTCTGAGGTTACAAGGAACCTTAGAATCACATTTTATTCCTTATTAATTCGTTATATGAATGATTAATCAGTAGATTCAAGTTTGAATAGAATTTTAGAGGTTGAGGCTCAGGACTTGGTCTCTCACTCAAATGAGTGGCTGAGACAAGTCAACAGATATCTGTGATCATAATTATATAAATAATTTATAATTTAAACTGCTCTTGAGCTGCCATTGACAGCGAGCTCAGGAGCTTAGATAAAATTAGGTATTTAAGCTATATATGATAATTAATCAAATTAAGATAATAATTAAGATCCTTTGATGATGAATTGATGATGAAGGACCTGATGAAGGTGAATCTAAGTCAACTATTGCCACCATGGACAACAGTAGTAGTTGATGGAGGTGAAATTGGATTAGGCGATTCAATGATCCAATTAATGATTAAATGAGTTAGAAATGATCATGAGTGGTTTAAGAAGGTGGACAGTGGTTTCAAAAGACAAAATTAAGGCTCTGGCAAGCTCAAGGAGCTTACCGGAGTCGAGGAAGATGACATCTGAAATCTAACATTACGGCTAACTACCTACCTAACTACCTACCTAAACTGGCCTACTCCTAATCTACTATTACCTAGACGAAGGGGTCAACAGGATTCCGCCGAAGGCTCATAGCGGAAAATGAAATCAGAGGGTTAAAGAAGAATCTCCGGTGGGAGGATGTGAGGTGAAGCAGAGGATTTCCTCGGCCGTCGCCTTTGTCCAGAGATGCGGTTGACCTCAGCGAAGCTCCTAAGGTGATCAGGATGGATGGAGGTAGTTGGAGAATGGTGTCGAAGGTCGTTGGAGTTGTAGACGAACAGCCTATTGGGTCGGCTCAGTGTTAGAAGAGGGAAGGGAGCCAACTTGAGAGAAATCGAAGGGGTAAGGAGGTATTTATAGTGATTGGCGACGCAGACGACGGTGAAGTCTGGACGAAGAGGAAGCTTAGGGAGCTTAACCTCTGGCATCGTCTCCAACAACAGTGAGGTTATCTCCCACTAGAAATTAGGATTTCTGAGTGATCCAGATCGATAGATGAAGATGGAGTGGTGAGCGCAAGCTCTAAGAGCTTGGAGAAGGATGATGTCGACAGGGCGATGATCGCGCGGTGGAGTCACTCTCCGTCGTCAGCCGTCCAATCAACTGGAGAAGAAGAAGAAGATGAAGGGGACCTAAATGCAGTGAAACTTAAGGACCTTTATGAAGATTAAGGACCCGATTGTAATGAATTTTAAGGACCAAAATGTAAACTCAGGTTTTAAAGGTTTATTTTAACTTAAATCTTTTTCAACTTTTTATATATGTTAGCAAATAAGGTAATTATTACATTTACACCTTGAATTTACATTTTTGACCTTTTTAGGTTAATTTATTAGATTAAGTAAAATTACCTAAGTTATTATATACGTATATATACATTATGTTTAAGTTACTTAACTTATTAATTAAGGAAATGATTAATAAGATTTTGAGTCCAATTATTAATTAAATTGTTAATAATATTAAGTGAATGATAAAATATCATTTTTAACTTATTTGAAGGTCCTTTACTGTATATCCCTTATTCTATAATTAACCCTTATATATTCATAACCTTAGCTAATTAACTAGGAAGACTAGTTAATTAGGGGTAATTAGAGATCATGATTAGCCTCTCATCAGGACTCTCCCTCTCTAGCTTCCCAGGTATTTCTCAGGTGGACGGCTTTCTGACTAAGGGATATCATCTGCCCCAAACCTCTAAGTCATCCAAATTTTTGGGTGTCTTGATTGGATCCAGCACATTTTACTCTCGTCCAATCCACTAGTGCATGTTTGGTAGGAGGTCCTTAAAACCATCCTTAAGACCTCCTTTAGTGATTCACTCCCGCCGAGGCCAGGCCTTGACGTCCGTGTTTGTGCAGCAACCCCACCACATAGACATCTCCTCTGATTCATTTGAACCAAATTCTCCTTTTTCCATCATCATGGCACAACCAGTAGAAGAAGAGAATAACCTTGAGAGCCAACTCTAGTGCCTTTGTAAACCCGCTGCAGCATCCTATGATGCGAGATCACTATAATCCCGTTGCGGTGGCGATCGAACCTCGAGTCCAAATCCTAGCTGGAGGTCCTGATTCTAAACTCAAGCCTAACATGATTCATGCTATTCCAAAGCTTCATGGGCTTAATTCCGAGGATCCCTTCCAACACATCAAACAAGTCAAGCATCTAGCTTAGACCTTTGGGTCAGATGTCCAAAATCGGGATATTCTTCTCATGAAGATGTTCTCCTTCTCTCTCATGGACAAAGTAGCTCACTGGTATCAAACTTAAATGCATCCAATTAACACATGGGTTGAACTACAATCCGAATTCTTGAAAAAGTTTTTCCCAGTTGGTTGAACGAATGCCTTACGACACCAGATCACACACTTCACCCAGCAATCTAGAGAACCCCTTCATGAAGCATGGGACTGCTTCTTGGATCTCATGCAAAAGTGCCCCCATCATGGAGTTCTTAAATGGGAACAAGTTCAGTCCTTTTACTAGGGACTCCGTGAAGATATCCGCTTATTCGTCAATGCAACCTATAGAGGAAATATCATGGGTCAACACAAGGACACTATGTGGAAGATTCTCAAGAATATGTGTGAGAACTCCATCAATAATGACTCCATGGGCTTATTTGACTGGACGAATGCCCGTGCATCGATGAATCCAAGGGGAGCACATGAGACGCAGGTCTTGTCTGCATCCATCGACTTGGAATTGATGGCCAGTTGGTTGGATAAGGTCTCTATCATTGAGAAGAAGGTGGACGAGCTGACTCGACATCTATAGCGAGCCACCTCTATGCAAAACCCATTTGCACAACCACCTTCTGGGAGGGAAGCTGTGCATAACATCTATCCCCGATCTTCTAAGGGGATGGACCCATATCCACCCATGTCTAACTCTAGGATCGGAGGAAACTCCGATCCAACCTACTCTAGTTGGGGGAACTCTGAACCCTCGTACTCTAACTTCCCTGAGGTTCTTCAGACTTACGAGGACCTCAACGCCATCCAGAATGACCCATTCTCTAACACCTATAATCTTGGATGGCGGAATCATCCCAACTTCTTATGGGCAGGAAATAATCAGAATCAAAGACCTCCATATCAACTCCATCCACAAGCTCCTCATCCATATCAGTTGCCTTAGCCTCGGCCCAACCCTACCTATCAATCTGGGCCAACTCAAATAGATCAAATGACTCTTATCCTTTAGACTCTGGCTGACATTCAGAAGACAAATGCGGCTATGCAAAAATAGCACAAGGACGAGATCACAGAGGTTCGCAATCAACTTGCCTAGATGGCAAATTCCCGCCAACCTGGCACACTCCCTTCTTAACCTCTACCAAATCCAAATAACGTGGCGAACCAGAGGCGTGTTATGAACCCAAATTCGGGCCAAGCCCACATGATTTATCAGGCCCCTTCTGTTCCATCACTCGACTGGATGGAAGCTTCAACATCGTATGTGGGATTTCAGCAGCAGCCACCCATTTTACCAACTCCAAACCAAAACTAGGCAAGATTGAATTATGTTACAACCCGTAGTGGCAAAGCAATGCAAGACCCACCTTATCCAAGCCACTGTTAGCTTGGCACTCCCTTCTCAACCTCTACCAAATCCAAATAACGTGCCAAACCAGAGGCGCGATATGAACCCAAATTCGGGCCAAGCCCACATGATTTATCAGACCCCTTTTGTTCCATCACCCGACGGGATGGAAGCTTCAACATCGTATGTGGGATTTCAGCAGCAGCCACCCATTTTACCAACTCCAAACCAAAACCAGGCAAGATTGAATTCTGTTACAACTCGTAGTGGCAAAGCAACGCATGACTCACCTTATCCAAGCCACTTTCAGCCTGGTAGTAACTTAAGCCCTAGGATAGTTATCCAGGATACCCCTGTCCCAGATCAAGCACCTGGACCTATTCTAGAGGAACCATCCAAGGTTCTATTTCTCGAGGCCTTGACAAGGGAAAGAGGACAAATAAACCCGTGGCACCTGAGGACGATCTGGTCAAGCTCTTTGAACAGGTCCATATAAACATCCCCTTGATGGATGCGATCTGTCACGTACCGGCTTACGCATGATTTCTGAAAGACGTGTGTACGCCCAAGCATAAGTCGCGAACCAAAAGTGGGAGTCCGATCATACTGTCAGAGCAAGCCAGCTCTGTAATTTTGAGTAAACTCCCACCTAAGGCAAAAGACCTAGGTACGCCCCTGATTTCCTGTACCATTGGTGATACCCAATTTGACAGAGCTTTATTAGATCTATTAGATCTAGGAGCCTCCATAAACCTAATACCTACATCCCCCCTTGACCATCTTGAGGAATCTGAGCTCAAACCAACAGAGGTGACATTGAGTTGGTTGACTGATCTATTAAGTCACCTAAAGGAGTTCTTGAGGATGTCATCGTTAGGGTGCGAGATTTCTATTTCCCGGTGGACTTTGTAGTCTTAGATATGGATGCTCCAGAAAATCCAAGGGATACACCAATTATACTAGGGAGACCCTTTTTGGCCACTGCTAGGGCCAATATAAATTGTGAGGAGGGCCAAATTGAACTGAAATTTGGGAACCAAACACTAAAGATTGGCATCTTTAAGACCCAACAAGGGATTAATTGCGGTGTTATAGAATAGATATGTGATATCAAGGCTGTGATTGATGATCCGTATATTGAGGACAACCTGACTACTTCCGATCAACCACAAGAGGATCAAAACCCACAATCAGAGGAGTCCGAACCTGACCTAGATACACCCATAACTCCTTCCCATACTCCTGACACACACCCTGAACTACCCGCTGCTGCTGATAACCCTGTTCTAGAACTCAAGCCTCTTCCCGACCATCTGAAGTATGTCATTTTGGGTTCCAATCAGACGTTTCATGTGATTATCAACTCTAGACTCACACCTGATCAGGAATCTCATCTGATTACTATTCTCCAGCAACATTGTAGAGCCATTGGATGGACTCTCCCTGATTTGACTGGTATCAGCCCCTCTTATTACACACACTGTATCTACACCGAAGAGGGCACACGACCTTCCCATGAAATGCAGAGACATCTGAATCCTAATCTGCAGGAGGTCGTGAAAAAGGAGATCATCAAGTGGTTAGATGCAAGGATCATTTACCCGATCTCCGACAGTCGGTGGGTGAGTCTAATCTAGGTTGCGCCTAAGAAGGCAGGACTCACCATGATCACGAATGAAATCGGAGAAATCATACCAACCCGTGTGGCGAATTCATGGAGAGTTTGCATTGATTACAGAAGACTCAATTCCTCCAAGAAGAAGGATCATTTCCCACTACCGTTTATTGATCAGATCCTCTAGAAACTAGCGGGAAATAGGTTCTTCTGCTTTTTGGACGGGTACTCCGGTTATAACCAGGTGGTAATCCATCTTGAGGACCAAGAAAAGACCACTTTCACTTGCCCCTTCAGGACATACGCGTTACGAAGAATGTCATTCGGTCTCTGCAATGCACCCACTACTTTTCAGCGGTGCATGCTTGACATATTCTCAGATATGGTAGGTGATTATCTGGAAGTCTTCATGGATGACTTTTCAGTATTTGGAGAATCATTTGACAATTGCCTCCTGCAGTTGGTCCAAATCCTCAAGCATTGCATTGACGTGAATCTGGTTCTTTCCTGGGAAAAGAGCCATTTCATGGTGCCTGAAGGAATTATCCTGGGACATCTCATATCATAAAAGGGCATCCAGGTTGATTGAGCCAAGGTGAACTTGATTTCCAAATTCCCTATGCCTAGCTCGATCAAGGACATCCAATCTTTTCTGGGGCACATCGATTTTTACCGTCGATTCATTCCTGATTTCTCAAAGATCGCACGTCCCTTGACCACTCTGCTTTCTAAGGATGTACCTTTCAAAATCTCCAAGGAATGCACTCAAGCATTTGAAATCCTCCGTGATTGAGTTACCCAAGCTCCGATCCTACAGTCCCCTGATTGGTCTCAACCCTTTGAGATTATGTGCGATGCATCTGATTTCACTATAGGAGTAGAACTTGGGCAGAAAATTGACGGGAAACCCGTGGTCATCTACTACACTAGCAAGACACTTAATGAGGCTTAGCGTAACTACACAGTTATGGAGAAAGAGCTGCTAGCCATAGATTTGCCTGGAAAAATTCAGATCATATCTCCTGGGTTCCCATGTTATCATTTACTCGGATCACACAGCTGTGAGGTATCTTGCAAAGAAGGACACGAAATCTTGATTAATCCGCTGGATCTTGTTGTTGCAAGAGTTTGACCTCGAGATTCACGACAAAGTGGGAAAACAGAATGTGGTAGCTGATCACTTTCCTGCCTTCCTTCTAAAATCATTGACCCTTCTGGACCCTTCACAGAACATTTTCTTGATGAGCACCTCCTAACTATCAATACAGGGCTTCCATGGTTTGCTGCTATAGTAAACTACCTGGCATCACATCAGATTCCGCCCGATTGGCCAAAGGCCAAGAAGAATAAATTGCTTTCTGTTGCCATGTATTACTTATGGGAAGACCTGTATCTTTTCTGCATCGGTGCTGATCAAATCATTCGACGATGTGTCGCGGAAGCGGAAATTCAGGACATATTATCCTCCTGTCATGACCATGCATGTGGTGGACATTTCTCAGGTCATAAAATCGTAGCAAAAGTCCTCCAGTGCGGCTTCTATTCCACGATTTTCAAAGATGCATACAATCACTCTAGGGCATGCACTCGTTGCCAGACCTTAGGCAACATGAGCCATCGTGATATGATGCCCTTACAACTGATTCTCATATGCGAAATCTTCGATGTGTGGGGGATTGATTTTATGGGACCCTTTCCTATTTTGGACAGCTTCGAGTACATTCTACTCGCTGTTGACTACGTGTCGAAATGGATCGAAGCCATTCCGACCCGAACCAATGATCATAAGGTGGTTATCAAATTCATTCATCAAAACATCTTTTCGCGGTTCAGGATTCCACATGCTATAATCCCTGATGGAGGGACCCATTTCACTAATGCTCAATTCAGGTCACTGATGACCAAATACAGGATGTCACACCGAATCTCTACTCCTTACCACCCCCAAACTAATGGTCTAGCTGAGCTATCAAGTCGGGAGATCAAGAAAATCCTCTAAGTTACTATTCGACTTGACAGGAAAGACTGGTCATCCCGACTTCCAGAAGCTTTGTGGGCTTATAGGATCACCCACAAAACCCAATTAGGTATGTCTCCCTTCAGATTGGTGTACGGGAAGGCATGTGACCTCGTCAAATTGGAGCACAAAGCCTATTGGGTAGTATGGAACTGCAACCTAGATCTTTCTAACGCACGAACCCACAGAAAGCTTCAAATGAGCAAGATCGATGAATTACGCCATGACGAGTATGAGAACTCGTGAATCTACAAAGAGCGGGTTAAGGCCTTTCACGACAAGCACATATCCAGAAAGATCTTCCACCCCGGTCAAAAGTCCTACTCTTTGATGCCAAGCTTAAATTGTTCCCAAGAATACTACGATCAAAATGGATCGGACCTTTCCTCGTCCAATGAATCTTTGGAAATGGAGCCATTGAGATCAGTCCACTCAACCACAATTCAGAACCCTTCGTCGTGAATGGTCAGAGACTCAAACTGTTTATTGACTTGACCGATACAAATTTGGCTGAGATATCCTTTACCCTCCATTCTCCTTAAGCTCATTACGCCCAGTCGATGGCGTAAAACTCAGCGTTTAACGGGAGGCAACCCATCATTCTTGAAAAACCTGAAACCTTTCCTGACATTCCTATGTTGAATTCATATTGTACTTTAGGTTCATCCATTAGAACAGTCGACCCCACCTCAGGTACCTGTACCTGAGTTTTGAAATCGTTCACAACAGTCACCTCGACTCGTTCGCCTACCCAGAACCTTTTCTAATGAATGATCTAAGCCAAACTTGAACCGACCTAATTTACAATGGGGACATTGCAAATCATAGGCATGGGGGGGTATGAAAGTGCAAAATATCGTGAAAACTCATTTCACAAGAAAAGGTTTCAACAAAAAATCACATATCACAAAAACACCAAAAAAATGGAAAAAAATCTTGAAAAAGAACAAAAAAATTCTGAAGGGAGAGAAAATTTTGAGGCCATACAAATCATGAGAAGAAAAAAGGGGAAAAGTGAAAAATGTCAAAAAAGGAGCATAAAATGAAAAGAAAAAGAAGAGATAGTCATTAGTAAGAAATTAAGGGATTAACTAAGTTCTAGACCATATCAAGATAAAGAAAATAAAAGGAAAAAGTGCTAATGAGACACAAAAGAGATTAGTCGGAACGCTGATCTTAGGCCTCTTGGGCTAGACTCCTAGGCTTAAAAATTCAAGGATCCATTAAGATCTGGATAGTCCTCAAGAGGTTGGGGAAAAATGAGAAGCTTAAAGTATTAGATCTAAGGCTTAGGGAGTATTCGGCCTCGTTAACTGACCTCTGGTTTACGGGACTCGATAACCTAAGCACCCAATCCACACACAGTTTGGTTCAGTGCGCATAAATATCAAAATCACACAAAAGCGTTTAATTGTTCTGAAAAAGTTGCCTAGATTAGGAGCGACCGATCAACCCAAGTTGATTTGGACGAGTTCCCATTGCGGAGAGGCGGGAAATTCCCCTCGAAGATGCACAATAACATATCATCTCCTCGGTGCTTGTCTCCTAGGATATTTACATATCCTACTGGGGGCATGTAAGCACCCTGTGTTGGTTCAGATGCCATGGGTGGCATTATCATGAAATGTTGATTACCAGGGTCTAGATTTAGCTACAGAACACCATGGGAGGGATTATCTCAAAATCTCAAAAGCTAGGGTTCTGGGGGTTGCCATGGGCGGTGCTATCACGAAGCATCAATTGCCAAGGACCCTTCGATGATTGATGATGGAGACTAGGAATTCGATACAGACCGTGTTGAGAGGCCAATCCAAAGCAAGAAATAAAAAGAAAAGAGAGAAAACTCTCCAAACAAAGAAAATCCTCTATCATCTCCAAAGAAAGAAAACTCTCCAAACTATAATTTTACCATTGCAGTACAACAATATACTTTCTCAAGGGCTAAACACAGGTTAAATGGTCCTAACAAGATAAAAAGTGAGTTGGTTCAAATAGAAAAGGGTTCATGTGAATTCTGGGAATTAAATGACTTCTTGTAACCTTAAAATAGACTTGCTTGATTAAACAAGGTTCTATTCAGGATAAAATTCAACTAAACCCTCTAAAAGTCATATAAAAATGTTCTCTAGGGTTTAAAACCTTTAATTTGGCCATTGGAACCTATTTTGAACAAAATTAGGGGTCTGAGACAAATATTTACCCTAAATTGGATTTTTACGTAAATTACCCAGTCAAACTTGGTCAAACCCAAAATCCAACTTCACCATTGGATTCCTTAGGTCAAAATTAGGTTTGTACCAAAATTTAGACCTAAGGAGAATTCATCTTGACCTACTTTGCAAATAGGTCTAGCCCAATTACATTTTTACCCCTAGATTTCAAAAACCCTTACAATTGACCCTTTATCTTCTTCTTCGTTCTTTGCAACTAGGTCCCTCCACCATTATAGCAGAGGGAATCCTACTCCAGCAAGATTGCAAGATCAAGTTCTCCCTGATCTCTCAGAGAATCCCCTTCAAAATTAAAAGGGAGATTCTCTGAGAAATCTCCTCCAATGTGAACCCAATTAGAAGCCCTATTTGGTACCCAATCTCCGATGCAAACAATGAGAGATTTGGGTCTCTCTCGAGTTTCCATTGCTGGCGAATTTCCCTTGCATGGAAGCTTGGCTTCCAAGCACAAACCTTACCTCCAAGGCCTATTTAAGTGACCCCAAATCACTCCGCATCTCCTAAGCTTGAAATTGATCGGAAAACCCCTCAAATTTGTCTCTCCTCCTCCGGCCAGTTCTCTCATCAAGCTATGGCAACCTTCCCTGATTTCCCTCATCACCTAGCCACAATACCGGTGGCAGGTTCCTCTCCCTCATGTTCGTCCACGTCACGCAATACCCACCGATGCCTCTACATCCCCTTCATCCTCATCGACCTCCTTCTCGAGTACCTTCGTCTCCGGCATCGATGATACAAGCCAAATGCCATCCCTGCCTCCCTCTTCGTCCCTTCACGCCCTGATAAGTTCATTCTCCCTTCTACTCCTTTTTCCCCTCTTTATTTCTCAAAAACACCCCTCGACGCCGCAGAACACCCTCACCTTCTCCACCTTCGGCCAAACCTCCGGCGAGGCATCCTCGTCACTCCACACCTCCACCCGCCTCGCCGACCACCCTACAACCTCCAGAACACCTCACTATCATCTCTCACTACTCCAATCACTCCGCCACACACCCTCGAACACACCCACACACACGGCCACAGTGTGCCCTAGGCATGCTCACTCAGGAAGTCCCACGCTACGTCGACCATCGCAGCACACTCGTCGTGCCTCGGTGAAGCCTCTTGAACATTCTGACATGGCTGCGAGGCCGTTTGTGTGATTGCAGGTCCAAGGATTCACTGCCAATGATGCACAGTAGGGAGCTTGCTTGCAAGCTTCTCCAGGCTCCGCCCATTCTAGGCTTGTGTCCCAGGCTGCATGGGATACACTCGCGCACAACTCCAGGCATCTAATTGGGGCCGAAGGCTGAAGCTGTAGCTGCAATCGAACAAAGTTTCCCTACTGCAGGTGCGCACGAGGAAGGTGGGCAGATAGTCCCACCTCAGAACTAGACAAAGTGCCGCGCCCGCATAAATTATTTTTCTCAATTAAGCTCTTCGCCCCTTACTCACAGGGTGAGGTCCCCTCTCACCCGGCCTGACGCCTCGTCCGTGACCACCCCCCACGGACCTGGTGAACTGATCCGACCTAGCACACCTCGCCCACCACCGCACGCTAGTGGGCCTAGTCCCAGGCGCGTACTCGACCCAATTACCCGAGAAAGTCGCTCTGGGAGAGCGAACCTAAGAGATAAAGAGGAGAAGAGAGCGCGCGTGGGTAGGGGTAGGTTTTGCTCTGCAGGGGAAGGAGAAAGACAAGGCTGAAGAGGAGCTACGGAGCTAAAGAGCTGAAGCAGAGAGAGGAAGGAAAAGGCTGAAGGCAGGAGAAGAAGAAGCTAAAGGTAGCCGAGAAGATAAGAAGGTATAGGAAGAGAAAGGCTAAGGCAAGGAACCAGAAGAAGAGAAAAAAAAAAGAAAGAAAGTAGCCGCTAGAGACAGAAAAGAGAAGAGAAGAGAAGAGAAGGAGAAGAAGGAAGATCAAGCATGTAGCATCCACATTTTAAGGCATTTGATTCACAAATCATACATCCAATTTTGTGTTTATTCACATACATTGGTTCCTTTAGTGCCTTACATTTATTCTTATCTTTTTGCACTATAACATTGATTTTGTTGCATATTATATTCTTTCAAATTATCAAGCTGTGACCTTGATTTCTAAACCCTAATTTGTTCCCTGTGTTCGACCTCAGACTTTCAAATTCGAGTAATAAATTGTATTTGTTTTGAATGCTTTTTCGACTGTACTACAATGCGACTTTTCTAAAACTCGATTAAGAGCTCCTAATAGTAGGGATGGATTCGCCATGGTCATTTGTGATAACGGTGAGCCTAGCCTTCTTTGGTACCACTTGAGTAGGGCTCACCCAGGGGCTACCGAAAATTGGGTAGATAATCCCCGCGTCAAGCCATTTGATGATCTCATTTTTAACGACCTCCCTCATGGTTGGATTTAGTCTCCTTTGCATCTGGCGAGAAGGCCGAGCCCCATCTTCCACATAGATTTTATGTGTGCAATAGCTAGGGCTAATGCCTCTTAAGTCAGAGATTGTCCACCCAATTGCTACCCGATATTCAGAAAGAGTTGTAGTCAACCTAAGCTCTTGGTCCCTAGTCAGATGTGCATTGATAATCACAAGGAAGGTTTGATCGGGTCCTAGGAAGACATACTTGAGGTTGTTGGGTAGAGGTTTTAATTCAGGTGTAGGTGGTACAATATTTGATGGGTAAGGGAAAGGGGGGAGTTGAGTGACATCAGTCTCCTCAAATGGGGGTTGCTGGTGGAAATTAGCTTGGCAAAGTTCTGCAACCTCCAGAGATTGGGATGGGTTAGGGTAGTCTAAAGTTGGTTGAGTTAGATGGTCCTCTAAAGAGCTTGTTATCAGGCATTCCTCAACCATAGTTTCCACGGGATCGCATTCCTCAACCCAACTGCAATCAAAAGACCTTATTGCCTTGAAGATATCCAATTGCATCTTCCTATCTCCAAAGTCAATTTCCATACATCTCGTGTCGCAATCGATGTTTGCCTTGGCCGTAGCTGAAAAAGGTCTGCCTAGGATGATGGGTGTGTTTTGTAACTGTTCGGGGACCTCCATGTCAAGGACTAAGAAGTCAACTGGGAAGTAGAAGTCCTTAACCCGAACAATTACATCTTCAACTACCCCTTTCGGGGTTTCCACAGATCAGTTGGCCAGTTGGATAGTCACAGGTGTAGGCTTTAGTTCTCCAAATCAAAACTAGTGATAAAGAGTAGTCGGGATTAGGTTTATCGAAGCACCTAGATCCAGGAGTGCTTGATCAAAAGTCAAATCCCCAATATTACATGAGATCAAAGGTGCTCCAGGGTCAATCCTTTTTGGAGGTGGGCTACTCAATATCACCGAACTAGCCTGATCAGATAGCACTACCTTCCTAGGTGCTTGGGTTCTTGGATTAAGCTTGGGTGTGCAAACATCCTTCAGGAACTTTGCATAAAATGGGATATGTTTGATTGCATCGAGGAGGGGTATATTGATCTGTACCTGTTTGAATATCTCTAACAACTCATTCTCAGCCATGTTTCCTTTCTTCTTAGCCTTATCCAAGGCTTCAAGGTATGGGACTTGGATTTGGACTGGGTCAGGTTCCTAATCCTTGGGTTCCTCTCGCTCGTCTTCAGAATCAACTATCTTGGGTAGTGTAGTCACGAGGGGAGTTGGCCATTTGGGATCTTGGGTTTGGGTGCCACTTCTCAAGGTAACTGCATTGGCTGAGGTGTTGGGACCAGGGTTAGGTCCTTGAGAAGAACAAGAAGCAGCAAACCCAGGAGGTGCCTGTGGGGCTTGTAAAATCACATGGGCTTGCCCCTGATTTTGTTGGAACCCTTGAGGATTGTGGCCTCTGTTCATGACATTCCTCCGGTTTGGCTGTGGCTAAGATGGAAGAGATCCCTATTGTTTGTTATCCAGTAGTTGACTCAATTGTCCCTTCACTAAAGCCATCTCCTCCTGATGTTTCTGATTCATATCAGCCATCATCTTGATCAGGGTGTCTAGTTGGTTTTGTTGTGTAGGAGCCACCCTATTCTAGTTGTAGGGTGGTCTAGTAGGTGGACCTTGTTGATAGGAGGGAGGGTTTGGTCTGGGTTGGTTCTGGAATTGGTTTGGTTTTTGGTTTGTCCAAGAAAAATTTGTGTGATTGCGCTATTCAGCATTGTAAGTGTTAGAAAAGGGATCTGGTTTAGAGTAACCTTGGATGGCATTGGCATCTTCCAAGGTTGGCAGTGTCGAAGGGGAGGGGAAAGAATAGTCAAGGTATGAGGGAGCAAAGGTCCCTCCCTGGAACATATGCAGGGGTTGTTTCAAATGTGTTTGGTTCATAGACTGAACCAAGTCAACATTGTGAGCTCCCTTTGCTAGGGAGAAGGTTTGCAAGGGTGTTCGGGATTGATTCAAAAGCTCATCAATTTTCTTGTCTACCATCTCAACTCGATCCAGCTTCTTTGCTATGATGTCCATGTCAACCATCCTTGAATTAGTTTGTACTTCGTAAATACCACTACGGGGTTGACTGGACCTGCTGAATTGGGCCATGGAGGCATTATTAAGCGAATTCTCACTCATGGACTCAAAGAGTTCGAACACACTTCATCTTTTCCTCAGAAAATTGCCTCCACATGAGGCATCAACAAAATTCCTAAGGTTGCTATCCAGACCATGGTAGAAGATCTGGGCCAATTGCCACCTTGGAACCTCGTGGTGTGGGCATTTCCTCAGTAATTCATTAAATCTTTCCCATGCCTCATGAAATTGTTCCCCACCTTATAGTGTGAATGTGGTAATAGCTTTTTTGAGGGCATTGGTTTTACTTATGAGGAAAAATTTCTTCAAGAATGCATGCCTTAGTTCCTTCCAAGTGGAGATGGGTCTCCCTAAGGTTCTAAGCCAGTGAGAAGCTTTGTCTTTTAGGGAGAAAGGAAACATCTTAATTAAAATAATACCTAAGTGATGTAAACACATTTACACTACTTAAAATGTCTATTTATGCATGTTCTTAAGCATAGGATTGCATTTCATGATATAAATATTGCATTACATGCATCATCTTGCATTTAGAGTAGTTTGAATAAAATGGAGGTTAATTGTCTCCTTTTATGTGCTTGGACAGGGCAAATATTTTATCGGGGCCTCGGATCAAAGATCCAACCGTATGGATATGATCAGGGCGACGATTGGAGTTCAACGACTCCAAGATCGCCCTAATCAGGCATCCGTAGCATCAGATAGAGATCGGGGAACCCTAGAAGATCAAGGGCCAGGATGGTGTAAATCCGCACTTCAGATGGAAAATCCGACCACACGGATGAATTCGGATCGACGATCGCAGCCCAACGACACAAAAATCGAGTCAATCCGACATCCGTGGCACCATCTACAACTTCCAGAAGATGGACGGCCAAGATGGCGCCACGTGGCGCCATCTCAGCCGCCCAATCGGCCGCATGCGTCTTGTGAAGACCGCGCACCGTCTCCTCTCCGCCGTTGGATCTCGATCCAACGGCTGCGGTCGCTCGCGCTTAAAAGCGTCCGCGCGACCATTTCTCCCGCGTAGCGCAGCGGCGATGCAGCTGCGGGCGAAGCGGAGGTCGCGGGTTCGAGCCGCGGTGAGGGGGTGGAAGGCGCGGGCGAGCGGGCGCGGACGAGCTTCAGATGAAGATCCAACGGCTGCGCGCGCTCAATCAGGACGACGCGCAATTGGACGCCGGGCGCAACGCGCGATCACACGCGGGCAGGCGCGCTACGCAGCGGGCGCGGACGCGATCTAAGCCGTCCGATCTCGCGATCGGACGGCTGAAAATCAAGCGACGTGCGTAGGCGTTACGCGCGGGCAGCCGAGCAGGCGCGCGTGGGCGTGGCGGCTACGCCCACGTTGAGGGCTTTAGCGACGGTTTTATCCGTCACTAAAGACCCCTTATTTATTATTTTGAAGATGTAATGTCCATTTTGCCCCCACTCCTTGCAACTATAAAAGGAGACCCCCTCCATACGAAATTTTCATCCCTTCCTTCTCCTCTCTACCTCTCCAAAGCTCAAGAGAAGCTTGTCCCACACCCGGGATGCTTCTCGCGAGATAAAGTCCAAATTTTCATCCCCCTTCGGAAGTGGATCCCGCGACGACGACGGCATGCTGCTTCGTTCCCGTTCTTCTGCTTCATCCTCCTTCGTCCCGCTTCGTTCTCCCTCGTCCAGGCGTCGTCCCGTCCAGCTCGTCCTCCAAGCGACCGTCGAGGAGGATTCTCTCTCCCTATTCTTTTTACTGCTTTCTAGAGTAGTCTATTCGTCCTCCGAGCAATCGTCGAGGAGGACATTTCTCCCTCCATTCTTTTAATGCTTTCTAGAGTAATTGTTTTATGTTTTCTAGTTGTAACGAAAGAACTCTTTTATGATAAATTCCTTGTCTATTCTACATCTCATTTTGATTTCCATGTATAGTATTCCTTCTCTCTCTCTTACTCCCTCTCTCTCTTTTATTTGTTGTAGATACTTAGATAGTTTAAATTGAATTTCTTTGTGACAAAATAAAAAGAAACGCGAAGTTTTTAAATCAAACGTTCGCCTCCCTGTGTTCGACCCGGAACTTTAATTTCGGTATAAATTTTATTTGTTGAACACGAATCCTTCGCTTTCGAACTACAACGACAGGTTTTCCAAAACCGAACACGTTAGCGTAGGTTCGTAACACGTTCAACATTTTGGCGCCGTTGCCGGGGAGGCAACGATTTCCGATCTTTTCTTCGCATTTCTTGCACTTTATTTGTTTTCTAACTAAGCTTTCTCTTGTGTCTATTGTTCTACAGAGACCTCCATCAAGGAATCAACAAGCGGTAGACTGGAGTAAAGTGCAGTTGAAGACAACTGTAAGTGCTCCCCCATTCTTTCCCCCTCCATAGATTTCATTCGACACATTAAATCCAAATTTCAATTAACCTAGGTGTTTGCATAAATCCTAGGTATAGTTTGGTTGTTTGGATTTCTACTCACACTCATTTCACCCTCATTCATAAAAAAAGAAATAATAACAAAAAGATAATTTTGTGGGGTAACTTTCAACAAACACACAACACACACCCACATTCAAGGCACTTGATTAACTTGATTTGTTTTCTACTCAACCGGGTTCTGATCTGTGGAACCGGTACACACAGAGCAACACATAACAGAGTAGAAATCATTTTAGGTTAACCATCTTTGAGTGCCTAACTTAGTGGTGCAATTGTGGCCAATTGTTTGAGTTGTTTGGGCCGCACCACTTTATTTAAAACCAACTCATCAAGTAGCTCCTCCTTAGGGTTTTCAATCTAGGTATATTCTAGGCACTCCGCTTTCTTTCTGATTTTAAAGGAAAACTATCTTCACCCGTGTTTTACAACTTGGTTTGCCTAGAAATTTGATTGCAATTCACCTAATTTGAAACCCTAAAAGCTACTTAAGCAGGATTTGAACATTAAAATTCACACATTATAAATAATCTTGCTTGAAAACCCTGGTTGTGCACGCACTTACACAAATTTCAATCAATCATTAAGGGCACAACCCATTGTAAGGGCCCATCACATTCCATAAGCACCACAATCCCAGGCCGTAATAAAATTGAGTAGATGTTGGCCCTAAGGTTTGATTCGCTCTTCAAGGCCTAGTCTGAGATTGTTTTTGATTAACCTACTTGTACTGATTAATCTGATGTCGAGCTAGGGGAGTAGCGTCAAACGACCGCGGCTGGGGGGTACACTAGGAACCGGAGGCGAAAGCCAAAGGAAGAACCTTCTCCCCAGTCCCTCCTTCTAACTGGTTGGATTATACAGACGCAAGTAGAGTAAATCAGTTACAGTCTTAAGGCTGGTGTTGGGAGTCAGTAGATCCTTAGGCTACCTCACTTAAGGACAGCCTTGTTTTGTTGTACTGCAGGGTCCCTATCCCCGGTCCTTCCGACCTACTCCTAGTTTATGCTGGGAAGACGGTCATTGAATCCCCGATTAGAAGGACCATTAGAACATTCTAGGAGGCGCAAGTTAGATTTTGGTCAATTTGATCCCATGGCCGAACAACAGCCTCTTCTGCCTGGAAATCCACAGGAAGAATTTCGAAGGCAGCTGGAACAAATGCAGAGAATGCAAGAATGGTTCCAGAGAATGCAGGGCGTTCAGCCCTTGAAGGATTTTTATGATCCTTCAAATTACGGGGAACGTCCCGGCGTCCAGATTCCAGCCGGTGACGTAGAAATCAAGCCCCAGGTGTTAAGCCTGATTAAACATTATCATGGGCTTGGCTCCGAAGATCCGTTTCAACACTTGGAGGACTTGACCACTTTGGTCCAGACCACCAAGTCTCGAAACGTAAACGAGGAGCAAATGATCATGAGGCTCTTCCCTCACTCTCTTAGGGATAAGGCTGCGCATTGGTATAGGACAATAGGAAGACCAATTACAACTTGGAATGAGTTGAAATCGGCCTTTCTGAAGAAATTTTTCCCAGTCGGTCGTACCAATGCTTTGAGACGGGCAATCACTACTTTTACCCAGCGGCCGGGGGAGTAGTTTCATGTGGCCTGGGAGCGATTCCAGGACTTATTGCGGAGGTGTCCACACCACGAGGTGCCGAAATGGCAACTCGTGCAGATTTTTTATCATGGGTTGACTGAGCAACTCAGAAACCATGTGGATGCTTCTTGCGAAGGCAATTTCCTTAATAAAGATGCAGATAGTGCACATGATTTATTTGAGGAAATGAGTGAGAATTCAATAAATCATGCCTCCATGGATACTTTTAACCGGTCCCAACAACCCAGATCAAATGTCAATGAAGTCCATGACTCTCATTCATTTGATATGGAATTGATTTGTAATAAACTTGACAAAGTGGACTTGGTTGCTAAAAGAATGGAAGAGTGGATGGCTGGCAATTCTATGAACAACTCTCAATCCACTCAATCCCAAAATTCGGGATTCCATTCTTCACGAGCTCTTTCTGGACGGGAGTTCGTGAATCAACTCGATGTGACTCAACCTATGAGTCAGCATTTTTCGGAACCCCATGGGTTCCCAACTGGGGCCTTTGATCCCAGTTTTTCTAATCCTTCCTTTTCTTTCTCTCCATCCTCACTTTATGAGGATGTCTGTGCTGTACAAGAGAATGTTAGATCCAACCCCTACTCGAATGCCTATAATCCAGGTTGGAGAAACCACCCTAACTTCTCTTGGAAAAATCCGGGGCAACAGACCCAATTCCGACCCAGCAATTATGCTCCGCAACGACCAATGGGTCAGGGTCAAGTATATACTCAGTTGCCTCCGAATCAGATCAATCAGCCAGCTTGGAATGCCCGTCAACCCGCAGGGCAGGCTGATTTGAACCATCAAATAGTAGAGATGCAAGGATCTATGCTCCAGCTCATGCAGCAAATGAAAAACTCACTGGACAACTTGCAATCCGGGCTCATTGCTAACTCTCGTCAACCCGGATCTCTACCATCCCAACCCGTACCCAACCCACGAAACATTACGAATTCGGGCAATCAAGCCCAAGGGTACGGAAATCAGAGGGACCCACACGCGCATGCTCAGGTGGTTGAGCAGGGTTCCTCGTCTTCTTCTTCTGTAAATCAACAATTCATGGTCAATCAAGCCCCTCCAATCTTTCCTAACCCTCCTCAAGACCCAAATTCTTACGCTTCTGCAAATTCTGTCACTTTGAGAAGTGGTAAGAAGACTCAGGATCCACAACCACATTATTCTAATCTTTTGAATCCTGAAGAATCTGAGGAGAGAGAAGAGAATTCTAAAGGAGAAATCAAGGCTCAGGAATCCGATTCCAAAGATCTGACTCGTGTTCCTTTTCCTGAAGCCTTAACCAAAGCAAAGAAGAAGAAGTCTGTTGATAGCAATGAGGAGCTTCTGAATTTATTTAAGAATGTTGAGATCAATATCCCGCTCCTTGATGCTATCAAGCACATACCGACTTACGCAAGATTTTTAAAGGAATTATGTACACAAAAGCGTAAGTCTAGAGAATCTGTTCCGAGGAAGGTGGTACTCTCCGAGCAGGCTAGTTCTGTTATCCTGCACTACCTCCCTCAGAAAAAGAGAGATCCTGGTGCTCCTTTGATTTCTTGCGTTATCGGAGATTACACATTTGATAGAGCACTTTTAGATCTCGGTGCATCCATCAACCTAATTCCGACTTCTCTTTACGAGAAGTTTGGGTTAGGCGAACTTCGGCCAACTTCAGTAACGCTACAGTTAGCGGATCGTTCGGTCACAAACCCGCGAGGCGTTATTGAAGATGTTATAGTTAAGGTCAAGGATTTCTATTTTCCTGTAGATTTCCTTGTCCTTGACATGGATGTACCAGATAATCTGAGGAACACGCCCATCATTCTGGGGCGTCCGTTCCTGGCTACCGCAAAGGCCAACATTAATTGTGAAAGCGGTAGCATGGAAATCGCCTTTGGGGACCAACGTATGAAATTAGATATTTTTAAGGCGATCAATAAATTTGAGGATTGTGGAGTTATTGAGGAACTTGATGAGGATAATGTTAATATTGAAACTTGTTTGACAGTTTCTTCAATTGAAAGTTCCTCTTTGGTTGATGAATTTGACCCGCAACCCTCTGACTTAACATCTTCGGAAGAGGTTACTGATTTTTTCCACTCACAACCTCTCCCTCTTGTTGAATCTTCAGCATCTACCCGACCATCAATCATCACCCCACCCCAGCTCAAATTGAAACCATTGCCCGAGAATTTGAAATATCAATTTTTAGGACCTCAGAATACGCTCCCTGTGATTATCAGTGCTAAATTGACAAAGGAGCAAGAGATTAAATTGATTAAGGTCCTAAAGGAACATAAGGAGGCAATTGGTTGGACCATTCATGACCTTAGGGGGATCGAGCCATCTTACTGCAATCATAGAATATTCTTGGAAGATGGATCCCGCCCTTCTCGCCAGATGCAGAGGAGATTGAATCCAAATATGCGAGAAGTGGTCAAAAAGGAAATCATCAAGTGGCTCGATGCAGGAATTATTTATCCAATCTCAGACAGTCCCTGGGTAAGTCCCGTTCAGATTGTTCCAAAGAAAGCCGGGATTACTGTTGTGACTAATGAGAAAGGAGAATCTGTCACAACTCGTTCAGCTTCATCTTGGAGAGTTTGTATTGATTACAGGAAGCTAAACACTGCCACTAAAAAGGATCATTTTCCCCTGCCCTTCATTGATCAAATCCTGGAAAAATTAGTCCGGCAGAAGTACTTCTGTTTTCTTGATGGCTACTCGGGATACAACCAAGTTCCTATCCATCCCGAGGATCAGGAAAAAACTACTTTCACCTGTCCCTACGGAACCTTTGCTTTTCGTAGGATGCCTTTCGGGTTATGCAATGCACCTGCGACTTTTCAAAGGTGTATGCTAGCCATATTTTCCGACATGGTGGGAGAGTTTATGGAAGTCTTCATGGATGATTTCTCCATTTTCGGAGAATCATTTGACTCTTGTTTGGTTAATTTGGAAATGATTCTTAAGCGATGTATCAAGACACGATTGGTCCTTAGCTGGGAAAAGAGTCATTTCATGACCCAAGAGGGCATCGTTTTGGGTCATGTAATCTCTGAACGGGGAATTGAAGTGGACAAAGCTAAGGTTGATGCTATCGCTAAACTTCCTCCTCCCACATCAGTTAAACAAATCAGATCATTTCTTGGCCATGTGGGATTTTATCGAAGATTCATCAAGGACTTCTCGAAGGTTGCCCGCCCTTTGAGCAATCTTCTTGCCAAAGAAACACCGTTTGTTTTTGACGAATCATGCCAAAAGGCATTTGATTTCCTAAAAACGGCAGTCACCTGTGCGCCAATTTTGCAACCACCTATTTGGACAACCCCATTTGAGGTCATGACCAATGCTTCTGATTACGCGGTCGGGGCTGTCCTGGGTCAGAAAATTGATCGAAAGCCCTTTGTCATTTACTACGCTAGTAAAACTTTGGATGAAGCCCAGAGGAATTACACTGTTACTGAAAAGGAATTACTAGCTGTAGTATTTGCATTGGAAAAATTCAGGGCTTATCTCTTGGGGTCTCATGTTATTGTTTATACCGACCACTCGGCCTTGAGACATCTCTTGGCTAAAAAGGATGCTAAACCCCGGCTTATTCGTTGGATTCTTCTTCTTCAAGAATTTGATCTTGAAATCAAGGATAAAACCGGGGTACAAAATGTGGTGGCAGATCATTTGTCGAGACTCCTAGGTGATTCTTCTTGTCCGGACATTCCGATTGCTGACAGTTTTCCGGACGAAACCATTCTTACAGTTTTAGGTGTCCACACCCCATGGTTTGCTGACATTGTTAACTATTTGGCCGTTGGTCAAATCCCCCAGGATTGGACCAAGCAACAACGGGATAGACTCAAATCTGAGGCCAAATACTACTTTTGGGAGGACCCTGAACTGTATCGCATCGGCTCTGATCAGATTATTCGCCGATGCATACCGGAGAATGAATTCAACAGTATACTTGAGTTCTGCCATGCATCTGGGTGTGGTGGACATTTCTCCGGGAAAAAGACGGCTGCAAAAATTTTGCAATCTAGCTTCTATTGGCCGTCTTTATTCAAGGATGCCCAGGATTTCTCACGGTCATGCCCTCGATGCCAGGCACTCGGGAGCATAACTAAGAGAGACATGATGCCCTTAAACCCTATTCTTCCTGTCGAAATTTTCGATGTTTGGGGCATTGATTTCATGGGACCCTTTATCCCTTCATTTGGACATCAGTACATTCTTGTCGCTGTTGATTATGTGTCTAAATGGATTGAGGCAATTCCCACCCGAACCAATGACCACAAGGTGGTCATCAACTTTGTCAAGAAAAATATCTTCAGTAGATTCGGGATTCCGAGGGCTATCATCAGTGATGGTGGCACTCATTTTACTAATGCCCAATTCCGGAGTTTATTGGCCAAATACGGGGTTAATCATCGAATTTCCACACCTTACCATCCCCAAACGAATGGACAAGCTGAGATCTCTAATCGAGAGATCAAGAACATTCTGCAAAAAACGATTAGGCCCGATCGCAAGGATTGGACTCAAAAGCTTGAGGACGCTCTTTGGGCCTACCGTACGGCGTATAAAACACCTATCAGCATGTCTCCATTCCGTCTGGTGTATGGAAAGGCGTGTCATCTACCCGTAGAGATTGAACACAGGGCATTCTGGGCAATCAAACAATGCAATCTAGATCTAAATCTAGCTGGGAAGACCAGGAAACTCCAACTATCTGAGTTGGAGGAGCTTAGAAATGATGCTTATGAGAATGCCAAGATCTACAAGGCTCGGACCAAAGCTCTACATGATCAAATGATTTCCCGCAAGAGCTTTGAGCCAAACCAGAAGGTCTGGTTATTCGATTCTAAACTTAAGCACTTTCCTGGTAAACTTAGATCTAAATGGAGTGGCCCATTCATAATTGATCAGATTTTTCTAAATGGTGCCGTTCAGATTTCTGACCCAAAGACGGGTAACACCTTTAAAGTCAACGGTCAACGTCTGAAGCCTGTTGTTGACCATAATCTTTCAGAACCCGTTTCAGACTCTATTGCTCTAGCCATTCTGTGACTTCTTTGGCTGGACTTCGCCTAGCTGACGGCATTAAACTCAGCAGTTGTACATATACACAAGGCTGATACGAGCTTCATATCCAGGTGACATCTTTCATATTCTACCCTTTCTTTCATGTCTCTTTTTCAATGAGGACATTGCATCAGCTAGGCATGGGGGGGTGGATTCATTTTTGAATTAGTTGGTCAGCTTTGTGAAATCCATATAAATTGCTCTCTTTCTAAAAAAAAAAAAAAAAAAAAAGAAAATTAGGAAGGATTAGTTGGACATTAGGACTTTTCAATCCTAAGAAATTTTACATTAGGATCTGAGCACAAAGACCGCTCAGGTCTTTGGACTTAATTATCCTGTGTATCTACTAAAATGTGGATTTGTCTTTGAGTTCTCGCCATCTTAATTCTATTATAATTGGAATAAATAAGTTTGGGTGATAAGTACACGACTTGTCAACCCACCCTCTGATTTAAGGGAATTTTGAGTTTTAAGCATCTACACACTTTCTTTGCACTGACTCGTTGCTCGGCGATTTTAATGGAAATTGGGTAGCTAATGAACCTTCTAGGGTGATATGACTGGCAAGTTATCATGGGTAACAGCCCATAGGTAGGTTGTCCAGAGCCCAGTCACTGGACCTTTCTCTTTGCTGCCTTTAGGTAAATCTTAGACCAGGGAAGCCACCTACTTAAAAAAAAAAAGAAGAAAAAGAAAAAAAAAAAATCAAAAAGGAGAAAAGAATAAAAAGAAATAAGCCACACTTCGCCGCACGAGTATGGCTGGCAAGTTGTCGGTGGTAACAGCTCATCGACCGGTTGTCCAGAACCCAGCTCAGAAAATGCACTAAAAATTCCCAAAACACTTAGGAAGAAGCGGAGAAGTAGAATAAACCGGGGAGATATACACTGGATTCACCCTTGTGTTGACCCCGTTAAAAAAAAAAAATAAAAGTAGGGAGAAAGCTACCGGTTGTAAAGATACACCTTTAGGCAGAATTCTTTTTGAGGTCACCTATAGGCGTAGAAATCCGAAGTTCGTTCTAATTGCCGGTCAACGAGTCTATCACAATCACAATAAGATGCTTAAAACTTAGGGTTCTCATCAAATCTTGGGTGAGTTGAATGGCCGTAGAAAGCCACTCTTAAACCCTAAAATTTAAAAATCCAAAAAAAAAAAAAAAAAAAAAAAACAAACAGAAAAAGAAATTTTTCTTTGAATAAGGCGAGGCTTGAGGCGGTCTGCATTTTGGCTGATACCCGGGCACTGTTGTGTCTTTGAAAGTTCAGTTCTTAAGTAGACAATTTCTTAATGATTGAAAATAACTCAGGTCCAAATAATCTAACCTAATTCTTTTATAAATAGCATATAGTTTTTGCTAGGGACTAGCAAAAGATAGGCATGGGGGTATGATGTAAACACATTTACACTACTTAAAATGTCTATTTATGCATGTTCTTAAGCATAGGATTGCATTTCATGATATAAATATTGCATTACATGCATCATCTTGCATTTAGAGTAGTTTGAATAAAATGGAGGTTAATTGTCTCCTTTTATGTGCTTGGACAGGGCAAATATTTTATCGGGGCCTCGGATCAAAGATCCAACCGTATGGATATGATCATGGCGACGACTGGAGTTCAACGACTCCAAGATCGCCCTAATCAGGCATCCGTAGCATCAGATAGAGACCGGGGAACCCTAGAAGATCAAGGGCCAGGATGGTGTAAATCCGCACTTCAGATGGAAAATCCGACCACACGGATGAATTCGGATCGACGATCGCAGCCCAACGACACAAAAATCGAGTCAATCCGACATCCGTGGCACCATCTACAACTTCCAGAAGATGGACGGCCAAGATGGCGCCACGTGGTGCCATCTTAGCCGCCCAATCGGCCGCATGCGTCTTGTGAAGACCGCACACCGTCTCCTCTCCGCCGTTGGATCTCGATCCAACGGTTGCGGTCGCTCGCGCTTAAAAGCGTCCGCGCGACCATTTCGCCCGCGTAGCGCAGCGGCGACGCAGCTGCGGGCGAAGCAGAGGTCGCGGGTTCGAGCCGCGGTGAGGGGGTGGAAGGCGGGGGCGAGCGGGCGCGGACGAGCGTCAGATGAAGATCCAACGGCTGCGCGCGCTCAATCAGGACGACGCGCGATTGGACGCCGGGTGCAACGCGCGATCACACGCGGGCGGGCGCGCTACGCAGCGGGCGCGGACGCGATCTAAGCCGTCCGATCTCGCGATCGGACGGCTGAAAATCAAGCGACGTGCGTAGGCGTTACGCGCGGGCAGCCGAGCGGGCGCGCGCGTGGGCGTGGCGGCTACGCCCACGTTGAGGGCTTTAGCGACGGTTTTATCCGTCACTAAAGACCCCTTATTTATTATTTTGAAGATGTAATGTCCATTTTGCCCCCACTCCTTGCAACTATAAAAGGAGACCCCCTCCATACGAAATTTTCATCCCTTCCTTCTCCTCTCTACCTCTCCAAAGCTCAAGAGAAGCTTGTCCCACACCCGGGGTGCTTCTCGCGAGATAAAGTCCAAATTTTCGTCCCCCTTCGGAAGTGGATCCCGCGACGACGACGGCGTGCTGCTTCGTTCCCGTTCTTCTGCTTCGTCCTCCTTCGTCCCGCTTCGTTCTCCTTCGTCCAGGCGTCGTCCCGTCCGGCTCGTCCTCCAAGCGACCGTCGAGGAGGATTCTCTCTCCCTATTCTTTTTACTGCTTTCTAGTATAGATTTACTGCTTTCTAGAGTAGTCTATTCGTCCTCCGAGCGATCGTCGAGGAGGACATTTCTCCCTCCATTCTTTTAATGCTTTCTAGAGTAATTGTTCTATTTTTTTCTAGTTGTAACGAAAGAACTCTTTTATGATAAATTCCTTGTCTATTCTACATCTCATTTTGATTTCCATGTATAGTATTCCTTCTCTCTCTCTTACTCCCTCTCTCTCTTTTATTTGTTGTAGATACTTAGATAGTTTAAATTGAATTTCTTTGTGACAAAATAAAAAGAAACGCGAATTTTTTAAATCAAACGTTCGCCTCCCTGTGTTCGACCCGGAATTTTAATTTCGGTATAAATTTTATTTGTTGAACACGAATCCTTCTCTTTCGAACTACAACGACAGGTTTTCCAAAACCGAACACGTTAGCGTAGGTTCGTAACACGTTCAACACTAAGCTGATGTTCCTTGGCTTCACGATCCGGGCGATTCGGTCTAGGTTCTCTAGGTGTTGGAAGGGGTCCTCATTTGAGCTCCCATGAAAGTGGCTTTGAATTAATCTAAGGACATTAGGTTTTAGCTCAAAATCATCTCCCCCTTCAAGGACCCTAAGATGTGGTTCGATCCAGATAGCAAACAGACCGTAAAAATCATGGAGAGGCCTTGGTTGGCCCTTGGGAGGTTGTAGTGGGTTAGGTGGGTTCAGTGGGGGTTGCCCTTGAAGGTTTAGCAATCGGTGTATGGCTTGGATGATGGTTTGGATCTGTTGTTGGAGTTGTTGGTTGGCCGAGATTTGAGCCTAAATGATGGCCATAGCATTGGGTTGAGGTTGGTCCTCAATCCTATCCCTTGAAAAATCAAGTCTCCTCCTAATGTCCCTTTCTAAAATAAACAACTCAGGATGAAGCGATCGTCTTCCGTGCATACACTAGAGAAGAATAGTGAGGGATGTGAAGAGAGATAGGTGCGAGAAAAGTGTGTGCACAATTAAGCAAACAAGTCTAGCCCTATAGTGTAGGCCTAGGTGACCTAGAAGCCTTGGAAAGAGTAATCAAGTCTGCATGCACTTAAACCTCCCTTCTCAAAGTTAATTCGGCCAAGTTGATTATGAGAGGATTGAGGGGAAGGTTCTTCCTTTAGCTTGCACTGCCGATTCCTTTGTACCTGATTGCACCGCAAAGTACGCCTGCAATAATGCCTTCTTATGCTATTTCCTAGCATTACCTATGCATATTAGGATTCCATAGTTGCATTTGTAAAAATACATGCATTCATGCATTTAATTGAGAGGAGAGGAGAATGAAATAAATGGCTTCACAATTCACATTTTCCTCAAGTCCCTCTTTGCAAAAATCCACATCTTTTTATTTCTCCACTTGATTTTTTTAATTTTCCCGCAGCTGCATTTTTCTCCTCACGCCATGCTGCAGCTGCCCTTGCCATTCCCTGCGGCAGCCATTCCTTTCCTCTCCCTGCAACAGCCATGCATGAAGCCATGCCTTGTCCCCTTCTAAAATAGCCACGTCTTCTTCTTCTTCAGGAGGTCTATCCGAAGCAGCAAGAAAAAGAACTCCACCAGCAGGCCACCCCCATCCTCCCCTCCATTCCCCTCCATACGCCGGTCCTCCTTCGAGGAGAAACCCGGCGGGCAGGAGCTCACTGTGGTGCACACCACCACAGTGAGACCACCACCGCCCAACTCTTCAAAGAGCCAGTGGGCGTGGTGGCTCTTCTTTCATTTTCTTTTCCGTTCCCGCAACTTCCTGCCATTGGAGCCGCTTCAAGCTTCGCAGCTCAGTAGCAGCAGCTAAGCGGCGGCAGCAGCAGCAGCCCCAGCAGCTTCCGTGCGCGCCTACAGGACTTCCCGCCTCCGCTTCCTCGCTCTGTCGCACGCCCTCCGCGCCTGCAACCGGCCGCTGTGCGCCTCTGCAGCGGCCGGCCAAGCGTCACCCCGCCTCCCTGCCAGCCTCTACAAGCGTCCGCGCATGCCTGCAGACACCCCGCCTCCCTCTCTGAGCACGCTGTCGCAAGCCTTCCGCGCTCGCAGCTGGTCAACGCAGGAGCTCTCCTCTGCGCGAGTACACGCCCACGTGCGTTGAAGGCCATTAGATGACGACCTTCACCTCCAGACGACCTAACTCCTTCACTCCAGAAGCATCAGCTGCGCTCTCTTCTCTCTCGCTCTCTCTCTCTCTCTCACAACACTCACTCTCTCTTTACACCAACGCACACACACACCTACACCAACACTTACACACACCCACACCCACATAAACACTATTATAAACTTATATATATATACACGTATACTTATAGTGATATATATATACATATATTGATATACATATATATATATATACATACATACTTATATTTATACATATAGTAGTACCTATATACTTATGTATTAGTATACATACATACTTATATATATATATATATACATATCTAGATACATATACCTATATACCTATATATATACATCCATATAGTGTATATATATATATATATACACTTAGCTACATATATCTATATATACATATATTACTATATACTTATACATACATATATATATACCTCTATATAGTTATATACACACACACACACAGATATATATATATATATACATATACTTATATATATACATATATATATCTACATATATATATAATATCTATATATTTATAATCATATATATATATATATATATACATCTAGATATATTTACATATATACATATATATATTTTCACATCATTTATCATACGTTGTATCGCGGGAATATCTGCACCAGTTGCTGATATTCCCCGATACACGAGTACAAAAAGCGTGGTTACATACATCTTCCACCATCCATCCCACACTCCACGCAGCACCTAGTCCTGTTGGTTGCATCTCTCTAGACGACGATCGACTCAACATCGTGTTACACTCCATCGCCGCCTCCACCCCCACCCCTTTATATACATAATATATACCTATATATACTGTATTTACTTTACTTCTGTTTCGCTTTCCTGTTAATAAAAAGATAAAAAAATTTGATAAAAGAGAAAAGATAATCTTTGACTCGTAGGTACCCCATCTTGCGAATAGCAAGACTCATTTTGGAACTCTGTTTTGGCTCAAAGCCAAGAACCCAATTTTGGGGGTGTGCCTCAAGGACAAAGATTACCAAAAAAAATCTAAATAAGAAAAACACTAAAAACACAATAAACGAACGGAAGAGACTCGTTGTAGGAAAGGCGTAGAAACTCGACTTGTACCCCACTTCCCTGAGTTCGACCCTGGACCTAAAAGTGACAAGATAAAATCAAGTAGGCCAGGTAAAAAAGTTTTTTGTAAAGATATGGTTAGGTCCGATTTAGGTTAACCACTATACATATTTCAACGATAAAATCATCATATTAACAACCTATCCGGGCTCGACCATACAGTACCCCACAACCGCGGTCGTTTGACACTTCCCTACAGCCTAGACACCAGATTTCACGATGGGAATTAAGGCCAAGCACTTGAAAAACTCACTCACTCTTCCAGGACTTAGATTAATCCTAACTAGGGTACGTCTACTTCATTTTAATATGGGTCTAGGTTAGTGCTTGTGCTCAAGATATGTGATGAGGCGTTGTTGGGGGTGGTGCCTCTTAGTTAATCCAATTGAGTGTCGGTGTGCACTCAACAAAACATTATTTTCAAGCAAGGTTTTTTTTTTTTTAGGATGGGATGTCTTTTAATGATTCATCCTTTCTTTAGTGATTATTAGGGTTGAAATTTCTCAATGAATTCAGACAGTGTTTAAGTAGGCACATAATGTTTTGCACACAACGGATGATAACCGATTTCCTTTTGAGAGAATGATGTGGCCCTAAAAAAAAATAACCCTAATGTATTCACCCTAGAGTTCATGGAATTCTACCAGGTGAATTGATTTTAGTTGAAGTGGTGCAGCCAAGTACAAAGCACGGATGGCTTCACAAACACCACTTAAAAAGAAAAGAACACTCCAAAAAGATTTTCTTCAAAAACATTAGTGTATTTTTTTTTATTTAGGTGATGGATTTGAGATGTGGGTCAAGTACTTATTCACCACGCCATTTTGTGAATTTATAATTTTTTTGGATTTTTAAGCAAGCAAACAATTAGCTAACCTAGGGTTTATGCATGAGACTAGATGAAATTTTTTTTCTTCTTATTTTTAGATAATGGGAGATGAGACTACGCTAGGTCAAGTAATACTCACAAAAGTTCTTTATTGCTCTTTGCTCCAACTTTATCAATGTGGATCACTCTCCTCTTGTTGCCGACGCAATGAGTTCCTGTGACCAAAGAATGAGAGAGAAAAGAGGGTTAGAAATGTGAATACCAATGCAAGGATAAAAGGGACAAAAAGATCTGTTGCCTCCTCGGCAACGGCGTCAAAAACTGACATCGTCGAAACATGTTAATTTAAATCCATCATTATAGCATGCGTTTGCGACATCAATTTTAAATGAAGATTTGGATTAGGTGAGTCCAAGTGTCAAATACAAGGAGGCATGAAATTGGATTAATTTGTTGCTTTAATGTGTCACAAAAATCTTTGCTTTGTTTGCTCTCGAGAAAATGAGAGAGAGAGAGAGAGTAGAGTTAGAGACTTAAGATTATAGCATGGTGATTACTTGTGCATGCATGAAACATAATATGATGAAACAAATGGAAATATATTGCATATGTAAAATCATTTCACAAGTACAATGCTAGAGGAAAGCTTTAAAACACATAAGCATTAAACTAGGGTAGAGAGGTGCGACATGGAGAGGTGAGGCAGTCATGGCAGTGGATGGGCTTTCGTTGATGGCTCTGTAACTCTGGGAGAGTGTGAAAGGCGTGCTAGGTAGAGCTAAGGAGAAGCTAGGAAGGGATGATCATAAATGGAGTGGGTGTGGGGGTTTTTATAAAGAAGGAAGGGTTTCTAAATCAGGCAGGGTTTTAGCGACGTCCAGGACGTTGCTAAACCCATTCCAAAAGTGTCAGTGAAGGCCTCCTCCCACCGATCCATCACGCGCGTGTGTACTTCTTCCCTCGCACGATCCGTGTGCGTGCAACGTAGGTCATTCGATCAAAGATCGGACGGTTGAGATCATCCCTCCATGCTGGCTTGGATCTACCTCGCATGCTTTGGGCATGCGTTATCTTGCGCGTGCACATGTGGCACACAAGATTGTGCCACGCGCCACTGCCAGAGCCGCCCGATTGAAGATCAATGGCCAAATTTTGATCGTGTGCACTTCTGTTGCCGATTTAAGCCTCGCCAAGGCTTGAACATGCATCTTGCATGCGCGGGCTGAGGCGCTCTCCGCCACGCTGTGGTTGTGGATGGTCGCGTGGACGTCTTTGCTACTGAGAGCATGGAGACGTCTCGGCCATTGGATGGAGAATGGATGGTCGAGATTGCTTGATGAAGGCACACTGGAGAAAGGGCGGTGGTTGCGAGCGCACAGATGTGTGACATGTGGTTGGCTTTGAGCCGTTGATCATTAGATCAATGGCCAGAACTTCCCGAGCTTATTGTGGAAGCTACGAAGGTCAGATTGAGGTGATTTTGAGTCCATTGGACTCCGTTCGTCGATTCGGATCCATCCATAAGGTTCGATTTCTCATCTGAGACCTATTTTAATACACACCTGCACACATGGTCATTAAACATGAATTACAAGCAATCTTAACACAACATGCATGCCATGATCTCAAGCCCATTATGATATGTCATTAATGCCCACATACCCTTGAGATTGACTCTAGTTGATAGAATTATCACCGTTAGATGTAGAGTCATCACCGCCTCCGCACCAACCCCTCCTACTTCGCCATGAACTACACCATCGTCGTCCTCATGGTTGTCTTCGTCTCCCTCCTCTACCACCTCATCTCCTTCATGGTCTTCCTCACCTGCATTCTCGCCTAGCTCTTCCTCTACTTCCTCCACAATGATGAGCCCCTCGTCATCCTCAACCGTGTCATCCCTGAGTCTGCCGTCCTCTCCTCCATCTCCATCTTCACCCTCGTCGTCCTCCTCCTCACGAGCACCACTATCAGCATCCTCACCAGCCTCGCTGTCAACCTTGCTCTCATGGCCCTCCACACGCTCTTCTGGGGAATCGATGACCTATTCCGCTCGGAGGAGGGGAGGGGTCGTTACGCCACCACCGCCAAATCTTAAGTGGGAGAGTTGTGGAACCTTTTTTATAAAGGAGAATATATAAATTAATTTTTAAAGGATGGTGGGGGTGATGTAGTATAGTGTGATAAATATGGGGATGAATATATAAAGTTTCCTATTTTTTTAAAATTTTTACGACATTTTCTATTGAGTTTAATAGAACAGGGGTATACGACCTTAACGACTAACTTCATAGGGGATATATGTAAATATCAAGAACATGGGGGTATATGCATCTTATCGAAAGTTTGCAGGGGTATATATGTCAAAACCTCTATTTATTTTTTGGTATTTTTCAGTTTTGTAATTTTTATGTGATTCTATACATAAAGAACAAAAGTAAGAAGCAAAACTAACTCTAACAAGCTCATAAACAAAACAGAGAGAGAGAGAACTGATATTAAAAATTTCAAGCATTTTATTACAACTAAAAGGAATAAAATACAATAATAAAAGAGAGAAAGGGGTGAGAATAATCTCTCAAGGAGGGCACATGGCGAGACGACTGGCTTGGCAATGACTTGAAGATGGAGATGCAGTGGTCGGATGACAGAGGTGAGATATAGGAAGCAGACAAGTAGAGGAAAGCTTGGGCCAAGCTATGGGGGAATATGGGATGAGGGACGGAGATTTGAGACTAAGGGAAGGGGGGGTAAGGAGGTGGAGGTGATCGTGTACCTTAAATGGGGGTGAGAGAATGACCTTAGGTAACCCTATGAAGGTGGTGAGATATGAGAGGAATATAGGGAGAGGGAAGGTTTTTCTATACTCTAATAGGGTACTTAGGGCTTGGGAGTAGAGGTTGGAGATTTAGGGAGGCTTCCTTACTGTTAACACACTTTTGTCGAGTTTGAAATATGCGTCATAGTATAGTCAACAAAAGCAAATTGACATTTAAAATTTGTAATGCTCGAGAAAACTGTGAGTTTCCAAGGTCGTTTGCAAGGAACAAATATGGCAAATCAATCCTCTAATCATAATATTCAGAAATAATAATGCAAGTGAATCAATCAAGGAAAATGATATTCAATAATGAAGCAATAATGTATCTTAAATGTCAGGGATAAAAATGTAAAAAGAAAGAGCTAAAAATGGTGGTTCAGACCACCAAATTAACCCTACAATTAAGCACTAATCCCCAATCAATTTTTTGAACAATAACTCTCAACCACTAATAAGAAATTCCATGTCAACGTCCACAGTGCACAATACCTCCACAGTGCTCAGTCAGTATCGAGCACAAGGCTCAAACACCTTATCCCTCAAAAACACAAGGAATAGCTCAAGGTTAGCACAAGGAACAAGTCCTGAAATGGCTAAGTGTTGAGCAAGAAGGGGGGGCATGAATCTCGAGGCTCCACAGTGCAAAAACCCCTCCCTCCTCCTTAGATCTCTCTCTCTCTCTCTCTCAATTTCAAACCCGGGTGAACAGTAATGGGTAATCGGGTCGGATATACGAACCAGGCTCACCAGAAATGGTGGTGAGCAAGGAGTGAGGCAAAGGTGAGGTGTGAGTGAGGGACCTCACCCTTCCGTGTAGAGGAGAAAAGCCTATGTGAGGAATCCCTTTTATGTGTGTTTCCAAATCTGTAGCCCATGATGTGGGACTAATAAGATGCCTTATTCCTTCATGTGTGAAGCTGGGATGTTCGAGTCAATTGAAGCTGTTGCTGCTTCTCATGTCTTCAATCCTAGGTCCAGATAGCTTCTCAATGCTTGTCCATATCTACTAGAAGTGGCATGGTGGTGATTGGCAGTCGGTGGATAGCGGTGGATGGAGATGTGAAGCTACGTTCGTAGCAACTCCAGTGAAGATACCTCAAAAAAGAAAATGGTCTCTTGGCCTAAATTAAAATGCTCAAGATGATCGCTGGAGCACAGCGAGTGCAATGGCAGAGGTTTGAGGATGTTTGGTGGTTGATGGAGGTCTATCGGTGATAGAAAGGGTGAGCGAAGGTGGGTGTGTTCAACGAGGTGAAGGAGGGCTCAAATCCCTCAATAAGTTAAGGGGTTTGGGTGGCGAGGTCGAGACGGAGCTAGTGAGGGTGGTAGCGAGTTATTTGGTGGAATGGAGCAGTGGCGCGGACTTACCGGAGTCATGGCCAGAGTTGGGGAAGACAGAGTGGGATTAGGTGGTTGTGTGGTCAAAACTGAGTGCTAAAGGGGTGGAAGTGATTTAGAGAAGAAGAGGGAGGGTTTAGGGGAGCTTAGGAGGTGAGACAGAGGATGGAGCATCCGGCGTTGGTCGACCGGACGCTGAGAAGATGAAGTCGACGGTGAGACAAAAGCAAGGGAAGAGGGGCTAAGAGCAGTCGGACTTTGGTTGGTCATGGTCGCGAAGAAGAGAGGAGGATGGTGAGCCAGTCAATTTGACCGTTGGCCTACACGATGAAGGAGGCAGAGAATCTCTCCAGAGCTGAAGAAGATGACAATCGGAGGAGGAGAGAGAGGAAATCCTATCTATTCTTCGCTAAGGAAGACGTTGGGACCTAGGGGAGCTTTTATAGATCTTGATTTCGAGCTTAAATAGGAAATTAGGTGCCCATGATTCAAATTTGGAATCAAGAAGTTCCCACAATTCCTTGGATTTGCTGGGGCTTTTTGCCCAAGATCCGCATCTCAAATCATGTTTAAACGATTCCCCGAAGTGTGAACATCAATCCCACCAAATTTTGTGGGATTTGGTGTTGGTTTGTTGCTGTTTTGGGTTGGTCAAAGTCAGTGCTGCTTGGGTTGACTCATCAATGGTGGCAAGGACCCAAATGCAAGGGATATGAGAAAGTTAGGGGGTCATTTGTAAGAAACTTGAAATTAGGGTCTTGAGTGTAAGAAAAAGAGATTTTAGGGACTAAATTGCAAACTAGGTCAAGATGGACTCTGATTGGGCCTAAATTTTGGCGTTAACCTAATTTAGACTCATGAAATATAATGGTGAACTTTGATTTGAGTTTTGACCATGTTTGACTGGGTAAATTGTACAAAAGCCAAAATCAAGGCAAATTCCCATCTGAAACTCTATTTTAGGTCAAAATAGGTTCAGATGGTCAAACCAAAGGTACCAAACCTCTTAGAATATTTTTATATGAATTTTAGGAGGTTTAAATTAATTTTACCCTAACCATAACCTCTTTGATTTAAGTAGGGTTCTTAATTAGGGTTTTTAGTACTATTTTTGCCCTCGAAGTGCGTGAAACCCTGATTCAATTGATGTAAACCCACTTTTTAGACTTTTATGCTTAGTTGACCTTTAATTAAACCCTGAGTGACCCTGTGTTAATTTGCATTTGTGATGTGCTATTAAAACTGCAGAATTAACCCTGTTTCCTTGTTTTCTTCTCAAATCAAGATATTGTGGAGTTGTGACCCTCAGATGATTAAGTAGGAGCATTTACCATTTGAACTCAAATAATTATGGCTAGTTAAGGCCCATGATGGTGTTACCATCGTACTCCCATGCTTAGCTTTTTCTAGTCCCTAGCAAAATCCTATGGATCAAACCAGATCTCTAAGTCGGATGTAACCGTCAGGATGCCCTACTAAGCTACATCTCTAGGAATCAAATCAAAATACCAATAATAGGCCTAGAGGTACTCAAGTACCAACCAAGATCCAAACCTGACCAACCTCAGCCTTGGGTCTTCCGCGAAGGTTTCTAAGGCCCGTAAAAATTGCCAAGAGGTTTATTGACCCTAGCGGTTAAAGCATCCGTACGTATTTGTAGCAAGATCAGGTTCAATTTGCCAGTGCATTTTTGATAAGAGAGATAGAAAGGGATATTTATTCTGAGAGTTTTCTCTCTTTTCTTTTTATTCCCGTAAACCCAACATCGGATTTGTCTCAAACACGATCTGTATCAGATTCCTTGTCCTCACTATCAATCCTTGAAGGGCCCCTTGCTTTTGATGCTTCCGGATAGCACTACCCATGGCAACCCCCAAAACCCTAGCTTTCGACACTTCAGGATAGTGCTACCCATGACGTTCTATAGCCAAATTCAGGCCTTGGTAGCCGACATTTAAGGATAATCCTGCCCATGGCACTTGAACCAGGACAAGGTGCTTACATGCCCCCGATAGGATATTTAGATATCCTAGGAGACAAGCACCGAGGAGATGATATGTTATTACACATCTTCGAGGGGAGTATTTTTTCATTCCACCTCTATACGTCGAGAACTCGTCCAATCAACTTGTGTCTTCGAGCCACTCCTAAGCCAGATCTTTAGGAAAATCTTTTTCAGAACAGAACACTTTTGGCATTATTTTTTCATTAAGCGCATTGAACCAGACTGGTGTGTGATTTTTGGGTGCTTAGGTTACCAAGTCCCACAAAGAAAAGGGTAGGCAACAGGGCCGAATAATCCCTCAGCCTTAGACTTAATACATCAGCCTCGCACTTTCCTTAACCTCTTGAGGACTAATCCGAATCTTAACAAATACGTGAGTATTTAAGCCCTAGAATATGCCCAAGAGGCCTAAGGTTGGTATTTGCCACTAATCTCCTAAGTTTTTAGCCTTCCAGGTCTTAATTCATCATCCAATCCAGCTTAGAATTTAGGTGAGTTCCATACTCAATTAAAGAGACTATCACATTTCTTTCTTTTGTTTGCTCATTTTTCCCTTTTCTTTTCTCTTCCTCATTTTTTTTTTCAATTCAGCTCTCAAAATTGACTTCACCTTTCTCCTTTCTCCATTTTTTTATTGAAGGCCCTCCATGAATTGAATTTCATAGTGTTTTGCTCTTTAATGCCCCCCATGCCTAAGATTTGCAATGTCTTCATTGTAAATTAGGTGGGTTTGAGTTCAGCTTTGATCGTACATTAGAACAGGTTTGATGGGTGGAGAACGAGTTTAGGTGACTGTTGCGGATGATTTCAAGCTCTGATACAAGTATCAGAGGTGGAGTTGGCTATTCTAATGGACGAACCTTAAAGTACAATATGATTTCAGCTCATAGATAGGTCAGAAGGGTCTTGGTTTTTTCAAAATAACAGGTTGCCTCCCGTTAAGTGCTAAGTTTAATGGCATCAACTGAGCACAATGCAAGTCAAAAGGATATGTCATCTAGCACACTATGATGATTGGTAAGAGAAAATATGTGATCATGGTAAATGAGAATCAGATGGCCATAAATGAGTATCAGATCATGATGAAGAGTTAATTCAGAAGGTCTATGATATGGATCAAGTTGATTCATTTCTAGGTGTCTCTTATTTAGTTTTTTCAGAGGAAGCACTGAGAAGATGCAGTGGTCATGGGGCTCTGAAGTAAGATCGTGGTGAGTCTAGGACCCAACAGAGGTGAACCTAGTCAACGTAGCCCAAATGTTTGGTTCCTCTCGTGCAATGTGGCCTGATAGATCATTATCCAACGACTCATCTTGATTCTTTTCAAATGGGTGCAAGATCAATTCCTCAATAAATGACTCGAAGATTGGATCATCTAACGGACCTTCTCTATAATCCTCATCTCAATCAAAAGTGAATGTCTGGAGAGTGACTATTGGATCATAGAACTTCGATTCTATAAATGATTCAAACTCTGGGTTGTGGTCACTCTTGGTATCTGCCATGCCTAATTCCTAGAGATCCTCAAAATAATCATCATAATAAAATGTCTCCAGATCCATAGAATACAAATCCAAATCCCGTCGAATGTCATCATTTTGTTCATTGAAATCCATGTGTATGTCCACAAGATCAAAGGTGAAAGCCTCCAATACTCTTAATTCACTGAAATCATGCTCGGCTGAATCAAGATCCTTCGTAATGCGAAAAACATCCAATTCTGGTTCTAGGTTTTCTAATATCGAAATGGTCATGAGTTCCTGAATCAAGCCTAGCTGTTTTTTTTTTTTTTTTTGAGAAAACCTAGCTATTTTGCCAAGCATTTTCCCTTTCCTTTAGAGGATGCCTCGAACATATTGATATCAGTTTGCTTATCTCTAGAGGTGATTATCATGTGCTCTGATTCACAATTGATTATGGCTCCTACAGTAGCCAAGAAAGGTCTCCCCAAAATCAAGGGCATATCTTGTATTTGTTGTGGCATGTCCATGTCAAGAACTAGAAAATCAGCTAAGTAGCTGAAATCTTTGACTCTAATTACCACATTTTCTACTAGCCCAATTGAGGTGATTACGATTTGGTCAGTAATAAATGGTGAAACGATCGACCACGATTTGTATAAAAAAAATCGTTATTGTTGTAGTACATGTCACAAATACAAACCGTTATCGTGTCCATTTTATTTAATTACATAATTTTTACTAGTTTATTCCAGGCCGTTTACTGGGAGGTAGTTATTGATATACATCACTCTCTAAGTCCAAGATTATTCTTTATTTCCAAAAAGATTAGTTTTATGTACAATAAAGAATGAATGAATGAATGAATAATGAATGAATTAATGGTTTAATTATGTACAAAAGAGAATCAATGAAATGCTTGCAAACACTAGTTACAAACAAGCATCAAACAATACCTAGATATACTCTATACTATCTATTTATAAGTCATCTTACTAATACTTACCTATGTATACAATATTAAGTAATAATACATACTAAGCTAGCTTAACTTAATATGCTGACATATACAGTAACATATATAACATCTACAACGATTAATATAAACGTCGCTAAACCCCAGAAAAACTATCTACAGAATCTAAGGTAGAAACTAGGATCTATAGCAACACTTATTTTAACTTTAGCGACGGTTTATTCTATCAGTAAAGCTATAAGGTTATTTATATACATATATAGCTCAAACACTTCTATACTACGTATACTCTTACTATTTACAATATACTTAGGATTTACATATATATATTATTTACATATACTATACATACGGATATACGTATACATATATTTCTTCTTCTCTATTCTTCTCTTTTACACCTACTCTCTCTTCTCTATTTTTTTCTCTTCGGCTAACACTTGGTTTTCTCCTTAAGTCATTAGGGCCCTTTTACTTAACAAAAAATGTGTTTAATTGGTGGGCACACCGTTCGAGGGATACAAAGCACCCGAGGATCGAGTAGGATCATACTGCTACTAAGTGCGACCCTAGTTTGTTAATTAGGCCTATTAATCACGCGTTATGCTCATTACTAGGCTTAATCAAGCCCTCGCATAGTGTCGAGCCCCCGGCTCACACACCGCACACCAAATGCTCATCACAAACCAAGGCCATAGTCACATGCTCGTATTAGGAGGGGAGAGAGGGTTATAAGGGCGCCTGGCACCTGACGACTGAAGAGGGGCATGAACAAATTCCAAGTAAGCACCTCAACATGCTTCATGCCACACAATGTGGCACTATCTAAGTGCCACCATTGCGTTTGAAATCTAGTGCCCAGTGTTGATTTCAGATTTTTGGTCCTCAATTTGAGGGCCATAATTTATTATAAAATAAAAATAAATTATAGGATAATAAAGTATTTACATAGTACTATACAATTGTACAGTTAATTTAGAATTTTAATTATATTTACTATATTAATAAACTAGCTAAAATATACAGTTTTTTTTTTTTTTGAAATAATGAGGAATGCTATCGTGTGACAATAGCAATCCGGAGGGCAGTATATTTCATATCAAACAAAACATTACAAAAAAGATCCCCAGCTGTGTATGAGGGACCAACATTCATTTACAATGTTCTCACATCTAACCGATCTCTCCTGAAAAGATTTATCGTTACGCGCCCTCCACACAGACCACAAAATGGCAGCCATACCCCCATACGGTCGTCCAGGAGCAATGAACCTCTGCCACAGGGAATCCCAGGTGGGAAGAGGTTCTAAGCAAACCATCCTCCAAATCTTGTCTATGACCAGGTAGGAGGAAAAAATATGCAACATACTGTCAGTATGTAACCCACAGAGGTGGCAAGCATTCAAAGTAGTCCCCATTCTTCTGTGTCTAAGATCACTAGTGATCAGGCCTTCCCGTCTGCAAAGCCACAAGAATATTTGAACCTTCAAGGGGATTTCCAATAACCATATTTTCCTGTCAATTGGGTCACTCTCCATCTCAATGTTAGACCTGATGATCTTCTCATATGCCTGCTGTACTGAGAAAACACCATTCCAGCCATAAGTGTCAGCCACATTCACTCTAGGACGCACCTGCTATAGTGCAGCCATCAGGTTCTGCCTATCCTCCCATAATCGAGTGCCAGATCTACAATGTTCCTACCCTTCCAGCCGCCAACATCCCTCTGCAGCAGACCACAGGCTGCTGACTTTAGCCTCCTTGTCTACAGCAACAGCATAAGCCCTCGGATGCGCCTCTTTCATAATCCCCAGACCTGACCACTGCTCGTTCCACAGACTAAAGTCCCTGCCATCTCCGAGCCTAGGCTACAGCAGGTGCCAATAGTTACTGATTGCACTGATAACTGATCACCAAAAAGGGGAAGGTTTCACCGGTTGTAGCCTCTACAGAGCACTATCAGATCCACCATAACTATCCCTGATCAAATCTGCCACCAAATCCTCCTTGCAATCCAAAATCTTGATGGCCCATTTAATCAATAAGGCCTCATTGAACTCCTTGAGCGCCTTAATCCCCATACCACCTCTCTCCTTTGGCCTGCAAATCTTATTCCATCTGATGGGCTGCATAAAACCACCCTCATGGCCAGCTCCTTTCCAAAAGAATCTTTTCCTCATAACATCAATCGTTTCCAAATAGACTTCGGGGCCTTGAAAATACTAAAGTAAAGGATCGGGATTGATGTTATGACCGAGTTCAGAAGGATTAATCTCTCACCCTTAGACAAAAACTTACTACTCCATCCTTTCAACTTGCCAGAGACCTTATCAAACAAGATATTTCAATCAATTTTCTTCAACTTTGCAGCCCTCAATGGCAGTCCTAGGTACCTCATTGGTAGTTTAGCTTGAGGTGATCCCAATGTATTCTCTAAATCTATCTGCTCCTGCTCATTCATGCCAAACCATATCAAGGTAGACTTTTCCTTGTGCAATTTTAGGCCTGAAATATCCCCAAAGATCTTTACCAATAACCCCAGAGCATGTGCAGCAGGCTTGGTCCCTTCCACAAAGAAGACGGTGTCATCTGCATATTGCAAAATGGGGGCCAGATTTCTCCTGTTGGATAGTGAATACCCTCTGATTAGGCCCACCTCTGCCAATCTGCATGCGTACCTTGCAAGCCCATCCACTGCAAGGTTAAAGACCAGGGGGGCTAAAGGACATCCTTGTCTAACCCCACGCTGAGGTTGAATCCAAACACCTCATGGCTTCCCATTGATCAGTGGAGAAAAGGAGGCAGTTGTGATACAATGTTTCATCCATTGGATTCATAAAGTAGGAAAACCTCTCCTTTTAAATACCTCCCAGAGATACGACTAAGAGATCAAATCATATGCCTTCTAAAAATCAACTTTCCACATGAATGCCTTGCACTTCCTTCTGTGCCATCCACTCACCATTTCCTGAGTGAAAATGAAGGATTCTTGGGGTGATCTACTAGGTAGAAATGCAGATTGAACTGGATGGATTAGGCTCTGCAGAACAATTCTCAGCCGGTTAGCTAAAATCTTGCTGACAACAAGGTAGATGGAATTTGAAAGTGAGATCGACCTAAAGTCTGAGAACTTCTTTGCTCCCATTAACTTAGGCAGTAAAAAGAGATATGACTTGTTGATCTTTTCAAAACCAGTATTTCCCTTCTCAAACTCTCTAATGACATCCATAACTTCCTTGCCCACCACATTCCACATCTCTCTATTGAAGAAAACTTGTATCCCATCAGGGCCTAGGGAAACTTCCATATTGAGCTCTTTAATTGCTTGCAAGGTCTCATGTTCAGTGATGGTTGCTGTCAGTTGAGAGGCTTGTTCACTTGTCACACTAGGAGCATCACTTCCTGCCATTCTCCATTCACCCCTCTTAACTACCCGAGAAGCATCTCTATAGTATTTGATGGCTTCTGATCTTATCTCCTGAATGGATGAGATCCTGTGTCCATCTCTGAGAATAGAAGATATAAAATTTGCACGCCTCCGAGAGCTAGCCACAAGATGGAAGAATTTCGTGTTGGCATCTCCCTCCTTAAGCCATAATTGCCTTGATCTCTCCCTCCAATCAATTTCTTGTTTAAGATCTTTATCCAATATCACACCCTGCCACACCTTCCTATCTGCAAGTTCTTCCTCTGATAAAAGGCCAACTGCTTCCTTAGAATCCAGCTCCTAAATGTTACTCAAAGCCTCCATCCTCCTTTGCTGCCTTATCATGTTTACAGTAATGCCATACTCTTTTAAGACAATGCACAAAGCAGTCAGCTTGGATGCCAATCTGATAGTAGCAGAGCCCTCCACCTTTTTAGCTTGCCACCATGAACTGACCATCTAATAGAAACCTGGTTCATTCAGCCATGATCTTCTAAGCTTGAAGTATGAGCCAACTTTGGTTTCTTCCCCACTGTCCCACATCAAAGGGGTGTGATGAGAAAAAGGTCGGTCCAAGCCACTAATAGTCGACAGCTAAAATCTTTCAAGAATGTTCACATTCCCAAAAAATCTATCTAATTTGGATGCCAGCCCATTTCCATTGTGCCATGTAAATTCCACACCAGAGGACAAATACTCACTCAGTTCAAGAGATTGAACCACCATATGGAAGCCAACAGCTGAGCTATCTGTGCCACCAATAGGCCTGTCTACCCCTGTTAGCACACAGTTGAAGTCACCACCTGTCAACCATGCTCCCCCCTGCACCAGTTCAGCCGCAGCAGCCCATTCCTCCCACAACTCCTACCTAGCAGACGCAACACAAGGGCCATATACCCCAGTAACCCATATTCATTCATGCCCCTGGTGAATTTGGAATTTGCAAGTCAACATGTGCCTGGCTTTGTGAACTTCCAGACATTGTGCCCACATCTTCCTCCACTAGATAGCAATACCCCCCCGATCTCCCCTGTGCATCAATCTTCACACATTCATTTGTCCCTGTAGCCAACTGGTCACACCATAGCTTATCAGAGTTATTCTCAATGTGCATCTCTTGAATGATCGCACATTCCATCCCCATTATCTCAAATATCTCATCAGAGAAGCCCTCCAACTTTTGTCGCGCAACCCACACACATTCCAAGTGAGGATTCTCATCTATCCTCACGAGATCCCTCCCCCCTGAGGTTTTGGCACTTGCATACCTGCATAACCTCTGCAATCTTGTCTTCATCCATCAGTATGTCAGCCTTTGACTTCCTCTGTCTGAGGCTATAAGGTGATCTGCCCTTACTAGTTTTAGCACAAGAACCACCATCAAATTTAAGACCCTCCATCTCGTGCAGATCCTATTTATCCTTCAGGGAATCAAGCTGAGCCTCTTGAACCCCCTGCGCCTCAGCCTCCTCACCGATTGGCAACTCATCCCTTTCCACCACAGGTGTTGGTCATGATGCTTCCACCCAACCCGATTCCACCTTCTCTTCAGTTGATACCTTCCCCCTTTCCCCCACATGATGGTCCTTACATTTTTTGATAGATGGGGGTTCTTCAGATGGAGCCGTGCACATGTCCTACGCAACTGCCTCTTCACCAACTTCAGATCCAGACAACTTAACTTGCTTCGCTACAGTGTCACCCACCAAGAACCTCAGCCGTAGCAACCATGAACTTCCACCACACCTCAGAATCAATCTATCAGGTACTGAGCCAGCTTTAAACACATCGACCATCACATTCAATGAGCACCCATCGCCCTCCAGCAGTCCAACAATCACATCTTCTGCCACTGAGGCAAATCCTGATATCATGGATGTCACGACCTCCTTCGACCTCAAATGCAAAGGTAATCCCTTGATCTCAAGTTTTCCCGATCTAGAACCCACTCTCTGGGGTGGCCTCTCTGGCAGGGCTCCATTAAAGGGAGAAACCAATCTCTAGGTCACCGTAAGGCCATCATTACAAGACGTTTGAAATCGCAACCTCTCAACATCCAACCTCCCCAACCCAAAGAGGACAAATCGTGTAGGTGACAAAAAGGCAAACTGCCAGGAGTTGGTCGAAAGGGAAAGAGAGCTTACCAGGTTGCGCACATTCTCCGTCGTCGATCTTCCAGACATAACCTCTCCGACCAGCGCTCCACGCAACGCCATCTCTGCCGCTTTGATGTTCTCTGTCATAGGTACCTCCACATCAACCTTATGCCCCCCAGAACTGCGCAAAGAAGGGGGCGGAGGAGGCGCCTGCCAAGCCCTAGAATTCAAAATTCCAGAGCGTGGGAAAAGACGTTCTTTCATCTACCCCCTAAGACCCCTGCACGAATCCCTCTTGTGACCAAATCCCCTAAACTCTAAACACACCATGGGAGATCGGCAAGTAGCCGCCATATGTCCTCGTCGCCAGCAACAGAAACACAAGATCTTGTTGTTCTCCTTTGCGCCCCTTCTATCAGTCCACCTTACCTCCATCACCCTTTTACTATGCATATCAGAGTCTCTCCGCTCCTTCCTCCTCCAAGCCCTCGACCTCCAAGTAATCCATCCTTCGCCTTCCCTGATTCCATCGGTTGTCGCCCTGGCGTCACCTGCTATTGCCCCAAGCCCACCAGACGTCCCTGGCCGGGAGCAAATTCTTCAACCCCTGGCATCCTAAAGTATACAGTTTATACATAGACAATTTGAGGTTTTATTTCTTAATTACATATAAATTAGTTAATACATGGCCTAATTAACCTTATACAGAGTTAGTATATATGTTAAGATATTTTATAAATATTTTTATTATATTTTACAAGTTCTATTTCCATTTTATTTCCATTTAAATGGCTTACTTTTGGACTATTTTATTTATAAATTAAGTTTAAATAGTATATATATTATAAATATAATTAAATTAGCTTAAATTACTTAAAATACATTAGTCTAAATGTACAATGTAAGTTAACTTAGTTTTAACTTAAATTGCTAATTTATTTTAATTTAATCTAATAACTTAACTATTAACTTAATAAATTACTTATTTATTCTATAGATATAATTAAATTATGGAACATGGTTAAATATGTTTATTATATACATATAAATACATATGTACAGTATTATAACTTAATATGGTTATTTATAATGTTTACTAATTTATATAGCTATTTGGTACATATAAATTAGTTTAATTAATAAATAATTATATAATTAAGATATATACAGTATAATCTAACCTAATTACTTAATTTACATTATACAATATATGCATAAGTTATTTATATTATATATATATGTATAAATTACCCTATAGGTGTACATAAACTTACTATATAGCTTATATATACACTTATATACATAGTATACAATGGATTTTTGGTATTTTTGAGGTTTTCTTCACTTTTTATGGTTTTTATGTCATTTATGGAGGTAGGAGAAGAAATGGAAAGAACTAGATGAGGAGAAAGCGATGTTTTTATTTTTTTTTTGTTTTGTTTCTTTTATTAAGTTCCATGGTATACAGAACCGTCGACTGATATATTCTACCAAGTCGGGTGCTCGGATTACCATGAAACTTGGTATACATTTAAAGAAATACCTAATCTTCAATTAGACAAGTTTATTTTATTTTTTTAGGTTTTTATCTAAGTTTTATTGAATTCCAAGTCTCACTCATCCTAAGCCTTTTAAGGGTTTTCTAATGAATCCTAAAGGCTAGAACGGGACCTATAATATCTGGAAAGGCAGTGGATTGCCTTGAACACATTCAGTATGAAATATAAAAGGTATGTATGCAATTAAGCATGCAAATCAATGTATATTTTAATTAATTACACTAAATGGACAGTTAGGCTTAACAGTTAGCTGACAAGGATTGAATAACTGAGTTAACAAGCAATCAAATGCATTTAAAAACCTAAAATAGTACAAGAATGCTTGTACACATTATAAACAAAAATACACAATAGGTCAGCCATCTACAGAACTGAAACCTAGGCCTACAGTCTTAGAATTCTCATATTAGAAGCTGCTTGCAACAGAAACACAACAGCAGCAGCAGCAAGAACAAAGCAGCAAAATCAGCAGTTGCTGAACTCATTATTGGAAATCTAGCAAAACTGAAGTCCAACAATCAAAGACAGTAGCTGAGGTTGCCAACTTCAATCACTGCAGCCGACTGAATTCTTTTTCAGACATCTTAACTGCTACTGCAGTCAAGACAGACTTCAAAGAATTCAATCTGCAGCAGGGACAAGAGTAACCTCCAGCTGAGTAATTACTAAATTAGTTACTTCTATCCTAGATTAGATTCAAAAGGACCTTATCAAGGGTATAGAAGAACTAATTAGGAGAATGCTCAATTGGAAAAGGTGGAAATGTAGCTGCAATTGCAGCACTTTGATATAAATCTAGGATTTGCTTACACAAAAAGAAATTACTATAAACACCATCTAACAAAACCCCTTCTCAAGAAAATCTTATCAAATCAGTTCTAAAAGAAAGCTAATCTAGCATCTTTGTGATGCCATAGACAGCATGTCGAAAGAGTGAAATCAGACCACTTAAAGCACAAATTCAAATCCAGAATTCTGGAACCTCAAGAAATAGGGATTATTCCTTAGGTTAGAAAATCAGAATTGTCCAAAAACAAATAAAAGATGCACGGTAGAATCTCAAATCAACTAAGTGATTTTCATTGACTCAGCCGTGCATTAAGATATTAAATTTCTCACAACTCGAATCAAATTATGGCTCATATGAGGTGAATTCTGATCTTAGAATCACCTCAGATTCCCAGCCAAACAGTGAATTGCAATCAGACAATTTCAGTTTGCTAGATCAAAACATTCAAAGCCCAAAATGGATAAAAATCCTTGAAATCTGAATTCATAAAACATATGGCAAACTGATTCAATTTTAGCTCAGAACAGGGGCTTTTGTGATAAAAATGGAATGAATGGGAAGCCCCTAATGTGATTTTCGATGCTAATTTCAGATATGAGATTGGAAACCAATCAGATCTGAAATTAGGTCTATTAAGTGGGTGAATTGCGAGATATAAGTCACGGGAATCAGAAGCGATATGGAAAACATGGAGAGGAAGAAAATTCATGATCAATGATAGTGTGAAAATGTCTCCTCTGATCTAGAATGATCAGAGGAGGTGAGGGGGGGTTCTAATTCTGAATCTACTCCTAATGCTAAATTAATCAATCACTAATTCTAACTCTAATTCTACGTCTAACCTATTTAACTACAGCTACAGCTCCTACAAAGCAGTTAAACTATTCTAACAGGAAGAATGGGACCGTGGGTCCTTAGCTGGTGGCTAAGGAGGAAGAATGGAGGGAGATGGACTCCAGCAGAGGGAAAAAGCCTTCTAGAGAAGCTTCTGGGTCGTCCTCAGGCGTACGTCATCCTTAGCGACAAGGAGAGTCAAAGAGAAGTCAGAGAATTCATAGTCGGTGGCTGTGAAATCTAGGGATCGGTGGAGAGGGGTGGTTGGAGTGGAAGAATGATCGCTAAGAATGTAGGAGGGAGCGATCCCTTGTGCGCACGACCAGGGAGCTACTTAAATAGCCAATCAAGTGATTCAGATCACCGTGCAGGTGATATTAGGCGTAGAGGGCATGGGCGGCGGTGACGAGAGGAGCGAGCGCGTGCGGCTACCAAGTCAAAATCTAACCGTAGGATTGGATCTGGGGATAGTGGTGAGCACACGCGTCGAGTCGCACGAAGGTTCGAATCAGATCGAGCCGCAGATCAAGATCAAGTGAGAATGGATGGTCAAGATGGCATGTGTTCTACGCATGAATAGTGCACACGCAGCTACTGCAGGCATGTGAATTATAATGGTGAATTTACAGGGTGAGCCCTTCTACAAAGGGATAGAAAATTAGCATGCAGGCCCTTAAGTGGTAAGAATATGTAACAGAGTAGTCCCTAATGGCTTACAGAAAGGTCCCTGCGGTTACACATAGGTCCTAGGAAGTTTTCTAATGAAGGAAATGTAATGCATAAAGGACCTAAATGTAAATCCTAAATTTCAAGGCCTTAATGATGTCCAAATGCCTTCAAGTTTTTATATATGCTTAATTGAACATTTAGGAAGTTAATTGCACTTTTGATTTGAACTTTTAAGCTTGTTTGTGTGTTTAATTTACACTTGGATCATCATTTGACTTTTTTGCCAAGAATATCTCATTTTATGACCTAATTATGCAATTTTAGCACAAAATTAATCTTTTAGGTCTTTTTCTTTGATTCCCACACTTAACCTTTTTTATGCATTAATTTGGAATTGTTTAACCCAGTTTCTAGCTTAACTTTAGCTTTTAGCTATGATGAGTAGCCACTCATCATACCCCCATGCTTAGGTTTTGCTAGTCCCTTAGCAAACAACTCATTAAAGTGCATAGCAATTAGGCATCAGCAGGGTAAGTGTGTTGAGATATCTTACTTATTACTTTTCTCACAAAGTTAAGTGTTTCAAGATGATCTTTAAGTTGAAAGATTTTCTAATAATCCAACTATGTTTATGTCTGGACATTGTGAGAACCTTATTGCTTAGGAAAACTGCCCAGAACTCAAGACTTATATGACATAGACCATCTCTCGACTAATAAGGACTCTTGATATTTAAACCTTAAGTCGAATTCCAGGACTCAGCAGGTTTTACAAAGACTCAGAATGCTAAGAGGTTATGGCTGTGCTTAGTGATGGGTCAGGACTAACCAAGTGAATTTTAAAACTCAATCTTGGGGTTTCACTTCTTTTTAAGTCCAGGTTGGTCCTAGCTTCAGCTCATGTCTTCAGATCGACTCTCAAAAAACGAGGAAGACTCAAACCCAACTCTTATTGCATTTTGTGGCTCAAAGAATATTTGGTGGAACAGGGTGTTTGTACTGAACCCTGAAAACATTTTTAGTGGAATTTTTGTATTTACAGACTTTGGAGAACATACTTGACTTATTCTAAAGAATTTTTTTTCTTTTTTCTATCAGTATGCCTCTGACAACTTTATTTGGTAAAGTGCACTTATTTGGTGGGTGAGTTCTTTGGTGGAAAGAGCTTCTCCTAGACACAAGACTAAAGACTAGGACAAAGAGTCTACCTACACGCACAGGTAAGGACTCTACCTTCTCTAATGAACACTAGGGTTGAATTTCAAATTCACAAGGTTTTTCCTGACACTATGTAGTGTAAACCAAGGTTACTTAGACTCCTAAGTCAAAGCAAACCAGCGAATCTTGTACTGGCAACTCAGGTACAAGAATACATCCTAAAGTTAGGAAAGATTTTGATTTATCTTGTCAAAGCTTAAAGTGTATTAAGCCAAAGCCTGAATGAGTCAAGCTACAATGGCCTGGAAAGTCTAACCAGCAAAGGTTGAATGTCCAAAAATACTTATTCTATTTTTGTTTTCAGCTAGAAGATCATAGTTAAACACTTGTATTTCTTTCAAATTCTTGTCTCTCCTCAAAATTGAGTTCTCCCTTAACAATAGAGTGCATGTCCCTTATTGTATTTTTGGAGTTTTTGTGTTTTGTCATTTTTTTTGGTATTTTTGGCTTTGTATTCTTTTTTCAAAATTTTTCTTTTTTTTTGGGTATTTTTGATAATACTATACTATATAAACTATAGGTGTGTCTATAATTTCATTTCAGTTGAATGGTTCACCATTTACACCCCTCATGCTTAAATGATGCAATGTCCTCATTGAATGAATAGGGTGGATGCAAATGCATGCTATGCTTTTCACTATCCTAGACTGGGTGACGGAAGGAAGTCGGAATGAGGAGATAAAAATCTCTATGCAGACAATTTCAAGTTTGATACAAGATCAGAGTCGGAAGTCGGCTAGGAAGTGAAATGCATGACATATGTGACAATGAGATGTATGCTAAAAATGCAAGGGGAGAATCCTAGACAAGAAAGGTGAAAACAAGAAAGGGTAAAACAGCTATAAACAAGGATAGGTTTGTGCTAAGTTTAACGGCTTCAGCTAGGTGTAAACCCAGTCGGTAATTCAAAATGTAGGAGCAAAATGGTAGAATTGACAAGTCTGAGATCATGTGGCTGATAAACGTCAGTTTATCATCATTTTTATGCATTAAAACAAACCTAGCTCTTAGGATTTTGCTCCGCAAATGGGTTTTTGGGCTACATTTAGGCATCAATTAGGTTAGGCATGCATTACACTTTTTATTATCTTTTTAATGTATTTTTGTGAGTGTTACAGATATGCAGATTGTCAGAACTCTAAAACCCTAGCACTCAAGAAGGCAACTAGTGAAGAAGAAGCTCAGACTAGCTGGAACTCAGCTTGATCCAGCTCACCATAGTTGGATTCCAGCTCACTTGTACTAGGGTCAGCTCAGATCCATCTCAACTTAGCTGAATCTAGCTCATCTTAGCTCCCATTAGTTCACAGGGAGCTCTAGCTAGCTCAGCTGAGTTGACTAGAGTTCACCTCAGCTCAGGACCAGCTACATCCAGCTCCACTCAACTCCAACTAGCTGAAGATGACTTCATCTTAGCTCAAGAAGCTCAAGTCTAGCTCCTGGGGACTCAACTTAGCTCAACTTAGTTGACTTAAGCTATCTTAGCTACCTCAACTAGCTAGGTCTTCCCTGGGAGCATTAGACCTAGCTCACCTCATCTCCTTTCAGCAAAAGCTAGCTTGCTTTAGCTTGGCTCAGTAGCTAACAAAGAACTAGCAAGCTAAGCCAGCTAAGGTAGCTCCTTATAGCTCTCTTCAACAGCCACTAGCTCTAGTACAGCTCAAGATGACTACCTCCAGCTCTGCTCCCTGAAAACCCTAGCTCCAAATGCCTCCAACCCTACTCCCTACTAGCTAAGCTAGCCAAGCTGCTTAGCTTAGCTAGTCCACCTCCATGGCACCAAAACCTACTACCCTACTACCTATGCTCCAGCAGAAAAGACCACCTACTCCTACTTTATTTTGGTGCCAACTATCCCTTCCATCACCACCCTACATCTACCACCAAAACCCATCTCCACCCTCCATTTTTTCCCTCCAAAATCAATACCTTCTAGAAGGTATTTTTGGAGGGAAAACCAAGGCACCTCTTCATTTTCCTCCCATTTTTCCCTCCAAAAATATCCAAGCACCCCTTCATTTCCCTCCTAAAAAACACCATAACCACCCCCTTCCCATCCTATAAATACCCTACCCTACCACCACATAATTCCCATCCTCCATTAGTGTTTTATTCCACCTTAGACCCACCATAATTCAAGGCCAAGGAAGAAGAAGAAAAGAAGATTAAGGGGGCATCCTACCCATCCCCTTGGTGCCTTCTTCCCCTTTTTCTTCTCCCTTGTGCCACGCCAAGGAGGAGGAGCACTCCCCCACTAGGAGGACGGCCAGGCAAGGAGGAGCAAGGGTGGTGCACGCCCACCCTTAGAGGAGGAAAGTTAAGGTGGAAGCTTCCACCTTGGAGGACACCATCTTGGAGGAGCATAGCAAGGATGGAGTTGGAGGACTCTTTTCAACCTCGGGAGCTACCAAGCTTGGAGCAAGAAGCCATCATCTTCTTCACCATTTCATTTAGAGGATTTGTGTTTTTATCTTCTTGCATTTCAAGTAGATTAGAAGCTTTCCTCTATGTGTTTTGTGTAGAACAAGTTCAATTCAATTCAAGTTGCCTTCTTTTAAATTCTTGTTGCATTTTTTTTTATCTTGATCTAGCACTTTTTCACTCCCTCTCCCTAATTACTCTAGGCCCCCATGTGCCTAAAATGAGCTTAGGGAGAGGCCTTTCTTGTCACTCTAGCAATAGTTTAGTGGATTAGGTTTAGATCGCCTTTTTCTTTTTCAACAACTTTGTGAATGCTCGTTATTTCAAAACCCTAAAAAAAATGATATTGTTGAAAAGATCAAAAAGAAAGGTGATTTTTATTTCCAAGCAAGAGACTTGAATTTTGCAAACATATTGCCTCCTTGGATGACCCTAGATACCCCACTATCTAGGTTATAAATTTTAAAAGCATTTGCGATTTGGCTTGTTACGACTTAAAAACTTGCTTTTACAAATCACGCCAAATTTTGCATCAGTGGCTCAATAAAGGGTTTTAATCTTTGTCCATTGACAGTGAAAGGTTCAGATTTGTCAATCTCAGTGATCTCAACGACTCCATTATCAAAGATTCTCAAGATTTTGAAAGGTCCAGTCCATTTGGATCTTAGTTTCCCTGGGAAGAGTTTAAGTCTAGAGTCGAAAAGGACTTTCTGACCAGGGTGAAATGATTTTCTATGAATGTGACTGTCATGGAAGGCCTTATGTTTATCCTTATAAATCCTCGAGCTCTCGTAAGATTCATTCCTTAATTCATCTAGCTTAGAAATTTGTAATCTTCTATAATCACCAGTCTTCTCAAGGTCTAAGTTACACTTTCTGATGGCCCAATAGGCTTTGTGCTCAAGTTCAACAAGAAGATGACAGTGTTTCCTGTACACAAGTTTAAAAAGAGACATGCCTAAAGGGACTTTGTGAGCTATCCTATATGCCCACAATGCATCAGAAAAGCAGGAAGACCAGTCCTTTCTATCAAGTCGAATGGTAGTCTGTAAAATCTTCTTGATCTCCTAGTTGGACAATTCAGCTAGTCCATTGGTTTGAGGGTGATATGTTGTAGAAATCCTATGTGACACCCCATACTTTTGAAGTAGGGACTGAAAATGTGTGTTTCTAAAGTGAGACCCTCCATCACTAATGATGACTTTTGGTACCCTAAATCTAGAGAAGATAAAGTCTTGGACAAATTTTGTCACAACTCTATGATCGTTAGTCCTTGAGGGGATGACTTCTATCCATTTAGAAACATACTCAACTGCTAATAATATATACTCAAAGCCATGAGAATTTGAAAAAGGTCCCATGAAGTCAATGTCCCAAATATCAAAGATTTTGCACACTATGATCGGATTCAAGGGCATTGATAGTAGCCATTTTCGGGCATTTTAAAGTCGTCAGAAATCGTAGTATAGTCGTGCTAAACATTCTTCAAAAATAATTTCTAAAGATAACGAGATTTTGAGTCCCGGTCGTTCGTCTCTGGGAGGCATTTATGCAAATCTGAAATCGATCTTTTCTAGCTCTACTTGCTTAAAATCGCATGGTGATTTATGGTTATTACGTATTTAAACATGACATGCTTAGTTGCAAGAATATCGGAAAGTAAAAGCAAGCAACTTTAATCACACAAAATATATTACAGCAAGCTCATGGTGATTCTCAACACATAGACATATATATATAGAAAAATTCTTTCATTCATTTAAGAGAGTGTTTGCAACATGGAACTACAGGAAAGCTTATAGAGGAAAGCTTAAAAACATCAATCTAGCTAACAGAAAATGATCGCATACAGGAATCTATGGGGGGATTTTGCATGCATCATTGGGGGAGAGTAAAGAGCTACACTACTAAGCAGTAATAAAAGCATATAAACTATGAAGAACTAGCTACTAATCTAGCAGAAATAAGGGCATTCGGAGGTGGGCTCCGATGGCCGTTGAATGGTTGAGAGGAGAAGGAGGGGCGGCCAATGGTGCTTAGGCCAGCCCTTAGAGAGAGGTTGGAGAGGTGATCCAGCATCCTGGCATGGAGATGGTGGTAGCCATGGTGAGAAACTCATGGAAATGGAGTGGAAGTGAATGTAGCTAACCTAAATGGAAGTGAATAATGCCAAGAGATGGATGGGTGCAAATGGCCACCTCTTAGGTCTTTTTATAGACCTAAGGGAAGCTCTCTAGAGAATTATGGAATTCTCTAGAGAGGCTTATGGTGGGAGCTCGTGGGAGAGTGAGAGATAGAGGATGGATGGTGGTTTTTAGATCCACCAAATGTGAATCTAAATATTGAATGGCTCTTGGTTGATAATTTTAGCAACCAAGGTAACAACACATGGTATAGAGTTCTAGAGAACTCTAGGCTGGGTATTTTTCGTGTAAATGGTGTGTGTGGGTGTGTGTGGGTTGAAACTTAGGTGGCTAGGTTGATTAGGTTAAGTTCTAGTGGGTTTAGGTCAAGGTAGGTCTCAAATTAGGGTTGTAAACCTTAATTCACTAAGGTAAAGTGCAATTAAACTTAATACAAGTTTAATTGGGTGTGTGAAAACTTAATTGAGAGTAAAATAACTCAATTAAGTCAGGTCTAGGTCAATTGGACTCTCACTGAGTCCAATTGGATAGTGTGTGCTGAGATCATGGCTCAATTGGACTCAATGAGTCAAATTGAATAGGCTGATGGAATTGACTAAGATCCAAGTCAATTAGGTTTAGTGAGGACCTAATTAGGCCCTTAGGGAGGTTTAGAGGTGATGTACTAGGGTTAGGGCACCTTAATTTAGGTTCCTATGGGGTTAGAATTAGGTTTATGGGGCTAGAGATCCAAGATCAAGGCTTGAATTCCAAAACAGGAACTGGAGGACAGTATCAGATGTCTTATAATGAAAAATCAGAAGTCCAGACTTATTGTCTGGATGTCCAATCAGAGTCAGGAGGGATTCTAGGTTCTGTCTTGGGTATTCTACAGAAATTGGATGTCTGACCAAGTGTCTGGACGTCCAATAATACTGCAGAAGTGGGTTTAAGGTGTGCAGGAGTTGGCTAAGGGTTTTGGATGTCCTATAACTCATCTGGACATCCAGATAGAGGTTGGAATTAGGGTTTTAAGGTTTCCTAGGGTGTGGTGACCTAATCTAAGAGTGGCTAAGGCCTGGGGAAGCTTCTAGGCTATCCTAGGGCTAGGATGGTCCTAAGTTCTTCATATTTTACTGCTTTATTCCTACTTAAATAAAATAGCATACCTCAACCCCTTACATTATTCTCTACTACATCTTATTCTAGGTCTTTTGCTCCAACTTTGCTGCAACACCAGTTATCCTTTATTCTTCTGATCCATCTTTAGATCCAACTTCAGATCTACCTTCTGATCAGCTTATTACCTGCAATTGACATAATGCACCTAATCAGTACATTATAGCATTATTTTATGCATAGCTAAAAGAAAGCAGTAAAAATGCAAGTAATGCTTTTGCATGCATGAATTATCCTAACTTATGCTAAGTCCTAGCCTAATTTAGGTCAATTAAGACCTATGATTGATGCACAATTATACCCCCATGCCTAAATCTTGCTAGTCCGTAGCAAATGCAAAACTAAATTATTCACAGAAGGGTCCCTAAGGGATTGATTATTTTATCAAGTGTATGCATAGAGATTTTTCTCTTTTTTGTTTCCATCCTATGCTCTAGAAATCCAGACAATCATGAAAGTGTAGCTATGTAGCTTTTGCAATGGATTCGAGTGAAAAACTAATTCACCTCTAAAGCCTGTACTTGACCCCTAGTAAAAATTCTAGCAGGATAGGCGGACTTCTTCCCTCGGGGTATTCAAAATATTCTATGAATTCCACCCAGCCTTAAGCTTAGGTAGAGAATCTTAGAGGGAAAAGATTATATATTTGGTGACTTACTCTCGACTGGTGCTACATAGAGATTAGTATTATAGAATCTAGATACCCAAATTATTATGTAACTCAACTCAGAGAAAGATGAGAAAAACTATGCTCTCTTTTGATTCCTTTGTATTCATTTTCTCTTACTCTCTCTATTTTTTTTTTCTTAGAGCTCACAATCTCACCAGATTCTCACGTATGACCTGTATTTAGTGGTCTCACTTGGCATTAACACTTTAATTGAGTTCCATAACCCTAAGTCAGAATTCCACAGCCAGTATTTGGGCGGTCAGAAACACAAGAAAGGTGGGTTAAGGCCATATTTGATGGATCTCAAATTTATTTGGTGGTATTGCCTTAATGCAACTGAAATAAACACTAAATATTCACTCTATTTTTTTTTTTACTTTTTCTTCTTTCTTTTCATCATTTTTTTTCTCTTTTTTTTTCTCTTTCTTTTTTTTTTTTCAACATAACACAACTAGCACACATTCATGAACTTTATTGAGGAGGCATTATTAGGGATTGGTGGTACTCAAGAGACATTGGGTGGCTTATTTGGTGGAAGTGCCTACTCACGACACCGGAAGAGATGGATAGGACGGTGTATTTCTGACCTTAACATCAATACCCTCCTTCAGCTGAGGATTCCGTAAAGAATAGTCATAACCATCCACCTTAGCCATAGTTTTATGAAAACTCACTCTCCGTGTATTTGCCTTATTTAGTGGCTCTTAGGATTCACGCAAAATGTATACACAGGAACCGAGAGCGAAAACTATGCCTTATCTCCGAGTATCATCACCTAATTATCTAGGATTCCAGATTCCTTGTGCTAATCTTAGAGCATCAGTACACTCTACTCTCATCTCACACTATTTGGTGGATTTTTGGAGGAAAATCTGCTTGACCCCCAAAACACTATCCAGGGGTTCAGAAGAAGAGGCACTGCTTCTTCTCGAAAGACTAAAGACATTTATCAGCCTTCACCATGAATCCATTGCAAATTCTACGTGTGTGTGAAAAATTATACTGGATTCTAGATTACAGGAATCAACTAGAGGATAAAATCCCTAATGCATTCTCTTAATAAGATAATCTTATTCATGGATGCACTATATATATATATGCTATAAACAAGTAACCTCTTATATTCATACTTCATGAAATTTTCCCTTTCGGGTTACATTCAGCTTGACCATAAATTTAGAACAAAAGGTGAGCGGGTGAGTCGGAAGTGGTTGTTGCGAATGATTTTTAGCTCCAATACGAACATTGGAAGTGGAGTCGGTTGTTCTTTTATTTAGGGTCCTGAAGTACGTTTGACTTGCAGTTCCGAGGTTTTCCTAAATGTTGGCATAAAAATTTTCAGTTTTGTTGTATCTACCCCCCCATGCCTAAGTTCTTGCATGTCCTCATGCTTGAATATAAAAGAAAATGAATACAGCAGGGAGTAAATGGGTAGAAATCGCCTGGAATTGCTCCTGAACTTTAACGTTTAGCATTGACTAACCTGACAATATGCAATATGCAAAAGAAATATGCTTAAAAGAAAAATATGCTATGTATAAAAATTTTATGTATAGGTGATGGTAGAATGTGGGGTAGATGCTGAGTTTAACGCCTCCAGCTAGGTGAAAACTCAATCAGATGTATCAGTTCTGGCATAGGAGCCGGTCAAGATTAAGAGAAAGATATGCTCGTATGCTCCCAGAATCAACGGCCCAGAGATGCGAACCAACTGATTGTGCACCCCTACTCCAAAAAGTCTAGATATAAGAAAGTGTGGAGTGGTGTGGAAAATAGAGGATAATCAGAGGGGGGATCATGATGTTGATTCAGCTGATTTATCATGTCCCACAATTCAATAGGAAGTTGCTGAGGGAGTAGATCAAAATGTATCTCAGAACCAGAATCTGAGTCATAGGGATCCTCATAACGATAATTGACATCAAAGATCATGTCCTCTCCAGGCTCTGGATCATATGGGGGTATTCATGAAAGTAGAAGATCTGTAGGGAGGTCACTGAAATCCTTGTCAAAAATTACTTCACCCCATCAGTACTCATCTCTGATTCATCGGAGGCTGACTCTTCAGGCTCAGAGTCGAGCCATCCATTAGATTGATTAGGATGGTAGGTGTGTCCCCAGCTCATTTTGCTCAAAGCTTCACCCTCGTATGCATTAGGCTCCTTAGTAATTCCTACCTCAGCTAGCATATTTATTTCTTCGGTCAAGTCATCCATAGCTACTTCTGGTCTTTGGATGTCAGGATCAGGGATAGAAAGTATCATCTCAGAATCTCCAGCATCCAAATTAGGGATGTAGGTGAAAGAAGAAGAGTGCAGATCAGAAGATGTTGGCTCTAGCACAGGTTCACCTACAATGGGAAGTGGCCTAGATTGATCAGTAGTGTCACATATAATGTTTGCCTCCAGATCCATATCCTCAATTGGATCTACTTCCCTTATCTCAGCTGGGTTTTCTAACCCATGAGGTATCTTCCAGGATTCAGGATAATCCGATTGTGGCTCCGTCCTGGAGATATCAGTCCTTTCCTCCTCAATTTCCTAAATGGAGTTCTCAGACGAACCCATTTGGCATAGTTCCTGCTCCTGTCTCATATCCAAGCTAGATTCTTCTTGCCCTGAATGATCTTCCAGCATCTGCTCCTGAGAATCTTCTGTGTGTCGTTCCTGCGTAGTCGTTTCAGATTCTTTGAAGTCTTCAAGGCTATTTTTCACTTGATATCTCAAAAGCAGTAGTTCTTGAGTTTCCCAATTTTGTCCAATTAGCCTTGTTATCCCTGTTGTTCCCTAAAGGAGCTCCATCACAGCTTGTTGATACAGAATCCAGCTTTGTCTTTGGTTTGGCTTAGTGATAGCTTGAATTTCGTGTAGGTAGAATGCGGCCTTCTCCTTAGCGCTAGCTACAGCTCTTTGTATTCTGTAATGCAGTCGCATATGCACCGGTAGTTCTTTAGGGGTTCTATGGGGTGAATCAAGTCTACCCATATTCCATGAGTGAGAAGCAGGAGTATGAAATCCATATCCTGGGTTATAAGATGCGGTCCTTTAAGGGACCGACTGGTATGGGTCATAATATCCCAGGTTAGGATATGGGTTAACCATTTTGATAACACGAGGAGAAGGATTAGGCGAAGTGAAAAGTCATCTTCACCACCTTGGGTTCTGATCCCAAGGTTGAGCTGATTCAGTGACCCAGGCTCTCAGATAAGCTCATGGGTCCAGCTCTTCTGGATCCTGATTAGGTCTAGATCCAGGATTAGTAATTGCAGCTAAGCAGATAGAAGAAGAGGGTGGGGGAGAAGATGGCCTGGGCGAAGTGACTCGCCTCCTTGGGAGCAGCTCCCAAGGTCCAACCAATCAAGGTCTGAGTGACCTCCTTCCTCGCATACACCAACCAACCCTTAGGTTGGTGTAGCCAGCCAGATAAGGCTTAGGCCCTGTCAATCAGATGGTCCTTATGATCAGATGACCAGATTTTTCATTTTAAGTTCAAATTCCTGAAGAAAAATTTGTCGTGCAACCGACTGAAAGTGATTCTCGCCTCTCAAGCTAACCCAGCCAGTCTGGTTACGAGGGGACTAAGGGGAAGGTTCTTCCTTCGGCTTACGCCTCCGGTTCTGTTACCCCTGAGCTGCGGTTGTTTGACACTGCCCTGCAGACTTAGTCACCAGGTTCGGCAAGAGAGGTTAAAATACCCAGTAGTATGACAATAGATTCGGGTGGATTTCCTATTTTAAAATTAATTTTAGCCCATTTTTCTTTAGTTGGACTTTGTGGTGAGTGGCCCACAAGGTGACCAAGCTCACCAGCTAAGCACTAGACTTGACTAAGTCTAGTATAGCCCAAATGTATGGTCTCTAGAGTGTAACCCTAAAGATGCAACCTAGGGTTCATGCAAATCTAGGGTTTTTTTTTTTCTTCTTCAGCAGACCACAAAATTAAGACCAATTCTCTGATAAAAATTGGAATTAGAATAAGTTGAAATTTGGTAAGTAGATTCCTTTTTCAATTATATTCTCAAAGAATATTTTTTTTATAATTTTTACTATTTCAATCGAATTTATAGAGATTTTTAATTGTCAAGGGATCAGATCTGGAATTTTGACCCCTGGTCGATTTTATACTTTGAAACAGTATCAAATGATCTTAAAAATTTCAAGAAAAATATGGAAATTAAAGTCAATGAGATAAGTATTCAAACCCCACCATTTTTAAACAAAATAGATTCACAGATTGCTCGGAATTGCTTTTTGAATTTTGAAAATTTTCAAATCTGGGTCAGTCTGACCCAATTGCACTTTGCGAATTTTTAAAAATTTTTTACTTATAATTTTTTCAAATGAATAGTGTCATTTGAAAGATGGTTTGAAAATAAAAGTATAACCTAGATTTTAGAATTTTTTGCTCATTAATTTTTCAGCAATTGAATATTTAAGTCAGATTTTGAAGTCTGGCTGAAAATCAAAGGGTGGTGGAGAAGCTTTTAAAAGGTATTTGAGTTTAATATTCAAACTTTCCACCAAAATTTTTTTTTTCAAAAAATTAAATTTTTTTTTTCAAGAAGGATTTTTTTTTTAAAGGATTTTCAAATTCTTTTTTCTTTTGATTTTTCAAAACTAACCTAAGATTCAAAAAGAAACCTAATCTAACTACATAGAGTTTTTACTTTGATTTTTTTTCTTTCTTTTTTCAAATAAATCTAACCTAGGGTTCAAAAAGGGAAATCCTAATATGAGATGAGATGTGCACCTGATTTTTATTTTAATCTACACTCGTTGTGTGCACAGATTCCCATTTTTCCTGCACATCAAATGACAAGCAGAGGAAGATTTGTCAGTGAAAGCTCAAAAATGACATTGCCTCTACGGCAACGACATCATTTGACAGTAGCCATTTTTCGCGCATTTTAAAGTTGTCAGAAATCGTAGCATAGTCGCACTAAAATGCTCGTCAAAGTGATTTGTAAAGATAACGATACTTTGAGTCCCGGTCGTTTGTCTCTGGGAGGCGTTTATGTAAAACTGAAATCGATCTTTTCAAGCTCTACTTGCTTAAAATTGCATGGCGATTTATGGTTATTACGTATTTAAACATGACATGCTTAGTTGCAAGAATATCAAAAAGTAAAAGCAGGCAACTTTAATCACACAAAATATATTGCAACAAGCTTATGGTGATTCTCAACACATAGACATATATATATAGAAAAATTTCTTTCATTCATTCAAGAGAGTGTTTGCAACATGGAACTAGAGGAAAGCTTATAGAGGAAAGTTTAAAAACATCAATCTAGCTAACAGAAAATGATCGCATACAGGAATCTATGGGGGGATTTTGCATGCATCATTGGGGGAGAGTAAAGAGCTACACTATTAAGCAGCAATAAAAGCATGTAAACTATGAAGAACTAGCTACTAATCTAGCAGAAATAAGGGCATTCGGAGGTGGGCTCCGATGGGCTTTGAATGGTTGAGAGGAGGAGGGGCGGCCAATGGTGCTTAGGCCAGCCCTTGGAGATAGGTTGGAGAGGTGATCCAGCATCCTGGCATGGAGATGGTGGTAGCCATGGTGAGAAACTCATGGAAATGGAGTGGAAATGAATGTAGCTAACCTAAATGGAAGTGAATAATGCCAAGAGATGGATGGGTGCAAATGGCCACCCCTTAGGTCTTTTTATAGACCTAAGGGAAGCTCTTTAGAGAATTATGGAATTCTCTAGAGAGGCCTATGGTGGGAGCTCGTGGGAGAGTGAGAGAGAGAGGATGGATGGTGGTTTTTAGATCCACCAAATGTGGATCTAAAAATTGAATGGCTCTTTGTTGCTAATTTTAGCAACCAAGGAAACAACACATTAGTAGAGAGTTCTAGAGAACTCTAGGCTAGGTCTTTTTCGTGTGGATGGTGTGTGTGGGTGTGTATGGGTCAAAACTTAGGTGACTAGGTGATGTAAACATGTTTACACTACATAAGATGTCTATTTATGCATGTTCTTAAGCATAGAATTGCATTGCATACTATAAATATTGCATAGCATGCATCATCTTGCATTTAGATTAGTTTGAATAAAATGGAGGTTAATTATCTCCTTTTATGTTCAGGGACAGGGCAAATTTTTATCGTGGCCTCAGATCGAAGATCCAACCGTACAGATTTGATCAGGGCGACGATTGGAGTTCAACGACTCCAAGATCACCCTAATCAGACATCTGTAGCATCAGATAGAGATCGGGGAAGCCTAGAAGATCAAGGGCTAAGATGATGTGAATCCGCACATCAAATGACAAAGATGGACCACCGTGGCACCATCTACAACATCTAGAAGATGGACGACCAAGATGGCACCACGTGGCACCATCTCGACTGCCCAACCAATTGCACGCATCCGCTGAAGGCCCCCGCATCAACATTTCCCCACCGTTGGATTAAGATCCAACGGCTGCGATGCCCCGCGCTTAAGTTGAGCGCCCACCCATCCATGCGCGTAGCTCAGTTGGTCAAGGTGCTTACGCGAAGTGCAGGCATGCGTTTGAGTCACAGGAGGCAGGTGTGGGTGAGTGGGCGTAGCGACCATTTGATTGCGATTGAGCAACTGCAAGCGCCCGATAGCGCCCACACGCTATCGCACACTCATGCGTGACACGGGCATTGCAGCTTGAAGAGGCACGGCGAGGGCGCATCTCAGTCATTCGATCTTACGATCGAATGGCCGAGACTTGATGGATGTGGGTGGCACGAAAGGTGAGCGGGCGGCACACGTCGCCCACGACTAGGGCTTTAGTGACGGTTTTATCTGTCACTAAAGATCCCTTATTTTATGTTTTTCAAATTAAAAAGACCAAATTGCCCTCACTCCTTGCAATTATGAAAGGAGACGCCCTCCATACGAAATTGGCATCCCTTCCTTCTCTCTACCTCTCCAAAGCTCAAGAGAAGCTTGTCCCACACCCGGGATGCTTCTCCAGAGATAAAGTCAAATTTTCGCATCCCTTTCGGAAGCGGATCTCACGACGACGATGACGTGGTGCTTCATTCCCATTCTTCCTACTTTGTCCTCCTTCCTGCTTCGTTCCCCTTCTTCCAGGCATCGTCCCGTCCAGCTCATCCTCCAAGCGATCATCAAGGAGGATATCTCTCTCCCCATTCTTTTTGCTGCTTTCTAGAGTAGATTTATTGCTTTCTAGTGTAATCACTTTCCCGCTTTCTAGTCATAATGAGTAGTGTAACGAACAACCTCTTTGATATTGAAATTCATGTTCATTCTACATCCCTTTTTATTTTTGTTTGTAATATTCTCTCTCTCTTCTATTTATTGTAAATAGATAGATAGTTTCCAATCAGTTATTTTGCTTCGTAACAAATAAAACAAACACGTATTTTTAATCAAACATCTGCCTCCCTGAGTTCGACCCGGGATTTCTATTTCGGTATAAATTTTATTTGTTGAACATGAGTTCTTCGCTTTCAAACTACAACAATAGGTTTTTCAAAACCAAATACGGTAGCGTAGTAACTCGTAGCTTCAACATTTTGGTTGGTGGATATTCATCTTTGAATTTATTTATCAGCTCCGTAGATTTGTTTATTTTCTTTTATTTATATATTAAAAAAAATTGGAATTAGGAAAGAGAACTTGGGTTTAAGAAAATTTTCAATCTTAGGAAATATTACATTAGGATCTGAACACAAAGACCCTTTAGGTCTTTAAACCTAATCAGCCTGTGTATCCATTAAAATGTGGATTTATTTTTCGAGTTCTCGCCAACCTGAATTCTATTTTAATTCGAGTAAATAAGTTTGGGTGATAAGTACACGACTTATCAACCCGCCCTCTGATTTGAGGGAACTTTAAGCCTAAAGCATCTACACACTATCATGTCACTGACTCGTTAATTGGTGGTCTTAACGGAAATTGGGTAGCTAATGAACCTTCTAGGGTGATATCGCTGGCAAGTTATCGTAGATAATAACCCATAGGTAGGTTGTCCAGAGCCCAATCACTGGACCATTCTCTTTCTGCTGCCTTTAGGTAAATCTTAGATCAGGGAAGCCACCTACTTAAAAATAAAAAGAAAAGAAAAAGAAAAGGAGAAAAGAAAAGAAAATAAAAGAAATAAGCCACACTTCGCCACACGAGTATGGCTGGCAAGTTGTCGGTGGTAACAGTTCATCGACCGATTGTCCAAAACCTAACTCAATAAATGCATTGTAAATTCCCAAAACACTTAGGAAGAAGTGGAGAAGTAGAATAAACCGGGGAGATATACACTGGATTCACCCTTGTGTTGACCCCATAAAAATAAAAGTAGGGAGAAAGCTGCCGGTTGTAAAGATACACCTTTAGGCAGAATTCTCTTTTTAAGGTCACCTAGAGGCATAGAAATTCGAAGTCCGTTTTAACTGCCAATCAATGAGTCTATCACATTCACAATAAGATGCTTAGAACTTAGGGTTCTCATTAAATCTTGGGTGAGTTGAATGGCCGTAGAAAGCCACTCTTAAACCCTAAAACTTGAAAATCCAAAAAAAAAAAAATTAGAAAAGAAGAAAAAGAGAAAAAGAAAATTTTCTTTTAATAAGGCGAGGGTTTGAGGCAGTCTACATTTTGGCAGATACTCGGGTACTATTGTGTCTTTGAAAGTTTAGATCCTAAGTAAATATTTTCTTAATGATTGAAAATAACTCATGCCTAAATAATCCAACCTAATTCTTTTATAAATAGCATATAGTTTTTGCTAGGGACTAGCAAAAGATAGGCATGGGGGTGTGATGTAAACATGTTTACACTACATAAGATGTCCATTTATGCATGTTCTTAAGCGTAGAATTGCATTGCATACTATAAATATTGCATAGCAAGCATCATCTTGCATTTAGATTAGTTTGAATAAAATGGAGGTTAATTGTCTCCTTTTATGTTCAAGGACAGGGTAAATTTTTATCGGGGCCTCAGATCGAAGATCCAACCATACAAATTTGATCAGGGCGACGATTGGAGTTCAACGACTCCAAGATCGCCCTAATCAGACATCTGTAGCATCAGATAGAGATCGGGGAATCCTAGAAGATCAAGGGCCAAGATGGTGTGAATCCACACTTCAAACGACAAATCTGATGGCACGGATGGATTCGGATCAATGATCACAACCTAATGGTGCAAAAATCGACTCAATCCGACAACCGTGGCACCATTTACATCATCCAGAAGATGGACGACCAAGATGGCACCACGTGGTGCCATCTCGGCCGGCCAACCATCCGCACCCATCCGCTGAAGGCCCCCCGCATCAACGTTTCCCCACCATTGGATTAAGATCCAACGACTGCGATGCACCCGCACTTAAGTTGAGCACCCGCCCATCCATGCGCATAGCATAGTTGGTTGAGGCGCTTATGCGAAGCGCAGGCGTGTGTTCAAGTCGCAAGAGGCAGGAGCGGGCAAGTGGGCGAGCTGGCGTAGCGATTGCTTGATCACGATCAAGTGGCTGTGAGCGCCCAATAGCGCCCACGTACTATTGCACGCTCATGCGCGACGTAGAATTAGACGCGGGCATTGCGGCTTGAAGAGGCGCGGCGAGGGCGCATCTCAGTCGTTCGATATTACGATTGAACGGCCGAGACTTGATGAATGTGGGTGGCACGGAAGGTGAACGGGCGGCACACGTCGCCCACGACTGAGGCTTTAGCGACGGTTTTATCCATCACTAAAGACCCCTTATTTAATGTTTTTCAAATTAAAAAGACCAAATTGCCCTCACTCCTTGCAACTATAAAAGTAGATGCCCTCCATACAAAATTGGCATCCCTTTCTTCTCTTCTCCACCTCTCCAAAGCTCAAGAGAAGCTTGTCCCACACCCGGGATGCTCCTCGAGAGATGAAGTCAAATTTTCACCCTCATTTCGGAAGCGGATCCTGCGACAACGACGGCGTGTTTCCCCGTTCTCGTTCCTCCTGCTTCGACCTCCTTCTTTCCGCTTTGTCCTCCATCCAGGCGACGTCTCATCCAACTCATCCTCCAAGCGATCATCGAGGAGGATAACTTCTCTCTCCCATTCTTCTTTACACCTTTCATGCTTTCTAGTGTACCTGATTTATCGCTTTCTAGTGTAATTCTTCTCTGGTTTTATTATATAAACATTTTGAAATATTGAGTGCATGTTTTTTTTTTCTCTCTCTCGTTTATTCTGATTGTTAATATTGCTTCATTGTAATTACATCGCTTTGCTTTTCAACAAAAACTCTAAAAAAAATATAATTACGAATATAGATCAACGTAGCTTCCCTGAGTTCGACCTGGGATTTCTATTCCGGTACAAATTTTATTTGTTGAACATGAGTTCTTCACTTTCATACTACGACGACAAGTTTTCAAAACCAAATACGTTAGCATAGCAACTCGCAATTTCAACATTTTGGCGCTGTTGCTAGGGAGGCGACGCTATTTGATTTTTTCACATTTTCCAACTTACGAATCATTTACCTCACTTCTCTCCTTTCTTATTGTGATTGCAGGTACTCTTTTGAGATGAGCAAAAGTGGTAGATTGGAGTAAAGTGCTGTTGAAGGTTCTCTAAGTTATCCCTCACCTCCCACCCATTAGTTTTCATTTCACCACATAACAACACAAACATCAATCAACCTAGGTGTTCTTATAAACTCTAAGGTTAGTTTTGTTTGTTTGTTTGACACCCACACCCGCCACAACCTTCACATTTAAAAAGAAAAATAAAAAAATCTCACAGAGGTACACAACATCATCTGATTTTCAAATTCAATCGGTAAATCGATCTTTGGAGCTGGTACACACATCCAAACACATAATTAAGTAGAAATCAGATTAAGTAATCACTTGTGTGCCTAATAAAGTGGTGCAATAGGCTAATTGTTTGAGTTGATTGGGCCACACCACTTCAATTAAAATCAACTCATCATGTAGCTGCTGTGTAGGTTCAACTCTTAGGGATTTACCAGGCACTCCACATTCTTTTAAGTGTTAAAGGAAAATATCTTTACCTGTGCTTTCAGAACCTGGTGTGCCAACAAAACTTGTTTGAAAAAACCTAAAGTTGAATCCTAAAAGCTACTAAGGAAGATTTGAACCCTAAAATTCACCTCATCAAAAGTAATCTTGCTTGAAAACCACTGGTTGTACATGCACACACAAATCAATCAATCATTAAGGGCACAACCCAGATAAAGGGCCCATCACATTCCAAAGCACATTCAAACCTAGCCCTAAATAAAATAGAGTAGACGTTGGCCTTAAGGATTCAACTCGCTCTTCAGAGCCCAAAATGAGATTATTTTCGATTAGTCTGTTTCTACTGTTCAATCTGATGTCTAGTTAGGGGAGCAGAATCAAACGATTGCAGCGGGGGGTTACACTAGGAACCGGAGGCGCAAGTCGAAGGAAGAAACTTCTCCCCAGTCCCTCCTTCTAACTGGTTGGATTGAACAGACAGAAGTAGATCAAATCGTTCCTTTATCTCAAGATGAGTTTTGGGAGTCTGTAGGTCTTTAGGGTAGCCCACTTAAGGACATGTTTGATTGCTTGTATTGCAGGGCACCTTTCTTCCTCCCGTCTATCATGAATCTTTCCACTTTTTATACGCATTCTCGCTTTTTCCCTCCTGTTCTGAGTTATCCTCAACATGACGATTATTCTGACTCATACTATAATCAACCATTAGTTAGTTGGGATAACTCGGATTAGGGATACAGTTACAGACCTCTGTGTTTAGGGTCTAACCCTGAACACCATAATTGTGATTTCTATCCTTCTCAGGGCCACATCAATTATAGATCGTCACCCTTTCATGGACAACTTAATACGATCTACAATCAAGAAGGATACACTTATTCTTACCCATCCTCTGATTATATTGCCTTTAGGTCATCACCACCTTTTGAATAATCTAAAGTGGCCTATTATCAGGAAGGGTATAACGAATCTCAATTCGTTAACTCCTTTGCATTGACCCCAAACTCGCCCAACCCTGAACCAACTCATTTGGTTCAGGGTAACCAAGTTCAAGGTAAGGTTCTGTTTAACTTGAGGAATATCATACAATCTTTAGAAGTTCAGCCAATACCTTGCATTGAAAAATTGGAGCCCCTGATTGAGATGATTGATGATTTGAACAAGTATTTGTTGGATTGGCTCCAGGATATTAAGGATAAGAACCCAGGTGAGTTTCTACTTGGCAAGTTAGCGAAATTGAGAATGAGATTTGTGGTTGCTTTGGTTCAATCTTGGGATGATTCCCAGGATGAACCCCCTTCAGGACAGCCAAGGTCAAAACCCACTCAGGCACCTGTCAAGGGGGACACGTGTTACGATGCTGACCAGATTGAATTAGAGCAACCAATTAAGGATGATCTGATTTCTTCACCTGAAATCCCTGAGCCAGGGTACAAGGAAATGTATGTCTCCATGGACCTAAAAATGACAGATGATTTTGGGACATACATTAATACGGATTTGGATTTCTTTGATTCTGATGGTGAAGATTCAAGTTGCGAAGTCTCATGCGAGTTTATAGAACATGATTTCTATGAGACGATTGGGCCTGAGGAATCTGATAGATCATTTGATAACCCAATAACTGAGGAAACTGATCTTATTGGGGCTCACATTACGGATCCGAAATTGCATTTTCTGGAGGATTCAATCTAATGCCCTGATTGTCAGTTACACCCCATTGAGCTTATCGATGATTCTATTTTTGAGTTTACTAGACCTAAGTCAATTCTGATTCAGCCACATCTTTTAGACTTGGAAATTTCAAATGGGGTGATTAATATGCAGGAGGTCCCGAAATTTGACATTCTGAATGACGAGGATAGGAGCTGGGAAATTTTGATTTGGGAAGCAAATTCTGGAGGAAATAGAAGACCTAGTCTAAGGGTTCCAATTCATCTGAATCCATCGAACCAGGACCCTTACGACATTTGTTCTGAGGATGTTCAACCCAAGCATACATTCATTGATTATCCTTTCGATATCGAATTCTCTGTAACCCGACTCTTTGGTCTTGGGTTGCATCCTCATAAATCGTAGGCTCAACCCTACTTGCATATTGATTTTAGGTTTTGGGTAATTTTTATCTAGAACGTTAGATATTCTCGATTATGGGGTATGGGTCTGCACCACAATCTGGTCCACGTCTGTGGACATCTACTGGTAGGTTAGAGGTTTCTTCTTTTTATTCTGATTCTCATCTGCACCTGTGAATTCTTTATTTCTCTTCTTTGTATTCCTAGCTGAAGGCACTAAATTCAGCACATATACAGTTTTTGTTTATCTCAGAGCTGACTCGACATTCATGCAATTCAGGTACTTTCTACTCTATTCCACTATGTTTTATGTCTTTTTAATACAATGAGGACATTGCATTAGATAGGCATGGCGGGGTAGTTATTCATCTCTGAATTTATTCGTCAGCTCCGTAGATTTATTTTATTTTATTTTATTTATATATTAAAAAAAATTTAGAATTAGGAAAGAGAACTTGGGTTTAAGAAAATTTTCAATCTTAGAAAATATTATACTAGGATCTATACACAATGACCCATTAGGTCTTCAGACTTAATCAGCCTGTGTATCCATTAAAATGTAGATTTATTTTTCGAGTCCTCACCAACCTGAATTCTATTTTAATTCGAGTAAATAAGTTTGGGTAATAAGTACACAACTTATCAACCTGCCCTTTGATTTGAGGAAACATTAAGCCTAAAGCATCTACACACTATCTTGTCACTGACTCGTTAATCGGCGATTCTAATGGAAAACAGGTAGCTAATGAACCTTATAGGGTGATATGGCTGGCAAGTTATCATGGATAATAGCCCATAGGGTTGTCCAGAGGCCAGTCACTGGACCATTCTCTTTTTGCTGCCTTCAGGTAAATCTTAGACCAAGGAAGCCACCTACTTAAAAATAAAAAAAAGAGAAAAAGAAAGTCAAAAAGAAAAGAAAACGAAAAGGAGAAAAGAAAAGAAAACAAAAGAAATAAGCCACACTTCGCCGCACGAGTATGGCTGCCAAGTTGTTGGTTGTAACAGCTCATCGACTGGTTGTCCAGAACCCAGCTCAATAAATGCATTGTAAATTCCCAAAACACTTAGGAAGAAGCGGAGAAGTAGAATAAACCAAGGAGATATACACTAGATTCACCCTTGTGGTGACCCCATAAAAATAAAAGTAGGGAGAAAGCTACCAGTTATAATGATACACCTTTAGGCAGAATTCTCTTTTTAAGGTTACCTAGAGGCATAGAAATCCGAAGTTCGTTTTAACTGCCAATCAATGAGTCTATCACATTCACAATAAGATGCTTAGAACTTAGGGTTCTCATTAAATCTTGGGTGACTTGAATGGCTGTAGAAAGCCACTCTTAAACCCTAAACTTGAAAATCCAAAAAAAAAATAGAAAAGAAGAAAAAGAGAAAAAGAAAATTTTCTTTGAATAAGGCAAGGGTTTGAGGCGATCTGCAATTTGGAAGATACTCGAGTACTGTTGTGTCTTTGAAAGTTCAAATCCTAAGTAAACATTTTCTTAATGATTGAAAATAATTCGTGCCCAAATAATCTAATCTAATTCTTTTATAAATAGCATATAGTTTTTACTAGGGACTAGCCAGAGATAGGCATGGGGGTGTGATGTAAACATGTTTACACTACATAAGATGTCCATTTATGCATGTTCTTAAGCATAGAATTACATTGCATACTATAAATATTGCATAGCATGCATCATCTTGCATTTAGATTAGTTTGAATAAAATGAAAGTTAATTGTCTCCTTTTATGTTCAAGGACAGGGCAAATTTTTATCAGGGCCTCAGATCGAAGATCCAACCATACAGATTTGATCAGGGCGACGATTGGAGTTCAACAACTCCAAGATCGCCCTAATCAGATATTTGTAGCATCAGATAGAGACTGGGGAACCCTAGAAGATCAAGGGCCAAGATGGTGTGAATCCGCACTTCAAATGACAAATCTTACCGCACGGATGGATTTGGATCGACCCATCCTACCCCAAAATTCCTGTGCCTATTAGGGACTATGCTTAATTTCTAAGCTTCTTGGACTATGCACTTCTTGTTTGAAGTCCAAGGAGAATATTTTTGAAAATCAAAGAGGACTTGGAAATAGAGCCAATTAGGGTTTCTGCATTAGGGTTTTGGAGTGTTAGTCACACTTGCCTGCATAAAAGGAAACAAACCCACCCGTATTTGTGTACTACCCAAGTCCTTGATTGAAATGATCTAATAAAGATAAACCCTAAAATCAGACTCTAAACTCACTTGAACCCTAAAATCTTTGGACCTAATAACCTGGGAGTCAAATCAGGGTGATTTCTAGGTCTTGACCTAGAGTCATTCTACCATCTTTAGGGTAGGTCAAGTAAAGTTGGACTACATTATAGGCCAACCAACCTCCAAATTACGTCACAAGTCAAATTAACTTCTAATCAAGTGGAATTAAAGGCACATATTAGGACTTAAAATTGGTAGACTTAAGAGGTCAAGTTATCCATTCTGGTCTACCTAGACCCTTAGTGACAGGGAAGGTTGGGTGGGGGAAACCCTGTAACCTGTGGGGATGCTCTACCGTGTAGGGATATTTGCAGGACTCTCCCTTCCTGGCTGCCTAGGTAATTCTCAGGTGGATGACTTTTTGATCCAAGGGTATCATCATCCCCGAACCTCTATAGTCATCCAAAAATCTTTAAGTGCCTTGATTGAGTCCACCAACACCCAATCCCTCATATTTTCTTTAGTGCACATACACAGATCATCTTAGGGATTTCTATCTAGTCAAATTAACTGCAATCTAATCTTGAGTTTGATTTTGCACCTTGATTCCACCACTTGATTCAAAAATGTAGCCTGGCTATATAGGAATACTGTTTAAGAAACCTAAGTCCCAAATGAGCATGAAAGAAAAGATACCTGAGAATGCTTATAGACACCATAACGAATATTGTAAAAGGGACATTCAGGATAAATTCAAGAAAACAATGGACCACATTTTGAATCGTTTGGAGATGATATGGATACAACTAAACCATAGTTCAACCTAGGATGATCTCTTAGTATAACACATGGAATTGGTGAAATTACACAACAATGATTGTCTACAATATTGATCAAATCCTTCAGTTCCAGAAGAACTCTAGAATTTTTTGGAAAAATAGGGAGAATTGCTGAATAATTTGTATAGATCCATCGATCAAAAATACCTGTCAGAAGTTAAGATTGTAAGCACCTCTATTTTGATGCACCAAAATTATGTTTATTGCTAAGACTGACATTTCAGGACAATCCTGGATTGAAGCCTCTGTTCAAGACACAAGTTTAGATAGTTGCTGATGTGCATCTATTTCATTTATTTGAGTCTAGGACTTTATTGTACGGAACCTCAAATAAAACTCAAAAATAATTTTTTCGCATATCTTTTCAAATCCAAATTTTAGGGTTATTGATTGACCAAACTTATTAATTGATCAACCAAAATACTTTGATTGACCAACCTACTTACTTGGCCGATCAAATTAGTCCATTTTAGGAAGTTGAGGAAAATCCTCTTGATTGACCAACAAGTGATCGACCAAAATCCTTAATTGATTGACCAAAGTACTTTTTGATTGACCAATTAACCTTAATTGATCAACCAATTTTGTTTCCTATTCAAGCAAAACTTTTGGTATAAATAGAGGTCATACGTAGCCCATTCAGATACAACTTTTAAAGAGAGAAACACCATTAAAAAATAGAGCTTCTCGTGCTTATTGCAAAAGGCTTTCACATTTTGTTCTTCACACTCTTCGAAAGCACGAAAAATCAATTTGATCATTTATTGAGGTTCCATAGAATTTAATTTATTGTTATTCTATTTTGTTGCTTTTGATTTACGGATCCTAAGCCTGTTTGGAAGATCCATGGTTGTTGTTTTTGCTTCTCTTCAGTATAAAAGAGAAGGGTTTGTAAGAGGTTGTGCCACCCTCATTCAAGTGGTGCGAATAGTGAATTGACTAGCTTGTACTAGTCAGAAAAATCCTAAGCTGGGAGGCTTAGGTAGTGGTTTTTACCTGGATTGGGTTTCCATTATAAATCAGGTGTACTCTATGCATGAATCTCTGTTGTCTTATTTTTTAATCTGATTTATATTTTTTAAAGCAATACTATTCACTCCTCCCCTCTAGTATTTAGTTGCGATCCACAGGATATTCTCCAACCCTCATTTGGTATCAAAGCCAAGTAGTCCAAAAGATGTCAAAATCGTCTGTCGGCACATATGCTGAGGGGTAATCTGCTGTTCATCCTCCTCTCTTTAACGAGACAAACTATGGATATTGGAAGACAAGGATGCAAATCTTCCTAGAGTCCATGAATTTCAAGGTGTGGGACGTTGATGTAAACATGTTTACACTACTTAAGATGTCTATTTATGCATGTTCTTAAGCATAGGATTGCATTGCATACTATAAATATTGCATAACATGCATCATCTTGCATTTAGATTAGTTTGAATAAAATGGAGGTTAATTGTCTCCTTTTATGTTTATGGACATGGCAAACTTTTTATTGGGGGCTTGGATAGAAGATCCAACCGTACAGATGTGATCAGGGCGATGATTGGAGTTCAACGACTCCAAGATCGCCCTAATTAGACATATGTAGCATTAGATAGAGATCGAGGAACCCTAGAAGAGCAAGGGCCAAGATGGTGTGAATCCGCATTTCAAACGACAAATCCGACCGCATGGATGGGTTCGGATCAATGATCGCAGCCTAACAACGTGAAAATTGACTCAATCCAACACTTGTGGCACCATCTACATCATCCAGAAGATGGACAGCCAAGATGGCGCCACCTGGTGCCATCTCGGCCGCCTAACCAACCGCCCTCAACTTCTGAAGGTGCTATCACCCATGAATCTCCATCATTGGATCAAGATCCAACGGTTGAGATTGCACCCAACCAGCACGCCCATCCTCTGAGCCGTACCTGAAGAAGCTGCCTTGACCGTTGGATCTTGATCCAACGGTCCTGATCACGCGCGCAAAAATTCTTTTCCACGACACAAGCGCCGCTGTAGCACAGCGAGTGAATGCGCTTACGCTAACGAGCGGCGTGTGATCAAGTCGCAGAGGCGAGTGAGCGGGCGCGGTGAGTGGGCGCGATTGACCGCTCGATCGCAATCGAGCAGTTGTGCGTACGCAATAGTGTTGACGTCGCATCGCACGCCCGTGCCTCATGGCAGATCAGACACGGACGAGTGCGCAGAGGAGGCAGGCGGAGGTGCGAGATAAGCCATCCGATCGCTGAGATCAGCTGAACGTGGAATGAGCGTTACGCACGAGGAGGCGAGCGGCCGCGAGGGTGGCGCCCCACTACGCCCACGATGGGGCTTTAGCGATGGTTTTATTCGTCACTAAAGACCCTTAATTTAGTGTTTTTCAAATTAAAATGACCAAATTACCCTCACTCCTTGCAACTGTGAAAGGAGACCCCCTCCACATGAAATTCTCATCCCTTCCTTCTCTTCTCTCCCTCTCCAAAGCTCAAGAGAAGCCTGTCCCACACCCGGGATGCTTCTCGCGAGATAAAGTCAATTTTGTCCCCCTTTCGGAAGTGGATCCCGCGACGACGACGATGTGCTGCCCCGTTCGCATTCTTGTTGCTTCGTCCTCCTTCGTCCTGCTCCGTCCCCCGTCTTCCAGGCATCGTCCCGTCCGGCTCATCCTCCAAGCGACCGTCGAGGAGGATATCCCTCTCCCCATTCTTTTACTGCTTTCTAGAGTAGTTTTACTGCTTTCTAGAGTAGATTTACTTCTTTCTAGTGTAATCATTTTCTCGCTTTCTAGCCATAATGTTTAGTGTAACAAACAATCTTTTTGATGATGAATTCCATGTTCATTCTACATCTCTTTTTCGATTTTTGTCTGTAATATTCTCTCTCTCTTCTATTTATTGTAAATAGTTGGATAGTTCTAATCAATTAAATTACTTCGTGACAAATAAAACAAACACATGTTTTTAAATCAAACGTCTGCCTCCCTGAGTTCGACCCAGGATTTTCATTCCGGTATAAATTTTATTTGTTGAACACGAGTTCTTCGCTTTCAAACTACAACGACAGGTTTTCAAAACCGAACACGTTAGCGTAGCAACACGTGCGTTCAACATTTTGGTGCCGTTGCCGGGGAGGCGACGCTCTTTGTTTTTTTTTCATGTTTTATAACTTACAAATCATTTACCTTACTTTTCTTCTTTCTTATTGTGATTGCAGGTACTCTTCCGAGATGAGAAAAAGTGATAAATTGGACAAAGTGTTGTTGAAGGTTCTGTAAGTTATTCCCCCACCTCCCACCCATTAGTTTTCATTTCACCACGTAATAACACAAACATCAATCAACCTTGGTGCTCTTATAAACTCTAAGGTTAGATTGTTTGTTGTTTGACACCTACACCTACCCAACCTCCACATTTAAAAAGAAAATTTAAAAAAAAAAAGTCTCACAAAGGTACACAACCTCATCTGATTTTCAAACTCAACCGGAAAACCAACCTTTGGAGCTGGTACACACATCCAAACACATAATTGAGTAGAAATCAGATTAGGTAATCACTTGTGTGCCTAATAAAGTGGTGCAACAGGCCAATTGTTTGAGTTGATTGGGCCGCACCACTTCAATTAAAATCAACTCATCAAATAACTGCTGATTAGGTTCAACTCTTAAGGATTTACCAGGCACTCCACATTCTTTTAAGTTTTAAAGGAAAACATCTTCACCTGTGCTTTCAAAACCTGGTGTGCCAACAAAACTTTTTTGAAAACACCTAAAGTTGAATCCTAAAAGCTACTAAGCAAGATTTGAACCCTAGAATTCACCGCATCAATAATATTCTTGCTTGAAAACCACTGGTTGTGCACGCACACACACATCAATCAATCATTAAGGGCACAACCTAGATAAAGGGCCCATCACATTCCAAAGCACATTCAAACCTAACCCTAAATAAAATAGAGTAGACGTTGGCCTTAAGGATTCAACTCGCTCTTCAGAGCCCAAAATGAGATTATTTTCGATTAGTCTGTTTCTACTGTTCAATCTGATGTCTAGTTAGGGGAGCAGAATCAAACGATTGCAGCGGGGGGTTACACTAGGAACCGGAGGAGCCAGTCGAAGGAAGAAACTTCTCCCCAGTCCCTCCTTCTAACTGGTTGGATTGAACAGACAGAAGTAGATCAAATCGTTCCTTTATCTCAAGATGGGTTTTGGGAGTATGTAGGTCTTTAGGCTACCCCACTTAAGGATAGGTTTGATTGCTTGTCTTGCAGGGCACCTTTCTTCCTCCCATCTCTCATGAATCCTTTCACATATTACATGCATTCCCGCTCTTTCCCTCCTGTTTTGAATTATCCTCAACATGATAATTATTCCGACTCGTACTGTAATCAACCATCAGTTAGTTGGGATAACTCGGATTGGGGATATAGTTCTGGACCTCCGTATTTAGGGTCTAACCCTGAACATTATAATTGTGATTTCTATCCTTCTCAGAGCCACATCGATTATAGATCGTCAACTTTTCATGGATAACCTAATACGATCTACAATCAAGAAGGATACACTGATCCTTACCCATCCTCTGATTACATTGCCTTTAGGTCATCACCACCTTTTGAACAATCTAAAATGACCTATTATCAGGAAGGGTATAACGAATCTCAATTCGTTAATTCCCCTGCTTTGATCCCAAACCCACCCAACCCTGAACCAACTCATTTGGTTCAAGGTAACCAGGTTCAAGATAAGGTTTTGACTAACTTAAGGAATGTCATACAATCTTTATAAGTTCAGCCAATACCTTCCATTGAAAGATTGGAGGCTCTGATTGAAATGATTGATGATTTGAACAAGTATTTGTTGGATTGGCTCCAGGATGTTAAGGATAAGAACCCGGGTGAGTTTCTACTTGGGAAGTTAGCAAAATTGAGGATGAGATTTGTGGTTGCTTTAGTTCATTCGTGGGATGATTCCCAGGATGAACTCCCTTCAGGAGAGCCAATGTCAGAACCCACTCAGGCACCTGTTGGGGGGAACACGTGTTACGATGCTGACCAGATTGAATTAGAACAACCAATTAAGGATGATCTGATTTCTTCACTTGAGATCCCTGAGCCAGGGTACGAGGAAACATATGTCTCCTTGGAACAGAAAGTGACAGATGATTTTGGGACATACATTAATATGGATCTTGATTTCTTTGATTCTGATGGTGAAGATTCAAGTTGCGAAGTCTCACGTGAGTTTACAGAACATGATTTCTGTGAGACGATTGGGCCTGAGGAATCTGATAGATCATTTGATAGCCCAATAATTGAGAAAACTGATCTTATTGGGGCTCACATTACGGATCCAGAATCACATTTTCTGGAGGATTTAATTCAATGCCCTGATTATCAGTTACACCCCATTGAGCTTATCGATGATTCTATTTCTGGGATAATTAGACCCAAGTCAATTCTGATTCAGTCACATCATTTAGACTTGGATATTTCAGATGGGGTGATTAATATGAAAGAGGTTCTGGAATTTGACATGCTGAATGAGGAGGATAGGAGCCGGGAAATTTTGATTTGGGAAGCAAGTTCCGGAGGAAGTAGAAGACTGAGTCGAAGGGCTCCTATTAAGCTGAAACCATCAAACCAGGACCCCTACGACATTTGTTATGAGGATGTCAAACCCAAGAACGCATTCAATGATTATCTTTTTAAGCTTGATTTCTCTGTAACCTGACTTTTTGGTCTTGGGTTGCATCCTCATAAATCGTAGGCTCGACCCCGCTTGCATACTGATTTTAGGTTTTGGGTAATTTTTATCCAGAACCTGAGATATTCTCTATTATGGGGTATGGGTCTGCACCACAATCTGGTCCACATTTGTGGACATCTGCTAATAGGTCAGAGGTTTCTTCTATTTATTCTTATTCTGATATGTACCTGTGGATTCTTTATTTCTCTTCTTTGTATAGTGTCCCTAGCTGAAGGCACTAAATTCAGAATGAATACAGTTCTTTTTAGTTTTTATCCCGGAGCGGACCTAACATTCATGCAATTTAGGTGCTTTCTACTCTATTTCACTTTGTTCTATGTCTTTTTAATACAATGAGGACATTTCATAGATAGGCATGGGGGTGGATTTTTATCTCTGAATTTATTCGTCAGCTCCGTAGATTTGTTTTATTTTTTATTTTATTTATATTTAAAAAAAATGAAAAAAATGGAATTAGGAAAGAGAACTTGGGTTTAAGAAAATTTTCAATCTTAGGAAATACTATATTATGATCTGAACACAAAGACCCTTCAAGTCTTTGGACTTAATCAGCCTGTGTATCCACTAAAATGTGAATTTATTTTTCGAGTCCTCGCTAGCCTGAATTCTATTTTAATTGGAGTAAATAAGTTTGGGTGATAAGTCCACGACTTATCAACCTGTCCTCTGATTTAAGGGAATTTTGAGTTTTAAGCATCTACACACTATCTTGTCACTGACTCATTATTCGACGATTTTAACGGAAATTGGGTAGCTAATGAACCTTCTAGGGTGATATGGGTGGCAAGTTATCATGGGTAACAACTCATAGGTAGGTTGTCTAGAACCCAATCACAGGACCTTTCTCTTTTTGCTTCCTTTAGGTAAATTTTAGACCAGGGAAGCCACCTACTTAAAAAGAGAAAAAGAAAATCAAAAAGAAAAGAAAAGAAAAAAAGAAATAAGTCACACTTTGCCGCACAAGTATGGCTGGTGATGAGAGCCTTATCATGAGCCCTAACTAGCTCATTTTGACCTAAGAAAGAGAATAAGAGCTCCTACATAACCTAGAGAAGGGCTTAATTCAAGGAATAAGTGTTCTGAGAAGAAAACATGAAATAAAGGCTAAAACTGTAATTTTACCATCGCAGTACATAAACGGGATTTCTCAGAGGCAAAACATAGTCAAATGGTCTGAATAAGATAAAAAGTGGGTTGGTTCAATCAGAAATGGGTTCATGTGCAATCCAGAAATTAAATAACATCTTGTAACCCTAAAGCAGACCCGTTTAATTCAACAGGGTTCTAGTCAGGATAAAAATCAACTAAATCCTCTAAAATTCATGGAAAAATATCCCATAAGGTTTAGAACCTTCAATTTGACCTTTGGAACCTATTTTGACCTAGATTAGGGTCCTAGCTCATTAATTGACCTAGTTTGTATTTTTGTGCAAAAAGTCTAGTCAAACGTGGTCAAACCTAAAATCCAACTTCACCATTGGATTCCTTAGGTCCAAATTAGGTTTGTATCAAAATTTGGACCTAAGAGGAGGTCATCTTGACTTACTTTGCAAATTACTACACCCAATTACATTTTGGCCCCTATCTTTTGAAAACCATTACACAAACCCCCCTAACTTCCTCGCCACTCTTACAAGTAGGTCCCTCCACCATTAATGGGGAGGAATCCTTCTTCGGCGAGGAATGGACGGGGAATACTCCCTGATTCCTCAGAGATCTCCTCCCAGATTTGGAAGGGAGATTCTCTGAGGAATTCCCTTCCATCTGAGCTCAATTGCAATCTTTAATTTGCATCCAATCTCTCGTGCGAACGCATGAGAGATTTGGATCTCCAACTACCTTCCTTCTTCGACTAGAAGTCGGTGGTAGAAGGCTTGCCCTCCACGCACCAGAAGCTCGGCCAGCAACTATAAAAGGATCCCCTATCCACTACGAATCTCTCAAGCTTAATTTGGCCGTAGACTCCCTCATACTTCATCTCCCCTCTCCCCGGCCAAGTAGCCTGCAAGCTCCGACGATTTTCCCTCCTCCCTCTCATCGCTCTGCTGCCATACCAGCAGCAGGGTTCACTTCGCCTCATTCTTCCGCGTCGCACCGCACCAGCGCACGCCTTCCTATCCTCCTCCTTGTCGCCGTTATCTCCCCCTCAGGGTCATCTTCTCCGATGATGGCACAAACGCACTGTCCATCTCCTCTGCCTCCCCTTCTCTCTAAATACTCCAGATAAGCTCCTCATCTTCCACTCTTTCCTTTCCTTCATTCTATTTCACAAAACACCCCTCGACTGCCACTGTCCAACTGCATCTTCCCCATCTCTGGCCACCCTCCGGCGAGACGCATCCGTCACTCCACACCACCACACGTCTCGCCACCAACCTCACAACCACCACCACAGTCCACTGAACACCTTCCACCCATCCATAGGTCGCCACACGTACTCCATGCTTCCCCTGACATAACCCATAAATCCAGCCACAGAGTGACCTAGGCATGCACACCAAGGCCGCCCCGTGGCCTGCCACCTATCGCCTCACCTTCACCGTGACATGGCGAAGGTCCTCCTGTGGTCTGATAGAGCCGCAAGGCTCCTTTTTTGTCGTGCAGGGTTGAGCTCCCATCCGCCATTAGCGACGGCTCGAGCTTGATTGTTCTCCAGCTCCAGGCCACAATCGTCAGGTCCCAGGCTTCCAGACTACATAGATTGAGGGCAAGAGTGAGTCTAGCCTGGTAGCAAGTGCCGTGAGACCTGTAGCTACGCCAATTGTGAAGTCGCTCTCCTACAGGTGTCAGCAGAGGCGGGTGGGACTTTTAGTCCCACCTCGGTAAGTTGTAACCTTTTTGAGTAGTTTAAGTGGATTTTGTGCTCTCTACTGTTTGCCTCGAAATCACTAGGGTGAGGTCCCTCACCTTACCTATCACACCTCGTCCGTGACATAACCCGCGGACCTAGCACTCGGATCTGATGAACCCCTCCGTGCACTCCTCGCACACCACACCCACGCCGGTGTGCCTGGACCTGGGCGTGCGGCCGACCTGATAACCCGGCTCTAAGAGAGCATACAGAAGAGAGATACACAGAGAGAGAGGAGCGTGGGGAGGGTAGGGGAATAGGTTTTGTTGCATGGTGCTTGTGCAGGAAGAGGACACTAAGGGAGGAAGAAGCGCAGCAAGAGAAGGAAGCAGGACTTAGACGCCGCAAGCGAAGGAGAAGAAGAAGAAAGGCGCACTGTAGCAGAGGTGTGGCAAACCAAGAGAAAGAAGAAGAAGAGAAAGATCAAGGGGCAGACAAAGAGGAGAAGCAAGAAAGCAAAGGATGAGGAGGAAGAGAAAGAAGAAGGAAACTAAAGAAAAGACAAGGCCAGGACTTAGCTGCAGGAAGAGAATCAAGAAGAGAGAAAGCAAAAGAAGAAACAAGGAATAAGAAGCAGGAGCGACTAAGGAAGAAAAAGAAAAGGAAAACAAGAAACCATAGCTGCAATAGAGCAAAGCAAACAAAAAAAGAGAAGAGATTGAAGGCCAATTTTAAGACGTCTGATACAACATCAAATGTCCAATTCTTTTTGAGCATTTTCTCCATAGCATTATCCTGTCATTTTTGTTGAACTAGTCATTGCTTTTTATTAAAAGTTGTGTTCTCAAGTTTTGGAATACTCAAATTGTTCCCTGTGTTCGACCTCGGATACTTTGATTTTCGAGTTATAAATTTTTATTTGTTTTCGCGGAGAGTTCATCTATATTACAACGAGATATCTGTTAAAACACGATCTAGCCGCGTAAACATTTTGGCGCTGTTGTCGGGGAGCAACGAGCACTTCTGAAGCTTTTGATCACAACTTCTGAACCAATACTGACTTAATTCCTCTCCATTGTTGTGCTTGTCTCAGGGGAAGCAGAGAAAAAAAGAGCAGCTGCACAACAACCACACCAAGGAATAGGTAACTTTCATTAGCCCTCTCTCTTAATCCCCTCAAAGTCTGAAAAGAAAAAAAAAATAATGAAAAATCAACCTAGGGCTACCTGTTTCATACTTAGTAATTCATCGAAGTTGCTTGATTTTCATTCCAACACATCATGAACTGCACATCCAACTAAGGTAACTAGGGCTAAAACTTTCTTGATTGAGCCCTAGATACCAATTTTTGAGGCAATTAAATTGGACCAACTAAGAGCCAACCTAAGGATTGCAAAGCTAGGGTTTTTAGAGACACATCTTCTCTTAAACAAAGAAGATAAAAATTTCAAAAAGAGGTGTGCCTAAGCCCTGTTTGAAAAGATCTATACAAGAGAAATCCTAAGCAAATTAGGCTCTTAATCCATTTGAACCCTAAAAGAAAGGACCTAAAAGCTCTCAAAGGAACAAGAGGTGAAGTTGATCCTTTGGGTTTACCAACCTTAAAATTAGGTCACTTTTTTCACTCAAAAGGCCTAAAAGTTCAAGTGGAACCCTAAGCACCTTGATCTTAAAGTAAAAAAGGTAGACTTAAGAGGTTAAGGCCCCCATTCTGGTCTACTTGGAATCTTAGTGATAAGAGAGGTCGGGTGGGGGAAACCCTGTAACTTGTGGGGATTCTCTACCGTGCAGGGGTCTTTGCGGGACTCTCCCTCTCTGGCTGCCCAAGTACTTCTCAAGTGGACGACCTTTCTGACTAAGGGGTATCATCCGCCTGGAACCTCTATAGTCACCCAACAATTTTTGGGTGTCTCGATTGGGTCTAGCACCTTCTAATCTCATCACATCCTTCGGTGCATGTTTGGTAGGAGGTCCTTAAGACCATCCTTAAGACCTCCTTTAGAAATTCACTCTCACCGAGGCCAAGCCTTGAAGCCCTTGTTTATGCAGCAACCTCACCACATAAACCTTTCATCTGATTTAGAACCAAGTTCTCCTTCTTCTTCCATCATGGCACAACCCATTGAAGAAGAGAACAACCTTGAGCACCAGCTTTAGCACCTGACTGATCTCTTCCAAAACTTTGTAAACCCACTGTAGTGACCAATGATGCGAGATCACTATAATCCTGCTACAGTGGCAATCGAGCCTCGAGTCCGAATCCCGGTTGGAGGTCCTAATTCTGAACTCAAGCTCAATATGATTCATGCCATACCAAAGTTTCATAGGCTTAACTTCGAGGATCCATTCCAACACATTAAACAACTCAAGCATCTGGCCCAGACCTTCAGGTCAGATCCACAAAATCGGGATATTCTGCTCATGAAAATGTTTTCTTTCTCCCTCCTGGACAAGGCTGCCCATTGGTATCAAACTCAGACTCGTCCGATCAACACATGGGATGAACTTTAGTCCAAATTTTTGAAAAAGTTCTTTCCCGTTGGCCGGATGAATGCCTTGTTGACGTGCACGTGCGCGTGTGTTTCGAAGTGTCGTTATAGTTTGCACTTGCGACGTCGGTTTTAAAATAAAGAAACATATGGGAGTCCAAGTGTCGGTCTCAGGGAGGTGTAAAATCTGGATTCTTCTTGTGACTTATTATCACGAAAATCGTGGGGTTTTACTTGCAAAAACACACGGGTGAAAAGCTAGAGAGAGAGAGATTAGGGTTGGAATTGTTTCATTTGCAACATGCAACTTGAATATAAAATTTAGCAGGCAATTGAATAGAAAATAACTTCATTAATCGTGCAACTTTAGTTCATAATTACAACACTAGATAAATGCTTGAACATAAGTAAAGTAAAGCTTAAAAGAAGAAAATGAGAGAGAGGGGACGGAGAGGCAGCCACGGTGGTGGAGAGGGCTCCGTTGGTGGCTCGTCATCTCCGGCGATTACAAAAGGGCTTAAAGGTAGCTAGGAGGGGGGTAGAGTAGTTGCAAGTGGAGTGAATGCCTTGAATGGGTGATTGGAAGGGGTTTAAATAAGGAGAAGGGCTTTCCAAATGAAGAAAGGGTTTTAGCGACATCCGGGACGTCGCTAAAATCCTTCCCAAAACGTTGGTGAAGACCCCTGCCCGTCGGTTGCTCGCTTGCAGCTGTGCTTTCTCGTGCCCGGTTCGTGTGTGCGCACCACAAGCCATTTGATAGAAGATCGGACGACTGGGATCTCGCGTGAGGTGCACACCTGGATCGCACCCTTGCGCCTACGTCATCACGCGCGTCTGGCCAGGGCACATCTGCGGGTGCCATGTCTTGCGATCGCGTCCATCCGCTGCTGATCGGGCGGCCCAATTTTGCCCGCGCGCGTCGTCGTCTCCGCATTTCCGCTCAGTGCGATTCAAACCCACATCGCGTGAGTGCGGGCGTGCGCTCCAATCGCTGTGCTGCGCCCGCTGCTTTGTCGCGACGAGGGCGAGCGTGCACGCGGTTCTCAGCCGTTCAATCAAAAATTGACGGCTGAGCTTTGTCCTCCAGGTGAAGGTGGAAGCAGCCGGTGATCTGGATGCGGCGAGCAGGTGCCACGTGGCGTGCTGTGGGCCGTTGATCATCAAATCAACGGTCAGAACTTCTTGGGCCCATTGTAGGAACTCCGGATGTTGGATTCGGTCGATTTCGAGTCCGTTGGACTCCGTTGTCGCTCTGAATCCATCTGTGTGGTCTGAATGCTCATCTGAGGCCTGCTTTGATAAGTGCTCATACAAATGGCCATTAATACTATTTTGTAAGCAATCTTGACGTATGATGCATGCAATGCTCCCATTTTACTTTTTTTGTGTTATCTGTGCATTTTATTCTTAAGATGGGTCCTATTTAACAGAATTATCACCCCAAGATGCAGTGTTATCATACCCCCATGCTTACTCCTTGCTAGTCCCTAGCAAGGTTTATTCTAGCCTTTATTTTCTGTCAGAATTTAAGAAGTAATTACTTAGACACTTCGTCACTTGTCAATAGGAGAAAATATACTAAGATCTTAATCTACAAAGATTAAGTAGTGCCCGGGTGTCTGCCAAAATATGAATCTCCTGAATCCTTGCTTTAATTTATGTAAGTATATATATATATTTAGATTTTTTTCGAATTCAGAGTGGGTTGGTAACTTTTTACGGCTACCCAACCCACCCAAAACTTGAAAAAAACTTTAAGTGCTAAGCATCTTGGTGTGAAGATCGTGATAGACTCACTCAATGGTAATTTAGACAGACTCCGGGTTTCTACGCCCATAGGTGACTGAAAGAGGAAGTATTTTGCCTGAAGGTGTATTTGTTCGATCGGTAGCTTTCTCCCTACGTTTGTTTTAATTGGGGTCAACACAAGGATTTTTCCAGTGTATATCTCCCCGGCTTATACTACTTCCCCGCTTCTTCCTTAAGTGTTTTGGTTCTTTTTGTGCAATTACTGAGCTAGGCTCTGGACAACCGACCAATGGGCTATTACCCACGATCACTTGCCAGCCATACTCGTGCGGTGAAGTGTGTTTATTTTGTTTTCTTCTCTCTTTGTTTTTTGTTTTTTTTTTTTGTAGGTGGCTTCCCTGATCTCAAATTTACCTAGAGGCAATGAAGAAGTGGTCCCGTGACTGGGCTTTGGACAACCTGCCAATGGGCTGTTACCCACGACAACTTACCAGCCATACCATCCTAGAGAGTTCATTAGCTACCCAGTTTCTGTCAAAATCTCCGAAGAGTGAGTCTATGCAAAAATGTGTGCAGATGCTTAGACTCAAAGTCCTTCTGAGTTAGAGGGTGAGTTGATAAGTCGTATACTTATCACCTTATTTAGTAGGTGGATTAGAGTAGCTTAAGGTTGCAAGGATTTGAAGCTAAATCCATATTTTAACGGACACCAGGGCTGATTAAGTCTAAAGGCCTGAAAAGTCTAAGTGTTCAAGTTCTTTTTGTATTATTTCCCACTATTGATAAGTTTCTAATGCCTAAGTTTCTTCCTAAATTCAATTTTTTTCTAAATTTTATTATTCATACTAATTAAATGAGCTCAGAATCTTGCAATTACCACCCCCCATGCTTAAGTTGGACAATGTCCTCATTGGCAAATACATGGATGTAACAGGGGTTCAAAAGGATATTACCTGAGTGACGTAAAATACCAGATCAGTCTGAATCCTCTAGGTTGCCTCCCAGGAAGCGCTAAGTTTAACACCTCCAACTGGGCGGTGCTTCATGTCATCCTTCAATGAGGGTGACACTCTCCTTTGGGGGAACCTGGGCTAGGAAGTGTTTCAATATTTGGCCATTAACTGTAAAAGTGTGCCCAGTGTTTGGATCAGCGACTTCAACCGCCCCATTAGAGTGAGGCTTGACCACCCTAAATGATCCTGTCCATTTGGACCTGAGTTTCCTTGGAAAGAGTTTTAGGCAGGCATTGAAAAGCCAGACTTGCTGGTTAGGCTCAAAGCTCTTTCTATGGATGAGTCTGTCATGGAAGGCTTTCATTTTCTCCTTATACAGTCGACTATTCTCAAAGGCATCCCGACGAATTTCTTTGAGCTCAGAGAGTTGGAGTGTCCTTTGCACACTAGCTAACTAGGAATCCATGTTACATTGCTTGACAGCCTAGTAAGCTTGGTGTTCCAATTCGACAGGAAGGTGGCAGGCTTTGCCGAGGACCAGGCGATAAGGCGACATGCCTATCGGGGTCTTGAAAGCAGTCCTGTATGCCCACAGGGCATCATCTAGTCGTGTGGACCAGTCTTTCCTATCAGGTCTCACAGTCTTTTGTAAAATGTTCTTGATTTGTCTATTTGAGACCTCAGTATGCCCATTTGTTTGCGGATAATACGGGGTAGCAATGCGGTGGTTAACCCCATATTTTCTAAGTAGGGCACGAAATTGGGAGTGAATAAAATGGCTTCCACCATCACTGATCATGGCCTTTGGTATTCCAAATCGGGAAAAGATGTTCTATTTAACAAAGTCCATGACAGTCCTATGATCGCATTGGCAGGTGGCGACGGCTTCAATCCATTTAGAAACATAGTCTACTGAGACTAGGATGTATTCAAAGTCGTTGGATGGTGGAAAGGGGCCCATAAAATCGATACCCCAAATGTCGAAGATTTCGACAATCAAAATGGGTTGGAGGGGCATCATATCTTTTCTGGTCATGGTCCCCAGCGTTTGCCAGCGTGAGTAAGTCTTGGTAAAGATGTGTGCATCCTTAAATAGGGAAGGCCAGTAAAATCCAGATTGCAGAACCTTTGTAGCCGTTTTCTTTCCAGAGAAGTGGCAACCACAAGCTTGGTCATGATCGAAAGAAAGCACACTCTGAACTTCTGGTGTAGACCCGGATAGGTTGTGTTAATATGGTGATTTAATCGTTGAAATGCGTATAGTGGTTAACCTAAATTGAGCCTAACCATCTTTTTCCAAAATTTTTAACTTGGCCTACTTGATTTTATCTTGGTCAATTTTAGGCCCAAGGTCGAACTCAGGGAAGCGGGATTAGAGGTGAATAAGTTTCTACGGCTTTCCTATAACGAATCTCTTCTGTTCATTATTATGTTTTTGGTGTTTTTCTATTTAAGATTTTTTTCTGATAATTTTTGTCCTTGAGGTACACCCTCAAAATCAGGTTCTTGGCTTTGAGCCAAATTAGGGTTTCAAAACTGGTCTTGCTATTCGCAAGATTGAGTACCTGAAAGTCAAGGATTATCTTTTCTCTTTTGTATATTTTTTTTATCTTTTTAATGGCAAGAAAGAGAAATAGAAATCAGGTAAATATAGTATATATATATATGTATATATTATATATGTATATAGGGGTGGGGGTGGAAATGGCATGTAGCTCGGTGTCAAGTTGATCGTTGTCTAGGAAGACGCAACCAACAGGACGAAGTGCCGCGTGGAGTGTAGGATGGATGGGTGGAAGATGTGTGTAGAGACGCTTTCTGTACTCGTGTATCGGGGAATATCAGCAACTAGTGCAGATATTCCCGCGATACAACGTGTGGTAGGTGATATGAAAATATATATATATATGTATATATGTAAATATATATCTATATGTATATATATATGTATATGTATATATATATAAAGGTATATATATAGATAGATGTATGTATATATGTATATATATGTATATGTATTTATAATTAGATATATCTGTATGTATATATAACTATATATATATATATATGTATGTATATTTGTATATATATATATGTATATATACTTATACTAAGTTGTATAGGTAATAATATATGTATAGATATATGTATATACATATGTATATATATATGTATGTATATAAATATATATATAGATATATATATGTATATATATATAAGTATATAGTTGTGTACAAGTGAGTGGGTGTGTGTACGAGAGTGTGTGTGTGTGTGAGGTGTGTGTCTGTTAGAGAGAGAGAGCGTGTCTGCTGGAGTGAAGAAGGCACGGGCAAGTTAAGTCGTCCGGACTCTTCAGCCGACGTCTGGTGGTCCACATGCAGGTGCAGGCGCGTAGGCGCGAAGATGCACGCGCACGCTGGAGGGAGCGGGCACAAGGGAGGGACTGCAGGGAAGCGCGCTGCGCACTGAGGGGAACGCGGGTGAAGAAGTGGGTGCTGGGAGAGACGCGGGCACAAGCGTTGGAGCAGGCGCGAGGAGAGATGCGGGCGCGCGGACGGGCTGGCGATGGTTGCGGCGTGGAGAGAGAGCACTCGATGACCGGATAAGGGAGAAGCTTTCCGGTCACCGCACTGTAGCTACAGTGTCGCACTCTCTAGCATGAACAGTAGCTACAGTGCACGCTCAGCTCGTGCGACTGGCTGTGGCCTGTTCTGCGTGTGCGAGCATTGCGGAGCAAGCCTGTGCGTGCAGAAGAAGCCTCGCCGGCTGCTGCAGGGGCACGTGGTGGCTTGAGCGCGCAGAAGGAGAGGTCGGTGCCGTGCTGCTGCTGTGCTTGAGCTTCAAAGCTCGAGTCTTCCGACAATGGTGGAAATGGCTGGAACAATTAAATCAGAGAGGTGAACCACCATGCCCACTAGCTCTTTGATGAGCTGGGCGGTGGTGGGACTCACAGTGGTGGTTGTGTACCATTGTGAGCTGCTCCTGCCCACAGTGTAGCTCCTCAGGAAGAAGAGAGGCTGCGTATGGAGGGGAGAGGGGAGGAGACGGCCTGGAGAAGGAAGGGTGTTGTCTGTGTTGTGTAGACTAGGCCCTCCGTGCAAGGAAGCGAGGAGGGCTTTTTAAAGAGGATGGAGGCAAGCACAGCCATGCCCTGGGTTGTGCATGGCTGTGCATGCAGCTGGTAGGGCATGTTGTGCAGAGAGTGGCGCGAAGAAGAAGCTGCCATGCCCTGCAGCCGCGCGGAGAAATTCAAAGCCAAAATAAAAATAAAATAAAGATGGTGAATTTGCAAGGCAGCACTTGAGGAATACGTTAATTTCAAGGCCATTTTATTCACTCTCCTCCCCTCTCAAATAAATGCATGCATGTGTTTATTTTTACAAATGCGACTATGGTTACCTAATATACATTGGCAATGCTTGGAAATAGCACAAGATGGCACAATTGTTGGTGCATTTTTGCTGTGCAATCATACCCCCATACCTATCTTTTTCTAGTCCCTAGTAAAACATTTTGTCTTGTATTTAGAAATGATCTTTAAGCTGAAGATCTTCTTCAGAGGCGACATAGGTGTGTTTATTTGTTGGATATTGTGAGAATCAATTGCAGAGAAGACTACCAGTACTTTAAGTTGTATGTGGCATAGACCATCTCTCGACTAACCAGGACTCTCGATATTTAAACCTTAAGTATGATTTCCAGGACCCAGGAGGTTTTTGCCGTACTTGAGAGCTCAAGAGATTATGGCTTGTGCATAGTGAAGGATCATGACTGACCAGTTGAGCATTAAGACTCAAGCCCAAGTTTTCATGAATTTTTAAGTGCAGGTTGGTCCCAGTTTCAGCTCGTGTCTTTGGATTGACCCTTAAAAGGATGACGGAAAACTCAATTCCCATTTTATTACATTTGTGGCTCAAAGAAAATAGGGTATTTGTAACATGTCCTGAAGAACTTTTGTAGGGAGAAGACTTTACAGACGTTTGTGAGATATACTGACTTATTTGCAGCCCTTTTTTTTTTTTTTGAAACACGTGTCAGTATATCTCTTACAACATTATTTGGAGGTGCACACTTTTCTTTTGGAGGGAGAGTTCCTTTTTGGTGGAAAGAGTCTCTCCTAAACACAAGACTAAAGCCTGGGATAAAATGTCTACCTGCACGCACAGGTAAGGACTCCACCTTCCCTAATGAACACTAGGGTTGGATCTTATGTTCACCTGGTCTTTCTTGATATGTGTAGTGTGAACCAAGATTACTTAGGTTCTCGAGTAGAAGCAAACCAACAAATCCTGTACTGGTGTCTCGGTACAAGAATACGTCCTTAGTTAGGAGAGATTCCGATCTATCTTGTCAATGCTCAAGTGAATTAAGCCGAGGCTGAGCGAATCAAGCTTCTGTGGCCTAGAAAGTCTTCAAAACAGTGGTTGAATATCCATAAACACTTATTGTATTTTTGTTTTAGCCTTCATATCATTACTAAACATCATTTTTTTTTTTAACATATTTATAGATAGATGGAGCCTGCATGATACCATAAAATACCCAGATCCTATGGATGCCTATCCACCCCCCCATGCCAAATGATGCTATGTCCTCATATGCATGCAGGGTAAGGTAGAGGAAGGACGAAAGATCGGGTAACGAGAGCTGAGGTGCAGGGTATACAACAAGGTGGTAGGGTGGGTGGATGGTGGGTGGTGAAGTGAAAAGTGAAGTGAGCGTGACAGTGGCAGAGTGTTGTTGGGGTGCCTTCCAACGAGAGTTGAATTTAACGTCCCCAGCTGGACTCAAAATGAGGCACAACATTAGTTACCCTCCAGCAGGGCAACCATTTCTCCAACAGGGGTAGGTTCATGACTAAGATAGGGTTTCAAACGCTGCCCATTGACCGTAAATTTATGCCCAGATTTGGGATCTTCAATCTCAACGGCCCTGTTGGGAAATGGTCTCAAGACCAGGAAGAGACCAGTCCATTTGGAATTCAGTTTCCCGGGAAAGAATTTGAGCCGGGCATTGTAGAGCCAAACTTGCTAAGATGGCTCAAATTCCTTCTGCCGAATATGGCTGTCGTGAAAAGCCTTAGTGCGTTGCTTGAAAGTTAAGGCAGAATCATAGGCTTCACGACGGAGCTCTTCTAGCTCCTGGAGTTGGAGTTTCCTTTCTCGACCACACAGGTCTGGGTCGAGGTTACATTGGCGAATCACCCAATAAGTGCGGTGCTCCAACTCCACGGGCAAATGACAAGGCTTCCCGTAAACGATTCTATAAGGAGACATACCAAGGGGAGCCTTGAAGGCGGTCCGATACGCCTAAAGTGCGTCAATCAGCTTGTCGTACCAGTCCTTACGGTTAAGCCGAACCATTTTCTGGAGAATTTGCTTGATTTGCCGGTTCGACACCTTTGCCTGGCCGTTCATCTGAGGATGATACGGGGATGCGATACGATGGTGAACTCCGTATTTCCTCAGAAGTGCCCGAAAAGAAGCATGGGTAAAGTGGCTTCCTCCATCCGAGATAATGGCTCGAGGGATCCCAGAGCGCGCAAAAATGCGGTCTTTGACAAATCGAGTGGATATAATATGGTCAGCACGGCACGTGGGAATAGCCACGATCCATTTCAAAACATAATCAACAACCACGAGAATGAATTCGAAGCCGTTGGAAAGAGGAAAGGGACCCATGAAATCAATTCCCTAAATGTCGAAGATTTCCGCAGCTAGGATAGGTTGTAAGGGCATCATGTCATGACGTGACATTGACCCTAATGACTGGCACCTAGTGCAATGTTTGGCATAATTGTGTGCATCCTGGTGAAGGGAGGGCCAAAAGAAACTGCACTGCAACACCTTGGCTGCAGTTTTCCTCCCAGAGAAATGGCCTCCGCAGGCCTGATCATGGCAGAAGGATAGCACACTGGGGAATTCGCTGTCAGGAATACAGCGACGGATGATTTGATTAGCACCTATTTGAAAAAGTTGATTATCCCAGAAATAATACTTTGCTTTTGCCATGAGTCACTCGCGCTGGTTTTTAGGCCAGTCACGTGGAAGGGATTCAGAAGCAAGGTAATTGGCAATGTCGGCATACCAAAGTCCACTTGCCACATTAATTGCCAATAGGTGCTCATCAGGAAAAATTTCATTAATCGGCAGAGTAAGTCCAATATGGTTAGGGTCCAGTCTAGAAAGATGATCAGCCACAACATTCTGGGCTCCGACCTTATCGCGGATCTCAATGTCAAATTCCTGGAGCAGAAGGATCCAATGAATCAGTCTACGCTTGGCATCCTTCTTATGCATGAGATGGCGAATGACTGCGTGATCAATGAAAACTATAACATGTGAGCCCAGAAGGTAAGAGCGGAATTTCTCCAGCCCAAAGATGACCACCAATAGTTCTTTCTTAGTGGTAGTATAATTACGCTAGGCCTCACCCAACGTCTTACTGGCGTAGGACATCACGAAGGGGTGTCTATCGCATCTTCGTCACAGGATGGCGCCGACTGTAAGGTCGGAAGAGTCACACATGAGTTCAAAGTCGAGGGACCAATCAGGTGGCTGGAGAACAGGGGCCTTGGTGATAGCATTACGCAGCTGCGTGAATGCTCGTATGCAATCGGGGCCCATATCGAAGGGTACGTCGGTCGATAGGAAATGAGTTAAGGGTTGAGAAATCTTAGAGAAATCTTTGATGAATCTCCTATAGAAACTGACGTGTCCTAGGAAGGAGCGAATTTGTTTGACAGATCCAGGCACAGGTAAATCAGCAATTACATCAAGCTTAGCTCTGTCAACCTCGATACCCCTATCGGAGGTGATATGCCCGAGAATAATTTCCTCGTGTACCATAAAATAACTTTTTTCCTAAGAAAGCACGAGGTTTACATCAATACATCTCCTAAGGATACAGGTCAGGTTGGCAAGACAGTCACCGAAAGATGGTCCAAAGACCGAAAAGTCATCCATGAAGACCTCGAGAAAGTCACCCACCATGTCATGGAATATCGCTAGCATACATCTCTGGAAAGTTTCTAGCGCGTTACAAAGTCTAAATAGCATCCTTCTAAATGCAAAGGTGCCGAAGGGGTAGGTAAATGTGGTTTTCTCTTGGTCTTGGGGGTCAATTGCCATCTAGTTATATCCTGAGAATCCATCCAGGAAACAGAAAATTTTATTTCCCGCTAATCGCTCCAAGATTTGGTCAATGAAAGGTAGTGGAAAGTGATCTTTCTTAGTTGCAGCATTAAGTTTCCTATAATCTACACACACTCTCCAAGATGTAGGAGTGCGTGTAGGGATGGATTTTCCCTTGTCATTGACATGGATGGTGAGTCCCACCTTTTTGGGCACGACGTGAATCGGACTCACCCATGGGCTATCACTGATCGAGTAGATTATACCCACATCCAGCCACTTAATAATTTCCTTTTTAACGACCTCCCGCATGTTAGGGTTGAGACATCGCTGCATCTCGCGGGAAGGTCGAGCCTCCTCCTCCGTATATATACGGTGAGTGCAGTAGGAGGGGCTAATGCCCGTTAAGTCTGATAAATACCATCCAATGGCTGCCTTGTGTTCCATAAGGACCTTTGTTAGTTTGCACTCTTGCTCCCTGGCCAATTTTGAACTGATGATTATGGGGAGTGTTTCATTTGGTCCCAAGAAAACATACTTAAGTGTACTAGGCAGCTCTTTCAGCTCGGGAGTGGATGGTGAAAGATATGGCATTTCTTGGGACGAGAGTGTCCCAAGCGGATTGGAGAACAAATCAGGAGGAAGAAGTTGGCCCTCAGATTGGCCAAGAAGAGGGGCTTCTTGGATAGATGGATCCAAAAAGGAATAGCCCCAGTGAGTAGTATATGGGCTCAAGGTCCCAGTGTGGAGTTGCAAATCCGCCTGATTTGGCGGGAAAGAAAGGGCAATCTGGTCTTCAAGAGTGTGGACCTGCGGTGAGTAGCCCGGATATGACTTAGACCATGAGGTATGGGAAGCGGAGAAAATCTCGTCAGAAGTCTGGTCAAGAGAAGGTACGGGAATAGGGAGGGATGGGGGAACGTCACAATATGTGTCGGTCAGGAAATTGTCAGTGTTTAAAGGTAGTCCACAGTAGTCAGAATAGGTCCCAATTAGTCCGATACACGCGCTGACGGCCATGTCCTCATTAGACATGTCATCCTCGATGCAATCTCAATCAAAATTCTTGGCTGCCTTGAATATGTTAAGCTTGAGCTTCTCAGATCCAACGACAATCTCAATACAGCCTGACTTGCAGTCGATATGGGCGTGGGATGTGGCCAAGAAAGGTTGACCAAGGATGATCGGACAATCAGAAAGTGAGCTAGGAACTTCCATATCTAAAATAAGAAAGTCAACAGGAAAACAGAGACTGTTGACCCTAACCACCACATCTTCCACCACACTGTTTGGAATTTTGACAGAATGATTTGCCGACTGTAATGTGATAGGGGTGGGCTTCAGATTTCCCAAGGAAAATTTTTCAAGCATGATGGTTGGTATAAGATTGATGGAAGATCCTAGATCAAGAAGGGCACAGTTAAAATTGCAGCCTTGGATGCTACAGGAAATAAGCGGTGTGCCTGGATCTTTCTGCTTCGGTGGTAGGTTTGACAGTATAACACAACTCGCATGGGGTGAGAGAACCACCGGATTCTTAGTTTTCTTTGACTGTCGCCTGGGTGTTGTGTTGTCTTTGAAAAATCGGGCGATAGTAGGTATGTGGTCGATAGCCTCTAGCAGGGGTACCTTGATTTCAACATCCCTAAACAAATTACGCAGGTTATCAAAGGTCTGTGTATCCTTATTCTTGCCTTTTGGCTCCCTCAGTAGAGCCTTAGGGAATGGAACTAATTCTGGCACCAATTTGGGTGTATCATCCTCTCGCGAATGCTATGCGCATCTCGAATGAGAGGGCGATGAAGAAGACGGGCCAGGATCAGGTCGAGGCAGATCGACGGTCAGCTTACCACTCCTTGTAGTGATCGCATTGGATGATGTGGGTCCATTAGGATCATAAAGCAGAGGAGGGTTCGTTATAGAGGCATAAGAGTGAGATGCTGCAGCGGGATTAGCCTGAAATCCTGGTGGAATGCTCGGAGCCTGCAGAATCTGATGAACCTGTCCCTGAGAAGGTCGTACTTGTGGTTGAGGACCACGGGGTATGAAATTTCGCTGGTTGGGAACAGGTTGGGCTGGGAGAGTGCCCTGAGATCGAGTCGCCATGTGTAGTTGACTGATCTCAGCATTCTGCTGAGCCAATTGGTGCTGAAGAGAGGTCATGTTCTCTTCATGGCGCTTTGACATTTCTGTCATCATTCGCATCAATTTGTCAAGAGGACTTGATGCGTGTTCTGTTTACAATACGCACGGACCCGATGGCGGATTCGCCATAGGATTAGACTGGGCCCTTGGGATGACGGGTGCGGACGGTTGCATTGGTCCACCCGTGGGGTTTTGGTGCTGTGGGTTGTTGGACCATAAGAAGTTCGGATGATTTCGCCACCCTGGGTTATAAGTGGTAGAGAACGGGTTGTTCCCAAGGGCGCAAGCATCTTCTATGGTAGAAGATGCATCCGCATGTAAATATGCTTCCGAGCACACGGAGGCTTGGTCCTCCATGTCAAAATACTGGCTTGCAGAAGCCAGATCCACATGACTTACCGAATCTCTCGGCGCGACACTCGATAAGGAAGGTCTTACGGGGTTTCTAGGGATAAGCCTGGTGTTGGAAGAATTAGGATTGTGATGAAGTGGTGAGGTGGGGGTGTTTTCCATAGAACGGGCGGGGTTGGCTAGAAGCTCATCCAGTTTCTTATGCACGACGGAGACCTCATCCAATTTCTGTGCGATAAGGCTGAGATCTATGGATGAATGGGAGGGTCCCGTGTCAACTTCGTGGACATTACGGGGCAGGATGGTACGATTAAAGGCGACAATGGAGGCATTGTTCATCGAGTTTTCGCTCATATTTTCAAATAATTCTAATGCTCCATTCTCGTCTTTATTCATGAAATTCCCTCCGCAAGAAGCGTCTGCAATTTGCTTCAAAGTCTCATTTAGCCCATAGTAGAAAATCTGGGCTATATTCCACTTAGGCAGACCGTGGTGCGGACACTTCCTGAGGAGGTCATTATATCTCTCTCATGCCTCATGAAACTGTTCGCTGTTTTGTTGTGTAAATGAGGTGATAACACGGTGAAGCGCATTGGTTCGCCCGATTGGAAAGAACTTCTTGAGAAACGCTGTTCGCATCTCTTCCCAAGAGTGGATGGTTCTCCCAAGGGTGCGTAACCACTGCGACGCTTTATCCTACAATGAAAATGGGAACATTTTCATGAGGACTATAGGTAACCCAATATTTCTTGGTTTAACTGTTTCAGCCAATCGGGTTAGGTCTTCCAAGTGGAGAAAAGAATCTTCACTTGCAAGACCATGGAAGTGAAAATTTATCAGGCCAATTATGTTAGGTTTCAATTCAAAGTCGTCCCCACCCATGGGGACCCGAATTTGTCCTATGGTCTCTGTAGCAGCGGGATTCTGATAGGAGCTAAGAGACCTAGGCTCCTCCCCTTTGGGAGGGTTCTGCATTTCCTCCAATGTTTCCCTAATGGCTTCAATTTGTTCATTATACATTTCCATTTGGGCTTAGAGGCGGGTTATTGGATCCAAGGCTCCACCACCTGGTGGGCTTTGAGGGTGGTTTCCTCCCTCAGGATTTGGGGGTGGGTGTGCAGCCATGTTTGTGGAGGAGGAGGACGATTCGGCCTCCTTTCTAAAATTATCAGACAATTCACACAGTTCAGGGTTTTGTGACCTCCACCCAAACATGCACTATCGCAGGAAGAATTGGGGGGATGCGAAGGAAAAAGGAGATGAGAGAAATGATGCCGCAAAGGTACACTTGATGAAAAATCAATACAATCAAATTCCTAACCTCTACAGTGTGCCCTTAGACCTAAAGATCTAAGTTGCCTACTATCACGACCTACGGAACCGAATGCGAGCACCGCGGAACCACCGGGCCAGATTGAAAGGCCGTTTGCCCCAGTCTTAGACACCCGATAGCACGCGGGAACCCTCACCAGCACGTAGGCGCTACACATAGGTAGTTAGACCTCCGATCCTTAATAAGGGTCAAGTTGCTACCAGTTTTAGTTAGAGGCTTAGGATCAAGTGCTTCTGGAATGTGAAGGGCATTGTTTACGGGTAATGCCCAAGTGGTTGATTTTTAGAGTGTGTAAACCAAGCATGCAACGGGGAAATCTCCTCGAATTGAAGTTTTAATTGGTGAATAGTTTTTAGAGTTTCAGCCTTAAGTAGTATGGATTTTAGGATTTCGCTGAATTACCAATTCAACCAATCTCCAGGTTTTGAGAACATACAAGTTTTTTTTCTAAGCCCAACAAACCCTTCTTCAATGTCAGTTGGTTAATGCATGCTAAAATGCAATGGGCTTCCCTAGATGGAGATTTCTTTGTGTGGATGCACGATTCAATTTTAGATTAGTGTGAAAGGGAGCCAAAGCACTTCAATTCAAGTGCTCCCAATCACCAGAATGATGTTCCACACACAAGGCTCAACCATAAGATAAAGAAAATCAGATTGTTGGGGTTGAAGTATTCGGAATCGAATCTTAGGCACGTGAAAGGTCGTGGTGGGGTTGGAATCAACTCAATTCCAAGTCTCCCCACCAAAAAGGTGATCCTGAATTGCAGATAAATGAGGCAAAGAGGGATGGCAATAAATCTATTTATCTTTTCCTCAAAGAATACTTCACACAGCAAAAGATTCAAGAACCAAGATTCTTGGATTTTCGCTATGCGAAGTTAGGCGGGAAATCCCGGGGTGGTGGGAGTGATGACAAACAATCAAACAAGTGATTTTTTAATCCACTTGCCCCAAGAGATCCCAAGAAGTTTTTTTTTTTATTAAGGCGACAAGTTGACCTAAGTTGCTCAGGAAGAGAGACCTGCCTGTTCAGCAACATGGGCGAAGCTCCAGTGCGGTGCTGCCGACTTCACGCTCCCGTTCCCACCTTGGATCTGCCCACGTCTCCGACTTCATCTGCCTGCCTTCTTCTTGCAACTGGTTCACCTACACAGCAACAAATAGAAACACCCGTGAAGAGAAGGGTGTGAGAAGAGAGAAATTAAAGGAATGGAGTAGAAACTTACCTGAATGCGCACTTCCCTAGCAACGACGCCAGAAAAAGTGTGGTGTAGACCCGGATAGGTTGTGTTAATATGGTGATTTAATCGTTGAAATGCATATAGTGCTTAACCTAAATCGAGCCTAACCATCTTTTTACAAAAATTTTTAACCTGGCCTACTTGATTTTATCTTGGTCACTTTTAGGCCCAGGGTCGAACTCAGGGAAGCGGGATTAGAGGTGAATAAGTTTCTACGCCTTTCTTGCAACGAATCTCTTCTGTTCGTTTATTATGTTTTTGGTGTTTTTCTATTTAAGATTTTTTTCTGATAACTTTTGTCCTTAAGGTACACCCTCAAAATCAGGTTCTTTCCTTTGAGCCAAATTAGGGTTTCAAAACTGGTCTTGCTATTCGCAAGATTAAGTACCTGCAAGTCAAGGATTATCTTTTCTCTTGTGTATATATTTTTTTATCTTTTTAATGGCAGGAAAGAGAAATAGAAATAAGGTAAATATAGTATATATATATATATGTATATATTATATATGTATACAGGGGTGGGGGTGGAGGTGGAAATGGCGTGTAGCACGGTGTCGAGTTGATCGTCGTCTAAGTAGACGCAACCAACAGGACGAAGTGTCGTGTGGAGTGTAGGATGGATAGGTGGAAGATGTGTGTAGAGATGCTTTCTGTACTCGTGTATCGAGGAATATCAGCAACTGGTGCAGATATTCCCGTGATACGTGTGGTAGGTGATATGAAAAAAATATATATATATGTATATATATAGATATGGTTATAATTATATAAGTGTATATGTAGTTATATATATATATATATATATATATATATATATATATATATATATATATATATATATATATATATATATATATATGTATGTATGTATGTATATGTATATATACATAAAGGTCTATATATAGATAGATGTATGTATATATGTATATATATGTATATGTATTTATAATTAGATATATCTGTATGTATATATAACTATATAGATGTAGATATATATATGTATATATATATAGTAATATATGTATATAGATATATATATATGTGTGTATTTATATCTATAGATATGTATGTATATATGTATGTATATTTGTATATATGTGTATATATATGTATATATACTTATACTTAGTTGTATAGGTAATAATATATGTATAGATATATGTATATATATATATATGTATATAAATATATACAAATATATATATGTATATATATATATAAGTATATAGTCATGTACAAGTGAGTGGGTGTGTGTACGAGAGTGTGTGTGTGTGTGTGTAAGGTGTGTGTCAGAGAGAGAGAGAGAGAGAGAGAGAGCGCGTCTGCTGGAGTGAAGAAGGCGTAGGCGAGTTAAGTCGTCTGGACGCTTCAGCCGATGTCTGGTGGTCCACGCACACGCGTAGACGCATAGGCGCGAAAATGCGTGCGCACACTAGAGGGAGCGAGTGCGAGGGTGGGACTGCAGCGAAGCGCGCTGCGTATCGCAACGCGGTGGGGAACGCGGGCGAAGAAGCGGGCACTAGGAGAGATGCGGGCGCAGGTGCTGGAGCGGGCACAGGGAGAGACGTGGGCACGCGAATGGGCTGGCGACGGTTGTGGTGCAAAGAGAGAGCGTGTGGTGACCGGATAAGTGAGAAGCTTTCCAGTCACCGCATTGTAGCTACAGTGTCGTGCTCTCTAGCGTGAACAGTAGCTACAGTGCGTGCTCGGCTCGCGCGACTGGCTTTGGCCTGTTCTGCGTGCACGGGCGCTGCGAAGCGAGCCTACGCACGTGGAAGAAGCTACGCCGGCTGCTGCAGGGGCACGCGGTGGCTTGCGCGCGCAGAGGGAGAGGCCGGTGCCGTGCTGCTGCTGTGCTTGAGCTTCAAAGCTCGAGTCTTACAGCAATGGCGGAAATGGCTGCAATGACGAAATCAGAGAGGTGAACCACCACGCCCACCGACTCTTTGATGAGCTGGGCGGTGGTAGGACTCACAGTGGTGGTTTTGTACCACTGTGAGCTGCTCTTGCCCGCAGCGTAGCTCCTCAAGAAGAAGAGAGGCTGCGTATGGAGGGGAGAGGGGAGGAGACAGCCTGGAGAAGGAAGGGTGTTGTTTGTGTTGTGTGGACTAGGCCCTCCGTGCAAGGAAACGAGGAGGGCTTTTTAAAGAGGATGGAGGCAAGCACAGCCATGCCCTGGGCTGTGCATGGCTGTGCATGCGGCTGGCAAGGCATGTTGTGCAGAGAGTGGCACGAAGAAGAAGCTGCCATGCCCTGCAGCTGCGCGGAGAAATTCAAAGCCAAAATAAAAATAAAAATAAAGACGGTGAATTTGCGAGGCAGCACTTGAGGAATACGTTAATTTCAAGGCCATTTTATTCACTCTCCTCCCTTCTCAAATAAATGCATGCATTCATTTATTTTTGCAAATGCGACTATGGCTACCTAGTATACACTGGCAATGCTTGGAAATAGCACAAGATGGCACAATTGTTGGTGCATTTTTACTGTGCAATCAACTTCGTTCTCGGGGATACACCTCCTGATGATTTGGTAGGCACAGAGGCGAAACAGCATGGGATCATCCCAGAAATAGTGCTTGGCCTCGGCCAAGAACCAGTCTCGTTGCTGTCTGGACCAGCTGTGCGGGGTCTGTCCTACAACTAGGTAGTTGACATAATCAGCATACCAAGGCAGTTTCTTGTCTTGCACAGCCAGAATGTGCTCATCAGGGAAGGTGTCAGATAAAGGCAGGGAGGGTCCAATGTGGTCTAGGTGAAGTCTAGACAAGTGGTCAGCCACCACATTCTTTGATCCGGCTTTGTCGCGGATTTCCAGGTCAAATTCCTGCAAGAGCAGGATCCATCTGATGAGCCTGGGTTTCGCGTCCTTTTTAGCCAACAGGTGCTGGATAGTTGAATGGTCAGTATAGATGGTCACGTGGGATCCCAGCAGGTAAGGTCGGAACTTCTCAAGTCTGAAAACTACAGCGAGCAATTCTTTTTCTGTGACCATATAATTTCGTTGGGCCTCGTCCAATGTTTTGCTCGTGTAGTAGATCACCATGGGTTTCTTGTCTTGTCTTTGTCCCAGGACAACGCCTATGGCAAAATCTGATGCATCACACATAATCTCAAAGTCCTGGGACCAATTTGGGGGTTGAAGTACAGGTGCTGTGGAGACTAAGTCCCGAAGGGTGTGATAAGCCTGGATGCAATCAGAGGACATGTGGAATATGGCATCGTTGGGCAGAAGGTCGGTTAAGGGTTTGGAAAGCTTGGAGAAGTCTTTAATGAACCTTCAGTAGAAGCCAACATGTCCCAAGAATGAGTGAATCTGTCGAACCGAGCTAGGCAGAGGAAGTTTGGAAATCAAATCAACCTTAGCCCAATCCACCTCAATGCCCCTATGCGATACGATGTGACCGAGGATGATTCCTTCTTGAACCATAAAATGGCTCTTTTCCCAACTCAACACCAGATTAGCCTCGATACATCGTTTCAGAATTTTCTCCAAGTTGCTCAGGCAGTGGTCGAATGAATTCCCAAATACAGAGAAATCATCCATAAAGACCTCTAATTATTCACCCACCATTTCTAAAAAAATGGCTAGCATGCAACGTTGGAAGGTAGCAAGTGCGTTGCATAACCCAAACGGCATTCGACAGAATGCAAACGTGACGTACGGGCAAGTGAATGTGGTTTTTTCTTGATCTTCCGGTGTAATTGCGACTTGGTTATATCCTGAATATCCATCCAAGAAGAAAAAATACTTTTGCCCTACCAATCTTTCAAGGATCTGGTCAATGAATGGCAAGGGGAAATGATCTTTCTTAGTGGCTTCATTGAGCTTCCTATAATCAATACACACCCGCCATGCGGTGGTGGTGTAGGTGGGGATGGATTCGCCATTCTCATTGGTGACAACGATGAGCCTAGCTTTCTTTGGAACCACTTGAGTGGGGCTCACCCAGGGGCTATCAAAGATAGGATAGATGATGTCAGCGTCAAGCCATTTGATAATTTCTTTCTTAACGACCTCTCGCATGTTTGGGTTTAATCGTCTCTGCATCTGGCGGGAGGGTCGTGCCCCGTCTTCCCGGTAAATCTTATGAGTGCAATAAGCGGGGCTAATTCCTCTCAAATCCGAAATGGTCCATCCAATGGTGGCCTGATGTTCCGAAAGGGTCGCAGTCAACCTGAGTTCCTAATCCCGGGTTAGATGAGAATTAATAATCATAGGGAAGGTCTGGTCAAGTCCCAGGAAGACATACTTGAGGTTCTCAGGTAGTGGCTTAAGTTCGGGTGCGGGTGGAACAACACTCGATGGGAAAGGGAAAGGTAGGAGTTGATCAACATCGATTTCCTCAAATGGTGTTGTTTGATGGTAATCAGCCTTACAGAGGTCCATGGGTAGCGATGGTGATGGGTCAGAACAGTTGTTACAGGATTGGTGGTCTGAGATAGAACTAAGGGTGAGGCATTCCTCGACCAACGTTTCCACGAGATCATGTTCCTCAACACAATCGCAATCAAAAGACTTTGTCGCGAAACCAAATTGCTGGTACAAGGTTGTTGGAATCAGATTGATAGAAGCACCTAAGTCCAGAAGCGCTCTATCAAATGTCATGTCCCTGATATTGCAGGAAATCAGGGGTGCTCCTGGGTCAGGTCGCTTGAGCATAAGTTTGCTTGATATTACGGAACTTGCTTGCCCGGAGAGCACAACCTTCCTAGGTGCTTGAGGTCTTGGCTTACATTTGGGTGTACAGGCATCCTTTAAAAACTTGGCGTAAGCAGGGATGTGCTTAATGGCTTCAAGGAGCGGAATATTAATCTGTACCTGCTTAAAGATCTCCAAAAGCTCCTCAGTTTCCACAACATTTTTCTTCTTCTTGATTGTCTCCAAGGCCGCAGGGTAGGGTGTCTGAACATGGATTGGATCTATTTCTGGGTCCTTGGGTTTTTCCAGTGCCTCTTCTAGGTCAAGTGTTTCAGCTGGTGAAGTTTCGGGGAAAGTTGGCCATTTGGGATCCTGGGTTTTGGTGCCGCTTCTCAAGGTTACCACATTCGCAGAGGCATTGGGACCATGGGATGATCCTTGAGAAGATGAGGACGAAGAAGCACCAAACCTAGGGGGTGTTTGTGGGGCTGGCTGAACCATGTGAGCCTGCCCGGAATTGCCCTGGAACCCTTGCGAATTGGGGCCTTTGTTAATCACATTTTGCGGGTTTGGTTGTGGCTGGGAAGGTAGGGATCCTTGTTGTTTACAGTCCAAAAGTTGGCTTAACTGTCCCTTTACTAAGGCCATTTCCTCCTGATGTTTCTGGTTCATTTCAGCCATCATCTTAATCAGAGTGTCCATTTGGTTCTGCGGGGGAGGGACCGCCCTGTTCTGATTGTATGGAGGTCTAACGAGTGGTCCTTGCTGATAAGGGGGCAAGTTTGGCTGCTGGTTTGGCCTAGGATGGTTTTGGAATTGAGGTGGTTTCTGGTTTGTCCAACCAAGGTTGGGGTGATTACGCCAGCCAGTGTTGTAAGTGTTGGAGAAAGAATCAAGTTTAGCATAACCTTGGATAGCTTGCACATCTTCAAGGATAGCAGATGTCGATGGGGAGGGAAGAGAGTAATCAAGGGTTGAGGGAGCAAAGGTCCCTCCCTGGAATGTGGTCAAAGGTTTTTCCAGGTTCAATTGGCTCAAGGGTTGGACCAGGTCAACATTTTGAGCCCCCTTTGCTAGGGAGAAGGTCTGTAATGGGTTCCTGGTCTGATTCAGTAGCTCATCGATCTTTTTATCCACCAATTCCACTCGATCTAATTTCTTGGCAATGATATCCATGTCAACCACTCCAAAATTTGCTTGCACCTCATAAATCCCACCACGGGGTTGACTGGATTGGTTAAACTGGGTCATGAAGGCATTGTTGAGCGAATTTTCACTCATAGACTCAAAGAGCTCAAACGTGCTCTCCTAATCTTTGTTCAGGAAGTTCCCTCCGCATGAGGCATCGATGAAGTTCCGTAGGTTGCTGTCCAGACCGTGGTAGAAAATCTGGGCCAATTGCCACCTTGGTACTTCGTGGTGTGGGCATTTCCTCAAGAGTTCATTAAATCTCTCCCACGCCTCATGGAACTGTTCCCCACCCTGGAGTGTAAAGGTAGTAATAGCTCTTCTGAGGGCATTGGTCTTTCCTATGGGGAAGAATTTCTTTAGAAATGCATGCCTCAGTTCTTCCCAGGTGGTGATGGGTCTACCTAGGGTTCTAAGCCAGTAAGAAGCCTTGTCTCTCAATGAGAAGGGGAACATCTTAATCAAAACAATGTCAAGGCTAATGTTCCTAGGTTTCACAGTTCGGGCTATCCAGTCAAGATCCTCTAGGTGCTGGAAGGGGTCCTCATTTGAGCTTCCATGGAAGTGGCTCTGAATCAGACTTAAAACATTTGGTTTTAGCTCAAAATCATCTCCCCCTTCAGGGATCCTAAGGTGCGGCTCAACTTGAATAGCAGAAGGATTGTAGAAGTCGCTGAGGGGCCTAGGTTGGTCCTGGAATGGTGGTAGATCAAGTGGCGATTGCCCTTGTAGGCCTTGTAAAGGTGGTGGTGGTTGCCCTTGTGGGTTCTGTAACTGGTGTATGGCTTGCATGATGGTGTGGATTTGTTGCTGCTAAAGCCGGTGGTTTGCATTAATCTGGGCTTGGATGATGGCCATTGTGTCTAGTGGGGGTTGGTCCTCAACCTCATCTACCCTACATTCAACCATGTTTCTAACAGAATCAAGTCTCCTGGATTCCCGTCCCAAAACAAACAACTTGGGATGCAGTGAGCGTCTCCCATGCATGCACTAGAGAAGAACAGGAGGTGATGCGGAGAGTGACAGATGCGAGAAGTGTGTGTTCAATCAAGCAAACAAGCCTAGTCCTTATGGTGTATTCATTAGGAGACCTAGAAATCTCAAAATGGGTGATTAAGTCCATAAGCACTGGACTCCCCTTCCCAAAGCTAATCTGGCCAAGTTGATTACGAGGGGATTGTAGGGAAGGTTCTTCCTTTGGCTTGCGCCGCCGGTTCCATAGACCCCACAACTGTGGTCGTTTGACTCTACCCTGTAGCCTAGTCACTAGATTCTACCAAGGGAATGAAAGCCAAGTGCCCAGCGAACAAAACCTCGCCTCTCGAGACCTAACTCAGTCCTGCCTAGGGCACGTCTACTCAGTTTTAAAAGGGCTAGGATAGTGCTTGTGCTAGGGTTATGTGATGAGGCATTGATTGGGGTGGTGCCTCTTAGTTTTCTACTTTCAGTGTGTGTGCTTCTATTAAAACATGGTTTTCAAGCAAGGATTTTTTTCAAGATGTGGTGTCTTTTAATGTTTCATCCTTACTTTAGTGTCTTTTAGGATTGACGTGTCTTAATGTTTTCAAACAAGTTTCAGTGGGCACGTCAAATTTTACACATAATTTGGTGAAAGTAGATTTCCTTTTATTGTGTAGAGGCTCTAAAACCCTAATGTACTCATCCTAATGATCATGCAGCTTCTATTAGATGAGTCATTTTTAGGGTTGAGTGGTGCAGCCCAAGTCAATCCAAGGTGGCTTCGCAAACACCACTCAAAAAGAGAACACTCCAAGAATTTATTCAGAATGTTAGAGTGGACATTTTTTTTTGTTGGGTGATGTGTTAAGGATGTGGGTCAAGTAATCATACACCACGCCAATTTTTTTTTAATTTTACAATTTTTTTAGTTTTTCAAGCAAGCAAACAACGATGAGTAAAAAACTACTCACGACCGGTCCTTGTTGCGCCTACTCCCTTGTTACCGTCATGGGTTGCGCTGCTTCGCCGTCCAAGCGCCAAATTCCTGCAACCATCAAGTAAAAGGAGACAAGGCATTAGACGATGTGAGAATGGATGTAAAATGGAAGTGACAAAACAAATCCGTTGCCTCCCTAGCAACGGCGCCAAAAACTGACGTGTGCATGCGCGTGTGTTTGGAAGTGTCGTTATAGTTTGCACTTGCGACGTCGGTTATAAAAAAGAAATAGATGTGAGTCCAAGTGTCGGTCTCAGGGAGGCGTAAAAACCAAATTCTTCTTGTCACTTATTGTCACAAAAATCGCAGGGTTTTGCTTGCAAAAACGCGCGAGTGAAAAGCGAGAGAGAGATTAAGGTTATAATTGCTTCATTCGCAACATGCAACTTAAATAGAAAACAATCATTAATCATGCAACTTTAGTTCATAATTACAACACTAGATAAATGCTTGAACATTAGTAAAGTAAAGCTTAAAAGAAGAAAGAGAGAGAAAGGGGACAGCGAGGCAGCCACGGTGGTGGAGAAGGCTCCGTCGGCGGCTCGTTGTCTCCGACGATTACAAAAGGGCTTAAAGGTAGCTAGGAGGGGGGTAGAGTAGTTGCAAGTGGAGTGAATGCCTTGAATGGGTGGTTGGAAGGGGTTTAAATAGGGAGAAGGGCTTTCCAAATGAAGAAGGGGTTTTAGCGACGTCCGGGATGTTGCTAAAACCCTTCCAAAAATGTTGATGAAGACCCCTGCCCGCCAGTCACTCGCCCGCAGCTGTGCTTTCTCGCACCTGATCCGTGTGCTTGCGCCACAAGCTGTTCGATCGAAGATCGGATGGCTGGGATCTCACGGGAGGCACACGCTTGGATCACGCCCTTGCGCCCACGTCATCGTGCGCGTCTGGCCAAGGCGCATCTACGGGCACCACATCTCACGATCGCGTCCATCCGCTGCTGATCGAGAGGCCCAATTTTGCCTGCGCACGTCGTCATCTCCACATTTCCACTCCGCGCGACTTGAACCCGCGTCGCGTGAGTGCGGGCGTGCACTCCAACTGTTGCGCTGCGCCCACTGCTTTGTCGCGGCGAGGGCTGGCGTGCACGCGGTTCTCAGCCGTTCGATCGAAGATCGACGGCTGAGATTTGTCCTCTGGGTGAAGGTGGAAGAGGCCAGCGATCTGGACGTGGCGAGCGGGTGCCATGTGGCGCGCCGTGGGCCGTTGATCATCAGATCAACGGTCAGAACTTCTTGGGCCCATTGTAGGAGCTCCGGATGTTGGATTTGGCCGATTTCGAGTTCGTTGGACTCCATTTGTCACTTTGAATCCATCCGTGCAGTCTGATTGCTCATCTAAGGCCTGCTTTGACAAGTTCTCATGCAAATGGCCATTAATACTGTTTTATAAGCAATCTTGACGTATGATGCATGCAATGCTCCCATTCTACTTTTGTCTTGTTATCTATGCATTTTATTCTTAAGATGGGCCCTATTTAATAGAATTATCACCCCAAGATGCAGTGTTATCACTTGCGCCACCAGATCACCCATTTCACTCAACAAACGGGAGAGCCTCTTCACGAAGCATGGGACCGATTCCTAGATCTCATGCGAAAGTTCCCCCATCACGGAGTTCCTAAATGGGAACAAGTCCAGTATTTTTACCAGGGATTCTATGAAGACATTCGATTATTCGTCAATGCAACATGCGGAGGAAACATCATGGGTCAACATGAGGACACGGTGTGGGAGATTCTCGAAAACATGTGCGAGAACTCCCTCAATAATGACTCCATGGGCTTACTCGACAGGACGAATGCCCGCGCATCAACGAATCTAAGAGGGGCACATGAGACGCCGGACCTATCCACATCCGTCGACTTGGAACTAATGGCCAGTCGATTGGACAAGGTTTCTATCATAGAGAAGAAGGTGGACGAGCTAACTCGACATCTGCAGCGAGCCACCTCTGCACAGAACTCTTTTGCATGGCCACCTCTGGTGAGGGAAACTGTGTAAAACATCTATCACCAATCTTATTAGGGGATGGACCCATATCCACCCCCGTCTGACTCTCGGATCGGAGTGACCTCCAATCCATTCTATTCAAGTTGGGGGAACTCTAAACCCTCGTATTCTTACTTTCCTGAGGTTCCTCAGACCTGCGAGGACCTCAATGCCATCCAGAATGACCCATTCTCCAATACCTACAACCCTAGATGGAGAAATCATCCCAACTTTCAGTGGACGGGGAATTCTCAGACTCAAAGACCACCGTATCAGCCTCGTCCACAAGCCCCTCATCCATATCAGCCGCCTCAACCTCGGCCCAATCCCATCTATCAGTCTGGGCCAAACCAGGATCAAATGACTCTTATCCTTCAAGCACTGGCTGACATTCAAAAGATGAATGCGGCAATGGAAAAACAGCACAAGGACAAGATCATAGAGGTTCGCAACCAACTAGCCCAGATGGCAAATTCCTGCCAACCTGGCACCCCTCCTTCGCAACCTCTGCCAAACCTAAATAACTTGTCGACCCAGAGGCGCGTTATGAACCCAAATTCAAGCCACGCACATTTGATTTATTAGGCCCTTGCTACTCCATCACCAGACGGGATGGAAGCTTCGACATCTTATGTGGGATTTCAGCAGCAGCCACCCCTCTTTCCAAACCCAAACCAAAACCAGGTAGGATTAAACTCTGTAACATGTAGTGGTAAAGCAACCCAAGACCCACATTATCCGAACCACTTCAAGCCTGGTAGTAGCGAAAATCCTAGGATAGTTATCCAGGATACCCCTGGCCCAGATCAAGAACCTAGACCTATTCTAGAGGAACCAACTAGGATTCCATTTCCTGAGGCCTTGACCAAAGGAAAAAGGATAACTAAACCCGTGGCTCCCGAGGAGGATCTGGTCAAGCTCTTTGAACAGGTCCAGATAAACATCCCCTTGATGGATGCAATTTGTCATGTACCGGCTTACTCAAGATTCCTGAAAGACGTATGTACAACTAAACGTAAGCCATGAACCAAGAGTGGGAATCCGATCGTACTGTCAGAGCAAGCCAGCTCTGTCATCTTAAGTAAACTCCCACCCAAGGCTAAAGACCTAGGAACTCCCCTGATTTCTTGTAAAATTGGTGAAACCCAATTTGATAGAGCCTTACTAGATCTAGGTGCCTCCATAAATCTAATACCTACATCCCTCCTTGACCACCTTGAAGAGTCCGAACTTAAACCGATTGAGGTGACGTTGCAGTTAGCCGATCGATCCATCAAGTCACCTAAAGGAATACTCGAGGATGTCATTGTTAGGGTAAGGAATTTCTACTTCTCGGTGGATTTCATAGTTATGGATATGGACGCACCTGAGAACCCAAGGGACACACCAATCATATTAAGGAGACCTTTTTTGGCCACTGCTAGGGCCAACATAAACTGCGAAGAGGGCCAAATGGAATTAAAATTTGGGAATCAAACTCTGAAGATTGACATCTTTAAGGCCCAACAAGGGATAAATTGTGGGGTTATAGAGCAAATATGTGATATCAAAGCCGTGGTTGATGAATCGCATACAGAGGACAACCTGATTATCCCTAATCAACTACTAGAAGATCAAAACCTGCAAACAGAGGAGTGCGAACATGATCTAGACACACCCATGACTCCGACCCTTGTTCCTGATAGAAACCCCGAACCACCCACTACTGCTGATAATCCTGTCATGGAACTCAAGCCCCTTCCCGAGCATCTGAAGTACATCTTTTTGCATTTCAATCAGACGTTTCCTGTGATTATCAACTCCCGACTCACACCTGACCAGGAATCTCGTCTGATTACTATTCTCCAGCAACATCGTAGAGCCACTGGGTGGACTCTTGATGACTTGACTGGCATAAGCCCCTTGTACTGTACACATCGAATCTACACAGAAGAGGGCAAACGACCTTCATGAGAGATGCAGAGACGTTTAAATTCTAACCTGCAACAGGTCATGAAAAAGGAGATCATCAAGTGGTTAGATGCAGGGATCATCTACCCAATCTCCGACGGTCGTTGGGTGAGTCCAATACAGGTTGTGCCTAAGAAGGCCAAACTCACCATCATCACGACTAAAATCGGAGAGGTCATTCCTACCCGAATAGCTAACTCATGGAGAGTTTGCATTGATTACAGAAGACTCAATTCCTCCACGAAGAAGGACCATTTCCCACTACCGTTTATTGATTAGATCCTCGAGAAACTAGCGGGAAATAGGTTCTTCTGCTTTCTTGACGGGTACTCCGGTTACAACCAGGTGGCAATCCATCTAGAAGACCAAGAAAAGACCACATTCACCTGCCCCTTCAGGACGTACGCATTTCGAAGGATGCCTTTCGGTCTCTGCAATGCACCTGCAACCTTTCAGCAGTGCATGCTTGCCATATTCTAAGATATGGTAGGTGATTATCTGGAAGTCTTCCTGGATGACTTTTCAGCTTTTGGATCATCATTTGACGATTGCCTCCAACACTTGGTCCAAATACTCAGGTGATGCATCGATGTGAATTTGGTTCTTTCCTGGGAAAAGAGCCATTTCACAGTGCCTGAGGGAATTGTCCCGGGACATCTAATCTCGGAGAAAGGCATCCAAGTTGATCGAGCTAAGGTTAACCTAATTTCCAAGCTCCCTATGCCTAACTCGATTAAGGACATCCGATCTTTGTTGGGGCACGCCGATTTTTACCATCGATTTATCCCTGATTTTTCAAAAATCGTGTGCCCCCTGACTACTCTTCTCTCCAAGGATGTGCCTTTCGAAATTTCCAAGGAATGCACTCAAGCATTTACAGTCCCCTAATTGGTCTCAACCCTTTGAGATCATGTGCGATGCATCTGACTTCGTTGTAGGTGCGGTTTTGGGGTAGAAAATTGACGGGAAACCCGTGGTCATTTACTACACTAGGAAAACACTAGACGAGGCTCAACGTAACTACACGGTTACTGAGAAAGAGCTGCTAGCTGTAGTATTTACCCTAGAAAAATTCAGATCATACCTTCTGGGTTCCCGTGTTATCATATACTCGGATCACACAGTTGTGAGGCATCTCCTTGCAAAGAAGGACGTGAAACCTCGATTAATCCGATGGATCTTGTTGTTGCATGAATTTGACCTCGAGATTCGCGACAAAGTGGGAAAGCAAAATGTGGTAGCTGATCACTTGTCCCGCCTTCCTTCTGAAATAATTGACCCTTCCGGACCCATCACAGAACACTTTCCTGATGAGCACCTCCTGACTATCAATATAGGGCTTCCATGGTTCGCAGATATAGTGAATTACCTGGCATCACATCAGATCCCGTCTGATTGGCCGAAGGTCAAGAAGGATAAATTGCGTTCTGATGCAAAGTATTACCTGTAGGAAGACCCGTATCTATTCCGCATTGGTGCTAATCAAATAATTCGACGATGTGTCACGTAAGTAGAAATCAAAGACATATTCTCCTTTTGCCATGACCAAGCATGCGGTGGACATTTCTCAGGACACAAAACTGCATCAAAAGTCCTCCAGTGTGGCTTTTACTGGCCCACAATTTTCAAGGATGCATACGATCACTGTAAGGCATGTACCCGTTACCTGACCTTGGGCAACATGAGCCATCGAGACATGATGCCCCTACAGCCGATCCTGGTATGCGAAATTTTTGACATTTGGGGGATCCATTTTATGGGGCCCTTCCCTATCTCGGATGGCTTCGAATACATCTTACTCACCATTGACTATGTGTCCAAGTGGGTAGAAGCCATTCTGACCTGAACCAATAATCATAAGGTTGTTATCAAATTCATTCATCAAAATATCTTCTCAAGGTTCAGGATTCCACGAGCAATAATTTCCGACAGAGGGACCCATTTTACAAACGCTCAGTTCAGGTCACTGATGACCAAATACGGGGTGTCACATCAAATCTCTACTCCTTACCACCCCCAAACTATTGGTCTAGGTGAGCTATCAAACCGAGAGATTAAGAAAATCCTTCAGGTTACTGTTTGATCTGACAGGAAGGATTGGTCTTCTCGACTTCCGGAAGCATTGTGGGCCTATAGGACCACCCACAAGACCCAATTAGGTATGTCTCCCTTCAGACTGGTGTACGGGAAGGCATGTCACCTCCTCGTCGAATTGGAGCATAAAGCCTATTGGGCAGTACGGAATTGCAACTTAGATCATTCTAAGGCTGGAACCCATAGAAGGCTTCGAATAAGCGAGATCGATGAATTACGCCACAACGCATATGAGAACTCGCAAATTTACAAAGAATGGGTTAAAGCTTTTCATGACAAACACATTTCTAGAAAGATCTTTCATCCTGGTCAAAAGGTTTTACTCTTTGATGCCCGACTCAAATTATTCCCAGGAAAACTACTATCTAAGTGGGTCGGGCCCTACCTAGTCCGACAAATCTTTGGAAATGGAGCCATTGAAATTAGCCCACTCAGCCACGATTCCGAACCCTTTGTTGTGAACAGTCAAAGACTCAAACCCTTCATTGACATGACTAATACAAATTTGGCTGAGTCATCCTTTACCCTCCATTCTCCTTGAACTCATTGCGCCCAGCCGATGGCATAAAACTTAGCACTTAACGGGAGGCAACCCGTCATTCTTTGAAAAAATCGAAACCTTGTCTAACATTTCTACGAGGAATTCATATTGCACTTTAGGGTTCATCCATTAGAACAGCCAACTCCACCTCAAGTACCCCTACCCTAGATTAGAAATTGTTCGCAATAGTCACTTCGACCCGTTCGCCCACCCAACACCTGTCCTAATGCATGAACTAAGCTGAAATCGAACCCACCTAATTTACAATGGGGAAATTGCAAATCGTAGGCATGGGGGGGTATGAAAGTGTAAAATGTCAGGAAAATTCATATCAAGAAAAGGTTTCAGCTCAAAAAAAAAATCTTGGAAAAGAAAAAGAACTGAGGAGGGGGAGAGGCAATTTTTGGGCTATACAAAATGAGAGGAGGAAAAGAGAAAAATGCCAAAAAAGGAGCACAAAAGGAAAAAAAAGGTGGTCATTAGTAAAAGATTAAGGGATTAACTAAAGTTTTAGACCAGATCAAGAAAAGAGAAAACTAAAAGAAAAGTGCTAAGGAGACATAAAAGAGATTAGCAAGAATGTTGATCTTAGGCCTCTTGGGCTAGATTCTTTGGCTTAAAAATTCACATATCCACTAAGATCTAGATAATCCTCAAGAGGTTGGGGAAAATGAGAAGCTTAAGTATTAAGTCTAAGGCTTAGGAAGTATTTAGCCTCGTTAACTAACCTTCGATTTGTAGGATTCGGTAACCTAAGCACCCCAATTCACACACAGTCTAGTTCAGTGCACACAAATATCAAAATCACGCAAAAAGCGTTTCAATGTTCTGAAAAAGCCACCGAGATTAGGAGCGGCCGATCAACACAAGTTGATTTGGACGAGTTCCCGGCGTGGAGAGGCGGGAAATTCCCCTTGAAGATGTGTAACAACATATCATCTCCTCGGTGCCTATCTCTTAGGATATTTAAATATCCTACCAGGGGCATGTAAGCACTTTGATGGTTCAGATACCATGGGCAACATTATCACGAAATGTTGATTGCCAGGGTTCGAATTCGGCTACGGAACGCCATGGGCGAGATTATCTCGAAATCTTGAAAGTCAGGGTTCTGGGGGTTTCCATGGGCGGTGCTATCTCGAAGCATCGATTGCCAGAGACACTTGAGGATTGATGATGGGGACGAGGAATCCGATACAGACCGTGTTGAAAAGCCAATCTAAAGCTAGAAATAAAAGAAAGAAGAGAGAAAACTCTCCAAACAAATAAATCTTCTGTCTCTCTCTTACAAAAATGCACTACAAGCTGAACCTAGGCTAAAAATGTCTCAAGCACAAGTGCTTTAACTGTGGAGTCCAACAAAACCTAGGATAGTTTCTGTGGGCCTTAAAACCCTTTGTGGAAGACTGAGGCTAAAGCAGGTCAGTCCAGATTTTGGTTGGTACTTGAATACCTCTAGGCCTATTGTCGGCATTCTAACCTAATCAAAAAAGAAAAAGAAAAGCACATATCATAACTGATGACAGACACTCAGGGTCTAGAACAAAAGTTAAAACCTTAAAATTTTGCTAAGGGACTAGAAAAAGCTAGGCATGGGGGTAAGATGAGAGCTTCATCATGAGCCCTAACCAGCTCATTTTGACCTAAGAAAGAGAATAAGAGCTCCTACATAACCTAGAGAAGGGCTTAATTCAAGGAATAAGTGTTCTGAGAAGAAAACATGAAATAAAGGTTAAAACTGCAATTTTACCATCGCAGTACATAAATGGGATTTCTCAGAGGCAAAACATAGGTCAAATGATCTGAATAAGGTAAAAAGTGGGTTGGTTCAATCAGAAATGGGTTCACGCGCAATCCAAGAATTAAATGATATCTTGTAACCCTAAAATAAACCTGCTTAATTCAATAGGGTTTTGGTCAAGATAAAATCAAATAAATCCTCTAAAATTCATGGAAAAATATCCCCTAGGGTTTAGAACCTTTAATTTGACCTTTGGAACCTATTTTGACCTAGATTAGGGTCCTAGCTCATTAATTGACCTAGTTTGTATTTTTGTGCAAAAAGTCTAGTCAAATGTGGTCAAACCTAAAATCCAACTTCACCATTGGATTTCTTAGGTCCAAATTAGGTTTGTACCAAAATTTGGACCTAAGGGGAGGTCATCTTGACCTACTTTGCAAATTAGTACACCCAATTACATTTTGGCCCCTATCTTTTGAAAACCATTACACAAACCCCCTAACTTCCTCGCCATTAATGGGGAGGAATCCTTCTCCGACGAAGATTGGAGGGGGAATACTCCTGATTCCTCAGAGATCTCCTCCCAGATTTGGAAAGGAGATTCTCTGAGGAATTCCCCTCCATTTGAGCTCAATTGCAATCTTTGATTTGCATCCAATCTCTCGTGCGAACGCACGAGAGATTTTGATCTCCAACTACCTTCCTTCTCCGATGAGAAGTCGGTGGTAGAAGGCTTGCCCTCCGCGTACCAGAAGCTCGGCCAGCAACTATAAAAGGATCCCCGATCCTCTGCGAATCTCTCAAGCTTGATTTGGCCGCAGACTCCCTCAGACTTCATCTCCCCTCTCTCTGGCCAAGTAGCCTGCAAGCTCCGATGATTTTCCCTCCCTCTCGTCGCTTTGCTGCCATACCAACGGTAGGGTTCACTTCGCCTCATTCTTCCGCGTTGCGTTGCACCAATGCACGCCTTCCGGTCCTCCTCGTCACCGTTATCTCCCCCTCAGGGCCGTCTTCTTCAACGACGGAACAAACGCATCATCCGTCTCCTCTGCCTCCCCTTCGCTCTAAGTACTCCAGATAAGCTCCTCGTCTTCCATTCTTTCCTTTCCCTCATTCTATTTCACAAAACACCCCTCGACTACCACTGTCCGCCCGCATCTTCCCCATCTCCGGCCACCCTCCGGCGAGATGCATCCATCACTCTACACCTCCACACGTCTCGCCACCAACCTCAACCACCGCCACAGTCCACTGAACACCTTCCACCCATCCACAGGTCACCACACGCACTCCACGCTTCCCCCAACCTAACCAATAAATCCGGCCACAGAGCGACCTAGGCATGCACGCCTAGGCCTCCCCGCGGCCTGCCAACAATCGCCTCACCTTCACCGTGACACGGCGAAGGTCCTCCTGTGGTCTAATAGAGCCGCAAGGCTATTTTTGTGTCGTACAGGGTCGAGCTCCCATCCACCATTAGCGACGACTCAAGCTCGATTGTTCTCCAGCTCCAGGCCACAATCGTCAGGTCCCAGGCTTCCAGACTACGCGGATTGAGGGTGAGAGTGAGTCCAGCCTAGTAGCAATTGCCGCGAGACTTGCAGCTGCACCGATTGTGAAGTCACTCTCCTGCAGGTGTCAGCAGAGGCAGGTGGGACTTTTAGTCCCACCTCGGTAAGTCGTAACTTTTTTAAGCGGTTTAAGTGGATTTTGTGCTCTCTGCTATTTGCCTCTAAATCATTGGGGTGAGGTCCCTCGCCTCACCTATCACGCCTCGTCCGTGACATAACCCACGGACCTGGCACCCGGATCCGATTAACCCCTCTATGCACTCCTCGTGCACCACACCCACGCAGGTGCACCTGGACCCGAGCACGTGGCCGACCCGATAACCCAGCTCTGGAAGAGCGTACCGAAGGGAGATACACAGAGAGAGAGATGCGCGGGGAGGGTAGGGGAATAGGTTTTTTTGCGTCATGCTTGTGTAGGAAGAGGACACTAGGGGAGGAAGAAGCACAGCAAGAGAAGGAAGCAGGACTAAGCAGCCGCAAGTGAAGGAGAAGAAGAAGAAAGATGCACTGCAGTAGAGGTGCGGCAAACCAAGAGAAAGAAGAAGAAGAGAAAGATCAAGGGGCAGACAAAGAGGAGAAGCATGAAAGCAAAGGAAGAGGAGGAAGAGAAAGAAGAAGGAAACTAAAGAAAAGACAAGGCCAGGACTTAGCTGCAGGAAGAGAATCAAGAAGAGAGAAAGCAAAAGAAGAAACAAGGAAGAAGCAGGAGCGGCTAAGGAAGATAAAGAAAAGGAAAACAAGAAACCATAGCTGCAGCAGAGCAAAGTAAACAAAAAAAGAGAAGAGATTGAAGGCCAATTTTAAGACGTCTGATACAACATCAGACGTCCAATTCTTTTTGAGCATTTTCTCCATAACATTATCCTGTCATTTTGTTGAACTAGTCATTGCTTTTTATTAAAAGTTGTGTTCTCAAGTTTTGGAATACTCAAATTGCTCCCTGTGTTCAATCTTGGATACTTTGATTTTCGAGTTATAAATTTTTATTTATTTTCACGGAGAGTTCATCTATATTACAATGAGATATCTGTTAAAACATGATCTAGCCGCGTAAACAACTGGCAAGTTGTCGGTGGTAACAGCTCATCGACTGGTTTTCCAGAACCCAACTCAATAAATGCACTGAAAATTCCCAAAACATTTAGAAAGAAGTAGAGAAGTAGAATAAACCGGGGAAATATACACTGGATTCACCCTTGTGTTGACCCCATAAAAAATAAAAGTAGGGAGAAAGCTACCGGTTGTAAAGATACACCTTTAGGTAGAATTCTCTTTTTAAGGTCACCTAGAAGCATAGAAATCCTAAGTCCATTTTTACTGTCGGTCAACAAGTCTATCACATTCATAATAAGATGCTTAGAACTTAGGATTCTCATCAAATTTTGGGTGAGTTGAATGGCCGTAGAAAGCCACTCTTAAACCCTAAAACTCGAAAATTCAAAAAAATTAGAAAAGAAGAAAAAGAGAAAAAGAAGATTTTCTTTGAATAAAGCGAGGGTTTGAGGCTGTCTGCATTTTGGCAGATACTCGGGCACTGTTGTGTCTTTGAAAGTTCAGATCCTAAGTAGACATTTTCTTAATGATTGAAAATAACTCATGCCCAAGTAATCCAACCTAATTCTTTCATAAATAGCATGTAGTTTTTGCTAGGGACTAGCAAAAGATAGGCATGGGGGTATGATGTAAACATGTTTACACTACTTAAGATGTCTATTTATGCATGTTCTTAAGCATAGGATTGCATTGCATACTATAAATATTGCATAACATGCATCATCTTGCATTTAGATTAGTTTGAGTAAAATGGAGGTTAATTGTCTCCTTTTATATTCACGGATAGGGCAAACTTTTTACCGTGGTCTCGGATCAAAGATCCAACCATACAGATGTGATCAGGGCAACAATTGGAGTTCAACGACTCCAAGATCGCCCTAATCTGACATCTGTAGCATCAAATAGAGATCGAGGAACCCTAGAAGAGCAAGAGCCAAGATGGTGTGAATCCACACTTCAAACTACAAATCTGACCACACGGATGGATTTGGATCGATGATCGCAGCCTAACAGCACAAAAATCGACTCAATCCGACACCCGTGGCACCATCTACATCATCCAAAAGATGGACGGCCAAGATGGCACCACATGGCACCATCTCGGCTGCCCAACCAACCACCCTCAACTTCTAAATACGCTATCACCTGCGAATCTCCGCCGTTGGATCAAGATCCAACGGTTGAGATTGCGTGCAACCAGCGTGCCCATCCTTTGAGCCGCACCTGAAGAAGCCACCTTGACCGTTAGATCTTGATCCAACAGTCCTGTCGCGCGCGCACAAATTCTTTTCTGTGACACAAGTGCCGTTGTAGCGCAGTGGGTGAACGTGATTACGCTAGCGAGCGACGCGTGATCGAGTCACAAAGGCGAGTGAGTGGGCGCGATTGACTACTCGATCGCGATCAAGCGGTCTCGCGCGCGCAATAGCATTGACGCCACATCGCACGCCCACGTCTCACGCAGGATCAGACGCGGGCGAGCGCGCAAAGGAGGCGGGCGGAGGCATGAGATAAGCCGTTCGATCTCATGATCGGACGGCTAAGATCAGCTGAACGTGGAGCACGCGTTACGTGTAAGGAGGCAAGCGCCTGCGCGGGCGGCGCCTCACTACGCCCATGATGGGGCTTTAGCGACAGTTTTATCCGTCACTAAAGACCCCTGATTTAATGTTTTTCAAATTAAAATGACCAAATTGCCCTCACTCCTTGCAACTATAAAAGGAGACCCCCTCCACACAAAATTCTCACCCTTCTCTTCTCTCCCTCTCCAAAGCTCAAGAGAAGCTTGTCCCACACCCGAGATGCTTCTCGCAAGATAAAGTCAATTTTTTGTCCCCCTTTCGGAAGCGGATCCTCCGACGTCGACGACGTGCTGCCCCATTCCCGTTCTTTCTGCTTCGTCCTCCTTCATCCTGCTCCGTTCCCTGTCTTCCAAGCATCATCCCGTCTGGCTCATCCTCCAAGCGACCGTCGAGGAGGTTATCTCTCTCCCCATTCTGTTACTGCTTTCTAGAGTAGTTTTACTGCTTTCTATAATAGATTTACTGCTTTCTAGTGTAATCATTTTCCCGCTTTCTAGTCATAATGTTTAGTGTAACAAACAATCTTTTTGATGATGAATTCCATGTTCATTCTACATCTCTTTTTTGGTTTTTGTTTGTAATATTCTCTCTCACTCTCTTATTCTCTCTCTCTCTTCTATTTATCGTAAATAGTTAGATAGTTCTAATCAATTAAATTACTTTGTGACAAATAAAACAAACACGTGTTTTTAAAATCAAACGTCCGCCTCCCTGAGTTCGACCCAGGATTTTCATTTCGGTATAAATTTTATTTGTTGAACACGAGTTCTTCACTTTCAAACTACAATGACAAGTTTTCAAAACCGAACACATTAACGTAGCAACTCGTAGCATTCAACAGACGTCATCGCCTCCAAGTGTACTCGCCCTGAGATCAAGGAAGGAGTGGCTGTGACACTGGATCAAAAGAAGATGGCAACTTACAATGCAAAAGCCATGAATGCAATCTTCTACGGACTTTCGAGAGTAGAATTCAACCGCATTTTTGCTTGCTAGAAAGCCTACGAGATCTGGAACATCCTCGAAGTGACCCATGAAGGCACGACAAAGGTAAAGGAAGCTAGAGTGAATTTACTAACGCAAAATTACAAGCTTTTCAGGTTGAAGAAAGGCGAATCGATCAAGGAAATGTTCATGAGGTTTATGGACATCATAAACTCTCTAAGGAACCTAGATCAAGAGATCAAGAATGAAGCACTGGTGAGAAAGATACTCCGATCTCTCACCCGCGATTGGGAAACCGAGTCCACAGTGATACAGGAGTCGAAAGATCTATCTACCCTCAAATTAGATGATCTTATCAAAAGCTTGATGGCCTATGAAGTTCAACTTCAACACATGAAGGAGAACGAAGGCGAAGGAGTAAAGAAGAAAGCCATATCCCTTGAAGCCACTCAAGAATCTGAAGAAACTTCAAGTAGAGAAGAAGAGGAAGACATAACACTCCTATCTAGAAAATTCAGAAAGTTTCTTAAGGACAAAAGGAACTGGAGGAAGAAGAATAAAGAAAGAAACAACGACACAGTTGTCTGTTACAACTGCAAGAGAAAGGGACACATCAAGAAGGATTGTTCACTTCTCAGGAAGGATTCTGAAAAGAAGAAGAAGCACTTCAGTAAAGATGAAAAGAAGAAAGCCTTTACTACAACTTGGGATGAGTCAGAGTCAAGTTCAGAAGAAGAAACATCAGGAGAGGAAGCTCTTCTCGATTTGATGGCGCTATAAGATGAGGTAACCACCTTTACTCAAGGTGAACTATTAGAAGCATTCTTTGAATTGCATGATATAGCTACATCTTTGAAATTAGAAAAAAAAACCTAGTAAAGATATTAGACAAAAAGAAAGCACAAAAAGAAGCACTTGACAATCAAAACAAAGAGCTATCTATTGAAATTACAACACTAAAATCTAAAATAAACTACTTAGAAATAGACATAGATAAATTGAAAGAAAACTCTGCTATTCTACTAATGACCTGACGGAATTCATAAACAAAAGTAGAAATCTGCACAAATTGTTTGGAACACAAATCCAAAGCACCACAAAGTTTGGGTTAGGCTATATACTAAATAATAGCAATGAAGAATCTAGTTCCAGTCAAAAACAAAGAGAAAGGTAGCTTGCCAAAACAGGCAATGAAAACTAACCACAGTGGACCCAAGCAAAAATGGGTACCAAAAAGCATTTTGCAATCTTGTTTTGTAGGCTCGGTAGATTATAAGAAGTGGACTTTCCAACAAATCAATGGAACATTGAAGCCACTATACCAAACAAAGCCTCACAATCGCAAATCAATGACAGGAAAGAGAAGAAAGAAGATGGATTATGGACAGCAGTTGTTCCAAGCACATGACCAACGAGGAAGACCTATTCCTACAACTCAACCTTCAGGAAGGTGGTACGGTCATGTTCGGGAACAACCACAAGAGTCGTATTATTGGTACTGGCCAAATTGGTAATTCTTCTACCTCTATTGAAAATGTACACTTAGTTAAAGGTTTAAAACACAATCTATTAAGTGTAAGCCAAATATGTGATAAGGGGAACTGAATTACATTTACATCAAAAGGTTTTAAAATTCGTAATGAAGAAACAAATCAAGTTATTCTTGAAGGAAATAGACACAAAGATATTTACACCATAAGCTTCGACAAATACGACAGTTTTGAATGTTTAGTCGTATTTGATGAATAAGCAACTCTTTGGCATAAAAGACTAGGTCATGTTCACATGAGAAACATTAGTAAACTTATGAAACATGAACTTGTCAAAGGTATAGCAAGGATCGACTTCAAGCAAAGTCTGTGATTCTTGCCAAGTTGGCCAACAAACCAAAAACCCTTTTAAACCAAAAAGGATGGTTAGCACTTCTCAACCCCTTGAGCTACTTCACTTAGATTTGTTAGGACCAACCAAATCCAAAAGCCTAAGCGGGTGCAGATATTGTTTAGTCATAATCGACGACTTCTCTAGATTTACTTGGGTATCTTTCTTGAAGAGCAAAGACTTAACTTTAGATGCCTTTAGCAAACTAGTTAGAAGATTACAGAATGAAAAAGGATTAGAAGTAATTAGAATCAGAAGTGATCATGGTGGAGAATTTGAAAATGAATCTTTCTGGAATTTTTGTGATCAATATGGAATTAAACATGAGTTTGCCTTCCCTAGAGCTACACCACAGAATGGTGTAGTTGAGAGGAAAAATAGGACCTTACAAGAGTGTGCCCGCACAATGCTGTGCGAGTCAAAGCTGCCTTGATATTTTTGGGCTAAGGCTCTAAACAATGCTTGTTATATCCAAAATAGAACCCTGATCAGACCAATTCTAAAAAAGACACCCTTCGAACTCTATCATGGAAGAACACCTAGAATTTCCTACTTCAAGATTTTCGGATGTCGATGTTTTATACTTAACACTAAAGATAATTTTGATAAGTTTGATGCAAAAAGCTCAGACGAGATTTTCCTAGGTTATTCAACCAGAAGTAAATCCTATAGTGTCTTTAATAAGAAGAATTCTGTTGTTGAAGAAACCATGCATGTATCATTTGATGAACCATTAGTTCAACCTAAATCTTCCACGATTGATGATGATGATGATACAATAGTTGATCCTTCAAACATTCCAAAAGATATTATTTCTAATGAACTACCCAAAGATATCTCTTTTGTAAAAGATCATCCTAAAGAACTAGTAATAGGAGAATTTCTAAAGGAGTTCAGACCAAATCTTCCCTTAACACTTTAGCATTTACAGCTTTTATATCTCAATTAGAACCTAAAGATATTAAGGAAGCCTTCTTAGATAATTATTGGATTACTGCTATGGAAGATGAGCTAAACCAATTCAGGAAAAATCAAGTATGGGAACTTGTTCCAAAACCTGAGCAACAAACTATTATTGGAACCAAGTGGATTTTTAGGAACAAACTTGATGAATCAGGACATGTAGTTTGAAACAAAGCTAGACTTGTGGCTCAAGGATATAATCAAGAGGAAGGAATAGATTTTGACGAAACATATGCACCTGTTGCCCGACTTGAATCTATTAGAATGTTGCTAGCTTTTGCAACCCATATGGAATTCAAGCTTTTCCAAATGATGTCAAAAGTGCCCTTTTAAATGGATTCATTAAGGATGAAGTCTTTGTTAAACAACCTCTAGGATTTGAAGATCCAAATCATCCAGAACACATATACAAATTAAACAAAGCATTATATAGATTAAAACAAGCTCCACAAGCCTGGTATGAAAGATTAAAAACATACTTAATTGACAATGAGTTTAAAATTGTTCAAATTGATCCAATTTTATTTACAAAATGAAAACAAAATGACCTCCTAATAATTCATTTATATGTAGATGATATTATTTTCGATGCTACTAATGATCTACTTTACCGAGAATTTGCAAAGGTTATGCAGGAGCAATTTGAGATGAGTATGATGGGAGAACTTAAGTTCTTCCTAGGTTTTCAGATTGATCAACTATCCTCCGGAACCTTCATATCTCAAAGAAAATACACAGCAGAAATATTGAAGAAATTATCAATGGATAAAGTCAAAGGTAAAGAAACACCGATGGCAGCTTTTCCTGATTAAAAACTAATGACACAGTATGTCAGTAGATCAAAAACTTTATAGGAGCATGATAGGTTCTCTATTATACTTAACTGCAAGTAGACCTAACATTCTTGCACTTGTTTATGTGCTCGTTTTCAAGTAAACCCTAAGGAGTCACATCTAAATGCTAATAAAGGAATTCTTAGATATCTAAATAACACACAAGACTTAAGACTCTTCTATTCGAAGTCAGACACATTGAAATTATGTTCCTTTTGTGATGTTGACTGTGCAGGTAGCTTCACAGACTGAAAGAGAACTAGTGGAACTTATCAATTTCTCGAAAATTCCCTAGTCTCTTGGTTCTCTAGAAAACAAAACACTATATCTCTATCCACAACTGAAGCAAAATATGTAGCAGCATCCTTAGCTTGTTCACAACTATTGTAGATGAAAGAGACTTTAAAAGATTTTGGATTAACTTTTAAAAATAACAAAATCTTGTGTGACAACACTAGTGCAATCAATTTATCCAAGAATCCAATATAACACTCTAGGACTAAACATATTGATATTAGACATCACTTTCTTAGAGATTATGTCTTAAAAGGGGATATTAGCTTAGAATTTATTAACATAGAAAAATAGCTAGCTGATATATTCACAAAACCTTTATCAAAATATAGGTTTAATCAAATTTACCATTCACTAGGTTTATCTAGATTAAAAGAGCTTAATTAAGTGAACTAAAAAATGGCTCTTTTACTAGTTTGATCGATCAATTTTCAAAAATGATCTACCAACCTTTAATCGATCAAAACTATTGTTTTGATTGACCAAAACTTGAATTTGCTTGGCAGGAATTTTCCCTCCACTATTTTCTCTTTTTAATCGATCAACTAAAATTTTTGATCGACTAAACTGTTTGGGCGGGAATTTTCCCTCCAAACTTTCAAACTCTGATTGAACAAATTCTTATTTTGATCGACCATTTCTTGTTTTGATCGACCAAAACTGGTCAAATTCACCTTTGAGGTTGCGATCTCATTTCCTCATTTTCTGTTCGCAATCTTCATTTACCATTTCTATCTATGTGATTAGTTGCCTTAAGTGCATTTACCTATTTTGCTAATCATGTTCTCTTTAAAAACTCCTTGCTTTTACCTGTAACCCATTTTTTAACCATCATAAATAGTCCTCACTTCTTTCAAACACTACCCCACAACTTCCTTGCTCCTCTGATCGACCAATGCCACCGGCTCCAACCACCTCACACACGGCCTCCTCCGTGCATGGGTCTCTCGTGAACTAGACCTCGCAAGTGCGTGCCTGATCGTTGCATCCTCGCACCTCCGTGCTCGCACAACTTCGACCTCCTCGCACACCCTCCATCCGGCCTCCATTTTGATCGACCAACTTTGGTTCAATCTTGATACATTCTAAACCTTGAATACATCCATCCTTTTGGATTTTTCTTGTGTTTAAAATGTGCTTTGACTTACTCTCATTTGTTTGATCTTATTTCCGTATTTTTTTTCTTACAAAGCCTTGTAGCATACGTGAGTTTATCTTCCAATCAAGCACTTTTTTCTCTGGTCTGAGGTCTTTTGGTCGACCAAACCCTTTGGTTGATCGATGAATCATCCGGTTCTTTTTTGGTCAACCAACCAACATTTTTGATCAACCAATCGTGTTTTTTTCAGCACCTCACGATGACACCCAAACGTCCTCGAGGCTCTTCTAGTCATCGTGATGATACTTTTAATCACTCTTTTATTACTAAGGCTGCTCATGATTGATTTTCTTTGTTTGCTAAGTTCTCTCTGCACGTTGGACGACCTGTTGATTTCACCTATTTGAAGTCCATCTGCCCTAGGATCCGCGAAAAATTTGCATACCATCAGATTTTACGTTTATTTGAGTGAAACTTTTATGCAGGTTCCAAGCATAGCTGCATTCCCGGTGTTGATCCCATGGCCTATCACCTATTTTATGCCAATCTCAAAGATATAGGTGAAGGCTCCAACATTGAGTTGCCCTTGAACATTATGGGATAGAAGTTCTGGTCAATGCGGATGTTTTGAGGAGGATTCTTGGTTGTCCTTTTGTTGGACCTACTTTTCTTGAGGTGCATCAGCAGACTCAATCTGATACTATCAGGGAGACCCTGCTCACTCCCTCTCATTTTGACTTAGGCCATCCTGCCAAGTCACCCTTTTTCCGTTGTTTGCCTTGATTTCTGAATCGTGTTTTCTTGTGGAGCTTTATGTCCAAGTCCACATCTTTTGAAAACTACCCTGGTATAATGCTGATCACCCTCTATGTCTTTATGAAGAACAAACGGTTCAATTGGAATCATTTGATTCTTTATCTCATGAGTAAAATACCTAGCAGTTCCTTCCAGTTTGGGACACTTATGTCTCATATCTTTCTCCATTTCAGTGTACCCATGGACATCAATCATAAACAGTTTATCATTCGTGTCTCCATTTTTGATAAACTCACTTGTGCGAAGATGGAGTAAGCATAGGGAGCTCACGATGAGGGTGCACCACAGTAGTAGCAGCAGTAGGAGCATACCAGTGTACCTCCTCCATTCCTACCTTATGAGCACTTCACTACAACATGTCCACCTCTAGCGAGACCATCACCATCTTTCTACAACCAGAACTGGAGTCTCTTGGATAGACAAATTTCAGGCAGGGATTTTGTCACTATTCAAGATGTGACCGCTGGTATTTCTTTGATGATGCATAGATAGAGAGAGATAGACATGGTTATGATGAGGCACGGGCATCAGGTATCAGATTACTTGAATGCTCAGAGTCAATTTTTTGATAGACATGGAGAGTCTGTTTATAGCATTCAGCAGCAGCTTCATTGACCTCCTCGATCTCATCATTTGACTACCATGCCGTCTATAGCACCTTCTCCTCCTCCTACTTCATTAGCTTCACCAGCAGCACCGCCAGCTGACCAACAGATCACTCCTCATCATGGGACATCCAGACATTCGACACCACGTTCATCAGCCCAGCGATGCCTTTGCCTTGGCCAGCCTGCATCTTCTGAGAGATCATACTCACTAGATCTCGATCTTGATACTAATCTTCAAAGCACCATGGATGCCTTTATGGCATCGTTAGATTATTAATTGTTATATTTGCTTTAATTTTGGCATGTATCAGTTTATTCTAGACTCTTTTATATGTTCTAGACATTTTGTTACAATGTTGCATGAATATTATCTCCTTTAGTTTTATATTACTAACTCTCTCGATGCATGACCTTATATTGATGCTTATATTGCTTGTTTAAGGGGGAGTTAATTATGAAACACCAGTAGCACGTTTACTTTTTTCTAAAACAAAAAGGGGGAGATATTATGCAATGTTATTTTCAAATTCATAATTATGATTTTGTTGTCATCAAAAAGGGGGAGTTAATTATGTAAGCACCTCTATTTTGATGCACTAAAATTATGTTTATTGCTAAGACTGAAATTTCAGTACTATCTTGGATTAAAGCCTCTGTTCAAGACACAAGTTCAGATAGTTACTGATATGCGTCATTTTTATTTATTTGAGTCTAGGACTTTATTTTAAGGAACCTCAAATAGAACTCAAAATGATTTTTTCGTGTATCTTTTCAAATCCAAATTTGAGGGTTATTGATCGACCAAAATACTTTGACTGACCAACCTACTTACTTGACCGATCAAATCAGTATTTAGTTGTGATCCACAGGGTATTCTCCAACCCTCAAAGATGACATCTTGGAGTAATTCCAGCAATCCATGAAATTTCCCAAATCCTGAGTTTGATGATCAAACTTGTTATGGACCCCCAACCCACATGGAATCTGATTCAAATTACGAACAAATTGACATTCCTAATCTTGAGATGGGTTGGGAGGATCCGATTACAGGTGTTCACAATTTTGAGCCAACCCTAGAAAATCAAGAAACTAGTTCACCAAGCTTAGATTTCCCAGACACCTGTGATAATAAGATTGAATCAGAACCTCTCGAGGGTGTAAATTCCTTCCCTTATTCTGATAAGGTGATGCTCGAGAGCTATTCTGACATCCCTATAGAACCCAACCTAGATTATAGTAATCCAACCCACACCCTTAACCTAGAATCTAGATTCAAGCCTATTTGGGATGATCATGAGGCCCAATATGATGAAATTTAGATTTTGAATTAGATTATGATTCTGGACCTGTATTTGATGAGTGCACCTCTCCAACCTCCTCTGAGATATAGATTGATTTTTTGAAAGTTACGCCAATCTATGATACAGAAATCGAGGAGTTGGAAGAGTTAGGAATCGATTGGGCCTACCCTACGAGCAAAGAACTCGAGCCTATGCCTAACAGGGACACCTTTTTAAGCTCGGAATCTAAAAACAAGTTAGATCCAGGTCAGGTTGCTGCTTCTCCACATCTTGATTTACTTAGTGGTGGAACCTTCAATCCCGAATCTGATTCAAAACATGATTCTCGCATGTTCTCCGATGATTTCAAATCTTACTCTGATTTCAAAGAACTGTTATTTCCTGACAAATCCAAACCAATTTACAACCTCAGCGACTACAACCCATCCTTTGATTCTGACACTGAGGCCAATGATTTGAAAGAAACCACCTCTTCCACAGCATATACAAAGCCTTCCAAAACCTGTTTCCAATGCCGACCCGCAACCGGACTCAATTTCTACTCTGATTCTCCTCTCAATGAGCCAGTTACACATGATTCTCCTCCACATTTCAATCAGGTTTTGAACTTCGATCAGACTAATAATCATGCCCCATCCTTCTCTGATCACTCCTGTAGGGTTCCTACATCCTCCACCAACCCTTTTTCATTTGAGGATCCCTACTCTGACCAGGCTAATTCGATTCAGCCAAACCCTAGCTTCACACTTTCACATCTACTTGAGCTCCACAGCATATGGTGGGTTCCGCATCTACTGATTCACATCTATCAACCCACCAGATTGATTGGGTTTCTACTGCATCATCAACCTGTGGATCTGAACAGGCACCTGGTTGGACCAATCAGGCTATTAATCAAGGTGCTTATTCTAGAAAATTCATCTGATTTTACCACTCCTTCTCCATACCATTTTCTGCTCAGCTGAAGGCATTGAATTTAGCGCTTAACGGGAGGCAACTCGTCATTCCAGAAAATCGAGATCTTTTTTATTATCCTTTTGTACTTCACGTCTATTGCACTTTGAGTTCAGTTTTAGAACAGTCGACTCCACTTTTGGTACTCGTACCAGAGCTTAAAATCGTCTGCAACAGTCATCCTGACCCATTTGCCCACCTGATTATCCTATTCTAATCTCTGAACCCAAACTGATTTCATACCTTTGATTTACAATGAGAACATTGCAAAATATAGTCATGGGGGTGTTAAAGTGCAAACATACAAAAATTCAAAGTTCTAAAGGGTTCTCACAAAAAAATACATATTCCAGAAAAATAAAAAATAAAATTGAAAATTGAAAAAGAATAAAAAAATTGGAGAAAGGGAAGGAAATTTTGAAAAAATTAATTGCATATCATTCTTGTGGAGGAAGAGAGGAGGTGATTTAAAATGTCAAAAAGGAACGACAATTTGAAATAAAAAGAGTTAGTAATTAGTAAAAGATAATGGAATCTACTTAGTTCTAGACCAAATCAAAAGAAAAAAGTGAAAATCAAAAGTGCTACAGAAACATGAAGATTAGTACGAGTGCTGATCTTAAGCCTCTTGGGCTGTGTTTAGGCTTAAAAATTCACGTATCCGTTAAGATCTAGATAGTCCTCAAGAGATTGAGGAAAATGCGAAGCTTAAGTATTAGGTCTAAGGATTAGGGATTATACGACCTTGTTAACTGACCTCTGGCTTGCGAGACTCGATAACCAAAGCACCCTAATCCACACATAGTTTGGTTTAGTGCACATAATTATCAAAATCACGCAAAGAGTTAACTATGTTCTGAAAAAGCTACCTAGATTAGGAGTGGCTTATCAACACAAGTTGATTTGGATGAGTTCCCGATGTAGAGAGGCGAAAAATTACCCTCGAAGATGCGCAATAACATACCGTCTCCTTGGTGATTGTCTCCTAACATATCTAAATATCCTACTGGGGTCATGTAAGCACCTTGTGCTGATTCAGGTGCCATAGATGGGATTATCTAGAAATGTAGATTACCAGAGCCTGAATTTAGCTACAGAACGCCATGGGTGACACTATCTCAAAGTGTTGAAAGCTAAGGTTTTGGGGGTTGCCATGGGCAGTGCTATCTCGAAGCATTGAAAGCCAGGAACCCTGCGAGGATTGATGGTGGGAGCTAAGAATCCGATACAGAATGTGTTTGTAGGCCAATTTAAAGCTAGAACTAAAGAAAAGAAAAAGAGAGAAAACTCTCCAAAAATGCAAAAATTCTTCTGTCTCTCTTACAAAAACACACTGCAAATTGAATTGGGATTAACCATGTTTTAAGCACGGGTGCTTTAACCGCAGAGTTCAACAAACCTTAGGCTAGTTCCCGTAGGCCTTAGAAACCTTCACAGCAGACTGAGGCTAAAGCTGGTCAGGTCCAGATCTTGGTTGGTACTTGGGTACCTCTAGGCCTGCTATTAGCATTTTGGCCAAATCTCTAGAGAGAAAGCACATAACAGAGTTCTGAGCATAAAAAGGCATGGTCTAGATTTGAGTTAATTCCATGAGATTTTGCTAAGAGACTAGCAAAAGTTAGGCATGGGGTATGATGATAACGTCATCATCAGCCATATCTAGCTTTAATTAGTCATAATCAAGGAATAAATGCTCCTACATAACCGCCAGAGAACCATAATTCATTTCATAATCATTATGAAGAGAATAACTAGAAAACAAGGGTAAAACTATTATTTTAACAGCATATCTCAATTGTAGAACAATCATGGGATTTCTCAAGGGTTAATTAAAGGTCAAATGATCTTAAATGTCTAACAAGAATGTCCATGCAAATAGAAATGAGTTTTCACGCATTTCGAGAATTAAATGACATCTGAAACCCTAAAACAGACCTTCTTAATTAACTGAGGTTCTGGTTAGGATAAAATTCATATAAAGCCTCTAAAAATCATATAAAAATATTCTCTAGGGTTTGGTATGCTTGATTTGACCATCAGAACCCATTGTGACCTAAAATAGATTCTCAGACTGAAAGTTGCCCTAATCTAGATTTCTATGCAATTTATGCAGTCAAACTTGGTCAAAACCTAAGCTCGACTTCACCATCAGATTCCTTGGTTCCAAATTAGGTTTGTATCAAAATTTGGGCCCAATCAGAGAACATCTTCACCTAGTTTGCAATTTGGTCTTGTCTGACTTTTTTCTCTCACACACATGCCCCTAACTTTAAAAATCCTTACAAACAGGCCCCTATCTTTGTCATCACTCTTTGCAAATAGGTACCTCCACCATTATCGTGGAGGAATCCTTCTCCGCCGACCTTTTATTGAAGAGAACTCCTCTAATCAACGAATCCCTTCCAAAATTGGAAGGGAGATTCCTTATGGAGTTCTCTTTCCAATGCACCTGACCTTGAATCCTATAATCTTCCCAATCTCTCATGTGAACGCATGAGAGATTCGAGTATCTCTTAGGTTTCCAACTCCGGCGAACCTTCCAAGTTCAAGATCTTGGTTTCCAAGCTTCAACCGCCCTCTAAAAGCCTATAAAAGGATCCCCAATGCACACCGATCCTTCGACGCTTGCTTTTGGCCGAAAATCCCCCTCCTTCCTCCCACCTCTCCGACTGAAAGACTCCACAATGTTTGGCGATCTTCTCTGACTTCCCTCGTCGTCCGTACGCAATACCAACGACATATTTGCCTTTCTCCCCCTTATTATTAGCTCTTAATCGATTTTTAAAATCAATGCGTGTAGTATAGGTCGAATCAGTGTGAAAAACAAATGGAATTTCTTACTCGAATGAAAGTCTGAGGTCGAACATAGGGAGCAATTGGCAAAAATAATTCTCAATATTGCAATTCAACACAAACATATAAGCAATAGAATTCCAAGCAAATATGAATGAAAGTGAATGTCAGAAAATGCAAAAAGAATGGGGTAAAATGGTAATTTTAATTACCAATTACCCCTTACAATTATATCAAATAACTCATTAGTAGTAAGAAACTAAATTCCACGTAGTATAAATGCATAGTGCACTTCATACGTTTGCTCATCCAATCAAACGGCTTAACCTATTCACTGCTTCTGCTTCTTCTGCGAGGCTTCTCTCTTCTTCTCTTCTGGCTTCCTCTCCTTCTTTCTCTTTACGCACAAGGGGAAGGGCTTCTTAAACGACTAAGTGTACAGAGCAAAACCCCCCCTTTTCCCCGCACGCTTTCTCTCCTTCTCTCTCTAGGATCCGCCCACCCAGGGCCTCAGGTTATCGGGTATTTGGGTAGAGCACACCCGGGACTAGGCTCACCGGCAATGGGTAGTGAGCGAGGTGTGAACAGGGATTAGGCGAGTAATCGGATCTACGCCAGACCCACAGGTTAGGTTTCGCGAGTGAGGCGCAGGTGAGGGTGTAATGGGACCTCACCCCATGGTTAGGAGGTGAAGTGCCTTAGGCAGAAAAATAATTTATGCGCCTCTACTTCACTGCCCACTTTCGAGGTGGGACTAAATGTCCCATTGTCTTTGCATGGCAGTAGCGGCTAAAGCTGCTTTGCCAATTGGAGCTGCCACTAAGGGAAGAACTCTCAATCGAAGTCCTGCTTCGAAGTCTGGAGTCTTTCCACGATCTCTGGATGTATCACCTAGAGCTGCAGGAGCTGAAGAGCGAGCTTAGAGCTTGCTCAAGCAACTCCGCCAATGGCGTCCGAAGGGTTGTACATGAAACACTAAATATAGACTCTAAGCTCTGGTTAAAAGGTTCAATAGTGTCACCATGAGACAAGGAAGTGAATGACGGTGTTTGTGAGGTGTGAGAGTGCATGAGGTAGCTGGACGGTGACGAAAAGTGAAGTGTGAAGGTGCGGTGTTAGACGGAGGTTGTGGAGGAGCAATCGACCTAACTAAGTTAAGGCTTTTGTTCCTGAGGTCGAGGTAGAGGTGTAGAGTGTGGAAGTGGTGGCATAGGTGGTCTGTGGTGGCCACTGGAGCTCGCCGGTGGTACACCGATGAGGTGGAAGATGAATTCGTGAAGGGTGATGCGGAAGTTGAAGCGAAGTGTTGGAGGTGTTGTCATAAACGGGAGAAGCTATGAAGTCGATAGCGAGAGGTAGCAGATGATGGGGATCAAAGTGGGCACCGGTTGTGGTATGGCCGATGTCGAAGATGAAGGTGACTCCGGTGAGGGTTGGATGGCGAGGACGAAGGAGATAGGGACGTCGGCCAGTATTACATAACGCGGATGAAGGTAAGGAAGGAAAATCCATCACCGGTATTGCGAACGGACGAGGAATGAGGTCGAAAGGAATCACCGGAGCTCGAGGAGCCTTTCGGTGGGAAGAGGGAGGAATATGGGGAGTTTTCAACCAAAATCGAGCTTGAGAAGTTCAGCCTGATCTAGGGGTCCTTTTATAGACATCTAAAGGGAGTTTTGGGCTTAGGAAGCAAGCTTCCCAAGCTTGGAATGTTCACTAGAGATAGGAATTCCAAGATACCCTAATCTCATGCATTCGCATGAGAGATTGGAAAGGTTTTAGAGCTTGGGATTTAGCTCAAAAGGAAGGCAATTCCTTGACGAACTTCCCTTTCAAATTTGAGAGGGATTCATCAAGGAATCAAGGAGAACATGCCATTTTAAGGTCGTCGGAGTTTGTAGGATTAGGATTCATGGTGGTAGAGACCTTTTTGTGAAAATGATGACAAAGTTGGGGGCCTATCTGTAAGGTTTTTGAAAGCTAAGGGCATGTGTGTGAGATAAAAAAATCAAACAGGACCAAATTGCAAACTAAGTCAACACAATCTCAGATTTAGCCCAGATTTCGATAAAAACCTAATTTGGATCTAAGGAATCCAATGGTGAAGTTGGATTTTAGTTTTGACCTAGTTTGACTGGGTAATTTATGCAAAAACCTAAATTAGGGCGAATGTTAGTCTGAAACTCTATTTTAGGTCAAGATGGGTTATAATGGTCAAATTGAAGATACCAAACCCTAGAGAATATTTTTCTATGATTTTCAGAGGATTTAGGTGAATTTTATCCTGACCAGAACCTCAGTTAATTAAGCAGGTCTATTTTTAGGGTTTCGGAAGTTATTTAATTCTCAATACACGCGAAAATCCTTTTCTGTCTGTTCTAACCCACTTGTTAGACTTTAAGACCATTTGACCATTAATGAACCCCTGAGAAAACTTGCGGTTATTCTTTGTTTGTGATAAAATGGTAAATTTGCAAAAATAACCCTGTATTCTTATTTTCTTCTCAAATCAATATTTTGTGCCCTTAAGTCCTTCTGATGGATATGTAAGAGCTTTTATTGACTTAATCAGATAAAACTAAGCTAGTTATGGCTCAGAATGGTGTTCCCATCACCCCTAGTCCGCATCGCACCATATCAATGGGTGCCTCAATTCCCCTCGTCGTCGCCACTTCTACCCCAGCGGAGAGTTCTTCTTTGACACCGACGTACCCCCGACAAGGAGATCTCCCCCCTTTTGTCCGTTAGTTTAGGAGTAGTTTAGTTCCTTTAGACTCTTAGGTTAATTCTCCCCCTTGCAAACTTTGTTTCGACCCCTCAAATACACCACCCACCACCTTCGTCTCCACCTTCGACAACCAGTCCAGCGAAGCATTTTTGCCACTACACCTCTCCATCTGCCTCGCCGAAACTACTTACACCTCTGCCTCGAACCGCAAGCCAAAACCCCTCAAGAAATTGAGGGGATTGGTCTCTCACACCCTCTGTCGAACTCAACCCTCGCTGCATACACTCACCGACCTCGTCAAAGGTATTCTGACCATGAAACACCTCCACACCACTCGCATTGCACTCGTCGCCATCTGACGACTCTTTTGAAGCTCTTTAACATGGTTGAGAGGCCTTATTCTTGATTTGTAGGTCCAGGTTCTCCATGCCATTGGCAGACCTGCTTCGAAGAGAGCTTCAAAGCTCGTTCGTCACCTCCAACTCCAGGTCACAGTGTCGGGTGACGCGGAATTGCTCAAGCAACATATGTGGACCAACGAATTAGGGCATTGACTACCCTTGTGCTCGAATTTGGCGAAGGAGTTCCTTGCTGTTGCAGTTGAAGAATGGTGTGGGAGCATAGTCCCATATTGTAAATGTGCAAAGCTCCGCAGTGGTATAATACACAAGTGTTTGGAGTTTATCACCTCCAAACACTGAGGTGAGGTCCCACACACTCACTCATTGACCTACCTATGCTCTCTCACACCTCGGCTGCGATCCACGCCCGCAGCCCTGGTCCCTGGTACGCGGATCCCCGAATACCCGATTACCCAAACATTTGACCAGGCATTGAGAAAGAGAAAAGGGGAAGGAAAGAGAGAGAGAGTGCAGGTGAAAAGGGGGTTTTGTTGTTCTGTGCATTGGCTAACACTAATCTAAATTTTGAGTGTTCTCCCCTATGCGTAGAGTAAAGAAGAAGAGGAAAAGCCAATGAAGAAAAGGCAAAGAAAGAAGAGAAGAAGAAAAGAAAAGGAAGCAACCAAAGCAAAGTACAGTGCCTTCGCACTATAGCATCTGAGCACTTAAGTCGTCTGATTATGCACTGTTGAAATATTTAATTGGTTCGGCACCGTGCATTTATTTAGATTATTAAGTAAATAGTATATATGTATCTAGACTAAATAATTGGTGATCTAAATCACCATTCTTTTATTCTAGATCTCTTTTTGCTTTTTCAAACTGTTGAAATACTCATGTTCTACATGGATGATCAATTTTGAGTAATTATTATGCATTGCAATATCATTTTTGTTTGAGTTATTGTGCTCATATATATATTAATCAAGATTAGTACATGAATTTCATATTTGCCCCCAGTGAACGACCTTGGACTTCATTTCTGACATTCTGAGCTTATAAATTTTATTTGTTGTTCGATTTATTGTGGATTTCAAACTATGACGACAATACTTTGATTTAAATCCCCGATAGAATAGGGTAGGAGCTGGAGTAGTGGAGGAGCTAGCTAAGCTTGCCAGTAGGTTAGCTAAGTAGAGGAGGAGTTAGAAGGAGCTTTCCTGAGTTGTCTTCACACTTGTTCCTTGTGCCTTCTATACTGTTAGGGCTTTTATGATTTCGAAAGCATTCATCCCTGGAAATCAAATGCTAACTACATAAGATAATGTAAAATAAATGCTAATGCATGCTTTAAACCCTAAATGTAAATGCATGCTAAATGTAGTGAGTTAATTCAATGCAATTGACAAAACCTTAGGAACTAGATGTGAATGGATATTAAGGATGATGATAAACTGGCATTTGTCATACCTCATGGATAAGAGAATCATCTTTGAACTAACGTCACCTGGTACACCATAATTACATGTCATGTTTGAGAGATGCAATCGCACCCTATTGCATATGATATGGTCCATGATGAGCAAAGTGGATTTACCACTTTACTTCTAGGATATGCATTGAAGATAGCTATATAGATATTAAATAGGATTCCAACCAAATCTTAAATCCCACATGAGATGTGTGTTGGTGCAATTACACAATGATCGTTGATTTCGATGATAACAAAATGATTATTGTTTAACAATTGTATTTGGAGATTAAGATTTCTGAATTAGCAATTGGATGCATTGGTTGAATCTGGGGAGCCCAAGCTCAAGTTTTATGAAGGATGTCAATGGAAGGTTGAAGGAGCTCATGGATAAAAGCATCAAGGAGCAAATGGTTGAAGGCTTGAAGACTTGAAGGAATGAAGAGTAGGATTAGAATTCTTTTGTTGTAATCAATGTATTTTTATTTTCTCTTTATCTTTGCTTAGGTCTTTGTTAAAGAGCCTTAAATATAGTTAAGCAATCGTAGATAGCCATTTGGTATCCTAGAAAATCAAACCCAACACTTATAGTTACCTAAATGACCAAAGCACACTATAGGGTGCTATCTAATTTTCATATGCGCCGACCAACCCTTCAATAGCCAGTTGATTAATGAGCTCACCTGTCAAACACTAAACTATAGGGCATTGACCAATGGCCGACTTACTTTGTGAACGTTGGCTATTTAACATTTGAAATCCTTGAAACTTATGCCAAATTATTACCCTAAGTAATTCACTAATTACCCTATATGGCCTTTATAGTCAAACATCTGATTTCCATCTAACCCCATTGTACGATGTCGACTGATATGTAGACCCAACGATCTACGTTCTTGATTTTCTATGCCCAGGGATTTATGACCTATGACCCCTTTAGTAGCCAAACGAATGAGAGTCGTCCAACCAATATAGGGACAGATAACTAAGGACCATCCAACAAGTGAAGGCCAATCTTGGCAATTAAACTTCGTTGTAGGGCATCAACCAAAGATTCTTGTTGGTCAACTGGCCCATTTCCAACAGGTTGACTAGACATCAACAAGCTTGACTTTTCTATTGGATCTACTCGATTTTCCAAAAATCTATTCCAACATCTGACAATCTTTATTGCTCTAATGGGTGTATCTCTTGTTCCTACACATTTAGAGTGTTCCTAATCCCTCTATAACTATGTTAGAGCACTCACACTATTGCACACACATAAGAGTGAAGAAGATTAAGAAGAGAGATCATTGAGTGCACAATTCTTCCTACCACCTTCAACTACAAAGAATATCAAACCAAGTCATTGCCAGGCTGCTCTCAAGTTCTGCACTTCTCATCTAAGAGCTTTATTCCACTACACCAATCCACTTCCATCTTAGGGAAGATTCTTATCCTATAGTAGCTACTTATTAATAGGTTCTTTGTGTTTTGTTTTATTTAGTTTGAGTATCCAGCTTGTGGATTCTCATCTCCTTTGAAGATGAAATACTCCTCATGAAGAATAGTGGTCTTGAGATATGGTACTCTTGATCTAAAGTAGTGTAATTGTAATAGAGGTTGTGCCACCCTCATTTAACTAATACGCTAGTGTTTTGATCAACTTGGTTGATCAGGAAATCTTAAGTCGAGTGACTCAGGTAGTGGTTTTTGTTCATCATACTCTATTATCCTTTATGGTGAATGTTTGTGTAAGATTGTCATTGATTTCATTTGTTCATCATACTAAATAATTGCACTATTCACACCCCCATGAGTACAATCCACAATGTGGTATGGGAAGAAGCCAAGGGTAGGGTACCTATGCATTAGGGGTTGTATGGGTCATGTTAAGAACATGAACCATAACAAATTGGAATCTTACACTATTATGTGTTACTTCATTGGGTATCAAAAAGATGGTAGAGACTATTGCTTTTATGACCCTAAGACAAAAAGAGCATTCATATCCAGAAATTCTAGATTCTTGGAAAGTCAAGATAAGAATGAAATAAGAGAACTCATTGAGTCTAATGAGACTAATGATGTTCCTAACCCAGAGAAAAGAGATGAACCAAAACCAAGTGATGCTCTCATGTCTCTTCGAAAGACTTCTAGAGCAATTAATCCACTTGAGAGATGGATTCTACATCTCAGAGGTGTCTGAGGTTGATCTCGCTACATATGGTGAGGTAATGAAGGATCATGATATGGACAAGTGAAGGTTAGAGATGCAATCTGAGATAGACTCCATGCATATGAATTAATGATGTGTGGATGCTATGGATCCTCTTGATGGGATAAAATATATTCGATGTAAATGGGTCTTCAAGAAGAAAAGGGGACCAAATCGAAAGGTGGAGACCTGCAAAGCACAGCTTGTACCCAAGGTTAACACCTAGAAGCAAGGGGTTGACTATGAGGAAGCCTTCTCTTTTATTACCATATTGCTAAATACTGCTACATACCATGGCTATGACATCTAGTAGATGGATGTTAAGACACCTTTCCTCAATGGATTTCTTAAGGAGGACATCTACAAGGATCAACCAGAGGGCTTCTGGGTAGACGGTGAGGAAAGGGAGGTGTGTAAGCTAAAGAGATTCATATATGGCTCAAGCAGGCCCCTCATAGTTGAAACATCTAATTCTATAAAACCATAAAGGGTTATGGATTTCATTAGAACCCAAATGAACCTTGTGTCTACTAGAAGGCTAGTGGAAATGTTATCTCCCTTTTGGTATTAGACATGGATGACATCCTACTCATTCGGAATGATGTAGGGGTGCTATCTAGTGTTAAACTATAGTTATCCTAGAACTTTGAGATGAAGGATCTTAAAGAAGCTTCTTATCTCTTGAGTCTATAGATGTTTAGAAACAAAAAAAAAATGAGGATGTTAGGATTATCACGACAAGGATACGTCACCAAGAACTTGGAGAGATTCTTCATGGGTAACTCCGAGAAAGGCTTTCTTTCATTCAAACATGGGATTTTTCCTTAGAAAAAGGAATGTCTCCCCAAAGAGTCAAGGAGAAGAAGGCCAAGAGTAGATATCCATATGTGTTTGCTATGGGTAGTTCGATGTTTGTTATGTTGTGCACTAGACCAAACATCTATCATGGAGTGGGAGTGGTAATTCATTGCCAATCTAATCCAAGATAGGGACATTGGACTGGTGCAAAGAACATTTTCAAATATCTCAGAAGGACAAAATACCATTGTCTATTCTTTGGAAATGGAGCTCTCTAATTGTTAGGGTATACCATCTCTGACTTCTAATCAGATATTGACGATAGGAAGTCTATGTTAGGGTTCATCTTGTTGAATAGTTGTGTTGTAAGCTGGAGAAGCAAGAAGCAAGACACCGCAACTAATTTGATAATAGAAGTTGAGTACATCGCTACATTTGTAAGCTTTCCTTCATTAGGATTAGGTTGCATTCAAAGCCTTCTTTTGCGAAGAACACAAACGTATGTCTATGCATCAAAAAAAAAAACCAAGAAAGAAATTAGCCAATCAGATTGGCTATCCTGTGAAAAGTAATGAAACTTTTGTGTGGGTATTTTATTATGTAGTAATTAAAACTACTGTATACCAAAGCCACCTCAAGGTCATGATTTTTTATTGGCTTCTTAGGAAACAGTTGTAGATCACAAAGGAGTATAGAAGGAGCTGGCCACCTAAATCTCCTTCGATTAATTCTCATGCAACCACCAACCAATGCTTATAGCCTTTTAACAATTTTCTGGGTGAGTTGGCTAGAAAAAATGAAATTTCTTTTGGTGGTAATAGACCATATGATTCCACAGATCTATGTCCTTATTGGGGAACTTTGCTTAATTTCTAAAGAGTCATCTATATATTCTTCTACTGTTGATGAAGTTCCAGGAGTCTGACCTCAAGTTGTCATTGTTTTACTAAAAAAAGGGCAAAGGGAGTTGGCCATCTATCATACGGAACTGTCTTATGTTCAAACTTCTTGTTAAAGAAGAATTCCTTTTCTCTGTTTTCTTTCCTATTTTTCAGTTCTAGTTGAGGAGTCATAATTCCATCTAGAATCCTTGTGAGTCCTAGTTCTATTAGACACATTAATCCTAACTGCTCCTCCATAAATTGGGGCAATGAACATTTTTGCATGATCTTGCCACTTCTTATAGTGTAATCCTTTCCCATTGGTAGCCTTCTAATATTTAGAGAAGTTCATTCCTTAGATGCCTTCTAATATATGATTAACTAGAAGTTCATGCCTTCACACTTCATGCTACAAGCTAAGGATGGCATTCTTCTTTTCCATCCATTTTTCCAAGGGCTATAGTTGTGCCTCATATGCATCTGGTGTAGATATTTTATTTAGGTCCTAGAAGCTGATTGGACATTGAAGTTAACTAGGAGTTCTTAATCATTATGTTACAAACATCTATTATTTGCTTCCTATTGGTACATGACATGCAACAATGTGTAAAGAGGGCCTCTTTAATCTTACCTCTATTATTGCCTTGCTTCCTACTAAAGGGCTTCATCTACTATTTGCTAGCAGAATAGGTTACTTATCTTTTTTTTATCTTAATGAATAAGTTACTATGATTTTATTTGTGTATAGGTAAACTATAATATCATCTTTTTTTTTTAAAAGAGTTATAACATCATGTTTAATGATTTGCAATTGTGCATCACCTCAAGTTTGAGAACCTTTTCAAGTCACTCAAGATCTCATAGTTGAAGTACCGGGCAACTAATGAACTATTATGACAATTGGAGGAAAACCTATGAGGGATTACATTTTGATGAATAGCTTCTAAGACAGGAGCTACTTGTACCATCTAGTCTTAGGTTGGAATGTTGTCTACCATTTTAAGAGTGGCTGAAGTGAGATTGATAGATACTTGTGGCTTATGCCACTTATAATGCTTGTAGATACACAATTTCCTTTTATAATCATATGGAAAAATTATTTCATTGGATGTGAATTTATGATTTTATGAATAATTCAATTTGTTATTTCAAGAGTCATGTCTTGTATATTTTTCTTTAATTGTTACTTGAATGAAGGTAAACATTGTTGATAATAAGGTTAAATCTTAAATCTACTAAGATATTGAAAGATCTTAAAATTGAAGAGGACTCGGTAGTGAAGATCTCCATATCTACACTGACAGATCTAGTGACAAATAGGTTATGTTGGTAATCTATTAAAAGGAAAATTTGAGTTATTACCTATAGTGATGGTTTTACCAACATTTTTTATCCTATACTGACGTATAAAATCATTGCTATTGCTATCGAAAAAAAGGGCAGCTTTGAAAATGTGACTGTCACTATAGCTTTGGGTACAACACCGACGGTAAAAATCGTTGGTTTTGCCTACAGCGACGCCTCTTAAGAGAACACCTTCAATGACCGTTGGAATAGCTCTTTAGACCTACAATGATGGTCATTTTAACCTATACCGACGGTTATTGACCGTCGGTGTAGGTGCAGAACATTGTTGTGCATCCTTCCTTTTCACAAATAAGGGAAGGGCTCCCCATAAGAACACATTGGATCTGATAAACCCCTTCTTGAGTAGCTCATATAACTAAGTCTTTTAGTTCCTTCAGCTCCATTGGTGCTTTGCAATTGTGTGCAATCAATATCGAGTTTGTACCCAAAATGAGAGAGATTTAATGCTCGATCTTATGGTCCAAAGGACATCTAGGTAATCTTCTAGGGATACATCTAGATAGTCTTGAACCACTGGCATGTTTCTTAACTCTAACTTCTCTCCACGGTTTGCTACCATGTAAGCCAAGTAGCCCTTGCACCCCCTCGTTAATAGTTATATCGCTTCTATAGCTGAGGTGCACCTAATAGGCTTGTCCTCCACTCAATCAGTATATATGAACTTCAGTATTCCAAGAATAGAGAAGATCACCTTCTTCTCAAAGCAGTCAACAAATGGATGCTACACTGGTAGCTAGTCCATTCCAAGGATGGTATCAAAATCTTTCGTCTTGATTTCCATTAGGTCAACTAACAAGCCATAGTCCCTAATGTGAACCACACAGTCTCTGAAGATTGTTCAGTAATGAAAAGTTGCCTCGTAATCCCTTTAAGCACCAATGTTTTGTCTACTAGTGCTTGTGATTTGTTTAATTTAGTAGCAAACTCGAGTGATATAAATGAATGCAATGCTCTAGAATTGAAAGAAATAAAATCAATTGGTCTTCAATTGTCACTATACCTGCCACCATGGATGGGAAAGCCTACACATCCCTCAGAGATATAATATACACTAGCCCTGTAGGTGAAGGTGCACTAGAACTAGTAATGCTATTAGTTAGTTGCTTCCTAGTAGGTACATGTATGTTGTCTAGTGCTTCTTGATGGTGCACGTCAAGCACTCCCTTGAGTCTGTGTCTTGGCTGTCGAATAGAAGTGAGTAGCCTCCAAGGCCATGGGCTGCAGTTGCTGTTGGGAGGCCTGAGATCAGGCAAACGGATCTTGGAACGGGTGGTGACTCTGTTCCTACCTCTTCCGGAACTCGTTCTTGAAGAGAATTGATGATTTCATAATATTTTATATTTCATGTCTATTGTCTTAGGTTTTAGCATTTGTTCATGTGATTAGAGTAGATATTTAGCATATATTTCATAGAGCAGAAATAATTTTATGTTTTGATATTTTTGATGTAGATGTCTAGGAATTAGTATCATGGATGAAGGAGAAGATTTCAAGGAAGAAAGGTAGCCATGAGGATCATTTATGCAAAATCACGAGGGTTATGCAAAATGGCCATGGAAAAAATAAAAGAAAATAAATAAAAGGTGAAAAAAATCAAGAAAAGCTTTTATTAGGCTATTGGGCCTCTTTATGCACTTGGATCAAGAGAAAATCAAGAAATAGGCCATCCCTTTCATGAGGATTAAGAGTTGTTTTAACCTTCAAAATAACCCCTTGTCCCATGATGATGAATTTTGAGGAATTTTTTCTATTCTAAGAGCTTGACTCATCTATAAAAGCCTTCTAAGCCTCCATTGAGAGAAAAAAAGAGCTTCTCCACCTCCACCTTGGCCAACCTTTCCCTACCTCCATTGTCATTCTTCCCTCTCCATCCCCTTTTGTATGAAGTGTCTGCATCGACATAGACATTCAATGCATCCACACATCATCTTCATTGGCAAGGAAGAAGGTTCTCGGTGGTGGCATGAATTCACGCTATGCCAATTCTCTCGAGAGACAAGATGGGGGCAACATTGATGTGTACGAGTTATGGATTGACGATGGACTTCGTTGGCATTAGAATTTGTTTCTCATCTCCATTCTAGTTTCATTTAGTTATTTTGTGCATGTATTAGATTTATAACATTGCATTTAGCATTAATATTATTGATTCATGGTTCCTAAATTTCATTCATGTTTGCTTTGATTTGCATCTAGTTTAGAAAGTTATTTCATGTGCTTTAGTCATCTTGAAATTTCAAAAAATTATTGTGCATGTGTTTTGTAGGTATTTAGGTTTTCCCCAAATTTCATACTTACACCATATTTATAAAAAAAGAAAGAAATAAAACACTACTCTGGCATTAGATTTAGAACTTATCTCTTAGGGAATTTTATCTCCTTATAGGCTCATTAGATAATTTTTTAAATTTTATTGTAGGTTTCACTCTTAGTAATATACGTATATACTAAATTTCATGGTCAAATTTGATGTATCAAAAGTCCTAAAATTCATAGAGTACATGGATATCGATTCTAAACCCTAATTGCAAGTCGCTACTTCATAAATTTTCTAGGATCTATCTGTTTCAAGCTAGGCTGCAATTTTTGGAGGGTAGTTTATTTAGGTTATTAGGAGTCTAGTGTAATTGTTCTGTATTTTTCCAAGCCCCTAGGTATTTTTCCAAGATTTTCCTTGGTTGAGTACGTAGTATAGGTTTCCTGTTTTGTGTAACTCAAAGGCGATTAATATTAGATTCGAGTTGCACACATCCTTAGGTTATAAATCAATGATAATTAGACTAATAATCCCTATCTACTATCTTTACTCCGTCCTCATGGGATAGACCCATACTTATCTTATCTGCCATAGTTAGGTTAGGTTTTGATTGAAATTGTACTCAAGCTGACAAAGCGTTTAGGCATCTTCTACTTGGATCCCCTACCAAAGCTCTTATAGGTCTCCATGTCACCCTATTCATACTTCATAACAACCTCAACCACTTGAGCAAAGGTGTCCAAAGGGAGTGGATTCATATATTTCTAAATCTTGGATCTCAGTCCTTGATTGAACTTCCACTACTTTTCATTGTTGGTGGCTATAGCTGATGGCTCAGAATAGTTTTGTGAATTTGGTGTGATACTCACTGATTGTCATTGAGCCCTATTGCAAATTGTGGAACTCAAGCCTCCTTTGTTTCTGCCAAGTCCTAGTATAGTACTAATTGTTGAACAGCTTGATGAAGTTCTCCTAGGACACTAGTTGAGTCTTCTACTTGTGGACTGATAGCCACCATCAATGTGCAATACTGGTCAACTGATAGGTGGAAAAAAGCACTCTACATTTTAAAGGTGGGTAAGTAATGTCGAAGTCTTTCTCGATTTGTTGAATCCGACCCTTCACCCTATTGCTACAAGTACACCATGATCTTTGATTTTGATGATAACAGAACATGTGTTATTTATCAATTGCATTTAGAGTATAAGATTTTAGGTTAAATGCAATTGAAAGGAGTTAATGGGAGCTCAAGCTTAAGATCCATGAAGGATTAGAGCAGCTTGATGGAGAAAAGCATTGAGAAGCATTGGAGGAAGGAGCTGTAGGTTGAAAACTTAAAGCTTGAAGATGAGGAAAATGAAGAATAGGATAATTTCTATTTGATGTAATTTTTGTTGCTCTTTTCTTTTCTTAGATTCTTGTAAAAGAGTCCTAAAATAGAGTTAAGTACCCTAGATAACTGTTAGGTAGCATTGGAAACTAAAGCCAACCCTAAAAGGCCCTAAAACATCAAAACCATGCACTAGGGCACTAACCAATTTTCTTAAGCATCGACTAGTTCCTTAGTAGTCAATAGACTAGCAAGCAAACCTTCTGATCGACTCCTTTATAACCTATAGACTAAATGGTGGCTTTGCAACATTCAGAAATCCTTGAAACTTGTGCCTAATTAATACCCTAATTAACATGGCTAATATCTAAGACACCATAGTTCCAAGTTGACGATCAATTGACCAATCCTAGTGTATGGCATCACCTGATACTGTAATACCTGTTTATTTGTTACCTATTTTAGCAAATTAGAACCAAGAACACCTTAGTAGCCAAATGCCCGGGCACCGGCCTGCTAGTATAGCATCATTTGATCATCAATTGTTTGACCATAGAAGACCACCCTTGGCTACCCACACCCATTCAAGGACGTCGACTGAATATTATGGTTCAACTGGACAAGTATTGGCTATTCGACCAAGCATTGATTAGCTTGTACAATCTATTGGATCTAAATTTTTTCCTAGAAATTTGTTCCGACAACTTTGAGCATTAATTGCTCCAACAGGTATAACTTGTCTCAGTGCCTATCTAGAGTGTTCCTAACACTTCTATAAATACCTATAGACACTCCTAAGTCTAGTAACACATAAGAGGAGAAAAACACCATTGAATGCCTATACTTTCATCCATATATAGTTTGAGTGAAATCAAATTGAGATTGTGTTCAAGTTGCTCTCCAAGCAACCTAAGTCACATTTGAGAGCACCATTTTGCTACACATGCCATTTTACTTCCATCTCAGTGAAGACTCTTACACCTATAGAAGATACGTTAGTTACTTTATTTTGGGCTCTATAGGTCATTGCTTATTTTTTTTGTTTGGGTATTTACTTTGTGAATTTCTGTTTCCATTGGAGACAAAATACTCTTTGCAGAGAAGAGTGTCTTTGAGGTACACTACCCTTGTTTCAAGTAGTGTGATTGTAATTGAGGTTGTGCCACTTTCGTTTAAGTGGTATGTTAGTGATTTAATCGACTCAGTCGATTGGGAAATCCTAAGTCGAGAAACATAGGTGGTGGTTTTTATCCAGGTTGGGTTTCCACCTTAAAATCCCTTGTGCAATTGTGGTGAATGCTCTTATGTGATTGTTCCTGATTTTCTTAAGTTTTATTCCATACTATTCACCCCCCTGAAGTGCAATTTACACACTCTCGTCAGCCCCTTATCCCCTTTAAAGTTCGAGGGTTTCAACTTCTGAAAGTCACTGAAGAGCTATCTATGTTGTGTAGAGATTCAATTTAATCACCATTAGGTTGTGGAGGGTCGTGATTCTCTCTAGCTCCCACTCCACCATGTCCCTAAGCATTTGGTTTCGAGTATGAATCTCTACCATTTCTGCTTCTTCCTCCACCAGCAGGGAGAGGGGGAGGTAGCCTCTCCTCCAACATCTTGAAAAAAGTATTAGTAAAGACTTAGAACTGAGATGCTAAGTTAGGCTACTGCTAAGAGGATTACCCTACATTTGTTCGGTTAAGTTGCGCGAAAAATTTGTTTAAAAATCTCGTCAAAGTATATTTCGCACCTAAAACACAAACAACAAATTAACGGAACTTAACTTTGAATCTAATTTTTCATTAACAACATATTCTACTTTTAAGCGACGCCATTAAGCAATGCCATTATGAACGTCACTGTTTCATTTTACCGTCAGTTTGCAGGCACATTCGACATCAAAATAGTGTTTGACCACATGACGAATTAACCATTTCAACGTCGATTAAAACCCGAAGGAAAATACAATTGCCGTCAATTTATTTATAACTGACGACAAAAAAAGTGTTCACCCAAGGTCGGTTTGGATGTTTCACCATCGTTTCAAAACCAACGGTAAGTGTATTTGTCGTCGCTTATTTGTCAAGTGACATCATTCACCCGTCACTTTTTCCTGCCTTTACGTGCCCTTTTCTGAAGTTTCCTCATCAGTTATATACATTTACTGTCGGTTATATAAGTGACGGCAAAAAAGTTTGTGCCGTCGCTTCTCGTTATAACTGACGGCATATATGTGACGGCAAAAATATTTTTGTCGTCAGTTTCCTTATAAACAACGGAAGATATGTGATGGGAAGAACATTTTTGCCGTCGGTTAGTCTGGGAAGTGACAGAAAAATTATTTTTTCCATCATTTATAAGCCGTCAATTAATTAAATAATCTACGACAAATGTATGCTTTTTTTTAAAAAGAAATTACAAAATGATGGGACTACATGGTAAATATACTTAAAAGACTTCTAATGAAGACAAATTTATATTGCATAAATATAAAAAGTCTAGTACATAAAAGGTTTGAAAATAAAAAATTTACATAAAATGAAAATAAAATATTTACATGAAAAACATAAGAAAAGAAAATATATAAATATCACTATGCAGGTACCCCGATGCCACCAGCTCCACCCATGTCATCGTTGTCATCTTGTCTATGGATGCTAGGATTTGATGAAGACGGATGCTCTGATTGGGTTAGAAGCTTCTCAATCTTACAATCTGTCTTATTCATCTGTGATTGCATGGCATCCATCTGACTCTTCATAAATGTCTCTTCTCCCTCTCTTCCTCTCGTCTTTGTAGTGTGTCAATTTTTTGATGCAACTGATCTACAACACTAGATGAGATGGTACCTTTCCTCCCATACCAGGTAGATAACGTATGTGCCCTCCCCGCACTATGAACAAAACCACCATGGTCCGATGGCATCACTCTCCTAAATGCATCCTCTAGCTACAAAGGCTGGTGGACACTATCGAACGTCTCGTCAGTGGGGGGATGTACTAACTATACCATTTGCTCCTACATGTATTAAAAAATATTATTATAATATATATATAGAAAGTTATAAATATTTTTGAGTTTAAGAAACTTACAAGTTTCTTCTGGTTTGACTCATGAATCCATTTACGAGCACCCTGATAAATGCCAGTTTATCATCATTCTTATGCATTAAAACAAACCTAGCTCTTAGGATTTTACTCCGCAAATGGGTTTTTGGGCTGCATTTAGGCATAAATTAGGTTAGGCATGCATTGCATTTTTTATTGTCTTTCTAATATGTTTTTGTGAGTGTTAGGGATGTACAGATATACAGATCCCTAAAAACCTAGCACTCAAGAAGGCAAATGGTGAAGGAGAAGCCCAGACTAGTTGGAACTCAGCTTGATCCAGCTCACCACTGCTGGAACCTAGCTCACTTGAACTAGGGTTAGCTCATTCCAGCTCCATTCAGCTAATCTCAGCTGAATGGCAGCTCAAGAGAGTTCATCTTAGCTCACCATAGCTCAAGTCAGCTCAGATCCAACTCAACTTAGCTGAGTCTACCTCATCTCAGCTCCCACTAGTCCACAGGGAGCTCTAGCTAGCTCAGCTGAGTTGACAGGAGTTCACCCCAGCTCAGATCCAACTACATCCAACTCCACTCAACTCCAGCCAGCTGAAGAAGAACTCATCCCAGCTCAGGAAGCTCAAGTCCAGCTCCCGGGGACTCAGCTTAGCTCAACTCAGTTGAGCTGAGCTACCTTAGCTGCCTCAACCAGCTTGATTCTCCCCAGGAGCACCAGACCTAGCTCACCTCAGCTCATTATGGTAGAAGCTAGCTTACTTTAGCTTGGCTTAGCAACTAGCAAAGAACTAGCAAGCTAAGCCAGCTAGAGTAGCCCCATGCCAGCATCTTCAGCAGCAGCCAGCTCCGGCTCCAGCTCCAGACATCTCCTCCTCAGCTCCTCCCTACAAACCCTAGCTCCAACACCTTCTCCTCTACTCCACCTTTAGCTAAGCTAGTTTAGCTTAGCTTAGCTTAGCTTAGCTAGCAACCAGCTCCTTGGCCATCCACCACCTTCAAATTCAACCCTAGCTAGCTCCACCAACTTAAGCCTACCTAAGCTAGCTACCCTACTCAAGTTGGCGCCACCTCCTAGCCATCCCTTCACCCCATTATCACCACCAAAAGACACCATAAGTTGGCGCCAAAAACCACCCCTAACCACCTCTATATTGGCGCCAACTTTCAGCCCTTAATCCACCCTACACCTACCCACATAATCCATCCTAGCCATCCACCTACCCCTCCTTCTAGAACCCTTCTTGGTGCCAACTTAGACCACCTTCTAGAACCCTTTTTGGTGCCAACATCAAGGGGTCTCAACCACCATAACAACCCCTTAGGTGTCCCTTAAGGTGGCGCCAACTCACCTTGGCCATGGGATCTTTAACCACCTCCATCTCTTCATCTTAGCCCTCCATTCCAAGGGTCACCTTAGCCCCCTTCCTATTCTACAAAAACCCACCACCTACAACCATTTTGGGGCATCCTCCATTAGTGTAATTTGCTACCTATAACACCTATACCTACGGCCAAGAAGAAGGAGTAGAGAAGGAGATTAAAGGGGCACATCACCAGCCCTTTTGGTGCCTTCTTCTCCCCACTCTCTTCAACTTGGGCCACGCCAAGGAGGAGGACTCTTCCACTTCAAGGAGGATGGCCAGGCAAGGGAGAAGGACCTAGGGTGGACGTCCACCCTTGGAGAGAAGCTTAGGGCACGCCCCCCTTAGGGCTTGCCTTGGAGGACATCACCTTGGCGGAGCACAGCAAGGAAGGAGCTTGAGGATTCTTTTCAAACTTGGGAGCCACCAACCTTGGAGCAAGAAGCCCTCTTCTTCACCATCTATCTAGAGGATTTGTGTTTACTTTTCTTTATTTTAATTTTTCTAGTAGTAGAAGCATTCCTCTACTAGGCCTTTTTTGTAAAACACTTTTCATTTATCTAGTTGCCTTCTTTGCAGTTTCTGATTTGCATTTCTACTTGCTTGTTTTTAGCATTCTTCACTCCTTCTCCCTAATTATTCTAGGCCTCCACTTGCCTAGAGTGAGCTTAGGGAGAAGCTCTACTTGCCACTTAGAAGTAGTATTTTAAATTGAAGTGTAAATCACATTCCCGCCACCATTTCGCATGTTGTCTTAATTGAAAAACAAAAAAAATGATATATTGAAAAATATCAAAAAGAAAGTTGAGATTTATTCCAAGCAAAAGAGTCACTATTGCAAACATTTGGCCTCCTTGGACGACCCTAGATACTCCCCTATATAGGAATATAAATTTAAGAGTTGATCGGTTTTGCGCGTTACAATGGCGTATTTAACAAACAGTGTGAAATCGCTATCACACCCACAATTGCAGCCTTACTGTGGATGGCCTCATATATATCCATCCTACTCATTTCCATCCCATCATGAGTAGCGGGTTGAAAATATAAAAATGATACAATTATATTAAGATAACATAAAACTTAAGTAATATCTAACTAAAAGGTAGTTCCAACACTTACGTAACGGCTCCTGACGGTCTCGATACTCCTTCGACCCAAACAATGGGTCTTTGGTGGAGCTTTTGCCCTATTGGCCTTATTTTTTTTTTCTTGCTCCTGTATATATACATAAAAATTTTTTTTTATGAATTTAAGATATATTAAATTAATAGAATAATTTGTAATCATTTACTAACCTCCGTCTCTGGATTAAGCTAATGCTCGCATGCCTTCTTCCAATCGTTAGGCATGACATCAGGAGGAGTATCACCCATTGCCTCCTCGAGTGAACTCTTGTTTGAGAAAAACTAAATACCAAATATAAATTGTTAGAAATAATATAAGAAATTATGTATATAATAAAAATGTAAATGTTTAAAAATTCTTACATTTCTCTTGGTCTCAGTCCTCCAATCCCTATGGATTTTGGCGACGTGCTTAAGGATATATCGGGAGGCATTGGGGTTGTCACCCCAATTGTAATTTACCTACATTAATTTTAAAGAATATATGTCAACCTTCCTTTATAATAATTTTAAGATAAAGTTATAAAAGAAATAACTTTTATAAATGAAATTACCTCCAACTGACGGAGGAACTGCCTCTTCAGCTTTGTGGCACCTTCCTCTAGTCAAAGTAGCAAATGGGCACAATGGACTTAACAATTGTGCCCACTCGATTGATAAAGCCTAAGTAATTCTCTGCCTCCCCTGTGGTTTTAAGCCTAATTGTTATTCTTACGCCCTCGAGGATACGCTGGAGGTCTAGATTTTTTGTCTTCCCCCGTCCTCTTGCTAGTCTACCTGCATAAACATTAATCATATTCATTATATATTTTTGAAGTTATAATAAACTTTAAAACATATAAGTAATTTACTTCTTAAAGGTATATGATTTTTTACCAAAACTTGAGCCCGCCGCTGAGGTGTCGACATGAACTGGGGACGTACTCCCCACCATCTCATCCTCCTCCTCTCCCTCCTCTCCCACCTCCTCCCCCTCCTTCCCTTCCTCATCTAATACTCCATAATTTGGATCATCCTCTACTCGGTCTGGCAAGGTCTGAGCAATCTCCTTCCTCTTTCCCTTCCCCCGTGCATGTAATAAAATGCCATCTCCCTGGGTCATACGAAACGTGACTAGGGGGTGGCTGAACCTGCTATCGAAGGGGTGGCTAAGCCTAAGATGAATCGGGCTACGTGGAGGGTTGTGTCTCAAGAGGACCTTTTTTTTGGGTTTTCTCTTAAACAACTTCATCTGTAATAAGTAAAAAATGCAATAATTAATATAAGTAAAAATCATTATTATATAAATCATTAACGAAAAAAGTTTGCTAAACATAAACAAAATTGTTAAAGAATTTTTACTCCAAGCCCCCTTTGTAATGACATATATGCCCCAACAAATTTCAATTTTAATATGAATTTCATTTAAATAGAAATGAAACAAAGCAAAGAAATTGTTATTAACCTTGGATGTCAACATCTATTGCAAATAAATGACCTTCTTCTGTTAATTCTTGGTATGCTTCAGACAGTGTGTCAAAATGGTTGCACGGTACTATTCTTTTAGGTATAACCCATCCCCTTTGGTAATTATCAGGGACATAGAAAACTTGTGCCGCTTGACATGCCAATGTGAATGGTTCATCAACTGAAGAATTTGACGATTAGGATTTAACTCAAGAAATTGTGTTTCTTGTCAATTTTGAAACCGATGCCCTCTTTAAAAACATCAAACTAATGACATTTAGATAGGACAACTCTGTGATTAAATCCGAAGCTGATCTCCACAATTTCTCTGATTTCACCGTAGTATCCATCTGGATTGGTGGAAAGATTTGAATCAACAACTCCGGCTTGTGTAACATTTCTATCATTAATTTCTTTTATTCTGAATCTGAACCCATTTATTATATACCCAGAGTGGTAATGTGCATAATGTAATGGTGAATCGGCAATTACATAAAAATCTGGTACCCATCATGGGTCCTTATCTTCTTTGATAGTCGCTTTGTTTCGCAGTTTTAAAAACATATGCGTTGTAGTATACCGTGAAAAACGATTATCAAATTTTATTCATTTATTACTCAAAATTCAAAAAACATTCCAAGGTTGAACTCAGGGAGCAATTCGGTATTTAGAAGCTGAAAATCACAATCTCAAATATGTTCAATACTGATGCAAGGAAGATAAATGCTAGAGACAAAAAAAAGAAATAAATTCTTTCTCTTTCTTCTTCTCTTCTCTCTTTCTTCTTTGCTTTCTCTCTTCTCTTCTTTCTCTGTCTTCAGACGTCTGATACAGTGCCTGAGTCTTCTTCTTCTCCTTGGCTTCTTCTTCTTCTTTCTTAAGCTGCTTGGCTTTCCTTCTTTACGGCAGCTCCTTCCTTCACTTTTCTTCTTTTCCTCTTTGGCTTCTTCTTCTTCTCTTCTTGAGCTGTGCTACACCTCCTCCTTCTTCTTCTTCTTCGGCTCTTTCCTTTGCCTTCTTCTTCTTCTTTGGCTCCTTCTTCCTTGTCCTTTTCGCTACTAAGTCTTCAGCTCCTTCTTCCGTGGCCTTTGCAGTTCTGTAGCTAAGTCCTTGCCTCCTCTTCCTTCTCTTTTCCTTTCGCGGCTCCTCTCTTTCCTGCGCACACAGAGGAAAAACCTACCTCTACCCTCCCCGCATCTCTCTCTCTCTATTTCACTCTTAGGACACAGTTCTCCCAGAGCCTCTCAGGTAAACGGGTTGGGTATGCGTGCCCGAGACCACGCCCACCGGCGTGCGGTGGTGGGCAAGGTGTGCTAGTCGGGTCGAGTCAAGACCAGGTTTGCGAGGCGTGGTCGCGGATGAGGCCAGTTGGTCGGGTGACAGGGACCTCACCCCGTGTGTTGGAGGCGATAAGCCTCTGCAGGAATTCAATTTATGCGGGCATTGCACCTTTTCCAGTTCCGAGGTGGGACTATCTTCCCACCTTCTTCGCGTGCGCTCGCAGCAAAGGTTGTCTTCACAATTGCAACAGCCTCAGAGTCTCTCGACTCCAAGTGAAGGCCTGGAACCATGCGCGAGGAGATTCCGCGCATCCTGGGAGTGTAAAGATGGAACAGCAAGGCCTGGGCGAAGCTTCAAGCGAGCTTCAAGCTTTACGCCAATGGCGGATGGGCGACGAACCTGAAAGGAATGAAGACAGCCTCGCGCCCCTATCAGATCATAGGAAAACCTTCGCCGTATCACAGCGAAGGTGAGGCAAGGGTTGGCTGGCCGCGAGGCGGCCTAGGTGTGCGTGCCTAGGTCGCACTGTGGCTGTGAAGGTGGGTTAGGTCGGTGGAGGTGTGCAGTGTGTGTGGCGGTTGGTGTAGGTGTGGAGGATGATCAGTGAGTCGGGGCGATGCTTAGGGACCGGTTGGCGAGGGGTGGGACGGCCTGTGGAGGTGGAATGGCCTCGCCGGAGGTGAAAATAATGGTGGTGGTAGTGGCGGTCGAGGGGTTGAAACAAAAAATTGATGAAGGGGAAATGAAGAGTAGAGTGAGAGGAGCTTAACTGATGGACTTGGAGCGAAGGGGGGAGGCGGAGGGCGAGCGGCGGGTACTGCCGTCGCTGTAGGCGAAGAGGCCCAGGGGAGAGATGATGGCAACGATGAAGAGGGTCGGAGGATGCGTGCTGGTGCGGTGCGACGCGGAGGAGTATGGCGGAGATGGCTCTGCCACTGGTACTGTGGCAGAGTGACGAGAAGAGGGAGGGAGAGTCGCCGGAAGCCGCGGGCAGTTGGCTGGAGTGAGGAGGAGACAAGATTGGGGGGTAATCTTCAGCCAAATTAGGCTTTAAGGAAGTAGAGTGGTCTGGGTTTCCTTAAATAGGCGAGGGTAGAGGGTAATTTGCAAGGAGGCGGCAGGAAGGCCACGTCGGAGGTAAGGTCGGAGGGAGACCCATACCTCTCGAGCGTTCGCACGAGAGGTATGAGGGGTTTCAAGGCATGGGGAGCTGCCCATGCTGTAGGGGGCTTCGCAAGGAGCTCCCCTTTCAAATCTGGGAGCGACTCCCCATGAATCCAAGGAGAGAACCTCCGCACAAAGTTGCCAGAGGTATGGGTCCCTACTGCGATGGCAGAGGGACCGAAATGAAGAAAGAGACGAAGAAGTTGGGGGGAGATTCGCAAGGGTTTTGAAAAGTTGAGGGTCTAAATGTAATTTGGTGGACCAAGTTGCAAAGTGGGTCAAGATGACCTTCCCTTAAGTTCAAATTTTGATATAAACCTAATTTGGACTTAAGGAATCCAATGGTGAAGTTGGATTTTAGGTTTGACCACGTTTGACTAGACATTTTGAACAAAAACCCAAATTAGGTCAAATATTAGGTATGGACCCCAATCTAGGTCAAAACAGGTTCTAAAAGCCAAATTGAAGGTCCTAAGCCATAGAGGATATTTTTCCATGAATTTTAGAGAGTTTATTTGATTTTTATCTTTCTTGGAACCTTGTGAATTTAAGTGGGTTTGTTTTAGGGTAACAGAATGTCATTTAATTCCTAGATTTCACGAAAATCCTTTTCTGACTGAACCATCCCACTTTTTCCCTTATTAAGTCCAATTGACCTTTGTCTAGACCCTTAGAAATCCCGTTGATGCATTGCGATGGTAAAATTACAATTTTACCCCATATTTTATGTTTTCTTCCCAGATTAGTAATCCCCTGAATTAGGCCTTCCTTTAGGTTATGTAGGAGCTTTTGTTCATTTTATTAGATCAAAGTAAGCAAGTTAGGGTTCATGATGAGGTTATCATCATACCCCCATGCCAAGCTTTTGCTTGTTCCTTAGCAAAATTTTAAGGTTTTTACTTTTGTTCTAGACCATGAATTCCTTTCACCAGTTATGATAAGTGCTTTTTCTTCTTTGATTAGGTTAGAATGCCGACAATGAGCCTAAAGGTACTCTAGTACCAACCAAGATCCGGACCTGTCTAGCTTTAGCCTCAATCCTTAGCGAAGGTTTTTAAGCCCCTCAGGAACTACCCTAAGGTTTATTGGACTCCATGGTTAAAGTACCCATGCTTGAGACATGTTTAGCCTTGGTTCAATTTGCAGTCGTCTTGTAAGAGAGAGACAAAGGATTTATTTGTTTGGAGAGTTTTCACTCTATTTTCTTTTTAATTCTATATTAGGATTGGCTTCTCAACACGGTCTGTATCGGATTCCTCGTCCCCATCATCAATCCTCAAAGGTCCTTGGCAATCGATGCTTCGTGATAACAACGCCCATGGTAACCCCCAGAACCCTAGTTTTCGAGATTTCGAGATAATCCTGCCCATGGCATTCCACGGTCGAATTCAGACCCTGGCGATTGACATTTCGTGATAATGCCATCCATGGTATCTAAATCAGCAGAGTGCTTACATGCCCCCGGTAGGATATGTAAATATCCTAAGAGACAAGCACTGAGGAGACGATATGTTGTTATGCATCTTCGAGGGGAATTTCCCACCTCTCTGTGTCGGGAACTCGTCCAAATCAACTTGTGTTGATCGATCGCTCCTAATCTAGGCAAAATTTTCAAAATATTAAAATGCTTCTACGTGATTTTAATAGTTATGCGCACTAAACCAGACTGTGTGTGAATTGAGGTGCTTAGGTTACTGAGTCTCGCAAACCAAAGGTCAGTTAACGAGGCCAAATACTCCCTAAGCCTTAGACCTAATACTTAAGCTTTGCATTTTCCTCAACCTCTTGAGGAATATCCAGATCTTAACAGGTACTAAGAGTCTGGCCAAAAAGGCCTAAGGTCAACATTCCTACTAATCTCTTTGTGTCTCTTTAGCACTTTTTTCTTTAATTTTCTTAATGTGGTCTAGAACTTCGGCTAGTCCCTTAATCTCTTACTAATGACTATCTCTTTCTCTTTTCATTTTGTGCTACATTTTGGCATTTTGCTCTTTTTCTCCTCCTGTTTCGTATAGCCCAAAAATTTTCTTCCCTCCAATTTTTTTGTTCTTTTTCAAAAAAATTTTTAATTTTTATGGTGTTTTTAACATATGTGATTTTTTTGTTGAAACCTTTTCTTGTTATGAGTTTTCATATATTTTGCGCTTTCATACCCCCCATGCCTAAGATTTGCAATGTCCCCATTGTAAATTAGGTGGGCTTGCATTCAGCTTGGTTTATTCATTAGGACAGGTGTTGGATGAGTGGACGGGTCGAGGTGACTGTTGCGGATGATTTCTAATTTCAGGTACGGGTACCTGAGGTGGAGTCAGCTGTCCTAAAGGATGAACCCTAAAGTGCAAAGGAAAGATTTCGGGTTTTTAAAAGAATGATGGGTTGCCTCCCGTTAAGCGCTGAGTTTTACGCCATCGGCTGGGTGCAATGAGCTCAGGGAGAATGGAGGGTAATGGATGACTCAGCCAAATCTATATTGGTCACGTCAATGAACGGTTTAAGTCTCTGACCGTTCATGACGAAGGGTTCAGAATCGTGGCTGAGTGGACTGATCTCGACGGCTCCATTTCCAAAGATTTGTCGTACTAGATATGGTCTGATCCACTTGGATTGTAGCTTCCCTGGGAATAGTCTGGGTCAGGCATCAAAAAGTAGGACCTTTTGACCAGGATAAAAGATATTTCTAGATATGTGCTTGTCATGAAAGGCTTTAACCCGCTCTTTGTAAATTCATGAGTTTTCATATGCATCGAGGCGTAATTCATCAATCTCACTTATCTGAAGCTTTCTGTGGGTTCCAGCCTTAGAAAGATCTAAATTGTAGTTTTGTACTGCCCAATAGGCTTTATACTCCAATTCAACGGGGAGGTGACATGCCTTCCTGTACACCAGTCTGAAAGGAGACATGCCTAGTTGGGTCTTGTGGGTGGTCCTATAAGCCCACAAAGCTTCTGGAAGCCAGGATGACCAGTCCTTCCTGTCAGGTCAAACAGTAACCTAGAGGATTTTCTTGATCTCCCGGTTTGATAACTCAGCTAGACCATTAGTTTGGGGGTGGTAGGGAGTAGAGATTCATTATGACACCCCGAATTTGGTCATCAGTGACCTAAACTGAGTATTTGTGAAATGGGTCCCTCTATCAGAAATGATCGCTCGAGGAATCCCGAACTGTGAAAAGATGTTTTGGTGAATGAACTTGATAACGACTTTGTGATCATTGGTTCCGGTCGAAATGGCTTCGATTCATTTAGACACGTAGTCAACAACGAGTAAAATGTACTCGAAGCCGTCCGAGATAGAGAAGGGGCCCATAAAATCAATCAACAAAATGTTAAAAATCTCTCATACGAAAATCGGTTGTAAAGGCATCATGTCATGATGGCTCATGTTGCCCAAAGTTTGGCAACGGTTGCATGCCTTACAGTGATTGTATGCATCCTTGAAGATTGTTGGCTAGTAAAAGCCACACTGGAGGACTTTTGATGAGGTTTTGTGCCCAGAAAAATGGCCACCACATGCTTGGTCATGGCAGAAAGAGAGTATGTCTTTGATTTCAACTTCCGGGACACATTGCCGAATAATTTGGTCAGCACCAATGTGGAATAGATACGGGTTTTCCCAAATGTAATACTTGGCATTGGAGCACAATTTGTCTTTCTTGGCCTTCAACCAATCAAATGGGATCTGATGTGATGCCAAGTAGTTTACTATGTCAGCAAACCATGGAAGCCTGGTACCAATAGTCAAGAGGTGCTCATCAGGAAAATGCTCCGTGATGGGTCCGGAATGGTTGATGATCTCAGAAGGAAGGCGGGATAAGTGGTCAACTACCACATTCTGTCTTCCTGCCTTGTTGCGAAGCTCGAGGTCAAATTCTTGCAATAGCAAGATCCATCGGATTAATCAAGGTTTCGCATCCTTCTTCGCAAGGAGATGCCTCACAGCTGTGTGATCTAAGTAAATAATAACACGGAAACCCAAAAGGTAAGATCTGAACTTTTCAAGGGCAAATACTACGGCTAGCAGCTCTTTCTCCGTAACTGTGAAGTTATGCTGAGCCTCATCAAGTGTCTTACTAGCGTAGTAGATGGCCACAGGTTTCCCGTCAATTTTCTACAGCGAAGTCAGATGCATCGCACATGATCTCAAAGGGTTGAGACCAATCAGGGGACTGTAGGATTGGGGCTTGGGTAACTCAGTCACAAAGGATCTCAAATGCTTGAGTGCATTCCTTGGAGATTTCAAAAGGTACATCCTTGGAGAGAAGAGTGGTCAGAGGGCACGCAATTTTCAAAAAATCAGGGATGAATCGACGATAAAAACTGACGTGCCCCAGAAAAGATCGGATGTCCCTGATTGAGCTAGGCATAGGGAGCTTGGAAATCAAGTTAACCTTAGTGCGATCAACTTAGATGCCTCTCTCAGAAATCAGATGTCCTAGGATGATCCCCTCAGGCACCATGAAGTGGCTCATTTCCCAGGAAAGAACTAGATTCAAGTCAATGCAATGCTTGAGTATTTGAACCAAGTGCTGGAGGCAATCGTCAAATGATGCCCCAAATACTGAGAAGTCATCCATGAAGACTTCTAGATAATCACCTACCATATCAAAGAATATGGCAAGCATGCACCGCTGAAAAGTCGCGGGTGCATTGCAGAGACCGAAAGGCATCCTTCGGAATGCGTAAGTCCCAAAGGGGTAGGTGAACGTGGTCTTCTCTTGGTCCTCTTGATGGATCGCCACTTGATTATAATCGAAGTACCTGTCAAGAAAGCAAAAGAATCTATTTCCCGCTAGTTTTTCGAGGATCTGATCAATAAATGGTAGTGGAAAATGATCCTTCTTCGTGGAGGAATTGAGTCTTATGTAATCTATGCAGACTCTCCACGAGTTGGCTATACGGGTCGATATGACCTCTACGGTTTCAATCATGATGGTGGTGAGCCCTGCCTTCTTAGGCACAACCTGGATTGGGCTTACCCATCGATTGTCGGAGATTAGGTAGATGATCCCCACATATAACCACTTAATGATCTTTTTCATGACCTCCTGCAGATTAAGGTTCAGATGTCTCTGCATCTCACGCGAAGGTCGTACGCCCTCTTCGGAATAGATGTGGTGTGTGCAATAAGAGGGGCTTATTCCAGTCAAATCATCGAGAGTCCATCCAATGGCTCTAGGATGTTGCTGGAGAACAGTAATCAGACGGGATTCCTGATCAGGTGTGAGTTGGGAGTTTATAATCACAGGAAATGTCTAATTGGAACCTAAAAAGACGTATTTCAGATGATCAGGAAGGATCTTGAGTTCCAAGATGGGATTATCAACAGCAGCGGGTGGTTCAGAGTGAGTGTGAGGAACAAGGGTAGGAGTTATGGGTGTATCTAAATCGGGTTCAGATTCCTCTAATTGCGGGTTTTGTTCTTGTGGTTGATTGGGGGTAATCAAGTTGTCCACAATATGCAGTTCATCAACCACGGCTCTAATGTCACATATTTGTTCTACAACACCGCAATTAATCCCTTGTTGGGCCTTAAAGATGTCAATTTTAAGGGTTTGGTTCCTAAATTTCAACTTTATTTGGCCCTCCTCACAGCTTATGTTGGCCCTAGCAGTGGCCAGAAACGGTCTCCCTAGTATAATTGGTGTATCCCTTGGGTTCTCAGGTGCATCCATATCTAGAACTATAAAGTCTACTGGGAAGTAGAAATCCCTCACCCTAACAATAACATCCTTGAGAACTCCCTTAGGTGACTTAATGAATCGATCAGCTAACTGCAATGTCACCTCAGTTGGTTTAAGCTCGGATTCTTCAAGATGGTTAAGAAGGGATGTGGGTATTAGGTTTATGGAGGCACCTAGGTCTAACAATGCTCTATCAAATTGGGTTTCACCAATTTTATATGAAATCAGGGGAGTTCCTGGGTCTTTTGCCTTGGGTGGGAGTTTACTCAAGATTACAAAGCTGGCTTGCTCTGATAGTATGATCGGACTCCCACTCTTGGTTCATGGCTTACGCTAGGGTGTACACACATTTTTCAAAAATCGTGCGTAAGCCGGTATGTGGCGGATTGCATCCATCAAGGGGATGTTTATTTGGACCTATTCAAAGAGCTTGATCAAGTCCTCCTCAGGAGCCACAGGTTTGGTTGTTCTTTTTCCCTTGGTCAAGGCCTCAGGAAATGGAACCTTGGTTGGTTCCTCTAGAATAGGTCCAGGTTTTTGATCTGGGACAGGAACATCCTGGATAACTATCTAAGGGCTTGGATCACTACCAAGCTTGGAGTGGTCTGGATAAGGTGGGTCTTAGGTTGCTTTACCACTACGAGTTGTTACAGAGTTTAATCCAGCCTGCTTCTAGTTGGGGGTTGGTAAAATGGGTGGCTGTTGTTGATAACCCGCGTAACATGTTGAAGCTTCCATCCCGTCAAGTGATGGAACAGAAGGGGCCTGATAAATCATGTGTGCGTGGCCTGGGTTTGGGTTCATAACGCACCTCTGGGTCGGCACGTTATTTGGGTTTGACAGAGGTTGTGAAGGAACTGTGCCCGGCTGGCGAGAATTCACCATTTAGGCGAGTTGGTTGCAGACCTTTGTGATCTCGTCCTTGTGCTGTTTTTGGATTTTCGCATTCGTTCTTTGAATGTCAGCCAGTGTGTGGAGGATGAGGGACATTTGGTCTTAGTTTGGGTCAGATGGATAGGTGGGGTTAGGCCGAGGCTGAGGCGGCTGAAAAGGATGAGGGGCTTGTGGACGGGGTTGATAAGGTGGTCTTTGGGTCTGAGAATTTCCCGCCCACTGGAAATTGGGATGGTTTCGCCATCCATGGTTATAGGTGTTGGAAAATGGGTCATTCTGGATGGTGTTGACGTCCTCGTAGGTCTGAGGAGCCTCAGGAAAGTCAGAGTATGGGGGATCAAAGTTCCCCCGACAAGAATAGAGAGGATCGAAGGTTCCTCCAGTCTTGGAGTTAGATGGGGGTGGATACACGTCCATCCCCGGAGAAGATCGATGGAAGATGTTTTGCACAGTTTCCCTCGTGGGAGGTGGCTGTGCAAAAGAGTTCTACGCAGAGGTGGCTCGCTACAAATGCCGAGTCAGCTCATCCACCTTCTTTTCTATAATAGAGACCTTGTCCAACCAACTGGCCATCAGTTCCAAGTCAACAGATGCGAACAGGCCTTGCGTCTCATGTGCTCCCCTAAGATTCGTCGATGCGCGGGTATTCGTCCGATTGAATAAACCCATGGAGTCATTGTTGATGGAGTTCTCGCACATATTCTCGAGAATCTCTCACACTGTGTCCTCATGCTGACCCATGATATTCCCTCCGCAGGTTGCATTGACGAATAATCCAATGTCCTCACAGAGTCCCTGGTAAAAAGACTGGACTTGTTCCCATTTAGGAACTCCGTGATGGGGGCACTTTCGCATGAGATCCAAGAATCGGTCCCATGCCTCATGAAGAGGTTCTCCCGTTTGCTAGGTGAAATGAGTAATCTGATGGTGCAAGGCATTTGTCCGACTAACGGGAAAGAACTTCAAAAATTCGGACTGAAGTTCATCCCATGTGTTAATCGGACGAGTCTGAGTCTGATACCAATGGGCCACCTTGTCCATGAGGGAGAAAGAGAACATCTTCATGAGCCGAATATCCTGATTTTGCGCATCTGACCCGAAGGTCTGGGCCAGATGCTTAAGCTATTTGATATGCTGGAATGGATCTTCGAAGCTAAGCCCATAGAATTTAGGTATGGCATGAATCATAATAGGCTTCAGTTCAGAATTAGGTCCTCCGGTCGGGATTCGGACTTGAGGCTCGATTGCCACTGCAGCGGGATTATAGTGATCTCGCATCATGGGGCGCTGCGGTGGGTTCATGAAGTTCTAGAAGAGGTCATTCAGATGCTGAAGCTTGTGCTCAAGATTATTTTCTTCTTCAACAGGCTGTGCCATGATGGAAGAAGGAGAACTAAGTTCAGAATCAGAGGAAAGGTCTATGTGGAGGGGTTGCTGCATAAACAAGGGTATCGAGGCTTGGCCTCGAGGAGAGTGGATTTCTAAAGGAGGTTTCAAGGACCTCCTACCAAACATACAATGAAGGATTGGATAAGATCAAAATGTGCTGGACTCAATCAAGACACCCAAAATATGTTGGGTGACTATAGAGGTTCGGGGCGAATGATACCCCTGGATCAGAAAGGTCGTCCACATGAGAATTACCTGGGTAGCCAGAGAGGGAGAGTCCCGTGAAGACCCCTACACGGTAGAGCACCCCCACAGGTTACAAGGTTTCCCCCACCCGACCTCTCTTGTCACTGAGATTCCAGGTAGACCAGAATGGGGACCTTGACCTCTTAAGTCTACCACTTTTAGTTAAGATCAAGGTTCTTAGGGATCCACTTGAACTTTAAGTCTTTTGAGTGCAAAGTGACCTAATTTAAAGGTTGATTGACCCAAAGGATCAACTTCACCTCCTTGTTCCTTTGAGAGCTTCTTAGGTCTTTTCTTTTAGGGTTCAAGTAGATTAAGAGCCTGATTTGCTTAGGGTTTCTCTTGAATAAGTCTCTTCAAACAAGACTTAGGCACACCTCTTTTTGGAATTTTTAATTCTTTGCTTAGAAGAAGATGTGTCTCTAAAACCCTAGCTTGTAATCCTTAGGTTGGCTCTATTTGGTCCAATTTAGTTGCCTCAAAAATGGGTATCTAGGGCTCAATCAAGAAGGTTTTAGCTCTAGTTACCTTAGGTGGATATGAAATTATAAATGTGTTGAAATTAAAAACCAGGCAACTCTTGAGGATTACTAAGTACGGAAAATAGGTAGCCCTAGATTGATTTTTCTTTTTGTTTCTCCTTTTCAGATTTTGAGGGGATTAAAAGAGAGGGTTAAAAAGGTTACCTGTTTCCTGGTGTGGTTGCTGTGCAGTTGCTTGTCTCTCCTCAAATTTTCCTGAAACAAACACAATAAGAGAGAAATTAAGTCAGTATAAAATCAAAAATTATGATTTAATGCTTTTAAAATGCCTGTTGCTCCCCGGCAACGATGCCAAAAAAAGATAGTTGCTTTGTTTCGCAGATTTAAAAACATATGTGTTGTAGTATACCATGAAAAACGATTATCAAATTTTATTTATCTATTACTCGAAATTCAAAAAATATTCCGAGGTCGAACTCAGGGAGCAATTCGGTACTTAGAAGTAGAAAATCACAATCTCAAATATGTTCAATACTGATGCAAGGAAGATAAATGCTAGAGACAAAAAAAAGAAATAAATTCCTTTTCTTTCTTCTTCCCTTCTCTTTCTTCTTTGCTTTCTCTCTTCTCTTCTTTCTCTGTCTTCAGACGTCTGATACAGTGCCTGAGTCTTCTTCTTCTCCTTGGCTTCTTCCTCTTCTTTCTTGAGCTGCTTGGCTTTCCTTCTTCTTTGCGACAGCTCCTTACTTCTCTTTTCTTCTTTTCCTCTTTGGCTTCTTCTTCTTCTCTTCTTGAGCTATGCTACGCCTCCTCCTCCTCCTTCTTCTTAGACTCCTTCCTCTGCCTTCTTCTTTGGCACCTTCTTCCTTGGCCTTTTTGCTGCTAAGTCTTCAGCTCCTTCTTCCGTGGCCTCTGTAGTTCTGCAGCTAAGTCCTTGCCTCCTCTTCCTTCTCTTCTCCTTCCGTGGCTCTTCTCTTTCCTGTGCACACAGAGGCAAAACCTACCTCTACCCTTCCCACATCTCTCTCTCTCTATTTCACTCTTAGGACACAGCTTTCCCAGAGACTCTCAGGTAAACGGGTCGGGTATGCATGCCCGGGACTAGGCCCACTGACGTGCGGTGGTGGGCGAGGTGTGCTAGTCGAGTCTGATCAAGACTAGGTCCGTGGGGCGTGGTCGTGGACGAGGCCGGTTGGTTGGGTGAGAGGAACCTCACCCCATGAGTTGGAGGCGATAAGCCTCTGGCAGGAATTCAATTTATGCGGGCGTTGCGCTCTTCAAGTTCTAAGGTGGGTCTATCTTCCTACCTTCTTCACGTGCGCTCGTAGCAGAGGTTGTCTTCGCAATTGCAACAGCCTTAGAGTCTCTCGACTCCAAGGGAAGGCCTAGAATCGTGCGCGAGGAGATTCCACGTGTCCTGGGGGTGTAAGCCTGGAACAGCAAGGCCTGGGAGAAGCTTCAAGCGATCTTCAAGCTTTGCACCAATGGCAGATGGGCGACAAACCTGAAATGAATGAAGACAACCTCACGACCCTATTTAATCATAGGAAAACCTTCGTCGTATCACGGCGAAGGTGAGGCGGGGGTTGGCTGGCCGCGGGGCGGCCTAGGCGTGCATGCCTAGGTCGCACTATGGCCATGAATGTGGGTTAGGTCGGTGGAGGTGTGCAATGTGTGGCGGTTGGTGAAGGTGTGGAGGATGATCAGTGAGTCAGGGCGGTGCTTAGGGACCAGTCGGCAAGGGGTGGGATGGCCTGTGGAGGTGGAGCAGCCTCGTCGGAGTTGGTGGCCGGAGGTGAAAACGATGGTGGTGGTAGTGGCGGTCGAGGGGTCGAAACTAAAAATTGATGAAGGGGAAATGAAGAGTAGAGGGAGAGGAGCTTAACTAATGGACTTGGAGCGAAAGGGGGAGGCGGAGGGCGAGCGGCGGGTACTGCCTTCGACGGAGACGAAGAGGCCCAGGGGAGAGATGACGGCGATGATGAAGAGGGTCGAAGGACGCGTGCTGGTACAGCGCGGCACGGAGGAGTACGGCGGAGATGGCTCTGCCACTGGTACTATGGCAGAGCGACGAGAAGAGGTAGGGAGAGTCGCCGGAAGCTGCGGCCAGTTGGCTAGAGTGAGGAGGAGACAAGATTGGGGGGTAATCTTTGGCCAAATTAGGCTTTAAGGAAGCGGAGAGGTCTAAGCTTCCTTAAATAGGCGAGGGCAGAGGGAACTTTGCAAGGAGGCAACGGGAAGGCCATGCCGGAGGTAAGGCCAGAGGGAGACCCATACCTCTCAAGCGTTCGCACGAGAGGTATGGGGGGTTTCACGGATGGGGAACTACCTATGTTGTAGGGGGCTTTGCAGGGAGCTCCCCTTTCAAATCTGGGAGCAGCTCCCCATGAATCCAAGGAGAGAACCTCCGCACAAAGTCTCCGGAGGTATGGGTCCCTGCTGCGATGGCAGAGGGATCGAAATGAAGAAAGAGACAAAGAAGTTGGGGGGGGATTCGCAAGGGTTTCAAAAAGTTGAGGGTCAAAATGTAAATTGGTGGACCAATTTTCCAAGTGGGTCAAGACGACCTTCCCTTAGGTCCAAATTTTGGTATAAATCTAATTTGGACCTAAGGAATCCAATGGTAAAGTTGGATTTTAGGTTTGACTACGTTTGACTAGATATTTTGCATAAAAACCCAAATTAGGTCAAATATTAGGTATAGACCCCAATCTAGGTCAAAATAGGTTCCAAAGGCCAAATTGAAGGTACTAAACCCTAGAGGATATTTTTCCATGAATTTTAGAGGGTTTAGTTGATTTTTATCTTTCCTGAAACCTTGTGAATTTAAGTGGATTTGTTTTAGGGTTACAGAATGTCATTTAATTCCTAGATTTCACAATAACCCTTTTCTGACTGAACCATCCCACTTTTTCTCTTATTAAGTCCAATTGACCTTTTTCTAGACCCTTAGAAATCCCGTTGATGCACTGTAATGGTAAAATTATAGTTTTACCCCTTATTTTCTATTTTCTTCACATATTAGTAATCCCTTGAATTAGGCCTTCCTTTAGGTTATGTAGGAGCTTTTGTTAATTTACTATATCAAAGTAAGCTAGTTAGGGTTCATGATGAGGTTCTCATCATTCTTTCAATTGATTAACCCAGTCTTCAAACCAATCTAAGAAGCTAAATTCAGTTGTCCTTGAAAGAGGTAATCGTTTGAATTCCTCGTAAAATGGATCAATTTCAGGAATTTGTTTTAAAATATATAAATGTGCACAACGTCTATCATTTTCTGAAAGCGTCTTGTACTCTGTATGAAGAATCGGCCTTCCTCTGATATCAAAAATTGACAAACATTCTTCATCACTGTCATTGTATTCCCCCTCATAGTTCCTTTGAAGTTTATTAAAGTGGTCGTCTATTTCATTCATGTACATGGAAGTAAAATTTATACACTCCTCCATGAGATACCCTTCTACAATGGATCCTTCAGACTTTGCTTTGTTCAAAATATAATCTTTAAGCTTTTTCAAAAACTGCTCCACAGGATACATCCATCTGAATTGTATAGGTCCATCGATTGTCGCTTTATTTGTAAGATGCAGGGTGAGATGAACCATTACATCAAAGAAGGTTAGGGAAAGAATCCGTTCCATCTTACAAAGAGTAATGACTATTTGTTTATCCCAGTGATCCAGCATATCATTTTGTAGCATCTTCGAATAAACAGCTTTGAAAAACCTGCTCATCTCTGTGAATGAATCAACAACTGGCTCTGGCAGTATTCGCTGTATCACTAGAGGAAATAATACTTGCATATAAACGTGGGAGTCATGACTTTTCAATCCAGATATCTTTTTCTGTGCCTTATTCACACAACGAGAAAGTTACAATGAAAACCCATCTGGCACTCAAATTTCCTTTAAGGAGAACAATCTACTCTTCTGGTCTGGATTCAAGCTGTAAATAATAGGTGAGAAATAGCCATCATCCTCATGAATATGTAGCTCCAGACGTATCCCTAAACTCTCCATGTATTTCTTTGCTTTCATCATATCCTTTGGATCATCCATTAAATTTAATGTCTAAAATGTTATCCATCACATTCTTTTCGATGTACTTAACATCTAAATTATGACGTATTGTAAGATCATTTCAGTATGGTAGCTCCATAAAGAAAATGCTTTTCTTTCGAAATCCATAATTCCTCAAGGCCGTCTGGTCTTGTTTGAATGGTCGACCCAACCGTATCTCACCCATTTCTTGTAATATCTCCATTATAACTTGACCTGGCAACCTGATAAAATCTGTACTAAGTTTATTTTTTGGATTTTGCTTTGAATACCGACACGTCCTGGCATCAAATTTACTCCTAAACTGTGGCATTCTCCATCTATGTTCAATAAGTAGAAATCTACGATGTCCTAAGTAACAAAATTTCTTACTTTCTGATAATCATAGGTGATGAGTGTCTTCCATACAGACTAGGCAAGCAAGCTTTCCTTTAGTGCTCCAACCTAACAAATTTGCATATGTCGGGAAGTCGTTTATGGTCCACAACAATGCTGCATGCATATTGTAAAATTCTTTATTTTCTGCATCATACATCTTTACGCCGATGTACCACAACTATTTTAGTTCATCGATTAATGGTTGGAGATAAACATCTATTGCATTTCTTGGTTATTTTGGATAGGGGATTAATAGAGTCAGCATCGTGAATGACGATCTCATACACAACCAGGGAGGTAAGTTATAAGTGACCATTGCCACTGGCCATACATAGTATGACGAGTACATACTCTTAAATGGATTGAATCCATCGCTTGCAAGATCCAACTGCACGTTCCTTGATTCTAAAGTGAATAAATTATTTCTTTCATCAAATCTCTTCTACTCCTCTGAATCAGTAGGATGACGTATTCTTCCATCTTGAGATTTACAATCTTGGTACCATGTTATCCACCGTGCAGTTTTAGTTGATATAAAAAAGCATTGAAGCCTAGGTGTCAGTGGAAAGTAACGAAGAACTTTATGAGGTTGTTTCCTGTTACTTTCATTATTACCTTCCTTATATCTTTCATGTCCACATTCGAGATAATTACTCAAATTTGCTAATTCATTTATGAAAAGAATGCAGTCATTCAGACATGCATCGACTTTTTGACAATCCAAACCAAGCTTACAAATATGTTTCCTTGCCTCATACCATGAAGCTAGAAAACCATTAGGGTTATTCAACAGCACAGCAATAAACTGAAGTATTTCTAACATGAATTTAGCACTAGCTCTATTCATAACCTTCAGTTGAAACATCTTCAACAAAAATGACAACTTTGACATTTTTGTAACACCAGGAGCAATAGGATCCTCAGCCGCCTTAACATCATCATAGAACGGATCACAACTAAATGGATCTTCCTCATCTTTATTTATATCATCTCCTGCTCTCATCTCGTTCAACATTTCTTCTATTTTTTCACCTCTGCTATCAACAATTTCCTCGTCAAGCTTTTGGCCAACAGTGTTCTCATTGTTTATGACTTTCTCAGTCAACTCCTCTCCTTGAGCTACCCAAGTAGTGTAATGCTACCACCACCATTATTAATGCAGTGCTTGAGCACAATATTATGATCATGCAAGGAACTATTTAAACATCTTCTGCATGGGCAGAAGATGTTATCAAGTTTACCTCTTCACCTAAATATCTTCCTATCGTCATGAAAGGCCCAATCTAGGAATGAAATTATTCCATCCTTATATCTGATGCAATCTGAACCCCGCAATACAATCCATGATTTATCCATTATAACCTAAAATTTAATGTAAACAAATCACTTATTAGGAAGGGAAATAACCGAATGATATGTATGTTGATTAAGATTTTCACTTTATAGCCCATCCTCGAAGATTTGATGACAACTTAGTTTTTCTCGTTACATGTAACCTTAGTGCGGTGAAATTTTGGCAGCATCTCCTCGCACTTCTCCAGTATACCCCCCCATACTAACTTAGCTAGATTTCCTTTAACACCCAATTAAGGGCACCGTAGGAAACTTGATAAAATTAGTTGGTATACCAGAGAAGAGCAGGAATAAGCAACTGAAATTTCACCGAACAAGGTTACATGTAACTAACAAAACTAAGTTATCATCAAATCTTTAAAGACCTTCTTTAGTTCGGTACTTCACTGGACTAAAGTCGATCAAGTCTTATGGCATGCTACAAAGACAACACATCATGTATGTAAGTGAGGTATGCATACACTTCCTGCATTGTCCGTATAACATGATCATAAGTCTCAATGAGTGAGTAATTTGGACTCATTTTGACTTGGAGGACTTTTACCCTAGGGGTTAGAATACCTAATGTTTGGTCTCACGTGCATATATCTTCTTTAGTAAGTGTGTGTATCTAAACAATAACTAATTTAAGCATTAAAAAATTTACCAAAAGACTAAAATAGCATTCAATTAAATTAAAAAGATTGAATGTATATATATACCTCAAACTACTGAAGCCTTCGAGTGTACCCAACACTGATAACATGTAATTTCAAAAGTAAAATTAATTAAATAACAAATTATAATTATAATCCTAAACCCTAACCCAAACTAAACATGCAAACCAAGGGCGAGAGCAAGCGAAAACTCTAACCCTGACCCAAACCCTTATCAAATCATAAAATCCTAACCCTAATCCAAACCAAACGTCTAAACCCTAGTACAACCCAACCACCATAACCCTCTCCCAACTCAAATCCTAAAACCCTAGGCCAAGCACCACATACACAACCTAATACCAAACCTAAAAAACATATATTAATCCCAACTAAATATTGAAACAATTTAAAAAAAAAATGACAGAGTTTTCCCTTATATTTTCTATTTTCTATAAACTTGCATAGCAAAATAATACTCATCATAAAAGTGGGCACACCCCACATTAAATTTCATTCAATCAAACAAGTAGGCATACCCCACATTCACAATAAATCACATAAGCCACACCATCTAACAAAAGCCTAAAATATTATTACAATAAATAAAAAACATTAAAATTATACCTCCAACGACTACACCTTCCGAGAATGATTGTCACCAATAACCTGTAATTTCATAAACATAATTAATTAAATAACATATTATCATATTATTCAAAAATTTACAACTTATAAAATAAAGGCAATGGCAGCAGCGATAATAGGAGGAGGAGGGCGACAGGAGGGGGACGAGGAGGAGGACAAGAGGAAGAGGGGGAGAAAGGCCAGCTGCATAGGCAGTAATAGGAGAAGTAGGAGGAGGAAGGGGGTAGTGGGGGAAGAGGAAGAGGAGGTCGTCGGGCAGCGGCAGGGATAGGAGAAGGAGGATGATGAGGGGGTAGCAGGATGAGGAGGAAGAGGAGGAGGCTGGTAGGAGAAGGAGGAGGAGCATGGCAACAAGATGGGAAGGAGTAGGAGGATGGGGTCAGCAAGAGGAGGAAGAGGAGGAGGGCGGTAAGACAAGGAGGAGGATCGGGAGGAACCAAGGAGGAGGAGGAGGCCGCTAGCGGAGGAGGAGGAAGGTGAGGAGCTGCTAAGGAGGAGGAGGGGGAGGAACCAGGGAGGAAGGGGGTGCAGGCGAAGGAGGAGGAGGGGGTCATAAGCAGAGGAGGAGGATGGATTAGAATCAAGGAAGTGGAGGAGGAGGGCGTCGCCAGGCTGGGGAGGAGGACGATGGTGCTGGCGGAGGAGGAGGTGGGCGAGGGTGCTAACGGATGAGGGTGAGGAGTAGCATAGGAGGAGGAGGGCGAGGAACAATGGAAAATGAGGAGGAGTAGGGCAAGCTACCACGGTGGAGGGGAGCGTGCGTGCGGAGGAGGAGGAGGGGGGACAATGAAGACAAGGACAAGGATTCACCTGAGGAGGAGGGGGGCGACGCTAGGAGGAGGACCACGTAGAGGTGCTCGGTGCGAGGGGGGCGGTTTGGAGGAGGAAGATGAACAGTAGCCCGCAGCGCCTAAATAGATTTAGGAACCACAGCTGGCCAGCGGCAATGGTGGAGGGGAGAGGGGAAGATGGTGGCGCATAAGGGAGGAGGAAGAAAAGATGGGAAGCCCTTGTGATGGTGGCCTTAGGTGTCTATATATAGAAGAGGTTCTAGGTAAGTTATGCCTAAGGTGTAGCCTAAGACTAGGGTAGGAGGGTTACAACCTAAGCTAAGGTGGTGGATGAGTATGGCACAAGATAGGGGTGAATTATGCAAAATGACAATTATCAAATAAAATTAAGATTTAAAAAAACACAATATATCAAACCACAAATGAGCACAATAATCTACAGAGGAAATTAACCCTTCAACTTGGAAAAGCCTCTACTTTGTCTCCCAACAAGGATTTGCCACTTGCTACACTCAAGTAATCCACTAATCAATACCACTTAAAATCGAGGGTGGTATACTTCAATTACACCAATCACTTTCTTGTACAACCCACATGAAAGTCCTTTTGTTCTTCTTTCCATGAAAAGCGAAAATTCCACACTAGGAAACCCAACAACAATAAGAATAAAACAAATTGATGTTTACAATAATCTTTATAGAGCCAAATGTGTAAGTGTGGCATGAAGTAAGAGCTCCATACTAATCAAATATAGTTCAATAAAAACTATGCTTGGAGATAATATTATCTACACATGAAAGTAAGGAGTACAATAATAGAAAATACTTCCTTTGAAAAACTTCCCTTTGAAATAAGCCTTTGATGTGTGGGAGTTGTAAAAGACTTGCATTAGAGCACAATTGTAAATGATGAACTCTTGAAGATTTTCCAAATAGAAGTAACAATAGATATTGAATGTATTGTGTATATTAATGAAAAACAAAAAGATAGTATTTATAGAAGTACTAAGAATCTTCAAAAAGACATGAACGTTGAGTTACAAACATTCAAGTAGTTATTAGAAATCGAAACTGAATCTGAATTTTGTAATAACATATAATCATGTAAATTAGTCAACTAATAAAAATATAGTTGAAAACAATTATGCGACTAATTTCTATAATTCATCTGATAACTAATTTTCAGTTATTTATTTGTGAAATAATTATGAACAATTTCAACATTTATAATTGAGAAGTCTCAATCATTTTGTTAGATGTGTGTCAAAAAAATCTTCTAGAATATTTTTGCAATGTTCATAAGAAGATATGTCAATAAAAGTCAACATAGCAATTTTTCTTCTGAAATCGTGCTAATTAATCACACAATAAAGATGACAGGTTTTCAGTTACAAAAAATCAGACGATTAATAAAATGAATTTTGAAGTGATTGTGAAAGTGAATAAGGCTCTTTAACAAAGATCTAAAAATAAAATAAAAATAGTCTTCATCATAGCCTTCATCATGGAACTTTGGAGTCCATGGTTTCAATTCTTCTTGTATCTCATCAAGCTTATATAATTAATAATATGCAAATCAATGATAAGATACAAACACAATAGTAATTATATATTTTGTTAAACATCAAAATAGAGTTATGTAGTACATAATGTACTAATAGTGGACCATTATAAAAGGGAGCCTAATTGTTATGACCCGGATCCGTACAAGTCCCGAGACCTGCTCGCCTCGACTAATCCCAAGACCTAGCCATCCAATGAGAAATAACTAAAAGTAGGAAATAAACCACATTCACACATACAATATAACTAAGCATAAGGAAAAGCAAGATGTAAAGGAACAACAGAGCTAAAAGTCTCAACAAAGTAATACATGCCATCACAACAACAACAGTGGAAAAGAAGATAGAAAAAAAAATAGGAACAGTAAACTAGATGTCTATTACTCACTACAACAGCAGAAAACAACAGGGCTGGAAAGAAACAACTACGGCTAGCTGGGCCCAGCACCCTCTGTAGCCGGAAACTCGAGCTGCTCAACTCCTGGTCCTGAACAGGGTTACAAAAAGACAGAGTCAGCGAACGCTGAGTAGAGTGGTGTTCACATTATTTATGTGCAAGTAAAGTAAAACAAGCAACCAGGTTTTATTTTTATTTCTATTTATCTCATCTATGTATTTTTGGTTCATTTATTTCACAAAGGATCCAAGTATTCTTGATCTTGCTTGTTCCTCGTGGGAACGATCTTGATTGCAGTCTTTTCCATGGAGTAGAAGGTACATGTGGAGCTCTCCTGGCCCGAAGAGTCCCCCGTGCTAGTCCTACACCCAGTCAACCACCCCGAGGTCACTGTCACGATGTAGCGGTGACTACAGCACGCATGATAAGCATACGGGTAGCTACCCCACACTGAAACGTGGTCACTCGTTTCTGCCAGCAAGTACGCCTAAAGTACAACATGAAACAGTATAGGGCCTTACCCTCTCAGAATAGGGGTCTCGCCCCTCAAAACCAAATAGGGGTCTCGCCCCTCCACAGTCCATGTACCCTCGTCCAACTATCCTGATTTGCTCAGAGGACCTAAAAGTCAGTGTAGGTTGGCTAGTCCTAACCTTGGGCCCCGTGGGGCGGCTAGCTCCCTCCCTGCACTAGTAGCACACCTTGGTACTACGTACACGAGGGCTAAACAGGAGTCGATATAGAGTGACTAGTCCTATCCCGAGTCTCAACCCAAGGGGTGTCTGGCTCCCCCTCTACACTAAAAGGGACAATCGCTCTCCTTGGTACCGTGTACACAAGGGCCAGCTCACTTCCCTTCTACATAATAAATTCCTTTCATACACAGGAGTTCTACTCCTACTTCCCCATAGGGTTCATGCTTATATTCATCTCATTATCAATATCCAGGTCATACTATCCAATTCTCAATTTTCCATTACATAGTAGGCAACTCGTGTTTTCATATCTAACAAGGCAACTCATAAATCAACTAATACACATTGTTAGCAATTTAGTTAAACATGCATCTCAAGTGAATAGTATAGCTCAACATCAGGCTCATACATTTCTACCCTAGGGTTCATTCCACATCCTAGAGTTTCAATCAATTTAATCTAAGCAAGCATATTCTTTATTTACATCTTAAGAAATGAATTAAACCACTCTACCGGGTATCATGGGAGAAATGGGGGCCTGCACCACAGATCTCGTCATCTCTGCAGGCCCCTAACACGCCACCAGCTGGTAACCTGTACCAACGACTAATTCACATCAAATGGGTCAAAAATAGTAGGTACTCAACACTAACACGTAGAGAAACTCAAGTGGAACACAAAGGTACTTTGTTTGTGGAAAACCAATCCCTTTTGGTCCTTGAACGGGCCAAAAACATGGTTACTGTCCAAAATCAGACATCTGGGACTAGTCCCAGACGCCTTAAAAGATGTCAGATCTTACCTCTCACTTCCTGCAGCTACCTCAGATGTCCAGACTCCTTTGCAACTATCTGAGGAGAGTTCCAGCCATCTAACCTTCCTTCCAGTCATCTGGAAGTGTCGTCGAATGTCTGGCGATGTGGTCAGACTTCCAAAAGTGATTGGAAAGGTGCACCGTGCATCTTTCCAATGCCCTGCGCCTGCATATAAAAATCACAGACCTATATTTAGCCAGACATTCCTGCGCTACGATCTGCATGGCAGAAAGTAGCTCAGGAAACACGTACCTTCACATGATATTTTGCTTTCAGACGTCTGGCTTCAGCTCCGGACGTCCTAATGCCTCTATAGTCGTCTGGTCGACCCTCTAGATGTCTAATCCTAGAAGACTTCCAGTATAAGGACTCCTCTACGCAGCTCACCCTGCTCGTGCCTCTGCCCTTAGTTGACGCAGCAGCAGCTCCAGCAGCTGCAGAAGCTTGAGAAGCTCCCCGTCGGCGTCCTCCTCTCTCCCACGAACTCCTCCTCAAGCTCCACTAAGCACCTGCAGCCGTCATCCCTCTCCCCCACTCTCCTCTCACTCCCTCACACTCTCTCACACTCGCTCTTCCCTGTTCTCCCTCGCTGGCTCCTCTCCTTCCTCGCTGGGGTTGCAGCAGACACGGGAGGAGATGGGGAGTGGCCAACGCAAGGAGAAGGTGGAGGTGGCGGTGGCTCGAGTGGTAGGGTGTAGAGTGTAGATGGGGGGGTTTAAATAGGAAGGTTTTAAGGTTCGAGGTGAGGGGATGGAGGAGAGAGAAAGACTCTGCTCACTGCCCACACGCAGAGCGAAAAGAACGTATGATATTTCCTACTTTCGGACGTCCGAACATATGTTCAGATGTCTGGATAGATGTCTAGCTGACACTCCAAATGTCTCATCCGACTAAAAGGGTGCCGGGTCATTTCACTAATTGGGTTTTGGTGGGTTTAATTAGGTGGGGCTAACCTAATTTGGAGCCAATAGAGTCTAATTAAGTTCTTACTAGATTTGATTAAAGCCTAATTGGTCAATTGGGTTGAGAAATAGGAAATTGGCATAAGCATAAGTTAATTGGGATAGGGAGGAAAGTGGATAGGGTTATGGATAGTGAGATAAGGCTTAGGAAGGTTGTTTGGCTATGTTTCAAGGTTTAGGCTATCTAGGTTCAAGGTTGGGGTTTAGGTTTATCCCCTCCTCTCTTCTTCTTTGTGCTCTTCTCTTCTTCTGACTCTTATTCTGTGTGCATTATTCTTCTATCTGATCTTAAGAGATCTTCTCTGGTACATTATTTCGTATCTGTAATTAGGCTTGCCTCGCTTATTTCTTGTTAACCTGCATTACAGAATTAAAAATGTCAAATAAGAAAATGTTCTGACATTATTTTATGTACAACTATACAAGATAGTGCAATGCATGATATGCTAGATATGAATGCAATATGTGTCAGTACTTAGCTACTAATCTTATTTATTTTGATGTTTTATGCAAAATTACAGTTTATTGTAAGGTTGTTTGCAAATTTAGATATTCATAGTAGAAACCTTCTATGATGATGATAAGAAGCTTCCATGATGATGAAGTTTATTGAAGAAAAGAGAAGATCTAATAAGATCAAATTTGATGATTCAAAGTCTCTCCAACATTTTATTTTAAGTTTTTAGATCTTTTGTTAAGAGCCAAATCCACACATACACACGCGCTTTTAATTTTAAGTACCGAAACACAATTTTTCTAAAGTAAATTATGCATATTAAAAGATAATAAAACTTCTATAAGGTTGGTTATAATTGTTATAAAATAGCTATTAATAAAATACATGTAAAATGATTTCAAATATATCATAAATAATAAATAAACATTTTAGAATGATGGTTACATTTTTTGAAAGGTTGGTTACAAAATTCATATGCAACCTTTCATAAAAATGGTGGTTACAAAGTCATATGCATCTTTTCTTAAAAAGAAAACTTCCAAAATAATGACTTCATTAAGTTTCTACCAATTGCAAAATTAATTGATTAACTAATCGATTAATTTTGTAAAATATGTTTTTGCAGTTTTTTAAAACAAGAATAGAGTTTATTAGTTGATTAACTAATCAATTAATAGCATTTTCAGGTAGTTATACCCGAATTTTGGCATATGATAACTTCTGATTAGTTACCAAAGATTAGTACAATTTCCAATTGGTTACAAATTATTTTTAACTTCCCATAATCTCATTCTATAAATACTCTACATGGGGTTCCTTCATTCTTACATACATAATGCAACACTCACCTACATTTTACTTGAAATTACACTAAAGAAGCATTCTTCAAACCAACTTTGTGCTCCAAGAAAACTCTAAGATCCTACTTCCTTTTTGCACCAACATTATGCTTCAAAAGAGATTTCAAGATTCTACTTCCTTTTTGCACAAACTTGCTCTACTTACTAAGGGAAGGATAAAGGAGTATTGTTGTCTATTTTATCTTGCTTCATAATATACACGTTATTTCTTTGTGGAAGCATTTTTTATCAAAAGAGTTTCTCACTATTAGAATCAAACACTTATATCTTTGAAATTATTTTTCAAGAAACTCTCATTTAGATGTTCTCTAAATTCACTTCCTTTACGCTAAATTTATTTTCCACTAAAAGGAAGTTTTCAACGGAATATTTTTTAAAGTTTGTCCTTCACACATATTCTTTATATCAAATTATATTTCCCTTGCGCAAAAGTTATATCTATCTTCCAAGGGAATTGAAAAGAACATTTCCGCGTGCTATTACATTTGATTAAGACTTGCACATTGGCTCAATAGGACTTGTATCAATTTTGTTATCTCCTGCTTATTGTAATTTGGGTGCCAAGGTTAATGGCTTCCTGTTCTTCTAGTGAGAGAAGAACAAAAGACCTTCTTGTGGATTGTACAAGAAGGGATTTATGTGATTGAGGCTCACTACCCTCAATTTATGTAGTAAAGGATAGTGGATTTTCTTGCTTGGAGAGCAAGAGGAAAATCCTAGTTGGGGATCAACTAGGTAGTGGTTTTTCCTGGTTTGGGTTTCCTCTATAAATTTGGTGTTATTTGTGGTTAAATTTTTGTGGTTGGCATATTTTTCTCTAAATATTTAAATTATACAATTCACCTCCTAATAAATGTCAGTTTATCATCATTCTTATACCCTAAAATTGACCTAGCTCTTAGGATTTTAACTCCGCAAATGGGTTTTCAGGCTGCATTTAGGCATTTACTTAGGATAGGCATGTGTTGCATTTTATTGTCTTTTTGTTACATTTACTTGGGTGTCAGGGATAGATAGAAAGTCAGATCCTGCATATCTTGGCACTCAGAAAGGTAGAAGATGAAGAAGAAGCTCCTATCAGCTGGATCCTAGTTAGATCTAGCTCATCCCAGCTGGATTCCAACTCCTTCTAGCTAGATCAACTTACCCTTAGCTCTATTCAGCTCATCTCAGTTGAAAGATAGCTCTAGCTAGTTTACCTTAGCTCCATGCAGCTCACCTCAGCTAGATGGTAGCTCAAACTAGCTCAAGATAGTTTATTCCAGCTCCATTCCAGCTCCTCCAGCTCAAAACAGTTCATTGGAAGCTAAACCTAACTAGGACTAGCTACTGACATCAACTGGCTAGACCTAGTCAGCTGAAGAAGTCATCAACCAACTTAGGCCAGCTCAAGTTCATATCCTGGAGGCTTAACTCAGCTCAATTTGGTTGAGCTGAGCTACTTGACATAAGCTAGCTACTCCAGCTAGTTAGGTAATCTCCGAGAAGACCAGACCCAGCTCACCTCAGCTCATATTAGCAAGAGCCAGCTTATCTTATCTTGGCTTAGCAGCTAGCAAAAAACTATCAAGCTAAGCCAGCTAAGGTAGCTCCTGCAATTCTCTTCAGCAACCATCAACTCCACTGTAGCTCAAGGCAACTCCCTCCAGCTCCTCACATCCCCTAAGCCCTAGCTCCCTCTACCTCTCTACCCTATTCTCTACTAGCTAAGCTAGCTAAGTTGGATTAGCTTGGCTACTCACCTCCTTGGCATCCCTACCTAACCCTAAAACCTACCTACCTAAGCTCCACCAAATAACCCTAAACCTAGTCCACCTAAGCTACCCTACTCCCACTCTCATTTGGCACCAAAATTAGGCACCCCTTTGGCTCCTCAACCACCACCAAAAGCTAGCCATTTGTGGTGCCAAAACAAGCTTCTAGAACCACCTATTGTTGGTGCCATAACACCCCTCATCACCACGTTACACCTACCCGCTCAACCCATCTCAACCCTACATGTAATCCCTCTTCTAGAACCCACATAGGTTGGTGCCAAACCAAAGCATCCCCTCATGATTGGCACCACCTTAGCCACCATAACTACCCCCCTTAGCAACCCTTAGGTTGGTGTGAAATAGCCTACACCCTAGGATCCCCATAACCACCCATACCCACCCTAAAAATCAATCCTAGCCCTACACCTATCTCCATGCCAACCAACCCCCTTCCATTCCTATTAATACCCCTTAACCACCACCATATTCCTATCATCTTCTCCATTAGTTTAGGTTCTACCTTAACCACCCTACATTCCCTTCCATTCACACCAAGGAAGAAGAGAAGAAGATCAAGGGGGCAACCTGCCTGCCCCCTTGGTGACTTCTTCCCTCCTTCTCCCTTGTGCTATGCCAAGGAGGAGATCTTCAACTTGAAGGGATGACCAGGAAGAGGAGGAACCTTAAGGTGGTTGACGCCCACCTTGAGGAGAGAGCTTGGAGGAGGACTGCATCAAGAAGAAGCTAAGGAAACCCTTTTCAAGTGTGGGGAAACCACACTTGGAGCAAGGGCTCTCCAAAACTTCTACAGAGGATTCCCCTTCTTCTATCTTTATTTTATCTTGTATTAGGTAGTGTGTTTTCTTTATTATTTTCATGTAACAAGCATTCCGCTACATTCCTTCTAGTTGCTAGTAATACAAGTTTCCTTTGCCTTCCAAGTTCATGTTTCAATCTTAGTGTGTTTTTCTTGTTCTTATAATTATATTGCACACCATGCTCTCCTCTTCTAATTACCCTAGGTGCACTTGCCTAGGGTGAGCTTAGAAGATAAGGGTTGCATTATTGTCACTTAAGGTTAGTGATAAGTAGTTCGTCTTCGCTCTTTAAATACTCGACTGTTTTGAAAAGCTAAAAACAACAAAATTTAAAATACAAAAATATAAGTGCGGATTTGGGAGGCAAGAGAGAGAATCAATTCATGTGATTAACAATTTGACCTACTTGGATAGCCCTAGGTACTCCACTATCTAAGAATTATATATTTAAGAGTTTATTGCGGATTTAAGCATACAATGACACTATTTCGAATTATTAACAAAACACATGTTTCCTGCATCACTTTTTGGCACTGTTGGCAACGAGGTACGGCTTAATCAGATCATTTATCTCTCTCTTGCCTACTTGATCTTCATGAAATTTTGTTTGTTTTGATTTCAGGTGAGAATCAGGAGCGGGAGTGGGATTTGGAGCACTTGGAGTAGAAGCTTCAAGTTTCTTTCTTCCCACGTAATTCAGGTTAGTACCCCAAACCTTTTCTTATCAAGAACGAAAACAAAATCTCAACAAAATCTTTAAATTATCAAAACAATCAAAAACAAGAGAAATTAAGGGTGGTGGAACCCTAAAAATCATTTTGTTGCTTGTTCGCTCCATTTTTCTACCACCTTTACCTTATTGGTGTTTGATTTTTGAAAATCCATACTTTATCATGATTTTCAAAAATTAGGTTTAGGCAGTTAAGAGCCTTCTCAAATAACAATATTTCATCCAGGAAAGCCCCTTTGAGTCAGGAACCTTGAGTCCAATTTTCAAGCAATTTTACTAAATAGAAATAATTAAAAAATTCACAAACTGAACAAGGGTCAGACCTTGTTTCCTTACTATTTTCTTACTATTAGTGAATTTTATAAAATTTTCTACTAATCAACTTTGGGAAAATGTTATATTGCTAGAAACCTTGAGAAATTATCTACATCATATAAAATTCTCAAATAATTTTCAAGTCATTTGAGATTTCTGCAAAATCAATTTCCCGAATCTATCAATTCTAACTCTTCACACCAGTAAGAAAAACATTTCAAACAAATATCAAACAATTTTCAAAAATCTAAAAAAAATCATTTTCGTATTCCTTGTTTGATTTTACATCAAGTGGTGGTATTGTTTTCTTGTTTGGATCACCACTCTTAAAGATTTGAAAAAGAGATTCATATTTAGGAGTTGCATACATAGGATTTTTCACATTACGGTTTTAATTCTCTCTTAGTCACATCAAAATTTTTAAAAAGGAATTGACCTCTACCAACAACAATGTGATTGATATTATTGTGTGGAACTTCAAAACCTTGTTTGAATCATTAATAAGAGAGAATCTTAAAAGACATTAAGTCTTGATTAAAACCCTAAAACACTTCAACCAAAAATCCTTGTTTGCAAATCCTTTTAATTTGGCTTGAGCACCACTTCCCTCCCAATACACACACACATACCAAAAAAAGAAATAATCCGGCATTACCCCAATTAATGCCCATCACATTCCTTGTGCACTTTAAGCTCCTGGACATAATTAAAATTTCGTAGTAACTTGACCCTTAAGGTTTCATCAAACTTAGGCTTGCTACCTAGGTCTCAAGTTTTCTTTAGTTGGTATCAATTCATTCATCTATATGTGGGCCGTGTCAAACGACCAGGCGCAGGTTTATACAAGCCCCCAGTGATTTTCTTGGGATATGCTTGGGCCCAACCCTCCCCTTATTCAGCTTAGTCAGATTTGTTGAAGAAATGGTTATGCACTATTGATTTCTTATTTCCTAGATAGACCAAGTCTTAGATTAATTTTCAGGGAATCACATTTAAGTTAGGTCTAGAATTTTGTTACTTGATTGCACACTTCTCTCATCTCTCACTCTCCTCCTCGTTTCTTCTATTATATGCACAGGTGGCAATCCTAAGCTCCACTTGATTTTCCCCCCTACACAAAAAGACCTCTTTTTCCTCATTCTCCTCTGCATTCTAAAAAAATGGAAAACCAAAAAGATAGATCCACTAACCCATCCACATCCACCCCTAATCCCACCTCCGACCCATCCACCCAAAACACATAATCTAAACCCTCCATCTTTGACCTGGCCCTTCCTAACTTGCCTAGCCTAGAAATTCTTGCGAGGCCACAACAACAACAACAAGCCCCCTGCCTATTCCCTTCTCCATGATGGCTGAGTAGTTGGCTCAACTACAAGCTAATCAACAATAGTTGATAGGACTATAACGAACCTAGCCAACCGAGAGCAAAACCCACCACCCCATCAATAGCCTATCGTCTCTCTAAAGGATTTCTATGATCCTTCTCATTATGAGGATAGATCGGGGTTGGTAATTCCAGAAGGGGACTTCGAGATCAAACTGGTTGTTCTGAACTTGATTAAACACTTCCATGGCCTTCCTAGGGAAGACCCATTCAGCCATCTCGAAGAATTCACTCTCCTTGCTCAAACAACTCGTTCCTGCAATGTGCAAGAAGACCTTTGGCTGATGAGGTTATTCCCATTATCTCTCAAGGATAAGGCTACTTATTGGTTCAGAACCATCGGAAAACCTATTACCACATGGCCTCAACTCAAAAGTGCTTTCCTAAAGAAATTTTTCCCCATAGGTCATGCCAATTCTCTATGAAGATATATTACAACCTTCCAACAAAAATCTGGTGAGACTCTTCATGATGCTTGGGAACAATTCCAGGATCTTTTAAGGAGTTGCCCGCACCACGAGATTCCCTTATGGCAGCTTGTGCAGCTCTTCTATCATGGATTAGAAGATCAACTTCAACATTTCGTTGACGCCTTGTGTAGTGGCAACTTCTTAAATAAGGATGCCAAAAGTGCCTACGATTTGTTTTAGGAAATGAGTGAAAATTCCTTTAATCAGACATCCATGAACACCTTTAGCAGAACTTCAAACCCACAGTTCGGTGTTCATGAGATAGGTACTCAATCTCTTTCTGTTACCCAAGACGATCTCCAAATGATTACCCAATGACTCGACCATATGTAATTAAATCAAAAGAAATTTGAGGAAAGACTTGCTACACCGATCCAGGCTCCACAGGCTCCACATCTAACCCTGCCTAACATCCTAAAGAGAGAAAATTTGCATCATCTAAATACTGCCCCTACTGAGTATAATCAATATTCCGAGGCTTTTTATGGCTCATCGGGGAATTACACATATCCAAATCATAGCCCCACTGAAAATATCTTTTCCATCCAGGAGCAATTTAGAAATTCTTCCAACTGGAATTATCGGACTCACTCCTGGACAAATTCTGTTCCTTTCCAAAAATAAAACCCATTTATAGGGCATGCATCAAATTAGACTTTCTATTAACCTAGGCCATCTCAAGAAGACATCAATGCCCAGATGATGAAAACCCTGCAAGGAATGCAAAGCAAAATAATGGAAGTAACTCACGTTGTTACAAATCTGCATAATCAGTTTGGGGTTACTTCCACCCAAAGACCTGTAGGACATTTACCATCCCAACCCATACCTAATCCTGTCAATCAAAGGAACCTATATCAAGGCAGAAATCTAAACCAAAACCACCATAACCAGCCTCCCATCCACCTAGCATCTCAACAACCATCAGGTTTTCCACAACAAGCCCCCCTACATCCTCCCAAGAATAACCAAATTGCACATGCAGTTACATTGAGGAGTGGGAAAACCACCACTGATCTTGGGCCTCCACAACAACCTAATGAAACCTACATTCGTATGTAAATTGACTCTCATCCCACCACTCAAGAAGAAGAAGACCCACCAAAATCACAAGATTCAAATCCTATCTTTTACCCTCAAGCACTACAACCCAAACCTCCTAAGAAAAAGAAATCAAAGCCCTCTCACTGAGATCTTATGGACTTATTTGGGCAAGTCGAGATTCACATCCCTCTCTTAGATGCCATCAAGTACATCCTTGCCTACACTAAATTCTTGAAAGAAATATGTACCCCAAAGCGGTAGGCTAAGAATCTAGGAAGGGTGGTCCTTTCTGAGATAGTGAGCTCAGTTGTACAGAGCAAGTTGCCTCTCAAGAGAAAGGACCTGGGTGCACCACTCATTTCGGTTGTCATAAATGACACCACTTTTGATCACTCCCTTCTTGACTTACATGCCTCTATTAATCTCATCCCCACGGCCTTATTCGAGGAATTCCAATTCGGTGAATTAAAACCTATTGAGGTTTAATTCCAATTGGCAAATTGATCTACCATTAAATCGTGGGGAGTTGTCGAGGATATTGTTGTCACGGTCCGGAATTATCTATTTCCGGTTGATTTTCTGATCCTTGACATAGAGGTACCTGAAAGACTCAATGATGCCCTTATCATCCTTGGAAGACCTCTTTTGGCTACTGCAAAAGCATATCAATTGTCACTCAGGAAAAATGGATATAAGTTGCGGTGACCAGACTATCTCATTAGATATTTTCAAAGCTTCCAAGAGGTCCCTTGATCATGAATTTTTTGAGGACTCTGATGATGAAATGGAAGCTGGTGAGCGTATTTTCAAGAGGAAAAATTAGGGTTTTGGAGAACCCGTTGTCATAGTCGCAAAATATCGCTACCAAATAAAATTATACTGAAACTTGAAGTGAGTCCCAGGTCTAACACGAGGAGCCGAACGTTTGATTTTGAAATCCACACTTCGATTTTATTTCTTTTTGTTGTTTTTTTATCTTTTGCAATTTTTTTTGGTATTTTAATAGGCAAGAGATCAAATCGACAAAATATTTATCTAACTAATCTACTTGCAAAATAAGACAAAGAGAGAGAGAGAACATCAATGTATATCTCAAAGAGTTTGCTACAGATAAGAAAGTAGAAAACTACACTAGAAAGCAAAAAGATAGAGAAAGGTGAGAAGAATCCCCCTCGACGGTCGCTTGGAGGGCGGCTCGCTCTGATAGCGCTTAGATGAAGGTGGTGGGAAGCTAGAGGGATGAGAACTGCGGCGGATAGAGGAGGATGGGACAGGATGGCGTCACAGCGATGATCTACTTCCCGAAGGTGGTGAGAGGATGACCATGGGATGCTCCACGAAGGGGGATCAGAAGCAGGAAAAATATTTGATTTTCTACTCTAGACGGGCATCTTGGGCTTGGGACAAGCTCCCTCTAGAGCCTTGGAGGTGGTGAGGGAGAGAAAGGAAGAGATGAAGAAGAATGGGAGGGGTAATGGTCCTTTTATAGTGGAGGAGAGGAGGCATTTCGTGCATGGGACATTTAGTGACATCAAAGGCATCGCTAAAGATCCACCCTAAACGTCTCTATAGCCTCCAGTTCATGCTCGCTTGCAGCTGTGCTCACGCGCTCGCTTTCTCGCCGTTCGATGCTCGATCGACGATCACGATCATGCAAGGATTACGCTCTCTAGATCGCGTTTGGTGGCGCGTCAGATGGCATGTCAGACCGCGCATTATCGTGACCGTGATCGTCATCTTTCTCAACACAGTTAATTAAGTTAATTGTGCTTAATTATGTGCAGAAGAAAGTAACTTAGGTCAACTTGAATTTATGCCGATTAAGTAGTAGAGGGTCAAGTTAACGTAACATTTTAGATTTTATTTCTTTTAACTGGTTGAGTCCAGGTCGTTCGCTAGGAGGTATAACTTAATTGAAATTCACTATCAAATCTAAGCTACTTATGGAAAGTATAATTAAATTTACTTTAAGAACATGAATTTTTCTTAATGATTTCAAATTAAAAGAATATGCAAAATTCCATAAGAAAACATATTTACACAAATGATCTTTTTTAACAAACAAGTAAACATGTTTATTTCTTTTTATTTCTTTTTATTTACAAGAGATTAAGGCAAGAAAAAGTATTTCTAATGGAAATATGCCTTATTACAACATTAAGCTCAAAAGGAATGAATAATATGCAAGAAATTAAACCATGAATTTCTCCTTTGTCTTCAGCCTCTTTCTTTCTCTTCTTCTTCTTCTACCTTTCTCTCTCTCTCTCTTTTCTTTTTACTTATTTCTTAATCTTCTTCTTAATCTTTTTCCTTAATCTTTCCTGAGCTCCTCTTATACAAGTCGTCTTTTCTTTCTTTTCTTTCTTTCTTCTCTGCCTTTTCTCTTTAGCACTTGTGCCTATCTGCCTTTCTTCTCCTTATGAGCTCTCTCTTTCTTCTCCTTCTCTTCCTTTCCTTTCTTCTTCTCTTTCTCTTCTGAACCTTAGCATCCTTCTGAACCGAACTGGTCTAACTCTTTTAACCAAAAATTAGGTTTTCTTATTAGCGGCTTGGACCGGTTGGGGATACACAGCATCCTTCTCAAGGTGGGACCAGACCCTACTAGGTCCAAGCCTGGTTTTATTTAGTTTCGATTTATTTTCGATTCGCATAGTCTCGAGCCCATCCGGCTCATGGCCTCCCAGGTCCCATGCGCATGCCCTCACGAGCCCACACTCGCACGCTCACAGGCGCACACACACCCAGGCATGCGCATCGCACGTGCCCACACACACACCCATAATGCTCAGCTCGTTTCCCTGCGCCGTGCGCTGTCGACTGATATGCCCTTGACACAAATCAATTTTATACCTATGAGGCTGCTCCAGTTCCACCGATGTGGGACTAAGTTTCCCCCTCCAGTCCAGACTTCAAATGTCGATTCCAGCCAACTCAGAGCTTCGTTCCAAGCAAATAAAAACTTGCTAGAAAGCTCTTGAGTTGTTCTACACGATTGGAGTGTCAATTTGATACTCAGGGGAGGTTAACCTCTTTGATTTGAAGGGCGAAGGTCTTGGGTTGACTACGGCCATATTAGCCTACAGAGTGAAATTTTGAATCTTAAGTCCTGCAGAAACTCTTTAGTCTTCTAGATGAAATGTTGAAGAGGTTCATGAGATAATTTTGTGGCTGTTGGTGAAGGAACTGAGCTCTAAGGAGCTTCAGGGAAGGTGCAGAAGCTAAAAGCTTCTCCAGGGAGCTTCAGAACTTCAATTGAGGTTCTGAAAGGTCATACAGACGGCTAAAGACCTAATGAATCAATTCAAACAACCTTGAGAGGTTGTTAAGAATCTGTCTAGGCAGATTTTCTATTTAAATCTCATCAAAAATTCACTATCATCAGTTTGGGTTCACAAACAACCCAAACTGAACAGAATTCAATTTCTACCATAAAGTTGATCAGAGCTCATCCAAATCTCATCTGAATTGTTTACAAACATCTCGGCAACAGTTTGAAATCCTCAATTTATTTATTTGAATCTAAAATCCAAGGATCAGACTCAAGGTTGACCATGAAGCCTTGACTTATGACTTTTGGAGTTAAACCATTTCAGAGGAAATTAAAGCCTTAGATATCTTCTCTTTATCTTCAGGAACAGATTCAAACCCTTAGAATGATGTTTTAGATAAGGTTCCTAAGGTTCCAGGCCCGTCGCCTGAGCTTCTAAAGGAGTTTGTTCATTAGAATAAATCAAAGCTTATCACAGTGGTTGACTTATAGTAATGGTCTCAGGGAAAGTCACCGAAGCTTTTAAACCTTTTGAATGAGACTAAAACCTAACTGTCAGACATCTCCAACTCTGCCAGAGTTGGAGATGATGAAGACCTAACAGAAACTCTAGACACTAAAACCTCAAATAAACTATCTCAGCATGATCAGTGAACTTTAGATCAAGGATCTGGAGCTTCACACAGAGTTCTATAGGCTGAAGAGCTTGTTTGACTCACCGGAGCTCGCCGGAGCTCTGGTGAGTCCAAAAAAAGGATAAATTGTACATGTCATTAAAACATGCCATTAATGATTCAAAAAGCTTCCTAAGGTCACAAGGAACCTCAAGAACACATTAATTTTATCAATTATTCATTAAAGTGAAAATTAAGCAATGAATTCATATTACACAAGATTTGAGTTTGATTAGGCTCAGGACTTATTTTCCCACTTAATTGAGTGGAGAAAACAAGTCAAAATGCATTTACGATGGTACATAGTTGAATAATTAATGATTTGAACTTCTCCTGAGTCGCCATTGATAGCGAGCTCAGGAGCTTAAATTGAATCGGGTGTTTAAGTTATATAGGGTAATTACTTAAATTAGAGTAAGGATTAAGGCCCTTAGGTGATGGATAAGTGGTGGAAGACTGATGAGAGCCTCATCATGAGCCCTAACTAGCTCATTTTGACCTAAGAAAGAGAATAAGAGCTCCTACATACCTGGAGAAGGACCTAATTCAAGGAATTAATGTTCTGAGAAGAAAACATAAAACAAAGGGTAAAACTGTAATTTTACCACTGCAGTACATAAATGATATTTCTCAGAGGCAAAACATAGGTCAAATGGTCTTAAGAAGATGAAAAGTGGGTTGGTTCAGTCAGAAATGGGTTCATGTGAGAGCTAGGAATTAAATGACATCTTGTAACCCTAAAACAGACTCACTTAATTCAACAAGGTTCTGGTCAAAATAAAAATCAAATAAACCCTCTAAAATTTATGGAAAAATATCCCCTATGATTTAGAACCCTCAATTTGACCTTTGGAACCTATTTTGACCTAGATTGGGGCCCTAGCTCATTATTTGACCTAATTTAGGTTTTTGTGTAAAATGTCCAGTCAAACGTGGTCAAACCTAAAATCTAACTTCACCATTGAATTCCTTAGGTCCAAATTAGGTTTTTACCAAAATTTGGACCTGAGGGGAGGTCATCTTGACCTACTTTGCAAAATAGTTCACCCAATTACATTCTGACCCCTAACTTTTGAAAACTCTTGTGCAGACCCCCCTAACTTCCTCGCCACAATTATAATCAAGTCCCTCCACCATTAAAGCAGAGGAATCCTACTCTAGTGAGGAATGGAGGGGGATTACTCCCTAATTCCTCAGAGATCTCCTCCCAGATTTGGAAGGGAGATTCTTTGAGGAATTCCCTTCCATCTGAGCATGATTGCAAGGTCTAATTTGCACCCAATCTCTCGTGTGAACGCACGAGAGATGTGGGTATCTTCCACATTCCATATCCAGCAAGGACACGTGCACTTGGAAGCTTGTCTTCCAAGCACAAGAGTCCCTGCCAGCGACTATAAAAGCACAACCACCTCCGGCCGCATATCTTCAGCTTGACCTGGCTGGAGAATCACCCCAATTTCCCCCCTTCTCCACCGGTCAAGAGTCCAGCAAGCTCCGACGAGCCCTCCTCTTTCTCATCCCTTTGCCACAATACCAGTGGCAAAGCTGCCTTCACCACCTTTCTCCACGTCGTGCAACACCCATGCGCGCGCCTCCAGCCCCTTCGTCGTCGTCGTCGCTCTCCCTCCACTGGACGTCTTCTTCTCCGGCGGTGGCAGGAACGGCCAGCCGCCTCCTCTCTCCCTTCATCTACTTAGATAGGTTAGAATTACTCCCCTCTCTCCCCTCTTCATTTCCCCTCTTTCTATTTCCACTTTCAACCCCTCCTAGTCGTAGACCACCTCCATCTTCTCCATCTCCAGCTGACCACCGGTGAGGCGCATCCACTTCTCCGCAGCTCCACACGCCTCGCTAGACACCTCATCAGCTCCGCCATCACCCACTGATCACCTTCCACCCATCCACTGACCGCCAACACCTCCCTAAATGCCCCCCGACCTCACCCATATTCATGGTCATAGAGCGACCTAGGCACGCACACCTAGGCCGCCCCGCGGCTAGCCAACCACTGCCTCACCTTCGCCTTGATACGGTGAAGCTTCTCATGTGCTCTAATGAGGCTGCAAGGCCGTGTTAAGTGTATTTCAGATCTGAGCCCCTTCCGCCATTGACATTGAAGCAAGCTTGCTTGCAAGCTTCGCTCCAGGTCGTGTGCTCCAGGCATAAGAGTCCCAGGTGAGGCAGGTTGGTCTTGTGCATGCACACAGCCAGGCCATTGGCTTAGCAAGAGACCGAAGCTGTGGCAATTGAAGAAGCCATCCTGTGCAGGCACGTGAAGAAGCATGTGGGACACTTTTAGTCCCACCTCATAAACTCAGGAGTAAGGCGCATCATTTATATTATTTTTGTGTTCTTAGCTCATCACCTCCAAAGGACACGGGGTGAGGTCCCTCACCCACGTACTCACACCTCGTCCGCGACCTCTGCCCTACGGATCTGGTTGACTGATCCGATTACCCCTCACACTCCTTGCGCACTACACATAGGTGCACCTGCACTCGGGCGCGCGAAACCCGACCCAATTACCCGGCTCTGGGAGAGCATACCTAAGAGAGAAATAGAGAGAGAGAGATGCGGGGGAGGGTAGGGGTAGGTTTTGCTCTTCAGTGTGTGCAGGGAAGAAGAAGGAAGAGGAAGGCATAGCTGAAGTGAAGGCAAGGTGAAGCTAAGCAGGGAAGGAACGACTTAGCCGCAGAAAGGAAGAAGAAGAAAGGAAGAAAGGAAAGAAGCTGAAGAAGAGAGGCACGATTAAGGCAGAGGAAAGAAGAAGGGTAGGAGAAGGAAAAAAAAAATAGAAGGCCAAAGTCAAAGAAGAGAAAGTCAAGGAAGAAGAGAAGTAAAAGAAGGAAGAAAGGTAAAGAGTAGAAGAAGAAAGAAAGAAGAAAGGAAGGCAGGAGAAACAAAGGTTAAAAGAGAAGAAAGAAGAGAGATATCTTTTTAAGATGTCTGATTATAGAATCAGATATCCAATTCTTCTATTTAGCTACATTTTTATATTCCTAAACTCTTGCATTTATACTCTGAATTAGATTTTGAGTAACTCTAAGTGTTCAGTTACATTGATTGAGATTAGTGAATAAATTCCATTTGCTCCCTGTGTTCGACCTCGAATAACTTGGTTTTCTAGTAATAAAAATTCTTATTTGTTTTCGAGGCGATTTCATCTATACTACAACGTAACATCTTTTAAAAACCACGATCTCGCCTCGTCAACAAGGACCACAGTGGAGGTGGAAATAGCTCAACTACTGCTGCCATGGATAGCAAGAGCAGTTGGTGGAGGGGGAGGTGGTTTAGACGATTAGATGATTAATTAAGTAATTAAAAGTGATAGAAGTGTTCATGAAAGATTCAAGAAGGTGAACAATGACTTAAAAAGATAAAAGAATTGCTCCTGACAAGCTCAAGGAGCTCGCTGGAGCTGAGGAAGATGAATGCGAAACTAGAATTACAATTATCTAATCTACCTAACTAACTATCCTAACTGATCTACCTGCCTAACCTACTATTGCCTGGACGAAGGAGATAGGAGATCTCCGTCGATGACGCATAATGGAGGAGGAAATCAGAGGGTTGGCGAAAGAAGTCCGGCGAGCGTTTGTGAGGTGAAGCAGAGGAGCTCCTAGTCAGCACTTCGTCAGAAGACTCGGCTGACTTGGGTGGAGATCCAAAGCAAAAGAAGATGGATGGAGGAAGACGGATGAAGCGAAGGAAGGTAGCCGGAGTTTAGAGGGAATAGCCTATCGGTTAGCTCAGTGAAGAAGAGGGAAGGGAGCTAACTTGGTGAAAATCGAGGGTATGGAGGGGTATTTATAGGTGGCTGTGGCTGAGATGGAGGTGGAATCTGGATGGAGAAGAGTCTAGGAGTGGAGAAACCACCGGTGTCTTCTTCGATGCCGGTGAGGTTATCTCCAACCCTAAAATAGGATTGTAGCATCATCCAGACTGGTGGATGAAAAGGAGAAGGTAAGCACAACCTCTAGGAGCTTGAAGAAGAAGGAATGACGTCGGATGTGCGGTGACCAGACGGTGGACGCACCTCCTGTTGTCAGCCGTCCAGAAGGCTGAAGAAGGAAAGAAGAAGTTTCAGGGACTTGTTTGTAGTGAAAGTTGAGGACCTAAATGAAGAATAAGGACCTGATAGAAATGAAACATAAGGACTAAAATGTAAACTTAGGTTTTCAAGGCTTATTTTAATTTAAATCTTTTTCAACTTTTTATATATGATTATAAATAAGAAAATTATTATATTTAGACCTTGAATTTACATTTTTGACCTTTTTAGATTAATTTATTTAATTAAGTAATGTTACTTAAGTTATTACATACTTAGGTATATATTATACTTAAGCTAGTTAACACATTAATTAGATAAACTATTGATAATATTTCGAGTCCAATTATTAATTAAATTATTAATAATACTATTTGGATAATAATATAGCATTTTAAACTTATTTTAAGGTCCTTTACTATTTATCTCTTATTTAATAATTAACCCATATATGTACATATTTCTAGCTAATTAACTAGGAAGACTAGTTAATTAGAGGTAATTAGAGACCATGATGAGCTTCTCATCAGACCGCCTCCATCGGTTGAGCCACATCACTGCCTCTCTACCATTTTATTGGGATCGTGCAGTAGAATTTCATCTGCACCCTTTCGACGCAAATTGAATGTGTGCGTCAGGTCTTGATCGCACATCCCCACGTTGAGAGTGACGGGCACGACCATTGCGGCACACGGGTGGATTGTTGAGCTGATGATCGAAGTGGCACAAGATCTCATCTGTTGGATGGAGATCCAACGGTTGAGAATTAGAGTTGATGAGCTCCTCAGATGAAGCAGGCGATGTGTTATCTGTATGGTTGTTGAATGGGCATCCAACGACCTAGATTGCACAGAATGTGTGCTTTAGAAGTTGAGCAGATCTTTTGGGCAAATTTGGGTGGCTCAAATGGTGCCATGTGACACCATCTAGACCATCCAATTACAGATGTTTGTAAGTGGTGCCACAGATGTCGGATTGGGTCGATTTTTACGTTGTTGGGCTGCGATGGTCGATTCGGATCCATTCGTGCGGTTGGATTTGTTATTGGAAACTTTGAATTGCGTCACCTAGGCCCTTAGTTGTTGATCTTCCTCAGACTGGATAAGGTACTACGGGATTCCGATTAAGACGATTTTGGAGGTGTGAGACTCCAATCGTCATCTTAATCAGATCCGTACTGTCAGATCGTCAATCCGAGACCCTGAAATAAGTCTCCTCTACTGACCATAAAAGGATGTAATTAACCTAAAATTTATACACATTATTCTAAATGCAAAATGATGTATGCTATGCAATGTTTATAGTATTGAATGCATCTCTAAGCTTAGGAACATGCATAAATAGGAATTGAATCCTAAATAAATGTGTATACATCATACCCCCATGCCTATCTTTTGCTAGTCCCTAGCAAAATCAAACTAAATGCTATGTATAAAAACAAAATTAGGACTCAATCCCTTATGGCATTAGTTGTTTATTAACAAAAGGAAATTTCAACTAAGGTCCTAAACTATGAAGACTCAACACTGCCCGAGTGCCTGCCAAAATGCAGACTGCCCAAATCCTCACCTTATTTCGAAAAGGGAATATACATTTTTCTATTTTTTTTCTTCTTTTCTAATTTTTTTGGGTTTCTGAGTTTAGAGTTTCGGGACATCTTTCTACGGCTATCCAACCCACCCAAGACTCGAAAAGAACTTCAAGTTCTAAGCATCTTAATGTGAAAAAAGTGATAGACTCTCTTGGCAGCCGTTAAAATGGACTTTAGGTTTCTACGACTCTAGCTGACCTTAAGAGTTTCTATCAAAGGATTATCTATTCAACCGATAGCTTTTTCCCTACTTTTCATTTTTTTTATGAGGTCAACACAAGGGTGAACCCAATGTATATCTCCCTAGTTTATTCTACTTCTCTGCTTCTTCCCTAAGTGTTTTGGAAATTATTTATACATTTTTACGAGCTAGGCTCTAGACAAAACGGCAGTGGGCTATTACTCATGGCAACTTGCTAACCATACTCGTGAGATGAAGTGTGGTCTATTTATTTTTTTCTCCTTTTTCTATTTTATTTATTTATTTATTTTGAGTATATATATTTTTTTCTTTTTTTGAGTAAGTAGCTTCCCTGATCTAAGATTTACCTAAAGGTAGTAGAAAGAGAATGGTCATGTAGCTGGGCTTTGGACAACCAGCTAATGGGCTGTTACCCATGACAACTTACCAACAATATTATCCTAGAAAGTTCATTAACTACCTAATTTTCATAAAAATCACCGAAAAGTGAGTCAATGCAAATAGTGTGTAGATGCTTTAGACTTAAAGTCTCCTTAAATCAGAGGATAAGTTAGTAAGTCGCATACTTATCACCCCAATTTATTAGCCAAATTAAAGTAAAATTAATGTGGCAAGGACTCGAGAACAAGTCCACATTTTACTGGACACCAAGGCTGATTATGTCCGAAGACCTGAAGAGTTTAAGTGTTCAGGTCATAAAGTATCGTTTCCTCAAGTTAATAACTCCTAATGCCTAAGTTCTCTTCTCCTAATTTTTTTTTGAGATGAAGGTTCTCTTCTCCTAATTATAATTGTTTTTGTCTTTTTGAATTTTTTTAAGAAAATAAAGGGAATTTCATGGAGCTAACAAAATATTTTCAGGATTAATTATCTACCCCTCATGCCTAAATGATGCAATGTCCTCATTGTAAAAATAAATACATGAAATGGGTGGAATAAGCAGAGTATCACCTGAATTTCATGATAATCCAGTCAGCTTGGTAGAGAGAAAGGAGTATACACACATGCTAAGTTTATTGCCTTTAGCTAGGCATAATATACAAACAAGGAAGAAATTGAGAATTCACAAGTGTAGGTCAAAATCAAAATAAAAATATTGATCTCAGGACTTGCCAGCAAATGCTCAAAGATGTGGATCAGATTATGGTACAAACCCATGCCCCAGGGTTGAGTGGTTTTAAGGATTTGGATGAAAATCACTGTTCGAGTGTTAGATCTGTGTTTTAAGTTTGTCGCGTTGCAGTATAGCCAAAATAGCACTCAAACAAATAAATTTATTACTCCAAAAAGTTCTGAGGTCGAACACAGGGAGCAATATGGAATTTAGTTCTTAAGAATTGTAATTTAAGACAAGAAAGCGATGAAATTATAAGCAAAAACTGTTTTAGAATAAAATAGTACTAGGATCAAGTGACAGAATGTAAAAATAATGGAGTAAAATGATGATTTAGATCACCAAATACTCCTTATAATGATAGCTAATGAACTCAATGTATATATGAAATGAAATGCAACCAAATTAATCATCTTATTAGTAAATTAGACGGCTTAAACTGTTTAAGCCTCTCTGGTCTTCTTCTTCTTTTCTCTTTCTATCTCTCTTCTTTAGCTACGGCCCTTCTTTCCTTCTCTGTCTTTCTTGCCTGTGCAACTCTTCTTCTTCCTTCAGCCCTTCTTCTTTCCTTCTTTCTTTCTCTATTCTCCTTCTTCACACAGAAAGGGAAGGTTCTTCAAACAGCTAAGTGTCAGTCGTTTCTCTCTGTAGCAAAACCCCCCTGCCTGTGCAGACTCTCCTTCTCTCTTTCTCTCTTTAGGATCCGCTCTCTCAGAGCCACAGGGTAATCGAGTTAATGGACCTAGCGTAACTGGGTCTAAGCTCATCGGCAGTGAGTGATGAGCAAGGAGTGAGGGTTAGGCGGGTTAACGGGTGATGGGAACACCATCATGAGCCCTAACTAGCTTATTTTGACCCAAGAAAGAGAACAAAAGCTCCTACGTAACCAAATGGAGGTCCTAACTCAAGGAATAACCAGTCTGAGAGAAAAGTAAGAAACAAGAGGTAAAATTGTAATGTTACCATTGCAGTGCAACAATGGGATTTCTCATGGGCTAAACACAGGTCAAATGGTCTTAACAAGATAAAAAGTGGGTTGGTTCAAACAGAAAAGAGTTCATGTGAAATCTGGGAATTAAATGACTTCTTGTAACCCTAAAATAGACCCACCTAATTTAACAAAGTTCTGGTCAAGCTAAAATTCACCTAAACCTTCTAAAATTGATGGAAAAATATTCTCTAGGGTTTAGAACCTTCAATTTGACCTTTAGAACATATTCTAACCTAAACAAGGGTCTCAGTCAAGAGTTTGCCCTAACTTGAGTTTTTATGTAAATTACCAAGTCAAACGTGGTCAAACCTAGAATCCAACTTCATCATTGGATTCCTTAAGTCCAAATTAGGTTTGTACCAAAATTTAGACCTAAGGGGAATTCACCTTGACCTACTTTGCAAACTAGTCCAGCCTAATTACATTTCTACCCCTAACTTTTGAAAACTCCTGCAGACACCCCCTAGCTTCCTCATCGTTCATTGCAATTAAGTCCCTACGTCATTACAGCGAAGGAAATCCTACTCCGGTGAGGATTCGAGGGAAAGAACTCCCTATTGCTCAGAGAATCCCTTTCAAATTTGAAAGGGAGATTATCTGAGAAATCTCCTCTTGTGTGAACCTAATTTGGAGCCCTAATTTGTACCCAATCTCTCAAATGAACGCATGAGAGATTTGTGTATTTTTGATCTTCCATCTCCAGCGAGGTTGCTATGCTTGGTCCCCTGATCATTCCGCACAACCCAAGCTTGAATTGGCCTGAGATACCCCCCAATTTCCTCTCTTCCCCTCCAACCAACCACCCAGCAAGCTCCGGCGACACTTATCTCCCTCTCTCGTCGCTCTGACACAATACCAATGGCAGAGTTACCTCTATCTCCTTCATCTACATCGCACCACACCAGCCGACGCTTCTGCTACCTTCTCATCATCACCATCCTCCTCCCACTGGGACTTTCATCTCCAGCATCGATAGGTACAAGTTGATCGCCTCCTCTGCATCCCCCTTTGTCTAACCACCCTCAGATAAGTTCTCTCTCTCTGCTCATCCTTTTTCTCTCATTTAGTTCTGCTATTACGCCTCGACGCTCATAAACCACCTCCACCTTCTCCACCTCCGGTCAGACCGCCGGTGAGGTGTTCATGATGCGCCACCCCGACCACCGTACCACCTTCGCTGTGTTCAGATGAAGCTTCCTACGTGTTTTGATGAGGCTGCAAGGCCGTTTGCTTGTGAACAGGGTTCAAGTCCTCGCTGCCATTGACAAAGCACGAAGCAAGCTCGAGAGCTTCGTCTAGGACTCCAGGCACCAGCCTCCAGGTCCCAAGCTATGCGGGTTTCCTTCGCGTACATCTCCAGCCTAGCTATTGGAGTCGACGACCATGCAGCCTCTGCAAAAGGATGCGAATGTTTGCTGTGGGCACCTGCGAGGATGGTGGGACATTTAGTCCCACCTCAGAAGATCAGGAGCGGAAGCGGTGGTATAAAGTGAAAAAGTGTCATAGGCTCGTTGCCTCCTGACCATGGGGTGAGATCCTACTCACCCACCTCCTCATCTGCGACCCACTGCCTGTGTACCTGGTTCTGACCCGGATACCTGACTAACCCATGCACTCCTCGCCCACCACACACACGGGTGGGCTTGGTCCCAGGTGCGCAAACCCGACCTGATAACCCGAGAAGGCTCTAGGAGAGCGAGCCTAAGAGAGAAGAAAGGAGAGAGATCGCGAGGAGGGTAGGGGTAGGTTTTGCTCTCAAGAGTAAAAGAGGAAGCCAAAGAAAGAAGAAAAAGAGAGTAGCCAAGGAAGGAGAGGGAAGAAGCCGAGCAGCTAAGGAAGCAGAAGGCAAGGCACAGTTGAAGAGGAGCAAGGCTGAAGAAGAGCTGAAGTCAGAGATAGAAGGAAAGGAGAAAGAAGAGAAAGAAGAAGATTAGGGCCAGATCATAGAGAAGAAGACAAAGGCCAGAGAAATCAGAGAGGAAATCAAAGAAGGAAGAAGAAGAAGAAGCCAAGAAGGAAGAAAGATGTTAGAGGCAGAGAACAAAAGAAAGAAAAGAAAGAAGAAGAAAGAGATTAGATAGAAATCAAAGAAGAGAAGCACTGTAGCAATTTCACATTTAAGACGTCTGATTTTCAAAATCAGACGTCCATATTTTTTGTGGCTCTATATACATTGACATTATATCTCTTGCATTATAACTTTGATTTTTCATTGCATATTATATCAAATTTGAAAGTTGTGTTCTTGATTTTTGACCCCAATTTGCTCTCTGTATTCGACCTCGAATTTACATTTTCGAGAAATAAAATTCATTTGTTTTCAAAGTGATTTTGGCTATACTACGACGCATTTATTTTAAAACATGATTTTGCTTCAATAAACATTTTGGCGCCCGTTGCCAGGGAGCAACGGGCGATTTAGAAATCTTGATCACAACTTCTGATTCAATACTAACTTGATCTATTTCTTTTGTTGTGACTATTTCAGGGGAGAAGATTCAAGAGAAGACAGCCGCACAACAACCACACCCGGGGCAGGTAATCTCTGATTAGCCCTTTCTCTTAATCCCCTCATTCTGAAATGGAAAAATAAGGTAAAAATCAATTTAGGGTTACCTGCTTTCCCTATCTAGCTAATTCACCAAAGTTGCCTGATTTTGATTTCAACAAATTTTGAATTGTGCATCCATTGAAGGTAACTAGGGCTACCACCTTCTTGGTTGAGCCCTAGATACCATATCTGTGGCAACTAAATTGGACCAATTAGAGCCAAATTAAGGATTTCAATTTAGGATTTTAGAGGCACATCTTTTCTAAACAAGAATCAACTATTCCAAGAAGAAGTGTGCCTAAGCCTTGATTGAAAAGACTTATTCAAGAGAAACCCTAAAAATCGAGCTCTTAATCTCACTTGAACCCTAAAAGAAAGGACCTAAAGCTCTCAAAGGGCAAATAGGTGAAGTTGACCTCTTGTTGGGTCAACCAACCTTGAAATTAGGTCACTTTTTGCACTTAAAACATCTAAAGTTCAAGTAGAACCCTAAGCACCTTTGATCTTAATTAAAAGTGGTAGACTTAAGAGGTCAAGGTCCTCATTCTGGTCTACCTGGAATCTCAGTGACAAGAGAGGTCAGGTGGGGGAATCCCTGTAACTCTTGGGGACGGTCTACCGTGTAAGGGTCTTTGCGGGACTCTCCCTCTCTGGCTACCCAGGTATTTCTCAGATGGATGACTTTTCTAACTAAGGGGTATCATCTGCCCCGAACCTCTATAGTCATCCAAATTTTTTGGGTGTCTTGATTGGGTTCAGCACATTCTAATCTTGTCTAAACCATCAGTGCATGTTTGGTAGGAGGTCCTTAAGACCATCCTTAAGACCTCCTTTAGCAATCCACTCCCACCGAGGCCAAGCCTCGATGTCCGTGTTTATGCAGCAACCCCACCACATAGATCTCTCCTCTAATTCATTAGAACCAAATTCTCCTTCTTCCATCATCATGGCACAACCAATAGAAGAAGAGAACAACCTTGAACACCAACTCTAGCGCTTGAATGATCTATTTCAGAACTTTGTAAACCCGCCACAACGTCCTATGATGCGAGATCACTATAATCCCACTACGGAGGCGATCAAACCTCGAGTCCAAATCCCGGCTAGACGTCCTGATTCTGAACTCAAGCCCAACATGATTCTTGCTATTCCAAAGTTTCATGAGCTTAACTCCGAGGATCCCTTCCAGCACATCAAACAACTCAAACATTTGGCCCTGACCTTCGGGTTAGATGTACAAAACTGGGATATTCTGCATATGAAGATGTTTTCCTTCTCCCTCATGGACAAGGCAGCTCACGAATTTTTGGTATCAGACTCAGACGCGTCCAATCAACGCGTGGGTTGAACTACAGTCTGAAGTTTTGACAAAGTTCTTCCCCATTGGTCATACGAATGCCTTGCACCACCAGATCACTCACTTCACTCAGCAATCTAAAGAACCTCTTCATGAGGCATGGGACCATTTCTTGGATCTCATGCGAAAGTGCCCCCATTACGGAGTTCCTAAATGGGAATAAGTCCAGTCTTGTTACCAGGGACTCCATGAAGACATTCGCTTATTCGTCAATGCAACCTGCGGAGGAAATATCATGGGTCAACACGAAGACACTGTGTGGGAGAATATCATGCAAAAGCATTTAAATGTTCTAAAAAAAGTCATCTAGATTAGGAGCGGCCGATCAACACAAGTTAATTTGGACGAGTTCCCGACGTAGAGAGGTGGGAAATTTCCCTCGAAGATGCGTAATAACATATCATCTCCTCGGTGCTTGTCTCCTAGGATATTTACATATCCTACTAGGGGCACGTAAGCACCCTGTGCTAGTTTAGATGCCATGGGTGGCATTATCATGAAATGTTGATTGCCAGGGTATGGATTTAGCTACAGAACGCCATGGGTGGGATTATCTCTAAATCGCAAAATCCAGGGTTCTGGGGGTTGCCATGGGCAGGATTATCTCAAAATCTCGATTTCCAAGGACCTACTGAGGATTGATGATGGGGACGAGGAATCCGATACAGACCGTGTTGAGAAGCCAATCCGAAGCTAGAAATAAAAAGAAAAGAGAGAGAAAACTCTTCAAACAAATAAAATCCTCTGTCTCTCTCTTACAAAAAATGCACTACAAACTGAACTGAGGCTAAAATATGTTTCAAGCATGGGTGCTTTAACTGCGGAATCCAATGAACCTTAGGATAGTTCTTATGGGCCTTAAAAACCTTCACAGAGGACCGAGGCTAGAGCTAGTCAAGTCCAAAGCTTGGTTGATGCTTGAGTACCTCTAGGCCTACTTTCGGCATTCTAACCTAATCAAAAAGAAAAGGAAAAAGCACTCATCATAATTTATCAAAGGAATTCATGGTCTAGAACAAAAGTTAAAACCTTAAGGTTTTGTTAAGGGATTAGCAAAAGCTAAGCATGGGGGTATGATGGGAACACCATCATGAGCCCTAACTAGCTCAATTTGACCCAGAAAAGAGAACAAAAGCTCCTACGTAACCAAATGGAGGTCCTAACTCAAGGAATAACCAGTCTGAGAGAAGTCAAAAATAAGGGGTAAAACTGTAAGTTTACCATTGCAGTGCAACAACGAGATTTCTCATGGGCTAAACATAGTTCAAATGGTCTTAACAAGATAAAAAGTGGGTTGGTTCAAACAAAAAAGGGTTCATGTGAAATCTGGGAATTAAATGACTTCTTGTAACCTTAAAACAAACCCACTTAATTTAACAAGGTTCTGGTCAGGATAAAATTCACCTAAACCCTCTAAAATTCATGGAAAAATATTCTCCAGGGTTTAGAACCTTCAATTTAGCCTTTAGAACCTATTCTGACCTAAATAGGGGTCTTAGTCAAATATTTACCCTAACTTGGGTTTTTGTGTAAATTACCCAGTTAAACGTGGTCAAACCTAAAATCTAACTTCACCATTGGATTCCTTAGGTCCAAATTAGGTTTTTACCAAAATTTGGACCTAAGGGGAATTCACCTTGACCTACTTTGCAAACTAGTCCAGCCCAATTACATTTCTACCCCTAACTTTTGAAAACTCCTGCAGACACGCCCATAGCTTCCTCATCGTTCTTTGCAATTAGGTCCCTCTACCATTACAGTGGAGGAAATCCTACTCCGGTGAGGATTTGAGGGAAAGAACTCCTTGATTCCTTAGAGAATCCCTATCAAACTTGAAAGGGAGATTATCTGAGAAATCTCCTCTCATGTGAACCTAATTTGGAGCCCTAATTTGTACCCAATCTCTCATGAGAATGCATGAGCGATTTGGGTCTTTTTGACCTTCTATCTCCGGTGTGGTTGCCGTGCTTGGAAGCTTGGCTTCCAAGCACAAGACCCTCTGCCAGGGGCTATAAAAGGGTCCCTTGATCATTCTACACAACCAAAGCTTGAATTGGCCTGAGATACCCCCCAATTTCCTCTCTTCCCCTCCGGCCAACCACCCAGCAAGCTCCAGTGACACTTATCTCCGAAGGTGTGGTCGAGGTCGAAACGACGTGTCAAAAATGTTGGTGTGATGAGGAAGAGGTTAGGGAGTAGTTGAAGGTACTAACGGATGAAGTAGGAAGGAGAAAGCGCCGGTTGTGGTGGTGCTGGCGTCGGAGAAGAGAATAGCTCCGGAGTGGGAGGAACGGCGAGGAAGATGGAGGTTAAGGTGCCGGCTGGTACGGCTCAACGTGGGAAGAAGCGAGGATGATGACTCCGCTGCCGGTATCGCGAACGAAGGATGAAGATGGACGGAGGGGCTCGCCAGATGTTGAGGGGCTTTCGGCCGAGAGAGAGAAAGGAATTGAGGGGGAATCTTGGCCGATTTCGAGTGTGAGGAGGACAGTATGATCAGGAGGTTATTTTATAGACCTCAGAAGGAGGTTTTGGGCTTGGGAAGCAAGCTTCAGCTCCTGCAAGCTTTCCAAGCTTGGAAAGCTTGCAGGAGTTGGGAATTTCCTTGATACCCAAATCTCTCATGCGTTTGCATGAGAGATTGGGAAGGTTTTCAGATGTGGGAGTTGGTTAAAAAGGAAGGAAATTTCTTGACGAACTTCCCTTTCAAATTTGAAAGGGATTCGTCAAGAAATCAAGGAGTTCTTTCCAAATTAAGGTTGCTGGAGCAAGTAAGAATAGGTTTAATGGAAGAAGGGTCCTTTTTGTAAGAACAACGATAAAGTTATGGGTCTATTTGAAAAGATTTTGAAAGTTAAGGGCATAAATGTAATCAGACAGGGCCAAGTTGCAACCTAGGTCAAAACAAACTCCTCTTGGGTACAAATTTTGGTAAAAACCTAATTTGGACCTAAGGAATCCAATGTTGAAGTTGGATTTTAGTTTTGACCACGTTTGACTGGGTAATTTATGCAAAAACCTAAATTAGGGTAAATGTTTGTCTAAGACTCTATTCTGGGTCAAAATGGGTTATGATGGTCAAATTGAAGGTTCTAAACCCTAGAGAATATTTTTCTATGAATTTTAGAGGATTTAGGTGAATTTTATCCTAATTAGAACCTCAGTTAATTAAGCCGCTCTGTTTTTAGGGTTTCAAAAAGTCATTTAATTCTCAGAACACGTGCAAACTCTTTTCTGATTATTCTAACCCACTTGTTAGCTTTTTAGGACCAGTTGACCCCTAGGAAAACCCGTGGTTGTACTACATTCATGATATGCAGGTAAAATTATATTTTTAACCCTAGTTTCTTATTTTTCCCTCAGAATGATTATGTAGTGACTTATGACTCTCTAGTAGTTATGTAGGAGCATTTACTGACTTAATTAGATCAAAATGAGCTAGTTATGGCTCATGATGGTGTTCCCATCAATCACTCAAAATCGAAGATTGTTGTGTATGTGAGGCTGGGCCTGTAGTTTTGTGGTATGCAACCCAAGTCTAAAGTGGTGGGCAATAAGTAGATCTGGTTCACTTGATTCAGGTGTCCACTTAGAGTTTAGTTCAGAAAGATATTCAATTATTCTGTACTTGGGTTGAATGTCAAAGATATCATAAGGGTTCTGATAGAAGGTAGGTGGTTTTAGGTCAATAGGAACCCTTAGATGCAACATTGTATTTCCCTCATAATTAGCTTCCCAGATTTTCATTTCCAAATTTCTAATCTCCATAGTCATAATTTCATATTCTGGGACCTCCCGCATATTATTCACCCCATCTAAATTATCCAAGTTCAATAATTGTGGTTGAATCAAGATTGACTTGGGTACAATGATCTCAAAAGTATCATCATTCAGTTCTTTGGGGTGTGGTTGAGGAATGTGGCTACTAATTGAATCTTCTAGTAGATCAGGATTCGGATCCTCCAAGTTAGCCCCAGCAAGATCACAAACTTCAATGATAGGGCTATCAAATGGTTCATCATGCTACTTAGGCCTGATAGTCTCACTAAAATCATTCTCCTTAAGCTCAAGTGAGACTTCACCTAAAGATTATTCACCCTTGAAATCAAAGAATTCTTTATCATCATTTATATATCTCAAAATCGTATGTTGTTCCTTGGTCTATAGAGACATACTTTTCCTCGCTCACTGGTTCCGAGATCTTGGGTGAGAAATCGGTTTATCCTCAATGGGTTGCTCTAAATCAACCTGGTCATCCTCAGTTTCATAAAAAATGTCCCCCTCGACAGGTGCCTGAGCAGGTTCTGACATTGGCTCTCTTGAAGGGGATACATCCTAAGAATTATCCCAAGATTGTACTAGGGCAACCACGAATTTCATCCTCAATCTTGACAACTTCCCAAGTAAAAACTCACCTGGGCCCCTATCCTTAACATCTTGGAGCCAATCTAATAAAGAACTATTAAGCTCATCAATCATTTTGATCATAGGCTCTAATGCTTCAGTGCATGGTGTTGGCCGAGTTTCTAAAGATTATATAGTGTTCCTCAAGTTAACCAACACCTTATCTTGGACCTAGCTCACCTGAACAGAATGATTCGGTTCAGGGTTGGGTGGGTTTGGGTTAAACTAGGGAAGTCAAGAAATTGAGGTTCTTGGGGTCCTCCTTGATAGTTGTTTCGGGTTGTTCAAAGAATGGTGGTGACCTATATTTAGTATAATCTTGGGGAGGGTATGTGTTATAATCATCATATCCTTCTTGATTGTAGGTCAAGTTGTTTAGTTCATAAGAGGGCAGTGATATATAATCAGTGTAGCTTTAGGAAGGATAATAATCATAATCATGATGTCCAGGGTTAGGTCCTAGACATTGAGGTCCAAAATCATATCCCCAATCAAAGTTATCCTGACTAGGGGATGGGTAGTCATAAGTCGGGTCGGGATAGTAATCAACTTGGGGATAAGTGGTGGTAGGAGGGTAGAATTGGAAATGTGTGTAGGATGTGGAAGCAAAAATGGTGAAGTAGGAGGGAAAACAGAGGAAAGAAAGGTGCCCTACAGTACAATCAATCAATCCTATCCTTAAATTAGGTAGGTTATGGACCTATGCTTCAAAAATGAACTTTGACCACACAATAAATTTGATGATGCCCTTACTTTTGGATGTGGTAAAGTTGGGCTGGTGAAGCAGGGGGAACGTGTCCCAAGGACCACTAATTATGCCAAACCCCTGCTTACTTAATTTGTTTGATAATCGAGCCCCCCAACTTAGCACCTTTTGAAGCAAGCAGACGTCACTAATTCAAAATGCATTCAAGAGAACACCCTGAAACGGACTCAATGAATCCTAGGGCTAACGTCTACTCAATTTTAATTAAGGCTTGGGATGATTGTGCTCTTGGAATGTGATGGGCCCTTTAGATGGGTTGTGCCCTTAAAGATCAATTAAAATTTGTGTGTGCACAACTAATGATTTTCAAACAAGGTTTTGATGATGTGTCTTTTAGGGTTTAACCATGTTTAGTAGCTTTTAGGGTTTAATCTTTAGGTTCGTTCAATCAAGTTTAGTAGAACACTCCAAATTTTTGCAAGCACCGGTGATGATATATTCCTTTAAACTCAAAATAATGTGGAGTGCCTAGTTCAACCCTAAAAATTAACCTTATGGGGCAAGCTACTGATGAATCACTTTTATCTTAAGTGGTGCAGCCCAAACAATTCAAGAAATTAGCTCGTTGCACCACTTGATTAAGGCATACAAAATATCTTAACCTAATCAGATTTCTACTCACTTATGTGTGTGTTGAGTTAAGGTGTACCAGATCCATAGGTCAGATCTCGGTTAAGTGGTAGAATCAAAGTGATTGTGCACCATAGGATGAGAGTTTTGGGTGTTTAATGTATGTAACTTTCAATAAATCCCACAATCAAATAGTTTTTTTTTAATTTATGTGAGTAGGTGAGGTGAGGTAAAGTGACAATCAAACAACCAGGACTAACCTAGGGTTTATGCAAGCACCTAAGTCAGTTTGGGTTTGATTTATTAGTGTGGCAAAATGAAATCTAGGGTAGGGGTGGTGGGGATACACATACAGAACCTTCTAACCTTACTTTAATCTGATCTATTCCTCTTTGGCTCACCTTGGAAGGGTACCTGCAATCACAGAAAGAAAGTAGCAAAGTGAGTTAAAAAAGTTATGTAAGGTGGAAAATGCGAGAAAAACAAAAGAGCATTGCTTCCCTGACAATGGCACCAAAATGATGAGCGTATTTTCAGGTCAGGATTTTGGAGAACCCATCGTCGTAGTCGCAAAATATCGCTACCAAATAAAATTTATACCGAAACTCGAAGTGAGTCCCAGGTCAAACACAGGGAGGCAAACTTTTGATTTTGAAATCTGTGCTTCGATTTTATTTCTTTTTGTTATTTTTATCTTTTGCAAATTTTTTTTGGTATTTTAATAAGTAAGAGATCATATCGACAAAATATTTATCTAACTAATCTACTTGCAAAATAAGACAAAGAGAGAGAGAGAGCATCAATGTATATCACAAAGAGTTTGCTACAAATAAGAAAGTGGAAAACTACACTACAAAGCAAAAAGAGTTTACAATTAGGTCCCTCCGCCATTACAGCAGAGGGTATCCTACTCCAGCAAGGTATCAAGGGAAAGAACTCCCTGATTCCTCAGAGAATCCCTTTCAAAATTGAAAGGGAGATTCTCTGATAAATCTCCTCTCATGTGAACCCATTATCAAGCCCTAATTCCTACCCAATCTCTCATGCGAACGCATGAGAGATTTGGGTCTCGCTGAGTTTCCATCTTCGGCGACATGACCGTTCTTGGAAGCTTGGCTTCCAAGCACAAAACCAACCTCCAAGGCCTATATAAGAAACCCTAAATCATTCCGCACCTCGAAGCTTGAGATTGGCCTAAGATACCTCCTAATTCATCTCTTCCCCTCCAGTCAAAAACCCAGCAAGCTCCAGTGACCCATCTCTCTCTCTCTCATCGCTCTGCCACAATATCAGTGGCAGGGTTCCCTTTATCCTCTTCATCCGCGTTGCGCTACACCAGCCGACGTCCCTGCTACCCCCTCGTCATCGCCGTCCTCCTCCCATTGGGTACTTCATCTCCGGCAACGGCAGTACGTGCCGGTCGCCTCCTCTGCATCCCCCTTAGTCTATCCACACTCAGTTAAGCCCTCTCTCTCTTCTCATCATTTCCCTATCTTTTATTCTTGCAAATGCACCTCGACGCTCGCGAACCACCACCACCTTTTCCACCTCTACCAGACCTCTGGTGATGTGTTCCCGCCGCTCCACACCTCCATCCGCCTCACCAACTACCTCACGAGCACCGCCACACCTCACTGACCCTAACCCCTCACTCTACTCACCGCGCCAATCCCCCAGCACTTCCCCCGAACACACCCACTTTCGCAAGCACAGGGTGACCTACGCATGCACGCTCTAGCCACCCCACGCCATGCTGACCACCATACCTCCTTCGTTGTGTTCAGGCGAAGCTCCCTACGTTTTCTGACAAGGCTGTAAGGCCATTTTCTTGCTGACAGGGTTTAAGGCCTTCACCGCCATTGACGAAGCACAAAGCTTGCTTGGGAGCTTTATCCAGGACTCCTCGCTCCAGGCAAGAAGTCTCAGGTTGCATGGATTCCTTTCGCACACATCCTCAGCCCAGCAATTGGCATTGACGCCTATGCAACTGCTGCAATTAGAGGAGAACGTCTGCTGTGGGCACTCACGAAGAAGGTGGGACAACAAAGTCCCACCTCGGAAGTGGGAGAGCAAAAGCAGCCAAATAAATTGCAAAAGTGATAGGGGCTTATCGCCTCCTGACCACGGGGTGAGGTCCCACTCGCCTTCACTACCTCATCCGTGACCCCACTACCTGCGGACCTGGCCCTGACCCGTATACCTGACTAGCCTGCACTCATCGCCCACTATGCACACCGGTGGGCCTGGTCCTAGGCGTGCATACCCGACTCGATAACCCGAGAAGGCTCTTGGAGAGCGAGCCTAAAAGTGAAGGAAGAAGGGAGATTGCAGGGGAGGGTAGGGGTAGGTTTTGCTCTCAGGAGAAGAAGAGAAAGCCAAGGAAGGAGAGGGTGGCAGCCAGAGAAGCTAAGGAAGGAGAAGGCAAGGCTGAAGAGGAGAAAGCTGAAGAGGTGCTGAAGTTAGAGATAGAAGGAAAGGAGAAAGAAGAGGAAGAAGAAGACAATTGCCATAGCAAAGAAAGAAGAAGTTGAAGGCATGAAGAAATTAGAGAAGAAAGAAGAAGGAGATCAGAGACAGACAACCAAGTAATTGAAGCACTATAGCAATTTCATATTTAAGTTACATTGACATTGTGTTTTTGCACTATACTTTGATTTTCATTGCATATTATATTCAGTCTTAAAGTTGTGTTCTTGATTTTTAGACCCCAATTTGCTCCCTGTGTTCGACCTCAGACTTAAAACTTCGAGTAATAAAATTCATTTGTTTTTGAGCGATTTCAACTATACTACGACATATTAATTTAACATTGATCTCACCTCAACCAAAAACATTTTGGAGCCGTTGCCGGGGAGCAACGGGCAATTTAGAAATCTTGATCACAACTTCTTATTCGACACTAACTTGATACATCTCTTTTGTTGTGATTGTTACAGGGGAGAAGATTCAAAAGAAGACAGCCGCACAACAACCACACCCAGGGCAGATAATCTCTAATTAGCCCTTTCTCTTAATCCCCTCATTCTGAAAAAGAAAATCAAGAAAAAATCAATTTAAGGCTACCTGCTTTCCATACTTAGCTGATTCACCTAAGTTGCCTGATTTTTTATTTCAACAAATATTGAATTGAGCATCCATTTAAGATAACTAGGGCTACCACCTTCTTAATTGAGCCCTAGATACCATATCTGTGGCAACTAAATTGGACCACAATTAAAGCCAAATTAAGGATTCCAATTTAGGGTTTTAGAGACACATCTTTCTAAGCAAGAATCAACTTTTCCAAAAAGAGGTGTGCCTAAACCTTGATTGAAAAGACTTATTCAAGAGAAACCCAAAAAATCAAGCTCTTAAGTTCACTTGAACCCTAAAAGAAAGGACCTAAAACTTCTCAAAGGATAAATAGGTGAAGTTGACCTCTTGTTGGGTCAACCAACCTTGAAATTAGGTCACTTTTGAACTCAAAACATCTAAAGTTCAAGAGGAATCGTAAGCACCTTTGATCTTAAATAAAAGTGATAGACTTAAGAGATCAAGGTCCCCATTCTGGTCTACTTGGAATCTTAGTGACAAGAGAGGTCGGGTGGGGGAAACCCTATAACTCGTGGGGATGCTCTACCGTGTAGGGGTCATTGCAGGACTCTCCCTCTCTAGCTGCCCAGGTATTTCTCAGGTGGATGGCTTTTCTGACTAAGGGGTATCATCTGACCCGAACCTCTATAGTCATCCAAATTATTTGGGTGTCTTGATTAGGTCCAGCACATTCTACTCTTGTCTAAACCATCAGTGCATGTTTGGTAGGAGGTCCTTGAGACCATCCTTAAGACCTCCTTTAGCAATCCACTCCCGTCGAGGCCAAGCCTCGACGTCCGTGTTTGTGTAGCAACCCCACCACATAGACCTCTCCTCTGATTCATCAAAACCGAATTCTCCTTCTTCCATCATCATGGCACAACTAGTTGAAGAAGAGAACAATTTTGAACACCAACTCCAGCACCTGAATGATCTATTTCAAAATTTTGTAAACTTGCCACAGTGTCCTATGATGCGAGATCACTATAATTTTGCTACGATGGTGATCGAACCTCGAGTCCAAATCCCAGCTGGAGGTCCTGATTCTGAACTCAAGCCCAACATGATTCATGCTATTCCAAAGTTTCATGGGCTTAAATCTGAGGATCCCTTCCACCACATCAAACAACTCAAACATCTGGCCCAGACCTTCAGGTCAGATGTACAAAATCGGGATATTCTTCTTATGAAGATGCTTTCCTTTTCTCTCATGGACAAGGCAGCTCATTGGTATCAGACTCAGACACGTCCAATCAACACGTGGGCTAAACTGCAATCTGAATTTTTGAAAAAGTTCTTCCCACTTGGTGGGACAAATGCCTTGCGTCACCAGATCACACACTTCACTCAGCAATCTGGAGAACCTCTTCATGAGGCATGGGACCGTTTCCTGGATCTCATGTGGAAGTGCCCCCATCACGAAGTTCTTAAATGGGTACAAGTCCAGTCTTTTTACCAGGGACTCCATGAAGACATTTGCTTATTCATCAATGTAACCTGCGGGGGAGATTCTTGAGAATATGTGTGAGAACTCCATAAATAATGACTCCATGGGCTTATTCGACCGAAGGAATGCCCGCGCATTGATGAATCTGAGGGGAGCACATGAGATGCAGGGCCTGTTCGCATCCGTCGACTTGGAATTGATGGCCAATCGGTTGGACAAGGTCTCTATCATCGAGAAGAAGGTGGATGAGCTAACTCGACATCTACAGCGAGCCACCTCTGCGCAAAACCCGTTTGCATAGCCACCTCTTGGGAGGAAACTGTGCATAACATCTGTCATCGATCTTCTCAAGGGATGGACCCGTATCCACCCCCATCTAACTCCAGGACTAAAGGAAACTCCAATCCGATCTACTCTAGTTGGGGGAACTCTGAATCCTCGTACTCTGATTTTCCTGAGGCTCCTCAAACCTGTGAGGACCTCAACGCCATCCAGAATGACCCATTCTCAAATACCTATAACCCTGGATGGCGGAATCATCCCAACTTCCTGTGGGCGGGAAATACTCAGAATCAAAGACCACCATATCAACCCCATCCACAAGCCCCTCGTCCATATTGACCGCCTCAGCCTCGGCCCAACCCCACCTATCAATCTGGGCCAACCCAAGCAAATCAAATGACTCTTATCCTTCAAACTCTGGCTGACATTCAGAAGACGAATGCGGCTATGCAAAACAGCACAAGGACGAGATCACAGAGGTTCGCAATCAACTCACCCAGATGGAGAATTCCCATCAACCTGGCACACTCCCTTCGCAACCTCTGCCGAAATCCAAATAACGTGCCAAACTAGAGGCACGTTATGAACCTAAATCCGGGCCAAGCTCACATGATTTATTAGGCCCCTTCTGTTCCATCACCCGACGGGATGGAAGCTTCGACATCTTATGCTGGATTTCAGCAGCAACCACCTATTTTACCAACTCCAAACAAAAACCAGGTATGACTGAATTTCGTAACAACCTGTAGTGGTAAAGCAACTCAAGACCCACCTTATCCAAGCCACTCTAAGCCTAGTAGTAACCCAAGCCCTAGGATAGTTATCCAGGACACCCCTATCCCAGATCAAGAACCTGGACCTATTCTAGAGGAACCAACCAAGGTTCCATTTCCCAAGGCCTTGACCAAGGGAAAGAGGATAACCAAACTCGTGGTTCCTGAAGAAGATCTGGTCAAGCTCTTTGAACAGGTCCATATAAACATCCCCTTGATGGATGCAATCCACCACGTACCGGCTTACGCACGATTTCTGAAGGACATATGTACACCCAAGCATAAGCCGCAAACCAAAAGTGGGAGTCCGATCATATTGTCAGAGCAAGCTAGCTCTGTAATTTTGAGAAAACTCCCACCTAAGGCAAAAGACCCTAGTACTCCCCTAATTTCATGTACCATTGGTGATACCCAATTCAACAGATCTTTATTAGATTTAGGTGCCTCCATAAACCTAATACTTATATCCCTCCTTGACCACCTTAAAGAATCTAAGCTTAAATTGACAGAGGTGACATTGCAGTTAGCTGATCGATCCATTAAGTCACCTAAAGGAGTACTCGAAAATGTCATCGTTAGGGTATGGGATTTCTATTTCCCAGTGGATTTTATAGTCTTGGACATGGATGCACCTAAAAACCCAAGGGATACATCAATTATACTAGGGAGACCCTTTTTGGCCACTGCTAGGGCCAATATAAACTGTAAGGAGGGCCAAATTGAACTGAAATATGGGAACCAAACACTGAAAATTGACATCTTTAAGGCCCAACAAGGGATTAATTGTGGTGTTATAGAACAGATATGTGATATCAAGGCTGTGGTTGATGAACCATATATTGAGGACAACCTGATTACTCCCAATCAACCACAAGGAGATCAAAACCCGCAATCTGAAGAGTCTGACCCTGATCTAGATACACCCATAACTCCTTCCCTTGCTCCTGACACACACCCTAAACTGCCCGCTGCTGCTGATAACCCAGTTCTAGAACTCAAGCCTCTTCCCAACCCTCTGAAGTACGTCTTTTTGGATTCCAATCAGACGTTTCCTATGATTATCAACTCTAGACTCACACCTGATCAGGAATCCTGTCTGATTATTGTTCTCCAGTAACATCGTAGAGCCATCGGATGGATTCTCGATGACTTGACTGGCATCAGCCCTTACTACACACACCATATCTACACCGAAGAGGGCACACGACCTTCCCGTGAAATGCAGAGACGTTTAAATCCTAATTTGCAAGAGGTCATGAAAAAGGAGATCATTAAGTGGTTAGATGCAGGGATCATCTATCCAATCTCCGACAGTCAGTGGGTGAGTCCAATCCAGGTTGTGCCTAAGAAGGCAGGACTCACCGTTATCATGACTGGAACCGGAGAAGTCATACCGACCCATGTGGCGAACTCGTGGAGAGTCTGCATTGATTACAAAAGACTCAATTCCTCCAAGAAGAAGGATCATTTCCCACTCTCGTTTATTGATCAGTTCCTCGAGAAACTAGCGGGAAATAGGTTCTTCTACTTTTTGGACAGGTACTCCAGTTATAGCCAGTGGCAATCCATCCTAAGGACCAAGAGAAGACCACTTTCACCTACCCCTTTGGGACTTATGCAATCCGAAGGATGCCGTTCTATTTCTGCAATGCACCTGCTACTTTTTAGAGGTGCATGCTTGCCATATTCTTAGATATGGGAGGTGATTATCCGGAAGTCTTCATGGATGAGTTTTCAGTATTCAGAGAATCATTCGATGATTGTCTCCTGCACTTGGTCTAAATCCTCATGTGATGCATTGACGTGAATTTGGTTCTTTCCTGGGAAAAGAGCCATTTCATGGTACCTGAAGGAATTATCCTGGGACACCTTATTTCAGAAAAAGGCATCCAAATCGATCGAGCCAAGGTGAACTTGATTTCCAAACTCCTTATGCCTAGCTCGATCAAGGGCATCTGATCTTTCTGGGGCACGTCAGTTTTTACCGTCGATTTATTCCTGATTTCTCGAAAATCGTGCGCCCCTAACCTCTCTACTCTCTAAGGATGTACCTTTCGAAATCTCCAAGGAATGCACTCAAGCATTTGAAATCCTTCGTGATCAAGTTACCCAAGCCCCGATCCTACAGTCCCCTGATTGGTTTCAACCATTTGAGATCATGTGCAATGCATCTGATTTCGCTATAGGAGCGGTACTTGGGCAAAAAATTGATGGGAAACCCATGGTCATCTACTACACTAGCAAGACACTTGACGAGGCTCAGCGTAACTACACGTTACTGAGAAAGAGCTGCTAGCTGTAATATTTGCCCTGGAAAAATTCAGATCTTATCTCCTGGGTTCCCGTGTTATCATTTACTCGGATCACACAGCTGTGAGGCATCTCCATGCGAAGAAGGATGCAAAACCTCGATTAATCTGCTGGATCTTGCTGTTGCATGAATTTAACCTCGAGATTCGTGACAAAGTGGGAAAACGGGACGTGGCAGCTGATCACGTGTCCTGCCTTCCTTCTAAAATCATCGACCCTTTTGGACCCATCACAGAACATTTTCCTGATGAGCACCTTCTAACTATCAATACAGGGCTTCCATGGTTTGCTAATATAGTAAACTACCTGGCATCACATCAGATCCCATCCGACTAGCCGAAGGCCAAGAAGGACAAATTGCTTTCCAATGCCAAGTATTACTTCTAGGAAGACCCATATCTTTTCCGCATCAGTGCTGATCAGATTATTCGACGATGTGTCGCGGAAGTGGAAATTCAAGACATACTGTCTTTCTGCCACGACCAAGCATGCGATGGACATTTTTCAAGTCATAAAATCGCAGCGAAAGTCCTCCAGTGCAGCTTCTATTGGCCCACAATTTTCAAAGATGTGTACAATCACTGTAAGGCATGCACTCATTGCCAGACCATAGGCAATATGAGCCATCGTGATATGATGCCTTTACAACTGATTCTAACATGAGAAATCTTCGACATATGGGGGATTGATTTCATGGGACCCTTCCCTATTTCCAACAGCTTTGAGTACATTTTACTCGCTGTTGACTACGTGTCCAAATGGATCGAAGCCATTCCGACCCGAACCAATGATCATAAAGTAGTTATTAAATTCATTCATCATAACATCTTTTCACAATTCAGGATTCCACGTGCTATAATTTCTGATGGAGGGACCCATTTCATTAACACTCAGTTCAAGTCACTGATGACCAAATACAGGGTGTCGCATCGAATCTCTACTTCTTACCACCCCCAAACTAATGGTCTAGCTGAGCTATCAAATCGGGAGATCAAAAAAATCCTCTAGGTTACTATTCGACCTGACAGGAAGGACTAGTCATCCCGGCTTCCAGAAGCTTTGTGGGCTTATAGGACCGCCCACAAAACCCAATTAGGTATATCTCCCTTCAAATTGGTGTACGGGAAGGCATGTCACCTCCCTGTCGAATTGGAGCACAAAGCCTATTAGGCAGAACAGAACTGCAACCAAGATCTTTCTAAGGCAGGAACTTGTAGAAAGCTTCAAATGAGCGAGATCAATGAATTACGCCATGACGCATATGAGAACTTGCGAATTTACAAAGAGCGGGTTAAAGCCTTTCATGACAAGCACATATCAAGAAAGATCTTCCATCCTGGTCAAAAGGTCCTACTCTTCGATGCCAAGCTTAAACTGTTCCCAGGAAAACTACGATCAAAATGGATCGGACCCTACCTCGTCTGACGAATCTTTGGAAATGAAGCCATTGCGATCAGCCCACTCAGCCACGATTCTGAACCTTTCGTCATGAACGGTCAGAGACTCAAACTGTTCATTGACTTGACCGATACAAATTTGGCTGAGATATCCTTTACCCTCCATTCTCCCTGAACTCATTGCACCCAGTCAATGGCGTAAAACTCAGCGCTTAACGGGAAGCAACCCGTCATTCTTGAAAAACCTGAAACCTTTCATGACATTCCTATGCTGAATTCATATTGCACTTTAGGGTTCATCCATTAGAACATCTGACCCCACCTCAGGTACCCATACCCGAGTCCAGAAATCGTTCGCAACAATCACCTCGACCCGTTCGCCCACCCAAAACCTGTTCTAATGAATGATTTAAGCTGAATTCAAACCCACCTAATTTACAATGGAGACATTGCAAATCATAGGCATGGGGGGGTATGAAAGTGCAAAACACCATGAAAACTCATCTCACAAGAAAAGGTTTCAACAAAAAAATTACATATCACAAAAAACATCAAAAGAATGAAAAAAATATTCTTGAAAAAGAACAAAAAAATACTGAGGGGAGAGAAAATTTTGAGGCCATACAAATCATGAGGAGAAAATGAGGAGGAAAAGAACAAAATGTCAAAAAAGGAGCACAAAATGAAAAAGAAAAAAAGAGATAGTCATTAGTAAGAAATTATGGGATTAACCGAAGTTCTAGACCATATCAAGAAAAAGAAAAATGAAGGAAAAAAAGTGCTAATGAGACACAAAAGAGATTAGTAGGAATGCGGATCTTAAGGCTCTTGGGCTAGATTCTTAGGCTTAAAAATTCAAGTATCCGCTAAGATATGGATAGTCCTCAAGAGATTGGGGAAAATGCGAAGCTCAAGTATTAGGTTTAAGGCTTAGGGAGTATTCGGCCTCATTAACTGACCTTTGCTTTGCGGGACTCAATAACCTAAGCACCCCAATCCACACAGTCTAGTTCAGTGTACATAACTATCAAAATCACGCAAAAGCATTTAAGTGTTCTGAAAAAGTCACCTAGATTAGGAGCGTCCAATCAACACAAGTTGATTTGGACGAGTTCCTGGTACGGAGAGGTGGGAAATTCCCCTTAAAAATGCGTAATAACATATCGTCTCCTTGGTGCTTGCCTCCTAGGATATTTACATATCCTACTAGGGGCACGTAAGCACCCTGTGCTGGTTCAGATGCCATGGGCGACATTATCACGAAATGTCAATTGCCAGGGTCTAGATTTAGCTACAGAATGCCATGGGTGAGATTATCTTGAAATCTCAAAAGCCAGGGTTCTGTGGGTTGCCATAGGCGAGATTATCTCAAAATCTCGATTGCCAGGGACCTTTTCAGGATTGATGATGGGGACGAGGAATCCGATACAGATCATGTTGAGAAGCCAATCCGAAGCTAGAAATAGAAAGAAAAGAGAGAGAAAACTCTCCAAACAAAAAAAAATCCTTTGTCTCTCACAAAAAAATGCACTGTAAATTGAACCAAAGCTAAAATACATTGCAAACACGGGTTCTTTAACTGCGGAGTCCAACAAATCTTAGGATAGTTCCTGTGGACCTTAAAAACCTTCGCAGAGGACCAAGGCTAGAGCTGGTCAGGTCTGAATCTTGGTTGATACTTGAGTACCTCTAGGCCTACTGTCGGTATTCTAACCTAATCAAAAAGAAAAGAAAAAGCACTCATCATAATCCCTGAGCATCAAGGAATTCATGGTCTAGAACAGAAGTTAAAACCTTAAAATTTTGCTAAGCACAAAGCTTGCGTGGGAGCTTCATCCAAGACTCCTCGCTCAAGGCAAGGAGTCCAAAGTCGTGCGGATTCCTTTTGCGCACATCCTCAGCCCAGCAATTGGCATCGACGCCTACGCAGTAGCTGCAATTAGAGGAGAACGTTTGCTGCGGGCGCTTGTGAAGAAGGTGGGACAACATAGTCCCACCTCGGAAGTGGGAGAGCAGAAGCAGCCAAATAAATTGCAAAAGTGATAGGGACTTATCGCCTCCTGACCACGGGGTGAGGTCCCACTCGCCTTCACTACCTCATCCGTGACCCCACTACCCGCAGACCTGGCCCTGACCCGTATACCTGACTAGCCTGCACTCCTCGCCCACTATGCACGCCGGTGGGCCTGGTCCCAGGTGCGCATACCCGACCCGATAACCCGAGAAGGCTCTTGGAGGGCGAGCCTAAAAGTGAAGGAAGAAGAGAGATTGCGGGGGAGGGTAGGGGTAGGTTTTGCTCTCAGGAGAAGAAGAGAAAGCCAAGGAAGGAGAGGGCGGCAGCCAGAGAAGCTAAGGAGAAGGCAAGGCTGAAGAGGAGAAAGCTGAAGAGGAGCTAAAGTCAGAGATAGAAGGAAAGGAGAAAGAAGTGGAAGAAGAAGACAAGGGCCAGAGCAAAGAAAGAAGTTGAAGGCATGAAGAAATCAGAGAAGAAAGAAGATGAAGGAGATCAGAGACAAACAGCCAAGCAATTGAAGCACTGTAGAAATTTCATATTTAAGACATCTGATTTTCAAAATCAAACATCCGTATTTTTTGTGCTTCTCCCTTATACATTGACATTGTGTTTTTGCACTATACTTTGATTTTCATTGCATATTATATCCAATCTTAAAGTTGTGTTCTTTATTTTTAGACCCTAATTTGCTCCATGTGTTCAACCTCGGACTTAAAACTTCGAGTAATAAAATTCATTTGTTTTTGAGCGATTTCAACTAGACTACGACACATTAATTTAACATTGATCTTACCTCGACTAAATAGAAAGGAAGAGATGAGGAAGAATGGGAGGGATAATGGTCCTTTTATAGTGGAGGAGAGGATGCATTTCATGCATGGGACATTTAGTGACATCAAAGGTGTCGCTGAAGATCCACCCTAAATGTTGCTATAGCCTCCAGCTTACGCTCGCTTGCAGCTGTGCTTGCGCGCTCGCTTTCTTGTCGTTAGATGCTCGATCGACGGTCACGATCGTGCAAGGATCGCATTAGGTGGCGTGTTAAATGGTGCATTGGGTCGTGCATTATTGTGATCGCCTTCATCGGTTGTGCCATGTCACCGCCTCTACTCCGTCTAATTGGGATCGTGCGGTCGAATTTTGTCTGCACCCTTTCGACGTGAATTGAATGTGTGCCTGAGGTCTCGATTGTGCATCCACACGTTGAGATGACGGGCTTGACCATTACGGCATGCGGGTGGATTGTTGAGCTGATGATTGAAGTGGCACAAGATCTCAACCGTTGGATGGAGATCCAACGGTCGAGAATCAGAGTTGATGAGCTCCTCAGATGAAGTAGGCAACATGGCATGCCTATGGCCATTGGATAGGCATCGAACGAACTAGATTGAACAGAACGTGTGCTTTAGAAGTTGAGCGGATCTTTTAGGTGACTTTGGGCGACTCAGATGGTACCACGTGGCACCATTTGGATTGTAACTTCAGATGCTTGTAGGTGGCACCACGAACATTGGATTGGGTCGATTTTCATGTCATTGGGTTGCAATCATCAATTCGGATCCATCCATGCAGTTGGATTTGTCATTTGAAACTCTGAATTACGTCACCTAGGCTCTTAGTCATTGATCTTCCTCAGATTGCATAAGGTGTTACAGGATTCTGATTAAGATGATTTTGGAGGCGTTGGACTTCAATCATCGTCTTGATCAAATCCGTACGGTCGAATCGTTAATCCAAGGACCTGAAATAAATCTTCTTCTCTCCTAGCCAAAAAAGGACACAATTAACCTAAAAGTTATACACACTATTCTAAATGCAGAATGATGCATGCCATGCAATATTTATTGTATGGAATGCATCTCTAAGCTTAGGAACATGCATAAATAGGCATTTTATCATAAATAAATATGTATACATCAGAAGCGATACTTGAGGAATCTATGATGATCAACTCTTACTTTGCTTTGACCACCATTGAACTTGATTTGGCTAATTCAGATTCTGATAATGGGGTCCAGGACATTTCAGATCAACTAGGGTTTGACTTTTCCTCTTCTAATCTTCCTGATTTCTCACTAACTTCACCCACCCTTCATCACACTGATTTCTCTCCCACTTTCTATCAATTGGACCTGCCACCCAACCCACCCGAGTTTGGCTTTCATCATGAACTCAAACCATGGCTAGACTCAGGTCATCCTTCCATTTTTCCATCCAATTTTGATCGCCATATTTTTACCACTCATCTTTTAGGGGATCCTGAGGAAGACACCTTTCTTGAGGGAATTCATGTGTCCAATTTTCTACATGATTGTCCGTCTTCCGTGCATCACTTCACGCCCGGTTGCATGGCATGAAAGATAGCACTGGATGGGAAGTAACCCATCATTGTTTACTGCTTTCATTTTATCTTTCTTTCTCCAAGTTTTATCCATCCTAAACCTGACTGCTTTTTCACTAAGGTGATCGCTTTTCCCTCCTAATGCATGAGGACATTATATATCATAAGCAGGGGTGTTTTTAAATTTTGATGATCGATTCAGGATTTTCAAAACCTAAAAATATGCAATTTTTCTTTCGCATGCATCTCATTATAGAAAAATCACAAAACTCTTTGAAGAAAATTTTGAAAATCCAAACTAAGGTTGAAAGATTCATTTTAAGTTACAATGGAATTTAATCTTTAACAAACAAGGGACTAGAATGCAGATCCAATTTTTAGTATTTCTGGGTCTATTCTTAGACAAGATCAAGTATCTCTCTCTAAATTCCACCTAAACTCATGATGATTCAGGTGACTTGATCTCTTTTTGTGAACTAGAAATTACTTGGCATAGTTTTCGACCCAAAAACTTGCATCTCTTGCAAAATTGTTGTGTCAAATCTCACACATAGCCAACACCTAAACATTATTTAGAAATTAGAAAAACCCCTTGTTTAGTCTTAGTGAAATCCGAAGCAGATGATTGGTTTGAGTTCCCTCCGTCAAGAAGGAGGAAAATGACTCCTTTGAGGATATGATGTTAACATGTTACCACCTCGACACTGCTCTATATCTATATTTCATATCTTTAGATGGAGTATTAAGTCATAACTTTGCGGCTCAAGTGTCTTGGATAGCGCTTTACCCATAGCGTCGGAGCAAGAGCTTGAGTTTGGTTGGAGCGCCCCTTTACACCACATTGTGTTTTGGGGTTGTGAGCTCCTGGGTGGTGTCTTGGACAGTACTATCTTGAAGTGCTGGCTTTAGAGCCCCATTAAGGATTGGTAATGGGAATGATGATCCTGACACATCTGTTGTAGGATTAAGGTAGGAGTAACCATGGGGGAGACAAAAAAAAAAGTTTCAAAAAACATAACCTTCTAAATATCCTTATATATGTGGCATTCACAAAGCACCGACAAAAGCTTTTAAAAGATTACGCAAGTTGCGAGTCAGATTCAAGAGCTAAGGAAATCCTAACTGCAAAATGATTTCGGGTCAATTGAATTAACAGGGAGTTAACTTGTGAATTTTTGAAAGATACATTGATCCCAATTCTTCTAACTCTTGGACGCAAGGACGAATCTTGATGTTTTATCATTAACAAATCCCGTACCTTTCATATTTTCAATCAACCAAGGTCCTGTAATCTTTTTCACCTCAAAAGTAAAAGAAATTAGTTTTTCCCAAAAATCCATTTTGTGAAAATAGTTTTGCTAAGAGACTAGCAAAAGATAAGCATGGGGGTATGATAAATGCTAGTTTATTATCATTCTTATGCCCTAAGACTTATCTAGCTCTTAGGATTTTAACTCTGCAAATGGATTTTTGAACTTCATTTAGGCATTTACTTAGGATAGGCATGTATTGCTTTTTATTGTATTTTTGATACATTTACTTGAGTGTCAAGGATATATAGAAAGTCAAATCCTACATACGTTGACACTTAGGAAGGTAGAAGATGAAGAAAAAGCTCCTATCAACTGGATCCCAATTAGATCTAGCTCATCCTAATTGGATCCCAGCTCCTTCTAGCTGGATCAACTTACCCCTAGCTCTATTCAGCTCATCTCAACTGAATGGTAGCTCTAGCTAGTTTACCTCATCTCCATTCAGCTCACTTCAGCTGGATGGCAACTCAAATTAGCTCAAGATAGTTTATCCCAGCTACATTCCAGCTCCTCCAGCTCAGAACAGTTCATTGGAAGCTCAAACTGACTAGGACTAGCTACTAACATTAATTGGCTAGTCCTAGTCGGCTGAAGAAGTTATCAAGCAGCTTAAGCCAGCTCAAGTTCAACTCTCGGAGGCTTAACTCAACTCAACTTGATTGATTTGAGCTACTTGACCTAAGCTAGCTACTCTAGCTAGCTAGGTAATCTCCGGGAAGACCAGACCCAGCTCCCCTCAGCTCATATCAGCAAAAGCCAACTCACCTTAGCTTGGCTTAGCAGCTAGCAAAGAACTAGCAAGCTAAGCCAGCTAAGGTAGCTCCCTGCAATTCTCTTCAGCAACCATCAACTCCAGTGCAGCTCAAGGCAGCTCCCTCCAGCTTCTTACATCCTAAGCCTTAGCTCCCTTTACCTCTTTACCCTACTCTCTTCTATCTAAGCTAGCTAAGCTAGCTTAGCTTAGCTAGTCACCTCCTTGGCATCCCTACCTAACCCTAAAACCTACCTACCTAAGCTCCACCAAATAACCCCAAACCTAGTCCACCTAAACTACCCTACTCCCACTCTAATTTGGCACCAAAACTAGGCACCCATTGGCCCCTCAACGACCACCAAAAGCCAACCCTTTGTGGAGCCAAAACAAGCTTCTAGAACCACCTATTGTTTGTGCCAAAACTCCCCTCATCACCACCTTACACCTACCCCTCAACCCATCTCAACCCTACACCTAACCCCCCTTCTAGAACCTACATAGGTTGGTGCCAAACCAAAGCATCCCCTCATGGTTGGTGCCACCTTTAGCCACCATAACTACTCCCCTTAGCAACCCTTAGGTTGGCGCCAAAGAGCCTACACCCTAGGATCCCCATAACCACCCATACCCACCCTAAAAATCAATCCTAGCCTAACACCTATCTCCATGCCAACCACCCCCCTTCTATTCCTATTAATTCCCCCCTTAACCACCACCATATTCCTATCATCTTCTCCATTAGTTTAGGTTCTACCTTAACCACCCTACATCCCCTTCCATTCATGCCAAGGAAGAAGAAGAGAAGATCAAGGGGGCAACCTACCTGCCCCCTTGATCTTCTCTTCTTCTTCCCTTGGTGACTTCTTCCTCTCCTTCTCCCTTGTGCTACGCCAAGAATCGAGGAGATCTTCGACTTAAAGGGATGTCCAGGCATAGGAGGAACCTTAAGGTGGTTGATGCCCACCTTGAGGAGAGAGCTTGGAGGAGGACTACATCAAGAAGATGCTAAGGAAACCGTTTTCAAGTGTGGGGCAACCACACTTGGAGCAAGGGCTCTCCAGAACTTCTACAGAGGATTCCCCTTCTTCTATCTTTATTTTATCTTGTATTAGCTAGTGTATTTTTTTTATTATTTTCATGTAGCAAGCATTCCGCTACATTCCTTCTAGTTAGTAATACAAGTTTCCTTTGCTTTCCAAGTTCATGTTTCAATCTTAGTGTGTTTTTCTTGTTCTTAGAATTGTAGTGCACACCATACTCTCCTCTTCTAATTACCCTAGGCGCACTTGCCTAGTGTGAGCTTAGAAGAGAAGGGTTTCATTATTATCACTTAGGGTTAGTGATAGGTAGTTCGTCTTTGCTCTTCAAATACCGAATTGTTTTGAAAACTTGAAAACAGCAAAATTGGAAATACAAAAATATAAGTGAGGATTTGAGAGGCGAGAGAGAGAATCAATTCTTGTGATTAACAATTTTACCTTCTTGGATGACCCTAGCTACTCCACTATCTAGGAATTATAAATTTAAGAGTTGATTGCGGATTTACGCGTACGACACTATTTCACATTATTGATAAAGTGCGTGTTTCCTGCATCACCCCCTCTTGTATAATTATCAATATATATGATGCAAGCTAGGTTTCTAAGATTAGTTAGTTGAATTAAGTCCTGTGATTGCTGTGTAATCACTTGCTACCTCCTACCGTGACTATTGTCACTTACATGGTTAGAGGTTCATAGAGGCATTCTCTCCTGCAATGTTATACGGCTTCATTAGCAATGCATTTGAGACCCATTACTCAAAAGGAAATTTAGATCAGAGTATGCAAATGGCAAGGATACTAAATCAATATATGGTTGAGCATCATGTTGTTAACGTGATGCGAATGTTTGTTTGGCCCTTCCCAAATTGTTTTATGATTAGTGGGGTGACCTTTCTCTGATACCATCTACAATGACTCGAATCCCACTAATTGGCTAATCCTGGTAGGATCCGAGTTGTTAAGTATGAATGACGAACCAAACACAAGGTCAATGTCATCTAGCACATAATCATAAAACACATACATAGCCAACAAGCCATTCATAAAGTATTTAAACAATAAGAGAAACGTAAATTTGACTAAAAAGATAATCAAGTCTACAAGTCATACAAACTAAAAGAAAAGAATAGTCTAACTATTTAAGAATACATACCAGAAAAATAGAAATGGAAAACTAGGTAACTACAAGGAAGGCCTCTCGAGCTCGTACAGGTTGTTTATTGGTGTTGACTTAGGTCTTGCACTAATCGCTCCAAATGCAATCTCTCCTGATTGCTTTGGTGGACCTGATTAGGAGTCTAAGAATATGTCAGCAAATGTTGAGTAAAGTAGTATAAACAAAAAATACAATGAATAGAGTACAAAGGATGTTTACTATTTAATTAATTTAGTTATTAACTTCATGTTAATTACTCATATTACTCAATCATTTGTATGTGTGTTTCCCTCTACATTAACGACCATGTTCCTCACTAATCAACACCTCAGAAAGCACGAGATCTCATTGTGATATCCTGAGGAGTATGGCAGATATGCATCATCTCTTGGCTAGGAGGAAACCCTACACCTACCCTACAATTTGTTCCATCACCCTAGGGTCTTAACATAGGTAGTGTGGCAATTGCATACTACGGACTATATTGCACCTGCAACTTGCACTAGTCCATAAATAGCCCTTTCCAAAACTAGAGTACATATCCCAAAATAATCTTCATATCCATATCCACCACTATACTCATACCTTTCTACCTATTCAACCAATAGTCCTGTCACAGATTAGTAAGGAGGTTAGCCCACTCCCTAATCTGCCCAACTGATATAAATCTAGATCGATATATTTAGTTATTAATATACTTTTGCCGTTATCTTAATTTATTTAGCAGTTCAATCTTGGACAACTAAGTGATTGTCATATCATCAATCTATCTTGTCATGTTCACCATGTAATGCCAATATTTAGTTATGCAAGGGTTTCCAAGCTAGAATTCTTGATCTTTGTTAATAACATAATTAGATAATGAATTCATCATTCATTTTACTAGGCACATTAAAATCCAAAGTCAATATCCAATTATGAGATTCAAACATAACTTTTAATAAAAAAATAGGATTATATACACAAAGCAGTGTACAACCATTTGATTTCCACAAGGTCACATGTATCTATGTTGATAAAACATGATCATGCCATCAGTTAAGGAAACATAATCGTATTCATAATTATTAATCATAACATAACCTATTTGTCATTTATTACGTTTTAAGGTACCTAATGATAACATCATCATGAGTCATAACTAGCTTTAATTAGTCAAGATTAATTGACAAAAGCTCCTACATAATCGCCTGAGAGTCGTAATTCCTTGCATATCCTTTCTGAGAGAACATTAAAACATAGTTAATTCTGCAGTTTTAACATCATATTATGAAAGCAGAGTAACCACAAGATTTTCCAAGGGCTAATCTAAGGTCTAATGAGCATTAAAGTCTAATAATAGGGTCCACATAGACAGAAATAAGGTTTCACGTGTTTCGAGAATAATACAATACCCAAAACCCTAATTTCAGACTCGCTTGAATTGCTGAGGTTCTATTCAGGATAAAATTCATCTAAACCTTATAAAATTTATAGAAAAATATTCCATGAGGTTTGGTATCCTTAATTTTACCTTTGGAACCTATTTTGACCTTAAACATGGTCATAGGCAAAGTTCTACCCTAATTTGGGTTTCTATGGAAATTGCCTAATCAAACTTGGTCAAAAATGAATTCTAACTTCACTATCAGATTCCTAGGATCAAAATTAGGTTTGTACCAAAATTTGGGCCTGATCAAAGTTTATCTTTACCTAGTTTGCATTCTAATCCTTTAAAACTCTATTCCTCACATATGAGCCCCCAGCTTTTGAATTATTTGAGAATAGCCCCCTAGCTTTTGTCATCTTCTTCACAAAATAATCTCTACTGCCATTGGAGGTCAACTGACCTCCAGGCTGGCTTTGATCGCACCTAATCCTACTCAAATCAATACCAAATCGCACCAAATTTGGTGGGATTGGTGTTCGCATTGCAAGGAATCATCTGAAGGAAATTTGGGATCCCAAATCTCGTCTGAATGGCCTAGTGAACCCACAAAATTAGTGGGTGTTTCTTGCATCAAGCACAAGCCAATGTGGGCTTGTTTCTTGATCTAGAGCTTGGTCTGGAGCTGTACAAAAGCTACAGAATCTCAAACCAAGCTCCTTAGCTCAGTTCAGGCCACAACTCTTCACAAATTCTCCCTCACGGCTGCCTCCGCCATAGTTCCAACGAGTCTCCTACAACCCCCTTCATCACCCACTACCACATACCATAGGTAGAGGGATCGTCTTCATCTCCTTCTTCCACTCCTCGATGGCCAAATCAGGAGTGTCGAGAACCTCTTCTTCCTCGCCATTCCCTAACCGGAAGATTCATCATCTCAAGCGCCTGCCAATCACAGCCGGCACCTTCCTTGCCCTTTCATCCAGTAACTTAGGTCCTATCTTCTCCTTCTTCTTCTCCTAAATCCCCCCAACTCCTTCCTTTTCTATTTTGACCACCGACACAACCATACGCCCACTGTCTTCCTCTACTCCGACTAAAATCCGGTGAAGCCTCCCACACTCCATAGTCCACCAAATTCCATGCGACCACCTCCAAAGCCTCTGCTAGCACACCACCATCAAAACCCCTCTTCCTTTTTCACATTCCATCCACTCACCCCACCGAACACACACATCACCGAACACCTTCTTCAACTTTGCCACCTCACCACACACCTTCTCACCTCCAAATTCCACCGCCACCACCTTCTCCATCACTTGGCAATGCTCCTGGACCATTTAACTGGGGCTTTTGAGCCCGTATGCATGTTTGTAGGCATTCATCATAGCTTGCTGCCGCTGCCGTCCTCTCCGAAGTCCTTTACAGTTCTCTGACGAGCTCAATGCCTAATTCCACTTCCAAGTGACGTGGATTACATCCGCACATCCTCACCTGAGCGGCATGCAATTGCAACAACCCTCACCTGCTGCTTTGCATGAAGAGAAGAGGTGGGACATAGTCCAATGATGGGTCGTGTTTCACGAATTAAAATCAGGGTTTGGAGAACCCGTCGTTGTAGCTCGCAAAACGTGTCTATCAAATACAATTTATAACTGAAACTCCAAGGGAGTCTCGGGTCAAACACTGGGAGGCGACGTTTACTTTGGTTGAAATCCGCATTTCATTTCATTTCTTTTTGGTGTTTTGGGGTTTTGTTATTTTTATTTTTTTCTTTTGTTTTTATAAAAGAAGCAAGCAAGATAGATCACAAGAGAGATGAATCAACTATGATATATCATGCAAATGTTTATTACAACAATCTATGAAAGCATAAAAGAGATAAGGGTGAGAGGAAATCTCCCGAATTGGCAGTTCGGCGAGACGACTGCGCCTGGCAAAAGCATGGATGGAGTTGAGATGCAGGATGACGAAGGTGAGATGCAATAGGACATCGGGTAGAGGAATGCTTCACTGAAGCTCTGGAATGGAGGTGAGGAGACGGAGGCGATCTTCTACCGGAATGGAGGTGGGAGGATGGCTCCAAGGCTTCTTATGAAGGTGGTGGGATGAAGGATGAATGTTTGGTGGGGCATAGGATCATTACACCAATAAGAGGCCTTTGGAGCTTGAGAATAAGCTCTAATGGAGCTTTGCTAGGCTACTAGAGCTTAGGAGTAGGTAGGAGTAGAGTAGGTAGAGATGAAGAGGTATGGGGGGCGTAGGGGTGTTTATATAGTAGAGGGAAGAAGAAGAAATTCATGTAGAGGGTTGTAGTGATACCTGCAAGCATCACTAAAGACCCTGTAGCTATCATTGAAGATCGTACCCCCACCGATCACGCTCGCAGTTGTCCTTGCACCTACAAGCAATTAGTGACAGCTGTAAGTGTCACTAAAGGTCTGCCCAGCTAACGCTGTTGCCTCCAGCTCACGCTCACGCACACGCGCACGCTCATGGCTGGATCAAGCGTGGACCATTGGCAGCCATTGGATCAGAGGTGGACAGTTGAGATGCCGTGGGGATCGCACATTCAGATCGTGCCCTCATTGGTGCGTCATATTGGCCGTCGGTCAGCATGTGATCGTACGTGTGCAGATCGCACGGGTCTGATTGTGCCACGTTGCCTCCTCTTTGTCGCTTGATGGCCATCCAACAGGCGCAATTCGATTACGCTTGCACTCGCGAGTTCGCCTCCTCCATTGCGGCTCGAACTCGTGCTTGCGGTTTGCAAGCGCTTGTCTTCACCATTGTGCCAAAGCCATAGTCTGTCGAGTGGAGGGTGGTGCGGTCGCGCGCACCTTGACCATTGGATGAAGATCCAACGGTTAAGGTGAATCCTTGCATAAGGCAAGGCGCCCTTCAGCCGTGGGTGCGCATGTCTCAACCATTGGATTGAGATCCAATGGTTGGGATCTCTTCTTGCGGTGAGGCTGGGGGCGCGATGGCTCAGGTGGGGTGGCCTGGATGGCGCCATCTAGGCCATCTTCTTCTTTTTGTAGAGGGTTCTACGAAGCTCTGATCGGGGTGATCTTTGCATTGACAGACTACGATCGTCTCTCTGGATTCATCCATATGGTCGAATTCTTCATTCGAAACCCATAAAGATGTCGTACTACCTCATGGCCATAGAAGATGAAAGAATTAATGTACATAATACACAACTATCCTAAATGCCATGCAATGGATGTTATGCAGTATTTATAACATGATATGCAATGCTAAGACTAGGAACTATCATAAATAAGCATTTTATCATAAATTCATGCATGTTTGTCATCTCATCTCGGAAGTAACTGACCCATTGAAACGGTACAAAAGGAAAAAGTGTTCTCACCTCTTCAGCCAAGAACACTGGGGGTCAGGTCCCCGCTCACACGCTCACGCACACCTCTCCGGTGGCCACTGCCTTGCGGGTTGGGTCCCTTACCCAGATCCGATAACTTGCCTATATGCCCGATTACCCTCTGGTTTGAGAGAAGAGAAGGAAAGGAGAGATCCATGAGAAGAGGGGGATGGGTTTTTCTCTGAAGTCCTTGCCCCGTGCTTAAGGAAGAGGCCTTGATACTTAGCCTCTGAAGAAGAAAAGGCCATGTTCTTGTGTTGCGAAGGGAAGGCTTCGAAGAAAAAGAAGGCTTAGAAGAGAAAGCCTTGTGCCCTATGTGTGCCTTCTGTGAGGCACTATGCTATGCTCTGTTAAGTCATTTGATATAACTTGGGCAATGTCTAATGTTTGATTCTGAGCACTGTTGAATGATTTAAGAACCTAAGTTAAGTTGATTGAGATACTGTTTGATTATTTGAATAATTTAAGTATGAGATATATGCTTAATTAAGATAAATAATTGGTGATTCAAATCACCATTATTTTATCTTTCTATTCTTTTTGTCTCATAATCTTTTGGATTACATTGAATATTAACTTGACAAGTTTCATTCATTGAATATCTGTTATTGTGATCAATTGATTATGCTCATCTATTTTAAATGAAGATTAATGTGTGAATTCCACATTTGCTCCCTGTGAACGACCTCGAACTCCCTTTAGATTTTGAGTTTATAAATTTAAATGTTTTGTTATGCGATTTAGAAGTGTACTATAACGCATGCATGTTTAAAACTCCTCTTTCGCCTAAAAACAGTACCAACTAGACAAGTTAGGTCCGCAAGCTCCATTATTAATTATTCACTTATTTCTGGATAATCACATTGTGTATTAATCATTATTTAGCTACCCAAATAAGGTAATTTAGAAACAAGCCCTTGGGAACTTCAATGCTTAGCAAGAGAAAGGGAACTCACATAAACCCAAACATAATGCAAATCGAATCTCAATAACATATTGCAAATGGAGAAAAGGCTAGACTACTCTACCTAATTATGCTAGGAGATTACAACTTTGGGATACTAGTCAGAGGTTTGTCACTATTGTACAGTGGTCCTTAAAAGAAGTGGCGCATCACAGAAGTGTAGGGGATCATTTTAAACTTTTCAAAAACACAAAAACATGATCTCAAAATTGATCAAATAAAATTAAAACATCGAAAACCTTTTCCTAACAATCAAACAAGTTAGGGATCATACCTCAGTGATTGATTTTCACAAGAATAAGAAAATGTGTGGATGCGAATCCACATGTCTACTTGAATTCCCCAACATGAGGTGTAACTCCTTTGAGTTTGTTGATAAGAGAGATTACCGAAGTCACACAAGGAAGACAATCTTTATGTGAGCATCACCTTCTTATTTACCAAGAAGCAAGAGTAGAGCATAGGAGATGGAGGAGTGGCACCAAGGGGGGATGTCCACTTTGGTGGCTCTCAATTCAAGAATTGATTAGCCTCCGATTGTTGGAACACCCTTCTCATATAGAGAGTCATAATCAAGGTTTATAGAGTAATCCTATTGCTCTAAAATTCCCATAATGTCCTTCTCTAATCCATTTTTTTAATAGAGAAAAGTTCAATAATTTGATAATTACCAAAATGCCCATGGTGCTGCTACAAGCACTTATTAATTATACATTTCAACTGTTTGAAACATATAATTAATATTCTCCTTGATATGCTTTATTAGTTGTTGTATTGCATTGTAGGGAGATCTTGTAGGCAAGCTAAAGTCTATCTATGATTAGGATCACATCATATCAAACACTTAGATCAAATATTGATATAATATGATTCTATTGATCATTTCTCAATTCGCTAATTGAAATATATGTATTGATAAATTAATCTGAGCATTACTCCATAATTCTCCAATTATGAATAATTTCTAATTTATCAATTAGCCCCATTCCTAATCAAAATCACTTGGTGTTCATTACACAGCCTATTACAACCCGAGTCCCCACCCTTGTAAGAACTCGAGTTGATTTATCAATTGCCCTAAGATCTAGTCATCATGGTCTCAAGAAACTACATGCTCCCAACCTTTGAACTCAAAATCTCCAAACATGTCTTAGTTAAAAGCCAAGGGCCCTATAATTCACCTTACCTCAGAGAGATGATGGGGAAACTTAATGGAAAGTGGGAACTAAGATAATAGAAGTTGGCACAATGATTACCCTGTAACCCACAACATAAATAGGTGAACTTGGTCTAACGAAGGGTTGGATAGAACCCTTGGTAGAATTCAAATGGCGATGTCAATCAATTACACATCGACACATTGAAGGTTATAACTCAAGAGAATAAGTCACATAGTGAGTAGGGGGAAATAACAATGCTTCTTCATAAATGAGACAAAGATGCGACAGTAGATATTCACTAAGACTTCTCAGGGTCTCTTGACACATCCTTAGTGAAGTGTGACAACTACTGGATTTTTAAGGTGTAGCCAACACCTTGAGATATACCATATATCCCATATGTCCTACACACATGGAGACACATATGAGAAGTTCAAGGTTTAGGATCTTGTCCCACTAACGTCCCTTCAAGAACTGCTATATATGAATTACCATTATACTTTGGATGGAAGATATACTAGATAACTTCTCCAAGTTCATCCAGTTCCATCATTCCTATTTCGATCTATCTATCAAAATGACCATCGATGGAATTGAACCTCTAAAGCTATAATGATAGAGTTCAAACTCCACTCAAAACTATTGTAGTTGTGTGAATCCCATCTTTAGAAGACGTCTATATCTAGCATTAGATTATGTATGCTAGCTCCTCGGCATATTGTCCTTACACTTTGCAAAACCTCAGTCGTTGGGTTGCCAAATCTACATACTATAGGTATCGGCATAAATTCTTGTTGCAAGTATAAAGACATGTACCTCTTTCTCTAAGGCAAGTGATTAAAAGAAGACTTGTTATTTTCATATTTATTTAAATAATTTATGCCTAACTAATGCTAGTATAAGAGTAAATTAAGTCATACTGCATTTCTATATGTTATATTAGTTATTTAGTGGCATTTGTAAATAGTGCGTACTTTTTGGGATTTTATGCAATATTTCCTTTACCTATATATGTTGGTGGCACAAGAAGGGGGTTGAATTGTTCAACAAGAATTTAAATAAATCTATTTAAGCAATCTCACAAAATTGACATAAGAATATAAAGAGGAAACCCTTACGAGAAAAACCTCTATCTAGATCTCCCAATCTAGGATTTTGCCCCTACCCAAGTAGGAATGACTAACAACAAGTAATATTACAATTCCCCCCTCCTGGACAACCCCAAGGAGAGTTTAGCCCCTCTACTAAGAGGAAACCTGAAACCCACAGCTCAAGCACCTAAATAAACTAATGAAAATAATATAATAAAAATAATCCTAAGAGCCTTTAATAATATAAAAGGTAAAGTAGGTTAGGATACTCCCTTTGCAAACCTATGAGATGCAGAGAATCAAAGTGGGAGTGGAATTAGTCTCAAGAACGTGCTAAGAACAATAGAGCACAATAGAGCATAATAGAACTAGAAAGCTTAGAATAGGAGAATTGGAAGAATTTTGCACTAGAATGTTTCTATGCTTGGTGTGTAGGCTTAAGGGAACCCTTGGTGGGTATTATAGGTGTAGGAAGTTAGGTTTAAGCCTTAAGAGTCGTTGGAATTTGAATTGAAATGGAATAAATTAAGGTAGAGCGACTACAAATCATTTACTAAAAGTTTGATAGGATCAGATGTCTTGTAAAAAAGATCAAAAGTCTGAAAATGAAAATTAGACATCTTAAGGAAAAATAAGAAGTCTGAAAATGATGAATCAGACATTTGAAGGAAAAATAAGAAGTCTGAAAATCCAAAGTAGACATCTAAAAGAAAACGTAAAAGTTTGAAATTTCTAACATTTAATGAAATATAAGTAACTAATGATTAATCACTCTTTTGAATGTTGGGATTTGAAAAATATGAATGTTGATGAACTTTTATAGCATATCAGACATCTGACAGAAAACATAGACATCTTAAATTCTTGGATTGTTCAAGATCAAGAATTTCCAAAATAAATGGTGTTTTGGAAGAAAGTAGACATCTGAAATTGAAAATCAGATATCTAAAAGAAAAATTAGACATCAGTAATAACAAATATAGACATCTAAAAAATTCAGCAGAATGAGTTTTCAAAGTTTTTTTTTTTTTTGAAACTAAAAGGAAAACTATCATCTTACGATAGCAATCCGGGATTTTAAGATGAGTTCTAAGATGGGTTTTAAGATGAGTTCTATGGGTATTTTCAAGATAGTAAAGGCTAAAGGCTCTTTTTACATTCTAATAGATCAAAATAAAAAGAATGAAACTATCATAACTATCTATCTTCATCTCGATGCTTTTTCTCTTCCATCCTTTCATAGAGCTTGAGTTTGACCTTTCATCAAGCTTCATCCATCCCCAACCTTGAAATATTGATCTCCAAATACAATGTTAAACATAACATACTTTGTTATCATCAAAATCAATGATCGTGGTGTTTTATCACCAACAATATATGGTCCCTTGATGTCTTTATTTATATGTGTGTAGGTGCAGGTGGGAGACTAACTAGAGCCATGCAGAAGAGAGATTTGGGTTTGAGCTCAATTGTGAAAAGAGGTTGAGTCAATTCCCAACCTAGCCACCTACCCCAATTAATCCTTAACCCTAGCCCAATTAGGAGCCTAAATTATCCTAGCCTAAACCCTAGCCACTTATCCCAATTTCCCACCTCCTATGGCTAGCCATGCACATCAATTTTGACCTTATATGGCTAGCCAACCAAACTTTAATCCATATCTTAATTAAAACCCTAACCTAGTCTATGATCATATCCTCTCCACCTAATCCTTCCAAACCACAAACTGGCAGTCCTTAGCCACCAAGAAAGACCCTTATGGCCGACCATAGATAGTCTTATTATCCTCTTAGGGCTATCCACCACACTTCTTAAATCTCCACCATTAAAGCCTAATCCTATGGCCTAAAAACACCTACCCAAAACCTATAATAAATTCCTTCAACCTCCCATCGTATGCCCGGCCATATCCCCTCCAAATAAATCATGTGGCTAGCCTCTATAGACTATCTCCAACCTCCATCCAATACACCACCACATCTCTACCCTTGATCAAAGCCTAAACCAACCCTAGCCCTATCCAAACCCCACCCAACCCAACTTTGATCCTAGCCTTTCATCTTTTTCTAGCCTACATCCTAGTTGTCTAACACCTGGATCCAAGGCACCTTGGATCAACTAATCACAAACCTCCTAGATCTTTATAAAAGGGCATAGTCTCCCCCCTCCCATCATAATTTAGACTTCCAAAAATACAATTGACTATAGCCTCTCTTCATCTTCAGTCCACGCCCCTTGGTGCTTCTCTAGATGCACCTTCACATCTGTTTGTTTTCCATCGCCAAAGCTTCGTCTTCGAGGCCACCATCCAATTCTAGAATTAGATTTATTATTCTAGTTGATATTGTAGTTCTAGTTCTAGTTATAACCTTCGTTCTAGTTAATTCTATTTCTAGTTGTCTTGTTGTTCAAGTTGACATTATTATTTCAATGAAAGTTCTAGTTCCTTGATATCTTGTTTCTACTTGTCTTCTATTATTTGCTTTATTTCTAGTTACATAATCGCCTCTATTTCTAGTTTCGATTCTTGTAAGGTTCTCCACATTAGTTAGTCTATATCATATTTGCTTATTCCTTATTCAAAAATACAAAAAAAGAGGACTTAGGAAAGTGTAGTAATCCGATTGCCTCCCTATGAGATGACTCAAATTCCATTCTATAAACTTTGATTTTTGGATTTGAGAGTTTGATACAAATAAATTTTGAAAGTATCTATGCGATTTCATACTACAATGAACACATTTTACGCATTAGATGACTGATCAACTCTTTGATCTTGCTCATGTGACAAGTTCAAAATCTCTATTCGCTATGGAACTAATTCCATTTGGAATTTAGTCAGGTGTCAATCTCATATGAAGAACTTGAAAGATTGCCATCTCTTTCAAGAGTGGGAATTATGATCAAGACAATGAGTTAATGGTAATGATCATATACAAATCTAGATCTTATATCTCCTATTCAGAAGAATTCTAAATAGTTGATCCATTATCTTCACTTGCCTGATCAAGACTTTTGTAAATAACCCTAAAGGCACAAATAAGACCAATAATACACATTCATAATCAAAATAATCATATATTCAAATGAATGGAGAGAACAAATCTAATCAATGTGCAAAATACATAATCAGATAGCTCACCAAGGGTATATAACTCCAATAGTCCTTGTAGTTCGCAAGCAATTTGGGGATAAACTACTAGGTCAAACACATTAGAAGTTGGGTTTTACACACATGTGGAGGCTTATCTAGTGTCAAACATGTAAAATAGAGTTTGAATGGGATTTTAGACTAACTATAGTGTAGTTTGAAAAGAAAGGATTTCATGGACTACAAGATTGTGAAAAACAAAGGTTGGAAGGGGCCCAAACCAGACTTAGACCCTCAAAAATTATTTGAACCAGCTTAATACAACCTTGAACCAGTCGGTTTAGGTGTCTCGCATGCCTCTAAACTGGGGTAGTCACTTATTAGTCCATGCCTCCTTCCCTAGATCATCACCCACCCCTCTGGATGCATGCTGCATGTCCCTCCTGTTGGTGCTAGAGCACCACGATCATTTGTTTTGATGATAACAAAATACGTGTCATTTAACATTTGCACTTTGAGTCCTAGATTTCAGGTCAATCGCAAATGGATACGTGATTAGATGGAGTTCGAGCTCGCATCCAGGATGGATTGGAGGAGCTTGATGGAGAGCAGAAGAGATTCGTGAGGAGCGATATATTGAAGAAGGAAGGAGATGAAGAATATGATAGATTTCCTTCTCTTGTACTCATTGTATTTTTTGTTTCTTTTGTTGCTCTTTATTTTTGTTACTTAGATTTCTGTTAAAGAGCCTCAAAGTACCCTAACAGTAGTCCTACGAACACCCGCACAACCTTAGGATACTTAGGTTTTCTGTAAAGAACTTAGAAAACCAATATAGGGTTCAAACAGAGTTTCCAGACGTCTAATTCCAAAATCAGACGTCTGATAAAGTATTTTAAGACGTCTGACTGTTGCTTCAGACGTCTGATAACTATTAGGCTGGACATAGTTAGTTCTGTCTGATGAAATCAGACGTCTAGACCTTAGACCAGACGTCTTAGGAGACGTCTGATGATTTTGCCAGACGTCCAATTAGTGGACCGTTGGCTGGCTTAGCAAACACTCAAGCATATGACCGTTAGAGCCTTATCAGACGTCCATAGGACTGTCCAGACGTCTGATAATTGATCGTTTTGCCTCGGCTGACCCAAAATCTCTTCTCAGAGATTTTCTAGCCGTTGCAACGTTTGGAAAATCCATTCCCACAGTAAAAGTAGGTTTCCAGACGTCCAAACATAGTATCAGACGTCCTATATGTCGTCTGATGGACTTGCACAAAAACCCTATTTAGATCGGATCCAAGTAAGGAAGAGACCCGCCCAAAATCAAACGTCTGACCTTGAAATCAGACGTCTTAAAGTGAACTTTCAGACGTCTGATGAGATAATTAGACATCTGATAAGCCTGTCAGAGCAATGATTGTTCCTGATTTCGGGCTGATTCTCTTGGGCTTTGTTCCCAACGGCTATAGAACCCTTCCTAAGCCTTCCAAAGCCTTCCTAAGGCCTCTATAAATAGAGGGGAACTTTTGCAACACAAATACACACTAAGAAACTCCTAGAGACACCAAGATACACAAGAAACACTTTGTAATACACTTTCCACTCTCTTGGGTCCTAGCTAGCTCTTGCTCTCCAAGCTCAAGTTCCATTCATCTTGAGAGCATCAAGCTTTGCGCACCCGCTCTCCCGACGTTGTTCACGAGAGCGAAGTTGCGCCGTCGCGTGGCTCACGCACCGCGTCATCAACTCGATGCACTCCTTGCAAAGGGGAGTTTCCTAATTCCTATAGAAGCTAGGTTCATAATTACTTTGTTGGCTCTATAGGATTACTTGTTTATTTTATCTTTGTTATTTGGTTGGGTATTCGCTTTGCGAATTCCCGTCTCCTTCGTGAGACAAAATCCTTCACGTGGAGAGAAGGGGTTGAGGTACGCTACCCTCGTCTAAGTAGCGTGGTTGTATTGAGGTTGAATCACCCTCGTTTAAAGTGATTCGGTTTAGTGGATTGTGATCAACTTGGTTGATCGAAAAATCCTAACTCGAGAGGGTTAGGTGGTGATTTTCACTTGGTTTGGGTTTCCACCTAAAAATACTTGTGTACTTTTGTGATTGATTTTTTGTGAGATTGTTTATTTTATTAACGCAATTATTACGTCACCCCCTCCTGGTAGGGCCGAAACTTTCAGTTGGTATCAGAGCAGGTCTTGCGAGATCGGAGTAACACCTGGAAAGAGATCAAATGGAGGGAAGCACATCAGCGATCAAAATATCCGAGGGGCAGTCCACCGTCCGACCACCCTACTTTGACGGGAACAACTACAGCTACTGGAAGCTGAGGATGAGGATGTGGCTTCAAGCCACGGACTTCGCTCTATGGGGACGTTGCGAAGCCCCATACGAGATCCCGGAGTGACCCGACGCAGGATACTCGCAGCAGCAGATTCGGGAACTCTCACTCAACGCGAAAACAATGAACGCGTTGTATTGCGCGCTCAGCCTAGAGGAGTTCAACAGAATCTCGCAATGCGCCACCGCATACGAGATTTGGCACACACTTGAGGTAACTCACGAAGGTACCTCTAAGGTAAAAACTTCTAAAATAAATTTACTTTCTCAAGAATTTGAATCTTTTTCTATGAAACCTAACGAGTCTTTAAGTGAGATGAACACTAGGTTCACACTCATTGTAAATAATTTGAAAGCATTAGGGAAGACCTTCATCAAGGGGGAGCTTCAAGGGAAGCTTCTTCGTTCCCTTGGACCGGAATGGGAACAGAAAGTCACCGCCATCGAGGAGGCGAACGAAGTAGAGGAGCTCAGCATGGAAGATCTCCTAGGCAATCTAATGGCCTACGAGACAAAGTTGAAGCAGAAGAAGGATACACCGGAGCCCAAACTGAAGAAGACTCTCACCTTCAGAGCCGTGTCGGATAGCGAGGTAAGTTCCGACGACGAAGACTTTAGAATTTTACTTAAAAAATTTTCCAAGTTTTGTAGGGAATTAAAGAAAGAGAAAAAGGAGAAGGAAAGCCCGAGACGTTGCTACCACTGCAACGAGAAAGGGCACCTACGACCAGAGTGCCCTCTTCTCAAAAAGGAGAAGAAGAAGGAAAAGGAAAAGAGATCTAAGAAGAAGGCATTCCAAGCCACTTGGGACGATTCCAGCTCGGAGGAAGAAGAAGAAAAAGAAGAAACCGCTTGCTTTGGTTTCATGGCCAGAGGAAGCAATAGCGACAGCGAAAGCGGAAGCGACTCAGACAATAAGGTAAGTTATGATTTACAAGAAGCTTTTAATGAACTATTTGAGCTTAGTAAATCTCTAAAAATAGAAAATAAAAGCATGAAAAAGAATCTTAGCTTTCTTAAATCTGAAAATGATAGGTTAGAAATAAAACTTAAGGATCTAGAAGCTTGTCCTAAAAATGATAACCTATTATTAGAAAATCATAACCTCATCAATGAAAATAATAAATTGATTGAAGAAAATGATAGTTTAAAATTAGAAATTTCTGACTTACAGACTAAGATGCACACTATAGAAAAAGAAATTGCATGTCTTAGGGAAAACTCTAACAAACTAATCAACAAAGTAGATGATTTATATAGCCCTAAGGTTGAGAAAGGATCTCCATCAAGGAGATCCGCTAACAGATCCAGATCCAAGCCCACTTGGATACCGAAAAAAGAATTAGAATCTTGTTTTGTAGGGTTCAGGGATAATCACAACACAAAGGACTGGACCTACAAGCTCAAGTCTGGTCAACTCGAGTTGGGAGAACCAAGGAGTAGACCAAGGAGGAGAACAAGAAGACCGACGAGACGGCGAACAAACGACGGACCCGCTGCACGTCGACCACCAGATTGGAGACTGGCGCCAATGCCTGGGCCTCCAAGCTAAGGATGGGAGCCCCATCCGATGTGGCATCCACCACCATTCGGGCCATTTTATTGGCCATGGTAGGTGAGGTAAAAATTCTTGACCCTATCTTTGTTTATCAGTAGCATTTAGATAGGGGGAGTTAAAATTTATGAGCTAATTATCAATTTTTAAGGGGGAGATATAAGGTAGCTAAATTTCCTTTAGAAAGGGGGAGAAAAATAATAGCTATCTTATTGTTATAAAAAAGGGGGGAGGCATTACCTTTGTCAAAAGAAATTTATAGAAGAGCATGTTTTAAGGGGGATTTATAGGAAATGTAAAATCAATTAAACCTCTTTGATAATGTCAAAAAGGGGGAGGATTTTCTGCATTATTATTTATGGTTTTGTCATCATCAAAAAGGGGGAGATTGTTGGTGCTAGAGCACCACGATCATTTGTTTTGATGATAACAAAACACGTGTCATTTAACATTTGCACTTTGAGTCCTAGATTTCAGGTCAATCGCAAATGGATACGTGATTAGACGGAGTTCGAGCTCGCATCCAGGATGGATTGGAGGAGCTTGATGGAGAGCAGAAGAGATTCGCAAGGAGCGATATATTGAAGAAGGAAGGAGATGAAGAATATGATAGATTTCCTTCTCTTGTACTCATTGTATTTTTCGTTTCTTTTGTTGCTCTTTATTTTTTTTACTTATATTTCTGTTAAAGAGCCTCAAAGTACCCTACCAGTAGTCCTAGGAACACCCGCACAACCCTAGGATACTTAGGTTTTCTGTAAAGAACTTAGAAAACCAATATAGGGTTCAAACCGAGTTTCCAGACGTCTAATTCCAAAATCAGACGTCTGATAAAGTATTTTAAGACATCTGACTGTTGCTTCAGACGTCTGATAACTATTAGGCTGGACATAGTTAGTTCTGTCTGATGAAATCAGACATCCAGACCTTAGACCAGACGTCTGATGATTTTAACAGACGTCCAATTAGTGGACCGTTGGCTGACTTAGCAAACACTCAAGAATATGACCGTTAAAGCCTTATCAGACGTCCATAGGACTGTCCAGACGTCTGATAATTGACCGTTTTGCCTCGGCTGACCCAAAATCTCTTCTCAGAGATTTTCTAGCCGTTTCAACGTTTGGAAAATCCATTCCCACAGTAAAAGTAGGTTTCCAAACGTCCAAACATAGTGTCAGACGTCCTATATGTCGTCTGATGGACTTGCACAAAAACCCTGTTTAGATCTGATCCAAGTCAGGAAGAGACCCGCCCAAAATCAAACGTCTGACCTTGAAATCAGACGTCTTAAAGTGAACTTTCAGATGTCTGATGAGATAATTAGACGTCTGATAAGACTGTCAGAGCAATGATTGTTCCTGATTTCGGGCTGATTCTCTTGGGCTTTGTTCTCAACGGCTATAGAACCCTTCCTAAGCCTTCCAAAGCCTTCCTAAGGCCTCTATAAATAGAGGGGAACTTTTGCAACACAAATACACACTAAGAAACTCCTAGAGACACCAAGATACACAAGAAACACTTTGTAATACACTTTCCACTCTCTTGGGTCCTAGCTAGCTCTTGCTCTCCAAGCTCAAGTTCCATTCATCTTGAGAGCATCAAGCTTTGCGCACCCGCTCTCCCGCCGTTGTTCACGAGAGCGAAGTTGCACCGTCGCGTGGCTCACGCACCGCGTCATCAACTCGACGCACTCCTTGCAAAGGGGAGTTTCCTAATTCCTATAGAAGCTAGGTTCATAATTACTTTGTTGGCTCTATAAGATTACTTGTTTATTTTATCTTTGTTATTTGGTCCTTCTCGTGGAGAGAAGGGGTTGAGGTACGCTAACCTCGTCTAAGTAGCGTGGTTGTATTGAGGTTGAATCACCCTCGTTTAAAGTGATTCGGTTTAGTGGATTTTGATCAACTTGGTTGATCAGAAAATCCTAACTCGAGAGGGTTAGGTGGTGGTTTTCACCCGGTTTGGGCACCTAAAAATACTTGTGTACTTTTGTGATTGATTTTTTGTGAGATTGTTTATTTTATTTCCGCAATTATTACATCACCCCCTCCTGGTAGGGCCGAAACTTTCACCTCCAATCATACTCTTCCTTTCTCATGCATAAACTCTACCTACAGCTCATTAAGTGTGGTTCAACTCCTACTAATGCAAGTGTCTACCTCACATTCCCTGTTGTTCCATGTATCTTCCTCTCTTCCATTACACCTACGTCGATCAATGCACTTTAGAGCCACATGTCAACCCATAGGGATCCCACCATCACACGTAAATTGAACACCAACCCCCTTCACTGACTAGTTTTTCCTTTTCCCCTCTTTTTCCCCTCCTTTCCTTCCTTTCCTCTTCTTTCTCCTCTCCCACTCTTCTATCTTAAAGTGTATGCACCTTCCAACAATGTTAATGATAGGATGGATCCCCAATTACCTTATTTATTAACCCATAGACCTAGCTATGGTTTAGGTTTACTTGGACATTAACAAAAATACCATCAAATTTAGTCTATTTACACTTCTTGCCTATTCTTCATGTTGTTTACGTACTTAAGCTACAAACCTCCCATTTTTGTGAAATAAAATCCATTAGAAAGCTTGCAACAAGAGAAATCAAACATTACAATTTATGATGTATTTAATAGGTTTGATTGAGGTTTGACTAGAAAAGTGAGTTTTCCATGTTTTACAGTGTGCCCTAACCCAACTTGTACTCAATAGGTATCATTAGGCCTGATTCGATATGTTTGAGTCCAAAATGACTTGAGAACCCAAATTTTGTGGCTTTACATTCTTGGGGTGAAGTAGCCTTTTTGCAACTCTTTTGGTAGGCTATTTAACCAACCAATAGTAGGTACGTATTTTTGACCTGAGATGTTTTGGTTCCACTTTTTATACCTTGTAGTGGAAAGGAGTGTCCATCTACCACTATAGAGTAGCACCTTGCATGCGTATTACATGAGCTCATAGTCACTATTTTGCTTAGGCCGAGAGCATGAGGCAATTAACTAGATGGTAAGAGTGGTGCAAGATATTCTCCTAGCCAAGAGAGTGTCCCGTACTAGTCACGGTACCTCCTTGCATCTTCTAAGGAATCAATTTTGGGCTAATGTGACTAAAATTGTGAAGGCATACACAATTGACTAATTGATTAGTAAATGACTAATTCAAGAGAATTACATAAACATCACATATTGTTTAGCTACTCTACTGAGCATCTCCTGATGCTCTTATTTGAACTTTTAGGTACTAGTGAGCAGTAGCTAAATTTTGCGGTTATGGGAGGAGATAATGCTGGTTTAGGAAGGTTACCTCTTTCATTCTTATTTTAGCTTCTTTTTGTTCCTTTTATTTCTATACTATTTTCTTCAGAACTTATAATTTTTGTTGTACATTAATGTGATTTTTGTTACACGAACAACTCATTCGAGGCATCGTGGAACCGCAAGAAAATGAGTGTTTAAAACTTGATACAAAAATCGACTTAGCGCCCGAAAATTTGATTGATCAAGAAATTAAACATCCTAATACCAAAATCACATGGGAAGAACTAATTTCCTCCCATTCTAGGGTCCCACGAGATAGAGGTTATGCCTTAGTAGGTGGCATAGCATAGCACCCCACATGTTCTGCCTCCATAATAAGTCCTGGCGTACCTCGAGACCCTTCTTCTTGACAAGTGGATAAGGCCCTTTGTGTCAAAAATGATCAAGCCAAGTTGTTCACAAACTCCTTTGTGACTCACTAGGCTGATGATCATCCTCTTCCTCTAGAATTTGCAGAGACAGTAATCACCGTGAGATCCGATATGTATTGGATGACCAACATTGATATTGGACATCTAGTTGATGCATAAATTAGATGTCCAACATGGTCTCTAGACATCTAAAGGTCTAACTAGAAGTTTGATGAACTTCCTGGATGTCCAAGATGAGTGGATTTGGAGAGAGGGTGCTAGTACCTCTTTCCTTGGTCTCTCTCTCATGTAGGAGGAGGATTCTTTGCATAATTCATGATTGATTAAGGTTCTCAAGGCTTGCCTTATAGAGAATCACCTAATCCTAACACGTTGGGGACCGATGGATCAAATCGAATGATCAGAATCAATTCCTACTTGATTATTTGTAGTTGGACCCTTTTATTAAAGTAGCTGATTGTGTTTTAACACTCAAACTACAATTAATTTCTATCCAAGCCCTTTTCGATCAAGACCCAACATTTTAGACTCAATTAAATGTTAAATCAAATATTATTTAACTCCTTAAATAATATTTGATTTCTCTACAAGTAAAAAACCACCAAAATTACTATTAGTTTCATTACACCAATAATGGAGCATTTTGGAATCGTGATTTATGGCACTACGCCTCCTTTACATATTCCAAATACTTATGAATCTTTCACACTGGAGGATAGTATTAACCTTGAGGTCGAATCCCATTAGATAACTACCATCCCTCCATGGGTTATATCATTTCTAATATTTTACATCATTAGGACTAGAATGATGATTGGTGCCTTTTGCAAAGGATTGCCCTCTTCTCATGCTTAAGTCTGATCAGGATTCTACAACCCACATGTGAAAGTCTACTAAATAGTGTTAGCAAACAATTCATCATAGAATCACAGAATAATGAAAATAGGCATTTAAAATTGGATTTGAGAAATGGTTCGATGCTTGGAAGACTAATTAATCAAGAATTGAAATCACCTCATATCGAAGCCACATGTAAAGAATTGTATTTTTCTTATTCTAGGGTCCTCCAAGATAGAAGTTATACCTTATGGGTGGCATAGAACAGTACCCTACGTGTGGTGCCTCCTACAATAAGGCCTATCGTAAGAGGAATCTAATATGGAAAATATGCGTTTTGTTAAAAGCAGGTTTTGATGTCATTGTAATGCATATCTTTGTAATCAACTTTTATAATTTATATTCCTAGATAGGGTGAATATCTAGGGTCATCCAAGGAGGCCAATTTGTTAATCACAAGGATCGATTCTCTCTCTTGCATCTCAAATCCGCACTTATGTTTTTGTGATTTTAATTTATGTTGTTTTTAGGGTTTTCAGAAACAATCGAGCATTTTTATGCGAAGATGATTATGCTAAATCTATCAACTAACCCTAAGTGATAGGAATGAAACCCTCTCTTCTAAGCTCACCCTAGGCAAGTGCGCCTAGGGTAATTAGAAGAGGAGAGTGTGATGTTCACTACACTAGAATAACATGGAAAACACACTAAGATAAAGACAAACTTGGAAGGCAAAGAGAACTTGTATTACTGGAAAAGTAGATGAAATGTACTGAATGCTTGTTACATGAAAGATAAGAAAACACTAGCTAATACAAGAAAAATATAAAGATAAAGAAGAAGGGGAATCCTCTATAGAAGTCTAGAGAACCCTTCCCCAAGTGTGGCTGCCCCACACTTGAAAAGGGTTTCCTTTGCTTCTTCTTGATGTAGTCTCCTCTAATCAATCCTTCAAGGTGAGCGTCAAGCACCTTGCTCCTTCTCTTTCCTGGCCATCCCTTCAAGTGTGAAGATCTCCTCCTTGGTGTGGCACAAGGGAGAGGAACGAGAGGAAGAAGCCACTAAGGGGGCAGGTAGATTGCCCCCTTGATCTTCTTCTCTTCTTCTTCTTCTTCTTTGGTGTGGATGAAGGTGGTATGGGTGGAACCTAATCTAATGGAGAAGATAGGTTGGCGCCACCTAAGAGGGTGCTATGGGGGTGGTTATGGTTGGCTAAGGGGCACCTAAAGTTGGCGCCAACCATGGAAGGGTGCCATGGTTTAGTGCCATCTTAAGGGGGTTCTAGAAGGGGTAGTAGGTGTAAGGTTGAGATGGGTTTAGGGGGTAGGTGTAAGTCTAGGATATGGGGGTGTTTTGGTGCCAAAGGAAGGGGGTTCTAGAAGGGGAAGTTGGTGCCAACATTGGTGGCTTTTGGAGGTGGTGTGTGAAAGGCCATGGAGGTTGGTGGCACTAACTATGGTGGAGTAGGTACTTACTTAGGTGGTGGTCTTGGAGTAGAGTCAGGGTGGAGTTAGGTTAGGGTTTAGGTAGGATGACCATGTAGTGGATATTTTAGCTAAGTTAGCTAAGCTAGCTTAGCTAGTAGGTGAGTAGAGGAGGAGGTAGGAGGAAGCTAGGGTTTTGGGAAGACGAGCTGAGGAAGAACTGTTTGGAGCTACACTAGAGCTGGTGGCTGCTGAAGAGAACAACAAGGAGCTACCTTAGCTGGCTTAGGTTGCTAGTTCTTTGCTAGCTACTAAGTCAAGCTAAAGTAAGCTGGCTTCTATTGAATTAAGCTGGGGTGAGCTGGGTCTAATCTTCCCGAAGATAACCTAGCTAGTTGAAGTAGCTAGCTTAGGTTAAAAGGCCTAGCTCAACTAGGTTGAGTTAAGTGGAGTCTCCAGGAGCTGGAATTGAGCTGGCCTAAGCTAGTTGAGATCATCTTCAGCTGACTTAAGTTGAGTGGAGCTGGAAGTACTAGACTTGAGCTGAGGTGGACTCCTTTCAACTTAGTTGAGCTATCTAGAGCTCCTAGTGAACTAATTGGAACTAAGAGGAGCTAGACTCAATTAAGTTGGGCTAGATCTGACCTGACTTGAGCTATGTTGAGCTAAGTTGAGCTACCCTGAGCTGCCATCTAGCTAAGATGAGCTGAATGGAGCTTAAGAAAGCTAACCCTAATCCAAGTGAGCTAGTATCCAGCTATGATGAGCTAGACTTAGCTGAGTCGCAGCTAGATTGAGCTTCTTCTTCCCTTGTTGCTTCTTGAATGTTAGGGTTTTAGGGGTCTGGCTATCTATTCATCCCTAACACTCAAGTAAACGTCTCGAAAACAACAAAAATAATGCAATGCATGCCTCACCGAAGTATGGCTAAATGCAACTCAGAAACCCATTTGCGAAGTTAAAATCCTAAGAGCTAAGTTTGTTTTAGGGCATAAGAATGATGATAAACTGGCATTTATCACACCCCCATGCTTATCTTTTGTTAGTCTCTTAGAAAAACTAATTTTTACAAAATGGATTTTTGGGGGAAATTAATTTTTTTACTTTTGAGGAGATTATGGTACCTTGGTTGGTTAAAACACGAGAGGCGCAAGATTTATTAAAGATAAACACCAAGATTCATTTTTCGGATCCAAAAATCAGATGAATCAGGATCAATGTATCCTAAAAAAAATTACAAATCAACTCATTGTTAATTCAAATGACCCGAAATCATTTTACAGTTAAGATTTCTTTGGTTCTTGAATCTGATTCTCAACTTGCATAATCCTTTAAAACTTTGTGTCTGTGCTTGTGAATGCCAACAATTATAAGGTTGTGTATTTTTTTAAAACTTTTTTTTTCCTCCCCTATGCTTATTCTTAGCTTAATCCTATGACAGATGTGTCGAGCTCATCATTCCTGTTACCAATCCTCGAGGGGGCTCTGGCACCAACACTTCAAGATAGTACTATTCAAGACACCACTTAGAAGCTCACAACCCCAAAACACAATGCGGTGTAAAGGGGTGCTCCAAGTAAACTCAAGCTCTTGCTCCGATGCTATGGGTAGAGCACCGTCCAAGACACTTGAGTTGCAAAATTGTGCCTTAATGCTCCCTCTAAATAAATGAAATATAGATATAAAGTAGCACCAAGGTGATGACATGTTGATATTGCATCCTCAAAGGAGGCATTTTCCTCCTTCTCAGTGGTGGGAATTCAAACCAATGATCTGCTTCGAATTTCTCTAAGGCTAAACAAGGGAATTTTCTAATTTTTAAATGTCTTTTAGGTGTTGGCTTGCATGTGTAATTTGGCACAAAAATTTTGCAAGAGATGAAAGTTTTTGGATCAAAAACTAAGCCAAGTAATTTCCAGGTCACAAAAGGAGATCAAGTCACCTGAATCATCATGGGTTTATGTGAAATTTAGAGGAGGATACTTGATCTCATCTAAAAATAGACCTAGAGATTCTAACAATCAGATCTATATTCTTATCCCTAGTTTGTTAAAGATTAAATCCCTTTGTGCCTTAAAATAAATCTTTCAACCTTGATCTCGATTTTAAAATTTCCTCAAGAAGTTTTCAACATTTTTATTTTATTTTATTTTTTTATATTTTTTTTGGTATGCATGCAGAAAATGAAACAACAAAATTGAATGTTTCTTAGGTTTTGAAAACCTTAATTTGATTGTCAAAATTTAAAAACACCCCCCCATGCTTAAGATATGGCATGTCCACATGCAATAGGAAGGGAAAAGAGATTATCGAAGTGAGGACAGTCTGAATCAAGATAGGAAAAACCTCTGAAAGAAAGAAACAAATGTAAAGCAAGAAAATGATGGGTTACCTTCTATCCAATACTATCTTTTACGCCATTCAGCCGGGTGTGAATTGCATCAATGATCATTAGAGGGTAAGCCAGTTAAATCAAGAGCGTCAGATGGGAGATTGGGAGTATTATCTATATAGGGCTTTAAACGCTAGCTGTTGACTTGAAGAGTAGTATTTGTTTTAAGATAGAAAAGATCAATAGTGCCATATGGATAAGTTTGAGGACAATAAACGGGTCGGTCCACTTGGATTTTAATTTTCCTGGAAAAATTCGTAATCTATCATCGAAAAGTAGATAAGACCCTCGATGTCGAAAGCAGTCAATCACATGTGATCATGAACTCCTTTGTCGACCTTGGAGACGACCCTCATCTCCTCCTCTAAAGGCAGCCTCATGGGATGCCCATAGAGAGAGATTTCTCCCTTAATCCACATCCTCCAAATCTTGTTGGAAGACTAATGGAGTGATTGAAAGATTGATGTTGTAGTTGTTAGAAGACCCCCAAACCTGTTGGAAGACCAACAACTATAGTAGGTGAAAGAGAATATTCTCCTTGAATCCACCTCCTCTGAGTCTTGTTGGAAGATCAGTGGAAGGATTAGAAGATTGATGCTATAGTTGTCAAAAGACTACTAAACTTGTTAGAAGACCAACAACAATAGAAGGAAGAAGAAATTGACAACAATCTTCTTTCTCCTCTCTCTCTTTTATGTGAAAGGTGGAGGAATTTTTACAAATTGATTGGTTAGGGTTTCTTCCAATGACTTTGGGAGATATTTACATGGAATCACCTTAATCTTAATACGGTGGGGACAGTTGATTCAAATCCAACGATTACGAACTATTCCTACTTGATTACTTATAAATTGACCATGGCATTAATTTAGATAATCCAATTTTAGTTTTGAAATTGCATTTAATTTTTATTCAAAAACTTTTTGGATCAAGATCAAATCATTTTGGCCCAATTAAATGTCAAAATAAAGTATTATTTAACTCTTTAAATAATATTCAATTTCATTACAAGTAGGAACCTACCGAAATCATTATTGATTTCATCATGCCAATAATAAAATGTTTAGGATTCGTCGTTCATGGCACTATGCCACTTTTAGGTATTCTAAATACCCATGAATCTTTCACATTGTAAAACTTATGTAACCCTTAGATTAAATTCGCAAATCTACTGTCCCCCCTACCAAAGGTTACACAAAGGGTGTTCAAAAAACTTACTAATCATTGGTACCTGACCCAACCCATCATTTTTAAACCTATTAGGTCGAGTACCCATTAAATATGACCTGTTACTTCTCAAGCCTCTGTTTCGGTACATGTCAAGACATCGACAGGTACCCATTAACAGACCTGTCCATGATTCATCCACATTACCAATCTTGTGACCCAACTAAGCCAACTTGCGACCCACCTCTCCTCAGCACTCATTGTGCTCACTGCTCAATCCTAACCCATTAGCTATTACAACCTGATGTGCATACATTTGAATAGCCAAAAATGTCTATTAATGCATGTTCTTAGTATCATATAAAGTATCATGCATTGTAAATATTGCATAACATGAATCATCATGCATTTAGGTCAAGCTATACAAATTGTATAGTAATTTCTTCTTCTTGGTGCTAGGAATAGAGAAACATCTAATCGGGGCCTTGGATTGAAGATCCAAATGTACGAATCTGATCAGGGCAACGATCGAGTTCAACAACTCCAAGATCGTCCTGACTGGACTTCCGTAGCATCAGATATAATTCGAGGAAGATCAGAGATCAAGGGCCAAGATGGTGTAAATCCGCACTTTAGATGACAAATCCAACCGTACGAATAGGTTCTGATCGACGATCGCAGCCCAACAGTGTGAAAATCGATCCAATCTGACATCTGTGGCACCATCTACAAGACATAGAAGATGGACGGCCAAGATAGCACCACGTGGCACTTTCCCAGCTGCCCAATTGACCCCAGGACCCACCGCTTCCCTCTCTCTCCTCAACCACGCAAACGATCTCAGCCGTTGGATCAAGATCCAACAGCTAAGAGACCTCACATCTAAATTCATGCGCATGCCTCAAACACAGATGTGGTGCGTTGGGCGAAGGCACTACACAAGGGTGGAGGCACGAGTTCAAGCCTCTTCGAGTGCTCAAATCGATCGCAAGCGGGTGCGGGCGAAATTTGCCCGTTGGATGCGACATAGATGGTGGATGAAGCAGCGACGTGGCGTGACCTGGGCTCACGGATCACGCACATGCGATCAAACGCGCATTTGAATGCCTGATTGCACGCAGGCATGTGATAGGCGCTATCAAGGTGCGGGTGAGATGGATTATAAGTCGTCCGATCTCGCGATTGGACGGCTGAGGATTTTTGAATGTGCATAGGTGTTGAGGCACGGGGAGAGGAGGAGGCGCGGTGTGCGCGTGACCTACGCCCATGTTTGGGGTCATTCGTGATGCTTAAATCCATCACTAAAGACCCTGAATTAATGTTTCCAAGTGTAAAATGTCCAAATTGCCCTCAATCCCAACAACTATTAAAGGAGACCCCTACTACTCAAATTTCTCATCCCTTCCTCTCTTCTCTCACCCCCTTGTTGAGAACATTGAATTGGGATTTAAAAAGTGTTGCGTTGTAGTACAGCCGAAAAAATGTTCAAAATAGATATAATTTTATTACTCGAAAAGATTTCTAAGGTCAAACACAGGGAGCAAATTGGTATTTAGAAATCAATATCACAATTTAAACTTGAAAGAAATTGTAATAGTAGCTGTATCAGAGTACAAAAATATGGGAGTAAAATGGTGATGTAGATCACCAAATACTCCTACAATATCACCAAATGATTCAATGTATGGATATGCAATGAGGCTAAAATCTGTCGTCTGATGCTTTAATCAGACGACTTAAAGTGTCGATTGCTTTTCTCTTTTTTTGACTCTATCTTCTCCTTCTTCTTCCTTCCTCTTCTTTCGGCCTTTGCCTTTCTTCTGCATTAGCTTCTCCTTCTTTAACTTCTTCCTTCTCTACTTTGCCTTAAGCCCTACGGTGCTCCTCTCCTTCTTCCTTTTCTGCCTGACCTCCTCTTCTTCTTCTCTGAATTGGCTAAGTGTTGAAACAATCTCTTCAAAGCAAAACCCCCCTTCCCCTATGTAGCTTTCCTCTCTTTCTCTCTTCTCTATTTCAGAGCTGCTCTCCCAGAGCCTTAAGCCGGTCGAGTAATCGGACCTAACGTAGACCCGGGTCCAGGCTCACTGGCGTGTGTGGTGAGCAAGGAGTGGATAGGTCGGGTAGTCGAGTCGTGGCCAGGTCCGCGTATTAGGTGTCACGGATCACCCATAGTGTTGGAGGCGAAGAGCCTCTAACACAAAATCAATTTATGCAATGTCAGGCAACTTTCCACTTCCGAGGTGGGACTAAATGTCCCACCTGTCTTCCGTGTGCCGCAACAACAGATGGCTTCCTCAATTGGTGAGGCTGCAAGGGCATTCAACTCCAATAGAGAGCCTGGATGAGTGCGTGCCTCAAGTCTGCACCGCCTGGGACTATCGCCTGGAGCAGCAGCGCCTAGCATAGCTTCAAGCTCGGCAGTAATGGCGGCCGATGGCTGAACCTAAAATCACTAGCACAGCCTTGCAACCACGTCAAAATGTTCAGAAAGGGTTGTCGGAGCATGGCGAAGGTGCTGGGTGGTTGGCGTGGCGTGGGGGTGCCTGTGCGAGCATGCCTAGGGCACACTGTGTGCGAAGGTGTGGGTGTGTTTGGTGAGGTGCGTGAGCGATTGGCGTAGTGAGTGGAGTAAGGGGAAGTGTTCAGTGGAGTGCAGGGAAGCTTATGGGCTTGTCGGCGAGGGTTAGGATGGCCTGTGGAGGTGGAGCAGCCTCACTGGAGTTGGTGGTCGGAGATGGAAGGGATGGAGGTTGGCAATGGTCGATTTTGAAGAATAAAGGGTGGAGAAGAATGTAGAGGGGAGAGGAAGCTTATCTGGGAGGTGAAGAGACGACGGGGGCGAGTGGAGGCATTGGGTCTGGTGTGGTCGACACCGAAGACAAAGAGTGGCTTCGATGAGTGGAGATCAATGAGGACGAAGAGAGGGAGATGCCTACGAAAACGGCGAGGCGCGGACGAAGTCAAGGAGGAGGAATACGTCACAGGTATGGCAGTCGAACAACGAGGAGGAGCGAGAGAGGTCGCCGGACATCGAGGAACCTATGGTCATGAAGGGAAGAGAGCAATTAGGGGTGTTCGCAGCCGAATTCGAGCGTGAGGAGATCGGAGAGGTTTGGGCTCCTTTAAATAGAGCTCTGAAAATTTGTTAGGGCTTGGGAAGCAAGCTTCCCAAGCAAGAAAGCTCGTCGAAGTAGGATTCCTCCTCCATAATGGTAGAGGGACCTAATTGCAAAAATGATGAAGAAGCTAAGGGACTGTTGGTAAGGGTTTTTGAAAGTTAAGGGTAGAAATGTAATCAGGTTGGACCTTTTTGCAAACTAGGTCAAGGCAAATTCATCTTGGGTCCAAATTTTGGTACAAACCTAATTTTGACCTAATAAATCCAATGGTAAAGTTGGATTTTAGGTTTGATCGCATTTGACTTAGAAATTTATGCAAAAACCCAATTTAGGGTATATATCTATCTGAGACCCCATTCTAGGTCAAGATGGGTTCCAATGGCCAAATTGAAGGTTCTAAACCCTAGAGAATATTTTTATATAATTTTTAGAGGATTTAAGTGAATTTTATCCTGACCAGAACCTTGATTAATCAAGTGGGTCTGTTTTAGGGTTTCAAAAAGTCATTTAATTCACAGAACTCACACAAACCCTTTTCTATCTAATCCACCCCACTTATTATTTTTTTAAGACCATTTGACCTTTGTTTATCCCTTGAGAAAACCCATTGTTGTACTGCATTGGTAAAATTACAGTTTTACCCCTAGTTTCTCGTTTCACTCTCAGAAAGGTTATGCAATGAATTAGGACCTTCAGTTGGTTATGTAGGAGCTTCTATTCTCTTCATTGGGTGAAAATGAGCTAGTTAGGGCTCATGATGGTGTTCCCATCATAGCCCCATGCCTAGATTTTGCTAGTCCCTTAGAAAAATTTTAAGATTTTAACTTTGATTCTAGACCATGTAATCTTTTTGAAGCTCAAAATTGTGATGTGTGCTTTCTTCTGTAGATTAGGTTATAATGCCGATAGTAGGCCTAGAGGTACTCAAGTACCAACCTAGATTTGGACCTGACCAACTCTAGCCTTAGTCTGCCACGAAGGTTTTAAAGGCCCACAAGAACTATCCTAAGGTTTGTTGAACTTCGTGGTTAAAGCACCCGTGCTTGTAACATATTTTAGCCTCGGTTCAGTTTACTGTGCATTTTTGTAAGAGAGACAGAGGAATTTTCTTTGTTTGGAGAGTTTTCTCTCACTTTTTCTTTTTTATTTCTAGCTTCGGATTAGCTTCACAATACGGTCTGTATCGAATTCCTAGTCCCCATCATCAATCCTCGAAGGGCCCTGGCAATCAATGCTTCGAGATAGCACCGCCCATGGCAACCCCTAGAACCCTTGCTTTCAAGATTTCGAGATAATCCCACCCATGGCATTCTGTAGCTAAGTCTAAACCCTGGCAATCTACATTTCGTGATAATGCCGCCCATGACATCTAAACCAGCACAGGGTGCTTACATGCCCCCTATAGGATATGTAGATATCCTAAGAAATAAGCACCGAGGAGATGATATGTTATTACGCATCTTCGAGGGAAATTTCTTGCCTCTCAGTGTCGGGAACTCATCCAAATCAACTTGTGTTGATCATCCGCTCCTAATCTAAGCAACTTTTTCATAACAATTTAAACGCATTTGCATGATTTTGATACTTATGCGCATTGAATTAGACTGTGTGTGGATTGGGGTGCTTAGGTTACCAAGTCTCGCAAATCAGAGGTCAATTAACGAGATTGAATACTCCCTAAGCCTTAGACCTAATACTTAAGCTTCGCATTTTCCCCAACCTCTTGAGAACTATCCAGATCTTAGCAGATACTTGAATTTTTAAGCCTAGGAGTATAGCCCAAGAGGCCTAAAATCAGCATTCCTTACTAATCTCTTATGTATTTTATTAGCACTTTTTGTCTTTCATCTTCTTTTTCTTGATATGGTCACAACTTAGTTAATCCCTTAATTTCTTACTAATGATTATCTCTTTTCCTTTTCTTTTCAACTTGTGCTCCTTTTTAACCGTTTTCACTTTCCCCTTTTTTCTCCTTAAGATTTGTATGGCCTCAAAATTTTCTCTCCTCTTATTTTTTGTTCTTTTTCAAGATTTTTTTCATTTCTTTGGTCTTCTTGGAATATGTGATTTTTTTTATGAAACCTTTTCTTGTGAGATGATTTTCATGGCGTTTTGCACTTTCATACCCCCCATGCCTATGATTTGCAATGTCCCCATTGTAAATTAGGTGGGTTCGAGTTTAGCTTAGCTCTTTCATTAGAATAGGTTCTGGGTGGGCGAACGGGTTGAGATGACTGTTTGCGGATGATTTTAAGCTCAGGTACGGGTACCTGAGGTAGGGTCGGTTGTTCTAATGGATGAACCCTAAAGTGCAATATGAATTCAGCATAGGAATATCAAGAAAGGTTTCAGGATTCTCAAAAATGATGGGTTGCCTCCCATTAAGCGTTGAGTTTTACGCCATTGGCTGGGTGCAATGAGCTCAGGGAGAATGGAGGGTAAAGGATGTCTCAGCCAAATTTGTATCAGTAAGGTCAATGAACGGTTTGAGTCTCTGACCGTTCACGACGAAAGGTTCTGAATCATGGCTGAGTGGACTAATCTCGATGGCTCCATTTCCAGAGATTCGTCGGACAAGGTAAGGTCTGATCCACTTCAATCTAAGTTTTCCTAGGAATAGTTTGAGCTTGGCATCAAAGAGTAGGACTTTTTGACCAGGGTGAAAGATCTTTCTAGATATGCGCTTGTCGTGAAAGGCCTTAACCCGCTCTTTGTAAATTCGCAAGTTCTCATATGCGTCGTGGCGTAATTCATCGATCTAGCTCATTTAAAGCTTTCTGTGGGTTCCAGCCTTAGAAAGATCTAGATTGTAGTTCCGTACTGCCCAATAGGCTTTGTGCTCCAAATCGACGAGGAGGTGACATGCCTTCCCGTACACCAATCTGAAGGGAGACATACCTAATTGGATTTTGTGGGCAATCCTATAAGCCCACAAAGATTCCAAAAGTCGAGATGACCAGTCTTTCCTGTAAGGTCGAATAGTGACCTAGAGGATTTTCTAGATCTCCCGATTTGATAGCTTATCTAGACCATTAGTTTGGGGGTGATAAGGAGTAGAGATTCGGTGTGACACCTCATATTTGGTCATCAGTGACCTAAACTGAGTATTAGTGAAATGGGTCCCTCCATCAAAGATTATAGCACGTGGGATCCCGAACTAAGAAAAGATGTTCTGATGAATAAATTTGATAACTACCTTATGATCATTAGTTCGGGTCAAAATGGCTTCGATCCATTTGAACATGTAGTCAACAGTGAGTAGAATGTACTCGAAGCCATCTCAAACAGGAAAGGGTCCCATAAAATCAATGCCCCAGACATTGAAGATTTCGCATACGAAAATCTGTTGTAAGGGCATCATAGCACGGTGGCTCATGTTGCCTAAGGTCTGACAATGAGTGCATGCCCTACAGTGATTGTATGCATCTTTGAAAATTGTGGGCCAATAGAAGCCTCATTGGAGGACTTTTGCTGCGATTTTATGACCTAAGTGTCCACCGCATGCCTGGTCATGGTAGAAGGACAAGATGCCTTGTATTTTCTCTTCTGAGACACATCATCGAATGATTTGATCAGCACCGATGTGAAAGAGATACGGGTCTTCCCAGAAGTAATACTTGGCATCGGAAAGCAATTTGTCCTTCTTGGCCTTTGGCCAATCGGACAGGATCTGATGTGATGCTAGGTAGTTTACTAGATCAGCAAACCATGGAAGCCCTGTACTGATAGTCAGGAGGTGCTCATCCGGAAAATGTTCCGTAATGGGTCCGAAAGGGTCGATAATGTCAGAAGGAAGGTGGGACAAGTGATTAGCTACCACATTCTGTTTTCCTGCCTTGTCATGAATCTCGAGGTCAAATTCTTGCAACAGCAAGATCCAAAGGATTAGTCAAGGTTTTGCATCCTTCTTCATAAGGAGATGCCTCACAGCTGTGTGATCAAAGTAAATGATAACACGGGAACCCAGAAGATACGATCTAAATTTTTCCAAGGCAAATACTACGGCTAGCAGCTCTTTCTCAGTAACTGTGTAGTTACGCTGAGCCACGTCAAGTGTCTTGCTAGCATAGTAGATGACCACGGGTTTCCTGTCAATTTTCTGCCCAAGTGCCGCTCCTACAGTGAAATCAAATGCGTCGCACATGATCTCAAAGGGTTGAAACCAATCTGGGGACTGTAGGATCGGAGCTTGAGTAACTCGATCACGTAGGATCTCAAATACTTGAGTGCATACTTTGGAGATTTCGAAAGGAACATCCTTAGATAGTAGAGTAGTCAGGGGGCATGCGATCTTTGAGAAATCAGGAATGAATCGATGGTAAAAACTAATGTGCCCCAATAAAGATCAGATGTCCTTGATAGAGCTAGGCATAGGGAGTTTGGAAATCAGATTCACCTTGGCTCGATCAACCTGGATGCCTTTTTCTGATATGAGATGTCCCAGGACAATTCCTTCAGGCACCATGAAATGGCTCTTTTCCCAAGAAAGAACCAGGTTCACGTCAATGCACCGCCTGAGGATCTGGATCAAGTGCAGGAGGCAATCATCAAATGATTCGCCAAACACTGAAAAGTCATCCATGAAGACTTCCAGATAATCACCTACCATATCTGAGAATATGGTAAGCATGCACCGCTGAAAAGTAGCGGGTGCATTGCAAAGATCGAACGGCATCCTTCGGAATGCGTACGTCCCGAAGGGGTAGGTGAAAGTGGTCTTTTCTTAGTCCTCAGGATGGATTGCCACCTGGTTATAACTAGAGTACCCATCTAAAAAGTAGAAGAACCTATTTCCCGCTAGTTTCTCAAGGATCTGATCAATAAACGATAGTGGGAAATGATCCTTCTTTGTGGAGGTATTAAGTCTTTTGTAATCAATGCAGACTTTTCATGAATTCACCACACGGGTCGGTATGATTTCTCTGGTTTCAGTCGTGATCACAGTGAGTCCTGCCTACTTAGGCACAACTTGGATTGGACTTACCCACCGACTATCGGAGATCGAGTAGATGATCCCAGCATCTAACCACTTGATGATCTTCTTTTTCATGACCTCCTGCAGATTAGGATTCAAACGTCTCTGCATTTCACAGGAAGGTCATGTGCCCTCTTTAGTATAGATGTGGTGTGTGTAGTAAGTGGGGCTGATGTCAGTCAAATCATCGAGAGTTCATCCAATGGCTCTTCAATGTTGATGGAGAACAGTAATTAGATGGGATTCCTGATCAGGTGTGAGTCTGGAATTGATAATCACAGGAAATGTCTAATTGGAACCCAAAAAGACGTACTTCAGATGCTCGGGAAGAGGCTTGAGTTCCAAGATAGGGTTATCAGCAGCAGTGGGCGATTCAAGATGTGTGTCAGGAGCATGGGAGGGAGTTATGCGTGTGTCTAGGTCAAGTTTGGACTCCTCTAATTGTGGGTTTTGATCCTCTTGTGGTTGATCAGAAGTAGTCAAGTCTTCCTCAATATATGGATCGTCAACCACATCCTTGATATCACATATCTGTTCTATAACACCGCCATTAATCCCTTGTTGGGCCTTAAAGATGTCAATCTTTAATGTTTGGTTCCCAAATTTCAGTTCAATTTTGCCCTCCTCACAATTTATGTTGGCCCTAGCAGTGGCTAGAAAGGGTCTCCCTAGTATGATTGGTGTATTCCTCAGATTTTGTGGAGCATCCATATCCAAGACTACAAAGTCCACTGGGAAATAGAAGTCTCGAACCCTTACAATGACATCCTCAAGAACTCCTTTGGGTGACTTAATAGATCGATCTGACAACTATAATGTCACCTCTATTGGTTTGAGCTCGGATTCCTCAAGATGGTCAAGTAAGGATGTAGGTATTAGGTTTATGGAGGCTCCTAAATCCAATAAAGCTCTATCAAATTGGATATCACCAATTGTACAAGAAATCAGAGGAGTACTTGGGTCTTTTGCCTTAGGTGGGAGTTTGCTTAAAATTACAGAGTTGGCTTGCTCTAACAATATGATTGGGCTCCCACTTTTGGTTCACGACTTACGCTTAGGTGTACACATGTCTTTCATAAATCGTGCATAAATTGGTACGTGGCGAATTGCATCCATCAAGGGGATGCTTATTTGGACCTGTTCAAAGAGCTTGACCAGGTCCTCCTCAGGTGCCACAGGTTTGTTTGTCCTCTTTCCCTTGGTCAAGGCCTCGGGAAATGGAACCCTTGATGGTTCCTCTAGAATAGGTCCAGGTTCTTGATCTGGGATAAGGGTGTCCTGGATAACTATCCTAGGTCTTGGGTTAGCACTACCAGGTTGAAAGTGGCTTGGGTAAGGTGGGTCTTGTGTTGCTTTGCCACTACGGGTTGTAACTGAATTTAGTCTTGCCTGGTTCTGGTTCGGTGTTGGTAAAATAGGTGGTTGCTGCTAAAATACCGAGTATGATGTCGAAGCTTCCATCCCATCGGGTGATGGAGCAGAAGGGACCTGATAAATCATGTGGGCTTGGACCAGATTTGAGTTCATAACGTGCCTTTGGTTCGGCACATTATTCAGATTCGGCAGAGGTTGCGAAGGGAGTGTGCTAGGTTGGCGGGAATTCGCCATCTGGGCGAGTTGATTGCGAACCTCTGTGATCTCATCTTTGTGTTGTTTCCACATAGCCGCATTCATCTTTTGAATGTCAACCAGAGTCTGGAGGATGAGGGTTATTTGATCTGCCTGAGTTGGCCCAGATTGATAGGTGGGGTTGGGCCAAGGCTGAGGTGGCTGAAATGGACGAGGAGCTTGTGAACAGGGTTGATATAGTGGTCTTTGATTTTGATTGTTTCCCGTCCACAGGAAATTGGGATGATTTCGCCATCCAGGGTTATAGGTGTTAGAGAATGGGTCATTCTAGATGGCGTTGAGGTCCTCGCAGGTCTGAGGAACCTTGGAAAACTCAAAGTAAGAGGGTTCAGAGTTCCCCCAACTAGAGTATGCAGGATCGAAGTTTCATCGGATCCTAGAGTTGGACGAGGGTGGATACGGGTCCATCCCCTGAGAAGATCGGTGATAGATGTTATGCACAGCTTCCCTCCTAGAGGGCGGTTGTGCAAACAGGTTTTGCGCAGAGGTGGCTTGCTACAGATGTCGAGTTAGCTCATCCACCTTCTTCTCAATGATAGAGACCTTGTCCAAATGACTGGCCATCAATTCCAAGTCGACAGATGCGGACAGGCCCTACGTCTCATGTGCTCCCTTGGATTCGTCGATGTGGGGGCATTCATCCGGTCGAATAAGCCCATGGAGTCATTATTGATGGAGTTCTCACACATATTCTTGAGAATCTCCCACACAGTGTCTTCGTGTTGACCCATAATATTTCCTCCGCATGTTGTATTGACGAATAAATGGATATCTTCACAAAGTCCCTAGTAAAAAGACTGGACTTGTTCCCATTTAGGGACTCCGTGATGGGGGCACTTTCACATGAGATCCAGGAAACGATCCCATGCCTCATGAAGTGGTTCTCCAGGCTGCTGTGTGAAGTGTGTGATCTAGTGTTGTAAAGCATTTGTCCGACCAACTGGGAAGAACTTTTTCAGAAGTTCAGATTGTAGTTCAACCCATGTGTTGATTGGACGTGTTTGAGTTTGATACCAGTGAGCTGCTTTGTCCATGAAAGAGAAGAACATCTTCATCAGAAGGATATCTCAATTTTGGACATCTGACCCGAAGGTTTAGGCTAGATGCTTGAGTTGTTTGATGTGCTGGAAAGGATCCTCAAAATTGAGCCCATGAAATTTTGGAATAGCATGAATCATGTTGGGCTTGAGTTCAGAATCAGGACCTCCAGCCGGGATTTGGACTCGAGGTTCGATTGCCACCACAGCGGGATTGTAATGATCTCGCATCATAGGACGCTTCGGTAGATTCACAAAGGCTTGGAAAAAATCATTAAAGAGCTGAAGTTAGTTCTCAAGGTTATTCTCTTCTTCTACGGGTTGTGCCATGATGATGGAAGAAGGAGAATTGGGTTCAGATGAATCAGAGGAGATGTCTATGTGATGGGGTTGTTGCACAAACATGAAAGTCGAGGCCTGGCCTCAACGAGAGTGAATAACTAAAGGAGGCCTCAAGGATGGTCTTAAGGACCTCCTACCGAACATGCACAGATGGTCTAGATGAGAGTAGAATGTGTTGGACCCAATCAAGACACCCAAAAACTTTGGATGACTATAAGGTTTCGGGGCAGATGATACCCCTTAGTCAGAAAGCCGTCCACCTGAGAAATACCTGGGCAGTCAAAGAGGGAGAGTCCCACAAAGACCCCTACACGGTAGAGCACCCCCATGGGTTATAGGGTTTCCCCCACCCGACCTCTCTTGTCATTGATGTTCTAGGTAGACCAGAATGGGGACTTGACCTCTTAAGTCTACCAGTTTTATTAAAGAGCAAGGGTGCTTAAGATTTCACTTTGAACTTTAAATGTATTGAGTGCAAAAAGTGACCTAATTTCAAGGTTGGTTGACCCAACAAAGTAGGTCAACTTCACCTATTTGTCCTTTGAGAAGTTTTAGGTCCCTTCTTTTAGGATTCAAGTGAGACTTAAGAGCTTCAATTTTAGGGTTTTCTTGAATAAATCACTTCAACCAAGGCTTAGGCACACATCATTTTGGAGAGTTGATTCTTGCTTATGAAAGTATCTCTAAAACCTAAACTTGAAATCCTTAATTTGGCTCTAATTTTGGTCCAATTTAATTTGCCAAATGTGGTATCTAGGGCTCAAACAAGAATGTGGTAGCCCTAGTTACCGTAAGTGGCTACACAAATCAGATTTGTTGTTGAAATCAAATTAGGCAACTTGATGAATTAGCTAAGAATGTAAAGCAAGTAGCCCTAATTGATTTTATCCTTTTTTCCTTTTGAGAATGAGGGGCTTAAGAGAGAAAGTAATGAGAAATTACCTGCCCCTGGTGTGTTTGATGTGCGGCTGTCTTTCTTTGAATCTTCTCCCTGAATCAACCACAACAAAAAGAGATATAGCAAGTTAGTACCAAATCAAAAATTGTAATCAAGAATTCTAAATTGCTCGTTGCTCCCCGACAACAGCACCAAAATGTTGAGAGCGCTGAATCAAGTTTTAAAAAGTGTTGCGTTGTAGTACAGCTGAAAAAACATTCAAAACAGATGTAATTTTATTACTAAAAAAGATTTCCGAGGTCGAACACAAGGAGCAAATTGGTATTTAGAAATCAAGATCACAAATTAAACTTGAAAGAAATTGTAATAGTAGCTGTATCAGAGTGCAAAAATATGGGAGTAAAATGGTGATGTAGATCACCAAATACTCCTACAATATCACCAAATGATTCAATGTATGGATATGAAATGAGGGTAAAATCTGTCGTCTAATGCTTTAATTAGGCGACTTAAAATGTCTGATTGCTTTTCTCTTTTTCTGACTCTATCTTCTCCTTCTTCCTTCCTCTTCTTTCTGCCTTTGCCTTTCTTCTGCCTTGGCTTCTCCTTCTTCAACTTCTTCCTTCTTCTCTGCTTTGCCTTAAGCCCTACGATGCTCCTCTCCTTCTTCTTCCTTTTCTGCCTGACCTCCTCTTCTTCTTCTCTGAATTGGCTAAGTGTTGGAACAATCTCTTTAGAGCAAAAGCCCCCTTCCCCTACGTAGCTTTCCTCTCTTTCTCTCTTCTCTATTTCAGAGCTGCTCCCCCAGAGCCTTAAGCCGGTCGGGTAATCGGACCTAACGTAGACCCGAGTCCAGGTTCACCAGCATGTGTGAGCGAGGAGTGGATAGGTCGGGTAGTCAGGTCATGGCTAGGTTCGCATATTAGGTGTCACAGATGAGTTCGTGAAAGGGGGAGGAGGACCTCACCCACAGTGTTGGAGGTGAAGAGCCTCTAACACAAAATCAATTTATGCAACGTCGGGCAACTTTTCACTTCCAAGGTGGGACTAAATGTCCCACTTGTCTTCCGCGTGCTGCAACAGCAGATGGCTTCCTCAATTGGTGAGGCTGCAATGGCATTCAACTACAACAGAGAGCCTAGATGCGTGTGCGCCTCAAGTCTGCACCACCTGGGACTATCGCCTGGAGCAGCAGTGCCTAGCATATCTTCAAGCTCGGCAATAATGGTGGCTGGTGGCTGAACCTGAAATCAGTAGCACAGCCTTGCGGCCACGTCAAAATGTTCAGAAAGGGTCGCCAGAGCACAACAAAGATGCTGGGGTGGTTGGCGTGGCGTGGGGGTGCCTGTGCGAGCGTGCCTAGGGCACACTGTGTGCGAAGGTGTGGGTCTGTTCGGTGATGTGCATGAGCGAGTGGCGCAGTGAGTGGAGTGAGGGGAAATGCTCACTGGAGTGCAGGGAAGCTTATGGCTTGTCGGCGTGGGTTGGGATGACCTGTGGAGGTGGAGTGGCCTCGTCGGAGTTGGTGGTCGGAGATGGAAGGGGTGGAGGTGATGGAGGTCGGCAGTGGTCGATTTTGAAAAATAAAGGGTGGGGAAGAATGTAGAGGGGAGAGGAAGCTTATCTGGAAGGTGAAGATACGTCGGGGGCGAGTGGAGGCGTAGGGTCTGGTGTGGTCGACACCGAAGACGAAGAGTGGCTCCGGTGAGTGGAGATCGACGAGGACGAAGAGAGGGAGATGCCTGCGGGTACGGCGAGGCACGGACGAAGTCAAGGAGGAGGAATCCGCCGCAGGTATGGCGGTCGGACAACGAGGAGGAGCAAGGGAGGTTGCCGGACATCGAGGAACCTACAACCGTGAAGGGAAGAGAGGAATTAGGGGTGCTCGCGGTCGAATTCGAGCGTGAGGAGATCGGAGAGGTCTGGCCTCCTTTAAATAGAGCTCTAAAGGTCAGTTTGGGCTTAGGATGCAAGCTTCCCAAGCAAGGAAAGCTCACCGGAGTAGGATTCCTCCTCTATAATGGTGGAGGGACCTAATTGCAAAAATGATGAAGAAGCTAAGGGACTGTTTGTAAGGTTTTTTGAAAGTTAAGGGTAGAAATGTAATCAGGTTGGACCTTTTTGCAAACTAGGTCAAGGCAAATTCATCTTGGGTCCAAATTTTGGTACGAACCTAATCTGAGCCCAAGGAATCTAATGGTGAAGTTGGATTTTAGGTTTGATCGCATTTGACTTAGAAATTTATGCAAAAATCCAATTTAGGGCAAATATCTATCTGAAACCCCATTCTAGGTCAAGATGGGTTCCAATGGCCAAATTGAAGGTTTTAAATCCTAGAGAATATGTTTCTATGATTTTTAGAGGGTTTAAGTAAATTTTATCCTGACTAGAACCTTGGTTAATCAAGTGGATCTGTTATAAGGTTTCAAGAAATCACTTAATTCACAGAACTCATAAAAATCCTTTTCTATCTGATCCACCCCACTTATTATTTTGTTAAGACCATTTGACCTTTATTTAGCCCTTGAGAAAATCCGTTGTTGTACTGCATTGGTAAAATTGCATTTTTATCCATAGTTTCTTGTTTCACTCTCAGAAAGGTTATGTAGTAAATTAGGACCTTTAGTTGGTTATGTAGGAGCTTTTGTTCTCTTCATTAGGTCAAAATGAGCAAGTTAGGGCTCATGATGGTGTTCCCATCACCCCTCCAAAGCTCTAAGAGCTTATCCCAAACCCGGGATGCTGCATTAGAGTTAAAATATAATTTTTCCATCTTCTTACCTCCTTTGTGGAACATACCACAGTTGTCTTCTCACTGCCGTTCGGGAAGCGGATCCCGCTGTGACGTTGCCCTGCCCCATTCTCTGTCGTCCATCGTCATTCTCCATCCCGCATCTCATCACCTTCGTCCAGGTGCTCCATCAACGCGGCTCATCCTTCAAGCAGCTATTGAAGAGGATAACTTCTCTCCACCTTCTTTTTACCACTTTCTAAAGTAGATTTACCGCTTTCTAATTGTAATCTTTCCAGATTTCTAGCGTTGTAATGAACATCACTTGATGATTGTGAAATCTATGCTTATTCTGTCTCTCTTTTATCTTTATTTGTAATATTCTCTCTCTTTTCTATTCATTATTCTTTAAGCAGATAGCTAGTTTAGATTTAATTTGACTAGCTAATTTGTTTCGTGATAAATAAAACAAACGTCGTTTTTAATCAAACGTCTACCTCCTTGTGTTTGACCCGGAATTCTTTTTGAGTTTTAGTAAAATTTATTTGTTGATGAATTTCTTCACAAATCACACTACAACGATGGGTTTTCAAAACTCAACCTTTTTGCGATGATTTTTGATTTAACATTTTGGCACCGTTGCCAGGGAGGCAACGAATCTTGATTTTCTTTCTGCATTTCTCACACTTAATTATTTTCTATCTTGCTTTTATTTCTCTTCTATTGTTTTGCAGGTACCTCAACAAGAAATCTTCAAGTGGTAGAAAGGAGTAAGGTGCAGTTGAAGACAATTGTAAGTGCTCCCCATTCTTCCCCTCTCTATAAATTTCATTGCACAACCATAATTCAAACCCTAGTTAATCTAGATGTTCGCATAAACACTAGGATTAGTTTCGATGCTTTGATTTCCACCCCCACTCATCTCACCCTCATAAAAAAATAAACAAACAAAAAGATACTTCTTGTGGGGAAAATTAACATACACACTACATACACCTACATTCGAGGCACATACCTAACTTGATTTTTATCTACTCAACCGGGATTCCAACCTGTGGAACCGGTACACACACCCAAACACATAATCGAGTAGAAATTAGAATAGGTATGCACTTGTGTTCCTAACTCAGTGGTGTATTAAGGCCAATTGTTTGAGTTGTTTAAGCCACACCACTCCATCTAAAATCAACTCATCAAGTAGCTTCCCCTTAGGGTTTACAACTTAGGTCAATACTAGGCACTCCACTTTACTTTTGACTTCAAAAGGAAAATATCTTCACCCATGTTTTGAAAATTTGGTTTGCCTCTTGAACTTGATTGAATTTACCTAATTCTAAACCTTAAAAGCTACTTAAGCAAGATTTGAACCTTAAAATCCACTCATCCAAATAATCTTGCTTGAAAACCCTGGTTGTGCACGTACTCACACATATTCAATCAATCATTAAGGGCACAACCCATTTTATGGGCCCACCACATTCCATAAGCACTACAATCCTAAGCCTAAGTTAAAATTGATTAGACATTGGCCTTAAGGACCAATTCGCTCTTCAAGGCCCAAATTGAGATTGCTCACAATTAACCTGCTTGTACTAGTCAATCTGATGTCTAGTGGTGGCAAGAGGTACACTAGGAACTAGAGGCGCAAACCAAAGGAAGAACCTTCTTTCCAGTCCCTCCTTATAACTGGTTGGATTGACTGGATACAAGTAGAGTAAATCGTCTATAATCTTAAGACGGATTCTGAGAGTCTGTAGATTCTTAGGCTATCCAACTTAAGGACAGGCTTATTTTGTTGTGATGCAGGATTCTTATCCCCAGTCCTTCCAACCTTTTCCTAGTTTATGCTTGGAAGGAGGCCATTGAATCCCCGATTTTAAGGACCATTAGATCATTCTAGGAGGCGTAGATTGAATTTTGGCCAAATTGATCTCATGGCCGATCAACAACCTCCTCTGCCTCAGAATCATCAAGAGATGTTCCAAAGGAAACTGGAATAAATGCAGAGAAAGCAAGAATGGTTCCAGAGAATGCAGGGTGCTCAGCCCTTGAAGAACTTTTATGATCCTTCAAATTACGGGGAACGTCTCGGTATTCTAGTTGGAGATGTTGAAATCAAGCCCCAAGTGTTAAGCCTGATCAAACATTTTCATGGGTGTGGCTCTGAAGACCTGTTTTAGCATTTGGAGGACTTGACCACTTTGTTCCAGACCACCAAAGCACGAAACATGAATGAAGAGCAATGATCACAAGGCTCTTTCCCTACTCTCTTAGGGATAAGGCTGCTCATTGGTACAGGACCATAGGAAGGCCGATAGCAATTTGGAACGATCTTAAATCGACTTTCTTAAAGAAATTCTTTCCAGTTGGGTGTACCAATGCATTGAGGTAGGCTATTACTACTTTCGCCTACCAGTCGGGGGAGCACTTTCATGTTGCCTGGGAGCGATTCTAGGATTTATTGCGGAAGTGTCCACACCACGAGGTATCAAAATGGCAACTCATGCAGATCTTTTACCACGAGTTGACTGAGCAACTCAGAAATCACGTGGACGCATCTTGCAGAGGCAATTTTTTCAACAAAGACATAGATAGTGCACATTATTTATTTAAGGAAATGAGTGAAAATTCAATCAATCATGCCTCCATGGATACATTTAACAAGTCTCAACAACCCAGATCGAATGTTAGTGAGGTCCATAACTCTCATTCATTCGATATGGAGTTGAGTTATAATAAACTAGATAAGGTGGACCTGGTTACCAAAAGGATGGAAGAGTGAATGGCTGGAAACTCTGTGAACAATTCTCGATCCACTCAATCCCAAAATTCGGGATTCCATTCTTCGCAATCTCCTTCTGGACGAGAGTTTGTGAATCAACTGGATGCGGCTCAACTTGTAAGCTAGCATTGCTCAGAAGCCCACGGGTTCCAAACTGGGGCCTTTGATCCTAGTTTCTTTGATCCCTCTCTTTCTCTCCATCCTTGCCCTATGAGGATGTCTATGATGTACAGGAGAACGTTAGGTCCAACCCATATTTCAATGCTTATAATCCAGGTTGGAGGAACCACCCTAATTTCTCCTAGAAAAATCTGGGGCAGCAGACCCAATTCTGACCCAGCAACTATGCTCCACAAAGACCAATGGGTCAAGGTCATGTTTATACTTAGTTGCCCCCGAATCAGGTCAATCAGCCAGTTTGAAATGCTCGTCAATTCGTAGGGCAAGTTGATTTGAACTGTCAGATGGTAGAGATGCAAGGATCTATGCTCCATCTCATGCAACAAATGAAAACCTCGCTGGACAACTTGCAAACCGAGCTCATTGCTAACACTCGTCAGCCCGGATCTTTGCCATCTCAACCCATACCCAACCCACTCAACATACAGAATCTAGGCAATCAAGACCAAGGGTATGGGAATCAGAGGGACCCACACGCACATGCTTAGGTGATTGGGCTAGGTCCTTCCTCTTCTACTTCTTCAGCAAATCCAGGGTTTTTGGCTAATCAAGTCCCTCTGATCTTTCCTAACCCTCCCTAAGACCCAAACCCGTACGCATCTACCAACTCCATTACTTTGAGGAGTGGACGACAAACCCAGGACCCACACCTACCCTACTCTAGTCAAGAAAATCCTAGTGAGCTTGAGGAAAGAAAGGAGAATTCTGAAGAAGAAATCAAGGCTCAAGAACCTAATTCCAAAGATCTGACTCATGCTCCTTTTCCTGAGGCCTTGATTAAACCTAGGAAGAAGAAGCCTGTTGATGGTAACAAGGAGCTCTTGAATATATTCAAGAATGTTGAAATCAATATCCCCCTCCTCGATGCTATCAAACACATACCGGCTTATGCTAAATTCTTAAAGGATTTATGCACCTAGAAGCGTAAGTTGAGGGAATCTATTCCGAGGAAGGTGATACTCTCTGAGCAGGCTAGTTTTGTTATCCTGCATCACCTTCCTCTGAAAAAGAGAGATCCAAGTGCCCCTTTGATTTCATGTGTTATTGGAGATTACACCTTTGATAAGGCACTCCTAGATCTAGGTGCATCCATTAACCTAATTCTGACTTCTCTTTACGAGAAGTTCGGATTAGGTGAACTTTGGCTGACCTCAGTAATGCTACAGTTAGAGGACCGTTCGATCACAAATCTGAGAGGCATTATTGAGGGTGTTATTGTCAAGGTTAAGGACTTCTATTTTCCTATAGATTTCCATGTCCTTGAAATGGATGTACTTGAGAATTTGATGAACACGCCCATTATTCTGGGGCATCCGTTCTTGGCTACCGCTAAGGCCAATATCAACTGTGAGAGCGATAGCATGAAAATTGCCTTTGGGGATCGAAAATTGAAATTGGATATTTTTAAGGCGATTAAAAAATTTGAGGATTGTGGATATGTTGAGGAACTCGAGGAAGATAACTTGAATAATGAGACATGTATGGCTATTTCTACAATTAAAAGTTCCTCCTGTCTCAATGAATCCAACCGACAATCCTCTGTGGCAAACCCACAACATTCTAAAGAGGTTATTGATTTTGTTCACTTTCAACCTCTTCCTCTTGATGAATTTTCATCAACATCATCCTTACCTTCCATCTTAGACCCGCCCCAGCTTGAATTGAAACCATTGCCTTAGGTTTGAAATATCAATTTTTAGGACCTAAAAAAATGCACCCTGTGATTATTAGTGCCAAATTGACTAAGGAGCAAGAGATTAAATTGATCAAGATCCTAAAGGAACATAAGGAGGCAATTGGTTAGACCATCCATGATCTTAGGGGGATTGAGCCATCTTATTGCAATCACAGAATTTTCATGGAAGATGGATCCACCCTTCTCACCAAATGCAGAGGAGACTAAACCCTAATATGTGAGAAGTGGTCAAGAAAGAAATAATTAAGTGGCTCGAAGCAGAAATCATTTATCCAATCTCAGATAGTCCTTGGGTAAGTCCCATGTAAATTGTTTCCAAGAAAGCCAGGATTACCGTTGTGACTAACGAGAAAGGAGAATCTTTCACAACTCATTCAGCTTCCTCCTAGAGAGTTTGTATCGATTACAGAAAGTTGAACACAGCCACCAAAAAAGACCATTTCCCTCTACCCTTCATCTATCGAATCCTTGAAAGATTAGCCAGACAAAAGTACTTCTGTTTCCTAGATGGTTACTCGAGATACAATCAAGTCCCTATCCATCCTGAGGATCAGGAAAAAATGACTTTCACCTATCCTTATGGAACCTTTGCTTTCCGTAGAATGCCATTCAACTTATGGTGTATGGTAATGCACCTGTGTCTTTTGAAAGGTGTATGCTAGCCATATTCTCTGACATGGTGGAAGAGTTTATGGAAGTCTTCATGGATGATTTCTCTATTTTCAGAGAATCATTTGATTCTTGCCTGGATAATCTCAAATTGATCCTTAAAAGATGCATCAAAACAAGATTGGTCCTTAGCTAGGAAAAGAGTCATTTCATGACATAAGAAGGTATCGTCTTGGGTCATGTAATCTCTGAACGGGGAATTAAAGTTGACAAAGCTAAGCTGATGCTATTTCCAAACTTCCTCTTCCCACATCTATCAAACAAATTTGATCATTTCTTGGTCATGTGGGATTCTATTGGAGCTTCATCAAGGATTTCTCCAAGGTTGCTCACCCTCTGAGCAACCTTCTTGCCAAAGATATGTCGTTTGAATTCGATGAATCGTGCCGCAAGGTAATCGATTTTCTTAAAACGGCAGTCACTTATGCTCTAGTGTTGCAACCACTGGTCTGGACAGCCCCATTTTAGATCATGACTGATGCTTCTGATTATGCAGTTGGGGTTGCTTTGAGTTAAAAGATCGACAAAAAGCCCTCTGCATCTACTACGCTAGCAAAACTCTGGATGAGGCCCAGAGGAATATACCGTTACTGAGAAGGAGTTGCTAGCTGTAGTATTTGCTTTAGAGAAATTCAGGGCTTATTTCTTAGGGTCTCACGTCATAATTTACATCGACCACTTGGCCTTGAGACATCTCTTGGCCAAAAAGGATGCTAAACCCCAGCTCATTCGATGGATTCTTTTGCTTCAAGAATTCGATCTTGAAATCAAAGATAAATCCGAGGCACAAATGTGGTGGCGAATCATCTTTCGAGACTTCTAAGTGATTCTCCTCGTCTGGATATTCTGATTACTGATACTTTTCCAAATGAGACTATTCTTGTAGTGTCAAGTGTCCAAACCCCGTGGTTTACAGACATAGTAAACTACTTGGCCGTTGGTCAAATCCCTCAGCATTGGACCAAGCAACAACGAGATAGACTCAAATCTGAGTCCAAATATTACTTCTGGGAGGATCCTGAACTGTACCGCATCGACTCTGATCAAATTATTTTCCGATGTGTTCAGGAGAATGAATTCCAAAGTATACTTGAGTTCTGCCATGCATCTGCGTGTGGTGGACATTTCTTTGGGAAAAAGACGGCTGCAAAAATATTGCAATCTAGATTCTATTGGCCATCTTTATTCAAGGTTGCTCAGGAATTCTCAAAGTCGTGTTCCCGATGCCAGGCAATTGGGAGCATAACCAAGAGAGATATGATGCCTCTAAATCCAATCCTTCCCGTCGAAATCTTCGACGTTTGGGGCATTGATTTCATGGGACCCTTCCTCCCTTCATTTGGACACCAGTATATTCTTGTTGCTGTTGATTACGTGTTCAAGTGGATCAAGGCTATTCTCACCAGAACCAACAACCACAAGGTGGTCATTGATTTTGTCAAGAAGAACATCTTCAATCGGTTCAGGATTCCAAGGGCCATCATCAACGATGGTGGTACTCACTTCACAAATGCCCAGTTCCGTAGTTTATTGGCAAAATACAGGGTAAATCACAAAATCTCACCTTACCACCCTTAGATGAACGAATAGGCTGAGATCTCCAATCGGGAGATCAGGAACATCCTGCAGAAGATGGTTAGGCCTGAGCGAAAAGATTAGACTCAAAAGCTTGAGGATGCTCTTTGGGCCTACTGTACAGCATACAAAACGCTTATCGACATGTCACCATTTCATCTGGTATATGGAAAGGCGTGCCATTTACCTGTAGAGATTGAACATCGAGCATTTTGGGTGATCAAGAAATGAAACTTTGATCTAAGTTTAGCCGGAAAGACCAAGAAGCTCAACTATCTGAGTTGGAGGAGCTTAGAAATGATGCGTACAAGAATTCCAAGATTTATAAGGCTCGGACTAAAGCTCTTCATGACCAACTGATTTCCCACAAGAGCTTTGAGTCGACCCAGAAGGTCTGGCTCTTTGATTCTCAACTTAAGCTCTTTCCTGGCAAACTTAGGTCAAAGTGGGATAGCTCGTTCATCATTTATCAAATATTTCCCAATGGAGCTGTTGAGATCTCTGACCCAAAGATGGGTAATTCTTTTAAGCTCAACGGACAACACCTGAAACCTTATGTTGACCATGTTATTCTAGAACTCGTCTCCGATAAGGTTGCTTTAACCTTAATGTGATTTCTTTGGCTAGAGTTCGCCTAGCTGATGGCATTAAACTCAACACTTGTACAGTCTGACTCAAAGCTAACCCGAGTATCATGGAATACATGTGATATTTTCTTCATTCTACCTTGCTTCTCATGCATTTTATTTTCAATGATGACATTGCATTAGTTAGGCATGGGGGGGTGGATTCATTTCTAAATCATTTTGTCAGCTCTGTGGAATTCTTGTAAATTCTACTTATTTTTCTCCTTATTAAAAAAAATTGAATTAGGAAAGAATAATTGGGCATTAGGATTTTTCAACCTTAAGGAATAATACAGTAGGATCTGAACACTTAGACCCCTCAAGTCTTCAGGCTTAATTAGCCTGGGTGTCCACTAAAATGTAGATTTATTTATCGAGTCCTCACCATTCTGAATTTACTTCAATTTGGTTAAATAAGTTGGGGTTATAAGTACACGACTTATCAACCCGCCCTTTGATTTGAGGGGATTTTAAGTCTAAGCATCTAAACACTATTTGCATTGACTCACTTTTCGACGATTTTAACGGAAATTGGGTAGCTAATGAACCTTCAGGGTAGTATGGCTGGCAAGTTATCGTGGGTAACAACCCATTGGTAAATTATCCAGAGCCCAGTCACATGACCATTCTTTTCCTGCTGCCTTTAGGTAAATCATAGATCAAAGAAGCCACCTACTTCAAAAAAAAATAAAAGAAAATGAAAAAAAAAGAAAAAAAAATAGAAAAGAGAAAAGAAAAGAAAAACAAATAAGCTACACTTCACCGCACGAGCATGGCTGGCAAGTTATCATGGGTAACAACCCATTGGTAGGTTGTCCAAAACCTAGCTCAAGAAATGCACGTATGATTCCAAAACACTTAGGAAGATGTGGAGAAGTAGAATAAGCCGGGGAGATATACACTGGGTTTGCTATTGTGCTGACCCCATAAAAATAAAAGTAGGGAGAAAGCTACTGGTCGAATAGATACACCTTTAGGCAGAATTTCTTTTCAAGGTCACTTAGGGGTGTAGAAACCCGAAGTCCGTTCTAATCACTGATCAGTGAGTCTATCACATTTCACACATAAAGATGCTTAGAACTTAGGGTTCTCTTTGAGTCTTGGGTGGGTTGAGTGGCTGTAGAAAGCTGCTTTGAAACCCTAAACTCAAAAATCCAAAAAAATTAGAAAAGAAGAAAAGAAGAAAAAGATCCTTCTTTGAATAAGGCGAGGGCTTGAGGCGATCTACATTTTGGCAAACATCCGGGTATTGTTGTGTCTTTGTAGTTCAGGTCCTTAGTAAAAATCTCCTAATGTTGAAGAATAACTTTTGCCCAAGAAATCCGACCTAATTCTTTTATAAATAGCATGTAATTTTTGCTAGGGACTAGCAAAAGATAGGCATGGGGGTAAGATGTGCATACATCTGAATAACCAAAAATGTCTATTAATACATGTTCTTAGTATCATTTAAAGCATCATGCATTGTAAATATCGCATAACATGCATCATCATGCATTTAGGTCAAATTGTACAAATTGTATAGTAATTTCTTCTTCTTGGTGGCCAAGGATAGGGTGACATTTAATCGGGGCCTTGGATTGAAGATCCAACCGTATGAATCTGATCAGGGCGACGATCGGAGTTCAACGACTCCAAGATCACCCTGGTCAGACTTCCATAGCATCAGATATAATCCGAGGAAGATTAGAGATCAAGGGCCAAGATAGTGTAAATCTGCACTTCAGATGACAAATTTAACCACACGGATGGGTTAGGATCGACGATTGTAGCCCAATGGTCGGGCTTGGATAGGTTGTGTTAATATGATGATTTAATCGTTGAAATGAGTATAGTGGTTAACCTAAATCGAGCCTAACCATCTCTTTACAAAATTTTTTTTACCTGGCCTACTTGATTTTATCTTGGTCACTTTTAGGCTCAGGGTCAAACTCACGGAAGTGGGATTGGAGATGAAGAAGTTTCTACGCCTTTCCTACAACAAATCTCTTTCGTTCGTTTATTATGTTTTTGGTGTTTTTCTATTTAATATTTTTTTCTGATAATTTTTGTCCTTGAGGTACACCCTCAAAATCAGGTTTTTGGCTTTGAGCCAAATTAGGGTTCCAAAACTGGTCTTGCTATTCGCAAGACTGAGTGCCTGCAAGTCAAGGATTATCTTTTCTTTTTTTATATATTTTTTTTATCTTTTTAATGGAAAGAAAGAGAAATAGAAATAAGGTAAATATAGTATATATATATATATATATGTATATATTATATATGTATATAGGGGTAGGGGTGGAGGTGGAAATGGTGTGTAGCACGGTGTCGAGTTGATAGTCGTCTAGAAAGATGAAACCAACAAGACGAAGTGCCGCGTGGAGTGTAGGATGGATGGGTGGAAGATGTATGCGAAAAACGCTTTCTATACACGTGTATCGGGGAATATCAGCAACGGGTGCAGATATTCTCGCGATACAACGTATGGTAGGTGATATGAAAATATATATATGTATATATGAAAATATATATCTATATGTATATATATATGGTTATAATTATATAGGTGTATATGTAGTTATATATGTATATGTGTGTGTGTGTGTGTATAGATATGTAAATATATATATATATATATATATATATATATAGTAATATATGTATATAGTTATATATATGTATATATGTATATAGATATATTAGTATAAGTATCTATGTATATAGATATATGTAGATATATATATATATATATGTATGTATGTATTTATAGCAATAGATATATGTATATATGTATGTATATTTGTATATATATATATATATATATATATATATATATATATATATATATATGTATGTATAAATATATGTGTATATATATACATATATATGTATGTATACTAATACTTAGTTATATAAGTACAAATATATATATAGATATATGTATATAAATATATATATAAATATATATATGTATATATATATATAAGTATATAGTAGTGTATAAGTGAGTGGGTGTGTGTACAAGAGTGTGTGTGTGTATGTGTGAGGTGAGTGTCTGTGAGAGAGAGAGAGAGAGAGCGCTTCTGCTGGAGTGAAGAAGGTGGGGAGTTAAGTCGTTTGGAGCCTCCAACCGTCGTCTGATGGCCCCGCGCATGCATAGGCGCGTAGACGCGCGAAGAGGCACGCACATGCAGGAGGGAGTGAGCGCGAGGGAGGGACCGCAGCACACCGCGCTACGCGCTGAGGTGGGTGCGGGCGAAGGCACTAGCACGAGTGGACGCTGGAGCGAGTGCGTGCGAAGAAGCAGGCGCTGAAGCGAGCGGGTGCAGATGCAAAAGCAGGTGCTGGAGCAGGCGCGGGGAGAGACGCGGGTGCGAGCTAGCAACAGTTGCAGCGAGGAGAGAGAGTGCCTGGTGACCGGAAAAGTGAGAAACTTTCCGATCACCGCACTGTAGCAACGTGAGATCGCGGCTACAGTGTAGGGGCAAAAAGTTGACCGGCTGGCACGCGCGAAACCAGCTGAGCTGCGGGCGGAGCTTTACGACAAGTCGCACTGAGAGGGGCGAGGGCGGCCTGCTGACATGCGTAGAGCACGCGGAACAGGCGCCTGAGGCACGTGGAGGCCTGCGCTGTTGCTGCTGACGCCTTGCTGCTACTGCTGCGGAGCTTGAGCTTTAAAGCTTGAAGCTCCTGTCAATGGCAGCGATGGGCTGGATTGACGAAACAGAGAGGAGAACCACCATGCCCACCGGCTCTTTGATGAGATGGGCGGTGGTGGGACTCACAGTGGTGGTTGTGTACCACTGTGAGTTGCTCCTGCCCGCAGCGTGGCTCTTCAAGAAGAAGAGAGGCTGCGTATGGAGGGGAGAGGAGAGGAGATGGCCTGGAACGGTACTGTGTGTGTTTTTTTCTCTGTTAGACCAGGCTCCCCGCAAGGAAGAAGGTTGTGCTCTTTTTAAAGAGGAAAGAGGCATGCACAGCCATCCCCTGGGCTGTGCATGGCTTTGCATGCGGTTGGCAGGGAGAGCTTGTGCAGAGCATGGCGCGAAGAAGATCCAGCCATGCCTTGCAGCCACGGATTCAAAGTTAAATAAAAATAAAAATAAAGATGGTGAATTTGCGAGGCAGCACTTGAGAAATACATTAATTTCAAGGCCATTTTATTCACTCTCCTCCCCTCTCAAATAAATGCATGCATGCGTTATTTTTACAATTGCGACTATGTCAACCTAATATACACTGGCAATGCTTGGAAATAGCACAAGATGGCACAATTATTGGTGCATTTTTGCTGTGCAATCATACCCCATGCCTATCTTTTGCTAGTCCCTAGCAAAACATTTTTGTATTGTATTTAGGAATGATCTTTAAGCTGAAGATTTTCTTCTGAGGCGACATAGGTGTGTTTATTTATTGGATATTGTGAGAACCAATGTAGAGAAGACTACCAGTACTTTAAGTCTTACATGACATAGACCATCTCTCAACTAACCTGGACTCTTGATATTTAAACCTTAAGTACAATCTCCAAGATCCAGGAGGTTTTTGCCGTACTCGAGAGCTCAAGAGATTATGGCTTATGCATAGTGAAGGATCAAGACTAACCAGATGAACATTAAGACTCAAGCCCAGGGTTTCACGAATTTTTAAGTGCAGGTTGGTCCCAGTTTCAGCTCATGTCTTTGGATTGACCCTTAAAAGGATGATGGAAAACTCAACTCCCATTTTATGACATTTGTGGCTCAAAGAAAACAGGGTATTTGTAACTTGCCCTAAAGAACTTTTTGTAGGGGAAGACTTTATAGATTTTTGCGAGATATACTGACTTATTTGCATCCTTTTTTTTTTTGAAACACGTGTCAGTATATCTCTTACAACATTATTTGGAGGAGCATACTTTTGTTTCGGTGGGAGAGTTCCTTTTTTGGTGGAAAGAGTCTCTCCTAAACATAAGACTAAAACCTAGGATAAAAAGTCTACCTGCGCGCACAGGTAAGGACTCCACCTTCCCTAATGAACACTAGGGTTGGATCTTATGTTCACCTGGTCTTTCTTGATATGTGTAGTGTGAACAAAGATTACTTAGGCTCTTGAGTAGAAGCAAACCAACGAATCCTGTACCGATGTCTCAGGTACAAGAATACGTCCTTAGTTAGGAGAGATTTCGATCTATCTTGTCAATGCTCAAGTGAATTAAGTCGAGCCTGAGCGAATCAAGCTTCTATGGCCTGGAAAGTCTTCAAAACAGTGGTTGAACATCCATAAACACTTATTGTATTTTTGTTTCAGCCTTCAGATCATTACTAAACACCATTTTTTTTTTACATATTTATAGATAGGTGGAAACTGCATGATACCATAAAATACCCAGATCCTATGGATGCCTATCCACCCCCCCATGCCAAACGATGCTATGTCCTCATATGCATGCAGGGTAGGGTAGATGTTACGACCCGATTCCCGAGTCCCTACGAGACACGAGAACCGGACCGACTCGACTAATCCCAAGACCCAATCGTCCAACGAGGAAGTAACCAAAAGACAGTAAAATAAACCACATTCAGCATGAATATAACTAACAGTAAGAAGTACAGCAGTAAGGAAAGAAACTACTACAGTAGGTACCACCACAACAGTAAAGCAACATTTATCATATAACAAAAACTGCAGGTAAAGAAGGTACAGCGGAAACAAAACTACTCACTAGAACAGAAACAAAAAGAAGGTACAAGGCTGTGGTAACTCTACTGGACCCTACTCGGCCCAGCGTCCTCTGCAGCCGTCGACCCTGGCTGCTCAACACCTGGTCCTGAAAAAGGTAACCAGTGTAACACGTCAGCAAAACGCTGAGTAGAGTGGCAAACTAACTAAAGGCAACAGTAGAGTGTACAGTAGCTGTTATGTTCTATTACTTCCTTTATTCACATCTTTCAATTTTTCTCACTATTTCATTTATTTCTCAGATCCTTTACTTGATCTCGAATGTCCTCGTGGGAACGATCTTGATTGCAGTCTTTTCCAAAAGTAGAAGTAGCACGTGGTGCTCTCCTGGCCGGGAGAGTCCCCCGTGGTGATCCTACCCTCAGTCAACCACCCCAAGGTCACTGACAGACGTAACGGTGACTACGGCACGCGCGATAAACGCACAGGTAGCTAGCCCGTACTGGCACGCGGTCAGTCGTTTCCGTTAACGGGTGCGCCCAAAGCACAGCACGGAACCAGGGCAGAGCCCTCTCAGTAACAGGGGTCCAACCCCTCCACAGTAACCAAACCGGGGCCTTGCCCCTCCACAGTCCGCGCCCCCTCGCCTGACTACCCTGGTTTGCCCTAGTGGGCCTAACAAGTCGGTGAAGGAGGCTAGCAGAACCCCGGGGCCCGTGGGGTAGCTAGTACTCTCCTAACACTACTAGCTCTCCTCGGTACTACGTACACGAGGGCCAACAAGTCGGTACAGAGCGGCCAAGCCTAACCCCGGGTCCCTGGGGCGGCTGGCCCCACTCTGCACTAAAACAGGTACAGGTACTTCCCTTGGTACTGCGTACCCAAGAGACAGTACAAACTACATCTCAGTTCCATTCCTTTTCTTTCCAGGAGTTCCACTCCTAATTCCCCGTAGGGTTCCAGCTCTTTATCTCAGAACATCATATGTTTCACTTTCCAGATTCTCGTTCTCACATTCCATGATCTCAACATGATTCTTTATGCATAACAGGCAGCTGTTAATTAAATTTACAGGCAGCTTTATATATTCCTTTCCATTTTTCCAAGACTGCAGTAATGTACATTCCACTAGTTTTTCCATCCTAGGATTCATGCCATATCCTAGGATCTATCATACAATCTAGTTTTCCGGCCCTAGGATTCATGCAACACCTAGGAGCTATCATTCCATATATTTCTCATTCCTAGGATTCATGCAATGCCCTAGGTTCTAGTTATGGTTCCATACTTTAACAGATTTTATTAATACTTAAAACCACTCTACCAGGTACAACGGGAGTAATGGGGGCGTGGTCGGGAATCCCGCGCGCCTCCGCGACTCTCAAGACTGCAACCGAACGAGGTCCTATCACAAGGATCAAACACAAGGAGTGTCTCAAAACAGTGTATAGCTACTGTAGGCGGGTAGAGGAATAAATTCTGAAACGAACGCAACTCGAATCGCGGAAAACGGAGCCCAAACGGGCCCTAAACGGGTCGAGAAAGACAATACTGTGCAAAATCAGACATCTGGAACTCCTTCCAGTCGTCTTAAACGGTGGATCAGAGAATTACCTGTTCGGCTTGGTTCCCCGGACGTCCAGAAGTCTGTGGGGACGTCTCTCCTAGATCCCAGACGTCCGATGGTCACTACGGACGTCTGGAGGTCACTCCCGCCGTCTGGTACAACTTCCAGACGTCTGATTCGCAAAGGATGACGAATCAGACCACCTGCGCACAGCCAACCCCCCTCCCTCAGTACGGTCAGTCGACAAAAGAAGAAGAAAGCGGAAACTCACCTTTCAGACGTCTGTATGATCTCTCAGACGTCGACCTTGCCGTCTGGATACCAGTCCAGACGTCTGATTCTGGAAATTTTTCCAGAATCAGAACCTTGCTCGGCCTCCGCTCGCGACGCCGCCCGCGTCGCACCTCGCGCGTCTGCTGCTCCGCCCGCAGCAGGTCCCTCTCCGCGACGCTCTGCGCCCCCTGCGCCCTCCGCCGGCCGGCCAAGCCGCTCCCGGCGAGCTCGCCCTCACGGCAGAGCCCCGCCCTCGCACACCGCAGCTCCTCCGCGCCTACTGCGGCTGCCGCTGCCGCTGCGCCCTCGCGTCCGCTCGCTCTCGCGCACAGGCAGGAGAGAAGGAGGAAGATGGTGGAGACGGGAGGGGAGGCGTGCCCCCCCCCCTTTTAACGCCGCGCGGAGAGGAGAGAGAGACGGTCGCAGTCGCCTGCAGCCGCAGAGGAAGATGCAGGATCGCAGGTCTGCGCGCACAGGCGCGCAGACGAATATCCCGTGCGAGCATAACTGTTCGCCAGACGTCTGTAAACTATACCGGACGTCTGGTCAGACGTCTGGATGTGATCCCAGACGTCTTTACAGACGTCTGGGCCACCTCCCAGACGTCTTAAAAGACGTCTGGGGCACACGCTCGTTACAGTAGAGGAAGGGCGAAAGATTAGGTAACGAGAGCTGAGGTGCAAGGTATATAGCAGGGTGGTAGGGTGGGTGGATGGTGGGTGGTGAAGTGAAAAGTGAAGTGAGCGTGACAGTGGTGGAGTGTTGTTGGGGTGCCTACCAACGAGCACTGAATTTAACATCCCCAACTGGACTCAGAATGAGGCACAACATTAGTTACCCTCCAGTAGGGCAACAGTTTCTCCAACGGGGGCAGGTTCATGAGTAAGATAGGGTTTCAAACGCTGCCCATTGACCGTAAATTTATGCCCAGATATGGGATCTTCAACCTCAACGACCCCATTGGGAAATGGTCTCAAGACCAGGAAAGGATCAGTCCATTTGGACTTCAGTTTCCCAGGAAAGAATTTGAGCTGGGCATTGCAGAGCCAAACTTGCTGAGATGGCTCAAATTCTCTCCGCCGAATACGGCTGCAGTGAAAAGCCTTAGTGCGTTGCTTGAAAGTTAAGGCAGAATCATAGGCTTCACGATGGAGCTCTTCCAGCTCCTGGAGTTGGAGTTTCCTTTCTCGACCACACATGTCTAGGTCGAGGTTACATTGGCGAACCACCCAATAAGCGCGGTGTTCCAACTCCATGGGCAAATGACAAGGCTTCTCGTAAATGATTCTATAAGGAGACATACCAAGGGGAGCCTTGAAGGCGGTCCGATATGCCCAAAGTGCGTCAATCAGCTTGTCGGACCAGTCCTTACGGTCAGGCTAAACCATTTTCTGGAGAATTTGCTTGATTTGTCGGTTCGACACCTCTGCCTGGCCGTTCGTCTAAGGATGGTACGGAGATGCGATACGATGGTGAACTCCGTATTTCCTCAGAAGTGCCCGAAAAGAAGCATGGGTAAAGTGGCTTCCTCCATCTGAGATAATGGCTCGACGGATCCCAAAGCGCGCAAAGATGTGGTCTTTGACAAATCGAGTGGATATAACATGGTCAGCACGGCACGTGAGAATAGCCTCGATCCATTTCGAAACATAATCAACAGCCACAAGGATAAATTCGAAGCCGTTGGAAGGAGGAAAGGGACCCATGAAATCAATTCCCCAAATGTCGAAGATTTCCACAACTAGGATGGGTTGTAAGGGCATCATGTCACGACGTGACATTGACCCTAATGACTGCCACCTGGTGCAATGTTTGGCATAATTGTGTGCATCCTGGTGAAGGGAGGGCCAGAAGAAACCGCACTGCAACACCTTGGCTACAGTTTTCCTCCCAGAGAAATGGCCTCCGCAGGTCTGATCGTGGCAGAAGGATAGCACACTGGGGAATTCACTGTCAGGAATACAGCGATAGATGATTTGATCAGCACCTATCCGAAAAAGAAGTGGATTATCCCAAAAATAATACTTTGCTTCTGCCATGAGACGCTCGCGCTGGTTTTTAGGCTAGCCATGTGGAAGGGATCCAGAAGCAAGGTAATTGGCAATGTCGGCATACCAAGGTCCACTTGCCACATTAATTGCCAATAGGTGCTCACCAGGAAAAATCTCATTGATCGGTAGAGTAAGTCTAATATGGTCAGGGTCCAGTCTGGAAAGATGATCAGCCACAACATTCTGGGCTCCGGCCTTATCACGGATCTCAATGTCAAATTCTTGGAGCAGAAGGATCCAACGAATCAGTCTAGGCTTGGCATCCTTCTTGTGCATGAGATGGCGAATGGCCGCGTGATCAGTGAAAACAATAACATGTGAGCCCAGAAGGTAAGAGCAGAATTTCTCCAGCCCAAAGACGACCGCCAGTAGTTCTTTCTCAGTGGTAGTATAATTACGCTGGGCCTCGTCCAACGTCTTACTGGCATAGTACACCACGAAGGGGTGTCTTTCGTGTCTTTGTCCCAGGATGGCTCCGACTGCAAGGTCGGAAGCGTCACACATGAGTTCAAAGTTGAGGGACCAATCAGGTGGCTGGAGAACAGGGGCCTTGGTGATAGCATTACGCAGCTGCGTGAATGCTCGTATGCAATCGGGGCCCATATCGAAGGGTACGTTGGTTGATAGGAGATGAGTTAAAGGTCGAGAAATCTTGGAGAAATCTTTGATGAATCTTCTATAGAAATCGACGTGTCCCAGGAAGGAGCGGATTTGTTTAACAGAGCCAGGCACAAGTAAATCAGCAATCACATCAAGCTTAGCTCTATCAACCTCGATACCCCTATCGGAGATGATATGCCCGAGAACAATTCCCTCGTACACCATAAAATGACTTTTTTCCCAAGAAAGCACGAGGTTTACATTAATACATCTCCAAAGGATACGGGTCAGGTTGGTAAGACAGTCATCAAAAGATGGTCCAAAGATCGAAAAGTCATCCATGAAGACCTCGAGAAAGTCACCCACCATGTCATGGAATATCGCCAACATACATCTCTGGAAAGTTGCTGGTGCATTGCAAAGTCCAAATGGCATCCTTCTAAATGCAAAGGTGCCGAAGGGGCAGGTAAAAGTGGTTTTCTCTTGGTCTCGGGGGTCAATTGCCACCTGGTTATATCCTGAGAATCCATCTAGGAAACAGAAAATTTTATTTCCTACTAACTGCTCCAGGATTTGGTCAATGAAAGGTAGCGGAAAGTGATCTTTCTTAGTTGCAACATTGAGTTTTCTATAATCTACACACACTCTCCAAGATGTAGGAGTGCGTGTAGGGATGGATTCGCCCTTGTCATTGACACGGATGGTGAGTCCTGCCTTTTCGGGCACGACATGAATCGGACTCACCCATGAGCTATAGCTGATCGGGTAGATTATACCCGCATCCAGCCACTTAATAATTTCCTTCTTAGCGACCTCCCGCATGTTAGGGTTGAGACGTCGCTGCATCTCGCGGGAAGGTCGAGCCTCCTCCTCCGTATATATACTGTGAGTGCAGTAGGAGGGGCTAATGCCAGATAAGTCTAATAAAGACCATCCAATGGCTGCCTTGTGTTCCATAAGGACCTCAGTTAGTTTGCACTCTTGCTCCCTGGTCAATTTTGAACTAATGATTACGGGGAGCATTTCATTTGATCCCAAGAAAACATACTTAAGTGTACTAGGCAGCACTTTCAGCTCGGGAGTGGATGGTGAAAGATCTGGCATTTCTTGGGACGAGAGTGTCCCAGGCGGATCTGAAAACAAGTCAGGAGGAAGAAGTTGGCCCTCAGATTGACCAAGAAGAAGGGCCTCTTGGATAGATGGATCCAAAAAGGAATAGCCCCAGTGAGTAGTATATGGGCTCAAGGTCCCAGTGTAGAGTTACAACTCCACCTGATTTGGTGGGAAAGAAAGGGCAATCCGGTCTTCAAGGGTGTGGACCAGCGGTGAGTAGCCCGGATATGACTCAGACCACGAGGTATGGGAAGCGGAGAAAACCTCATCAGAAGTCTAGTCAGGAGAAGGTACGGGAATAGGGAGGGATGGGAGAACGTCATAATATGTGTCGGTCAGGCAATCGTCAATGTTTACAGGTAATCCGCAGCAGTCAGAATAGGTCCCAATTAGTCCGATACACGCGCTGACGGCCATGTCCTCGTCAAATGTGTCATCCTCGATGCAATCGCAATCAAAGTTCTTGGCTGCCTTGAAGATGTTAAGCTTGAACTTTTTAGATCCAACGGCAATCTCAATACAGCCCGACTCGCAGTCGATATGGGTGCGGGCTGTGGCCAAGAAAGGTCGACCAAGCATGATCGGACAATCAGAAAGTGATCTAGGAACTTTCACATCTAAAACAAGAAAGTCAATAGGAAAACAGAGATTGTTGACCCTAACCACCAAGTCTTCCACCACACCCTTCAGAATTTTGACAGAACGATCTGCCAACTGTAACATGACAGGGGTGGGTTTCATATTTCCCAAGGAAAATTTTTTGAGCATGATGGTTGGTATAAGATTTATGGAAGATCCTAGATCAAGCAGGGCATGGTAAAAATTGCAGCCTTGGATGCTACAGGAAATAAGCAGTGTGCCCGGATCTTTCTACTTCGGTGGTAGATTTGACAGTATAGCACAACTCGCATGAGGTGAGAGAACCATCGGATTCTTAGTTTTCTTTGACTGTCGCCTGGGTGTTGTGTAGTCTTTGAAAAATTAGGCGATAGTAGGTATGTGGTCGATAGCCTCGAGCAGGGTACCTTGATTTCAACATCCCTGAACAAATTACATAGGTTATCAAAGGCCTGCGTATCCTTCTTCTTGCCTTTTGGCTCCCTCAGTAGAGCCTCAGGGAATGGGACTGATTCTGGCACCAATTTGGGTGTATCATCCTCTCGCTAATGCGGTGCGCATCCCGAATGAGAGGGCGATGAAGAAGACAGGCCAGGATCAGGTCGAGGCAGATCGACGATCTGCTTACCGCTCCTCGTAGTGATCGCATTGGACGATGCGGGACCAGTGGGATCATAAGGCGAAGGAGGGTTCGCAATAGGGACATAAGAGTGAGGTGCTACAGCAGGATTAGCCTGAAATCCCGGTGGAATGCTCGGCGCCTGCAAAATTTGATGAACCTGCCCCTGAGAAGGCCGTACCTATGGTTGAGGACCACGGGGTATGAATTTTCTCAGGTTGGGAATAGGTTGGGCAGGAAGAGTGCCCTGAGATCGAGTCGCCATGCGTAGTTGACTGATCTCAGCATTCTGCTGCGCCAATTGGTGCTGAAGAGAGGTCATATTCTCTTCATGGCGCTTTGACATTTCTGTCATCATTCACATCAATTTGTCAAGAGGACTTGATGCATGTTCTGTTTGTGGTACGCAAGGACCCGATGGCGGATTCACCATAGGATTAGACTGGGCCCTTGGGATGACGGGTGCAGACGGTCGCATTGGTCCACCCGCGGTGTTTTGGCCCTGCGGGTTGTTGGACCATGCGAAGTTTGGATGATTTCACCACCCTGGGTTATAAATGACAAAGAACGGGTTGTTCCCCAGGGCGCAAGCGTCTTCTATGCCAAAAGACGCGTCTGCATGTAAATACGCATCTGAGCACAAGGAGGCTTGGTCCTCCGTGTCAAAGTACTGGCCTGCAGAAGCCAGATCCACATGACTTACTGAATCACTCGTTGCAACACTCGGTAAGGAAGGTCTTACGGGGTTTCTCGGGATAAGCCTAGTGTTGGAAGAATTTGGATTGTGATGAAGTGGTGAGGTGGGGGTGTTTGCCATAGAATGGGCGAGGTTGGCCAAAAGCTCGTCCAGCTTCTTATGCATGACAGAGACTTCATCCAATTTCTGTGCGATAAGGCTGAGATCAGTGGATGAATGGGAGGGTCCCGTGTCAACTTCGTGGACATTACGGGGCAGGCTGGTACGATTAAAGGCGACAATGGAGGCATTGTTCATTGAGTTTTCACTCATATTTTCAAATAATTCGAATGCTCCATTCTCGTCTTTATTCATGAAGTTCCCTCCGCAGGAAGCGTCTGCAATCTGCTTCAAAGTCTCATTTAGCCCATAGTAGAAAATCTAGCTATATGCCACTTAGGCAGACCGTGGTGCGAACACTTCCTGAGGAGGTCATTATATCTCTCCCATGCCTCATGAAAATGTTCGCCGTTTTGTTGCGTAAATGAAGTGATAGCACGGCGAAGCGCATTGGTTCGCCCAATTGGGAAGAACTTCTTGAGAAACGTTGTTCGCATATCTTCCCAAGAGTAGATGGTTCTCCCAAGGGTGCGTAACCACTGCGACGCTTTATCCCGCAATGAAAACGGGAACATATTCATGAGGACTATAGGTAACCCGATATTTCTTGGTTTAACAGCTTCAACCAATCAGGTTAGGTCTTCCAAGTGGTGAAAAGGATCTTCACTTGCATGACCATGTAAGTGAAAATTTATCAGGCCAATTATGTTAGGTTTCAGTTCAAAGTCATCCCCGCCCATGAGGACCTGAATTTGTCCTATGGTCTCTGTAGCAGCGGGATTCTGATATGAGCTAAGTGACCTAGGCTCCTCCCGTTCGGGAGGGTTCTGCATTTCCTCCAATGTTTCCCTAATGGCCTCAACTTTTTCATTATGCATTTCCATTTGGGCTTGGAGGCGGGTTATGGGATCCAAGGCTCCACCACCTGGTGGGTTTTGAGGGTGGTTTCCTCCCTCGGGATTTGGGGGTGGGCGTGCAGCCATGTTTGTGGAGGAGGACGATGATTCGGCTTCTTTTCTAAAATTATCAGGAAATTCACACAGTTCAGGGTTTTGTGACCTCCTCCCAAACATGCACTACCGCAGGAAGAATTGGGGGGACACGAAGGGAAAAAAGATGAGAGAAATGACACTGCAAAGGTACACTTGATGAAAAATCAATATAGTCAAATTCCTAACCTCTACAGTGTGCCCGTAGACCTAAAGATCTAAGTAACCTACTATCACGACCTAGGGAACCGAATGCGAGCACCGCGGAACCACCGGGCCAGATTGAAAGGCCGTTTGCCCCAGTCTTAGACACCCAATAGCACGTGGGAACCCTCACCAGCACATAGGCACTACATGCAGGTAGTTATACCTCCAATCCTTAATAAGAGTCAAGTTGCTACCAATTTTAGTTAGAGGCTTAGGATCAAGTACTTCTGGAATGTGAAGGGCGTTATTTATGGGTAATGCCCAAGTGATTGATTTTATGAGTGTGTAAACTAAGCATGCAATGGGGAAATCTCCCCGAATTGAAGTTTTAATTGGTGAATGATTTTTAGAATTCAGCCTTAAGTAGTATGGATTTTAGGATTTCGCTGAATTACCAATTCAACCAATCTCTGGGTTTTGAGAGAATGCAAGTTTTCTTCTAAGCCCAACAAACCCTTCTTCAATGTCAGTTGGTTAATGCATGCTAAAATGCAATGGGCTTCCCTAGATGTAGATTTCTATGTGTGGATGCACGAATCAATTTTAGATTAGTGTGAAAGGGAGCCAAAGCACTTCAATTCAAGTGCTCCCAATCACCAAAATGATTTCCACACACAAGGCTCAACCATAAGATAAAGAAAATCAAATTGTTGGGGTTGAAGTAATCGGGATCGAATCTTAGGCACGTGAAAGGTCGTGGTGGGGTTGGAATCAACTTAATTCCAAGTCTCCCCACCAAAAAGGTGATCCCGAATTGCAGATAAATGAGGCAAAGAGGGAGGCAATCAATCTTTTTATTTTTGCCTCAAAGACTACTTCACACGGCGAAAGATTCAAGAATCAAGATTCTTAGATCTTCGCTATGCAAAGTTTGGTGGGAAATCCCGAGGCGGTGGGAGTGATGACAAACAATCAAACAAGTGATTTTTAATCCACTTGCCCCAAGAGATCCAAAGAAGTGTTTTTAGTTTTTTTTTTATTAAGGTGACAAGTTGACCTAAGTTGCTAAGAAAGAAGGACCTACTTGTTCAGCAATGTGTGCGAAGCTCCAGTGTGGTGCCGGTGTCTTCACATTCTCGTTCCCGCCTTAGATCTGCCCACGTTTCCGACTTCGTCTGCCTGCCTTCTCCTTGCAACTGGTTCACCTGCACACCAACAAACAGAAACACCCGTGAAGGGAAGGGCATGAGAAGAGAAAAATTAAAGGAATGGAGTAGAAACTTACTTGAATGCGTACTTCCCCAGCAACGGTGCCAGAAAAGAGTGTGGTCGGGCTTGGATAGGTTGTGTTAATATGATATTTAATCGTTGAAATGAGTATAGTGGTTAACCTAAATCGAGCCTAACCATCTCTTTACAAAAAATTTTTACCTGGCCTACTTGATTTTATCTTGGTCACTTTTAGGCACGGGGTCGAACTCAGGGAAGTGGGATTAGAGATGAAGAAGTTTCTACGCCTTTCCTACAACGAATCTCTTCCATTCGTTTATTATGTTTTTGATGTTTTTCTATTTAATATTTTTTCTGATAATTTTTGTCCTTGAGGTACACCCTCAAAATCAGGTTTTTGGCTTTGAGCCAAATTAGGGTTCCAAAACTGGTCTTGCTATTTGCAAGACTAAGTACCTACAAGTCAAGGATTATCTTTTCTTTTTTTATATATTTTTTTTATTTTTTAATGGCAAGAAAGAGAAATAGAAATAAGGTAAATATAGTATATATATATGTATATATTATATATGTATATAGGGGTGGGGGTGGAGGTGGAAATGGTGTGTAGCACGGTGTCGAGTTGATAATCATCTAGAAAGATGCAACCAACAGGACGAAGTGCCGCGTGGAGTGTAGGATGGATGGGTGGAAGATGTGTGCGAAAAATGCTTTCTGTACGCGTGTATCGGGGAATATCAGCAACGGGTGCAAATATTCCCACGCTACAATGTATGGTAGGTGATATGAAATTATATATATATGTATGTATATATGAAAATATATATCTATATGTATATATATATATATGGTTATATATATATATATACATATAGATATATATTTTCATATATACATACATATATATATAATTTCATATCACCTACCATACATTATATATATATATATATATAGTAATATATGTATATAGTTATATATATGTATATATGTATATAGATATATGTAGATATATATATATGTATTTATAGCTATAGATATATGTATATATGTATGTATATTTGTATATATATGTGTGTGTGTGTGTGTGTGTATATGTATGTATGTATACTAATACTTAGTTATATAAGTACTAATATATATATAGATATATGTATATATATATATATGTATATAAATATATATATATATACATATAAGTATATAGTAGTGTATAAGTGAGTGGGTGTGTGTACGAGAGAGAGAGTGTGTGTGTGTGTGTGTATGAATGTGTGAGGTGAGTGTCTGTGAGAGAGAGAGAGAGAGCGCACGCTTCTGCTGGAGTGAAGAAGGTGGGGAGTTAAGCAGTCTGGAGCCTCCAGCCATCGTCTGATGGCCACGCGCATGCGCAGGCGCGTTGGCGCGCGAAGAGGTGCGTGCACGCAGGAGGGAGTGAGCGTGAGGGAGGGACCGCAGCGCACCGCGCTGCGCGCTGAGGCAGGTGCGGGCGAAGGTGCTAGCGCGAGCGGACGCTGGAGCGGGTGCGTGCGAAGAAGCAACCGCTGAAGCGGGCAGGTGCAGACGCGAGAGCAGGTGCGGGGAGAGACGCGAGCGTGGGCTGGCAACGATTGCAGCGAGGAGAGTGCCTGGTGACTGGGAAAGTGAGAAACTTTCCGGTCACCACACTGTAGCAGCGTGAGATCGCAGCTACAGTGCAAGGGCAAAAAGTTGACCGGCTGGCGTGCGTAAAACCTGCTGGGCTGCAGGCGGAGCTTTGAGACAGGGCGCGCGGAAAGGGGCGAGGGCTGCCTACTGGCGTGCGCAGAGCACAAGAAATAGGCACCTGAGGCACATGGAGGCCTGCGCTGCTGCTGCTGACGCCTTGCTACTGCTGCTGCAGAGCTTGAGCTTCAAAGCTTGAAGCTCCTGTCAATGGCGGCGATGGGCTGGAACGACGAAATAGAGAGGAGAACCACCACGCCCATCGACTCTTTGATGAGCTGGGCGGTGGTGGGACTCACAGTGGTGGTTGTGTACCACTGTGAGTTGCTCCTGCCCGCAGCATGGCTCTTCAAGAAGAAGAGAGGCTGCGTATGGAGGGGAGAGGGGAGGAGACTATCTGGAAGGGTGCTGTGTGTGTTTTTTTTTCTGTTCGACCAGGCTCCCCGCAAGGAAGAAGGCTGTGCTCCTTTTAAAGAGGAAAGAGGCATGCACAGCCAAGCCCTGGGCTGTGCATGGCTCTGCATGCGGCTGGTATGGAGAGCTTGTGCAGAGCATGGCGCGAAGAAGATCCAACCATGCCTTGTAGCCGCGGATTCAAAGTCAAATAAAAATAATAAAAAAAAGATGGTGAATTTGCGAGGCAGCACTTGAGGAATACGTTAATTTCAAGGCCATTTTATTCACTCTCCTCCCCTCTCAAATAAATGCATGCATGCGTTTATTTTTACAATTGCGATTATGTCAACCTAATATACACTGGCAATGCTTGGAAATAGCATAAGATGGCACAATTGTTGGTGCATTTTTGCTGTGCAATCACCCAACAACATGAAAATCAATCCAATCCGACATCTGTGATGCCATCTACAAGACATAGAAGATGGACGAGCAAGATGGTGCTATTGGTACCAGAGCACCACGATCATTTGTTTTGATGATAACAAAACACGTGTCATTTAACATTTGCACTTGGAGTCTTAGATATCAGGTCAATTGCAAATGGAGACGTGATTAGACGGAGTTCGAGCTCGCATCCAGGATGGATTGGAGGAGCTTGATGGAGAACAGATAAGATTCGCGAGGAGCGATAGATTGAAGATGGAAGGACAAGAAGAATAGGATAGAATTCTGTTTATTTCTTTCATGTACTTTTGTCTTTATTTTCGTACTCTTTTTGTTCCTTAGAACATCGTGTTAAAGAGCCTCAAAGTACCCTAACAGTGGTCCTAAGAACACCTGCACAACCCTAGGATACTTAGGTTTTCTGTAGAAAACTTAGAAAACCAATATAGGGTTCAAACAGCTTTTTCAGACGTCTAATTCCAAAATCAGACGTCTGATAATGTGTTTTAAGATGTCTGACTGTTGATTCAAACGTCTGATAACATTTAGGCTGGACTTAGTTAGTTCTGCCTGATGAAATCAGACGTCCAGACCTTAGTCCAGACATCTTAGAAGACGTCTGATGGACTTGCCAGACGTTCAATTAGCGGACCGTTGCCTGACTTAACAAATACTGAAGGATATGACCGTTAGAGCCTTATCAGACGTCCTTAAACCTTTCCAGATGTCTGATAAATGACCGTTTTTCCTCGGCTGACCCAAAATCTCTTCTCAGAGATTTTCTAGCCGTTGCAACTCTTGGAAATCCATTCCCACGAAAAAGTAGGTTTCCAGACGTCCAGACATAGTGCCAGACGTCCTGTATGTCGTCTGATGGACTTGCACTATAACCCTGTTTAGATCTGATTCAAGTCAGGAAGAAACCTGCCTAAAATCAGACGTCTAACTTTGATCCCAGACGTCTTAAACTAATCTTCCAGACGTCTAATGCCAGGATCAGACATCTGATTACCCTGTCAGTGCAATCATTGTTCCTGATTTCGACCTGATTCTCTTGGGCTTTGCTCCCAACGGCTATGGAAGCTTTCCAAAGCCTTCCAAAGCCTTCCTAAGGCCTCTATAAATAGAGAGGAACCTCTTGCACACAAACATACACCTAGATACACAAGACACACCTAGTAATACACTTTTACACCATTTTGTGTCTCTTGATCCTAAGAAGAAAAGCTCTTGCTCTCCAAGCTCAAGTTCTACATCTTGAGAGCATCAAGACTTTGTGCACCCGCTCTCCCGCCATAGTTCACGAGAGCGACGTTGCGCCGTCGCGTGGCTCACGCACCCGCGTCAACGATTCGACGCACTCCTTACAAAGGGGAGTTTCCTAATTCCTATAGAGGCTAGGTTTAAATCTTTGTTGGCTCCATAGGACTATATTTGTTATTTGGTTGGGTATTCGCTTTGTGAATTCCCGTCTCCTTCGTGGGACAAAATTCTTCTCGTGAAGAGAAGGGGTTGAGGAATGCTACCCTCGCACTTGTAGCGTGGTTGTAATTGAGGTTGAATCACCCTCGTTTAAGTGATTCGTTTAGTGGATTTGATCAACTTGGTTGATCAGAAAATCCTAACTCGAGAGGGTTAGGTGGTGGTTTTCACCCGGTTTGGGTTTCCACCTAAAAATAATTGCGTACATTGTGTGATTGTTTATTTTGTGAGATTGGTATATATTTTATTCCGCATTTTATTACGTCACCCCCTCCTAGTGGGAAATCAACAGGTCCACGTGGCGCCATCCCAACCGCCTAATCGACCTAAGGACCTGCTGCTACCCTCTCTCTCCTAAACTTCATGGACGATCTCAGCCATTGGATCAAGATCCAACGGCTGAGAGAGCTCACGCCTAAATTCATGCATGCACCTTAAACGCAGACATAGAGCGTTGGGCGAAGGCGCTACACAAAGGTGGAGGTGCGAGTTCGAGCCTCTTCGAGCTCTCGAATCGACCTCAAGCGAGCGTAGGCAAAATTCACTCGTTAGATGCGGGGCAAATGATGGATGAAGCAGCGACATGGCGAGACCTGGGCACACAGATCATGCACGCGCAATCGAACGTGCATTTGAACGGCCGATCGCATGTAAGTGCACTATGAAGTGCTATCAAGGCACAGGCGAGATGGATTCTAAGCCGTTCGATCTCGCGATCGGACAACTGAGGATTTTTGAACGTGCGTAGGCATTGAGGCGTGGGGAGAGGAGTCGTGGCATGCGCGCGACTTACGCCCACATTTGGGATCTTTAGTGACTCTTAAATCCATCATTAAAGACCCTGAATTAATGTTTCCAAGTGTAAAATGTCCAAATTGCCCTCAATCCCTACAACTATAAAAGGAGACCCCTACCACTCAAATTTCTCATCCCTTTCTCTCTTCTCTCACCCCCTCCAAAGCTCTAAGAGCTTGTCCCAAACCCGGGATGCTCCATTAGAGTTAAAAATACAAATTTTCCACCTTCTCACCTCTTTTGTGGAGCATCCCGTGGTTGTCTTCTCACAGCCGTTCGGGAAGCGGATCTCACTGCGATGTTGCCCTATCCCATTCTCGGTCTTCTGTCATCGTTCTCCTTCTTCCCGCATCTCATCACCTTCGTCTGGGTGCTTCGTCAATGCGACTCGTCCTCCAAGCAGCCGTCGAGGATAGTAACTTCTCTCCACCTTCTTTTTATCGCTTTCTAGAGTAGATTTACCACTTTCTAGTTGTAATCTTTCCAGCTTTCTAGTGCAATGATTAGTTGTAATGAATATCACTTGATGATTGTGAAATCCATGTTTATTCTCTCTATTTTCTCTTTATTTATAGTATTCTTTCTCTCTTTTCTATTCATTATTCTTTAGTAGATAGCTAGCTTAGATTCAATTCGATCAGCTAATCTAGTTCGTGATAAATAAAATAAATGCAGTTTTTAATCAAACGTTCGCCTCCCTGTGTTCAACCCAGAATTCTTTTTTAGTTTTGGTAAAATTTATTTGTTAATGGATTTCTTCGCAAATCACACTACAACGATGGATTTTCAAAACTCAACCTTTTTGTGACGATTTTCCGATTTAACACAACCCTTATACCTTCAAGCAGATCGAGGGGAGGGGACTGCTAGTGGGTGGCGGGGGTCGAGAGGAGATGGAGGAGGTCACGTCGCAATCAACGTCGACAGGAGCGAATGTCGAGGCTCCCTAGGCCGATAGATCTGGACTCAATCCAGCTTACAAGGTTGCGGACGTGGTCGAGCTTAGGGCACTTGAGGTCACGAAGCACGAATCAAGTAGGAGAATACGTGGAAGGTGACATGGCCTTTGGAGAGGGTCTTGCTGCGATGGCTTGAGTGCTTCGGTGCTTCCTTCTCTCCCTCGATCCTCCAATGCGACAAACCCCCTCCTCGCCATCCTCAGTTGTACACACCTTCCCGACAACACAAGACGCTCCTACGCCGTTTCCTATCGTCGCTAGTGTATACATAGCCCGATAGTCATGTGCCTTTCCCTCGACCCCATCTTGATGACATTATTACATACGTAAAGTTTCCATTTTTTTTAAGAAAGGAAGAACAACTACTATTAGTAGTAGTCGTCAAGATTTATTAATATGAAATCTATTTTTATTTTTATTTATTTTTATTTATTATTTTTCTAGTATTTTAAAATTTTAAAATTTACCTTTATTTAATAACATTTTCTTGTTAAATTTATATTTTATATAAAGTTATTTTTAATAAATATTTTTATATATTTATAAAAGTATTTTATCATTTTAATGAATATTGTCATATATATTTTTATTTTTTATAATCTTCTTTAAATTATATTTCATGTCTTTACATTTTTATATTTTAGCTAAATTAGTCAATCGGGTACCCATGACCCAGTTTGACACAGTTAGCTACCATATTTATTGGGCTTCCATTCGAATGAGTCGGGTCGAGTCTTGACCCACTTGAGATTGGGTCAAGTGGGAATGGGGCAGGTACCCGACCCACGAACACCCCTAGTTACACAGATCCATATTCTTCCTTTATCATTGGGATAGTATGAAGGGTAGTTCTTTTTCAAAAGGAATGTTTTCTTCTCTTTCATGATTGGGTTTGATCAGGACCCATATAATCATACATGATATTTTATACATCCCAGTATACATTGAGTGAACCCACGTCTTTTGATCCTGATAAATGCATGCTTATTAATACTAAAATGCCTAGATTATGTTAGTCTCTTAAGCTAGACTTAATATAAATAGTTGCATATTAGGTTTAGAGCATGCATTTAGCACTAATTTGATTATGCACTAGTTAATGTATTTTGTAAATATGTAGGTTGTAGATAGAATGAAATAAAGGAGCTCAATAAGAGGCAAAGCATGAGCACATTTGAAAATAAAGACAAGCTTGAAGAATAAAGACAAAGACTGTGAAGACAAGGGACAAGAGGACACATGGCACTCCCAAAAGCCCTTCCCAAAACCCACATTATGACAACCCACTTTATCCAAACCTATGTGCTAAAACCTATTTTATAAAAACCACCTAAAAACCTACACCATTGATATCTAATCCTAAGGCCTAAATGCCATTGCTAAATATAGAAAACTAAGGCCTCATCTCTTCCTTATGGACGACCATGGTAGCTTCTTCAAGAAGCTTTATGGCTAGCCAAGTAAGCCCCTTCATCCACCCTCCAATTCCCATCTAAAGGCCCCAATTAAACCCCCTTGGTCATCAACTTTGTAGCTTCTCCAAGACTCCACCTAAAGGTTATATCCTCTCCTTAGAACCCTCGGTGAAAACCTAACTCCTATGATTTAATATCCACCATCAAAAGATAGATCTAGGGCCCTTATTCCTTCACCTTAGCTGACCACTCTAGGACCTTCTAAAGCCCTCCATAGTTTCCCCCCTAGTCCTTTTATCACCCTTAGATGTCCATCCAAGGGTCTACCTTAAGTTTGATTTGTTAGGCTTACCAAAGCCCTCGATTAAATCCAATGGCATACTTTTAATGATACTATCTATAAAAAAAGGTAGGCCCCCTACCACTTTGAATTTACTTTTCCATGCTCTACTTTAATGTACATTAGTCCACCACCTAATTAACCCTAGCCTATCCGTCCACCCTCTCCCTCTACCTCTCCATCATCTTAAACTTGAGGCCTTCCTTTAGGTCAAGGTGAGTCCATGCCACCTTTGGTGTGGATTCTCCGAGTGCGCCTTCACCTCCTCTTGCTAGCTGACATCTCCATCTTCCAGGCTACGCCTTTGTGGCTACATTTTCATTTACTTTCTTCATTTTTATTAAGCGTTCCTTTATTGTTCTAAGCATTCCTCTAGTTTAGTTTCAGTAATTCATCTTGTAATAGACTCTTGTGATCATAATAAAAGTTTAGTTTTGGTTATTAGTAAAGATATTTAGTATTTGTTGCTCTTCATTTATTATCATCTCTATTTTCTTGCCTCTATTCTAACTATATAAAAATACAAAACAATGATATAGATCTGAAAAGAAAAAAATGTGATAGACTCGTATAAATAAGCTCACTGATTTTTCCTCCTTGTGTTCGATCTAGACCACTTTCTTGTAGTTTAGTAACTTTTGTTGATGGCTAGCAATTCGCACTACGACAATTTCCTTATCATTTAAAAGTGGGTTTTTACGATTATCAGATCCACTATGTGCACTTATAATAGCGTATCTATGTGATCCCTTCAAGAGATCATGTGCCTCCTATACTTTCATATACATACCAGCTTTTCAGTCTCAATACTGTGGTGAGTGCATTAATTATTAGTCTACCTAATGTGTATATTCAAATACGGAGACACATATTTGTCTTAGGTCAAGGATACACTTGAAAGTTCTCCCTTCGAAGAGGGGTGACGTAATAATTGCGGAAATAAAATATAAAGCAATCTCAAAAAGACAATCACACAATGTACACAAATGTTTTTAGGTGGAAACCCAAATCGGGTGAAAACCACCACCTAACCCTCTCGAGTTAGGATTTTCCGATCAACCTAGTTGATCAAATCCACTAACCGAATCACTTTAAAACGAGGGTGATTCAACCTCAGTACAACCACGCTACAAGTACGAGGGTAGCGTTCCTCAACTCCTTCTCTCCACGAGAAGGATTTTGTCCCACGAAGGAGACGGGAATTCGCAAAGCGAATACCCAACCAAAAGACAAAGATAAAATAAACAACAAGTCCTATAGAGCCAACAAAGTAATTATGAACCTAACTTCTATAGGTAATAGGAAGCTCCCCTTTGCGAGGAGTGCTCGAGTTGATGACACGGTGCGTGTGCCACGCGATGGCGCAATGTCGCTCTCGTGAACGACGACGGGAGAGCGAGTGCGCAAAGGGAATTTAGCTCTCTAGGTGATGGAGCTTAAGCTTGGAGAGTAAGATCTTTTCTTGGACATCAAAGGGTAGAAAATATGTTGCTTAGGTGTATCCAAGTGTGTGTTGGTGTGTCAAAGGCTCCCCTCTATTTATAGAGGCCTTAGGAAGGCTTTGGAAGGCTTAGGAAAGGTTCTATAGCCGTTGGGAACAAAGCCCAAGAGAATCAGGCCGAAATCAGGACAATGATTACATTTGACAGGGTGATCAGACGTCTAACTCTGGCATCAGACGTCTGGAAGGCCACTTTAAGACGTCTAATTTAAAGGTCAGACGTCTGATTCTATGCGGGTTTCCTCCTGACTTGAATCAGATCTAAACAGGATTTTTGCGCAAGTCCATCATACAACATACAGGACGTCTGGCACTATGTATGGACGTCTGGAAACCTACTTTTACTGTGGGAATTGATTTCCAAACGTTGCAACGGCTAGAAAATCTCTGAGAAGAGATTTTGGGTCAGCCGAGGTAAAACGGTCAATTATCAGACGTCTGGACAGTCCTATGGACGTCTGATAAGGCTCTAACGGTCATATCTTGAGTGTTTACTAAGCCAGCCAACGATCCACTAATTGGACGTCTGGCAAATCCATCAGACGTCTTCTAAGACGTCTGAACTAAGGTATGGACGTCTGATTTCATCAGACAGAATACTAACTCCAGCCTAATAGTTATCAGACGTCTAAAACAATAGTCAGACGTCTTAAAATACATTATCAAACGTCTGATTTTGGAATTAGACATCTGGAAGTGCTGTTTGAGCCCTATATTGGTTTTCTAAGTGTTCTACAGAAAACCTAAGTATCCTAGGGTTGTGCAGGTGTTCCTAGGACTACTGTTAGGGTACTTTGAGGCTCTTTAACAAGAATTATCTAAGGAAATAAAGAGCAACAAAAGAAACGAAAAATACAACAAGTATAAAAGAAGGAAATCTATCCTATTCTTCATTTCCTTCCATCTTCAATATATCGCTCCTCGCGAATCTCTTCTGCTCTCCATCGAGCTCCTCCAATCCGTCCTGGATGCGAGCTCGAACTCCGTCTAATCACGTATCCATTTGCGATTGACCTGAAATCTAGGACTCAAAGCGCAAATATTAAATGACACGTGTTTTGTTATCATCAAAACAAATGATCGTGGTGCTCTAGCACCAACAACACTTTCTTTGTGACAGTAATAAGAGGACTACCTGTATCTCTATCTTATCAAGTTAACTCTTCGACGCAACTTGCATGACAACCCCGAATCTTTATTCATATTCAAAGGTTTTGCATCAAGGGCATCCGTTAGGCAACAACCCCTCTAGAATATTTTCATCTCTTCTCACATTGAAGATAATCAATTGGATATCATGACGGTTCTTGATGACTTATCAAAATTCTTGATCTAAACCATTTAGATCTTTAATACCTGCCATCGGTATATCCAACATGGTTATAGTACATCGTCCCACTTGTACTGAGGAACCCCACTAAATACATTAGTGTGTCCATGTAATTTAACATTTAGATATAAATCATTAATCAAGTGATGCCCACTTAGGTTGGCTCTCTAAGGGCATACAATTCCAACACATAGACCTATGAAGCAGACTCATGTGATCACTTCGAGAAATTATGTGTGTCTTGTTCCCTCATACATGTATCAGCTTTTCAGTAAGAACATTATGGTGGTCGCATTTAATATTGGTCTTCTAAATACATGTGTTTGTGAATAGAGACACATATCTATCTTAGGTCTAAGGATACACCTTTTCCATGACATCAGAGGGGATGAATTTCCACTTATTTCTTGTTTGATCAGGTCAACTCCTTGACTCGACCCACGTGGCAGTTTTGAATCCCTACTTAAGAAAATCATTTAGGCAGTGATCTTTAGAAAAGGTTGGCATCCCAATTTAGATTGAAATCAAATGATTGAATCTTATATAATGGTTTCTTGATGTGCTATTGGATCCTCTAAATTGTTTACATCTCCTAGTTGACACGCATTGGGTTTAATCAGTCTGGCTAAGTACATCACCTTATTCATGCTAAGGGACCCAATCCATGCACCAGAATTAAATCTAATTCTTATTCCAATGACAGAATCAAATCAATGTAGCTTATTACATTATTTGGATGGCTTGCCAAGGGTACACGAAATCCAATATAATTCCACTTGCTCTCATAGCCATCTCGGTACTTCTTTCAACCCCATACAACTTACATGTCAATGAAGTGACTCTCCAATCAATGCCTTGGTTAGTAGATCACCGATGTTATTCGTAGAGGAAACCTTCATGATGATTACATCACTACGCTTAGCAATCTCTTAGATGATGTGGTCCTTTCAATATTGTTTCTCTTCTAGTGGGAACAAGGCTCTTTCACTTGTGCAATGTAGTAGGATTGACAATTGTATTAAGGGAACAATCCCAAGCTCCTCAATGAACTTACGTTGCAATTGCTTCCACCTGTCACAGTTACTTTCAAAGAAGGTCTTAGTTAGAAGTTTAGACAGCCATTTGGAACTAGAATTGACATCTCTATTTTTCATAAGGTGGAGTTACTAAAGGAGGGTGAAATGGAGGTGTATCCTTTTGCAGTGAAGGCAAAAACAAGTTCCACTGATGACCATGGTTCAACAAGGTTTCATAGTTGCTTACCATTATTTTGGGAGCTTTAGAAGGGTGAGAAGGAGAGTCATTCAATAGTAGCTAGAAATGCATAAACAACATGCTTCAACTTTCTAACAAAGTAAACTATTTCAACCCTAGGAAATCAAATCCTACATGTCCTATCTCTGAACCTTGTTATATACTAGACAACCCATATCTTTCTTTTATGTTGATACGAATGACTTTTTCCATACACTAAACTTTTTCATTTGCCATTTCATGTAAAAGTCTAACTAAAATAGCTCACTTTTTCACTACTCATTTAAAGAACTTCATAGGTTTACTACTCTTTTAGCAAACACCCTTTAGGATACAACAAACCTATAAGACTAACAAATAAAGTAGATCGTAAAAGGCCAGGTTTCTAGATACTAAAAAAACATGGCGATTAACTCGATTTTAGAAAGTTAATGTGATGTAATCACAAGAATCAAAGATTGACTGGACTTTTGGCTCACAAGCCTAGTAGCCCAGGCCATCTTAAGAGAGCTTGGGCCATCATTTTCTTTATCAAGTATTGAAGCTCCATACACTTTTTGTGCATCTTGACATCTCTTTTACCCCGATCTGAAAATTGCCTCCGTAAATCATCATATTCATATTAGTTTTAGCATTGGTTTTTGGAAATTCCATCATTTCTGTCAATTTAAACCATCTGCTGGTAAAAAGAAGTGTGGTCTTATTTCATCGTATATATGCAGCAAGCGAACACTGGCAAATATTCAAATACGATCATATCTAGAAATTTCACAATTTAATTGCAATTGGAATCCATCTATTCCATATGTTATATCTTTTTAAAGAGAACTACATTATAACTTCATATAATATGGTTATATTATATATATTATAACATATATAGTTATATTATATGTTTCCTATTTTTGTCTTATGTTATGATTCTTGCAGCTATATGACGTGTGATTCCCATAAGTGCATTTTTTGCGGCTAGCCGTAAGACTGAATTTTGATTTTATATATTTGCCACTTCAATATCTTGTGGTGTTCTCTACTTATCCATAAAGAACTTTCATTTCTGCCTCATGCTTTTACATGTTATACTCTTTTCAAGGAGTTCTAAGTATTTTCCTTCTACCTAGTGCTTCTTCTATATAGCTTTTCATTTGATCCAGTAGACACTACATACCAACAAAACATGAACTGGAGTATTTTAGGCTAGATCATCACAGTTAAACTATGCTTCACTTGTTATAGAAACATGAACTGAAGTATCTTTGTTCTAGAATTTAAAAGCCCACGAAAAACAACAAACTCAAAACAAGTTGCCTCATTAGTCAATTTCAAATGTTGCCATGTTTCAGAATCCATCACAGTGCTTTCTTAGAAAAAAGAAAAAAGAAAAGAAGAATATAACATATTTTAACATTTTCAATTGTTCCATCTGGCAACTGAAAAATCATTCAAATGAAAAGAAGACACTATTTTTTATGTAGGTTTGGGAACACAACATTTTTGTATATTTCGGTTGCCTTCATCCAAATGCTTAAAGCATTAAGTGAGTTGAGTGGTTTTTTCTTTATCTATTTTGTTTTTGCCAACGTCTTAAGAATGTAAAGTTTCCTTATTTCTATAGGTGGCACCTCTTATCTGTGATTTGTGGAATATTGTTGCAGCGCCAGTGGCAACTCTTTTGATGGCAATTATTTGGAGAACAAACAAGTTAAGGTGTGATTTGTTCCTCAACAGTGTTAATCAGTGTTGGAGTTATCATATCTTCATACAAGGAGATTCATTTTAATGTGATTCGAATAGTTTTTCAAGTGATTGGCATTTTTGCAGAAGCACCTAGGCTTGTCCTAACCCAAGTTCTTCTCCAAAAGAAGGGCTGGACATTAAATCCACGGCATGGGTCATAACTGCAAACGAAAAAGGTAAGCCTAATGTAGGGTGCCAAGTAGTTACTCTATGGGTGTTATGACCTGGTTCCCGAATTCTTACAAGACATGAGACCGGACCGACTTGACTGATCCCAAGACCCAGTCGTCCAATGAGAAAGTAACCAAAAAGCAGTAAAGTAACCCACATTCACCATGCTAAGCAACTAACAGTAACAAAAGTACAGCAGTGAAGAAGTAAACTACTACAGTACACACCACCACAATAGTAGAAAAGTAAACGGGTACAGGAATATAAGGTGCAGAACAAAAGAGTACAGAATATAAAGGTATAAGAAGCTACTCACTATTACAAATGAGTACAAAAAGAGCTACAACTACTGGGCTCTCCAGGGCCAAGCACCCTCTGCAGCCGTAAGCTCTGGCTGCTCAACACCTGGACCTGAAAAGGGTTATGAGTACAAAACGTCAGCGAATGCTGAGTAGAGTAGCAACCAACTACTAAAGCAGTAAAGGTGGACAGGTAGCTGTTGTTTTCTAATTTCCTTCTTTCTTTAACTAATTATTCTTTCTTTCACCACATGGTTTAATTATTAGGCCTCTTCCTTGATCTCAAATGTTCCTTGTGAGAACGATCTTGATTGCAGTCTTTTCCGAAGAGTAGAAGTCGCACGTGGTGCTCTCCTGGCTGGGGGAGTCCCCCGTGGTAGTCCTACACCAGTCAACCACCCCAAGGTCACGGACAGACGTAACGGTGACTACGGCATGCACGATAAGCGCATGAGTAGCTACCCCACACTGGCACGCGGTCAGTCGTTTCCGTTAGCGGGTGCGCCCAAAGCACAGCACGAAACCAGTATAGAGCATAGCCCTCTCAGTAATAGGGGTCTAGCCCCTAAGAACCAAACAGGGGTCTCGCCCCTCCACAATCCGCGTACCCTCTCCTGACTACCCTGGTTTTCCCAGTGGTCTTAACAAGTCGTTGTAAGGCGGTTAGCTGAACCCCAGGTCCCGTGGGGTGGCTAGCTCTCTCCCTACACTAGTAACTCTCCCCGGTACTGTGTACGCGAGGGCCAAGAAGTCGGTACAGAGTGGCCAATCCTAACCCCGGGACCCAACCCAAGGGCGGCTAGCTCTGCTCTGCACTAAATAGGGGAACAGTTGCTCTCCTTGGTACTCTGTACTCAAGGGCCAACTCACTTCCCCACTCACATTCCCAGTTCCATTCCATTTATTTCCAGGAGCTCTACTCCTAATTCCCTGTAGGGTTCATGCTCATATTTCTCAGGCCAAGCCATACAAGGTTTCATCATTTCTATTTCCATTCTTAAGTTATACACATGCAATTTGTAACTCTATTTCACATTCATTTTATTCACAGATAGCTCGTGTTTCCAACATTCACCTTTCCATTTCCAAATTATATACATGCAGCTCATATTACGTCATTTCACGGATATGACAAAAAGTTTACATTCAACAGTTAACTAACACAAATACTATATATTTCACAGGTAACTATTATTCATTTACAGGCAATTGTTATCACTCTATCTACTCATTCAAGACTGTAATTCATTTATTCAATACAGACAATCCAGTATTTCTAGTCCTAGGATTCATGTCATATTCTAGGTTCTAATCATTCATTCCACACATGCAATTAGGTTGTAATTAAATTAAGGGGAAGCCACTCTACCAGTAAACCCAGGAGTAATGGGGGCTTGAACGGTAGGCTCACGTGCCTCAGGAAGCCCCGAACCCGCAACGGAACAAGGTCCTATCACAAGGATCAATCACAAGAGAATGCTCAGAACAGTATAGAAAGTATTCCAACAAGTAGAGAAAATCATACGGGAAACATCGGTATCTCAATTGCGGAAATCAGACCTCAAACGGACCCTAAACAGGTCAAAAATAGTGATTCTAACTCAAATCGGACATCTGGAACACCTTCCAGACGTCTTAAAAGAGTCCAGAGCCATACCTCAGTCCTGCGCTACTCCTCAGACATCCAGGAACTCCGTTGGACTGTCTGGACCCAGTTCCAGACGTCCGACCACCTCTCTGGACGTCTAGAAACGCTTCCCGTCGTCTGGTGCCTTGCCCAGACGTCTGAAGTGCGTGGGAGGGCGTGTCTCATGCCTTCCCGAAGCAACACCTGTGCAAATCAACCGAAATCTTCTCAAAAAGGCAAGGAACAGTGTCTCGGAGGAGCGGCCTGCATGGCCGTATCCGCAAAGGAGACGTACCTTCGTGAAACCTCCTCCTCAGACGTCTGGCACCATCTCCAGACGTCTGCACCGTCGTCTGGTAGTCACCCTAGACGTCTGATTCTGGGAAAATCCCAGAACGAGAACCCGCTTCCGCCTTCTCGCGCCGCGTGTGGTCACACTGCGCCCGCTCGCCTGCTGCTCCGGCTGTAGCAGTGTCGGGGAGGATCTCCCCGACGCACTCCTCTGCCTTACACAAGCGCCGACCAACTATGAGCTCACCGGCGAGCTCCCACGTGAGCTCGCAAGCCTTCTCTCCTCTCCTTCTTACACTGCTCCTCCTCTCCTCTCACGCCTCTCCTCTTCGCCGTTCGTCGCTCTGCTGCTCTCGCTGGAAGGAGGGAAGTGGCTGGAAGTGGGGGTGGTGTGAGGGAGAGGAGGGGGATTTATATAAGGGTTTGGGGTTAGAGATTTCGTCGGGCGAGAGGAGAGAGAAGGAGAAGAAATGAGGGACGTGTACTGTCTGCGTGAGAACGCACGCAGAAGCAAGCTCGTACACGAAAATTTCGATTTTCAGACGTCTGGGAATGAGTCTAGACATCTTGCAAGACATCTGACCCTCAATCCAGATGTCTTACCAGAAGTTTAACCTAAAGTACGGACGTCTTAAAAAGGCTTAATAACACGGGTCTTAACAACATAACAAACTCAAAGGAAGTTTCGTCCCCGAAACTTGAGCTAGCTAAGGTGCAGAAAAGGAACAACATATGCATAACAAACTCAAAGAGGACCGAAGTCGGTCCGAAAAGATGTACCCTCAAAGAGCTTCGGGTACCGCTCTCACATCGCCGCCTCAGGCTCCCAGGTAGCCTCCTTGTACCTCTGGCTCCTCCACAAGACCTTCACCAGGGGTACCTGCTTCCGTCTCAAACTCCGGACGGCTCTGTATAGTATCTGCACTAGTCACTCAGGGTAGGTCAGGTCGTCACCCACCTCGACGCTCTCGTGGCTCAGAACATGACTGGGATCGATGACCCACCTCCTGAGGTTGGACACGTGAAACACGTCATGCACACCAGAAAGCTAGGGAGGAAGGGCAAGCTTGTATGCAATGGGTCCAACCTGCTCCAGGACCTCAAAGGGCCCCACAAACCTCAGCGCAAGCTTCCCTTTCACCCCAAAATGCTGTAGGCCCTTCATGGGCGAAACACGAAGGAAGACGTGATCCCCAACCTCAAACTGCACCTCTCTACGCTTCCGATCAGCATAGCTCTTCTATCTGCTCCTAACAGTGCAGAGTCGCCTGTGAATCTGCTCAATCACCTCCTGACTCTACCGGATCAGCCTAGGGCCAACCTCCCACTTGGTCCCCACCTCAACCCAACTCAAGGGTGCAGTACACCTCTGTTCGTACAGAGCCTCATAGGTTGCCATGCCGATGCTCGAGTGATAGCTGTTATTATATGCAAACTTCGCCAGGGGCAAGTGCTCCTCCCAAGAGTTCCACCAGTCCAATACACAGGCACGCAAAAGGTCCTCAAACGTCTGTATCGTCCGCTCTGACTGTCCATCCATCATGGGGTGGTATGCCGTACTGAACCTCAACCATGTCCCCAAAGCCTGCTGAAACTCAGCCTAAAACTGGGACATAAAATGGGTATCCTGGTTAGATACAATCTCCCAAGGAACTTCGTGCAAAAGTACCACGTCGCGCATATACCTCTCTGCCAACTGTACTGGTCCCAAAATGACTCGGATCGGCAAGAAACGTGTCGTCTTCATCAATCTATCTATAATCACCTAAACTACATCGTGTCCTTGCTGGGTAACGGGCAAACCCACTACCAAGTCCATGGTGATGCTCTCCTACTTCCACTCTGGCACTGGAAGTGGCTGCAACGGCCCTGCAGGCCTCTGATGCTCGGCCTTCACCTGCTGGCACACCAAACACTGATGTACGAATTCACCTATATCCCGCTTCATTCCCCTCCACCAAAAGTCGCGTCTCAGATCATGATACATCTTTGTGTTCCCGGGATGTATGGTGAACCTGGAACCGTGTGCCTCAATCAGGAGCTCTCTCAACAGCTCCTCGTCTCGGGGAATGCACAAATGTCCCCTCATACGCAGCACCTCGTCGGTAAAGAAGAAGTCTCCAGGGTCCCATGACAGTACTCTGTCACGCAACGACTGTAGGTACGAGTCTGCCATCAATCCTGTGATGATACGATCTATCAGCTCTGACCTCATCTGTCGTGTCACAATCACTGCCCCATAGTGCCCTGGTAACTCTAGTGGTCGCCAACTGCCCATCTCCTCCATGAGTCTCCAACTCTGTGCCTGTAAATTGGCCAAGTGGGCGAGCGTCTTTCAGCTCAAGGCATCAGCCACCCAATTGGCCTTCCCCGGATGGTGGGAAATACTGCAGTCATAGTCCTTCAGGAGCTCTAACCAACGTCTCTGTCTCATGTTGAGCTCCTTCTGATCAAATAAGTACCTAAGGCTCTTATGATCTGTGAAAATCTCAAAAGTCTCACTGTACAGGTAGTGCCTCCAAGTCTTCAGTGCGAAGACAACAGCTACCAGCTCTAGGTCGTGGGTAGGGTAGCTATGCTCATGGGGCTTCAGTTGCCGCGAAGCGTAAGCAACAACGTGACCCCGCTGCATGAGCACACCCCCTAACCACTGCAAAGAGGCATCCGTGTACACAACGAAATCGCCACTGCTGTCTGGGATGGTAAGCACGGGAGCCGAAGTCAGCCTCTCCTTCAGCTCCTGAAAACACGCCTCACAAGCGTCTGTCCAAGAAAAGGGCACGTCCTTCCGGGTCAGCTGTGTCATAGGACGTGCAATCTGCGAGAAACCCCTGATAAACTGCCGGTAGTAGCCTGTCAATCCCAAGAAACTGCAGATCTCTATCATAATACGTGGTCTCTCCCACTTGAGCACTGCCTCAACCTTGGTTGGATCCACAGCCAAGCCATCCCCTGATATCACATGACCTAGAAAGATCACCTCTCTCAACTAGAACTCACACTTGCTATATTTGGCGTACAACCTACGTCGTTTCAATGTATCCAAAACCATCCGCAAGTGCTGTCCGTGCTACGCCTGATCTCGAGAGTAGATGAGCACATCATCAATAAATACCACCACGAACTGATCCAGATATGGTCTGAACACCCAGTTCATCAAGTCCATGAAAGCAGCGGGGGCGTTGGTCAGCCCAAACGGCATGACCAAAAACTCGTAGTGTCCGTACCGAGTGTGAAAAACTATCTTGGAGACGTTGGTCTCCTTGATCCTCAACTGGTGGTAGCCAGACCTCAAGTCTATCTTGGAGAAGACCATGGCACCTCGCAACTGGTCAAACAAGTCATCAATCCTCGGCAGCGGATACCTGTTCTTGATGGTAACCCTATTCAGCTGTCTGTAGTCCACACAAAGGCGTAGGGCACCATCCTTCTTCTTCAAAAATAATACCGAGGCTCCCCATGGAGACGCACTGAGCCTCACAAAGCCCTTCTCAAGAAGGTCCTGCAACTGGGACTTGAGCTCTCGCAGCTCAAGTGGTGCTATCCTGTAAGGTGTTGTAGAAATTGGGCTGGTCCCCGGTACCAGTGAGATCTTAAACTCAATCTCACGCTCAAGCAGTAGTCCTGGTAGCTCCTCTGGGAACACGTTAGGGTACTCTCTAACCACCGGGATGCTCTGAAAATCTGCCACGGGGCTGGGCTCTGCCACTACACAAGCCAGAAAGCCCTCACACCCCTGGTCCAAAAGTCTCACCGCCCGAAGTGCAGAAATGCACCTAAAACCTCCGTCCACTAGCTGTCCGTGAAACTCAAAAGAAGGCATTTCCGGTATGGAGAAGATGATCTTCCTCTCAAAACAGTCCACCAAGCTATGGTAAGCGGATAGCCAGTCCATCCCTAGAATCACACCAAAGTCCTCCATCGGTATCACAATCAGATCAGCAGAGAGGCTGTGTCCCCCAACACTGACCTCGCAGCCTGTGTAAACCTCCTCAACTACAAACAGTTGACCACCCGGACCTCTGATCACAAACGGATCCTCTAACAACACACAGTCCTGCCCCAAAATGACAGCAAAACTAGCAGCAACAAATGAGTGTGTGGCGTCGGAATCAAAAAGTGTGTAAACTAGTCTGCCAGAAACTGTAACCATACCTGCCACCACTGAACCTGAAGCTTTGGCGTCTTTGTGTGTCAGGACGTTAATACGCCCCTCAGCTCTAGGTGCGAACGAAGCAGCCACACTTTGCATCGGACAGGTAGCCGCTGGTCGGTACCCTCCCCACGACTGCTGTCCTCCCCCACGCACCTGGGAGCTGTGGCCTCCTGCTCATCCTCCAGCGCTCTGCTGACCTCCAACCCTAGATGGGCAGTCCCTCCTGATGTGGCCCGGCTAGCCACATTGGTAGTAAAGGGGAACTCGACACCCGCCCTTGGTAGGTCCCTACTGATGGCTAGGCGGGGGTCCAGTGCTAGCAGCTAGCCCCTGTCGGGGGCCCCCAAAGGCCACCGACGGCCTCGCAAAGCGTGACAACTCTCCTGCAGGCGCCACGTGCCTCCTCTCTCGCCGGCCCTGTGAGTAGTCTGGCTAGTAGGGCCTCTTCCGTCTGCTGTCAATGTCACGTGCAGCCGGGTTGGTCTCCTCATATGTCATAGCTGCCTCCACCACTCTAGAGAATGTAGGTAGCTTCAAGGGTTTGACATACCCCCGAATAGTAGGCTGGAGCCCCTCGGTGAACCTCCACAGGTGCTCCTCCTCAGTAGCTACAGCTATCGCGGCGAAACGAGACAACTCCAGAAAACGCATGCGGTACGCACTCATGGTCATTGTCCCCTAGCAGAGAGTGTGGAACTCCTGCCTCCTCTGATCCTGCCACGTCTGGGGAAAGTACTACTTGCAGAAGAGGGTGACAAACTGGTCCCAAGTCGGCTCAGCCCTCTCCTGACCTCTGACCGCCCTCCACCACCTGTGTGCTGCGCTCTCCAGTTGGTACATGGCAAAGGTCACGCGGCACTCTGTAGGGGGCGAAGGGTGTCAAACACCTTCTTGATCTGCTCGAACCAGTCCTCCACCTCTGTCGGGTCCTCATCCCCCTTGAAGGAGGGAGGCTTCAGCTTTCGGAACTGTCCAAAAAGCTCGTAGTGGCACTAAAGTGGGGAAGCTGATACGCCTCCAGGCAAGGAGGGCTCGTGCTCGGAAGTGTCAAAGGATGATGGGGGCAGTGGAGGGCCACCCCCTCCCCCACGTCCAGCGCTGTGTCTATCTCGCGGTCCCACAGAGGACTCCCCCTCCGTAGCCCTAGGGAGAGGCACCTGTGGAGGCAGGTGGAGCTCCTCTCGTACAATCTCCTATATCAGCTGGGCGAGGTCCTAGGCCTGAACGCCCGGAAGTAGTGGCCGGTCCACTAAGACATCGGGCTCAACACGTCTGCCCCTCCGACCTCGACTTCGGCAGCGTCCACGGCCCACCACAACGACTCCACGTCGAGGCATCTCCTGCAAGGAGATGCAAACATAGAACAAGAAGATGTCAATTCCAACAAGCATTCATCAAAAGAACCTTAGAGCAGATATCAAAAGGTACGTTGTGGTGGTTACTCTAGTTACAAGCACGTGAATTGATTATTTTTCAGCTAGTTGGTTCACTTCTCGAGATGACCTTGCTCTAATACCATCTTATTACGACCCGATTCCCGAATCCCTACAAGACATGAGACCGGACCGACTCGACTGATCCCAAGACCCAGTCGTCCAACGAGAAAGTAACCAAAAAGCAATAAAGTAACCTACATTCACCATGCTAAGCAACTAACAGTAACAAAAGTACAGTAGTGAAGAAGTAAAATACTACAGTACACACCACCACAACAGTAGAAAAGTAAACGGGTACAGGAATATAAGGTGCAGAACGAAAGAGTACAGAATATAAAGGTATAAGAAGTTACTCACTACTACAACGAGTACAAAAAGAGCTACAACTACTAGGCTCTACTGGGCCCAGCACCCTCTGTAGCGGTAGACTCTGACTGCTCAATACCTAGACCTGAAAAGGGTTATGAGTACAAAACGTCAGCGAATACTGAGTAGAGTGGCAACCAACTACTAAAGCAGTAAAGGTGGACAGGTAGCTGTTGTTTTCCAATTTCTTTCCTTCTTTAACTAATTATTCTTTATTTCACCACATGGTTTAATTATCAAGTCTCATCCTTGAACTCGAATGTTCCTCGTGTAAACAATCTTAATTGCAGTCTTTTTCGAAGAGTAGAAGTCGCACATGGTGCTCTCCTGGCCGGGAGAGTCCCCCGTGGTGGTCCTACACCCAGTCAACCACCCCAAGGTCATGGACAGATGTAACGGTGACTACAACACGCACAATAAGCGCATGGGTAGCTACCCCGCACTGGCACGCAGTCAGTCGTTTCCGTTAGCGGGTGCGATCAAAGCACAGCACGGAACCAGTATAGGCCATAGCCCTCTCAGTAACAGGGGTCTAGCCCCTAAGAACCAAACAGGGGTCTCGCCCCTCCACAGTCCGTGCACCCTCGCCTGACTACTCTGGTTTGCCAAGTGGGCCTAACAAGTCGGTGTAAGGCGGCTAGCTGAACCCTAGGCCCCGTGGGGTGGCTAGTTCTCTCCCTACACTAGTAGCTCTCCCCGGTACTGTGTACACGAGGTCCAAGAAGTTGGTACAGAGTGGCCAATCCTAATCCCGGGTCCCAACCCAAGGGCGGCTAGCTCCGCTCTACACTAAACAGGGGGACAGTCGCTCTCCTTAGTACTCCGTACTCAAGGGCTAGCTTACTTCCCCACTCACATTCCCAGTTCCATTCCATTTATTTCCAAGAGCTCTACTCCTAATTCCCCGTAGGGTTCATGCTCATATTTCTCAGGCTAAGCCATACCAAGTTTCATCATTTCTATTTCCATTCTCAGGTTATACACATGCAATTTGTAACTCTATTTCATATTCAGTTTATTCACAGATAACTTGTGTTTCCAACATTCACCTCTCCATTTCCAAATTATATACATGTAACTCATATTACGTCATTTCACGAGTGTAACAGAAAGGTTACATTCAACAGTTAACTAACACAAATACTATATATTTCGTAGGAAACTGTTATTCATTTACAGGCAATTGTTATCATTCTATCTACTCATTCAAAACTGCAATTCATTTATTTAGTACAGACAATCCAGCATTTCTAGTCCTAGAATTCATGCCATATCCTAGGTTCTAATTGTTCATTCCACACAAGCAATTAGGTTATAATTAAAGTAAGGGGAAGCCACTCTACCAGTAACCCAGGAGTAATGGAGGCTTGAACGGCAGGCTCACGTGCCTCAGCAAGCCCCGAACCCGCAACAGAACAAGGTCCTATCACAAAGATCAATCACAAGAGAATACTCAAAACAGTATAGAAAGTATTCCAACAAGTATAAGAAATCATACGGGAAATATCGGTATCTCAATTACAGAAATCGGACCTCAAACGGACCCTAAACGGGTCAAAAATAGTGATTTTGACCCAAATCAGACATCTGGAACACCTTCCAGATGTCTTAAAAGAGTCCAAAGCCATACCTCAGTCCTGCGCTACTCCTCAAACATTTAGGAACTCCGCTAAACTGTCTGGACCCAGTTCCAAATGTCCGACCACCTCTCCGGACGTCTGGAAACGCTTCCCGTCGTTTGGTGCCTCGCCCAGACGTCTGAAGTGCGTGGGAGGGCGTGTCCCACGCCTTCTCGAAAATACACCTGCGCGAATCAACCGAAATCTTCTTAAAAAGGCAAGGAACAGTGTCTCAGCGGAGCAGCCTGTATGGCCGTATCCTCAAAGGAGACGTACCTTTGCAAAGCCTCCTCCTCAGATGTCTGGCACCACCTCCAGGCGTCTGCACCGTCGTCTGGTGGTCACCCCAGACCTCTAATTCTGGGAAAATCCCAGAACCAGAACCCGCTTCCACCTTCTCGCACCGCGTGTGGCCGCGCCGTGCCCACTCGCCTGCTGCTCTGGCTGCAGCAGTGTCGGGGAGGATCTCCCAAACGCACTCCACCTTACGCACACACCGACCGGCCGTGAGCTCACCAGCGAGCTCCCACGTGAGCTCGCAAGCCTTCTCTCCTCTCCTTGTCATGCTGCTCCTCCTCTCCTCTCACGCCGCTCCTCTCCGCCATTCATCGCTCTACTGCTCTCGCTGGAGGAAGGAGGGAAGTGGCTGGAAGTGGGGGTGGTGTGAGGGAGAGGAGGGGTGTTTATATAAGGGTGTGGGGTTAGGGTTTTCGTCGGGCGGGAGGAGAGAGACGGAGAAGAAATGAGGGACGTGTACTATCTGCGTGCAGCACGCACGCAGACGCGAGCTCGTACACGAAAATTTTGATTTTCAGATATCTGGGAATGAGTCTAGACGTCTGACCTAAAGTACGGACGTCTTAAAAAGGCTTAATAACACGGGTCTTAACAATGGGAGATTATCATGTCAAAAAAGGCACTTTACTTGGGGACGTCTGACAATGATTCGATGCAACTTAAAAGGTAGTTTAAACCCAATGTAAACAAAATATTCTCCAAGTTCATGATTGGAATAGTTTTTCTTGTGTGCTTATATGGTTTTTTGTCTTTTTGAGGAAGTAAATATAGTGGCCATGAGATTTGATCCGATGACCTTTCTGAATGCGAATGGGGGTGCTCTACCATTGAGCCAACCCTTTATTGTTGTTAACTATTTGGTAACATTCAATTTCAAGGGGTAAAATAGAATATATAATAGGCAACACTAGATAGAGCATACTAACAATAAGAACATAAAACAATATCCAATACAACAATTATAATTGCCTCTTACCCATATAGCTAAGTAAAGCACAACATATCTAAGTTGTGTTGTTATTGTTTTAATATATTTTATTTGTTATTCTTTATAGAAGCTTTGAAGCTTATATGTTATAAATTCAAAAATTAACTTCTTCGACTGTACTATATAGCATACTAATGAATACAACATTAACAACATCAATAATAGCAAAAACAATCCAATTAACAATAAGAACAAAAACAATGAAAACAATACCAATTGGAAAAGGATGAAAAAAGAACACATTTACTTATAGAGATCAAAAAAGAGAAAGTTAATCAAGAAAGTGTAAGAAAACACCGAGAACCTACAAAGAAAGAAAAAGATATTAAATACAAACAACCTGATAAATCTCATATCACATTCACAATAAATGAATAAGTCAAAATGAATTAAACAAGTGAAATAAGTCAAAATAAAGTAGATAATTGGGGTATAATTTGTATATCAAGTAATTGACAGCATATAAAAATTAATCAAAGAAAAATTTACCGACATGTGATAATTGTTTAAAGGATAAAAAAAAATCAAGGTATCTCCTATTTGTGATGAAAAAGAAACGGATTAATTACTTCATATATTCCATAAGAACACCAAGTAGGCCCATTAATATAAAGGCTAACGCCTAGACAAACACCGTGCATATGCAACCAATTATGTGGAGGCTTCCATGAACTCCAATTAAAATATGTGGCTCCACAGTAGTTATGTTCCCGTTTTCCAGTTTTTTACATTTTTGGGAGTTACGTTTATTAGATTATCTCTTGGAAATAACATTTTAATGCAATTAGGCTCTGTTTCTATATTTGGATGACGTGAAAATCCTTTTCCTTTCAATTGGCAATCGAAATGAAATGCAAATCTTAAATGATGCAAATCATTGCATCTGTCAAAGTAATTGAAGTTGGCACTTTTGATTTAATCAAAATATCGGTGAGGCAACTTAGTTAGGACCAGATTATACCCTAGAGCAGAATTGTATATCATATCAAAACCAAACACACTAGGAATTCAATTACCGGGAAAAGGAGGTGTCGGAATTAACTGCACCGTGGTAGTTCAAATAGGTTGTAAGATTACATATAGAGGCCTTTTTGGAATCCAATTAGTGTGAGGCATTGGTTGCTACACTCCCATCCTATAATTTTTAGATTTTCAAGAGTTATGATTGTTTTTGTCTTTCATTTTTTTTCAGGGAAGGATGAAAGAATCAAATAGGAAAATTAAAGTGCCCAGGATTGTCAAGAGGATTGAAGCTACACAGAAGAAGAGAATCATTTCAAAGATAGCAGCTTAAATAGTTATTGAAAGTAAAGTCCAGATTCGTTAGTTTAAACAGCTTGAGTTGTCAAGCAGATCGATCAATCTGAAACAATCACTCAATTCAAAGGGAAAGAAAAATTGCAAGGAAATAGACCTTGTACATAGGCCATTCAAATAGAGGTTCACATTATTTATACCTAATTATACATTCCCCATCGACTATGGATTGCCTTGCAGTGTCATACAACCTCTAATTTGAGCAATTGTACAAATAACCTATGAAATAAAAAGAAGGCTGTTAGAAAATAAAACTCACCCATGAATTAGGTATGTGACAATTCTTGAAAAAAGAAAACTAGAAAATGTAGAACCACTTCAAAATGGAGAGCAAAGTGTAGAATGACATCAAAGCATGTTTCTTCATCAAGTCCTCCATGCAATTTTTGACATCTACTCATCATTATAAGAGCGAACATCTATTTGCTATCTGAAAGTTATGCTTCTTGATGTTATCTTGTCTAAGAATGCAATCGTGGGTAGATGGGCAAATGGTGAAGAGGGAACAATCTTTCAAATGTTTGGATCTATAGAAAGAAATTCACCAAGCAATTACACAATGCATTGATTTACATGGAAAACTATCGACAAGAAGAAAAAGATCACAAAAACACACACTAGTCCACACTTATGGTCCATTTGCTTGTGTACAGCTCAGTGCTCCCCCTCAAGTTTCACATACAGATCAAGAATGCCAGCTTCCTAATTTGTTCATAGGCATTTGTTCCTTAGTCTTAAATCCTATAATCCCTTTCCTTCCCTTCCCTCTCACCTACCTTACTAAGACATTCCATCAAACACCATACCTACACCACCACCTCACACCTTACCCAACTGCAGCATTTCATCAAACACCTAGCCTACACCATCTCGACCCTCCCTCCCACTGTAGCATTTCGTTAAAACCTTGCGAGAAAGATCAACACATATACCAAGAGAGATCAAGAACGAGATTGAGTGGGAGATCTTGAGTGTAGATCCGACCAAAGGATTGATCTCAAACCCTAACTGAGTAAAAGATTTGAAAGAAATCCCATAATTAAGATCCAAGTGAGTTTGATCATATCTGAGAGATCTTACTTGTAAAAGTGAGAGATAGAGATTGAAGAGAGATCTACACAAACTTGTGCAAAATCTAGAGAGTTATGTAAGGAAGGGTGGGGGAGACCTACTCATATTAGAGATCATTGAGTAAGAGGCATGGAGAGATCATCACGAGGATGCAGTGACCTATGTAGAGGTGGTGATGATGGAGGGCGTTGTGAGCTTGAGAGAGTCGAGGGCATCAATGGCGTTTGACCTATAGCTTCAGAGAGGAGGTGAGGGCTGGGGAGAGGGAGCTAGAGAGAGAAACTGTGGTGAAGGTAGATGGTTGAGACAAACGAAGGAGAGCAAGGTGGATGCAACTGATAAAGAGGAGGAAGAGAACGAGTTGGAGGGGAGGCGGGGTGGTGCTAGGGTGGGGTGCTTTGTTTGGGTTCGAGAGGATAGGGTCTAGGTCAGGCAGATTAAAATGGAACAAGGGAAAAAAAATATATATGAATGTCAATGTAGATAATAAAATTAGTGATATTTAATGAGTTTTATAGCAACACATTAAAAACATTATTGTAATCCCTTCATTGGTATAGGTAATTAATTTTGTAGTGATGGCACCTTGAGCCTTTGTATCAACTATTGATAGTCGAATAAGGTGACTATAAAAAATAAAATCCTCTTTTGCAGATCGATGACTTGTTTGACAAGTTGTCAGGTGTAACTATTTTCTATAAGGTCAACTTATGTTCTGGTTATCTCCAACTTAAGATTAAAGAAGTCGATGTACCAAATATAGGCTTCCAAATGCGCAATGGTCATTATGAATTCCTTCTATTCTTGTTCAAATTGATGAATGCATCATCTACGTTCATAGACCTAAATCGGGTTGTAGAGGCGATTGGTGCAAAATTTTCATGTGGCAGTGGGACTCCTATGTGCTAATGTGTGGCTCTAATGTGTGTTGACTGGTGTAAGTGTAGCAAATATGCCATGTCAGTTGATATGTCTACTTTAGCGGAGTATAATTATGTCTAAGAATATCTAATTCAAAAATTTAAGTAGATTTTGAGTATTTTTGTACATTGGAAAATTAATTAAATCCATATTTTAACATTCCTACATTTTTATTTAATGTACTTTTCATATATATGATTTTAATATGTAATCCTATGTGTGTCTATATATATATATATATATATATGTATATATATATATATATATACATATATATATTACAAGGTATATTGATATATTATTTACATATTTTACAAAATTAATTAAAGATACAAACTTGAAATGACAACTTAATATTTTTAATTATCATGGAAAGAAGGAAAGAATAGGAAAGAAAACCAAAGGACCTCTTTCTTTTCTAAAAGGTCTCGCAAATACATCCCTCTCTCTCTCGTTGACCAAGAAAAGTTGGCCAACAGTCCTCGATTCCCCTCTATTTTTATCTCCCTCTGATCGATGGCGCCCCCAATTCCTCTTCTTTTCTCAATCACCAAGACCGCCACCATCGAATTCTATCTCTCTCCCACATGCACGTCCGCCGACACCCCCCTCCCCGAGATACCAGCGCCCCCTCCTGGTCGTTTTCTCTCACCCCCAGGTAATAATAACCCCCGCCACCCCCCGCGCTCATTCCTTTCTCCTGTCTCTCTCAAAGACTCACGCCCAGCGCCGAACCCCCGCCCCCCGCGTTCCCTTTCTCTGCAGGCGCACGTAACCGCTCACCGTTTTCAACCTCCTCTCTCTCGCTCTCAGAACCACGCAGCCGCTCACTCCTGCACTCCCGAAGAGCCCCCGCTTCTCGATCTCTCTCTCACGCCCACGCTTCTCAGACCACGCCACCTCTCTTTCTCTGACTGAACGATGCCCACACCACCGCGCACGACAACCTCGCCGCTTACCCTCATCTGCGAGAGGCCACGACGGACTTACTCTCCGCCAACCGCGACGGCCGCGACGTTATCCTCCTCCTCGACGCCCGTGAGAACAGAACTTGCTCAACGCTCGCTGCCTTGTTCTCTCTCAATCACCGACTGCACCCTCGATGCTCTTTCTCTTGACTGTGCACCACAAGCTTCGGCCACCGCAACCCTGCGAGCAGCAGGTTCTCTGCTGCCATCAGCGTGCCCTCCTAGACGCTAGCCGCACTCCGGCCTTGACACTTCTGCTGCAACTGACTGCGACCACGACCGCACTTCGCTTACCATGCTCGCCCTCACGTCCACACAGCAACCATCACCGTGACCACACCACGACTTCATATTCGACTTCGACCGTGTACTCTTCTCCTGCGGAAGCGTAGTGACACCATCCCCCGCCCACCTCTCACCGTGCCTTTATGTCTCTTCTTTGACCGTGACGACTACGCACCTCCACTTCCTCCGGTCCACGTGGTGACAGTGCGCGGGCAAACTCTCCGCGACCGTGTCCTCCTTTTCGACGTTCACGTCCCCACACCACGTCCACGACCATGTATGTCCACTGCGACCACGTCTTGGTTTGCCTATCATAGTTTATTTATTTATCTTATTACTATGCCTCCCTAGGAAAATGGCATTCCACCGTGATATTAGTGATGCATGTAATGATTAAATTGACTTATTTAGTATATTATTGATCTCGTTGATTTGAGATTTTTCACGTGCATCAGATCATATTTATGAATTATTTGTTTAATCTAAGATATATTTAAGTCGATTACATCATTGATCCAAATATCTTTGATTATTCTTAAAAAAAGTCATATTACGACGTTTTATCATTATTGTTAGTGCTGCTGCTGTTATTATTATTATTATTATTATTATTATTATTATTATTACAAGTGAAAATTTCCCTCACTCAGCAGGGAGGGCGAGGTACGTGCTCACATCAGCGGGAGTTGACCCAATGTTTGGCAAGCTGTAGGCAAAGTCCGCACACGAGAAAGGAAGAGCTAAGAAGAGAGAGACATGCGATCCATGTGCATCCAAAGGAGTGGGCGGTGATCCACGAAAGCAAACGTGGGGCAATAGGTGGCCGCCATGGATCAGGGGCGCGCGGGATACCTGAACTGATGGGTTCAGTGTTGAATTGACTTGATTCAAGTCATCTTCTTGGTTCTGAGACCAGATCGGGCCCGTCTTGGCCTTCGTTTTTCATAATCTTGTAGTTCACGGAATCTTTTCTTTGCAAACTACACCATGGTGAGTCCAAAATTCCTTTTAAAATTTTGTTTAACACCTTTAACTCTAAACAAGCCTCTGCATGTGTGCAAAATCCAGCTTTTGATGTGCTTCGCCTAGCAGTCTATCCTTGTGCTGCATGCGGACTACGAGGATCCCCAAATAGTTGCAAAAAATTAAGTTTCACCTACCCTCCCGTGACAAGGGATAGATTAGTCTAGCCTTTTCCTTATGTATAAGTAACGGAGTTTACAAAGTGCTTGTTTCTAAATTATCTTATTGGGAACCCAAAGAACGACTGGTACGCAAGGTGATCGTCCAAAAATGATGAAATTGTGTGACTAATCTATAAATGGAACTTGTGGACCTAACTTGTCTAGGTGATACTTAAAAATGTGATCGGTAACAGATAAGTTCAGATTTGATTAATTATTGTTAATATGACTTGTTTCCTTAATTAATGACATACATACTCATGTTAATTTTATTATCATAGATTCATGTAACCTTGTGCTAATCGGATGATTGTACGCTGCTTTGCATATATAATGCTATTTTTTATTAAAAGTCATGTTTGAATCTCATAATTGGATATTGACTTCAAGTTTGAATGGTGCCCAATAAAAATGAAGGATGACTCCATTATCTGACTACATTATCAACAAAGATCAAGATTTTTGAGTTGGAAACCCTCCAGTAACTAAATGTTGGTGTTACATGATGAACATGATGATGTGGATTGATGATATGTTAATCATTAGCTTAGTTATTTAAGATTGAATAGTTGAATAAAAACAATGATGGAAGTGTCCGAACAAACTTGATAACTAGTTGAGAGAAGTAATATCAATCTAGATTTAAATTAGTTGAGCAGATCTGGGAGTTCGCTATCCTCCCTATGAATCTTATGTTGAGAGGTACGAACATAGTGGTGGACATGGGATATGCACATTATTTTAGGATACGTACCTAGGTTGTGGAGAGGGTCATCTATGGACCAGTGCAAGTTGCGACTCCATGTATAGATTGCAGTATATAGCTACCACACTAACGCTAGGATCCTAGGTTCATGAAACAAGTTGTAGGGTCGGTGCAAGGTTTCCTCTTGATCAAAAGGATGCCTCTTATCTACCATACTCGTGGAGATATCGCAATGGGGTCCCCTCATACCTTTCAAGGTGCTGATTAGTGAGGAACATGACTATTAATGTCGAGGGCAACACACATACAAATGATTGGGTGATAATGAGTAATTAATGTGAAATTAATAACTAAATTAATTAAATAGTGCCCATCCTTTGTGCTTTATTCATTGTATTAATTTTCCATTTATACTAGTCTACTAGTGTTTATTAGCATATGCTTGGACTTTATGCTCAAGTCCAACTAAGTAGTTAGGAGTGGCTACAATCGGAGCGATTGGTGGGGGACCAACTTAGCAAAAATGGAGGGTTTGTGATGTCAAGAGGGCTTCCTTCTAGTTACCTACTTTTCCTGTTTTATTTTTCTGGTAGGTTGTATGGTTAGATTATTCTTTCCTTTTAGTTTATGAGACTTGTAGAGTTTATCATCTTTTTTGTTAGCATTTAGTTTTCTCTTATTGTTTAAATGCTTGGTTATGTGTTTCATGACTAATTATGTATTGGGTGATATGATCTTGTATTTGGTTCATCATTCATACTTGACAACGTGGATTTGAATGGGTTTAGTGAATTGGTAGGACCCTAGTCATCACACTAAATTAGTCTCTAGCTACCATGGATGATATCATAGGCCAAGGACTTAAATTTGCAAGCATGAGACTAAATGTTGATTCAATTTTCAAGAATTCCACAATCCCATGTTTCAATTCCCAACACGGTGTCACAAGTTCATGCATTCATTATCGAAGAGGTAAGATTATGGTTTCATGTTTTGTATTCACAAGGGTCTTTTCATTTAATTCATTTAAGTGGGTCAATGCAAAGGTTCAATCATAATTTTGAATGCACCCCAACGAATTCAATATTTGATAATCCAATTAATTAATCATTATAACAAAGAGGGACATAATCATAATTTGAATACCTATGAAGATCGCATCTTCATCAAAACTCCACCATTAATACAAGTTCATTTATCAGAGTAGGTTCCAGTACTATTATCTAAGTTAGATTGGAATTCTTTACATGAGTGCATATATGAAGTCACATTTATAAATTGATCAGGTCATTAATAGTGCGTAATCAATTTATCAAGTTTTCAATCATTTATAATCAATTATAAGCATTAGACAAGCAAAACAAGAAGGCAAGAGTCAATAAACCTATATTGAGGAATAACTAGCCCACAATAAGTAGAGAAGGTATAGTAATTCTATGAATCACCCAGTATTGAGTACTGGTAATAATATCACTCAACAAAGGAATAGAGAAACACACATGTGACAAAGCACCAAATTGACTATAAACCATTTGAATACATATGTCAACAGCCACACAAGAAGAAGACAAGACTACTCTGCATAAGGTCGTTGGGGGGGAGGGGTCACGATGACTTCGAATTTCAAGTTGAAGGCTTTGAGTACCATTTACACTTTCTTCTACCTTGCATGTGCTCTAAGACAATGGTCCAAGGTTAGATATAACATGTTATGACCCGGTTCCCGAATCCCTACTAGACACAAGACCGGCCCGACTCGACTGATCCCAAGACCCAGTCGTCCAACGAGAAATAACCAAAAAGCAGGAAAGTAAACCACATTTACTATACTAAGCAACTAACACCAAAAGAGCATAGTAGTAAAGAAAGTAAAAACTGCTACAATACATTTCACCACCACAGCAATAAACAGCAGTAAGGTACAAGAACATAAAGGTACAGAAAAGTAAAGGTACAGAACGTAAAGTACAGGAGTCTGAACTCACTACCACAAAAAGGTACAACAAAAGAAGCTACTGCTACTGGGCTCTACTGGGCCTAACACCCTCTACAGCCGTAGACTTGAGCTGCTCAACACCTGGAACTAAAAAGGGGTTATGAGTACACAACGTCAGCAAACACTGAGTAGAGTGGCAACCAACTAACTAAAGCAGTAAAAATGAACAGATAACGGTTGTTTTTCAATTACTTTATTTAACTAATTATTCCTTTTCACCCATTAGTTTATTTATCAGATCTCAACTACATATTCCTTTTCACCCATTAGTTTATTTATCAAATCTCTTTCTTGATCTCGAATGTTCCTCGTGAGAACGATCTTGATTGCAGTCCTTTCCGAAGAGTAGAAGTCGCACGTGGTGCTCTCCTGGCTGGGAGAGTCTCCCGTGGTAGTCCTACACCCAGTTAACCATCCTAAGGTCACGGACAAACAAAACGGTGACTACGGCACACGCGATAAGCGCATGGGTAGCTACCCCGCACTGGCACGCAGTCAGTCGTTTCCATTAACGGGTGCTCCCAAGTACAGCACGGAACAATATAGGGCCTAACCCTATTAGTAACAGGAGTCTAGCCTTGAAGAACCAAGCAGGGGTCTCGCCCCTCCACAGTCCGCGCACCCTCGCCTGACTACCTTGGTTTGCCCAGAGGGCCTAACAAGTCGATGTAGGGTGGCTAGCTGAACCCCGGGCCCCGTGGGGTGGCTAGCTCTCTCCCTACACTAGTAGCTCTCCACGGTACAGTGTATGCAAGGGTCACGAAGTCAGTGGAAAGTGGCCAAACCCACCCTGGGTCTCAACCCGAAGGCGACAAGCTCCCCTCTACACTAAGAAGGAACATGCGCTCCCCTTAGTACCACGTACTCAAGGACTCGCACACTTCCCGTCACATTTCCAGATCCATTCCATGTATTTCCAGGAGCTCTACTCCTAACTCGCCGTAGGGTTCATGCTCATATTCCTCATACCATTCCAACACCAAGTTTCATCATTCACATTTCCATTCTCAGGTTATATACGTGCAACTCGTATTTCTATCATTCGCATTTCCATTCTCAGATTATACACATGTAGCCCGTATTCTAGCATTTACATTTCCATTCTCAGATAATACACATGCAGCTCATATTCTAGCATTTAACGTTTCCATTCTCAGGTTATACACATGCAGCTCAAATTCTAGCATTTAGCGTACACAACAGGTAACGTTACATGCAACTGTTCCACTAGCACAGTTAATTCATATTTCATAGGCAGCTCTTATTCATTAACAGGCAGTTGTTTTCTACCTACTCATTCAAGACTGCAATTCAACACGCATACAGACATTTCAAGTGTTTCTCGTCCTAGGATTCATGCCATATCCTTGTTTCTAATCATTCATTCCACATATGCATTTAGGTTTGTATTTAAATTAGGAGAAGCCACTCTACCAGTCAACCCAGGAGTATTGGAGGCTCGAATGGCAGGCTCACGTGCCTCAGAAAGCCTGAACCCGCAACGGAGTGAAGTCCTATAACAAGGAATCAATCACAATGGAACATTCAGAACAGTATAGAAAGCCTTCTAACAAGTAGAGGAATTCACAAGGAAGACATTGGTATCTCATTTGCGTAAAATGGACCCTAAACGGGTCAAAAACAGGGTTACTGACTCAAATCAGACATCTGGAACAACTTCTAGACGTCTTAAAAGTGTTCAGAAACACACCTCAAGCTTTACGTCGACCTCAGACGTCCAGGAACTCTTCTGGATCGTCTGGACCCAGCTCCAGACGTCCGACCTCCTCTCCGGACGTCTGGAAGTGCTTCCAACCATCTGGCAAGCTATCCAGACGTCTGAAATGCGTGGGAGGGCATGTCCCGCACCTTCCCGAAGTAAATCCTGCACACGACAACCAAATCTTCTCAATAAAGCCATGCGAAGCGTAGCAGCGGAGTGACCTACATCGCCATATCCGCAAAGGGAACGTACCTTCGCGAAGATCTCACTTCAGATGTCTAGAACCGCCTCCAGACGTCCGCTCCGTCGTCTGGACATTACTCCAGACGTATGATTTTGGGAAAAACCCAGAACCAGAACCTTCTCCCGCTCTCCCTCGCCGCGCTCGCCTGCAGCTCCGGCTATAGCAGCGTCAGGAACGACTTCCTGACGCACTCCTCTCGCACACACCGCTCTGGTCGTACGCCCTCCGGTGAGCTCCCACACGAGCTTGCAAACTCGAGTTCCTCCTCCTCTCTTCACGCTACTCCCCCTCGATGCAGCTCTCGCGCTAGCTCCTCTCGCAATGGTGGGGAGGAAGAGAAGAAGGGGGCTAGTGGCTATGGAGTGGGGAGAACGAGAAAGGAGGAAGGGTTTATAAAGAGGGTGGGTTAGGGTTCGCTGGAGGCGAGGAGAGAGAGAAGGGAAGGAAAAAGAGAGGGTACTGTCTGCGTGCAGCCCGTGCACAGACGCAAGCTCGTACCCAAAAATTTTGATTTCCAGACATTTGGGAAGTTATCCAGACATCTTACCAAACGTCTGGCCAACAGTCCAGACGTCTTAAAAGGCTCAGGACAGAACAGTTCTTAACACCATAACAAACTTAAAGGAAGTTTCATCCCCGAAACTTGAGCTAGCTAGGGTGCGGAAAAGAAATATATACGCATAACAAACTTAAAGAGGACCGAAGCCGGTCCGAAAAGACGTACCCTCAAAAAGCTCTGGGTACCGCTCTCGCATCGCCGCCTCAGGCTCCCAGGTAGCCTCCTCGTACCTCTGGCTCCTCCATAAGACCTTTACCAAGGGTACCTGCTTCCGTCTTAAACTCCGGACGGCTCTGTCTAGTATCTGTATAGGTCACTCGGGGTAGGTCAGGTCGTCACCCACCTCAACACTCTCGTGGCTCAGAACGTGACTAGGATTGGCGACATACTTCCTGAGGTTGGACACGTGGAACACGTCGTGCACACCGGAAAGCTGGGGAGGAAGGGCAAGCCAGTAAGCAACGGGTCCTACCCGCTCCAGGACCTCAAAGGGCCCCACAAACCTTGGCACGAGCTTCCCTTTCACCCCAAAACGCTGCAGGCCCTTCATAGGAGAAACACAAAGAAAGACGTGGTCCCCAACCTTGAACTGCACCTCTCCGCACTTCCGATCGGCATAACTCTTCTGTCTGCTTCTGATCCCGCGAGTAAATGAGCACATCATCAATAAATAGCACCACAAACTGATCCAAATAAGGTCTGAACACCCGGTTAATCAAATCCATGAAGGCAGCGGGGGCGTTGGTCAGCCCAAACGACATGACCAAAAACTCTAGTGTCTGTATTGGGTGCGGAAAGCTGTCTTGGAGATGTCGATCTCCCTGATCTTCAACTGGTGGTAGCTAGATCTCAAATCTATCTTGGAAAATACCGTAGCACCTCGCAACTGGTCAAATAAATCATCGATCCTCGGCAGTGGATACCTATTCTTGATGGTGACCCTATTCAGGTGTCTGTAGTCCACACAAAGGCGTAGGGTACCATCCTTCTTCTTCACAAATAACATCGGGGCTCCCGACGGGGACGCATTGGGCCTCACAAAGCCCTTCTCCAATAGGTCCTACAACTAGGACTTGAGCTCTCGCAGCTCAAGTGGTGCCATCCTGTAAGGTGCTATAGAAATGGGACCGGTCCCCGGTACCAGTGAGATCTCAAACTCGATCTCACGCTTGGGAGGTAGTCCTGGTAGCTCCTCTGGAAACACGTCGGGATACTCTTTAGCCACTGGGATGCTCTAAAAGTCTGCCACGGGGCTGGGCTCTGCCACTACACAAGCTAGAAAGCCCTCACACCCCTGGCCCAAAAATCTCGTCGCCCGAAGTGTAGAAATGCACCTGAAGCCTCCATCCACCGGCTATTTATGAAACTCAAAAGAAGGCATCTCCAGTATGGAGAAGACGATCTTCCTCTCAAAACAGTCCACCAAAGCGTGGTAAGCAGGCAGCCAATCCATCCCCAGAATCATGCCAAAGTCCTCCATTGGTATCACAATCAGGTCAGCGGGGAGGCTGTGTCCCCCAAATACTGACCTTACAGTCTGTGTAGACCTCCTCAGCTACAAACAGCTGACCACCCGAACCTCTGATCACAAATGAATCCTCTAGTAAAGTGCTATCGGACCCCACAGTAGCGATAAACTTGTGAAGCAAGAAAATACATCATACTAGAAGCAAGGAATACGTACTCCAAAAAGACCAAAAATTGTAACCATACCTGTCACCGCAGAAACTGAAGCTATGACGTCTCCGTGAGTCAAGACGTCGTGACACCCCTCAGTCCTGGGGGCAGACAAAACAGCCAAGCCCGGGGCGGAGCTAGTGACAGCTAGCTGGTATCCTCCCCGTGACGGCTGCCCTTCCTCATGCACCTGGAACCCACGACCACCCGATCGGCCTCTAGCACTCGGTGCGGTGAGCATCTACTGCGCTCTAGCCCTAAACGGGCAGTCCCTCCTGAAGTGGCCCGGCCGGTCACAATGGTAGTAGAGGGGGACTCAACTCCCTCCCTCGGTAGGTCCCTACTGACGGTCGGGCGGGGGTCCAGTGCTGACAACTGGCCCCTGTTGGGGGCCCCTAGAGACTACTGACGGCCCCGCAAAATGAGACGGCTCTCCTGCAAGTGCCGCGTGACTCCTTTGAGCTCTTCTGACTCGCCAGGTGCTATGGCGACACTGCCATCCCACAAAAGATTCCCCCTCCATACCCTCAGGAGGGAGATAAGGGGGCGGTGGAGTAGGCGGAAGCTGAAATTCTTCTCGAACGACCTCGCGGATCAGCTGGATGAGGTCCTGGGACTGTACGCTCAAGAGGAGAGAAGGGGTAGCACAAAATCCAAGCTTAGCATGCCTGCCCCTCCGGCCTTGTCCACGGCCACATCCACGGCCTGTCTCGAGAACTCTCCAATGAGGCATCTCTTGCATGGAGATGCGAAAAACGGAGCAAAGAGACGTCATCTCTAACGGACATTTAGTAAAAGAATCATTAGAACAGATGTCAAAAGGTACATTGTGGTGGTTACTCTAGTTACAAGCACGTGAATTGGTTATTCTCAAGCTAATTGGTTCATTTCTCGGGATGACATTGTTCTGATACCATCTTGTTACGACCCGGTTCCCGAATCCCTACTGGACACAAGACCAGCCCGACTCGACAGATCCCAAGACCTAGTCGTCCAACGAGAAATAACCAAAAAGCAGAAAAGTAAACCACATTCACTATGCTAAGTAACTAACAGTAAAAGAGTACAACAGTAAAGAAAGTAAAAACTACTACAGTACATATCACCACCACAACAATAAACAGCAGCAAGGTACAAGAACATAAAAGTACAGAAAAGTAAAGGTACAGAACGTAAAGTACAGAAGTCTGAACTCACTACCACAAAAAGGTACAACAAAAGAAGCTACTGCTACTAGACTCTACTGGGCCTAGCACCCTCTGCAGCCGTAGACTCGAGCTGCTCAACACCTGGACCTGAAAAGGGGTTATGAGTACACGTCAGCGAACGTTGAGTAGAGTGGCAACCAACTAAAGTAGTAAAAGTGAATAGGTAGCTGTTGTTTTTCAATTACATTATTTAACTAATTATTCCTTTTCACCCATTGATTTATTTATCAGATCTCAACTATTTATTCCTTTTCACCCATTGGTTTATTTATCAAATCTCTTTCTTGATCTTGAATGTTCCTCGTGGGAACGATCTTGATTGCAATCTTTTTCGAAGATTAGAAGTCGCATGTGGTGCTCTCCTGGCCGGGAGAGTCCCTCGTGGTGGTCCTACACCCAGTCAACCACCCCAAGGTCACAGACAGACGTAACGGTGACTACGGCACGCGCGATAAGCGCATGGGTAGCTACCCCGCACTGGCACATGGTTAGTTGTTTCCGTTAATGGGTGCGCTCAAGTACAGCACGGAACAGTATAAAGCCTAGCCCTCTCAGTAACAAGGGTCTAGCCCCGAAGAACCAAACAGAGGTCTTGCCCCTCCATAGTTCGCGCACCCTCGCCTGACTACCCTGGTTTGCCTAGTGGGCATAACAAGTCGGTGTCGGGTGGCTAGCTGAACCTCAGGCCCCTTGGGATGGCTAGCCCTCTCCCTACACTAGTAGCTCTCCCCGGTACAGTGTACGCGAGGGCCACGAAGTCGATGCAAAGTCGCCAAACCCACCCCGGGTCTCAACCCAAAGGTGGCAAGCTCCCCTCTACACTAAGAGGGAACATGCGCTCCCCTTGGTACCACGTACTCAAGGGCTCGCACACTTCCTGTCACATTTCCAGATCCATTCCATGTATTTCTAGGAGCTCTACTCCTAACTCCCCATAAGATTCATGCTCATATTCCTCATACCATTCCAACACCAGGTTTCATCATTCACATTTCTATTCTCAGGTTATAAACATGCAACTCGTATTTCTATCATTCGCGTTTCCATTCTCAGGTTATACACATGCAGCTCATATTCTAGCATTTACGTTTCCATTCTCAAATTATACACATGCAACTCGTATTCTAGCATTTAATGTTTCCATTCTCAGGTTATACACATGCAGCTCGTATTCTAGCATTGAACGTACACAACAGGTAAGGTTACATGCAACTGTTCCACTAACACAATTAATTCATATTTCACAGGCAGCTCTTATTCATTAACAGGCAGTTGTTTTCTACCTACTCATTCAAGACTGTAATTCAACACGCATACAGACATTTCAAGTGTTTCTCGTCCTATGATTCATGCCATATCCTTGTTTCTAATCATTCATTCCACACATGCATTCAGGTTTGTATTTAAATTAGGGGAAGCCACTCTATCAGTCAACCCAGGAGTATTAGGGGCTCAAACAGCAGGCTCACGTGCCTTAGCAAGCCCCGAACCTGCAACGGAATGAAGTTCTATAACAAGGAATCAATCACAAGAGAACATTCAGAACAGTATAGAAAGCCTTCTAACAAGTAGAGGAGCTCACAAGGAAGACATCGGTATCTTATTTGCGTAAAAAGGACCCTAAATGGGTCAAAAACAGGGTTACTGACTCAAATCAGACATCTAGAACAACTTCCAGACGTCTTAAAATTGTTCAGAAATGCACCTCAAGCTCTGCATCAACCTCAAACGTCTAGGAACTCTTCTAGACCGTCTGGACCCAGCTCCAGACGTCCGACCTCCTCTCCGGACGTCTAGAAGTGCTTCCAGCCATCTGACAAGCTGCCCAGACGTCTGAAATGCGTAGGAGGACATGTCCCGCACCTTCCCGAAGCAAATCTTGCACGCGACAACTAAATCTTCTCAATAAAGCCATGCGAAGCGTAGCAACGAAGCGACCTGCATGGCCGTATCCGCAAAGGGAATGTACCTTCGTGAAGATCTCACTTCAGACGTCTGGAACCGCCTCTAGACGTCTACTCCGTCGTATGGACATTACTACAGACGTCTGATTCTGGGAAAAACCCAGAACCAAAACCTTCTCCCGCTCGCCCTCGCCGCGCGCAGCCGCGCTCGCCTGCAGCTCCGACTGCAGCAACGTCAGGAATGACTTCCTGATGCACTCCTCCCACACACACCGCTTCGGTCGTGCGCCCTCTAGTGAGCTCCCACACGAGCTTGCGAGCTCGAGTTCCTCCTCTCTTCACGCCACTTCCACTCGACGCAGCTCTCACGCTCTCTCACTCGCGCTAGCTCCTCTCGTAGTAGTGGAGAGGAAAAGAAGAAGGGTGCTGGTGGCTGTGGAGTGGGGAGAACGAGAGAGGAGGAAGGGGTTTATAAAGAGGGTGGGTTAGGGTTCACTAGAGGCGGGGAGGGAGAGAAGAAGGGAAGGAAAAAGAGAGGGTACTGTCTACGCGTAGCCCGTGTGCAGATGTGAGATCATACCCAAAAATTTTGATTTCCAGATGTCTGGAAAGGTGTCTAGACACCTTACCAGACGTCTGACCGACAGTCCAAATGTCTTAAAAGGCTCAGGACAGAACGGGTCATAACATAGCATAAGACGAATCCTTTAACCATTAGGTGAATTTTCGAGGTTAAAGGGAAACTTCAAAGGTCAAAACAAATTTTGCAATTCATTAAGGCAAATTTTATGAAAATACAAATCCAATGGTACGTTATTTGCTGAATTCCGAGGTCATGGATGATCGAGGAAAGTTTCTTTTGAAAAATAATATTGAGAAAATATGTTGTTGCAGTAAATCGCATGGTGGAACATCCTCAATCAAAAATAAATAAAAATATACTGAAATTATACCACAACTTCATGTTGTATCACAAGGAGGAACAAATGCAATAAAAGTGTTCACACATATCAATCCTAGCCATAGGTGCGAAATCTGTGTCCAATTCTAATGCAAAATAAGGTGAATAAAAGAGCTAAACAATAACATGAAAGTATAAGTATGATGTCGCAATTTTCACCACAATATAATAACCAAAGAAATCAAAAAAAAAAAAAGAGAATCCGTAATGACATGGGAATGTAAAATTTAATAGAGGAAGAAATAGAGGAACTGGCTCCCGTTGCTCGCACGAAGAGATGAAGACACGGCCGGCAATGCGGAGCTCGGTGGAGGATGGCCGGAGTGAGGGGATGTCGATGGTGGTGATGGTGTCAACGGAGGTGGCCGGAGCTGGCCGATCGGAGAGGAGGAGGTCGCCTGTGGTGAGGCTTCCCACGCTCACACGTGGGTCGCAGATGGCGTGTCTGAGGGTGGAGGCGAACGCGAGGTGTCGAGGCAAGTCCGATGTAGTCGACGGGGCACCGATACGGAGGCCAATGGCGGCTGCGACGCGGAGGAGTGGTCGGATGGTGATAGGTTCTTTGTTGTAATTGAAGATGAAGAAAACAATGAAGCCAATGATGCGTGCGATTGTGAGGAGGATCGAGGAAAGGTGGCACTGATGGTCAACATGAAGAGGGCATCGTGAGCGTGCGTCTAAGAAGGAGAAGATGAGCGTGGAGCGTAGAGGGGGTCTCTTCTCTATTGGGGAAGCTAAAGGAAGAAGAAGACCGAAGAAGAAGGAGAAGAATGCTGGGCTGTTGGAGAACGTCCGGAGAATAGGCCGGACGGCTTATGGGCTGTAGGCGCGGTCGATGGTGATGCTATGATGAGTGGAGGAAGATGGGCAGAGTGTGGTGGTGGTTGTCGATGGGCTTGGAGGAAGGTCACGGCACAAGCCACATGCTGTCACCATGTGGCTAATCGTGGTCGAGGCAACGAACGAGACGTAGTGGCGAAGTGGCTGGAATTGGCACACGGTCGATGACTAGTCATCGTGGTTACAGATGTTGATGCTGTCACCACTGACCGTGGTTATGGAGTATCAGAACACGGTAGTGGGAACGTTGAAGAGGTTTATGGATGAGGATGGCTTGCAGTGGTGGTCATGGGCACACGGTCTTAAGAAAGGATGAAGGTTTGCGTAAGGGAGAGAATTGGAGATGATGTCCCGTTGGTCTTTCCGAAAAGAAAATGCCCTCCTCTCAAACTTAATTTCTTTTCAAAATAATTCATTTTCAACGTCAATTGCTTTCTCAAAAACTTTTCTAATTTTTGTTGCTCATGTAAAATGTTAATATGATATTCTAAGTTTATGTTCTCAAATATTCCTACAAAAATATGTAATTGTAATATGATTAATCAACGAACATACGTATGTAGAGTATTTTCAAAAAAATGCAGGAATGTCAAAATGCAAGCTTAATTAATTTTCCCATGTAATGCATGCTCGAAATTTCTAATATTCTTCGTATTTAATGTTCTTAGGTGTAATTATAATCTACTAAAGTAACTTATCAGTGGAGGCCTTGAACTAGCCAAAAGAAGAGAGAGCCACCCTAGACTAGCCTAAACCAACTTATTTCACTTCAACTGGCAGGTCAGGTTGTTCCCATACGAACCTCAGTATGTGGCACTTCCTGACTAGTGATTCCCCTTGTACCTGAGATTGGTGGCATGGAGAGATCCTATCTACTCCCTCAAGTATGCACGATTTCACATGCTATAGTTGAGGCCTCCCCAGATCATGAAGGATCATGCGTGTGCCCCTACATGGTGCCAATGCTAGTGCCACATTTCATTATACGATTTGCCACTGCTACCTATGCTGCCGATCACTATACAACGTCGCTAAACTGCATGTGGGGCTTATCACCAACTGCTTAACGTGTATGTATGGATGAGGAAGAGATGAAGGGAATCACGTCTCTCTTTTTCGTCGATTCCTCTCTCTCCACCTTTTCTTTTCTCTTTATGATTTTTCTAGCTAGAGAAGCGAGGCACCAAAACATGACATTGCAAGACACAACCCTAGGTGTGATTTTTATAGGTCCCTAAGATTGGACTAGGGTTAGAAAAATGCAAATTTAGACTAAAATACCCTTGATCTTGATTTGCGTGCACCCACGTCCCTATTTAACAAGTTTTATGCGTAATTTGAGCTATACAATTCAAATTTTCGCAAAGAGCCTTTGGAAAGCTTGCAATAAGAAGAATCAGTGATACCATGTATGACATATTCTGGGCAAATTTTACCTAAGAGTTAATTAAGATTGACCAAAATACACATTTTCTCATTTTTGGAGTTAAATTGACTCGATTCGCACCCAACAAGTGTCAATGGGTTCATTTGGATGCACATGACTTTTAAATGGCTCAAGAATCTTTTTTTTTTTTCATTAAAAAGTAGTAGGAATTGGGAACTTTGTGTAAGCATCTTCAGGAGGCAAAGGATTGATCAATTGCTCTGGAAAGTAGCTACATGAAGATGAGGAGATGATTAAGGCTTATGATGAGTTCTTGGACAAAATTCATGTTATGTTTAAGGGCTTGCATATGAAGCTAGCTGACCTCGAGAAGAGGATGAAGGCTGTCAATGATAGGCTTACCAATTAATAGAGGAAAGCCAAGTTCACTACTAGGAGTGTGCTAAGCTTGGGTGGAGTGGAAGGATAACTTGTAGGAAGAGCAGCCTAATGTCTGCTTCCTTATTATTAAAGAGGTTGAGGCTGAATCCACCAAAAAAAATGTGGAAGTCTTTGATTAGGAGTTAGTCGTCAAGAGCAAGGCGATGGACACCACTGTCATGCGAAGACATTATTAAATAAGGTCCATAGGCTCAAAGAGTTAAACAGGAAGAAGTCATGCCCTAGCATCATCATGGACCTTTTTTCCTTCAATATGTCAATGGAGGATAGCAACCAAAAGCTGGGTTGAAGTAGGGAAGCAGACCCTTAATGCTGCTCATTCTGTTTTGGGTTGCAAGGACTCAACCTTCAATGACTTCCTCAACTCATCTATATACCACCTCTATTGGGTACAAGAGAAACAAGTCAAGGCTAGCCTTATTGAAGACCAAACTTCAGTCAAGGAGAATAGGCGAAGGGGGTGGACTTAGAGGAGGAAAACAACGAAGAGGAGGATGACTTGAGTGATGAGGATAGGGTGGAGGATGAAATTAAGGTGGGGTCACCAAAAAGTCAGATGAACCTTCATCCAGACCCGTCGACTAATTTTCCCCTTATTCAAATCCACCAATTGATAACCGTTGTCCCTAATGAGGAAGTCTTCATTGATTAGGGCATTTTTTTCTTAGTTGTTTGTGGTAGCTTGCATTTTGCTTTAACTTTTTTTTTGGTGTTTCCTTTATATATATATATTGGCTTGTGGCCTCATCCTCCATGTACTCAAACTTTATATGAATGAAATGTTTTTTGAGTTGGTTCATAATCTTCTCCACCATCAACCACTATCCCTTGACAGCACCAATAAATCAACCTCCTACGCTACCATCTATCCACATCAGCCATGCCAACTACATCACATCGACATCAACATCCTCCAAATGGCATTCATTCCCTTGGTGCAACCACCTACATGATCCATCATTTTGCTATGCATCACTGTCCATATTACCCCCACAACTCACTATCTTGATACCACGAACCATACCTATCCACCTAGCAAGTGAATGTTGTTGCTTCTTCCCCTTAAGGCCTCCACTAAAGACATTACCATGGGATCTAACTACGTCATTCACTCCTTGTTCCACTCAAGTTGACATAATGATTACAGATTTTTTGTGGGGGTATTCTATTGATAAAAAGTATGCTTACATGAGAAATTGGAGATTTATTTGTGTCCCAAAACACTTGGGTGGACTCAGCTTTAGAAAAGACTTACTAACCTAGCTTATCTAATGAAGATGGGATGGTGGTTGTGTTAGAGGTAGGAAGGTTTATGGTAGAGGCAATTGGAAGCTAAATATTTTCCTCATTATTCCTTTTGGGAGTACATTCCTAAGCCATTAAATTTAAATTTTATGAAGGCTTTGGGAAAAATAAAAGATAACTTGTTTAAGAAATTTCTCGATGGAGAAAGAGTTAACATTTGGAGTGAGTGGGTTAAAAATTGGGATGATGCCCTTATTCCTGGGGACTACTCTACTCTCTAGCTATCTATAGTTGTTGACTTGATGAACATGGAAAGAAACCACTGGAATGAAGATGTGATTGAAAATAATTTCTAGCCAGAATTAACAAGGGTCATACATTCAATGCCTATTCAATGGGGCCTTGACAAGTCGATATGGAAGCCTTGCCCAAAAGGTATTATTTCTATCAAATCAGTGTACTTAACTCTCCTTAGTGAGTAGGGAATTGATAACGTAGTTTGAGAAAGGGAGTTAAGGTTTTGTAAGAAATTATAGGCTTTCAAGGGGCTTCCTCCAAGAACTAAGATATTCCTATGGAAAGCAATTACTTCTAATTTACTGTTGAGGTCCCAACTTGCAAAAAGAATGCACATATTAGATCTTTCTTGTCCTTTTTGTAACCTGGAATTGGAAGATTGGGAGCACCTTACAAGGGGAGTCAGGATGGTAACTTTTGAAGATACTTGGTGGGAATTCGCATGCAACATAAATATTCTTTTTGACTCTCTTGGCTACCCAAAAAATCTGGTATTGTATTTGTTGTATTCCTTATGGCTACATAGGTGCAAGGTGGTGTTGAAAGGGGATCCTCTTAATCCTTTTGTTGTCATTAAGTGGGCTACAGGATGGCAAACTTTTATCTTGTATATGAAGGTGAGGTTATGGAAGATGCTGCCAGCTGTCTACTACTCCACAACGTGCTATACAATCCTTGGAACAACCACATCATAGCTTATATTCTCATAATCATCCATGGATTATGGTTGATGCAGCAGTTGGTGATTTTAAATTGATGGTAGCAAGCATTTTTATAGATGCAACAAGTCATTTTCTTAGCACCTCCACATACTTTTCAGATTCTATATGTAGTGAGGAGGCAGAAGTGTGAGTGATTTACCATGACCTAAAATTGGCCATTAAAGTTGGTTTACTGGAGGTGGCTATTCTATCGACGCCATCAATCTAGTAAGTCAAATTCTTGCCCTCCAACAACCTTCATGGAAAATTAGAAATATCATTCAGGATTGTTCTTTTATCTTACAAACTTATGATGGTTTTTCTCTAACAAAAGTAGATAGGATTGTTGTCTAGCTAGCACAACTAGTTCGACACTGTCTCTGTTGTTAATGGCAAGGGTGTTGGGATTCTCCGAACTTCCCTTGTAATATGGATGGCTACTTACGAAATGTATTTCACCTACAAAAAAAAAAAGGAAGGATCCATTGAACCCAACTCACTAGGTGACGACCATTTCAAGTGAGGAAGAATTGAAGCAGCAGAACTCATTCATGGTGAAAAAACTTATTTTATTTTATTATATACCATTGTGTTTTCATTATTTAATAAATTGCAAATTTTCAAAAGGCTACAACTTCCATTTTAAATATCTTTTAATTAAGCTGGGTAACTATAAAGCCTCCATTTACTTGCAATAAATAGATTTAATTGAAATAGTATTCTTTTCTTACCCTAAATGTGAATTATTCCATTTTCTCTTCTATCGGCAAACCTCATATTTTATTTCCTCTTCCTTCCTTGATTGGCAATGGAGTTTGGCATTTTTCCCTTCCTCAATGATCCTCCTTTCCTTCTTCCTCCCTTTTCTTGAACTCCAGGTATAATGACGTATTTCTTAAGATCTATATGTGGGACGTGGGTTAACAAATGTAAAAACCAACGCAAAGAACGATGCGGTGACCTCTAACATGTCAACAACCTACCTAGAACTTGAAATTTTATTAAATACAACTATAGCCCACACAAATATCTACCAGTAAAAAGTAACCCCGCCTCTCCTACTCCTAGATACACTCCTCCGTCATGACATTCCAGCTTCTTCGGACATCTTCCATCGCTGCAGAAGCATCATCAAGCCCTACTACACTTGAGGAAGCTCAATCAACATCAAGAAATGGAAGAAGGAATCAAAATGAGAAAAGGGAGCATATCAAAGAGGTATGCCTCTAAAACCTCCAGAGCAAAAGATTTTTGTCATTGTAGATTTTTCACTCAGGTGATACGTTATAATCTCCGGTGATATCTCATCAAAAAAAGAGAAAAATGTCCTTTATCATAAGTAATATTCCTCCGAAGTAAATGATGTATTTATCATCAAGGATATTATAATAGTATTTAGGGTTTAGGTGATGTACACTATGGTGATATCTCATTCAAAATGAGAAAAAGCAAAGGAAGTGTTTATCATCGGAGATATCATCACGTTTAGGGTTTAGATGATATACAATACGGTGATCTACTTGAGATGATTGTTTTTTTCTTTTGCATGCAAAAAAGTTTCATCGCACAGGTGCAAAGATTTATTTTGCACCAAGGCAAAGAAGTTTTTTCGCATCGAGGTATCAAATATCCACGTTGCAATATTTAATATCCCCAGTGTAATCTATTTTATCACTGGATAAAAATTTAAATACCCCCGGTGCAATATTTAATATCACCAGTGCAAAACACAAAATCACCACTGATCCCCGATGCAATAATTGGTATTAACACCTGTGCAATATGTTATTGTACAACACTTCATCACCGATGCAATAGTTAGTATTATCACTTGTGCAATATGTTATTATACAATGCATCCTTTATTTTTATTTTTTGCAGACATGAGATAGACTGTAGATGCACAATCTACACTATTCGAAAAGCCTGGAAAACAGTCAAAGAAGATGTGAAGGAGTTTTGAAAGACCCCCTTTAGCATCCTAGTTGGTGGTGGAAAAATATACAACTACAAAGACAAAGACCTACTTTTTGAATTAGTGCATACATACAATCAAAAAATAAGGAAGTTTCATCTAGGAGAACTAACATTAACTCTCACTCCTAATCACATAGACGGAATACTTGGATTGAAGAATGAGGAAGAAAAAATATTCATAAGTGATGGAAAGATAAATGCAAATGATAGACCTGCAATTTGGAGTGAGAATTTCACATCACTAAATCCCAAGGTGAGAAAAATAGCTGAGAAGATTCAAGAATATAATGAAGAAAATGAGAAAGACGGAAGGGAAAAAATGAAGCACAAGAAATCCGAGCCTCAAGATAGGAGAAATCAAGTAGTGAAAGAAACAAAAATATTGGTTCTCCTAACTCTAGGGTCATTTCTTCTACCATATGGAGATCAAGCAATTGTAACTTCATTGTTTAACACAGTAGAAGATCTGGATTCTCTAAGCAATTACAATTGGGCTGAATTGATTTGTGATTACATTCATAAGGGCCTGAGGGAAAAGAAGGAGAAGAAACAAACATATATCAAAGGTTGTACCATTGCACTGCACCTACGAGAAATTGAGATGTTTAACATCTTGGAACCCCATAACATTTAGGCAACAACAGTTGCTAAAAGGTACAGCCACAAATTCTCCTTCACAAGCCATGCAACATCATTGGGTATAAAAATTACAGAAGCAACTGAAAAGGATTTGAAAAAAGACCCATTTGGAGGAGTTGATCTCCTAGAAGCCAAAAATAATCGAAAGGAGGTGGAAGAAAAAGAAGAAACTCCAAAAAAAAGAAGAAAGCATGAACAAGAGGAGAAAGGTGCAGAAGAAGAGAAAAAGAAAGGAGAAGAAGAACAATAAGAAGACAAACCAAAAATGGTTAAAGTTGGAGAAATCTACCTCAACAACTTGAAAAAAGAAAGTAAGGAAATGAAGAAGAAAATTAAAAAAATGAATAGAATATTGAAGAGAAGAAATGAGGAAAATGCTACTTTGAAGAATTAAATAGATGAGTTGAAGGGAAATTTGACTGTTTTCCTTCATCAAACACAAAGTAGTCAAAGTTTTGAAACCCAACAAACTCAGCAACAACAGAAGTAGCATGAAGAGGTGGAGAGAGAAATGGGAGAAGAAATAATGATGGAAAAAGAGGATGAGCAGCACCAAAAGCATCAACATCATCATCAGCAGCAGCAGCAACAGCATCAATAGCAAGAGGATGAGTAGTAGCAGAATCAGCAGCAGCAGTAGCAGTAAATGGATGAGGGACTTGAGGGACAAGAGAAGTAGCAGTAGCAGCAAATGGATGAGAGGCTTGAAGGCCAAGAGAAGCATCAGCAGTAGCATCCCCAAAATGATGAAAGAATGATGAAGTGGCAAAAAATGAGAGAGACAGCAACGATCGAGAAAAGAAGAAAGATGAAGCAATGCAATAGCAGCAGCAGCAGCAAATGAAAGAGGCAGCAGCAATAGAAACAGTGGAGAAGAAGAAGCAAGATGAAGAAGTGCAACAGCAGCAACAGCAACAAATCGATGTTCTATTATATCACCAATGCAATTATTTTTTATAACCGATGATATGTCACTTATCTCCGATGATAACATATTTATCACCAGTGATAAGTGACGCATGTGCTATTCCACATAAATATCACTGGTGATAAGCAACATCAATGCTATTTTTCATTTAAATATCATCGGTGATAACATATTTATCACTGGTGATAAGTAACACAGGTGCTATTCACTAAAATATCATCGGTGAAAATATAAGTTATCACCGATGATGACACCTTTTGCATCAATCCATTTCAATTAAAAGAGATGTTTAATTTATTTTTTTTGTTCAAAATAGAAAGAGGATGACCAAAAAAAAGTCGAAAGGCCTCCAACAAAGAGAGTAATATTTAGAAAAATAAAACGTTTGGATCAAGCTCTTTTCAAATGCATCGATGACTCGCAAAGAACACTTCTTTCGAGACTTACGGAGATGAGGAAGGAAAAACACCAAATTTTGGGGAGGAAAGGAAAATATTTTGTTGAAATAATACATATGCAAGAAGTGTTACAAATAGGTGGATTCATAGAGAGTTATGTAAGCTATAAAGCAAATCTTATATATCACACATTTGTCTTATTTTATAACACTAACATGTGACAAAATTGCAGGTCATTGATGTAGTTGTAGAAATAATTGATGAGAAAATAAGGAATGAAGGGATATTTTCAGCAACCTTTGCATTCGACATAAATTTTTTTGTATATATAGATTCAATAATATGAAAGAAGTAAATGCATACTTCGAAAGAGCCATGGCATCGTTGAGTAATTGTACAAAGATATTTGTACCAATAAACACTGACAATGCAGCGCAATGGACACTTGTGGAGATCAACCTTGAAGAAAAAAAATGACAAAATACAACAGCTATATTGGATACTACCCAGAGCATGATTGCACAGCAATCATCCGACCTAAATTACCTGAATTAAGTTAGATTCTAGCATAACTTAGGAACAATGCATGCATAAGTGTCGTAATTCATATAATAGTTAGTTTGTTAGCACATAGATAATATTTTCATTTTATTCACTAAAAGAGAGATGAAATTAATTACAGATGATTCAAAGCCACAGATGGCAGATCAGACCATACAGATCTGATCAGGATGATGATGGGAGTCAAACACTTCCGAAATTGTCTCGATTAGACAACCATAGCATCTTATGTAGTCCACAGAAGAACAGAGGCGAGGGAGCAAGATGGCAAAAATCCAAGCCTCAAATGAAAGATCCGACCACATGGATAGATCCGGATCAACGATCGCAATCCAACGACGTAAAAATCAACCCGATCAGAGGCCTACAGCACCAACTATAAACATGAGAAGATGGACGACCATGATGGCGCCATGTGGTGCCATCATCGTCGCCCTTCACCGACGCCCAACTTCTGAAGGTGCCCTCATCTTGCATTATGGACCGTTGGATCAACATCCAACAGTCGAGGAGCCCCCACATCGCATGCCTCATCAAGCATCAACAAATGGGAAGAAGATCTTAGCCGTTGGATTTCCATCCAAGGCTGAGGGTAGCCGAGCACCGAAGAGGCAACTTGACAATCCGTTGCCTTAGCATAGCAGCAAGTGCCCTTAACCGCAAGCACAAGGCATGTGATCGAGGCATACCCAACGCTAAATTAGGAAGGAGATCATGAGCGCGCCCGATTGACCGTTGGATCTACATCAGAGCGTGAAGATGAAGCCACGTGGCGCGACGAGCACCCGATGCTAATGCATGATCCGACTCACGCTCTATGCGCGATCTCATGCGCCTTCAATGAAGGTGGTGCAGGCGAGAGTCTCAGCCGCCCGATCGTAAGATTGATCGGCTGAGGATTAATGGCACATGATTCAAATGAAAAAGGCATGCGAGGAGAGAGAAGTGACAAGTGGGCACGGGGCACGCACAAGGAAGAAGTTGGAGCATCCGAACATGATCCGAGGGCACTGGGCGTGCCACATGTCGACCAGAGAGTTCATCCCAACGTAGAAGGTGCAAATGAAGGCTTTTTGAGGCACGATTTAGTCTGTTGATCTCCCAATCAACGGATCTGATCGTCCAGGAGTTGTTACATGAGTTGGAAGGCCAAAATTTCCACCTTGCCCCTCATCAAAACTATAAAAGGAGGCCTAGGTGTTCGTCGAGCGAGATCAATATTTATAAATGCTGCGTTGTAATATAGTCAAAATCGCTTGAAAACCGATAAAATTTATTACTCGAATGAAAGTCCGAGGTTGAACACAGGGAGTAAATAGGAATTCACACACTAATCTCAAATAATGAAAATGAGCACAAGAAATAACTCAGAATTGATAATCAATATAAAGCATGAGTCTAACACATGGCAAAAAGAATCTCAAAATAAAAACAATGGTCATTTAGATCACCAATTATTCAATTTAAGCATATATGCAAATAATGCAACAGTTCCATCAACCATCAAACTTAGGTACTTAGATAAAACCTCAAATCAGTCGTCGAGTCTGATGATCAGATGACTTAACCATCAGATGCTATAGTGCTTCCTTGGCACTGTTCTTCTTCTTCTCTTCTTCTTTCCTTCCTTGGCTTTCTTCCTTTCTTCCACTTCTTAGCAGGCCTTTCTTTCCTCCTCTTCTGCAAAGGCTTCCTTCTCTTCTTTCTTTCTTCTACTGCTGTGCCTTCTCCCTTCTTCCTTTGGCCTTCTTCCTTTCCATCCTCTTCTTTCTCTTCTTGCACAGAGGGTGACAATCCCTCTAGTGACTAAGTGTCACAGAGAGCAAAACCCCCCTAACCCCCCCCTCTCTCTCTCTCTCCTGTTCCTCCTCTTCTCTCTCAAATCAGGTGGTATACGGGTAATCGATTCAAAGCCCAGACCAACGTGGCGTGGCCACGGGCGAGGGCATGAGTGGGCACGTGCGAGGGGACCTCACCCCATGCTACTGAGGCAACAAGGTAGAAGAAGAAATTCAATTTAAGTGCCTTCATGTGCCCATCAGTTTCCGGGGTGGGACTAAAGTCCCACCCTTCGCGCAGCAGCGACAGCAGCTCCTTCTTGCGCTTTCGGTCAAAGCTGCAGTCAACTGCTCCAATACATGACCCAAGAGCGATCCTGGTGCAATTCTGCAACTCCTGGAGTAGGTACCTAGGCGGATCCCTACACGAACAAGACTTGGAGCTTCATAGAGAAGCTTCAACAATGGCGTGGGGGTCCTGTACCTGAAAACATGAACAAGGCCTTTCGGCCCAATCAAACAAGCTCAGAAGTGAATGGCAATGTCCGTGAGGGGTGAACGTGCATGAGGTGGCTGGTCGGTGTCGGAAAATGAAGTGTGTAGGTGCGGTGTTCGGTGTAGTGGCCGAGGACGTGATAGGGTAACATATGATGGGGGTTTTGAAGAGTGGAGCACGGCAGAGCTGATGGAGGTGATAGCGGCACAATTCATGTGGTGGAGTGGCGATTGGGCGTCATCGGAGCTTCACCAGAGCGGAAGAAGACGAAGGGGGAGATGTGTGGTCGGCGGTCGTTTTGAGAGATAGAAATAGGGAAAAAGGAGGGAAGGAAAGGAAGTTAAAGAACCTGGTTTAGAGACAAAAGGGGGAGATATTCCCAAATTGGTGTGATGGCCGGACGTGGGGAAGACGAACCTATGAAGGGAGAGACGGCGAGGAAGAAAGGGCTAGGGCACCTCTAATGTAATCATTGAGAGGCGAAGGAAGTCGAGGAGGAAGAAGACGCTCCCAATTTGGCCATTGGGAGGCCGTAGGACGATAAGGGAGGAGCTCACCGAAGCTAGGTCGGAGGAGGCCGGAGGTAGGGTTAGGAAGAGGGTTTTGTGGCCAAATTCTAGCTAAAGAACACGTCCGTGCCCTGAGGATCCTTTTATAGGGCTCAGGGGGGTTTTGAGCTTGGAAGCCAAGCTTCCAAGCTAGGAATTGTCACCGGAGTAGGAATTCTTTAGGATACCTGATCGCACAGCAAAAATACACCAACAATTGTGCCGTCTTGTGCTATTTCCTACCATTACCAGTGCATATTAAGTATCCATAGTCGCATTTGTAAAAATACATGCATGCATGCATTTATTTGAGAGGGGTGGAGAGTGAAATAAATGGCCTTGTAATTGACAAATTCTTCAAGTGCTGCCTCGCAAAATTTCCATCTTTATTTTTATTTCTATTTGATTTCGAATTTCTTCTCCGCGGCTGCAAGGCATGGCAGCTCCTCTTCACGCCATGCTCTGCACAGCCACTCCCTGCCAAGCCATGCCAGCCATGCATAGCCAGGGCATGGCTGTGCATGCCTCTTTGCTCTTTAAAAAGAGCTTAGCCTCCTTCCTTGTGGCTGAGCCTGGTCCACGCCAAAAGCACAGCACCTTCCTTCCTCTCCAGGCCGTCTCCTCCCCTCTCCCCTCCATACGCAGCCTCTCCTCCTTCTAGGGAGCTACTCTGCGGGCAGGAGCACCTTACAGTGGTGCATAAGCACCACTGTGAGTCCCACCACCGCCCAACTCATCAAAGAGCCGGTGGGCGTGGCGATTCTCTTCTCTAATTTCTTCGTTCCAAGCATCTCCGCCATTGCCACAAAGTCAAGGTCTGAAGCTCCGCGCAGCAGCAGCAAGGCGTCAGTAGCAGCGCAGGCCTCCAGCACGTGCCAGCAGGCCGCCTTCGCCTCTAGTGCGCGCCTGTAGGCCGCCCTCGCCTCCCGCTTCTTCGCACCATCACCCGCCTCTCCGCGCAAGCCAGTAGCCGGCGCAGCCTCTTCAGAGTGCACGCCAGCCGCTCCACACCTCCCGCACTCATGGAACCGGGCGCAGGCGGTCGCGCGAGCCAACCACGCATTGTAGCCACTGTTCACACTAGTCAGCAGAACATTGTGGCTACAGTGCGGTGACCGATAAGTTTCTCACTTAACCGGTCACCCGGCGCTCTCTCTCCGTGCCTCTACCGGCGCCAACCCATCTACGCGTGCCCGCGTCTCTCCCCGCGCCCGCTCCCGCGTGAGCCTTCGCCTGCGTACGCCTGCCCACTTCAGCATACTCTCAGTGCATAGCGCCTTCGCCCGCACCCCCTCACCGCGCAGCGCAGTGCACTACGGTTCCTCCCACGCCCGCTCCCTCCTGCGTGCACGCACCTCTTCGCGTGCCTACGTGCCTGCGCACGTGCGTGGCCATCAGACGACGCACTGGGGCTCCAAACGGCTTAACTCGCCTCCTTCACTTCAGCAGACACCCTCTCTCTCTCTCTCTCTCACAGCACTCTCTTACTCTCTCTGCAGACACATACACACACACACTCTCTCATACACACACACCCACTCACTTATACACTACTATATACTTATATATATATATATATTTATATACATATATATATATATATATACATATATCTATACATATATTAGTACTTATATAACTAAGTATTAGTCTATATACATATATATATATATATATAGACACATATATATTTACATATATACATATATTTATATACGTATAAATATATATGTATATATATATATATATACACACATATATTATTACTCATACAACTAAGTATAAGTATAGATACATATATACATATATATACATATATACACATATACATATACATATATATATATATATATATATATCTATAACTATATATACATACATATATATATATATACATATCTATCTACATATATCTATATACATATATTACTATATATATATATATATATATATATATATATATATATATATATATACATATACCCTTATATAATTATAACCATATATATATATACATATAGATATATATTTACATATATATATATATTCATATCACCTACCATAAGTTGTATCGTGGGAATATCTGCACCAGTTGCTGATATTCCCCGATACACGTGTACAGAAAGCATTTTTCACACACATCTTCCACCATCTATCCTACACTCCATGCGGCACTTCGTCCTGTTGGTTGCGTCATCCTAGACGATGACCGACTCGACACCGTGCTACAAACCATCTCCACCTCCACCCCCACCCCTATATAGATATATAATATATACATATATATATACTATATTTACTTTATTTCTATTTCTCTTTCCTGCCAGTAAAAGATAAAAAGAATATAGAAAAGAGAAAAGATAATCCTTGACTTGCAGGTACTCAGTCTTGCAAATAGCAAGATCAATTTTGGAACCTTAATTTGGCTCAAAGCAAAGAACTTGATTTTAAGGGTGTACCTCAAGGACAAAAATTATCAGAAAAAATGTTAAATAGAAAAACACCAAAAACATAATAAACGAACGGAAGAGATTTGTTGTAGGAAAGGCGTAGAAACTTCTTCACTTTTAATCCCACTTCCCTGAGTTCGACCCTGGGCCTAAAAGTGACCAAGATAAAATCAAGTAGGCCAAGTAAAAAAATTTTGTAAAAGAGATTGTTAGGCTTGATTTAGGTTAACCACTATACTCATTTCAACGATAAAATCACCGTATTAACACAACCTATCCGGGCCTGACCATACATCTTTTCTGGCGCTGTTGCCGGGGAAGTGCAGATTCAAGTAAGTTTTTACACCATTCCTTTAATTTTTTTTTCTTCTCACACTCGTCTCTTCACGGGTGTTTTTGTTTATTGCTGTCCAGGTGAACCAGTTGCAAGGAGAAGGCAGGAAGACGAAGTCGGAAATGTGAGCAGATCCAAGGCGGGAACGAGAGTGTGAAGACGCCGGCACCGCATTAGAGCTTCGCACACGTTGCTGAACAAGTAGGTCTTTCTTTCCTAGAAACTTAAGTCAACTTATCACCTTAATAAAAAAACAACTAAAATAAAAAAAAACTAAAAAAATTTCTTGGGATCTCTTGGGGCAAGTGGATTAAAATTCACTTGATTGATTGTTTGCCTTTACTCCCATCGCCCTGGGATTTTCCGCCAAACTTCGCATAGCAAAGATCCAAGAATCTTGATTCTTGAATTTTTCGCCGTGTGAAGTATTCTTTAAGGCAAAAATAAAAAGATTGATTGCCATCCCTCTTTGCTTCATTTATCTGCAATTCGGGATCACCTTTTTGGTGGGGAGACTTGGAATTGAGTTGATTCCAACCCCACCACGACCTTTCACGTGCCTAAGGTTCGATCCCGAATACTTCAACCCCAACAATTTGATTTTCTTTATCTTTTGGTTGAACCTTATGTGTGAAAATCTTTTTAGTGATTGGGAGCACTTGAATTGAAGTGCTTTGGCTCCCTTTCACATTAATCTAAAATTGATTCGTACATCCACACATAGAAATCTCTATTTAGGGAAGGCCAATGCATTTTAGCATGCATTAACCAACCGACATTGAATAAGGGTTTGTTGGGCTTAGAAGAAAACTTGTATTCTCTCAAAACCCGAAGATTGGTTGAATTGGTAATTCAGCGAAATCCTAAAATCCATACTAATTAAGGCTGAATTCTAAAAATCATTCACCAATTAAAACTTTAATTCGGGGAGATTTCCCCATTGCATGCTTGGTTTACACACTCTAAAAATCAATCACTTGGGCATTACCCGTAAATAACACCCTTCACATTCCAGAAGCACTTGATCCTAAGCCTCTAACTAAAATTGGTAGCAACTTGACCCTTATTAAGGATTGGAGGTCTAACTACATGCGTGTAGCGCCTACGTGCTAGTGAGGGTTCCCGTGTACTATCGGGTGTCTAACACTGGGGCAAACGGCCTTTCAATCTGGCCCGGTGGTTCTGCGGTGCTCGCATTCGGTTCCGTAGGTCGTGATAGTAGGTAACTTATATCATTAGGTCTAAGGGCACACTGTAGAGGTTAGGAATTTAATTGTATTGATTTGTCATCAAGTGTACCTTTACGACGTTATTTCTCTCACCTCTTTTCCCTTCGTCTCCCCCCAATTCTTCCTGCGGTAGTGCATATTTGGGAGGAGGTCACAAAACCCAGAACTGTGTGAATTGCCTGATAATTTTAGAAAAGAAGCCAAATTGTCCTCCTCCACAAACATGGCTGCACGCCCACCCCCAAATCTTGAGGGAGGAAACCGCCCTCAAAACCCACAAGGTGGTGGAGCGTTGGATCCCATAACCCGCCTCCAAGCCCAAATGGAAATGTATAATGAATAAATTGAGGCCATTAGGGAAACATTGGAGGAAATGCAGAACCCTCCCAAACGAGAGGAGCCTAGGTCTCTTAGCTCCTATCAGAATCCCGCTGCTACAGAGACCATAGGACAAATTCGGGTCCCCATGGGCGGGGACGACTTTGAATTGAAACCTAACATAATTGGCCTCATAAATTTTTACTTCCATGGTCTTGCAAGTGAAGATCCTTTTCTCCAATTGGAAGACCTAACCCGATTGGCTGAAACAGTTAAATCAAGAAATATCGGGTTACCTATAGTCCTCATGAAAATGTTCCCGTTTCATTGCGGGATAAAGCGTCGCAGTGGTTACTCACCCTTGGGAGAACCATCCACTTTTGGGAAGAGATGCGAACAGCGTTTCTCAAGAAGTTCTTCCCAATCGGGCGAACCAATGTGCTTCGCCGTGCTATCACTTCATTTACGCAACAAAACGGCGAACAATTTCATGAAGCATGGGAGAGATATAATGACCTCCTCAGGAAGTGTCCGCACCACAGTCTAACTAACTGGCATATAGCCCAGATTTTCTACTACGGGCTAAATGAGACTTTGAAGCAGATTGCAGATGCTTCCTGCAAAGGGAATTTCATGAATAAAGATGAGAATGGAGCATTCGAATTATTTGAAAATATGAGCGAAAACTCAATGAACAATGCCTCCATTGTCGCCTTTAATCGTACCAGCCTGCCCCATAATGTCCACGAAGTTGACACGGGACCCTCCCATTCATCCACTGATCTCAGCCTTATCGTACAAAAATTGGATGAAGTCTCCGTCATGCACAAGAAGCTGGATGAGCTTCTGGCCAACCCCGCCTGTTCTATGGCAAACACCCCCACCTCACCACTTCGTCACAATTCCAATTCCTCCAATACCAAGCTTATCCCGAGAAACCCCGTAAGACCTTCCTTACCGAGTGTTGCATCGAGCGACTCAGTAAGTCATGTGGATCTAGTTTCTACAAGCCAGTATTTCGACACAGAGGACCAAGCCTCCGTGTGCTCGGAAGCGTATTTACATGCAAACACATCTTCTAACATAGAAGACACTTGTGCCCTAGAGAACAACCCGTTCTCTGCCACTTATAACCCAGGGCGGCAAAATCATTCGAACTTCGCATGATCCAACAACCCGCAGTGCCAAAACCCCGCGGGTGAACCAATGCGACCGTCCGCACCCGTCATCCCAAGGGCCCAGTCTAATCCTATGGCGAATCTGCCATCAGGCCCTTGCGTACCGCAAACCGAACACGCATCAAGTTCTCTTGACAAATTGATGTGAATGATGACGGAAATGTCAAAGCACCATGAAGAGAACATGACCTCTCTTTAGCACCAATTGGCGTAGCAGAATGCTGAGATCAGTCAACTACGCATGGCGACTCGATCTCAGGGCACTCTCCTAGCCCAACCTGTTCCCAACCTGCTAAATTTTGTACCCCGTGCTCCTCAACCACAGGTACGACCTTCTCAGGGGCAGGTTCATCAGATTCTGCAAGCTCCAAGCATTCCACCAGGATTTCAGGCTAATCCGCTGCAGCACCTCACTCTTATGTCCCTATTGCGAACCCTCCTCCGCCTTATGATCCCACTGGGCCCACATCGTCCAATGCGATCACTACGAGCGGTAAGCAAACTGTCGATCCGCCTCGACCTGATCCTGGCCCGTCTTCTTCGTCGCCCTCTCATCCAAGATGCGCATCTCATTCGCGAGAGGACGATACACCCAAATTGGTGCCAGAATCAGTCCCATTCCCTAAGGCTCTACTGAGAGAGCCAAAAGGCAAGAAGAAAGATACGCAAACCATTGATAACCCGCGTAATTTGTTTAGGGATGTTGAAATCAAGGTACCCCTGCTCGAGGCTATCGACCACATACCAACTGTCGCCGATTTTTCAAAGACTACACAACACCCAGGCGACAATCAAAGAAAACTAAGAATCCGGTGGTTCTCTCGCCTCATGCGAGTTGTACTATACTGTCAAATCTACCACCGAAGCAGAAAGACCCAGGCACACCACTTATTTCCTGTAGCATCCAAGGATGCAATTTTAACCGTGCCCTGCTTGATCTAGGATCTTCCATAAATCTTATACCAACCATCATGCTCGAAAAATTTTCCTTGGGAAATCTGAAACCCACCCTTGTCACGTTACAGTTGGCAGATCGTTCTGTCAAAATCCCAAAGGGTGTGGTGGAAGACGTGGTGGTTAGGGTCAACAGTCTCTGTTTTCCTGTTGACTTTCTTGTTTTAGATATGGAAGTTCCTAGCTCACTTTCTGATTGTCCGATCATCCTTGGTCGACCTTTCTTGGCCACAGCCCGCACCCATATCGACTGCGAGTCGGGCTGTATTGAGATTGCCATTGGATCTGAAAAGCTCAAGCTTAACATCTTCAAGGCAACCAAGAACTTTGATTGCGATTGCATCGAGGATGACACATCCGACGAGGACATGGCCGTCAGCGCATGTATCAGACTACTTGGAACCTATTCTGACTGTTGCGGATTACCTATAAACACTGACGATTGCCTGACTGACACATATTGTGACGTTCCCCCATCCCTCCCTATTCCCGTACCTTCTCATGGCCAGACTTCTGACACGATTTTCTCCACTTCCCATACCTCGTGGTCTGAGTCATATCCGGGCTACTCACCGCCGGTCCACACTCTTGAAGACTGGATTGTCCTTACTTTCCCGCTAAATCAGGCGGATTTGCAACTCCACACTGGGACCTTGAGCCTACATGCTACTCACTAGGGCTATTCCTTTTTGGATCCATCTATCCAAGAAGCCCCTCTTCTTGGCCAATCTGAGGGCCAACTTCTTCCTCCTGATTTGTTTTCTGATCCTCCTGGGACACTCTCGTCCCAAGAAATGCCAGACCTTTCACCATCCACTCCTGAGCTGAAAGAGCTGCCTAGTACACTTAAATATGTTTTCCTGGGACCAAATGAAATGCTCCCCGTAATCATCAGTTCAAAATTGACTAAGGAGCAAGAGTGCAAACTAACGAAGGTCCTTATGGAATACAAGGCAGCCATTGGATGGTCTTTATCAGACTTATCTGGCATTAGCCCCTCCTACTGCACTCACCGTATATATACGGAGGAGGAGGCTCGACCTTCCCGTGAGATGCAGCAACGTCTCAACCCTAACATGCGGGAGGTCGTTAAGAAGGAAATTATTAAGTGGCTGGATGCGGGTATAATCTACCCAATCAGCGATAGCCCCTGGGTGAGTCCAATTCACGTTGTGCCCAAAAAGGCAGGACTCACCATCCGTGTCAATGACAGGGGCGAATCCATCCCTACACACACTCCTACATCTTGGAGAGTGTGTGTAGATTATAGGAAACTCAATGCTGCAACTAAGAAAGATCACTTTCCGTTACCTTTCATTGACCAAATCCTGGAGCGGTTAGCGGGAAATAAATTTTTCTGTTTCCTGGATGGATTCTCTGGATATAACCAGGTGGCAATTGACCCCCGGGACCAAGAGAAAATCACTTTTACCTGCCCCTTCGGCACCTTTGCATTTAGAAGGATGCCGTTCAGACTTTGTAACGCGCCAGCAACTTTCCAGAGATGTATGCTGGCGATATTCCATGACATGGTGGGTGACTTTCTCAAGGTCTTCATGGATGACTTTTCGATCTTTCGACCCTCTTTCGATGACTGTCTTGCCAACCTGACCCGTATCCTTAGGAGATGTATTGATATAAACCTCGTGCTTTCTTGAGAAAAAAGTCATTTTATGGTACACGAGGGAATTGTTCTCGGACATATCATCTCCCATAGGGGTATCGAGGTTGACAGAGCTACGCTTGATGTAATTGCTGATTTACCTATGCCTAGCTCTGTCAAACAAATCCGCTCCCTCCTGGGACATGTCGGTTTCTATAGGAGATTCATCAAAGATTTCTCCAAGATTTCTCGACCTTTAACACATCTCCTATCGACCGACGTACCCTTCGATATGGGCCCTGATTGCATACAAGCATTCACGTAGCTGTGCAATGCTGTCACCAAGGCCCCTGTTCTCCAGTCACCTGATTGGTCCCTCGACTTTGAACTCATGTGTGACGCTTCCGACCTTGCAGTCGGAGCCATCCTAGGACAAAGACGCGATAGACACCCCTTTGTGGTGTACTACGCCAGTAAGACGTTGGACGAGGCTCAACGTAATTATACTACCACTGAAAAAGAACTACAGGCGATCGTCTTTGGGCTGGAGAAATTCTGCTCTTATCTTCTGGGCTCACATGTTATTGTTTTCACTGATCACGCGGCCATTCGCCATCTCATGCACAAGAAGGATGCCAAGCCTAGACTGATTCGTTGGATCCTTCTGCTCCATGAATTTGACATTGAGATCCGCGATAAGGCCGGAGCCCAGAATGTTGTGGCTGATCGTCTTTCCATACTGGACCCTAACCATATTGGACTTACTCTGCCGATCAATGAATTTTTTCCTGATGAGCACCTATTGGCAATTAATGTGGCAAGTAGACCTTGGTATGCCGACATTGCCAATTACCTTGCTTCTGGATCCCTTCCACGTGGTTGGCCTAAAAACCAGCGCGAGCGTCTCATGGCAGAAGCAAAGTATTATTTTTGGGATAATCCACTTCTTTTTCGCATAGGTGCTGATCAAATCATCCGTCGCTGTATTCCTGACAGCGAATTCCCCAGTGTGCTATCCGTCTGCCACGATCAGGCCTGCGGAGGCCATTTCTCTGGGAGGAAAACTGCAGCCAAGGTATTGCAGTGCGGTTTCTTTTGACCCTCCCTTCACCAGGATGCACACAAGTATGCCAAACATTGCACTAGGTGCCAGTCATTAGGGTCAATGTCACGACGTGACATGATGCCCTTACAACCCATCCTAGCTACAGAAATATTCGACATTTGGGGAATTGATTTCATGGGTCCCTTTCCTCCTTCCAACGGCTTCGAATTTATCCTCGTGGCTGTTGATTATGTTTCGAAATGGATCGAGGCTATTCCCACGCGCCGTGCTGATCATGTTATATCCACTCGATTTGTCAAAGACCACATCTTTGCGCGCTTTGGGATCCCTCGAGCCATTATCTCAGATGGAGGAAGCCACTTTACCCACGTTTCTTTTCGGGCACTTCTGAGGAAATATAGAGTCCACCATCGTATCGCATCCCCATATCATCCTCAGACGAACGACCAAGCAGAGGTGTCAAACTAGCAAATCAAGCAAATTCTCCAGAAAACGGTTAGACCTGACCGTAAGGATTGGTCTGACAAGCTGATTGACGCACTTTGGGCGTATCGGACCGCCTTCAAGGCTCCCCTCGGTATGTCTCTTTATAGAATCGTTTACGGGAAGCCTTGTTGTTACGAACGCACTTTCAAGACGCCTTTTTAAGACGTCTGGGAGGTGGCCCAGACGTCTGACCAGACGTCTGGAACCCCTTCCAGACGTCTAGGATTTAATTTCTGCAGCACGCAGGATTACGTCTGCGTGCCTGCGTGCGCTGACCTGCGAACGCCTCTTTTTCCCTCTCTCCTCCTGCAGGCGCAGGCTGCACTCCCTCTCTCTCTCTCTCCCCACGCGGCCTTATAAGGCCCTCGCCCTCTCCCTCACTCTCATCTCCTCCGCTCCCTTCTCCTTCTTCTAGCCGATGCGAGAGCGAGCGAGCGGCGGCAGCAGCAGCCGCGGCGAGTTGCGGGAGGAGGTGTTGCGCGAGGGAGGAGAAGCTCGACCATGAGGGCTCGAGCTTGCCGGGGCAGCTAGAGCCGGCCGGCGGGGGAGCCACGGGCGTGGAGCGTCGTTGGAGGGCTGCTGCAGCTCGAGCAGCAGGCGGACGAGGCGCGGCGCGGCCGTGCATCGCGGGCGGAGAGCGAGTCGAACTCTGATTCTGGAAATTTCTCCAGAATCAGATGTCTGGGCTTCCAACCAGACGACGGTGAAGACATCTGGAGGACTGTCCAGACGTCTGGCAAGTTATTTTCGTCCTTCGTCCTTTTCTACGACCCGTTGTACTGAGAGCGAGGAGTGGGTACGAGCAGGCTCTGAGATTCGCATCCAACACGAATCAGACGTCTGGCCGCAGTGCCAGACGACGGGAAGGACTTCCAGACATCCGGGGTGACCATCAGACGTCTGGGAACTAGGCCAGACGACCCCGCAGGCTTCTGGACGTCTGAGAAACTACACAGAACAAAGGTACCATCTGACCCACATTTTAAGATGTTAGGAAGAGGTTCCAGACGTCTGATATTGGACTGTTTCGTCTTTTTCGACCCGTTTAGGGCCCGTTCGGAGTCCGTTTTCCGCGTTTCGAGTTGCGTTCCTTTTGGAATAAAATCCTCTACCCATTTACAGTAATTATATATTATTCTGAGAAACTCCTTCTGTTTGATCCTTGTGTTAGGACCCCGTTCCATTGCAGTCTCGGGGGCTGCGGAGGCACGCGGGATTTCCGACCACGCCCCCAGTATTTCCGTTGTAGCTGGTAGAGTGGCTTTTAGAATTATTAACATAATTTGTTACAATTATGGAACAATTAATAGAACCTAGGGCATTGCATGAATCCTAGGAATGAGAAACCAGATTGAATGATAGATCCTAGGGTATTGCATGAATCCTAGGGCTGGAAAACTAGATTCAATGATAGATCCTATGGTACGGCTGAATCCTAGGACTGGAAAACTAGTGATATGAATATAGATTTTGCAATCTTGGAAAATGTGGAAAGGAAATAATAGCTTCCTGTAAATTGATTTAACAGCTGCCTGTTATGAATAAATGAACATGATTGAAAATATGGGTTATAAGAATGTGAAACTGGAATGGTGAAACCTGAATGTGCTGAGTTAAAAGAGTTGGAACCCTACGGGGAATTAGGAGTAGAACTCCTGAAAAGAGAATGAAATTGAACTGAGAAGGAAAGATGTGGAAGTGTGTTGTCTCTTGGGTACGTAGTACCAGGGGAAGCACCTGTTACCAGTTTAGTGCAGAGCGGAGCCAACAGCCCCAGGGACCCGGGGTTAGGTCTGGCCACTTTGTACCGACTTTTGGCCCTCGTGTACACAGTACCGAGGAGAGCTACTAGTGTAGAGCGAGTACTAGCTACCCCACAGGCCCCAGGGTTCTGCTAGCTCACCTACACCGACTTGTTAGGCCCACTGGGCGAACCAGGGTAGTCAGGCGAGGGTGCGCGGACTGTGGAGGGGCAAGTCCTCTGTTTGGTTACTGTGGAGGGGTTGGACCCTTGTTACTAAGAGGGCTCTGCCCTATACTGGTTCCGTGCTCTGCTTTGGGGCGCACCTGTTAACGGAAATGACTAACCGCATGCCAATGCGGGGTAGCTACCCGTGCATTTACCGCGCGTGCCGTAGTCCCCATTACGTCTATCAGTGACCTTGGGGTGGTTGACTGAGAGTAGGATCACCACGAGGGACCTTCCCGACCAGGAGAGCACCACGTGTTACTTCTACTTTTAGGAAAAGACTGCAATCAAGATCGTTCCCACGAGGAACATTCGAGATCAAGTGAAGGATCTGAGAAATAGATAAATTGTGAAATAATAGAAAGACGTAAATAAGGGAAGAAAGAAAATAAAACAGCTACTGTACACTTTACTGTTTCTTTAGTTTTAGCTGCCACTCTACTCAGCGTTTCGCTGACGTGTCACACTCGTTACTTTTCTGGACCAGGTGTTGAGCAGCCAGGGTCAGCGGCTGCAGAGGATGCTGGGCCGACTAGGGTCCAGTAGAGTTACCACTGTTCTTTTGTGCCCTTTTTGTTCCACTGTAGTGAGTAGTTCTTGTTACTCTCTATACTTTTCTTTACTTGTAGTTCATGTTATGTTATAAATATTGTTCTACTGTTGTGGTGGTACATGCTGTAGTAGTTCTTTTTCTTACTACTGTATTTTGTTACTGCTAGTTATATTTCATATTGAATGTGATTTATTTTACTGCTCTTTTGGTTACTTTCTCGTTGGATGACTAGGTCTTGGGATTAATCGAGTCGGTCCGGTTCTCGTGTCTCGTAGGGACTCAGGAATTGGGTCGTTACACTTGTCATTTGCCCGTGGAGTTGGAGCACCACACTTATTGGGCGGTTCGCCAATGTAACCTCAACCCAGACCTGTGTGGTCGAGAAAGGAAACTCCAACTCCAGGAGCTGGAAGAGCTCCGTCGTGAAGCCTATGATTCTGCCTTAACTTTCAAGCAACGCACTAAGACTTTTCACAACAACCGTATTTGGCGGAAAGAATTTGAGCCATCTCAGCAAGTTTGGCTCTACAATGCCCGGCTCAAATTCTTTCCTGGGAAACTGAAGTCCAAATGGACTGGTCCTTTCCTGGTCTCGAGACCATTTCCCAACGGGGCTATTGAGATTGAAGATCTCAAATCTGGCATAAATTTACGGTCAATGGGCAGCGTTTGAAACCCTATCTTACTCATGAACCTGCCTCCGTTGGAGAAACTATTGCCCTGCTGGAGGGTAACTAATGTTGTGCCTCATTCTGAGTCCAGCTGGGGACGTTAAATTCAGCACTCGTTGGGAGGCACCCCAACAACACTCACTATCCACCATCACTTTTCACGCCACTGTCACGATCACTTCACTTTGCACTTCACCACCCACCATCCACCCACCCTACCACCCTACTGTATACCCGGCACCTCAGCTCTCGTTACCCAATCTTTCGCCCTTCCTCTACCCTACCCTACATGCATATGAGGACAAAGCATCGTTTGGCATACGGGGCTGGATAGGAATCCATAGGATCTGGGTATTTTATGGTATCATGCAGTTTTCATCTATCTATAAAAAAAAAAAAAGGTATTTGGTAATGATCTGAAGGCTGAAACAAAAATACAATAAGTGTTTATGGATATTCAACCACTGTTTTGAAGACTTTCCAGGCCATAAAAGTTTGTTACACTCAAGCTCGGCTTAATTCACTTAAGCATTGACAAGATAGATCGGAATCTCTCATAATTAAGGATGTATTCTTGTACCTGAGAACCAGTACAAGATCCATTGGTTTACTTCTACTCAAGAGCATAAGTAATCTTGGTTCACACTACACATATCAAGAAAGACGAGGTGAACATTGTTGGTGCTAGAGCACCACGATCATTTGTTTTGATGATAACAAAACACATGTCATTTAACATTTGCACTTTAAGTCCTAGATTTCAGGTCAATCGCAAATGGATACGTGATTAGACGGAGTTCGAGCTGCATCCAGGACGGATTAGAGGAGCTCGATGGAAAACAGAGGAGATTCGCGAGGAGCGATAGATTGAAGAAGGAAGGAGATGAAGAATAGGATAGATTTCCTTCTCTTGTACCCCTTGTATTTTTCGTTTCTTCTGTTGCTCTTTATTTTGTTACTTAGATTCATGTTAAAGAGCCTTAAAGTACCCTAACAGTAGTCCTAGGAACACCCGCACAACCCTAGGATACTTAGGTTTTCTGTAGAATACTTAGAAAACCAATATAGCGTTCAAACAGAGTTTCCAGACGTCTAATTCCCAAATCAGACGTCAGATAAAGTATTTTAAGACGTCTGACTGTTGTTTCAGACGTCTGATAACTATTAGGCTGGACTTAGTATTCTGTCTGATGAAATCAGACGTCCAGATCTTAGTCCAGACGTCTTAGAAGACGTCTGATGTTTTTGCCAGATGTCCAATTAGTGGACCATTGGCTCTCTTGACATACACTCAAGGATATGACCGTTAGAGCCTTATCAGACGTCCTTAAGCCATTCCAGACGTCTGATAAATGACCGTTTTGCCTCGACTGACCCAAAAAAGTAGGTTTCCAGACGTCCAGACATAGTGCCAGATGTCCTGTATGTCGTCTGATGGACTTGCACAAGAACCCTGTTTAGATCTGATTAAAATCAGGAAGGAACCCGCCCGAAATCAGATGCCTGACCTTTAAATCAGACGTCTTAAAGTGGTCTTCCAGACGTCTGATGCCAGAATCAGACGTCTGATTACCCTGTCAAGTGTAATCATTGTCCTAATTTCGGCCTGATTCTTTTGGGCTTTGCACCCAACGGCTATGGAAGCTTTTCCAAGCCTTCCAAAGCCTTCCTAAGGCCTCTATAAATAGAGGGGAGCCTTTGCAACACAAATACACACCAAGAGAAACACAAGACACACCTAAGCAACTTTGTTCCACTCTTTTGTGTCCAAGAGAAGCCCTTGCTCTCGAAGCTCTAGTTCCATTCATCTTGAGAGAATCAAGCTTCGCGCACCCGCTCTCCCGCCGTAGTTCACGAGAGCGAAGTTACGCCGTCGCGTGGCTCACGCACCGCGTCATCAACACGACGCACTCCTTGCAAAGGGGAGTTTCCTAATTCCTATAGAAGCTAGGTTAAAAATTACTTTGTTGGCTCTATAGGATTACTTGTTTATTTTATCTTTGTTATTTGGTTGGGTATTCGCTTTGCGAATTCCCGTCTCCTTCGCGAGACAAAATCCTTCTCGTGGAGAGAAGGGGTTGAGGTACGCTACCCTCGTTTAAGTAGCGTGGTTGTATTGAGGTTGAATCACCCTCGTTTAAAGTGATTCGATTTAGTGGATTTTGATCAACTTGGTTGATCGAAAAATCCTAACTCGAGAGGGTTAGGTAGTGGTTTTCACCCGATTTGGGTTTCCACCTAGAAATTCTTGTGTACTTGTGTGATTGCTTATTTGTGAAATTATTTATATTTCAGTTCCGCATTTTCTTACGTCACACTGATCTCACCCCCTCCAAGTAGGGAATCTACATTTGGTATCAGAGCAGGTCTTGTTGTTTCGACGTAACAACCAAGCAAGATCTATGGAGGGGAGCAGTTCCGCGGGTAGGATTTTCGAGGGCCAGTCTACGACTCGTCTGCCGTTCTTCGACGGGAGCAACTACCCTTACTAGAAGTTGCGGATGAAGACATGGCTTCAAGCCACCGATTTCACGGTCTGGGCCAGGTGCGAGACCCCCTTCGACATCCCAGAGAAACCCGTCGGAGGATACTCGCAGCAGCAGATCCGGGAGCTCTCCCTCAACGCGAAAACAATGAACGCGTTCTATTGCGCGCTCAACTCGGAGGAGTTCAACAGAATCTCGCAATGCGCCACCGCATACGAGATTTGGCACACACTTGAGGTAACTCACGAAGGTACCTCTAAGGTAAAAACTTCTAAAATTAATTTACTTTCTCAAGAACTTGAATCTTTTTCTATGAAACCTAACGAGTCTTTAAGTGAGATGAACACTAGGTTCACTCTCATTGTAAATAACTTGAAAGCTGTTGTCGACGTTTTTGTGGGGGTTTAAAGGATGTCACGTTGTAGTATAACCGACAAAACATCTAAACAAATATAAAGAATTTTATTACTCGAAGACCGGAGTATCCGAGGTCGAACACAGGGAGCAATCTCAGTACTTTGTAAAACCCAAGAATACAACTGTTAAATGCAAATATAATTGATTCAAAGAGTTTTAAAAAAAAGATTTAAAAAAAGTAGAATTAGACGTCTGATTTATGTATCAGACGTCTTAAATGTGATCTTTCTTTCTCTCTTCCTTCTTCTCCTTTCTGCTTCTGTATCTTTCCTTCTTCTGCTTTGCCTTTCTGATCACTTTGCAATCTTCCCTTGTCCTTCTTCTTCTTCTCTACGAAGACTTCTAATCTTTTCTGCTTTCCTTCTTCTCCTGCGAAGGCTTCTTTCTTCTTCTTCTGTCTTCTTCTTTGGCTTGCTTCAAGTCCTTCTCCTGCAGCGGCCAAGTCCTTCTCCTACGATCAACCTACTTGCACAGGAGCAAAACCTAACCCTTCTCCCTCTACCTGCGCGTCTCTCTCTCTCAAGCAATTCACTCTGAGCTGCTCTCCCAGAGCCACATGCATAATCGGGTCGGATCGTACCCGGGACCAGGCGCACCTCAAGGTGGTGTGATGCGCGAGGAGTGCGTAGGTCTAGGTCGGGTCGGATCCGCCAAGTCCGCGTGGTCAGGCCGCGGATGAGGCGGGTGGGGCCAGTGAGGGACCTCACCCCTGTGCTTACTGAGGCGATAAGAGTATATCACAAAAACAATTTATAGTGTACCTGAGGTTTGTAATCCCATGATGTGGGACTAAAGGTTTCGTCCTTCCCTCACGCACGCCCGCAGACTCTCGTGTGCAATTGCCCACGCTGAAGGCCCTGCTGGTGCTCCTCGCTGAACTCAGTCACCTCGCGACACTTGCGAGAGTCTGCTGCACCTGCCGCCTGGGAAGCCTGACGCCTGCTGCTGCTCCAAGCTTCCTGCTGCTTCGGCTGTAATGGCGGCCAGGGCGTTCACCTGAGATTCCACAGAACGGCCTATTGGCCCAATCAGAATAGCTGGAAACCTTCGCCGTAGCACGGCGAAGGCGGTGGGTGATGATGCAGGTTGCCGGTCGGCCTAGGCGTGCGCGCCTAGGTCAACCTGTGGCCGGAGATGGTGGGTTGGTCGGGGGGTGCTTGTAGAGGTCTGGAGTGGCAATGATGGGGTGGAATGGGTTCCTGGTGGTGAGGCGAAGCTCACGAGGTGGTTGGCGAGCCGAGTGGGGGGCTGGAATGGTGGAAGCGGCTCACCGGAGTGAGGTCGGAGGCGAGGAAGATGGAGGTGGTGAGGTACTGTCGAGGGGTAATCAAGTGAAATAGTTGGGGGAAAAAAAAGAGGAGAGGATGGAGAACGTATCTGTGATTGTCTGGAAGGAAGGAAGGCGGCGGAGAGGACGGCTCGTAACTGCCGTCGTCGGGGAAGAAAGACCCTGAGGGAAGAAGCGGCGACGAAGACGAGGTCAGAAGCGTGCGCGCGGGGTACAGCGCGACGCGGGAGGAAGCGGCGGAGAGGACTCTGCTGCTGGTATGGCAACAGAGCGACGAGAAGGAGGGGAGGAGGTCGCCGGAGCTTGTGGGTCGTTTGGCCGGAGATGGGAGAGGGAGGAATTTGGAAGAGATCTCCATCAAAATCAAGCTTAGCCTCTTCGGCCGGAGTTGTGGGTTCTTATATAAGCGCTGGACTGGGTGTGCAGGGCGTGAAGGGCACGTAATTGCCTGAGGTTGGTCGCCAGAGATGGAAAGGAGTTAGGATACCCAAATCTCTCGTGCGTTCGCACGAGAGATTGGGTTCACACCAGGGATCGAGATCGGCCTTAAATGGAGGGGAATTCCTCAGAGAATCTCCCTTCCATTTCTGGGAGAGAATTTCTGAGGAATTAGAGAGCAATCTCTCTCTGAACCTCGCCGGAGCTCGGTTCTGCCCTAGCAATGGCGGCAGGACCGGTTTGCAAAGGGGGCGAAGAACCTAGGGGGCTCTCTGCAAAGGTATTCAAAAGATAGGGACCAATTTGTGATTTGGGTGTACTAAATTGCAAAGTAGGTCAAGATGACTTCTCATTAGGTCCAAATTTTGGTACAAACCTAATTTGGACCTAAGGAATCTAATGGTGAAGTTGGATTTTAAGTTTGACCTCGTTTGACTGGACATTTTGCGTAAAAACCCAAATTAGGTTAATTGAAGAGCTAGGACCCTAATCTAGGTCAGACTAGGTTCCAAAGGCCAAATTAAATGTTCCAAACCCTAGAGGATGTTTTTCCATGATTTTTAGAGGGTTTACTTGCTTTTTTTCTGACCAGAACCTTGTTAATTAAAGCAGGTCTGTTTTAGGGTTACCAGGTGTCATTTAATTCCTACATGAACCCATTTCTGATTGACTCAACCCACTTTTTATCTCATTTAGACCATTTGACCTATATTTTGCCTCTGAGAAATCCCGTTTATGTACTGCAATGGTAAAATTGCAGTTTTAACCTTTATTTCATATTTTCTTCTCAGAGCACTTATTCCTTCAGTTAGGCCTTCTTCTAGGTTATGTAGGAGCTTTTATCTTCTTTATTAGGTCAAAATGAGCTAGTTATGGCTCATGATGAGGCTCTCATCATACCCCCATGCCTAGCTTTTGCTAGTCCCTTAGCAAAATTTCAAAGTTTTAACTTCCATTCTAGACCCTGAGTGTCTGTCAACAACTATGAAAAGTGCTTGTCTTTTATTTTGTGATTTAGGTAAGAATGCTGATAATAGGCCTAGAGGTACTCAAGTACCAACCAAAATCCAGACCTGTTCCGCTTTAGCCTCAGTCCTCCGCAAAGGTTTCTACGGCCCACAGAAACTAACCTAGGGTTTGTTGGACTCCGCGGTTGAAGCACCCGTGCTTGAGACATTTTTAGCCTAAGTTCAGTTTGCAGTGCGTTTTTTGTAGGAGAGAGATAGAGGATTTATTTGTTTGGAGAGCTTTTCTCTCTCTTTTCTTTTTATTTCTAGCTTTGGACTAGCTTCTCAACACGGTCTGTATCGGATTCCTCGTCCCCATCATCAATCCTCAAGGGTCCCAGGCTTTCGAGATTTCGAGATAATCCAGCCCATGGCAACCCCGGAACCCTAGCTTTCGAGATTTTGAGATAATCCCGCCCATGGCGTTCCGTGGCCGAATTCAGACCCTGGCGATCGACATTTCGTGATAATGCCACCCATGGTATCTGAACCAGCAGAGTGCTTACATGCCCCCAGTATGATATTTAAATATCCTAAGAGACAAACACCGAGGAGATGATTGTTGTTACGCATCTTCGAGGGGAATTTCCCGCCTCTCCGCGCTGGGAACTCGTCCGAATCAACTTGTGTTGATTGGCCGCTCCTAATCTAGGTGACTTTTTCAGAATATTAAACGCTCTTGCGTGTTTTGGATGTTTTATGCGCACTGGACCAGACTATGTGTGAATTTGGGGTGCTTAGGTTACCGAATCCCGCAAACCGGAGGTCAGTTAACGAGGCCGAATACGTCCTAAGTCTTGGACCTAATACTCAAGCTTCGCACTTTCCTCAACCTCTTGAGGATTATCCAGATTTTAACGGATACGTGAATTTTTTAAGCTAAAGGTACTAGCGCAAAAGGCCTAAGACCAGCGTTCCCGTTAATCTCTTGTTATATCTCCATAGCACTTTTCTTTTCTTTTTCTTGATTCAGTCTAGAACTTCAGTTAACCCCTTAATCTTTTACTAATGACTATTTCTTTTCATTTTCATTTTGTGCTCCTTTTTGTCATTTTTCCTTCTTTTCCTCCTCTCATTTGTATGACCCTGAATTGTTCCTCCCCTCTATCAAGTCTCTCTCTCTCTCTTTTCTTTTCTTTTTTTTTTGTTTTTTTTTTATGTGAAACCCTTTCTTGATATGAATTTTCTGACAATTTTGCACTTTCATACCCCCTCATGCCTAAGATTTGCAATGTCCCCATTGTAAATTAGGTGGGTTCGAATTCAGCTTAGTTCATGTATTAGGACAGGTGTGTGGTGAGTGAATGGGTCAAAGCGACTCGTTGCGAATGATTTCTAATCTCGGGTAGGTATACCTGAGGTGAAGTCGGCTGTTCTAATGGATAAACCCTAAAGTGCAATATGAGTTCCGCATAGAGATGTCAGAAACGGTTTCGGGTTTTTCAAAGAATGACGGGTTGCCTCCCGTGAAGCGCTGAGTTTTACGCCATCGGCTGGGCGCAATGAGCTCAAGAAGAATGGAGGGTAAAGGACGACTCAGCCAAATCTATATCGGTCAAGTCAATGAACGGCTTGAGTCTCTGCCCGTTCACGACAAAGGGTTCAGAATCGTGGCTGAGTGGGCTGATTTCAATGGCTCCATTTCCGAAGATTTGTCGGACTAGGTAGGGTCCGACCCACTTGGATCTTAGCTTTCCTGGGAATAATTTTAGTCGGGCATCAAAGAGTAAAACTTTTTGACCAGGATGAAAGACCTTTCTAGAAATGTGTTTGTCATGAAAAGCTTTAACCCGTTCTTTGTAAATTCGCGAGTTCTCATACATGTCGTGGCGTAATTCATCGATCTCGCTCATTTGAAGTCTTCTGTGGGTTCCAGCCTTAGAAAGGTCGAGATTACAGGTCCGTACTGCCCAATAGGCTTTATGCTCCAATTCGACGGGGAGGTGACATGCCTTCCCGTACACTAGTCTGAAGGGAGACATTCCTAATTGAGTCTTGTGGGCGGTCCTATAGGCCCACAATGCTTCTGGAAGCCGAGAAGACCAATCTTTTCTATCAGGTCGAACAGTAACCTGAAGGATCTTCTTGATCTCTCGGTTAGATAGCTCAGCTAGACCATTAGTTTGAGGGTGGTAAGGAGTAGAGATTCGGTGTGACACCCCGTATTTGGTCATCAGTGACCTGAACTGAGCGTTCGTAAAATAGGTCCCTCCGTCAGAAATTATAGCACGCGGAATCCCGAACCTTGAGAAAATGTTTTGATGGAGGAATTTTATAACGACTTTATGATTGTTGGTTCGGGTCGGAATGGCTTCTATCCACTTGGACACATAGTCAACTGCGAGTAAGATGTATTCGAAGCCATCCGAGTTCGGAAAGGGTCCCATGAAATCAATCCCCCAAATATAAAAAATTTCGCATACCAAGATCGGCTGTATAGGCATCATGTCTCTATGGCTCATGTTGCCCACAGTCTGGCAACGGGAGCATGCCTTACAGTGATCGTATGCATCCTTGAAAATTGTGGGCCAGTAGAAGCCACACTGGAGGACTTTCGATGCGGTTTTATGTCCAGAAAAATGTCCACTGCATGCCTGGTCATGGCAGAATGAGAGTATGTCTTTGATTTCTACTCCCGTGACGCACCGTCGGATTATCTGATCAGCACCAATGCGGAAAAGATACGGGTCTTCCCATAGTTAATACTTGGCATCGGAACGCAATTTGTCCTTTCTGGCCTTCGACCAATCGGGCGGAATCTGATGTGATGCTAGGTAATTAACTATATCGGCGAACCATGGAAGACTTGTATTGATAGTCAGGAGGTGCTCATCAGGGAAATGTTCTGTAATAGGTCCGGAAGGATCAATAATTTCAGAAGGAAGGCGGGACAAGTGATCAGCTACCAAATTGTGCTTTCCCGCCTTGTCACGAATCTCGAGGTCAAATTCTTGCAATAGCAAGATCCAGCGGATTAGTCAAGGTTTCGCGTCCTTCTTGGCAAGGAGATGCCTTACAGCTGTGTGATCTGAGTATATGATAATACGGGAACCCAGAAGGTATGATCTAAATTTTTCCAGGGCAAATACTACGGCCAGCAGCTCTTTCTCAGTAACCGTATAGTTACACTGAGCCTCATCCAGTGTTTTGCTGGCGTAGTAAATGACCACAGGTTTCCCATCAATTTTCTGCCCCAAAACTGCTCCTACAGCGAAGTCAGATGCATCACACATGATCTCAAAGGGTTGAGACCAATCAGGGGACTGTAGGATTGGGGCTTGGGTGACTCGGTCACGTAGGATCTCAAATGCTTGAGTGCATTCCTTGAAAATTTCGAAAGGCACATCCTTGGAGAGAAGATTGGTCAGGGGGTGCACGATTTTGGAGAAATCAGGGATGAATCGATGGTAGAAACCGACGTGCCCCAAAAAAGATCGGATGTCCTTAATCGAGCAAGGCATAGGGAGCTTGGAAATCAGGTTAACCTTAGCTCGATCCACTTGGATGCCTTTCTCTGAGATTAAATGTCCCAGGACAATTCCCTCAGGCACCATGAAATGGCTCTTTTCCCAGGAAAGAACCAAATTCACCTCAATGCACCGCCTGAGTATATGGACCAAGTGTTGGAGGCAATCGTCAAATGATTGTCCAAAAACTGAAAAGTCATCCATGAAGACTTCCAGATAATCACCTACCATATCTGAGAATATGGCAAGCATGCACAGCTGAAAAGTTGCAGGTGCATTGCAGAGACCGAACGGCATCCTTCGGAACGCGTACGTCCCGAAGGGGCAGGTGAATGTGGTCTTTTCTTGGTCCTCTGGATGGATTGCCACCTGATTGTAACCGGAGTACCCGTCAAGAAAGCAGAAGAATCTATTTCCCGCTAGTTTCTCGAGGATCTGATCAATAAACGGTAGTGGGAAATGGTCCTTCTTCGTGGAGGAATTTAGTCTTCTGTAATCAATGCAGACTCTCCACGAATTAGCTATTCGGGTAGGAATGACTTCCCCGGTTTCAGTCGTGATGATGGTAAGTCCTGCCTTCTTAGGCACCACTTGTGTTGGACTCACCCAACGACTGTCGGAGATCGGGTAGATGATCCCTGCATCTAACCACTTAATGATCTCCTTTTTCACGACCACCTGTAGGTTAGGGTTTAGGCGTCTTTGCATTTCTCTTGAAGGTCGTGAGCCTTCTTCCGTGTAGATTCGATGTGTGCAGTATGAAGGGCTTATACCAGTCAAATCATCTAGAGTCCATCCAATGGCTCTACGATGTTGTTGGAGAACAGAAATCAAACGGAGTTCCTGGTCAGCTGTGAGTCGAGAATTGATAATCACAGGAAACGTCTGATTTGAATTCAAAAGACGTATTTTAGATGTTCAGGAAGGGGCTTGAGTTCCATGACAGGATTGTCAGCAGCAGCGGGTGGTTCGGGGTTTGTATCGGGAGCAATGGTAGGAGTCATAGGTGTGTCTAGATCATGTCCGCACTCCTCTGTTAGCGATTTTTGATTCTCTAGTGGTTGATCAGGAATAATCCGGTTGTCCTCTATATGCAGTTCATCAACCACGGCTTCGACATCACAAATTTCCTCTATCACCCCGCAATTAATCCCTTGATGGGCCTTGAAAATGTCAATCTTCAGATTTTGATTCCCAAATTTTAATTCTATCTGGCCCTCTTCGCAGTTTATATTGGCCCTAGCAGTGGCCAAAAAGGGTCTCCCTAATATGATTGGTGTGTCCCTTGGGTTCTTAGGTGCATCCATGTCCAGTACTATGAAGTCCACTGGGAAATAAAAATCTCGTACCCTAACAATGACATCCTCGAGTATTCCTTTGGGTGACTTGATGGATCGATCGGCTAACTGCAATGTCACCTCAGTGGTTTTAAGTTCAGATTCTTCAAGGTGGTCAAGGAGGGATGTAGGTATTAAATTTATGGAGGCACCTAGGTCTAGTAGGGCTCTATCAAGTTGGGTTTCACCAATTTTACAAGAAATCAAGGGAGTTCCTGGGTCTTTAGCCTTAGGTGGGAGTTTGCTCAAGATGACAGAGCTGGCTTGCTCTGAAAGTACGATTGGGTTCCCATCCTTGGTTCGCGGCTTACGTTTTGGTGTACATATGTCTTTCAAGAACCTTGCGTAAGCCGGTATGTGGCGGATTGCATCCATCAACGGGATGTTTATCTGGACCTGTTCAAAGAGCTTGACAAGATCCTCCTCAGGAGCCACAGGTTTGGTTGTCCTTTTTCCTTTGGTCAAGGCCTCAGGAAATGGGATCCTAGTTGGTTCCTCTAAGATAGGTCCAGGTTCTTGATCTGGGACAGTAGTATCTTGGATGACTACCCTAGGGTCTTGGCGATTATCAGGCTTGGAGTGGTTCGGATAATGTGAGTCTTGTGTTGTTTTACCACTACGTGTTGTTACAGAGTTTAATCCGGCCTGATTTTGGTTTGGGTTAGGTAGGAGGGGTGGCTGCTGCTGCAATCCTGCATAAGATGTTGAAGCCTCCATCCCGTCTGGTGATGGAGTAGCAGGGGCCTGATAAATCAAATGTGCGTGGCCTGGATTCGGATTCATAACGCGCCTCTGGGTCGGTAAGTTATTTGGGTTGGGTAGAGGTTGCGAAGGAAGGGTGCCAGGTTGGCGGGAATTTGCCATCTGGGCCAGTTGGTTGCGAACCTCTGTGATCTCGTCCTTGTGCTGTTTTTGCATTGCCACATTTGTCTTTTGAATGTCAGCCAGTGTTTGAAGGATAAGAGTCAGTTGATCCTGATTCTTCCCGGATTGGTAGGTGGGATTGGGCCGAGGCTGAGGCGGCTGATATGGACAAGGAGCTTGTGGACAGGGTTAATATGGTGGTTTTTGAGAATTTCCCACCCACTGAAAGTTAGGATGATTTCGCCATCCAGGGTTGTAGGTATTGGAGTATGGGTCATTCTGGATGGCGTTGAGGTCCTCGCAATTCTGAGGAACCTCAGGAAAGTCAGAATACGAGGGTTCAGAGTTCCCCCAACTCGAATAGAAGGGATCGGAGGTCATTCCGGTCCGAGCGGTAGACGAGGGTGGATATGGGTCCATCCCCTTGGCAGGTTGGTGATAGATGTTTTGCACTGTTTCCCTTGCCAGAGGAGGTCGTGCAAAAGAGTTTTGTGCAGAGGTGGCTTGTTGCAAATGTCGAGTTAGCTCGTCCACCTTCTTTTCTATGATAGAAACCTTGTCCAACTGACTGGCCATCAGTTCCAGGTCGACAGAAGTGGACAAGTCCTGCGTCTCATGTGTCCCTCTTAGATTCGTCGATGCACGGGCATTCGTCCTGTCGAATAAGCCCAAGGAGTCATTGTTTATGGAGTTCTCGCACATGTTTTCGAGAATCTCCCACACCGTGTCCTCGTGTTGGCCCATGATGTTTCCTCCACATGTTGCATTGACGAATAGACGAATATCTTCACGGAGTCCCTGGTAAAAAGACTGGACTTGTTCCCACTTAGGAACTCTGTGATGGGGGCACTTTCGCATGAGATCTAGGAATCGATCCCAAGCTTCGTGAAGAGGTTCTCCCGGTTGTTGAGTGAAATGAGTGATCTGGTGGCGCAAGGCATTTGTCCGGCCAACAGGGAAGAATTTTTTCAAAAATTCGGACTGTAATTCTTCCCATGTGTTGATCGGGCGGGTCTGAGTCTGGTACCAGTGTGCAGCCTTGTCTAAGAGGGAGAACGAAAACATTTTCATGAGTAGGATATCCCGGTTTTGTACATCTGACCCGAAGGTCTGGGCCAAATGCTTGAGTTGTTTAATGTGTTGGAATGGATCCTCAGAGTTAAGCCCATGGAACTTCGGTATGGCATGAATCATATTGGGCTTCAGATCAGAATCGGGTCCTCCAATTGGGATTCGTACTCGGGGTTCGATTGCCACCGCAGCAGGATTATAGTGATCTCGCATCATAGGTTGCTGCGGTGGGTTTACAAAGTTCTGAAAGAGATCGTTCAAGCGTTGAAGTTGGTGTTCAAGGTTATTCTCCTCTTCAATGGGTTGTGCCATGATGGGAGAAGAAGGAGAATCAGGGTCTGAGTCAGATGAAAGATTTATGTGGTGGGGTTGCTGCACAAACAAGGGCGTCGAGGCTTGGCCTCGACGAGAATGAATTTCTAAGGGAGGTCTTAAAGGTGGTCTTAAGGACCTCCTACCGAACATACACCGAAAGATGTGAGGAAATTAGAAGGTGCTGGACCCAATCAAGACACCCAAGAATTGTTGGGTGACTATAGAGGTTCGGGGCAGATGGACCCCTGGATCAGAAGATCGTCCACCTGAGAAATACCTGGGCAGCCAGAGAGGGAGAGTCCCGCAAAGACCCCTACACGGTAGAGCATCCCCACGGGTTACAGGGTTTCCCCCACCCGACCTCTCTTGTCACTGCGGTTCCAGGTAAACCAGAATGGGGATCTTGACCTCTTAAGTCTACTTTTTTTTATTTTAAGATCAAGGTGCTTAATGTTCCACTTGAACTTTTAAGTATTTTGAGTGCAAAAGTGACCTAAAATTAAGGTTGGTTGACCCAAGGGATCAATTTCACCTCTTGTTCCTTTGAGAGCTTTTAGGTCCTTCCTTTTATGGTTCAAATGGATTATCAGCCTGATTTGCTTAGGGTTCCTCTTGTATAAATCGTTTCAGACACGGTTTAGGCACACCTCTTTTTGGAAAGTTTGTTTCTTTGTTTTAGAGAAGATGTGTCTCTAAAAACCCTAGCTTTGCAATCCCTAACTTGGCTCTAGTGGGTCCAATTTAGTTGCCGTAGAAATTAGCACCTAGGGCTCAATCAAGAAAGTTTTAGCCCTAGTTGCCTTAGTTGGATGAATAGATAAAAATATGTTGAAATGAAAATCAGGCAACTTGATGAGTTACTAACTATGAAACAGGTAGCCCTAAGTTGATTTCCCTCTTTTTTTCTTTTTTTAGATTGTGAGAGGGTTAAGAGAGAGGGCTTATGGAGATTACCTGTTCCTTGGAGAGTCTGTTGTGCAGTTGCTATTCTTTCCATTTTGTTTTGCTTTCCCTGAGTGAACACAGCAAAAGAGAGAAGCCAAGTCGGATATTAGATAGAAAAGTTGTACTCAAAAGTTTTAAAAGTGCCCGTTGCTCCCCGGCAACGGCGCCAAAATGTTGTCGACGTTTTTGTGGGGGTTTAAAGGATGTCACGTTGTAGTATAACCGACAAAACGTCTAAACAAATATAAAGAATTTTATTACTCGAAGATCGGAGTATCCGAGGTCGAACACAGGGAGCAATCTCAGTACTTTGTAAAACCCAGGAATACAACTGTTAAATGCAAATATAATTGATTCAAAGAGTTTTACAAAAAAGATTTAAAAAAAGTAGAATTAGACGTCTGATTTATGTATCAGACGTCTTAAATGTGATCTTTCTTTCTCTCTTCCTTCTTCTCCTTTCTGCTTCTGTATCTTTCCTTCTTCTGCTTTGCCTTTCTGATCTCTTTGCAATCTTCCCTTGTCCTTCTTCTTCTTCTCTGCGAAGACTTCTAATCTTTTCTGCTTTCATTCTTCTCCTGCGAAGGCTTCTTTCTTCTTCTTCTGTCTTCTTCTTTGGCTTGCTTCAAGTCCTTCTCCTGCAGCGGCCAAGTCCTTCTCCTGCGATCAACCTGCCTGCACAGGAGCAAAACCTAACCCTTCTCCCTCTACCCGCGCGTCTCTCTCTCTCAAGCAATTCACTCTGAGCTGCTCTCCCAGAGCCACATGCATAATCGGGTCGGATCATACCCGGGACCAGGCGCACCTCAAGGTGGTGTGATGCGCGAGGAGTGCGTAGGTCTAGGTCGGGTCGGATCCGCCAAGTCCGCGTGGTCAGGCCGCGGACGAGGCGGGTGGGGCCAGTGAGGGACCTCACCCCTGTGCTTACTGAGGCGATAAGAGTATATCACAAAAACAATTTATAGTGTACATGAGGTTTGTAATCCCACGATGTGGGACTAAAGGTTTCGTCCTTCCCTCACGCGCGCCCGCAGACTCTCGTGTGCAATTGCCCACGCTGAAGGCCCTGCTGGTGCTCCTCGCTGAACTCAGTCACCTCGCGACACTTGCGAGAGTCTGCTGCACCTGCCGCCTGGGAAGCTTGACGCCTGCTGCTGCTCCAAGCTTCCTGCTGCTTCGGCTGTAATGGCGGCCGGGGCGTTCACCTGAGATTCCACAGAACGGCCTATTGGCCCAATCAGAATAGCTGGAAACCTTCGCCGTAGCACGGCGAAGGCGGTGGGTGATGATGCAGGTTGCCGGTCGGCCTAGGCGTGCGCGCCTAGGTCAACCTGTGGCCGGAGATGGTGGGTTGGTCGGGGGGTGCTTGTAGAGGTCTGGAGTGGCAATGATGGGGTGGAATGGGTTCCTGGTGGTGAGGCGAAGCTCACGAGGTGGTTGGCGAGCCGAGTGGGGGGCTGGAATGGTGGAAGCGGCTCACCGGAGTGAGGTCGGAGGCGAGGAAGATGGAGGTGGTGAGGTACTGTCGAGGGGTAATCAAGTGAAATAGTTGGGGGAAAAAAAAGAGGAGAGGATGGAGAACGTATCTGTGATTGTCTGGAAGGAAGGAAGGCGGCGGAGAGGACGGCTCGTAACTGCCGTCGTCGGGGAAGAAAGACCCTGAGGGAGGAAGCGGCGACGAAGACGAGGTCAGAAGCGCGCGCGCGGGGTACAGCGCGACGCGGGAGGAAGCGGCGGAGAGGACTCTGCTGCTGGTATGGCAGCAGAGCGACGAGAAGGAGGGGAGGAGGTCGCCGGAGCTTTTGGGTCGTTTGGCCGGAGATGGGAGAGGGAGGAATATGGAAGAGATCTCCGTCAAAATCAAGCTTAGCCTCTTCGGCCGGAGTTGTGGGTTCTTATATAAGCGCTGGACTGGGTGTGCAGGGCGTGAAGGGCACGTAATTGCCTGAGGTTGGTCGCCGGAGATGGAATGGAGTTAGGATACCCAAATCTCTCGTGCGTTCGCACGAGAGATTGGGTTCACACCAGGGATCGAGATCGGCCTTAAATGGAAGGGAATTCCTCAGAGAATCTCCCTTCCATTTCTGGGAGAGAATTTCTGAGGAATTAGAGAGAAATCTCTCTATGAACCTCGCCGGAGCTCGGTTCTGCCCTAGCAATGGCGGCAGGACCGGTTTGCTAAGGGGGCGAAGAACCTAGGGGGCTCTCTGCAAAGGTATTCAAAAGATAGGGACCAATTTGTGATTTGGGTGTACTAAATTGCAAAGTAGGTCAAGATGACTTCTCATTAGGTCCAAATTTTGGTACAAACCTAATTTGGACCTAAGGAATCCAATGGTGAAGTTGGATTTTAGGTTTGACCTCGTTTGACTGGACATTTTGCGTAAAAACCCAAATTAGGTTAATTGAAGAGCTAGGACCCTAATCTAGGTCAGACTAGGTTCCAAAGGCCAAATTAAATGTTCCAAACCCTAGAGGATGTTTTTCCATGATTTTTAGAGGGTTTACTTGCTTTTTTTCTGACCAGAACCTTGTTAATTAAAGCGGGTCTGTTTTAGGGTTACCAGGTGTCATTTAATTCCTACATGAACCCATTTCTGATTGACTCAACCCACTTTTTATCTCATTTAGACCATTTGACCTATGTTTTGCCTCTGAGAAATCCCGTTTATGTACTGCAATGGTAAAATTGCAGTTTTAACCTTTATTTCATATTTTCTTCTCAGAGCACTTATTCCTTCAGTTAGGCCTTCTTCTAGGTTATGTAGGAGCTTTTATCTTCTTTATTGGGTCAAAATGAGCTAGTTATGGCTCATGATGAGGCTCTCATCAAAAGCTTTAGGGAAAACTTTCACCTAGGGGGAGCTTCAAGGGAAGCTTCTTCGTTCCCTCGGACCGGAGTGGGAACAGAAAGTCACCGCCATCGAGGAGGCGAACGAAGTGGAGGAGCTCAACATGGAAGATCTCCTAGGAAAACTAATGGCCTACGAAACTAAGTTAAAGCAGAAGAAGAAGGATACACCGGAGCCAAAATCGAAGAAGATTCTCGCCCTCAAAGTCGCGTCAGATAGCGAGGTAAGTTCCGACGACGAAGACTTTAAAATTTTACTTAAAAAGTTTTCCAAGTTGTGTAGGGAATCAAAGAAGAAGGAGAAGGAGAGCCCAAGACGTTGCCACCATTACAACGAGAAAGGGCATCTGCGACCAGAATGCCCTCTTCTCAAAAAGGAGAAGAAAAAGGAAAAGGAGAAGAAATCTAAGAAGAAGGCATTCCAAGCCACTTGGGACGATTCGAGCTGGGAGGAAGAAGAAGAAACCGCTTGCTTTGGTTTCATGGCCAGAGGAAGCAATAGCGACAGCGACAGCGGAAGCGACTCCGACAACGAAGTAAATCTCGATTTACAAGAAGTTTTTAATGAACTATTTGAAGTTAGTAAAGCACTTAAGATAGAAAATACAAACATTAAAAAGAATCTTAGTTTTCTTAGAAGTGAAAATGAAAGATTAGAAAATAAACTTAAGGATCTAGAAGCTAGTCCTAAAAATGATAACCTATTATTAGAAAATCATAACCTCATCAATGAAAATAATAAATTGATTGAGGAAAATGTTAGTCTAAAAATAGAAATTTCTGATTTAAAGACTAAGATGAGTATTATAGAAAAAGAAATTGCATGTCTTAGGGAAAACTCTAACAAATTAATCAACAAAGTAGATGATTTATATAGCCCTAAGATTGAGAAAGGATCTCCATCAAGGAGACCCGCTAACTGATCCGGATCCAAGCCCACTTGGATACCGAAAAAAGAATTAGAATCTTGTTTTGTAGGTTTCAGGGATAACTGCAACACAAAGGACTGGACCTACAAACTCAAGGCTGGTCAACTTGAGTTGGGAGAACTAAGGAGTAGACCAAGGAGGAGAACAAGAAGACCGACGAGACGGCGAACAAGCGACGGACCCGTCGCAAGTCGACCACCAGATTGGAGACCCACGCCAATGCTCGGGCCTCCAAGCTACGGATGGGAGCCCATCCGATGTGGCATCCACCACCACCATTCGGGCCATTTTATTGGCCATGGTAGGTGAGGTAAAAATTCTTGACCCTATCTTTGTTTATCAGTAGCATTTATATAGGGGGAGTTAAAATTTATGAGCTAATTTTTAAGGGGGAGATGCAAGTTAGCTAAATTTCCTTTAGAAAGGGGGAGAAAAATAATAGCTATCTTGTTGTTATAAAAAAGGGGGAGGACATCACCTTTGTTAAAAGAAATTTATAGAAGAGCATGTTTTAAGGGGGACTTATAGGAAATGTAAAATAAATTAAACCTTTTTGATAATGTCAAAAAGGGGGAGGATTTTTTGCATTATTATTTATGATTTTGTCATCATCAAAAAGGGGGAGATTGTTGGTGCTAGAGCACCACGATCATTAATTTTGATGATAACAAAACACGTGTCATTTAACATTTGCACTTTGAGTCCTAGATTTCAGGTCAATCGCAAATGGATACGTGATTAGACGGAGTTCGAGCTCGCATCCAGGACGAATTGGAGGAGCTCGATGGAAAACAGAGGAGATTCACGAGGAGCGATAGATTGAAGAAGGAAGGAGATGAAGAATAGGATAGATTTCCTTCTCTTGTACTCCTTGTATTTTTCGTTTCTTCTGTTGCTCTTTATTTTGTTACTTAGATTCATGTTAAAGAGGCTCAAAGTACCCTAACAGTAGTCCTAGGAACACCCGCACAACCCTAGGGTACTTAGGTTTTCTGTAGAATACTTAGAAAACCAATATAGGGTTCAAACAGAGTTTCCAGACGTCTAATTCCCAAATCAGACGTCTGATAAAGTATTTTAAGACGTCTGCCTGTTGTTTCAGACGTCTGATAACTATTAGGCTGGACTTAGTATTCTGTCTGATGAAATCAGACGTCCAGATCTTAGTCCAGACGTCTTAGAAGACGTCTGATGTTTTTGCCGGACGTCCAATTAGTGGACCGTTGGCTCTCTTGACATACACTCTAGGATATGACCGTTAGAGCCTTATCAGACATCCTTAAGCCATTCCAGACGTCTGATAAATGACCGTTTTGCCTCGACTGACCCGAAAATCTCTTCTCAAAGATTTTCTAGCCGTTGCAAATCCATTCCCACGAAAAAGTAGGTTTCCAGACGTCCAGACATAGTGCCAGACGTCCTGTATGTCGTCTGATGGACTTGCACAAGAATCCTATTTAGATCTGATTCAAGTCAAGAAGGAACCCGCCCGAAATCAGACGTCTGACCTTTAAATCAGACGTCTTAAAGTGGTCTTCCAGACGTCTGATGCCAGAATTAGACGTCTGATTACCCTGTCAAGTGTAATCATTGTCCTGATTTCGGCCTGATTCTTTTGGGCTTTGCACCCAACGACTATGGAAGCTTTTCCAAGCCTTCCAAAGCCTTCCTAAGGCCTCTATAAATAGAGGGGAGCCTTTGCAACACAAATACACACCAAGAGAAACACAAGACACACCTAAGCAACTTTGTTCCACTCTTTGTGTCCAAGAGAAGCCCTTGCTCTCTAAGCTCTAGTTCCATTCATCTTGAGAGCATCAAGCTTCGCGTACCCGCTCTCCCGCCGTAGTTCACGAGGGCGAAGTTGCGCCGTCGCGTGGCTCACGCACCGCGTCATAAACTCGACACACTCCTTGCAATGGGGAGTTTCCTAATTCCTATAGAAGCTAGGTTTAAAATTACCTTGTTGGCTCTATAGGATTACTTATTTATTTTATCTTTGTTATTTGGTTGGGTATTCGCTTTGCGAATTCCCGTCTCCTTCACGAGACAAAATCCTTCTCGTGGAGAGAAGGGGTTGAGGTACGCTACCCTCGTTTAAGTAGCGTGGTTGTATTGAGGTTGAATCACCCTCGTTTAAAGTGATTCGATTTAGTGGATTTTGATCAACTTGGTTGATCGGAAAATCCTAACTCGAGAGGGTTAGGTGGTGGTTTTCACCCGGTTTGGTTTTCCACCTAAAAATTCTTGTGTACTTGTGTGATTGCTTATTTGTGAGATTATTTATATTTCAATTCCGCATTTTTTTACGTCACACTGATCTCACCCCCTCCAAGTAGGGAATCTACAAACATAAGATCCAACCCTAGTGTTCATTAGGGAAGGTGGAGTCCTTACCTGTGCGCGCAGGTAGACTTTTTATCTCAAGCTTTAGTCTTGTGTTTAGAAGAGACTCTTTCCACCAAGAAGGAACTCTCCCACCAAAAAGAAAAGTGTGCTCCTCCAAATAATGTTGTAAGAGATATACTGACACATGTTTAAAAAAAAAAAAGATGCAAATAAGTCAGTATATCTCGCAAATGTCTGTAAAATCCCCCTACAAAAGTTTTTTAAGGCAAATACCCTATTCTCTTTGACTCACTAATGTCAGAAAATGGGAGTTGAGTCTTCCACCATCTTTTTAAGGGCCAATCCGATGACACGAGCTGAAACTAGGGCCAACCTGTACTCAAAAATTCGTGAAACCCTGGGTTTGAGTCTTAATGTTCATCTGGTCAGTCTTAATCCTTCACTAAGTACAAGCCATAATCTCTTGAGCTCCCGAGTACGGCAAAAACCTCCTGGGTCCTGGAAATCGTACTTAAGGTTTAAATATCAAGAGTCCTGGATAATTGAGAGATGATCTATATCATGTAAGACTTAAAGTACTGGTAGTCTTCTCTGCAATTGGTTCTCACAATATCCAACAATAAACACACCTATGTCGCCTTAGGAGAAAATCTTCAGCTTAAGATCATTTCTAAATACAATACAAAAAAAAAAAAGTTTTGCTAGGGACTAGCAAAAGATAAGCATGGGGGTATGATTGCATAGCAAAAATACACCAACAATTGTGTCGTCTTATGTTATTTCCTAGCATTACCAATGCATATTAGGTATCCATAGTCCCATTTGTAAAAATACACGCATGCATGCATTTATTTGAGAGGGGAGGAGAGTGAAATAAATGGCCTTGTAATTGACAAATTCTTCAAGTGCTGCCACACAAACTTTCCATCTTTATTTTTATTTCTATTTGATTTTGAATTTCTTCTCTGCGGCTGCAAGGCATGGCAGCTCCTCTTCGCGCCATGCTCTGCAGAGCCACTCCCTGCCAAGCCATGCCAGCCATGCACAGCCAAGGCATGGCTGTGCATGCCTCTTTGCTCTTTAAAAAGAGCTCAGCTTTCTTCCTTGCGGTGAGGGTGTACCTCCTCCCAGCCAGGACAAAATCAAGCTCTTTTTATATATCTATAACTATATATATATACATATATAACTACATATACCCTTATATATATTTTTTTTTTTTTTTTTTTTTTTTCATATCACCTACCATAAGTTGTATCGCAGGAATATCTGCACCAGTTGCTGATATTCTCCGATACACGCGTACAGAAAGCATTTTTCGCACACATCTTCCACCATCTATCCTACACTCCACGCGGCACTCTGTCCTGTTGGTTGCATCTTCCTAGACGACGGCCGACTCGACACCGTGCTACACGCCATCTCCACCTCCACCCCCACCCCTATATACATATATAATATATACATATATATACTATATTTACTTTATTTCTGTTTCGCTTTCTTACCAGTAAAAAGATAAAAAAAATATACAAAAGAAAAAAGATAATCCTTAACTTGCAGGTACTCAATCTTGCGAATAGCAAGACCAATTTTGGAACCTTAATTTGGCTCAAAGCCAAGAACATGATTTTGAGGGTGTACCTCAAGGACAAAAATTATCAGAAAAAATGTTAAATTGAAAAACACCAAAAACATAATAAACGAACAGAAGAAATTCGTTGTAGGAAATTCGTAGAAACCTCTTCACTTCTAATCCCACTTCCCTAAGTTCGACCTTGGGCCTAAAAGTGACCAAGATAAAATCAAGTAGGCCAGATAAAAAAATTTTATACAAGAGATGGTTAGGCTCGATTTAGGTTAACCACTATACTCATTTCAACGATAAAATCACCATATTAACACAACCTATCCGGGCCCGACCAATACCCTAATCTCTCATGCATTTACATGAGAAATTGGGAAGGTTTTAGGGCTCATCAATGGATTCAATGGGAAGAGGACTCCTCAAAGAATCTCCCTTCCAATTTTGGAAGGGATTAATTGAGCAAAGGAGTTCTCTTCAATCAAAGGTCGCCGCAATTATAGGAATAGGATTCATGGCGACAAGGACCTTTCTGTGAAGAAGATAAAGAAGTTGGGGGGCTATTTGTAAGGAATTCAAAAGTTAAGGTTCTGAATGAGATAGAAAGAGTCTGACTGGACCAAAACGCAAACTTAATCAAGATCATCTCAGATTGGGCTCAAATTTTGGTACAAACTTAATTTTGACTCAAGGAATCTAATGGTGAAGTTAGATTTAAGTTTTGACCTCATTTGATTGGATAATTATGTAAAAATCTAAATTAGAGCAAATGTCAGTCTGAAACTCTATTTTGGGTCAAAACAGGTTCTGATGGTCAAATTAAAGGTATCAAACCCTAGATAAAATTTTTCTATGAATTTTAGAGGATTTAGGTGAATTTTATCCTAACTAGAACCTCATATAATTAAACAAGTCTATTTTTAAGGTTTCAGATATCATTTAATTATCAAAACACATAAAAACCCTTTTTTGTTTCTACTAACCCACTTGTTAGACATTTAAGGTCATTTGACCCTTAATTATCTCCTGGAAAAACCTGTGGTTGTTTTACATTCAAGATATGATGATAAGATTGCAGTTTTAACCTTATTTTCTTGTCTTTCTCTCAAAATGATTATGCAATGAATTATGGCCTTCTGTCAGTTATGTAGGAGCATTTATCCCTGATAATGACTAATTTGAGCTAGTTATGGCTCATGATAGTATTCCCATCATACTCCCATGCCTATCTTTCGGTAGTCCCTTAGCAAAATCTCATAAAATTATCTCAAATTCTAGACCACATGTTTAGATCTCTGATGTGTGTTTTCTTTTGTACATTAGATCAGAATGCCAATAGTAGGCCAAGAAGTACTCAAGTACCAACCAAAATCCGGACCTGATCAGCTGTAGCCTCAGTCTACCACAAAGGCTTCTAAGGCCCACAGGAAGTAACCTAAGGTTCGTTGAACTCTGCAGTTAAAGCATTTGTGCTTGTACATGTTTTAGCCTAGGCTCAATTTGCAGTGCATTTTTGTAAGAGAGAGACATAAGAATTTTTTATTTTTGGAGAGTTTTCTTTCTCTTTTCTTTTTATTTCTAACTTCGAATTGGCTTTACAACACGGTCTGTATCGGATTTCTAACTCCCACCATCAATCCTCGCAGGGTTCCTAGCAATCGATGCTTCGAGATAACATCGTCCATGGCAACCCACAGAACCCTGGCTTTCGAGATTTCGGGATAATCCTACCTATGGCATTCTGTAGCAAAATCCAGACCCTAGCAATCGACATTTCGTGATAATACCGTCCATGGCATCTGAGCTAGCACAAGATGCTTACATGCCCCTAGTAGGATATTTAGATATCTTAGGAAACAAGCACTGAGGAGACGGTATGTTATTGCACATCTTGGAGGGGAATTTTGTGCCTCTCCGCGTCGGGAACTCTTCCAAATCAACTTGTGTTGATCAGCCGCTCCTAATCTAGGTAGCTTTTTCATAATAGGATTTAACGCATTTTGCATGATTTTGATAATTAAGCATACTGAACCAGACTGTGTGTGGATTGGGGTGCTTAAGTTACCGAGTTCCACAAATCAGAGGTCAGTTAACGAGGCCAAATAATCCCTAACCCTTAAACCTAATACTTAAGCTTCGCATTTTCCCCAACCTCTTAAAGATTATTCAGATCCTAACGGATACTTGAATTTTTAAGCTTAAAATCATAACCCAAGAGGCCTAAGATCAACGTTCATACTAATCACTTTTTTTGTCTCTTAGCACCTTTTGTCTTTCATTTTCTCTCTTTTGATTTGGTCTAGAACTAAGTAAATTCCTTAATCTTTTACTAATGACTATTTCGTTTTTCTTTGTTTCAAACTGTACTCCTTTTTAGCATTTATATCACCTCCCTTTTTCTCCTCAAAAATGTTATGCAATTAATTCACTCAAAATTTCCTCCCATCTCCATTTTTTTCTTTTTCAATTTTCAATTTTTTTTATTTTTTGTAATATGTATTTTTTGTGAGAACCCTTCCGAACTTTGATTTTTGTATATTTGCATTTTATCACCCCCATGCCTAAGTTTTGCAATGTCCTCAATGTAAACGGAAGGTATGAAATAGTTAAGGTTCAGGGATTAGAACAGGATTATCAGGTGGGCGAATAGGTCGGGATGACTATTATTGACGATTTCAAGTTCTAATATGAGTACCAGAGGTGGGATCGACTGTTCAAAAACCAAACTATATTATAGAAAAAAATAATATATTAATGAAAAAATTTTGATATATACTACTATATATAATCAAAGCTAAAACTACAATGTAAAAGCTCCCAAGGATAAAGATGGACAACCATTTGTAGTGTTCTTTTTTTTTCTCCTCTTTACAAGTAAAACCTCACATGCTTTTTTAAATCTCTTCTCACGAGGCCTACCACGACGTCTTGTTTGCTTTGGATTATGAACAATTGGATAATTTGATGCACCCTGAAAAATAAAAAATTAGAAAATATTTCTTACAAAAAAACATAAAGGTAACAAAAAAGACATAAGAAACAACTATACCTGATCTTTAAATCTTGTCAAAGACACTAATTGCTTGAATGTGTCAACAAGTACCTTCAAACATATATCATGGTTGGAAGAAGATGCGGTACCAACATAAGCAAATTTCACCATCCTTGAACATATATTCTCATATCTATCTGTAGGATCATCAAGAGATACGATAGCCTCAAAATTGCTTGTCACAGAGGAAAGCTTCACATCTTTTCTCCAACGATCAATAATGTATTTAGATAGAAGATCATATATGCCAAATTCTATCAAAACAAAAATGTAATACCTACAGAGGATCTCTTTAATCTCAAATAGATAACATGAACATGATACTGATGTTGAAGACTTCTCAAATAGAACAAAAAAAAGTAAAGAGCTTGGTGAATCAAACTGCTCAACAACAATGGAATAATTATCACGAATTACATGCTCAAAAGACAGTTTTTCTATAATAGAAAATGTTCTGCAACTCTTTCTAAAATTAAAAAAACTTTGTAATAGTATAAGCATTCCTTACTTGAGCCTCCATGGGAAAATTAGAATATAAAATAGGAGACTTGAATTGAGAATCAAAATTCGCTTTACGATTCTTTTCTTGTTTTGCTTGAAGACCAAGCTCATATTGCCTCACAAATTACTTCAAAGTAATTTTCGAATTAACATATCCATCAAAAAATGCATTGATCCCTTCACTTCTTTGCGTGCTAGGCATGCCAGCCCAAAACATGTCATTAAAAAGATAAGGGATCCACGTATGGTGAATCTCAAACAAATAATGAAACCATTTATTACCCTCCAAATGTCTGTCTCTAACCATTGCAGCCCACTTCTCCTCAAAATCCTCCTTTAATTTTGAATTATGAATAACTTGATTAAAAGCTTCCCTAGTATGCTCATCTCTAGGAAACTTCTAAGGAAACTTATCTTTGATGTGCCAAATACAAAGTCGATGACGAATACTATGGAACACAGCTGATACAGCATTAATAATAGCTTGACATTGATCTGTAATGATACCTTTGGGATGTATACTTTACATACAAGATAAAAATGTCTGAAATAACCACATAAAATTTTCTGTTGTCTCATCTCTCAATAGAGTGCAATCAAATAAAATTGTGTGACCATCATTATTTATTTCAACGAAAGGAGTAAAAGGCATGTCATATCGATTAGTCAAGTATGTTGTGTCAAATAACACTACATCACCAAAAATCTTGTAGACCAGCTGGCTACTAAAATCAGACCAAAAAATGTTTTGGATGCAATCATCATCATCAAAATCTATAAAATAAAAGAAGTTATTATTTGATTGCATCCTAACAAAATAACTTTGAACAACCCCTACATCACTTACACAAAACTTCAAATTCCTTATTTTACGTATTCCATTTCTTGCAACTTGAGTGGTAAATGTCAAGTTCTTAAATCCATTATTCTCAATAGCAAAGGAAGTAACGGACTTTGACAAACTAATACCTACTTGATCATTTAACACCATCCGATATTTCCTTCCCAATGGTATTTTCTTCTTGGATCAAAGGTACTTCATCATAGTTGAATCGCAAAACTCATGATTATAATCATTGCAATAAGAAACAATAATATACTTCCTAGAGCCATCATAAAATCGAAAGCGAACATGAGCCTTGCATCCAACTTTAGATATCAATCTCTTTGAATAGTAAGGATTACAGATTTCTTAGGAGGTTCACCTCCTCTTGAACAAATAAGCTTTGCTCTGCGTACAAAGTTCTTATCAATACCATCATAATTTGTGCTCTTTAAAAAATACTCAAAGGAATTACGATGGACAAAATCTTGACAAAAACAAACAACAGCCTTAAAAGAATCAAATTCCATCCCACCTTCAATATTTTGTTCACCTAAAATCATGCCAAAGTAACATAGATGAGTTAAAATCACTTCACTGATAAATTACACCGGTGCAAAATATTATAAAACATAGACACTCCAATGCAAAAAAAATTTGTTCCGATACAAAAAAATACAACGATGCATAGTTTAATTGCATTGATGCCTAAAAATATAGAACACTAACCTAAATGCTAAAATAAAATAGCACCAATGAAAAAATTTTTAGAAATACATAGAAAAATCAAAGATAATATACACACCTTCATCTATATCAGTAGTAGAGTTATCCTAATCGTTCAGATGAGAAGATGAAATTTCAAAGGAAGGTTCACGATCAACCCCATCAAAGGAATCCAAATCATAACCAATGTTCAAATCCATAACAACGCTCTTAAAAACGAAATCACAATGATGATCGTAAATACAAGCATAAATCGAAGCTTAAAAGAAATCGAAAAACAAGGTCGACATACTTAACAAGGACGAAGAAGCGCGGGGAGCGGAACAGCTACAAACAAAGAAGAAGAGAGCTGCAAAAAAAAAAAAAAAAGAATCATGGGAGGAGAAGGGGAAATAACTTATATATGGATTATTGTGTGGACCACCCACGTCAACTTTTACATCACAAAATGCGTTTCCATACTTTTTAACATGTGATTATTCCATTAAGGGAAAGAGAAAAGAAAAGAAAAAGAAAAAGACGAGATCCAAGACCCGAGCCTTAAACCACTGATTCGATATCATGTAAAAGCAGCAATCATCTTATTCAAGCAAATACAATGACCTAATTACCATGATAATTACACAAAGCATCCTCATAAAAATTGAAAAAATAAAATACAAAATGCCTTTCAACGATAAATGCAACATCATAGGGATACTAAACGTAAATTTAATAAATATTTAGATATGGGTGAAAATTCCTATATGATATTTAATCACTAAATTGGGGAACACAACCACTATATTCATCCACAATCAACGTAAGGACTTTCTCCCAGTCAATTAACAAGGAGAAGCCGAATCAACCCAGAATGCTACTAGAGGTCCCCAGGCGAGACCCCTTCCTTGAGATACAAGCGAGGAAGGAGCAGTACGAAGCTAGGCTGGCAACTCTGAGGGCTAAAGAGCATTTAGTCACTGAAAAACCCCAAGAGATCTGGCTGATCAGGGAGTTTGGCAAAATTCAGCTGGAGGAGCCCCACAATTTGAGCCCTGAAGACAAGCAACTAGAGTGGCATCGTACGGTGGAAGAGGAGAATGCCCACCTGCGCGAACAGCTTGAGAAACTAAAATGAGAGCTTAGTAGTTAGAAGGGAGAAGTTCCTCCTAGTCTGCCTAGAGCTCCCTGCCCGCCCTTGTCGTGGGAGCAGTCAGGAGATCAACCCTTGGCGGCTAGCAGCAGATGCTTGATTTCCGAAATCGTCTGCCAAGTCATCTGGGCAATGCGGGGTATGCAGAACAAGATGATTCTTTCCACTCCCAAATGGGAACACCATCATAAGCCCTAACTTGCATCTTTTAGTTAGGTTTAAAAGATAAATGCTCCTACATAACCATCTGAGGGTCGTAACTCCACTTTGGGCTGTTTTGAGAAGAGAACAAGAAACTAAGGTTAATTCTGTAATTTTAACAACATATCAGGAACACAGAATAACCAAGGGGTTTGCTAGGGGTGAATTAAAGGTCAAATGAGCATTAAAGTCTAATAAGTGAATCCATGCAGACAGAAACGAGGTTTCATGCATTTCGAGAATTAATACAGTACCCAATACCCTAATTTCAGACCTATTTAAATTACTGATGTTCTGGTCAGGATAAAATTCATTTAAACCTTCTCAAATTCATAGAAAAATATTCCATAAGGATTGGTAATCCTGATTTGACCATCTGAACCTATTTTGACCTTAAACAAAGTTGCATACATAGTTTTACCCTAATTTAGGTTTTTACGTAAATTACCTAATCAAACTTGGTCAAAATCAAAATCCGACTTTACCATCAGATTCCTTGGATCCAAACTTTGTACCAAAATTTAGGTCTAATCAGAGTTCATCTTGACCTAGTTTGCATTTTAGTTCATTTAAACTCTATTTTTCACACTTAAGTCCCTAAGTTTCAAAATCCTTGCATTTAGCCCCCTAACTTCTCTTCATTTTCTTCAAATGGATCCCTACCGCCATGTCAAGTGTGAACCCATAGACCCAAGCTTTCAATCAAGAATTCCTCCCTGATTACTTGGCCAGTCCCTTCCAAAATTGGAAGGGATGATCCTGAAGAAATCCCTGATCGCCTAAACCTAAATTTCGACTCCAAATCCCTCCATGTTGCTCGTGTGAATCCATGGATTTCAAGGATCTTTCTTCCTAAAAATCCGACCTTCTCAAGGTTGTTTCCAAGCTTGGAAGCTTGATTGAAGCTCTATAAAAGCTCACCCAACGCAGAGTCGAACTCCTTAGCGAGTTTAGGCCCAAAATTCCCTCTTCTTCTCTACCTTCGGTCGGCTCCAACTCCGCTCCGACGACCTCCTCTCTCTAGTCTCCTCGCTTGCTACCACATACTATAGGCAGCAGGTCCATCTTCCCCAGCTTCTTCCGCAGCTCGCCGTACCTGCGAGGAGCTCCCTCTCCCTTCAAGCATTGCCGTCCTCCCTCCCGGAGCCACCTTCGTCTACGGCATCGGCCAATCATAGCCGGGGCCATTCTTCATCCCTGTCATCAGCAATAGCCTTCATTCCACTCTGCATCTCCCACTAATTTGATTCGCACACTCGACATTCGCTTCAATGCACCTTCACGCCCATACCACCGTCATCCCCCTCGTCTTCGACGTACCTCCGGTGACTTCACGAAGCCACCTCACTGCACAAAAACACCCCCCACCAGTCCAAAAACCTCCGTCGTCGCCCTCGACTTCGCCAACCTCGGCTTCAGTCAACTGACCACAATCCTTCCAAACTCGACTTCCAGGCTTCACAGCTGACTTCCAGGTGCATCTCCAGGTCCTCAATTGAAGTCTTCATCTACAGTTGCTACCTCAATCGAAGCCTTCACCAGCTGCTGCTGCATCACAATAAACAGGGGACTAGATAGTCCCACATCATAGAAATCAGAAGCCACGTGAACACATAAAAGGATTTTGTGTCCTGACCCCTCGCCCAAGACACGGGGGTCGGGTCCCCCCAGCCACCTTCACTCCCTTACCCGAGCGCTCACTCCTCGCTTGCAACCACGCCTGCAAGCCTGGTCCACTGTTTACGTCGAATTACCTGATTAAGGTCGGGTCTCTAAGAGAAAGAAGAGGAAAAAGAGAGAGAGGGGGGGTTTGCCCTTCGTGCCTCTCTACACTTAGCAGATTCTGAGAGGCCTTTGCCTCTATGCTGTGCTATGCTTGCCTATTCCTTGAGGCACGAAGGAGAGAGGAGGCCTTTGCCTCTTCTGTTGAAGCTGTGTTTTGCTGGTTCTGAAGCTACTGTTGGGTCATTTAACTTGGTTGACGGGGAATATTTGGTTGGATTTACTGTTCAATTATTTGAGATATTTGTGAGCTTAATTTTAAGGGTTAATTTGGTAATTCAAATCACCATTTTAACCTGTTCTTTTTATATTGTGTTACTAGATTTCGTATATATATCATTTAAGATACTCTAAATAAAGCTTTGGTCATAATTGCTTATATTTCTGATTAAATTGTGATTAGTGAGATTGAATTACATTATTTACTTCCTGTGTTCAACCTTGAACTCTTTTGTGATTCTAAGATATAAATTTAAATAATTTGAGCGATTTTATCCTATACTATGGCGCATCTCTTAAACAAACGACGAATTCGCTTAAATATTTCGACGTCATTGCTAGGGTGCAACGCGCAATTTGATTTCACTGGTTACAATTTCTGATCTAATACTAACTTGTCTTATCTATTTTGTTGTGTTTGTGCGAGGTACACAAAGAAGATCAGCCGCACGGTAACCACTCCAAGAGTAGGTAATCTCATTTCCTTCTTCTTAAGCCGCTATTTCTGGAAAAGAATTGAAAAGAAAAATCAATTAGGATCAACTCGCATTCCTTATTAGACTTAATCACTTGAGTTTCCTGATTTGATTGATTTTAGACATCCCCATCTAGATTTCTATACCTACTAAGGATCTAAGATGCCTAAAGCTGTTCACCTTCTTGATTGAACCCTAAGTGCCACATTTGGAAAGAATTGACTAGACCAAAAGAGACAAATTAGGGTTTCCATCTTAGGATTGAGAAAACACACCTATCTGAAATAACAAGAACTGATTTTCTCGCATTGTGTGCCCCCCAAACCCTTGCCTGAATTGACCAAATCAAGAAAACCCTAAAAGAAAGCTCTATTATTCACTTGAATTCTTAAAATTTGGACTTAATAACCTGCTTACAAACCACTCAGGGTGATTTTGGGTTGATTACCCAACTCATCCTAAACCTTAGGACAAGTTAGGTGAAGTTATATATCTTGTGGGTCAACCAACCTTCAAATTAGGTTACAAATCACAATCAATTCCAAAGTTCAAGTGAAATTCTAAGCACCTTAATTCAGTTTTAAAATTTGGTAGACTTAAGAGGTCAAGGTATTCATTCCGGTCTACTTGGATTCATGGTGACAAGGAAGGTCGAGTGGGGGAAACCCTGTAACCCTGGGGACGCTCTACCGTATAGAGGTCTTTACGGGACTCTCCCTTCCTGGCTGCCAAGGTATTTCTCGGGTGAGTGATTTTCTGATCAAGAGGTATCATCCGCCTCGAAGCTCCTTAGTCATCCAAAAGTTTTTTGGTGCCTCGATTTGGTTCATCACATATTCTGTCCCTCATCTGGTTCCCTAGTGCAAGTTCGGGAGGATGTCCTTAAGACCACGCTTGAGACCTCCTTTAGCCGTTCATTCTCGTCGAGGCCAAGCCTCGACTCACTTGTTTGTGCTACCTCCTGACCAGATCGATATCTCTTCTAATTCATCTGAGCCCAGATCTCCTTCATCCATAGCCATGGACACCAAGCAGAAGAACCCAATGTCCAAGATCAGATACAACACCTCAATGATCTATTCCATGAACATTTTAATCCACCGCTGCATCCTCAGATGTGAAATCACTACAATCCCATCGCGGTGGAGATCGAACCTAGAGTACAAATTCCTGCTGGAGGGCCTGATGTTGAACTCAAGCCAAATATGATTCATGTTATTCCTAAATTCCATGGCTCAAACTCCAAAGATCCCTTCCAACACATCAACCAGCTAAAACATCTAACCCAGACCTTCGGACCTGCTATATAAAATCGAGACATCCTACTCATGAAGATGTTCTCCTTCTCACTCATGGGTAAAGCTGTCGATTGGTTCCAGACTCTAAATCGTCCAATCAACACGTAGGGGGAACTCTAGAATGAATTCTTACAGAAATTTTTTCTCGTTGGTCGGACGAATGCTTTAAGGCACCAGATCACACACTTCATGCAAAATCCAGGAGAACCATTTCATGAGGCGAGGCATGGGATTGCTTTCTGGATCTCATGCAAAGGTGCCCCCATCATGGAGTTCCAAAGTGGGAACTGACGTGCCTTCGTGCGTGTGTGTTAAGAGGTGTCGTTATAGTTGCACTTGATACGTCGGTTTTAAAAGAAGTAAACGGAGGTGAGTCCGAGTGTCGATCTCAGGGAGGCATGGAAATCGGATTTTGTTTACCACTTGTCACGAAAAAGGCGGAGTTTTGCTTGTGAAAGAGACGGTTTTGAAAAGCGAGAGATAGAGAGAGTTTAGGGTTAGAAAGCTCTTGGTTTTGATCATGCACTTTAAACAGAAATTAAAATGGCAACTAAATGGAAAATAATTTCATTAAACATGCATTCATAGTTCATGGTTTACAACATTAAATACATGCTTCAACAAAAGTAAATGAAAGCTTAAAAGAGAGAGAGAGAGAGGTAGAGAGAGAGTAGAGAGCGACGAGGCAGCCACGGCGGTGGAGGAGGCTCCGTCGGCGGCTCGTCGTCTCCGATGATTACAAGAGTGCCTAAGACTAGCTAGGAGAGGAGTGGAGTAGTTGCAAGTGGGAGAGGATGCCATGAATGGTAGTAGAAGGGGGTTTAAATAGAGTTAAGGGCTTCCTAAAAGAAGAATGTGATTTAGCGACATCCAGAACGTCGCTAAAACCGCTTCCAGATACGTCGGTGAAGGCCTTCTGCCGCCGGTCAGCCGCCCGCCCCCTCTCTCTCCAAGCGCGATCCGTGGATGAGATCCTCCCGCGCCCGTGCTGAGATCGCGCTTCGGGCGCGCGTGCGCGCGCGCGTTTCCGACCGGCGTGCGCGCGCGCGTGGGCGCTCGGGCGCTGTCGTCGCGCCGCGTGGCGCAATCCTGACCGCCCGCTGCTGATCGGGGGGCTCAATTTCGCTGCGCCCTTCGCTCGCGCTTGATTTCCGCTCCGTGCGATTTGAACGCGCGTCGCTGCGACGCGGGCGTGCGCGCTAACCGTTGCGCCACGCCCGCGCTTTGTCGCGGCGACCACAGGCGAGCGTGAGGATCTCGGCCGTTCGATCGAAGATCAACGGTCGAGATTCGTTCTTGGCTGGCTTGAGGGCGAGAGAGCGGCGGGGGCGGGGCGACGTGGCGCGTTCTGGGCCGTTGATCTTCAGATCAACGGTCATGATTTCTTGGGCCCATTGTGGGAGCTCCAGATGTCGGATTTGGCTGATCTTGAGTCCGTTGGACTCCGTTCGTCGTCCTGAATCCATCTGTGCGGTCCGATTGCTCATCTGAGGCCTGCTTTGACAAATACTTTACACAAATGGCCATTAATACGGTTTATAAGCAATCTTGGTACTTGATGCATGCAACACTCCTATTCTACTTTATGTAGTGCCTTTTATTCTAAAGATGGGCCATATTCAAACTAATTACTACCCCCTTGCGTGGTGTTATCATACCCCCATGCTTACTCCTTGATAGTCCCTAGCAAGATTTATTCTAGCCTTTATTTCTTTGGAGAATTCAAGAAGTAATTGCTTCGACACTTCGTTACTCGTCAATAGGAGGAAATATACGAAGATCTTAATCTAGAAAGACTAAGCAGCGCCCGGGTGTCTTCCAAAATACGAATCGCCCGAATCCTTGCTTTGTATATATAACTATACATATGTATACGTATATATCTATATGTCTTTTTAGAATTTTCGAAATTCAGTGTGGGTTGGTAACTCTTTACGGCTACCCAACCCACCCAAAACTCGGTCAAAACCCTAAGTGCTAAGCATCTTGGCGTGAATGTTGTGATAGACTCACTTAACGGTGATTGAGACAGACTTCGAGTTTCTACGCCTCTAGGTGTCCGGAAAAGAAAATAAATTTTTGCCTGAAGGAGCATTTGTTCGACTAGTAGCTTTCTCCCTACGTTCATTTTACTTGGGGTCAACACAAGGATTTTCCAGTGTATATCTCCCCGGCTTGTACTACTTCCCCGCTTCGTCCTTAGGTGTTTTGGTCTTTTTTGTGCAATTATTGAGCTGGGCTCTGGACAACTGACCAATGGGCTGTTACCCACGATCACTTGCCAGTCATACTTGTGCGGTGAAGTGTGGTTTATTTTCTTTTCTTCTCTCTTTTTTTTTTTTTTCTTCATAGGTGGCTTCCCTAATCTCAAATGTACCTAGAGGCAGTGAAAAAGAAATGGCCTGTGGCTGGGTTCTGGACAACCTGCCAATGGGCTGTTACCCACGACAACTTGCCAGCCATACCACCCTAGAGAGTTCATTAGAGAGTTCATTAGCTACCCAATTTCTGTCAAAATCTCCAAGAAGTGAGTCTGTGCAAAAATGTGTGTAGATGCTTAGACTCAAAGTTTTCCTGAGTTAGAGGGTGAGTTGATAAGTCGTATACTTATTACCTTATTTATTAGGTGGATTAGAATAGCTTAAAGTTGCAAGGATTCGCCACTAAATCCATATTTTAATGGACACTAGGGCTGATTAAGCCTGAAGGCCTGAAAAGTCTAAGCGTTTAAGTTCTTTTTGTATTATTTCCCACTATTGACAAGTTTCTAATGCCTAAGTTTTTCTTCCTAAATTCAATTTTTTTTTTTTTAATCAATTAATTTATTCATTCAGACTGATTAATTAAGCTCAGGATTATGCAATTTACCATCCCCCCATGCTTAAGTTGGACAATGTCCTCATTGGCAGATGCATGGATGCAGAAGGGTTCAAAAAGATAGTACCTGAGTGACGTAAACTACCAGATCAGTCTGAATCCGCTGGGTTGCCTCCCAGGAAGCGCTGAGTTTAACGCCTCCAGCTGGGCGGTGCTTGGTGTCAGCCCTCAACAAGGGTGACACTTTCCTTGGGGGTACCTGGGCCAGGAAATGCTTCAATCTTTGACCATTGACTGTAAAGGTGTGCCCGGTATTAAGATCCGCGATTTCGACTGCCCCATTGGAATAGGGCTTGACCACCCGAAATGGTCCTGTCCATTTGGACCTAAGTTTCCCTGGGAAGAGTTTCAGGCGTGCATCAAATAGCCAGACTTGTTGGTTTGGCTCAAAGGTTTTCCTATGAATGAGTCGATCGTGGGCGGCTTTCATTTTTTCCTTATATAGCCGACTATTGTCAAAGGCATCCCGACGAATTTCTTCAAGCTCAGATAATTGAAGAGTCCTTTGCGCACCAGCTAACTGGGGATCCATGTTACATTGCTTAACAGCCCAGTAGGCCTGGTGTTCCAATTCGACAGGGAGATGGCAAGCTTTGCCAAAGACCAAGCGGTAAGGTGACATGCCTATCGGGGTCTTAAAAGCGGTCCTGTATGCCCACAGGGCATCATCAAGTCGTGTGGACCAGTCTTTCCTGTCAGGTCTCACAGTCTTCTGTAAAATGTTCTCGATTTGTCTGTTTGAGACCTCAGTCTGCCCATTTGTTTGTGGATGATACGGGGTGGCAATGCGGTGGTTTACCCCGTATTTTCTAAGTAGGGCACGGAACTGGGAATGGATAAAATGGCTTCCACCATCACTGATCATGGCCTTGGGTATTCCAAACCGGGAAAAGATGTTCTTCTTTACAAAGTCCATGACCGTCTTGTAATCGCATCGTCGGGTGGCGACGACTTCAATCCATTTGGAAACATAGTCTACCGAGACCAGGATATACTCGAAGCCGTTGGATGGTGGAAAGGGGCCCATAAAATCGATACCCCAAACGTCGAAAATTTCGACAATCAAAATGGGCTGAAGGGGCATCATATCTTTTTTTGTCATTGTCCCTAGTGTTTGGCATCGTGAGCAAGTCTTGGCAAAGATGTGTGCATCCTTGAATAGGGACGGCCAATAAAATCCAGACTGCAAAACTTTTGCAGCTATTTTCTTGCCAGAGAAATGGCCGCCACACGCTTGGTCATGACAAAAGGAAAGCACACTCCGAACTTCGTCTTCGGGGAGGCACCTCCTGATGATCTGATCAGCACAGAGGCGAAACAGCATGGGATCATCCCAGAAATAGTGCTTGGCCTCAGCCAAGAACCTGTCCCGTTGCTGTCTGGACCAGCTGTGCGGGGTTTGTCCTATAACCAGGTAGTTGACATAGTCAGCATACCATGGCATTTTCTTGTCTTGCACGGCTAGGATGTGTTCATCAGGGAAGGTATCAGATAGAGGTAGGGAGGGTCCAATGTAGTCTGGATGAAGTCTTGACAGGTGGTCAGCCACCACATTTTTCGATCCGGCCTTGTCTCGGATTTCCAGGTCAAATTCCTGCAAAAGCAGGATCCATCTGATGAGCCTGGGTTTTGCGTCCTTTTTGGCCAACAGGTGCCGGATGGCTGAATGGTCGGTGTAGATAGTCACGTGGGATCCCAGCAAGTATGATCGGAATTTTTCCAGTCCAAAGACTACAGCGAGCAACTCCTTTTCTGTGACCGTATAATTACGTTGGGCCTCATCCAACGTTTTGCTCGCGTAGTAGATCACCACGGGCTTCTTATCTTGCCTTTGTCCCAGGACAGCGCCTATGGCAAAATCTGATGCGTCACACATAATCTCAAAATCCTGGGACCAGTCTGGGGGTTGAAGTACAGGTGCGGTGGAGACTAAGTCCCGGAGGGTATGATACGCCTGGGTGCAATCAGGAGACATGTGGAAAGTGGCATCGTTGGCTAGAAGGTCGGTCAAGGGTTTGGAAAGTTTGGAAAAGTCTTTGATGAACCTTCGGTAGAAGCCAACATGTCCTAGGAAAGAGCGAATCTGTCGGACCGAACTAGGTGGAGGAAGTTTGGAAATTAAATCAACCTTAGCTTGATCTACCTCGATGCCCCTATGCGAAACGATGTGTCCGAGGACAATTCCTTCTTGAACCATAAAATGGCTCTTTTCCCAACTTAACACCAAGTTAACCTCGATACATCGTTTCAGGATTTTCTCCAAGTTGCTCAAACAATGGTCGAATGAATTCCCGAATACAGAGAAATCATCCATAAAGACCTCCAAGTAGTCACCCACCATTTCTGAAAAAATGGCTAGCATGCAACGCTGGAAGGTTGCGGGTGCGTTGCATAACCCAAACGGCATTCGACGGAATGCAAACGTGCCATACGGGCAAGTGAATGTGGCGTTTTCCTGATCTTCCGGAGCAATTGCGACTTGGTTATATCCTAAATATCCATCCAGGAAGCAAAAATACTTCTGCCCTGCCAATCTTTCAAGGATTTGGTCAATGAATGGCAAGGGGAAGTTGTCCTTCCTAGTGGCTTCATTAAGCTTCCTATAATCAATACACACCCGCCATGCGGTGGTGGTGCGGATGGGAATGGATTCGCCATGATCATTAGTGACAACGGTGAGCCCAGCCTTCTTTGGAACCACTTGAGTGGGGCTCACCCAGGGGCTATCAGAGATAGGGTAGATGATGTCGGCGTCGAGCCACTTGATAATTTCTTTTTTAACGACCTCCCGCATGTTAGGGTTTAACCGTCTCTGCATCTGGCGGGAAGGTCGGGCCCCGTCTTCCAGGTAAATCTTGTGGGTGCAATAGGTGGGGCTAATTCCTCTTAGATCTGAGATGGTCCAACCAATGGCGGCCCAATGTTCTAAAAGAGTTGCAGTCAACCTTAGTTCCTGATCCTTGGTTAGATGGGAATTAATAATCACTGGGAAGGTCTGGCCAGGTCCCAAGAAGACGTACTTGAGATTCTCGGGCAATGGTTTAAGTTCAGGTGCGGGTGGGACCACAGTCGATGGGAATGGAAAGGGCGGTAGTTGATCAACATCGATTTCTTCAAATGGTGTCATGTGATGATACTCAGCCTTACAGAGGTCCACAGGTAATGATGGTGACGAGTCAGAACTACGGGTTTGGTGGTCTGAGACAGAACTGAGGGTAAGGCATTCCTCGATTAAAGTTTCCACGGGATCATGTTCCTCAATGTAATCACAATCAAAAGACTTTGTTGCCCGGAAGATATCCAATTGCATTTTCCTGTCTCCGAAGGCGATTTCCATACATCCCGTGTCGCAATCGATGTTTGCTTTAGCCGTAGCTAAGAATGGTCTGCCTAAGATTATGGGTGCATTCTGTAATTTTTCAGGGACTTCCATGTCGAGCACCAAAAAGTCGACTGGGAAATAGAAGTCCTTGACCCGTACAATCACGTCCTCGACAACCCCCTTCGGGGTTTTCACTGATCTATCCGCCAGCTGGATGGTGACAGGGGTTGGTGCCAGCTCCCCAAAACCAAATTGGTGGGACAAGGTTGTGGGAATTAGGTTGATAGAAGCACCTAGGTCCAGGAGCGCTCTATCAAATGTCATGTCCCTGATGTTGCAGGAAATCAGGGGTGCTCCTGGGTCAGTTCGTTTGAGTGGAAGGTTGCTTGATATCACGGAACTGGCTTGCTCAGAGAGTACAACCTTCCTAGGTGCTTGAGGTCTCGGCTTACGCTTGGGTGTACAGGCATCCTTTAAGAACTTGGCGTAAGCGGGGATGTGTTTGACAGCTTCTAAAAGCGGAATATTAATCTGTACTTGTTTAAAAATTTCCATCAGCTCCTCAGTTTCCACAGTATTCTTTTTTCTCTTGATTGTTTCCAAGGCCTCAGGATAGGGTGTCTGAATTGGTTCCAAGTTTGGGTCCTTGGTTGGTGTTTCTTCTAAGTCGGGTAAAGTCTCAGGGAGAGTCGGCCATTTGGGATCCTGGGTTTTGGTGCCGCTTCTCAAGGTCACCGCATTCGCAGAGGCATTGGGGCCATGGGGTGATCCTTGAGAAGACGAGGATGAAGAAGCGCCAAACCCAGGAGGTGTTTGTGGGGCCGGTTGGACCATATGAGCCTGCCCGGGGTTGCCTTGGAACCCTTGCGAATTGGGGCCTCTGTTAATTATGTTTCGCGGGTTTGGTTGCGGTTGGGAAGGTAGAGATCCTTGTCGTTTACAGTCCAAGAGTTGGCTTAACTGTCCCTTTACCAAGGCCATTTCTTCCTGATGTTTTTGGTTCATGTCAGCCATCATCTTTATTAGGGTGTCCATTTGGTTTTGTGGGGGAGGGGCCGCCCTATTTTGGTTATATTGGGGTCTAACTGGTGGTCCTTGCTGATAGGGGGGCAAGTGTGGCTGTTGGTTTGGCCTGGGCTGGTTTTGGAATTGCGGTAGTTTCTGGTTTGTCCAACCAAAGTTGGGGTGATTACGCCAGCCGGTGTTGTAAGTGTTGGAGAAAGGGTCAGGTTTTGCATATCTTGGACGGCTTGCACATCTTCTAGAATAGCCGATGTTGATGAAGAAGGAAGGGAGTAATCAAGGGTCGAGGGAGCAAAGGTCCCTCCTTGGAACATGGTTGGGGGTTGTTCCAGGTTCAGTTGGGTAAAGGGTTGGACCAGGTCAACATTATGTGCTCCCTTTGCTAGGGTGAAAGTCTGCAAGGGGTTCCTGGTCTGGTTTAGAAGCTCATCAATCTTCTTGTCCACCAATTCCACTCGATCCAACTTTTTGGCAATGATGCCCATGTCAACCATTCCAGAATTTGCTTGCACCTCATAAATCCCACCACGGGGTTGACTGGACCTGTTAAACTGGTTCATGGAGGCATTGTTGAGCGAATTCTCGCTCATAGACTCAAAGAGCTCAAACGCGCTCGCCTCGTCTTTGTTTAGGAAGTTTCCCCCGCATGAGGCATCGACGAAGTTTCGTAGGTTGCTATCCAGACCGTGGTAGAAGATCTGGGCCAATTGCCACCTTGGAACTTCGTGGTGTGGGCATTTCCTCAAAAGTTCATTGAATCTTTCCCACGCCTCATGAAATTGTTCCCTACCCTGGAGTGTGAAGGTAGTGATAGCTCTTCTGAGGGCATTGGTCTTTCCTATGGGGAAGAATTTCTTTAAAAATGCATGCCTCAGTTCCTCCCAGGTGGTGATGGGTCTACCTAGGGTTCTAAGCCAATGAGAAGCCTTGTCTCTTAATGAGAAAGGGAACATCTTGATTAGAACAATGTCAAGGCTAATGTTCCTAGGTTTTACTGTTCTTGCTATGCGGTCGAGATCTTCTAGGTGCTGAAAGGGGTCTTCATTTGAGCTTCCATGAAAGTGGCTCTGGATTAGACTTAATACATTAGGTTTTAGCTCAAAATCGTCTCCCCCTTCGGGGATCCTAAGGTGTGGCTCGACTCTAATGGCAGAAGGGTTATAGAAATCACGGAGGGGTCTTGGCTGGTCCTGAAATGGTGGTAAATCAAGTGGTGGTTGTCCTGGTATGTCATTGAAAGGTGGTGGTTGTTCTTGCGGGTTCTGTAACCGTTGTATGGCTTGCATGATGGTGTGGATTTGTTGTTGCTGAAGCCGATGGTTAGCATTGATTTGAGCCTGGACGACAGCCATAGCATCTGGTGGGGGTTGATCTTCAGCCTCATCTACCCTAGGTTCAGCCATGTTTTCAACAGAATTACGTCGCCTAGATTCCTGCCCCAAAACACACAATTCGGGATGCAGTGAGCTCCTCCCGTGCATACACTAGAGAAGAACAGGAGGGGATGCGGAGGGCGACAGATGCGAGAAATGTGTTTCAATCAAGCACGCAAGCCTAATCCTTATGGTGTATTCCTTAGGAGACCTAGAAATCTCACAAAGGGTGATTAAGTCCGTAAGCACTGGACTCCCCTTCTCAAGGCTAATCTGGCCAGGTTGATTACGAGGGGATTGCAGGGAAGGTTCTTCCTTTGGCTTGCGCCTCCGGTTCCATAGACCCCACAACCACGGTCGTTTGACACTGCCCCGCAGCCTAGTCACCAGATTCTACCAAGGGAATGAAAGCCAAGTGCCTAGCAGACAAAACCTCACCTTTTGAGACTTAACTCAGTCCTGCCTAGGGCACGTCTACTCAGTTTTAAAGGGCTAGGATAGTGCTTGTGCTTAGGGTGATGTGATGAGGCGTTGATTGGGGTAATGCCTCTTAATTTTCCACTTTCAAAGTGTGTGCTTCTAGCAAAACATGGTTTTCAAGCAAGGATTTTTAAGGTGTGGTGTCTTTTAGTATTTTATCCTTTAGTGCTTTTTAGGGTTGACGTGTCTTAATGTTTTCAACCAAGTTTCAGTGGACACGTCAAGTTCTGCACACAATTTGATGAAAGTAGATTTCCTTTTTCTTCTGTAGAGGCTCTAAAACCCTAGTGTACTCATCCTAATGATCATGCAGCTTCTATTAGATGAGTCAGTTTTAAGGTTGAGTGGTACGGCCCAGGTCAACTCACGGTGGCTTCGCAAACACCACTCAAGAGAAAGAGAAAAGAACACTCCAAGAATTTATCCAGCATATTAGAGTGTACATTTTTTTGTAGGGTGATGTGTTAAGAATGTGGGTCAAGCAATCATTCACCACGCCAATTTTTTTAGTTTTTATGATTTTTTTTTTTAATCTTTTTCACGCAAGCAAACAATGAGAGATAGGTTACTCACTATCGGTCCTCGAGGCGCCTACTCCCTTGCTACCGTCGTGGAATGCGTCGCTTCGCCATCCATGCGTCGAATTCCTGCAACCGTCAAGTAAAAAGGAAAATAGGGCATTAGACGATGTGAGAATGAGTGTGGAATGAAGGTGATAAAACAAATCCGTTGCCTCCCCGGCAACGGCGCCAAAAACTGACGTGCCTTTGTGCGTGTGTGTTAAGAGGTGTCGTTATAGTTGCACTTGATACGTCGGTTTTAAAAGAAGTAAACGGAGGTGAGTCCGAGTGTCGATCTCAGGGAGGCGTGGAAATCGGATTTTGTTTACCACTTGTTGTCACGAAAAAGGCGGAGTTTTGCTTGCGAAAGAGACGGTTTTGAAAAGCGAGAGATATAGAGAGAGTTTAGGGTTAGAAAGCTCTTGGTTTTGATCATGCACTTTAAACAGAAATTAAAATGGCAACTAAATGGAAAATAATTTTATTAAACATGCATTCATAGCTCATGGTTTACAACATTAAATACATGCTTCAACAAAAGTAAATGAAAGCTTAAAAGAGAGAGAGAGAGAGGTAGAGAGAGAGTAGAGAGCGACGAGGCAGCCACGGCGGTGGAGGAGGCTCCGTCGGCGGCTCGTCGTCTCCGACGATTACAAGAGTGCCTAAGACTAGCTAGGAGAGGAGTGGAGTAGTTGCAAGTGGGAGAGGATGCCTTGAATGGTAGTAGAAGGGGGTTTAAATAGAGTTAAGGGCTTCCTAAAAGAAAAGTGTGCTTTAGCGACATCCAGAACGTCGCTAAAACCGCTTCCAGATACGTCGGTGAAGGCCTTCTGCCGCCGGTCAGCCGCCCGCCCCCTCTCTCTCTCCAAGCGCGACCCGTGGATGATGAACGAGAGCCGTCCGATCCTCCCGCGCCCGTGCTGAGATAGCGCTTCGGGCGCGTCTCAGCACGGGCGCGCGTGCGCGCGCACGTTTTCGCCCGGCGTGCGCGCGCGCGTGGGCGCTCGGGCGCTGTCGTCGCGCCGCGTGGCGCAATCCTAACCGCCCGCTGCTGATCGGGCGGCTCAATTTCGCCGCGCCCTTCGCTCGCGCTTGATTTCCGCTCCGCGCGATTCGAACGCGGGTCGCTGCGACGCGGGCGTGCGCGCTAACCGTTGCGCCACGCCCGCGCTTTGTCACGGCGACCGCAGGCGAGCGCGCGGATCTCGACTGTTCGATCGAAGATCAACGGCCGAGATTCGTTCTTGGCTGGCTTGAGGGCGAGAGAGCGGCGGGGGCGGGGCGACGTGGCGCGTTCTGGGCCGTTGATCTCCAGATCAACGGTCATGATTTCTTGGGCCCATTGTGGGAGCTCCGGATGTCGGATTTGGCTGATCTTGAGTCCGTTGGACTCCGTTCGTCGTCCTGAATCCATCCGTGCGGTCCGATTGCTCATCTGAGGCCTGCTTTGACAAATACTTTACACAAATGGCCATTAATACGGTTTATAAGCAATCTTGGTACTTGATGCATGCAACGCTCCTATTCTACTTTATGTAGTGCCTTTTATTCTAAAGATGGGCCATATTCAACCTAATTACTACCCCCTTGCGTGGTGTTATCAGGAACAAGTCCGGTCTTTTTACCATAGGCTTCGTAACGAAATCAAGCGATTTATCAATGCAACCTATGGTGGAAGCATAATGGGTCAGTATGAATATACTGTTTGGGGGATTCTCGAAAATATGTGTGAGAACTTCATAAACAATGAATCTATGGGTATGTTTGACCAAACGACTACCTGTGCATTGATAAACACGTGGGGGGCACATGAGCCTCAAGGCCTATCCACATCCGTCGATTTGGAACTGATGATCAGTCGCCTGAACAAGGTCTCTATTATCGAGAAGAAGGTGGCTGAATTGGCTGAACATCTACAGAGAACCTCTTTAGCACAGTAGAGCACATTTGCGCAACTGACTTTTGGTAGGGAGGTTGCGCATAACATTTATCACCACTCTCATCAAGGGATGGACACATATCCATCCTCGTCTGATCTTGGTTTCAGAGGAAACTCTGGCACTTCTTTCTTTAGTTAGGGGAACTCCGAACCCTCGTATTCTGACTTTTCTGAAGTTTCTCAGATGTAAGAGGATCTCCACGCCATCTAGAATGATCCATTCTCTAACACTTATAACTCTAGATGGTGAAATCATCCTAACTTTGTGTGGCCAGGGAAGAATCAAAATTTGAGATTTCAATTCCAACCCCGACCACAAGCTCCATGCCCTTATCAGCTTGCTCAACCTAAGCCCAATCCAAAGTATCAATCTAGGTCATCAAGGGACGATTAAATGACTCTCATCCTACAAACCCTGGTTGACATTCAGAAATCCGATGCGGCTATGCAAAAACAGCATAAAGACGAGATCACAGAGGTTCGAAATCAACTCTCACAGATGGCGAATTCTTGCCAGCCTGGTGCACTTCCATCTCAGCCTCTACCAAATCCGAATAACGTGTCGAACCAGAGACGCGTTATGAACCCGAATCAGGGCCAAGCTCACTTTGTTTATCAAGCCCCTTCTGTTCCATCACCTGAAGGGATGGAGGCTTCGACATCATACTTGAGATATCAACAGCAATCACCACTCCTACCAAAGCCAAACCAAAGCCAGGTAGGGCTTAATTCTGTTACCACCCGTAGTGGCAAAACGACACAAGATCCACCTTATCCAAGCCACTCCCAACCTGGAAGTTCAGAGCCTAACCCTAGGATGGTTATCCAGGACACCCCTATCCCAGATCCAGAACCTGAACCTATCCTAGAGGAACCTACAAAGGTTCCATTTCTTAAGGACTTAACCAAAGGAAAGAAGAAACCCAAACCCGCGGCACTTAAGGAAGATTTGGTCAAGCTCTTTGAGCAAGTCCAGAAAACATCCCCTTGATAGATGCGATCTGCCATGTACCGACATACGTGAGATTTCTAAAGAATTTATGTACACCTAAGCGTAAGCCGTGAACCAAAGACGAGAGTTCGATTGTATTGTCTGAGCAAGTCAGCTCGATCATTTTGAGCAAGCTCCCACAAAAAGCAAAAGATCCTGGCACCCCTTTGATCTCCTACAAAATTGGTGATCTAGACTTTGATCGAGCATGTTGGATTTAGGAGCCTCCATAAATTTGATACATACATCTCTACTAGACCATTTCGAGGAAACTAAGCTCAAACTGATTGAGGTAACTTTGCAGTTACTAGATAGATCAATTAAGTCACCTAGAGGAATTCTCGAGGATGTTCATGTATGGATCCATGATTTCTAATTTCTAGTGGACTTTATTGTGTTAGACATGGAGACCCTGAAAATCTAACACACTAATCATCTTAGGGAGATCATTCCTAGCCACAGCTAGGGCAAATATCAATTGTAAAGAGGGCTAGATTGAGTTAAAATTCAAGAACCAGATATTAAAGATTGATATCTTCAAGGCTCAGAAAGGAATAAAGTGTGGGGTAATTGAGGAAGTATGTGGCATTAGTTCTATGGTTGAGGACCCACTTGCAGAGGAAGACCCAATTATTCCTAATCCTCAACCACAAGAAAATTCTGACCCATAGTTAGAGGAGCCCAGAACTGACCTAGATTCACCTTTAGCTCCCACTTTATCTTCTGAGGCCCATCCCGAACCCCCACCCGCTACTGATAACCTAGTTAAGGAATTGAAACATCTTCCCGATCATCTGAAATATATCTTCCTGGGTTCTAATCAAATGTTTCCTGTGATTATCAATTCCCGACTCACATCTGATCAGGAAACAAAGTTGATTTCTGTTCTCCAAGCAGCATCAGAGAGCCATTGGATGGACTCTCAATGATCTGACTGGTATCAGTCCCTCTTATTGCACACACCATATCTACATAGAAGAAGGCTCACGGCCATCTCGAGAAATGTAGAGTCGACTCAATCCGAATCTACAGGAGGTCGTGAAGAAAGAGATCATCAAGTGGTTAGACGCTGGTATCATCTACCCGATCTCTGACAGCTGCTGGGTGAGCCCAATCCAGGTTGCGTCTAAGAAGGTAGGGCTCATCGTTATCACGACTAAAGCTAGAGAGACCATCCCAACCTGCATCGCAAATTCGTGGAGTCTACATTGATTACTGAAGATTGAATCCTCCACGAAGAAAGATCATTTCCCATTGCCATTTATTAATTAGATTCTCGAGAAATTAGCCAGAAATCGATTCTTCTGTTTCTTGGATGATTACTCTGGATATAATCAGGTGGCAATTCATCTAGAGGATCAGGAAAAGACCACCTTTACCTGCCCTTACAGTACGTATGTGTTCCGCAGGATGCCATTCAGGCTATGCAATGCACCCGCCACCTTTCAGTAGTGCATGCTAGCCATATTCTCCAACATGGTGGGTAAATATCTTGAAGTATTCATGGATGACTTCTTGGCATTCGGTGAATCTTTTGATGAACGCCTCCTGCATCTGGCCCAAATCTTCAAAAGATGCATTGAAGCGAACTTGGTTCTCTCTTGGGAAAAGAGCCACTTCATGGTTCCTAAAGGCATCGTTCTTGGACATCTCATCTCTGAGAGGGGTATCTAGGTTGACCGAGCTAAGGTGAATTTGATTTCCAAACTACCAGTGCCTAACTTGGTGAAAGACATCAAATCATTTCTGGGGCACGTAGGATTTTATCGTCGATTTATACCTGATTTCTCTAAGATCGCGCGCCCCTTGACGAACCTCCTCTCAAAGGACACACCTTTTGAGGTATCGAGTGAGTGCATCCACGCATTTGAGATCCTACGTGACCGAGTCACCCAAGCACCAATTTTGCAATCTCCTAACTGGTCTCAACCCTTCAAGATCAAGTGCGATGCATTTGACTACGCAATAGGAGCGATGCTGGGTTAGAAAATCGATGGGAAACCAGTGATCATTTATTACGCCAGCAAGACATTGGACGAGGCTCAGAGTAACTACACTGTTACGGAGAAAGAACTACTAACTATAGTATTTGGCCTAGAGAAATTCAGGTCTTACCTCTTGGGATCCAAACCTTGGGGATCCTTATCTTGATTCTCTTTATGATGACTCCTCTTTTAGGTCCCACCCACCTACTAATCAATCTAATAGGACCTATACTCTAAGAGAACACCAAGACCCCTACCCTTCCCAGGACCTTAATCAAGATAGGTCATCTGAATTCAAGAATCTCTCCTACTAGACCTATGGATTGAAAGGGATTTTAGAAAAAATGGAAATCAAATGATGATCATAAACCTAGACAAATCAAAAATGATCAAACCCTACTTTGGACCCCTGATGAAGAATCCAACTGGGAGGAGGACTTAGAACCTCAATTATTCTGGAGTAGAACTAAATAGAAAATGGTGCCACTTGAGGAATTGGATCCTGAAAATGAAAGAATAGAGGACACACCCAAGAACCTAAACCCCGATACGGACTCTAATACATATCCTCAACCATACCCTCTCAACTCTGATTTGAATGCTAAGGAGGAAATCCAAGGGAAACCTAATGGCACTCAATCAGTTCTTGATAGCCTTCAGTTGGAGTTACATAGACAGAATCAAGAATTGATTGAGGGGAAACAAGCCATGATTGATATGTTCTAACAACTGGATGAAGAGGGCCAGAGAACATTGTTACAAGCAACCCCTTTTATGGAATTCATGAAGCAAGGCCCCGTGGTAATCGATTAGACTACACCTATTTACCCAAAATTGGTTCAATCCACCATTAATACTCCCTTGGTGTTGGACAACTCATTAGAAAATGTCATTAAGGATTCCTTAGAACATGATTTAGGGAAAGTTGAGGACAAACGTCAAGAGAAAACTGAGAATTTGGGGAACGATGTCTTTGAATCCAAATCTAATCTTCCTAAGGAAAGCGATTTGGTGGAAGAGACAACCAAAATTGAAGATAGGGAGTGGGATTACAATTCCGAAATAATTGATTTTGAATTATTTGAAATTCCTATCACAAGTTTAGAGGAGGGCCAAGAGAAAGAATCTGAGCTAGAGGATGAAATTAGCCCTACCTCCAATGCAACCTCGAAAATTAAGTATGATATGAAAGAGGTTGAAGATAATAATCTAGGGGTCAAGAAATTGGAGGGAATAAGCAATGAAACCCTAGTTGAAGGGATAGATTTTTCTTTGGAGAGAGACCTCATGCTTGACCTTAGGGCTCATTATCAAACTCTTGATTTTGTTACATGCCCTATCAGAATTGAAATCCTGCAACTCGAATTCATTGGAATCGATATAACTTTGAGGGATTACAACTTTAAAGGGACACAAGCTAATTACAAACACATCTTTAGTGTCTAGCACTTTAGATTCAAGTTGCACTCATCCAAATCAACTTCTCTGCACGCCCGCAGATTAAGAGAGGAATAGACACGGGCATGCATGTTACGCTAGTTGCAGAGTTCCCATCTGATGCGTTTCTTTACTCAACTCAGTAATTAAGTTAATTTCACTTAATTTAGAGTAGAAAAAAGTCACCTAGGTTAACTCGAAGTTATGTCGGTTGTGTAGTATAAGGTCAAATAAACCTAACATTTTATAAATTTATACTGGTTGAGTCCAGGTTGTTCGCTGGAAGGTAAAATTCATTCTAAATTGACCAGTTATCTTTTATTTTCTTTATAAGTTTAGGAGGTATATTAAGTTTATTATAAAAGAATGAATTTTGCCAAATGATTTAAACTTTAAGAAATACACAAAATCCCATATGAATTTTCAACATTAAAAGCATATGAATTTATTCAAATGTTTTAAGGCAAAGAAAAGTCGATTTAGCTAGAACATACCTTATTACAACAATTGCAAGTAAAAAGAAATTTTACATATAACAAGAAAAACAAATTCTTCTTTTTATTCTTTAGCCTCTCTCTCTTTTCTTCTTTCTTTCTTTCCCTCTTTTCCTTTTATTTAACCTTTATCTTTTACTCTCTCTCTCGAGCTCTCTTTCTTTTTCTTTCTTCTCTTCTTCTGCTCCTGCCTTCTTCCTTTCTCTTCCCTTAATATTTCCTTAATTCCCTTAGTGCATGTTCTTCTTCTTTCCTTCCTTAGCTTCCTTAGTTGTTGAGCCTTAGCACTTCTTCCTCAATATTTAACCTTCAGCACTTAGCCATCAGTTCTTTTCCTTAAGTCAGCTTAACCAGGTATATTTTCCTTTAACCAAAAATTATTTTTATTTGCAGCAAGGTCCTTTCGAGGATACACAGCACCCTGAGATCAAGGTGGGACCAGACCTTACTTGGTCCTCGCCTGATTTCATTATGGTTTGATTTTGGTTTATTTCATTTGAGCCAAACCGGACCCCTCCCAAGCCGAATCGGTTCACGCCTCCCAGGGCCACATTCGCTTACGCCCACTCGGGCGCACACCCGCAGGCACACATGCTTGCACACACACACAAATGCTTGAAAGGTTCAGATGCTCAGATCGCGCTGAGCGCTTGACGACTTGCATGCCAATACAACAAATTCCTTTTGTTCCCATGCGCCCGCTCAAAATCTACCGATGTGGGACTATGTTCCCCCCTCCAGACCCGACTTCAACCGACCATATCTTCCTACTCAGAGCTCCGTTCCAAGTGATTCAAGGCTTGTTGGAAAGCTCTAAGGTAGATCTACAAGTTTGCAGGGTCAATTTAAAGATAAGAGGATATTTTCCTCTTCAATTTGAAGAGTTAAACAAGGGGGTTCCAATGGGTTATAATGCTTGGAAATGGTTTTAAGTTTCACAAAGTCCTCAGATGGACTTGTCTCTCTTATATAAAGATCTTAATAGGTTCCATAAATGATTCCGCAGCTTCAGAAGTGGGATTTGAAGCTCTTAATGGCTTCAGACAACACAGAGAAGCTTCAAGCTTCTCTGTAAGCTTCAGAGAGCGGATTTACAACTTAAAATAGGTGAACAGACACAGAAGAACATATCTAACTGATTAAAATAGATTCTAAGGGTTAAAATTGACTTAACTGGGCAGGATTTAAGATTCAATCTCAACAAAATGCCACTGTCGTCAGTTTGGGTTCAAAAATAACCCAAACTGTCAGGGTTTGAATTCTCACACAATAACTCATCTGAGCTCAGTTTGATCACTCTCAGATCATCCAACAAATTCTCAGAAACAATTCTATCTCATCAATTCCTCAAATCGAGCTCAGAATCAAAATACCAAACTCAGGTTTAACTATAAGGCTCAAAATTTGACCTTCTGATTAATGCCTTCTCCCAAAGAATTCAAGCTTTGAATAGCATCTTCTCAACCTCAGGAATAGGTTCAAACCCTTAAAAAGGTGTTCTAACCCTAGAAATTAGGGTTTCAGGCTCGCCGCGTGAGCTCCAAATGGTGCTTGTCCGTCAGGAGAGTTGGAAGGTCGCTTCACTACCTTGAGGATATGAACAGCTTCAGTGCACTGCACTGAAGCTTCTAGACACTTTAAATACTTCTCAGACCTAACTGACATGCTTCTCCAACTCTACCGGAGTTGGAGAAGATGAAACCTCAATCTGAGCTCCAGATACTTAATCCTCAAATAAACAACTGTAAATTAATCAGTGTTCATCATTTCATCATTCTGGAGCTTCACACCAAGCTCTGTAGGCTGAAGAATAGATTTTTACTCGCCGGAGCTCGCCAGAGCTCCAGTGAGTCCAGAAAGAATGAAAAGTGTGCACAAATTGTGAATTTGTGCCATTTTTAATCTAGAAAGGTTCCTGAGGTTGCAAGGAACCTCAGGAACTCAATTAATTCTTCATTTGTTCATTAGAGTTAAGATTTGACAGTGAAATTCATTTTTCAAAGGATCTGCGTTGTTAATGCTTAGGACTTATTTTACCACTCAATTGAGTGGTCAAACAAGTCAACAAGTATTTATGATCATAAATATATATATATAATTAAGGATTTGAACTGCTCCTGAGCCGCCATGGACAGCGGGAGCTTAATTACAAATTGGGCGTTTAAGTTATATGTGGTAATTCTACATATTATAGTGTCAATTAGGGTCCTTAGGTTATGAATAAGTGATGGAGAACCCTATGAAGGTGGAGCTATGCTCAACTACTATCGCCATGGACAGCAACAGTAGTCGGTGGAGGTGAAGGTGAATTAGGCGAATCAATGATCAATTAAGTATTTAAATGGATTAGAAATGGTCATGGATGAAAGAAGAAGGTGATCAGCGATTTCAAAAGATAAAACTAAGGCTCAGAGAAGATGACATCTAAAATCTAAAATTACAACTAACTACTTACCTAACTACCTAAACTAAACTACCCTACTCCTACTACTCCTCATCTACTGTTACCTGGACGAAGGGGTCAATAGGGTTCCACCGAAGGCTCATGGCGGACGACGAAATCAGAGGGTGAAAGGAAGAATCTCCGGCGGGCGGATGTGAGCAGAGTAGAGGATCTCCTTGGTCGACGCCTGTGTCCAGAGACGCGCCTGACCTCGGCTGATTAGAATGGATGGAGGAAGCCGAAGAGTGAGATGGAAGGTCACCGGAGTTGCAGACGAATAGCCTATTGGGTCGGCTTAGTGTTAGAAGAGGGAAGAGAGCCAACTTGAGTTAAATAGGAGGAATGAGGGGGTATTTATAGTAGTTGGCAACGAAGAGAGTGGCGGCGTCTAGACGGAGAAGCTTGAGGAGCTTAACCTCCGGCGTCGTCTCCGACGACGATGAGGTTATCTCCCACTAAAAATTAGGATTTCCGATTAATCCAGACTGATGGATGAACATAGAGTGGTGAGCCCAATCTCCAAGAGCTTGGAGGAAGAAAGTTGATGTCAACAGGGCGGTGATCATGCGGTGGCGTAACTCTCCGTTGACAGCCGTCCAAATAGATGAAGAAGAAGACGAAAAGGGACCTATATGCAATGAAAATTAAGGACATATGTGAAACTTAAGGACCCAATTGTAATAAGTTTTAAGGACCAAAATGTAAACTCAGGTTTTCAAGGTTTATTTTAATTTAGATCTTTTTCAACTTTTTATATATGTTAGTAAATAAGGTAAATATTATGTTTTCACCTTGAATTTACATTTTTTACCTTTTTAAGTTAATTTATCAGATTAAGTAAAATTACTTAAGTTATTATATACTTAGGTTTACATTATGTTTAAGTTACTTAACTTATTAATTAAGAAAATGATTAATAAGATTTCGAATCCAATTGTTAATTAAATTGTTAATAATGTTTATTGAGAGATAAAATATCATTTTTAACTTATTTTAAGGCCCTTTACTATATATCCCTTATTCTATAATTAACCCTTATATATTCATAACCTTAGCTAATTAACTAGGAAGACTAGTTAATTAGGGGTAATTAGAGATCATGATGAGTCTCTCATCATACCCCCAAGCCAAAGTTTTGCTAGTCCCTAGCAAAATTAACTAAAACTATGATGATTTAAAGCACTTAGGTTTAAATTATTATAAATAGTAACTATGTAGAGGAAAGCTTAGGTCATAAATTTTTAAAGTTTAGTATAAATGATTAGTGTATAGAGCATATGTGAAAATTTCCTTACTTAGACTTATACTTATAATATTTTCAAAATACACTTAAAATAATTTGTTAACAAGAATTTATTCAAAAATTAGAATTCTTCAAAAATCTCTTTAATCTTTTGTAACTACTGTTAACTCAAATTAGAATACTAACTATTTTAAGGAAACAAAAATTAAGAATTGAGAATTAAATTTTAACTCAAAAACTCAATAGATTTAAGTCAATCCTTTGTTTATGATATTTAACTTTTATCAATATAAGTTAAAGCAAATTAACCAGATACTCATTATTAATCAAACTTAGAGTAGTAAAACTCTAATTTACTAGCCTACAACACTAAAGAATAACTTCTAAACCTAGGATTCTGTCAATTCTTCTCCTTTAGGTCTCAACTTAAAATATTCAAAACCCGATTTCTTAGGCTTCATTACCCAATACCAAGGTTCAGTAGCTATGATTTTAAAACATCTATGCTTAGTGAAGAGATTTGTCCTAAAGGTATCCAAAGTTGCAAAAATCCAGATCTTAAAACATCAATTTCCAATCCCAATTATTCCAATTCAAGCCTTTGGCTTGGCCTTACTCAGGTTTGGTTGCTTTCTCCTCACCATTTTTCTATCCCGAGGTCAATACTTTTTGTGTATATCTCCCCGGTAGACCACTGGGTCTCTTATTCCTAATATTTTTATCTCCATATTTTTTTTTACTTTTCTATAGGTTAGAACACCCATTTGTAGCGAGATGTTCTTTTTATTGGATGGAAGGAAGGATAGCATCCATTTGTAACAAGATGCTTTATTTATTTGTGGAAAAACTACATAAGCACCCTTTTGTAACTAGGCACTTAACTGCAAGGTGTTTTACTTATTTTTTCTTTTTCTTTTCCTTTTCCCCCCTTCTCATTTTTCTTACTAACTTTATTCTCCAAATCCTTTTTCTAGGTGAGTGACACATCCTTCACCCTTTCAAGAACCGCCCCGCGGAAATCCTTGGACTAAAGAGGATTCAGAACTGATCTCTTAACCTCTATGTTTTCGCAGTCTCAGATGCCAACAAGACAATTCTATGTGTGTGAATTTAGATGTTTAGGTTACTTAGCTTTCAAACCCGAGCTTGGACAACAAAGCCCTTTACTCTCGAGTTCTTCAAATTCTTAGTTTCCTCCTATAGGATTCGTCAAGACAAAATTTACCAAGTCCAGTTATTTATCTTTAGCCAGTAAGTCTTGTAAACTAAAATTTTACTAACTCTTTATCTAATTAATTCTAAATATCTGGCATTTTTACTTAACTTTATGATAAAATCAAGTTTTCAAAAAGTAAAAGGATTACTTAATCTAATTGATTAAAAAGTTATAATTTAATTCCAAAACTTAAGTTTAAATCTTAACACACTAAGTTTCTTAATTCAAGATAAGAATAGAAAAATAATTCTTTAAAAGATTTAAAAGATTCCTAATTCAAATAAAATCTTTTTTTAAAAATTTTAAATAAAAAAGTGTGTTTTTACAAAATGTTTAAAGTAAAAATCTAATTAAGAATTGAGTGCTCTTAAATACCTATATATATTCTATATACATTTTAATTTCTGACCTAAAAGAAAATTAAGCTCTTAATTATAGTAAATATATTTTTTTTCTTCTTTTCTTCTTTAAAAATGAATATACCCCTCTTATTATTTTTATTAATTTTCTTTTTCAAATTTTTGTATTTATATATTTCTGTTATTTTTATGTATATAAGATTTTCCAATTTTTATGATTTTTTAAAAAAATTTCAAATTTTTATGAAATTTTTAATTTTTTAAAATTTTTATCATTTTTAGAATTACTATTTTTTAAATTTTGTGGATATTTAATTTTTATGTGTTTTTTTTATTTTTAAACTCACATTTAAAGTGAAAATTTCACTTCAACACCCCCCAAGCCAAAATTTTACAATGTCCTCATTGTAAGAAAGGTGACTAAATGAAGGTAATCAGTGAAATATGAAGTGAAATTTTAAAGTGTAGAAAAAAGTCAAAAGGGTATGTACAAGTGTTAAGTTTTATGCATTCAACTAGGCGTAAACCCTAGTAAAGCACTCCTAAAAAGAATAGGTATATGGTAAAAACAGAGGAGTTATGAAAGAATTGGATCAAAAATAGAAAATAGATTAAACCACCAGTCAAAACTCGTCCAGAAATTGCCTAGAATAGATCTCGCAGAACCCAAAATCAGATCCTCTTGAAAAATCTTACAAAGATCAAAGTGAATCTTATGAAGAATAGATCTAATTTAGGTTGAGATGTAGAATGTTCAAGATTAATGCAATTTATAAATTTTTCCACCAAGTTCCAAAGAATAGGTGGGTCATTTTGACACGAAATAGGTTGCTGATGCGGATTTGGTGGATTGTTTTCAGGTAATATGGAGGATGGGTTATGATTAGAATCAAAGGCTTGATTAAGGAAATGGACTTGGCCTTGATTTTGCCTAAGATTTAGCAGATTCCTAGGATTCGGAATTGGTTAAGATGGAAGAATACCTAGCTGACGAGATTCAACCAAAAGTGTGATCTGATTTCGTAAATTAGCCAATTCTACCTTACATTACCTATGGATCTCAGCGAGAGCTTCAGCATTTTGTCGCTAACTCTCTGACACAGCTCTTAAAATCTGGTCTAGCTGTGTATCTCTAATAGGCCTAGAGTAATTCTGCATACTCATAGGATTAGGCCTTAAATTTGATTGCTGAGGAGGCAGTGGAGGTGGATTAAAATGGATCTGATTCGGATAATTTGGTCTTTGATTTTGATTTTGATCAGCCAAAGAGAAATTTGGGTGGCTTCTCCATCCAGGATTATAGGAATTTGAATAATGGTTTGATCTTGGTGTGTATCCCTGAATGGCGTTCAAATCAAGAGGATAAGGCGTGTTTTCTGCAACAAGAAAGGGTGGGGAAAAGGTGAGTAAGATTGTGGGACAAAGGTCCCGCCTTGGGTTGGTGAAGGAGTAGATAGAAAATCCAAGGAAGATGGATCTCTAGAATCCAGAATATTCACGAATTCCCTCCCCGCGGGAATTTACAAAACAGGTGAATACGCGAGATTCGTAGCAAGTAGAGGCGTAAGAGTCTTCATTGTATTTCTAACATCGTCAAGATGCTTTGCTACGATATTAACTTTGTCCAGTTTTTCTGCAATAATCTCTAAATCCTTTGAACTGGACGGGTTACCGATCTCGTGAATGCTCTTATGCGGATTTTGGTGATTCGTGTTTGCACTCTGCATGAATTGCGACATAGATGCGTTGTTGATCGAGTTTTCCTCCATCCCTTCAAATAATTCTGAGGCGAATTTTGGGTTGCGATTTAGAAAATTCCCTCCACAAGAGGCATCGACTAGATTGCGAATGCCCTCTTGTAATCCATAGTAAAAGGTATGCATGAGTTACCAACGAGGGATGTCATGATGTAGGCATTTCCTTTGCAATTCATGAAAACGATCCCACGCTTCATAAATTGGTTCTCCTTGGTTTTGATTGAAAATAGTAATAGCTCGCCTTAAACCATGGTTCGACCAATAGGAAAGAATTTCTTCAAAAATGTGGATTCAAGTTTAGCCCAAGTTGAGATTGGTCTTGCTAAAGTTTTATACCAATAAGCTGCTTTATCTTTAAGGCTAAAAGAGAACATTTTCATTAGTAGGATTTCCCTATTTTGATTTCGAGGTCCAAGAGTTTGGGATAAATTCTTTAGATCTTCAATATGTTGAAATAGATCCTCGGATGCAAATCCGTGAAAGTGGGAAATTAAACCTATAATGTTTGGCTTTAATTTAGGATCATTTTCCCCAATAAGTATCCTAACATTAGGCTCTACTTGTGCATTAGATGGGTTATAATAATTTCTAAGTAGAGGCCTTGGATGATTGATCGGTAAATCAGGGATTTCAAATCCCGCCTCAGGTCGAGGTGGAGGACGGGTTTGAAGAGTCTGCAAATTGTTTAGGGCTGCTGTTAAAAGATTAATTTGCCTAGTTTGCTCAAGCATCCTAAGGTTCTAGTTCAGGAGCACCTCATAAACATCAAAAGGCAGCATCTCCCCCTGACCAGAAGAAGGGATCTCGGGATTAAGATTCTGCATTTGATCCATAGAAGTAGATGGATCAGACGGGAAAACCATTGGTTGCTTATCTGGAATCGGCCTAGGATCACCTGTCAATGATGGTACAAAAGGCTGATGCAAGGATCGCCTCCCGTCCATAAAATGGAAAATAATGTGCAAGGGCACACGCACACCACCGATAAAATAGCGGCACAAAATCGGCAAAACAGTGCAAAAACATGGGTTTTGCTCTTCTTTCAAAGGAAAGAAGAGATTCCTTAGATATGCAAAAGTAATTCGACGCAAACAAATAGAGTAACAATATCAAAATATGCGTCCTAATCTCTGTCTACGCAGGTGCATACCTTACAGCTCAAAGGTCTAAGGTCTAGGATCGAAACCGCTCACTACTGGCTCCCCGGGGCTTTAGTAGTGAGACAGACTTGTTGATCTTCGACCAAAGCCCTAAGAGGTGCAAAGAGGAGAGAGAAAAATAGACTTGTGTGACTCTAATGATCGCACTGTGTGCGCAATATCATGTAACAGATGATATCGATAGAAAAACCTGCATGTATTCTGCAATTAGATTTAAATTACAATTTTTAAACTTCCTCTTTTTAGTTAATCTTTTTTCAAAAATATATCAAGTAAAATACAATGGTCGCTTTTTTAAATCTTTTCAAACAAAAATATGTGGTCTTTTTAATATCTCAGAGGACAGGGATCTACATGAGTTTTCTCGTGTTTTCCCGCTGATGCGAGAAAAATAGTTAAAAATTCCCGAGTCAGTTTCACATAAACTACTGGCAGATAATGCACTCCTAAGAGTGTATGCCTATAATATGCTGCTGCTAGTCAGAAAAAGATGTATTTTTGTATTTTTTTATTTTTTAATACAACAATACAAAAGACTAAGAAATACTCACAAAAAGAAGAAACAGCAAAACAATTTCCTGCCTTCTCCTGAGATTACCCGCAAAGGTAAACCTGAAAAGAAGATAGAAAATAAAACAAAAACAAAACAAAATAAAATACAACTAATTAGAACAAAAGTTATTAAAAACAAAAATATATTTACAAAATGCCTCCTAATTAGACAATTAGACCAACTATTTTTTTAGTGAATTAAGGGATTACCTCCCCGGCAACGACACCATTAAAATGATGTTTAGACGAAGCAATGCCATGGAATGTTTTGATGAGTGAAATGAAGCAAAATATTATCTCCCCGGCAACGGCGCCATTAAAATGATGCATTTCTTTACTCAACTCAGTAATTAAGTTAATTTCACTTAATTTAGAGTACAGAAAAGTTACTTAGGTTAACTCGAAGTTACGTCGGTTGTCTAGTATAAGGTCGAATTAACCTAACATTTTAAAACTTTTTACTGGTTAAGTCTAGGTCGTTCGCTGGGACGTAAAATTCATTCTAAATTCACTAGTTATCTTTTATTTTCTTTATAAGTTTAGGAGGTATATTAAGTTAATTATAAAAGCATGAATTTTGCCAAATGATTTAAACTTTAAGAAATATACAAAATACCATTTGAATTTTCAACATTAAAGGCATATGAATTTATTCAAATGTTTTAAGGCAAAGAAAAGTTGATTTAGCTAGAACATGCTTTATTCCAATAATTGCAAGTAAAAAGAAATTTTACATATAACAAGAAAAATAAATTCTTCTTTTTATTCTTTAGCCTCTCTCTCTTTTCTTCTTTCTTTCCCTCTTTTCCTTTTATTTAACCTTTATCTTTTACTCTCTCTCTCGAGCTCTCTTTCTTTTTCTTTCTCTTCTTCTGCTCCTGCCTTCTTCCTTTCTCTTCCCTTAATCTTTCCTTAATTCCCTTAGTGCATGTTCTTCTTCTTTCTTTCCTTAGCTTCCTTAGTTGTTGAGCCTTAGCACTTCTTCCTCAATATTTAACCTTCAGCACTTAGCCATCAGTTCTTTTCCTTAAGTCAGCTGAACCGGGTATATTTTCCTTTAACCAAAAATTATTTTTATTTGCGGCAAGGTCCTTTCGAGGATACACAGCACTCTAAGATCAGGGTGGGACCAGACCCTACTCGGTCCTCACCTGATGTCATTATGGTTTGATTTTGGTTTATTTCATTTGAGCCAAACTGGACCTCTGCCGAGCCGAACTGATTCACGCCTCCCAGGGCCACATTCGCTTACGCCCACTCGGGCGCACACCTGTAGGCACACATGCCCGAACACACACACACAAATTCTTGAAAGGTTCAGATGCTCAGATCGCGCCGAGCGCTTGACGACTTGCATGCCAGTACAACAAATTCCTTTTGTTCCCATGCGCCCGCTCGAAATCTACCGATGTGGGACTATATTCCCCCCTCCAGACCCGACTTCAATCGACCATATCTTCCTACTCAGAGCTCCGTTCCAAGTGATTCAAGGCTTGTTGGAAAGCTCTAAGGTAGATCTACAAGTTTGCAGGGTCAATTTAAAGATAAGAGGATGTTTTTCTCCTCAATTTGAAGAGTTAAACAAGGGGGTTCCTACGGGTTATAATGCCTAGAAATGGTTTTAAGTTTCACAGAGTCCTCAGATGGACTTGTCTCTCTTATTTAAAGGTCTTAATAGGTTCTATAAATGATTCCGCAGCTTCAGAAGTGGCATTTGAAGCTCTTAAAGGCTTCAAACAACACAGAGAAGCTTCAAGCTTCTCTATAAGCTTCAAAGAGCGGATTTACAACTTAAAATAGGTGAACAGACACAGAAGAACATATCTAACTGGTTAAAACAAATTCTAAGGGTTAAAATCGACTTAACTAGGCAGGATTTAAGATTGAATCTCAACAAAATGCCACTGTCGTCAGTTTGGGTTCAAAAATAACCCAAACTGTTAGGGTTTGAATTCTCACACAATAACTCATCTGAGCTCAGTTTGATCACTCTCAGATCATCCAACAGATTCTCAGAAACAATTCTATCTCATCAATTCCTCAAATCGAGCTTAGAATCAGAATATCAAACTCAGGTTTAACTATAAGGCGCAAAATTTGACTTTCTGATTAATGCCTTCTCCCAAAGAATTAAAGCTTTGAATAGCATCTTCTCAACCTCAGGAATAGGTTCAGACCCTTAGAAAGGTGTTCTAACCCTAAAAATTAGGGTTTCAGGCTCGCCGCCTGAGCTCCAAATGGTGCTTGTCCGTCAGGAGAGTTGGAAGGTCCCTTCACTACTTTGAGGATATGAACAGCTTCAGTGCACTGCACTGAAGCTTCTAGACACTTTAAATACTTCTCAGACCTAACTGACAAGATTCTCCAACTCTACCGGAGTTGGAGAAGATGAAACCTCAATCTGAGCTCCAGATACCTAATCCTCAAATAAACTGCAAATTAATCAATGTTCATCATTTCATCATTCTGGAGCTTCACACCAAGTTCTGTAGGCTAAAGAACAGATTTTTACTCGCTAGAGCTCGTCGGAGCTCCGGTGAGTCCAGAAAGAATGAAAAGTGTGCACAGATTGTGAATTTGTGTCATTTTTAATCTAAAAAGGTTCCTGAGGTTGCAAGGAACCTTAGGAACTCAATTAATTCTTCATTTGTTATTAGAGTTAAGATTTAACAATGAAATTCATTTTTCAAAGGATCTGCGTTGTTAATGCTCAGGACTTATTTTACCACTCAATTGAGTGGTCAAAACAAGTCAACAAGTATTTATGATCATAAATATATATATATAATTAAGGATTTGAACTGCTCCTGAGCCGCCATGGACAGCGGGCTCAGGAGCTTAATTACAAATTGGGCGTTTAAGTTATATGTGGTAATTCTACATATTATAGTATCAATTAGGGTCCTTAGGTTATGAATAAGTGATGGAAAACCCTATGAAGGTGGAGCTATGCTCAACTATTGTCGCCATGGACAGCAACAGTAGTCGGTGGAGGTGAAGGTGAATTAGGCGAATCAATGATCGATTAAGTATTTAAATGCATTAGAAATGGTTGTGGATGAAAGAAGAAGGTGATCAGCGATTTCAAAAGATAAAACTAAGGCTCTAGCGAGCACAAGGAGCTCGATGGAGTCAGAGAAGATGACATCTGAAATCTAAAATTACAACTAACTACTTACCTAACTACCTAAACTAAACTACCCAACTCTTACTCCTCCTAATCTTCCGTTACCTGGACGAAGGGTTCAATAGGGTTCCACCGAAGGCTCATGGCGGACAATGAAATCAGAGGGTGAAAAGAAGAATCTTCAATGGGCGGATGTGAGTGGAGCAGAGGATCTCCTTGGTCGACGCCTGTGTCCAGAGACGCAGCTGACCTCGACAGATCTCCTTGGCTAATCAGAGTGGATGGAGGAAGTCGGAGAATGAGATGGAATGTCGCCGGAGTTGCAGACAAATAGCCTATTGGGTCAGCTCAATGTTAGAAGAGGGAAGGGAGACAACTTGAGTTAAATCGAAGGGATGAGGGGGTATTTATAGTAGTTGGCGATGAAGAGAGTGGTGGGGTCTGGACGGAGAAGTTTGAGGAGCTTAACCTCTGGCGTCGTCTCCTACGATGATGATGTTATCTCCCACTGAAAATTAGGATTTCCGATTAATCCAGACCAGTGGATGAAGATGGAGTGGTGAGCCCAAACTCCAAGAGCTTGGAGAAAGAAGGCTGATGTCGATAGTGCGGTGATTGTGTGGTGGCGTAACTCTCTGTCAATAGCCGTCCAAACAGATGAAGAAGAAGAAGACGAAAAGAGACCTATATGCAATGAAAGTTAAGGACCTATGTGAAACTTAAGGACCCGATTGTAATAAGTTTTAAGGACCACAATGTAACTCAGGTTTTGAAGGTTTATTTTAACTTAGATCTTTTTCAACTTTTTATATATGTTAGTAAATAAGGTAAATATTATCTTTTCACCTTGAATTTACATTTTTGACCTTTTTAAGTTAATTTATTAGATTAAGTAAAATTACTTAAGTTATTATATACTTGGGTTTACATTATGTTTAAGTTACTTAACTTATTAATTAAGGAAATGATTAATAAGATTTCGAGTCTAATTGTTAATTAAATTGTTAATAATGTTTATTGAATGATAAAATATTATTTTTAACTTATTTTAAGGTCCTTTACTATATATCCCTTATTCTATAATTAACCCTTATATATTCATAACCTTAGCTAATTAATAGGAAGACTAGTTAATTAGGGGTAATTAGAGATCATGATGAGTCTCTCATCGCCATCCCTTACGGATGGGACTACACCACTATCTAGTCTGCATTCGCGAACTTCTGACTCTGGGTTTAGCTGATTATGTCTTCCCCTTCTTGACCTAGACCATTCATGTGATTTTTCCCTTATTATTTGTATACTATAACCAACTGAAGGCACTAAACTCAAAGCTTCCTAAGAGGCATCCCAGAGGATTCAAGCTGACCGGATTAACTGTTGACACTCAGGTGATTTCTTTCCTTACTCCCTTGCATACATTTATTTTCCAATGAGGACATCGTCTAACTTAAGCATGGTGGGGTGGTAATTCGTATGTTTTGAGTACATATTGTCAACTTGAATTATCTTTTAAAAAAAATGAAAAAAAAGGAAGATAAAACTTAAGTATTAGGAGTTTGTAAACTTCAGGAAGTGATACGTTAGGGACCTAAACGCTTAGACTCTTCAGGTCTTCGAACTTAATCAGTCTGGGTGTCAACTAAAATGTGCACTTGGTCTTGAGTCCTCGTCACCATAATTTATATTAATCTGATCAATAAAGTAGGGTGATAAGTATACGACTTATCAATGAGCTCTTTGATTTGGAGGGATTTTTAGTCGAAGCATCTACACACGTTTTGCATTGACTCACTCATCGACAGTTCTAACGGAAATTGGGTAGCTAATGAACCTTCTAGGGTGGTATGGCTGGCAAGTTGTCGTGGGTATCAACTCATTGGCTGGTTGTCTAGAGCCTAGCCACAGGATCATTCTCTTTTACTACTGCCTTTAGGTAAATCTTAGATCAGGAAAGCTACCTAACTAAAAATAAAAATAAAAAATTAGAAAATGGGAAAAGAAAAAAGTCACATTTCACCGCACGAGTATGGCTGGCAAGTTGTCGTGGATAACAGTCCATTGGCCGGTTGTCCAGATCCCAACTCATAAACTACACAAGAATTCCAAAACACTTAAGGAAGAAGTGGGGAAGTAGAATAATCGAGGGAGATATAAACTAGGTTTGCCCTTGTGTAGACCCCACAAACATAAAAAGTAGGGAGAAAGCTATCGATCAGATAGATACACCTTTAAGCAGCATTCTCTTTCGGGTCACCTAGGGGCGAAGAAACCCAAAGTCTATTTTAATTACAGTTGAGTGAGTCTATCACTTTCACAATAAGATGCTTAGTACTTGAGTCCTTTTCGAGTCTTGGGTGGGTTGGGTAGTCGTAAAAAGTTACCTCGAAATCCTCAACTCCAAAAATTCAAAAAAAAATTAGAAAAGATATATATATAATTGCATCTATATAGAATAAGGCGAGGACTCGGGCGGACTACATTTTTGCAGGCAACCCGAGCACTGTTGAGTCTTAGTGAGTTAGGTTCTTAGTAGAAATTTGCTCCTATTGACAAGCAACTTCTACCTGAGTGACCAATTCCTAATTTTAATTGTAAATAGCATTTAGGATAAACCTTACTAGGGACTAGCAAGGGCTGGGCAAGGGGGAATGATGATTATACAAGTATTAGTGTTAATATTATCAACTAGAATCAATTTTGAGGGCACATGTGCATTAATGCCATATTATAGTGCGTTTGGGGGAATTACAAGCATTCTGCATTACTTTACATTAAGATTGCTTAAAATCAATGTTTAATGACCTTGTGTACAAGTCCATTTTGAAGCAGATCTGAGATGAGCAATCGAACTGTACGGATGGATCCAGATTGACGAACGGAGTCCAACGGACTCAAAAATCACCTCGATCTGGCCTTCATAGCTCCTACAACAAGTCTGAGGAAGATCAATGGTCAGGGGGCAATGGGACATCTTTACGAGCTTCGGATGAAAAATCCGACCATACAGATGGATCCAAAGCGACGATTACAGTCCGGTAACATGGAAATCATCTCGATCCGAGCACCATGGCATCCTCTATAACAGAAAGAAAATAGATGGCCCAAGTGGCGCCACGTGGTGCCATCCAGGCTGCCCAACACCAACCAGCAGCCCCACCACTGGCTCCTCTTCATCTGCATCATCGATTCTTAGCCGTTGGATCTTGATCCAACGACTGAGAAGCCATCCATGCCATGCTTCAGAAGATCCTCCTCACGACAACTTCATGGGTGTAGCACAGCAATCGACAAGGGCACCTTTAAAGAGAGGGCACGAGTTCAAAACCCACGACCCCCTCAATTTCCCAATTGCACGCAATAGTGCACGTAAGCATGCGCACAGCAACGGCAGCAGCGCGTGTGCACAGAGCGGATCAAGCCAACGCAGCACTAGTGCATGCGCACGACACAGCGCACGTGCCACGGCGCGAAGAGCGTAAGCTGGGCTTCAACGACCTTTGAGGTGGACTTTTAGCGACGTCTTTGATGTCGTTGTTGACCTGAAGATGATTTTTGGCCTTTTTCCTCCATTATAAAAGAACCCATCCTCCTCCACTTTTGGGGGCATCTTCTACCTAAGAGTTCTCACCACCTTCTAGAGTTGAGAGCAAGTCCTTGGAGTTGTCGAGCCACCGACGAAAGTCCCTCCACCGCTGTGGCTGCCTCAACTCCTCCTTTAGCTGCTAATTTCTTTAGTGTTTATGTTTGATTAAGCATTCCTCTAGTTTCTAATGTTAGACATTTGTGCTTATAAAATAGAATTTGTTATCTTGTCTTAGATTCTAATATTCTATGTTTTAAGCAACAATAGTAGTCTACCGTCGTTTAGTAATCAATGGATTTCTAACTCTCTCCCTCTCTCTCTCTATTCCTTTTGCAAGTGAATAAACCGACGTAATTGATGACATTAAATCAAGTATTTAATCCAATTTCACACCCCCCTGTGTTCAACACTGCGACTCACATCTGATATTTCTATTTAAAATTGATGTCGTAAGCGCACGCTACAACAAATGAATTAACTTAACACGTTTCGTCGACGTCAGTGGACTCTTGCAATGGTCAATCTCACATATCCTTCTTAGACGCCTACAGTAGATACCACTAGATTAGCCTTGCTCCGGCAAACATACCTCATACCTTATTTATAACAGATAAGGGTTTGTTTCAATAAAGAGACATGCGTTTTGGCTTGAAAAATGCTGGAGCAACCTACCAACGCCTTGTAAATATGATTTTTTCTCATTTGATAGGAAAATCATTTGAAGTGTACATAGATGATATGCTTGTGAAGGGTTCAAATTTCCCTCAACACTTAGAATTTTTGGCAAAGGTGTTTCAAGTTTTAAGGAACACGTGCCTTTGCTTGAACCCTGAGAAGTGTGTATTTGAGGTCTCAGCCGGAAAATTCTTAGGGTTCTTAGTTTCCAACAGAGGAATCAAAGCCAACCCCGACAAGGTTTAGGCAATTATGGCCCTAGAACTGCCAAGTACCTTGAAAGGGAGGTAGTCATTAGTCGGCAAAATCATCTCTTTAGGACAATTCTTATCTTGATCTTCTAACAAATGCCTTCCCTTCTTTGAGTGCATTGCAAAGGGCAAGGGCTACACCGTTACCCATTAGACTCCTCATTGCCAGAAAGCTTTAGAGGAAGTAAAAAAAAGCTCTCAAAAGTCCCCCCATCCAGATGGCTCCCATGCCTAGGGAATCTCTTTACTTATACCTAGCGGCATCCATGATCGTCATCAGTGTTGTCTTTGTCGACAAACGAGAGGAGCAACAACAACTAGTGTACTTCATCAGCAAGACCTATCAGGGTGCAAAAACTAAATATACGACCATTGAGAAGCTCAGGCTAGCCTTAGTGACTTCCGCTAGGAAGCTACGCCCATACTTCCAAGCCCATACTATAATAGCCCTGTCCAACTACCCCCTGCGACGAATGTTACATAAGCCCGCGGAGTCAGTACGATAGATAAAATGGGCTATGGAATTGGCAAAATTTGATGTTCAGTATTAGGCGAGGAGATCAATCAAGGGGTGTTACGACCCGGTTCCTAAATCCCTACAGGATACGAGACTAGCTCGACTCGACTAATCCCAAGACCCAGTCATCCAACAAGAAATAACCGAAAAGCAGGAAAATAAAGCACATTCACAATACATTGTAACTAACAGTAAAAGCGTACAAGCAGTAAAGGAAGTAAAGGCTGCTAACTAGTGCATACCACCACAACAACAGGAAAGGAGAACAAAAGTACAGTAACAGGAACAGTAAACAAAAGTCTGAAACTCACTAGTAGAAAAGAAAGTACAACAGTACGAAAAATACTGCTGGGCTCGACTGGGCCCAGCACCCTCTGCAGTCGGTAACTCGGGCTGCTCAACTCCTGGACCTGTAAAGGGTTATGAGTAAACGGAGTCAATGAACGCTGAGTAGAGTGGTAACCAGACTATCTAAAGCAGTAAAAGCTAATAGGTAAATTTACCTTTTCCAATTATTTTATTTTATAAGTAATTCCTTTTCATCCATTGGTTTACTTCAGATTTCTTTCTTGATCTCGCATGTTCCTTGTGGGAACGATCTTGATTGCAGTCTTTTCCGAAGAGTAGAAGGCACACGTGGTGCTCTCCTGGCCGGGAGAGTCCCCCGTGGTAATCCTACACCCAGTCAGCCACCCCGAGGTCACAGACAAACGTAGCAGTGACTACTGCACAGGCAATAAGCGCACAGGTAGCTACCCTACACTGGCACGCGGTCAGTCGTTTCTGCTAGCAGGTACGCCCAAAGTACAGCGCAGAATAGTATAGGGCCTAGCCATCTCAGCAACAGGGGTCTAACCCCTCAGAACCAAACAGGGGCCTCGCCCCTCCACAGTCCGAGCACCCTCGTTTGACTACCCCGGTTTGCCCAATGGGCCTAACAAGCCGGTGTAGGGTGGCTAGCTGAACCCCTGACCCCGTGGGGTGGCTAGCTCCCTCCCTACACTAGTAGCTCTCCCCGGTATTACATACGCGAGGGCCAATAAAAGTTGGTGTAGAGTGACCAATCCTAATCTCGGGTCCCAACCCAAGGGCAGCTAGCTCCGCTCTACACTAAAAATGGGACAGTCGCTCTTCTTGGTGCCACGTACTCAAGGGCCAGCACACTTCCCGTTCACATTTCCAGACCTTTCCATTCATCCACAGGAGCTCTACTCCTAACTCCCCGTAGGGTTCATCTTATATTCACCATACTATTCCATACCAGATTTCATCATTCACAATTCTATTCTCGTATTATATACATGCAGCTCGTATTTCCATAATTAAACACATGCAATAAGCGATATCACATGTAACAGTTTAATTATCTCAGATAGCTCATATTCTAACAAGCAGCTCGTATTCATTAACAGGAAGTTGCTAACAATTCAGCTCATTCAGTTATAAATACATTCTCAATCATACACACAAACAGTGCAACTATTTCTCGTCCTAGGATTCATGCCGCATCCTAGGTTTCTAGTTATCGAATTATCATAGATGCATTCATGTTTTATAAATAGAATAGGGGGAAAGCCACTCTACCAGACAATCCGAGAGTACTGAGGGCTCAAACTGCAGGCCCACATGCCTCTACAAGTCCCAGACACACAACAGATCGAAGCCCTATACGAAGGAACACATCACAGTGGAACATTCAGAACATATATAAAGGTTTCTAATATGTAGAGGAACTCACAACAAAACCACAGATATCTCATTTGCGTAAAACGGATCCCGATCGGACCCTAAACGGGTCAAAAACATGTCTGTAGACCCAAATCAGACGTCTAGAACCAAGTCCAAACGTCTTAAAAGTCATCAGAGACTCACCTCAGGTTTCTGTGACGACCTCAGACGTCCAGGACTCCTCCACGACCGTCTGGAAACAGTTCCAGACGTCCGACCTGTCCTCCGGTCGTCTGGGAATGCCTCTAGTCATCTGGTAAGCTGTCTAGACGTCCGAAAAGCACGTGGGAGGGCGTGCCGTGCGCCTTCCCAAAGCTGCTCCTACGCACGATAGAGCAGCACAACCCTATTTAGCCAAGCAAATCATACTGCAGTGCTGCTTGCATGGCCGCAGTCGTGGAAATGACATACCTATGCGAATACCTACTTTCAGACGTCCGGTGTCGTCACCAGACGTCCAGCCCGTCGTCTGAAAGGCACTCCGAACGTCTGATACTGGAAAAATTCCAGTATCAGAACGAGCTCTCGCTCCTCTCGCCGCGCTCCGCCGCGGCTCCTCCCTCTCAACTGCAACTCCGACCGCTACAGGAAGTCGGGGATGGCTCCCCAACGCACTCCTGCACGCGCCGCAGTGGCCGTGCGCACTCCGGCGAGCCTCTCCGAGCTCGCGAGCTCAAACTCCTCTTCATGCCACTCCTCACTCTAGCTCCCTCTCTCTCGCTCGTCTCTTTCACGGTAATGGAGAGGAAGGAAGGTGGTGGTGGTGGAGAAGAGAGGAAGGGGGAGAGGGCTCTTATATAGGGAGTGGGTTAGGGTTCAGTGAGGGAGAGAAAGACAAGAAGAGAGAGAAGAAAAGAAGTCTGTGCACAGAACCAACTTCGCGTACAGATTTTTCAATTTCCAGATGTCTGGGAAGGAGTCCAGACGTCTGACCAGACGTCTGACTGCCAGTCCAGACGTCTTAAAAGGCTCAAACAGAATGGGTCATTACAAGGGGCAAGTTTTAGTAGACTTTGTGGCGGAATTCACAGACCTGGATGCCTCCCTCAGTCTTTCATGGAAGCTGTATGTTGATGGCTCATCTATAACAGCCAGGTCTGGGGCTGGCATAGCCTTGACTGCCCTAGACAACATTACTCATAAGTACGCTATGAAATTGATCTTCCCAGCATCCAATAATCAGGTGGAATATAAGGCGATGCTAGCCAGCATCCAGGTGGCCAAATCAAGAGGCATCTCCTTGCTGGAAGTCTACACGGATTCCTAATTGGTCACTAATCAAGTTAATGATGAGCACCAAGCTAGGGATCCAAACAAGATCTTGTATGGCGACAAGGTCAAGGAGGAGCTGTTAGACTTCAGGATATTCTCGATCAGGCGGGTACCTTGATTCAACAATCCCCTGGCAAACGCATTGGCCCACCTGGCTTCAACAATTACTCTTGAGCAGGAGGAGGATATTGTCTCTAAACTTTGAAGGAGTCAACAGTGCTTGCTCCCAAGATGTTCACGATAAAGCAATCCTCATCATGGATGACGCCTATCATCACCTACCTGAGCACTGGTGAGTTGCCCCCAAGGAAACCGCTACCCAAGGCATTTTGCCTAAAAGCCTTTAGGTATACTTTAATAGATGGGCAATTATACAAGCGGGGGTTTTCCACCCCCTTGTTGCGCTACCTTCTAAAAGAGGAGGTATCTCAGGCTCTCCAAGAAGCTCATGGTGACATTTGAAGGAACTATGAAGGGTATAAGGCTCTCTTGGCCCAGCTACTTCAGGTGAGGTATTTCTAGCCCCAGATGAAGCAGTAATGTAAAGAATTTGTGCACAAGTGTGACAAGTGCTAGCGGTTTGCTACCCTGTACCACTTGTTGCCTGGAAAGTTAGTGACTATTATGTCACCCATTTCCTTTGCAAAATGGGGCATGTACTTCATAGGTCGTTTTTCGCCAGCCCCAACTTAGAAAAGGTTCATACTTGTGGCAGTGGGCTACTTCTCTAAGTGGGTCGAGACTGAAGTTATGGCTAGCCCAACAACCGAGAGAGTTATTTCTTTTGTCTGGAAAAACATCATACCTCGGTATGGAATACCTCAACACATTGTCATAGACAATGACACCTAGTTCACTTGCAAAAAGTTTGAAGAATTTTGCAACAGCTAGAATATCTGCCTATGTTTCACGTCTGTGGGTCATCCCTAAGCAAACGAACAGGCAGAGGTAGCCAACCGTACCATCATCTTAGCGCTGAAGTGTCGACTGGATTCAGCCAAAGTGAGATGGGCGGACAAGCTGCCAGATGTACTATGGGGCTACAGGACCTGCCAAAGGACTTCCACAGGTCACACATCATTCATCCTAGTGTACAACATGCAAGCCCAGCTACCTATGGAGATGGTCCTCCCGACTTACCAAACACAACTCTATGATCCCGCCTCCAATGATGACCAAGTCCACCTTTCCTTGGATCTTGAGGATGAGCTAAGGGAGGAAGCATTTGAAGCAATGCTAAACTACAAACAAGCCACTGCGATTGCCTACAACAGGCAGGTGTGCAAGCGGAAGTTTTGAGATGGAGACTTAGTCTTGCGCAAGAATGAAGCCTCCATGCCAAGTTATTCGAGTAGGAAGCTAGATGCCTAATGTGAGGGACCATATAAAATTTGTAAGAATAGTCTAGGCGACTTTTACGAATTACAAACCTTAGGTGGCAAAGCAATCCCTCGTACTTGGCATGCGAGTAATTTATGCTTGTATCATGTATAGAAAGAAAAGACAATGAACAAGAAATTTTCTTTTTATTTCATTAAAAGTGTTGTCTATTACATTTCCCGTGATCATCACATCTGGCTGGTCCACAAAAAAGAAAGGAGGAAAAGCTAACAAAGGGAAAGAAACAACAACACTCTTCACAGTAAGTGGTTTCACTCTATGTCTTCAAAAATATCAACTCTAGGAGTCGAAGGGGCTGATGAGACTGTGCGAGATGGGCTGTCCGGGCGAGCTAGCATCTCCGTGTCTCCGGACGGACTCAGCTGGTCCACCTCCTCTTCAGGAGTCGGCTGATCCTCAGGCAGTTCAATAGGACCCTTGTCCACGATCGAACCGTCAACTTTCTGCCGATCGAACACGAACATGAACTGGTCCATGGACCAGGTACACAACTCCTACACCGACGTCTTCTTGCCCCTAGCAAGGATTGCACGACTGGCAGGGTATATTTGCCGATCTCCTTCGAGATTGTCTCCCTGCTCTCCTCCATTGAAGGATTAGAGGCAAAGAAGCTCATCACCATCTTAGGGTTGAGCTCTAGCTACGCCGCACTCTCCAGCTCTAGCACCTTCTTTCCCTTCTCCTCCACGAGCTGACGAGACTTGGCGAGGTCGGCTCTCAGGTTGTTCACAGCTGCCTTTGCCTTCTCTTGGCTTGCCTTCAGATGGGCAAGCTCGTCAATAGTTGTGCCCAAGTGAAGGCACTCTTCTTCAATAGTCGCCTCGTACCCCTCTATAGACGAGGAGTGCTGAACCTTGAGCACCTGCATCTCCTCCTTCAAAGATAGTACGTTGGTACAGGAGGACCCCAAGCGCTCGGATAAATCTTGCAGCACCGCGAGATCTCTCTTATGGATCTCAATATGCTGCTGCTCTAGCTTGTCACCAGTGTACCTAGAAAGTCTTAGGCCTTGGTGGGCCTTCTTCAACTCCTCTTGCAACTGGGTCAATTGGTCGTCTGCCGGTTGCCGCGAGCGTAGCTTTCACGCAGCATCCTCTGCGGCCTTTTCCACCCTCTTTCGAGTGGCAGTCTCCTTGAGCAGACGGGCAAGATTCCTCTGCTCCACCCGTGAGATGATAGCCCATTTGGCAGCCATCTCAATCGCCTTAGTAAAGGTGCTAGGATCAGCGATGTCTGCTGGCGCACCCTCTCTTGGGACAAAAGATCCCGAGCACTTCAACTTGTCATGAATAATAGTTGGAGGATATGAGGCTCAAGGTCTTATAAAAAAAATAGAAATTGAAGATTCAACAGAAAAGAACTTACCACACGTAAACAGTAATAGAACACGAGGTTGAGGTTCATTCCCCCTTGACGGGGGGTCACCCAGAATAGGGCATCATTCAGGAGTCGGAGCACCAATTGCTCCAGGCGGGGGGCACCGCTCAAAGCTCCCACCTGAATTGGCGCGACTTAGCTTGGCGTGTGGCCTTCAAGAGCCAACTCCAGTACGGATTCCCTTGTGGATCTGACTGATTGGCCTATCATCCCCTAACCTCCACAGCTAGAGGGATCCACCATTACCCTCATCCCCATCGAGCTTTGCCTAGGGTAGGGTTGCGCGAACACGTTGCCACTCAAGAAGCCCCAATGACAGCCACCTCCTGCGCTAGCTAAGCGAAGGCGCTGGTGGATGGGATGGGGGAAGTAGTACTCCCCGTCTAGGCCACCTTTGTCGGGTCCTCGAGTGGGGAGTCGCTCAGAATGATCGCCTCAAATGGGTTAGACGGAAGAGACGGGTCCACCGAGCCCTCCTCTGTCTCAATCCCGCCCAAGCTCCCAAAGGCAGGTACCGCTGGTTCTCCCATCAAGAGATTCGCAGTTGGCCCCTTTTCAGGCATTTAGGGGAACTCCCGACGTTTCCTCCTCTTTGCCAACTACCACCTTCCTCTTTGCCTCGTGCGAGCAGGAGGATTGACTCCCCTCGCCTTGCTCTTGAGGCCTTTCCTCCCCGTGTCAAGATCCACGATGGCTAGAGCTACTGTCTCGACGCTTGGGGGTATCCGGGCAGGCAAACCGCCCAAAAGTTGTCACCAAGCAAAAACCAAGTTAAGTAAAGGGCTCAGGAAATACGCTTTCTAAAGCTATTACCCTCCAACTTACTTGGCGTGGGATAGGCATCTGCGACCCACGACAATGCCTCCAAAACTTCAACTTGCCTGAGTTCTGAATGAGCAATTGGTCCAAACTCCATTACCTTGTCTATGTCCACCAACGCAAACAGGTCGAGTTCCTCGGCTCTAAGCGGCAAGTCCCTCTTAGGCGGGCCTTGCCAAGAGTAAGGGACAATCAAGTCCTCAATATTAGAAAGAAAAAAGAAACGATGGTCTTGCCCCTTTACACTATCGGGGAGATCAACAATCTGATACCTAGTATGCCAACTTTACAAGGTATAAGTCTCAGAAGGCAGCTTGCCCCTTTTCACTTTAAGGGGCATGGGCTTAAAAATTAAGCAGAAAATGCCTAGACGAGGAGCAAGCCCCAGATGAATACAAATAATGGTAAAGGCATTGAGGACGAGCCAACAGTTGAGGCTCAATTGAGAAGGGGCGAAGTGATAATATGAAAGGAAGGAGACCAAAAACGGATGTAACGGTACCCGTAGATCGTGTTTTTTGGCGTATCTACAGATGATAAATATCTCCTTCATCCCATCTAAACACAGGCGGGTTTCGGTCCGACAAGCTTGGAAAGGAACCCCCCTATCCCATAAGCATCAAAAAATGCCTTAATGGTGCTCTGGCTACGAAAGTCGAACAGAAAAGTATATAGTGCCCTCTTCTCAAAGGAAATTTCGGACGAGGATGTGGCGAACTTACCCTTGCCCGTGAGCCTAGACATGTTTAGTCTTTGGTTACTCCAAATACGGTGTCGGGCGAACGATTCTTCTCACAAGCTCGCTGGAAAAGAAGTAGTTGAGGATGGCTTATGAGTCTTTCGGCCGCAGTAAAGAGGGTAGGTGGACCATTAAGTGTGCCCCACCCCTATTTATAACCCCCCTTAGGGTGGTTCCCCCTTATGGGGAGTGGATTTCAAAACAACGAAATCCCACAGACTACGGCACGGAATTTAGAAAATCCCACCCAAATCAAAGTAACCTTCGATCATCATTTAGGGCATTTAATCAATCACTGCAGTAATAGCGATCACGTCTTTGACAAGTACAATATTTGAGGTCATAATTCCTCATCATGACGAAAATTAATGCCAATCTTGTCACACTACACGATAAAACTTAGTTCTCGCAGTGGTTAGCCACCACTGGCGGAAGGTGACACTTATGTCACATTATTACCTAGGATGCTAGTCTCTTAAGGCTAGCAAGAACTCAGGCGGTGATATGCCTACGTTCGCTATATTATATGCTGACCTTTTAAGGCTGGCAAGAACTCAGGCGGACACGCCTACGTTCCATTTTTTACAATGTTGCCTCTTTAGGCTGATAAGAATTCAGGTGGAAATGCCTACATTCCCTCTACATAATACTAACCCCTTAAGGCCAATCCAAAGTCAAGCAGAACACCCATACGTTTCTCATAATTATTATTTTTTGACCTCTTAAGGTCAACGAGAACCCAGGCAGTACACGGCCACGTTCCATGCATATCTCAATTGTCATACATCACATGACTAAAGGTGCCTTGCCCACCTAGAGATCACAACTCTCACTTTATGACAAATGTTTACTCTGCTTGAAATACAGACAGGAAATCATTTGGGGGCATCATCTACTGTAGAGTTTTAAGTGCTTTAACTACTCTCTCAGTAGCATCCGCTAGCTAAAGAATGAGGGCATATGATGAGAGGCAAAAAGCGTCATCGGACTCAAAACATCACACGAAACCCAAAAAAGGATCCAGCTATCCGAATACTGAGTAAACAGGTGGATCCGGCTCTACCTGACCCACCTACGCTTAGGCGGATCCAGATTCACCTTCGTTTAGGTGGATTTGGACAAACCCGACCCGCCAGAGGACTCGATTTGATTGAAGTCAGAGAGGCGGTGGTAACGCCCACTATGCCCACGACGGCAGTAACGGTGGCATTACCAATGCTATCAATAGTCAAACCATGGACGTGCCGAAGAATCCACAAGGACCATTGAAAAAGATCTTACTATAAATAGTAAAGGGCAGGCTCTCGAGGTTTCTCTTCACGCAATCCAAGAGAGAGAAACTAAGAGTGATTGTACTACCACTACCTCTAGTGGATATTTGGGAGCACTGCCCTTCCCCTAGCCATACACCCCTTACAATAGAACTGGGTCATTAATTCTCTTGTCTTTCTTGTGATTGCTTGCTAATAATTTGTTGAGTCATATCCTTCGATTACTTAAGAGATCCGATCATATACTATAAAAGTAAAAAAGAAAATCTTTGAGAAAAAGAAAGGATCACTTCTGTCAACAGTAATGATCCACTTTATTAACACTACAAAGTAATTACAAGCACTGCTGCCACATTCTCACGCTCCCTATAGTCCCATTACAAATGTTGTCAATCGACGTACTCCCCCCATCAAAAATAGCATCATTCTTAGCTCTCTACAATCCCCACATGATCGCTACCATAGTAACATGCGGCTTGGATGGTTGGGTAAAGTCCAACCATAGTCCCTCCCAAGTTGGCACATTGAAGGAGCAAAATCGATGCCAAACCTCATTCGTGACAAGATAGGAGTTGAAAACATGCTAAATATCTTCCTCTTCAAAATCGCACAAGGGACATGTAACAAGTGGAGTGGCCATAATTCCCTGACGGAAAGCACTTGTTATCAAATCATCTCTCCGAGCCAACCACAAAAAAAACTACACCTTCAAAGGGATTTTAATCTTCCAAATCATAGAACACACCTGTTGATGCTCCACAACCACTCCAGACACCATAACCTCATAGGCCTTCCTCGGAGAATAAATACCTGGCTGCCATATGAACCCGTCGACCTCTTCATTAGGTCTGAACGCTGCAAGGTCTCCATCAACCTGTTTGCCTCCTCCATAGAACGACTATGATATTGCCCCCCAGGCATGAAAATCTTCCACTTATTCTCACCTCACACTAGCAATCTGCCACACATGCATCCTTATCCTGTGCGCCATTAAACACATGTGGAAATGACCACCAATAGTCCAAGACCACACCAATTGTCCTTCCGAAAGCTTAAATGACTTCCATCCCCAAGCATCGAAGAGAAGAAACCCCACCTAGCCACCATTGCCTTGGTCACAAATGACCAAAAGGGAGGACGGGAGGGGTGTAGCTGCACAAAAGGGGCATTTGATGCGACATACGAATCTCTAATCACATCTTGCCACATTCCTTTGTCTCCTTTCAAGATGATCACACCCCACTTGAGCAACAGGGAGTCTCCAAATTTTCTAAGAGCTCGCACCCCCAGACACCCTTTCTTCTTAGGTAGACAAATACTCTGCCACTTCACCAGCTGGATGAATCGCCCCTCATGAGATGCCTTCTTAGAAAAAAGTGCTTTCTTATAACATCCAACCTCTTTAGAGTGGTGCCAGATGGCCTGAACATGGAAAGAAAGAAGACTAGTATAGCTGAGATAACCGAGTTAAGCAGAATGAGTCTGCTCCCTTTAGAAAGAAACCTGCTACACCAGCCAACAAGGTGCAATGAGATCTTCTCAAACAAGTCCATCCAGTCACTACACTCCATCTGTTTAGCATGCAAAGGAAAGCCGAGATAACGTATGGGAAGACCTGCCATAGGAGTTTGAAGAATCTCAAAGTGTCTTTACACTGCACCGCCGTCCTAAAACATACCAAAGACGATTTTGCTCCACTAATTTTCAACCCAAATATCTCTCCAAATATATCAACAACATGCTTCACATACTCAATCTCATTACACCCCCCTTTAATAAAAAATACCGTATCATCTATATACTGTAGAATAGAAGTTAAAACTCACTGAGAGGACAAAGTATAGCCACGAAGCAAGCCACCTGTGCACATCTTGAAGGAAAAACGTGCCAAGGTATCCACAACTAAAATAAAAAGCAGAGCAATGGGACATCCCCGCTTCACACCTTTCTGTGGTTGGATCCAATGCCCAGTCAACTTGCCATTCATTAAAGGAGAAAAGGAGAAGGTAGTAATATACCTCTTCATCCATTGCACCCACAAATCAGGAAAGCCTCTACGTCTGAGTATTTCCCAAAGATATGACCAGAAGAGGGAGTCATATGCTTTGGAGAAATTCTCCTTCTACATAAAAGCTTTCTTTTTTTGTTTGACCCATCCTAAAATCATCTCCTGAGCCAGAATAAAAGATTCATGAAGAGATCTACCCTTAAGAAAAGAAGATTGAACTAGACTGATTAGCCCCTGCAAGACACTTCTCAACCTATTTGCAAGCACCTTCCCAATAATTAAGTAGATTGAATTAGACAAAGCAATGGGTCGGAATTCAGATAAGGTACTAGCACCCAATTTTTTTGGTAATAAAAAAAGCAAGGGCTTGTTGATACATTCAAGCCCAAAGTTGCCTCTCTAGAACTCCTCAAGAGCTAGCATCACATCCTACCTCACCACCTGCCAAAACTCCTTGTCAAAAAGCACCGGGAACCCATCAGGGCCTGGGGATCCCTCTGCCTTGAGGCCGTTGATTGCTTCCACCACTTCCTCTTCAATAAACTCCCTACACAGTTGTCATCCATCCTCCTCCCCCAACGTTGGCATGTCAGAGGAAGCAAGTCTCCAACATCCTTGTAGTCCTGCCCGAGTTATATCAAAAAAATAATTATTTTCCATGGCACATAAATCAGGGGGTGTCGTGACAACCACACCTCCTTGTTGTAAGGATGTGATGTAGTTCATCCTTCTCCTTGAGCTAGCGGCCAAATGGAAAAATTTAGTGTTAGGGTCGCCTTCCTTCAGCCAGAGTTGATGAGATCTCTCCCTCCAATCAATCTCACATTGCAAATCTTCCTTTGCAATGACGTTTTTGTACATCTTCCTCTGGTCTATCTCATTATCCATCAATGCCCCTCTTTCCTCCCTAGCATCCAATCTCTTCACACCTTAGATAGCCTCCTACCTTTTTGTGCCTTCACACTAGCAAGTGCTTTCCTATACTCAAACAACACGTGCCTCAATCCTTTTAGCTTACATGCAAGAGTTTGCGTGGCTGGCCCCAACCCTCCATGGGAACTCCACCAAGAGGACACCATGTCTCTGAACCCATCTTCATTAAGCCTACACTTTTGAAATTTAAAGTACCAATACACGTTCCCTCTCCATTTTCCCATACAATGGGGGATGATCTGAAAGGGATGTCCCATCGCCACCACCGATGCCAAATGGTATGAGCTCATGAGTTCCACGTTGCATAAGAGCCTATCAAGTTCAGACATTTGCCCATTTCCATTTCTCCAAGTGTACATTGTACCTAAAATAGGTAGATCGATCAGCTCCAACTCGGTCACCACAGATTGAAACCCAAAAGTGGATGAATCTGTATGCCCATCAGGCCTATCATCGGACGACAAAGTTGCATTGAAATCTCCACCCAAGAGGCAAGCACTCCCTTGCACCAACTTCGAAATCTAACAAAATTCTTCCCACAAAGCTGGTCTTTCACTCTGACACATGGACCATAAAACACAAGTGACAATAAGGAGACCTACTAGCATGTACATCTTCCAATTGAAGTAAACCTTTCTTCCACCAAACACAGAGGCCATCTACCCTCCCTACAGCATGAATCAATTTGAATTTAGTCCCCCCTCCCCCCCATGAGTAGCGGTTGGCAAAGGTCACCACTATTACACTCAATAAGAGTTTCCTAAAGTAGAGCACAGTCGATTTACCATTCTCTTAAGTATCATGCCAACACTCCCCACCCAATTCCGTCCAGTAGCCTACGGACTTTCCACAATAGAATCTTCAACATAAGGCAAGTTGGATCCCCCTCAACTCATCAAAACCATGTGATACCTTCAACACTTTCGTAATCTAATCGACATCCACCTTCTGCATTTTAACCAGGCCCCTACTCAAGTTATTTTTAACACTCCTAAGGTTACACCTTCCACATCCAATCACATGCCCCTTGTCTCAAACGTAGAACCCACAGTATACCCCTCCCTGCATTGAAGACAAACTCTCCTTCAATACCTGCCTGATGGTCCACATACCCTATGTCGTAAGATATATACTAGACCATTGCCTCATCCCACACAACCATAGCACCCAACATAGAATCATCCTCCCCCTTGTTCTCACACGCATCCATGTATGCCTTAGTTTCTTCATTCATGTCTTGAATTGGTTCCTTCCACTTCTTGACAATCAACCCCACATCCACCTCCTCCTTTTGCTCTACCTTCCTCCATTGCATGCCATCTCCCATTCCAAACTCAGTCAGTCGGACCTAACCCTGTTTAATGCGAAATCGTCGATGTTTAGAAATATGCATTATAGTATAGGACGAAAATCGCATGAAACACTTAAATTTATAAAGTTCGAAAACAATGTGAGTCTGAGGTCGTTCGTAGGAAGCAAAATGGCAATTTCAATCACTAATCACAATTCATTAGGAAAGATATGCAAGTATAATCAAAACTTTGCTCAATATAAATCAAAATAATATGTTAATGAAACCAAGGATGAGGGTGCAAAAAGATTGGGTTAAAATGGTGATTTGGATCACCAAATTAACCCTAATGTTTAAGATCACAAATACCTCAAATAAATGAACAGTAATCTCAATAAGTTATCTCAGTTAAATATCTCCACAATATCTCCATAGTAACCAGTATCAAGCCACAACCTCAGACGCCCTAAGAACTAAGCAGAACCAACACAGTAGAGGCACAATGCACAATAGACAGAGGCACAAGGACCTTACACAAAGCCCTCAGAGGCTAAGTGTAGAGAAAGGGAGGGCACAAATCCCAAGCTAGCAAAACCCTCCTCTCTCTCTCTCTGATTCTCTTCTCAATTTCTCAGATCGGACCCGGGTAATTGGATCCACCACCCAGACCCGTGTGGTGTGAACCGCAGGCGAGGGCACGTAAACAAGTGTGTGAGTGAGCGCGTGCATTTGCACATGTGCAGTGACCTCACCACTGTGCTCTTGGAGGCGAACAACAAAAATCATGTTTTCCTTTTATGCGTTGTCGTGGGTCGTTGCACCTCCGAGGTGGGACTAAAGTCCCACCTTCTTCCTTCACGCAATAGTAGCTGGGATCCTAGCGAAATTAGAACAAATCCCTCTGACGCCTCACTTGATTTTTGGTGCAAAAGAACTCTCGCACTGAAACCGCTTCAATCTGAGGCAGCAACAGGTCAAATAGTGGTTGGAGGCGGTCTGACATGATCGGAGAAGACGAAGGCGACGGTGGCTGTCCAACATACACCTGAAACACGCAATACGACCTTTCGGCCACGTCAAAGATGCTCAGATGCTTCACCGTGAAGCGACGAGTGTAACCGTGGTGGTTTTAGGGTGTGGTGAGCTTGGTGGAGCTCTGTCGAGGTCAGTGAAGGTGCGTAGGAGTGCATGTGTTCGATAAGGTGGAAGAGTAGTGAAAGCCCCAAATTTCTTTGGGGCTTTTGCTGAGTGAGTCTCGGTAGGCATTGTGGAGGTGTTGTGGGTGTGTTTGTGTGTGTGGTGCTGGCGCGAGCTCGCCGAAGCTTGTGCGGGATGTGAGGAAGATGGAGTGGGTGCAGGTAGTGCGGTGCATGAACCTAGAGTCTAAGGGGTTGTAGAAGTTCAGGAGGAAGAGAGGAAGAGAAAATGAGACTTAAAGAGGGAGAAAGTGGACGGAGGCGGCTGACTATGATGGGCCGACGTCGAAGGAGAAGTTGACGGCGAGTGAACAACGTGTTGGTGCTAGAGCACCACGATCGTTTATTTTGATGATAATAAAACGCATGTTATTTAACATTTGCATTTGAAGTCTTAGATTTCAAGTTAATTGCAAATGGAGATGTGTTTAGACAAAGTTCGAGCTCGCATCCATGGTGGATTGGAGGAGCTTAACGAAGGAGGAGCTTCGCGAGGAGAGAAAGCTTGAAGGAGATGAAGAATATGATAGATTTTCCTTCTTGTTCATTGTAATTTGTCTTTTTTTTCTTTCTTTTGTTGCTCGTTATCTTTCTTAGATTACTTGTTAAAGAGCCTCAAAGAATCCTTAAAGTAGTCCTAGGAACACTTACACAACCCTAAGATACTTAAGTTTGCTGTAGAGAACTTAGAAAACCAAAATAGGATTCTGACAGCCTAATCAGATATCTGATACTGACCTTTAAGACGTCTGACTATTGACTCAGACGTCCAATAACTTAGGTTGGACTTAGTTGGTTCTATCTGATGAAATCAGACGACCAGACCTTAGTTCAGACATCTTAAAAGACATTTGATGGTTGTGTCAGATGTCCAATTAGTGGAATGTTAGCTAACAAAGTAAACATTGAGGAAAATAATCGTTAAGTTTCTATCAGACATCCATAGAGGACCCCAGATGTCTGATATGTGATCGTTGAGCCTCGTTGTGAACCAAAATCACCTTTGTCAGATTATATAACCATTTGAACCTTGGGAAATCCATTCCCACAGTACAATAGGTTTCCAGATATCCAGACCTAATGCCAAACGTCCTATATGCCATCTGATTGATTTACACTAGAACCTTGTTTAGGTCTGATGAAAGTCGGGAAGGAAACCCACATAGATTCAGACGTCTGACTTAAATCCCAGACATCTTAAATTAGTTTTCCAGACGTGTAATACCTGGACCAAACGTCGGATACCTAGACCAGACGTCTGATGATGCTGTCAGAATCATAAATGATTCTGATTATAGCCTGTTTTGCCTTGGGTTCAACCCCAACGGCTATGGAAGCCTTCTAAGACCTTCCAAAGCCTTCCTAGGCCCTCTGTAAATAGAGGACACTTGCCTTGCAAAGACACATCAAGCATTAGCATTTTCACATCATTTGTGTCAAATTGATCTTGAGAAGATCTTGCTCTCCATTTCGCCATTCCACATCTTGAGAGCTGTATTCTAGTTGCGTACCTGCTCTCCCTCTGAGATTACAAGAGCGACGAAGTGCCGTCGCATGGCTCACGCATTCGCATCAAGTCGACGCACTTTCAGCAAGGGAAGTTTCCTTACCTATAGTAGCTAGATTTAGCCATACACTTTGTGGCTCTATAAGTTGTATTGTATTTTATCTTTGCTTGTGTTGGGTATTCGCTTTGTGAATTCCCGTCTCTATCTAGGGACAAATTACTCCTCGTGAAGAGGGGTGGTTTTGAGGTACGCTACCCTCGGGTACAAAGTAGCGTGGTTATACTGAGGTTGAACTACCCTTGTTTTAAGTAGTTCGTTTAGTAGATTTGATCGACTTTGTCGATCGGGAAATCTTAACTTAAGAGGGTTAGGTGGTGGTTTTTACCTAGGTTGGGTTTCCACCTAAAAGTCTCTTGTGCCATTATGTGATTGCTTATTTTTTTGAGATTATTTATTTTAATTCCGCATTTTATACATCATGCATATTTCACCCCCTCCCGTAGGGAATTACATTTTGTATCAGAGCAGGTTCTTGCTATTTCGACGTACCAACCTAGCAAGAAGATCATGGAGGGAAGCAATTCTACGATGAGGATTCTTGAGGGACAATCTACCACCCATCCACCGTTCTTTGACGGGAGCAATTACCCCTACTGGAAGCTGAGGATGAGGACATGACTTCAAGCCAATGACTTCACTATTTGGGCAAGATGTGAGACCCCCTTCGACATCCCGGAGAGGCCCGCAGCAGCAGATTCGGGAACTCTCGCTCAACGCGAAGACGATGAACGCGTTGTATTTCACCCTTAGCCTAGAGGAGTTCAATAGAATCTCGCAATGCGTCACCACATACGAGATCAGGCACATACTCGAGGTAACTCACGAGGGTATCTCTAAGGTAAAGTCTTCTAAAATTAATTTACTTTCACAAGAATTTGAATCAATTTCTATGAAGACTAACGAAACCTTAAGTGAGATGAACACTAAGTTCACTTTCATTGTGAATGAATTAAAAGCATTAGGAAAGACCTTTATCAAGAGGGAGCTTCAAGGAAAGCTTCTTCGTTCCCTCAGATCGGAGTGGGAACAAAAGGTCACCGCGATCGAGGAGGCGAACGACGTAGAGGAGCTCAACATGGAGGATCTCCTCGGCAACCTCATGGCCTATGAGGCAAAATTGAAGCAGAAGGACACACCTGAACCAAAGCCCAAGAAGTCTCTCGCATTCAGAGCTGCGTCGGATAGCGAAGTAAGTTCTGATGACAAAGATGTTAAATTTTTACTTAAAAATTTTTCCAAGTTTTGTAGGGAATCAAAGAAAGAAAAGAAGGAGAAGGAAAAGAAAAGCCCGAGACATTGCTATCACTGCAACGAAAAGGGTTATCTTCAACCTGAGTGCCCTCTTCTTAAGAAGGAGAAGTATAAGAAGAAGGCGTTCAAGCAACTTGGGATAACTCGAGCTCAGAGGAGAAAGAAGAAAATCCCGAGAAGAAGAATGAAATCGCTTGCATGGGTTTCATGGCAATCGCAGAAAGCGACAGCGACAACAGCGACAATGAGGTAAATTCTGAACTCTAAGATGCCTTTGATGAACTTTATGAAATTAGTAAATCATTAAAGGTAGAAAATAAAAACATGAAAAAGAATCTTAGTTTCCTTAAATCAGAAAATGAAAGATTAGAAAAACTTAAGGATCTAGAAACTAGTTCTAATCCTAAAGATAATAACTTGGTGTGAGAAAATAGAGACCTAATCAATGATAATAGTAAGTTGATGGATGAAAATACTAACTTAAAAATAAAAATGCATATTTTAGAAGATGAACTTGTATGCCTTAGGGAAAATTCTAACAAATTGATAAATAAAGTAGATAATCTGTCTAGTCCCAAGGTTAAGAAAGGATCTCCTTCAAGGAAACCCGCTAACAGATCCAGATCCAAATTGACTTGGATACCAAAAACAAATAGAATCCTTTTTTGTATGTTTCAAGGGAGACTACAACATCAAAGATTGGACCTACATGATGAACAGTCAACTCGAGTTAGGTGGACCAACATCAAGACCAAGGAGGAAGACCAGAAGACCAACGAGATGACGAACAAATGATCGAATCGTCACACGTCGACCGCCCAATTGGAGACCGGCGCCAATGCCCAGACCTCCTAGCAACGGATGGGAACCCCATCCAATCTGGCATCCACCTCCATTTGGGCCATTCTATTGGCCATGATAGGTGAGATAAATTCTTTATCCTATCTTTTAATTTATAGCATCTAGATAGGGGGAGTCAAAAATTAATGAAGCTAATTGTCCATCTTTAAGGGGGTGTTTTAAAAATAACATAACTATATTGCCTTTAGAAAGGGGGAGGTAATAACACAGCTATCTTGTTTTTATGAAAAGATGAAATTAGAAGAGCATGTTTTAAGGGGGAGTTTAGGATAATTAAAAATTATGACACCTTTTTGATAATGTTAAAAAGGGGGAGAACTTTATGTATGGTTTTATTATCATAAAAAATGGGGAGATTGTTGGTGCTAGAACACCACGATCGTTTATTTTGATAATAACAAAACACGTGATATTTAACATTTGCATTTGAAGCCCTAGATTTTAAGTTAATTGCAAATGGAGACGTGTTTAGACAAAGTTCGAGCTCGCATCCATGGTGGATTAGAGGAGCTTGACGGAGGAGGAGGAGCTTCGCGAGGAGCGAAAGCTTAAAGAAGGAAGGAGATGAAGAATAGGATAGATTTCCCTTCTTGTTATTGTAATTTGTCCTTTTTTTTTCTTCTTTCTTTTGTTACCCTTTATCTTTCTTAGATTATTTGTTAAAGAGCCTCAAAGAACCCTTAAAGTAGTCTTAGGAACACTTGCAGAACCCTAGGATACTTAGATTTTCTGTAGAGAACTTAAAAAATCAAAATAGGGTTTTGACAGCCTAACCAAACGTTTAATCTAAAAATCAGACGTCTGATAGTGACCTTTAAGACGTCTAATTGTTGACTCAAATGTCCAATAACTTAGGCTGGATTTAGTTGGTTCTGTTTGATGAAATCAGATGACCAGACCATAGTCCAGATGTCTAAGAAGACGTCTGATGGTTGTGCTAGATGTCCAATTAGTAGAACATCGGCTAATAAAGTAAACGTTAAAGAAAATAACCGTTAGGCTTCTATCAGACATCTGTAGAGGACCCCAAACATTTGATATGTGACCATTGAGCCTCGTTGTGAACCAAAATCACCTTTGTTAGATTATATAACCATTTAGACCTTGGGAAATTCATTCCCACAGTACAATAGGTTTTCAGACATCCAGACCTAGTGCCAGACGTCCTGTACGTCATCTGATTGATTTACACTAAAACCCTGTTTAGGTCTGACGAAAGTTAGGAAGGAAACCCGCCTAGATTCAGACGTCTGACTTAGATCCCAAACGTCTTAAACTAGTTTTCCAGATGTCTGATACCTTGACCAAACATCTAATGACCCTGTCAGAATCATAAATGATTCTAATTACGACATGTTTTGCCTTGGGTTCAACCCCAACGGCTATGGAAGTTTTCTAAGGCCTTCCCAAGCCTTCCTAGGTCCTCTATAAATAGAAGACCCTTGCCTTGCAAAGACACACCGGTCATTACCATTTCCACATCATTTGTGTCAAATTGATCTTGAGAAAAAGATCTTGCTCTCCATTTTGCCATTCCGCATCTTGAGGGTTGTATTCTAGTTGCACACCCGCACTCCCTCCGAGATTATGAGAGCGACAAAGCGTCGTCGCGTGATTCATGCATCCGCGTCAAGTCAACGCATTTCCAGTAAAGGGAAGTTTCCTTACCTATAGTAGCTAGATTTAACCATACACTTTGTGGCACTATAGGTTGTATTGTATTTTATCTTTGCTTGTGTTGGGTATTCGCTTTGCGAATTCCTGTCTCTATCAAGGGACAAAATACTCCTCGTGAAGAAAGATGGTTTTGAGGTACGCTACCCTCAGGTATAAAGTAGCGTGGCTGTACTGAGGTTGAACTACCCTCGTTTTAAGTAGTTCGTTTAGTGGATTTGATCAACTTTGTCAACCGGGAAATCCTAACTCGAGAGGGTTAGGTGGTGGTTTTTACCTAGGTTGGGTTTCCACCTAAAAATCTCTTGTGCCATTGTGTGATTGCTTATTTTTGTGAGATTATTTATTTTAATTCCGCATTTTATACGTCACGCATATTTCACCCCCACCCATAGGGAATTACACGACGGAGCAGGAGAAGACGAAGACGATCGGTCTTTGGTCGAACACAATCGTGACGAAGAGCTAAAGAGGTTAAGTTGATCAATTTAGTCGTTGATCGGCTCGACAAGAAGGGTGGAGAAGCTCGCCGAAGCTTGAAGAGATGTCAACCGGAGAGGAGAGGTGGGTCTTCACCTTTTCTAAGCTGAGGACGGCCTAGACGAGAGGGTTCTTTATAGGTCCCTTAAAGGCATGAAAATAACCAGAATAGGAAACCCTCAAGTAGGTTTCGAGCTTGAGATTCTTGGGTTCGCTGGTGGTGAATCCGGCCAAAATTGATCTCAAAACCTAGTCCAATCTGTAGAGAAGATCCTCGCGACCATTCTCTCCAATTTTGGAGAAGTTTGGTCTTGATTTGAGAGAGAAAATCTTCCTGGAATCTCCCTGCTGAGCTCGGGTTCACACCAATAGAAAAAGAGACCAGAATTAAGAAAATGATGAGAAGTTAGGGACCCATTTGCAAAGAATTCGAAACCTGAGGGGCTAAATGTAAGAATAGAGTTTCAAAGGGTTAAATTACAAACTAGGTCAAGATGGACTTTGATTGGGCCCAAATTTTGGTACCAACCTAATTTGGACCCAAGGAATCTAATGGTGAAGTTGATTTTCAATTTTGACTAGGTTTGATTGGGCAATTTGCACTGAAGCCCAAATTAGGATAAAATTCCATCTGAGACTCTGTTCTAGGTCAAAATAGGTTCAGATAGTCAAACAAAGGGTACCAAACCTCTCAGTATATTTTTCTATGAATTTTAGGAGTTTTAGATAAATTTTATCCTGACCAGAACCTTATCAATTTAAGTGGGTCTGAAATTAAGGTTTTGTGTTATGATTTAGTTCTCGAAATGCGTGAAACTCCGTTTCTATCTGTATGAACCCAATCATTGGACTTTAATGCTCATTTGACCTTTAATTAACCCCTGGAAAATCTCATGGTTAATCTGTATTTATGATATGCTATTAAAATTACAGAATTAACCCTAATTTCCTATTTTCTTTTCAAATCAGAATATCATGGAATTATGATCCTCAGATGATTATGTAGGAGCATTTATCCATCAAACCTAACTAAAAGTGGCTAGTTAGAACCTATGATGACGTTCCCATCAGACCCCCCTTACTCTCATAATCCACCATCCACGTATGCACTCTCAACCGTAGCAGCCACAAACTCCCCTCACACCTGAGAACCACCTTCTGTGGATAGGGCCCCCTACACCGTAGAGAAGCCTCCACCCACATTGTCCTGCCATCTCCTTCTATTAGCCCCATAACACAACCCTCTCTAAAGGAAGCAAAATCGACTACCACGTTTCTCACCAACGCACTGGACCTCAACTGTAAAGGAATGCCTTCAATCGCGACTAAACCATGGCCATTAAGAACATGCTGAGGATGTTCAGCTACTGCGCCATCAAACGGGGATACCATTCTCCACATCACAGACACATTCAATTTCTCAACATCAACATCACACAAACCAAACACCAAAAATCACGACAATTTCAACTAGGAAATCTTCCACAATGATGAGGAAAAGGAAAGAGTACTTACAATCGCACGGAAGTCCTCCATCGAAGGATTACTAGCCATGACTTCACCAACCAAAGCCCTCCGCAAGAGGGTCTCCACAGCCACAACCTCTGGAGTCAGTGGCACCTCAACATTGACGACAGGTGGAGCAGGTGGGGGCGACGGACCATGTCGATCATAGGGACCACGCTGTTGTCCCTCCCACTGCCCCTAACCTACAACTTCCTGATGATTGTGAGCCGCACACCTACCGAAAGGGTCTGTATGTTCCTGTCGCAATTCGCCATCCCGACGATGATTTTGCAACTCCTCGAAGCAACCACCATTGCGTCCAAAGCCGTCACGCCTTCTACACGTGTAGCGTTGATGCCCTAATCTACCACATGCAAGGCAAACAAGAACATTTCGACACTCAAAAGGCCAAATGCCCCCTTTCCTTGTATCTGTAGCACATCAGGGCTCTCCACACTCCTCTAAAAACCACCCCTCGCGAACCCTCCCCCCGCCATCACCTCGGAGAAGACCACCACCAACCAAAGCCGCTCGTCCATCCGCAAGCCCATCCACTTTCACCCCGATGACCACTCCCCTAGCCGTCGCACGTGCAGCCGCTCACTTAACACTGCGACCCCTACTCTCGCCCACCCATCCATCGCCCTAAGCTTGTATTGCTCCTAAAAAAGCTTTGATGCCATGCTAGAATTTAAAAAATAATCAAAAGCCTACACACTATATATGATTATTTTGTCTATTTAAATACCAAAACTTTTACGGCAAGCATACTTATTATAAACCACGAGTTATGTTTAGAGAACATATGGTTAACAAAAAGCAATTGCACTCCACAAACATTTAAAAGTAATCCATGTTAGATTTAAATAGGATTTAAATGTGTCAATGGAATAATAAGTTTCACATTCAGGGTGGATGAACGGGAAACATAGGATGAAATATGATAGGATAATTGGAAATTTCAATTCGAAAACATAATCTTTGATTGGGATAATTTTTAAATAATAAAATAATTAAATCCCTAAAAACTCAAAATCAATTAACTAGGTAACTAACAAAATCGATTAGTGGTTTTTATCATAAAATCGATGATTTTCTAATACACAATTGGCTCAAAATCTAATGGTTGTTATGTTGTGACCTAAATTCCTTAGTTTAGCCTTTAGGCTCATGAAAAATTTCTCGTACACACTTCAACAAAATTTATAAAAGATGACAAGTAATATTCATCATTATATTTAAATATAATAATGATTTTAATTATTTATTACAATTTATTTTGAAAATGACAATTTTTATTTTGATTCGTTGTTATCCATTTCTTAACAAAAAAAAAAACAAACAAACAAACAAATCGTTGCAAACTTATTTATTTAACTTTAAATAGATAATAAAAGATATTTTGTCAAAACCCTCATTATAGACCGCCAATAGTCTGACCGCCGCCCACCCCCAACTGAGAGAACAACCACCTTCGCCGATCCCGCCATCAAACCAACTGTGTTGCGTGCTTCGCGATCCCTCGACCACCACCGCCGATCGCTCCCACCGTTGATCCAACAAGCTCTCGCACGATTCCCATCCTCGATGCGCCGCCACCGCCATTGCCACCTCCTCCAACAAGTTCCCTGCTGCATCGCCTCCACCACCGCCCCATCCTCGACGCGCCGGCATAATCGCGATTCCTCCAACGCGGCCCCAAGCTCTACCCTCTCTAAGGTGAGTAACTCGATCCACAACCGCTGACCCCCATCCTCGACGCGCCGCCACCGCCTCCAACAAATCGCCAATCCCTCTGCGCCGTCGGATCGCCCCGTGTTACAACTGGAGGTCAATGTGAGGTGATTAGGGAAGGAGGTAGAGGGGGAGGAGGTGGAGGTGGTGGATGGTTGGAGGAGGGTGGTGGTGGTCGGGGAGAAGGGAGGGAGGGGAGGGGATGGCTGGCATCGGTGTGGAGATGTGGAGATGCAGACCATATGCTCGATGGAATGCCTTGCTAGTTTTCGTGATTTCTTTTTTTGATGAGAGGAGGTGATTGTGTTGGTATTTTTGATGTTGCATTAAGGAACAGGTGCTTTGTTGCCTATTTGCGTGCTGCCGCTGAGCGAGGAGAATGGGGCATTCAATTGCAGCAACAGGGACGTGTTCAAGTGGAAAGTGATGTGGAGGGTTTTGGCCGAGCAGTTTGGGGTCGAGTGGGTCGGGTACGACAGGGAGGAGAAGAGGTTTAAGCTGGCGGAGGCGATGAAGGACAAGTGGGAGGTGTGGGATAACATCGTGAACGAGAACAATCTCACCAAGACGACACTGGAGGAAGTGGCTACTTGGTGGGCCATTGATGGGTACTTTGATCTTGGGATGGGTCTGGACAGCATGAACAAGAGCAAGCAGCATGGATTCTTTGGGTTCAAGGATTCCGTAAACTCCTTCATCGGTTGGATCAAGAAAACGAAGGCGTACAAGATTGTTCCTTGATTTGGATCTCCTTTGTATCTGTCTGGGCTTACGTCGATTTGGCTTAAAGAGGTATGATTGGTTTTTGCATTGTTGATTATTTTAGAATTCTCGCTTGCCACCGGTGAAATCATAATAAGACACCTACTTTTGGTGAAATACATAACTAATAGTTTTACATGGGTGCTGCGTTTAAAAGTTTAGGTTAAGTTCAGCAAAGATGTTATACATAGACCAACATATTTCTTTGATGGACAGCTGATGGAAGCATTCGGAGCACTTCCCTGCCTTTACAAATTCAGGAAAGTAAATGGGTCTCTGATTATTTATGTTCTATAAACTCCACCAGTATAAGTAGATGCCAAATAATGAAGCTGTGGGATGCATGCGTTTATACCCTTTTGGATGTAGATGTATTTGTTGTAAATGGTAGGACAAGTTTTCTACAGGGTTCTCAATTGCCCCTATGTTTATCATGTGAAATCACCTCTAGTCAATTTTCTCTTGGAATTTCTCTATATAAAATGCAAAACTCCATCCATCTCATCCATGGCACATAGAATAAGGATTTTCTATATGAGTGTTGCACTTGCACCTAGCCAATGCCACATAAGGTTGCATTAGCAATTTGGTTTGGTTTCCGTATGTATAACACCTTTGAGGTTGTCATCTTGATTTTGCTTTTCTCTTGCATGTCTTGATTTTCCATTCAAGCATCAATATTTACAAATTGAACTTTCAGATTCCGTGCTGTATCCACTATGGATCTGGAGTCTGGATTCTTGTCACTTTGAAATTCCCAGACTGCAGCTTCTTTCCATGAGCAACCAAAAATAGGTGATACACAAAATAAAACAACTACATCATTTAAGTATTATTTTTCACATTTTATAACTTCACCAATCCTCTAGAAAAATGGTATCAAGCATTATAAGAATTGGTTGTTATTAAACCACCTGAAGAAACAACCTATTTTCAAAATTATCTTATATCACTCAATTATTTTGTTTTTCCCATAGATTTGCTGGATCCTTAGAACATCTCCCGTTTAGTGCACAATGGTTTTGTAGTCATGATTGCATCCTAAAACAGGAAAACATAGCTCTTAATGAAGAACATATGTGGCAATACAGGTTGCCATGCTGTCATCATAAGCCTTTTTTTATTTGGAAAACAAGATCCATTCTTTCCAAGGGAAGGAACAGATAAAACAGGAATCGAGAAGCATACAATCAATGCGCAGAACATCAAGAAACAAAATCGCTTTCATGTACAAGTGACATTGTAGAAGGAATGCTAACCATGCAAGGTAATTTTACAGGTCTACTTTCTATTTTGATTTGGATTATGCTTATAAAAATTCAGCATTGCAAGAATTTCTGATGCATGTGATATTTGGTAATCTAGCTTCCTTGCTTGAAGATTTGTTAGGATGTATTTGTTGATAACATCAAAACCTATTATAGGTATCATGAGTTATTCCTAATTAATGGTTACTCTTTAAATATGTAACTTCTTAATTATTCCCAACTATTCACTATATTAAACGGATCTTTCATTCTTATTTATTGGAGATTCCATTACCCTTTGATGCTTTCTTGCAACAGATTCTTCTATGCTAGAGCTGTATACAAATACACACGCACAAAGCCTTGCTGGAGCCTTTCATTCTACGCTTGGAGTAAGCCTTTGTTTATTTATTGTTCCTCTTCATGAGCTTTAAGTTTCCTTTAAGTTTCCTACTTCTCTATTTCATATCTATTTATTGCAACTTTTCAGATGTCTTAAAAAAGGATGAGTAGGAATGATGTAGCCTTCAGGAATCCATACTTCTCATTTCATCTTTTTGTTAACTTTCGTATCTTTTTTAAGCTCCATCTATTTCATACTTGCTTATTTGTTTGTTGCATCCAACAGACCGCTTTCAAAATATTTACTTTCATCTATAACTTGAAACATGGAATTTAGCTTGTAGCTTGTAGTTTTAGCTTTGTTGTTAACCTATTTGCTTCAAGATGTGATACTTGGTTAGTTTTACTTTTACAAATGTGTAACCATACTTGTATGATACTTGTATAGTGCTTGTACTTAGATTTGTATAACTGTATGGTAGCCTGTACTTGTAAGTGCAAGATGCTTGTACTTTACATTTTTTTCGATGGGAATTTGTTTTTATTTTCTATATTTTTTATTTTTTTAAAACTGTGGCCAAGGGAGACACACATGAAAAGTTCTACTTACCTTGGGGAGTTGGCTAGAGTGGGTGGCATAAGACAAGTGAGGGGTGTTCTACGTCTTTTAGATTTGATTTATTTTCATAATTTGTTCCAAGTATTGACATACATTTTTGAATTGTTAGTGTAAATTCATTTAAGGCCGATGTTGTAGATCACTATTGTTTGTCACACATGTTCTATCCAGGTGCATTCCAGTATGACCTTGTACCAAGTTCTTTGGTTGCCAACGTTAAATAGATGTGAATTTCTTAGTGGTTATCATCGGCTAATTTGTGTGCTGGTCATAATTTATTGGCCTAGCATCTACGTCAGTATTTCTCTTTGATTGGTTCTGGTTGGAACGTCAAATTCATTGTTTATACAATTGAAATTGCTATTCTTATCTTGAGGCTGATTAGAATCTCAACAGCTGTACATTTTTTGTTGCAGCTTGGAAGTCATGGTTCAAACGTAACAAAGGAGAAACTTGAGACACACTCAATATATGCTTGGAAAGAAGGAAAACATCACATGGTCATGAATGGGCTCGTTGATTCACCGGGAAGACCCTATCCAAGGCATCTAATCCATGTAAGTTTTATTTTAGGATCACATGAATATTGGGCATTGTAATAACGCCACGAGAACAAACACACTGCCATAGCAGCCTCAATGGCTTTTTACTTGAATACTTTGTAGACTTATATATATCTTATGTCATGGTCATTTAAGCACAATGTGGCATTATCCTGAATATGCTTCTTCGGATAGTGCAAAGAAAGAAACATATATAAATTTAGAAGGCAATCACTTGAGCAATACAACTTAGAAATTTCTTTTGAAAGGTTTAGCAGACCATGATCATTTCTCCGCATACATTATTATTAATGATGTTGTTATTTATATTAGAATTTGGAAAAAGTTGTGATCGAGATTGTCTCGTTGGAAACTACAAACCTAACTTTATCCCCTAACATAACCCTTTCCAATGGGATGGCCCAGGGGGTTATCTCTCAGTAAACATAGCCTAATGTATGCAAAATGTTGTCACTTTATTTTTTGGGTCTTTTTTTTTTCAATTATCAAGTTTTCCGGAATAAATTCTTAAAGAAGAAAAAGGTTTACCAGAATCATCATTGTTATTTCTATAGTTTTGAATTCCTTGGAGTCCCTCAATCTCGTTCCATATTTTTACATCCCTATCAAAGGTCTTCCTTGACCTCCTTGATATTGACACTTCCAAGACTCCTAGCATTTATCCTTATGCATGTTCTTCCTTTCATGTAGTAAGCCCCTTTAACTCCATTCCAACTTCTCCATCTTGCACTTTTTGGTGATGCAACATTTACCTATTTATTTTATTTGTAGGAGCATGGACATTGTGTTAGGTTAGGAAGTATGCAAATTTTAAAGAGTCGTGGCATCTGCTGGACTAGAATTCTTTTTCTTGGGTAGTGATATGAAAGTTCTTGCTGAATGTATAAGCAATGAATTCCCTGGATTTATTGATACAGAAATGCTATGATAATTTATCTTTTAAGAAGAAGATTTGATCCAATTTTTAGTTACTTATTTTAGATCTAGTTAAAAACAAAGGCTTCTTACCATGAAAATGAAGTAAACTTTTGACAAATTTTAGGTTGAATTATTTGTAGTTCCTTATTATGGAAATAAAGTAATTTTTTTTGTCCCTTCAAATATATGCTACGACAAAATTTGTCCACAATTTTTTATATGTATTTTCTGTAAAGTTTTTATTGAAAATTTTTAATTTGTAAGAAATATTTTGGTAGATATTGTAAAATAAATTTTTATTTTATAGGTAATCAAAATAAATTATAAGTATAATACGTTATAAGTATTTTAAAGGATTAATAAATTTTTATATTCTTCTTACATTGTGACGAATTAATTGTTAGCATATTTTTCATAAGGTAACGGAAAAAAATCATTGTTAAAAGTAAAGATAATGAAAACATCCGTTGCTAACTTCAAAATATGTGACGATTTTATTCGTTGTAGATTTAATAACAGCTCATATAGCAATAAATATGACATTAAATAAATTATTCATTAACAGGTCATACAATGATGATTTATTTGTCATCATCTTCATAAAATATTCGTCGCCTAAGCTTTTTTGTTGTAACGATATATATATAGAAAAAGTATCCATTGAGCACTGTGCTCATCAACTCTTAAAAAAGCTCATTGTTGTGTTTGTTGGATAATATTTTCCATTGATGAAAATCAATGCACATGTCAAAATGTGATTTAGAAAATCACCCTTTATATATGAAATGTACTTAATTTATTGTTATACTATTTCTGTAAAATATCAATGCACATAAATGTCAAGTTCTACCATGCCTTTACCCATAAGTTGTAATTAGAATGTAATTAATCAAATATTACAATATTATTGGAAATTAATCATATCACATTAATATTTAATCGTATTACAACTCTATTTTAATTAGAATGAATTTATATTACAATATTTCGTATGTACTACAATTCAATTTTTCACTTGTAATACAAATTCTTATAGTTCCATTACAATAAATAATTATAATATAAATTCATTATGTTTATATAAGGTTATTTTCATTTGTAATACAAGTTTTTACACTTTTTTATAGTAAACATTTTATAATGCAAGTTCATCATATGTTATAAGTCAATTTTTCAATTGTATTTTCTTTTTGTAATATTCGATTGTAATTGTCTTTGAATTTAATTATCCTGTAATACATTTTTTGATCGTGATACATTCTTTACAACATGCATGTTATTTCGTTACAAAACTCAATTCAATTATTACAACAGTCATGCATAATTTTTACAACCACATTTTCTTGATATTACAGCACATGTTTTTCCTGTAATTGTCACAATAATTTTACATTTTTAACTCCTATATAATACGTTATTTTTAAGATTCCACCAACGAGATTTATGTGTTCCTTTCTTTTTCTTTTTATGTGATTTTGTTTTTCCATTAATGATGTTTATATTACAAAATCTCTTATTATATAAGTAATTAATTTATTACCTATTTATAGAATGTTGATTCATTGAGATATTAGTGCATGCATATTTTTAGGAAGCTTTTTTATTTCATTAATTAAGTTTTATTATTTTGGCAACTTCCTTTATTAAAACTACTTTCATTGATATAGGTGATATTTATTATAATCGTAGGATTTCTATCTAATGAATGACACATTATGCTCATTTGATTATTTTTAAGTACTTTATTTATGGTATAAGATCCATATATATGTATATATATATATGAAAAGTATTCGATGAATATTGTTATCACAATTCACAAGAAAAGTCCAAACTTCTGTTCATTCGATCGGTGACTTGGTTGATGAAATCACTCTATTTGTAAGTGATTTCAAATATTTAGAATAACCTGTCTTTTATATTTGACAATTAAAATTAAATATTAATAACACATCCCTTAATCTACGCTTGTTATGTTATGATCAATTATTTCTAATTTTGTTTGATTTGACCTTTTAATCATTAACATCTTTTGTTCTATTCTTTTCTATGTTGGCTTGTATTACATCTTGATTATCTATTATTTTACATGCTGTTGGATTGTATTACAACTTGATTATCTATTATTTTATGGGTTGCTGACTTATATTACAACTCAACTATCTATGTTTTATGTGTTACTGGCTTGTATTATAACTCAACTTTCTATTATTTTATATGTTGACTTGTATTACAACTCAACTCTCAACATCCTTATTAGTCAACTATATACTATTTTATGTGTTACTAGCTTGTATTATAACTTGACTATCTGTTATTTTATGTGTTACTGTCTTGTATTGCAACTCGACTATCTATTGTTTTATATGTTGCTAGCTTGTATTACAACTTGACTATCTATTATTTTATGTGTTAACTTGTATTACAATTCAACTCTCAATCTCCTTATTACTTAATATTTATTTGTAACACAAATTTAATTTGTTATCATTTTTTTATTAGACGCTCCTTATATAATTGTAATATATTACAAACACGGTTAAAAATTAGAGTTTGTTTGATCAGATAATTTGTTACACTATTTCCTTTTCGTTACAACAATATATCATTTCGTTATTACGAATGTGTGTAGTTACAATCACACGTGACGAGTTACAATTACTCTTTTATACCGTTACAACATTTTTGTAGCATTTATTACACATTCTTATACAATTCTAATCATTAGATACTATCTTGTATTCATTACCTTCTATTATTATTATATAAATCAACATTATATATAACAAGGGATTGACATGTGTATTTTTAGTAATTACAGATATGATTAGATGCTTTTACACTATTCACTTTTTGCATGTTATCAATTACGATTACGTTTAATTTTAAACTATCTTGGCTTTCCTAAATCTTGATACTATTACAACATCACTTTATTCATTATTGGTGATATTTCTATGGATCACGTAATTGACATCCAATAGTTCACATTTTGTACTCAAGTTTAATTTTCTAAACACTGTGCTCTCTAAATCAGCCCATATATATATATATATATATATATATATATATATATATATATATATATATATATAAGTGGCCCTCAACGCTTTACAAGGCGAGAGAAAAAAATGCAAGAGGGTGAGAGGGCAAAGGAGGAAAGGAAGGCGCTGGAGGGAGGACGGGAGAGAGGAAAGGGTACTAGGGAGAGGGGGAGGGCGAGGGGCTCCGTCCATCGATGGAGGATCTGGGATGGTCGTCCACAGCAAGTCAGAGGAGGGTTTCTTGAGCAACGGATGCACCTTGGAGGTCTGCTCGCGACGGAAGTGGCGCAGAGAGAAGGGGGAGGTGCTTCAAGTGTCTCGACCGAGATCACTGGGTGTGGGATTGTCACGAGCCATGGCGTTGTTGGAAGTGCGAGGACCTCAGGCACAGGAGCTAACAATGCCGTGGTGGTCGCTTTGGTGGCAATTAGGTAGTTCCACCACCACCGCCGAAGGGTGCATCACAGACGAAGGTGGAGGCACCATGGTCGGAAGGAATATGAGGCTTGCAGAGGGTGGAGAATGGTTTGGTGGTCGAGGTTCTAGAGGGGGGGTGACAAGGGCGATGGTGGAGGTATTGGGCAGAGATCTGTCGAAGAAGGGGGTTTAAGTACTACTGCTGGATGGTCGGAGTCTTCTCGTTCTCGGCCTCCCTGCTTCGCAAAGGGAAGAGCTTCTTCTCTTGGAGTCTTTCGCTAAGGTCGAAAGATGGAGATGGTGTTGTCCCTCCCCGCACGATGGGGCTTCCTCGGAGAGGCCCACCAGAGCGACAGTCGTTCGAGGTGGCCATCACGGGGATGTAGGCTAGAGATGGTCGGTGCGAAGATGATGGACAGAGTGGTGTTGCAGCTAGGAAGCTCATCGTGGGTGGTGTCCCTGTCACCTACTGGAGTAGGCCATGGTGCATCAGCGGTGGTCGTAGTGGCCGTTCCGATGTGGTGGAAGGTGAGGCGACGACCGACGAGGGCGTGGGGGAGATGATCGAGTGCTGACGTGGCCCAAATCCATGGGAGATCCACGCAAATCTCGCGTGATGAGCCGTAATCATCACTCGAGAATGGAGCGCTCCCCATGATCTCGGGATAGGAAGACGAAGGTAGCGCATTTATAGGGACAGTCTGTCTCGAGGTGGAGCTGGCGAAGGATTTAAACGCGCCTTCGTGCGAGGCACGTGCAAAGGCTACCTTTGGTGGAGTGGTGGCAGATCCGTATCCGAGTGGGAGACCCAAAGCTTCAGTTCAGCCAGACTCGGGCGTGAGAAGTCCTCAGGTCGAACACCCTCATTCTAGTGGGGCTTCGCCTGAGAAGACCTCCGCCTCTTCGTTCTCGCCTTCGAGGATGGTGGAGGGCCGGAGCGTGGAGGTGGCGTGGGAGGAGACCGACCCCCGACCTACCTCGATGCGGGTGATGTGTGATCCCCCTTAGCATCTCCCTTGCTGGGAGAGGAAGGGAGAGGTGACGACGATGACAGACATGGTTGCGACAACTTCGGGAGGTCTCTCCGATTACCCTTCGGCAGGCAAGGCTGAGAGGAGGCCCACGCTTTACGAGAACTTGATCACCAAGAACCAACCTAAGGCTTCCTCGTAGTTGTAGCGGTCGGATGGAGGCGACGTGGTAGAGGTCCCTTTGACTAGGTGGAGGCCATGTTTGGTGCACGATGGTCGGGCTGGCTCCCTCCGATTTAGGAGGAAGTGGAGTTTCCGTGGAAGACAGAGGCCAAGGGTGGTGGTGGATGGCCGTGGAAGGATGCCACAAGGCTCACAACAGACAACAGCGTTGGATTATGAGGATGAGGAGGTGTGTAAGACAGTGCAAGCAAGTGGCTTCCGACAGGTAGTGAAGGTGACGCCCAATGTTTGTAAATGAATGGTGTGCTTACATGGAATGTGCGAGGTCTCAATGACCCTTTGAGGAGAGCAGCTTTGGGGCAGTATATTAGATGGAGAGCGGATATCATGCTGTTGCAGGAAACAAAGTTGTCCGATTGCGATGCCAGGGTATGGAAGGAGGTAGGGGGTTTTTGGATGGAAGGTTTTCAGTCCCATGGTGCGTCTGGCCGCTTAGGTGGACAAATCCTTGGATGGCGGGAAGATGTTTTTTCCCTAGAAGACTGCCATTGTGGAGAACATGTAATCTCTGCGAGGTTGGTTATGAAGGTAGAAGGGGCCAGCGTGACTGTCACAGGGGTGTATGGGCCAACAAATATGCAGACGGGGGAGTCATGTGGGAGGAACTCACTTCTGTGGCTGCAGCATGTCATGGAAGCCTTTGGTTGATTGGAGGTAATTTCAACATTACCCTGCAGATGGAGGATAGGCCTAAAGGTCGGGGGAGACAGGCTCTTGGGTCGGATAATTTTGTGGACTTTATTTCTACTCATGGTCTCGTGGACTGGGTTCCGACATCCTATGCTTACATATAGAGGAATAGCGGTGGTCTGATGTCTAAGATTGACAGATTCCTCTCCAACGTAAAGTTGGCAGAGGCCTTCCCTATGGCGGATGTGTCTTCTCTGGAGAGACCTTTCTTGGACCATACACCTCTCATTTAGAGGCCAAATATGGGGGTACATTTTGGCACTTATTTCAAATTTGACACATCCTGACTGGTGGAGGAAGGATTCGAGAGTATGGTGGAGAAATGGAAATCAATAGAGGTGGAGGGTTCGACAACATGTCGCCTAGTGAAAAAACTAAGTGCACCGCAAGACCACTTGAGGGTGTACAGGAGAGAAATCAAGGCATCCACGAGGGGCAGGAAGGAGGAAGCTCTGGTAGAGATTACTAGAATAGATAGACAGGAGAAGCAGGCCCCTATCTCGACGGAGGATAGGGAGGCCCGAGGGAGGATGGCATAGATAGTAAATGAGAAGAACAGGAAGGAAGAGGTGGAGTGGAAGACGAAGTCACGACAGAGATGGTTGAAAAAAGGTGACTCCAACACCAGGTTCTTCCACCAAATGGCTTCAGCCAGGATGAGGAATTGGATAGAGAAGTTGATGATACATGGGGATTCTCTCGTGGGCAGGGAGATGGGTCGGGCAGCGACAAATTACTTCAGAGACTTCACAGGGAAGCGTGCCAGGCGGTGATGGAGGTGGAGAGGGGAGAATGTACAGCGTATCATGGAGGCTCAGGCAGAGGGTCTCACTACTAGTTTCTCGGAAGATGAGGTGAGACAGGCAGTTTGGAGCCTAAATGCAGAAGGGTGTCCTGGCCCAGATGGTTTTCCAGTCTTCTTTTTTAGGGAGTTTTGGCGCTTGGTGGGGGCAGAGGTGATGTAGATAATAGAGGAGTTTGCAGCTGGAAACAAGGGTTTTGATAATTAAATAGATATTTGTTCTTGCTACCTAAGAAGGGGCAGAGGCGATTCAGGATTTTAGACCGATTGCGTTGTCGAATGCTGTTTACCTTATTGTTGTTAAGCTCCTAGCCAATAGGCTCAAGGATCTTCTTGGTAACTTGACATCCCCGGTGCAGACAACCTTCATTCCAGGGAGAGGAATTTTAGATGGTTTTATGCTTGCTTTGGAGGCTCTGGCAACTTGAAAGAGAGAAAAGAGACAGGCTTTACTGTGAAAGGTGGACTTTAGCAAGGCATACGATTTGATACAATGTGATTTTCTATGGACTTCCTTGTTGAGGAGAGGTTTTCCCACGATTTGGATTGATTAGATGAAGAGGTGTGTGACGGCAACATCCTTTTCGATCTTGATCAATGGGAACCCTGCAGGAGGTTTGATACAACCCAAGAAGGGGATCAGACAGGGTTGCTCCCTAACGCCTATGTTATTTGTCTTTGCAGTAGATGCTTTGGCACGGGCAACACATAGGGCCTATGATAGGGGTCTGATCAGAGGTTTTATGATTGGTGAAGACAGGGAGACAGCGGTCTTGCAGTATGCTGATGATACACTTTCTGGTCAAGGGTACGGTGCTGGAGGCTAGAAGGATGAGAATTCTTCTGGAACTTTTTGGTGAGACGTCTGAGCTACAGATAAACTATCAAAAGTCAAGTTTTGTCCTGTTTAACTTGTCGGCCACAGATACAGAGAGGGTGGGCAATGTCTTAGGGACAGATTTGGGTTCCTTGCCGTTAGTGTATTTGGGTCTTCCTCTATCAGATCGGAGGCTCAGGGTATAGGATTGGCTTCCTCTGTTGGAGAGGATGGAGAGGAGGTTGGCGAGGTGGTCTTCCAAGCTCCTTTCTAGAGGTGGAAGACTAACCTTGGTGAAAGCGGTTCTAGCATCCATTCTGTCGTACTTCCTCTCCGTATTCAGACTACCGTGTCAGATTGGAGGAAGATCTCGGGACTGATGAGGGATTTCTTCAGGGCCAATGTGGGGTCGATAGGTAGGGGGCGAGGTTGGTAGCCTGGGAGGAGGTCTGTAGACCAGTGGAGGATGGGGGTCTGGGGATTAGAGATGTAGGCAAGGTGAACATCAGCCTCCTCACAAAGTGGATAGCCAGGTTGGTGGGGCAGAAGCAAGGGTTGTTCGATGATGTTATGCGGTGATGGTATGGACCCTTTCTGTCGTGGGGGTCGCTAGTCTCCCCTCCCCAAGGAGCTTCACTTTCTTAGGGGTCTGGCGACAGTGATAGGGGAGGTACGTGGTTTTCTCTCCTACTTTGGGGGAGGGGGATACATTTTGTTTTTGGCAAGACGATTGGCAAAGGGCTGGCTATACCCTTGGTGACAGGTTCCCCCACCTTTTTGGGAGTGTTGTCGACCTGTCAGCCATGGTGGGAAGTTGCTGGGATGGAGCTTGGTGTCCTACTTTTAAGGGGGGATCTCAGACCAGAGATGTGAGGAGTTTCAGCAAGATGTTGCAGGAGTTGGAAGGTTAGGCACTAGAGGATGGCTAGGACACTTTCTCCTAGGAAGAAAGAGATTTTTCAGTGGCAAAGGTCTTCCGCAGATTGAGGGGTGACACAACCAATTCAGATGTCTATCTCTTGCAGGACCGCAGGTTGCTCTAGGCAACAGAATGCCCTTTGAAGGTGAAAATCTTTGCTTGGTTGGTGAGAAGGGGGAGAATCATGACGAAGCGATGGAGAGTGAGATGAAACCACATAGATGCCCTAATGTGTCCACTTTGTGGTAGATCCGACGAGGACATCCAACACCTCTTCTTCTAATGTCCTTTTGTGGTACAGGTTTGGCAAAGATTGGGGATTGATTGGATTGCTTATCAGGATGAGGCTGCCTTTTGGTCCTCATTCCGCAGAGGTAATGTATGTGGTAGAGGGATCACCTTTAGATGCAAGAAGGGCAAGGCCAAGATTCTGGCGGTCCTATGGGGTGTTTGGCTTGGGAGGAATAGAGTGTTATTTAGGGGAGAGAGGCCTTATGTTGAGAATTTTATTTCCTCGATTTCCTCCCTAGTAGTGTTCTGGAGATCTATTATGTAATATGATGTAATCCACTCTTTTGGAATGAGATGAATTTGGGTGGGTTATCATTTGGATAATCGCCTTTTGACTTTTCAAAAGAAATAAAATTATATATATATATATATATATATATATATATATATATATGTAAGTGTTCGAAGTTGAACATGATCTTAATGAAGTTAATGAACTATAATTAGGGTCACTAAGAGCTAATTTATGTGATCAAATTGGCTCCAAGGGACACTGGGGGTTATATAACCCAAATACACATAGGTTCATTAACAAATGCTTGGAGAAGGGGTGGTTTAACATGAAAACAAGTATGTGACTTCCTTTCTAACCCAAGATTTGGGTGGAAGGACTTATGGGCAATCTTTCCCATTGATATAAAATCCAATGGAGTAGCTTGTAAGCGTACTCCATTCCAACGTAAACTCTCTCCCTCCCCTTCCCATCAACCTCCCAAGTCTCCTCATTCTTCATCTAGTTGCTACGCAAAGGGAGAGATTGAGACCCAATCTTAAGGTAGGATTTATTCCCTTGGTCTTTAAATTGGTTCGTTCCCTAATTCTCTTCTTTTGATTCCAAGGGGCATGAGGAGAAGCGGTGAAGGGAAAGGGGTGGATGGTGGTGGTGTTTTGAATGCACCCAACCATAAGGGAACAAAATTGGGAAGAAGCAAAGGAAGAAGAATAATCAAAGAGGTATTGCTGAAGGTCTATCTACTTCAAGAAGAAGCCCTGCCAGAGAAGTTTTGGAGATTCAAGCTTCAAACACAGGAACCCTCTACCCTCTTGATATAAGATTTTCTTGATCCCTTAATCGTAGAAATAGTGTTGCATGTGTAAGGATCTAAATGTTGTTACTGCATGTTAAATCTTAACTTACATGTATGAGTATTGCTTCTCTTATGGGGTTTTGGGATGTATGTGATGAAGCTATTATGAAGATACCATCCTTGGTATTTCTTGTATTTCAAAATGCTTAGAATGTGATTAAGAAACACTATTTCTTGTTCGGTAGTTAGATATCTTGTGTGTAACCTTGGAGATCGAAATGAGTAATAACCAAGGTTTTAAAAAATGCGAAGCGGTACCGAGGCGGTTTGCCTTCATTGAGGCGAGGCGTAAGCCTCGAGGCGATCGAGACGTAGACCTCAGGATTTGCATAAAAAATATAGAAAATGAAATGATATATACTTATCAAGTGCTAATAAGGAAATAATAACATATATGACACAGTTTCATAACATTTTTTCTCTATCACAACATTGAAAGAATGAAACTAAACGAGAGACAACGTTTAAATGAAAACATCCATATAATATAGAAGATTAGAAACCATAACAAAAGTACAAACTAAACCAACTTTCCAAACCATTGGAAGACTTAAGAGTTAAAGCATAGATTAAAATGAAGGTATATGAAACATCCACATCAAAAATCCTAAAGAACTACAACACATTGTAGACTCTAGCCTCCTCCTCCTTGAACACCGTCAAGCTCATCAATGCTGTCGCTAAGGTTGGTCGCATCATCCCAAGAGTCATCCATAAACTTCATCCTAGCCTCATTATCATCATCTTCTTCAGTATCTCTATCACTCTCTTGGAACTCTTCCTCCTCAACGTCAATAACAGCTTTGCCTAAAAGATAAGTCATTTTAAACAATTTCTTAGAAATTAGAATCTTAGTTTGTAACTTTAAACATTATAGTTCAGCAAAAAAAAAAATTACATATTACCTTTACTCTTGTCCTTTCTCTTTTGCCTCTTTCTTCTACTTCCTCCTACTTGTATTCCTCCCCCTGCTCCTACTAACTGCTTAAGATCAATAGGATCCTCTTCTAGAGCTACAGATGCATCAAGCTCCTTATAAGTATCAATCTCTGTTTCGCAAAGTTGTAGCTAAGCAATCCACTCATCATCTGAGTCCACTTCCTCTAAGCATAGAGGATCATCCATTGTTTTTTTCTTCACCTCCTTGTGTTTAAATTTCAAATTGAACATACAATAAACCAAGTCATTGAGTTTATCTTGTCTCAGTCTGTTTCTTCTCTTAGTATGGACCTACTCAATGAAAAGTTCACCAGTAAATTTTATAACCTAATTATTATATATTACTCTAAATTTAAAATGCAAATTTAGACTTTTTACCTAATTAAAAGCACTCCAATTTCGCTCACATGCAGATGCACTACAAGTCAAACTTAAAACACGCATAGCAAACTTCTTCAACTCAGGTGTTTTATCACCAAATGCTCTCCACCAATCCGCTGTAATGGAAATTTTATTTATAGTATATAGGAAAAAATTAACAAAATTTATTAATTTAAATCATAGAATCATTGAAAGAACTTTACCAGGACTCCTCTTAAAACGAGTCTCAATGACATTGAACCATCCAAATAATCCTCTTCCATTAACAAATGCATCTGTTTGGAGATCCACATTCAACCTCTCATCCTTGTCAGGGATCAACCTTTGAAAGCATGAGTACAAGCCCATCTTTACTTCTGAATCAACCTTAAAAGTTGATTCATACTAGCATTGGGGATTCAGAAAATAGGTAGCAGCATGCAAGTGTGTGTGCAATTGCCTGTCCCATCTTGTGTCAATGATGTCCCAGATTGCCTTATACTTCTTTTCATCATTACCCAAATTTTTAGCAATAGCTTCCTTAACCCTATCCATAGCCTCATAAATAAATCCCATAAGTGGATATTGTTCAGCATCCACCATTCTTAAAACCAACACCAACGGTTTGATTGTTTTTATCACATAGGCTACACCAGGCCAAAATGTTCTACTTTTGAGGACAATATTTTGTACAGCTTGCCCTTGAACCTTCAATTAATAACTGCTACACTTCCACCTTTTTGAGGTGAAAAAAGACTCAAGAGCATCTTTTGCTGTTAGTAATTTCTACAAGGTAAGGAAAGCAGTAGCAAACCGAGTAACGGCAAGTCTCACCAAGTCTCCTATATGCTTCCTTATCATGGCCACCACCCAAGCATGTGCATATATGTAATTAATTATTTGTTTGGCCTTCTTGAAAACAGAGTCATGAAGAGTTAGCTTTATGATATCCTCCAACATAAGGTCAATGCAATGAGCAGCGCACGGAGTCCAATACAAATGTTCCCTTTTTTCCATCAATTTCTCTTCAGCTTTTTTATAAATTGATGCATTATCTGTTATCACTTGGATAACATTGCTTTCACCCACTTCTTCAACAACATCATCCATCAATTTGAAGAGATAGTTAGCATTCTTGATCTCATCAGAGGCATCAACAGATTTCAGAAACCACGTACCTTTTGGGTTGTTAACCAAAAAATTGATCAAGGTGTGTCCTTTTGTATCTGTCCAACCATCAGACATTATGCTACATCCAATCTCTTTTCAAGATGCTTTCGCTTAGTCCATCATAGTAGCTATTGTCTTCACTTCTTCTTTCAAAATCCAAGTTTGTAACTCATGCATTGTAGGACCTCTGAATCCCCTTCCATAGTTACATACATCTTGAAGTATTTGCCAGTAAGATGGACTGGTAGCCAAATTGAATGACAATCCATTCTCGATGAAGAATCTACCAATACTAAGACACGTTCTAATTCTTTGTTCTTTCTTCCAAGAAGAATTCAAAGTAATCTACTTTGGAGGACATTGAGGAGCATTATCAGGTCCATCACTTCCAGGCCAAACTTTCTATTCAACTCCTGCAACAAATAAATCCATAGGACCCTTCACCACTTGTGCATCACTTGATCCTGTAGGTGCATTTTCATCATGCCCAGATGGACCTTCTACTGTATATGCACCTATGCGACGGATTTCTTCCATTTCTTCAAGTGTTCTTCTACCAACTTCCTTCTTTGCTAAGAAGGCCTTAATTTCAATTTCAACTTCAAGTGGCACCTTTGCACATGCTCCCACATTGTTGTGGGTCTTCACTAAGTGCTCCTTCAATCTTGCAATGCCACCTGTGATAATTTTCCCATAGAAGTTACACTTCACATACTCATATCCTTTCTCCCTTTGAGATCCTTGAAGGTCAATTTCCGTGCAATACTTCCATCTAGGATCAGACCTGCCAGTGCCAGTGGATCCTTTTCCTCCTCTTCTTGCCTTTGGCGCCATGTCTAGAAGCATAAAAGAGATTGGTAATCAAATCAACTTAAATGACCTAAACTTGAAAAATAAACCTAAATGAAATGACCTAAACTTATAGTCAACATACTAAGCTCAACCTCAACATACTAACCTCAACTGCCGCTCGAGCTGCCTGGAGCACTGCCTGCGCTGAAGCCTACCGCTGCGTGCTCGCGCTGCTGGAGCACTGCACTGGAGCACTGCGATGCTAGCGCACTGCACTGAAGCATTGCCTACGCTACGCTGGAGCCTACGCTATGTAGAGCGTTGCCGCTGCGTGCTCGCACTGCTGGCGCTGGAGCACTACGATGCGCTGCGAGGATCGCTGCCGCTGCATGCAGCACTGAGCTGTGCTGCGTGGAGCTGCTCGCCGGTGGAGGCTGCGTTGCGGTGGAGCAGGGCTGTAGGAGCTGCAATGTGGAGGCTGCTCGCCGGTCTGCTAAAGGTTGCAAGTCTTCTTGAGGTTTCGTTTAAGGCTAGAGCCAAAGATTAGTAAAAAAAATGGTCATGTGACTAGCACATGACCATTTTACAAAGTAGCATACCCGAGGCGGCGCCTCAGCACCTCGGCCACGCCTCGTAGAATCAAGCTGAGGCTTACGCCTCGAGGCCAATTTGCCATGCCTCGCCTCGAGGCACATTTTTTTAAACACTGGTAATAACGGTCAAAACAAGAGTACACCAGCAACGGGTACTAGTATCAAGCCTTAGTACTGATACTAGCATGGGTTTAGAATCCAGAAGGTTCCAGTAGAAAGTTTGTACTTGTACTAAAGTTTAGTATTGGTACTGGGATAAATTTGTACTAGTACTAAAATTTAGTACCGGTACTGGGACTCTAATCAAGATATGTGAAATCATAGTTTAATATCTTCTTGAAATTTGTTTATAGGGGATCTTGAGGAGATTTTTCTTGGGATCTTTCTTGAGGTTTTTATGGTTAGCATGACTAGTTACTTGGCCTTTGAATCCTTATTTTATGTCTGTTTCCAAGGATTTGGACCCTATACGATAATGATAGATGCCATAACTTCATGAATGAATTGTGAATAATTTGAGACCTAATACACCCTAATTTATGTTATAGTTGAACACTTGATCTTGCAACAGGGTGGTTGATTAAGATAAGCAGTAGTTTTAAAAAAAGTATCTAATTAGCCATGAAATCAATTTGGGATTAATTATAGAATTGATCCTCAACTCTTGAGGAGCTTAAGTGGAAATGGGAGACAATTAAGGTAATAATAGTAATAAAAACCCATAAGAAACTAAATAAGAAGTTTACGGGAAACTTAAGGGTAAAATGAGATATTCCAAGTAGTGGATTGAACCAACCCCAATTCACAAGAAGCATAGGTTCTTAAAGGATGTCATGGACATCACGTGAAAGCTAGTTAGAACCTAGAAAGTAATGTTTAGGAAATTGGTCGAGTAAGACACATACTCGACTGCATATGTGTGGGTGTATAGGGGACTGAACCATATAATATGGGTTGGCTTGATAAGTATTTTGCGCCACATAAGCGAGTCGCTTATCTGGATACTTGGCTGAGTAAATGGTTGCCTTTTGGATAGAATCCAAACCAGCCCTCCACACCCAACCCAATAACTCGATAAGACCCATCAAAGACCCAAAAGCCCCATCGCCTGACCCCTTTCCTTGATAACCCTTCCCACCATACCCCTTCAGCCCTTCCCCTCGATACCCCCATTGCCCTGACCCCAACAGCCACCTTCGTGCACAATAGCGATGACCTCTCATGGTAGCAATGGGGCAACAGTGGGCTGGTGGCTCGAAATCTCCCGCATGTCGATGTGCTTTGGTCTCGACTCTTAATAGCAGTAGAGGACCAAGGTTAGTAGTGGTCTAAAACTAGTTTTTTTTTTATTATTAGTTTTTTCAGGTGTGTGGTTTTGTTCTTAAAGACACCTCAACACCAGCAGTGGGTGGCTTGTTTTTTTTGTTTTTTGTTTTTGTTTTTGAGGACAATTAGGCTTTGATTTTGGTTTCATTTTATATTAAGTTTAATTTTAGGTTTGATCTTATATTAAGCTTGATTTTAGGCCTGAAATATCATTGGTGATATTTCAATTCTAAACCAATATCACCGGTGATATTTTAGATTCTTAATTTAAGTCTATTATTTATGTTCATTAATAATAGCTTTTGATAGAATCGTTGGTCAATTGATCAACTCAATTGACTTTTGATCGTGCATCCACCTCGAATATATCATTTTATGTCCCACAAGAATCTAATGATCCAGGTTGGAAATATGTTTATTTTCAAGTGAAGACCAAATCAAATATGGTGACATCAACTTTGTGGCAAGGTGGTGAAGTGGGAGATAAATAAAATGAAGCAACATCTTACCTACATCAAAAGGAATGTTATATCTTGCCCAAAATTTAATCCTGAAGTCCAAAAAATTATTAAGAATTATTTAGAGCAAACTTCAAAGAAGAAGCAAGACAATGCCACGACCATTCAAGAAATGAGAGACAAAGTGGTCATTAAAACAAACTCAACACCCTCAACTGAGGTTGAGAGAGGGACGGTACAAGGCCACGAATGCTAAAAGCCACAAAGGATTATGGTATGCATCAAACCGCAATTAAAGATGCATTTGCTAAGGAAGAGAGAGCACGGGTCAACAAGTTTGTGGCAAAGTTTTTTCAAGATTGTGACATCCCTTTCAATGTAGCCACCAGCTCAGGTTTTATTTGTATGGCAATAGACTATATGGAAGGGGATAAAAACCTCCTCATTGTGAGTTCATAGAGATGCTATTACAAGATGAAGTAAATGAGACAAAAGATAGTATATAGAAAGTCACAAGTAGTCATAGAGGAAAAATTGATGCACAATTATGACGGATGCATGGACAAACATGCGGGTAAGAAGCATCGTGAATTTGTGTGAATTGTGAGCTAGGCACAAGCTTCCTGAAGTCCGTGGATGCATCTGCTAATTCCCACACAGCATACTATATTTACTATTTTGTTGATAAATGCATTGAAGAAGTTAGACTTGATAATGTTATCCCAGTTGTTACGGACAATGCCTCGAAAAATTAGGCAGTAGGAAGACTACTCAAGACCAAATATCCCAGGATACATCGGTCTTCATGTGCCGCTCATTGCTTGAAGAAATTGGTAAAGAACCACAGGTGAAGCCATCTCTAAGGCCAAGGAATTGACAACATTTACAATCTTGCAGAAATCTTGAACATGATGAGGTTAGTTCACACAGAATGATATCGTGAGACCTAGTCAGATGGGATTTGCAACTTTTATCACTTTACAAAGTGTTATGGACAAGTTAAGAATGATGTTTTCTTCTGAGTGGAGAGGTTGCAAGTGATCCAAAACAAAGGGACGAGAAAGAGCTACATCTACTATTTATAGTGCTACCTGGTGGCAGTAGGTGTCTTTGACCTTGAAGGTCTTCTCTCCCTTGGTTCATGTCTTGTGCATTGTCGATGGGGAATGGAAGCCCTTGATGGGTTTTTATATGGTGGGCTTGAAGATGCTAAGAAAGAAATAAAGGCCATATTTAAAGATATTAAAGCACAACACAAGTCATTCATTGATATCATTGTTTTGAAGTTGAAAGGGAGGCTAGGTCCTACCACCTCAATCCGTATTACTATTACTAAGATAAAGATATGATTGAGAAGGAAGCTACTGCGACGAATGACTTCTTGAAATGCATGGAAAGTTTCTATCTTGATCTAGAAATTCAATTTCACATCACACAAAAGGAGTTGAATATATATAAAAAAGGGGTTCATTTGTTAAACCATTTACTATGAGACGGACTTATAAATGATGATGACTTTAATCTAGATATTCACTAATACTTAAAATGTGGATTTATTAGAAAGTTACTTATGTATGCTTAAAATATGGATTTATTAGAAAGTTATGTATGATCAATTTATTATGTTAATTATATCATACTATGGGTTAGACATCTCTCCCCGAAGATATGACTTTGAAGGTCCTAAAGTTAACATTGTCCTCATTTCAGTTTGAAAGGAATTGGAGTTCTTTTGAGATGGTAATATTAAAAATTATGATTATTAATTAATAATTAGATTACGTGTGGTATTGGATTCTCAAGAGTACAACACACCTAGTTCCTTTTGAGCTTGCTCAAGAGGGTCCCTTCAAGAGGCACTTCTCCATTTTTTCTCCGCACCATTCTTTGGAGTTGGTGTGGCCTTGCCCTCCCTCTAAAGAGTAATTCTAGTGTGGGGAATCCCAACAGTTACTGTCAGGACTTCAGCATCTTCAGCCTAAACAGCTCCCAGCCACAACATCCAGTGTGCACATGCATGGCACAGGACTCTTTTCTTCTTTCCTTGTATTTACTTTCTTCCTTAACTTCCCTTTCTCTTACCCGTCAACCCAACTCTAACAAGATTTGTAGCTTTGGAGCATGACATATATATATATATAGTGTTTAGCACCTCTAACATAACCAAATTTCTTATCAAATAAAGGGATGAGTATGAACTTCTCGTTTACATACTCCCACGTATCCGGTGTAGCCAGTAGTATCTATTATCTATTATGGAGAAACTAGAAGGGCCCTAGCGGATTTCCATCTAGGAACCACTTCTAGTTGTAACAATTTGACAGCAAGGTATAATAGCATGGAAATGATTTCATCATGGTAAAGTACCTGTGAAAAGCGATTTGCAAACGGTGCAAGCTCCCTTGGAGTTAACAACTCCTTTGTCACCATGTTTGGAAAAAGTCTAGTCAATGGAAGCAGCCTAGACTGTCCTCCGTACACATGTGATCCAGCAAGATAAATATAAGTTTCTGACTTGAATCCCGCGGCAGAAAGCACAAGAGCTACCTCCTCTGGAGTTAGTGGGGCATTTACCAGCACTTCTGAGTTCTTCTGGAGAAACTGAACTGGGAGAAGAGTTTGAACACCGTGAGTATATGGTGTCACTCATCGAGTCACAAATTAGGCTAGTAAGTATGGTGGCCAGATTCTGGGACATTTATCTGAAAGTGTTGATGCCACTGAAAATGTTAGTTATGGAACTTACTTGTTCATCGTTCCCTTGACCAATCTAGGGAAGTGGACCTCCTGATACACTTGAAGCTCTTCTTTCTCATGTATACCTCCACCAAAGTCACAAAGAGAATAAGCAACCATGTCCATTTCAAATCTTAAATGCAAAGCAAGATATTTTGATGGTCTTTTTGAGGTATTGGATGACCTCATCGGCATACCATGCAGGCGAGACCCTAGTAATTGTCGGTTTAACTCAGTCCTCCTCAGATTGTAATTCCTTATCCTCCTGATCAACAAAGAACCTACTTCTTGTATCTTGGGAACAAACTTCAATGCGTGGAAGTTACATTTACATCTCAACCTCTGAGATGTCACACAGGAAAATGTATATTAACAAAGACAACAGATTGAATAAAGTAGAACATCTATTATTCAGATAATTTACATGACACACACGAATATTGAAATGGAGTAGTAGGCTGAATGCTGTGAGTTTACATGTATTTACAATTTATACTGAGAAGTTATAAGCAGCACGTGCAATGGATAAATAAATACAACACGAGAGATAAATGGAGGACTGCAATACTCTATGAAGAAGAAACTGTGGAGGGACGGAAAGAAAAGTTATAGGAGGATTATCAGAAAGGGCGTGAGGAATAAGTAGTTCTCTGAGGGAAGAAATAGTGCAAAATATAAACTTTAAGGCACCACATGGCTGCAAGATAAAGAATATGGGATATATTTGCAGAATAAGGAATAGATGGCACTTATTCCCCGTTCTCCTTTTTCATATTTTTTTATCTTCTGGAACAAATAAGATTTAGTTCTTTTTTGTCCTTGGTTGTTGATGAAGGATAAGCGATGTCCCACAACTTTGGCCTTTCTATGTTAGCTAACATATCATAATCTTCAGAAAATGTTGTTTCATTTAACTAGCAGTAAAAACACAAAACATCAATCGGTTTTTTTTCTTGGAGCCTTTTAGTTGATCCAAATATAATAGCAATTATATCATAATTTATCACCGGTAGTAATATTACAAATTGATAAAAAAAATTGAATTGCAGATGTAGGATATTTGAACTTAACAAGCAGGTTAGTTTAAAAAATAGTCTAAAAAACCAAACGAAAGAGTAAAACTCTGAGGTCATCATATGATCTGATTTCTACCCTAATACAACCCTTGTTAACCCTTTTTTTCATTTTCAAAAAAAAATGATTTGATAAAAACGATACAAAGGAACATCACAAGTAGCAATTTATCATATTAATAAATGAATACAGCTAAGAATTTAGAAGAAATGTTAATAATGTTGCAACTTATAAAGTAAAGGATAGAACATTATTTGGGGTTAATTATCAAAAAGGAACGTCTTGCGAACAATAAAAAAACTTCAGCAAGGAAACAAGTCACCGGATTTTCCCACCCCACGAATGCCCATGGGATAAAATAGCCCTTCGTACAAAGTTAGTTTTATCCTCATTGCTTTGTAAAAGAAACATAAGATATCGCTACTTTATTCTTTATCTCTTATAAATATTGCGCAAGCAAATAACACCAATGTCATATCTATAAATCCAATAGAAGGGTTTAGGTGACTACTGAAGTCAGCGAGTAAGTAGGTCAAATGGGCTTGGTAGGGCTCAAACCTACAATATCACCATTATAGGTAGTGCATTTCAACCAGTTAAACAATAAGCCCCCATCATAGGAACTAGAAAAAATGACATGCTTGCTTGATTCGAGAAAGATTAGGAGCTGTTTTCTTTTATCACTCCAGAAGAACCAAGGGACCTATATACATTTTCACGATGTTTATCTTATTTACACTAATTAATGAGAACTATAAAGCTACAAGGAGTCTAATGGTTCACCGGTGAAAGAGCAGTAGTATGTGAATTCATACGATAAGGTATGTGTTTGATGCAAGTACGAAGTGTACAAAATGAAGCAAGTGGAATGACTGAGCAAGTGAAATGGAGAAAAGTGAAACGAAATTGAATGAGTTTGAGCTTGTCTTCATAGGAAGTAGAATGGGGTATGAGTAAATCGGAGGGAAGCAAGGAAAGAAAAGCTCGTCTTCATCCTCTGCATCTGTAGACTTGCACATCTAACTCACAAGCTCCCTACTCTAAGAGATACGGAGTGAAGCAAAGTAAGTCGAGTGGAATGACATACAAGATGAAAATGAATCCTCCCTCAGTCATGGGTCCATTTAACAAACCTGAAGAAAGAACCCATGTACAAGGGCCTGTCATGTGCCAGTGCTTGAACTGTGCCTCACATTAATGAAAAGACCTCTCCACAAGCTGTTCAAAATCAGGCTAGGCTTACGAGCCCACCTTCTTGCTTTAGGTTGAAAGAAGGTTAGGGCCTCAAGGGGGGGAATCCTCTATCTAGGCCTGAGCCTTCCCACCTATAAAGACTTGATAGAGGAAGCAAAGGGACACAAGAAAGTAGTAGATAGAGGTCAAGGAGATCTACTCTTGGAAGAAAATGTGTCACATGCTTGATGTCAAGATTGTGTTTTCCCCAACTTAAAAACAAGGAACAGAGAACCAGGCCTACTCCAAGGGGTGGATTGCTTACCAAGTCATCTTATGCCTTCAATTCGTTCAGTTATTCTTGAAATACTTCTAAAAAAAACTATGACTTTCAAAATGGAAGATGATTGATTTTCTAACCAAGAACAAGAAGGGTCCCACATACAAGAAAAGGTCACAATGGACTTGAGAAGTGTAGGGCTTCACGTGGGGGCCGGGGGGGTCCTCTATCTAGGCCTGAGCAGACGAACGCAAGGAAGTAGTAAATAGAGGTCAAGGAGGTTAAGTCTTGGACGAAAATGTGCATTGCACGCTCTATGACGAAATTGCCTTTTTCCGCAACTTAAAAACAAGGAAGAGAGAATCGAGCCTACTCCAAGGGGTGGCTTGCTTACCAAGCCATCCTGTGCCTTCGGTTTGCTTAGTTATTCTCGAAATACTTAAAGAAAACTACTCATGGTCAAAATGGAAGACGATCAATTTTCTAACCAAGAACACTAAGGGTCCCACATACAAGAAAAGACTATAAATGGAGTTGAACCAAGTAACATTACAAATGCATAATGAAAGTACGGTCAAGATATCCCCACCCTCCGAACTGGATGTAAGGGTCTCCCCTCATCCAACTCTCCATAGGGGAATCCCCATGCACTACTTCCCCAGTAACCACCCTTTACCACATCATGGGTTTTTACAAAAGATCCTAGAGTCTCGCTAAGAAAGGCTACTCTCCCATACCTCAAAGAAGTAATCAATAAATATAAGAAGCCAGGGACTCCCTTGACTCCCTGGAGAGCCTGTCCAATTGCTCTTGTTGAAATCCTTACCCTTCACTCTCTTGTGCTTTAGCAATTACGCTCCTTAGACCACTATCGTGTCCTTTAGTAGAGGGTCCCTATCAATATCAGAATGAAGCTTTCTCCTCGATTATTGTATAGTATAATACAAGATGATAGAATGTAATAGGATGTATGGTAGAGGGTTACTTGTGCTAAAAAATGATTATGAACCTCATTACCTTATCCATACGGGCCTCATGACATACAACTACAACAACTCCAGCTTCCTAGCTGCCCCTTTCTTTCTTTTGATTGTCTCGTGGATGAATGAAAAAAGGGAATTCCTAATATAGGCCAATTTAGGCTTGTGAAGTAGGCAACAAACCCCCACTACCTATTGAAAATATAAAACTGGATCTCATGTAGATATAGAGATTAAAGAACCATAATTGATAATCATGAGTTAAATATGGATTTTCAATGAATGGATACAAAGTAAGGATGTTAAACATCTCCTATTAAAAGTTTAAACCCTTTGAAAAAAGCATTAGAGCACATAAAAGCTATAATAATTTACATAATAAGCAACTAAGGAATAAAATAAAACATATGTGGCTTATTTGTCAAATAGGAAAAAAATTCTAAATTGCTTGCCCATATTCATATAAATTGATTTAGTTATGCAAAGGTCTTAATCATATAGTTAAATAATAAGATAAGAGAAACAAAATAGAACATAAGCATCAAAATCATCACATAAAATGGTAGGGCTTATGTGGAAACCCCTATCATGAGGAGAGGGGAGAAAATCATGGGAGAAGTGCTCCTACAGGTGTGATCCTTTAATATTTCTTCGCAAAGACAAATATGGGGTATAAGGACCTTTACATAGGCCACCATACACCTCTCTAGGCCCCACTTCCACTATGTGAGACTAAATATGTAATTGGATCTCCACATTATCTAATTATCCAACAACAAACATTCCTCTCTCAACACTCCCCCTCAGTTAGGCCATGAAATACTTAGCTTGTACAACATAAGTCCTCACTCTTACAAGCAGAACACAACTTTCAACTGATACAACAATGTCGTGGCTCTCCATAGCGAATGACAGTGAAGTTACATCCTTATCCTTGCTTATAGGCAAGTATGCTGATGAAGACACATTAGTGCAGGTAGAAGTCTAGGAGATGAAATGCTGAAGCTGGCTCTGACTAAACTCTATCATAGAGACCCCAAAAAGTGTCGGTGCCTTCCTCATTGGAGATCTCAAGAGTAGGCATCTTCATCGGGATCAAGAATATGTTCCTCTTATATAGGGATCAATATTGAGCTTCTCTTATGTGGGGACCTCAAAGAATGACTCCCTCATGTAGGGTCCACAATAGGCTTTCATTTACCTACACTCCCTTTCTCCTATACTCATATGGGAGAAGAAACTACATTGAGAAGAGCTTCCTCTCTTCTCTTCCACTTCATTTTCCTTGTTTCTCCCTTTTTTTTACCATTTTTTCCTTTTCTTAACCTATGTTTTACTCAATTTTTCCTTTCTTCTTTTTTCTCCTCTTTCTCATTTTTTTTCTTTTTTTTGACATATCCTTTCAAAAAAAAAAAAAAACAACCCAACATATAAAAGAGAACCCTATTAAGGGTTCAATGGAACCCATTAGATTGTTGCTGCTATAGCAAGTCATGGTGGTGTCAATTCTTATGATCTCGCGAGATCTTTGCCAAAATCTTCACTGTGCGAGATCATTGGTGTCGATCTCTTGTGGGAAAACAAGAAGTCGTACGATCAGAGAGAAGGAAAAGTGTGCAACAATCTCGCCAATATCTCTGTCAATTGCACCAATCTCACTCTCCTTCACAAACTCTCTTACATGGGAAGCGCTTGTCCTATTTGATGCAGCGAGATCGAGGGGGCATCACTCACTTGTTGCAAGTGCATGTCGCCGATGCTGCTGATGCCAGGGAAGGGGGAGCACAGAGATGCTGCCAATGTCATAGCTACTACTTGTAGGAGAGATGTCGCTGATGTGTTTGGTTGTTGATGTAGGCAAGCCATCTATGGTGTAGTGCAACAGTAGGCATAGCCGATATAGAGGAATCCACCTTCTTCGTGTCGTGAACGTCAATGGTGTTGCTGCAACGGTTGGCAACTCTTTTCCTTGCCATTGTTATTATATGAAGATCTCGATCTTTCCTTTCTCAACGCCACTATAAGCCATAAAGAGATCTTTATTATTGTATGTTGGGAAGGAAAGTTGGGGTTTCGCTCTCTTGCTTGGAAAAGGAGGGTAGTAACCTGGAGTGGGAGCAAAGGATGGAAATTGTCACGTTATTGCTTACTGGGGCCTGTACTCAAGAACTACAATGAGATCCCAAGAACGACTTACTCTGATATCATGTTGAATAATAAGATAAGAGAAATAAAATAGAAATAAGTATAAAAAACATCATATATAACACTAGGGTTTATGCGGGAATGCCTTTCACGATGAGAAGGGAGAAAACCATGAGAGAAGTGCCCGTATGAGCGTAATCCTTCAATATTTCTTTTCAAAGACAAATAAGAGTCTTGGGAGATATAAGGGCCTTTATATAAGCCACCACACACCTCTCTGGTTCTTTCACTATGTGAGACTAAATAACATGTAATTGGATCTTCACATTATCCAATTACCTAACAACTAACATTCATCTCTTTCAACACATACCTTAGGGGTTGGAGAAGGTGGTGCAAGAGAGGGTTTTGGATAAAGGCTAGTGGTAAGGTTAGAAAGGAAGAAGTAGAAGGAAATGGTGGGATGGAAAAGTGGTAGCATAAGAGATGACTTCATGGAGGCAGGGGACATAGAAATAACAGAGGGTGTAAGTATATGTAGCATAATCTATCTTAGGTAAATCCCAAACCATAATTACTTAATTAAAAAATTATACACACAACCTTGTATTAAGTTTAAACATATATGTGAATGTAATGGCTTAAATCTCAGAGATAGGAGGTACTTTATATATATATATATATATGTATATATATATATATATATATATGTATATATATATATATATATATGTATATATATATACCCCCCAAAGACATAGTAGGAGAGGACTATAGAATATAGGAGCAAGGAAGGCAAGGAACAAAAAAAGGAACACATCCATACATAGAGAATCACAAACTCTTAACACTTTCCCTCAAGCTAAAGCATATGGATCCGACATACCCAACTTGGAAGTGATAGCAAACAAATAAGGGCAATAAAGAGCTTTAATGAAGATGTCTACAACTAATTCTCAGTTACTAAATGAGTACAAAAATCTAGTCTCCAAGAAAAGTTTCTCTAACAAAATGACAGTCAACTTCTATATGTTTCGTCCACTAACCAAAGGTTTAGATTATTTGCAAGGTAGCTATTGTATTATCACAATACATGGAAATGGGCTTCTCAACAAGTACTCCAAAATCCATGGAAAGAGATTCCACTAATAAAAGCTCATAGGTAGTTTGATTCATAGCTTTATATTATGATTAAACACACAAATTGGAAACCACATTTTTCTTGTTACTTCTCCCATGACTAAATCTGTACCAATTGTGAGAGTTTGAATAAACTGCTATGTGGCAATGTCGTGTGGCGTGATTGGTGTCATCTGAGTTGGAGTGGAACTCCACACGTGTATGTGTGTGTGCATGCATAAGTTGGTGATGAGTTGGTTTCTTGGATTGCAAGTTTGTTATATTTAGTTAATTGGTGGTGGTGAGTTGTTAGAGTTGTTTAGGAAAGTAGTCAAGAGTCAAAAATGAGAAAATGAGTCCTTTAGGATTTGATTGAATTTGCTGTCATTTACTATGTTTGTAAGGTGACTATCTCTATAAAAGGAGGGCAATACACCAAGTTATTTTTAAGTCCAATGATAAAATACTTTCATCTCCAACGTGACTCCACTCCCTCATCTCTTCGCTCCCCTTACGCCGACTCTCTACCTCTCTCACGCATGGCTTCTTTTCCTCTCAACATGCATCTACTACATATGGCCTTCCGTTATACCACTTAATCTTTACTTACACCAATAAAGGTGTAGAACCCAATGATATATCTCCTATCTTCATATGCACCAGCATGAATAGCATCTAAAAAAATCATGGACCTGAAAATGACAAGTATTTTGGAGTCCTTCCCAAGGGATGACTCAAAATATCTCAGGATTTGGCAAGTAGCATCCTAATGTACTTGTTATGGCTTGTCCATAAACTAACTTATTCTTCTAATAAAGAAAGAAATATCTAGTTGGGTCACTATTAAGTAAAGAAGTTTTCCACCTAAGGCCCTACAACATTGAGTATCTTGGAAGGGGACACTATAAGAATCATCAAGTTACAATTTTGGATCCATTGGAACAAAAGTAGGCTTGGAGCTAGACATACCGGTTCATATGGTAGATCCAAGACATAACACTTTCGAGAAAAGATAAGTTCATCAATTATCTGAGTTTAACTTCAATGCCAAGAAAATAAGAGCCCACCAAAATCTTTGATCATAAATTGTGACTCTATGAAGAATGAAACCACACAGATGGCCATGTGGATAGTCCACGTGGCCCCACAGTTCACGAGAATAAAAGGCCGGTGGCCTTACTTTTAGTGTTGGCTGGAACTCAAGTGGAAGAAAAATGAACCCTAATAACGAGAAGATCGAGCTCGAACAAAACCCAAAATCGACATGCTCTGATACAAAGTTGAATAATATAAATAAGTGGAAGTATAGGAATATCAAAGCATAAACAATGAGAACACTTTGATTTACGTGGAAGCCCCACTCACAAAGAGCAGGAAGAAAATCACGGAAGAAGCACCCTATAGGCATGTGTTTCTGTGTATTGTTCTTAAAGAAATAAGTGAGAAGTGCATATCTATTTATAAGCCACCACACACTCTACATTCCCATAACAAACGATGTGGTACTAATATGACTACTTACATGCAATTCTCTCAACACTCTCCCTCAAGTTGGAGCATGGAATGCTCAGCTTGTAACACAAAGAAATCCCTCTACACAGCAGAACAAACAAAACTCTCCACTGGTACAACTGTCTCTCCTCTGCAGTCGACAGCTGCACTCTTGTTTATGCTTGTAGGCAGGTATGCTAATGACGACACATCAATGAGGCTGAAGCTTGATGATGAACTACTATAGTCAACTCAGACATGGGTCTCTCCTCTGGAGACCTCGATTGGTGATGGTGGCTCCCTATTTAGTATCCTTATCATGGGCATTCCTCTGAAGAGCTTGAAACTCGATCTCCCCTTTGAAGTCTACGAAACTGAATCTCCCACATAGAAATCCAACATGAACCCTTCCTCTAAGAACCTCAAAGCTAGATTTCCCTCTTGGAGACTACGAAACTATGAACCTCCTAAAGTTGTGGTTTCTCATGTGGTGACCTCAAACAAAAGGACTCCTAAATAAGGGATGACTATAATATAATTCACTCTCCCATACTCTCTGGGAGAAGAACATAACATAGAGAAGAAAGAACAACAAGAGAAGAGCTTTAAATCTCCTTCTTGGAGACCACGAAACTCTGGACCTCCTAGAGTTGTGGTTTCTCATGTAGTGACATTGAACAAAATGACTCCCAAATAAGGGATGACTATAATAGGATCCACACTCTCCCATACTCTATAGGAGAACATAACATAGAGAAGAAAGAACAATAAGAGAAGAGCTTCTCCTCCTCTTACCTTCAACATCATCACTTTTTTAATATCACATTTCCTTTTTTCTTCTTTTCCTCTCCTTTTTTTCCCTGGTTTTTTTTCCCTCTGTTTTTTTGTTTTTATAACTCCAGCCAACTATCTCCTATCACTTTCTCTTTTTTTTTATTTTTACACAAAACAAATAAAGGAGAACATGGTCACAACACCTTCGGCCTCACCTCCTAGGGTTCAAAGAACCCCTAAAACAAAAAGAACCAAAAGAAGGTGAAGTCGATGGAAATCTTCTCCAATCCACACGTAGAGTCTTAGCAAGCCAGGAAAGCCTACTTTGATATCATGTGAAGATTCATGGAAGCGTGACGACCTTAGCATGTGGTAGATCCTACGTGTGGAGTGTGGAGAGTGATAGAGAGGGCACGTTTGGAGAGGATGAGTTGTAGAAAGATGGGAAATATTATTGCTTAACTCAAGAAAATAACCAAGACTTCCTCTCTATAAATAAAGAGGCTTTCCTACTACAATCAACTAAAAAAGGAAAAAACTCATTAGCTTAAAATTGGAACAAGTCAATCAAATCTCAAACAACTTGACTAATTTAAACTTGCAATACATAACTATTGACTTGGGCAACAAACCAACACCAAAACTAAGGTCACTGACCTTTTATTCTTGTTAATTGTAGGGCCCACGTGGACTATCCACGTGGTAACTATGCCACATAGCTTCATTCTTCACACTTCCCCTCAAGTCAAGGCCGAAGAGAGTTTAGCTGCATCTTTCGTCTAAAGCACCTTCTCAAGTAGCATGGATCTCTAAACATGCCATCACTTCATTCTAGAAGGTTGAGAGTGATCTCTATACCTCTTTTCTACACCCGAGAGTCAAACACTTAATCTTGGCATTCCCCGACGTGCTAGAAGGTTCCACATGTCCCTTCAATCTGAGTCGATGTCATTGCTCCTACACCCTAGAACTCAACATAAGGCACTCGATTTCTCCCAACATGTATAAGGTCACCAAAAGAAGGTAGAAGTCAATGGAGATCTTCAATCCACACGTAATCTTAGCTGGCTAGGAAAGCCCGCTCTGATACCATCTAAAGATTCGTGGAAGCATGACAGTCGTGGCACGTGGTAGATCCCATAGTGGAGTGTAGAGGGCGATAGAGAGAAAGAGCATGTTTGGAGAGGAGAGAAGTTGTAGAAAGATGGGAAATATTATTGCAAAACCCAAGGGAATAACCAAGACTTCCTCATAAATAGAGAGGCTTTCCTACTACAATCAACTAAAAAAGAAAAAAACTAATTACCCTAAAATAGGAATAACTCAATCAAATCTCAAACAACTTGACTAATTTAAACTTGTAATAAATAACTTTTCACTTGGGCAACAAGCCAATACCAAAACTAAGGCCACTGGCCTTTTATTCTAATGAACTATAAGGCCACGTGAACTGTCCACGTGGCAACTGTGCCACGTGGCTTCTTCATTCTCCACAAACTCCAGTAACTTTTTAGTATCCACTATTCCTAATTTGTTACTACTAGTCAAGAGTATATCATCTAGATAAACAATAAGAATCACGGAGAGGGGGGAGAGAGGGGAGGCAATGGAGAAAGTGAGAGAGAGGGGCGACAAGCGGTGAGAAGGTTCTTCGAAGGGATGAGGGGGTCAAAGGTGTGGCCAGGGGCTCCCGCTGGTCGTTGGTGACAGGACGAGGGCGGGCAAGGCGTGGCTTGGCTACTCAACGGGGGACTGTACAAAGTAGAGGCGATGCAGGCGGGCATGGAAGGTGCTTCAAATGCCTTGGCAATGACCACTGGATCAGGGATTGCCGCGAACCTTGGCGGTGCTGGAGGTGTGGTGGGTTTGGTCACAAGAGCGGTGGTTGCCGCAGGGGAAGTGCGAGCGGAGGAGGGAGGTTGCCACCACCACCGTCGAAGGGGGTTCCGGAGGCAGAGGTTGAGGCCCCCTAGTCGGAGGGTGTTCGATTGTTGAGGAAGGAGGTTGAGGAGAGCCTCGTGGGGGAGGTTTTTGAGGGAAGGGTGACTCAAGCGATGGTGGAGGCGGCCTTGGGTGGGGATTTGGAGAAGAGGAGGGTTAGGGTGCTGCAGGTAGCTGAGGGTCTATTCGTGGTGAGCGACCTTCCAGAGGCGAGGCAAGAGGAACTACTCTCCTCGATGTGCGCCTCTGGGGGAGGGAGATGGAGATGGAGACGCCCTTCCCTGCATGATGGGGCTTCCTTGGAGAGTCCACTAGAGCGTCCGGTGCTGGAGATGGCCATTACAGGGATTCCATGGTGGCTGTGTTTGGTCGAGGTGGTGGAGGCAATTGTGTCGCCGTTCGCTCGGGTCAGAAGCCGTAGATTGCTTGGTCTTGCGGAGGGTCCGGTGGTGGCGTACGTCGAGGTGAAGGCTAGGGTGATGCTGATGAGTAAGGTCGTGCTGAGGCTGGGAGGTTCCTCCTGGGTGGAGTGTTCGCCTCATGGAGGGTGGCGACATGCCTCTACGATGGACGAAGCTGCGGATCCGGCACAGGAGGAGGCGAAGCGACGAGCAACAACGGCGTGGAGAAGACGATCGGCCGATGACGTGGACTCGGTCTCCAAGAGATTCGCACGGATCTCGCGGGGGGCGCCTAAGGATTGCGCAGCTACGGGTGTCTCGGAAGCGGAAGAGGCAGGAGGCGCCTCTTTAGGAGTGCGACGCCTCAAGATTGAAGCTGAAGGGTTTTTAAACCCTCACACGTGCGTGGCACGTGGCTTGGAACATGGCGAGGAGGCTGGAGCAGACCTGAACTCGGACCCGCATTCAGGGTCCGACTTGCAAGATTCGAAGCACCGGAGCCCTAGGGTTTCCTTCGAGGGCAAAAGGCCCTCCACCTGCTCAATGATGCCCTTGAGCATGGCGGAGGAGGAATCGGCTGCCGAGAGGGAGGAAGGTGGTCGATCCCTGGCTCCACATGGCAAGGATGGTAGGACCTCTCCTCTGCCTAGAGAAGCTCTTCGGATGGTGGCGATGGGGGAAGATGCCGCCCCGGTTGTCGTAGGAGAGGAGTCTCACCAACGAGGAAGGCTCGTGGACCGGCAGGCGGCGTCCCTGCGGCCGCAGCAATCGACTGGGGCCCTTTCGCTGGGGGGTGATCAGGCAGAGATCCCTCTGGTAGGATGGAGGCCGCGCTTGGTGTGAGGGGAGTGCGGTGGCAGTCACTATAGAAAGAGGTGGAGTTTCCGTGGAAGTCAAGAATCGAGGGCGGTGGTGAATGGTCGAGGGAAACCTCCACAGATCTCATAGTTGAAAGCGGTGCTTGATGGTGATGATGAAGAGGTTCGTAGGACAGTGAAAGCCGGTGGCTTCCAACAGGTTACGAAGGAGACCCCCACATTGTGTTAATGAATGAGGTGATTACTTGGAATGTGCAGGGTCTCAATGACCCGTCGAGGAGGGTGGTATTGGGGAGATACATTAGGAGTTGGAGAGCAGACATGCTATTGCAGGAGACAAAGATGTCTGAATGCAAGGGTTGGGTCTAGAAAGAGATTGGAGGTTCTGGGATGGAGGGGTTTCAATCTCTTGGCGCAACTGGCTGGTCAGGTGGACAGATCCTTGGATGGAGGAAGGATGTCTTCTCTTTGGAGGATTTCCATTGTGGGGAACATATCATTTCGGCGAGACTAGTCAGGAAGACGAGTGGCTCCAGGATGACGATTACAGGGGCGTATGATCCTCCAGATGTCCAGGCGAGAAGGGTCATGTGGGAGGAGCTCATGGCTGTGGCGGTAGAGTGCAATGGGAGTCCCTGGTTGCTTGGAGGGGACTTCATTATCACTTTGAAGGTGGAGGACAGACCAGGTGGATGGGGGAGGTAGGAGCCCAGGTTAGATCTCTGTGGATTTTGTTGTGACTCATGGCCTCATGGACCGGTCCCCTGCATCCTGTGCATACACTTGGAGGAATATCAGTGGCTAGATGTCCAAGATAGGTTCCTCTCCAACGTGAAGTTGGTTGAGGCGTTCCCTGTGGCAGATGTCTATGCGTTGGAGAGGCATTTCTCAGACCATACACCTTTGATGTGGTGGTCGAATGAGGTGGCGCAGTTTGGCACATATTTCAAATTTGACAAATCATGACTATTGGAGGAGGGATTCAGGAATATGGTCGAGAAGTGGAACTCGATGGAGGTGGAGGGTTCTGCGGCTTTTTGTTTGGCGAGAAAGCTTTCTTTGTTACGTGACCACTTGAAGGTTGCCAGGAGGGAGATCAAGGCGTCCAGTAGGCAGGAAGGATGAGGCTCGGGCAGAGATCATCAGGATTGAGAGGCAGGAGGACCAAGCCCCTATCTCATTGGAGGATAGGGAGGTCAGGGCAAGGATGTCAAGGGTAGTGCAGGAGAAGGACAGGAAGGCAGAGATAGAATGGAAGGTGAAGTCGAGACAGAGGTGGTTGAAGGAAGGTGACTCCAATACTAGGTTTTTCCACCAAATGGCTTCTGCCAGGAGGAGAAGAAACTTAATAGAAAAGATGTTGATTGGTGGGAGTTTTTCTCCAGCAGGGAGGAGGTGGGGCAGGCGGCGGCGGATTATTTTAAAGAGTTCATTAGGAGGCATTTCAAGGGAGGATGGAGATTGAGGGGGAAGGATGTGCAGCGTATCGCAGAGTCTCAGGCAGAGGGTGCAGAGGGTCTTACGGCTGGCTTCTCAAAGGACGAGGTAAGACAGGCGGTTTAGAGGTTGAATGCGGAGGGATGCCAAGGCCCAGACGGTTTCTCTTTTTCAGAGAGTTCTGGCCCCTTGTGAGGGAGGATGTGATGCAGATGATGGAGTTTACGGCCAGAAATAGAAGGTTTGATAAGCTGAATAGATATTATCTATTTTTATTGCCTAAGAAGGAAAGGCCGAAGGCGATTCAAGATTTTAGACCGATTGCTCTTTCTAATGCAGTTTACCTTATTGTGGCTAAGGTCTTGGCTAACAGACTGAAGGGCCTTCTTGGAGAGCTAATCTCCCCTGTTCAGACAGCTTTTATTTTGGGAGAGGAATTTTGGATGATTTTGTGATTACACTGGAAGCTTTGGCCACATGGAAGAGGGAGAAGAAGCAGGCCTTTTTGTAGAATGTCAACTTTAGCAAGGCATACGACTCGATTCAGTGGAACTTCTTGTGGGCATCCTTGCTGAGGAGGGATTTCCCTGCGGTCTGGATTGATTGGATGAAGAGGTGTGTGACGACAACATCCTTCTCAGTGCTTATCAACGGGAACCTGGTGGGAGGTTGGGTCCATCCTAGAAGAGGGGTCAGACAGGGTTGCCCTCTTGTGCCTATACTTTTTGTTCTTGTAGTAGATGCTCTTGCACGAGCGGCACATAGGGCATGTAGTAGGGATCTGTTTAGGGGCTTTGAGTTTGGTGGAGGCAGGGAAGTGGTGGTCCTGCAGAATGTTGATGATACGCTCTTTCTAGTCGAGGGAACGGAGTTAGAGGCGAGGAGGATGAGGATCTTTCTGGAGCTCTTTGGTGAGGCATCCGGATTGCAAATTAATTATCAGAAATCGACTTTTGTTCCTTTCAATTTGTCCGCCACGGAGACGGAGAGGGTGGGTGCTGCCTTGGAGACAGAGGTGGGTTCCTTGCCGTTGGTGTACTTGGGCCTTCCTTTGTCTGACCGTCGTCTCAGAGTATAGGATTGGATCCTACCACTGGAAAGGATGAAGAAAAGGTTGGCAAGGTGGTCTTCCAGGCTCCTATCTAGAGGTGGGCGATTGACCCTGGTGAAGGCGGTTCTGGCTTCCATGCCATCGTACTTCCTTTCGGTCTTTAGATTGCCACGTCAGATTGAGAAGGTCTCGGGGTTGATGAGAGACTTCTTCTGGTCTACTGTAGGGTCGTCAGGAAGGGGGGCAAGATTGGTGGCCTGGGAGGAGGTATGCAAACCGACCTAGGAGGGGGGCCTTGGGGTTAGAGATGTGGACAAAATGAACATCAATCTTCTCACGAAGTGGGTTGCGAGGTTGGTGGGGCAAGAGCATGGGCTTTTTGGTGATGTTGTGCGATGTTACGACGACTTCCTGTCGTGGGGGCCACTGTTTTCCCCTCCTCCTGGAGCATCACACTTCCTCAGGGGCTTGGCGGCGGTAGCAATAAAGGTACGAGGCTTCTTTGACCCGGTGGTTGGTGTGGGGGATTCTTTTCGTTTCTGGCAGGATGACTAGCAAGGGACTAGCTCTACCTTAGGGGAAAGGTTCCCTCACCTCCTAGGAAGTGTGGTGGATCCATTGGCCAAGGATGGGGAGTGATGGGATGAATCTTGGTGCCCCATTTTTCGAGGGGGTCTCTTTGATCAGAGATGTGAAGACCTCCAAAGGCTGATGCAGGAGCTGGTGGGTTGGGCACCGGATGAAAGTCTTGATGCTTTTTCTTGGGTGGAAGGAGATTTCTCGATGGCAAAGGTTTATCGTAGGTTAGGGAGTTGAGCAGTTGGTTTAGACGTTGATTTGTTGCGAGACTGCAGACTGGTGTGGATGGCGGAATGTCCTTTGAAGATGAAGATCTTTACCTAGTTGGTGAGAAGAGGAAGGATTATGACGAAGTAGTGGAGAGCGAGATGGGCCCAGACGGACGACTTGATATGTCCCTTTTGTGGGGGGGCTAATGAGGATATACAGCACCTTCTCCAGTGCCCGTTTGTGGTGCAAGTTTGGTAGGAGATGGGGATCGATTGGATCTCCCACAAGGACGTGGTTAGCTTTGGGTCCTCTTTTCGCAGAGGAAATGCCTGTGGTGGAGTCTTCACCTTTCGCTCCAAGTGTGATCGGGCAAAGGTTTTGGCTATTTTGTGGGGAGTTTGGCTAGGGAGGAATGGGGTACTGTTTAGGGGAGAGAGATCCTATGTAGAGAACTTTGTATCCTCTATCTCCTCCCAAGTTGGACTCTGGAGATCTATCTTGTAATATCTAATGTAATTCAATTTTGGGATTGAATGAATGTGGGTGGTTGTCTCTTGGATAATCGCCCTTTTGCCTTTCAAAAAAAACAATAAGAATCATGGAGCTAGAATGCCCATGTATAGTAAATACCGAATGATTGGCATAAGATCTGCAAAATCCAAACATTTAGACAATAGAACTAAACTTATCAAACCATTTATGGGGAATCTATTGAAGTTTATAAATTGCTTGCCACAACTTGCACACTCTATGGCTCTCTCCCTTTCAATGACAAATCTTAGAGGTTGTTACATACACTCCTCCAGCAAGATCTTCATATAGAAAGGCATTCTTAATGTCTAATTGATGAAGCTGTCATCCAAAATTAACTGTAATAGAAGCCAAAATTTGTACCAAATTAAGACACACAATTGGAGTCTCAAAGTAACCAACACCATTAGTTTGCATATAGCCTTTTGCTATAAGGTGTTCCTTAAAGCATAAAATAGAACCATTGGGTAAGTACTTGACTGTGAAGGCCTAATGGAAGAAGCAAGCAAATTTTCTGCCAGGAGGGGCATTGAATAGCTCCCAAGTGCCTCTAGATCGCAGAGTAAAATTCTCTTCCTGCATGGCAGACATTTAAGGAGGCTACCCCAAGCTTTTATATAAGACTGAGGAATGGGAACTGTCAAGAGGAAACGAAACCTATTGTGCTGCAGAAATAATGACACAAACACATACTAAGATAAAGGATACCTAGTAGATGGTCGTTCTTAACGACAACCTTTCTTGAGAACAACAGAAAGATTAAGATCATTATCAAGCATGTTACCAGACCCAAGGTTGGAGCCCCCTATTGATGAAGTTGTGGCATTAGGTGCTTCATGACTCAGTAACATGGTAAGAGACTCCACAAAGGAGTAAACTGGGAAATGGTTGTTTAAGTTGTGAATGATAAACTTGAAAAGGTGGTGGTGGATTATATGGTGGTAGAGGAGGTGGAGGTGAAGGTATAAAGAAAGGTAATCAAGTTGATGGAGGCATGGTTCAAGGTTCTAGGAAGGTTGGCATATGTAAACGAGTTTCCTGAATTGAAGATTCCTGAATAGCGGTCCCTACATTAGAGTTGTAAGCAATATCTTCAAAACAAGTCACATAAGCACTTGACATGGTAGCATTTGGTAGGGGGATGACAGTACTAGTAACTCTTTTGGATCTAAAAGTATCCAAGAAAAATCCATGTGACATACTTAGGAGACAACTTATCCTTAGTGTTAGAATATGTTATGTTATGCTTTGTGGGGTGTTTTGTTCTATTTCTTAGGAGCCAACTTATCCTTAGTATTAGAATATGTTATGTTATGCTTTGAGAGGTGTTTTGTTCTATTCCTTATTGGGCCTCCCTATACTTTACCCTTGTTAGACTCTCTATGTAAAGAGGCTAGGGTTTTCTTTTGAAAAAGGAAAGTCACTTATTTCTCCCTGAACAAGTCTCTCTCCACCAATGTTTATGCCTATCTACTACAGCTTCTTCAACAGGCTACCATGCTTACAGATAACTCAGCTGCTTCTACTTAATTTGCAGAAACTGCAGGTAATACAACCAATTTGGCTACGACATCTTCCACCTCCAGGGCAGTTGATTCAAGTGCATCCAATCACCTTACTGATAAGAAGGATGCTCTTATCTCCTTACAATGCTCCTCTGGTATTACTACTGCCAGGTTGGCAAATGGGTCATATTCACTTGCTATGGTTGTTGGTGATGTTTAGTTTACAACTTCTTTACAGTTGTTAGATGTCTATTGTGCTCCAGAATTTCCACCGAGTTTATTATCAGTTTTAGACTGTGTAAAGATCTCCAGTGTCGGGTGATATTTGACGAGCATTTTATTTTCTTTCAGGAGAACTGGACGAAGAAGATGATTAGTGGGGGGGATTGAAAAGGATGGGCTCTACTACCTTGACATCCCTCAACTTTTTGCTGGTACTCTAATAAAATCCCTAGCACCTACCAACTTATTGTAAGACGATGAGCATACAGGTGTCGTTTCCATACATATTACAGAATATGCAGGCGCTTGGTGTGGCAAAAGGGACAAATGCATGTGCATTATTTCTTTATTTGCAATAAGTGCAATTAAGATACCTGCTAGTAATTGCATTAATATAAAACCTTCATGGAACAAAAAGAACCTGCAAATGAGGTGGCAGATCAAAAGCTAGTCAATTGCCAAATCCAAGAAAGTGAATAAACTCCATTTCTCCTCAGAGGAAGATGCGCTGCTCTAATAAAATCATCAGGAGCCAACTCTTTCATAATGTCCATGTCAGTAATCTGGACAGAAATTCAACACTATGTACTTTATCATACACAAAGACCATCTTAACCGAAACAAATTTCCAGGTAACAGAAACATACTTGGCTACCAATTGCTTCAAAGTCCAAGGATTGAAGGTGTGCTGGTAACTCTTCTACAATATTCACATCCTCTTTCAAGTACTTTATAAAATAATCTTCCTGATAGATTTCACTGAACTGGCTACAGTATAAAAACACAAAAGGTGTTCACATGGATACTTCTGAAAGAGATCAAGCGCAAAAAAGTATGCAAGCATAAATAAAAGGCCCGGATATTGTGTTCTGACTATTATTTTCTAGCCTCGTTAACCTACAAATCATGCACCTCCAACTAGTTTGAAAGCTTTTATACATGACATGATAATAAAAAATGTCCCAACAAAGAATTAAACTTCTCGATGGTGTATATGTTTTGGTGGTTTTTGCTATCTATTATGTCCTTGATTGTTTATTATTATTATGCAAAGTTGGGGAGGATTCTGCATTCAAGCCTTCGATGATTAGGGAAGTTTTTACAATGGAATTCCATACATGGTCCTTTCGAGAAGGAATGCCCTAGATCGTTGGCTTTGGGTGTGTTGAGGTTACTTATGTGAGGGAGCCAATTTTGTTATATTGTTATTTATTGAGGGTCCCGTATGTAATCTTCTCAAAGCCTCTTTGTATTTAAAGAGGCCAAAGGTTCATTTCTCAATAGGATGCTTTATTCTCTTCTCCCTCAATATAATATGTGGGTCCCAGACTTCTTGTGCTTGGGTATCTTTCTCCACCAACACCCTAGGAGAGAAGCCCATATATCATCTCTCTCATCCTACCAGGCCCACCGGTGCTACCTCCCCCCTTGCAAAAGTAGCCAAGCGCCAACGCAGGGGAGGTTCTCCAACCAGCCAATGCTGCCGCTTCTAGTGGACCACCGGCTAATGCCTTAGGCACCGCCAGGTGCTACTACTGCTTCTAGCAGCATCACCAGGAAGTGTTGCTCCTCTAGCAACGTCACCACAACTTCTAGGCGCCGCAAAGAGGTGTTGCTACACCTAGCAGCATCGCCAGCACGTGCCCTAGGTGCCACCAAGTGTTGTTGCTACTTCTAACAGCCTCGCCAGGAGGTGCTGCTCCTCTAGCAGCGCTGCCACAGCCTCCTAGCCACTGGTTGGTGCCCTAGCAGCACCGCCACTAGCTCCTCTGTATGCCCGATTTCTCACAGCCAGCAGGCTCCTTTGTGGTTGATGAGCCCTTTGGTGGTTTTTTAGGTGGCTATTCTATGCAACTATCATGTTCCTGGTGTCTTGGGGCACTTGAGGTTCTTTGCATGACTCAAGACACATGATTCGCTGCTGCATGCGACAATATTCCTTGATTTTTTCTACTGTTTCAAATCTGAAACAATGAAGAATCTCTTATTTTGGCCCTAGCATGGCAATGTCAGGATCCTTTTCCTCCTTTGCAGTCAAACCTATGACTTCATCTGCCTCTCTAGTAGTCCAAGGCACTTCTATGAAACTCAATCGTATCAAGAACTACCTCTTGTGGTCTCTGGCATTCAAGATTTTTGTTAGATGCCAGAAGAAACTATATATATTGACCAAAGGTCCTCCAAAGGCTAATGCTACTGATTTTGATAAGTATGAACAAGAAAATTATCTTGTTATGTACTGCATAATGAATAGTGAGGAGCCTTAAATTGTGGTGAATGTACTTTACAAGAAGACCACTAAAGAGAACTGGGAGAGTTTGGCGAAGAAATACTCTTAAAGATCTAATCATGCTTGTCTCTTTCACATTTATCATCGCATATGGTCCACCTCTTAAGGAGATTGTACTTTACTAGACTATTTTATTGAGGTGGAGGGACTCTCTAAGGAACTCAATGTATTCCCCACCTGTTGTGATACTTGGACTAGACAGAAGTAGACTTGGCATTTTAGATGATCTAAGCACCCGATATGTGTTTGCCGGATCAAGTTCTAGCTTTGGAGGACATTCCTGATCTAGAGGCGATCTATGGGAGGCTCCAAGGGATCACCTCTGACATTGGGTCAAGCACTTCCTCTACTACCACATAGCCACCCTCTTCAAAGACATTTGCCTTTGCAATCTTTAGGAGGCATGGTGCTCCTGGCAATGGACATGGACGAGGCTATGGACGAGATTGGATTTATGACCCATGTATCCACTGCCAGAGAACAAATCATCCATCTGAGAAGTGTTGGGCCAAGTTTTGCTATCCTGGACAAACAAACACGGCTATTGTTCAGGGGGAGACTACTCTTGCTTCTCCAGGACTGCCTACTCTCATAGTCAATGACTACGCTCGTCTCATGTAGATACTCAAATAAGCAGCCCCACCAGATACTTCTCTAGCAACAACCCGTAGCTCAACGAACCTAGCAACTACTGCATCTACTTCATCCTAGGTGGTTGATTTAGGTGCTTCTAACCACCTTACTAGAAAGAAGGATGCATTTTTGTCTCCTCACTAGGCCTCTTCTATGACTTTGATCCATGTGGCCAACAAAACCTATTCTCTTGTCAATGCAATATGTTCGATTTTCTAACTCGTGAGATTGTCAGACGTTTACTGTGCCCATGACTCTCTTGAGTTTATTATCTATTTCTAGATTGTGCAAGCAGCATCATTGCGAGTGATTTTTCATGAAAATTTTCTTTCAGGACATTTGAACGGGGAAGATGATTAAAGAGGGGATTGAACGTGATAGCCTTTACTACATTAATACTCACATTTTTGCTGGTGATGTGTCTATCTCGATCAATCCTACTTTGTGGCATCGTCATCTAGGACATCCTTCTATCTCCTACCTTTGGAAGATGTTTCCTAAGTCGTATGTTCCTAATAAGCTAGACTATAAAGTCTGCCAACTACGCAAACACCATCACATTTCTTTTGCTTCTTGACAGAATAAGAGGAGTCTAGCTTTGTTTGATTTGATTCATTGTGACGTGTGGAGTCCATATCGAATAAGTCACCAGTCTACTTATTGATATCTTGTTATTTTCATTAATGATTATAGTCAGTTGTGGAATTTTTGTTGAGGGATCAGTCTAACATTATGCTGTTATTCCTAAGTTTTTTAATAAAATTCAAAATTTTATTTCACAGACAGTAAAGCTTTTCGCAATGACAATGCTCTTAAATTTTTGCAACGGGATGTTTATTTTGTCTACAAATGGCACTTTTCACCAGACTTCACATACTCACACATCCTGACATAATGGAGTGGCTAAGCACAAACTACGCCATCACCTTGATGTGGCCCAAACCTTGATGCTTGCTATGAATGTGTCCAAATATTTTTAGGGGGATGCCATACTTACAACTACTTACCTGATTAATCGAATCCCCTCACATGTTCTTGATGGTGATACACCTCTCCTTCTGTTATGACCTGATGCCTCTCTTTTTGCATTGCTACTGCAGATTTTTGGATGCATGTGCTTTGTCCATCTCTTTAGAGTTGCTAATAAGTTGTCCCTAAGGTTTGTCAAGTGTATTTTTCGGGGCAACTCTAGATCCTAGAAAGGATACAGATGTTTTGACCTAACGGGTAAATGCTACTATGCATCGGCTAATGTCTCTTTCTTTGAAAAGATCCCTTATTTCTCTAGTAAGGGTTCTTCACTTGGTTGGTTTACATATACCTATGAGTGTCATTAAAAGGGCCATGTGTCTGTTCCCTTGCCTTTTATGCAGGTTGAGATTACTAAGAAGAGTTAGGATGATTAATCCTCCCATCCAACGTCTGATCTAAATGTTCCACCTCAATAGTCTAATGGCTTGCCTATTGCTCTCAAAAAAGTTGTAAGAACTTGTACATTGCATCCAATATCTCACTATACTGCTATTGATCATCTCAGTCCAATGGTTCAGTAGTTCTCTATAGCTCTCTACTATGGTCGTTCCTAGACATCACCATGAGGCGTTATAGGATCCTAGTTGGCAACAGGGTATGGAGAATGAGATGGCAGCACACATCTCGTGTGGTACCTGGGAGCTGACGACCTTTTGGATGGTGCCAAGGTAGTTGACAGCAGATGGGTCTACCTTATGAAGTACCACCTTGATGGGACTATTGAAAGCCTCAAAGCTAGACTTGTGGCAAAGACCCACACTCAGACTTATGGCGTAGACTACTGCGACACCTCTCCTATGGAGCACCTTTAACTCTGTCAAAGCTATTCTTTCACTTGCAGTCAATAAAGCATGGCCACTAATATCAAGAATGCCTTCTTGCATGGTAATCTTCAGGAAGAGGTCTACATGGTCCAATCGCCTAGCTTTGTGGTTAAGGGGGAAAAAGTATGCAGGTTTCAGAAGGCTATTAATGGCTTCAAACAAAGTCCATGGACTTGGTTTGAGAGACCCAGTTTGGAGATTCAGAAGATTGGCTTTTGCAAGTCTACTTTTGATCATTTTGTTTTTGTGAGACGTAGGGAATCTGGGGTTGTAATCCTTGCAGTATACATGGACAATATGATCCTTACTAGTAATGATGCCCTAGGGATACGGGAGATAGAATTTTTTGCAAACATTTGTTACTAAGGACTTGGGCACATTAAGGTACTTAGTCTTACGTGGCTAGAAACTTACATGGGATGGCACTATCACAAATGAAGTGTATGTTGGTGTAAGTGCACCACGATCATTGATTTTGATGATAACAAAACGCTTAAGTTTTAACATTTGCATTAGAGATTGAGATTTTAAGTTAAAAGCAAATGGAAGCAAGTGTGAAGGATTTCAAGCTCAAGTCCATGGAGGTATGGAGGAGCTTGATGGAGGAACAAAAGCATTAAGGAGTATGAAGTTGAAACTTTGCTTGGAGTTAAAGCTTGAAGATAAAGAGCATGAAGAATAGGATAGATTAGTGATTTCAATGTATATGCATTTGTCTTTTATTTTGCTCTTTATTTCCTTAAATATATGTTAAAGAGCCCAAAATATAACTTAAGTCCTAGACACACTCACCTATCCATAAGATACTTTAAGTAAATCCTAGAATTGACTTAGAAAACCAAAACAATAAACAGACAGCCTTATCAGACAACCAACATGTATATCAGACGTCTACTAATCCCTTTTTAAGTTGTCCGATAAAAAAATCAAACGTCCAATACCCATATGTCCTACCTTTATTAATTCAACCTTCAGTGCATTAAATGTCCAACCTTCTATCTAGATGTTGAGTCCTACTTTCAGACGTCTGAAGACTTTATCAGACAACCAATATAAGGCCATTAGGCTCAAATAAAGTGTTGTTAAAACAAAATCTTCATGAGATAAGTTAGGATTATTTTATTACTTTTTTAAACATCTGGAGATGTCTAATAAGTAGACGCTAAGCCAAATCTGACCCGAATCTTAATTTGCCAAACTTGATTTAACCGTTACTTCTCGAAAAATCAATTCTCGAAGGTTCTCTTTTGTCTCAAACGTCCTATAACATCTCCAGACATCCTAAAGACATCTGATGGATATACTCTATATGCCTGTTTGGACATCCAATATTACACCCAGATGTCTTAAAATACACCTTTAGACATCTGATCTTTGTTGACAAGTACACTGTTTGAATTCTAGGAAACACATCCTACAGAATTAGACATCCAAAACTTATGTCAGGCGTCCAATATGCCTTTATCAGCCGTTTGATTCTGCTGTCAAAAGCAATTATTGCTTGATCTCATTGGGATTTCAATCTAATCTTGTGGGATTTGCTCCCAACGACTATAAGGCCTCTCCCAAGCCTTCTTAAAGGTTCCTAAGACCTTTATAAATACAAGGGAACCTCTCCTTGGCTCAAAACACCTTGAGATAATACTTTCCACCATTTTAGGCTCATTTTGTGAGAGATCAAAGAAGAGAAACTTTGCTATAGCTATCCAAGCTTCATACTACACATACGAGAGCACCAACCTGCTGCACGCGCCCGTCAATCTACTTCCACAAATAGGGAAGTTCTTTCACCTATTGAAGCTTAGAGTTCATATATATTTTGTGACTCTATAGGAATCGATTTCTACCTTATTTTTGGTTGGGTATTCGTGTCGCGAATTCCCATCTCCTTTGTGAGATAAAATACTCTTCATAAAGAAGAGGGCTTCTAGGTACACTACCCTCGAGTTAAAGTAGTGTGGTTGTAATTGAAGTTGTATCACCCTCGTTCAAGTGATATGTTAATGGATTTAATCAACTAGGTCAATCAAGTAAATCCTAAGTAGAGAAGACTTAAGTTGTGGTTTTTACCCTTGGGGTTTCCACCTAAAAATAACTTGTGCAATTGTGGTGAATTTTTATGTGATTGCATTTTATTTATATCATTTTTTATACCACACTACTCACCCTCCCTCTAGTGTGAAATCTCAATGTGTACTGGAACTACTATAGAAGACATGACTACTGGACGCGAAGCCTTCCTTCATCCTCGTTGAGCCACAAGGGAGACTCGGTAAGAAGGATGATCCATTGTTTGAAGACAAGGGAAGATACGGGAGCATTGTTGGCAAACTATTGTATGTAGCTACTACTAAACCAGATATCAATTTTGTCATGAATAAAGTGAGCTAGTTTATGGAGAACCCACACTATAGCCACCGGCAGGCGATGTCGCATCCTTAGATATCTTAAGGGTAGTCCGGGAAAGGGGCTCTACATGAGTAGTGTGCATGTTGATATGCATGCCTATTCTGATGCTGATTATGCAAGCTCCATTAAGGACAAGCGATCTACCACTGGGTACCATTGGCTTTTGTAAGCCCTAAGACAGCATTCTGAGTATTGTAATATGATTGGATTCTTCATCGGAATAAAAAGAATTTGTTTGATTTCTAGTAAATGAATTAACTCCACCTATGTCGAGGTGCTTATGCCTTTTCATTGCCGATCCCAAGCTCAAGTAAAGGAGGCTGAGAATGAGTCTGAGAATTATTTGTATGATGAAGCTTTGAAGATCATAAACTTGAGTCCGATAATGATCCAAATAAGACATCTAGACTTGAATGATCCTTAAGGTGTTATAGATAAATTCAAACTTCAATGATGTCTAGACTCATAAGAGGGTTAGTGGGAGCATAATGATACTACCATATGCAAATAATCATTATGCTCATAAGATGAAACGATAATATCTAGAATTTGAAATCTAAAAGTTTGATTGAAAATTGTTTTCAATAATCAACTTAAGGATTTCTGGAACATGAAATGCTCAGTAGATTTTCATATAATGAAAGTCAATACATGTTTTCTAATATCTCCTTGTGAAAAAGATGTCAACTTAAAGTGTTAAGAAAGAAAAGGCAAATGTGTAAAGCACAAAAATCAAGTATAATTCCAAATAGAGTTGTCTAATGCAGTGGGAGGATAACGTTACCAATCCACATGTCATAATATACTCTGGATAAGTCATCAAGTTGTCCTAACATTTCTTGTGAAAGGAATGGAATAATGAAAACGTGATCTCAATGAGTTGAGATGTACTAATTCAATCGATCTTTATAAGTTGAGATGCAATATCTCCAGTCTAATGTAGATGGTCCACACAAGAGACACCTGTATTTAGAGTGATGCAATATCTGCATGGAAGTATATGCCCCACTCTATAAGAGTTGAAGTGAAATATGTTGTATCTTATAAAGCATAAGTGATGTGGATATATAAGACCTTTAGAAAGACTTGACGTAGTTCCCTCTGCTGAAACTCCACTATTATGATGACAACAAAAACACCGCTCATATTAAGAAATAATTTCTTAAAGATCATATTTGCAGATAGAAAAGTTATCATCTTAATGCCATATCGTAAAAAATGCATCAGCTTATAAGTTGAAACTTTGATCAATCAAGGCTTTATGGTACAATGCTTGAGTGTCAAGTTGGCAACATGGGTCGAAGAGGTAGTTCAAGATTGACTCTTAGGATAAGTGGGAATCTGTTGGAAACGTATGCACTTATCAAGCTAACCTAACAAGAATCACTTGATCAGTGATTCAAATCTAAATATCAAATCATGTGGACACACTAATATAATTAGTTGGGTCCCTTAGAATAATTGGGAGAATGTAATGTATCCATGTTGAATATACCGATGACAAGTATAGGAGATCCAAACGGTTTGGAACAAGTATTTCAATAAGTCATTAAGAACCATCATGATATACCACTGTTGTCTCCAACTTAAGAAGAGAGCAACCTTCTCGAGAGATTGTTGCTTAACTAATGCCTTTGATGCACATCCTCTACATAGGAATTAAGACTCGACACTATCACGTAGGTTGAGTTAAGAAGTTGATTCGATAAGATGGAGATGCGAATGTCCTCATATTACTATCACGAAGAAAGGGTATCCTTTGACCTGAGATCAATGTCTCTGTGCTTGATTATACACATTTGGTGGATCAATAGTTAATGCACCTACCTTGATATTGAGACTAAAAAGTCTGTGTGTATATGAAAGCATAAGAGGCATGATCTCTGAAAGGGATCACACAGATCTTCTATCATAACTATAAGTGGTGGATAGAAAGACATGGGCTCACTCCATGTATATTGGGATGTACAAAATTCCATGCATGGTCGTGTAGGTCTTGATCAAACCCATACATAAAAGAAAAGAAGACATTCATTTTGGAAAGAAGCTGGTCTTCATTCTTGTCCTAATGATACAAGGAAAACATTAAAATATGTGACCCATAGTAGGATGGACAAAAAATCTGGGATTTAATCCTTAAGGTTACATGTCTTCCAATGTGAATGATTCATACCTAAGGGAGGTATAGTGCCATAAATCCAAATTCCTAAATGCTTCATTATTGATGAAATGAAACCAATAACTATTTGGATGGGTTCCTAATTAAATATAAATCAAATACTATTTAAGAAGTTAAATAAGTATTTGATTTGACATTTAATTGGATCAAATATGATTTGGTCTTAATCCAAAGGTTTGGATGTAAATAAAATACCTTTGAATACTTAAACCCAATTGTCGAAATTAGTTGGAAGGCTTATGTTGCAAAATTCAATTAGAATTAGATCCCAACCATTTGATTTGATCAGATGATCCGCCAAGAATTCCCTATAAATATCTCCCATGGCAAAGTGCGAAATCCTAATTAATCTCTAATTTGTGTGCAACCAATCTCCACCATCGAGAAGAGAGAGGAAGAAGAGAGAACAGCCACCACCACCGCTCTTCTCCTTCCATGTTCTGGATGTCCAAGCTTCTGATCAAAAGTCTTGAACCCTGACCAGAAGACCTATCCTTGTTCTAGATGTCTAAATTCTCTTCAATCTGAAAGTCTTTCATCTTAGTCCAAAATGCAATCTAGAAGTCTAATAAGTTTATTGGCTGACCCAATATCTATTGGCCGTGGATTATTGATCTACGTAATAGACATCTGGAGGAGGTTTTGAGGCATTGGTCGCCTCTAGAATTGCGAAGCAGTTCACGATGCACAAAGGAGTTTGCGACACACACACTAGATTGGATGTTTTCGATGCGAAGGGTCTCATCTACCTGCCAAGAATAAGGGAGTTCCATGGAGCCCAAACTTATTGTAAGAGGCACAACTGTGGGATGTTGTGCTACGCCTCCCATTAGGTATACCTTGATACTCGTAGGGATCCCAAAATGAAAAAAAACTAGTTCTACCCATGTGATTCCCGTTTAAGTCATTTCTTGATTATTGTTATTCGATTTTTCAAGCATTGAATCATTTATCAAATCAGAGAAAATTTTAAACGACCAATTTTTCACCCTTCCACAATGCTACAAGATCGAATCGTTCGATTCTTAACAAGTAGGAACTTAAAAAGCCTAGTCATTTTTAGAAAAATGATTGATAAAAGTATCATTTTCATATTCCTGCCAACAAATACACACCACAAGAGTTAAACACCACATATTAACTCCAATTCAAGTAAACAGAAACTGATATTAATATCACTGTGCAAGTAAACATAAATTAAGGTTAACACCACTTCCACATTTCCTAACACTAATTTTCTAAACCCCCAAGTAAAATAGCCCTCAAAGTCTACGTAAGAGCATAATATCACCTATGTGGAAAATGATTTACCCCATTCATATGATATGTTAGTTAAAAGCTATCATGAAAGACCACAAGTAAATGGAGTCAAGAAAGTAAATCAAATAAACATTGAATTTTGGACTAAACCAAGATTAGGTTGTGATTTTTATTAAACAATTTCATGGGACTCATTCTAGACAAGAATCTAAAGTACATGAATTCACCTCCACTAGGATACTTTCGATGTTCCCATTGTCCCAAGAATCAAAATACATAGACCATAGTGTCACCATATATGCACACACTTGTGCGTGCACAAGCATGTCCATGTATGCGTGTAAACATGCATGTGCATGTGTTCATGCATGTGCATCTACTTGTGTGTGCTTGTGTGCATGCATGTTAACCATGCCATGCATTTCTTCTACATGATAAAAGCCCATCAATATGATTCTATTTATGGGCACTACAAGTCCCAAATAATGGTTGATTAATCAACAAAGTAAGCAAACAAGAACTCTTGTTATGAAATAATTAATAACATCCCCTAAAAAGTCCAAGCAAAAAAAAAGTTGGAATCTCACTGCAACACGTTGTTGATTCAAACCACCATTTGCACTGACCAACACATAACCAGCTTTGTTTGTGCCAATACCTGTGACATATGTACAAAATAAATGATAAAAACAAGTCTATCTATGTCAAAGAACTATAATTCAACTTCATCACTAACAAGATTTTAAAAGTATAAGCATGAGTTAAATGGGCTTTCCTCGACATCATAAAACAAAAGCATAAAGAAGTCATCTAGTTTAATATTAGGGACGTTCAAGTAAATTTCAAGGTTCAATGCTCCTTATTTAAAAATCAATGAACTACACTTTCAGGATGGGCCTTTCATTAATAGCGTTTACTAATTAGCCAGAAATACAACCTAAAATTTTCAACAACAGCCTTCAAACGAATAAAAGGAACAACAACAATGACGACGAGAACAGCAACAACAGTGATCAGTTCTGCAGTAAAAAGGCAAGGTTTTGCATACAGATCGGTGACTTGGGTTTAATGACGTATGCATTGAAGTTTTGGAATTTTTGATAATAAAAAGATGTACATATAAATTTTTGAAAGATATATACATTATTGGGTTGTCGAGTTATTATTTAGTTTCACATAGTGTATATAGGATTCTAAGAGATGTGGGTAACCTATATAAAGGTTCTTGTACCCTCATTTGATCTAAGGGAAGAATAATAGAATATCTACCCATTAGGTCTCTCCTATAGTTTTCTCACCTCTCCTTGTGAGAAGGGTTTTACGTAAATCTATGCTTTTGATACTTTGTTCGTTTTATCTCTCATATTTTATTATTCAACATGGTATAAGAAAATCAACTTAGTGATTTTTTCGTTGTAGTGAAAATGAGGCCTTATCATAATATAGAGGGCATAAGCATATAAAGAAACTGCAATAACTTACTAAAATAGTAGGCAATAACTTGCCTACTAAAAATAATAGACTAAAATAGAACACCCAACATATCTCTAATTTTATTTCCTAATACTCCCCCACAAGTTGAGACATAGATGTCAATAAGTCCCAGCTTGTCACACAAAAAATCATGCCTCTTCTTCTTAAGAGCCTTGGTAAGAATGTCTGCCAACTGTAGCTCTGAGGAGATATATGGTGTGCTAATCCTCCCTTCCATGACTACATTTCAGATGAAATGGCAATCTACTTCAGTGTGTTTAGTGCACTCATGGAAAACCAAGTTAGTTGCTATATATGTCTGCAACTAATTGTCATAATATAGCAAAACTGGTAGCTGCACCTCCGCACCTAAATCCCATAGGAAACCCACAATCCACATGATCTCACATGCAGCATGGGCCATGACACGATACTCAGCCTCAGCACTAGAATGGGCAACCACACATTGTTTCTTCCTCCGCCAAGAAACAAGGTTTCCACCAAGAAACAGAGCATATCGCAAGGTAGATCAACGATCCTCAATAGATCATGAATAGTCAGCATCAAAATAGGCCATGATGTCCATGGACCTGTTTTCTTTATAATAAAGTCCTAGACCTGGACTTCCCTTGAGGTAACCTTAGAATAAGGCATACCTCATGCCAGTAACTGTAGCGTAGCACCTGCATGTGCTGACTAGCTCTACTGACAACGAAACTAATATCCAGTTAGGTGATGGTCAAGTACATAAGGCGACCAAGTACCAACTAAGCTACAATGTCTAGAGACATCCTCATAGAGAGGATCATCCTCTTCAGTACTATGAACCTACCACACCTCAACAAGAATGCCAGAGGGCTTGGCTCCCAGTAAACCAATCTCCTCAAGTATCTAGAGGGTATATTGTCTTTGAGAAAATGACAGATAAGGTCCCATTCAAACAACCTCAATCCTAAGGAAGTATCGGTCTCCAAGGTCCTTTGTCACAAAGATAGACTACAGGAAGACCTTGGTCTGACGAATACCTTCCTCATCGTCACCGATCAGCACCATGTCGTCAACATAAACAGCTAGAATAACAACTCTGCTTGTAAAAGCATCTCTCGTCCTCTTAATAAAAATAGAATGATCAGAGGATGATCGTAGGAAGCTAATCCTCTGAATCTTGAAACTTAGATGCTCAAACCACACCCTCGGACAACATACGAGCTCTCTTTGAACTTGATACCTAGGTGGCTGCCTCATGTAGACTTCCTCTGCCAAGTCTCCATACCAAAAGGCATTCTTGATATCTTGCTGATGCAATGGCTATCCTCTACTATCAAAGAAATAATAATCTCGATTGACGAGATACGTGCCACTAGTGAGGTCACAAAATAATCAATCCTATAAGTCTAGGTAAAGCCTCTGGCAACTAATCAGGTCTTGTATCTGTCAACCGTACCATCTTCCTGATATTTGATGGTATAAACCCATTGGCAGTCAACAACAGTAGCGTCCGAGGGACAGGGCACTAAATCCCAAGTCCCTCTAAACTCAAGTGACAATATCTCCTCGTCCATATCAACACGCCATCTAGGATCCTAGGAAGCGCTTGGCTGTAGTCTCTGGGAATAACTAAAGCGGTGATGGCCGAGTCAAGCTGTCTAGTCTCCCCTTCCAGGTAGGAGATCCTAATGTAATAAGACAGGATGTAGAGTGTAAGATCTACTGGACCTTACAACTACAAGCATGTCATCACCAAGGTCCGATAGCTCTGAATCTACTGTTTGTGTAGCTGGAGAGGAATCTGGAGGGACAGTAGGAGGAGCGATTGATCTACGATAGTAAACCTGAGTTTTCCTATGAGCCACCTCTATGCTAGAGTTCTCTTCAAAATAGTAAGATGCCTTCTCAAAGAAAGTCACATCTATAATTATTATGTAATGCCTATGCACAGCGTCATACATCTTTAGCTTTTCTAGGTCTGTGAGTAACCCAGAAATATACACTTCATGGCACATGGCAATAACTTATCCTGGCTACCTTGCGCCTAGACAAAACACGTATTCCTAAATACTCGTAGAGGTAAGGCGAAAGACCTATCACACTCAGGATACGGTACCTGATATGGGATGCACCAATGCAATAATGAAGAGGGAACCCTGTTGATTAGGTACACAATAGTGAGAATAGCATCACCCCAGAACTGTCTGGTACGTGCACGTACATCATCAATGTACGTGCAATATCAAGAAGATGCCTTAGCTGGCACTCAACCATACCATTTTGCTAGGATGTGTGAGCACAAGAAGTCTGGCGCATGGTCCCATGGACACTAAATAACTCCTGCATCTCCCTCTGAACAAATTCCTATCAGTACAAATGCACTACGATCATTGATTTTGATAATAACAAAACACTTGTCATTTGATATTTGCATTTAAGGTTTAGATTTCAAGATCAATGCAGATGGAAGCAAGTATGAAGGAGCTCAAGCTAAAGTCCATGGAGGAGATTGATGGAGGAGAAAAGCATCAAGGAGCTTTGGCGGAAGAAGATTGACGAAGGAGCTTAGGGCTAAAGCTTGAAGATGAAGAGAAAAAAGAATAGGATAAAATATTTTGTATGTTCTATATTTGTTGTATGCTCTTTTTGTTTCTTTAGATTCATTGTTTAAGAGCCTAAAAGATATTAACGTAAGGCTTAATACACTTACCCAACCTTGGAATACTTGGGCAAATCCCAAAATCCAGTTAGAAGGCCAAAACAGTAAACATAGCCTTTATCAGATGCCCACAATAATCATCAAGCGTCTGATATGTCCTTTTAAGTCGTCTGATTTATCAGACGTCCAGTATCCAAATAGCTTGGCCTTTCCAGTTCTGCAATCAACTATTAGACGACCATATCTCTTTCTAGACGTCCATACCTATCTACAAACGTCTCAAGACCTTCTCAGATGTCCTATAAAGGACCGTTAGACCCCAATCAACTTATGTCAAAACATAATCTTTGCAAGACACTTTAAAAAAAACATAATCTTTGCAAGACACTTTAAAAATATTTCATTAATATTCCTAGACATCCAGACACTCCCAGACGTCCAGAAAAGAGACGTTACACCTAGTCTGGCCTAAATCTTTGATTTTTCAGACTAAATGTCAGTATTAGATTCCCAAGAAATCAATTCTCAAGGGTTATTCCTCTCATCAGACAACCAATAGTCTGTCCAGACGTCTAACACTTTAACTCAAGTGCACTGCTCGGATTTAATCAAATCAAGAAGGATTCCAGGAGCCGAACATCCAATGTTAGTTCCAAACGTTGTATTTGTCTTTATCAAACGTCTGATCTTTTGACACAAGATCCATGTTTGGATCTGATTAATTCCAGGAAATCCACCCTTCATAATCAGACGTCCAAAAATTATGTCAAGCGTCCAATATACCCTTATCAAACATTTTATCAATCCTCTAATCCTTCTGTCAAACTTAATTATTGGCTAGTTCAATTTAGATTTTGACCCAATCTCTTGGGATATGGCTCCAACAGCTAGGAAACCTCTCTGAACCCTTCTTAACCTTCCTAAGACCTCTATAAATAGAGGGAAACCTCTCCTTGGCCAAATACACATAAGAGACAAATTCTTCCACCATTATATGCTTTTAAGAGATCTAAGAAGAAACTTGTCTTTGCTCTCCAAGATCTACACTCCACATCCGAGAGCACTGAAACGCTGTGCGATCATGCCCATCCACTTCCACCTTAAGGGAAGTAATCTTTGCCTATAAAAGCTTAGTGTTAACTTATACTTTGTGACTCTATAGGTCTTGTATTTTGTTTTTGTATTTTGTTGGGTGTTCATGTTGCAAATTTTCGTCTACTTCGTATGACAAAATTCTCTTCGTGAAAAAGAGGGATTTGAAGTACACTACCCTCGATTTAAAGTAGTGTGGTTGTATTGAGATTGTACCACCCTCGATTTAAAGTGGTGCGTTTAGTGGATTTGATTTACTCGGTAGATTGCAAAATCCTAAGTCGAAAGACTTAGGTGGTGAATTTTACCCTTGGAGTTTTCACCTCAAAATACTTCTCTTTGTAGTGAATGCTTGTGTAATTGTTTTAGTTGTATCAATTTTTTTATACCACATTATTCACCCCCACTCTAATGCGAAATCTCAATTCCAAGGCAGTATCACTCCAGAAAACTCTAACTATGGCAAAGTACTACGTCTATACCTCAACAAAGAATCTCTAGATAATCTATGGAATCTCTGACCTGGCCTTCATCAGGAAAACCCAAGTAAGATGGCTATAATCGTCCACAAATATTGCATAATACATGTATCCTCCTGTAATCTACACTCGCACAAGTCCCCAGACGTCACATTGGACTAGTGCAAAGGGCATGGTGCTTACACTGTCACGCCTCGAGGAATAGGTGCTCCTGTAATGCTTCCCCATCTAATAGTCCTCACACTCCAAGGTCAACGAGGTTGGTAACTCAAGATACATCTGGCGCATCTTCCCGAGCGAGGGATGCCTAAGTCGTCTATGCCAAAGCTAAGGGTCACTGCCTATGGACATAGCTCCAGCAAATAGTGTCGATGTGTCCAGGTAATAGAAATTGTTTCTCTCTATCCCACCATCAATGATCTTATTGGTGTGTCTGTCCTAGAAGTAGCAGTGCATGTCATCAAACACAACCCTACACTAGAGGTCTCTACAGATCCAGCTAACAGACAACAGGCTCATGGGAAACTATGAGGCACAATGCACATCTGCAATCTTCATAGTAGGGGAAACTTGAATTTCCCCAACTAAAATAACTACAGAATTTGCTCCATTGGCCACCTGGACCTCTCAAATTCCCCATGTCCTGGCAACATTCTACAACTCATCATTCTTCCAGTAAGATGAATTGAGGCACCAAAGTCAATGACCCATGGTCCAGGCCTCCTATTACTCCTCCTTGATCCATCCAAGATAGAGAAACCAACTCCAATCCGATCTGAATATAACCTTTTTCTTTGGCAGAACAAACTCAAGTTGCATAAGAGAAGGCTCATCATGCCAAGGGAAAAATCATTCGCAAGTGGTAAGAGAAGACTCATCACCCTTATCAACTTCAAGGTACCCCATGAGAGAAGGCTCATCACGTAGGCACCACAAACATAAAACCACCAGTGAACTCTCCTCTAACCAGCGACACTGCAAGCCATGCGACAAGAGGTGGAGGCGGCAACAATACCATTAGATCTCGTGGTGCTACTGTTGCCGATGATCTCCTCACCGATCGTCTTCATGGATCACCAAGTCGTTGGTGATCAAATCATATTTGGTGGGATATCAGACCACCGATCTAAAATCGTTGCTCTGATACCATATTAAGAAAATCAACTTAGTGATTTTTTTAGTTGCAATGAAAATGAGGCCTTAACCCTCTTTACACAGAGAGAGGGATTAAACATATAAGGAAGCCACAATAACTTGCCTACTAAAAATAACCAGAACTAAAATAGTAGGTAATAACTTACATACTAAAAATAACAATGACTAAAATAGAATGGCACCCAACATATCTCCAACTTTATTTCAAAATGGTATCAACACTAGTCTTGCTTGGAATTTTATCTTTTGATTATTCTTGTGAGGTTTATTATTATTCTACCAAGATGAGTGCCAACTATAGCCACAATTCATGGTACTACTACAACATCCAGCAACAATGGTCAAGAGCATGCTAATTAGTGTGTGTGCCTCATGGTGCCCCCTAAAGATGTGCTACAACATGTCCATGGCTAGGTAGAGGCCTTCATGGACTTCAATAATGCCTTTGCTAGTGGCCTCAATCGGTCGATATTTGTTGGCAATGACAAAAGGTACCCTAAAAATCAATGCGACAATGTCACAATTTTGAGGAGCGAGCAATGGCATCTACCCATAGATCTCCACCCCATGTCTGCATATCTTTATGACAACACCTCCAATGACATGGGGATCCATGATAGACTCGATGTTCTAGAAGGGGGAATGCAAGTAGTAGGAGTCTCTATGGGGACTGTGTCAAGGGACTCTACAGCCATAGCGAAGACCCCTAAAGGAAAAGGGGTAGAGACACAAGATCCTCATATCTAGAGAAGCTAATAAAGAAAAAGGGGGTAGACATTAGGACAGATCTTTTTCCTCCCTTACATTTTAGCTTCCAAAGAAAAGTGCATTTGTTTATTAGTAAATAGATGTCTTTCACAACAAAAAATGACCAGGTATCGATAATTGATATTGTGTCCCATCGAACCTCATGTAGTTGTATTGGGTACTTTTGCACCTTAGTTGAAAAGAAAAAGGAAAAGAAAAAATGATGAGAAAAGAAGGTGAAAAAAAATAGAATGAATGAAAAATGGAAAAAGATGAAAAAAAAGGAAAAGATAGTGTTATCCATCTTTCCATTTAAAGAAAGAAAAAAATAAAGAAAGAAGGGGTAGAAGGTGTTATTCATTTTATGCATCCAAATTTTTTAGGGAAAAAAGGTAAAATGAAAATATGGTTGATTAAAAAAAGGAAGGAAAAAGGGTGGTTATCCTTGTGATGTTTGCTTCTCTTCTACGATTTGGGAGAAATGGGGCATGCCCCCTACAGTTCTATCTCTATGTTTGTCTCCACCTTCGTTGTTCGGCTAAAGTCTTTTTTTTTTAAAGGGAAATGGTGATTATCCTTATGATAGACACCCCAAAATATATTAATAAAACAAAGGGTGCAAGGCCAAGTTACAAATCAGAATTCCAAAACCAGATCAAAGAGCTAACAGTCTCAACAAAATTCTCCGCATATGGCCTCTGCTCTCTAAAGACCACCAAATTTCTCCCTAACCAAATACCCTAAAGGACCACCAAGGGACTAGCTCTCTCCTTCGTCCTGAAAACATTCCAACCCATATTCCTATCCTCACTTTTGAAGGAACTCCAAAACTCCTAAAATGTAAAATGCGCCCACCACTCCATCCCACACCGACTCCAAACCTAAGTGGCAAAGGGGCACTGGAAAAACAAATGCTCAATATCTTCCTCCACCCCACAACAAGTGCACAGCCTTTCTCTATCTCAGGCGCCCGCCTAGCCCTCCAAACTCTCATCATGAGCTTGCCCCTCCTAAGAAGCCAGGCAAAGATCTTCACCTTCAAAAGACACGCCGCCACCCAATCTGGTTACAATCTTTAATGAGATCCACATCCATCCCTAAACCTCCTGCTCCCAACCTTCTATACATAGCTCTGACCGAGAACTCACCCTCCTCCCAAGAGAAGGCATCCACACCATCCTCTGGCTAGAAGCCCTCCAACTCCTAGAGCATGGTTTGCACCTCCATAATCCTCAGGTCCGACAGATTTCCTACAAAAGTAGGATACCAACAGTTCTCCCAAACGTTAGCCACCAGAACTCCTCTATCTCTAGCCAAAGTAAATAGCCTAGGAAACCTCTCCCAAAGTCTCCCTTAACCTATCCAATCATCCAGCCAGAATCTGAACGCATTCCCTGACCCAACCACCAAAACAAAGAAACTCTACACACTAGGCGCCACCAGCGAGAGGCCTCCAAGGAAATGGAATGAGCCCCTTGGGGGAGACAACAAAAGGTCCCAATGCACCAAGCCACCATAATTAGTTCGGAAGACCTCCTCCACTAGTCCCCCACCACTCCCAAGCAACCTGCCTATCCACTTCGTCAAGAAACTATCGCTCCTATCCAGTCTCTAACACCAAGCCCTCCTTCCTTGATGGGCTTGCACACCTCCTCATAAGCCACCAACCTCAGCCGCTTCTCACCCACTCCATAGTTTGTCAAGAGAAATTCCTCATCAAACCCAAAATCTTCTTTCTTATCTGTTGCGGCATCTTTAAAACGAAGGCAAAGAAAGACGGCATGGAGGACATCACTTCCTTGAGGATCACCAATCTTCCTCCTATGGAGAGGAGCCTAGATGCCCAACCTATTAGTCTCCTCTCAATCTGAAGCCAATCCTGGACAGAGATCCTCCTATCCATCAGGGGGAGGCCCAGATATGGAAGAGGCAAAGCTCCCTCCTAAGTGTGAAATGGAAAGGAATAAATAAAGATTTGGAGAAATTAATTTGCAGCCCTGAGGCCTCCCCAAACAAATCCAACAGTATGCGCATCCTCCTTGCCTCTATCTCAGCACCTTCTATGAAAAACAAAGTGTCATTAACGTACTAGAGTACAAGAATCACCGATCCACCGTCCAACAAGAAACCCCTTATTAGGTCCCTCTGATAGGCCTTGATTGACAATCTTGCCAAGGCATCAGCAGCTAAAACAAAAAGCATCAACACTAGAGGGCAACCCTGTCTAACACCCCTCCTTGGCTATATCCATCCCCATGTCTAGTTACCATTGATAAGGACGGAGAACAAGGTTGTAGTAACACACCACTTCATCCACTCGACCCAACTAGGTGGAAATCCCCTTTTAAGTAAGGATGCCCATAGGAAAGACCACTGGATGGAATCATAGGCCTTCTCGAAGTCCACCTTCCACAGAAACACCCTCCTCTTCTCTTTCCTCTAGCAAGCGAGGATCTCTAAAGCCACTATGTAGCCATCAAGGATGTTCCTACCCAAAACAAAAGTCTCCTGCAGCAGGGAGACAACCCCTCACAATACCCCCCCCCCCCCCCCAAGTTTGTTCGCCAGGGCCTTCACCACAATTAGGTAGATAGCATTGGACTGTGCAATGGGCCTAAAATCCTCAATAGCCTACGCCCCGTCTCTCTTTGGTAGCAGAAACATAAAGAATTTATTAAGCCTGTTGAACCCTTGGTTTCCACCACAGAACTCAACGACCACCTACATGACCTCATCCTTAAGGAGAAACCAGAACTCCTTATAAAAGTACACTAGAAAACCACCAGGACCGAGGCACCCATCCGCATTTAGGCCCAAAACCGTTCTCCGCACCTCATCCTCGGTGAAGGGGACTGTGAGCCCCCTAGCATGCTCCTCCCCAATCCTTGGCACGTCTAACCCCATCCACCTCCACCTTCCACATCACCTCTTCCTAATGAACTCTTTGTAGAACTCAACAGCAGCCTTGCCAGCCGCCTCCCTACCAACGAATTCCTCACCATTCACCTGTAGCTTGTCAATCCAGTTCTTTCTTCTCCTCCTTTAAGCCATCATGTGGAAGAAGCGTGTATTAGAGCCCCCTTCTTTTAAGCCATTTCTGTTTGGACCTCGTTCTCCACTCTGCCTCCACCTTCCGACCCTCCTAAACCACCTGCATGTGTCTTGCCCTGGCTGCCTGGTCATCCTCAGATAGGAGTCCCACATCATCAACTCTGTCTAGTTTGGCAATCTCTTCCAGTGCCTTATGCTTCATTCTATTATGTTCCTCTCTAGTCTACCTCTTCCACTCCTTAAGAAACACTTTGAGCTCTCGAAGTTTGCATTCTAGTCTTACTGCTGCCGATCCTCTTGATTGTATCATCCTCCATGTCTCAACCATCTCCTTGAACCCCTCTTTCAGTAGTAGCCAGGCCCTGTCAAATTTAAAATATGTTCCATGCTGCTATCCTTTATTTGATGACCATAGTAACGAGGTGTGGTCAGAAAACGACCTCTCCATAGGCTGGACCCCCACCATGGGAAATGCATCTGTAAGCAGCATCGAGGCAAAGATTCTATCAATCCTAGACCATTGTCCCCCAATGCTTCTCCATGTAAAGGCACAAGAGCTCGGAGGCAAATCCAACAAACCGTGCAAAGCCACAAACTCAATAAATTCCTCCGAGCCCTAGTCTCTCCCCCTCTTCCCTCCGATCTATCATCAGGCACCAACGTAACATTAAAATCACCTCCTATCAGCCACAAACAGTCGTGCTATCTCTCAGCTATCTAATTTAGCTCCATCCAAAGCACGTGCCTCTAGGCATCCTCATTCAACCTATACACTGTCGAAACTACAGAGCAAAAGTTGTCTCAACGCCTCCTCAACTGCATTGTTGCCACAAAGGATCCCATCGAGGTGTCAATCAAGGAAAGCACATCCTCTTTCCACCCTACAACTACACCACCGAAGCGCCTAACGGCATCCAAGGCCACAAACTCTCCAAACACCTATCTTTCTCCAAGTCTGCCGATCACAACTCCCCAATTTTGTTTCCTAAAGCAATACAATTCCAAGGCCCCAACTCTGCAAATAAACCCTTAAAGTTGTCCACCTGTAGTGGTCCATGTCAGGACCATCATAAGGAAGCATTACATTCCCCCCTGAAGCGCATCTAAAACCCATCACTTCCGCAAAGTGATATGCCTCCCCGATCACCAAACCAGCCTTTAAACCCGCTCCTCTCAAGCTATGCGTTGTCCCCTCCCCAGGAGCCTCCCTGCCACCACTAGCAACCTCCACATTAGCCACTTCAATCCCCCACATGCCACCGTTATCACCCAGTGACAACTCTCCATCGTCAGGCCCCTCACCAAGGCCTACGACCACCGCTACATCGCCACTGCCAAACACACCACCCACCTCCTAGTCGTCTCCTCCCAAATCGGCTGCCTCCATCATAGAGTTTTCCTCCAAACAAGCAGCCTCCGCCCTCACCACGGAGGCATATGCCCGAAGGCAAGGCATTTCCGGATCTCATCGCCCAACCGGACTGCCCCTCCCTCCCCTCACGCAAGAGGAAGCTCCTCGCTGCCCCCCTCGAAAGCTCCACCTCTATCTGTAAGCAAGCCTTGATTTAAGAAGGTCCATGGGCCTCCTCCTCCAAAGTGGCACCGAGGCAACTCCCCGGTCCTCCCCCGCATAGTCCCTCCATGGAGTCTGAAGCGTCCTCAAAAGCCCCACCCCCTTCGAATGTGAGAGTGTAGCTACCACAGCATTTGGCCTTAAGGAAGGCCCAATAGGGCATAGGCCAATACTCAAAGAAAGGGCTCCTCTGCAAAACCCAAGTTCCCAAGATCGGATCTGGGTAACGATCCAATTTCGCCACCTTTAAAAGGCTCATCCGAACCTACGGGTCCCAACTCCTCGTATAATGCCTTCGACTACGACTGCAGGGGAGATGAAGCACCCCCATCTACTGCGACCCCAAACGCCATCTCCGCCACCATCTTTTCCTGAAGACATGCCTCGCATTGATGGGGCACCTCCAAAGAATGCACCGCCACATCACCATGTCCGCGCACGGAAGGAGTCAGTGATGATGCCTCGGGCGCCCTACAATCCCCGCTACATCCCTTCAGTTTCCAAATCAGCTTTCAATTCTGTCGGTGACCGCCACCAACCTCTGGTAAGCTGCCAGCCACCACCTCCACGAAGTATCGGGGGGTGTCCTTCACTGACCTAACCACCACAACCCACAAAGACCCTTCGAGGCTCAGCAGGACCTCTGCGATCTCCTTCCCTGGCACTATCTCCACCATCACTCGAGCCACCGAAATATCTCCCTCTCCAAGGCCAAGGCCTCTACACCATTTGATCTTCACAAATGGCGAGATTATGGCCTCCACCACCCTCAGCGTGTGAAGAAACAACGGGATCCCCACAATGTCAACCTTCACCCCAGCTCTGGCGGCAGGCACTCCCTCACCGCACCGTTCATCAAACATTGTCGGCCAACGCCACCAAACCGCACCCCCTCGACATCTCATGGTTGTGAAGACAAGCCTCCCCAGCAACTTTAAGCCAAGGCCGAACAACAAGAATCTCCCCGACCCAAATGTCGCCACCACCTCCTCCCTCCTACCCAACACCTCAAAACCCCAGCCCTTAGGTCCTTCACTTCCACCGGGCCCTCAACCACGTCTCCAACCAGAGTCGTCTCCAACACATTCTGAAGGACCCCAACATCCTCCGACCAAGGTGCCTCAACCTCAACCAACAACGCACCCCCCAACGGCAGGAGCAGAGGTGCGGTGCTCCTCCCACTCCCCGACACCCCAAAATGCAGGCACGACGTCCTCCGGTGTCTAAGGCCGCCACACCGAAGATATCTTATCGACTCCCTGCATTCCACCACCATGTGGCCTCTCCCACAACATTTGAAGCATTCAACCTCTGCCGCCAAACTCCTCGACCTCCTTGTCCTCCTCCTGGCAACCCCTACTCTACCCCTCCAACCTCCCTCCCATCCCCCCTTCCACCGCTCACACCGCTCATTCTCTCAATCCTCCTATCTATCTGTCGCATCAATTGTGATGCTCAAGGCCACTACAATAGCACAAGAACATCAAGTTTGTGATCAGAATCCAACTGGTGTCCAAACGTGACCAATGTAAAGTACCAAAGTCATGGTTTTTAACCCAACTACATGGATTCTCCAACGCTTAAACCTCTAATTGTTGACCTTATCAACGTGACTTGTAAAGCATCTCATTGTCATTAGAGTAATTGGACATGTTTGTCATGTGGCATGTCTGTGAACTAGTATTTTTATTTATTGCAAGTTGAGCATTTCATACTTAAGCAATTCTATGCTCAGCTTAAGGGGAGGTATTGGAAGATATATATGTTATTAGATTGTTGGATTATTATTTAGTCCTACATGGTGTGTAGGATTTTGAGAGGTGTAGGCGCTTATACTTAATTTGATCATGGAGAACATTAGGGCTCTCTCCTCTCGTCTTATGAGGAATTTCTACACAAACCTAAGTATTCCATCTATGATTCTTTTAATATTGTTACGTTATGTTGAGGGTTATTTTGTTATTGTTTTTATTGTTGAACTCTTGTTATATTTTTTCCCTCACCTCTCTCTATATAAAGAGGTGTAGGGTTGACTTAGTAAAATAAGATCTTTCATTTTCTTCAACTTGGTATCAGAGTCAAGTTGAAGACACCACTCAACAAAACCCTAACCCTACCACAAACCTCTCTCTCTCCCTCTCCACTGCCGCCACCACCGCCTGCAGCAACCAGCAGCACCAGTAACACCACCAGTAACCAGCAGCAATGCCACTGCCACTGCCACTAGGAGTCAGGGGCTCCATGTTCTCACTACCTCTCCCTGTTGGGCGACAAGGGGGAGTAGCAACACTGCTGCCTTATCTTCTGGAAAGTTCATGTCCTTGGTTTGATGTCTTACTAAAGCCAAGGATCCTCCGGGAGATGTGTTGAAGTGTTTTCTACTATTTGGTATGATAAAATCAAACTTTTGAGTTCGTTTGGGGTGTATATTCCCCTTTGTAGATGAGATTTTTAGGGTGTGCATACCCCTTGATTGGTTAACAAAGTTCTGAAATTGTGTGAGAGAATTTCAGGGTATGTATTCCCCAGTTTTATTCAAAATTAGATCTTTGTTTCAATGATTATTTAAGGTTGTTTGTGTTGTGATTACACTATGGCTTCATCATCAAAGACTAAGGTAACTTCAAGAGAGATTGGAGAAAGTGTTGTCTACAAAATCTCATTTTTTGCACCGATTGTGAAGCTGGATGAGACCAATTACCTCTATTGATCTCAAACCTTTCTTGTTATCGTGGAAGGGCATGAGAAGCAACATGTCCTTACAGAAGCACCACCAGAGCAGAAAATAGGGAAATATGCAACCTAGAACAGAGATGATGTCATGGTGAGGGCTTGGATGTTGAACAGTGTAATACCCCGTATTGGGGATGAAATCATGCATTACAAAATGACTAAACAAATGTGGGATGGTCTGCATGATGCCTACTCTCATTAGTTGAATTCAACTCAGGCCTTTCAGATATATTATGAACTTTGCCATCTAAAGCAAGAGTCCATGAGCCTTTCACAGTACTGCTCTACGATGAAAGGACTTTTGGAAAAGTATAATGCTTGCAAGCCCATGTGCACATCTACCATGTGTAAAGATCAGGGGAAGAAGTTTTCTGCTCACATGTTTCCGGTAGGCCTCAATGATAACTATGCTGCTACACGTTCTCAAATTTTGACACTATCTGAAGTTCCTACTATTGAGGAGATATACAGGAGACATAGCAGGTTGCAGGTTCAAACCACTCATGAGATTGTCACCAGTAGCACTGCTTCTGCTTACATAGTTGTGAATACTTGTGGGGGATAGAGTGGAACTTTTCGAGGAAGAGGTAGGGAACGTGGTGATGGTGCTCGCAGTAAGCCTACTTGCACTTACTGTGGGAGGATTGGCCATGTTGTGGCCAAGTGCTGGAATAAACTTGGACGGCCTACTATTGCCAACCAAGTTATTGTGTTAGCTTATGTTGTGGCCATTTTTATCTCTTATTGTAAGGGCTTTGTGTGTTTTGCCCCTCATAGACATTCCTGTACTTTTGACCCTATAGTCTTTCTCTATATAAGAGAGCCCTAGAGTTTCCAATGAAACCAAGTCATTACAACCAATTTAGTATAAGAGCACCGGTACTAGACCATGGCTCACAGTATCCCACCCTCAAGGCCTCCAAAACCCTAAACCTAAATCCCTTTCTCCACCAATTGTCCACTACCTGCTAGCACCGACAACACAAGGCGGAGCACCGCCTCTAGCGCACGTAGGACGCCACACACGCCGACGCTCAACCACGCACAGGCAGCACGATTGGGGGGGGGGGGGGGGGGAGCCTCTCCCCCTTCGCATGTTGGGCAGCGTGCAGCTGCACTGCGCCACCTCGAGCACCCAGCGACAGCGATCGAGTAGTGACAACAATGCTGCCTGATGCGAACCGACGCGACGACGGCAGTGCTCTGGCAACCCAGCTGCGTTGGCGTTGGTTCTCCTACAGCTTGACCTAAGAGGACTGTAGCCTTTTTTTCTAGGGCTACTCTCCTCCCCTATCGCAGGGGGAAATCTCCGTGGGGCCTCTTAGGTGGTCTTCCCGCACCCGGGTTAGGCCAAAGCTAGTCTAAGGGGATTTCTTGTGAAGATGCAGATTTGATTTTTCATGTTTCAAATCTTATTGATAATCTATTGGATATAAAAGTCTGATTGTGGCTCAAAGATTGTAAGGATAGCTTCAGATGATCAGTCCGAGGTAAATTCGGGCACTTCTTTGGACACTGAGGTAGTGAAGAATCTGCTTTTAGTCCTATCCTCAACTTGGACGAGACCAACTACCCACGGTGGTCTCAGACTTTCGTCATGACTGTCAAAGGTCATGGGAAGAGCCACATCCTTACAGATTTGGAGCCTGAGAGCAAGACTGACGCCAACGTCACCTGGGATAGAGACAATGCCATGGTCTCTGCATGGCTTATGCAAACAGTTATTTCCCATATAAGGGATGAGATCATGTATTACAACACCGCAAAGATGTAGGAGTCCTTACGCGAGACCTATTCTCATGCCAAGAACTCTAATAAGTCTTTCAGGTCTTCTACGACCTTTTCCATTTGCATTAGGAAGCACACACTCTGCCACGATACTACTCCCTCTTGAAGGACATGCTGGAGAGGCATGACTCTTATCTGCCGAGGAGTGCCTGTGATTCCTAGAAGGATTTTCGGAGACAGTTGGTCATCTCTCTATTCCTGGCAAGTCTTGGACCTGAGCATACAACTGCCAGAGATCAAATTCTTACCACTCCTGAGCTTCCTACCCTGGAGGAGGCTTATAGCAGACTCAGCAGAGTTACAGTTCGTACTCCAACTCCAAACACTGGTACTCAAACGTTCGCACTGGCAGTGATCCCTAGACGTAGCAGGGGTACTTCTTCCCCTGCACATGGTCGTGGATGTGGACGCTTGTCTGGTACACGTACTACGACACTATATACTTACTATGGCAAACTTGGTCATCCAGAGGCTACATGCTAGTAAAAGCATGATAGGCCACCCATGGCCAATCAGGCAGCTAAGGTTATAGACGACGTGCCTACCGATCCTGATGTAAGCTCCCTAAGTACAGAGATTAAGACTCTGCAACAGCAGATTGCGCAATTGACACAGGCATCATCCTCCTCTCAGATTCCAGGCACTGCAGTTATAGCCTCCTCGTCTTAGACTCCTGCGACTCCTATGACATCACTTTTATCTTCTGGTGAGTGGTTGATTGATTCTGGTGCATCCAAGCACCTAAGTGGCGACCGGGGCTCTTTCTCTCAATTAGCACCTACTACACCCGCCAGGACAGTACAGGTAGCTGATGGGAGACACTCGCCACTTATTAGCAAGGGAGATATGTCATTATCTCCTACTTTGAGACTTGCAGATGTCCATTATGTGCCTGATTTTCCCTTGAATTTATTATCTGCTAGCAATATCACTAGAGATCTGAACTGCCGAACTATTTTTGATGCGTCTTCTTGTGTCTTGCAGGACAAATTCACCAGGAAAACGATTGGTGGAGGTGTGAGGAACATTGGGTGTACCGTCTGAGCCGTTATGCTTTTGTTGCTTCTTCTACCCAGGGCCTTACTTCTGCTGGATCTCCCCTCCAGTGGCACCACCGCCTTGGCCATCTACCCATTCATCACCTCAGATATGTTATATCGCACATCCCCTCCACTACTGCTCTCACTTGTGATACTTGTCAACTTTGCAAACACCACAGGGCTAGATTTTTCAGTTCTACTTCTGCTTCATCTGTTGTTTTTGAAATGTGAGGTCCCAGTCGTACTCCTGATCGACTTGGGAACAAATATTATCTTATTTTAGTTGATTTTTCTTGTGTATCTTGGATGTTTCTCTTGAAAAATAAGTCCGATGTGGGACAAATTATTGAGAACTTTGTCAAAAAAATAAAAACTCGACATTCTTGTTTGGTGAACTGCTTTCATTCTGATAATGCCTTGGAATTTTGTACTTTGCGTTTACACAATTTCTTTTCTAGTTGTAGCATTATCCATGAGACAACATGTCCTCATACCACTCAACAAAATGGTGTTGCTGAGAGGAAATGTCGCCATATTTCTGATGTTGCTCGCACTTTGTTGATTCACCACTCTGTCCCTTCTCTTTATTAGGGTAACGCTGTTTTGACTGCTTATTTTTTTATTAACAGGATGCCTAATACTACATTATATGAACGGATTCATATTCAGGTCATATATCCTGATTGTCTCTTATTCACGTCACCCCTCAGACTTTTAATTGTGTTGCCTTTGTCCATTTGTTTGGACCAAGTTGGGATAAACTAGCACCTAGAGCAGTCAAGTGTGTTTTTCTTTGGTACACCCGGACTCAAAAGGGGTATCGATCTTTTGATCTGCTTACTTCCCGGCACTATGTTTCAGCAAATGTTACCTTTCATAAAGTTGTACCTTTCTTTTCTTTGACGGCTACTGAGATGCCTCCCGAGGGTGATATGGCGCCTATGCCATATTCTCCCATTCGCTTTGGAAGCTTTCTAGAGATTCATGTCCCCACCACATCGCCACCACCTACTATGCATCCCTTTCCACGCTTGACCAAGCCCCTCTAGACATATGTCTACCCTCATGCTACCTATCAGGGACCCCCATCCTCGCCTTCACCATCAACTTCTCAAGTGAGTCCTTTAGACACTGGCGTATGTTTGCCATGTGATGATCACAGGGACAGGACATGTGATGTGTCAGGCGGTCATCTTGACCTTCCGATAGCCATTCGGAAGCGACCACGGACTTGCACTACTTATCCAACCGCAGGGGCACTTGCTACTGATAGTCTACCTCCTGGATTTGCTACATTTACTCAGGCATTAGCTACTATACAGATTCCAGCTACTCACAGTGAGGCCATGCTTGATCCAAAATGTCAGATAGCCATAGAGGATGAGATGGTTGCTCTTAGAAGCCGTGGGACTTGGGAGCTTACTCCACTTCCTGATGGTGCTGCACTCGTTGGCTGTCGATGGGTATTCAATGTGAAGTTCAATCCTGATGGTGGTGTTGCTAGGTACAAAGCCCGTCTCGTGACAAAGGGGTTCACCCAAACTTATGGGGTGGACTTCTTTGACACCTTCTCCCCAGTTGCCAGACTTCCCACAGTCTGAGTATTAACAGTTCAGATAGATTTGCCCTTGCACCAGTTCAATGTGAGGAATACCTTCCTTTATGGTGATCTCCAAGAGGAAGTCTATATGTAGCAGCCACCTAGCTTTGAAAGTCAAGGGGAGTGTGTATGCCAATTACAGAAGGCTATATATGACCTCAAACAGAGTCCAAGAGCCTGGTTTCAGAGATTGTCACAGGTTGTAGAGGTAGCTGGAATCAGGAGATCAACAGCTGATTTTTCACTTTTTGTCAGAAGCACTAGACGAGGTACTATGATACTTCTTATTTATGTTGATGATTTGATCATCACAAAAAATGATGTACAGGGTATTGCTGAGGTTAAGCGCATCTTAGCCGAGCAATTTGTCATGGACCTGGGGGCTTTACGGTATTTCCTTAGTATTGAGGTTGCTCGCAGCAAGTAGGGTGTGGTCTTGTCTCAGCTGAAGTATGCTTTAGATATCTTGCAAGATGTTGGTATGCTTGGGGCCAAGGAGGCCAATATTCCTATGGACCCCAAGATGCTACTCTATATGAGGGTGCACAAGTGGTGGACAGCAGACGGTATAGACAGCTTGTGGACAAGTTACTGTATCTTATTATCACAAGGCCGAACATATCCTCTATAGTTGGGAGACTGAGTCAATTCAAAACCAAGCCAACACATCAGCATTGGGATGCAGTATTGATGGTGCTTAGATATGTCAAGAAGGCACCTGGGAAGGGTCTCTTCTTCTCAAAGGGGTCCTCTATGACGCTGGTTAGCTACTCAAATGCAGACTACACCGAATGCCATGTGGATCGCAAATCCACTACTGGGTTCTGCACCTTCATAGCAGGAAATTTGATCACATGGAGGAGCAAGAAACAGGGCACAATTGCTAGATGCAGTGCCGAGTCTAAGTACAAAGCTATGGCTCAAACGACTGCTGAGATGATGTGGATCAGATCCTTGCTTATTGACCTACAGGTGCAATTTTCTAGCCCAATGAAGATGCGATGTGATAATAGAGCAGCTACCTTCATTGCCAACAACCCAGCATTTCATGAGAGGGCGAAGCATGTTGCGGTTGACTGTCACTATACCAAGGACATTATCCAGAAGGGATTGTTATATACCACTTCTGTTGCATCTAAGGAGCAGACTACTGATATTTTCACCAAGCCCTTTGGCCAAATCTTTATTTGATTCTTGTATATCCAAGCTGAGTATGATAGATATCTATACTCCAGCTTGAGGGGGAGTGTTAGCTTATGTTGTGGCCATTGTTATTTCTCTTCTATTGTAAGAGCTTTGTGTGTTTTGTCCCTCAGGGACATTCCTGTACTTTTGACCCTACGATCTCTCTCTATATAAGAGAGTCCTAAGGTTTCTAATGAAACCAAGTCATTACAACCAATTTATTGTGACTGCTCCACTAGCCACTTCTACTGAAACAATTACTCTGGCAAAAGCAGACTATGATGTAGTAGTACAGCGTCTAGCACAGTTGACTCATGACCAACCTCAGTCTTCAGGCATAACTGCTTTTGCTTCAGCATCAGGTACGGGTAATTCTTGGTTGATAGATTCTGATACTTCAAATCATCTGTCTAGGAATTCCCAGTGTTTTGGGGATATGCAGAGGTGTTACAGGACCATTCAATTCAGCTAACAGATGGTAGGCATGCCCCTATCTATCATAAGGGGGGGTGTCTGTTACTTCTACTATGCTCCTTTCTGATGTTTATTATGTGCCTAACATGACAATGCAGTTGCTCTCTGTTAATACTATTACAAAGCAACTAAATTGTCGCGCTATCTTTGATGTGATTGGTTGTACTTTTCATAATCGCATGACGGAGAGGATGATTGGTGGTGGACATGAGGGGGATGTATACCAACTAGTGCATAGTCCAGTTGTTACAGCATGTCAGATGAGTACTGCTGCAAAGAGTGCCTTACAGTAGCACAGACGACTAAGCCATCCATCTCTGGACAAATTATGCTGGATCATCCCACATCTCTCACCTGCCATGAAGACTCAGTATGATGCCTATCAACTGGGGAAGCATCACAGAGCTAGTTTTCTAGTTTCTATGCAATCCAGTAGTTCATGTTTTGATTTACTTCATTGTAATGTTTGGGGTCCTAGTCGTGTAGCAAACCAAGGTCATCGTTACTATTTGTTATTTGTTGATGACTTTTCTCGTCTATCATGGTTATGTTTTATGGGTAATAAATCAGAAATTCACTCTATTATTCAACAATTTGTAGCTTTTGTCAAAACCCAATTTGGTGTGTGCATCAAGACTATCAAAACAGATAATGCATTGGAGTTTTGCACCAAGCTTTTGGCATCTTTTTATGGCTCACTTGATATTATGCATTAGACTTCCTGTCCCCATATGTCACAACAAAATGGGGTTGTAGAGCGAAAACACGCCATGTTCTGGATATAGCTCAAGCCTTGCTTATCCAGAATAGTGCACCACATACCTACTAGGGAGATGCAGTTCTCACTACATGTTATCTTATTAACAGACTTCCTTCCTCTGCACTTCATGAGCAGGTTCCTTGGACAATTTTGTATCTAGATGTACATTTGTTTTTAGTACCCCCGAAATGTTTGGTTGTATTGCCTTTGTGCATCTGCTTAGGCCTGGTCGTCATAAGCTTGCCCCTAGAGTAGTTAAATGTGTGTTTCTTAGCTACTCAAGCACTCAAAAGGGATATAGGTGTTCTGATCCTATACATCAGAGGCATTATGTTAGCGCGGATGTGACATTCTACAAGTCCATTCCGTATTTTTCCACATCAACTCATCAGTTACAAGATGTAGAGCCAGTTGTGCCTATGCCTGTGCCTCCCGTAGCCATGGAGGATTTCTCTCGTGGTAGTAGTTTTTCTACTTCTTCAGAGCCACCTGCGAGCACATTTAGAGTGGTACCACTAGATGAGAATACTTTCAAGGGTACCACCTATCAGCTACCTTTCAGTTATAAAGAGAAGCTACACCCCCCTTCCTCCTCAGTTCCTACTGAGCCACACCATCCTCCCCCACTCAGGTATGTGTTAAGGCTACTGACAGTGCTTATCCTATTATTGCTTCTCCAGGCTCTGTCTCCATGAATACGAATGATGATATGCCTATTCCTATTCGGAAGGCTCCTCGTTAGTGTGCCCAGTACCATATGGCTAAAAGTGTTGTCTCTACTAATTCTTTGAGTGATAAGTTTCATGCCTTCACAGTTGTTGTCTCTAGCTCTAAGATAATTACTTCATATCAACAAGCTCTTCTGAATCCGCACTAAAGGTTGGCCATGGAGGAGATGTCGGCACAACATGACAAGGGAACCTAGGAGTTTACTTCGTTACTTGTTGGTGCACATCTGGTTGGTGCTAGATGGGTCTTTGCCCTCAAATACAACCTCGATGGATCTATTATTCTCGGTATAAGGCTCGTCTTGTGGCTAAAGGATTCACCCATACCTATGGGGTGGATTTCTTTGACACTTTTTCCCCTTTGGCACGTCTTTCCATTCTTCGTATTCTTATTTCTGTTACAGCATATTATGGATAGTTATTTCATCAGCTGGATGTCAAAAATGCCTCTCTATGGTGACCTTCAGGAAGAAATATACATGCAGCAGCCTCTTAATTTTAAGGTTCAGGGGGAGTGTATTTGCAGGCTACAAAAGGTCATCTATGGCCTTAAGCAAAGCCCCTGAACCTAGTTTCAACATCTGTCACAGGCATTGGTAGTTGTTGGGTTGCAAAGGTTCTCATCTGATCATTCCTTGTTTGTGAGGAAAATTAGTCGTAGTGTTGTGGCTCCACTTGTGTATGTTGATGATCTTATACTCACAGGAGATGACCTAGCTGGTTTTTCTCATGTGAAGGAGTATTTAGCATGGTAATTTGTTATGAAGGACCTTGGGAAGCTTAGGTATTTCCTTAGTATTGAAATTACTACAAGTAAGTAGGGTATTATTATGTCTCAAAGGAAATATGATTTAGACAATCTCCAGGAGGTAGGCATGCTTGCATCTAAGGGTGCTAATATCCCTATAGATCCAAAGGTTCATCTATTTGATGACTCAGCAAGGTTGATGGATACAAAGGCTAACAGACAACTCGTGGGGAAGCTACTGTATCTTAAGCATTGCTATGCCAGATATTAGTCTTATAATGGGTATGTTGTTGTATATTTATGAGGGGATATTCTCGTCATTTCTTTATTGTTCCCACGTCTCCTATCTCTTATAAAGGAACGTAGGGTTTTGTGTGGTCAATAGATTGAATTATTTCCTCCTACTTGGTATCAAAGCCTTGGCTCTAGTATCCCAACCCTAAAACCCTAGCCGCCATCACACCGCACCTCAACCCCACCTCCGGCATCTCTGTCCCTGAGGGTCGGTCACCAGATTTCCCACCGCTACCACCTACTGCACGCCTCTAACTCACCGTCGAGGGCTTGTAGCCGTGGCATCGAGCGGCACGTGCACCGCCATCACCCTTCGCGTGCTCGCAAGCCCCCTACTGCGATGCAGCGGAGCATCCTAGGGCAGCATGCGCTCCTCCATCAGCCTCCTCTCGCCCCGTAGCACACTGCTGCAAGGCGAAGGCGGCGCACCGGTGACCAACCTCCCTCTCTTGCCACGACGGCGCTCGTCGCAAGGGCCGGTTGTGGCTTCCTAGCAACAACGTAACTACTATGGGGGTCGTCAACGACGGCGAGGAGATCCACCTGTTGCTACTCCTACTCTTCCAGCGACTGAGGTTGCAAGGGGAACTTTGGAGGGCTTGCTTAGGAATCATCCATGTGTCTTGCATGATGATTCTTGCGCAAACTCTCTCAGCAGTGATTGGCGTATGATCTGGTACATTTTACGGGCTTGTGTGGTGTTTGCAAAGGCACGATGAGTTCACCAGGTAACTCAGAGGTGATATCGGGTACCGCTACAGATGCAGGCAGTCACAAAAGTCCGTTCTTTACTCCTATAGTGAAGTTGGATGAAGCCAACTATGCGAGATGGTCTCGTACTTTCCTGATGACGGTTGAAGGCCATGATAAGGAGCATGTTCTCCTTGAAAAGGAGCCCACGCAGAAAACTGGCAAGTATGTCAGTTGGAAGAAGGATGATGCCATGGTCCGTGCATGGATCATGAACTCTGTTGCTCCATCAATCGGAGATGGCATCATGTACTTTGCCACTGCTAAGGAGACGTCGGACAATCTCTGCAACACATTCTCCAATGAAAAGAATTACAACTGAGTTTTCCAAATTCATAATGATCTAGTCAGTTTGAAGCAAGAGGGAAAACTCTTACTCAGTACTATACCATATTCAAGGGGATGGTTGCCAACTACAATGCTTGCCGCCCCGTTTGTACATGTGCCACCCAGAGGGAGTATAGGAAGGAGTTTGCTATACTACAGTTCTTACAGGGGCTAAGTATGGAGTATGAAGGTGCTCATTCTCAAATGCTGACTCAAGCCTCCCTTCCATCTTTGGAGGAGGCCTATAGCAGGTTGAGCCGTGCCTCAGTGAGACTACTCCAGAGATTCTAGGACAAAGCACTACTTTGGCTGCTTTCAACAGTCGTGGAGGTCCTACTCGAGGTAGGGGGTGTGGTCGTGGACAGAGCAACCGTCGGTGCACCACCTACACCTTTTGTGGAAAGTGGGTCATGTGGAGGCCTCATGTTGGGCCAAGCATGGCAAACCCGCAGTGGCCAATCAGGTTGTTCCCAGGAGCTATTGATCAGATGAAGATGATAACCAAGGTAGAATATGATGCACTTGTTCACAGGTTGGCATAGTTGACACAGGAGATGCCTACTTCAGAGAATGCAGCCTTTGCCACGTCCTCAGGTAATGGTTGGTTGGTTGACTCAGGAGCATCTAGGCACTTGACTGGTGACAGGGACTATTTCCAGAATATCTGTGATCTTCCTCTAGGGAGGACGGTTCAGGTGGTTGATGGCCACCATTCGCAGGTTAAGGGTGAAGGGGAGGTTACTTTGTCCCCGAGCCTGCAGCTTCCTGATGTTCTTTTTGTGCTTGATTTTCCTATCAGTTTATTATTTGTTAGTCGTATCACTACAGATCTAAGTTGCAGGGCCATATTTGATAATGTGGGTTGTCTTTCAGGACAAACTCACCAAGAGGACGATTGGTGGCGAACATGAGGGGAGTCTACCAACTGGTTCAGACTCCTTTTGCAACCAGATGTCAGGCAGGGATAACTCACACTGCTGGGACAGCTCTACAGTGGCATTGTCAGCTCGAACATCCTTCCTTAGACCAGTTGAGACAAATCATCCCCCACTTGTCACCTACTACAGAGATCAAATGCGATGCTTGTCAGCTGAGCAAGCATCATCGTTCCTCCTACTTGCCTAGTACCACGACTGCATCTACTGAATGTTTTGATTTAGTGCACATGGATGTTTGGGGTCTTAGGATTCCGAATAGACAGGGCTACAGATTTTATTTGATTGTTGATGATTTCTCCAGACTGTCATGGATGTTCTTGCTTAGAAATAATTCAGAAGTTGGTGATGTCATTCAAATTTTTATTAATCAAATAAAGACGTAGTTTTCAAAAATTGTTAAAGTTGTACGATCTGAGATGCATTGGAATTCTGTACTAGGCAATTGGCTCTCTTCTATCGCTCTCTTGGCATTATTCACCAGACTTCCTGCCCCCATACATCTCAGCAGAATGGGGCGGCAAAAAGGAAACACAGACATGTTTTGGATATTGCTCGGACTTTGCTGATACATCACAATGTCCCGTTTAGTTACTAGGGAGATGCAGTTTTGACTGCATGTTATTTGATTAATCGCCAGCCAAGTTCAATCATACAGGAGCAGATCCCCTTGCAAGTGTTATTTCCTGGTAGAGATTTATTTATGGTGCCACCCAAGATTTTTGGTTCTCATTTGTTCATATTCTTGGTCCTAGTCGGGACAAGCTCGCACCCCGTGTTGTGAAGTGTTTTTCTTGGATATAACAGTACACAGAAAGGATATAGATGTTATGATCCGATTGCCCGATGACACTACGTGGGCAATGATGTTACCTTTCACGAGGAGATACCTTATTTCTCTATGAGGGGGCATAACATGACAGGTTCCTTCGCTCCTGCTTCGATGCCCATTCCTCCACTACAGTTAGAGGGTATTCCAGTTACAGAGCTAGAGGTTAAAAATGGGGCAAAAGGGCACGGTACTACCATCAGTGGATCAAATGCCAGATCACATAGTCCTATTCCTTCCCCTCCCCTCTCCTCCAAGCCACCAATCCCTCCCACCCAGGTACAATCTGACCCCACCGATGTTGCTTCCAGTGACTCTTCTGCAGGTCAGGATCTCCAACTTGATGATGCTGATTATTATCTTCCGATTGCCATGAGAAAAGCTCCCTGATCATGCGCTCACTACCGAGTCACTGGTGCTCTTTGCACAGCCAATCTATGGAGGAGCTTTGGATAGTTCACCTCTGCCTTATCTAGTACTAAGATTCCCACTACATATTAGCAAGTCATGCTTCATCCAAAATGGCGACAGGCCATGGACGAGGAGATTGGTGCCTTACAGTCTCGACAAACGTGGGAAGTTGTTCCCTTGCCATAGGGAGCAACATTGGTTGGATGTCGTTGAGTTTTTACCGTGAAGTATCATCCTGATGGAAGCATTGCAAGACACAAAGCTCGGCTTGTTGCAAAGGGGTTCACCTAAACGTATAGGGTGGACTTCTTTGATACCTTCTCTCCTATCGCTAAACTCCCGACTGTTCGGATTCTACTATCTGTTGCCGCTCACTATGATTGGCCATTGCATCAAATGGATGCGAAGAATGCATTCCTATATGGAGACCTCAAGGAGAAAGTCTATATGCAGCAACCACCAAGGTACGAGCTTCAGGGGGAGTGTGTGTGTCGCCTGAGAAAGGCTATATATGATCTTAAGCAGAGTCCCAGAGCTTGGTTTCATAAGCTCTCAGAAGTTCTTCAAACCATTGGACTTCAAAGGTCTACGGCTGATCATTCATTTTTTGTTCGGAAGACCGAAGGTGGGACGGTAGCATTACTTGTATATGTTGATAATATGATTTTGACCATAAGTGATGAGGCAGAAATAGCAAAGGTAAAACAGACATTGCAGGACAAATTTGTTATGAAAGATCTGGGCGAGCTCAGATATTTTCTTGGATTTGAGGTGGCACGAGGCAAAGGTGGCATCGTCATCTCACAGAGGAGTATGCTCATGATATTCTACGGGAGACTGGGATGCTAGGAGCAAAGCCTGCAAGCATACCCATGGATCCCATAGTGCACCTGTACGATGGGGAGTCTGCCACAATGGATAGTCGATCCTACAGACAGCTAGTGAGTAAGCTACTCTATCTTACCATCACAAGGACGGACATTTCCCTGGCGGTTGGTAAACTCAGTCAGTTTATGGATAGACCTACGAGGCAACACTGGGATGCTGCCATGCAGGTGCTGAGGTATCTGAAAAAGGCTCCTGGGCGAGGCATAGTGTTCACCCGAGGACCAACCATGGATGTGGTGAGATACTCTGATGCTGACTATGGAGGGTGTCTTTTGGATAGAAAGTCCACCACTGGTTTTTGCACTTATGTTGCTGGGAATCTGGTTACATGGTGTAGCAAGAAGCAAACTGTGGTATCCAGATCAAGTACAGAATCTGAATACCACGCCATGGCGCAAACAACTGTAGAGATGATCTGGGTGAAATCTATACTTCATGATCTTCAGGTGCAATTGACTGGTCTTATGGAGATGAGATGCGACAATCAGGCAGCTACATTCATTGCAAATAATCCGATGATTCATGAGCAAACCAAGCATGTGGAGATAGATTGCTACTACACCAGAGATCTCATTCAGAAGGGAATTATCTACACCTTGTCAATTTCTTCTGAAGACCAAGCGGCTGATGTGTTCACTAAACCCCTTAGCAAGAGTGCTTTTAATGCATGTTGTAGCAAGCTGAGTTTGATTGATATCTACACTCCAGCTTGAGGGGGAGTGTTGTGGTATATGTATGAGGGGGTATTCTCGTCATTTCTTTATTTTTCCCACGTCTCCTATCTCTTATAAAGGAACATAGGGTTTTGCGTGGTCAATAGATTGAACTATTTCCTCTTACTGGGTAAGCTGAGTCAGTTCTTAGACAAACCTACTAATGATCATTGGCAGACAGTGATGCAAGTGTTGAGATACATCAAAGAGTGTCCAGGTCGAGGTCTTTTGTTCCAGAAGAAAGCTCCTATGTTATTGCTTATTCAGATGCATATTATCCAGATGATGTTGGGGACAGAAGATCTACTATAGGTTTCTATACCTTTGTAGTAGGGAATCTGGTGACTTGAAGGAGCAAGAAGCAAAGTGTGGTGTCACACTCAAGCACTGAATCAGAATACCACACCATGGCACACAGCAACCGAGATGATATGGATACGGTCTTTGTTATGAGACCTTCATATTATTCTTAAGGAGCCTATGGAGATGTATTGTGACAACAGGGCCGCAACTTATATTGCCAACAATCCCATGTTCCATGAAAGGACGAAACATGTGGAAGTCGATTGTCATTATACGAAAAGCCTAATTCAGCAGGGTCTGCTCCATAATGCTTGCCTAGCCTCATTAGAACAAGCTATGGAGATGTTTACTAAGCCATTATCCCGTCCTATGTTTGAGAAGTGTATGAATAAGCCGAGCATAGTTGATATATATACACCAGCTTGAGGGGGAGTGCTACTTTATGCTGAAGGCTATTTTGTTATTTGTTTTTATTGTTGGACTCTTGTTATATTTTTCCCTCACCCCTCTCTATATAAAGAGGTGTAGGGCTGGCTTAGTAAAATAAGATCTTTCATTTTCTTCAATTTGGGTTTTGTCATTGTTCATGTTCGATTCACATTCTTAGGGTTCATCTTGTTTATGCCTCCAATTCGAGCATTGGTATCATTAAGGATTTCATTTTTAATCGAATTCTGATTGAGGACATGCTTCTTAATGTGGGTATTGATGGAGACGTCTTGACGGCATCACCATAGTTCAATGGCCAACCCCATCCACAACCTCATCTAGGAGGTTGTCAACAACCACAAGAAATTTGTAAGAGAGCGAGATTGGAAGATAAAGATCTTGAGGCCATGGAATTGCTAGAGCTTCTACCCAAAGGGCACGGCTACATGGAGCTCAACCTCATCATTTATTGTGGCCTCAACTTCTAGATGTCCATCTCAGTCAATAAAGTCTGCAGGACACTTCAACGACCCTCATCACCATCCAATGAATGTCCTCTACCATAACCTCTAGATCGATGAGCGACTATGATGGTTGACGATGGCAAAGACAAGCAACTACAGTCGCCTAGCATGGAAGTACTGCACGATCTCCCCTTTTTAGATTTGAATTCATAATGTAATGAATTGTATATGTTAAAGTTATATTGAAGGACATGTTTTTATTTTCCGACCTTTAGGCCTACCATGTACTTTTCTTAGGATCTCTCTATATAAAGAGCCTTAAGGTTATGTTTTCGAAGAACACAGTCATTCTTTTCTTCCCACATGGTATCAAAGCAAGATGGGTCCTAGACTCTTCATGCTCAGGTACCTTCACCAAAAACCCTAGGGGAAATAGGAAAACTTTTCTCTCTCTCTCCACTCTTCTCTCCATCTCCTTTCTTCTCACCGGTAGCAAGAAACCACCAAGAGCGTCGCCAATAGCCCCTCTAGCCCTGCATAGAGGTGTTGCACCATCGCAGCAGCCCAACAACATCGACAGGAGCACTACCAGCAGCCCAACAACATCGACAGGCCCACCGCCACCGCCTCCAAGTAGTTCCTTAGCCCAACGCCAACGCCAGCAACGCTTGTTGCTGCTTGTGCATCCTACTGCTGCCACTACCAAGGTTCGTTGACTCTCTAAATGCTCCCCGGTGATGGCCTGGTTCGTGATCTTTAACTTAAGTCGTGGTTTGTGCTATCCCATGGCCCAAGGAGTCTAATCTATTATTGCAATCAAAGTGTTGGCATGCTGCGCACTTGATTTCAGATCTGCGAAGTTGATTTAGTAACTCTCTTGACCCCAACATGGCTTTTTCTAGACCTTCTTCATCTTCTGATATCAAGTCAATGTCTACCTCAACCTCTATGATGCTTCAAGGCACCACCATGAAACTCAATGTTGCCCAAAATTATCTCCTATGGTCTCAAGCTTTTAAGATATTTGTTAGTGGCCAGACAAGACTTACCCTTCTTACTACAGAGGCTCCAAATGCTTAAAGTGCAAAGTTTGAAAAATGGGAGCATGACAACTACCTTGTGATGAATTGGATCATGAACAGTGTAGAGTCTCAGATTGTTGTAAATATACTCTACAAGAAAACCACAAAGGAGATCTGGGAAAGTCTAGCCAAGAAATATTCCTAGAAATCCAATCACACACATCTCTCTAAAATATATCGCCACATATGGTCCTCCACATAGGGAGAACGAGTGTTGGTAGACTACTACACGGAGATGGAGGGCTCTTTGAAGAGCTCAATGTTTTTTAGCCATCCTGCTGTGACACTCAAACTAGTCAAAGGCAAACTTGGCAAGTCTACCAGTTTCTAGATGGTGTTAGTCGACGATTCTCGTCATCTAGGGAGGAGCAAATTTTGGCCCTAGATGAGATTCTTGATCTTGAGGCGGTGTATGGACGACTTCAAAAGATACCCACTAATGCAGGTCTTCCAGTGGTATCTACTGCTGCATCTCAGATGCCTACTACAAAGACGACGACCTTTGTTGTTTCTAGAGGCTGGAGTGGATTCACTGGTGGATGCACATATGGTGCTGCTAGGGGTCGTGGTCGTTGACGTACATATGATCCATGCATTCATTGCCATAGAACGAACCACCCATTGGAGAAGTGATGGGCCAAATTTGGCTATCCTCAACAAACTACTACCACTACTATGGTTCAGGGGGAGACTACTTCTACTCCTACTCTTAGACTACCTACTCCTGCTCCACCTACTTTGACAGCAGATGACCATGCCTGTCTGATGATAATTCTACAACAGTCTGCACCTCCAAATATGACTACTACTTCCTTAGCAGCGACGAGTAGTTCCGCCAACTTAGCTACTACTTCCTCCTCGACTTGGGTGGTTGATTCAAGTGCTTCCAATAATCTAACGAGTAAAGAGGATGCTCTTCTATCTGTGTGCAGAGCTTCTGCTACTACCTCGATCCATCTTGCCAACGGATCGTACTCTCCTATTACTAGAGTAGGGGAAGTTCACTTTTCTAACAAGTCGAAATCAGATGTTTACTATACACTAGAGTTTCCTTTGAGCTTATTGTCTATTTATAGACTTTATAAGGATTTTAGTTTCCATGTGATTTTTTATGAGTATCTTGTCTATTTTCAAGACACCCAAATAGGGATGATGATTGGTGAGGGGATTGAGCATGATGGACTTTAATACATTGATACTCAACATTTTGCTGGTGTGACTTATGTTACTACTAACCTAATTACTTAGCATCATCATCATATGAGACATCCTTTTGCCTCATGGCTATGGAAGATGTTTCCTAATTGTTCTATCCCAGATAGTTTTGATTGCGAAGCTTGTTATCTCAACAACCATCACTATGTTTCTTTTCCTCAAAGATAAAATAATAGATGTTCTATTATTTTTAATTTAGTTTATTGTGATATTTGGGGTCCATGTCAAATAAACCACCAAGGTGTCTATCAATATTTTGTTATTTTTGTTAATAAGTTTAGTCCGGTGTCGTGGACCTTCTTAATGAGAGACAAATCTAAGATTGTTATTATCATTCCAAAATTTTTTCATGAAGTCCAAAATTTCTATTCCACATGCATTAAAGTGTTTTATAGTAATAATGCCTTAGAATTTATGTAAACTATTACAAATTAATTTCTTTCTGCAAATGGGTACCCTACACCAGACATCATGTGCTAATACTTCACAACAGAATAAGGTTGTTGAGCAAAAATTACATCATCTTCTTGACGTCACTAAAACTATTATGATTGCCATGAATGTTCCTAGGAATTTTTTAAGGGAATGCCATTCTAACAGCTACCTATTTGATTAATCATCTCCCCTGACCTATACTTGATGGCGACATACCCTTGCTTATCTTACAACCCAATACTACCGTGTTTGCATTACTACTGCAAATATTTAGATGCACGTATTTTGTCCACTTGTTTAGAGTTCCTGATAAATTGTCTCCTCAAACTATCAAGTGTGTGTTTCTGGGCTGCTCTAGAACTCAGAAGGAATACAGGTGTTTTGATCCTATTGGGAAGCATTATTACGTCTTTGCTGATGTTTCCTTCCTTGAGAGAGTTCCTTATTTTTATTATAAGGGCATTGTTAGCAGGCTCTTGTATATGTCCCATTGTCCACCATGCAAGTTGAGGATTCTGAAGAAACTACTCCCCCCCCCCCCCCCCCCCCCCCCCCCCAACATCAGATCCGAGTAATCCACCAAGGGGGTCAACTGACCTACCTATTGCTCTTAGAAAAGCAGTAACATGTTGCACTTTACACCCAATGTCAAATTATACAGCTACTGATCATCTTAGTCCAACTTTAAAGCAATTTTCTACAGCTCTTTCGGCTATGGTAGTTCCTCGACATCATCATGAGGCCTTACAGAATCCTGGGTGGTGCCAAGCTATAGAGGAGGAAATGGTGACCCTAATTTCCCATGGCATATGGTATTTGGCAGACCTTCCCAAAGGTGCCAAAGTTGTTGACTATCAATGGGTGTATACTGTTAAGTACCATCCAGACGGCACTATTGAGAGACTGAAAGCCAGACTTGTAGTGAAGGGTTACAGCCAGACATATGCGGTGGACTACTTCGACACATTCTCTCCAGTGGCACACCTCAATTCTGTCAGTCACCTTGTCCCTTGTTGTGAATAAGTATTGACCATTATACTTATTCGATGTCAAGAATGTATTTTTATATGGCGATTTACAAGAAGAGGCCTGCATGACTCAACCACTTGGTTTTATGGTTGAAAGGGGCAACTGTGTAGACTCCGGAAGGCAATTTATAGGTTCAAGCAGAGTCCACGAGCCTAAGTTGAGAGACTTAGCTCTACAGTTCACTAGATTGGCTTCCATAGGTCCACCTCAGATCATTCTGCTTTTGTGTGATGATTCTTGTATGGTGGCAATTTATGTTGATAATATGGTTCTTACTAGAGATGATGTCAAAAGGATACAAGAGACAATTTTTGTAGGAAACTTCTGTCACTAAGGATTTAGGAAAGCTGAGATACTTCCTAGGAATTCAAGTGGCTAGAAATTCCAGGGGCATGGCTTTATCTCAAAAGAAGTATGTTTTGGAGTTTCTAAAGGAGACAAGGTTACTTGGAGCAAAATCATCCCTCATTCCTACTAAGCCACTACAAAGGCTTCGAAAGGAAGATGATTCACTGTTCGAAGACAAGAGTAGGTACAAGAGTATTGTTGACAAACTTCTGTATGTTACTATTAGCAAACCAGATATAAGTTTTGTTGTGAATAGAGCCAGGCAGTTTGTGGAGGGTCCCCAATATAGTCATTGGCAGGTTGCTTGCCTCATTCTCAGGTATTTGAAAAGGAGTCCAAGAAAAGGCCACTATATAAGAAATAATTGATAGGTAGATCTTCATGCTTATTCTAATGCTGACTATGTGAGAAGTTTGGAGGACAAGAGATCTACCACAGGATATGCCACTTTCTTAGGTGGGAATTTGGTGACCAAGAAAGCAAGAAGCAAAACATGGTGTCCAAATCCAGTGCTAAGGCAAAATACAAAGCCATGGCCCATAGATTATGTGGTTGCTTTATTTTCTTGAAAACCTGGGGATGCAAATCAAGACTCCTATGCCTATATTTTGTGATAACAGGTCCACTATCTTTACTGCATCCAACCCAGTCTTCCATGAGCACACGAAACACATTGAAGTGGGCTACCATTTTGTCAGAGATATGGTGTCCACTAGAAAGATATGCATTCCTACTATTACTTCTTAACAGCAGATTGCTGATATATTCACCAGGGCTCTTCCCCAGAAATGTCATGAATTTTTATGTTTCAAACTCGGCATGTTGGACATATATGCTCTAGCTTGAGGGGGACTATTAGAGTTATATTGAAGGACATGTTTTTATTTTCTGACCTTTGGGGCTACCATGAAATTTTCCCAAGGTCTCTCTATATAAAGAGCCCTAGGGTTACGTTTTTAAAGAACACTCTCATTCTTTTCTTCCCATAGTATGAAATACATAAACAAAGCATAAAGGCCATAATATAAAATTAGTACAAGATGCAATAGTAGGAGGAACAATACGCAACCTCCATGCCTGAGGACACTGGAGGTGGTGGGGGCAATGCTCGCACCCTTCACTTCGCGTAAGACCTGCTACAACCTCGGTCTCATGGATGGCAATATGTCAAAGGTGAGGGCAATGGCTCAACTGATCCCTAGAAGGAAGGTGCTCGAGAAGATTACACTCTACCTCAATGGGGCAACATGGGTGATTGGAATCGAAGTGGTTGAGTAGATTTCCGAAACATATTCCCAAGCGCTTACAGAGGGTGGCTGGAGATCAATCATCAATGGGGTGCTAGGGAGAAGGAGGGTGGCGCTGTCGTGGGTTGGAGGAGGCAGATAAGGAAGGTGAAAAGTCGTTGTGATGATGGTGATTGAAGGCAAGTTCTTCGCCAACCTTGGTGGCACCCAAGGTAGAAGTAGGCATTGATGGTGGCGCAAAAGTCAGGGAGGCACGCGACGATCCTGCTCCTCCCAGCCCGAAGAATGGGGATTTTTTTAAATGGGGGGATTCAGTTGGATCACCCTGACCTTATGGGTAAAGGTGAAAGTCGGTTATCGGATCTTTAAACTAATGCAATATGAAGTCAAGTCTATTTAAAGAGAACCTTGCTAATATCATTTGAAACTAACTCCTTCGAGGGAGCCTTTGGGAGGTCCGACTTCAATTGAGCAACAAGTAGGGGTGGGCGTTCGATCGAGTTGGGTGGGTTCGAGTTATTCAGTTCATGTCATTTTGAGTTCAAGTTGACAAAATAGCCACCCATGACCCACCAAAATTAGATCGAGTTTGGGTCGAGCTTAAATCGAGTTGGGTCGGGTGAAACCCATACTTGGTTCAAAATTAAATATCACCAATGATATTTGGTTCAAAACTTATCACTGGTGATATTTGGTTCATAATTGAAATAATAGTAACAAAAGGGAAACAAGATAAATGTCTTAATTCCTAAAACTTCTCAAAAAAAGAAACGACGCAAAAAGAAATTTCAAGTTATTTGGGTGGGTCGGGTTGGAACTAGTGAACCCATGAGTTAACCCAATACCCATAATAATCCTACAGTTTGGGTCAAGACCTGACCCATAGCCCAAACCATTTCACCCATTTTCCATGGTTTGGGTGGGTTGTTTGGGTTGACCCAAATAATGTCCACCCCTAACGATAAGAGCTTGGGAAAGGTGAGGTCGGTGGTAAAGCAATGACGGAGTAGGAAGCAATGAGTAGGGTGGATCATGCAGGTTCTTCTTTGCCTTTGGTGTGATGGAGGCCGTGTCACTCCCAACAAAAGACTTTTTATTGACCCCAATGGACTTTTAGAGGAAAGACAAGCGGAGCAACCACTTCGGGGAAGGCTTCTTCGACTGAGCTTGATAGTAGGGTGGTCGCGAACAACCGGATCGACTGCTACGACACTTTGGAGTGGGAGGGATGGTAATGCCAGGGGTAAGGTTTCGGTGGGGATGAAGACTGAGGGCTCTTCAGCAATGGCCTCCTCGTTGAAGCCAAGTAAAGGGGAGGTTAGGTGTTTGCAGGTGAAGCGCGGAAGCGTAATGGAGCAGGAGCAGGAACAAGTCACGAAGTTGACTACAACTGCAGATGAACTTTTGGATAAGTTGCCGAGTAAGATGGTGAGATGATGGGTGAACGTTGAAGCTACGAGTTACTACGCTAACGCGTTTGATTTTAAAAAATCTGTCGTCGTAGTATGAAAACGAAGAACTCGTGTTCAACAAATAAAATTTATATCGGAATAGAAATCCCGGGCCGAACTCAAGGAGGCAGACGTTTGATTTAAAAACACGCGTTTGTTTTATTTGTCACGAAGTAAATTAATTGATTAGAAACTATCTATCTATTTACACTAAATAGAAGAAAGAGAGAGAGAGAGAATATTACAAACAAAAATCAAAAAGAGATGTAGAATGAACATGGAATTCATTAACAACGAGATTGTTCATTACACTAAACATTATGACTAGGAAGTAGAAAACGATTATACTAGAAAGCAGTAAATCTACTCTAGAAAGCATTAAAAGGAATGGAGAGAGAATTATCCTCCTCGACGGTCGATTGAAGGACGAGCCGGACGGGACGACACCTAGACGACGGGGAACGGAGCAGGACGAAGGAGGACAAAGCGAGAAGAACAGGAACGGGGCAGCATGTCGTCATCGTCGCGGGATCTGCTTTTGAAAGGGGGACGAAAATTTGACTTTATCTCACGAGAAGCATCCCGTGTGTGGGACAAGCTTCTCTTGAGCTTTGGAGAAGGAGAGAAGAGAAGGAAGGGATGAGAATTTCGTGTGGAGGGGTCTCCTTTTATAGTTGCAAGGAGTGAGGACAACTTGGTCATTTAAATCCTAAAACATTAAATAAGGGATCTTTAGTGACGAATAAAACCATCGCTAAAGCCCCATCGTGGGCGACGTGTGCCGCCCGCCCATCTTCCGTGCGCTCAACGCCTTCCCACATTCAACCAATCCTAGCCGTCCGATCGTGAGATCGAACGGCTTAACTCGCCCCTCGCAGCACCTCCTCTACGCGCAATGCCCGCATGAGATCTTGCGTGAGGCGCGCACGTACAATAACGCGTGGGTGCTATCGAGCGCCTGCAGTCGCTCGATCCTCATCCAACGCTCCTCGCGCCCGCTCGCCCGCCTCCTGCAATTCGATCCCGCGCCTCTCCTTCACACAAGCGCTTTCACCCACAGCGCTGTGGAGGAGAAATGGGCGCACAGTTGAGTTGAGGAGCGGCTGCCCATGGCCGTTGGATGGCGATCCAACGGCCACGATTCAACGTGCCCTAGAAGGATGCGGTCGACTCCAAACTCAGCTGGGTCGGTTTGGGTGGCTGAGATAGCACCACGTGGCGCCATCTTGACCGTCCATCTTCTGGATGATGTAGATGGTGCCACGGTTGTCGGATTGAGTCGATTTTTGCACCGTTAGGTTGCGATCGTCAATCTGAATCCATCCGTGCCGTCGGATTTGTCATTTGAAGTGCGAATTCACACCATCTTGGCCCTTGATCTTCTAGGGTTTCCCGGTCTCTATGTAATGCTACAGATGTCTTATTAGGACGATCTTGGAGTCGTTGAACTCCAATCGTCGCCCTGATCACATCTGTACGATTGGATCTTCGATCCGAGGCCCCAATAAAAAGTTTGTCATGTCACTGAACATAAAAGGAGACAATTAACCTCCATTTTATTCAAACTAATCTAAATGCAAGATGATGCATATTATGCAATATTTGTAGTATGTAATGAGATTCTATGCTTAAGAAAATGAATAAATAGACATCTTAAGTAGTGTAAACATGTTTACATCATACCCCCATGCCTATCTTTTGCTAGTACCTAGCAAAAACTACATGCTATTTATAAAAGAATTAGGTTTGATTATTTGGACATGAGTTATTTTCAATCATTAAGAAAATATTTACTTATGATCTGAACTTTCAAAAACACAACAGTACCTGGGTATCTGCTAAAATGCAAACCGCCTCAAGCCCTCGCCTTATTCAAAGAAAGAAATTTCTTTATCTCTTTTTCTTCTTTTCTAATTTTTTTTGGATTTTCAAGTTTTAGGGTTTAGGAGTGACTTTCTACGGCTATTCAACTCACCCAAGATTTGATGAGAACCCTAAGTTCTAAGCATCTTATTGTGAATGTGAAAGATTCGTTGATCGGCAGTAAAAACGGACTTTAGATTTCTACGCCTCTAGGTGACCTTAAAAAGAGAATTCTCCCTAAAGGTGTATCTTTACAACCGATAATTTTCTCCCTACTTTTATTTTTACAAGATCAACACAAGGGTGAATCCAGTGTATATCTCCCCGATTTATTCTACTTCTCCGCTTCTTCCTAAGTGTTTTAGGAATTTTCAGTGCATTTATTGAGCTGGGTTCTGGACAACCGGTCGATGAGCTGTTACCACCGACAACTTACCAGCCATACTCGTGTGGCGAAGTGACTTTTTTTTTCTTTTCTCCTTTTCTTTTTCTTTTCTTTTTGACTATTTTTTTTGAGTAGGTAGCTTCCCTAGTCTAAGATTTACCTAAAAGCAGCAAAAAGAGAAGGGTCCAGTGACTGGGCTCTGGACAACCTGCCTATGGGCTGTTACCCACGATAACTTGCCAGCCATATCACCTTAGAAGGTTCATTAGCTACCCAATTTCCGTTAAAATCGCCAAACGAGTCAGTGCAATGAAAGTGTAGATGCTCAAAACTCAAAAATTCCCTCAAATCAAAGGACGGGTTGATAAATCGTGTACTTATCACCCAAACTTATTTACTCCAATTACAATATAATTAAGATGGAAAGGACTCGAAAAATAAATCCACATTTTAGTGGATACACGGGCTGATTAAGTACAAAAACCTGAAGGGTCTTTGTGTTCAGATCATAATGTAGTATTTCCTAAGATTGAAAATTTTCTTAAACCCAAGTTCTCTTTCCTAATTCCATAATTTTTTTAAATAAATAAAAGAAAATAAAACAAATCTACGAGGCTGACGAATAAATTCAGAGATGAATATCCACCCCCAAGCCTACCTAATGCAATGTTCTCATTGTATTAAAAAGACATAAAACAGAGTGGAATAGAGTAGAAAGCACCTGAATGTCGGGTCCGCTCCAAGACAAAAACTAAAAAGAACTGTATACGTGCTGAATTTAGTACCTCCAGCTAGGCACACTATACAAAGAAGAAAAATAAAGAATTCACAGTTGCAAGTCAAAATCAAAATAAAGAGAAGAAACCTTTGACCTGCCAGCAGATGTCCACAGATGTGGACCAGATTGTAGTGCAAACTCATACCCTATAATCGAGAATATCTAAGGTTTTGGATAAAAATTACCCAAAACCTAATAAAATCAGTATGCAAGCGGGGTCAAGCCTGCGATTTATGAGGATGCAACCCAAGACCAAAAAGTCAGGTTATAAAGAATTCAAGCTCCAAAGGATAATCAATGAATGTGTGCTTGGGTTGGACATCCTCAGAACAGATGTCGTAAGGGTCCTGGTTTGAATGTTTCAGATGAAATGGAACCCTTAGACGCAGTCTTCTACTTCCTCCGGAGTTAGCTTCCCAAATCAGAACTTCCCAACTTCTATCCTCCTCAATCAGAATGTTAAATTCCGGGACCTCTTGCATATTAATCACCGCATCTGAAATTTCCAAGTCTAAAAGATGTGGCTGAATCAGAATTGACTTGGGTCTAGTTATCTCAAAAATAGAATCATTAATAAGCTCAATGGGGTGTAACTGACAATCAGGACATTTGATTGAATCCTCCAGAAAATGTGATTCTGAATCCGTAATGTGAGCCCCAATAAGAAGAGTTTCCTCAGTTATTGAGCTATCAAATGATCTATCAGATTCCTCAGGCCCAATCGTCTCACAGAAATCGTATTCTGTAAACTCGCATGAGACTTCACAACTTGAATCTTCACCATCAGAATCAAAGAAATCAAAATCCGTATTAATATATGTCTCAAAATCATTCATCACTTTCTGGTCCATGGAGACATACGTTTCCTCGTACCTCAGCTCAAGGATTTCAGGTGAAGAAATCAGATCAACCTTAATTGGTTGCTCTAATTCAATCTGATCAGCCTCGTAACACGTGTCCCCCCAACAGGTGCCTGAGCGGGTTCTGACATTGGCTCTCCTGAAGGGAGTTCATCCTAGGAATCATCCCACGATTGAACCAAAGCAACCACAAATCTCATTCTCAATTTCGCTAACTTCCCAAGTAGAAACTCACCCGGGTTCTTATCCTTAACATCCTGGAGCCAATCCAACAAATATTTGTTCAAATCATCAATCATTTCAATCAGAAGCTCCAATCTTTCAATGCAAGGTATTGGCTGAACTTCTAAAGATTGTATGATATTCCTCAAGTTAGCCAAAACCTTATCTTGAACCTGGTTACCCTAAACCAAATGAGTTGATTCAGGGTTGGGCAGGTTTGGGATCAGTGCAGAGGAGTTAACGAATTGAGATTCGTTATATCCTTCCTGATAATAGGTCATTTCGGATTGCTCAAAAGGTGGTGATGACCTAAAGGCAGTGTAATCAAAGGATGGGTAATAATCAGTGTATCCTTCTTGATTATAGATCGTATTAAGTTGTTCATGAAAGGGTAACGATCTATAATCGATGTGGCTCTAAAAAGGATAGAAATCACGATTATAGTGTTCAGGGTTAGACCCTAAACACGGAGGTCCGGAACTGTATCCCCAATCCGAGTTATCCCAACTAACTGATGGTTGATTACAGTACGAGTCGGGATAATCGTCATGTTAAGGATAACTCAAAACAGGAGGGAACGAACGGGAATGCATATAATATGTGGAAGGATTAATGATAAACGGGAGGAAGAAAGGCGCCGTGCAATACAAGCAATCAAACATGTCCTTAAGTGGGCTAGCCTAAAGACCTACAGGCTCCCAGAATCTGTCTTGAGATAAAGGAACGATTTGATCTACTTCTGTCTATTCAATCCAACCAGTTAGAAGGAGAGACTGGGGAGAAGGTTCTTCCTTCGGCTTGCACCTCTGGTTCCTAGTATACCCCCCAGCCGCGATCGTTTGATTCTGCTCCCCTAGCTAGACATCAGATTGAACAGTAGAAACAGATTAATCGAAAATAATCTCGTTCTGGGCTCTAAAAAGCGAGTCGAATCCTTAAGGCCAACGTCTACTATGTTTTATTTAAGGCTAGGTTTGAATGTACTTTGGAATGTAATGTACCCTTTATCTGGGTTGTGCCATTAATAATTGATTGATGTGTGCGTGCACAACCAGTGATTTTCAAGCAAGATTACTTTTGATGCGGTGAATTTTAGGATTCAAATCTTGCTTAGTAGCTTTTAGGATTCAACTTTGGGTGTTTTCAAACAAATTTTATTGGTACACTAGGTTTTCAAAGCACAGGTGAAAATGTTTTCCTTTGAAATTTAAAAGAATGTGGAATGCCTGGTAAATCCCTAAGAGTTGAACCTAATCGGTAGCTACTTGATGAGTTGATTTTAATTAAAGTGGTGTAGCCCAATCAACTCAAACAATTGGCTTGTTGCACCACTTAATTAGGCACACAAGTAATTACCTAATTTGATTTCTACTCAATTGTGTTTGGATGTGTGTACTGGCTCCAAAGATCGATTTACCAATTGAGTTTGAAAATCAGATGAGGTTGTGTACTTCTGTGAGATTTTTTTTTATTTTTCTTTTTAAATGTGAAGGTTGAGGTGGGTGTTGGTGTCAAACAAACAAACAAAACTAACCTTAGAGTTTATAACAACACTTAGGTTGATTGATGTTCGTGTTATTACGTGGTGAAATGAAAACTAATGGGTGGGAGGTGGGGGAATAACTTACAGAACCTTCAACAGCACTTTGCTCCAATTTACCGCTTTTGCTCGTCTCGGAAGAGTACCTGCAATCACAATAAGAAAGGAGAAAAGTAAGGTAAATGATTTGTAAGTTATAAAACGTAAAAAAGAAATCAAAGAACATCACCTCCCCGGCAACGGTGCCAAAATGTTGAAGCTACGAGTTGCTACGCTAACGTGTTTGGTTTTGAAAAACCTGTCGTCGTAGTATGAAAGCAAAGAACTCGTGTTCAACAAATAAAATTTATATCGGAATAGAAATCCGGGGTCGAACTCAGGGAGGCAGACGTTTGATTTAAAAACACGCGTTTGTTTTATTTGTCACAAAGTAAATTAATTGATTAGAAACTATCTATCTATTTACACTAAATAGAAGAGAGAGAAAGAGAGAATATTACAAACAAAAATCAAAAAGAGATGTAGAATGAACATGGAATTCATTAACAACGAGATTGTTCATTACACTAAACATTATGACTAGGAAGCAGAAAACGATTATACTAGGAAGCAGTAAATCTACTCTACAAAGAATTAAAAGGAATGGAGAGAATTATCATCCTCGACGGTCGCTTGGAGGACGAGCAAGATGGGACGACGCCTGGACGACGGGAAACGGAGCAGGAGGAAGGAGGACGAAGCGAGAAGAATGGGAACGGGGCAGCACGTCGTCTTCATCGTGGGATTCACTTCCGAAAGGATGAAAATTTGACTTTATCTCGCGAGAAACATCCCGGGTGTGGGACAAGCTTCTCTTGAGCTTTGGAGAGGGAGAGAAGAGAAGGGATGAGAATTTCATGTGGAGGGGGTCTCCTTTTATAGTTGCAAGGAGTGAGGGTAATTTGGTCATTTAAATCTCAAAACATTAAATAAGGGATCTTTAGTGACGGATAAAACCGTCGCTAAATCCCCATCGTGGGCGACGTGTGCCACCCGCCCATCTTCTGCGCGCTCAACGCCTTCCCACGTTCAGCCAATCCTAGCCGTCCGATCGTGAGATCGAACGGCTTAACTCGCCCCTCGCAGCGCCTCGTCTGCGCACAACGCCCGCGTGCGATGTCGCGTGAGGCGCGCGCGTACAATAGCGCGTGGGCACTATCGAGCGCCCGCAGCCACTCAATCCTCATCCAATGCTCCTCACGCCCGCTCACCCACCTCCTACGATTCGATCTTGCACCTCTCCTTCACGCAAGCGCTTTGACCCACTGTGCTGTGGAGGAGAAATGGGTGCGCGGTTGAGTTGAGGAGCAACTGCCCACCACAATTCAACGCGCGGTAGAAGGATGCGGTCAACTCCAAACTCAGTTGGGCCGATTTGGGCGGCCGAGATAGCACCACGTGGCGCCATCTTGGCAGACCATCTTCTAGATGATGTAGATGGTGCCACGCTTGTCGGATTAAGTCGATTTTTTCACCATTAAGCTGCGATCGTCGATCCGAATCCACCCATGCGGTCGGATTTGTCATTTGAAGTGCGAATTCACACCATCTTGGCCCTTAATCTTCTAGGGTTCCCCGGTCTCTATCTAATGCTACAAATGTCTGATTAGGGCGATCTTAGAGTCATTGAACTCCAATCATCGCCCTGATCACATCTGTACGGTTGGATCTTCGATCCAAGGTCTCGATAAAAAGTTTGCCCTGTCCCTGAACATAAAAAGAAACAATTAACCTCCATTTTATTCAAACTAATTTAAACGCAAGATGATGCATGTTATACAATATTTATATTATGCAATGCGATTCTATGCTTAAGAACATGCATAAATACAGATCTTAAGTAGTGTAAACATGTTTACATCAGTGACCATGTGCTTGTAACTGAAGTTGTAGTCTTCAAGCACACTAGTAGGGTGCACAATCCGTTGCTTTATGATAAAGATCATTTCTTGGAATGTGAAAGGCCTCAATGACCCCTCTAGGACATTTGCATTTAAAGGTTATATCCAGAAGTGGAGACCTGGGGTGGTTCTGCTTCAAGAAACAAAGTTAAAACAGGTTTCTGACTAGATTTGGAGGGAGATTGGTGGGGGTTGTTTGGGGTGTTTTTGTGCTTTAAATGTGATTGGAAGATCAAGAGGGGTCATTATGGGTTGGATAGAGGATGAGTTCAATCTGGAAGAGTCTATAGTGGGTAACCATGTGGTCTTCGTGCAGTTGACAAGGTGTTCGGACAGTATGAAGCTAGTGGTATCCGCAATGTACGGTCCTAACAATGATGGAGCACGCGTAGGACTTTAGAAGGATTTAACTCAAGTAGTGAAGAAATTTCAAGGCTAGCCTTGGCTCATATGAAGGAATTTTAATGTCACACTATGTGTGGATGGCAAGCCGAATGATAAAGGCGAAGAGATCAAGGTTCAAAGGCTTTTGCAAAATTCGTTGCTATGCATGGTCTGGTAGATCTTTTGCCCAGTTCATGTGCATACACCTGTAGGAGCTCCATAAGGCAAATGTCTCGAATTGACAAATTCTTGGCTACTGTAGAGTTACTTCAGACCGTTCAATCGGCAGATGATAAGTCATTGGAGAGGCCATTTTCAGATCACACACCACTGATGTAGCAGTCAAATGAGGAGGTCAGGTATGGGACTTATTTCAAATTTAATAGGTCTTGGCTCCTTGAGGAGGGGTTCAAGAGATAGGTGAAAGAGAAATGGAGATCTTTTTGGCTCATGGGGTCTACGGTCACTCAGCTTGAAGGCAAGTTGCATGATTTAATAGCATTCCTAAGAACTTTTAGAAAATAAGTTAAAGAAGAAAGGAACAACATGAAGACTGAAGCCTTAGAAGAGATTATTCACCTCAATAGGGAAGTCAATTTGGGGATCCTATTAGAGGAGCGACAGCGTAACAGATTAGCAAATTTACATACAGTGCAACTGGAGGACAAGAAGGTATAGATTGAGTGAAAGACTAAATCTGGTAGAGATGGCTAAGAGGGAGATGCCAACACAAAATTCTTCCATCTCATGGCTTCAGGTAGAAGGAAAACTAGATTGAAAAAATGAGGGTGGATGGCACAAACTACAATAATAGAGAATCAGTGCAAAGGGTGCTTGGAGAAGGAAAACTAGATTGAAAAAATGAGGGTGGATGGCACAAACTACAATAATAGAGAATCAGTGCAAAGGGTGCTTGGAGAAGGAAAACTAGTTTGAAAAAATGAGGGTGGATGGCACAAACTACAATAATAGAGAATTAGTGCGAAGGGTGCTTGCTGAGTATTTCAAGGAGTTTACAGGCAAAAGGAGGGTTGGGCGATGGAGATGGTTGGGGGCAGACATTCCTTCTATTATTAAGGACCATGCTACGGAAATTATTGTTCCTTTCATAGAAGAGGAAGTTAGAAGGGCTATATGAGGATTAAATGCAGATGCTCGTCCTAGTCCTAATGGCTTTCATGTTCTCTTCTATAAGGAATTCTAGTCAACAATTAAAGATAATGTGTTCTTGGTGCTACACTAGTTTGCCGATGGGAATCAAGGTTTTAATAGAATTAATCAATTCTACATGTTCTTGCTTCCAAAGGAGGAGGGTGCAGGGGCCATTGAGGAGTACAGTCCTATTGTGTTATCCAATACAATTTATCTTATTGTGGCAAAAATCCTTACAAACAAATTGAGAGGAGTATTGGAAGAGCTCGTTGCACCTATGCAAGCTGCATTTGTTCCTGACCGGAGTATTCTTGATGGTTGTGGTTGCCTCAGAGATCTTAGCTTTCTGGAAAAGGTTGAGGAAGACTTTCCTTTGGAAAGTTAACTTTAATGGGGCTTATGATTCAATTCAGTGGTCTTTCATATGGGCTTCCCTAATCAGAAGGAGATTCCCTCCTCGTTGGGTGGACTAGATGAAGAGACGTGTAACAACAACCTCTTTCTCTATTCTTATCTATGGCAATCTAGTGGGTGGGTGGATTCAACCGAGAAGAAGGGTTAGGCAAGAGTGCCCTTTGGCTTCAATGTTATTTGTCCTAGCAACGGATGCCTTAGCGAGAGCTTCAGCCAAAACTTGTGAAAGAAATCTTTTTAGCAACTTTTCTGCGGGGAATGGAAGTCAAATTCAAGTGCTATAATATCCAGATGATACTCTCTTTTCTGTGGAAGGTTCTAAAGCCGAGCTGAATTCTTCTATAGCATTTTAGAGAGGCCTTAGGGTTGCAGATAAACTTCTCCAAATCTATTTGTATACCTTTTTAGATGTCCTTACAAAAGTCCAGTGCTTGTAGTTTGCACTTGCATACTGTGGAGGGTTCCCTTCCAATCTCGTATTTAGGGTTGCCTCTATCAAACAAATGGGTATCCTTATATGATTGGAAGCCTGTAGTTGAGAGGTTGGAGAGAAATCCGATAGGCTAGACATTTAAAATTCTTTCTAGAGGTGGGAAATTGGTTCTTTTGAAGGTGGTGTTGGCTGCAGTGCCATCCTATTTTACATTAGTGTTGAGGTTACCGCAGAGTATTAAGAAAGAGATAATTGATGGACTTTTTTTGGACCAACCATGGGTCAACTGGTAGAGGAGCAAGATTAGTTGCTTGGGAAAATGTTTGCAAGCCATTAGAGGAAGGTGGTTTAAGAGTTAGAGATCTGAGGAAGATGAATGATAATCTCTTAACAAAATGGGTTGCTCAACTCTTAGGGCGCAAAGAAGATATGGTTGAATGGGTTATAAAGGCCTGTTATGGGACCTATAGAAGCTAGGATTTGTTGGGCTCATTGCAGATTGGGGCTTTACACTTCATTAAAGGCAAGTCGATGGCTATGCCTAAGGTACAAAATTTCTCCCCCGCTGTGGGTGTAGGTGATTTGTTTTGGTTGGATGACTGAATGGGATAGGGAAAGCTTATGGAATGATTTCCTAGATTGTTTGCGTTGGCTGCAAATCAACAGGTGAAGGTGATAGATTGCTAGGAGAATTCTTGGGGTCCCACCTTTATGGGTAACCTTTTTAACCAAAGGATCATGGAGCTCCAAGAACTGGAGGATTACCATCTTGAGGGGGGACTAGATGCTTTTGTGTGAAATGAGGGTGAGTTCTCTATCAAGAAGGCATAGAGAAGATTGGGTAGTGGAGGGGTGGAGATCGATGTTGATTTTCGTAGGGATTGCAAGCAGATTTGGTCAGCATCTTATCATTTGAAGATAAAGATTTTTGCGTGGTTGCTCAAAAAAGGAAGGTTGATGACAAAAATTTAGAGAGAAAAATGGCTAGCAGATAGGGATAGGGAGTGCTCGCTATGTCAAGGGGCAGATGAGGACATTGAGCATTTGTTCTTTGGATGTTGTTTCTCAACTCAAGTGTGGGGACATTTTTGTTTGTCTAGGATAATGCACCTTCGTCAAGATGCTTTCTGGAGATCTTTTAGGAGTGAGAATTCCAATGGAGAGCCACACACCTACAAGACCAAGAAGGAGAAGGCCAATGTTTTAGGGATTCTCCAGGGCATGTGGCTTGAAAGGAATGCAACTATCTTCAAAAGGCAACAACCGTATCTTGAAAATTTTATTTCTGCTCTTATGAATTTCTAGGCAACCACTATGTAACATCCCACCATGTTGCTTGGCTTTTGATCAATATATTTGTTGGGTGGTTATCCTTTCCCTTTGTGAAAAAAAATTGTAGGAGGAATAGGAAAGCAACTCATACAAAACAAATCACGAGGTCCAAAACCAGAAAAGTATAGCATGACATATAGCTCCTACCCTAAAATATACAGCATGAGTCCTAGAACACAATGCCTGAGGTCTAAAAGTAAATCATGTGGTTTTCAAGCATTTTACACATAGCCATGTGGCCAAAAGCCCAACAGAATATTCATAAATTCTAATCAGAAGTTGATCAAGTCAATTATTGATGGCAACTAGTTATGTGTGATGCAAAGAATGTTATGCATTAATCCGTAAAACATTTTATTTATATCATATGACTATAACTACAAATCATGATAAACCTTTTCCAATATTAAGTTGTGTCAATTATGGATTCTTTGCTATCACTCAAATCTATCTTGGACCAATCTTGAACTTAGTTGCAAATAATCATGATCATAGCTGATGATATTTTTCAACACATCCTCAGTCTTCCTTGACCCTTCTTATAAGAGTAAATGTCAAAACCTGTCATACCTTCGGACTAGACATCAATTGGCCTTCTCTATGGATGCCAAAACCATCTTAAATGTCTCTCTCAATTATCTATTTCTAGCACCACATCAACCTTTACCCTGATAGCCTCATGTGAATCTAGTCCTTATGTGATCACACCTCTACCTCATCTCCAGTTATTCAATTTATATCATAACTAATTATTTTTCAGCGAGTTGCAAATAAACAAGATAATGTAAAAGGTAGAGAAAGAACTAATGGAAGGGAAAAAAGCCTTAACCAAGTTCACCACTTAAATTGCACCAGGTAGTTCATTAATACTCTAGACCTACTAGGTTAAGAAGAGAAAAATGGTCTTCCCAATTTAGATATACTCTTTACATGTACTGCTTGATAAAGGCCTCAACAACAGAAAGGATTCGCAACTCCCCCAGGTAACCAACCCATACAATGAGGGCATTCTCCCCAATCTTAGAGCCTGACATTGTTTCAATACAATTGGTAAAGATATTCACTACTGTCCATGTGATCAATATTGTTTGACTATGAAATATTCGAAACCTTCATGTAAGGAAGAAACAAGACTATGCAAAGGAAAGGCCACCAAAGTTTAGGACAAATTAACTTGATCAACACAACAAAGAAGGCCAAAGATAACTAGCAAACACTCTCCTTAAGATAAATCGACATGGACAATTTCTCTGAAACTCCTATCAACACCTTCTGAGATTCCATTATCCAAAGCTCAAATGGAATGTAGAAAGCCAATCATGATGTGAGGATTTACATGGATTGGCCTTTATCTCATTTCATCAATGCTAAAGAATGAGAACCTACTAGTTCTTTCAGTATTTTCTTTCTAATCCGAAATTGTTACTTACGAATTTTGTGCTTAATGGCATTGGCATGTATATGCCACATGCCTACAACACCTCTCAGCATTAGTGATATAAAACCTAATTAACACTAGGGCACCATAAATGGATCTAATACAAGTTATGGAAACTATTAGGCCCAAAATAAAGACCGTTGATACAAGTGATTCCTTGAAGACTTTACCAGATAAGGATTGTTTTCAATTATTGATCTGTGAAAAAGGAATAAAAAAGTAACATGCAAAAGTAAATCACTTTTCTAAATCAAAGTAAAACCAGTAAAAAAAACTGTTATTTGATATTACAGTGATATACATTATTGTTGTTGGTTGCACATGGCTTCCATTTGGATGAGTTGTTATCTTGTTCCTCCCAGAAATTAGATAAACCATGGACTCTTTCCTATGTATCAAAGGAAATTCAAGTATTGTAAGTAAAACAAATCCACCAAATGGCAAACTGAATGGAAATATTTTCAATACTATGGTTAACCTTACTGGAAAGTGCAGCTGCAGCCAAATCTAAAAGCTGTCCATGTATCACTATCTGTGTAGTTCTGTCATCAGGGTATTCATTTTTCATAACCTGTGTCATTTGACAAGTACATTAATCCACAATCAGTGCACCAACTAAAGCCCAACTATAGTAATTTACCAATATAGACCAATTTATAGCATCAGTAAAAAATACAAAGAAGTCCTGCCAACACAGGCAAGAAAAATGTTCAGAAATGATAGAAATCTGAGTATCCTGCATATTTCCATTTCTAGTTGAGTTCTAAAACAATCAAAGGCTAACCTCGTAGGCTTGAAACCTCCCCCTTAGAGCAATCAAGCAGTGTAACCTTCTTGCAAGAAAGCTGCTAGGACGAGTTCATTAAGGTCAATGCCAAGTAGGATTGCTGTCACTTGCACAGGAAAGGGAACAATATTGAGAATTATTGGCTATAGAAGAAGCCAATTGATGAGTTTTGAGCCCATATGAGCTTAGACTAAGGTAGCAAGCACAAAGAAAGAGATTATTGATGTAGAAAGCTTATTCTCAAGCAAGAAGAACCACTGAATTCAATGGCTTGGACTTTTACTGTAAACTTAAGTAAGGAATCCACTGTGGAAATATTTCATCCATCCATCTATTCTCACCAAGCAATTGAATTTAGGAGCCTCAAGCTCCATGTTGTCTCATCTTTTACTAAGGATACCAAATGACAGTTTTATTTGCAAAATAGCTCCATCTATAAAAACGAAAAAAGAAAAGATCAACCATATCTCTGTGAAGATTCAAGTAGGTTGCATAGGATATCCTCGGATCAAAGTTCTGAATCTGACATTAATTCGAGTGTGCTCTCACAGCAAATTGTGGAAAAAGCGGAAAAAAAATCCATGGAGGTTTTGCTTCTCCCTATAACTCCCAACTCTCGCTCCACCAAAAGCTTCTAGCACCTCCATTGACACATACATGCATGTCCTTTGAAGAGCTTCGTTGTCAATACTTGAAGTCATTTCATCAATATGCCAACCTATAACTCCCAATGATAAAACAATTGCAGAAGCGATTTTTCTGGAACTAATTGTCACCCTGAACGTAATAATCTAAACAGGGAATCTATTTTGACTTTATCATTGGATATCTAAAAGTTCCAACCAAACCATTTTTCCTTTTTTTTTTTTTGGTTTTGGCAGAAACAGTTATTTCTAGGCAAACAAAGCTCTGCACAAATGCAAAGAAAAGGAGAAGGCCCTAACCATACCTGCAAGTCCCTCCCTCCTCCAAAACAGCTGGGAGCAAGCCACTGATGGGCCATTGAGACCATCACTGAATCGAACACCGAAAACAAAGCCATAGAGACAACAACAAATGCTACCATTCTCAAACGCTTGTGTGATAAACCCCGTCTCCTCCCAAGGGAAGGAGCCCTCTGAGCTCCCAACCTATGCCCATCACTCTTCCAACCGCGAGAACACGTGGAATTCTGCCAAAACATCCAATTCCCACGCAACTGATTCCTATAGCTCTCCCTCGCAGTCACAGCCTCATCCACGCACCCCGAGCGAATCGCGAACCGCTTCGAACCCTCTTTCCCCATAATTCACACCTGGAAACCCTAACCGCCCACCCCGCGGCTCTCCCTACAACGAAAGAGGTACATTTATATAGAGTTCGACGCTAAAACATCAAAAGCCAATGGGAAGAAGCTCGAATCAATCCTTGTCACAGGAAACACCAAAGTGGGAGCCTGACATGGGACGCGTCACCGCACGGCAGCAACCACTCGATCTTCGACTAAAGGAGCGATGGATTGGAAGTTTAAGTTGTTGGCGGGGAAAAGCTTAGAGGGGAAGGGAGGAGGAGGTGGTGAGGGGCATTAGGTGGAGTTGTGCGGTTTGGACGAGGGGAGAAGGATGGGTAGAGTAGAAGCAAAAGCGAGGGGAGAATGTTGATGAGGTGTGTTTGGTGGACCGCCCTGTAAAAGGTTTGGTATCTGTTACGGCCACGCGCGGCCGTTGGGACGCTGCATTCAAACATATGGTACCTCCGAAGGAGGGTTCCTCGTCAGCTAAAAAAAAAAACTCTTGAAGATAAGATTGCACGCAATACTTGCCAGGCAGTTCTTCCGTCTTCATCTTCTCCGGAGAGGTGGCCGTTATATTACACCCGTCAGCAAACTAAGGTCCCATTTTCGGCATTAAACACAGGTTCAGGTTAACCCGTGTTGGAAGACGAAATATCCCAATGCTAATTGTTTATAAGTAATTTTTAATTCTTATGTTATAGTGAAATTGTAAAAATCAATCGCTGTACAGTATAAAAGTTTAACATAATATTCAATTCATGCATCATGATTTTGATCAATGAAAAATCAATACACTACGTATTGTAAAAATACATTACCCAACGTACCTTAGTTTTCAATGGGTAGAAAAGAAGAAACACCGATCAAAAATCAAAACACACCACATGTTTCAAAATATACTGCTCAATGCATTTCGATTTCCAATCGATGTCTTAGATTGGGTTTATACTGCCTAATTTATATATGTATTATTTTGCATTCTCGTATAAGCATACTCAATATTGATCTCTAATAAAAGAGTACAAGATGAAAAGGTCAATGATAAAGACAGCATTTAAAATCGATGTACATGCTAAACAGTGTGCAAGAAAAATAAAATAAGAAGAAAAAAAAGAAAAGATGAGAAGGGGGGACGGACCGTAGCAAACAAAGAAAAATTAAAAAGTAAATCTACAATATAGTGAACAGTAGCTACACTCCATGTACATTATAGAAGGGGTAAATCGTGACTTCTTTTTTCAAAGAGTAGAAAGCTCAAATTTCATTCAACCATCAAAAGAATCAACCCTCCTTAAGCAAGAGGGATAGTCCTGGCCAATTCAATGGCCAGCTACATCATGTTAAAAATAGAATTTAACTACATTATGGGCAATGGAAACAAAAGCACGATGAGTAAAACGTAAATGTAGGTTGTCCGAATAAGAGAAAAGCTTCTAGGATGTTTTGATAAGATGGAGATACCTCCAACTAGGATGAGATAATCCCAAAATAATGTAGATGGCAAATCTACAATCGCTCCATATAATCATGTTATACTAGTAGTAGGTTGAAGCCACTTCAATGCCCATTATTATAGCATGGAGTTTTACTTCCACTACTCTTCCAAGTCGAATGACACGTTAGTTTAAAAGCGAGTCTCATTTCTTGTAAAGCAAATTGCTACAAAAAATCCTTTTGTCTCATTTGAAGGTTGCATCAACTTGAATGCTGAGATCTCCTAAAGTGTCTAATGGATGTGGCAAAGTTGGGAAAGGGGAGTTGGCCACAAGTACGCTCCCCATTTCTTAGTTTCTCTTGGAGCACAAGTCAAAGCAAGTGTTTAGTTTTGAGAGGGACAAATTGATGCTTCAATTTACAGCGAGTAATCCAGATTTGATGTGGTAGGACTATAGCTTCTTCAAAGGTGATTGGTAAATTTTTAGCCTCCGGTAAAGTGAAGTAGATAAAGTTCAACTAGTGAGAATCTAGAGTATTTGATCTTACATCAAAGCCGAACCAAACTACTCATGCAAATGGACAAAGAAAAAAATGATGGTTGTAGTTTCATCACCATTGTTACATAGGATACAAGAGCTTGAGGCTAAGGGAACTCTTCTAACCACCATCTCTCCCAATGATAAGGCATCATTGACCAACTTCTAGAGAAAAATTTTGGTCTTGAGGCCAAGGATCTTGTTCTTCCAAATGAGGCATTGTATTGTTTGTGATCATCACTAATGGCTGGAATAAGATCAAAGATTTCCTTGAACACCGACTTCATAGTGAATAGACCTTTCGGATGAAGCATCCATATCAAGGTATCCACATCATTTGAAAATAGGTGTGGCTATGATCTTAGCATAAATATTGGGATCAAAAATTCTTTTACTTTACTTGATTGGTTGAATTGGATTAGGATGATCCATAATCCAATGATCTCACCATGTTTGTATCTTTTCGTCGTTCCCAACTTGTGAAAAAATTTTCATGAAGAGAAATTAACTATTTCCATAACGCTGAGGCACTGGAGTTGATAGTTGCATCCCAAAAATCACCATTATAGAAATATTTTGCTCCTAGAATGTTGTACATGATATCCCCTTCCCCTTGAGCAATTTGCCAAAGTTGTTTCATTAGTAGAGTCCACTCACTAATGCTAGCAAACGCTAGCATGGGATATTTCTCAATCTAACATAAATACAAATATGGGTCATCCCCTCTTTCCCCTTTTTACAAATCTAGGCCACTGACCATCAACTAGCCCAAGCATTCATCCTAGTCTCCAATGATCCAAGTCTTTCCTCTCGGTTCTATTCATCATCCATTTTTTCTCCTCCCTTCCCATTACATGAGAATCACATATTGCTTATTCCAAGCCTTTGAGATCTTTCTTGAGGATAATTTTTTGCATGGGAGAGCCTTTCAATGGAAGACTTTGACAACTCCTTTATCATCTTTTTTTCCTTTGTTTGCATTTACCCCTCAACAGCTGCACTTGCTAGACAGAACTTTGTAGTACTCTTTCTTTAAAGCTCTCTCAAATGCTAAAAGTACCCATGACTAGAAAGGAAATTGGCTACATAATGAAGAAGGCATCCAATAATTTTATTGGATTTGCTTTTTTACAAAGAGAGAGGAAGAAATTGTAATTTGGGATTGAACTTAGAAATTCTAGGTATGAACCACATGGCCCGTAGGAACTAGAAATGATATCATTTCTTTAAAAATCTATAAAATTGTTTTAAGAAGAAAAATGGGCAAGGTATACCTAAGTTTCTCATGTCCTTTTCTGCATCTTAAACATTCTTTGTACCTTTAGCTCAACCTTTATTTTTATACAATTTTTAGAATTGCAAACTATTTCATACTTGAGTTCCTAGAATGTTTGTTATCTACAAATTATAAATAGTTAACCACTATTAAAATAAACACAAAAAAGAGATCATTAGAAATCCACTGATAATGGGCACTCCACTAGAGATGGACTCAATCCTCCATAATTCAAGGAGGAATGCTTATATACGTACTTAGATGCATGGAATGTGATCTCAAACATATGTACAACAAAATTAGAATGCAATTCAAATCTAGGCTAGGTCTGGAATTAGCTAATTTAATATGGTTAAATTGGACTTTTTCTCAAAAATAGGACCTACTCAAATTCCTAGTAGAACTGGTTCTCTTATTTTAGAAATACGTCAACAAATTAATCATGGCAATGATGATTCATGGTCCTTAGCAAGATGAGAACTGTAACCATGAGGTGTGCTAGTAAGCTTGGCGAGATGATTTATAACAGGCACATAGATAGAAAAAAGAGAGAGAAACTTTTATTATAAAGTTGAAATGTTTTATTACAAAATAAAGAAAATACAATAAAAACCAACAAAATATAATAAAGAGAGAGAGGGGTGAGAAAACCTCTCAAGATGGTTGCTTGGCGAGGTGACTTGCTTGGCAGTAGCCCAAAGATGGAGGTGAGGAGATCAGACGACAGAGGTGAGGATTAGGAAGAGGGTAGGTAGAGGAAAGCTTGGGCCAAACTTATGATAGAGTATGGGGTAAGGGAAGAAGGTTCTAAGTAGAGGCAATGGAGGTGTTCTTCTACCTCGAATGGAGGTGAGAGGATGGCTTTAAGAGGCCCTATGAAGGTGGTGAGAGGATGGATGAATGGAGAGAGAGAGGGATTTTCAACTATTCTAATAGGGCGCCTAATAGCTTAGGAGGGTAGGTTGGAGCCTTGGTAGGTTACCTTAGCTCTAATGAAGGTGGAGAAGGTGTAGGTAGAGATGGTTTGGCATTTGGAGAGGTGTGGCCTTATATAGATGAGGAAGAGAGGCTAAAACCGACCAAAATGTGCACTTGGCACGCGAATTGCGTAGAGAGTACATGGAGGCGTGGTGCACGCAGCAGCTGGCATGCGGAGGGTATGTGCTTTGGTTGGCGGTGGGGTTGTGCACACGAAGCGTGCCTGGCACGTGATTCGCACACACATGTCGCAAAAGTGAGCTGGGGGTGAGCGTCGTAGGTACTTGCATGCCTGGCACGTGTGGCGCGTGCGTTTCTCGTGCGGGTTGCGCATGAGTGCCTTGAATGTGATCCTTCCTTGGCGTTGCAGAGATACCATAATTTCTTGGAATTTTCTTGTAATTCCAAGGCAACTTAGGTATATTAGAAGTGAACCTTGGTATGGGGGGCATATTGTAGTAAAGCCCCTGTACTTTCTCCAATTGGCTTGTTTCTTGCCAAAATTTTGTGAAGAAGTCCAGAAGGGCTTGGGTTTTCTTCAAGAGCCAAGTATTGGAGTATTGCTAGAAAAATTATGCCTAAGCCCTTATAGCTTGGAGAAACTACATTTTGCCCCTTGTGAAGTGTGTCCTCTCAATTTTCCTCTGCAACCTTCCATTCTCAACAACCACTCCCACATTTTATTTTTGCATAAATAAAAATTATTATAATATATACAAATTATTTATAAATGCAATTATGAGCCTAATATGCCTTGATTGATTATAATGCACTATTTACAACCTAATTATGCCATGTTTACTTAAGAGTTAGCCTAATTTAAACATTTTAAGTGTATTAACTATGTAGCTATCAGACACACCTAGATTTATTGGTCAAAATACCATGAATAGGTATTTACCAAATAACACACGCTATAAGGCAAATCAATCTAACGCAAGTGGACCCAACAAAAAAAAAGGCATACAAAAAATCACCTTAAAACTTTGTTTTATAGGTCACCCTCATGAAGATCAAGTAGCATATAAGGATTAGATATATCAAGAAAGCAATGGAAACATCAAGCCTATTAGTACACTAAGAAGATTGTCCCATGGTGCTGGACCTCACAAAGCTAAACTCATGACAGGACCAAGGAAAGAAAAGATGGATCATGGACAGTAGATGCCCAAAGCATATGACTGGCGAAGAAGATTATTCTTGAAGCTCGACAGCAAGGAAGGTGGAACAATCACCTTTAGCAACAACCACAATGGTCATATCGTTGGTACTGGCCAAATTGGTAATTCCAAAACCTCTTTTGATAATTTTCACTTAGTACAAGGTTAAAAGTACAATCTACGTAGTGTTAGTCAAATTTATGATAAAGGATATAGAATCAACTTTACATCGAGAGGTTTTAAGATAAAAGACAAACAAACAAAAGAAACTCTATTGAAGGGTGTAAGATTTAAAGACATCTATATTGTTGACTTCGACAAATGTGACACCTATAATTGTCTAATCGCATTTGACGATGAGGCAACACTTTGGCATAAAAAACTAGGAAATGTTCACATGAGAAACATAAGAAAACTTATGATGCATGATCTAGTCAAAGGTTTGCCAAAAATTAACTTCCAAAAGAATCATGTTTGCGAATCTTATGAACTTGGAAAATTGACAAAAACCTCCTTTAAAGCAAAGAAGATGGTCAGTACTTCTCAACCCCTAGAATTACTCTAGTAAGATTTATTTGGACCCACCAAGTCTGAAAGTCTCAGCAAATGTCTCTATTGTCTTGTCATTATTGACGACTTCTCTAGGTTTACCTGCATACTATTTCTCAAGACAAAGGATCTAGCATTTGAGAAGTTCAGTAAACTTGTGAAAAGATTACAAACTGAGAAAGGATATGTGATTACAAAAATAAGAAGTGATCATGGAAGAGAATTTGAAAATTAGCACTTTTGATTTATGTAATCAATTGGGGATTAAACAAGAATTTACCTTTCCTAGAGTAACTCTCTAAAATGGTATAGTTGAGAGAAAGAATAAGCCTCTGCAAGAGTGTGCCCACACAATGTTGTGTAAGTCAAAGATACATCGATATTTCTAGGCTAAAGCAGTAAACATAGCTTGCTACATCCAAAATCGATCTTTAGTTAGATCTATCCTTAATAAAACACCTTTTGAGTTGTATTTTCAGAGATCACTTAGAATTTCCTTCTTCAAAATTTTTGGGTGCAAGTGTTTTATTCTTAATACTAAGGAAAACTTAGACAAGTTTGATGCTCACAGTACTGAAGGAATCTTTCTAGGTTATTCCTCAAGAAGTAAAGCTTATAGGGCCTTTGATAAGATGACCTCTGTTGTTGAAGAGCCACTACATGTATCATTTGATGAGACCTTAGCAAAACGAAGATCTTTTGCAAATCAAGATGATAAACATCTAGAAGACTCATCTGATATACCATTAGACAACATAGCAACTGACCTACCCAAGGATATGACATATTTGTAAGATCATCCAAAAGAATTAGTAATTGTAGACTTATCCAAAGGAGTACCAACAAGATCATCTCTTAATACTCTAGCACTTATTGCATTTGTTTCATAAATAGAACCAAAGAACGTAAAGGATGCATTTAGTGATGAATACTGGATAATAGCAATACAAGAGGAGCTAAAATAATTTGAAAGAAATAATATTTGACAATTAGTGCCAAGACTAGAATCACAATCTATAATTGGAACAAAGTGGGTATTTAGGAATAAACTCAATGAATCAAGACAAGTAGAGGGAAACAAGGCTAGACTTGTAGCCTAAGGTTACAATAAAGAAGAAGGAATAGATTTTATTGAGATATACACACCCATAGCTCGCCTAGAATCTATTCGAATGATGCTAGCTTTTGCTACTCATATGAGATTTAAATTATTCTGAATAAATGTCAAAAGTGCATTCTTGAATGGATTTATAAAAGAAGTTTACGTTAAACACCCTCCAAGTTTTGAGAATAGTGACCATCTTGAATGTGTATATAAATTACGTAAAGCCTTGTATAGGCTAAAACAAGCTCTTAGGACCTATTACGAATGGCTGAGAAACTACCTAATTGTCAATGGCTTTAAAATTGGAAAAATAAATCCAATCTTATTAACAAAACGAAAGAATAATGACTTACTATTAATCCAAATATATGTTGATGATATAATATTTTATGCTACTAATGATCTACAATGCCAAGAGTTTGCTAAGGTCATGTAGAAATAATTCTAGATGGGCATGATGGGAGAGCTGAATTTTTTCCTAGGTCCACAAATAAACCAATTAGAAAATGGGATATTTATATCTCAAACCAAAAACACAATAGAGATATTGAAGAAATTCTCAACGGACAAGATCGAAGGAAAGGAGACACCCATAGCCACCACAACACAACTCCAAAGCGATAAGTTAAGTATGTAGATCAAAAGTTGTATAAAAGCATGATAGGATCATTATTATACTTAACTCCAAGTAGACCGGATATTCTATTATGCACTTGTTTGTGTGCTCGATTTCAAGTAGATCCTAAAGAGTCCTACATGAATGCAATTAAAAGAATATTTAAATACCTAATACACACTGTTGATCTAAGACTTTTTTTATCCTAAGTTAGACACACTTGAGCAATACTCATATTGTGATGCTAATTATGTGGGTAGCCAAACTTATCGCAAGAGTACCAAAAGAACATGTTAGCTCCTCAGAAACTCCCTAGTCTCTTGGTTTTCTAAAAAACAAAATTGTGTTTAACTATTAACCACTGAAGCTAAATATATTGCAGCATCATTAGCATGCTCACAAATTCTATGGATGAAACAAACATTAGAAGACTTTGGTCTAACCTACAAAAACAATAAGATCTTATGTGATAACAGTAGTGCCATTAATCTCTCCAAAAACCCTATGCAACACTCTAGAACAAAACACATAGATGTAAGACACCACTTTTTGAGAGATTATGTGCTTAAAAATGAGCTTGAATTCATACAAATGGAAAAAATTAAGTTAATTGATATCTTCACAAAACCCTTACCAAAACATAGATTTGTTTCAATCCGTCGTGAATGAACTTATTGAAAAATAAGAAAAATTTATGTTTTCAACACTATTGATCAACCAGAATACTCATTTTGATAGATCAATTTCTTTTTATCAATCAACAACATTAAATTGATTGATCAATTTCTTGACGAGAAAATTTCCTCCAATTTTCAAGTTGATTGATTGACCGATGATTATGTTTTATCAATCAATTGTTTGGGTGGAAAATTTTCCTCCAAACCAAAAAGTCTTTGATCGATCAACATTTCTACGTGATCAATCGTAACTATTTTTTATCGATCAAAATATGATTTTGATTGACCAAATCTGTGCGAAATCCTATTTCACAAATTTGGTTCCAATCTTCTCCAACCACCAACTTTTTGCCTAAAACTATCTCCATCATCTTAATAATATCCATTTTAACTTTTACCATATTTAACCCATCCAAAAATATAAATACATCATCTTTTACCATCATTTTTTTCGATTTACCCAACACCTTACCCCCACCATAACCATTCTTCACCATCAACCGACCAAACCAACATCCATTGCCATCACCGATCACCCTCTCCACCACCGACCAACACACCACCAACTGACACCACCACCTTCATGATCCTCCCACACTTACGTCGACCATCACCACTGCCTGCATCCACACCACCACCATCACCGCACTCTCAGCCACTTCTCATCGACCCTCTTCCTTGACTCTAGAAACCTCTATTTCGTCGCCATCACTATTTCCTATTCCTCTCTAGTCCTTCTTGATCGATTTACTATCGATCTTGGTACAAACTGTCCCCTTTTCCCTAACCATTTTTACCTTTGTGTGGTTCCAATCTCTTTCATAAAGTTTTGTTTTCTTTGCATTAGCCTTGCCTTGTGAATGCTTCAAGATATTTTTGTGAGCTTATTGAGGATTTTCAACTCTTGATTCGTATTGTTTTTTTTTCGCCCAAATACATAGTTGATCAATCAATCAATTTCCTGATTGATCAAAATTCTGAAAATCTAGCACCTGTCCACTGCAGTTTTGGTCAATCACTCACCTTCTTTAATCGATCAATATTCTCATTTTGATCGATCAATCTAAGTATTTTGATCGATCAAATGGCACCCAAATGATCACGCGGTTCTTCCTCTGGTTCTCGTGATGATTCATTTGACTGTTACTCCATTACTCAGGCTGCACGTGACAGTTTTTCTCTCTTAGCAAAGCTTTCACCACATGTCGGTCATCTCGCAGATTTCTCTTATTTCAAAGCAGTCTTTCCTGGAATATGAGATAAGTTTTCTTAGTAAAATATACATCATCTTTTTGAAAGGAATTTTCATGCGGGTGCCAAGACAAGTCGTATTCCTGGCATTGATCCCATGCCATGTCGCTTATTGTATGCCAATCTCAAAAACATAGGTGAAGGTTTTAACTTCCAGCTAGCATCAAATGTCTATGGGATAGAAGTTTTGGTGAATGCTGACATTATTTCTGAGATATTTGGATGTCCATCTATTGGACCCAGTTTTCTTGAGCTCCACCAACAGACCCAATCAGACATTATTAGGGAGACCCTACTTACTCCCACACATTTCGATGTGGGTTGTCCAGCAAAATCTCCGTATTTTTGTCGTCTCCCTCATTTTCTTAATTGAGTATTCTTATGAAATTTTATGTCTAAGATGGCGTCTTTTGAGAATTGCCTTGGGATCATACATATCACTCTCTATGCTTTGCTAAAGAACAAGAGGTTCAACTTGAACCACTTAATTCTTTATTTGATGGGTAAGAAACCCACCGGCTCTTTCCAGTTTGGGACACTCCTCTCCCATATCTTCCTACATTATAATGTCCTGATGGATATAAATCATAAACAGTTCATCACTCGTGTCTCCATCTTCGATAAGCTCACATATACCAAAATGGAGTAGGCATAGGGAGCCCATGGTGAGGATTATGAGTCTCAGCCACCTCAAGAGACAGCAGGACCTTCTGCCACTCAGGGTGGACCCTCCTCTACCATAGCAGCGCCCCCATTAGTTCCTCCTTGAAAGCACTTCAATATGGCTTGTCTTGCACCGATTCGTCCCTCTCTTTCCTTTTATGATCAGGAATGGGGTCTTTTGGGCAAATAGATCTCAGGTTGTGATTCTATTAATGTGCAAGATGTGACAAATGGCATATCTTTGTTGATGCATAGGAAGAGAGAAAGAAGCATTGTTTCAATGGAGCATAGGCATCAGGTAGCCGACTACCTGAGTGCTCAAGCATGCTTTTTGGATCGACTTAGCAAGTCTATTCATTCTTAACAGCATAGAGATCAACATCCTCCTCATCACCACCGCCGCTCTACTACAACTCCTACCACAATGACCCAAGCAACACAACAAGTGACTCCACCATGATATCCTGAACCTGAGCCTGCAATTAGTTCATCTGTGCAGAGACGACTTTGCCTTGGTGGACCAAGAGCCTCTTCCTCTGCAGGACCTTCCGGATCAACATCCATGGTCCCAATGGACTTAGAGCTGGATGCTAAGTTTCTGGCTGATTTGGATGCTTTTTTAGCTACTTTGGGCCAATATTATTAATTTGTGGGACATTATATTTCATTAGTTTTCATCCTGCTTTTACTACTTTCCTGCTAGAAAATCATCTATTGAGACTATATATTTCCGCTAGATGTTACATATCATGTCATCTAAGTATTTCTATCTATTATCTATTCTAGTTTTTATTGCACTTTAATTCTAAAACTTATCTAAATGCTTTCCATTGTCCCATTCATATCAAAGTAATTATTACAAATGAAAGGGGGAGAACATATGTTTCTTATTCTACTTAAAATTTTTTGCTAAAACAAAAAGGGAGAGAAAATTATGCATTGTGTTATATTCTCAATATCTTATAATACACTTATTATTCTCTTTGCATTACTTTGCATAATTGTAATTTTGTTCTCATCAAAAAGGACAAAGTTGATGCCACTATTTTGATGAAACAAAATTATACTTTATTGTGAACTAATCATTCAGGCACATCTACAAAGAGATGATTAAGTTAAGAAGAGATAGTCTATTAGAGAACATTATAGTTTTCATCTTTATTGAGTCTAGAGATTATGTATGAAACCTTAAATACTTTGATCATATTCAAAAGCATTTGTTTATGTATGATCTCATCAATCTCTGATCGACCAAAATTAAAGACTGATTATCCAAAACCATTTGATCGATCAAAATGTAATGATTGATCGACTAAAAGTTCTAAATAAGGCATTCTAATTTTCATAAATTATCGATTAAAATAACATTTTAATCAACCAAAAGTTGATCGGCCAAGATAATTTTTTAATCGACCAAAATACAATTTGATTGACAATGAGGTTTAAATTATTTTCAAATCTAGTCATCTTTCAACTATAAATAGGACCATTTCCTCAAAGAGAATAAGTGCATTCACTTGCTATTGAACTCTCGAGAATCATCATAAAAATATCGTGTTGTAGTATAGCGATAAAAATCAATGTGAAATTTAAATTTATAATACTAGAAAAAGCATGAGTTTCAAAGTCATTCACAGGAACAAATATGAAATTCAATCACTAGTCAAAATAAACAATGAGCACAATAATTCACAATAAAGATATGCAATGAATAATCCTAAAAAATATATTCAATAAGTAGCAAATTGTATCCCAGACTTGATGGGACAAAACAAATATAAATAAAGATAAAAATGGTGATTTGAATCACCAATTTAATCCCAAATCAAGCACATACCCCAATGTCAACAGTAATCCACAATCAAATGTTTCAATAGTGGTCATGAACCGCTTATCCACATCAGCTAAGTAGTCAATAAGTCCACAGTGCCTCAAATCAACCATTATCAGACGTCGGACATGTGAGGTAGACGACTTAAAGTCACCGAGCACAACAACACACCACTCTGAAATCTGCTAAGTAGTGGGTGTGTGTGTATGCACCTCGAGGAAAAAACCTCCCTCCTCAGAATCTCTCCTCTCTCAAATCCAGAATCGGGTATACAGGTGTACAATAATGGGTAATTAGATTCGGTCGGAGGGACCAGGCCCACGCGAACATGACTGCGGGCGAGGTGTGAGGCAAAGGTGAGCGAGGACCTCACCCCCGTGTGACCTGAGGCGATAAGCTAACACACCAAATGCATTATAAATGCATTTTAGATTTAGTGTTTTACAATGTGGCACTAATTGGTGTTGCTTTCTTCGTTGCCTTCACATGCTGTAGCTGAAGATCGCCTTGATTGCTGCTGCTGCTGATGTTCTCTCGTTCAATTGGGGCTGTAGCTGAGCCCCTAATGTCAGCCTGCGTCTGCTGGAAGTAGTGTGATGGCAGTTGACGATCAGACCACGACGGAGGACGGAGGAGTTGATCTTGGTGGTGGCGAACACCTGCGACAAGGAACACAGGCTCTAAGCCTTAATCAGATAGTTCACGATGATCGTCGTGGGGTGTAAAGTGCAATGGAGGTGGTGATTAGGTGGTTGGAGGCTTGTGGAGGGTGGTCGGAGTCAAGATGACCGGCAGGAGTGTGGGTTGCTTGATGGAATAATGGAGTGGTTGAAAGCGTTAATAGGGAGAGGACTTTTGATCGGTGAAGTGTGGGCAAGGTAGTGGTGGCGGTGGTTTGTCGATTGGATGTGTGTAGCGACCAGACGAAGCTCGTTGGACCTTCGCCAGCCGTGAAGAAGATGGAGGGGGATGAGGTGATCATGTGGCCGAATTGGGTCCTAGAGAGCTAGACCTACACTAGGGAGAGAGAAAGAAAAGGACCTAGTTACTGGACGAAAGGGGAGTGGAATCCACGCTGGCGTGCCATACTGGTCATGGACAAGACAAATACCTCTAGTGAGAGGGGCGATGAGGAAGAAAGGGTGAGGAGGGTGGAGCTTTGGTCGGTTGCCATCAGAAGAAGATGATGAAGAAGATGATGCTTCCAATTTGACCATTGGATGCATAGACAAGGGAGAGCAAGAGAGTCACTGGAGCCATGGCAGAGGTGGCTGGAGTTTGAGGAAGAAATGTTTGTGGCCGGAACTGGGCTCAAATTCGACTTGGGATGTACCCGAGCTTAAATAAAGCATGTAGCAACCCCAAATCACATGAAAATTAGTGCAAATTCCTCGTGAAAATCGCAAGGAATCTACATTGATTTCGTGAGTTCGCTAGGACTCTACAATACAAATCAAGGCTCGGGATCGAGTCCAATGTGTAGGGTATTATCTAATGAACAATCTCTCCAATTTTGTAGAGATTTGAGCAAGAATCGAGCAAGAAATCTTCGCTCAAAGTCAATGATGAGAAAACTAGGGGCCTTTCTGTAATAAACTTGACTCTTAGCGGTCTAAATGCGAGAAATAGAGTTTCTAGGGACTAAAATACAAACTAGGTTAAGATGGACTCTAATTCGGCCCAAATTTTGGTTTTAACCTAATTTTGACCCAGAAAATCTAATGGTGAACTTAGATTTTTGTTTTGACTACGTTTGACTAGGTAAATTATACAGAAATCCAAATTAGGGCAAATTCCCGTCTAAAACTCTATTCTAGGTCAAAATGGGTTTAAATGATCAAACCAAAGGTACCAAACCTCTTATAATATTTTTCAATAATTTTTATGAGGTTTATATTAATTTTATCCTGACCAGAACCTTTTCAATTCATGTGGGGTTGATAATTAAGGTTTTCAATCATGTTTTGGTTCTTGAATTGCGTGAAACTATGATTCTGTCAATGTGAGCCCACTTCTTGGTATTTTATTTTCAATTGACCTTTAATTAACCCCTCAGTAACCCTGTGGTTAACCTGCATTTGTGATATGCTGTTAAAATAGCATAATTAACCCTATTTTCTTGTCTTCCTCTCAAATTAAATCAGAGTGGAATTATGGTTCTCACGTGATCATTTAGGAGCATTTATCTCTTGATTCATCATAAATTAAATTAGTTATGATGAATGATGATGTTACCATCACTCTCTAATTCTCAAGTGCTTTTGTGCTCATTTTCTACGTTTTCCAAAGCACTCCAATCTGCGCTATCGCGAAAATAACAGTTTGATTAGGATATAAAGTTATTTTATTTGTTTAAATTAACCCAAGTTATCTGGGAATCTGCAGTTTTTTTTCTTCTCTTAGGTGTAAAGGAGAAGGATCTTTGTAAGAGGTTATACAACCCTCGTTCAAATGATGTGTATTAGTGGATTGGCTAGCTTCGACTAGTTGGCAAAATCCTAAGTTGAGAAGCTCAGGTAGTGATTTTTACCTAAAAGGGTTTCCACTATAATTTATTCTTGTGATGTTATTTTTTGTTTGAATTGATTTAATGTTGAACAGGTGCGATCGATGTTTTAAAATTGTTGCATTGCAGTATAGTCGAAATCGCTTGTCAACAAATAAAAATTATAACTCGAAAATCCAGAAATGAAGTCCGTGGTCGAACACAGGGAGCAAGTAGGAATTCACATGCTAATCTCAATGAATATATAAATGAGCACAATAAATAGAATAAGAAACAAGATATTCAATGAATACTAATCTGTCACATTAGATGTTCAATCAATAACATAAGTATTTCAAGAGCTTAATGAGGCAAAAGGATGTCTAAGAAAAAATAATGGTGATTTAGATCACCAATTATTAGCCTAAGCATATGTATATCAATTACTCAATCATCTCAAATAAAGGAACAGTGATCAGATGTCTGGATATTCAAGTCAGATGACTTAAATGTCGCCTGCTACAGTGCCTTCTCTTCTGATCTTCTTCTCTTCTCTTGGCTTCTTCTTCTTCTGCCTTCTCTGTAGCCTTTCCTCTTCTCTTCCTTTCTTCCCTTCTTCTTAGGGCCTTCTCTCTTATCGGCTAAGTGTTGGACAGTACCTTCAAAAGTAAAACCCACCCCTACCCTACTCTCTCTCTCTCTCTCTCTCTCTCTCTCTCTCTAATATCCGGTTTAATCAGGTATTCGAGTTTGCGTAACCGGGTCCAAGGTTGCAGGCATGAAGTCGTAGCCGAGGAGTGAGTAGGTGGGTTAACGGGCAAGTGTTAGGGTGAGGGACCCGACCCCTCAAGTGATTGGGCAAACAGCTCCAATCACAGAAATAATATATTCACTGCTTCCTCTTCGTCAGCTTACGATGTGGGACTAATCCCACATCTTTCTTTTGTGCACAATTAGCAATTGGAGGTTCCTTCAATTGCCGTGGCCGCTGAGGTTGGCACCCTCACTCAAGGACCTAGGAAGGGTCCCGGGACTACTTTGCATTGACTGAAGGTGTGACTTGGAGCTCGCGAGGCTTAGAACATGAAGAATGTCATTGGCGATAAGGCGCGACTGATGTAAACACATTTACACTACTTAAAATGTCTATTTATGCATGTTCTTAAGCATAGGATTGCATTTCATGATATAAATATTGCATTACATGCATCATCTTGCATTTAGAGTAGCTTGAATAAAATGGAGGTTAATTGTCTCCTTTTATGTGCTTGGACAGGGCAAATATTTTATCGGGGCCTCGGATCAAAGATCCAACCGTATGGATATGATCAGGGCGACGATTGGAGTTCAACGACTCCAAGATCGCCCTAATCAGGCATCCGTAGCATCAGATAGAGACCGGGGAACCCTAGAAGATCAAGGGCGAGGATGGTGTAAATCCGCACTTCAGATGGAAAATCCGACCACACGGATGAATTCGGATCGACGATCGCAGCCGAACGACACAAAAATCGAGTCAATCCGACATCCGTGGCACCATCTACAACTTCCAGAAGATGGACGGCCAAGATAGCGCCACGTGGCGCCATCCCAGCCGCCCAATCGGCCGCAGGAGTCCTGTGAAGACCGCGCACCGTCTCCTCTCCGCCGTTGGATCTCGATCCAACGGCTGCGGTCGCTCGCGTTTAAAAATGCCCGCGCGACCATTTCGCCCGCGTAGCGCAGCGGCGACGCAGCTGCGGGCGAAGCGGAGGTCGCGGGTTCGAGCCGCGGTGAGGGGGTCGAAGGCGCGGACGAGCGGGCGCGCACGAGCGTCGGATGAAGATCCAACGGCCGCGCGCGCCCGATAGCGCCGACGCGCAATTGGACGCTCTGGTGGACGCTCGATCGCACGCAGGCGGGCGCGCTACGCAGCGGGCGCGGACGCGATCTAAGCCGTCCGATCTCGCGATCGGACGGCTGAGACGACGCGGACGTGCGTCTGCGTTACGCGCGCAGGCCAGCCGAGCGGGCGCGCGTGGGCGCGGCGGCGACGGCGACGGCGGGGCTTTAGCGACGGTTTTATCCGTCACTAAAGACCCCTTATTTATTATTTTGAAGATGTAATGTCCATTTTGCCCCCACTCCTTGCAACTATAAAAGGAGACCCCCTCCATACGAAATTTTCATCCCTTCCTTCTCCTCTCTACCTCTCCAAAGCTCAAGAGAAGCTTGTCCCACACCCGGGATGCTTCTCGCGAGATAAAGTCCAAATTTTCGTCCCCCTTCGGAAGTGGATCCCGCGACGACGACGGCGTGCTGCTTCGTTCCCGTTCTTCTGCTTCGTCCTCCTTCGTCCCGCCTCGTTCTCCTTCGTCCAGGCGTCGTCCCGTCCGGCTCGTCCTCCAAGCGACCGTCGAGGAGGATAACTTCTCTCCCCCATTCTTATTTACAGCTTTTCTAGTGTAGAATTTTCCTGCTTTATAGTGTAATTGATTTCCCGCTTTCTAGTGTAACTTTAATTTCGTTTGCTTGTATAAACAATTGAAATATTGAATGCATGTTCTCTTTCTCTCTCTCTTTCTCTCTCCCTCTCTCAATTTGATAGCTCCATTGTAATTATTTCGCCTTGTTTATCAAAAATCCTAAAAAAACATAATTGCGAATATAGATCAACGTAGCCTCCCTGAGTTCGACCCGGAATTCTTATTTCGGTATAAATTTTATTTGTTGAACACGAATCCTTCGCTTTCGAACTACAACGACGGGTTTTCCAAAACCAAACACGTTAGCGTAGATTCTCGTTCAACATTTTGGCGCCGTTGCCGGGGAGCTGACGAATGAATTCAAAGATAAATATCCATCCCCCCATGCCTATCTAATGCAATGTCCTCATTGTATTAAAAAGACATAAAACAGAGTGGAAAAGCGTAGAAAGCACCTGAATTGCGTGGATATCGGGTCCGCTCCGAGATGAAAAATGAAAAAGAACTGTATATGTGCTGAGTTTAGTGCCTTCAGCTAGGCACACTATACAAAGAAAAGAAATGAAGAATTCACATGTGCAGGTCAGAATTAGAATAAACAGAAGAATCCTCTGACCTGTCAGCAGAGGTCCACAGATGTGGACCAGATTGTGGTGCAGACCCACACCCCATAATCGAGAATATCTTAGGTTCTGGATAAAAATTACCCAAAACCTAAAATCAGAATGCAAGCGGGGTCGGGCCTGCGATTTGTGAGGATGCAACCCAAGGCCAAAATGTCGGGTTACAGAGAATTGAAGCTCAAAAGGATAATCGTTAAATGTGTGCTTGAGTTTGACATCCTCGAAACAAATGTCGTAAGGGTTCTGATTTGATGGTTTCAGTTTAAAAGGAACCCTTCGACTCAATCTTCCATTTCCTCCAAAATTGACTTCCCAAATCAGAATTTCCCAGCTCCTATCCTCCTCATTCGGCATATCAAATTCCATGACCTCTTGTATATTCATCACCCCGTCTGAAATCTCCAAGTCTAGATGATGTGGCAAAATCAAAATTGACTTGGGTCTAATTATCTCAGAATTAGAATCATCAATAAGCTCAACAGGGTGTAACTGATAATCAGGGCATTGAATTAATTCCTCCAGAAAATGCGATTCTGGATCCGTATCGTGTGCCCTAATAAGATCAGTTTCCTCAGTTATTGGGCTATCAAATGATCTATCAGATTCCTCAGGCCCAATCGTCTCACAAAAATCGTGATCTGAAAACTCGTGTGAGACTTCGCAACTTGAATCTTCACCATCAGGATCCGTATCAATGTATGTCCCAAAATCATTTGTCACTTTGCGTTCCAAGGAGACATACGTTTCCTCGTAACCCGGCTCAGGGATTTCAGGTGAAGAAATCAAATCATCCTTAATTGGTTGTTTTAATTCAATGTCGGACGGCTGAGACGACGCGGACGTGCGTCTGCGTTACGCGCGCAGGCCAGCCGAGCGGGCGCGCGTGGGCGCGGCGGCGACGGCGACGGCGGGGCTTTAGCGACGGTTTTATCCGTCACTAATGACCCCTTATTTATTATTTTGAAGATGTAATGTCCATTTTGCCCCCACTCCTTGCAACTATAAAAGGAGACCCCCTCCATACGAAATTTTCATCCCTTCCTTCTCCTCTCTACCTCTCCAAAGCTCAAGAGAAGCTTGTCCCACACCCGGGATGCTTCTCGCGAGATAAAGTCCAAATTTTCGTCCCCCTTCGGAAGTGGATCCCGCGACGACGACGGCGTGCTGCTTCGTTCCCGTTCTTCTGCTTCGTCCTCCTTCGTCCCGCCTCGTTCTCCTTCGTCCAGGCGTCGTCCCGTCCGGCTCGTCCTCCAAGCGACCGTCGAGGAGGATAACTTCTCTCTCCCATTCTTATTTACAGCTTTTCTAGTGTAGAATTTTCCTGCTTTATAGTGTAATTGATTTCCCGCTTTCTAGTGTAACTTTAATTTCGTTTGCTTGTATAAACAATTGAAATATTGAATGCATGTTCTCTTTCTCTCTCTCTTTCTCTCTCTCTCTCAATTTGATAGCTCCATTGTAATTATTTCGCCTTGTTTATCAAAAATCCTAAAAAAACATAATTGCGAATATAGATCAACGTAGCCTCCCTGAGTTCGACCCGGAAATCTTATTTCGGTATAAATTTTATTTGTTGAACACGAATCCTTCGCTTTCGAACTACAACGACGGGTTTTCCAAAACCAAACACGTTAGCGTAGATTCTCGTTCAACATTTTGGCGCCGTTGCCGGGGAGGCAACGCTCTTTGATTTCTCTTCGCGTTTTGTAACTTACAAATCATTTACCTCACTTTTCTCTTTTTTTGTAATTGCAGGTACTCTTTCGAGACAGGCAAAAGCGGTAGATCGGAGTAAAGTGTTGTGAAAGGTTTTGTAAGTTATCCCCCACCTCCCACCCATTAGATTTCATTTCATCACATAATAATTCAAACATCAATCAACCTAGGTGTTCTTATAAACTCTAAGGTTAGATTGTTTGTTGTTTGACATCCATACTCACTCCAACCCCCACATTAAAAAAAGAAAAAAATAAAAAAAAATCTCACAGAGGTACACAACCTCATCTGATTTTCTAACTCAACCGGTAAACCAATCTTAGGAGCCGGTACACACATCCAAACACATAATCGAGTAGAAATCAGATTAGGTAATCATTTGTGTGCCTAATTAGGTGGTGCATCAGGCCAGTTGTTTGAGTTGTTTGGGTCGCACCACTTCAAATAAAATCAACTCATCAAGTAGCTGCCAATTAGGTTCAACTCTTAGGGATCTACCAGGCACTCCACGTTCTTTTTAAACTTTAAAGGAAAATACCTTCACCTGTGCTTGCAAAACCTGGTGTGCCAATGAAACTTGATTGAAAACACCTAAAGATGAATCCTAAAAGCTACTAAGCAAGATTTGAACCTTAAAATTCACCACATCAAAAATAATCTTGCTTGAAAACCACTGGTTGTGCACGCACACACAAAGCAATCAATCATAAAGGGCACAACCCATTTAAAGGGCCCATCACATTCCAAAGCACATTCAAACCTAGCCCTAAATAAAACAGAGTAGACGTTGGCCTTAAGGATTGGACTCGCTCTTCAGAACTCAGAACGAGATTATTTTCGATTAGTCTGTTTCTACTGTTCAATCTGATGTCTAGCTAGGGGAGCAGAGTCAAACGATCGCGGCTGGGGGGTACACTAGGAACCGGAGGCGCAAGCCGAAGGAAGAACCTTCTCCCCAGTCCCTCCTTCTAACTGGTTGGATTGAACAGACAGAAATAGATCAAATCGTTCCTTTATCACAAGACGGGTTTTGAGAGTCTGTAGGTCTGTAGGCTAACCCATTTAAAGGACAGGTTTGATTGTTTGTATTGCAGGGCACCTTTCTTCCTCCTGTGTCTCATGAATCCTTCCACATATTTCACGCATTCCCGCTCTTTCCCTCCTGTTGTAAATTATCCTCAACATGACAATTATCCCAACTCGTATTGTAATCGACCATCAGTTAGTTGGGATAATTCGGATTGGGGATACAATTCCGGACCCCCGTGTTTAGGGTCTAACCCTGAACACTTTGATTCTCAATTCTATCCTTCTCAGAGTTGCATCGATTATAGATCGTCCTCCTTTCATGAACAACCTAATGCGATCTACAATCAAGAAGGATACACTGATCCTTACCCATCCTCTGATTTCACTGCCTTTAGGTCATCTCCATCTTTTGAACAATCTAAAATGACCTATTATCAGGATGGGTATAACGAATCTCAATTCGTTAATTCCTCTGCTTTGACGTCAAACCCGCCCAATCCTGAACCAACTCATTTGGTTCAGGTTAATCAGGTTCAAGATAAGGTTCTGGCTAACTTGAGGAATACCATTCAATCTTTAGAAGTTCAGCCAATACCTTGCATTGAGAGATTGGAGCCCCTGATTGAAATGATTGATGATTTAAACAAGTCTTTGTTGGATTGGCTCCAGGATGTTAAGGATAAGAACCCGGGTGAGTTTCTACTTGGGAAATTAGCGAAATTGAGGATGAGATTCGTGGTTGCTTTGATTCAATCTTGGAATAATTCCCAGGATGAACTCTCTTCAGGAAAGCCAATGACAGAACCCGCTCAGGCACCTGTTGGGGGGGACACGTGTTACGAAGCTGACCAGATTGAATTAAAACAACCAATTAAGGATGATTTGATTTCTTCACCTGAAATCCCTGAGCCGGGTTACGAGGAAACGTATGTCTCCTTGGAACGCAAAGTGACAAATGATTTTGGGACATACATTGATACGGATCCTGATGGTGAAGATTCAAGTTGCGAAGTCTCACACGAGTTTTCAGATCACGATTTTTGTGAGACGATTGGGCCTGAGGAATCTGATAGATCATTTGATAGCCCAATAACTGAGGAAACTGATCTTATTAGGGCACACGATACGGATCCAGAATCGCATTTTCTGGAGGAATTAATTCAATGCCCTGATTATCAGTTACACCCTGTTGAGCTTATTGATGATTCTAATTCTGAGATAATTAGACCCAAGTCAATTTTGATTTTGCCACATCATCTAGACTTGGAGATTTCAGACGGGGTGATGAATATACAAGAGGTCATGGAATTTGATATGCCGAATGAGGAGGATAGGAGCTGGGAAATTCTGATTTGGGAAGTCAATTTTGGAGGAAATGGAAGATTGAGTCGAAGGGTTCCTTTTAAACTGAAACCATCAAATCAGAACCCTTACGACATTTGTTTCGAGGATGTCAAACTCAAGCACACATTTAACGATTATCCTTTTGAGCTTCAATTCTCTGTAACCCGACATTTTGGCCTTGGGTTGCATCCTCACAAATCGCAGGCCCGACCCCGCTTGCATTCTGATTTTAGGTTTTGGGTAATTTTTATCCAGAACCTAAGATATTCTCGATTATGGGGTGTGGGTCTGCACCACAATCTGGTCCACATCTGTGGACCTCTGCTGACAGGTCAGAGGATTCTTCTGTTTATTCTAATTCTGACCTGCACATGTGAATTCTTCATTTCTTTTCTTTGTATAGTGTGCCTAGCTGAAGGCACTAAACTCAGCACATATACAGTTCTTTTTCATTTTTCATCTCGGAGCGGACCCGATATCCACGCAATTCAGGTGCTTTCTACGCTTTTCCACTCTGTTTTATGTCTTTTTAATACAATGAGGACATTGCATTAGATAGGCAAGGGGGGATGGATATTTATCTTTGAATTCATTCGTCAGCTCCGTAGATTTGTTTTATTTAAAAAAAAAAAAAAAAAAAATCAAAATTAGGAAAGAGAATTTGGGTTTAAGAAAATTTTCGATCTTAAGAAATACTATATTATGTTCTGAACACAAAGACCCTTCAGGTCTTTGGACTTAATCAGCCCGTATATCCACTAAAATGTGGATTTGTTTTTCGAGTTCTCGCCAACTTGAATTTTATTTTAATTGGAGTAAATAAGTTTGGGTGATAAGTACACGACTTGTCAACCCACCCTCTGATTTAAGGGAATTTTGAGTCTTAAGCATCTACACACTTTCTTTGCACTGACTCGTTGTTTGGCGATTTTAACGGAAATTGGGTAGCTAATGAACCTTCTAGGGTGATATGGCTGGCAAGTTATCGTGGGTAACAGCCCATAGGTAGGTTGTCCAGAGCCCAGTCACTGGACCTTTCTCTTTTTGCTGCCTTTTGGTAAATCTTAGACCAGGGAAGCCACCTACTTAAAAAAAAAAAAAAATCAAAAAGGAGAAAAGAACAAAAAGAAATAAGCCACACTTCGCCGCACGAGTATGGCTGGCAAGTTGTCGGTGGTAACAGCTCATCGACCGGTTGTCCAGAACCCAGCTCAGAAAATGCACTAAAAATTCCCAAAACACTTAGGAAGAAGCGGAGAAGTAGAATAAACCGGGGAGATATACACTGGATTCACCCTTGTGTTGACCCCGTTAAAAAAATAAAAGTAGGGAGAAAGCTACCGGTTGTAAAGATACACCTTTAGGCAGAATTCTTTTTGAGGTCACCTAGAGGCGTAGAAATCCGAAGTCCGTTTTAATTGCCGGTCAACGAGTCTATCACAATCACAATAAGATGCTTAAAACTTAGGGTTCTCATCAAATCTTGGGTGAGTTGAATGGCCGTAGAAAGCCACTCTTAAACCCTAAAATTTGAAAATCCAAAAAAAAAAAAAAAAAAAAAGAGAGTAAAAACAGAAAAAGAAATTTTTCTTTGAATAAGGCGAGGCTTGAGGCGGTCTGCATTTTGGCTGATACCCGGGCACTGTTGTGTCTTTGAAAGTTCAGTTCTTAAGTAGACAATTTCTTAATGATTGAAAATAACTCAGGTCCAAATAATCTAACCTAATTCTTTTATAAATAACATATAGTTTTTGCTAGGGACTAGCAAAAGATAGGCATGGGGGTATGATGTAAACACATTTACACTACTTAAAATGTCTATTTATGCATGTTCTTAAGCATAGGATTGCATTTCATGATATAAATATTGCATTACATGCATCATCTTGCATTTAGAGTAGCTTGAATAAAATGGAGGTTAATTGTCTCCTTTTATGTGCTTGGGCAGGGCAAATATTTTATCGGGGCCTCGGATCAAAGATCCAACCGTATGGATATGATCAGGGCGACGATTGGAGTTCAACGACTCCAAGATCGCCCTAATCAGGCATCCGTAGCATCAGATAGAGACCGGGGAACCCTAGAAGATCAAGGGCGAGGATGGTGTAAATCCGCACTTCAGATGGAAAATCCGACCACACGGATGAATTCGGATCGACGATCGCAGCCGAACGACACAAAAATCGAGTCAATCCGACATCCGTGGCACCATCTACAACTTCCAGAAGATGGACGGCCAAGATAGCGCCACGTGGCGCCATCCCAGCCGCCCAATCGGCCGCAGGAGTCCTGTGAAGACCGCGCACCGTCTCCTCTCCGCCGTTGGATCTCGATCCAACGGCTGCGGTCGCTCGCGTTTAAAAATGCCCGCGCGACCATTTCGCCCGCGTAGCGCAGCGGCGACGCAGCTGCGGGCGAAGCGGAGGTCGCGGGTTCGAGCCGCGGTGAGGGGGTCGAAGGCGCGGACGAGCGGGCGCGCACGAGCGTCGGATGAAGATCCAACGGCCGCGCGCGCCCGATAGCGCCGACGCGCAATTGGACGCTCTGGTGGACGCTCGATCGCACGCGGGCGGGCGCGCTACGCAGCGGGCGCGGACGCGATCTAAGCCGTCCGATCTCGCGATCGGACGGCTGAGACGACGCGGACGTGCGTCTGCGTTACGCGCGCAGGCCAGCCGAGCGGGCGCGCGTGGGCGCGGCGGCGACGGCGACGGCGGGGCTTTAGCGACGGTTTTATCCGTCACTAAAGACCCCTTATTTATTATTTTGAAGATGTAATGTCCATTTGCCCCCACTCCTTGCAACTATAAAAGGAGACCCTCTCCATACGAAATTTTCATCCCTTCCTTCTCCTCTCTACCTCTCCAAAGCTCAAGAGAAGCTTGTCCCACACCCGGGATGCTTCTCGCGAGATAAAGTCCAAATTTTCGTCCCCCTTGGGAAGTGGATCCCGCGACGACGACGGCGTGCTGCTTCGTTCCCGTTCTTCTGCTTCGTCCTCCTTCGTCCCGCCTCGTTCTCCTTCGTCCAGGTGTCGTCCCGTCCGGCTCGTCCTCCAAGCGACCGTCGAGGAGGATAACTTCTCTCTCCCATTCTTATTTACAGCTTTTCTAGTGTAGAATTTTCCTGCTTTATAGTGTAATTGATTTCCCGCTTTCTAGTGTAACTTTAATTTCGTTTGCTTGTATAAACAATTGAAATATTGAATGCATGTTCTCTTTCTCTCTCTCTTTCTCTCTCTCTCTCTCAATTTGATAGCTCCATTGTAATTATTTCGCCTTGTTTATCAAAAATCATAAAAAAACATAATTGCGAATATAGATCAACGTAGCCTCCCTGAGTTCGACCCGGAATTCTTATTTCGGTATAAATTTTATTTGTTGAACACGAATCCTTCGCTTTCGAACTACAACGACGGGTTTTCCAAAACCAAACACGTTAGCGTAGATTCTCGTTCAACAGCGACGGAGGAGCGATGGCATATACCTAAAATACATCAACACGGCCTCTCCGCCACATTAAAAAAGCTCATAAGTTCCCTAGACAGTGTGGAAGATAATGGCGGTGTCTGTGGGGTGTGAGGTGTGAGAGTGTCTAGTGTGGTTGGACGATGATGGGGACGGAGGCGCGAAGATGGATTGGTCGACGGAGGGTTTGGGTGGGTGGAGTGGGGAAAATGTAAAGGGGTTTTGATGGGCATGAGCTGGCGGAGGTTGTGGAGTTGTCGGCGAGGTGGGTGGACAAGTGTAGCGAGTGGATAACCTTGCTAGAGAAGTGGTCAGAGGTGGAGAAGATGACAACGTGTGTTCGGTCGAGGGGGTATTTTTGGCATTTTGAGTGGTAGAAATTAACCTAAAGATCTAACTAACCAAACTATCTATTCTAATTGGACAAAAGGGGTAAGATGGCACTGGTTGTGGTATGGTCGACGCCGTGGAAGGTGAAACCTCTGATGAGGGAGAAACGGCGAGGAAGACGTGGAAGAAGACCCTCGCTGGTATTGCGAGCGACGGAGGAACTTGAGGAGGATAGATCGACCAACTATGGCATGTGACGGCTGGCGAAGAAGGTAGGACAAGAAGCTCGCCGGAGCTTACAAATGGATTAGCCAGTGAGAGGAGAAGAAGGAGAACCGATCCAAACCAAGTTAAGGAGCATGGCCTTACGACCTAGGTCCTTTTATATGGCTTAGGTGAGTATTCCAAGCTTGGAAACCAAGCTTGGAAGCTTCCTGCACAAGGAAACCCTAAATTTCAAAGGATTTGCATGAGGAATTGAGTTGGAATTGGAGCCCAAGATGCGGCTCAGGTTGTAAGGAAATCCTTCATGATTCTTCCTTCCAAATTTAGAAGAGTTTGGCCGTGAAATTAGGGAGTAATCCCTGATTGAAGGTAGCCGGTGAAGTGGGTTTAAGAGTTGAAGGCAGTGGGGACCTGTTGGTGAAGAAGATGATGAAGTTAGGGGCATATTTGCAAGGATTTCAAAAGTTAGGGGCATATGTGTGAGAGAAAAGAGTCAGACAGGACTAAAATGTAAACTAGGTCAAAGTGATCTCTAATTGGGTCTAAATTTTGGTACAAACCTAATTTAGACCTAAAAAAATCTGATGTTGAAGTTGGATTTAGGTTTTGACCAAGTTTTATTAAGTAATTTGCACATAAACCTAAATTAGGGCAACTATCTGTCAGAGACTCTATTTTAGGTCAAATCAAAGGTACCAAACCTTAGGGAATATTTTTATATGATTTTTAGAAGGTTTATGAGAATTTTATCCTGACTAGAACTTTAGTTAATTAAGCGGATCTGCTTTTAGGGTTTCAAATGTCCATTAATTCTCAAAACACGTGAAAACCTGTTTCTGTCTGCATGAACCCACTTATTAGACATTTATGACCATTTGACCTTTAATTAACCCCTGGGAAACCCTGTGATTGCTCTGCATTTAGGATATTTTTTTAAAATTGCAAATTTAACCCTGTTTTACTGTTTTCTCTCATAATGGATATGCAATGAATTACGACTCTTTGGCGGTTATGTCGAAGAATTTATCTATTGATTATGACTAATTAAAGCTAGATATGACTGATGATGACGCTATCATCATACTCCCATGCCTAGCTTTTGCTATTCCCTTAGCAAAATCTTATGAAATGAACTTGAATTCTAGACCATGCTTTGATGTTCAGAGTCCTGATTTATTCTTCTTTTAGAAATTAGATCAGAATACTAATAATAAGCCTAGAGGTACTCAAGTACCAACCATGATCCAAATCTGATCTGCTTTAGCCTCAGTTTGCCACAAAGGTTTCTAAGGCCCACAGAAACTATCCTAAGGTTCATTGAACCCAGCGGTTAAAGCACCCGTGCTTGTAATATGGTTAGTCCCGGTTCAGTTTGTAGTGTGTTTTTGTAAGAGAGGGATAGAAGAATTTTTGCATTTTTAGAGAGTTTTCTCTCTTTTTATTTTCTTTATTTTTAGCTTCTGATTAGCTCAAAAACACGATCTATATCGGATTCCTTATTTCCACCATCAATCCTCACAGGGTCTCTAGTACTCGATGCTTTGAGATAGCATCGCCCATGGCAACCCCTAGAACCCTAGATTTCGATACTTCAAGATAGTGCTGCCCATGGCATTCTGTAGGTAAATTCAGGCCTTGCCGATCGACATTTCGAGATAATCCCGCCCATGGCACCTGAATCAGCATAAAGTGCTTACATGCCCCCAGTAGGATATTTAGATATCCTAGGAGACAAGCACCGAGGAGACGGTATGTTATTGCGCATCTTCGAGGGGAATTTCTCGCCTCTCCGCGTCGAGAACTCATCCAAATCAACTTGTGTTGATAAGCCCAAGAGGCCTAAGATCAGCACTCATACTAATCTCCATGTCTCTCTGTTATTCTAAGACTTAATTTTTTTTCTTTTGATTTGATTAATTATTTTTCTTTTGATTTGGTCTAGAACTTAAGTAGATTCCATAATCATTTACTAATGACTATCCCTTTTTGCTTCAAATTATAGCTCCCTTTTGATATTAAATCACCTCTTTTTTCCTCCTCAAGACTGATATATAATTAAGCTCTCAAAATTTCCTCCTCTTTCCATTTTTTTTATTCTTTTTCAATTTTTATTTTTTTGGTTTTTTTGAATGAGTAATTTTTTGTGAGAATCCTTCAGAAACTTATATTTTTATATGTTTGCACTTTAACACCCCCCATGCCTAAGTCTTGCAATATCCTCATTGTAAATTGGAGGGTATGGAATCAGTTTGGTTCATGGGTTAGAATAGGGTCAAAGGGTGGGTGAATGGGTCATTCTAGTAAAGTCTTCTAAATAGCTCTTCAACAAATATAATTTATAACTTGAATATCTAAATGAAGTCCGAGGTCGAACATTGGGAGCAAATAGGAATTCACATGTTAATCTTTATATAAATGAATACAGAAATAAGCACAATAATGATATTCAATGAATATTAATCTATCACATTAGATATTCAATGATGCTCGATGTATTTCAAGAGTTAAAGAAGATAAAAAGATATCTAAGACAAAATAATGGTGATTTAGATCACCAATTATTAGTCTAAGCACACATGCACATATATATATATATCAATTACTCAAATGTTTGACATAAGTGAACAGTGATCAGACGTCTGAATTTCAAGTCAGAGGACTTAAATGTCGCCTGCTACAGTGGCTTCAAGCTTCTGTTCTTCTTCTCTCTTCTTCTTCCTCCTGTCTTTCTTTTCTTCTTTCAAGCCTTCCTTAAGGCCTCTCTTTCCTTTTCTTCTTCTCACGCACAGGCCTCCTTCTTCTTCTTTGTCTCTTCTACTCTTCTCTTCTTTCCTTCACAAAGCCTCCTCTTCTTTCTTCAGAGAACACAAGGGTCTTCTCTCACAGCTAAGTGTTGGCCGATGCACAGAGTAGCAAAACCCCCCTTCCCCCGCTCTCTCTTTCTTTCCTTTCCTTCTCTTCTCTCTCAGAGGTTCGGGTAATCGGGTATTCGGGTATGCGTAACCAGGTCCAGGCTCATCGGGGGTGGTGATGAGAGAGGAGTGTTAGGTCTAGGCAGGTCAGGTCGGGTTGACTGTTGCAAAAGATTTCAAGCTCTGGTACGAGTACCAAAGGTAGAATCGGTTGTTCTACTCTGATACTACATACACTTACGATTCACAGTTCGTGTTGTCTGCTTGAAATCAAATTTTAAATCGTTGCATTGCAGCATAGTTGAAATCTCACAAAAAACAGATAAAATTTATACTCTAAAAAGTTCGAGGTCATTCGCTGGGAGCAAGTAGGAATTCAATTCTCAAATTTGCAACTTAAAACAATAGAGATAAGAAATTATAATCAGGACTTGATTCAGAATAATGTGGCAATAAGATCAAGTATCAGACTGCAAAAAGAATGGAGTAAAATGGTGATTTGAATCATCAATTACTCCCTACAATAATGGCCAATGGAACTCAAAAGTTATATATGAAATAAACTTAAATCAGTCGTCTGATGGCAGGATCAGACGTCTAAGACGTCTGATTCTACAGTGCTCTAATTCTTCTTCTTCTGCTTCTCTTTCTCTGGCTTTCTCTCTTCTTCTTTTCTTCTGCTCTTGGTTTCCTTCTTCTCCTTCACAGACTCTACTGCGGCACTTCTTATCTTCCTCTTCTTTTGCTGCTTTCTCTTCCTTCTCTTGGTTTCCTTCTCTGCTTTTATTACTCTACTTCACATAGAGGGGGAAGGGTCTTCATATTTTAGCTAAGTATTAGCCAACTTCCCAGAGAGCAAAACCCTACCCCGCGCAGATTCTCCTCTCTTTCTCTCCTTGGGTCACGCTCTCCCAGAGCCTCCAACAGTACCGGGTTATCGGGTATTTGGACCTAGAGCACACCCAGGTCCAGGGTTGCGGGCGTGGGTCGCAGCCGAGGAGTGTAAGGCTTAGGCGGTAATCGGGTCTACACCAGGTCCGCGAGGGCGTGTCGCAGACGAGGCACGTGAGGGGTGTGAGGGACCTCACCCCTTGTGTCTGAGGCAATAAGCCCCAGGAACTTTTGCAATTTATGCGGCTGCAAACCTCTGTGAACTTTCGAGGTGGGACTAAAGTTCTACCTTTTTCGCGCGTCTGATGCCACAGTGACGAGGGCTGAAATTTGCACCACTGTGGAGGCAATGCTTCCTACTAATGCCCTGAGATCCTACCTGGGAGTATTTCGCGTAGCCTGGAATGGCTACCTAGGTCTACAGGTGCTGAAGAAGGCTTCAAAGTAAGCTTCGAAGCTTGCCTGCTAATGGCGACCGAAGGCTAGTGCCTGAAATCACCAAAAAGGCCTTTCGACAATGTCAAAGCGTTTAGGAATGATCGTCGGAGCACGACGAACTTGCTGAGGGGGTCGACATGGTGTGGGCATGAGTGATGAGGTCTGACGGAGGTAGACTGTGCATGTGAAGGTGGTGGTGTTTGGTGGCACTGTAGGGGGATCAATAGCTCTCAATGAGTGAGGGCTTTTGATCGTCGTGATGAGGCGGAGTGGTGTGAAGCGTGGAAGCGGCGGCGTAGGTGGTCTGTGGTGGCCGCTAGTGCTCGCCGAAGATCTACAGGAGAGGTGGAAGATGGAGTCGCAGAAGGCATTGGCGAGGTCGAAGCAGTGTGTTGGATGTGCTGGTGTGATGAGAAGTTGAGGAGTTGGTTGAGAGCGGTAACAGATAAAGGGAAAAGGAGATGGCACCGGTTGTGGTATGGCCAGTGCCAGAGAAGGAGGCTACTCCGATGGATAGGAAACGGCAACGAGGACGGGGGAGAGGCTCCTGCTGGTACGGCTAGGAGTGGAAGAATGAGAGGAATGAGGCTCCGTATCAGTATTGTGAATAGAGGAAGAGAGGAGGCAAGGAGGGTCGTCGGACGTCGAAGAGCGATTCGACCAAGAAAGAGGAGAGGAATTTGAGGTGTTCAAGGCCGAATTCGAGCGTAGGAAGAACAGTTTGATCTGGAGGTCTTTTTATAGGCATGTAGAAGGAGTTTTGGGCCTGGGAAGAAAGCTTCCCAAGCTTGGAAAGCTTCGCCAGAGATGGGATTTTTTGATACTTGAATCTCTCATGCATTCGCATGAGAGATTGGGAAGGTTTTGGGGAGTGGGAATTGGCTCAAAAGGAAGGGAATTCCTTGACGAACTTTCCTTTCAAATTTGAAAGGGATTCGTCAAGGAATCAAAGAGATCTTGCCAATTTTAGGTCGCTGGAGCTTGTAGGAATAGGATTAATGGCGGCAGGGACCTATTGGTGTAAACGATGATAAAGTTAGGGACCCTTTTGTAAAGATTTTGAAAATTAAGGGCATATATGTAATCGGACAGGACCAAGTTGCAAACTAGGTCATGACAATCTCAGATTTGGTCCAATTTTGGTACAAACCTAATTTGAATCTGAGGAATCTAATGGTGAAGTTGAATTTTGGTTTTTACCACGTTTGACTAGGTAATTTATGTAAAAACCTAAATTAGGGTAAATGTCAGTCTGAGACTCTGATTTGGGTCAAGACGAGTTCTAATGGTCAATTTGAAGGTACCAAACCCTAGAAAATATTTTTATATGAATTTTAGAGGGTTTAGGTGAATTTTATCCTGACTAGAACCTCAGCTAATTAAGCAGGTCTATTTTTAGGATTTTAGAAGTCATTTAATTCTCAAAACACGCGAAAACTCTTTTTTGTCTATTCTAACCCACTTGTTAACCTTTTAGGACCATTTGATCTTAATTAACCCCTAAGAAAATCCGTGGTTGTAATGCATTCATGATATGATGGTAAAATTATAGTTTTAACCCTAGTTTCTTATCTTTCTCTCCGAATGATTATGCAATGAATTACAGTCCTCCGAAGGTTATGTAGGAGCATTTACTGTCTTAATAAGATCAAAATGAACTAGTTCTGGCTCATGATGGTGTTCCCATTAGTTCGTATAATATGTAACCCTTAGGATCAAACTGGAAGAAAAATGTAACCCTTAGGATCAAACCCTAGATTCATTGTTCATCCTATTGTAGGTTACATATTTTTCATATTTTCCTTGTATCATTTAGGAGGAGAACAAAGATTGACTCTTTTCAAAAAAGAATTGTATTATTCTCATTCATATATGGGTCTAATCAAGACCTGTACCTCTATTCGTAGAATTTCATATGTCCCAATACACACAAAGTGAGCCTCTATCTCCTAATATACTGCATACACTTATGATAGGAAGTTTTTGTAATTCCTTCGAGAGATCATGTGTCTCTTGTGCAGCATATGCACACCATCTTTCCAATCTCAATACTATGGTGAGCGCATCAACCATCGATCCACCAAATGTGCATATTCAAACATAAATATACATATTTGTCTTAGGTCAAAGGATATGCCTTCTACGTGACAGTGTTAAGAGAAGGACCTCCACATCTCCATCTCATTAGTCAACTCTTCGACTCAACTTGCGTGACAGCCTCGGATCTACATTCCTATGTAGAACATGTGTATCAAGGGCATCAATCAGACAATAATCTATTGAAAAGATTGCCATCTCTTCTCAAACTGGAGATAATAGTTGGATATTATGATGGCTCTTGATGACTTATCGAAATCCTTGATCCAAACTGTTTAGATCTTTGATCCTCGTCATCAATATATCCAATGTGGCTATAGTACATTTTCCTAATTATATTGTGGGACCCTACTAACCATATTAGTGTGTCAATGTAATCTAACATTTAGATCTAAATCACTAATCAAGAGATTCCACTCAAGTTGGCTCACCAATGGCACATAACTCGAATAGACTCCACTCAACCCAAAGCCAACCCAACACAACCCAATTGGATGGGAGTAAAACTCAACCCATTCATATTTTAGATGAGCATGGATTTTGATTTATGTGCCTAAATAGATATGGTACGAATATAGGTCTAATAGTTTACCCATTTAACTAAATCATTTACTCAACTCATTTTGAAGATGAGAGTTTTTCCGTAGATTTTCATGTAAGCTTGGATGTTACACCTATATCCTTGGGTTCCTAATATTGTCATGGATTCCTTTGAAATCACAAAATTTCTTACATATATACCAAAGAACATGTACTAAAAATTAAATAACTTTTTACTTTTCTTTCTCTCTTTTTAAGCTTTTAATTGATCATCTTCCCCTTCTCCTCCTCCTCCCCTCCCTCTTCTTTCCTTCGTCTCCAGCAAGGGTGTCGAGGGATGAGAAAGAAAGAACCTACCTCCATTCACCCACAAATCCCCACCATTACGACCATTATCAAAATCGCTCAAACCAAATTCGTAAAACATACCCAAACAAACATAACCTATTCGAAGTCCCACCCAGTGTCCTTCAACACTCCTTTAGCAAAGAATCGAGCACCCCAATGGTCGAGAATGCCCCCTATTTCTTTCAAATCGCAAGCACTATTCTTCTCCTCTATCCACCTCATTATTGCAATAGAGCACTCTATCTCCATTAGTTGTTGGCTCAACGTGCCCACCTCAATGTCCTTATGATTAACGTAAAAATTTTGTACGGACGACTATTAGAAAAATCAATTCGTTAATTACATGCCAGAAAAACTTTATTCATTAATTAGGGTGAAGTCATGTTTTGAAAACACGACTTTGATATTAATATCAAAGTCGTGTTCTTAGAACATGACTTCGGTTTGCAAAGGCCAAAATCGTGTTTTAAGAGCATGACTTTGGTATTTATGCCAAAGTCCTAGTTTCAAAGCACGACTTTGGCATAAATACCAAAGTCATGTCATAAAGACACAACTTTGGTAAAGCTATTACTGCAGCTGCTATTGCCTCAACTCTACTGTTGCTACTGCTACTACTACTGCTGGCTGCTACCTCTATTGCTGCCACTACTTCCTCTGCTACTACTGCTACACATTCCATGGTGTCGTTGCTGCTAATGTTGCTGCAAATGCTGGTGGTGGTGATGTTTGTAGCATTGGAAGCTATTATTTGCACACGTCCCAAAATATTCTAGTCATGACAATTCGTTATAATTCTAAACTATCAGCTAACATTTGCAACAAAAATTGCTCATCAACATCAAAGATGCATATTATTTCCAATCCCAAAATACTCCAATCATGGCATTTCTTATAATCCACGCTTTCCAAACTAACACCAACAAACAACTACAATAGATATAGCCCGTCAATAGACAAACTAAGATACATGCCATTGGAGCTTGGGTTACCCCTTTATTTAATCAAAACACAAGCTCGAGCTAAATTTTATAGAAGTAGCAACGTTCATTAATATATATATACACCAAGAAAACAAAGTTAAAAATATAATACAATATATTCTAAGACTGACATCCATACATAAAAAATGGGCACTCCCATTCCATCTCTACAGTCAAATATAGAGAAAAAAACCAAAAAGAAACTAGTTCTTTTTTCTTCTTCTCTTATAAATCCCAGTAGGCTCTATCTCTGGTATCTTCTCGATGCGATATTGTGAGTCAATTTCGTCAATAGGTGAATTTGTCCTAAACAAGGGAAATTGGTGGTGTGAATGTAATCCGCAATGTATCCTTTATATGCCCCTCCCCCAACTGCTCATGTCTTGCATGCATCTTCTTAGGTGAACCTGGAGTGATTCGCTCTGCATCAGTCGTGATAACCAATAAAGTGAGGAAATCTATCCCACCTGTAGCATTCTATGACAATGCTTCCTACTGCTCCTCGTGCACCTCCATCATCAACTGCTCGTGCTCTATCTCTGGCTAGTCTTGCACATCCATCGCTTCCTAGTGCAGGTTCTACTCATGGTGCACCTCCATCGTCGGGTCGTGCTGGTGCTGATCCTCCATATGTATTGCCAAATCTCCACGAGCTCTCTATCATCCTTGTCCTTGTCCTCGACCTCGTCCTAGTAGTCACCTCATCCTCGATGTGGAGGTCTCATTGAAGAATGAATAGCCTCATCACCATTATCACCATCTCTGGGAGGCTCAACCTCAACAAATTGTCATCCAATCTCATCTCGTAAGTCTCACCCTACATCATCGATAAGTCTTCGTAGCTCATCAAGATTAGGCCTTTCTTCTACTAATAGGTGGGCATCCTTAATCCATTATGCCATTTGAAATTTCAATGTAAATCCATATGTTAAATTAAACAACAAATATTAACTAGTTTAAACTAAATTAATTGTTAATTACATGCCTCACTCCACAAAACTTCCTCGTGACGACCTATGCATCTCCAAGTAATACCATGGTACCATGCTACATGGTCTAGTGTCATGCTCTACTTCTCATCACCTATGAGCTCTATTCGTACTCCTCGCTAACAACATGCATCACATTCTTTTATATGCAATGCATAGTTCTCCACCTAGCCTACATCATTTTTACCCCTTAGATCCATGCCATGAAGATAGGTATCAATGTCATATTTATCAGGTACTCTTTGTCATCCTTCAAACTGACGTGTGACATGATCCATAAAACAATGTTCCACTATGTGAAACACAATAAGTGGCACTCAAGATGCCAGAAATCTCGACCAACGAGGCATGATGCTAGTATTTCTACTAGTACTGCCTCAGTGTATGGCTCCCATACAACCTAAAAAAAAAAAAAAGAGTTGTTAACGTTTAAAAGGAGATGTACTAATTGAATTTCATAAAAAATTGAAGGGAATGTCGTATACCTGATCCGCAGATTGTAAATCAAAAGAATCACGGTAAGGCCATAGAAGATGTGAGCGATACTCTGTTATATCAAAGTTGTCCCCACACCAACAAGCGATAAGTCTACCATGCCAGTCAGGTGGGTGGTACACAATTGGAGTGATGTGTGAAAATTGCTCCTATGCCCATATTTACAGCAATATCAAAGAGCCCCTGATCTGTCTAGTGACGTGACGTGCGACCAAACACAAGTGTTGATATAAATAAGCGAGGCACGCAAATCCCTAGCTATATCTCGCCGTAACCCTGAAGTCCCCTCAATAGCGGTAGGAAAATCAATGAAACTAAACATCCAGACTTGTCCTGGAATAGCATGCCTCCCATCAACCGTAGGATGTTTCTCGGGCGTATTACTGAACAACGACATCCGGTGCCCCCTCTGGCAACTCATGAAATGTTTGTGCGAGCCATGTGAGGCTTACGCGTGCTCCTTTCAAGCTGGGAGGCCTAACTCTAAGTAGCTCCTGGCATATGTTACACCAGGAATCCACTTTCGTTACACCTAAAAAAATTTGCACATTCATCGTTAAAAATAATGTCATTAACAGGAAATCATTGGAAATAATGTTTATAATCATATTATTATAATGTAATACTTGTGACTGGTGAGACGACAATAAGCAGGCCCAAGATCATTTCTACATCCTAAAGAGTAATAGTCATCTCCCCATGACGCATGTGAAAACTGTCTCAGATTGCCAGTGCTCTACTAACGTTGTGATGAGATGTCAATCTGAAGAAATGGATGATATATGCAGAAGAGATCCTAAACCAGCCTCCTAGATGCACATCATAATATAGTCGTGTGGCTGGTTATGACGCAACCTGGCTTCTCTTCTCTTACATTTTAGCCATGTTGACCCCTATGAGAAGTAATTGTAAACATATTTATTGGATCAAATAAATTCTTTAAAAAAAGATATTTGTAAAGGTAGAGACACTTACATGGCCTTCCCATGTAATCCGTGAATGGTGCTCCACTTGCAAGTACAACAGCTCATGATCAATGGATCGCGAATCCATCTGCATGTGTACAATAGTTCATGATTAACAATTGAAGTATAAAAAATATGATACAATTATCCAATGGGTTTAAAAAATCTAAATTTAATGACAAGGACACATTAGTAAGTTATTACTTCCAGACTCATTATCAAAATAGAATTGTTTTCAAACATTTGACATTCTAATAAACATGCCTTCATTGGATTCAAACAAGATAAAAACTACATGTTGATGAACAAACTAAAGGATACATTGTCTTCAACAAGAATTGTGCCTTTCAGATTTTGACATAGTATCTTTGAAAATGGTAGGTTATTATGATCACCCGAGTCTCGCCAAGCGATGAAACCCAAGTCGTCCTGTGCTAACAACCAACACAAATCAACCACAAGATCGCAGTCACCCAACACATAGTCATAGAACATCAATAGTCAACATTCATCCATAATGCATTAAATGAAAAATAAATAAAGCACTGACAACATGATAAAATTAACTAGAAAAAGCAGAAAGTAAAGAGTGCTCGTATAATCACCAAAAGACAGAAATAAAATCTAATAGCGGAAAAGAAACAACTAAGAGCCACTTGCTCAAAATGGATCGCCTCCTCAAGTAGGACCCGATTCCGCAGTAGACTGAGCCAACATTCATCCACTTGGTATGGACGGAAGGGATCATCTGGCGCATCTTCTGTTGAGGTGGAGTAGCTGAGGTAGTAGGTATAGCAAACTCAAAGGCAAATGACCGACATAATCGGAGAGCTGCGAGCTATTAAAGAGGAGATTTGCCAGCAAAGACAGGATTTCAAGGAGCAGATGGTGCAGGAGCAGGCGCAGTGGGTGGAGATGATGGCCATACTTCGAGGTGGAGGTGGACCTAATCACAGTAGCTTCCATTATCTTGCACGTCGTGGGCCAGACGACGATTTTGGCATAGGAGGTGCTAGTCATGGTATTGATGCAAGAGTTTAGCTTGCATCTTTTGTAGTAATGTGATGCTTATTTTCTATTATATTTGTTCTATTGAATGCTATATATGTGTTATTGGATGTTATATAGGTTAATTTAAATGTTAACTTTGATCATTATTGGTAAAATCTAATCAATTTAAAAAAAAATTAAATTTTGTGACGGTTATTAAAATAATAGTTGCCAAAGGTACATTAGCGATGATTATAAAGCCGTCGCTAAAGTTGTAGAATAACCCGCCACTCCTCCCAGACTATTTTCTGTGATGTTTATTCAACCATTATGAAACTATATTAACGATGGTTTCAAAACAATTGTCATCAATAATACTTTTGCGACAGTTATTTAATCATTATTTAATAATTGTCGCGAAAGTGGTTTAACGACGGTTCTAAATCGTCGCAAAAGAAAGCTCATCATGACAGATATGGTTGGTACTATTAGAGACAGTTAGTATTAATAACTATCACGAAAGAGTATTCACTTCTCATCTTTCCGTGATGCCAACTTGAGACAGTTTTGTTACAAAAGTAATTTTTCTTGTAGTGGTAGCCGCTGCACCCAACTGCTCAGCAACACCTGACTATGGAACCCGAGAAACACATTAGTAAAACCTAGTAGAGTAGAACAACTACAATAAGTAACAACTGTGACAAGAGCAAAAGAAAGAGGGCACTATCTCAATAGTACATTTACAAATTATTACTTATACAATTCCATTTATACATTTAGCCCATATTGTTATAGTTTACAATCCATCAATCGACGTCTTGGGGAACGAGATCTTGTGTAACTTCCTGTAGTGCCAGACCCGTATAAGCCACTCTCTTAGCCAAGAAGACAGCTTATATCCATCAAGTCTCCACTCTCTGTCACTCTGGGGTCATCGCAGAAAGGGGTGGCGGTTACGTCACGTAACATGAACACATACAAGTGCTATGTACACTGAACCACAAACAACCAATGACCCACCCACCGACCGAAAAGGAAACCACTCCAAACCTTGAGCTATGCATTCCTCTATTCCAATTGGCCGTTATGCTTAACCAAAGAGTTGTAGGGAGGCCAACAACTTTTTAAACCAGCCTAAAATTAGTTTAAAAGACCAAAGCTACAACCAAATCCGACGAGTAGCGAAGCTAAAACCAGTTATCCATCCTCTAAATCCTGACTAAATCATCGTTATTAAATCAATTCCAGCGTTTATTGTCATCAAATCAAACCATACTAACATGTTTACATTATTAAGTACAGGATAGATATTCATATTATCTTCCAACTGATCTTTCCAATTTATCTCAGTGGTCCCATACTATTTAGAATTTAATGAACACAACAGAACTTGTTTCACAGAAAACAAAGTTCGTTTCTTGCATGTGATGATAAGGGTACATGGAATACTTAAGTCTTATTTATTCACATAGAATTTGATTAACTCGCATAAAGCACCCAAAATAAGAATACGACTACAGAAAAGTCCCGGACTCAGCAAAAGAAAGAGAACACATGACAACAAATGTGCTATATGCGAAAGGCCTCACTAGACGGCCCACAGTAACACGGAAATGAGACAGAATCAAAGGAAGGGTGTGAAGATTCGTATAGGAGGGGGTGAGATATGCAGGATATAATATAAAATGCAGAAGCAAAATAAAATAATCTCACAAATAGACGGTCACACAAGATACACAGGAATTTTTAGGTGAAAACCCAAATCGGGTAAAAACCATCATCTAACCATCTCGAGTTAAGATTTTCCGATTGACCAAGTCGATCAAAATCCACTAACTGAACTATTTTGATGAGGATAGCTCAACCTCAATACAACCATACTACAAGTATGAGGGTAGCGTACCTCAAACCCTTCCATTTCATGAGAAATATTTTGTCCCTCGATGGAGACGAAAATTCGCAAGGAGAATACCCAACACAATAACAAAAATAAATTACAAAACATGACCTATAGAGCCACAAAGATAAACCTAACTACTATAAGTAAAGACTACTTCCCTTTGCTGGAAATGCACCGACTTGATGGGGATGCGTGAACTACGCGGTGGCACTTAGTTGCTCTCGTAATCACGAAGGGAGAGTGGGTGCTCAGCTAGATGATGCTCTCTTGATGTAGAACTAAGGCTTGGAGAGCAACAACTCTTCTAACAATCAATTTGACACAATATAGTGGAAAGTAGTTTCTCTAGGTATCTATTTGCAAGGCAAGGGGCCTCTCCTATTTATAGATGGCTTAGGAAGGCCTAAGAAGGCTTTGGAAGCCTTAAGTAGCCATTGGGGATCATCTCAAGGCAAATCAAGCCGCAATCATAATCATTAATGATTCTGACAGGATCATCAGACGTCTGGGAAGAAGATCAGACGTCTGGAAGTCAAGTATAAGACGTCTGAAAACTAAATTAGACATCTAATTCTAGATGGGTTTCCTCCTTGACTTGCATTAGACCTAAATAGGGTTCTAGGTCAAAGTGATCAGATGACAGGTTGGTCGTCTAGCACATGATCTAGACATCTGGAAACTAATAACTCTGTGGGAACTAATTCCTAAGAGTGTTTAATAGCTATAACTCTTAACAAAAGTGATTTAGCATCAACGAGGATCAACATCTATTTATCAGACATCTGAGGTCCTCTGCGGATGTCTGATAGAAGCCTAAAGGTCATTTCTCAACGATCATATTCTGAAGGCCAACGTTCCACTAATTGGATGTCTGGTCAAGTCATCAGACATCTACTAAGATGTCTGAACTACGGGTCGGTCATCTGAAATCAATAGACGGAAGATTCTAAGACCAGCCCTAAAAGTTTGGACGTCTGATTCAATATTCAGACGTCTTAAAGTTCATTATCAGATGTCTAATTTTAGTGTTAGACGTCTGAAAAGGTTGTTTGAAGCCTATTTAAGTTTTCTAAATTTTCTACAGAAAACCTAAGTGTCCTAGGGTTGTGCAAGTATTCCCAGGACTACTATGAGGGTACTTTGAGGCTCTTTAACATGAATCTAAGAAAGAAATAATAAAGAGCAACAAAAGAAAAATACATAAAATAAGATAAAACGAAATCTATCATATTCTTCATCTCCTTCCTTCTTCAAGCTTTCACTCCTCCTGAAGCTCCTTCTCCTCCAACGAGCTCCTCTAATCCATCATAGATGCGAGCTCAGAGGTCCTTCACACTTGTATCCATTTGCATTTTCCTAAAATCTAAAGCTCAAATGCAAATACTAAAACACTAGTGTTTTGTTATCATCAAAATTGATGATCGTGGTGCCCTTGCACCAACAGGGTGAACTACTTTACCTAACATCACTAGAGGGTCACGTTGACTTCGAATCGTGCACACAGGACCTAGAGGTAGTCGCCACACTTGCCTCGCAATCCACGCATGCACAAGGGGTAAGACCTGGTTCACATAGACCAGAATAGGGTTGGAAACACCTAAGCACGTTTCTAATTTTTCACTAAGGAAACAATACTCAAAAACTAAAATAAACTACACCAATGTGTAGTATGTATTGATACGATTCCAACATTACCTTATTTGTCGAAATCCAAGGTCGGAAAGGCCTTGAACCTGTCGAAACAATGCGATGGGGTCATTGAACCAATCGGTCAACTCTGAACCGCACACGAAATGTGTCACGTTGTGATTTGCTGCCATCGCACGCTCAAGATCGCCATGCGCTCACTCACAGTTGTCGATCTTGACATGCTTCGTAATTAGGCGTGTCTACACCTCTTCGCTCAACGTAAGAGCACCTACAAGCATGCATCCTTCGCTCCCCTGCACGCAACATGTGGCGACAATCCGTCATGTGCTGCCAGATCAAGAGCCTCCTGTACATTGTTGTCTCTTACTTTACGAAAATTACAGTGGGAATCCCACGATTTTCGCTATCGCTAAAAGGTCCCTATGATTTTTGAGTTAAGATTTCTAATGAAATCTTAATTCCTTTCTCTCTCTTTTCTCTTAGGTTTTGGGGGCTCTATTCACTAATGACGACCTAATGACCCAAGAGGGTCTATTTATAGACTCAAATTAGGTTTAGGTTTAGGATTAGTAGAGTGAAATATCCAAAATACCCCTTGAGTTAGGTCCACCTATTTAAGTCCTTTTTGACTTGTTTGGTCGTAACTTGAGTTATACACCTTGGATTTATGGGAAACAAGCGTCGTTGGAAAGCCTACAATGAGAGGAATCTAAAGGTACCATACATGATACCTGTAATGACCCGTTACACTTTTAGCCATTTAAGACGTTTAGAGTTTCAGTCAGACGTCTAACCAGACGTCTGGACCTGTTCCCGGACGTCTGAAAGTGGGATTTTTGTACTGCACATTGCGCTCTATGCGTGGGTGGCACGTAGAACCATTCCTTCCTCTCTCTCTTCCTCATCTCCCCTGAACCCTAAACCCCACACCCTCCTATATAAACCCCTCCCTTCCCCTCTCCTTACCTCCTCACACCCCAGCCAGCACCACCTTCGGATCTCCAGTGAGGCGAGTGGAGGGCAAGCGAGGGAGAGCGAGAGGGAGGAAGGAGGAGAGCATGGGAGGAGGAGGCCTAAGGTCGGTGGAGCTTCAGTGGAAGCTCGGCAGAGCTCCGGTGGAGGCTCGGCGGGACTCGGAGGGGTTCGGGGAGGCAGCTTTCGACCCTCTGCAGCCACGGGAGGGACAGTGGAATCTCCTGTGGGTGAGCTCTTGAAGGAGAGCTCACGGGAGAGGTTCTGATACTGGGATTTTTCCAGTATCAGACGTCTGGAGAGTCGACCAGACTACCATGGCAGCAACTGGACGTCTGGGTCTGAGACCAGACGTCTGAAAGCACTTATATCTCAAGGTACGTTCTTTTTTGCGGTTACAGCCATACAGGCCTCACCACAGAAGCTTGGTTTGGCCTGATTTGGACCTACGATTTTGTACGTAGGTAAAGGCCCTTGGGAAGGCGCACAAAACGCTTTTCCATGTGTTTTTGGATGTCTCATCACATCACCAGACATTCGGAGGTGCATCCAGATGACCGGAGACATTGTTCGACGTCTGGAGCTACCTTCAGACAATCGCAGAGAAGGTCTGGACGTCTGAGAATACCGTAGAAACATAAGGTAAGATCTGACGCCTTTTAAGACGTCCAGGATTATTCCCAGATGCTTGATTTTGAACAGTGGGCATGTTTTTGACTTGTTTAGGATCCGATCAGGGTCCATTTTACGCAAATGAAATACCTGTACTTTCCTCTCGAGTTCCTCTACATATTAGAGCCTGTTTTACACTGTTCTGAACTCTTTTTTTGTGATGTATTCCATAGTATAGGGTTTCAGCCTGCTATGCATTTAGGGCTTGCAAAGATGCCTAAGTCTACGGTTCAAGCCCCCATTACTCCCGTGTTTCCTGGTAAAGTGGTTTAATCTGGTATTAATATTTGAATAAGAATCTGTTTGGTTGAATTAGCCAAATGGAACTCTAGGATGTGGAATGAACCCTAGGGTAGACAAATGAATGAACCATTTGTACTGTATGGTTTACTTGCATGCATGATTGAGATAAACTGCTAGAAATTGCATGTATTATAATTGTGAGTTACCTGTTAGAATATGAGCTGCCTATATTTAATGAATAATTACCTGTGAAATCACCAGTTACATGTATTGAGAATTGAATTATAAAAACACGAGGTGCCTGTATACGGATGAGAAATGAATTATGAAAGATGAGATCTTGATCGGGATAAATGAAGTGAATATGAGCATGAACCCTACGGGGAATTAGGAGTATAACTCCTGTGGATAGATGGAAACTTGGAATGTAGAAAAGAAGTATGCTGGCCCTTGAGTACGTGGTACCAAGGAGAGCAACTATCCCTTTTTGTGTAGAGCGGAGCTAGCCTCCCTTGGGGTGAGACCTGAGGTTAGGATTGGCCACTCTACACCGACTCCCGTTGGCCCTCCTGTACATAGTACCAAGGTGAGCTACTAGTGTAGGGAGGGAGCTAGCCACCCTATGGGGCCCGAGATTCAGCTAGCCACCCTACACCGACTTATTAGGCCCTCTAGGCAAATTGGGGTAGTCAGACGAGGGTGCGTGGACTATGGGGGGGCGAGACCCCTATTCTGAGAGGGCAAGGCCCTATACTATTCCATGTTGCACTTTGGGCGTACCCGCTAGCGAAAATGACTGACCGCGTGTTAGTGCGGGGTAGCTACCCATGCGCTTATCACGCATGCCATAGTCATCGCTACGTCTTGACAGTAACCTCGAGGTGGTTGACTAGGTGTAGGACTACCACGGGAAACTCTCCCGGCCAGGAGAGCACCACGTGTACCTTCTACTCTACGGAAAAGACTGCAATCAAGATCGTTCCCACGGGGAACATGCAAGATCAAGAAATATCTGGATACTTTGAGAAATGGGTGAAACTAAAACATATAAAACAGATAAATGGAAATGAGAATTAAACTTATTGCTTTTACTTTTTTGTACTTAGATAATATAGATACCACTCTACTCAGCGTTCGCTGACTCTGTCTTTTCATAACACTATTCAGGACCAGGAGTTGAGCAGCCTGAGTTTCCAGCTACGGAAGGTGCTGGGCCCAGTCGAGTCCAGCCGTAGTTTTCTTCAGTATTTCCTTTCTTTTTCTCTACTGTTGTAGTAAGTAATGGACTCTTAGTTATTGTTCTGCTATTACTGTTTACTTTCCACTTTCCATTATTGTTATTGTTGTGGTATGTACAGAGATAGCTGTTCTATTGCCTTTGCTGCTTTGTACGTTTCTTCTGCTTAGTTATATTACATGTGTGAATATGATTTACTTTCCTGCTTTTGGTTATTTCTTGTTGGACGACTAGGTCTTGAGATTAGTCGAGGCGAGTCGATCTCAGGTCCTGTAGGGATCCGGGAACCGGGTGGTAACAATACCCTTCTGATGAGGTTTGACTAGGAGCTGACTCAAAATATGTATTTTTTTGGTAATTTAAAGAGGTTCTTGTACTTGAATCTAACCGCGACCGTGTTTATGGGTTCAAAGTGACCCGCACCACAGTGAAATGACTCAAGGCCTGGATTTTAGGATGTTATAGTTATGCCAATTAATGACAGAATTCTAGGAAAAATGCTAAAGTACCTATACTTGCTACTCTAGTTTGACAGTTGTACCTGATAAAAAATAGTGAAGATTTCCATTAAAAAAAAAGATCCTAGTTTGTTGTGGGTAAAGTGCTTTACTATTTGACATTCCATATAAGGATGGATGCAAAAGATGAGATTAATTGTTCTCTGCAGGGCATGTTTATACCGGCCATTAAAGGACAAGGAACTGAGGAGCAGCAAAAAAAGCGGCTACCATTAGCTTATAATATGCAGATAATTGGATGCTATGCTCAGACGGAACTTGGACATGGATCAAATGTATAGGGGCTCGAAACAACTGCCGCTTTCGATCCACAGACAGATGAGTTTGTAATGCACAGTCCAACCTTGAATTCAAGCAAGGTACAGGCTGTTCTCTGCAGTTAAATGGTTTGGGTGCAGTGATATCTCCAATCCATTGTACAGAAGTTAAATGCTCTCTTAGTGATGATCATGTTTAATTATTGAAATTTTCTTTATAAAATTACCAATTGGCCTTGTTGCTAAATTATTTTTGACTGCGTAGTTTTCTGTTTCTTCCCAGTTTAGTTATTGCAATTATATTTCGATAGCCTTATCTCACCCTCTGGCATCAATATTATTTCAATGCACTTAATAAGATGCAACTAAAGGCAAGCTTGAATGAGAGATTGGAATGCTACCTTTGAGGACAAACACATTTTAGTTTGTCATATTGGCAGATTTTAAAATGGTTGAACCTAATTAGTAACTCGAACCTTGGTGGATTTGTATATCTTGTCATGGAAAAACTAATTTTGTCCTAGATGCTTTCTTAAGTCATCTTGGCAGGCTTTAAACAGCATACAGAGCAATACATTGTGCACGAAATGCTTTTCAGAAATGAAATCAATTTGAGCTCTAGTAAGCAACAATAAGTTCTGGTAACTCATAACATGTTCTTCAGAAAATAGCTGTCCAATATGGGCATTCACTGGCCTTTAGGCTCTAATTTATTGTAATTTATATTGGAGATAGCTTCTTTGAAATTCAAATCAGATTCTTCTAGTTTTCTTTCACCGGGGTTTCCCTTTGCCATCTCCTGTCTCATACCCTTGTAAGAAGAAAACTCATTTTGGAATCAATTCCATTGCAATATGTAATTTCCTGTATACAAGAATGTAATTGTCTATGTATGTATACTTGACATCTTAGATCAGGCAGACTGAGACTGCTGTGTGCTTGAATACTTGTTTGTACTTGTATTATCAGATACTTTGTGAGAGACTTTATATTTTCAAGGACGTGAATGCCTTCATATATAAGTGAACTCTAGTTGCCACTATATCCCATCAATATGACCCTCAGAAGAAGTGATTTTTCCTTTGTTTTCCCTTACCGATAAAGTTAGTTGTCTATTTAATTCTGAAAATAATGGTGGCCTGGTGGCCTAGGGAAAGCTTCAACACATGCAGTTGTTTATGCTACACTTGTGGTAGAGGGAAAAGAGCATGGTGTCCACGGTACCTTTTTCATATGTTATAGTTTAGTTTGATTGTTACTTAATTTTATGTAGCTTTATAGTAATCTTTCTATTTCTTCAGGTTTCATAATCCAGCTTCGCAGTCTGGATGATCACATGCCTCTTCCAAGTGTCACAATTGGTGACATTGGGATAAAATTTGGCAATGGGGCCTACAACTCCATGGATAATGGTTTTCTACGTTTAAATCATGTCGGCATACCTAGAGATCAGATGTTGATGAGGTAATTCCATATCTTATCTTATTTTTGTTTTCGTGTTTTCCTTAAATTCATTAGTCCCGATTTCTTGTTGTGAGTTCAGTGAAATCCTCATAGCTGCACGTATTGTCTATTTGTTATAATATATTTTGGAAATATAATAGTACGTTACTAAATGAGTTATATTTGTATATGCCACATATTTTGAAATTTCACAATCCTCCTTGCTTTCATTTTAGCTGAAGGATCTGGTTAGCAGAAGGCAGTCGGATAGGAAAATAAATTAATTTTATCATGCTATAGGCAAGAGTATAAATTAGTAAAACAGTTCTTTTCAAATGAAAAGTAAAAGCAGAAGGGCATTTTCATCAAAAAAAATTCGTACGCCCAAGTTACACTAATGGCTTATGTCGGAACTGTGATCTTGAACTTGAAACTTCTAAAGCATAAAATAAGAACTTGGAAATGATTCATGAGATGATCCATCATATTCCTCCACAGCTAATCATTTTGCTTTGAAGTATGGTTTAACAGGAAATGAATATTTTGATTTCAATCTTCCGTTTGCAATTTGATAACATGTTTGGAACTTCATAAAAATAAAAAATAAAAGCACATATCCACCAATAAGAAGAAAGTAATTAAGATCTCATACCAAGATTACAACAATGTTTCCTATTCTATCCAAGACCGCCGCACAAATCACATTTATTTAAATTCTTTCACGCATTAGCATCTCTTGGCTGTTTGGCATGTCTCAAACCACTTCTTGTTCCAGATGATGGATAGTTCTCATTTGACACATTTGATTCATTAGATGGAAGCACATTTGTTGATGATGCAGAAGTAGGTCTAGGAGGATAGTTACACCTTATGTGTCCAGCACCACTGCACTTGTTATAATTATTTGGTTGTAATCATTCTTGAAAATCCATTTAATTTTGGATACGAGTAGATCTAGGACATCCCTTTGTATGCTTGCGCTCTAGATCTAGAATTAGTTTGGAGAATTCAATCGGCATCCAAGTCCATGATTGTCTATCAGGAATAGGATAAAACCTTCCTTGATAGCATTAAAGCTATTGCTGCCATGTATACCAATGTGGCATAAATTCATCCAAATTCAAATTCCTCTATGCAAGTGCAACCAAAGAATATGAACATGGAATCCTTCAAATTTGTCATTTTCCACATGTGCATGTATTTGTCATTATGTTCACCAATCTAGTTTCCCTCCTTTCATGACATATGTTGTAAGTCGTTCCTTAATTTCAACTTTATATTGTAATTCCGGACTCCAATGAAACAATTCTGCAATATGTCCAAAGGCGACCATTCTCTACTTTTGCAACTTACTGTTAGCCCAAGTGGTGTAAACTTCAGGTCTAGCTAATGTTGCTTCTACATTACCTCTACGATTTCGAAAGTACGACATACAATTATAAAATATTTTCTTTACCAATGAAATAATTGGCAAAGATCTTGCATCTTTTAAGACCACATTATAGCTTTCACATATGTTGATTATTATATACCCCCACATATATCTACTATCAAAAGCAAGTGTTCACATTTCGTGCAGGATTGATTGCCTCCCAAGCCAAGCAAGGGCATCTTCCTTTAATTCCATAAGTTTTCCATACAAGCATTAAACTTATAGGGACAAGCCTTAAGGGAAGCTCTTTGCACAAGTTTGTTCATTGTTGCGTTTTTGTACACATCTTTGAAATTAATGGAAACGTGACACGGACAAAATCTCCATTGCACAAATAGAGGAAGAATACCTACATCTAAAATTCTCATTGCTACCTTTATGCCTGCATGCCTATCTAAAATGATGCATATCTATCCATGCCTCTCTCGAATACAAAGTTCCTAACATGTGTTAGAAACCATGCCCATGTTTCTTCCCTTTCCTTGTCTACTAGAGCAAATGCTAGTGACACAATGTAATTAGCTCCGTCCATGTTGTTGACAATTAGCAACTTGTGCTTGTACTTGCCATATTAGTGTGTCATCAATGCTAATAAGTAGCCTACCCTATTAGATTGACAAAATGCTTTTCTAAATATCCTTTTACTATCTCTTATGGGTCTCATGTCCCACTCAAAGTCAATCTCAATCCTACAATTTGTTTGTTTGATTGCATGAAGTAAGTGTATCATGTCACTGTAAGATTCATCTCAATCACCATATGTAATCTCAATTGCTTTTCTTTTGGCATCCTAAACTTTTCTTTTGATGATCTTACATTTAAACTCTCCATCAACTAAAGTCTTTAATTCCTTAACCTTGATAGTTCTTGATTCTTGCACATATTTCATGAGATAGCGTGCTATGAAATTACAATCCAACTAAGGAAGGTCTAAACCAGTAACAAGATTATGACATGTGTGCGATCCATCAATAACACTGACAATAAATTTGTCATCAAATTTCCTCATATGTCCACGAAGTCTCTATCTACAACCCTTCTCCTTGTGACTACATTCAACAATCCACACTTTCCTATCTAATTTGAGAATGAAGTTATATTTATGTCTAACATGGAAGTCTTTCACCGCAAAAACTAAATCTTCCTTAGTATGGAATGCCTTGCCAACATCGAACTATCCACCAAGTCTCATATCATCAACACTTTCCTCCCAATTGATATCTAAAGGCAACTGCAACATTATAGAAACTATCATCCATAATGTAATGCATGTTGTTGCTACCATGTCAATCCATTGTGTGTGAGGTGGGGTCATGTGATAAATTATTGAGTTCATCATCATGGCTGTTGTCATTATCATCTGATGGTATATTATTGAAACCACCATGATCGTTTCCAAAATCAGGACCAACACCCCGTTGTTGAATAACTGAAGTACTCACTAAATACTAAATAACATGTGTAGTCATTGAAGGATGGACAACTGGAATGCTCACTAAAGGCTAGACAACTGGAGTACTCACTAGAGGTTGAAAAATTGGAGTACTCATTGGAGGTTGCACAACTAAAGTAGGCACTGGAAGCTGGACAATCGAAGTACTCAATAGAGGCTAAATAATTAGAGTACTCATTCGAAGCTGCACAACTGAGGAAATAATTGGAGGCTAGACAACTGGAGTACTCACTACAGGCTGGACAAATGGAGGAATGCGTTGTAACTCATGGATCTTAATAAAAACTAAATCAACATCATCGTCATCTATAATCGATGACAAGATATACGTTGTTCACCTGTCATCTCCACTTTTAACAATCATTGGAAATTTATGTACTATCTCGATGTTATGTTAAAGGATTAATCTGTAGCCTCCTCATTATCTTCTCCTTGAACTTGTCGAAGTCTCTCTCGTCTCTAAAAACTCTAATATTCTTGCAAAAAGATCTATCATATCTGACTCCATCTTCTCCATCAATAATATTCCACGTGTATACAACAAGTACAAAAACTTTGGTGCCATAAACCTGAAACATTATTATTAAAACCAATTACAACAAACCATTCTCAAATCAGGTACACCAAATCAACTTTTTTAAATGAATAAAGCATTCTTCTATTTTAATCATTCATTCTACATGAATTAATCAAAGTTTTAACAAGATATTCGCTTCCTCTATATGCAGCTCCCAACATTGAGAAAATAAATTCCTCAAGAAGTAATTAACTCCAACTCACAAAATAATTCAATTCAAATCAACTCTTCCAAATCAAATCATTCATTCTTCTCTAGCAAATTAAACTCCTAAGAAGATATTCACTTCCTACAGGCCATTGTTGTCCAGGTCACATGCTTTAGCAAGATAGTATAAGCGAGGGAGACTAACCAATGTCCCGGTTATTGTCTATATGACTTCTATGCCAATAATGAAGCTTTAGAGCGTTAAATCACTCAAAAACCTAATCTATGAGCATCATCTAACTGCAACTTAAATCATGGTACATGGTTGTTTGCATCCAAGCGCACTCTACCTTAGACTTATTCAACAGGCATATTTCAATGAGTGCTTTGTTCTTCTTGAGAACTCAACTATAATTATGATTTATGACTTTCTTCCCTCTTTAGATTTTTCATGGCCTTGCCCATGTAATGATTTTAGAATACTTAATAGTAATTTCTTTTTAATTGGTTTGTCCCTAAATTTGAGTTCGGACAGCATATTAGTTTGCCTATTAATTATGATTTATGCTCACTCTTGAATCACATGAGTGTTGCGCACATGTATAAGTATCTTTGCAAATCATTTCCTTAAGTATACTTATTCTACCTACCTTAGGTCAGTCAACATGTTGGCACAATGTTAATTCATCTATCTCCTAAAGAAGATCAAGGGGAAACAATTTTAAAGAAGAAGGATTATGGTTACTGGAGGGGAGGGGGGAAGGTAGCACTAGTAGCAAGGAGCACAGCACCGGTGGTGAGGAGGGAATGCAGCACAGAAGGCGAGCAATGCTTGCACAGATGGAGGAGATTGAGCAAGAGCGTTAAGAGGAAGAAGAGAACGGTGCAAGGAGAATGGCGGCATCGGCGGTGAGGAGGGAGGAGGGCTAGCAGTGTCGATGTAGAGGGAGTAGAGCAACAACAACATCGTCGAAAGGAAGGAGAACAGCATCAGGGGAGGAGGAAGGAGGCGTAGGTTTAAATTTCTCCTCACAAAGTCATGCTCTTAAAACACAACTTTGGCCCCTGCAAACTGAAGTCGTGTTTTAAAAATAGGACTTCACCCTAACTAACGAACAAAATTTTTTTGGCATGTAATTTAACAAATTAGGTTTTCTAATAACCATTCATACAAAATTTTTTCTATGATCAACTGTTGGTGCTAGAGCACCACGATCATTTGTTTTGATGATAACAAAACACGTGTTATTTAATATTTACAATTTGAGTCCTAGATTTCAGGTCAATTGCAAATGTGGACGTGTTTAGACGGAACTCGAGCTCGCATTCAGGATGGATTGGAGGAGCTTAATGAAGAACAGAGGAGGTTCGCATGGAGCGACAGATTGAAGATAGAAGACAAGAAGAATAGGATAGATTCTTTTTAATCCTTTCTTGTATCTCTTGTCTTTATTTTCTTGCTCTTATTTTCCTTAGAATATTATGTTAAAGAGCCTCAAAGTACCCTAACAGTAGTCCTAGGAACACCGGCACAACCCTAGGATACTTAGGTTTTCCGTAGAATACTTAGAAAACCAATATAGGGTTCAAACAGCACTTCCAGACGTCTAATTCCCAAATCAGACATCTGATAAAGTATTTTAAGACGTCTGACTGTTGTTTCAGACGTCTGATATCTGTTAGGCTGGACATAGCTAGTTCTGTCTGATGAAATCAGACGTCCAGACCTTATACCAGACGTCTTAGGAGACGTCTGTTGGACTTGCCAGACATCCAGATAGTGGACCGTTGGGTAGCTTAGCAGGCACTCAAGATTATGATCGTTAGAGCCTTATCAGACGTCCTTAAGCCTTTCCAGACGTCTGATAATTGACCGTTTTGCCTCGGCTGACCCAAAATCTCTTCTCAGAGATTTTCTAGCCGTTGCAACGTTTGGAAATCAATTCCCACAATAAAAGTAGGTTTCCAGACGTCCAGACATAGTTCCAGACGTCCTATATGTCGCCTGATGGACTTGCGCAAAAACCCTGTTTAGATCTGATCCAAGTCAGGGAGAGACCCGCCCAAAATCAGACGTCTGACCTTGGAATCAGACGTCTTAAAGTGAACTTCCAGACGTCTGATGCTAGAATTAGACGTCTGATAAGCCTGTCAGAACAATAATTGTTCCTGATTTCGGGCTGATTCTCTTGGGCTTTGCACCCAACGGCTATAGAACCTTTCCTAAGCCTTCCAAAGCCTTCCTAAGGCCTCTATAAATAGAGGGGAGCCTTTACACACCTAGATATACAAGAGATACACCAAGAGAAACACAAGACACACTTAAGCAACATAGTTCCACTCTCTTGTGTCCTAGCTAGCTCTTGCTCTCCCAGCTCAAGCTCCATTCTCTTGAGAGCATCAAGCTTCGCGCACCCGCTCTCCCGCTGTTGTCTACGAGAGCGACATTACGCCATCGCGTGGCACACGCACCGCGTCATCAACTCAACGCACTCCTTGCAAAGGGAAGTTTCCTATTTCCTATAGAAGCTAGGTTTAAATTACTTTGTTGGCTCTATAGGATTACTTGTTTTATTTTATCTTTGTCTTTTGGTTGGGTATTCGCTTTGCGAATTCCCGTCTCCTTCGTGGGACAAAATCCTTCTCGTGGAGAGAAGGGGTTGAGGAACGCTACCCTCGTACTTGTAGCGTGGTTGTACTGAGGTTGAATCACCCTCGTTTTAAAGTGATTCGGTTAGTGGATTTGATCAACTTGGTTGATCGGAAAATCCTAACTCGAGAGGGTTAGGTGATGGTTTTCACCCGGTTTGGGTTTCCACCTAAAAACAATTGTGTACATTGTGTGATTGGTTTTCTTTGGTGAGATTGCTTTATATTTTATTTCCGCATTTATTACGTCACCCCTCCTAGTAGGGCCAAACCTACATCAACATCGAACTACAACCTCTTGAAGGAAGCCTCATAGTTCATAAGCAGACTCTATTTCTCCAACACGTGAACCTTGAGCTTAAAAGGCAAGGTTATTCAATTCAAGTTCTTGGGTTGTTATAAATAAGTCTTCCTAAGCTTGGAGAGGCATTAAGGGTGAGAGGTTTAGTGGTGCAGCCTACCTCCTCAATGTCTTCCTGATTAAAGCACTCTTACATGATTTGGAGCTAGAGGTAGTTAGTGTGGAAGGTGGAGACAGTGGTGGAGTGAGCAAGTAAAGGCAATAGCTTTGGGGTTGAGATGAGGAGTTTTGTGCTTGGAGGGAAACCAAGGAGATCGAGAGGGCAAATAGGTGGATGGAGGGAAGTTCTTTCTTTCATGGCCCTTGATGCCCTCATTGATGATGCTTGACCTCCCCTCGATCCTTAACACCCTCATCAGAGATGGAGTAGGTAGTAGGGGGAGGATAGAAGAGGAGAAAAGGTCTTAAAACTTTAAAAAGGAATGAAAATATGAGAACTTTTTTGCAAAAGCTCTTTAACTTTTAGTATCCATTCTTCACAAGGGTACGTATGTAAGAAATTTTGTGATTTAAAAGGTATCTATGATAATATCGGGAGCCTAAGGGTATAAGTAATATACAAAGATTACAAGGGCATCAATATAAAAACCCCAGATATATGGATTTTACTTTTGTAAAAAATATTCTCACACCATTACCTTTTTAATAAGTCTATGTTGTAATGAAAAAATCATAATACTGTATTAGTATGTTGAACGTATAATCGTTTATCTCTCTGACAAAAGCTATCAGAATCGATCTTATATATACGAATAATGTGTTTTATGTTTAAACAGGTCTATATGTTAAGATGGATATTGAAACCCATCATTAATAAATGGTTACCTTTTACAGGTAAATTGTCACTTACAAGGCAAATGGATATGGATGGATTTGGATTTTGGTATGACTTGTGTTTGGATATAGATACGTGAAAGGTTAATGGGATGAGCTGTAAGCATAACATTTTTGTGTGGATTAGTAGGCTTAGTTGATCTGAACATGTCCAGTCAGGCAAGTTTGACAACAGGACACCCTCGAGAAATTCGGTAGATTTGCATCCATCGATGCAAACTAATCGTTAGAATTACCTTCCCCTCGAACGGTACTTGAGATCCACGAGTAGAGGCCGTGTCACCTGAAAAGATCGCATAAAGCTGAGAACCTTATCTTGCTACTTTTAGTAAGAGCAAGATCTCCCATCACCATCCAAAACAATGACATTGATCCTGAATCCATGACACAAATTTCCGTAGTTCAATTTGGATGCATTAAGGTAAGGTGATTTCTTAAGGACTAATAAACTGAATCGCAAAGTCACGACAAACAAATAGTGTAATCACGGGAAAAGAATCGTTGGCAACATTTGCTCTTGCACCTCATTCTAGAACCCTAATTTTCAGCTTAACCATTATCACTCCACTCTGAGACCCTATCTCCAGATCATTCTCCATTCCTGCCAAGGCCAACTTAGGCTCAAATTTGCCCACGAGCACAAGCATGCACGTGCATTACAGACAGCAAACACAAATATGCAAGCAAAGCCAGTAATTAGATGCCTTCGTTGTGTATGAAGCTTCACATAAACCGAGGATTACACAAGCTCAATTCTGTTGCAGTTGTTGAGGCAAGTCCCATGCATTGCCTAGAAAAATGATCCTGATCTCATTATTTGGCATCAAGAGAACACAGAAAATCAGGGAGATTTTATGCACACAACTCTAAAAACAGTAGGTTGTAGGACTCCAAACGCCCAAGGCTCCATTCCCAAAAAAGGAGAAAAAAAATTTGTAGAGGCTGCTGTGCTGCAAGGAACAATCTCTTGGGAAGAAACTGGGAGCAGGAAGAATGCTCCGTCCATGTTGTTCAGGTGAGATCATCCTCTTCATCTACCTTTGCCTTCAACGTATTTTTAGCTTTCAATAAGAGTGATGTCTTCCATGAGTCCTGTAGAAGGAGACAACTAGGCATTAGTACATGTCAAAAGACCCACAGATGCATCAAGAAGCATGGATGGTAGAATCAGTCGTTCATGTCAGAAGGAACCTGGAAGAGGCATATGATGTTACAAAAATTATTAACCAGAAGTTAAAGATTAATCTGGTGAGAAAAATGCAGGCCTAGATTGAAGATGAACTTCACTATTAAGATTGTCATTTGTAAAACTAAAATTAGTAAAAATTTTGAGAATTTCTGCTCTTTGTTTACTTCGCAAGGCATGAAATTTGGCTGATTGTGGACTCATACTGTAAGATTCTAAAAAAATTCCAAAAAAATTGTCACTGAAAGCAGGCATGGCAGAGCCCAGGAGGGGCAGGTGAGGGCCTCTCTGTTTCTCCCATACCAAATATAGAAACCCTTTGAGAAGATTCCTTATTACCCCTCCAAGTACATCACACCGAAGCCTCACCACAAATGAAGCAGCTCCATAGCGTAGCACAATTGTTGGTGGATGGCTGCACTGAGCAAACCTCCACCCATGCGATGACCCTCTAGGTCAGACATTCCAAAGCTCATTCCAGCACACTGTTGCAATCATTCAAACTCTACCAGGATGGCCTCAACCACACCTCCAAGCACCCCTGCAAATGGCAAGCCTGGCCCTAAAATCAATCACCTTCACAATCAACCAAGATGGCAGTCTACCAGGGGAGGAGCCTTCAAGCTAAGTGCACCAACGCCAGTGGACTAAGCCTCCACCACAAGCCATAGTCCCAAGCAAAAATTGCCACGCCTCATCTGGCTGAGACTCCATCAAAAGAAACTTCCCTCCATGGAGATAGGCAATCTGATACAACCCTTTAACCTCTGAGCATGCAGAAGACCTCTGTTCACAGTTCCTTAATGGCAAGCCTTCAATGACGTCTCTGACCAGAAGCCATTCAAGGAATTCAGTCTCCCTGAAGACAGGTGACCGTGGTGCAGTCACCTCTAATAGCTTAGCAGCCATAGAGCCACTGGCTCCCACTGAAGTCAAGAACCCACTATGCTGCACCTCCTCCATTACACCCAAGCACAGGTAGGACCAGCAGATAATGGCCAAGACCTGCCAACGTAAGCCTTTAACTGGGTCATGACACTCCCTTGCAACATGCCCCAAGCCAAAACACTGCTAGCACTAATCCTCCTAGAGAGCTTCCCCGAACATTGACCTCACCACGCTCCTCATGCTGCGCTCCTCATGTTGCGCTCCTCATGACCTCACCACACTTCTCATGAGCGAGGAAGTACAGGAGAAGCTTAAAATTAAAAGAACCTACTTTAAAGTCTTATATCGAGATAAGGCCGATGAAAATATGGAAAACTACAAAAGAGCAAAGAAAGAAGCAAAGAAAATAGTTAGTGAAGTAAAAGCAAAAGCCTGTGAGCATTTTTATAAGAAACTTGATTCTAAAGAAGGTGAAAAAGATATCTTCAAGTTAGCTAAAGCAAGAGAGCGAAAAGCAAAGGACCTTACACATGTAAGATGCATCAAGGATGAAGAAGGAATTGTGCTTATAACTAGTGATGATATAAAGACAAGATGTAAAAGATATTTTCATAAGCTTTTTAATAAAAAATAAAAAAATGATATCTTAAGGGAGTTAGCCAACTCAAAAGATTATGTGAATTGGACAAGTTATCGAATGATACAAAAGAAAAAAGTAGAGGAGGCTTTGAAGATGATAAAAAGTTGGAGGGTTGTTGGACTTGATGATATTCCTATAGACGTTTGAAGAATGATGAGAGAACATGGTATAACTTGGCTCACAAATTTATTTAATACTGTTTGGAGAAGCAGGAAGATGCCAGAGGAATGGAGGAAAAGTTTTGTGGTACATTTATACAAGAACAAGGGTAACATACAAAATTATTCCAACTATAGAGGTATTAAGTTGATAAGCCATACGATGAAATTTTAGGAGAGAATAATTTAAATAAGGGTGAGACAAGTCTCTATGGTAACTAAAAATCAGTTTGACTTTATGTCAGGTCGGTCTACTATTGAGGCAATACATCTCTTAAGACGTACGATGGAGACATACAAAGTCAAGAAGAATGATTTACATATGATTTTTATTGAATTAGAGAAGGCCTATGATTCTGTCCCAAGAGATATCTTGTGGAAAATTTTAGAGAAGAGACAGGTGCTAGTTTTATATATCAACCTCATAAAGGATATGTACCATGGAGCCGCAGCTTCTGTAAATACTAAGGTTGATTTGACGAACTACTTTGATATCACCATTGGTTTGCATTAAGGATCGACTTTAAGCCCTTATCTTTTTGCCTTGGTCATGGATGAGTTGAAGCATATCCAAGCTGAGGTACCATAGTGTATGCTTTTTGCTGATAACATTATGTTGGTTGATGAGATAAGAGATGGAGTGAACAGAAAACTTGAGCTTTGAAGAGAATCCCTGAAAGATAAAGGATTACGCATAAGTAAGACAAAGACTGAGTATATGGAATGCAAGTTTAGTAGTAGAGGGAACAATAAAGGAATTGATGTAAAACTTGGAGAAGAGTGTATTTCAATGAAAGATATTTTTAAGCACTTGGGATTCATTTTCCAACAAGATGGTGGAATTGATGAAGATGTTGCACATAAAATTAATGCAGGGTGGTTGAAATGGAGGGGTCCATCTAGTGTTCTCTATGATAAGAGGGTTCCTTTAAAAGTCAAAGGAAAATACTATCGAGTTGCAGTAAGATCAACCATGTTGTATGGTTCTGAATGCTGGGCTATCAACTATAGGCATATACAAAAGATGTCTATGGCAGAAATAAAAACATTAAGATGGATGTGTGGTCATACAAGAAAGGATCGTATTTCAAATGAGATTATTAGAAAAAAGATTAGAGTGACACCAATAGAGGATAAAATGAGAGGCATGTCTAAGGTAGTTTGGACATTTACAAAGAAGGCCATTAGATGCTCCAATTCGCTGATGCGAGAAATTGGAAGCTGAACCCGCTAAGAGGGGGCGAGGAAGACTATTAAACATGACCTCAATTATTTTAATTTAAATTCTGAAATAGTTGAAAATTGATCTGTGTAGAGGCAAAGAATCTATATAGCCGACCCCACTTAGTGTGGGAAAAGGCTTAGTTTGTTGTTGTCAATACATTTTACTTGTTGAAATCTTGAATTGTTCAAGTAAATGCATCTTATTAATATATTTTAAGAAAATATATATTGAAATATTAAAAAACTACATGTCCGAGTACTCTTCGACTACCCTCTGCATATCATATACTCCTTAGTCAGTGACCTAATTGATTGAATACCAACTACTAACTTTTACAACATTAGTCAAAGTAATTACGATTGTATTTAATTCTTATAGTTATACTAACAAAGCATGATAAATATCTAAATATTAAATCTTAAGACCTAATAATCTAACTCTACAAAACATGTAGATCTAACAAACATAAATCTAGTAATCAATAGATTGAGTAATCTTAGTATTAACCTATCATCGCTTCATTAATCCACAGATGTAATCCTTAAAATCCTTAATAAAATCAACATAGATATTCTATCTTAAGTTAATCTAGCTTCAAGTAGGGGGGTACATGAGTTAGGTTGGAACTCAACTCAAACCCAACCCACGGTTTACAGGTTGAGATTTTTTCAACCCAACCCAACCCATAAAATCGAGTCAGGTTAGGTTGGGTTGAGCAGGTTGTTAACTAGTCAAAGTTTATATTTATCTTCTACATGCTTCATATATCTTTCATACTTAATAACAAAAAATTTTGAACTTATAAACAACTTCTATATTATTCAAAATCGAATAAAATAGGTAGAAACAAAAGCAATAAAGATATGATCTAAAAGTAACCTGAAAAGATAAAGGTATGCTTAATAATAAACTAGATATATAAGTGCATGTCAAAGCTCGGTTTATATCAATAATCGACAATAGATATAGAAGAGGTGCTCTGGTAATGGTGGTAGTAGTGGGATCCCTGTGGGGAAGAAGAGATGAGATGTGGGTTGTTCGGTGGTGGTAGGGGGTCCCTGCGAGAAGGAAGAAAGGAGAGGTGGGTTGTCGAGGACTTAGGCGAAGGTGGGAGGCTGATGAAAGAAGGTTAAGGGTTACTTAAGAGGTATAGGGTGTTGCTATCATCGAGGAGGGGAGAGTGCATTGCATATAGCTTGGAGCTAAAAAGAGACACTACTTGGAGTAGAGCTTGGAGATAAGGTAAGGGTAGAGGGTGCCACCTAGAGCTGGTGGAGGTAACTATGGAAGAGATGAGGGGTCAGGAAAGGCTAAGAATTGGAAATTTAGGATATACGAGTGAGGAGATGTTAAGACTTGAGATGAGGTTTTAAATTTCCATCTATAACTTGGCACCCCATATATATTATATACATATAATTATATATATGTATAATATATATATATACATACAATATAGTATATATATTATATACATATAACATATATTTATGTATAAATCACGTTGCAGGTTGGCTTGGGTTGATTAAACCGCAAACCTAACCCAACCCAACCCAATCTATTTGTGTTGGGTTGGGTTTAGGTTGAACCCAACGTGTGTACACCCCTAGCTTCAAGGACAAGAAATAACTCGTATTTGGCTTTGGAGAAAGCTAAAAGGCCTCAAAGACCAAAGAGGGAGAGCAACCCTTGCAAGTGCTCCTTGCTCCAACAAACATTGCAACAATAACAATTAGAAGTAAGCTAACTTGTCAACTATGTCTACCTAATAATATGGACATAGTACCTTTTCAAAGAATATGGAAACAACGTAAAAATTGCACCTAATCCCACCATTTCACTGGCAACACACTAAAAAGATCGGGCAAAATATCACCGTCAACTTATGTAACAAAATGGCCCTACATCAAACAAAACCATTTTGCCTACATGCTGCAACAAGTGCACTTGCAAAACATTTGTGTAATCCCCAATTTCGTATATTGTAAAAAGGAAGGATACATTCGAGATTTATTTGCCATAATGGATTTGATTGTACCAATATTAATCCTTTTTATTCCAAGGTGAAGATTCAATCACTCATCCAACATAAGGAAACTCTTGGTATTGGTACCTTGTTGAATCAAAATAAGAAATGTCAATCTTTGCTAGTTCTGCCATCATCCAATTGTTCTCGAATTGGCCCATTCCATGATTTGAAATCTTACAATATGACAAAAGAACCAATAAAAAGATCTTACATTTCCTGTTAGAAACTTGTTGGGCCCTTTAGCTATTCCTGTACCTAAAATCACGAATTTAGATTCATCTAACAATTTCATAACTCATAAGCAGATAATGTCAAAGAAATATTTACTAGACAATTGGAAGCACACTTTGCAAGAACTTCCATATAGTTTAATGGATGAATGGTTGACTATAATAAATGGGATTTACTTGAATTGACTGATACACAGCAAAACAAGAGGGAAAAGGAATACCTAGTTTAACAATGTGGTTCTCAAGCAACTATCCATTAAATCATCAGCTAAACAAAAACAACTCCACTACTTAGGAAACAATAATCAATCAGGCAAAATTGCCAAAGCTATTTGTGCAAAGTTTGTTCAAACAGGTTCCATTCCTTGAAAGTTTGTGAATGCTAAACCAGTAAAATGACAGCTAATAAAGGTAAATTGTCTTCTTGCCAATAATATGGTAGCATCAAAATAACATAAAAATACCTAGACTTACATGAAAAAAAACCCGAAAAGAAAAACATTAGGGAAGAGCCCTAACGACTAGATACTTCATTGAATCTTCCTAAGGAAAATAGAATGTAGTGGCCTTCATATAGGACCACACCCTTGCTTTAGTACCAACTTTGATCCTAATCCTAATCTTGACATATGTGTATCTAAGACCAAAGTCATTAACTAATAACGTAATTTTCAACACCACCTTAATATGAAGCTGATCAAGTTATACCTTCCAAATCAGCTCACTCTTGAAGGAGTCATAACCATGATTTGAGCAAATTGCACACAAGTATTTGCAGGCAGATCTTACCGAAATATGATCATCCTCCCATCTCAAACTATCCCTCTCCCTTTGTACCAGATGAAAATCCTTCGCTACCTTGTAGGAATTCCTCCACCTGTTGTTCATAAAAATTACCTAGAAAAAATTGTATCTGCAAACCATCTCCATTGCCCGGTCCATCCTCCCAATATTTACAACAGATGCATGTAGGTCAAAAGCCAAAGCAAAAAGCCTTGAGAACCGATACGAAAGAGGTCCTCGTCTTCCAATCATCCAACCAAAACATGAGCCACCATTTCCCAACTTCACCTCAAAAAAGTGCATCACTCACATGATTCCTTCCCAAAGTCTAGATGCTCCCTTAAGTAGAAGCATCACTCTTCTAAAATAATTTTCTTAATAATTCACTTCTCTAAAATGATTTTCTTCACGGAACCGCCGATTAAGAGAATGATCTTGTCCTTTAATCCCATAATCTACGTTATCTGTGTAAAGAAATGTAACGGCTTAGATTTATCCTAAAACTCTAGCCTCTCTGTACAGAGAAGGTAGGTGAGAAAACTAAATAGTGCTTGAACAAGATAGCAAGATAATGCAAGAGGAAATAGATAAATTGGATTAAATGATTTAAATTTCATTAAAAATTTTAGGACTCTTTTATACAGAGACAGATCGAAAATGTGAAAGCACATAAAAATCCATGAGTAAATCAAATCCAACATCCATACAACGAAAACTAAAAATAGAAAATACATGCTAACACTCCCCATCAAGTTGGAGTATAGATATCTATCATTCTCAACTTAGATACACATAAATCAAATAGAAATCTGGCTAAGAATTTGGTAAAGATGTCAACAATCTGCTTCTCAGATGTGACTAGTGTGGTATAATGCAACCTCCTCTAAATGACGTCTCTGGTGTAGTGACAATCAACCTCAACGTGCTTCGTCCTCTCATGAAATGCTGGGTTGTTGGCAAAAAAGGTGGCTACTTTATTATCACATATCATCTCCATCGGGTTAGAAAACTGCATCTACAAGTCAGTAAGCAGGGATCTGATCTACATCATCTCTACAGTAGTTTGAGCCATGGCCTTGTATTCAAACTCGACACTAGATCTCGCAATTGTGCCCTACTTCTTGCTCCATGTAATCAAACTCCCTGCTAGAAAGGTGCAAAACCCAGTAGTGGATTTGTGATCCACATGACATCCAACGTAGTCCCCATCAGAGTATTCAATCAAGGTCATGGAAGATCCCTTGGAAAAGAGAAGACCCTTCCCAAGAGCCTTCTTAATGTATCTGAACACCTTCAATGTTGCATCCCAGTGTTAGCATGTTGGCTTGGCCATGAACTGACTCAATTTTCCTACTGCAAAGGAGATGTCTGGCCTTGTAATAGTGAGGTATAGCAACTTGTCCACAAGCTGCCTGTACTGCCTGCTGTCCACCAACTGTGCATTCTCATGATATAGTGGTATCTTGGGATCCATAGGAATATTAGCCTCTTTGGCTCCAAGCATGCCAATCTCCTGCAAGATGTCCAAAGCATATTTCCTTTGGGATAAGACCACGCCCTTTTTGCTGTGAGCAACCTCAATATCGAGAAAGTACCGTAGAGCTCCTTAATCCTTCATGACAAACTGCTTTGCTAGGATGCGCTTAATCTCAGCAACACCCTGCTCATCATCTCAAGTCATCAACATAAACAAGAAGTATCATCGTACCTCGTCCAATCCTAACAAAAAGCGAAAAGTCGACTATCAACCTCCTGAACCCAGCTACCTCCACAACCTGTGATAGTCTCTGGAACTAGGTTCTGGGACTCTACATAAGGCCATAGATGGCCTTCTGTAATCGGTATACATACTCTCCCTCAGCCTCAAAACCAGGCGACTGCTGCATATATACTTCCTCCTGGAGATCCCCATAAAGGAAGGCATTCTTCACATCCAGCTGATGTAAAGGCAATTCTAATTGAACTGCCATTGCAACCAACACCCATACAGTAGGAAGTCTGACAACTAGTGCAAAGGTGTCAAACAAATCAACCCCATAGGTTTGGCTGAACCCCTTTGCCACTAGACGTGCCTTGTACCTAGCAATGCCCTCATCTAGATTGAATTTCACTGTGAATATCCATCTACAGCTAACAACAATAGCTTCATCAGGAAGTGGAGTGAGCTACCAGGTCCTGTGACCCTGAAGTGCAGCCATCTCGTCCTCTATGGTAGCTCGCCATTTTGGATGAAGCATAGCTTGCTGGTAGGTAGTGGGGACCTCTGCAGTTGACAAGGTAGAAGTAAACTGAACAAACGACATCCCAAGATGGGCACTGGGAAGATCACCTGCAACGTGGTAGCGACCACAAGAGCGTGGAGCCTTTCTAATAGCAATAGGAAGAGAAGATCCTCAATAGCATCAGGTATCGTAAAGTGACTTGTGAGACCATCAATAGGTAGCTCAGTGGAGTCAACATGCACCTGTGCAAGAGAGTCTGGTAGCATAGATGGAGATGGCCTCTGCAGAGTCAAGTGAGGTCTATTGTACATGCGCATTGGGTCATGTAGCTTCTCAAAATCATCCACGGACTCCCTGGAATCTGAATTGGGAGGCGGGGGAGTCAAAACAGGAATATTCTCAAACTAAATAGGGGGAAAGGGCATCGGGGTAGGTGCATCTGAAGTAGACATTCGATGGCCCCTCATAGAAAAAGAAGGCACCTCCTCGTGAAACGTGACATCCATGCTAACATAATGTCCCCTACCAATGGGATCATAACATTTGTAGCCTTTTTGGGTGGCACTATAACCCAAAAATACACACTTGACCACACGGGGAGCAAGCTTATTCCTGCTAAGACCAAGAATGTGAAATAATGAAACACAGCCAACAACCCAAGGAGGCACAACAAACAAATCTCTATCTGGATACAGTATCTAATACAGAATCTGCTCATGAAGGGTCGAACTAGGCATCCTGTTGATTAGGTAGCAAGCAATCAAAACGACGTCTCCCCAGTAGGAAGATGGAACATTGTGATGTATCGACAATGTCTGGGCTACATCTAAAAGATGTATGTGTTTCCTTTCTACCACGCCATTCTACTAGGACGTATGGAGGTAGGAGGCCTGATGTATGATGCCTAGGGAGCTGTAGAACTGGGCCAGTCTCCTGGTGCAAAACTCAAGTGCATTGTTGGTTCTAACAATCTTTACAACTGTAGAAAATTAAGTCTTGATCTGATTAAGTAACGTCTCAATTGTATTTCCTGCATCTGACTTACTACAAAGCAAAAAAGTCCACGATAGTCTGGAGAAATCATTAACCACCAAGTAGAAGCGGAATCCCTGCCTGTCTGGAGTACAACTTAGGCCCCATATGTCCAAGTGTACTACGTCAAAACATGCAGATGACCCAACCGTAGTGCTAGGAGAATAGCTGGAACGATGATGCTTGCCTAGTTGGCAAGCGTCACAAAGATCAGTAGCAAGTGATAAATGAGGAATAACCCATCTCGGTCGATCTAGAGAGGGATGTCATAGTCGATGGTGCCACTGAAGTGCTGTCCCTACCTTGTATGCCACAACTGCCTATCCACCAACTGTCAATGGAGATTGAGCTAAGCGGTATACACCTTCCTCATGTCCACCAAAAGTTTTCCCTGTGAATTTGTCCTGGAAAACACACCCCACATCATCAAAAATTACTCTGCAGTTCAGCTCTTTGGTAATTATGCTAACTGACAACAAATTGATTAGAAAATCAGGAACAAATAGAACATTGGACAGTCTCAAGGTAGGGGATATAGTAACCTCTCCCTCGCCCTGGACCTGAGAAAGATGTCCATCAACCACCTTCACAGTACTATCAGGAGGAACATCACGCACCATGCGAAAGCACTCCTAGTCTCCATTAAGATGCCTAGATGCCCCGGAATCAATTAACCATCAATCACCTGCAGAAGAAGTAAGAGCCACAGTATCTAAAGTAGTAGATACAACAGCCTCATCCTCTTTCCTAACAATCCCATCAACCCACTCTGTAACTTCAGTCACAGTTTGAACATGACCTATCTTGCCAGGGAATATACCAATGGCCCACTGCATGCTACCCTATTGTTACGACCTGATCCCAGCTCCCTATAGGACCCGAGATTGACTCATCTTGACTAATCCCAAGACCCAGTCGTCCAACGAGAAATAACTAAAAGTAGAAAATATTTTACAACCATGCATGCAATGTAATTAAGTAGAAACAAATAAGAGGCAGTAATGGAAATCAGAACAAGAAGTCTTAAAATATTACATTCCACAAATGGAACAGTACTATTACATACATAGCCATCACAACTACAACAGAAGGAAATAGAACAATAATATAACAGAAATAGTTAATACATACTAAAGGTACTCAGTACTACAAAAGCCTTTTTGCAACGGAAAAGAGAAAAACACTACGGCTGGACTCGACTGGGTCCAGCACCCTCAATAGCCGGTGGCGCTAGTTGCAACTCCCTGACCTGAACATGGTTATATAATCCGTGATCAGCTAACGCTGAGTAGAGTAGTGGTTAAGCCACTTACATACAATTTAACATAAAGAAACAAGCATATGACTATTCATTCGTTTCCATTTATCTCAACTAGGTGTTTCTGATTCAGTTATACAAATAAGGAACCACGACATTTCTTAATTCAATGGTTCCCTAAGGGAACGATCATGATTGTAGTTTATTCCACGATATAGGATGTACACGTGACACTCTCCTGGCCAGGAGAGCCCCTATAGTAGTTCTACACCCAGTCTACCACCCTGAGGTCACGGTCGCAACGTAGCGATGGCTACGGTACGTGCGATAATCATACGGGTAGCTACCCTACACTGACACGCGGTCAGTCGTTTCCACTAACGAGTACGCCTAAACGTACAGCATAAAACAGGGCCTTGTCCTCTCAGAACAGGGGTCTCGCCCCTCAACACTCTATGTACCCTCGCTCGACTATCCTAATTTGCCCAGTGGGCCTAACAAGAGTCGGTGTAGAGTGGTCAGTCCTAACCCCGGGCCCCATGGAGCGGCTGGCTCCCCCCTGCATTAAAGTAATAAGAATCGATGTAGGTGGTCATTCCTAACCCCCGATCTCAACCCAAGAGCGACTAGCTCCCCCTCTACACTGAAGTGACGGTAGCTCTCGATATCGCATACACGAGAGTCAGCTCACTTTCCATGCAAAAGGGACAGTTGCTCTCCTCGGTACCGTGTACTTGAGAGCCAGCTCACTTCCCTTCTACATACAATATTCATTCCGTATACGTAAATTTCCCTTCTAGTTCCCTGTAGAGTTCTTGCATTATATTCATTTCATTTTGTTTCACGACATGCATATCTCGTTCACATCTCGGTTCTTAACCATATAACAGGTAACTCATGATTTAACAACTGAAAGTAGCATTACATCATTTAACTATTCATTTGCTAACATCAAGGGTTCTAACATGCATTTCAAAATAAACTGTGCAGCTCAAAGAATGTTCATTCACTCAATTATGCCCTAGAGCCCATTTCATATCCTAGGGTTCAATCAATTCATTCTAAGATAGCATGCACTTGATTAATTAATTCATAATATTGATAAAAACCACTCTATTAGCATACACGGGTAGAATGGCAGCTCGAATCGTAGATCCTGTCTTCATGGGTCTCGTATACTCTACTAGCTAGAGACATGCAATTGACCAAATCACATCAAATGATTTCCAAAGTATACGAGTGACAAACACGTAGAGAACTCCGAACTGAAACCAACGATACTTCGTTTGCGTAAAACCGACTCCGTTTGGGCCCTAAACAAGCCAAAAATGTGTACTCTGACCAAAATCATACGTCTTAGACTAGACCCGAATGTCTTAAACGACCACAAAGACTCATCATGCTTTCCTGCGGCTTCCTCAGACATCTGAACCCCTCCGCAGCCGTCTGAGGGAGATCCTAGATGTCTAGGAGTGCAGTCAAACGTCTGGCACCTATCTCCAGATGTCCTAAAGCACCTCGAAGGATGCGCCACACACCTTTCTAATGCCCCGCACCTACGTACGCACGCAATGCTTCAAAAACACGACACACACTTACGTACGTGCATGCATGTGCGTACAGGGTACATACCTCAGCACTCTACATGTTGTCAGACGTCCAGCGCCAGCTTTGGACGTCCTGAGGCTCCTCCAGACATCTAGATAGCGTCCCAGACATCTGATACTGCAGAAAAATGATTCCACAGAACACCTCGCGAGCCTTCTCCCCACGCAGACCTTCGCCCACAGAATCGCCCCTGCTCCTCTCCACAAGCTCCCTCAGCCATACCTCCTCTCCCGAGCTCCTCCCCTCGCCCTCTCTCCCTCTCTCTCCCGAGCTCCTCGCTCTCCCTCTCCCTCTCTCCTCCATCTCAAGCTCCCCCCCTTCCCCTACTTGTGGCTGCAAGGGGACGAGGAAGAGGAAGGGAGGCCGCCGATGGCAATGGTGGTGGGGTGAAGGTAGAGGTGGTGGTGGTGTTAAATAAGGAGGGTGAGGGTTTGTGAAAGGGTGTGTGCGTGGGTGTGTTGTGTGGGAAGAGAAAGGGAGAGAAAAATTGTAAGATCCCCCCGTGAAGTTTCCTTTTCCGTAAAACCCACAAATTTAAACCCAGGGGGTCTAAAATTACACTTACACCCCTACCCTTCCGGGAAAATATCGAATGATCCTTGGAAAGGGTCATTTCAACATAACAAACTTAAATGAAGTTTCGTCCTCGAAACTTGAGCTATCTAGGGTGCGGAAATGAACGTTAAAGCGCATAACTTAAAGATGATCAAAGTAGGCCAGAAGCGACGTACCCTCAAAAAGCTTCGGGTACTGTTCTCGCATCGCTGTCTCGAGCTCCCAAGTTGCCTTATCATACTGCTGGCCTCTCCATAGGACCTTCACCAGTGACACCTTCTTCCGTCTCAGATTCTGGATGGCTCTGTCTAGTATCTGCACTAGCCTCTGAGGATAGGTCAAGTCATCTCCAACCTCAATGCTCTCGTGGCTCAGAACGTGGCTAGGATCGGCGATGTACTTCCTGAGGTTGGACACATGGAACACATTGTGTACTCCAGAAAGTTGGGCAGAAAGGGCAAGCCGGTAAGCAACTGATCCTACCCGCTCCAAGACCTCAAAGAGCCTTGCAAACCTCGGCGCAAGCTTTCCTTTCACCCCAAAATGCTGCAAGCCCTTCATGGGTGAAACACAGAGGAAAACGTGATCCCCAACCTCGAACTGCATCTCTCTGCGCTTCCTATCAGCATAGCTCTTCTGCCTACTCCTGACAGTACGGAGTCGTCTGTAAATCTGCTATATCACCTCTTAACTCTGATGGATCAGCCTGAGACTAACCTCCCACTTGGTCCCCACCTCAACCCAAGGGTGTAGTACACTTCCTCCCGTACAGAGCCTCGCAAGGTGCCATGCCGATACTCGAATGGTAGCTGTTATTGTATGCAAACTCTGCCAGGGGTAATGCTCCTCCCAGGAGCCTCTCCAGTCTAATACACAAGCGCGCAGAAGGTCCTCCAATGTCTAAATGGTGCGCTCTAACTGCACGTCGGTATGTGGGTAGTAAGCAGTACTGAACCGTAGACGAGTCCCCAAGACCTGCTGAAACACTGCCTAGAACTGGGAAGTGAAGCGAGTATCCCCGTCGAATACGATCTTGCAAGGGACTCCGTGAAGGCGCACATCTCTGATGTATCGCTCTAGTAGCTGTGATGACCCAAAAGTGACTCAAATCGGTAGAAATCGCACCATCTTCGTCAACCTATCTACTATCACCCAAACTGCGTCGTGTCCTCGTGTAACCGGTAGCCCCACTACCAGGTTCATGGTGATAGTCTCCCACTTCCACTCTGGCAGAGGAAGCGCCTGTAGCAGCCCTACAAGCCTTTGATGCTCGGCCTTCACCTGCTGGCATACTAAGCACTGCTGGACGAACTCACCAACATCCCACTTCATTCCCCTCCACTAGAAGTTGCATCGCAGATCGTGATACATTTTTGTATTCCTAAAATGTATGATAAACCTGGACCTGTGTGCCTCAATCAAGAGCTCTCTCAACAGCTCCTCGTCACTAGGAACGTACAAACGTCCCCTCATACGCAATATCTCGTCAAAGAAAGAAAAATTTCCTGGGTCCCCTATTAAGACCCTATCCCGCAGTGTCTACAAATATGAATCGACCATCTACCCTGTAATAATACGGTCTATCAGCTCTGGTCAGGCCTACCGCGTCACTGTCACTGCCCCATAATACTCTCGTGACACCTGGGGTCACCAATTGCCCACCTCCTCCATGAGTCTCCAACTCTGTACCTGATCTCGAGAGTAGACTAGTACGTCGTAGATAAACACCACCACAAACTGGTCTAGGTATGGCCTGAAAACACGATTCATCAGATCCATGAAGGCAGTAGGGGCGTTGGTCAGCCCAAACGGCATGACCAAGAACTTGTAATGTCCGTACCGAGTACGGAAGGTTGTCTTGAAGACATCGGTCTCCCTGATCTTCAGCTGATGGTAACCTGACCTCAGGTCTTAGAGAACACCGTGGCGTCTCTCAACTGGTTGAAGAGGTCATCGATACGAGGCAGCAGATATTTGTTCTTGACAGTGACCCCATTCAGCTGCTTGTAGTCCACACAAAACCGAAGGGCACCGTCCATTTTCTTCACGAATAACACAGGCTCTCAACAGGGACGCACTGAGCCTTACAAAACCTTTCTCCAACAGATCCTGTAACTGAGGCTTGAGCTCTTGCAACTCAAGCGGGACAGTCTTGTACGATGCAATAGAGATGGCACTGGTCGCCGGTACTAGTGAGATCTCAAACTCGATCTCATGCTTAGGCGATAGTTCTGACAGCTCCTCTGAGAAAACGTCGGGGTACTCGCAAACCACCGGGATACTCTGTAAGTTGGCCACGGGGCTAGGCTCTGCTACAACACAAGCTAGGAAGCCCTCACACCCCTAGCTCAGGAGCTTCGCTACCTGAAGCGCGGAAAGGCACCTGAAACCTCCATCTACCGACTGGCCGTGAAACTCAAAGGGAGGTAACTCCGATATGGAGAAGACGATCTTCCACCCAAAATAGTCTATCAGGGCATAATAGGCAGACAGCCAGTCCATCCGTAGGATCACGCAAAGTCCTCCATCGGGATCACGATCAGGTCGACAGGAAGACCGTGTCCCCCTATAGAGACCTCGCAGTTTATAAAGACCTCTGCGATAAACAACTGTCCACTTGAGCCTCTAATTAGGAACAGAACCTCTAACATACACTGCTCAACTCCAAACTGACAGCAAAACTTGTAGCGGTAAAAGAATGTGTGGCACCAGAATCAAAAAGTACGTAAACAAGTCTGTCGGAAACTGGAACCATACCTACCACCACGGAGCCTGAAGCTTTGGCGTCTCTGTGAGCCAGGGCGTTGATGCGCCCCTCAACCCTGGGTGCAGAAGAAGCGGCCACGCTCTGGGTCAGGCGAGCAACAGCTGGCCGATACCCTCCTCGTTACTGTTGTCCTCCTCATACCAGGTAACTGCGCTGCCAGATCGGCATCCAATGCTCAGTGCTAAGAGCATCTGCTATGCTCCAACCCTAAATGGGCAGTCTCTTCTTATGTGGTCCAGCTAGCCACACTGGTGACAAAGGGCCTCCTCCCTTAGTCCATCCCTGCTGATGATTAAGCGGGGGTCCAGTACTGTCAACTGGCCCCTGTCTGAGGCCCCCAAAGGCCACTGGTGGCCCCAAAGAGAGAGACAACACCCCTACGGGTGCCGTGTGCCTCCTCTCTCGACGGCCCTATGAGTACTCCAGTTGGTAGGGCCTCTTCCGTCCTCCGTCAGTGTCTCGCACGGTCGAGTTAGTCTCCTCGTAGGTCATGGCCGCCTTAACCACGCGAGAGAAAGTAGGTAACTTCAGGGGTTTCATATGCCCCCGAATAACAAGCCGGAGGCCCTCAGTAAACCTCCACAGATGCTTCTCTGTAGATGCAGCCGTCGGGGCAAAGCGTGACAGCTCCAGGAAATGCGTACGGTACGTGCTATCATTATCCCCTTGCAGAGAGTGTGGAACTCCAGCCTCCTATTATCCTGCTAGGTATGTGGGAAGTATTGCTCGCAGAAGAATGACACGAACCGATCTCATGACGGCTCTCTCCCCTCCTGTCCCTTGACTGCCATCCACCATCGGTGGGCTGCACTCTCCAATTGGTACGTGGCAAAGACCACGTGGCACTCTACAAGAGGGTGGAACGTGTCAAAAACTTTCTTTATCTGCTCCAGCCAGTCCTCTGCCTCAGACAGGCTCTCATCCCCTTTGAAGGAGGGGGCTTCAACTTCCAGAACTGGCCAAATAGTTCGTGGTGGAGTTACAATAAGGGAACAGGCACGCCTCCAGGCAAGGAGGGCTCGTGCTCAAAAGTGTCTGAGAGTGGTGGGGGTAGTGGAGGATCACCCCCTCCCCCTCCAATTCGTCTGGCGCTGTGGCGACTCCCCTATCTCACAGAGGACTCCCTCCACGTCCTCAGGAAGGGGTGGCTGAGGAGGCTGCTGGAGCTCCTCCCGCATTATGTCCCAAATCAGCTGGGCGAGATCCTTAGCCTGGATGCCCGGAAGGAGGGGTGGATCGACTAGTGCCTTAGATCCGGCACGCCCGCCCCTACGACCCCGCCCACAGCCACATCCGCAGTCTGCCTCAGGAACTCCTCGACGAGACATCTACAATGAGATAAGGAAGAGCAGAGACTGTCAACAATATCAGGTTACATAAAGAAATAAAACTCAGAAGCGAAGATCAAGGCAATACGTTGTGGTGACTATACTAGCTACATGCACATGAGTGGTTACTTCCAGACCATTTGGTTCATTTCTCGGGACGACCTTGCTCTGATACCATCGTTGTTATGACCTAATTCCAGCTCCCTACAGGACCTGAGATCGGCTCGCCTCGACTAATCCCAAGACTCAGTCGTCCAACGAAAAATAACCAAAAGTAGAAAATATTTTACAACTACACATGTAATGTAACTAAGCAGAAACAAATAAGAGACAGTAATGGAAATTAGAACGAGAAGTCTTAAAATATTACATGCCACAAGCAGAAGAATACTATAACATACATAACCACCACAACTATAACAGTGGGAAATAGAACAGCAATATAGCAAAAACAGCTAATACATACTAAAGGTACTCACTACTACAAAAACCTTTGCTACGGAAAGGAGAAAAATACTACGACTGGATTCAACTGGGCCCAGCACCCTCGACAGCCGGTGGCACTGGTTGCAACTCCCTAACCTGAATATGGTTATATAATCCGTGGTCAGCTAACGCTGAGTAGAGTAGTAGTTAAGCCACTTACATACAATTGAACATAAAGAAACAAGCATACCTTCATTCGTTTCCATTTATCTCAACTAGGTGTTTCTTATTCAGTTATTCAAATAACCACAACATTTCTTAATGCTGTGGTTCCCTAAGGGAACGATCATGATTGTAATTTATTCCGCGATATAGGATGTACACGTGACTCTCCTGTCCAGGAAAGCCCCCATGGTAGTCCTACACCCGGTCTACCACCCCGAGGTCACGGTCGCGATGTAGCGGTGACTATGGCACGTGCAATAAGTGCATGGGTAGCTACCCCGCACTGGCACGCGATCAATCGTTTCCGCTAGTGGGTACGCCCAAACGTACAGCACAGCACAGAACAAAACAAGGGTCTCGCCCCTCAACAATCTGTATACCCTCGCCCGACTATCCCGGTTTGCCCAGTGGGCCTAACAAGAGTTGATATAAGGTGGCTAGTCCTAACCCTAAGCCCCATAGGACGGCTGGCTCCCCCTACACTAAAGTGACAGTAGCTCTCGATACCACGTACACGAGGGCCAGCTTACTTTCTATGCAAAGGAGACAGTTGCTCTCTTCAGTACCGTGTACTCGAGGGCCAACTCACTTCCCTTCTACATACGATATTCGTTCCGTATACGTGAATTTCCCTTCTAGTTCCCCATAGGGTTCATGCATTGTATTCATTTCCTTTCGTTTCATGACATGCATATCTCGTTCACATCTCGATTCTTAACCATATAACAGGCAGCTCGTAATTTAATTGAAAGCAGCATCACATCATTTAACTATTCATTTGCTAGCAACAAGGGTTCTAACATGCATTTCAAAATAAACCGTACGGCTCAAGGAATGTTCGTTCACTCAATTCTATCCTAGGGTTCATTTCATATCCTAGGGTTTAATCAATTCATTCTTAGATAGCATACACTTGATTAATTAATTCATAATATTGATAAAAATCACTCTACCGGAATACACGAGTGGAATGGGAGCTCGAATTGTAGATCATGTCGTCTCCGCAGGTCTCGTATACTCTATTGGCTGGAGACCTATACAATTGACCAAATCACATCAAACGATTTCCAAAGTATACGAGTGACAAACACGTAGAGAACTTCGAATTGAAACCAATGATACTTCGTTTGCGCAAAATCGACTCTGTTTGGGCTCTAAACGGGCCAAAAACGTGTCCTCTGACTAAAATCAGACATCTTAAACGACCACAAAGACTTACCTTGTTTTCCTGCGGCTTCCTCAAGTGTTCGAACCCCTCCACAGCCATCTAAGGGAGATCCCAGACATCTGACACTCCCTCTGGTCGTCTGAGAGTGCAGTCAGACGTCTAGCACCTGTCTCCAGACGTCCTAAAGCACCTCGAAGGGTGCGCTACGTGCCTTTCCAACACCATGCACCTACGTACGCACGCGTCGCTTCAGAAACATGACATACACTTACGTACGTGCATGCAGGTGCATACAGGATACATACCTCGGCACTCTGCTACTGTCAGATGTCCGACGCCAACTCCAGACGTCCTGAGCTCCTCCAGACGTATGGATAGTGTCCCAGACGTCTGATACTGCGGAAAAATGATTCCGCAGAACACCTCACGAGCCTTCTCCCCGCGCGAACCTTTACCAGCAGAACCGCAGCTGCAAGAGGTCGTGGAGCTCCTCTCCACAAGCTCCCTCGGCCGCAACTCCTCTCCCGAGCTCCTCCCCTCGCCCTCTCTCCCTCTCTCTCCCGAGCTCCTTCAAGCTCCCCGCTCTCCCTCTCCCTCGCCCACGCTCTCCCTCTCTCCTCCGTCTCAAGCTCCCCTCCTTCCCCTACTCGTGGTTGTAAGGGGATGGGGAAGAGGAAGGGAGGCCGCCAGTGGCAATGGTGGAGTGAAGGTGGAGGTGGTGGTGTGGAGATGGAGAGGGTGGTGGTGGTGTTAAATAAGGAGGGTGAGGATTTATGAGGGGATGTGTGCATGGGTGTGTTGTGTGGGACGGGAGAGATTGTGAAATCTCCCCCACAAAGTTTTCTCTTTCCCGCAAAGCCCACAAATTTAAACCCAGGGGGTCTAAAATTACACTTACACTCCTACCCATCCGGGAAAATCTCGAACGACCCTTGGGAAGAGTCATTTCACCTGTCGATGATGGCACCCCCTACCTTGTCTAAAAGGGCCTCCTCGTCTACTAAGATGATATTGTCTGACACTATGGTCTCTGTCAAGACTAACTTGTCCTACTTCCATAGTGGCCTCCATCATGAATTCAACAATTTTCAGTGAGTTCAACATGTCCAAAAGGAGCTAAACAACTCATCAATCAATGAAACGAACCGATCCAAAGGCATCTATCAATCACATTCAATGAAATGAACTCATCAATAAAGAAATCCATATTCACGTCAATGAAACACTGATAGATCTAGAAGAAATTCAATTCAGATCTACATCGTTGAAAAGAAGCCTCCTTGGACAGATGTTGGCCTCACCTGGGTGCAAGGACAACACCCAAGGTGGCCCCAAAGAAACCTAGTCTCCCTCTCACAACGACTATAGGGATTGTAGTCCCTAAATCAGGGTAAGAAGCCCCTCACGATCGCTGCACAGGGACCATAGCATGCATGTCACCTACTCCGGCTCGCCGCACCACCTGTCGTTGTCGCAAACCGCAGTTGCAGAGTTGCTCCAACTCGCCGCTACTCTGCTGATGGCTATTGCCGCTGTGCTAGCAACCGTAGAGCACCGCCAACACTCCTCGAGGCTGCAGCACCGCCGCCTACTGCTGCAGTAGGCCCCGCGCTGCCGCAGCGCCGCTGCGTGGGCTACTACATGTTGTCAGAGCACCGCCAGGTGCCATTGCCGCTACCGCCGTCGAGGAAGGGAGAGAGGAGATCGAGATTCGGTGTTAGGGTTTAGGAGGCCTTGAGGGGTGGGATACTTAGAGCCCCGATCTAGGATTGGTGCTCTAATACCAAATTTGATGAAATGATTCAAATTCCATTAGAAACCTTATGGCTCACTTATATAGAAAGAGACCGAAAGGGTGAAAGTACATAAAAGCCCCTGAGGAGCAAATCAAACCCAACAGTCATACAACAACGAAAAATACAAATAGAAAATATATGCTAACAAGATAACTCCAACACTCCCCCTTAAGTTAGAACATGGATGTCAATCATGCCCATCTTGTCGCATAAGAAGCAATGTCTCTTTTCAGTTAGTACCTTTATAAGAACATTTGCAACTTGTAGCTTGGAGGAGACAAGTGGTATGACAATCCTTCCATTAGTTATTGCATTGGGACAACATGGCAATCCACCTCTCTTTAAATAATAATAATAATAATAATCCACCCCAATGTATTTGGTCCACTCGTAGAACCTTGGGTAGAAGGCAATATGTGTAGCAGATTTGTTATCAGGGTACATAAGAATAGGATATGTGACAAAAAGCCCAAGGTCTATCATGAAAGAGGTGATCAACATCACTTCACATGTTGTTTGAGTCATAGCCCTATACTCGACCTTAGCAGTAGATTAACACAACCAATTGTTTCTTACCATGCCATGTGACCAAATTGCGACCAAGAACTATGGCATACCCAATGGTAGATTTTCTATCAAGTGAGCTAGCATAATTAGCATCAAAATAGGCACACGGATCAAGATTTCCATTCTTGTTGAAGAAAAGACTACTTGAAGACCCTTAAGACATGAGAATATGACATACATTATGCCAATCATCATAACATGGCTTATCTGTGTCTTGACTTGCTTTACTTATTGCAAAACTTATATCCGAGCATGCAACAATTAAAAACAAAAGTTTACCAACAATACTCTACCTTTTTAGATCATCAAAAGGAGGATCATCATCACCTTTACACTAAGTAATCTCATCTTGAGCATCTACAATACCTCTCTGATAAAGCAAGCCTTTTAGAATTGTGCACAACTTCAATGCCCAAGAAGTACCTAAATTTTCCAAGATCTTTTGTTATAAATAATTTTTGTAAAAAGGCCTTTGTCACCTGAATACTTGCAGAGTCATCACCGATTAAAACCATGACACTTAAGAGTGCCAAAATAACAATTTCAGAGTCATTTTGTCAAATGAAAATGGAATGTTCAAATGTGGTTCTAATGAATGCAAGCTAGTATCACTAGTCAACTTTTCAAGTCGTGTCTTCGGATTCTGCTTAAGGTCATAGATAGCCTATCTTAATCTACAGATATAGTCTCCCTTAACCTCATAGCTAAGAGGTTGGGGATACATAAACTTCCTCAACAAGATCTTTGCGGTGAGGCATTTTTTATATCCAATTAATATAATGGCCAAACTTTGTTGACAACAACAAATAGGATAATCTTAATAGAATTGAGATGTGCAACAAGAGAAGTTCTCAAAGGGCTTGTTTGGTAAAGGGAATAAGTTAGTGGAATAAGTAGAGGAATAGGAAAAGAGTGGTGGAATAAGTGGGTTTTGATGTTTGGGTGTTTAGATGGGTTAAAGTTGTTTCATAGAGAAGGTGAAACAACTTTGCACCGGGTTAACTCCCTTTGACCCGACAGAAGTGACAAGCGAGTTAAGTGGTAAACAAACCCAGATTAACCTACTTAACCCACCTCCCAAACAGGCTCAAAAGTAATCCACTCCCAAGGTTTGTGTAAAGCCTTTGACAACCAGGCATGCTTTTAACCTATCAATTGTCCCATTAGAAAGATACTTCACTGTATACACTCATATGCAATCTACCACAGCTGAGTCTAGTGGGCAACGAACCAACTCCCAAGTCCCTCGTCACAAGAATGCATCCATCTCCGCTTCTACTACCATTTTTTGTTCTATATCTTGCATAACCTCTACATAATTCCTTGTTATAATAGTACTTATCAAAATGGGTGTAAAATACAAGATGTAACCAATTTCCACAAAGCAATGGATAAGTCCAAGTTCATCTAAGTTGGTGTGTCAATTGCAAATGTTTGTGTAGGAAGTATATTAGAAAAGCTTTTATCCTGTAGAGAAGACGGCGGAGTAAGCATTGGAATAAAAGCGAACACCTTATGTCATCTTTGATAGATCTAAGGATGTGATACCAACTCAATATTACTTCCTTCCTCAAAGAAAAGGTCAATACACTTAAAGCATAGCTGCAAAAATAGACAATTGGTATTCAGTCGATGAGGTCACAGACTAAGAAGTATATAGTATGCAGGTGTTTAATCGGGGATTAATGGGTGTTTTATTTTTTAATATTTAAAATTTTAAATATAATTATACATACCATTATACATATTAAGTATTAAGTGTACATATATATGAATTGAAAAATCACAATATATTAATATTATTTTTTTGATATACATATTCTCTCAATATAGCTTCTAACAAATAGCTATCACTATCACAACACTTAAAATAAGACAAATAAATCAAGATTGGTGCATCATAAATCTACAGGAGATAAGTTTTTAGTTCTAAATGCTACAAAAAGTACAAAATAAATAGCAAATTCCAAAAGAAACATCTCAAGAAAATATTAAGATTCAATCCTCCTCATCTGAAAATAAGGGAATATCCTCCACAATTTCATCTTCTTTGTTGATCTCTTCAAAACTAGCTTCCTCCTCCTCCTCAAAGTCAAGTGACACAAACCAATCTAAAGTAATATATGCAACTAACAATAACAAAAATTAATCTAAACTCACATTTGCAAGAAAATTATTAAAATAATGTCATTAAACTTTTTTTTTTTGAAAGAAACAATATCACAACCACCGATAAGAAGAAAATGGAGAGGAGGGGCTACCGATAGACCGTAGAGAGAAGCAGCCACCGACTCACCACTCATCGGAGATGGAAGCACTACGGATGATAGCAACTACCAACAACCACCGTGGGAGCCGCTTACCGGCAATGAAGGGATTGGGTTGTGCGGTGACAACCGAGCACCTACAGGTCGGAGCGGTGACTCGCAAAGAGGCTGTGAGCAACGGTGGGTCAGTGACCGGTGGGCGGTGGTGAGCATCAAAGAGGAGAAGACGGACTTAGGATCGAGGGCTTTGCTTAGGGCTGAGGCTTTCGTACGTTGGGAACATCGGATAATGGAAGAAATCAGGTTTAGTTGGGTGCACTTAGACGTCGGGTTTAGTCAATTTTTTGTTTGAGCCTACATTGCATGTGCATCAAAGCTAAAAAAATTGAAACATTAAAACTTAACCAATTGATCAGTTGATTAATCAGATAATCGGGCAATTAATCGGGTAGACCGACTATAGAGTTGAATATAGGTACCCGATTCATTTTTGGACCACATGCGATTATGCAACTGATTAATCGATCACATATACCGATTTTTGCACCCTTGATTTAAAAGAATGCAACATCAGCAATGATAATATCAATGACTACTAGGATCATAATATTGATATCCTTTATGCGTAAAAGAATACCCTAAGAAAACATATTTGATAGCTCATGTAGACAATTTGTGTTCCTATCCAAAAACATGTACAAGACAACTACAGTTGAAACCTACAAAATAATGCAAAACGGTCTATAGTAGGATGTAGTGATTGAAAAGGAATTTCCCCCTGCAAGATAGATGAAGGAACCAGGTTAAGCAAAAAAGTCACAGTAAGAGTGGCATCTCTCGAGAAAAGTGAAGGCAACTTCATAAAGGCAAAGGTCCAATTGATGTCCGAGATATATGCAAGTTTTCTCTCAACAACTCCATTTTGCTAAGAGGTATGTGCATATGAAGTCAAATAATTGGTGCTATTAGGAACAAAGACCAAAGCTCCTTTTGCATCAACTCTTAGGCATTGTCACTACGAAAGATCTTTATAGATGAGAAATAAAAATTCTAAACTTCAGTGAACAAATGTTTTTTTCTTTGAAAAGGGGAAGAAAGGCTAACAGAGGTTGTTAACCCCCCAACTTCAGTGAAGAAATGTTTTACCATGTGAAAAATCTCAAACCGGTCCTTTTTAAGAAACACTTAAGATAACTGACTATAATCATCAATAAAGACAATAAAATACCTATGACCTACCATACTTCTCACACAAGAGGATCCCCAAACGTCACAATTTACCAAAAAGAAAGGAGATGAGCTATGTTTCTCAGCACAAACCAGAGTAGCACAATGATGCTTACCCAACTACTAGGCCTCAAAGTCAAAAGTGGCAAACTAAGAGTGATGAAAAAACATTTGATATGGCTTACTGCGAAAAGGTCGACCAAGACGGCGATAGAATAGCATAGGATCAATCAAAATATAAGTTGTTCCAACAAACATAGAAGAATCAAGACAGTAAAGTCTATCTTTTCATAATCCCTACTAATTATCTAACTAGTCCAAATGTCTTGAAAGTTGCAGTGATACCATCAAAGATTATACAACACTTAAAATCTTTGCATAGTTTACTAACAAATAAGAGGCTCATAAGGAACTCTAGTGCCCAATAGACATCAAATAACTATAAGCAAGAGAACTTAATATCACTAATTGTGATAACAGAAGAATGAGTGCTATTTGCCAATCTAACTGATGCCACTCCTTTGGTGGGCTTAGTTTCAAATAGAGAGTCACTTTTACCACCCAAATTTATTACCCAATTCTCAATGACAATAAATGTCAGATTTACTTGGCCACCTGCAGCAAGGGTGACATGAGCACTAAGATAATCCCCAGAGTTAGTTGTGAGACCAGTAGTAGCAACCACTTCTGGCATTGGTGGCAACCCTGACGAGATCAGATGATCAATCTGATCTCCAGAGGTGGAGAGAACAAAGCAGTGGTGGTGAGAATAGGCCACCTAGGGTCTTGTGGTGGCGAGAAATCATCAAATCTCACTCAAATCCAATTTTTGGCAGCCAATGGACTGGTCAAAAGACTAGTGGCAGCGGTGGTGCAGCACCTGACAAGATCCAATTGTGTTTATCTTTTCAAAAGCTTTAGTTTTTTTTATTTTCCTTTCCTTTTTTGTTTTTTATTATCTTTTCCTTGTGGAGAAAAAAGAAGGCATGAGAATCAAGAGAGTATGTACTAGCAGGACTACTACTTTGACACCATGTAAAGAAATGCAATGGCTTAGAAACTCCAATCTCTCTTATGGAAAGGAGGTTGATGAGAAAATTACAAGGTAGTGCTTAAAGAAAAGAGAAAATAACAAGATGACATTAGGAAATAGATAATTCCAACAATCCAATTAGTTAAAAAGACTTGGTTCATAGTTCTTATTGACCACCATCATTTCTTGGCCTACCCACCTCCTCCCGCAAAATCAAAGCCACTCCCTTTCACGGAATCAAAAAAACAGACACGTGAAAGACATGAATAGTTGTGACAACCAAGCAAAGCAACACTAAGCGACCCCCTCTAGAAAGTAGACACGTGTGCTAACCCTCCTCTCCACTTTGTCAACATCTAGAAGCCAATGATGAAAACAAAGATTCTTGGCCACTAATGGAAGGCCCATGTACATTAAAGGAAGATTGCACCTCAAGGCATGCAAGAGCCCACCTCCTATTCCTGTATCCCGAAAGAAATGAAGGAGGATTTGTTGTTCCTCTTCACCATTAGGCTAGAAATGTCGCAAGAAAGATCCACCAAAAGGAGAGATTCCAAGCATCATGGACTGATCCTTCCATAAAAAATGCTGTATTATTTGTGTAGTAAAGCAAATGACTAGAGTACCATCATCTTGAACAAGAGAAGCTAGCTGACAAGCCTGGGGAAAGTGTAGCATAAGTGAAGGAAGCTACCATCAACCGCAAGTACAATCAAAAGAGGAGATAGGCAGATCAAGCATAAATTCAAGGCACCACTCTATCCTACAATCAAAACATGGTAAAGTTAAGCCCCGAGGTGATAAAACTCTTCCCAGAGCTCTTAAGATTTGCTCAGTTCCCCAATCAAAATAATGAACACTGATGTTCTTGGAACCAAAGCTTCTCAAACTTCAATATCATGTTGTGAAACTCAACTTCAAAGGACAGCAGTTCCTTGTCCAACAAACTTTACTCATGAAATTGAGGTTAGCAGGTTGCAAATAAGAGCTGCAACTGTATGCTATAAGGTTATACTCGATCCATCATCAGTGAGCAATAAGTAGTTACTCTAGAATTTATTTCATTTGAAAGCCAAAGGATAGCTGTCAGAGATCAATAATTATTTAATTATTCTAGACATTGCCCTGACAAAGCCCCCGACAGTTGTTAGACAAGTAATTCAGTAGAAAGCATAGAGAAAGCTATGGCCATATTAGCATTTCAGCATAGCTTCTAAACCATATCAATGAAGCCCCTTGCCATGCGGTTGTGCATATAATATTCCAATGGATATAGGTGTTAAAACCAAGACGCACCAGTCTAGTCATGCTATCAAATTCTTTGACGACATCAGTAAATTTTCCAACATCCTCCTCTTCATATGCAGCAGCCAAATCCTGTGAAATGCACAATGAACAATTTTGTTAGATCAATAACCTAAAAGAAACTTTCGAAAATATCAAATTCGATACCATTTTTACCAACTAGACGATTTTCTTTTTTGGAAGCAAGCCAACTAAAGTAGAAATATTATAAAATTCTGATAAGATTCCTCTCAAAAAAAATCTGATAAGATAAAAGTATGATTTTAGTGGATAATGCACCATTTCGACCATTTGCAGGGAAAAAACACATGGACAGATCTTAATATGGTATTTTGTATTCAGCTTTGAAATACACAAACACCAAGAATGCATGACCAAGAACTTACAGCTAGAAATTTATATTCTCGTGTGCCTGAGAAAGTGGGGTCAAGTTCCTGGAGAAATAGTCAAATTGCAATGATGTCAGAGAGTTTAAAACGCTTTTATATGTCCAACATACAACAGCAATAATTACCTCATATTTCTCCAGAGAGTTGGTTATAGCAACAGCATCACCTCGACAGAGTTGGCAGAGGCCCGCATTCAGAAGAATACCTTTGACACTATATTTTAAAAGATTATTGTTCATATTCTGTCGAGCGATTTTTTCAAAAATCTCAATAGCCTTCGGGTATCTGTGGAGAGGAGAAAGGCCTCATTTCTTTAGCAAAATCAAAAGGGGATATTTTATGTAATATGATGGACGTGATGATTTCAGTAACAAAAGAAAAAACTGTGCCTTTTCACAGAATAACTGAAATAAAGCAGCATAGGGAGAACTATTCCATGAAAGTCAGCAAGCAAATAACAATTATGATCAGAAGGAAGCAGATTTCCACAACACCATACATACTGAGATTACTAGTGGATTTTTCATCCACACTTAGAACTTTCGTGCCTAAAGAAGCAGATATTATGTACCCAAAGAATATGATCCAAGCAGACTTCAGGAAGTAGACCGCCTAGGCCGAGTAGGTGCCTGCATAGGCGTCAATGAACCCCTTCCCGAACCTAGTAGTGTCATGCGGTCTTGTAGTCGAATCTAGCTGAGTAGGCGAGCCAAGTAGACGTTTACTCGGCCGCACGCTCACGCAATTTTGGGATTAAGTCACCCAATTTGAGTCTTTGAGAGATTTCTTCTTTTTATCCATTTAGGTATTGTTTGACATATCCAGATTTTAGGTTTTTAATCTAGATTTTATTTTAGATTCTTGATAATATATTTTGATTTAGGTTGGTTTGAATTTTTTGATTTAGTTTTCATTTTAGATTCTTGATTTAGATCTATTATTATGTTTATTGATAATAAACATGAATATTTTGAATCTAATTTCTACATTTTCTTTTTTCAAAATGTCTAATATTTTATATTCTAAGTTGTATAGTAATTAAAAAATAGGAGTATTAACTATGTTGTTTTTATTATACTACTTGCGATAATTGTATAGTTATAACATTACATATAACACAAATTTTAATAAGTTAACTAGTTATTTTATATTTTTTAAAATAGGAAAATGCAAACCCGCATGCTCATCCAAATGCCGCATACTCTCTATATGGTGACCCAACCGACCGCACACCGCATACCAACTTCCTGAACATTGGATCTAAGAATAACTAATTTAATATATTTCAGGCCGTTCCTTTCCAAAGAAAAAAAGAATTTTACCCTGCTTATACATTTTCATAATAATACCAACATCATAGTCATCAGCATAATACATTTTCAATGTGCCCAAAAGAATTTCAAAAACCACAATTTGGATGACAGACGAAAGTTAAGATCATAGGTAAGGGACCTCTTGGGTTCTTCCTACTGAACTTTTCCTAAGAGATTTGGTACCAAGGCCTTCCTCAAACGTCAAAAAGTTTAGGGGCCCATTTGGGAATGCTGGTTCCCTGTTTGAGGAGAGAAGGAATTGGGAGAGGAATGGAATGTGATGGGATGAACAGAGAGGTGGAATGGGGTTAATTCCACATGAGAAAAGGAACTAGGAGAGAAACAGGAATTGGACTGTTTGTTTACTGGGGAATTAGACATTCTGGTGTTTGGATTTTTGTGGGGTAGTAGAGGAATGAATCAAAGGAATTAAAGGCCCTTTATTCTGGAATTGGGCCGTTCATACTCCTTATCAAATGGGCCCTAGAGGAAGGACATTAAAGAAAGGAGAAAAGGAAATGGGCAGCCCTGCCTGATTTCACCATGCTCAAAAGAGGGGAAGATACTAAAGATTCAACAGAAGCAGAAACATATTCTCAGAGAGGTAAGCAGAAGATTGTTGCCTGAGAAGACAAAAAGGTCAAAGTTGAATGGTGGCAGTGCTCCTAGGAAATTTAGCTAATTCAGGGTAATGCAAGTTGAGGATTTTTTGCAATTTGGTGGCCATCTGTTGCTGGCAATCAGACATTGAAAAGCTATGCGTAAAGGAGCATGAGTTTGTAGACCAAGGGATACAAGAAATACAACAGGCAGGGTATTTCTTATTGCATGGTGATTGGTCAGCAAGGTGCCAATGTACCTCAGCTCTCCACTGTTAGTCAGGTTTCTTTCATCTTCGATTACATATAGATGAGGTGAAAACTGCAGCTCAAGTTCGGACCAAGGAGGATTACCAAGGCCAGATGGATTACCTATGTTTTTTTAAGAGTTATGAGATGGTTGATTTTTCTCCATGAAAAGATAGATTGGATGTTGTTAAGTTGGTCATTGAGGAACTTTCACAGGGGTAGAGTAGTTTTGAGTGACTACCAACGCCAACCCACTTTGTTATCCAAACATACTTCTGCAAAATTGGTCAAAGAAAACAGGATCTAGTGCAGTTTACCTCATTGCCACAACAATATTAACAAATAGGCTCAGTGATGTCATTGAGGAAGCAGTTCCACCAGTGCAGTTTGACTTTCAGCAGAATCTCTATTTTGCTGGCAATTTGTATTGCCTTTGGAAATTGTTCAGCCTAGAGCGATGTGGTTTCGTTGAAAGGTACATTTCACCAAAGCTTGTAACTGTATCTGTTGGAGTTATTTATTTATCATATTTACTTATTCTATATATTTCAATATTTCTTTGAGTATTGTCTTGTACTTTTACCATTAACCTTAAGAGAGGCTAAGGTTTCCTGAGTAAAATAAGTGGATATTTTCTTCTACATGATATTAGAACAACGGTCTTAGCCAATGGTTTGCACAATCCTTGAAACACTCTTCTTTTTTTTCTTTCAACATTAGGAAAAAAAAAGGAATCAAAGAAAACCCTGATCTTTTAGGGTTTGATCAACCTCCAGCCCTTGATTGTCAGAAAACCACCACCAAGTTGCACTGCCACGTACCGTGGGGGTAGTTTGGTGCCTCTGTCGCAATCAGCCAAGCATTGGCAGCTGCAGCCAGCAGTTGGAATTGATTGCTGGAGCTGCAGGCGGTGCAGCTGGTTGTTGTACCACTGCAATTGAGCCTCATGTGCCGCCGCCAACTGGTCTAGGTGATGGCAAGCAACAAGTCAACGCTCCGCTAGTGGCTACAGGTCTGATTAGCAAGAAATGGGTCAGATCTCGCATGTCTGAGAAGAATTGACCCTTCAGTCAACCAGGCCAATTGTCAACCTAATCCAATCCGGCAACCTTGCTGTTAGCAAACAATGTTCTGATGACCTCTCTAGCAGTTGTTGGCAATCTGGTAATTGCACTCTACCTTAAGTATGGTCTAATCAAGGATTTTTCTACCCCACAATTTCTTTTTTTTGCAAGGTGATATATATATATATATATATATATGCTCTAACTTGAGGGAGAGTATTGGAGTTATTTGTTTTTGGAAGATAAAATATTGAAGTAATTTATTTATTGTATTTGCTTATTTTATGCATTCCATTATTTGTTTGAGCATTGTCTTGTAATTTTTCCATCAGCTTCTATACAAGAGAGGCTAGCTAAAGTTTCTTGAATAAATAAGCCACCACTTTCTGCTACAATATCAATTTTAAGGGCATCCTTGCATAAAAGATGTTCTCAAAATGTGTGGTGCATCACAAGAGCATCTTTTCAATTCTTGTTAGCATGAGGTTTCGACCTAACTGTTAGAAAATTCAGAAAGTACTTGTGTATTAGGAAAGAGTTCCAGTCTAATTTGTCAAGGGGTTAGGTAGCTGTAAGGCAACAAACTCCTTAATCGCCCAAGGCAAGAGGGAACAAAAAGGCAATTACCCGATTAAATTGAGGCAACAAATTTTTTTATTTCTTAAAATATTGTATATGCGTAATAAACTCATATGGTAACATTAACTTTACTAAGAAACATATGATAATACTATTTAAGTGAATAAAAAAATAATGATCCTATCATATTTAAGTAACAATAACATATATTTTCATACAATATGTAAACATTTACATTATATTTATAATTATAGGCTAAAACAAACAACTAAAATATATATCATATGTATTTATCCCCTTTTCCTTCAACCCAACCGTGGTTGAAGATATTGGGCGTGTCTTGGAGATACCGATGGGTCATTTACCAATCAGATATCTTGGGCTTCCTCTCAAAGGGAAAGAAGCTTTCTTCTTCAGATTGGGGTTGTCTCGTGGAGAAGATTTGGAAGAGGTTATCTACTTGGAGTGGTAGACTTTTATCGAGAGGAGGGAGGTTGGTTCTGTTAAAGTTTGTCTTGTCCTCCATCCTAATTTTCTTAACTATGTTTAAGTCGCCAAAGAAAATTACCACCCAATTGGAGTTGATAAGGAATAGATTCTTCTGGAAGGGCATGGAACACGAAGGCAAATTTTCTCAACGAGTCCCATGGAAGGAAATTTGCACTCCCAAAAGAGATAGGGGATTGGGTGTGCTTCTGTTGGACGCTTTCAATGAGGCACTATTGATGAAATAGGCGATTAGAATAGCCTCTAGTGAAAAGTCCGTGGTCTCCACCATTATCAAGAACTCTTATGACATGAACAAGACCCTTGGTGACATGGTGACTATAAGATGAGGTATGTCGACCTTTTGGCAATCGGTTTGACAGGTGTTGGAGAAGAATTGTGTTTGAGTTTGAACCATCCTTAGGGGATGGAAAATCATTTATGTTCTGGTTTGATAAATGGTGTGATGCGAGGCCGTTCTCGCAATTGTTTCCAAGGGTCTTTCATCATGTAGGAAATGTAAATGCAACGGTTGAAGGGATGTGGGATCAAGGTTTGAAATACCGATTTCGACGCCGTGTCGATGAAATTTTAAGTGTACATTTCGTGGTTGCCCGTTTTTCAATGGCCATGCCAAGGGCACACCACATGCGTGCGTGTGTGTGCACTTGAGCCTGTGTGTGTGTGTGTTTGTGTGGGTGTGCATGTGTGTGTGGACCATCTTCCTACTCTTCTACTTTGTATGTGTCAGTTTAAATCTTCCCGCTCTTCCACATTTTCAAGTCGTAGCTTTCCCACCTTTACCCAAACATTCCAAACGCATCTGCCGGCACGCAATGGCACCCCAGATGCCAATAATCCCTGTAAATTGACGCCTTAGTCGTGTCGGCACGACCACTTCCCCAGAAATGGCCATGCCAACGACATTTAAAACACTGTGTAGGATGTCCAGCGTGGATCTTGGGACTTTCAACTTTCAGCTGGCCTTTCTGATCAGTCCATTTGCTAAATTTCAACAACCAATACATCACATTTGAGATCTACAACCAAAGGAAGGACAACAGGACTATTTTTTATGGAAGGAAGGAAGATTCACGGTTAAAAAAGCCTATGACAAGAGTCTTCCAACTGCTGGAATTTCAGATCTGATACAATCTGATTGTTGCATAATCTGGAAGTGTCATCTTCCGTTGAAGATAAAATTATTTCTTTGGTTTCTGCCAAGGGAGTGATTGATCACTAAGACAATGTTGAAGAGGTGATATGATAAGGTTGACTCAACCTACACTCTATATGGTCAAATGGAGGAGGACGTAGAACACTTATTCTTCAAATGCAACTTCTCTAGGGATGTTTGGGATTGTCTCCAACTCCGCACTTCCAATTGTGATGGTCAACAGCTCTTTTGGACTTCATTCCATGATCACTACAACCTTGATGTGACGGGATGGATCACGACACAACAGCATTGTGGTCCATATGGCTGCAAAGGAATAGTGCTATTGTTAGATCTGAACGATGTTGGGTGGATAATGTTGTGAGAAAAACTTTTTCTGTCTGAATTTTGGCAACGAAACCTTACATTATTGATCTCTAGTAATCTTCCTTCTTTCTCAAAAAAAAAAAGCATATGTATCTACCAAAATAAGATAGTGACATGTATTTGTTTTGAAGAAGAAAAGATAGGTTAACAATGGATGTTAACCCTCCACTTCATTAATAAAAGGAGCTAATCACACCGAAAATTACAAAGAGCATTATAATGATAAAGCACTCCCTCTATTGAGACTCCCTATGGAAAATCACTCCATTGTGTCTGAACCAAATGTACCACAATAAAGTGAAGGCCTTCCTCAAGGTAGAGGCATCCATCGATGGCCCACAAATGCTAGCCCAAAAAGTTGTCTCTAAGTTGTACTCAAGACACAAACATGTATTATAATATGATATATTTACAATACAATACAAACTTAATATCATAACTTATACATATATTATTATATATCATTAGAGAGTTGTAAACAATAACAAATATATATATATATATATATACGCACATCAATAACCAGCAATATATCATAATTATATCAGTTGGGATTCGGTGAAAGTGCCATGTAGCAGCCAGCAGGCCACATGACAATGCCATGTGGTAGACATCTAGATGCCCAGTAGGACTAGCAGTTTGGGTTCCCAAGAACCAAACTTGAGTGTACCAAAATTGGTAATTTCCTATCTTTAGTAAAGTGGGTTTCGGTATAAAAGTTGTGAGATTAGTTCTTTTGTTAAGAGAAAATCTTTCCAAATGGGAAAAGGTTTTATCTCTTTAGGAAACAAGTTTTAGGATTTGTTTTAGGATTTGAGTCTTTACTATTTTTAGTGGGTATGCTCTCTTTATAAATATAGAGCCTGCACAACTATTATTTCTTTGAGCAATTTAATTAATACTTCCAAAACATTGTGCTCCTCTCCTCTCTCTACTTCTTCTACAAGTAGCAGCCGGCCCTAGGAGGATTCCTGCAAAATCTGCACGCATCCCAACAGACCGGTCCAAGCTTAGAAAAGCCTTCTCTAGCCCCTGCAGAAGGGTTCAGCAATCAGGCCAGACTTCTTCCTCCACTACAGAAAGGTTTGCACGTAGCAGACCGACCTGCAACTCGATCCAGACGACCAGACCAGTTTGTCCAGCCACTGCTGGACCGATTTTCAGCCCCTACAGGACCAAGTCGGTCCACTGTAGCAACCACAGGGTCGGTCTCCCTCTCCGTGCGTTGACAGCCCCATCATTAGGCTGTTTTTCCTGCGTATGGGAGTCTCTACGCTCTACTTCCACGCCAATTCTTGACATGATATCAAAGCAATCATCCTAGACTTCCCGTTCGTGTGGTCCAAAATCGTACGTTGGTGATTCTCGCATCCAAGAAGTCCTCATCAACAAATCTGACGCCTTACACGGTGAAGGAAGACTAGAGAAGATGGCAGAGTCAACCATGATGGTTAGAGACACCATGCTATCAAAAGGAGAAAGCAAGGAGAAAAAGAAGAAAGAGAAGGAGATTTATCAAGTTCCAACGCTTTTGATCTTCATACTATTGACACCTTACATCCGATTTTTTACTCTCTTTCAAAAGAGAATATTTTTTCGGAGAAAAGACGTTAAGGAGAGGACACCACGGTCCACGCAACGACTTTCAAGGTTGCCAAAAGAGGCAACAACTTCTCAGGTTGCAGGACGATTAATGGTTGATCCAAGCTCCTTTCCTAAAGATCCAAGCAAGTTCGAGAGACCACCAAGTGGGGCTACTAATACCTCACACATGAACTCTCTATCTCATAATGATCTTGAGAAACTGCATGCTCTTCTAAGAAAAGACAAGTCCACAGCGGCCATCAAGACAACTACTCAGGTTGCCACAAAAGCAACGACTCCGGAAGTTGCAAGAGTATTCGCCATTGACTTGTCCAATGAGAAGATTCGGGCCATGTTCCTTGAAGAGAAGGAAAAGAAGACAACAATAGCTATTGCAACGACTATTAAGGTCGCTAAAGAAGAAGCAACAACTTCCAAGGTTGCAAAAAAGGTCTCGCAATCATTCCTCCCAAGAAGAACTCGAAGCCCGAAGAAGAAAATGAATGGTAGGGCATCTAGCTTCACTGATGCAAGGCCAAGTTGTCGACCTCACGGCCTTCAACTTGAGGGGAAGTGTTGGGATTCAGTGAAAGTGCCACGTGGCAGCCATCAAGCCACATGGCAGTGTTACGTGGCAGCCATCTGGATGCCCAGCAGGACCAACAGTTTGGGTTCCCAAGAACCAAACTTGAGTGCACCAAAATTGGTGATTTCCTATTTTTAGTAAAGTGGGTTTAGGAATAAAAGTTATGAGATTAGTTCTTTTGTTAAGAGATAAAATCTTTTCTCAAAAGATTTTATCTCTTTAGGAAATAAGTTTTAGGATTTGTTTTAGGATTTGAGTCTTTACTATTTTTAGTGGGTATGCTCTCTCTATTAATAGAGAGCTTCCCCAACTATTATTTCTTTGAGTAATACAATTAATACTTCCAAAATGTTGTGCTCCTATCCTCTCTCTACTACAAGTAGTAGCCGACCCTAAGAGGATTCCTGCAAATCTGCACACATCCCAACAGACCGATCCAAGCCTAAACGAGCCTTCTCCAGCCCTTGCAAAAGGGTTCAGCAATCAGGCCAGACTTCTTCCTCCACTGCAGACCAGTCTGCACAAAGCATACTAGCCTGCAACTCGGTCTAGATGACCAGACCGGTTAGTCCAGCCACTACTGGACCGATTTTCAACCCCTACAAGACCAAGCCGGTCCACTGTAGCAGCCACAGGGTCATTCTCCCTCTCCATGCGTTGACAGCCCATCATTGGGCTATTTTTCCTGTGTACGGGAGTCTCCACGCTCTGCTTCCGCGCTAATTCTTGACAATATCATTAGAGACGTACAATAATGTATATGTATAACTTATACATATGTCTTAACAGACAAACAATAGTCTAAGTTAGGAAGAGAAGGTAAAATTGAGCATATAAAAGCTGTCAATAATAGATGTATATGTATGTATTATGTATATACAACAATTTTTTTTTTAAGGGAAATGGTAGTTATCCACCTGATAACCACCCATAACGTATTATAACAAAAGATATGGTTTTTCCGCCTACATCAGAGCCCACAAACAATAACAAAGACCACTCACAATGACTTACTCCACATTCTAACCATAGCATTAATGGACTTCACAAAATTTTCTATATATGGTCTCTGCCCCCTAAAGATCACCTCACTTCTTTCCAACTAGATGCCCCAGAGGACCATTAGAGGCCTAGCTCTCTCATTCTTCGACCAGAAGACATTGTGGCCTGAGTTGATGCCTCCGCACCTAAAAGAACTCCAGAACTCCTCAAAGGACAAGTGGTTCCACCACCTAGCTCCCATGTGGTTCCATAACTGTGTCACAAATGGACAAGAGAAAAGAGATGTTCCATGTCCTCATCAGCATCTCGACACAAGAGGCACACCTTATCCTCCCTAATGGCCTACCTCGCCCTCCACACTCTCGTCATGAGCCTACACCTTCTCAGCAACCAAATGAAGATCTTAACTTTTAAAGGGCATGCCGCCCTCCAAACCTACTTGCAATCTTGGACTAGATCCAAATCACCAATGGGTCCCCTACCCGATAGTCTCCTATAGGCAGCTCTCACCAAGAAATCACCTTCATCCCAAGTGAAAGAATCATTTCCCATCTCTGGTTTGAAGCCTTCTAGATCCACAAGCAAAATCTGAAACTCCTGAATCCTCGCATCTGAAAAGTTCCCAGCAAAGGACAGGCTCCACCCACCTTCCTAAACTTCCGCCACCGATGCATCTCTATTCGTAGACAACACAAAAAGTCTCAGGAATCTTCCACACAGACTCCCCTAACCAATCCAATCATCCTGCCAAAATCTGAATACATCCCCCGACCCCATCACCGGTACAAAGCAATCCTACACTTTAGGAGCCACCAAAGAAAGACCTCTAAGGAAATGTGAGGCATCCCTCAACGAGGACAGGAGAAGACCCCACCACACTAGGCCACCATAAGAAGATCTGAAAACCCTCCCCACCAAGCCATCCCCATTCTCCAATAACCCTCCAATCCACTTTGTCAACAAGCTATCATTCATTCTCCCCAAGTCTCTCACACCAAGCCCTCCCTCCTCCACCAGCCTGCAAACCTCCTCCCATGCCACCAACCTCGCACCTGGCCCATTCGACCCGTGGTTCGATCAAAAAAATTTCTCATCAAGCCCAGAATCTTTTTTATAATCTGCTGAGGCATCTTCAGGACAAAGATGAAATACGACGGCATCACAGGCAGCACCGCCTTGAGTAAGACCAACCTCCCTCCCCTCGACAACATCCTAGAAGCCCATCATGCCAGTCTCCCTTCTAGTCTTTGAATCAAAGAGGACCACTCCAGCACCAAGATCCTCCTATCAGTCAAGGGAAGGCCCAGATACGTAATAAGCAATTTCTCCTGCTCCGTGCCAAGACTCAAACTGCATGCCCTCACCTCCTCTGTCATGTGAACCGGAACAAAACTCGACTTAGAGAGGTTAATCCATAACCTAGAAGCCTCCCTAAACAATTCAAGCAAAATCCGCAGTCTCCTAACTTCCTCTGCACCTTCTATGAAGAATAAGGTATCATCAGCATATTGAAGCACCGAAATCTCTTTCCCATCTTTCAAGGAGAAACCTCTAATCAGATTTCTCTCACATGATCTATGTGCCGTCCTTGCTAACACATTTGCTGCCAAAACAAAGGGCATCGGGGCCAAAGGACACCCTTGTCTAACCCCTCTTCTTGGTTGAATCCAACCCCCTGCCGGACTGCCATTAACAAGGATCAAGAACGAGGTCGTGGTGACACATCTCTTCATCCAATCAACCCAGAGGGGAGGGAACCCCCTCTTTATCAAAGAGGCCCACACAAAAGACCACTACACTGAGTCATATCCCTTGCTGAAATCCACCTTCCACATGAAAGCCTTCCTCTTTTTCCTCCTCCAACATGACAAAATCTCCAAGGCCACAATGTATCTCTCCAGAATGTTCCTGCATGGGACAAAAGTCGTCTGCACCTAAGCCACAATCTTTCCCAGCACCCTCTTCAGCCTGTTAACCAAGATCTTTACCACAATAAGATAGATAGCATTGGACAAAGCTATTGGTCTGTACTCCTCAATCGTCTCTGCCCCATCTCTCTTCGGCAACAAGAACATATAAAATTTATTCAGCCTGTTGAAACCCAGATTCCCATCTCTGAACTCCTGCAGCACCTGTAGAACCTCCTTGATAATCGACCAAAATTCCTTGTAGAAGAAAACAGGAAATCCACCAGGGCCCAAACAACCATCCGCATTCAACCCCCAAACAGCCTTGTGGACCTCCTCCTTAAACGGGCCAACCAAATTCCTCACCTCTTCATCGCCAATCCGCGATACCCCGAACCCCAACCATCTCCATCTTCCCCCTTGCCTCCTCCCTGTGAACTCTTTGTAGTATGTCGCAACCGCCTCGTCGACTGCCTCCTTGCCCGTAAAAACCTCCCCGCCAACCCGTAAACTATCAATCCAGTTTTTTCTCCTTCCCGACAACACCATATGAAAAAAAAGAGTGTTAGAATCCCCCTCCCTGAGCCACTTCTATCTAGATCTCACCTTCCACTCCACCTCCACCTTCTGATCTTCATCCTGCACCACTTGTAAATGCCTCGCTCTGCTCGCCATGTCCTCCTCGGATAGAAGACTAATGTCATCAATCCTGTCCAGCCTCAAAATCTCAACAAGCGCTTCATCCCTCCTCCCACGTTCCTTTTTGGCCTGCATCCTATAGACCTTGAGAAAAGACCTCAACTCCCGAAGCTTAGTCTCCAGCTTTGCAGCCACCGAGCCCTCCGCAAGGACCAACCCCCACTTCTCTTCCACCAAACTCCTAAAACCCTCTTCCAGAAGCCAGGCTCTATCAAACTTAAAATACGTACCATGTCTCCAGCCCTTATTCGATCCCCAAAGCAAGGGAGTGTGATCTGAAAAAGGCCACTCCAAAGGTCAGACCTCCACCATAGGGAAAACTTCAGCAAATGACAGCGAGACCAAGAATCTGTCAATCCTAGAACGTTGTCCACCTGAACTCCTCCAAGTGTACGGGCAAGAAAAAAAGTGGCATATCGAGTAGGCCATGTACTGCAATAACCCCCGCAAAAGCCTCCAAACCTGGATCCATCCCCCCTTGACCATTTGTTCTATCTTCCGTCAGCAACAAAATCTCCACCAATCAACCACAGAGGCCCCTAATGCCTTGCTGCAACCTGGTCCAACTCGTCCCACAAAGCATGCCTCTGCACACCATCAGTCGGGCCATAGATTGCAAAGAAGACCAAACAGAGATTGTCTCGACGCCTCTGCAGTTTGACTGTGACCACATGGGATCCGACCACCGAATCCATCAAGGAGAAAACATCTCCCTTCCACCCAATAATGATTCCTCCAGACCTCCCCACTACATCGAGGGCCACAAACTCCCCAACGCCACTGCCCCCCATCTCCCTCCACACCCGCTGGTCACAACTCCCCAGCTTCATTTCCTGGAGAAAAATCACCTCAGGGCCCCACTTCTGAATGTAACTCCTCAAAGTTGCATGCATGTATCCCATCTCTTCTGCCATCCGAGCCACCTCCTCATCCTCCAGCTCCCTAACCCCTTCCTCGAGCACCTGACGCGCCTACGCCATCCCCAAATGCACCTTCCCACCTTTAACCACCCCATCCCACCCCTCCGCACCACCACCCAAAGCCACCAACTCCCCAACCTCCCCAGCCATCACCTCCCCTTCGCACATACATCCCTTTCCATCACCACCCACTAGCACAACCCCCACGTCATCTCCACTCGTGACCGGGTCATCAGCCAGTCCCCCTCCATGCTGCCCTTAAGGGGGCTCCGGTTTGTAGCCCCCCTCCCCTGCCATCTCTTCCCCTCGACTCTGTCTCCCCTCTGCCCTACCATCGCCACCAGCCTTGACACCAGACGAAGACCTAGCCCTCCACCTCCGATAAGCCCACCTCGGCCTGTAGGAGATCTTCTGCGCGGGGAATCTCCTCGACCTCCAGATCCGAAGGCACACCACGGCCCCCTCCATGCTGCAAGTCACCGCATGTCCAGACCAAAGAGCCCCAAAGCGGGGGCTCCCCTTCAACTCCACCCTAGCGCAGCCACGAGGCTGGGAATGCCCTGGACTTCCGCAAACGCAGCTTCGTTCCCCACCGAGTTCAGTCTCGTCTCTATCCGAATCCACATCACCCGACCCGAACCCACCACCAAGAGGTGCACTTAAAACGCCCTCCACGTCAGCCGCAACCCCCGCATTCATGGTCTAGGATTTCAAAAAATCCCCAACCCCAAATCTCGCCTCCTCAAGCACCGATTTCGCCACCTCCTCCGCATGCTCACCCTCCATTGATTGCAGCATGGGAACCGCAACGGACGCGCAATCACCTCCGCGCCCCCTCACCTTCCAAAGATCGCTTAGACCCCCGCCCAACCTCCGCTCCACCCGGGGAACTAGCACCACCGCCTCAGCGAACGACCGAGGCCTCTTCTCATCCAGCAAGACCTGGACCATCCACGAGGAGCTCCCCCATCTCAGCACCACCTTCTCTGCGATCTACACCCCCGGCCTCCTCTCCACCCAAGCATGGATTTTGGACAAGTCCGCCCCAGACCAAATCCACCGCACCCTCGAAGTCGCGCGAACGGAGACACCACCGCCGCTACCACCTTTATCGTGCGGAGGAAGAGGGGGAGCCCCTCAATCACCACCCTCCGCCTCGCACAAATCAATGGGTGCTCTGCCACCGCCCCGTCTACCCTCACCGGCCATCGCCATCTCACCAGCCCCTCCCCACAACACACCTCCCGGAAGGCCAACCTCCTCAGCAGTGCTAGCTTGAGGCCAAGGAGCACAAACTTCCCAACCCCAACGGACACCATTCCAAAATTGTCCCTCCTCAACCCTAGAAGTAGGGAGACTGACCCCCTCAGATCCTCCAGCCCCGCCCTTCCCTCCACCACCACCATAATCAGGGTCATCGCTAGCATCCTTCCGAGGACCTCAATCTCCCCCAACCACAGTGCTTCGACCTCCGCAAGTGGTGCACCCTCCAGCGGCGATGGCAGCGCCTCTCCACCACTAGCGAAAGCCCCAAAGCCAATCCCCCGACGCCTGCACGTCGCCCTCCTATGCCCAAAACCGCCGCAACATAGGCATTTCAACGACTCCCTGCAATCCTTCGTGAAATGTCCATTTCCCAGGCATTTAAAGCAAATGAGCACCGACTCCTTCCCCCTATGCGGCCTCCTTCTCACCGTCGTCCACCCCTTCTCCCCCACATTCTCCCTCACGCTCATTCTCTCCCCAAATGTAAACTTTTTCCTTCTTTCTAAAAGAATTCGTATATACAACAATATATAACACAAACATATCTATAATATATGTAACTTAAGACCAAATAAGAGTCTTATGGTCTTACCTAAAGTGAATTAGGAGTAAGGTGACAAGGCGCAAGGTGACCCAGGTGACAATGAAGGTGACTAGGCGATAGCCCAGATGAAGCCCCTAGCCTGGAATAGCTCCAAGTTGACCTTTGACTCTCGCCTGGCCTGGTAGCCTGAGGTGATAGCCTTGACAACATAGAATTTGTCTATTTTTTGTATTTATGTTTCTAATTTCTATTTCTGTTAAGATTTGTTATCACCCCACTCTTTATATAAAAGGGGGTAGGGATTTCTTTTCAAGCAATAATAAGAATTCCTCATTAGTCTCCCACATGGTATTAAAGCAAGATCTATCTTAGAAGACCCTTTCTCCCTCTACCGCCAGTCCTAGGGCCCTCTTCCTCCTCGTGGCACATGCCTACTCGTGCCATTGTACCACATGTATCATCCCTCTCGCAATGCACACACGTACAGGATTCGTGGCCATTGTGTGCCAAGACACGTGGGTTGCTACCGCTACACCACATGATCGTGCGTGGTGCCTTGGCCTCTCGTGCACTATATGTGCACTACACCGCATGCTCCTACTCACAAGGCCACCTTCCCATGCACACAACTTGCATGACATCTTGTCTTGTCGCGCGTAGGTGCATCGCGCCATAATGCACAGCACCACTTCCTCTCATGTGTACACGGAAAACCGTGTGTCTGTTGTTGTCCACTGTACGCACCTGTGCACCTTCACGTACCTCTTCATGTGCAGGTGGTAGATCTTCGCAGATCACAATGTTGGCTTCGAGGTCATCTTCTGCTACTATTGAGGCCAAGACCTTGGCTTCTACTACTGTAGTAGTAGTTCAGGGCAGCTCAATTAAACTTAACGATACCTAAAACTACATCCTCCGGTATAGGGCTTTCAAGATCTTCATTAGAGGCCAAAAAAACTTTATATCCTATCCAAAGAGGAGCTCGATGCCAAGTGCTAAGGACCAACTTTTATCCTCTGACACGATACCGAATCAGGAGACAATCTACAGTCGTCTTCAGAAAATCCATTTGGATGTCTCACCAACAATCGCTCCTACTATTATTCCTAACATCTCCACCCTTGTTGCCTCTAGAGAGCAGGGAAGTTGCTCTGGTGGTTGCAATGGTGGACACGGTGGACGTGGCCAGACCTACTCTTCTTGCACCTACTGCAAGAAAACAAACCATCCATCCAAGAGATGCTAAGACAAGTGCAGTAAGCCCACCTGGGCTAATCAAACGACCACAGAGACTATTACTTCAGAGACTGAGTCTGACCAGCCTCCTATCCAGTTGACCCCTACAAAACTGGAATGTTTGCGATCTCTATTGAGGAGTGAGTCCTCCTCTATTGCTACTATGGTTGAAGCCCCTACCACTACTACTTCTCAAGACCACGATGCTTGGCCTTCTGATCTAGCGTGTAGATTCTCCACTAAGGTTGATGAATGGTAGGGACTTTGAGCAAGGCTCTCGCATCTCTAGTACTGCCTACTGGGGAACGTTTCCCTGTTTTTGACTACTGCTACTGTTACAGCCCTACTATTATTATCTGTAGCTACTACTACTACAGCCACACTACTATCATCTATGGCTACCACTCTGCTACAACCTTCTACCGTCAGTTACTACTGCTACTTCTACAACAACATACTATTGTCTACTACGATTGTTGCTATTACTACAACCACCACCTGCTCCTGTGGTCTACTACCTACTCCCCCAGATATCTACATTGTAGGGAAGTCCAAGTTTTGTCTGCTGTAACAAGTTAGGAGTTGAATGCTCCAACTTAAGGAGTGTTAGAGAATTAGGAAAGTACTAAAGTATTAAGAAAAAGTCCTAAATTAGTTAAGTCAGTATAATTTGTTTGTTTTTGTATTCTTATTTATATTTTCTATTTTTGGTAGGATATTTCTATTTCTATTAGAATTTATTAGAATTTTTCATCTTCCTACTCTCTATATAAAAGGGGATAGGGATTTGATTTCAGGTAATAATAAGAATTCTTCATTATTCTCCCACATTGACTATAGGTGACAAGGTTGTCCTCTTCCTTCACTCATTTGTGTCAACAGTGGACACACAACCAATAACATTTTTTCAAGTCTTTTACAATATGCAAAAAACAAATTTGACAGAGCTGAGGGAGGTGGAGAAATTAGTCCCACTTCTGTAGTATGCAAATTACACATTGCTCTTCATTATCAGGGTGGAAGTCACAGCAATTACATCTTGTTGATAGACCTCTTTGGAATCCCTCCAGAACTTAACCCTTCAAACCAATCTTTTGCCAGTGCAATATAGGTTAAGCAACATAGCGGTGGGTAATGGTTGCCATAGTCCATGATGCCTCAGTATTCTGCTTATTGAATACCTTGTGCTTCCCTTAAAAACCTTTATCATCGCAAGGAATTGGATGCAGGATGTAAACAAGGTTGAACAATTGGGAATACAAATTACTTTCTTGGAGGGTTGATTGGTAGCATTTTTTTTTTGAAAGGATTGATTAGTAGTTTTTCAACCCTATGCCATCTATATCATTTTCTTCATATAGGTACCTAGGAAGCTTGAAAAGAAAATTGACCATATTGGGAGAAAATTACTTTCGTGAAGGCTCTCTTTCAAACAATTGACCTTTAAGTGTCTTGGGACAACGTTTTATGTCAAGTGCCCAAGGCTTGGGAGTAGTCCACCTTGGGGAAATAATTTGTCTCATTGGTGAAGTAGGCATTCAGATTGTGGGGAACGATGTCAACTTGCGGACACATGTTCTTTAGGTCTGTTATCTCTCCTAGCTGGAAAGTAGGGAAATCTGTGATAAGGGGAGGATCATCCTCTTGAAGGGAGTTTCCAAAATGTTTCTTGGTTGAGCCCAACCATGCCATGATTGGGAACAAAGTTGACTTCAAGTTCATGCCAGATAACCCTTTAAAGTAATGCATGGATGGCTTCTGAAAGTGATGGATCTGCAGATCTCGTATTTCCTGTGCAATGCTTACTAAAGATCCTTCAGTCCATGTCTTTATATGGTCAGAAGACATGTGGATGCTTCCTATTCTCTGTCATGAGGACGAGGGGCACGTCAACCACGTATTTCATGAACACTGCAAAGGTAAGATGCCAAAGATCTGGACTTCATTGGATCAACCAAAACACAGAGAAGTCCTCTAATTGTAGCACCAAAATTGGCAACTACATCCAAGTTATCATTTCTTTCACCTCATGAAGATCACGAGAGAGTAGTGTTTTCTTCAACTTTTTCACTTGAGTATTAAGTTGTGGTGTTTATGGATGCAAGATCTTGTATTGAAACTGCTTAATAATAGCAAATTCTTTTGAAGGACTGTAACTAGTCTTTCTTTCTTTATATAAGATTGTAGGGCTGTGAAGAGTCAGTGGTTGATTTCTTGTAATTAACCATCTTTGATTCCAACAATTTTAATGTGATGACTACCACATTTGTGGAGTCATTCCTTTCTTATAAGAAACATGGAAGTTCATAGAGAAGTTTACATGCATATAGATAAAATGTTTGTGGGTTTGAAAGGCTGGTGCTGACAACAAGATTTTAAGAACATCAGGGACAGCCAATTTCCTCACATTTCTGATGCTGTATTTGTTGCCCTTCACATTATGGCTATCAGGCTATGCATAGAACTTATTCTATTCTATCATAATCACATGATGTAATTGAGTTGAAAAAAGGAAAAGTGATTTACTGTTCTAATTGTGCAGCAAGTTGAGCAACTTTCAGCAGGCACTGGTTTGCTGAAGAGGATACTTCTTCACTTTGATAGAGATCAGCAGCACGTTCGAAGTAATCTATGGCTTTTTCCATGTCTTGCTCTTGCTCATAAATTTCACCAAGTTCCTAACACAATGACAATTAGAAAGAATAAGGTAATTCATTTTTGCCCCAAATTTTGTCTGGTATGCAGGAATATCCTTTTCAATAAAAATTAAAAAACATCTAACATTTTTAGGAAAATAGTAAAAAAAGGTGTTTCGTGGGTATCCCCTCATGTCCTATAGGTGTGACCACAAGCACATGCACATGTATGCAAGCATGCACACGCTTTTGTGTGAGAGAAATAAGGTAGGGATAAGGAAGAAATTACACTCAAATGTAAATTGTTAGAGTTATTATTTTTTATTAGTTATGCCTAATTTTTCAGGTTTATGTTTCTTTGAGGATTCTTCATGTAATTTTCCATTTTCCTTCTCTCTATATAAGAAAGGTTAAGGTTTCATATGAGAATAAGACACTCTTTTCTATCAACATAGCATTAGAGCGACGATCTTAGATCAGCGTTCCGATATCCACCAAATACCACTCAAAATATTTCTTCCGCTCCATTTGATCCTTGATCTAGAGGATCTTCTCCACCACTAATCACCCCATTGGGGGATCCTTACGTTGCCTGGACTATTGCGAAGCACCACAGGCCTCTTCAACGTCGCCCAAGGTCACTAGTGAGGCACCAGCTCACCCCAACACCGCCCAAGGTCACTGGTGAAGCACCAGTTCACCCAGCTATGCCTAAAGCTAGCTTATGCCACCTAATGCTATCCAGCACCAACCAAGACCACCCAACGCCACCCATGGACCTTCTACAGCAACCCCTTCATATTTAATCCAGGCGATGCAAATTCTTTGCACAGATCTAATCGTAGCTCTGGTTGGGGTCTGATCAAATTCCTATCCTTGATTAGAGCCTCGTTGTTGCTCCTTTTGTTTGCACACATCTGTGTATGTGACTCCTTACTGTACTAATATGCTTCGACCAAGCGCAAGAGAAATTGGATGGATAAGCTCTTAGTAGGGGGGAGTTTTCTAGCAGGGAGGTTGTTGGTAAGGCAACGGCAAAATTATTTTAGGGACTTCACAGGGGTCAGAGGAGGTGGGAGGTGGCGGTGGTCAGGATCAGATGTTCTTGTCGTGGGTGCGAAGGAGGTTGAGGAGTTGGTGACGCCCTTCACAGAAGACGAGGTCAATAAGGCAATTTGGGGCCTGAATGCGGACGGGTGCCCTGGTCCTGATGGATTTCCGGTGCTTTTCTTTAAGGAGTTCTGGGAGTTGGTCAAGGACGATGTCTTGTAGGGTCTTGGTGAGTTCAGGGAGGGCAATTTTGGGTTCAACATGCTTAACAAGTTCTACTTGTTCTTGTTGCCCAAGAAGGAGGGTACGGAGGTGATTGAGGACTATCGGCCAATAGCTCTCTCCAATGCAGTGTATCTAATTGTAGCGAAAGTACTAGCAAATAGGCTTCGAAAGGTGACTGGTAAGGTGGTCTGATCGCTAAAATGCGTGATTTATAAAAGTGGGTTTTTATGTCGTTATAACACGCAAATTGGATCGCTTTTAAATTTATAGAATCCGAGTACTTGGGTAAGTCCAAAGAGAGGCAAATAAGCTTTCAAATCAAAACTCCCACTTGATCTTTGGAAATCAACATCTTTTTAGGGTTTTTGGGATATGTAAAATTTTTTTTTGGTTTTTGAATAGAGCAAAACGAAATGCGGATAGAAAGACGAAAATCTAAGTTATGGAAGTTGTAAGGCAACTAGTGCCTTACTTCTTCAACTCACCCTAAGCACGAAAGGCCTAGTGTAATGGAGTAAGCCACAAAATAATCACAAGCTTTTTAAACTTAAAGTAGAAGAATGCTTCTTAATCAAAATAGTTTTACAACGGAAATGGAAAACTCACAAGTGGAAAGAGTTTCCACTTATAATTTCCACCCAAGTAGAATTCTAGCACTAAACTACTATGCAACTAACAACAAAAGAGTAGAAGAAAGCTTAGAAGATGTTGATGATGATGATGGTGCTGCCCGAAATTCCTGCTCCAGTCCTGGTTGCCCCAAGACTAAAAGGATTCCTTTGCTCCTTCCTAGACGTCCTCCAAAGGCAAACCCTAGATGGGCGTGCCTTCTCCTTCCTAGAGTGGATGGCTCCTACTCCAAGAACTCCTTAAGGTGGCGTGGACCACCTTTGATTCTTCCTCCAAGGGTGGTAGTGTACCACCCTCAAATCCTCCTCTCCCTAGGGTAGGCGTGTACCCTAGGTTGTCCTCCAATGCCTGGCTTCCTCCCTTGGCTGGCGTGGGTATAAGAGAGAAGAGAAGAGGGGAAGGCACCAAGGGGACAAAGTATCCCCTTAATCTTCTTCTTCTTCTTCTTCTTCTTCTTCTTCTCTTGACCTTCTATGTAGGTGGCAATATGGGTAGAAAAAATTGTAGCCAAGGTTGGATTTTAATGGTGGTGGTAGGAGGTTTTTATAGGAGTAGGAGGGGGGTAAGGTTAGTTATAGGATGGACGACTATGATGGGGGTTAGATGGTGGTTATAGGATCCTAAGACTAGGGTTGTTGGCGCCAAAATGGAAGGGCACTTGGTGGTTGGCGCCAACTCTAGGTGGTTGCTAGGGTTAAGGGTTTAGTTAGGTGTGTTGTAGGGCTAGGATTAGTTCATAGGGTGGTAGTTAGGAGATGGATGGTTATGTTTAGTTGGCGCCAATTATAGGGATGTGTGGAGGTGTGGTTAGGTGTTTTGGCACCAACTAAAGGGGGGTTTAGGTGGGTTACGTGGTGTAGGTTTTAGGAAGGGTTGGGATGGCTTTATTTGGTGGTGGTTATGGGATTAAGGGTAGATACAGGTGGTGCCAAAATGAAGGGGGTGTGGGTGATGTATTTTGGCGCCAACTAGGGTGTGGTTTAGGGTAGTTAAGGGGGGTTAAGGTTGGCGCCAAGTGTAGGTTTCTAGAAGGGGTTAGGTAGGTGGTAGGGATGGCTTTAGGTGGTAATGTGTAGGGTTAGGATTTAAGGGGAAGTTGGTGCCAAAAGGAAGGGGTGCAAGTGGTGTTTTTGGCGCCAACTTGAAAGGGTGTGAGTGGTGGTGGTTGGTGTGGGTTGGCGCCAAAAAAGGTTTGGTTAGGTTAGGGTTGGTTAGGGTTAAGGTCGAGAGGTGGACGGCCATGGCATTTTTTGGTGGAGCTAAGGGTTTAGCTAGTAGAGTGGAGATAGAGGAATTAGGGTTTCATGGAGGAGAGCTGAAGAAGAGTATTCTGGAGCTGGTATCAGGTACTTTGGAGCTGGGACTACTGAGGCAACTTCAAGGGGAGCTCAACTATTAAGCTTAGCTACTTAGTTCTTATGCAACTAGCCAAGCTTGGGTAGTTGAGCTGGCCCTAACCTAGTTGGAGCTAAGTTGAGCTGGAACTGCCTCTGATGAGAACTCCAGAGCTAGCTAAGCTACTAGTTGACAAGTGGTAGCTCAGCTAGCTTAAAGTTAAGTTACTATAAGCTGGCTGGAGCTAAGGTGAACTGAGCTTGAGCTGAGGTGAACTCAAGTCAACTCAGTTGAGCTAGCTAGAGCTCCCAGTTGACTGATTGGAGCTAGGATGAGCTAGACCCAATTGAGTTGAGCTGGATTTGAGCTGAGCTGAGGTTGGTCTAGCTAAGTTGAGCTACCTTGAGCTGCCATCCAGCCAAGAAGAGCTGGGTAGAGCTAAAAGGAGCTAATTTTAGCCAATGTGACCTGGAATTTAGCTGAAATGAGCTGAATCCAGCTAGATTTCAGCTGATTTGGGCTTCTTCACTTTCTTCCTTCTTGAATGCTAGGGTTTTGATGATCTGAATAAATGTCTAACCTTAACACTCAAGTAGGGATGTTAAAAATACAAAACAATGCATGCCTAATCCTAGATTATGCCTAAATGCACCCCAAAAACCCATTTGCAAAGCAAAATCCTAAGAGTTAGGTTTGTTTTAATGCATAAGAATGATGATAAACTGGTGTTTATCATGATCTCAGAGGTGCAGACAACTTTTGTGCCAAGGAGGTGTATTCTGGAGGGGTATGTGGCGACCATGAAGATTCTGGCACACTAGAAGAGAGAAAAAGGTAGCTTTTCTCTAGAAGGTAGATTTCAAGAAGGCTTATGATTCAGTCCAATGGTCTTTCCTATGGGAAACTATGATCAAGAGGGGATTCCCACCGGTTTGGGTTAGATGGATGAAGTAATGTGTCACGACAACTTCGTTCTCCATCCTCATCAACGGGAACCCGGCAAGAGGTTGAGTTCAGCCAAGGAGGGGCATTCGGCAGGGATGCCCGCTAGCACCCATGCTATTTGTGTTGGCGGCTGATGTGCTAGCGAGGGCATCTGTTAAGGCTTGTGAAGCAGGTCTGGTGAGGGGTTTCTCAATGGAGGGAGGAATGGATGTGCTAGTGCTAGTGCTACAATATGCGGATGGCACCTTGTTCTTTGTGGAAGGTTCTAAAGTGGAAGCAAGGCGAATCTGTATACTTCTCGAGTTGTTTTGTGAGGCTTCAGGCTTGGGTATTAATTATTCCAAATCATCGTTTACCCCCTTTGGTATGGTTGATGATGAAGCTAGTGTTTACCCGATGGTGTTGGGTACAGAGAGAAGGGTGTTGCCTATTACATATCTAGGCCTACCCTTAACTGATAGGAGAATTACCCGTCATGACTGGGCTCCCCTGATGGAGAGGATTGAAGGTCGATTGGCGGGATGGGCATCTGAGTTGCTTTCTAGAGGGGGAAGGATGGTTCTTAAAGCTGTGTTATCTACTATGCCGTCGTATTTTGCCTTGATGGTAAGGTTGCCGCAGCAGATTGAGAGCAAAATCATCGGCCTTATGAGAATTTTTTTCTGAACCAATTATGGGGCGAGTGGAAGGGGTGCGAGGCTGGTGGCTTGGGAGGAGGTTTGTAAGCCCGATAAGGGGGTTTGGGAGTTAAGTGGGGAGGATGAACAACAGCCTGCTGGCGAAGTAGATTGCGAGATTGCTCGAAGGGGAGGATTGCTTGGTGGGGAGGATCCTTCGATCCTATTACGGGGGTCTGGTTGGTTAGGACCTTTTTTTGTCCCCTCCACGTGGTGCCTCCCATTTCCTCAGGGGGTTTCCATGGTGGCGCCAAAGATTCAGTCATTCTTGACCCCAATCCAATTTTGGATGGATGACTAGATGGGGTTTGGAGCACTTTCAGAGCGTTTCCCCAGGCTGGCAACACTAGCAGTTGATAAAGGAGCAACTGTGGCTGAGGTTTGGGACAGCTTTTGGTGCCATGTGCTCACAGGGAATCTTTCATATCAGAGATTGAGGAGGTGGAACGACTGTTGTAGGAGCTGGAGGGGTTTCAGTCGGAGGACGGTGTGGATATGTTTGGTTTGGCAAAGGGAGAATTCTCGATGCGAGACGCTTATAAGAGACTCAGAGGCCCGAATGCTCTGGGGGATGTTGACTCCCTCAGAGACTGCAGACAGGTGTGGGAGGCTTCTTGTCCCTTGAAGGTGAAGATTTTTGGATGGCTTCTCAAGAGAGGCAAGTTGATGACGAAGGTTTGGAGGGTGAGGTGGGCTCACGATGCAAATAGACCTTGTTCACTTTGTGGATTGGCAAATGAAGATGCAAACCACTTGTTCTTCACTTGTTCGATGGAAGCACAGATTTGAAGGAAATTTGACCACAAGTGGTAGGATCATTTGAGGGGTTTTGGAGGTTGTTTAGGTGTGGTAACGTGGTAGATGGCTCTAGAGGTACTTCTAACTAGATTATTGACTCTAAAGCCTCTACCCATCTTATGAATAGAGCTAGTAGTTTATCCTCATTCAAGGAATCTACCACTATTACTTCAATTTGATTAGCCAATAGGAGCAAGTCCATTGTTACCTTTGTTATCACTAGGGAGCTTTACCCCATATTACAGCTTATTGATGCTTATCATGCTCCTAAATTTCCTTTGGCTATTGTCTTAGCTAGATCTATAAGCAATTAAAGTGTTGCGTAATTTTTGACAAGGACTATTGTTATTTTCGAGACATTCAGATGAAACAGATGGTAAGGGCTTTGAGCAAGGTGCGTTGAACTACCTCGACCTCCCTTCTGGTTTTACTAGCGCTATATCCATCTCCTCCAAGCCACTTCTATGGCACTAACGACTTGATCATCCATCTGCATCTAAGCTGCAACAGATGTTCCCAGATCTTTCCTCCACTACCTTTGACTATTAAACCTACCGACTTAGGAAACATCACCAATGTTCATTCTCGTCCCGTTTGGAGCGACAGAGTCGAAGTGTCCATAGTCTTGTTCACTATGATGTCTGGGGTCCTTATCTTGTTAGTATCGGGTCATATAATAGATACTTTATTATTTTTGTTGATGATTTTAGTCATGCTGCTTGGGTGTTTTTTATGAAAGACAAGTCCGAATTATTTTCTATAATAAAGTCCCTTTTTGAAGTTTAGAACGTCTTCTCTATCAAATTAAAATGTTTCTGATCTGATAATGCACTTGAATTTGTTCAACGCCCTCTTAGATCTTTTCTTGAGGAAAATGGAACTATTCACCAAACCTCCTGCCTCCACATATCCTAACAAAATGGGATTGAAGAGAGAAAGTTGTGCCATGTTCTTGATATTACTAGGACATTCCTTTTTTTATGAGTGTTCCTAAGCATGTCTAGGGGGATGCTATCCTCAATGTTGTCAATCTTATAAATCATGTACCATCTCCTGTTCTTGGAGGTGATACACCACAAGAACTTGTTTCCTTTGCCCCTTCGGATCTTTGGGTGCGTTTGTTTTATCCATAATTTCAATTGCCCTAACAAACTTTCTTCTCAAGCTACTAAGTGTATGTTCCTAGGATACTCCTGCACTAAAAGGGGATATAGGTGCTATGACCAAGTCAGCTGATGTAACCATATTAGTGTCGACATTACCTTCCTTGAGAAGGTTCCCTACTTCTCAATTAAGGAGCATGCTACTAAGTTCCAATCCAAGGTTTACCAACGGCAAGAGACACCACCAAATATGTTGATGCCTATACCTTTTCCTATCTCTCCTACTTTTCACATAGGTAACAACCCACCAAGCGAGATGCCTCTAGCCGTACCTACTCTGAATGCTCCTCTCCCCTCGACAAAGAGCTAGAGTAGGGATGATGACAAGCTTATTGTACTGAGAAATTCGATTAGATCTTATACTCAACATTCAATCTCTCATTATACTTCTATTGCCCATTTAGATTGTTCTGTACAACAATTCTCACAAGCACTTTGCAGTATCATTGTACCACATAACTATCATGAGGTTTCCCAGGATCCCAAATGGATTGTAGCTATGGATATCGAAATAAAGGCACTCATCACTCATAATACATGGGACATTGTGCCAACTCCCCATGATGTGAAGATCGTTGATTGTAAGTAGGTATACACTGTTAAATATCATCCAAATGGTAGTGTTGATAGGTTTAAAGTAGGGTTGGTGGCTAAGGGATTCACATAAACGTACAGGGCAGACTACTTTGAACCATTTTCACTTGTAGTAAGAGTCAATTCCATCCGTACCATCATTTCTGTGGCTACCAATTTGAATTGGCCTCTCTGGACATCATTAAAAATACCTTTCTCTATGATGACCTTTTAAGATAAAGTGTATATGCATCAATCTCTTAGTTATGAGGTTGAGGGGGAGTCTATATGCAAGTTGAAGAAGGCAATTTATAACCTTAAACAAAGTCCTTTTGCATGGTTTGACAGGCTAAGCACAGAAGTAATGAAGGTTGGTTTTAAGAGGTCCATTTCTGATCACTCCAATTTTATCAAAAGGATGTCCACTAGCAATGTTATACTAGCAGTATATGCTAATGACATGATACTGACAGGAGATGATACATCTAGGATCTAAGAAGTGAAGGGTTTTCTACAGAAGTCCTTTGTTACAAATGATCTTGGTGAATTACACTATTTTTTAGGCATAAACAAGGTTTGACATATCGTCGATATATCAATATCAACGAGTATCTTCATATCGATATCATATGCCATCTCTTTTTTTCATGATATCGCTGATATATCGCCAATATTGAAGGATTGCAGTTGAGTTTTTCCGTTAAATTGGTGACATGTGACCACTATAGGAGATATGTCGATCACATATCTTTGTCTGCTTGTACAACTCACATGGACATGCATTCATTTCCTTTCTTTTCTTCTCCCCTACCCTATGCAACTCACATGAACACATGATTTGTCAACGAACTAAATTATAAAAAATCATCAAATATTAATTGATGATTCGCTACCTTTAAGAGGAACACAAAATGATGATGACAATGATGATGATGGAAATGATGATGCACAGATGCAGTAATGGTTGATGAGCTACAAGCAGATAGTGGTGGAGGAGATGAGAGATATCATCATCAAGGTCCTAGTAGAGACTAAAGAGGATGCCCAACATGAATACACCCAAATATATACATACATGAAGACCCCATGCCAAGTCCACCTTGTAACTATGACGCAGGAACATGGTATAGGTATGCCTCAGGCCATTATATGATGTCCATCGATTATTTAAGTTCATTGGTGGGATCCCTTAATCTAGCGGCGGAATCAATCTTTGAAGGTAATCCAGGATCATCATCATCAAGTTACCATGATAGCTACGGATCTCATTATACCAACCCTCAGTACCAACCCCAAGATGAGGCACAAAGTTCATTTAATTACTTCTCCAACTACACCAGCCCTCCATCTTATTATGGTTCCTCCTATGGGTATGATGGTCGCCATGAAAGTAATAATACCCAAAGTAATCATGCATCTACAAGTTATAGTTATGGAATATTCCATGAGTATTTTGCATTTCAAAGTCTTTAACCATTTTCTTATCAACCTTCCCACCCTGTTGCACCACTTCCTCGACCACCATGAAATTCATTGATGAGATAGCGTGAACGTTGTGAATAGTCAGGTTCTACATTCAAACGAGGTGGTTCTACCGAGTCCACAGATTCAAGAGGACATCAAGATAAGTCTACTTAAGATAGATCTAGAACTAAAACAGGAGCAACTTGTACGGTAGTCACAGTCGATATCCACATCTTAGAATACTTCTGTATTGCAGTAATGAAGACCATCAACGATACAACAATAAATACAATACTCGATACAACTACATGACGTGGGAGTCATACTATGAATATGTTAGAGTGCTACGAATTTAGAAAGATAATCGGAGGAGAGGTATCAAGATAGGTCGAAGCTCAACTTGGTATTGATTTGATAGCATTAGCCGGTGCTTTCGTGCTTGGTGTGATCTACTGATACTCTGACACTATTGTTATTTCATTTCTTCTGGTGAGTAATATTACTATGAATATTTTTCATTTATTATCATATTATGTATACTTTCTCTTTAATATATGACTTTATCGATATGCAACTAGTGCATTTCTATTATGTTTTCATTCAAAATTTATGATCTTCGTCTTCTAGGGATTTCTACGTGATGTACTAGCTATTAAAATGTTAATTTTCATCACATTTGTAATATTTTGGGCCTTTTTGAACGATTTCCCCAAAATTTACCAATATCAGCAATATATCCCTAATATATCCATTTTTTGACTTGTCTATACGACATCGATATCGATATTTAAAACCTTAGGCATAAAGGCTGCCAGAGACAAGTATGGGGTGGCTCTCTCCCAGAGAAAATACACCCTTAAAATTCTAGAGGATGCAAGACTTCTTAGCACCAAGCCTTCCGTTGTTCCTATTGAGAAAAAAGACAAACATGTTCATACTAAGGATTCTATCATTGAAAATGTGCACAAGTACAGAACCAAAGTATAGAGTTATGACTCACATTACATGTGAAGTCATGTGGATTACCTCATTCTTGAGTGATCTTGACATCCCTGTAAAGAGTCCTACTCTTACGTTATGTGATAACAAATTTGCCACCTATATTGCTTCTAATCCTATTTTCCATAAGAGGACAAAACATATTAAGGTCAACTGTCACTTTATACGCAATGCAATAGTGGAAGGAAGAATTGTGACACCATATATATCTTTTGAGCTACAGCTGCCAGATATCTTTACAAAGGCACTTCTAAGAAAGTGGTATTCTTTCCTTTGCGACAAGTTGGGCTTGAATGACATTATTTTTTTTTTTGTTATGCTTATTTTTTCAATTTTATGTTTCTTTAAAAACTCTTCATGTACTTTTCCCTTTTCTCTCTCTATATAAGAGAGGTTAAGATTTCGTTATGACAATAAGATACTCTTTTCCATCAACACAAATAAAATAAGTAGAAAAATCTCAAACCAATCCTTGAAAGCTCCATAATCTACCACATGGTACTTAGCCAGAATATAGATATCAATCATATTCAACTTATCCATGTGATATCTCTTCATGGAGATACCAAAGAGTTTCAACCAAAACATCCAAAGTACTAATTTATCCTCTCACCATTGAATCATGAATTAGATACCCATACCTTAATGTGAGTGGTATCTCCATAAATAGTTTTATTATTAGCAAGAAATGTGACAAGTGATAGTCTTATTGTCACACAAAGGGATAAGGATGTCTACCTAAATACCAAGATCACAAAGCATGGACTCCACCCAACTAAGTATATGTAGTATGTGATGTAAAATGGTATTCACATTCAATCTTACATCCTCACTTGCAAGGACCCAGTCGTCCTTCGATCATGTAAAGTTTGCTTTTGCTTGTAATGGTTGGTAGCGCCAAGGATGATAGCTCTGCAAGGTCCTTCCATTCTCAAATCTTTGGAAGGTGTCTATCTAAGATTCCATGGAGGTGGCTTTGTCTCGTGGAGATCCTTTTTAGTTCATTAAATGGGCAGCAAGATGGTGGGTCTAGTTCATTTATTGGGCTTGGCATCAAAACTGCAAAAGCAAATGGCTTCATCATTCAAACATTTGCAACGTTGCATGGTGGGCAGATGTTAAAGGGGGATCTCGACGAGGTAGTAGTTCTCATGCAAGTAGTTCCCATTTTTAAGGTTTCAAAGGAGGTTTTTCTTAACTTCATTCATGTTGTTGAGGAACAATATGGAGGTAAGGTTGGGGCCTATGAATGAGTTTCAATCAAGGTTTGAAACGTCAATTTCAATGTCGATTCGATAAATTTCCAAAACGTTGAGGGCACACCGTGGAAACGCCAATGTTTCGATGTCGGATTTCAAAGATTTCGATGCCCTAAAAATAGTCCATTTTGGAGGCACGTTGCAGGCACATTGGAGACACACCGACGCATGCCAACAAAAATGGCAAAAGAAAAAAAACTATTTAAATAAATAAATATTTCCATTTAAGCCCACGTCTTGTACTTCCTATTTAAATTGATAACTATTTCTAAATTAAGGACTACAAGAAGAAAAATGCTAATACTAATTCAAACTTATGATATTACTTTTAGGAATTAAACAAAAGCTTCCTCAATTCTAAATTGTGATTAGACCTATATGCTCGTAACAATGGTAAATTTAGACTATAGTGTGTAGATCTACTCTATAATTAGCGATAGATATGGAATGAAATCAAATCACAATAGAAAAATAGAGCAATCCTTGTAGTTGTTTCACGTCAGCAAAAAACTCCTCTTGAGAAGATAAACTTAGGATGGGGCATTTAGGTAGGTAAAGGGGTAGGGCGAAGAGTTCCCCCACTAGTTATTAGAGTTGTCAACATCAATTAAGCATGAGTTAAAGCTTTAGTAGAGTCTCTTTTGAGGTAGGTACAGTAACAAGGGGTTTAGAACATAACAGCAACAACAAAGAATAGGAGCAACAACAACAACTATCGAAATGTTGAGTACATTTCGCCAATGCTGACCAAATCTCAAGAGAAGAATAAGAGTAGCAACAGCAGTGATGGAAAAGAATAGGAGTAGTAGCAGTGGAGTAGAAGAACAGGAGAAAAGCAATGGTAGCAGTGGAAAAGAAGGGGAGAAGTTAAAAGAGTAGCGAAGATAAGTCAAAAAAGGGATATATTGTTGATACTAGGGGAAATTTGGCAAAATCACTCAAAGTGGCTTAAAATGTCATAATATGAAGAACCTAGGCCTTAGAAAATCAAAGTCATGATTTTGAGATGTAAAAAAATAAATAAATTTCAATTTTCAATGGAAAAGTCTAAGGTGTCCGAAGAAATGTGTAGAAGACCAGAATCATGGTACAAGATTTAAAATAATAATAAATTCCAACTTTCAATCTACCCCTCGCAGTACGAATTGCCAATATATGAGAACAATGATACATAACACGCATCAATATTTTCCATGTTGGCAATATGTGATATGTCGATATATAATCTGTGCAGCAACAGCAGTAGAGCAACACCATGCAATGCAACAGCAACACTGGTGCACAGAGCGCATAGCAGTAGCAATGGTGCATGTGGTGCACGTGACTAGCAAGTAACACGGCATGCAGCCAAACATACCATCAGCATGCTGTTAAAATCCCTGCATTTCAATAATTGTATCGTGTCGATATGGTAACATGCCAAAAACCTTCATTTCGCTAGCATGACAATGACATTTTCATCACTGGTTTCAACGAGGGAAGCTGGCCTACAAGGGGACGGCCGAGGTGATAGGTCTAGAGGTTGAAGGAGTATTTGCATTATTTAGCCACATGTTGTTCCAGCTCCCTAAGATCTCGCAACAATATGCAAACTCTAGTGCAACTTTCGAAAGGCTGTTCCAAAATGGCTAGCATGGTTGGTAGGACCTCTTATGGGCCTACTATCCCTAGCCCTACTCTAGTTGGTGATTGCAAATCGACAATAAAGGTCTTTCCCTTTCCTCTACCCAAGGTTCACAAAGTCAACTGCCTAAACTGAATACTAGGCTAAGTGTTCTACATAGAAAGGGGATAGCACCAAAATAAAATCATAGATATGCCCAATATGCAAGCAAAGCACATATGTGGGCTGAGTATTTCATATATAAGGCCGAATACCCAATCGCATTTGTAATAAATCATGTAATGCAACTAATTTCTATTTAGGGCTATATAGAATTATTTTTTCGATAAGGTAAATATGGTGGGCATGGGATTTAATCCCATGACCTCTTCAATGCTAGTGGGGTGCTCTACCACTGAGCCAACCCCTTAGTGGTAGGACTAAATATTATGTCAAACAATCTTACTTTTACTTTGTTTTAAGAACTTAAGTTTCGATTTTAGTACTTAAGATTTTCAAAAAGTGGTTTTTTTTACATTAATATTCATTTAATTGGTATTAAAATTTTAATTATTCAATATATTTAATTTTAAAAATACAAAAAGGCATGCTCTCTTGCATACTCCCCCCTCCAGTACTTACCATACAATGACCCACTCGGACGCATGCGGCATACTAATTTTCTAAACCTTGCCTTTGCCTTTATTAACAAGGGAGGATAAGGACTTCTACTTTGGGAAGGAAGGTTTGGTTTTTAAACCCTCACTTCCAATCCCTTATACAGATCCAAACCGACCCTTAGTGAGCCTAGTAGTGGAGCCTCGTGTTGCTACCATTTGTGGCAAGCTTGACAATGGGGCCTCATGGGGTCGCAAGCCCAAGTGGTATTCAACTTTGGACCTCTGCTTTATGGATCTTGGTGTAGTTTTAAATCCCAACTCCATTTAAAACAAGAATAGGGATACAAAGCACATTCAAAAGATCTTAAGTAAATGAATCAGTAAGTTAAGTTCCCATTTCAGGTGTTATTTCTTCCCCCACAAGTCTTGTTCTCACTACAATCTTTAAATTTCTCAACCTCTTCCTCCTTCAAGCATGCATTTAGGCACATCTGTCAGCATCTTCTCATTCTCATTCTTCATATCTCCCCCATTGATTGTTTTTACCTCCTAACAATCCCCTATTACACAATCAACATAACGACATAACAGTATGGTTGAGAGAATGATCACTGTTGAATTCCTCAACTTTGGTGCTTCATTATGAGTTACTCTTGCAATAGCCATCAACACCAACCCTATATTCACTGAAGAACCCACAATAAACATCTACATGCTTCCTATATCATTTACGACTAAAGATTGCCTAAAGTTATCATCTTGATCAGCTCAGGCCTTCCCTTCAACCATGATAGATCCGAAAGTTGTCTAGACAATGGCATACCTTCATGACCTATAGCCCCATATCAATTTCTTTCTGTGCTTATTCCAAAGACATGATGGCAATCGATTTACCATGATATATCAAATTCACACACCAGCCACAATGTTACCACCTTCTTTGATGCCATGGTCAAATGATCTGTGTTCATAGCCAACCCTTCAAAAGTGAATGCTTTTTGTACCTCTTGAAAAGATTAAATTGTAGTTGCTGCTATCGAAGCCTCGTCCTCCACAACCATAATTGGCAACGGCAAATTTAATTAGTTTACCCAAATTTAAGTGTTTAGCGCTAATTTTATCAGTCTTATTTCTAGTAAGAGGCTTAGAAGCAAGTTTGCAAATGCAATTTTATTTGCTCATTAAAAATGCCATAAGTTGGAAAATTATTTTGTTCTCCTTTCTTATGTAAGAAGGATAAGTAGTATTTTATTTTATCGCTTTATTTCTTCTTTTTTTTAAAAAAAAAAAGCATAAGGATGACTACCTTAGGTTGGTAGTCATCCACCATAAGCCTTCATTTTATTGCTTTCTATTTTTATTTGGTATTTGGAAATTCTATAAGTTAGAAAATTATTTGGTTTTCCATTCTATGTAAGAAGTATGAATAATATTTTACTTTATTGCTTTCTTTTCTCCATATAACCACCTCTCCATCTGAGGGACTAAATATTTCGCTTTAGGTAAATCCATTGTTTTGAAAAGAAATTAAATGTTTAGTATTGAACAAAAGTATCCCTTGTCAGATCCTCTTTGTTCTCACTCCCTCCAATACTCTTTCTCCTCACCCCCTGCTTGTTTTCTCTGCTCACTCTCTCCACCAACTTTTCCACTGCAATTGTGCATGTATACTCTCACCCTTTTCATCAAAAAAGTATGTTCTCCTCCTCCTACACCATTTGTCACCACCTCCACCCGTCCACTCTCAATTATGTCCTCATGCCACCAACTTCTATGCTCTCACCACATCCAACAGCCACCATCTTTCCTTCTTCTGACAACATCTCCACCCATCTAACTCCAATGTCATCAATCAACCCTGCTACCCTCCAGATGATGCTGCCTCCCATACATTTTACCACAACACATCTGCCACCGATCAATTCCATATGTCAGAAAGTTCCTAGTACCCATGGCACAACCGTTATCAATTAAATTCCCATATCAGGAAATTTCCAGCAACCTGCATCCTCTGAATTCTCAAATCTGCACCATAATCACAGCTGCTACCCGCTACTGTGAGTTTCCAAAAGGCAGTACAGTCCTATCTTATTTAGAAATTGGATCCCTGGATTGGGTCATCTGGAAGGCAGAAAATGGAGATTCAAGATCAGGACTTGTCATGAGTTCTCTCTGAAGAGAAAGTCCTCCCTAAATTGCTTTTCTTCTCAGTTTTCTTTAAAATGGATTTCGCTATCAATTGTGCCAGGTAGGTGAACCTGTGCATTAATAAAATAAGGGAAGATAACAAAACCAAAAAAAGAAACTGACATAGGTCTGTAGAATTTACAGCCAAGTAGCCTCAATACTCTCCACAACAGGTGCCCAGAACTTTGATTTAATGGAAGAAATGGAAAGGTGCAATCAAAATCTCATAATGATAGAGTACGTATGGAGCTATGCCTTTCTTCCTACATTGGCCTAGAAGAGTCATACGCAATAGATAAATGAATTTAGCAGACAGAAACGACTTTTTCCCTCCCTAGCTTATTGTCCTAAAACATTTGCAGTACAAAAATGGAATGAAGGCCGATTTAGGAGCATTCTCTACCAAATTGGTACCGCCCCAAATAAGTCAAACAATTGAGGTGTGTCCAGCCCAAGTCATTAACCCTCTATCAAAGAACAGGATATCTTCTGAATAATCAACGGGAGCTGTATCCTGGGATTCAAACTAGCAAGCAAAATCACAGGGCACAAAACAGCACATTGATTAGCATTAAGATTCTTGTTATCACATTTGAAAGACTAGGATCCAAAGTGTTTTCAGCTTATGATCATGGGGATCATTGGTTTGCTAAGAATAATGATCATCAAGTTTCTTAAAACTCAAAGTGATTTTCACTATGTATAACTTCTGTTATCAGACAATATATTGTAGAAATTTATAATGGCTTTACCTTGCAGTATCTAGCAGCCATGTTGAGCCTGCCAATCTCTATGAAAAGATTCACTGCTTGACTCAGGCATTGTGCAGCTTCTGGAAGATCAATAAGACCAAAGAATTGGAGTTAATGATATAAATACAGATTCTCTAGCTTTCTATCCAAGAGTGCTTGGCACCACCAACAATAACCACACAAGTAAACCAAAGAGTATATTACAGTTCTATCCATAAAATAGTCTGGGGTTGAGCAGGTGGTCCATAGGCTAGAGTTGATGATGTACCCATCTCAAAAAATAAAAGGGTGGCCATTTACTGGGCCCAGGGGAGGGTTGAGTCCATCTCAAGAAAGGAGAAAAAGAAGGAAAATGAAAAGTGCTGCAACTAGCAATGGCCAAGTATTCTGCATTCTCACTATGTAGATCTCAAAACTTCATTTTTAATAATGGATACTGATCAAAGTGCCAGCCACTTTAAGCTCCTGCAGATATACTCAAAACAATCAGAAAGGTAAAATGGAAGCAAGAGCTGGAAAGGAACTGCTGCCAAGCTAATGAAGTGGAGAATCCTAGTACCAGAAGCACAAGCTTTGTTCCAGGATTCAGCCCTCACCTCTGAAGGATAAGTTGGATGTGTCCAGTTTGCAACATCCTCGATGTATGTTGGGGGATCCTAGTAGTTCATGTTTATTTGAGGTTGGAGATTCAGTAGGTGGGAAACGTTCAACAAACCAATGCTAGCTTCATTATTGGGGGTAGCTAATATCTAATACAGTATTTGGCAACAAATTACCTAAGAAGTGTACAAAGAAACTAATAGAAGAATCGTTGGGGATTATCTTAAGTGCACAGAACCAGCTGTGATCTCTATTCCACTATATGGTACACAGCTTCAACATAATATGTGGCTGTGTTGAATGTGTAAATGCCTCAACTACAATTTTATTTCAGTATTCACACTTCCAACACATACATTATACCTACAATTATACTAATGGACCTTTTTCTTTTAAGAAACTAACGGACCATATTGAGTTATGGGGTAGCAAATAACCCCTTGCACATGCCACTACCATCAATGAGGTTGATGAGAACATGAGAATCACCATCTTGGACCTCGAGGCTTAGCTTTGGAGCCAAGACAAACTTTCAGGCCCTTAGATGATGTACTCCTTTCCCTTCCATCTATATATTAGGGATGAGTGGCTACGGCAAAAGGGATCTATTTCCCCTCCCCATCTCCATGTATATTATACATCATCCCTATCTGCACCCTCACCAACATCAACAGAGAACACCACCAACAATTTTACATAGTAAACCGGTCAATGACATAGCCCCACAATGAGAAGAACCTTGTCAACAAACTTGCCTCCCCATGGTTCCTTATCCGTGCACTCCAGTTCCAACCTCTCTCTAGACTCTCCTGTTACTTCCCCTTGTTTTGTGGGAGGATTTGGATCTCATCCTACAGGATTCATTCGGTATCATTCTAATATTTATAATCCATACTCGATCGTGATTTCTACATATCAAACACATTCAAGTGGAATCGCATGGTTTTTGATCATGTGCCATATAGATTCAAGATCATCCACAAACTTGCCTTATCCCTTCCCTATGCCATAAACATGCTAATATCCCTATCCCTTCTCCATTTGCTCGAGGATACGATAGCATAACTTGCCTCTTATCCACTGACTTCCCTGCAGGCAATCCCACGCAGACAACCCAGCACACTGTAATCAACGACAATGCAACGAAAATTCACACGTGAAAGCCATCCTCAACAAAACCTTGTGTGGAGGTCTTCTTGTAACAATTTGCAGCATCCACGTACGCTGACGCAGCCTCGTGCTTACTCTCCGTCTACAAATCAGAATTCCAACGCAGAACTTCATGAGATAAGAAAGAAAGAATGGAAGAAAACTTCGTGCGATCAATAGAAAACGTCCTATTTGACAAGACGAGTGGAAGACCTTCAAGTGGCATCCAGCGAGCTTGATATAGACAGCCCCCGCCCTATCCCCTGCAAACGTCGGTAGCTCGAGATCGTAACCCTAAGAGAGGAAGGAAAGGGAGATTGCTTGAAGGCGAAAGAGGGAGATTTCGAATCGTTACAGGTCTTGCCGAGCTTGTAGCAGTTGGCGGCCTTGTCGTAGAAATCGGCGGCGTCCTCGTACTTGGATCCGAAGAGGCCCCATCCGGCGATCTTCTTCTCGGCCTTGTTCTCGAACTCCTCCCCTCTGGCGATCTGATCCGACATGATCGCAATGCGATCGGGGCGACGATCGCTGAGGTTGACGACCGATGGGAATGTCGAGGGGGCCAAGAAGTTAGAAGGGTAGAGAACTGGAGGAACTTCGAGCCTCTGGGAAGGGGGAAGTTTGGGCGTGGAGAAGAGAGGTGGGGAGCGAGCGGGTGAGTTTTTTACAGCTCGCGTTTACCTTCTGCATGGGGATCATGAAGATGACAATTTGACGAGAGGGTTGGTGACGACAACAAGTTTCTAGCTTGATTTTTTGTTTTTTTCATTGAGCAGGACCGCTTCACTTACGACGAAAGAGTTGGTGACGAGAACGAGTGTCTAACTTGATTTTTATTTTTATATTTTTTTTTGGTGGAGAAGATTACTTCGTTAAAATAGTAAGAGATGATATAGATTTGAGAGAGATAAAGAAGATTACCTCAACTCCTTTGAGAAGAAGGAATATATTTTTGAAAGAGTAGAATAAAAATACCCTCAAAGAAAAGGAAATACAAACAAAACACAACATATCAAATAAAAGAAAAAATAAATGTCCCTCGTACAATTTTCGAGTAGGAAAAAGAACCTCTATCATGTAACTAGATATGGTAAAGCATCACCGATGAAGTCAACGTGCCACGCTCACGAATAACCGTAGGCTGACAAAAAGCCAACCATCCACTCAATCATGTTTAGCCTGGCTTCAACGCGGCTTCTATCACAAAAATGACGTTAATCAAGTGCAAGGTGAGGTGTACATGAATGATCGACACCAAAATGAAAACCCACAATTAGACAAGAGCCACATCGAAGACACTGCAACCCACCGGAGATGCCATGATCAAAGATGGCACAGCCGCAAAGCAACCACCACGATCCAACATAAACCTCCCTAGGCAACATAAGCATGCCTCTACATCACAACAAAATGCAGCCAATGATGACCGGATGTTGCAACCGAAGCCTTCCCTCAAATGGAGACAACTCTATGACTACGATCGGTGCCACCTCGCAACCAAAGCTATGCCCTGATCGTATACGAACTGAAGGTGCCATGATCTGCCACGAGAAGCCACTGTCCATCGTGGCCAACCTAAATTTCCGAATGAAGGCGTGGAGAAAGGTGGAAAATCAACGATCAAAAGCAATGAGCCCCAGCCGACACAATGGCCAACCAGGGCCCTCAATGGTGACGAGCTTTGGGCTTTGTTGAAAAGGGGAAAAGGGGAGAGACCAAGACAGAGGAAAGAGCGGAGCCTATACTACGCAGGATCGAAGAATTCCAGTGGTAAATGGATCTGTGAAAAATGGAAGTCTCAATTTCTAATTATTTATGATCATACTAAATTTTTCTTACCGAGAATATGAATATCATCACCGATTCATTGTGATGATATAAATAGATTCGACATATTTCATGCATACATGAATTGATTGAAAAACTCTTATGTGTGAGGTATTATTGTCTACCTCCTAAAAAAATGTGGGTAACAAGGTTTTTTAGGTTTAAGACTAGATATACATGCTTGAACTACGCATATCTATAATGTAAGCTAACTTCCACACAATAGATGTTGATTTCCTCAGAAAATATCATATTCAACTAATTTTAAGCATCTTTTTATCTCTTCAGTAGCACGAAGAAAAGGTCTCCACAATATAAGAGAGCAAAACAACCAAAGTTTGATGATGTAGTCAAGCTTGGAAGAAGCACAATGGATGAGCCATACAGTAAAGAAGAAATGATGCAAGTTGCTTACTTTCTTTTTGGACAAAATGAACTCCTAAGACAAGTCAAAACTTCATATTAATAAAAGGCATATGCCTTTTTTCTTGTTAAAGCATCTAAGAGACCCAAAAACCATTTGTGGATGATGACTTAAGAACATCAACCTTAATCAATATATGGATCAAGTTATTCAAATATGAGAAAGAGGTCATGTACGCACAACACACCTTATATTAAGCTCTATGAGGTAAATAAGAAAGTAAGAGATATATGTTAAAGAAGAGAAATTTTGACCACCTAGACCTCAAGATCAATTTCCATTACAGGGATGCAAAAGGATGTCCATTGGAGAAAATGATCCAACAAAGATTAATTTAAAGAAGAAACACCAGAACTAAACAACCAAAAGTCACACTAGATTGGTACTAAGAATCCAAACCTAGGCCTAGATTGGTAAAGGGAATGTTGTAAGAAAGAAAACTAAAATACTTGGAGATTAATGGCCAATTTCAAGCAATCTAAGTACTTACTCTAAAGAAAGAACATCTTCCAAATGCACTATATGAAAAAGAGTACAAAGGATGCTGCAATTGGATGTTAATTGAACTGCATAAAATCAAATTATCCTAAATGGATACTTCTCAAGACCTTCTCTAAGAGACTTCAACAAATTTAATGTGATTCATTAGATGTAACTGAATCAAGGGGACTTTTGACATTTAAGAGATTCAACAAATTCCCCTAAAAAAATACAAGAAACTAGGCTTATTTTATTAATGATTTATTAAGGACATCAATTTGTCTTCTAAGGATCTTCTAGTGGCACTCAAAGTTCTTATACTTAGAAGATTTGAACCTTGCATGGAGGTAGACTCTAGTTCCCTTCAAATCTATTAATGTCTTACCCATTCCATTTCATGCCTAGGTTCATCTAAATCTTCCTTCAACTTGTCTGTTAGTGTTAGATAAAGGGTTGAGGCCCAATGCTTAAGGATAGATGAAACTCCTTCGTTGCTCAAAGAATGTCCCTATAAGTAAATGGAAGTGGGTTAAAATGCATTGGGCTTTCTTGCTTCTGATGCACTCTCTTACTCTAGTGCTCCTCTTGTGATTGTCAACCTCCATAACCTATCTTGCTAATGCTCTTCCCTCACTCCTTTAGTAAGTTCTCGTACGATAGCATCATGATTTCCCTACCCAAGATCAATTTCTTTCTACTATCAGATAGAATCAACCTCATCCCCTTCATTCCTAACCAAAATCATATCCTCTTTGATCCTTATTAGGTTCATTTTCTTTATCTCCTCCTAACTTCAAGCAAACAAGGCATTTACTTTTTCCTAAGTGATCAAGTCATTTACTCCTCTAAGCTCTTTATGAAGATAGAGGACATTGAGTATATATAGCAATGTTTAAAAACTAAGTCCGAATCAATTGATTCTACTCGTTAAATCAAAAAATGTCAACATGGACCAAATAGATAGGTGATCAGAACAATTAATTTAGTTTGATTTTATCAAATCAAGTTTTTTGGTCAAATCATTTTGAAAATTTTTCTCAAGTCATATAAATAATATAGGAAAAGAAAGCCTTCCATCTTCTTTCCCCATCATTTTGTTAAAAGCATTTTTAGATGAGACTCAAACTTTAAGATTGAAGATTTTCAATGTAGAGTTGTTTCAATAGTGTATATTATTGTTTGTGCTTATATATTGGTAATGCTACTTCCATATGATTTACTTTATTTTATATTTTAATAAATATATGATTTATAAAGGTTATATGCGTATTACATTTTACAAGGTTTAGTCTTTTTTTCTTCAAAAGTCTAATTTAACCAATTCGACCACTTAAAAATAAGTACAATCAATTTTTTTTTTGGTTTATATGAATGATGATATCATGCGGATGTCATCACATGTCTGCTTGATCTGAATCATTCGTCAAACCATGTTAAATCTAAATTAGAGCTTTCTTGACTTGATGTCAAGTTCAATTTCCAAACCCTTGGTATGAAGGGAATCGAATTCCAACTATGCTATTAAAAGCATGAACTAGAGAGTTTCCTAGTTCTCAAGTTTTCTCTCAATGAAGTTGGTGTTGCAATAGATGTAATTGTGCAGTGCAAGACTACAAAGCCTTTCATGTCGGTGCTCCTCTTTGCTATAAACATTTATTCCAACAACTCAACACATGTGGCTGTACAAGAAATGTTGATGATAAAGCATCACGATCATTAATTTTGATGATAATAAAATATGTTATGTTTAACATTATATTTGGTGATCAATATTTCAAGCATAGGGATGGATGAAGCTTAATGAAAGCTCAAGCTCTATGAAAGGATGGAGGAGAAAAAGCATCAAGGAGATGAAGATTAGCTTTGTAGTTTAGTCTTATTCTTTTTATTTTGATCTATTAGAATGTAAAAAGAGCCTTTAGCCTTTACAATCTTGAAAATACCCATAAGACTCATTGTAGAACCCATTTATTCAATTCTACTTCTTTAAAACCTTCAAAACTCTTTCTACCGAAATTTTTAGATGTCTTATTTTTCTTTCAGATGTCTGATTTCCAATTTCATATGTTTAATTTTTCTTTTAGATGTTTGATTTTCATTTTCAGATGTCTGACCATTTATTTCAGATGTCTACTTTCTTTCAGAACACCACTCTTTTGGAAATTCTTGATCTTAAACTATCCAAGAATTTAAAACATCTATGCTTTTTATAAAACATCTGAATATGCTATAAAAGTTCGTCAATGTTCAAAATTTTCAAATTACAACATTCAAAAGAGTGATTAATCATCAATTACTTATGTTTCATTAAATATTTAAAATTTCAAGCTTCTACTTTTTCTTTAAGATGTCTACTTTGGATTTTCAGACTTCTTATTTTTCCTTCAAATGTCTGATTCAACATTTTCAAACTTTTTATTTTTCCTTAAGATGCCTGATTTTCATTTTCAGACTTTTGATTTAATTTTTAAGATGTCTGATCCAGTTAGACTTTGAGTACATGCAATGTAGCCGTTCTACCTTAATTTATTCCATTTTAATTCAAATTCCAACGACTCCTAAGGCTTAAACTTGACCTCCTATACATATAAATACCAACCAAGGGTTGCCTTAAGCCTACACACCAAGCATAGAAGCATTCTAGTGCAAAATTCTTCCAATTATCCTATTATAAGCTTTCTAGTGCTATCGTGCTATTTTGCTCTTAGAAGTTCTTGAAAGCAATTCTACTCTAACTCTAATTCTCTGCATCTCATAGGTTTACAAAGGGAGTATCCTAGCTTACTTTATATTCTATATTATTCAAGGCTCTTAGGAGCTTTTTCAATATATTATTTTCATTAGTTTGTTTGGGTGCCCGAGTTGTGAGTTTCCCATTTCCTCTTAGTAGAGGAGCTAAACTCTCCTTATGAGTTGTCTAAGAGAAGGGAATTGTAATATTACTTGTTGTTAATAATTCCTACTTAGGTGGGAGAAAAATCCTAAATTGAGAGATCTAGGTAGAGATTTTTCCTGCAAGGGTTTCCTCTCTAAATTCTTTTGTCAATTTTGTAAATTCTTGTTGCACAATTCAACCCCCCATTCTTGTGCCACTAATAAGAAATGGTGTGAAAGGCCAAGAGTCGAGATCACGAAAATTTCGAAACCTAAACAGTCATTCCATCGTCCACAACATGCATGACCCCATTAATTATGGGAATAATGCCTTGGGAGGACACCCTACTGATCTTGTCAAGCTAACCCCCATCAATTATGAAGATAACATCTCTGGTGGGGCCCACTCCCAAGGTGGGGGCAGTGCCTCGAGAGGCCCCGAAGGCCCACACGTCAATCATAGCAGGGATTGCAACTCTAATTCCTTGCTAGATTCAAACCACCACGTGGGCCTGAGGCATCTCATCCCCCAAGGTATGGTGCCCCATTTAAACCTTAACGCATGTCCTGCCACTTCTAGCGTGGACACCCCCTTCTTGGAGGGTGAGCCTTCCCCAGTGCTCACCGAAGTTAACACACTTCCAAGCCATGGGTGCAAGACTTTCGAGGAATGTCTTAAGATCCTCCAAACTGGCATAGAGGGCACTTGGAAACAAGTAAAGAAGAAGAAGAGCAAGAAGAAATTGTTGGTGCAAGTACACCATGATCATTGATTTTGATAGTAACAAAACACTTGTTATTTGACTTTTGCATTTGAGATTAATATTTCATATTAAATGCAAATGGAAGCAAGTGTGATAGAGTTCAAGCTCAAATCCATGGAAAAATGAAGAAACTTGATGGCGAGGACGAAAACATCAAAGAGCGGTGAAAATGAAGAAGAGCCAAAGATTAAAGAAGTAGAATGGGACTTAGAAATATTTTTGTCTTTGTACTTTATTTTTGTTTGCTCTTTTCTTTACTTAGATTTATATTAAAGAGCTCAAATAATAGTTGTCTAGGTCCTAGACACACTCACCTATCCATAGGAAATATAGCCAAATCCCAAAATCAACTTAGAAAACCAAAATAGTAAACATACTACATTATCAGACGTCCAACCTCATTATTAGATGTCCGATAATCTCTTTTAAGTCGTCTGATAACATATAAAGACGTTTAAGACCCAATGGCCTGCCTTTACTAGTCCAGCCTTTATATATTAGACATCCATATATCTTTCCAGACGTTCATACCTACTTTTAGACATCTTATGACCTTATTAAACATCGAATAAAGAACCCTTAGACCTAAATCAAGTTTGTTAGAACCTTATCTTCTTGAAGACACTTTAGAAATATTTTATTAATATTCCCAAATGTCCAGACACACCCTCAAATGTCCAATAAGTAGACGTTAGGTCAAATCTAACCCAATATTGATTTGTCAGACCTAATATAATCATTAGCTTCTCAGAAAATCATTTCTCAAAGGCTACCTTTAGTTATGAATGTCCAATAAGATCTCCATATGTCTTATAGACATATAATGGTTAAACACAAAATCTCTATTTGGATCTTATCATTTCCAGGAACAAATCCGCCCATTTTTAGACGTTTAAACATTTTCCCAAACGGCTTAAAATATACTTCCAAATGTTTGATTTATGTTGACAAGTGCATTATTTAAATCCAATTAATTTTAGGGAAATTGACCCTTATTTTCAGACGTCCAAATTTATGTTCAGACATGCCGAACCCCTATATCATACGTTTGACACCTTTTTCAGTCGTTTGATTCTAGACATAATTATTGCCTAATCTCATTAAGATTTTGACCCAATCTTTTAAAATATGCCTCCAACGGCTACAAGGCCTCTCTCAAGCCTCCTTGAACATCCCTATGACCTCTATAAATAGATGGGAACCTCTCCCTTGCAAAACACATATAAGAGTCAATTCTTTCCACCTTTAGACTCAGTAAGTGAAAATCAAAGAAGAAGTAAACTCTACCATTGCTCTCCAAGCTTCTGATCACATATTAAAGAGTACTGATACTCTACGCTATCATGCCCATACACTTCCATTTTAGGGAAGATCTATAAACCTATAGGAGCTTAATTTTGATTTATATTTTGGGTTCTATAGGCATTGTTTTTATTTTATATTTTAGTTGGGTATTTGCGTGGTGAATTCTCGTTTCCTCGTAAGAAAAAATACTCTTTGTGAAGAAAAGGGGTTTGAGGTACACTACTCTCGGCTTAAAGTAATGTGGTTGTATTAAGGTTGTGCCACCCTCGTTTTAAGTGATACATATAGTGGATTTGATCGACTAGGTCGATCAAGAAATCCTAAGTCAGGGTGTCTTAGGTCGTGGTTTTTACCCTTGGAGTTTTGACATAAAAATACTTGTGCAATTGTGGTGACTGATTTGTGTGGTTGATTTTTATTTACATATTATTTTTTAACTATACTATTCACCCCCCCCCCCCCCCCCCCCCCCCCCCCCAAGTGTACTTTCAGAAATATGGTGAGACCTCCTACACTGAGAAAAAGCAGGAATAAAAGGATGCATCCCCCACCTCGGCCCCATGTCCACAGGCACTTGGAACGTCTAGGGGTTCAATGCCTCGAGCAAGCCAAAGGAGGTTTTCTGCTTCCTTCAATCCACAGGCATCTAACTCGCTAGAATCCTTTAAACAAGAGTAACTAGCAGAGGATGGGAGCGTGTCCAGAAGAGGATCCCTCGAGGTTGGAACTCACTCTCCAACATCGATCTTGCATCATACGCCAGGATTATCAATGTTTGGAGGCCGAAGGCATGGCACCTCTCCCTTGTCCACGGCTCCAACTAGCCCATTCTCGTCTATGCCTCCAACATCAAAGGATTATCCATATACATCTCCTTCAGCTACATGTACAACACGTAAGATCAAAGGAGATAGGTCTGGGCCTCATTGTGGCTCCATCGGGATCTTGGATTGCCATGGGTGACTTCAATGCTACTAGGCTCCATGAAGATGGGGGGGGGGGGGAACCAATGGCTTGTCAGGGGAGCATGAATGACTTCAATGAGTGCATCACCGAGTGTGCCTTCATTGAACTCGCCTCCACCAGCAATGCATTCTCTTTGTCCAACTTGGCCATGGGGGAGAGTCGCGTTGCCTCTAAAATTGACAACAGATTGGTCAATGCCCAAGGGCTAGGCCTTTTCCCACTTGCCTACATTGAATTCATCCATTCAGATCTCAGCAATCACGTGACCCTCCTACTTTGACTTGTGCAAACCCATAAGAAGAGAAAGCCATTTCGCTTCCTTAACTATTAGGTGGATAGAGCTAGCTTTCTTGACCTGGTTAGGAAGGCCTGAAGTGAGGAAGTCAAAGCGAAACCCCTCTTCAAATGCATCCAAAAGCTTATGAGAGTTAAGGCCACTCTCAAATCTTAGGAGTGAGAGGACAAATCATGGCCTCAACTGATCAAGGAACTTTCCTCCAAACTCTCAGCCACCCATGAGGTCTTGGCCTCGAACCCATATGACAAGGCCACCCATAATAAAGAGATCTCTACCTGTGGTCAACTTGCCACTTTGCGGCATGAGGAAGAGGAGTTTTGGATTCGACGAAGTAGGGTGGATTGGCTCAAACTAGGGGATTGCTCCACCAAATTCTTTTCCACAACCACGAGGTTTAGACAAAATACAAATTCAGTCCACTCTCTCATCTCTAGTGACGGGATTGTCATCAATAAGGACTAGCTCAGAGCAGAGGCTCTCTCCTTCTACAACAAACTTTTCTCTAAGGAGGAAGGGGACCTGCCCATTAATAACCTCATGCTCCCCTTCCCACGTCAAGTCTCTCCTAAGGATAACCGTTGGCTCACGAGGATCCCTAACCCGTAAGAGGTTAGAGGCGCTTTGTAGGCAATTGAGGCCAAATGGCTTCAATGGCTTCTTCTTTCGGCACACATGGCATATCATAAGCGAGGATATCATTGAGGGCATCAACTTCTTCTTCAAGGATGGCAGGCGGTTGGTCAAGCAAGTAAATCACACTTTCTTGACCCTGATCCCCAAGGGGACTTTAGTATCCTCCCTCTCTGACTACAGGCTCATTGCTTGCTGCAATGCCCTCTACAAATGCATTTCAAAGACTCACTAAAAGGCTCAACATCATCCTTCTTGAGATAGTGGACCCTAACCAAGGCGCTTTCATCTCCAGGAGGTCAATCTCAGATTGTTCATTACTGGCACAGGAGTTCCTCACTAGATTCAACTCCCTCGGCTTGGCTCCTCGCACGTGCGATAAAGTGGATATTTCGAGGGCATTTGACACAACTAGGAGGGATTTCCTCCTCGGAGTTCTGCATTCCATGGGATTTTGCAATACTTGGACTTGTTGGATCAAGGAGTGCATTAGGGGCCCATCCTGCTCTCCCTCTCGTCAATGGTGTCCCAATGGGGTTTGTGAAGACATCCCAAGGCCTAAGACGAGGGAACCTCCTCTCACCCCTGTTGTTCACGCTAGTAATCCACACCTTTTCTCTCTTCCTCGGCATCCAAGAGCAAGTGAGGCGTGTTCAACCGACCAAGATCAAGGGGACATCCTTCCCTACTCACCTACTTTTCGTAAATGATCTCATTTACACTAAAGGAAATGCTGACACCGCCAGGGGAATCAAAAGTGCACTTTACGCTTTTGGGATGGTATCGAGGTTACAACTCAACTAGCGGAAAAGTTGAGTTTACCTCCCCTCACGTGCCAAGGATAAATGGAGAATATGTATCATATGTGAAATCCTCGAAGGCTGATTTCCATATAAGTACCTTGGCATCAACCTCCTTGCGGGGTTGATATGGGAACTTCCTCCTTGCCACACAGGGGCACTCTGATTTGGCAAACTAGGCAAAAATGGTTTCCCTCAGATTCGAAGAAGTTTGGGATTTTTTGAGGTCTTGAGGTTCCAACGCTCTCCTGTGGATACTGATTTGGGCCAGCGGACATGTCCCCAAGTGGGGGTGTTGTGCCTGGCTCGCTGCTCGTGAGAAACTCCCCACGACTGCCTCGCGAAATCGAGAATGAACGTAGACCCAGCCTGCATCTTCTGTGGGGTGGAGAATGAATCTTCCACACATCTCTTCTCCTACACGTACTCCTTCCAGGTATGGGTTACCATTTATGCTACCTTCTCTCTTCAAATCCAAGTCCGCCAATCCCCTTGGGACGCTTGGGATGGAGCTAGAAGGGGAAACATCTTGATGATGCTCTTTTCAAGGATCCTATCTGGCTGGTTTAATATGGACCCTGTGTAAGCAACAGAACGAAAGATTACGTGGAGTCTCCAAGCCCCCCGCTGTCATAGCAGCTAACATCATAAGGAATGTGAGGTCCCTGTAAAGAGAGCTTGAGCTCGTTTTGTTTTTATGTGGTTGCACTCCTGGAAGTTATCTTCAAGACCTGTGACAGGTTTTGACCGGTTGGCCATTGAGTAAAATTTTTACCTTTTTTACTCTAAAAAAGAAATGATAGTACGGGAGAAGGTAGTACAAACATTTATTCTTACAACTAAAAAGATGCCTCAAGCTAGCTGCCTGGGGCTACTATTCCTTATTGGCTATCACTACCTACTACATGCGCCTTCTATGAGAAACATAACCCTATGCAGTCAACGTAATGTTCTACCTTTTGCCAACTTTTGTTTTTTTTGTGTTAAAAGAAGGTAAATACGATGGACATGAAATTGATCACATGAATTCCCCTTGACGGCCACCTGTTGCCACCTTTCCTGACGAGAGAAGGAAACTTTTTCCCATGTCTACAATAAGAATGTTGGAAAACACAAATCATTATCTACACCCTCTTTCCTTCATCATGTTGATTACATCAAACGTAATAAAAGCTGCCCCTTCCGAAGACAGATATATTATAGGTTTTTAAAATCAATATGTTGCGCTTTCTAAGCGACCCATTGCACCCCAACACCACCACCTCCCCCAATGCAATATGTTGCTCCTAATTAACCTGTGATCCACCCAATGTATTCGATCCTTCATTTTTTCCAGCCCACACGTTTTTCTTTTTTGAATTTTCATGCAACGTTCCATGCTTCATATTTTTTTTTCCTTTCAAACTTTTTCGTATCACCATTATTGATCTGTCAGGATTTTTTTCTTAATCAGTATGTAATGTGCTTTGATTTTTTGTGAGCTCTATTTTTTGCTTGATTTTTTTACTGAAGTCCATTCCTTTTTAGGCTTTCTTTTTGATTTATTTCCTTATTTTCCTGTTCCATGTGCTTAGGGAGAAGTTTTCCGCCCATTCAGGAACCCTCTCATCTAGATCCATCCAGCGCCGGATGGTGTCCGACGCGACGTCCGATACATCAAGGTAATGTGTGCGGTGGCAGTGGCAAGATGCTATGGAGGTGGCTGGATGTTGTGGGGGATGTCCATGCAATGTGGATGTACTGGCAGATCTAGGTAGTTTGGGCAGAGGGTTAATAGGAGGAGGTCTATGTGCTACATATGCTGCATGAGATGAGTAGCATGTGTTGCATTGCTGCAAGTAGAGGAGGGCATCGTGTGAGATGACGATCATAGCAAGATGCCAAGGTTAGTGGTGTGCACTGACGATCATAGCAAGATACCAAGGTTAGTGGTGTGCACTGATGGTGATGTGAAGGTGGTCATCGTCTAGTATGATGGTGGTGTGTACAACGATGGTGATGGCCGTGGACGTGCACCAAAGATGAATGTGTTGATGGTGGTCGGGATACATGCTAAAGATGGGGCTATGCCATCGTGAGGAAGGGGGGTTATATTGGGGTGGGATGGATTGTATGCTTATTAATACTCAATAATGGAGTTTATCATGTGTCAAGGTGTTGTTGATGCAAAGGTGAGGCATGCGGACTTGTGCAATTCGGTTGATCATAATGAGCCCAACTTTTTTTGTGCATTAGATGCAAGAACCAAGCAAGAACGAAAACCAAGTGTGCAAGAACCGAGCAAGAACGAAAACTGAGTATCAGGATAGCACATTAATTACCCACCCATTATTGCCCTAGGTCACCAACTGGCTCGATTTAGCGAGAAAGGTTTTGAAAAGTCATCAAACCATTGGCTTTAATCTCTCAATAGAACCTCCTCGAGAGTCCTTCCATCATCAGTATAGCTGAAGCAATTGATGCTAGCTGAGTCCTACATGACAACCAAGCCTAATCGACCCTTTCAAAGGAAAGTCTTCTGACCACATGGCACTCCCATCTAAGGCTCAGATGCTGATATTTATGGATATAAATGTAAACTACTACATACTTGAGAAATCTACGGTTCATAAAAACAAGAAAAGAATATTCTTGCAAATAATTTACATATAGAGCTAGAAATGCATTTTAGGCACATTTAACACACTGCAATGTAATTACACGTACACCAACGAAAAATGGGCAAGTCCATTGGCCGATCCAATTTAATCAAGACAGCATTATTAACCAAAAGAAAACATGAACCGCTCTTACCGGCTAATGCGAGGAGAACAGAGGAATGTAACCATTCTATCATTTTCGCCTAGAGAGGGGAGAAAGATATGAAAGCCTCTCAAAAGTTATTGAAGTAAGATGTTGGAAGCTACAACACCAAATATCAAAAAGGAGTTAATCTCTACATGATTAAACTCAAATGCGGCAACAAATAACAGTGAGAAACGGTGGTTCGGTTCTTCCACTCGGGGAAATAAACAAAACCCCGAATCCCCCCTCCCTCTTTTTGGTTTGTAAGTGCCTACAGAAAATCATAATTTTACTCAATTTGTTCGTTGTTCCTCCTCACCAAAAAACAGAGTGATGGTGAACAGATAATTGACACTTTATTTCAACGAATGAACTAAAGGCTCCAGTAAAATTGTCTCAGATTTGTTATCAAGCGTCCGAGACGGGGGCAAATCAACAGGATCTGGTAACTTCATGGATGGCATTTGCAAGGTAACCGACATTCCCAGTGGTAACACCAGCCATGCTGCAACAAAAATGCCCACATCAAGTTGGTACACGTTAGGAATGCATTGTGCCTTGACACAAGATTGAAAAGCTCACCTGATTCTTCCGTTTCTTGTCATATAAATGTGGTATTCATTTGTTAGACGATCAACTTGTTCAGGAGTTAACCCACTGAAGCAGAACATTCCAATCTGTTCAAAAAGCAAAAGGACCTTGAAGAACCTTTTCAAGAACAAACAAACAAATGCATTTGATGAAATGAACAGACCTGATTGGTTATATGCTCCCAAGAAAGGGGTGAGCCAAGCTTCCCCAGATTCTCCCGAAGTGCTGTCCTCATGCCAATGATACGATCGGCCATTCCCTGAATGGAAGCAAGTAAAAATGATAAAGCTACCTTGATTGGAAAGATGCTGCAGAATTTGACAGGATCTTATTACCTTTACTTCTCTTAACCAAAGTTGCTTTAATTCTGGATCACCTAGGATGATGGAAACAACAAGAGCACCGTGTAGAGGTGGATTACTATACATAGGCCTGGCAATCTGCTGCAGCTGACTTTTCACTGCTACAGCTTGCAATTCATCTTCGCAAAGAATGCTGAAGCAAGAATTTTGTTGAAACAGAAATTCAGAACTAAAAAAGACATGTATTGAGCAGTTCAAAAAACAGACCGTGCAAAATTTCATCAGACGCTATCTAAAATATAATCAAAGGTATGTCTGTCAAAATAATTGTCACAGGAGGTGAATGAAATTGGATTTCATTGATTTCTGTAGGTCATCATTTACATGTATTTATAAGGGAATTGTATAACTAAAAATAGATAAAAGTTCTTCGCTGAAATCTCTGGATTCTGTTGAGAAGACTGGAGACTTCTGAAGCCATTGAGGACTCAGTTGAGGACTCGATTGCTGAAGCCAGTGACCATATCTTTTGGATATGTGATATGTTTGTTGATTGCCCCCCTCAATCCAAGCAGCTATATGACTGCAGATTGAATATTGAGTCATTCACGAATGTGAAGAAAATGAGGCTTCAGCAGTGGCTTGGTCATAACATCTACAAGCTGATGTTTGGAGGAGATGAATTTAACTGAGCAAAGACACTTGGCTACTTGATCGCAAACAAAGTGATAATCTACTTCAATGTATTTTATTTGAGCATGAAATACCGGATTAGCTGTTAAATAGATAGCACCAATGTTATCACACATAAGGTTGGTGGAGGAGACTGAATTTTAGTTTCCTGATTAGTAAGCAAAGCCAAATAAGCTCTACAGTGGCATTGGAAAGAGCCTTGCATTCCGATTTCCGTTGAGATGTAAGCTTAGCATATGTAGACATTGGTGTTTGAAGAGATTTGCATGATTACATGCTTGTTCATATGAGAAGGTTCAGAATATATTTCCATTGTAGGAGCAAGATCCTCTAGTTTTGACATAAAACTTCTATGCCAAGGAAGTAATGCAGATCACTTAGATCGCGAAGCTTGAATTATTTATTGAGCTAAGAAATAGCTGTTTTGATGAATGAAGAATTATTGCCGATGAAAATAATATCATACACATAAACCAATATATAAGTGTAGATGTTGCCTTTGTTAAACAAAATAACAGGGAGTCAATCTTTGAACCTTCAAAGCCAAGTGTGAAAAGCTAATTGTCGAGACGACTGAGCCATGCTTGAGGGCTTGAGGTGCTCGCTTAAGATCATATAATGATTTGTTCGATTAGCAAACATGACTTGGATAATAGCTTAACAAACCCTAGAAGTTGCATCATATATATGGTATCTTCAAGATTGCCATATATAAATGCATTGCTAATGCCAAGCTGTCGGGGGCAACCATTTTTGAGAAATAACAATAGACAGAATCACGCAATTTGTCGTAGATTTGGCAAGTGGACTAAAGGTGTACCTGTAGTCAACGCCTTCACATTGGGTATAACCTTTAACTAGTTGTGCCTTGTATCTATCTAATTGCCCTTTTTTTTTTTTTTTGAAAAAGGAAAGGATAGTTATCCAAAATGATAGCTACAAAAATGTATTAAAAGAAAAAGTCTTTCATCCTACAACATATCCAAAGAACAACCACAAAGACCTCTCACTCACAGAGACTCACTCCAAAGCATAGTCAAAGCAAGAATAAACTCCACGAAATTTTCCACATAAGGCCTCTGCCCCCCGAAGACAACCTCATTTTTTCCTAACCAGACACCCCAGAGGACCGGCAGCGGCCTGGCCCTCTCCTTCGTTTGGAAGACAGTCTGCCCAACGTTACCGCCTCTGCCTCTATATCCGCTCCAAAACTCATCAAAAGACTAACAATTCCACCATCCCGCTCCCACACGGCTCCAAATCTGTGATACAAACGGGCAAGAGAAAAAAAGGTAGTCGACATCCTCATCATCTCCACACAGAGGGCAAACCTTACTCTCCCCAGGAGCCCATCTCACCCTCCACATCTTTGTCATGAGCCTTCACCTCTTAAGCAGCCAAACAAAAATCTCGACCGTTAAAGGGCAAGCCGCCTTCCAAACTTGTCTGCAATCTCTCACCAGGTCCAGATCACCAGTGGGTCCCCCATCAGGCAATCTCCTATAAGCAGCCCTCACTGAGAAATCTCCTTCATCCCAACTAAACATATCATTTCCCGACATCGGATGGAGGCCTTCCAACTGTTCAAGCAACCTCTGGAAGTCCTGGATTCTCACATCTGAAAGATTCCCTCCAAAAGACGTGCACCACCCACCTCCCCAAACTTCTGCCACAGACGCCTCCCTGCCCGAGGAAAGAGCGAAAAGTCTCAAAAATCTTCTAGAAAGTGCTCCTTAACCTGTTCAATCATCCTGCCAGAACCTGAAAACCTCCTCCGTCCCCACCACCGGTACAAAATAGTTTTGCACTTTATGAGCCACCACCGACAGACCTTTCAAGAAATGAGAAGCATCCCTTGGCGAGGACAGGAGGAGGTCCCAACGCAAAGGGCCACCATAAGCGGACCTGAAAACCTTCCCCACCAAATCTCCCTTGTTCTCCAACAGGCCCCTAACCCATTTCGCTAGCAGGCTATCATTAGATCTCCCCAACTCCCTCACCCCAAGCCCCCCTCCTACACTGGCTTGCAAACCTCCTCCCATGCCACCAGTTTGGCACCAGGCCCATTCGACCCCTGGTTGGACCAGAAAAAATTCCTCATAAGCCCCAACATTCTCTTGATGACCTGCTGAGGCAGTTTTAGGACAGAGATTCATGTTGCTCTAATTGCTTTAGGACAGAAAAAATTCTAATTGCCCATTTGGTCTATACTTCAATCTAAAGACCCATTTACAACCAATGATATTCATGTTGGGAAGGTTTGGTACAAGTGTCCAAGTTCTCGTAGTGACCAGAGCATTATACTCAGAACTTATAGCACTACAGCAACACTTTTCTTTGTTTGCATGGGAGAAGCACGTTGGCTCAACAGTCTAAGTAGCAATGACAGAGTGCAATCAGCAACGGATGACCTTGCCCTTTCAAAAGTCTAGCAAGAGATCCATAGTCCACTTTCTTGTAAAGATAAAACTAGCGCTACAAGGATTTTCGAGCAAGAGCAGATTCAGGAGGAGCCTATGTAGGGATATTGTGGGAAGCTATTGGTGGAGAGGACGAGAATTGTATAGATCCATCAATAGGGACTGGTAGTTGGACAACTAGACATGCATCATTAGGCGACACCAAAGGTGGCCCTAGAATGGAATCATATTTGAAGGGTAATAGATACTCATGAAACTGAACATGCCAAGCAATGTAATATCTTCTTGTTTTACGGCCACAACACTTGTATCCCATGTAGTTGGGAGCATAGCCTAAGAAAACACATTTGGTGGATCTGAAAGAAAATTTATGAGAATTATAAGGTCATAGTAAGAGATATGCCGCACAACAAAAAACTTTGAGAAAATGGTAATTTGAAGTATTTAATAAGACTTTGTAGGGTAATTTGAATGAAATATGAAATTAAGGGTGTAGGCAAGCGATTAATAAGATACAAACTCCCAAAAATGTTTGCGTGGATGAGTGGGCAAGGTTAGTGTCATATCCAAAACATATTGAATTTTATGTTTTGCAACACTATTTTGTTCATGAGTAAGTGGGAAAGATAGGCGATGAGTAATACCCTTATTGAGAAAGCAAGACCTAAGAGATAGAAATCCGCCTCCGCCATCAAATTGGAAACATTTTATTTTTATGGAGAATTGACATTCAACTCTATTTTGAAAAGTAATGAAAGCAAAAGAGATACCATATTTATTTTTGAATGGATAGAGTCAAATATAATTGGAATAGTCATCAATGAATAAGACAATAATAAAAACCTAGAATAGAAGAAATGGGAGGTCCCTATACAGCACTGAAAATAAGATCTAAAGGACCACTACTTTTCTTAGTTTCCAGTAAAGTCAATCTAAAACTTCTGTCCAACAAACAAGCAGTACACTTATTTAAAGAAGGGAACTCTAGGCCACATTCACTCAAGACCTTTTGAACAGTTTAAAGGTGAGGAAAGGGAACTCTAGGCCACATTCACTCAAGACCTTTTGAACAGTTTAAAGGTGAGGAAGCCCCAATCGCCCATGCCAGATGTCACACGATAAACAAGAAGTGAATGCAACAAGAGATGGCAGACTGGGCAGGCAATAGAGTCCATTCTCAAGTGTTCCTCAAACAAGGGTTTAACTTGTGAAGTGATAATGACAAAAGAATCGTCCGCAAACTCAAAGGACTAATTGTTATCCCGACAATTTATAAATAGAAATACGGGACTTTGAAGCAAAACATGAAATGTTTTTTAGGTGCAAACATCAGGTTGGATAAGGTAGGCTACGCTTACCAACGTTGGAAATAGGCACATCTTGTCCATTTCCCACATAAATGTTGTCTGAACCGGTGTATGTATCAGATAATGTTAAATTCGCCACATCATTAATGATGTGATGAGATGCTCCAAAGTCAGCATACCAATCTCTTGTAGAAGTATTGTGCAACATATAATGTACTTGAAATTGTGAGAATATAAGATAGGGGAAGAGGGGCAATACAATGGTTGTAAAACACCCCTCGTTGAGGAATTGGGAAAGCAACAGGGATGGATCGTCGGAGAAGGGCACCAATCTAACCACAATGCAAGCTGGGCCACGTGAGGAAGGGCCCATGCAAGCAGGGCTAATATGAACACAGCACGAGTAGGGCCACACGAGGAGGGGCCAGCAAGGAAAGCCGATCAGGACATGGTATAAGCAGGACCGCGTGGGGGAAGCTACAAGGAGGGTTGATCCGAACACAACGCAAGGTGGGACCTGCGAACAAAGCCAATGCAGGTGGGGTTGGTGGGAAGAAAGCCAACGTGAGGAGTGGAATTGAGTGATTCCACACCTGGTGGTGTGACATGAAGATGAGAGGCTAATGGTGGAAGAGCACCAGAGGCAGCGACAACGATGATCACTGAATGGGAAGTACGATCAACAGCAGAATGTGTTTATATTAGCAACCACCATAGGACATGGTGGTAGGAGGAACTCATTAGGAGAGACACAACAAAGGACTTACATGGGGGATGGATCACCAAGAATACAAATTCGTCGACAATGTGATGTGGAGACAAGGGGGTTAGAATGAAGCAGAAGTGGCACATTGGTAGCTGAACCCCCCGAACCCCCAAATCCTGATACCATGTCAAAATAATTCTAACAGTTGAATGAAATTGGATTTCATTGATTTCTGTAGGTCACCGTTGACATGCATTTATAAGGGAATTGTATAACTAAAAATAGATAAAAATTGTCTGCTGAAATCTCTGGATTTTGTTGAGAAGACTGCAGACTTCTGAAGGCGTTGAGGACTCGGTTGCTGAAGCTGGTGACTGTATCTTTTGGTTATGTGATATGTTTGTTGATAATGTCGATCCAAAGTGGGCCTGGAAAATGCAATTAGTTCCACAAACCATGGGACCACAGCATTAACACCCTCTCATTCACGCAACTACTGATACATCCTTTGAGAAACTAAATATCACAAGCGTTTTCTATGTATATCACGTGGCACTTAGCTGTACACTAAAATGCACCGGTTATTCGGTCATACACCTAAAAATCACATATGGTATTTAGTTCTGGAACGAGGTGCGTGAACACCTGCATTAATCTACATTTTCGCTAAACCATGAATAATCAGTAACTATGGACTCCAGTTTAACTGTTCTACAATGTAAAACACGGCCTATAACAATCTAACTCCACATTGGATCAGTTTCTGCAATGAAAAGATAATCAGGCAAGTGGTAGGTCCAGATAATGCAAAGAATAGACTTGATTAAGGCTAACCTCTATTGGCTCAAGTCAGGCTTTTGGCTTGATAAGGGGTCGTGAAGCCAGCCCACTATGTAATTGTTGCAAATCGCACAATGAGGAGCATGGAGGCTCCCTTGTGTGTGGGAAAAACAGTCCGACGGTGGACTGCTCACATGTGCAGACAGAGAGAGCAGCCAGCCTGCTTGGGGAGGCCGGTGGCCTTCTGGATGGCCAGCTGAAGGTGGAAGGCCGGTAGTAGGTGATCGGCTCCCAAGGAGGGTAAGCTGGTTATATGAAAGAAGAAGAGAGAGGAGAGGAGCCTTAGATGAATAGGAAATATTATCGATTGACTCAAGGAATTACAAAGAGGAAAGACTCTGTTATATAGAGAAAACATATCCCCTAATTAGGAAATAAATTATAATTAATTAAAACTCTAAATAAAGCAAAAACTTAATTCCTAAAATAATTCTACTAAAAATAGCAAACTTGACTCCTAAGGAAAACACCCAAAATTGATCCCTTTGGACCTCTAGCCGTCGGCCTAATGGACCATGGTTTGAAATATCATGATATATCGGCAATATATTGTCGATATATCGGTATCGTCGAGGTTGGGTATATTGATACCATTGACAGTATCTTTTTACCAAAATATCGGCGATATCAGCGATATATCTCCGATATATCCCCAATATATCCATTTTTTGACTTGTCGATACGATATTGATATCGATATTTAAAATCCTGATGATGATGCAGTGATAGTTGATGAACCACAAGAAGAAAGTACTGGTGGAGGAAATGAGAGATATCATCATCAAGGTCCTAGTAGAGAGAATACCCAATATGAATACACACAAAAATATACAAATATACATGGAGATCCCGTACCAAGTCCACCTTGTGACTATGACGTAGGGACAAGCCCGATAGGGTATGGGTATGCCTCAGGTCATTCTATGATATCCATCGATGATTTAAGTTCATCAGTGGGATCTCTTAATCTGGCGTCAGAATCATTCTTTGGAGGTGGCCCAAAACATCAAGTTACTATGGTGGTTACGGATCTCATTACACCAGCCCTCAGTACCAACCCTAAGATGAGGTGCAAAATTCATCTAATTACTTCTCCAGCTACACCAACCCTCTATCTTATTATGATTCCTCTTATAGCTATGGGCATGATGGTCGCCACCAAAGTAATAGTACCCAAAGTGATCCTGCATATGCAAATTATGACTATGGGATTTACCCTGAGTATTTTGCATCTCATAGTCCTCAACAATTTTCTTATCAACCTTCCTACTCTACTACACCACTTCCTCCTCGACCACCACGAAGTTTATCGATGAGACAGCGTGACCTTGTAAATCATTAGGTTCTACACTGAAACGAGGTGGGTCTATCGGATCCACAGATTCAAGAGGACATCAAGATAAGTCTACTCAGAATCAGGGTAGATCTATAACTAAAAGCAGGGGTAGTTCGTCTGACAATCACAGTCAATATCCCTGTCGTGGAATACTTTTCTATTGCAGTGATGAAGACTATCAACGATACATCAATGAATACAATACTCGATATAACTATATGACGTGGAAGTCATACTGTGAATATGTTAAAGTGCTACAAATCAAGGAAGATAATCGAAGGAGAGGTATCAAACCAGATCAAAGTTCAACCTGGTATTGATTTGGTGGCATTGGCTGGTACTTCCATACTTGGTGTAGTCAATTGATACTCTGAGATTATTTATATTTCATTTTTTTTGTGAATAACATTACTATGGACATTTTTCAATTATTATCTTATTCTATACACCTTATTTTTAATATATGATTTTATCGATATGCGACTACTGCATTTCTATTATATTTTCATTCAAAATTTATGATTTTCGTTTAGGCATTTCTTCATGATGTATTAGTTATTAAAATGTTAATTTTCATAAAATTTGTGACATTTTAGACCTTTCTAAGCGATTTCCCCAAAATTCACCGATATCAGCGACATATCCCTGATATATCTCTTTTTTGACTCATCAATAGGATATCAATATCAATATTTAAAACCTTGTGATGGACCCTTCAGATGCTGCCACATGGCAGTGCCACGTGGCGTCTTTTATTCTCAACACACCCCTTCAAGTCAAGGCCAAGAGAACGATCATTTCTTGAACTTGATATTGCTACATCATTCTTCTTGAAGAGTTGAGGATGGTCTCCATGTCTCTTTTTCTACGCTCAAGAGTCAAAACCTTTATCTTGACATTCCCTAATGCATTAGAGGGTTCCACGTGCCCCCTCGAAAAGTATGGCACCTTGCTCGTGAGTCGGAAAAGACTCTTAACTTTTCTTCGAGCCAAGGCTACCAAGAGAAAGTGGAGAAGTCAATATAGTCATGGTGCAATTCTAGAAGCTACACAGTGCCTCTTCTTCTTGAGTCGGAGTCGATGCAATCGCCATGGTGCTCATTCTCTGCTCATTTGATTTTTTTAAAGTATTTGGTGCCCATTGTTTCGATAAAACCTCCTCTTTCGAAGAGTAAAAAATCGAATACAGGCACCATATGAACCGAAATATTTTCTAATAAATCTCCTCAAGCTTCTTTTTCTTGGTTGCAGGAACAACCATCTTACCTTCTCTTCCTAACAATGTCACCAACCATTGTGGAGGCTTCCACCATCTTCTCTAGCTTTCCTTCTCCGCGTAAGGTGCCAGATTTATCGACAAAGATTTTCTAGATGTGTGAACCACCAACATGCGATCAATAACCCACACACACAAGGAGCCTAAACCGAAGGCTCTGATACCATGTTGCGAATCGTGCAAGGAGAGTGGAGGCTCCCTCGTGCGTGGGAAAAATAATCCAAGGGCAGATGGTTTACGCGTGTGGACAGGGAGAGCAGTCGGCTTGCTTGGGGAGGCCGGTGGCCTTCTAGATGGTTGGCTAATGTGGTCGACTGGAGGTGGAAGGCCAGCAGTAGGAGGCTAGCTCCCAAGGAGGGTACTCAGCTATCTGGAAGAAGAAGAGAGAGGCGAGGAGCCTTAGATGAATAGGAAGTATTATTGATTGACTCAAGGAATTGTAAAGAGGAAAAGCTCTCTTTTATAGAGAGAACATATCCCTTAATTAGGAAACAAAATATAACTAATTAAATATCTAAATAAAGCAAATACTCAATTCCTAAAACAATTCTACTAAAAATAGCAGCCATGATTCCTAAGGAAAAGATCAAAAATTGATCCCTTTGGACCTCTAGCCGCCGGCCCTGGTGGGCCCTTCAGATGCTGCCACGTGACGTCTTTTATTCCTAACAGTAATGATATGAGCTGTACTGGATTTCAGGCTTGATAATCTTATTGGGTCAAGCACAAGTCAAGCCCTTTGTGGCTTGGGCCTGATAAGGGTAGGTATAGCACAACAAAAGGAACCACATATTCTACCTGGACCAAACTAATCCACCACAACCTCTCGGAATGCTACCAAAGAAGACCCATCCATCCAAGACACAAATCTACTACATCTAGGCTAGCAAAAGGACACAAGGATAGGTGCTTGCAAGCCAGTTGTACCCCTCTACACAAGAGACAGTTGTATCTGAAAGTTGCACGAGCTTTTTGCACCATCTGCAGATAATCTTGCTCCAGGATGGCAGGGTGCAACCAGAAGAACACGTTGAACCCACCTTCCATATCAGCCAACTCACATCCATAGCTCTCTCATCAGAGGGAATGAACGATTGTATGAATACCTAACAAAAAGGAGTCGTATTTCCTCATCCAACAATTGCTCCAATGAAGGTGAACAACAAGCAAACAAATCTTTCATCATTACAAAAAACTTGGAAAAGTGCCCAACCAAGACAAAGGCCCAAGAACAATCACCCTTGCAATCCCCTATAGAGGTCTTTGAATCCAAACACCAGTAAAGACAACCCTGGGAAATGCTTAGCGAGAACTCTTGCTGACCATTCATCATGCCAAAAATGAAAGTCTGTACCGATACCAAAGTTGAGCAAAATAGAAACATAACACCAATGCATCCTGCTACAATCCCTCCCACCTATAGCTACCTTAATAGGCCCCAATCTTGCAACCTAATTAAGCTTCCTGCCATAGCAATAAATTCATACCTTGAAAATCAAGTCTAACTCCACTACTTGTAATCACACTAACTGCTTCATTAGCCAAGCTTGATTTATAGCTGATAGAACCCTTTTTATTCTCTTTTTTTTGTCATTTCTTATTTTAATTTGGACTCTTTATGTAATTCTTCTATACCTCCTCTCTATCTAAGAGAGGCTAGGGTTTCAATTTGGTGAAGATGCCTTTCATTCTCTCACATGGTACCAAAGCGGCAATTCTAGGCTGATGTTCAATACCTTCTTGATTCACATACCAACTTTCTTCTACCAACAAATTTCTCCTCCTTTGTGGACCAAACCTACCACTGCACTCTCAACATTGTGAGAACTCCATCCGCAGTGAGAGCAGCACCAATGTGACAACAACGCGTGGCAGTAGTAGTGTGCACACTGCACACGCAACAGGCACACAGTGCCATGAGGTGCACGGTACCACTGCAGCGCACGCATGTGTAGTGCAGTGTCACGCATTGAGTCACTTTGATTTTTTTTTTATTGCTCTCTACCCCTCTCCAGAGATGAGTCTTGGTTCTTCGTGATATACTCCGTGTATCTACATCTTCAGTGGGTTGTGATTGATCTGAATTTAGCCATGGCAACTTGGCTCCTTCAATTACTGATTGAGAATATCTCCTAATTTCTGCTTGAGATCATGTCCCGACATTACCCTCTTCTTAGTATTCCATCTTCTTGGAGGATTACTATTCAAATGGATCTACACTAGAGACAATCAGACCACGTGTGACGATGATCCACGTGCTCTTAATGCCTTTACGTATGCCAATGGATCTTAGGCAAATTTGATATCTACCACTACTAGCAAGTGGATGATTGACTCAGGTGCATTCATTCATCTCACTAGTGATCTTGGTTTTCTATGTGTGACCCAACCAACCATAGAAATTACCTCCGTAAAGTCGGCAAATGGCTCCCACTCTCTAGTGCCTATAGTTGGAGATGTTCAGTTTACTTCCAGGTTGCAATTATCACATGTTCACTGTGCACCTGAGTTCCCTATGAACTTTCTATGAGCAAGTTGTGCAAGGATCTTAAATGTCGAGTCATATTTGATGAGCACAACATTATCTTTTAGGACAAACAAATCAACCAAATAATTGGTGGATATGAGAGATATGGACTATATTACCTCTATATTCCTACTCATTTTGCCAAAGCAACATCTATTTCCACTAATCCTCTCCTCTGGCATTGTAGACTTGGCCATCCCTCCTTTGGGAACTTCATTAGATGTTCCCAGATCTGCTCCTATCTACTACTTTTGATTGTAAGGCATGCCAATTAAGCAAGCATTCTCGATCTACCTTTCCTCCACAAACTAGAGAGCGGAGTAGATTACCCTTTCAATTGACCCATTACGATGTTTAGGGACTGATAAACGCCAGTTTATATTCACTCTTATGTCCCAAAACTAACCTAACTCTTAGGTTTTGACTTCGCAAACGGATTTTTGGCCTACATCTAGGCATTTACCTAGGATAGGCATGCATTGCATTTTAATATATTTTTGATTCATTTAACTAAGTGTAAGGATTAGGCAGAATGTCAGCTCCCACACATCTTGGCACTCAGGAAGGCATAAGATGAAGAAAAAGCTCCTATCAGTTGGATCCCTACTTGATCCAGCTGATTTCAGCTGAATCCTAGCTACATTCAGCTCATCCCAATTGGATCCCAGCTCTTTCTAGCTGGATCAACTCACCCTTAGCTCCATTCAACTCATCTCAGTTGAATGGTCACTCTAGCTAGTTCACTTTAGCTCCATTTAGCTCACCTCAACTGGATGACAGCTCAAACTAGCTAAAGATAGTTGATCCCAGCTCCATTCCAACTCTTCCAGCTTAGAAGAGTTCACTGGAAGTTCAACCTGACCAGGACTAGCTACTACTATCAACTAGCTAGACCTAATCAGTTGAAGATGACCTTAACCAGCTTAGGCCAACTCAAGTCCATCTCCTGGAGACCTATCTCGGCTCAACTTGGTTGAGTTGAGCTACATGACCTAAGCTAGCTACTTCAGCTAGCTAGGTAATCTTTGGGAAGACTAGACCTAACTCACCTCAGCTCAGATCAGAAGGATCTAGCTCAAATTAGAGCTGAGCTACATGACCTAAGCTAGCTACTTCAGCTAGCTAGGTAATCTTTGGGAAGACTAGACCTAACTCACCTCAGCTCAGATCAGAAGGATCTAGCTCAAATTAGCTTAGCTTAGTTGCTAGCAAAGAACTAGCTAGCTACTGAGCTCTACTTCAGCTCCCTTCAATAGACATCAGCTCTAATGCAACTCCTTCCAGCTAACCCCAGCTCTTCTCCCTTAAAACCCTAGCTCCAAATGCCTCCAACCATACTCCCTACTAGCTAAGCTAGCTTAGCTTAGCTAGTCACCTCCTTGGTACCAACACCTAACCCTAAAACCCTACCAAAATAGCTCCACCAAATAACCCTAACCCTAAGTCCACCCTACTTTTGGCGCCAACTATAGGCAACCTTCCACCCCACTCCACCACCAAAAGACCCCCCTCTTTTGGCACCAAAAACCACCCTAACTACCCCTCTCCTTTGGTGCCAAAAACCCCCACATCCTAACCCTACACCTACCCATACAACCAATCTTAACCATCCACCTACCCACCTTCTAGAACCCTCCTAGGGTGGCCCCAAACCATGGCATCCCTCAATGGTTGGTGCCAACTCCATGCACTTCTCCACCACCATAACTACCCCCTTCACACCCTTAAAGACGGCGCCAATTAACCTAGGCCCTAGGATCCCCATAACCACCACTAACTACCCACCAAACCTAATTCTAACCCTACACCTAAGCCCACACCAACCACCCCTCATCTACCTCTATAAATACCCACCATAATCACCACCAAAAATCCATCTTCTCCATTAGTTAGGTTCCACCATATCCACCCCATCTCCACGCCAAGGAAGGAGGGAAGAAGATTAAGGGGGCAATCTACCCGCCCCCTCAGTGCCTTCTTCCTCTCTCTTCTTCTCCCTTAGACACACCAAGGAGGAGATCATCTTCAACATCAAGGGGACGACAAGGTACGGGGAGGAGCAACGTGGTTGATGCCCACCTTGGAGGATAGCTTGGAGGACTACATCAAGGAAGAAGGAAGATCCTTTTCAAGTGCAGGGCAACTGCACTTCGAGTAAAGGCCATCCCAACTTCAACTAGAGGATTCCCGTTTCTTCTTCTTTATCTTCCACTCTACTTTTTGTATTAGTAGTTTAATGTTCTTCTAGAAGCATTCCTCAACCTGTATTTGTCTCTACTAGCAATACAAAAATTATTTCACCTTCCAATTTTCATGTTGCAATTAGTATGTTCTTTCATGTTATTTTTATAGTTGTAGTGCACACACTCTCCTCTTCTAATTACCATAAGCACACTTGCCTAGAGTGAACTTAGAAGAGAGGACTTCATTTTTGTCACCTAGGGTTAGTTGTAGCATAATTGCGTCTACGCATATCTCAAGCCCAATCGTTTTGAAAAATATAAAAACAAAATCAAAAATCACAAAGTACGGATTTGAGAGGCGAGAGAGAGAACCATTCATGTGATTAACAAAATTGACCTCCTTGGACGACTCTAGATACCCCACTATCTAGATATTATAAATTTAAGAGTTGATTGGGATTTACGCGTCTCAATGACACTATTCCGTATAATTAACAAACCACGTATTTCCTGCATCACTTTTTAGCACCATTGCCGTGAAGGGACGACTTAATCACATCAATATATCTTGCTTTCTTGATTTTCATGAAATTTTGATTGTTTTAATTTCATGTGCGAATCAAGAGCGGGAGCGAGATTTGGAGCACTTAGAGTGGAAACTTCAAGTTTTTTTTCTTCCCACGTACTTCTGGTTGGTACCCCAAGCGATTTCTCATCAAAAACAAAATAAAATCTCTTAAAAAATCTTTAAATTATCCAACAAATCAAAAACAAGAAAAATTGAGGGTGGTGAAACCCTAAAATTCATTTTGGTGATTGTTTGCTTCACTTTTCCACCACCTTTATCTTATTGGTGTCTGATTTTTGAAAATCCAGACTTCTGTCTTGATTTTCAAATATAAGATTCGAGCACTTGAGAGCTTCCTAAAATCACCAAATTTCATTCAGGAAAGCCCCTTTAAGTCAGAAACCTTGAGTCCAATTTTCAAGAAATTTCATTGAATATAAAAAATTAAAAAATTCATGGATTGAATAAGGTCAGGTCTTATTTTCTTACTATTTTCTTACTGTCCGTGAATTTTATAAATTTTTCTACTCATCAGATTTAGGCAAACTTTATATTACTGGAAACCTTAAAAAATTATCTACAACATATAAAATTCTCAAAAATTTTTGAGGACCTTTAAGGTTTCTGAAGAATCAATTCCTCGAATCTATTATTTTTTACTTTTGACACCCGTAAGAAGAAAATTCCAAAAAAAATCAAATAACTTTATAAAATCTTAAACAAAATAGGGGTTAATAGGGCAGCACAACCGGTGTGCCCGTTCCCCATAAGGATCTCTCTGTGCGGGGTGCGTAAGTTCGAAACCCCGTGGCTTGCCCAGACGCACATAGTGCCATTATGGGTGGACGTGCTGTTGGTGTATATCCAGCCATCCTGACTCGAAACCAGAGAGTGGCCATGGCTCTGATCATAGAGAAGCTCCGTGGCAAGCGAGAAATTCGGGACCCCTTCTCCTTTCAAAAAAAATCTCAAACAAAATATTTTTGCATTCCTTGTTTAATTTGCTATCAGGTGGTGGTATTATTTGTCTTGTTTGGACCACCACCTTTAAAGATTTTGAAAAAGAGATTCATTTTAGGAATTGTAGAACTAGGAATTCCAACTTTAGGATTTTTAAATTCTCTCTTAGTCACATCAAACTCTAAAGGAATTGAACTCCACCAACTACAACTTGATTGTTATTATTTACGGAATTTCAAAACCTTGTTTGAATCCTTAACAAGAGAGAATCCTAAAAGACACTAAATCTTAATCAAAACTCTAAAACACTTCAACTTAAATCCCTTGTTTTGCAAACCCTATTGATTTGGCTTGGGTAACACTTCCTGCCCAATTCGCACAAAAAAAAAAAGAAATAATTAGGCATTACCCCAACTAACGTCTATCACATTCCTTGTGCACTTTAGTCTCCTGAACCTAATTAAAATCCGTAGCAATTTGACCCCGAAGGTTTTATCAAACTTAGGCTTTCTACCTAGGTCATAAGTTATCTTTAGTTGATATCAATTCCTTCATTTATATATGGTGTCAGACTATGGGGCCGTGTCAAACGATTAGGCGCGGGTTTACACAAGGCCCTAGTGATTTTTCTGAGAGATGCTTGGGCCCAAACCTCCCCTTATTCAGCCTGGCCAGATTTGTTGAAAGAACAGATATCCACTATTGATTTCTTATTTCCTAAGTAGATCAAGTCTTAAGTTAATTTTAGGGAGTCACATTTAAGTTAGGTCTAGAATTTTATATTGCTTAATTGCACGCTTCTCTCATCTCTCCATCTCACCGTTTCTTCCATTTTGCACGGGCAACGGTCTAAAACTCCACACTTGGAGGGATCACTTGATTTTTGCTTTAAAAAAAAAAGACTTTTCATGTATTCTTCCTCTTCTTTAAAAATGAAAAATCAAAATAGGTCCTCTAACTTGAATGTTAATTTTTCTTTCCCCAATCTATCCACCCAGGAGCTACTTAATCAAACCCTTCCACCCCCCACCTAATTTCTACTCCATAATGGCTCAGCTACAAGCTAATCAACAGCAGTTGAATAGGGATGCAACAAACCTAACCAACTAAGGGAGACCTACCACACCTACCCAAGCTCCACGAATTCCACATCACACCCCTTCTAACACCCCAAAGAGAGAAAATTTGCATAACCAAAATACTACCCGTGCTAAGTATAATCATTATTCCAAGGCTTTCTATGATTCAACGGGGAATTATACTTTTCCAAATCATCACCCCACTGAAAATGTCTCCACCTTTCAAGAGCAATTGAAAAATTCCTCTAATTGGAGGAATCATCAGACTTACTCCTAGACCAATCTGGTTCCTTACCAACAACAACTCGTTTGGAGGGTATGATTCAAATCAAACTTATCAATTTGGACCATCTCAAGAAAATATCAATGCCCAGATGATGAAAACCCACTAGGAGATGCAAAGAAAAACTATGGAAATCACCCATGTTATTAACAATCTCAATGATCAAATTAAGGTTATTCCGACTCAAAGACCTGTAAGACATTCGCCATCCCAGCCAACACCAAACTTTGTCAATCAAAGGAACCAACACCCGGGTAGATGCCAACATTAGAACCACACTAATCAGCCTCCTATTAACCCGATACCTCAGCACCAACTCGATTTCCATCAACAACAAGCCCCCCCACTTCCAATGACACCCAAACTGCATATGCAGATACATTGAGTGAAAAAATCACCACTGATTTAGGGCCTTCAAATCAAATTTATGAAACCTACTCTCAACCTATGCAGATCGACCCTCCTAACCCCACTTAGGAAGAAATTTTCTTTTTTGAAAGGAAAAAGGGCGATTATCCAAGAGATAACCACCCACATTCATTCAATCCTAAAACTAAATTACATCAGATATTACAAAATAGATCTCCAGAATCCAACCTGGGAGGAGATGGAGGCTATAAAGTTCTCCACATAGGGTCTCTCTCTCTCCTAAACAGCAACCCATTTCTCCCTAGCCAAACACCCCACAAAACAACTAAAACTTTTGCCCGATCATACGGAAGAAAAATACACACCAAAAACACTAGATTCAAATCCTATCTCTCACTCTCAAGTACTGCAATCCAATCCTTCTAATCAGAAATCAGAGCCCTCTCACCAATATCTTTTGGACTTATTTGGGCAAGTCAAGACTAATATCCACCTCTTAGATGCCACCCCTGCTTAAGCTAAATTGTTGAAAGAAAGATATACTCCAAAACGACTGGCCCAGAATCTAGGAAGAGTGGTCCTTTCTAAGACAAGCTCAATTTTTCAGAGTAAGCTGCCTTTCACAAAAAAGGACCCTGGCACATCACTCATCTCGGTTGTCATAAATGACACCACCTTTTTTCGCACCCCTCTCGACTTAGGTACCTTTATTAATATCATTCCCCCGATCTTATTCGAGGGAATCTCGATTCGGTGATTTTAAACCTACTAAGGTTCAATTTCAATTGGAAGACTGATCTACCATTCAGCCGCAGGGAAATGTTGAGGATAGTATTGTCAAGGTCCGAAATTATCTATTTTCAATTAATTTTCTGGTCCTTGACATAGAGGTACCTAAGTCTCTCATTAATGTCATCCTTGGAAGACCCTGATTACTACAACAACTAATATCATTTCTCATTCTTGGTTAGATTTATTTCAAGCTTCCAGGAGGTCCATTGATCATGAAATTTTTTAGGACATTGATAATACAATGGAAGTAGTATTTGAGAAATCTATGTTGATTAAATCCTACTCAGCTCTGACCACCATGGATCTAGATTTTATTGATTCCTATTCTAAGGATGATTACGTGGTCCAAAACTTTTCAGATCAACTAGGGTTTAACTTTCACTCTTTTAATCTTCCTAATTTTTCACCAAAAACATCCACACTAACTTCACCCACCCTACATCTCATTGACTACTTCCTCCCTTTTCATTGGACCTACCACTCGACCCACCCAAGTTTGGCATTTTATATGAACTCAAACCATGGCCAGACCCGGGTCATTCTTCCATCTTTCCATTTCATTTTGATCCATATTTCTTTACCAATCATCTTTTCAGGGATACTAAGAAAAACACATTTCTTGAGGACATTCAAGTGTTCAATTATTTACATGATTATCCATTTTCCATGCATCATTTCACGTCCGACTGAATGGCGTAAAAAATAATACTGGATGGGTGGTAACCCATCATTTTTCCTGCTTTCCTGTTCTCTTTCTTTTTCCAGGTTTTGACCATCCTAAACTCAACCGCTTTTCATTAAGGTAATCTATTTTCCCACTTAATACATGAGGACATTGTATATCATAAGCATGGGGGGTGTTTTCAAATTTTGACGATCGATTTAGGATTTTCTAAACCTAAAAATATGCATTTTCTTTCTTTTGCATGCATCTCATTACAGAAAAAACGTAAACATTTTGAGGAAAATTTTGAAAAGCCAAACTAAAGTTGAAAATTTCATTTTAAGGTACAAGGGATTTAATCTTTAACAAACTAGTAATTAAGATTAAGATCTGATTGTTAGAATCTCTAGGTCTAATTTCTAGATTAGATCAAGTATCTTTCTCTTAATTCCACCTGAACTCATGATAGTTCAGGTGACTTGATCTTTCTTTGTAACCTGGAAATTATCTGGCTTAGCTTCCAATTCAAAAACTTGCAATTCTGACAAAATTCTTGTGTCAAAATACATACACAAGCCAACACCTTAAAAAACATGTAGAAATTAGAAGAAAACCCTTGTTTGGCCCTGGTAAAATCTGAAGCAGATCATTTGTTTGAGTTCCACTGCCAAGGAGGAAAATGCCTCCTTTGAGGACGCGATGACATGTTACCACTTCAGCGCTACTCTATATCTATATTCAATATATTTAAACGGAGCATTAAGGCACAATTTTGTAGCTCAAGTGTTTTAGACGGTATTCTACCTATAGCGTCAGAGCAAGAGCTTGAGTTCGCTAGAAGTGCACCTTTACACCGCATTGTGTTTTGGGGTTGTGAGCTCCTAGGTGATGTCATGGACAATGCTATCTCGAAGTACTGGCGCCAGAACCCCCTTGAGGATTTGTGATGGGAATGATGATCCCGACACATCTGTTATAGGATTAAGCCAAGAATAAACATGGGAGTGTTTAAAAAAAAAAAACATTTTAAACCAAAAACACGACCTCATAAAAGTTGGCATTCACAAGCACAGACACAAGGTTTTAAAAGTTGATGCAAAGTTGTGAATCGGATTCAAGAGCCAAAGAAATCCTAACTACAAAAATTTCGAGTCATTTGAATTAACAATGAGTTGATTTGTCAATTTTTAAAAGATACATTGATCCTAATTCTTCTAACTCTTGGATTCAAAGACAAATCCCGAGGTTTTATCTTTAACAAATCCCGTGTCTTTTAAGTTTTTCAATCAACCAAGGTCCCGTAGTCTCTCTCCTCACAAGTAAAAAAATTAATCTTTCCCAGAAAGTCCGTATTGTGAAAATAGTTTTGCTAAGAAACTAGCAAAAGATAAGCATGGGGGTGTAATAAACGTCAATTTATCATCATTCTTATGCCCCAAAACTAACCCAACTCTTAAGATTTTGACTTCGTAAACAGACTTTTGGGCAACATTTAGGCATTTACCTAGGATAGGCATGCATTGCATTTTAATGTATTTTTTATGCATTTATTTGAGTGTCAGGATTAGGCAGAATGTCAGCTTACACACATCTTGGCACTCAGGAAGGTAAAAGATGAAGAAGCTCCTATCAGCTGGATCCCAGCTCCTTCTAGTTGGATCAACTCACCCTTAGCTCCATTCAGCTCATCTCAGCTAAATGGTCACTCTAGCTAGTTCACCTTAACTCCATTCAGCTCACTTCAGTTGGATGGCAGCTCAAACTAGCTAAAAACAGTTGATCCTAGCTCCATTCCAGCTCTTCCAACTCAGAAGAGTTCACTAGAAGTTCAACCTACGACTAGCTACTACTATCAATTAGCTAGACCTGGTTAGCTGAAGACAACCTTAACCAACTCAGGCCAGCTCAAGTCCAGCTCCTGGAGACCTATCTCAACTCAACTTAGTTGAGTTGAGCTACTTGACCAAAGCTAGATACCCCAGCTAGCTAGGTAATCTCCGAGAAGACCAAAGCCAGCTTACCTCAGCTCAGATCAGAAGACTCTAGCTCAGATTAGATTGGCTTAGCTGTTAGAAAAGAACTAGCTAGCTAAGCTAGCTACTGAGCTCTACTTCAGCTCCCTTTAGCAGACATCAGCTCCAGTGCAACTCCTTCTAGCTATCCCCAACTCTTCACCGCTAAAACTCTAGCTCTAAATGCCTCCAACCCTACTCCCTACAAACTAAGCTAGCTTAGCTTAGCTAGTCACCTCCTTGGCACCAACACCTAACCCTAAAACCCTACCTAAATAACTCCACCAAATAACCCTAACCCTAAGTCCACCCAAGCTAAAAACCACCCTAACTACCCCTCTCCTTTGGTGCCAAAAACCCCCACATCCTAACCCTACACCTACCCACATAACTCATCTTAGCCATCCACCTACCCACCTTCTAGAACCCTCCTAGGGTGGCCCCAAACCATGGCATCCCTCCATGGTTGGTGCCAACTCCATGCACCTCTCCATCACCATAACTACCCCCTTCACACACTTAAAGATGGCGCCAACTAACCTAGGCCCTAGGATCCCCATAACCACCACTAACTACCCACCAAACTTAATCCTAGCCCTACACCTAAGCCCACACCAACCACCCCTCATCTACCTTTATAAATACCCACCATAATCACCACCAAAAATCCATCTTCTCCATTAGTTAGGTTCCACCATATCCACCCCATCTCCATGCCAAGGAAGGAGGGAAGAAGATTAAGGGGGGCAACCTACCCACCCTCTTGGTGCTTTCTTCGTCTCTCTTCTTCTCCCTTGGCCACGTCAAGGAGGAGATCATCTTCAACATTAAGGAGACAGCTAGGCAAGAGGAGAAAGGTGGTCGACGCCCACCTTGGAGGATAGCTTGGAGAAGGACTACATCAAGGAAGAAGAAAAACCCTTTTCAAGTGCGGGGCAACTGCACTTGGAGCAAGGGTCATCCCAACTTCAACTAGAGGATTCCCCTTTCTTCTTTATCTTCCACTCCACTTTTTGTATTAGCTAGTAGTTTAATGTTCTTCTAGAAGCATTCATCTACCTCAATTTGACTCTACTAGCAATACAAAAATTATTTCACCTTCCAATTTTCATGTTGCAATTAGTGTGTTCCTTCAGTTTTTATAGTTGTAGTGCACACACTCCCCTCTTCTAAGTACCATAGGCATACTTGCCTAGGGTGAGCTTAGAAGAGAGGACTTCATTCTTGTCACCTAGGGTTGTAGTGTAATTGCGTCTTCGCATATCTCAAGCCCGATTGTTTTGAAAAATATAAAAACAACAAAATCAAAGTGCGGATTTGAGAGACAAGAAAGAACCATTCATGTGATTAACAAAATTGACCTCCTTAGACGATCCTAGATATCCCACTATCTAGGTATTATAAATTTAAGAGTTGATTACGGATTGACGCATCTCAACGACACTATTCCGTATAATTAACAAATCACGTATTTCCCACATCCGGGATTATCTTGCGTAATAAGCACCACAAGCCACAGATACTTTGCTGTGAAAAGATCGATCCAAGATCCTTCACATAGTGAAGTAGTTCTTTACTCTCACATAGTAGATCGGTGCAAAATGTCTACTTCAAAATTTATGCAGGGCTGGAGTCATTCTTTATCATGAACACAACCTTACATCAGACCTCTCAGGAAAATGATATTATTGAAAGGAAGCTACAACATATCTTGGACATTTCTATGACCCTTCTTTTCATGAAGGTGCTGAAACAATTCTAGGGAGATACCATACTTACGGTCACGTATCTAATTAACCGAGTCCCCTCATCTATCCTGAAATGGGAAACCCCATTCGACCTTTTGCCTTCCTACTTCGTGTTTTTGGATGCACTTGCTTTGTGCATGAATTTGGGCAGCAGGATAAGCTATCCCCTAGAGCGCTTAAGTGTGTATTCCTTTGTTACTCCCGCACTCAAAAGGGATACACGTGTTATAACCTAAGTAGTCAAATGATATATTGTTACCGCAGGTGTAACCTCAGAAAATGTTCCTTTCTTTTCCGAGGAAGGGACCAATATTCAACTTGTTCCTCGTCATCTACCGACATCATAGACGAGAAAAGGAGCCTCCTACTATTCCATTGTCTTCTATGCCCTTATTCTTGATGATAGTAGTTACATGCTCTCGTAAACACAAAGTCAAAGTAAGGTTGATAAGAAACCAATTGCCTTAAGAAAGTAGTTCGTAGTTGCAAATTATATCTTGTCTCCCATTTAACGACCACAGATTTTGTATAGTAGTTTCCCCGAGCATTACTTAGCACTGTCATTCTATGAACCTATTTAGAAGCTTCATGGAAGACAGCTATGGATGCAATAAAGGCTTTTACTACTCATGGCACATGAAAACTTGTGCCATGTCTAAAGGGTGCTAATGTTGACAATTGCAAGTGGGTTTATACAATCAAATGTCTTGCAGATGGCGGTATTAATAGGTTAAAGGCAAGACTAGTGGCCAAGGGTTTTACACAAACCTATGGAGTAGACTACTTTGAGATCTCTCCTGTGGCTCAGGTTGCTTCCATGCATGCTATTCTGTTTGTCGCTATTAACAATAACTACCCATTACATCAACTTGACATCAAGAACACTTTCCTCTACGCTGACCTAACAAAAGAAGTGTATATGTGGCAATCTTATGGATACGAGGTTGAGGGGGAATATGTATGTTGGTTAAAGAAGGTTGTATATAGTCTCAAGAAGAATCCTTCTGCCTGGTTTAGTAAAATAAGCAGATTGGATTCATACGATCCACATCTAATCATTCACTATCATTCTCACTATGTACATTGATGACATAATTTTAATAGATGATAATGCAGGCAATCAAGAGACCAAGGCATTCTTTCGAAAGGTCCGTTACAAAAGACCTGAGTTGCGATATTTCTAGGGGATTGAGGTAGTCAAAGACAAGTGTGGCATGGCATTCTTATAGTGAAAGTATTCCCTTGAGATATTTAAGGAGGTTGGAGTACTTGGCACAAAGCCCTCAACTATTCTAGTTGAATAGAAGAAGTGATATGGAGAGACTGAGTATCCACTCTTTGAGGATGTCCACAGATACATGAGGACTATGGGCAAATTACTATAATTGACTATTACTTGCTCAGGTATTAATTCGTTGTAAGCAAAGCGAATCAATATATGGACAAATCATGCTACAATCATTGGAATGATTTTTGTCTGATACTAAAGTAAGGGTCTCTTGAAAAAGCCCTGTACTACAAGAATAATGATTTCCTAAACCTTTGTTCCTAGTTCAATGCTGACTATGCCAGGTCTATTGAGGATAGAAGATCCATCATTTACTTTGCCAGATTACTTGAAAGTAATCTTGTCTCACGACATAGTAAAAAGCAGATAGTAGTGGACCGCTACAATGTTAAGGCTGAGTATAGGGTAATGGCTTGCACTGCATGTGAGGTTATGTGGGCCACGTCTTTCCTTGCAAGTCTTGGAGTACAAGTGAAGAGTCCAGTTCCAATATTCTGTGACAAGTCAACTATATACATTGTCTCAAATCCTATCTTCCATGAGAGGACCAAACATATTGAGGACTACCATCATGGAAGGGAGAATCGCTACTCATGTGTCCTTTAAGATTCAACTTGCAGACATTCGCACAAAGATGTTGACAAGGAAGTGACATTTCTGTGTAACAAATTGGGCTTTAGATGATATTTACGCTCCAACTTGAAGGGTAGTGCTAGAGCCATTTTCATTCTCTTTTTTTTGTCATTTATTATTTTAGTTTAGGCTCTTAACATAATTCTCCCATCCCTTCTCTCTATATAAGAGGCTAGAATTTCGATTTGGTAAAGATGTCTTTCATTCTGATGTAGGCCAAAATTAAAATTACATGAAATTCAAGTGTGTAGTTGCAAATTTTTCTTTATTTTATTTCCAACCAAAAGATGCCTTAGTTGAAGATTGTAATCCCAAGTGTCATACCTGTTAATATTTTTTGTAATCCCAAGGGATGCCTTGGGTAAAGGTTGGAATCCCAAAGGTCATATCTCTGGAGTTTTTTTGTATTCCCAAGAGACACCTTGGTTAAAAGTTGGAATTCCAAGGGTCATCTCCCTTGAATCTCTCTAATCCCTTTATAAAGGTGTTGGGTTGTATAAAGAAATATATATAGATTGAAGTGAATGTTAAAAATTTATTTTCTCCTCTCAAATCTCTTCTCACCTTATTCATCTTTCTCATCTCAAACTTCCCTCTTACCTCCCCTTACAACACCCATGTATTTTTATCTAGCAACCTAAAGTGCATCAAGTGTTGTTAGAGAGCTCAGTGGTTGAATAAGTGGACTACCACCCAAAAGACCAGTAATTTTAAAGAATTATTTTCTCCTCTCAACTTTATCTTCACTTCTCACCTTATTTATCTCTTTCTCAGCTCAAATTTACCTCTCCCCTACCCCCCCCACGTACAACACCCATTTATTTTTATCTAGCAATCCAAACTACATCAAGCGGTACTTGAGCATTGAATTGGGTTGTTCCTACGATTTAACAATCCAACAAGCTCGAAGGAGTTCTTTGCATAAAATGATAAAAGATGTGCAAAGGATTCAACGATCACTTGGGAAAATGCAAGGGACCTTGAATTGCATGCAAGAAGAGCTTTAAGCTTGCAAAGAGGAAACATCACAAAAGGTTTTACCAACTCCATCTCCAACTAATCAACTATAAGGTGGAAATATAACAGTGGGTAGCACTTAAGGAAGAAAGCCCATCTCTGTCTCATGTAATAGTCCCTCAAGATCAAATAGACAGAGAAGATACAGGTGAGTTGTCAAAATTTGAGGAAGCAGATGATCTCAAGACTATGCATGAAGTGATCATTTTTGTCGATCCCCTATGTTCATCTCCTTAGGTCCCCTTCCAAGATGTCTCCTGAAACTATCTGACCTCACCTTCCTCTGCAGATAAATTATTGACATGAAACAAATTGCAGATATCCAAAAGCACCAAGCAAAGGACTAATCTTCCCCCATCCCCTGGACTTCCAACCTGCAAACCTCTTCTATACACTTTCCACCACCATTTTCCCATCAGCTCTGTAAAGGTCTACCGGGAAGGGGGCCCCAAGTATTGCAAAGCAAAGTAACTCAGAGTCCTAAGAATAGCAGCACACCACCGAGTCTCATTTTCCTCCATCCAAAACAAGACAAAAAAAGATTCATCTTTTTGAACTTGGGGTCCAAAGCCAAACAAAATCAACACGTTATCAAGGTCATCAATTGACCTTCAAACAAGAAAATTATATCACCAAAACAATATCCCTCTCCTACCATGGACTAAAGCCACCAAAAAGACCTCATTCACAAATAGCAAAACTGCAAGCAGCAAGAGCATCCATAGCAAACAAATATGGGAGTGCTAAAGGATAGCCCTGCCTGAGACACCTCTACAGCTAAATCCAAGCCCATTTTGGCTTCCTATCAAATATGCAGAGAAAGAGTTGGCAAAATGCATCACATCATGCAGGCAATCCAAACCCATCTACCAGAGGGAAATCCAAACCTGATATAGACTTGTCCTCATTCTTCTCAAATAACTCTCTCTCCTAACCACGATTATGCTATCCACCAATTCCTCCACCCCAAATGAAGGCCAATGCCACCTAATTGATAACGTCTACTCTGTTAGCCTATTGGCTAGCACCTTTACAACAATCAAGTGCACATCATTCAAAAAGAGAAATAGGCTTGAAGGCAGTAGATTAGGTAATTTCTTCTGTTATTAACAAAAATAATGTTGACAGATGGAGTGTTGTTGTGGTGGCTATTTTAGTCCCACATCGCGTGTGCGCGAGTTCAATGTTGAGTAGGTATCTATACAAGGCTCATGTAACCCTCCATTTTATCATTGAAAAGAGAATAGCCATATCTCGCCCTGCATGGGCCTTCTCTCATGATTTTCTCCCCACTCTTCGTGAGTGGGGTTTCCACGTTAAACCCAAGTATTCTTTATTGTTATACTTTGATATTATGCTTACTTTTATTCCGCTTTTATATATTCTAACATGGTACCAGAATAGTTAGATCTTAGGTTTTATTATCAAGTTTTATCATTATTATCTTCAGATTTTTTGTCCTTATTCATGTCTCCATATTGTCTCCAATCTCGAGAAAAAAGGGAAAGCCCTGATCTCTCCATGCAATGAGGAGATCCGATCAAGAATAAGATCGCCTTGCAATGACAGATCTATGGCACTACAACATTGAAGAAGGTGGCCGATGTTCAGGAAAGGCGAGAAGAGTCCAGCTGTAGGAGAAGCAACCACAAATACCTCTTTCCCTGTCACCTCACACTTAAGGCTCCCAAGGAGGGCCACCGTGCAAGGTTCCTCCCCGATGGCAGTAGTGCAGTGAGGCAATGGCAATGCCGATGGCATAAGCCTCAAATGCCACCATAACTAGGTTAATTGAGTCATTAGTGAATAACACAATTCATTTGTCCTAAAAGAATGATGAGGCCAACCTAAATGGTGAGTCAACTTGGGTGCTCTCCAATCTTGGAAGCTTCAGGAGTTGGAAGTCCAAGAGACCTACATTGAATGTCTAGCTTCCTCCAAGTATAGGTAGAGCAATTTATCCTGCAGTTTGTGTTCTCTGAAGAAACATCCAACAATTATCTTGGAATCACTGAAAGCGTGACAGTATTTGACCCTATCATTGTTGCAAGTCAAATTCCAAAGTAAGCTTCATAGTCAACAATGTTGTTTGTAGACTTAAAGCACAAACAGAGAGTATATTTTTAGGGGAAAAAAATAATATTATGAAATCTCAAGCATAAAACAGAGTTTAGTCTCTTTGCGTAGAGAAAGAACCAATCCTAATTCTATCACAAAGGAAACAAATCATATCTCTCTAAATTTAATCAAATCTCTAATAAACCTAAAACATATATCTAACAAATCCCTAAAAAAAAAAAGGAAAAAACAAAAATAGGAAGTGAATAATTCCACTCCTAATGAAATTTTCTCTAGCCCCTCACCCCTCAAGTTGAAGCATGCATGCCCAACTTGAAGGAGTGATACTGGTAGACGCTCCCCCCGTTTGACGTAATCAAGGTTGGAGCACACGTGCAGAGCATGCAAATAATTTGTTAATGAAAGTCGATCCCAGGCACGGATACAAAAAACATAGCAAAAGTAGTAGCCTCACAATGGTTGTAGTAGTAGTAGCAACTACACATATAATGGTTGTAGCAGTAATAGCAACCACACATATAATGGTCATAGTAATAATAACAATCACACATTGAGAAACTTTCCCAAGCATAGATGGGGTTGAGCATGTGGCTCAGATTCCCTCCACTCATCAGTATATGCATTAATGACACAACTCAAAGCTTCTGCACATTCTTTCAAGCCAGGCACAGGCAACACAGATGCTAGTTTGGCGACTTCTTTAGCAGTCGCAACAACAACAATAGATGATGAGGGTCCCTCACCCTTCAACAAATTGTAGAGGAACTCAATTTGAGCCTGTATGAACAACTATGACTCTAGTGGTGCAGCCACAGATTTGACACAACGATAGCGTGCACAGAGAACACATGGAAGAGGCCACATGCGAGAGAGGACCGGTGCTCCAGAGGAGTTCCCTAGAATTGTTCCTACTCTGATATCATGAAAAGATTTGGGGAATAGGAAATATTTTTATGAAATCTCAAGATAAAATATAGAGTTTGATACCTTTATATAGTGAAGGAACAATCCTAATTCTATCACAAAGGAAACAAATCATATCTCTCTAAATCTATTTAAATCTCTAATAAACCTAAAACATATTTCTAACAAATCTCTAAAAATAAAATAGAAAAAAAACTAAAATAGGAAATGGATAATTCCACTCATAATGAGATTTTCTCTAACAATAACTAATTGTAGCAAGTGAACCATGCCACAAGAGTCAACCATGAGGATATTAAGGCCTCAATGCTTCAGATCCCTTCTTGATCGAGAAGTAATCCAAGTAATCTCATCAAGTATGTTGGGAAATCCGAAGGCAAGGTATGAGATCAACAACAAAGTCAATTAGGTCCCATTTGGTATGGTTTTTAAAGGTAGGGTTATCCCATGTAGCGGTTATAAGTGCTATAGGGTATGAACAGTGCAAAAGTTTTATTCTTCACCCATCACATTTACCACCATTCATCACATCTACTCCTCACTAATCATATCTACCCCCACCAACTCACTCTCACCCATCACATCTCTACCTCCACCAACACACTTCCACCTATCACATCTATCCTACTAACCTACACCTAATACAAATAAAAACAAAAACCAATATAACATATCAACGCAACAATCACATCGACACCTACTAACTCTTTTACCAATCCAATTATCCCTCCTTAAAACTTCATAAACTTTACATAATCTTAAACTTTAAATATTTATCAAGCAAGACCTTAGAGCTTGTCCTATGATGGAGAACTTGGATCTAAATGAGATTTCAAGCTCAATCGACTCCATCGGCAATTTAAAAAGGCACTGTCACCTGTCAAGTCTTGTCAGGACTTGCCTTCAAAGTTGATTAATCATGACTGCGAACTAGGCCTGAAAATAAGGTTGAATCTTGCATATTAAATCAGCCAGGGATAAGGCTATCTTTCCAAAGTCGCATATCAGGACTCTGGCCTCTAATATATCTAGGATCCATGGTAGATGGAGCATCAAGTTCCATTATCTTCTCGAACCAAAACTGTGCTAGCTATAATGCAAAGTACAGAACAAAATATCTTCCTGAAGTTGGCTAAGGAAAGATTGGACTCTAAAGATACTGTTTAAGTTTTACAGTCACATCAAATTCATCACACTGGGTGGATAGTTCCTCTTTTCAAGGAGAGGAAAGGTCAATAGTTGTATGAAACAATCAAGAGATGAACTTTACCAAGAAAAAACTACATATCTTGAGGGTACAGGGGGCTTTAGCTCAAATATTATCAGGGTTAGCTTCAACTTCTCAAAATAAGATAAAAGGTGTCGAATTCTTAAATCAACTGAATATGTTTCCTCAATCAATATGCATATGGATTTTTTTGATGGAACACAGCCAAACAATTGCATGCAAGACAAGAAGATTTGCTTAGTTCACACCTTTATAGAGCTACATCTTGAATCAAGCTACTTGCTGAATGCCCTATGTAAGAGTACAACCCTTTGGTTGCAGTGCAACTGCATGACTTTCAAAGGAGATCATCTTGCCTTTCTCACATGCAATTACAAAAAAACTAAATCCATCATTATCTTCACTCCCTTTGAGCTAGCAATTATCACACCTCTTGAATGCTAAGATAATCAGGGAAGTTGTGATTCTGCAGTCATCAGAGGCATTAAGCAATTTGAAATCATGAGATACCTGTAGGCTCTCTGGCATCTAAATTGGTAACACGGGTTGACAAGTGCATTGAATTTCCAGCCACAAAGTAGAGAATTGGGGGATCATGTGAATCAACATTTGGATGTCACAAGTCCACAAAACAGTAGTCTCCAGTCAGATGCATCGGAATATACATGCCATAGTGCTTCCATTATCCAAGGAAGAGTAATCATTCCAACCAAGCTCTAAGCGTTGGTACCCATGAAGGTTGCAGGCTCAAGAGGATTCCAACTTGGAGAGTTAGTCACGAGTTCTAGATCAAATGAAATGGTCCTCTAACTCTGGAATTCAGGCAATTCTGAAGTCAAATACAACTAACAATCTTCTGATCACTGAATGAAAAGTTATAAATTGGTCTATTTCTTAGCTGTAACTAATTTTAGTTTCATTTCGTGCATAATAATTAAGTTTAACAATAAATAATTATAATTAACACATATTTGATTCATAAGTTCAAGTGTCTAATTACTACATTTTATTATTTTTAGGATAAGGAGAAGAAAAAATTTTGCAAAGATAGAACTCGAGAGCATTGTAGGGCTAAAAGCACCATTCTTGAAAGTCTAAGAAAATATGATCCAAAATATTTATAGAGATATTATAGAGGAGAAACCCTATTTGCCTTATTATCTCAATTTTCATGTATTTTCGGTCCAAATACTCCACTTAAGACCAAAAAGCCTCATCAAAAAGCCAAATTCCACCTTAATTACACCCCACCCCTAACCCTAACAAATGTACCACTCATGCCACCTTTGGATGCCCATTTTAACTCTTTTCCAAAAAATTTACATGTGGAAGAGACTTCTCTATTTCCATGATTATAGTCAATCAAGAGAGAAATCCTAATACTAATTCCAAAACTCGTAACAACGTAACACATCTTTAGTATTTTTGCCATAACATTTTCATTTGGAGTCCGAATTAAGTGATTCAAATTACATTTGAAAACTAATTTCAAGAGCTACAACTTTTCTTTTATGTACAACTTTGAGATTTGAAACAAAAGAGGGTTGTAGCTACCCTAGAATGCTATTGCAAAACCCTCTAAAAATATCCCTTCAAGATGTTCAGGGCAAACGGAGTCCACTTGTTCTTCATTGCCACATGTTCTCTGTGTCGATGCTCTCCATCGACCCGGACTCTATATTGCAATTTTGCTCTCAGTCTCTGCGCTTAAGTCAACATCAAAATGGATTGAGGCAACCTCTTCAAGTGTAGCCTACTCGTAGCACCGTTGGCAAGACTACTCTCGGTGAAAGACAGAGTTGCATATGCAAACGTGGGATTGGGTACCGTTGCTGTTGAATCTCATCATACAGAGGTTTGCACTTTAAGTCTCTTCTGTACTCCATGTTTAGCATTCTCTTATTCTATATTGCGAGACATGCATTGTATTTTGTGTTGTATCATACATGAGTGGATTACTTTTTCATCATTTACATGGTTAATCTTAAGTAGGACATAGTTTGATGTCGTCTTTACGAGTTCTAGCCATTGGCAAGGAATCAAACATCGTCGATATATTGCGTATCACCAATAAAACCAATATCAATACCCATGAAATATCATTATTCCAAGATATCAATGACATCTTGATAATATATGGATGGTATCGACAATATCGCAAATGTCGACAAGGGTTGTAGCACAAATTTTACATATATCGGTGGATATATTGCCAATATAGAGATATATCACATGGAAATGTCATTATGTTCAAATCTAGCCCTTTGCATTGGCATTGTTGGTGCTTTTTAATCCTGTTGCCCTCTTTACTCGCAACAAAAGCTTAGGCATCCCATTTTAATTCAAAGCCTCCATTGAAATAATCATTTTATTTATGATTTGAATTTCTAAAGTTGTTAATCTTTATATAAACCATTTTTATTAGCATTTTGAGTCTTGATCTCAACATTAAACATGTGTTACTGTTCATTCCAAGTTTGATCTCCTTATTTATTGGGTAAATTAACGTTCTATACTTATTATATTAATCAAATAATGAAATAGTCTTCAAGTCCTAAATCTCATCTCAAAATCATATTTATTGTTCATTCCAAATTTTATTAATGAGATTTATCCAATTATTGAATAGATTAAGATTTTTATCCTATTAGTCAAATAACGAATTAATCTACAATTTGGATCTTGATCTTCTGGTAAAATTTTCAATTTTTTGTATTTATATCATATTTTACTTAAAATTTATGATTTTGATCTTTATAAACAATTCTTTATGCATGTAGTAGTAATTAAATTTATAATTTCACGAAACTTGTGACATTTTGAGTCATTTCCATAAAATTCCCGAATATCAACGATGTAACCTCGATATACCCCCTTTTGAGTTGTCGATATAGCATCAACATCGATATCTGAAACATTGCCCATTGGTTAAATTCGAGTTTACCACTAGCTAATTGAAACCCAAGTACACATTGTCATAGGCAATTTATACATTAGTGGTCATGCAAACTAAAGGGAAACTAGAACACTACGAGAACTCAGACCTGAATTTATGATCTCATTCATTAAATTACAAGATGGAAGAGAAGTTTTATTAAAGTCTAGACTACTTAGGATGATTAATTGATAGATTAGTTTAAGGTCATTAAATCTTAATTTACAATCTTTTCATATTTGTACAAAATCATGGAATTGTCAATTTGTGCACACGGTTTCATGTGTGAAATCTTTGCATAGATTTTTTATAATTTTTTTGCTAAACTAGATCAAATAAAGTTTCAAATGCCATTAATTTTATGGAAGAATAAGTTTAAAGGAAAAAGATAAATTCACAGTAGCAACCTGTATCTAGATTCCCACACAAATTTGATGGACCAACTTTCACAAATTACTATGATTTTTGTGCTTCATAAATTTGTGTGAAATTTGTTTTGTTTTGTTCCTGATTTACACAAGTTTGTCGGAAAATTTATCAATTTTTTATGACAATGATTTGACTTTTTTTTTTTTTGGAGAAGAACAAGAAAGATTACCATAGATCAGTAACCCTCCAAAAATTATATTAATAAAAGGAACGAACTTTCAGATTATGAATCCAAAATTCAATAAAAAATGAACCTCCCTCACGACATTATCTACCCAACATCTCTTGTCTCGGAATATCTTGCCATTCCACTGCAGCCGTAAACACCAAAGAAAATGGTCCCGAAATGAGCTCCAGAATCCATTCTCACTGGAAGCATCCAACACGTGAACCTGAAGCTGCTGCCAAACCTCCTTTCAGAAATCACACATGAAAAAAAGATGTTGCACATCTTCCTCTGCTTGATGACCAAAGGGACAGGCTGTATCAATATCATCAGACCACCTCTTCATGAGAGTCTTGGTGACCAACCGCTCTCTTCTAAGGAATCATAAGAATATTTTGATTTTCAAAGGAAGCCTGCACTTCCAAATCCTTCTTGAATCAGACCCAGTCTCATCCAATGGCGTGCCGCTACAAACCATCTTGGCGTAAACTTTCTTAACTGAAAAAGTTCCATCTTTCCAATATAACTTATCAACCTCATTTGCAACCGAGCAGAGGTCTGGAATTCCTTACAACAGTTGCTGAAATTCATTAAAAGTCAGCTCAGATAGTCCTGGAGGCAATTTGAAATCCCATGTTTCCGTTGTTCATCCCACACATCATTTACCATGGCATCTTTTTCATTAACAAGCTGAAAAACCCTCGGAAAGAGGTCAGAAAACACACCTGTTTCACTCCAATTGTCCAACCAGAATTTAAAAAACGTTCCATTTCCTAACACCTGGCTGAAATTACATGCGTTCTCCTGTATTATCGGTTCTATTGACTGCCAAAAGGACAAAGCCCCTCTTTTAAACATTCCCCTTTCAGCTGCATTCATATTCACACCATAAGAATCATTTAGCATTGTAGTGACCATAGATTGTCTCTCTGTATAACAGTCTCACCACCCACTTCAAGAGCAAGGATTTATTAAAAGCCTCCAAACGCCATATCCCCAAACTGCCCTCATTCTTGGGTTTGCAAATCTCATTCCAAGGAACAAGCAAATCTACCCACATGATCTACTCCCTTCTAGAAAAATCTTTTTCTAATCACCTCTAACTCTTTTAAAATTTTCTTTGGAGGCTTAAAAATTGAGAAGAAAATTGGAATGGAAGACAAAACCAACTTCAGCAAAACCAGCCATCGCTCTCTAGAAAGCAACCTTCCACTCCAAAAAATCACCTCTTTGTTATGATTTGACTAAGTTTCTAAGCATTTTTGTATGACGATGCAATATGAAAGTATCGTCAATTTACCCTTCCAAAAAAAAGTCAGTTTTGAGGCAAATTTGGTAACTTAGTTGTATGGGTGTCCAAATCAATAGAATTTGATTCTTAGTAGTATATTAGATCATAAAAAGGAGTTTTTAATATAATCCACCTCCTAATAGAATCGACCTTTGCGTGCCTTCCTATTAGGTTGAGTTAGGTTACTTAAATTAAACACAGTAATGACAGCAATGGCATGTACCAATGGAAGCATTCTGAATGATGAACGAATACTTTCTTAGTTTTGTTAGCATGAGTAAAGGAACTTGGCGATGCCTCCTTTCTTTTGTTTTTCATGTCACAAAAGTTTCCTTCGATTGCTCAAATGGCCATTAGAATGTCTACTCAAGCAATACATAATAGATTTGATTTCCTCATTTTGTTAGTGGGTACTTTCCCTATAAACAATAGGAGGTATGTATGAAAGAAAACAACTCTTTGTTTAGATGACTCAGAGATCTAACTCTAAGCCTCTAGGGTAAAAGGTCCCAAGATTTATTGTTAAAATTCGGACTAAATTGCTGACTTCAAGCAAGCTAAATCATGAATATTCATGTTGGATTTTCCTTTCAGAACCACGTAACTCACTAAAAAGGTTGTCTTAGGATACAGGAAAACTAGGAATAAAAAATGATTTAGACGTGATATTATGCCCAACTTGAGAGAAGTGCTGAGTTGCACTCATCAGGTATATAGATCTTAAGGGTGGAAACATCTACCTATGCATCATCTCTATTTGATGTACTCACCTCCTCTCTTTTTCCTAATTAGGAGAACATAGATGCCTAAGGTGTTACTCTCCTATGATTTATTCCCCTCTCATTTTAGGGGTTTTCCACGTAATTTTTGTATTTTGTATCTAATTCTCGTCTGATTTTTTCTTGAACAACATTAGGTACCATTACTAATGAACTAGATTTTTTTTCTGAGGTACTAAAGCACTGGATCTAAATATGGAATCAGAAACCACAGGATAATTCTAGGACGTGATTTCTCAAAAACTACCAAACGATTGAATAATCCAACACAAACTATAACAAAAAAGATGCCATTAAAGTAACACATAATATGTGGAACATTGAAAAATTAAGAGAATGTCACTACAGCCATGAATAATCTGGCTTCATCTGAATTTAAGAGTGAAAGATACTTGATGGATGCTTACAAATAAACCATCTTGCCATCCATCACCTTAATAAGTCATCAAGTTGTAATATAGAGGGAGTTAGTACCTGAGGCAACCCGCTCTCTGTCCGTACAGTCCCATATTCTTAGCAAATGACTGAGCACATCCAATTAGATGACCATCTTCAAGAAAGATGCGAATGGCTTTTGCATCCCTCTCTGGATCACCACTAGCAAAGCCTTGGTATGCCATGTCAAAAAATGCAAAATGGTTTTTAACCTGTATTGCAACCAACACAATCGCATCAAGAATTTCAATGAATGTATGTGAAGTCTTTCAAGTTTAAAAGATGATTTCATGTCGTTAATACCTTGAATTGGTAAGAGATTTCTCTCCACTGTTCTTCTGAGGGATCCACTCCAGTAGGATTATGGGCACATGCATGAAGCAAAAAGAATGAACCACTTGGAGCATTCTGAAGTAGACTCAAAATAGCAAGAGTGAGACATTCAAAACCCAATATAACAATAAAAAATGATGTATTTGATGAAAACAAATACAATTTCATCCCAAATTTAATAATGCACCTTGATATCATCCATGAGAGAAGAAAAGTCTAAGCCCCTTGTCTCTGGACGATAGTAGTGGAAAGTCCTTTGAGGGACCTGAGCATCCCTCCAGATGTTATGGTGACTGTAAGATTATGATGTTAGACACACTACATTAACATAATGCTTCAAGAATACAAGAACACAAAAAAAATTAGGTTGAAAAGACAATTCTCCCAATGCAAAAAAAAAAGGAGAATTCCCAGTCTAATTTAGTATTTATCATTTTGTAAAGTTTTATAATATGAAACAAAGAAAATGCATGAAAAGACAGAACGCCAAGCATAATATAGAACGATGGAAATTACAGAGAAATTATTTGAAGGATCTGAGACAATATTTTAGCAAAGAAACATAAGAATGAAATGATGAGAGTAAAATGAAATATTTTTCTTTCAATCCAGAAAGCCAGTTGACTGGAATTAGGACATGATTAACTCACTTGGCCCAGGTAGGAACAGAGATATAAATCTGAGAGTCAGACCAGAAGCGCCTCTGAAATTCTGCAAAAAGCCGGCATGCACCTGTTCCTGAAAGTGCCTGCACAGCTGCTATCCTTTTGTCTTTGATGAACTCTGAGTTCTCACCATAAGCAAGCTTTAAGCTCTCCTCTATCAGTCTTGCACTCCCTCCCATAGGCAGATATTCCCTGCAATATCATCTTTTACAAAAGGTACAACCAAAACTTGATAACAGAGAAAATAATTTTTCTTTTGGGCAATTTAGTGCCACAAAATCTACAGAGATCATACTAAAGATCTTTCTTAGTGTACAAGTTATTTAATTTTGAGAAATGGGGAAAAAATAGAACAGTTGAAGATGCCTTCCATCTTTAACTCAATAAAAGACTAATAAGACGCTTCACAGCTAAAATTCATTCTTCCCAGCATGAATTTCTTGGCAAATTCTCACAGACACAAGATGCAGTAAATTCACTAGCATTTTCAGCTAGATCTTAATGCAAAAGGAAATTTATATTTGAACAAGGTTTCCAAGCCCAATTATGTCAAAATATACTCTCCCAGATACATTATCTAACAAAATATCTTCTCTTTGAATTGCCCAACCATCATTTAGCTTTTTACATCCATTTCTCTTATGAGCTAATTATCAGCTTACTATCTACAATGACATCAGGTATTGCAATTTTTTACCTCATGCCTTAGTGTCTCTATTTCCTTGCATCGCAAACAATGCCAAAAAGGTACCACCTCGCAACTTTCATCTTCAACTTCATATAGCTCAGGACCTAACAGTCCTTTCATTGATAAATCAAAGCTTCCCTTCCTTTAACATATCATAATGCATTATATAATCCCCTTTTCTTTGAGAAGGAGAGAAGCTTTGTTCGAAAGCCCTATTCTGTTCACAAAACCATTCTCATTTGGAGCAGATTGGCATCATTGCTGTCCGAGAACTTTAAGGATGGAAAACTAAAATGCAATGGCACCTGGAATGCTTTGGCCTCTCATGTTCACATTGAGGAGCAATTACGCTACTGATTTCGCTAGTTGAAGAGCTGGGCTCAGTCCCGCAAGGCCCAAACAATGGATTGTCCCGTGATGCAAGGTAGAAGATGCTGCTTGAAGTTTGATCCAACAATAGCGATGGTGGAGAAAGAAAAGAAGAAAGTTTTCAATGGAGAAGAGCTCAAACCAAAATGTTACTCCATTCGAAGTTTCCCCATGGTAGCCTTGACAAAGATAAAATTAACAATAAATAAATAAACAAGCACCATTTCTCTCTTGGAAATAAACCATAAACACCATTAGATCTTATCTCTAATTTGGATCCACAACGAATCACCTGCTAGTATATCTTAAAATAATATTTTACCTAAATTTAAAGATAATATTAGGCCTTGTGTCCATAAGTTGATCCAGTTCTTCTGAATATCTTAAAACTACTAATGTCAGGATAAATTATGACCAAAAAGGGCCAATATGGTGACAAGACGGGCATCCCACTGAAGCAGCTTCGCTTATAGCGGGGAGGAGTGGCACTCCAAGGTGTCAAGGACATTTCCACAGGAAGAAAACAAACTGTTATGTTGTGTTATGTTTTTCAGTAGACTTTATTGTTTTTTTATATTATGTGGGTATGTGATTGTAATTTACCTTTTGTGCCTCTCTATATAAAGGCACCTAAGGTTTCTAATAGAAAGCTAGTTCATTTTTGTCCTAACATGGTATTAGAGTAGTGTTCCTAGACCGATGATCTAGTATCCCACCAACCTAGGCCTACCTACACCGCACCGAAACCCTAGTTCACCTCTCTCTCATCACAACCACTTGCCACCAGAGTGCCACCACTGTCAGGGCCTCTCCTTCCCAGGACTCCTCATTGGGGCCTTTCTCACCCTACTACACCGCCTCTATAGGCTAGTGGCTCAACCTGGGCAACGCTGCAAGGACCCTCCTCACCTAAGCGCCACTACTAGGGTCTGAGCGACCCCAACACTGCCACCTAAGGCGTCGCCACAGCCACGAGGAGCCTCTAAAGGCCATCGCCAGCGATGAGGCTTCTTCACCACCTTGTGAGCATGGCTGTGGCCTTCTAAAGGCCTCCACCAGTGGCCTCTCCTACTACAGTGCTGCCACAGCATCTCCATGGCTCTCTAAGCGCAGCCAATCTCACTACAGGGTAGTTCTCCTGCTACAGATTCGTTTTATGGCCTAGATCTATCGTATTTTAAAATCTGTGACGAGTTTCAGAGAAGTATAATCTAAAGTTGTGCAACACGTTTGATTTAGCATTTCCCACATATCAAGCAATATGGAAGACAAGAAGGAGCCCTCTAGCAATTTGGTCAGGAATATATCTACCCTAAGCGCATCTTCCTTTATACAAGGAACATCAATTAAGTTGTATGGCACCAACTTCCTTCTATGGTCTACATCTTTTTCCTAATTTGTGGGATCGCACAGGAAGTACATTCTGACACAAGATGAACCTACTGTGAAGTCTGTTGACTGGGAGGCAGACAATGATTGGGTTGCCATGTGCATGTTGAACAGCATGAGGGAGTCTACAGCAAAGCATGTGATGTCCTATGCATCAACTAAGAAGATGTGACAGGTCCTTCATGAGATAACTCTCATAAGAGCAATATTTGTCACCTATACAAGGTAAATGAGGAGCTGCATTCCTTTCAGAAGGGAACGATGTCCCTAGTCGAATATTATGGCTCTCTGAGAAACCTCTAGGACGAGCAGGATACTTATCAGCCGATTTCCACCGATGTCAATGTTATAGCAAAGCAACAGGAGGCCTTTCATTCTATGCAGTTGCTTGCAAGTCATGGTTCTGAATACAAGCCTGTTAAGAATCAATTTATGACCCTGGAAGAGATCCCTACACCTGCTCAGATTTATGCTTGCCTATCCATACTTGAGATATATGATCCTGTCCCGTCTTCTGATTCCTCTGCAATGGCGACTATTAGTCACGGTAGGGGGACCTCAAGAGGCAGGGGGAGAGCACGTGACACGAGAGCAGGAGGTCGTGGCAAAAGACATGGTTTGTTTTGTGACCATCATCACAAAACGAATCACACTGTTGATAGGTGCTAAATAAAGCACAGATTTCCTCAGTGGAATCAGGCCAATCAGGTTGCTTATGGTGGAGATGGAAGTCAGCACTATCAAGAGGGAGAACAAGTTAGCCCTCATATTACTATTTCCAAGGAGGAATAATGACAGGCTTATATCTCCTCAAGCCTCTACTGCTGGAGCTTCTGTGGCTCAGACGAGAAGTGCTGCTACCAGTAGCAAGGGTGTTCGTACACCATCATGGCTTGCTAAATCAATTACATCCTCCCACATCACATGAAATGTTACACTTTTTTCGTCTCTTAGACCATTGACTACTCCAGTACATGTCAAAGTAGTCAATGGTGCCTTGTCCCCTACAACAGGCTTGGGTGACATTTTTTTGTCAACTACTTTGCCCATTTCTGATGTTATACATACACCCAAATTTGCTTTGAATTTAATGTCTATTAGTTAGATTAATAAGGCATTAAATTGTAGAGTAATTTTTCATGATCACTTTTTCTTCTTACAGGACCTCCTAACAATGAAGCAGATTGGAGGACTTGAGCAAGATAACCTATACTACCTAGACCTTCCTCCTGAGCATCATTCCATGGCCACAACTTTTGCCACCTCTGCTTTATAGTGACATCTCAAATTGGGACATCTTGGTGTTTCTATCCTTCATCATCAGTTTCCCAACATACAGTTTCTAGATTCCTTCTCTTGTGATGCTTATCAACTTTGCAAGCATCATAAAATTTCCTTTCCGAGTAGTAATAATAGAACTAAGTCTGTTTTTTCTCTTATGTTGATTTATGGGACCCATGTCGGGTCAAGCTTCGTAAGGGTTTTCGATACTTTTTTGTTCTGGTGGATGATTATACTCGTGTTTGTTAGATTTTTATGACAAAGGAGAAATGCGAAATCCCTGTATTGAATAAAAATTTGTGAATAAAATAAAGACTCGGTTCTCTACTACCATTCACATGTTTCGGACTGACAATAGACTTGAGTTTGTGAATTCTACTTGAACTCGATTTTTTCAGTCTCTTGATATTATACATCAGACCTCTAGTGTTCATGCACCCCAATAGAATGGGGTAGCTAAATGCAAATTGAGACCTTCTTGATGTTGCTTGCACTATTATGTTTCAGATACATGTTCCTACTACCTTCTGGGCGGATGTTGTTCTTATAGCTGCTTTTTGATTAATCAGGTATCATCTTCTATTCTTAATTGGAAGACCCCTTACTCTATTTTTTTTCCTAATCGGGAGTTTTCTCTTCCACCCAAAGTGTTTGGATGTTTTTTCTTTGTTCATTTATTCAAGGTGGACAACCTGGCTCCTAGCCTAATTAAGTGCATTTTTGTGGGTTATTCTAGAACCCATATGGGGTACAGATGTTTTGATTCTCTTTCACATTAATTTTATGTAAGGATGTGACATTTTTTAAGGCAATGGCATATTATTCTGGTACTGGGAAGTCTCCTGGTATCACCCAGGATGTTCTCTTGCCTCTGCCTACTATTGCGCCTCTAGACCCCTCTAAGCCTCATGTATCCCACGATGTCATTCCCATTATTTATCCTAGACATCCTGAGGTGACAAATGCCTTCCCTGAGTACTTTCAGCACAGACCTCCATCCACTACTATATCTGTAGAGGAACCACTTTCTATTATTCTTACTCAGTCCTCTATTGATGCTGCTAATTCCGATGGAGGTCCAGACAGCACCAGCAGAGGTACCTGATGTGGATCTTCCTATTGCTCAGATGAAGCCATAAAGATCTTGTGCAAAGTATTTTGTTTCCAATTATATGTCTTTTGATTGTTTACCTGCAGCAGGGAGACTTCTATCTCTTGCAGTTGACAACAAGCATGGTCCTAGGAACTACACTAAGGCTTCAAAGAACCCTTCCTGGAGCTTGGCCATGGAGGAGGAAATGGCTCCTCTTTAGTCCAGGGGTACCTGGGAACTTGTTGACCTACCCTCTAGTGCTACTGTTATAGGGTGTAGGTGGGTGTTAACCCTTAAATGTTGCCCAGATGGTACAGTAGAAAGATTCAAAGTACGATTGGTTGCCAAAGATTATACACAAACCTTTGAAGTTGATTATTTTAAGACCTTTTCACCGGTTGCTAAACTCAACTCAGTGTGAATACCTCTTTCTGTGGTAGTCAACAATGGTTGGTCAGTATCTCAGGTTGGCATTAAAAATGCATTCATCTATAACGATTTAGATAAATAAGTCTACATGCAGCAACCCCCTAATTTTGTGGTTCGGGGAGAGTGTCAGAAGGTTTGCAAGTTGAAGAAAGCCACTTATGTTCTTAAGCAAAATCCTAGGGCCTAGTTTGAGAGATTTAGTAAATCTGTGCAAGAATTTAACTTTACTAGATCTACTACAAATCATTCTATTTTTACCATGCATAGAGCCACTGGGTCTGTGATTCTTATAGTGTGTGTTGATATATTGCTCACTGAAAGTGATGAAGTAGGGATGAAAGCTACTAAGAAGTTCTTACATTCTCAGTTTGTCACGAAAGATCCGGGAATGATAAATTATTTTTTAGGTATTAAGGTACAACATGTTGATGATGGCCTTATTCTATCCCAAAGGAAATATGTACTTGACATGGTGAAAGAGACTGGGATGTTAAGTTGCAAACCTGCCAATGTTCCTATGAACCCATCTATCCCACTTACATATTCTGAAAGTCCACTACTTGAAGATATTATCAGATATAGTACTATGGTGGGAAAATTATTGCATTTGACAGTTACTAGACTTGACATTTATTTTGCAGTTGGGAAACTGAGCCAATTTATGCAGTCTCCTAGGGAAGTACATTAGGAAGGTGTGTGTCAGGTGCTGAGATACCTCAAGCAAGCTCCTGATAAGGGGCTGTCATTTATAAAGCATAGCCATCTGGATGTCCGGGGATATTCTAATACAAATTATGCAGGAGCTCATGAGAACAGAAGATCTACTACAAACTATTGTACCTATGTGGGTGATTGTTGGTGCTAGAGCACCACAATCATTTGTTTTGATGATAACAAAACGCGTGTTATTTAACATTTACACTTGGAGTCTTAGATTTCAGGTCAATTGCAAATGTAGACGTGATTAGACGGAATTCGAGCTCGCATCCAGGATGGATTGGAGGAGCTTGATGGAAAACAGAGGAGATTTGCGAGGAGCAATAGATTGAAGAAAGAAGGAGATGAAGAATATGATAGATTTCCTTCTCTTGTACTCCTTGTTACTTAGATTCATGTTAAAGAGCCTCAAAGTACCCTAACAGTAGTCCTAGGAACACCGGCACAACCCTAGGATACTTAGGTTTTCTGTAGAGAACTTAGAAAACCAATATAGGGTTCAAACAGTATTTCCAGACGTCTAATTCCCAAATCAGACGTCTGATAAAATGTTTTAAGACGTCTGACTGTTGATTCAGACGTCTGATAACTTTTAGGTTGGACATAACTAATTCTGTCTGATGAAATTAGACGTCCAGACCTTAGACCAGACGTCTTATGAGACGTCTGATGACTTTGCCAGACGTCCAATTAGTGGACCGTTGGCTGGCTTAGCGAACACTCAAGAATGTGACCGTTAGAGCCTTATCAGATGTCCATAGGACTTTCCAGACGTCTGATAATTGACCATTTTACCTCGACTGACCCGAAAATCTCTTCTCAGAGATTTTCTAGCCGTTGCAAATCCATTCCCACGAAAAAGTAGGTTTCCAGACGTCCAAACATAGTGCCAAACGTCTTGTATGTCATCTGATGGACTTGCGCTAGAATCCTGTTTAGATCTGATTCAAGTCAAGAAGGAACCCGCCCAAAATCAGACGTCTGACCTTGAAATCAGACGTCTTAAAGTGATCTTCCAGACGTCTGATGCTAGAATTAGACGTCTGGTAAGCCTCTCAGAACAATGATTGTTCCTGATTTCGGGCTGATTTACTTGGACTTTGCACCCAACGACTATGGAAGCTTTTCTAAGCCTTCCAAAGCCTTCCTAAGGCCTCTATAAATAGAGGGGAACCTCTTGCACACAAACACACACCAAGAAACAACAAGACACCTAGCTACACACTTTCACACTCTTGTGTGTCCAAAAAGACTCTTGCTCTCCAAGCTTTAATTCTTCATCTTGAGAGCATCAAGCTGTTGCGTACCCGCTCTCCCGCTGTTGTTCACGAGAGCGACGTTGCGCCGTTGCGTGGCTTACGCATCCGCGTCGTCGACGCACTCCTTTCAAAGGGAAGCATCCCATTTCCTATAGAAGCTTAAGTTAAATATTACTTTGTTGGCTCTATAGGATTACTTGTTTTATCTTTGTTATTTGGTTGGGTATTCACTTTGCGAATTTCCGTCTCCTTCGCGAGACAAAATCCTTCTCGTGAAGAGAAGGGGTTGAGGTACGCTACCCTCATCTAAGTAGCGTGGTTGTAATTGAGGTTGAATCACCCTCGTTTTAAAATGATTTGATTTAGTGGATTTTGATCAACTTGGTTGATCAGAAAATCCTAACTCGAGAGGGTTCGTTGGTGGTTTTCACCCGGTTTGGGTTTCCACCTAAAATTCTTTGTGCCTTTTGTACGATTATATTTTGTGAGATTGTTTATATTTCAATTCCGCAATTATTACGTCACCCCCTCCTGGTAGGGAAACTACAGTGACAACTTAGTCACATGGAGAAGCAAAAAATAAAATGTTGTCTTCAGATTCAGTGCAGAATTGAAGTATAGACTACTTGTGAGCTCCTACGGGTGAGATCCATTTTACATGATTTGGGAGTTTCTCTTTCTAGCCCTACTCCTATGTATTGTGACAACAAGACAGCTGCAGTTATTGCTAATAATCCTATTTTTCATGAGCAAACCAAGCACATTGAAGTGGACTGCCATTTTATCAGACGCCATTACTACTGACAAGATCACTACACCCTATTTAGGCACTAAGATCAAATTGCAGATGTCTTCACCAAAGCACTCTCCAAGAAGCACCTTGAGTTATTATGTTCTAAGCTAAGCATGCTTGATATCTATGTTCCAGCTTAAGAGAGAATGCTAAGTTATATTGTGTTATATTTTTCAATGCTCTTTGTTGTTTTTTTATATTACGTGGGTATGTGATTATAATTTATCATTTGTCTCACTATATACAGGCATCTAGAGTTTCTAATAGAAACCTAATTCATTTTCGTCCTAACATAAACCATAAAGAAGAGATGCAATAAAAGGGTTCAGGAGCTTAAATGGATGAAAGGTTTGAAAAAGGAATACAATGGAAACCACCATTAGCTATCCTTTTCCCTTTCAAGAAAGAATAGTCTGGAAAAAAGAATACAAGAATGGAAAAAAGCTCTAAAGATGAACAAGTAGAGGCTGCCTCCAATTCACGTTGTGTGAGTAACATGATTTATTTTCATCTCTTTCTCCAGACCCATAAATTGATTTTTATGAATTATATGCTCCGTGAAACACAGTTTACATCATTGGAGTTCTTCCGTGCAGCCTCCATGCCTCCAGTACCAACTGCATATCCCACAACAGCCAATAAAGGATCAGCCACCATGCACCTCAACCACTTACCTGGACAAGCCAAACTCAACTAGTGCCTCTTTCATTTCTGAATCCAGTGATAGGATCTGCTCTGCTTCAACAATACACAATCGGCCAAAAACAGCAACAATGCCAATACTTCCAAATGACAAAGATTGAATGATGGAATGACCATTAATCTCAAGTGGTCATCCCCTTTACTTTTTCAAAAAAAGGCAATGCCCAAAAGAAATTCATCCAAGAGAATTGCCTCTAGCCACTCAACCACCTCCATAGTGCCATTCGTTTCCACAAAATAAGACCCTCGCCATAATCTAACCACCCTCAACAGAAGCTGTGCACAATTTTCATCATTATCTGAGTAAAATAGAAAGCATGATAATGGAGAGATCATGCACACGTTGAGATAGAAAGAGAGGAGCATATACGGTAGAGAATTCTATAGTTTTATTAATGCTTGACAGCATCAATCTCTTTATGTAGAAAATCAATCCCTTAACAAACCAGCAAACAAGTAATCTTATCCCTATTTCTAATATAACTTAATAAAGACTTTCCAAAATATCAATTTTTTATTTTTAAAAAAAGAGGAAGTGTGATTATCCGGTTGAAAGCCACCCACCTAGAAGATATATTAATTAAGGCCAAGCAAGATGGCCAAGATTACATAGGTTCAATAAAGTAGAAATCCAAGAAATAAAATTATCAAGATAAGGATGTTGCCCTTTAAAAATAGCTACACTCCTCTCAAGTCACATGGCTCAAAGCACAGCCAGGACATTTGCCTTCTTTGTCTAGAAGGTGTTCGATCCTCCTACACGATTCCCACTTCTAAAAAATCTCCAAAAATCAGCCCGATTCGTGTGCACCATCCAAGGAGAGTAGAAATGGCTCCACACTTATGTAGAGCACGTACATCCAAAAAACAAGTGTTCAATGTCTTCATCTGCAGTATTGCAAAGTGGACGTGCCTTGTTGGTCTTAGCCACCCATCTAGCTCTCCAAGCTTTAGTCATCGGTCCTCCTCTTCTAAGCACACACAAAGATCTTTATCTTAAAAGGCCATGACACCAACCAAATCTGGCTGCAATCCCAAGGAAATCAACATACACGGGCACCCATCCATTACCCAACCTTCCATAACCCTTCCTCACAATGAACCCCCCTACATCTCATCTGAATGTGTCTGACATTTCCTGGATGGTGCCCTTCCAGCTCCTGCCATAACAACTGGAGTTCCTGAATCCTTTGGTCAAAAAGATTTCCCACAAAAGCAGGGCACCAAGAACCCGCCCAACAATCAACAACCTTCGCCTGTTGGTCTACAGCGAGTGTGGATAATCTAGGGAATCGATCCCTGAGCTTTCCATGTCTCATCCAATCATCCAACCAAAACAAGGAATCGTCCATATCTACTACTAGGGAGAAGAAATTCTGCACCTTAGGCATCACCAAAGACAGGCTCTTAAGGAATTGAGAAGCTCCAACCTAAGGCGACTCCAACAAGTCCCAACTCCTGGAGGTTCCATAACAGGCCTCCACAACCTTCCCAACTAAATCCTGTTAGCGACCTAACAGCCTGGCAATCCATTTTGCCAGAAGACTACCATTCATCTGCCTCATATCTCTGACTCCCAATCCTCCATCAAAAGGTTTGCAAACATCCTCTCAAACAACCATCCTAGCTCCTTTCCCACCTGAGCCATAGCTAGTCCAAAGAAATCTCTCATCAAGCTAGAAATCTTCTTCTCAATATTATGTGAGATCCATAAATCTGGAGTGAAATAATAAGTCATTGAAGCTACGACAGCCTTCAACAGAACCAATCTACCTCCCCTAGAAAGGACCTTAGAAGCCCAACCTACCAGCCTCCTCTTTCACTCTTTCAATCAAAGGCCTCCATTCTTACAAAGATATCCACTTATCATATGGCAACCCGTCATAAAAAATTGGTAGTGACCCCTCCTCAGTGTGCAATGCCACTCTGCAATCAATAGCCTCTTAGGTGGACATCTGAAAAGGAATAAAGATAGATTTGGAAAAGTTAATCTACAACCCCAACACCTGTCCAAAAATTTCCAAGAGAATTTGAACCCTCCTTGCTTCATCCTCCGAGCCCTCAACAAAAAAAAAAGTGTCATCTGCATACTGTAGCACCTAGATCTCAATCCTAATTCTTGCAGAGAAGCCTTTAAACATATTTTTCTGACACACTTTGGCTGCAAATCTTGCCAAAGCATCAAAACTTGACATCTGAGCAACATAATTACTTGGCCTACAAGTCAACTACTAAAAAAGGTAGTAAGGTGATTTCTTGCCACATTTGACGAGACACTCCCCCCTAAGTTGGACATCTCCAACTTGACGGGAAGCACAGCACCAACAATAGTCAATGCAGTACTCAAACTTGAAGGACCCAGAACATAAGATGGAATACATTCCCAAGCACAATGATGGTTGCCTTTTCTTCAGAGAAAATCTCCCTCCTTGGAGGAGAATAAAGAATCGAATTAGAAGCTTCCATCGATGGGGCTTATTTTCCCCACCATTGGTCATCCTCTCGTAGGGGGCATTGCCCGAAGATTTTTCCTTTGGGCTAGGTATGTCGTTGATGCAACAAACAATGAAGGTCGTAGTAGATGTGGCAGTCACATATGTGAAGTGATCCCAAGCAATTAAGGAAGCCCTTCTCTCTTTTAATTGACACAAGGAAGAGCACCACGCGACATATGATGTCACACACAAATCCATGATCCTCGCACAAGATATTTGATCTAGCATGGATTGTTCCATGCACAAGAAGAGGAAGGGTTGTGTGGCCCTCCTCACTTTACACGTTAGCACTACAAGACGTCAGCACTACAAGACCAAGGGAGGCACCCTTGGTTACACTCCTCTCCTACACCTGGAGGGCCTTCCACATAGAGAGAGATCCCATGCTAGATCTCTAGAAGCAAGGTGATGGGCTAGGCACTCAAGAACACCTGATACTATGTTAAAGAATAAAAAGCACGATAATGAAAAGATCATGCAGATGTTGAAATTAAGAAAGAGGAGCACATATGGTGAACTCTACATTTTTATTGATGGAGAGAAGTTAAGTAACAATGTTAGTATCGGTCTCTTCTTTTTTTAGGGAAAAAAAGGATGACTCCTGTTACTTGGCAACCATCCAAAATGTCATTTTAGACTTACAAATTGTTTGGCCAAAACTCACAGTGACAACACACCTCTCTTACAACATTCTCAATCCAAACTCTCTCCCTCCTAAAAAGGTATCGGTCTCTTTACATAAAGAACCAATCCTATAACAAATTAGGAAACAAATAATCCTATCATATTCCTAAAGACTTTCCTAAATATCAAAACTTAACAATTAGACAACCTAATTACTTGACCTACAAGCCAACTACTAAAAAAAAAAAGGAAGCAAGGGAATTTCTTGCCACATTTGATAAGATCTCACAATCTCCAAAAATCCATTCCAAACAGAAAAACCTCAAAGACAACACAACTATGATGATAGAGGATTCACTATCAAACCACATCTAATGGCTTCCGAAATTCTATCAGACCGTAAAGGCTCACAGGATTTCCCACAAAAAAATGTTATAACCATGTCAAGTTCTTAACCCGGGTCCACGAATCATCAACCTCAACTCCTCTGTCGATCTGAGGAAATATTGTTTGTACTGTTGGTTTTTTTTTCTCTCAAATAGGCTGCTTGCATTGTTGTTGGCACCAGTACTATTGGACAACCACATGACATCAATTCAGTGATGAACAGGACCTATACATTGCAAGCATGTCATCAGCTATCAACTAAGATTTTAAATGTCGATTTCGATGCCGTATCAATGGAAATCTAAGTGTGTATTTCGTGGACATGCCGAGGGCACACCGTAGAAATACCCATTTTTCGATGGACATGCCGATAGACATGCCATGGATATGCCAAGGGCATGCCAATGCATACCGACAAAAATAACAGAAGTAGTCAAAAAACCAATAGCAACCTCGACATGAGCACCTATTTCGTCGGTATGCTAACCATGTCGATGTCATGCCGACAATATCCCTGTAAATCGACACTTTATCTATGTCGACACAACCCCTACTGGAAAATGACCTTGCCGACAACATGCATAGGACATACCGATGGCATCCTTGGCAATGTAACTCCTCGTCCTAGGATGAAATCAAACCAAATCCTTTTCTTCCTACTGCATATGTTGAACCACCATAGGCCCCAAGCATCTGTCCTGATGTTTGACATACATCGACCATCTACTTCTCTCCACCCCACCTCCAGTGCAACTCCCCTCGTTTGTTGATCTCCCGTCGTATTATTAATTTTGAAATAATGTGCTTTATTATTGTTAGAAGTAGAGTTATTTAATTTTATTTCATGTCACCTATGTTATCTCTACAACTTTTTATTTTTTATTGGACTCTTCATGTATTTTACCTATAATCCTTTATATAAGAAAGACCTAGGTTTAACATATCAACGATATATCGCTGATTAATCGGTATTGCCGGGTATCTCTTTATTGATATCACATGCCACCTCTTTTTTTCATGATATTGTCTATATATCGATGATATATCGCCGATATCAAAAAACTGTAGTTGAGTTTTTCCGTTAAATTGGTAATATGTGATCGATATGAGAGATATGTCGGTCGCATATCTCTGTTTGCTTGTGCAACTGACATAGACATGCATTCTTTCCATTTCTTTTCTTCTCCCCTGCCTTATGCAACTCATATGAACACATGATTTGTCGACGGACTAAATTATAAAAAGTCATAAAATATTAATTGATGATTTGTCACCTTCAAAAGGAACACAAAATGATGATGATGATTGAGATGATAATGAAGTGATAGTTAACGAGCCACAGGCAGAAAGTAATGCTGGAGGAGATGAGAGATATTATCATCAAGGTCCTAGTAGAGACTAAAGAGGATGCCCAGCATGAATACATGTAAAAATATATAAACATATATTGAGACCCCATGCCAAGTCCACCTCATGACTATTACATAGGAACAAGATATGAATATGCTTCAAGTCATTCTATAATGTCCATCAATGATTTAAGTTTATCAGTAGGATCTCTTAATCTGACGGTAGAATCAATCTTTGGAGGTGGCCTAGAATCATCATCAAGTTACTATGATGGCTACAAATCTCATCACACCACCTCTCAATACCAATCCTAAGATGAGGCACAAAGTTCATTTAATTACTTCCCTAGTTACACCAACCCTCCATCTTATTATGGTTCCTCCTATGGGTATGATGGTCACCACGAAAGTGAGAATCCAAAGTGATCTTGCATCTGCAAGTTATGGCTATAAGATATTCCCTGAGTATTTTGCATTTCAAGATCTTCAACTATTTTCTTATCAACCTTCCCACTCTACTGCATTACTTCCTCGACCACCATAAAATTTATTGATGAAACAGCGTGAACCTTGTAATCATCAGGTTCTACATTAAAACGAGGTAGTTCTACCGGGTCCACAGATTCAAGAGGACATCGAGATGAGTCTACATAAGATAAATCTAGAACTAAAAGCAAGAGCAGCTTGTTCGACAGTCACAATCGATATCCATGTCTTCAAATACTTCTGTATTGCAGTCATGAAGACCATTAACGATACATCAATGAATACAATACTCGATACAGCCACATGACATGGAAATCATATTGTGAATATGTTAGAGTACTGCGAGTAGAGGAAGATAATTGGAGAAGAGGTATCAAGCTAAGCCGAAGCTCAACCTAGTACTGATTTGGTGGCATTAGCCGGTGCTTCCATGCTTGGTGGAGTCCACGGATACTCTGACATTATTGATATTTCATTTATTCTAGTAAGTAGCATTAATATGAACATTTTTCAATTATTATCATGTTATGTACACTTTCTTTTCAATATATAACTTTGTCGATATGCGACCAGTGCATTTTTATTATGTTTTCATTCAAATTTATGATTTTCGTCTTCTATGCATTTCATCATGATGAACTAGTTATTACAATGTTAATTTTCACCAAATTTGAAATATTTTGAATTTTTTTGAACGATTTCCCCAAAATTCACCAACATCAGCGATATATCAACAATATATCCCTTTTTTGACTTGTCGATATGTCATCGATATCAATATTTAAAACCTCGGCACATGTCTATTGAGGCAATGACCCTTGCAGAGGTGAACTATGATGCAGTTATACAGCGTCTAGCCTAGTTGACACATGAGCAGTCTCAGTCTTCAAGCACAGCAACTTATGCATCCGTATCAGGTATGAATAGCTCATGGTTGATTGATTCAGGTGCCTCAGATCATTTAACAGGGAATTCCAATGTCTTGGGAATTTGCACCATAGGATCGCTCTGTGCAACTTGCAGATAGTAGGCATGCCCCCATCTGTGACAAGAGAGGGGTATCAATTACTCTCTCTATGTGTCTATCTGATGTTTATTATGTGCCTGACATAGCAATGCAGTTGTTATCTGTTAGTACTATTACTCAGCAGTTGAATTGTCATGCCATTTTTTATGAGGTTGGATATACGTTTCAGGACTGCATGACAGGGAGAACGATTGGTGGTGACCATGAGGAGAGAGTGTGTACCAGTTGGTTCAGATTCCTATTACCGCAGCCTGTCAGACGAGTACCACTGTAAGGAGTGCCTTGCAGTGGCACAGACAACTAGGCCATCCTTCGCTGAACAAGCTACGTCGGATCATCCCTCATCTTTATCCTACCATGAAGATTCAGTGTGATGCCTGTTAGCTGGGAAAACATCATCGTGCTAATTTCCCAACCTCTATCCAATCCAGTAGTTCTGCTTACTTTGATTTATTGCATTCTGATGTCTGGGATCCTAGTCATGTGGCAGACCGACAGAGTTATCAGTATTATTTGTTATTTGCTTATAATTTCTCCCATTTGTCATGGACATTTTGATGCGGAATAAACCAAAGGTTGGTTCCATTATTCAGCAGTTTGTGGTGTTTATAAAAACTCAATTTGATGTGTGCATTAAGATGATCAGAATTGATAATGCTTTAGAATTCTCTACTAAGAATTTGGCTGACTTATATGAGTCAATTGACATTGTGCATCAGATATCGTGCCCTCACACGTCACAGCAAAATGAAATTAGTGAAAGAAAACACCATCATATTTTGGATACAGCTAGAGCTTTGCTTGTCCAGAATAGTGTTCTACATTGTTACTAGGAAGATGCGGTTCTTACTGCCTGTTTTCTCATTAACAGGCTTCCTTTCTCTGCACTTCATGAGCAGCTCTCATGGAACATTCTATATCCTAATTCAGATTTGTTTTTCGTGCCGCCAAAGACTTTTGGCTGTGTGGCATTTGCACACCTCCTTGGACCTGATTGTGACAGATTGGCTCCAAGGGCGGTTAAGTGTGTATTTCTTGGTTATTCACGCAATTAAAAAGGATATAGGTGTTTTGATCCTATACACAAGAGGCACTATGTTAGTGCGGATGTAACTTCCCATGAGTCTATTCCATACTTTTCCACCTCAGGTCATCAATTGAAAGAAGTTGAGATGGTTGTGCCAATGCCTATACCTCCTATAGCCATGGAGGATTTTTCTCAAAGTAGTGGTGTACCTACTACAGAGCAAACTGTGGGCACGTTCAGAGTTGTACCACCTGATGAGAACACCTTTAAGGATACTACATATCAACTTCCTGTCACTTACAGAAAGAAGACACACCCCCATCCTCGGTCCCCATCGAGCCACCATCGTCCTCCCCTACTCAAGTATGTTTGAGGATACTAACGATCCTTCTCCTGATGTGTCTTTAGGTTCTCTTTTTATGCCCACAAATGAGGATATCCCCATTGCTATCAAGAAGGCTCCATGATCTTGTGCACAGTATCATGTTGCTGGGAGTATTGTTTCTGCTGATTCTCTAGGTTCGGAATTTCATGCGTTCACTGTTACTCTTACTGACAAAAGCACCTAGGAGTTGTCTCCACTACCGTTTGACGCGTACCTTATTGAAGCAAAATGGGTCATTGCCTTGAAATACAACCCAAATGGGTCTATTTATTGGTATAAGGCCTACCTTATTGCTAAAGGATTCACCCAAATCTATGAGGTTGATTTCTTTGACACATTCTCCCCAGTTGCACGATTCTCCACTGTTCGTATACTTGTTTCTGTTGCAGCTCATTATGGATGGCATCTACATCAGTTGGATGTCAAAAATGCATTCTTATATGGAGATTTGCAGGAAGAGATCTATATGCAGCAGCCGCCTGACTTTGAGGTTTAGGGGGAGTGTATATGCAGCCTTCGTAAGGCCATTTATAGTCTTAAGCAGAGCCCCCAAGCCTGATTTAAATGCCTGTCTGAGGCATTATCTGTTATTAAGCTGCAAAGGTCATTTGACCATTCACTATTTGTGAGGAAGACCAATGGTGGTACGATAGCTCTACTTGTGTATGTGGATAACCTTATTCTCACAGGTGATGATGCAAATGGCATTTCTCCAGTGAAGTACTTGGTACGCCAGTTTGTCATGAAAGACCTTGGGAAGCTGAAACATTTTTTAGACATTGAGATTGTCATAAGTATGCAAGGGATAATTATGTCACAGAAAAAGTATACCCTTGATATTCTTCAGGAGACGAGCATTCTAGGATCCAAGGATGTCAATATTCATATTGATCCTTAAGTTCATCTCTTTGATGATACAGTGAAGCTGAAGGACACGAAAGAATATCGACAGATGGCGAGGAAAGCATCATATCTAACCATCACTAGGCCAGATATTACTCTTGCAGTGAATAAGCTAAGTCAGATCTTAAACAAACCCACTGATGTTCATTGGCAAGCTGTGATGTAGGTATTAAGGTACATCAAGGGATGTCCAAGTAAAGGTGTTCTATTTCAGAAGAAGGCTCATATGTCCATTGTTGCCTACTCAGACGCAGAATATGCAGGAGATGTTGGAGACAGGCGGTCTACCACTAGCTTCTGTACTTTTGTAGCTGAGAACTTGGTGACTTGAAGGAGCAAGAAACAAAGTGTAGTTTCACACTTTGAGCATCGCGTCATGGCACATACTGCAGTTGAGATGATATGAATAAGATCTTTGTTACGAGATCTTCATGTTACTATTCAAGAGCCAGTGGAGATGCATTAACAACCAAGCTGCAACATACATTGCAAATAATCCTATGTTTCACTGCAAACAATCCTATGTTCCATTGCAAACAATCCTATCTTACACGAGAGAACAAAACATGTAGAAATGGATTGTCATTACACTAGGAATTTGGCTCAGCAGGGTCTGATTCATACTACCTGTCTTGCCTCTTCATCCCAGACTACTGACATGTTTACCAAGCCGCTGCCTCACCCTCAGTTTGAGAAGTGTAAAAACAAGCTGAGTATAGTGGATATATATGCTCCAACTTGAGAAGAAGTGTTAAATTACGTTACATTGTATGGGACATTATGTCCTTTTTATTATTTTGTTATGTTTATGTTGTAACTTTTCCCTCACCTTGTTCTATATAAAGAGGTGTAGGGACGACTTGGTAATTAAGAAAAATAATTTTCTTCAACTCTTTTCATTCTTATATTAAGAGACAAAGTCAATTTTTTTTATTTGGTCCATTATTATATGTAGGGTCCTTGTCTTATTAGTTGCATGTTTAGGCATAAGTATTTGTTTTTGTGGATGACTTTAGTTGTGCTTTCTGGGTATTTCTGTTAAAAGACACATCTGAGTTGTTTTAAGTGATAAAGAAATTCTTTTTTGAGGTGCAAAATTTCTTTTTCACCAAAATTAAATGTTTTGGGTCTAATAATGCCATTAAATTTGTTCAGTGTCATCTCCAACTCTTCCATGAGAATAACAGCATCATCTATCAAACTTCCTACCCCAATACATCTAGCATAATGGAGTAGCTGAAAGGAAATTAAGACATCTGCTTGATATTGCTAGGACACTCCTCTCATCTACGAGTGTTCTTGAATCCTTTTAGGGTGATGGTGTTCTTACTGCTGCATACCTTATAAATACTCTCCTCGTCTATGCTTGAAGGTGATATTTCCTTTAAGCTTCCCTATCCAAATAGGGAGCTATTTCCTTTACCACTGCATACTTTTAGATATATTTGCTTTGTTCATAATTTTAATAATCCAAACAAGTTATTGTCCAAAGCTACCATGTGTGTTTTTCCTTAGTTATATTATTCTCTTTTTCTTTGAGTACTCATATAATTCTCCCACCTCTATATATTGAGAGGTAGGGTTATGAAATAAACTATCTACTTCATTTATTTTAACTTGGTATCAGATCATTGATTCTAGACCAATGTTTATACCCCATACCCCCTTTCACCTCCACCAAAAAACAAAAAGGGAAACCCTAACCCTAACAACTCCTATGAGGCACTGCCAATCGGTGGGCTTCCAATTGACCTTGATCAATATGCTACAGCATCTAAGCCAGCCCTAATGTAGCAACAACCACTGCAACAAGACGCCAACGCTACAGCAGCTGCCACCAGCAGCACCAAGGCTCCCTACAGTGCTGCAATTGCCGTCACCAGCTCCTCCAAGTGCCACCAATGCTTCCTTGAGCATCACCCTAACTCCCCTAAGTGTCACAAACACTCCTTAGAGTGTCGCTAACACTTCCTGAGAGCCACCTGCCAACCTGCGCACCGTGTAGGAGTCATGTAGGTCTTCTTATTCCTAATTTGGCATGTTCTCGCATCTATAAGAACTTTACTACTGTTTAATAGTTTGATTCTCATCTTCGTACTTCATCGTTGGTTTGGTTCTAATTGAAGCTTAAATGATATCTAAAAATATATCTGAGGTGACATCAAGACATGCTTTTGAGAATGGGGTGTACAATTGCCTCTAGTGGTCACAAACATGTTTAATGACGGCAAAAGATCATAATAGAGAGCATATTTTGCTTCAACCATAACCAAAAGAAAAGAAAGGCCTTATTGTTGAGCATAAGGCCTTTCCTACACCAGGAGGAATGCATGATACTATCATTATTTCCAAGAGTGATTATGAGATGATGTTTCGAGTATTTAGTCAGCATGGTATGTCTTAAGCTAGAGAAATGTGCCAACCTCAGGCAGAGAAAGCAAATTGACTTGTTGACTCAGGTACGTCTCAACATTTTTGTGGTGATGCGAGACAATTTTCCACTATTCATCTAGTTCCATCAGGCAAAACTATGCAGATTGCTGATGGGCGACATTCTCCCATATGTGGTCAAGGGGAGATTCATGTGACTCACACACATGAAGCTAGAGAATGTTCTTTTGGTTCTGTAGTCTTTAATGCAATCTCTATCATGTTTGAAGATGTTCTCACAAGAGACACAATTGGGTGTAGTTGTGAAGGCGACGAAGTCTATCGTCTTCTACAATCACCTTTTGCAAGCCACGTTTCTCTTCCTTCAGTGAGTGTTTCCAGCTACTTATAGCATCTCCAATTTGGTCATCTCCCTCTACCAAAACTTCGAAGGATGTTGCCACAAATCCCTCTAACTACCACCTTCCAATATGAGACATGTCAACTCATGAAGCACCATAGGAGATCCTTTCCAAGGAGTTCACATCGAGGGTCCCAAGCCTTGTTCTAATTACTTCATATGAATATTTGAGAACCTAATAGAACCTCGGATCATTTGAGGCATAGATTCTATGTGACGATTGTGGATAATTTCTCCAATCTTACTTGGATATTTCTATTGAAGGCCAAGTCTGAAGCTGGCAATATAATTTGTGCCTTTCTGGTAGAGATCCAGAATCAGTTTAAGGCGAAGGTGAAAATAATTCAATTAGAGAATGCCTTAGAGTTCTACACCATCTCCCTACGTACTCTCTATTAGGATCATAAAATCATCCATCAAACAAGTTATCCCCATACATCCTAACAGAATTGTGTGATAGAACGAAATCATCGGCACATCGTAGATGTTGTACAGACACTTTTGATTCAGAATAGTGTACCAGATATATATTAAGAAGATGCAATGTTGACTGCATACTACCTCATTAATAGGATGCCATCTACAGTCCTTAATGATCAAGTTCCTTATTCTATCTGATTTCCAGACAATGATCTATTCGGAGTATCACCCAGAGATATTTTGCTATGTTACATTTGAGCATATTCACATGCCCAATAGGGATAAACTTGCTCCCTGAGCTGTCAAGTGTGTCTTTCTTAGATATTCAAGAACACTGAAGAGGTACAGATGTTATAATCCGATTAGAAGACACCACTATGTTAATGCAGATGTCACTTTCCACGAGTCTATTCCATATTTTTCCACTTCTAGAAGTCACTCTCCTAAGATTGTTGCGATACCTATGTCTATTCCTCCTACGCCCTTGGAGGCAAACATGATCCGATCCTGTGCCACCATCATATGAGCCGTCGCTCACTGAGCCTAAGAGGTTTCGTCAACCTCCTATTACATCTAGGCTTCCCACCACTTATAGGCAACAACCCTCTTCCTCTTTTGCATCAACATCTCTCCCACCTCATGTAACTACAGGTACTTTGCAAACTGAGATTGTGACCAGTAACGATGTAGGACAATTACAGGGTGACAGTAGTATTCCTCTCACACATTCTCAACAACCAAGAGAGGTATGTGGCCATGATCACGATTTAGATGATCCGGATCTTCCAATTGTTGTTCCTAAGGCCCAACGGAGTAGTACTTGATATCCCATCTCTAAGGTTGTGTCCACAACATTTCTTTGAGTGTATAGCATGTTTTGCTAGGTCTTGACAACCATGCAGGTTCCCACAACTCACCAGCAAGCCACAGTTGATCCAAAATGACATCTGGCCATGGAGAATGAGATAGCTACACTTCACACGCGAAAGACGTGAGAATTAGCTAATCTACCATCAGGTGCATCTGTTGTAGGGTGTAGATGGGTCTTCACCATCAAGTATCATCCAAACGAAACAATCGCGAGATATAAGGCTCATCTTGACACTCTCTCCAGTCGCATAACTTCCTCCAGTGTATATACTTATATCTGTTGCAGTGTAGCGAGATTGGCATCTTCATCAACTGGATGTGAAAATCACATTCCTATATGGGGACTTGCAAGATGAGGTATACATGCAACAACCACCTGGTCATGAGGTTCAAGGGAAGTGCTCTAGGGTTTGTCGAATGCATAAGGCTATTTATGATCTGAAATAAAGCCCTAGGGCCTAGTTTTAGAAGCTTTCTAAGGTGATTAAGACACTTGGCTTCCATAGATCGTCATTAAATCACTCATTATTTGTTCAGAAAATTTCAAAGAGTGGTGGCACTTCTTGTGTACGTTGATATTATCCTTACAAGAGATGATAGCATCACTCAAGTCAAGAAAGGTCTTGCAAGTAACTTTGTTATGAAGGATCTTGAATCACTCAGATATTTCCTTGGGATAGAGGTTTCCAGGAGCAAAAAGGGTGTAGTACTTTCCTAAAGGAAATATGCATTGGATCTACTACAGAAAATTGGCATGCTTGAAGTGAAGCTAACAAATATCCCTATGGATCTTAAGGTAGATTTGTATGATGAGGGGATAGAAGCAGTTAAAAGTTGTCAATATAGAAGGGTAGTTGGCAAGCTTTTGTACCTGACAATTACGAGACCTGATATTTTCCTCACAGTTGAGAAATTGAGCCAATTTACGGATAGACCCATTAGGCAGCACTAGGATGCTGCGATGATGGTGCTGAGATACCTAAAGAAGGCACCAAGGAAGGGGGTCATGTTCACGAGGGAGACCTCCATGAATATTGTGACCTATTCTGACGCTGATTGTATAAGGTGTTTGACAGAGAGAAAATCTACCACTGGTTTTGGTACTTATGTTGTTGGGAACTTGATGACATGGAAAAGTAAGAAGTAGGTCATTGTTTCTAGATCTAGTGCAAAGTCTAAATACAAGGCTATGACACACACAGCTGCAGAGATGATATAGGTGAAGTCCATCTAGTAGACATGCATGTGATGGTTAATACTTCTATGCAGATGAGGTGCGACAAGGCAACTAACTACATTACCAACAATCCCACGTTCTCTGAGAGGACTAAGTATGTGGAGGTAGCGTGTCACTACACATGTGACTTGATTTAGAGAGGTCTTATTCACACCTCACATGTTTCTTCTGAGGATCAGACAACAAACATCTTCACCAAGGCGTTGCCTCAATCTCCATTTAATAACTGTGGTTCCAAGTTGAGTATGATTGACATCTATGCTCTGACTTAAAGGAGAGTGTAAGTTCCTTCGATTTTTCTTATTATTTTTTTATTTTTTTTCCTTAGTAGTATTATTCTCCTTTTCTTCAAGGAGTGCTCATGTAATTCTCCCTCCTCTATATATTGAGAGGTAAGGTTATGGAATAAATTATCTAAATCATTTGTTCCAACGGTTACCTTTTTCGAGAAAGTTTCTTATCTCTCCTGAGTCACAATGCTCAATTTCAACCTCATGCATACCATTGAAGGGATTCTTCACTAAATATGCATGTGCACCTTCCTATGTCTGTTACCCCTAATATTCATGTAGGTGCTCGTCCATTAGGTACTCTGCCTCCTACCATCGATGTTCCATATGGTCCTCCTCCCCAAGTGAAGAGCTACAGTGATGGTGATGATGATTACCCAATTGCTCTAATGAAATCGATTCGCTCTTGCATTGCATCCTATGACTCATTATACTTCTGCTGCCCACTTGAATTCTTTTGTGCAACAATTTTCACAAGCACTCAGCAGTACCATTTTGCCCAGATCATATCATGAGGCAACTAAAGATCCTAAGTGGGTGACAACAATAAATGCAAAGATGGAGACTCTAACTTAAAGGGGCACCTAAGACATTGTTCATGCTCCTCAGGGAGCAAAGGTGGTGGATTGTAATGGGTTTATACTATCAAGGACTATACAGATAGAGCAATTGACAAGTTTAAGGCCAAGCTAGTTGCCAAAGGATTCACCCAAACCTATAGAGTGGACTTTTTTTAGACATTTTCTCTAGTTGTGAGAGTCAGCTCTATCAGGACTCTCTTGTCTGTTGCAATAAATTTGGACTGGCCTCTTTATCAACTTGACATTCAAAATACTTTTTTTTATGGTGATCTTCATGAAGAGGTATGTATATGTCAACCTCTAGGATATGAAATTAAGGCGAAGTTTGTCTACATACTGAAGAAGGCTATCTATGGCCTAAAATAGAACCCCCAAGCATAGTTTGACAAACTCAGCACTGAGGTTATGAAGATTGGTTTTCACAGGTCCACATATGATCATTCTATATTTATTAGGAAGATGGCATCTGATATTGTGATACTTGTTTATAGATATGACACGATCCTTACAGGAGATAATACTACTGAAATTCACAAGGTCAAAGACTATCTACAATAGTCTCTTATGACTATAGACTTGGGCGAGTTGCATTATTTTTTGGATATTGAGATGGTCAGAGAAAAATCTAGTATGGCATTATCTCAGAGGAAATACACTCTTGAGATTCTAGAGGATGCTGACGTGGTACAATTACTTTTGAAACACCATGTTTGAGGATGTGCATAGGTATAAGAATATTGTGGGGAAACACTTATATCTGAACAGCACTCGTCCAGATATTAGTTTTGTTGTGAGCTAGACTAGTCAGTACATGGATAAGACCCAATATGACCATTGGAATGATGTTTGCCTTATTCTAAAATATCTAAAGGGGTCTCCTGGCAAAGAACTCTACCACAAGAAAAATGGTCATCTTGAGTTATCTTCCTATTCCGATGCAGATTATGCTGATTCTTATGATGGCAGGAAATCCACCACAAGTTTTGCTATCTCTCTTGGAGAGAATATTGTTTCTTGGTGTAACAAGAAGTAAACTATTGTAGCACAATCTAGTGTTGAGGTTGAGTATGGTGCAATAGCTCATACAGCTTGTGAAGTGATGTGAATTACTACTTTCCTCGGTGACTGGTATTTTAGTGAAGTGTCCTACCCTATGTACTATGATAACAAATTAGCCACATGCATTGCCTCGAATCCACTTTTCCATAAAAGTATAAAGTATTTTGTGGTAGATTGTCATTTCACACGTAATACTATGATGCAAGGTAAGATAGCTACTCCCTACATCTCATCTGAGCTCCAGTTGACTAATATCTTCACTACGACACTTCTCAAAAAGCGACATTGCTTCCTATGCGACTAGTTGGGCCAAAAGGACATCTACACTCCAACTTGAGGAGTGTTAGATGTAGAGTTATTTAGTTTTACTTCATATCACTTATGTTGCCAAAATTGTAACTTTTATTTCTTATTAGACTCTTCATATAATTTGCCCATAACCCTTTCTCTACATAAGAGAAGAAAGGTTTTTTTTTTTAAGTAGAATCATCATTTTCCATCCAACAATTATATTCACCTTACTATTGCATCTCATAAAATACTTTTTGATAAGGAAAGAGGATGCCTACTCAAAGTTGATGACATCCATTTGATGAACACATCAATCAGAATTTACAAGCATATAAGAGGGCATCCCCTCCACTAAATGGCTGACCACTGGTCCCTGAAGGACATGGCCTCAGAAATATCATTATCAACAGTAGAATTCTCTCTTCTAAAAATGACACCATTCAGTTGTAGCAACAGTGCCGAAAGAATTTCCAAAGGAAATGCATGTTCCCACCTTGATCTAAAAGGACCACCACTAAAACTTCTCTAGTACTCTGCCAGGGGTGCAGCCCACATTAACTCACTTCTAGACTTGGAGAAGGGGCAGCAGAAGTCTAAGTATAAACAAACATCCTCTAAGTATTCTCTACAAAAGAACATGTAACATCTAACTCAAGGATCAATTTCTATGGTAAACTTTGTCATCAGGCTGTCCCTCACTTGCCAAGCAAAAATTTGCACCTCTTTTTAAGGGAAAATCTCACCTTCAAGGGGACCTTGTCTTCCAAACTTTGATGAACATCCATCTCTCCTTACACTAGACGATCCCCCAAATCCTTTTGCAACACTAGAAACTCCACCACCTGCTTCCTAGACAAATTGCCCCAAAAATATAGGTGTCCACAATCTAGCTTCCTCACCATGTCCATCTTCCTAGTCATTTGCCCTCGAAACCCACACACCTGATGCCAAACCAAAGTACCTTGGGAAATTATCAGAAAAGCTCCCCCTTGTCATCCAATCATCCAACCACAACCCAAATGAATCACCACTCCCCAATTTTACCCCAAAGAATCACAGCAGGCATGCCCTACATCAAAACTTCCCAAAGCAAGATGCTCACCTTATCAAAAGCATTCTATACCCCCAAGAAATCTTCCTGCCAACAATATCTTAAGAATTAAACAAATGGTTGAAACCTGAATCAGAGATCAAGACCGTAGAGAACCCAAAACTATATTCACACCACCGTAATTATAATAGAGAGGGGTCCATCTCTTTTATATAGAGCATGGGCTCTAAAAATAGTAAATCCTAAAAATAGAAAACTAATCCTAATTTAAAATCCTAACAAATCTATTTACTAAAAAGAGGCTTAAGGCCATTTCAAACATAGCAGCCGTCACCCTCCCTCCTCCTTTGGGCAGCCAGCTGCTAGCTCCTGTCCATGTGAACTGTCCAAGTGGCCCATAGTGCCACGTGACAATCCACGTGATCTTTTGAAAAATCCCAACACTCCCCCGCAAGTCAACACCAAGGAGGTTGCAAACTTGGATGAGAAGACAACGATGGCGACACCTGCCTCGCGTCACGGAAAAGATGATGATGGCGGCGACATCTGCCTCGCATCACAAAAGACAATGGCAGCAATGCCTGCCTCACGTCACGGAGAAGATGACGGCGGCGACGACATCCGCCTCACATCACAGAAGAAGACGGTGGCACCCACCCACCTCGTGTTAGGAAAAGATGACGACAACATCCTCCCACCTCGCATCCAAAGGAGAAGATGACAACAACAGCACGTCTACCTACCTCGCGTCCAGAGAGAAGAGGATGACGACAACGCGTCTGCCTGCCTTGCTTCCGCGGAAAATGACAACGGTGCTAAATCAAAGGAGTTGAAGCGACGGTGAGAGGCCGACAACCCTACCCAATCCAGCACTTGCAGAGGGCGTGTGCCCTACACTCCTCCCTCGCGCTGCCCAGTCCAGTGACAGCGGCAATAGGGTGCTGCTGCTCCTGCTCCACGCTCACCACGGCGACGGCAGTGACACAAGTGCTGGCATGTTTCTCTGGCGATGCCCAACCCTAGCCCGACCCTTGCCCTTGCGATGCGGCGAGAAGACAACAGCAACAAGGATGGCAACGAAACGAAGAACAAGCGAAAGAGGAGAGGGCCTCTCCAGAGGTCGCCAATGGTCGACCGATCAGCCGATCGCTAGAGGGCCGCCTCCCCTATAGGGTTTCCTTCTCTTAGCCCTGAAGAAACAGTGGCTCTAATATCATGTGGAGAATCAGAAATGATATTCACACCGCCGTAATTACAATAGAAAAGGATCCATCTCTTTTATAGAGATCATGGACTCTAAAAATAGTAAAACTAAAAATAGTAAATCCTAAAAATAGGAAACCACTTCTAATTTAAAATCCTAACAAATCTATCTACTAAAAATAGGCTTAAGGCCATTTCAAACACAACAGCCGACACCCTCCTTCCTCCATTGAATAGCCGACTGCTAGCTCCTGTCCACGTGAACCATAATGCCATGTGGCAGTCCACATGGTCTTCTAAAAAATCCCAACAAAGACAAATTGATTAAACTGGGTCAAGCAAATTAAACTCAGCCGATAATAAAAAGTGACTGAACCACCTGGATCAACTGATTTAATTGGATACATGTTTGTATAACACATATATAACGCGTGTGTTTGTATGACACACATATAACGCATGTGCGTACACGTGCATGTGCTTATAATTTTAATTAGAATTCATGCATATATCTTCTATATAAAACAAGAGAATATCAAGAGGAAATAAAGGTCCTCAAAGAGGAGGTTTGTCACGAATCACCTAGGATAAGAAAATTAAAAAATAAAGGTATTAATGGGGGCAATTAATGCATGGAAGGGTATCAAACTCCATTTGTAGATATTTCGCATCTTTGCATTGCATGGTAAGCATAGCAAGAATTGAAGGGATGTCTATTTAGCGATGTTGTAAAAGTTGGTGGTCGATATTCAGTCGATCAGGTCACTGACTAAAGAGTATACGATATGCAAGAGAGTAGTCAAAGAGTACTCGATTGTGTATATATATATATATATATATATATATATATATATATATATCATCTAATAAAATATACCATTACATAAAAGTAAACCATTTTCAAGTTCAAAACTATAAAAATTTAAAAATTAATTATAAAAAACTATGAAAACTTTGACTTCTTAAACATGAAACAAATGAAATAACCATTTAAACCATTTAATGATTGGCAAAAATAACCAAAGTAACTTCTTAAACAAATTAACAAAAACAAAACAAAACAACCAAAGCAACAATCTAAAACTATATTTAATAATTCAAATAACCATTATTTAAATTTCAAAGTGAAAAGAGAGGTAGGAAATCTAATCGAAGTGTTGAAGTAGCAAATCAAGAGAGCAGCAGGGTTGGGCAATAGCAGCAGCAAGGTTGGCCAATTAGTACTCTGTGGAGAAATCGAGTGCACAGTCAATCGAGTAGACCAACTACTCGACTGAGTAGTCAAACCTTCCAATTATGTGCCAAAGTATGAGTTGTTCAATGAGTTAAGTGTCCGACCAAGAGTAGTTGGCCAACTACTTGATTGACTTGACCAAATTTTGCAGCAGAAGCAGTGTAAAAGTCAATAATTTGTTTTCAATCGGTTAGGTCACTGACTAAAGAGTATATGATATGCAGAAGAGTAATCGGAGAGTATAAGGTCATATATATATATATATATATATATATATATATATATATATATATATATATATATATATATATATATATAGTTAAAATATCTTTTGAGCATTATGCTCAAAAGATTAAAATTGAACATGCGATACTAGCCATATGATCACATGCATTATTTTCCAATACCACATTCCCATTAGCCCGACGGTATTCTAAACCATCATTCCATTCGTTGTTGTTTCCGTAAATTATGGAAATGATAAATAACAATCTATTTAATTAATTTCTATGTATTTCTCTGAAATTAGTGGCAGAATATTGTTTGGTATAACAGAATTTACTCTTTTCATTTTATTTTTGGTACACGTACCTTGCATTTGACAATGTAACCCGTAAAATGATAATCGCATCAATTTGTTCAACGAGTTAGCGTTTTCATCTCCGAAGTAACGTCTCTGGACTACTTTGAAGTTGAATTCGACTAGTGCAATCGGCATTTAAACATAGGTAATTTCATGATAGATTGATAATTTTAAGGTTCTTAGTCTTTACCAATCATTGGGATGTGTTTACCATTAATTTTTTCTATTCCCAAGATATATGGATCGTGCAAATTTACGTGAGAATATGGATAGAACCTCGTTCGCAGAAGAGTTTATTCATAGTATTTACATTTGAATCTTGTTTTCCGATATGTGACATACAAGTTCTCTTATAGTCATACTTTGTATATTTTTTAGTTTTTAGATTGGTTTTTGTATGTAAATATGAAAGTCACATTTTTTTTAGGTAATTTCATGATGGATTGATAATTTTAAGGTTCTTAGTCTTTACCGATCATTGGGATGTGTTTACCATTAATTTTTTTCGATTCCCACGATAATGGATCGTACAAATTTGCATGAGAATATGGATAGAACCTTGTTCGCAGAAGAGTTTATTCACAGTATTTACATTTGAATCTTGTTTTCCAATATGTGAGATACAAGTTCTCTTATGGTCATACTTTGTATATTTTTTAGTTTTTAGATTGATTTTTGTATGTAAATATGAAAGTCACATTTTTTTTTTAAAGGCATAAGGGAGATTATCCAAGAGATAACCATCCACATTCATTCAATCTTAAAATAGAATCACATCAGAAGTTACAAAATAAATCTCCAGAAACCAATATGAGAGGAGATGGAGGATACAAAGTTCTCCACATAGGGTCTCTCTCCCCCAAACAACACCTCATTCCTCCCTAGCCAAACCCCCCACAAAATAGCCAAGACCTTTGCCCGATCATATTTGGAGCGAAAGGTGAAGACTCCACCACCAGCACTTCCCCTGCGAAAGGACCAAAAGCTAGCCACACCCCTGCAGGAGATCCAATCGATCTTCACCTCCTGCCAAACCTGCACTACGAACGGGCACTGGAGAAGAAGGTGTTGTATATCCTCATCAGCCCCCCCACATAGGGGACATGCCAGGTCGTCCATCTGGGCCCATCTCACTCTCCATTGTTTCATCATAATCCTTCCTCTTCTCACCAACCAGGCAAAGATCTTCACCTTTAACAGGCATTTCACCATCCATATTAGTCTACAATCCCGTATCAGATCAACATCCAAACTAACCGCTCCACTCCCCAACCTTATTAGAATATCACAGTTAAGGTTGGTTGTGCATTTTGTTGTTTGAAATCCATTAACAAAGTGTAATATGATTATGCAACAAGGAATGACGTATTAGGCTTGTGATACAAAAAACTTGAATACAAATGCGATCATAAGTAAGAAGTACTGCAAGAGTTATAATACAATAATAGTATTATAATAATAGTATTACAATAATGGAAATACTATTTTTCCATTATGCAACACATGTCGTTTGCAATACAATTATCATTCATGTAAGACGACTATTGTGAAAGTTGTATTACAACTATGAAGTCATTCGCAATACAATAGGCATTCATGTAACACAACTGTTGTGAAAGTTGTATTACATCTATAAAGTTGTTCATGATGCAACAGTTTTTGTACTATGAATGTTTGCCACAAGAATATGCACGATTATACAAAGTCACATTTTGATTTGATGCTATAATACGGCCATTAGTTTTCACATATTGCATGGTCGATTCTTCATCGCAAGTTTTGTTACGATCTACCGTTGCTTTCATTACGACAACATATTATATCGATTACAATCATATTTTCATTTCATTACAACCATATACATCTTACAATAAAACAAACATATGCATACAATACGATAAATAAACTTCATTTTTACTTCAAAACATACCTGTAGTTCTTGATTATATGAAGGGTCACATTTTAATTCGATGTTGTATTACGACCATTAGTTTTTGCATATTGCATGGTCGATTTTTCATTGCAAGTTTTGTTACAATATACTATTGCTTTCACTACGTCTACATATTATCTCGATTACGACCATGCTATTACTTCGTTACAACATGAACATCTTACAATACAACAAACATATGTATACAATATGACCAATAACCTTTATTTTTAATTAAAGACATACCTGTTGTTCTAGTTCCATTGTTGCAAGCACCAACAGCACACATTTTATTACCCGTATTAGAAGCAATCTTGTCTTCTTATATTCTTAGCACGCAATTAAACCGCATTTCTATTTTTTATCATTTTTGAATTTAAATCACGGATTTTGGTCATTTTTAATTCCTACATTCAAGGAACATGCGTTGATTATGGAATCCGATAGTTAGTTTACTTTCCATCTTTTTGGAATGTAACATCTTTCAATATTATATTAATGTTATTTTTGGTATGTGTCCGTTAAGATCGCAATACGAAACCACCCTTCTATGCACATTAGTGGTTTTATCTCCATCCATTAGATTTATATCGTTTGGCTATGGATTAGCGCTCACAAGATCTAATTTAAGCACAATGCACATAGGATCTGCTCCATATATATATATATATATATATATATATATATCAACAAATAAAATACTATTACATAAAAGTAAATCATTTTTAAGCCCAAGATTCTAAAAAATTAAGAATTTACTATAAAAAACTATGGAAACCTTAACTTCTTAAATATGAAACAAAACGAAACAACCATTTAATGATCAACAAAAACAACCAAAGTAACTTCCTAAATAAATTAACAAAAGCAAAACAAAACAACCATTTAAACAACCAAAATAATAACCTAATCAATCCTTATTAAACTACATTTAATCATTCAAACAACAATTATTTAAATTTTAAAGTGAGAAGAGAGGTAGGATACCTAATCAAAGTGTCGAAGTTGCTCAGCAAGAAAGCAACAACAGGGTTGGGCAATTAACAATCTATGGAGAAATCAGGTGCATAGTCAAACAAGTAGATAGACTACTCGATTGAGTAGTTAAGCTTGCCAACTATGCACCCGAATATGGGTTATTCAGTCGGTTAAGGGTTCAACTAAGAATAGTTAGCCAGCTCAACTAATTTTTACAGCAGAACAGAGGTCCTGAGCATTATTCCCCTTTTTATGGGGCATCTATTTTGGGGGGTCTAAAATGAGGTTCTTTATCTCTTTTGCATAGCAAAAGGTGGTTATCCATTTTCCCAAATATCCATTCTTCTACAGACCCCCACAAATGAGCTTGTTACATGTCAAAATCCTCTACATCATCATACCATGCAGTAGGTTCCAAAGCCTCCAAGTAGAATGATTTTCGAATTTTATGATTAGCGTAAGTCTTTTATTGTGATTACCCAAAGCTTAGGAAGTATGTAGAAAGAAAGGATACAAAACCCATATCTGAAAATAGCCAAACAAAAGATTAACAAAGAAGCCCTACTACAAGAAGCTATCCTGCATGTTGGCAAATGTGCCATCCCGTATATTGTTAACATGTTCCTGAAGGATCTCAAAATAGATTCACACATTACGGTACCGTTTGTTTTGAGGGATTAATTTTATAAGTGAGGGGATTGTGGGATAAATATGGGATTGTAAAGTTTTTGTATTTAGAGTAAATATGGATCAAATCATGAGGTGTTCAGGGGAATAGCTGTGGGTATTCTCTCACACAATCTAAGGATAAGTTCATCTCACCCTCCCCCCTGGAATTGGATAACCCCAAGATTGAAGGATTTATCCCAAGATTGTTTTAACACGAGATTAAAAGACCGAAATGCAGCATAAACAGCTCAATCCCTCCATACAGTGCCTACAATGGTACAGCAACTATTACCAAAAATCACATTCCAGTACGGGTAATTTTCATTTTCACGAGGAAAACACGTGCACTCCAATGGCTAGCCATATATTCCAAAGCAGTGGTTCACAGAAATAGAACAAATAAAAGGAGGATAAAGATTCCAAATTCAACCTCCCTCCAAGGCATCCATAAGGATTCCCGAGAAAGCGACACATCAAACAATCGGACACAGCAAACTTGGAGGAAAGCATCCCGTTGCTCTCACACATAAGATATGCACCAACTTAAAAGCAAAAAAAAGGGCGAGGGGAAGAAGAATCCGATACAGTCCCACGCAAACAAATCCCTAAGGAAAAGGACTTTCATCCCTACCGGGACGAAGCTTCCTTAACACTGCTTTACCATTTCTGTGAGCAATAGAAAGAAAAATGATTTCAAGCGTGGACACAGGGAAGCATCCACGCGCAGATAGTAGAAACCAAAAACACATTAGCAATCTCTAATAGCGTTCAAAAGTGTGTACACTTTTGTGTCCACTTATCATTGTTCAATTCAAAAGGGCGACAAGCAGGGAAAAGACGTTAAGCAAAAGCAAACAAGAAATACGAAGAAGGGGGGCAGCAAGAGGTACATGTTCTGATTGCCGGCGATCCTCCTCTCCGCTTCCCGCACACATTCCAGCACCACCGGCTTCCCGTTATCGTCCCGATAAGCTCCCTTGAAAACCAACAGCTATTTCAAGACCAAACACGAAAGCAAAAAAACCAAGACAGCAGGAATGGAAAAGGCGGAATGAACTTTTGGTGAGAGGAGAAGTTGGAGGGAATTAATGATCTAGTTAGTTATCTCACCACCCCGACATTGACTTTGTTAGGGTTGGGATCAGCGAGGAAGGCCTCGGTCACGCCGAGGATGGGGTCCTTTGCCGCGGGCTCCACGTTGCTCCACCACGAGTGGAAGGATCTGCTAGCAACGGCGGAGAGCGCGGATCGTCGGGCGATCGCGCGGGGTAGGAGGAGCGCTCCGGACGCCATAACAGGATAGAAGTGGAAATCCCTAGAGAGACTCGGAAGGAAAGAGAGGGTAGTTGGAAACAGACGGGAGGGAAGGAGAGGTGGACTTGACGGGGGACTTTCGCAGTGTTGAGGAGAGCGCAGCTGATATAGAGCAAACTGATAATTCTGTTTGCAGAGCGACCACTGGTTTCTGTCTGTTTGATAGAACTTATTTTGGATTGTATGGTTTCAAGACAACATTTTCTCCGCTGCCACCTTCGCAGCAGGGTAAAATATTGATTGGACCGCGCGGGGCGCGGGGGTGGTGTTAATTAGATAATGAAATAAGTAATGAGACGAAGTGTTTCATATATTATTTAAAAAAAATTAGGTTTTAGGTTTTTTTTTTCTTTGAAACATAAAAATTAAAATTACGTTAAAATTCTTATGTAATTTTGATTAAGAAAAAGTTCAAAAAAAAATGATGTAACAATTTATTTTGAAAATAAAGATCGGTACATTATAATTTTCGATAAGTGAAAAATCAAAAATACTTATTAGAAATTAAAAGATACGATACGTTTTAAAATACATTGCCTAGTATATTTAATTAAATATCAATCTAATTATGTATTATTTTATATTCTTACAAAAATATATTTAATATTGATTTCTAATGAAAGATATAAGATGAGGAAGTCGATGACGAATACGGAATCCGAAAATGTGTAAAAAAGATGAAATAAGTAAAATATAAAAGGAAAAAGGATTGAGAGGTAACGAAATTTAAAAAAAGAAAAAGAAAAGAGAAATGATCTGCATGCACATTACGTCGAACCCTCGATTACCTACGTTGGAAATCAATTCAAATATTATACTTGCATAGTTACTTAAATAATAAATGATTGTTCAAGATAAATAAATACACGGTACATGCTATACTAACCCACTGACTAAATCCCACACGCCCTTTCAGTATATATATTATAGTAGAAACATACACAGGTGTGGAACGTGTACCTGAACACGAGTACTTTTCGAGGAATCTCTTCCATCAACCATTTGCCCATGTGATAGCTTGTGCCATCGAAAAATCAAAATCGAATGGGTGAAAAAGAAATGGAGGGAAAACTCTTTCTGCAAGGGAGGCTTAGTCGTTGTTGATGCTTACATAAAGGGAAGGTCTCCATTCTTATTTGTTGGAGAATACCTCGGTAAGAAATTTTATGGCCTCGCCACATGCCAGCCATTGTTGCCACTTAATATACATGCTCATTATGTATCTATTATGAACATGCTCAATTGAAGAACCGATTCAGATTTTCTTTAATTATTGATAAACTATTATTATCATTCTAAGATGGACTTCACTGCTACTATGGAAGGTAAAAGTTCAATTTTTTTTAATTTATTATATTTACCCGGATGCTTACGGTTGTATTTTGAGTAGGTGAAAGTGTTGCATCAATTGATTTAAATGCCGATGTCAATAATGTTGATGAAGTCGTCATTCTTTTTGATGTAAATGTAAATGATTACGTTATTCAGAATGGTATAATATTTCATACATCCCTTCTCTCTTCCCGTCGACATGATTCCCTAATATAAATAATGTGTGCTTCTATTCATACTAATTACTTTTTTCTCTTGTAGACCGTAGGTAATCTTGCATTGATTTGAATGTTATTGATGATGAATGATTAAATGAAGTTCAACTACTTGAGCATCTATTTGATGATACTGAGGATGAGAATGTATATGATGGTAAAGGTGCTAATTCTTTGTGGTCTTCTTCCCTTGATTTGACCATTGATTTTATCGAGGAAATTGACGAAAATGATTTCTTTGACCATCTTTTCCATGATGATGAACATGATGTTCACGATGGTTATGGTGTGGACTTGTATAAGTAGATTTCTTTATTGCTATTGTTACGTACAATTTAATTTTAATTTTCACATATATCCTTTGCAATTTGTAGGTAATCATCTCGATATTAATATTTCTAGTAATCATGGTTTGAATACTCTTTCTACCTGTGTTGGTATATAGATTATGATATAAGTTCCTTCACATATATTGGAATTAATTTTCATCTTTAATCATTTTTTCCTTTCTACATTTTGCATTGCATTAGATAGAATGATGCCTCTTCAAACCTTGGATGTTGTTGATGATGTTTGATGTGAGTATCCTTTTATATTTAAAGTTCTTTTTGTAACCTTTTCTATTGTAGGTTTTTTGCATGCTTTGTTTATTTTACAAATAGGTGAATGTCCTTTTTATGTTGGCATGAAGTTTAATAAATTTGAGAATTTACTTTAATTTTGATGCATAAAAGTATGCTCATAGTTATGGATTTGAAATTTTTTTTAAGAGCACCAATTATGATATGGAAAACAAGCCTTTGTTACATAGAGTGACTTTGATGTGTTCTTGTTCTAGGAAGGGACTATCCATTTCATCTGATAGGTTTTATAAGAAGCATCTAAGTAATAAGATCGATTGCAATGCAAAGCTGAGGGTGTGGCTATGCTTCGAGAAAAAGTATGTTGTCGCTTATGTTAATTTGGAATATAATCATGAATTGCAAGAATTAGACTTAACAAGATTCTTGAGGACGAAAAAGCATATGACTGCAAGCAAGAGATGACGAATTGAGTTAAATGATCGCTCTAGTATTAGGTTATCTAAGACCATGTCTTCTTTTGCTGTTGAACATGGAGGATATAAAAATATGCCATTTACGCAAGAGGATGTGAGATATGAGTTACACAAGCTAAGAAGGTTTAGGCTTACGGAAGGTGATGCGTAGGAAATTCTAGACTATTTCTCACAAATGTAATGTATTAATTCCAACTTCTATTACATGGTTGTTTTGGATTCTAATGGATGCCTTAAAAATGTATTTTGGGCTAATTCTTCGAGTCGTGTTTCATACAAATCCTTTGGTAAAATTGTAAGCTTTGATATGACGTATTTAACAAACAAGTATGACATGCCATTTGCTCATTTGTCGGTGTGAATAATCACTTGCAATGTATTTTGTTTGGATGTGCTTTGTTATCTGATGAAACTGCTGATATATTCGTTTGGTTGTTTTATACTTAGTTGGCATGCATGGGTGGTGTTGCTCACAAGGGGATTATCACGGATCAAGTGCAGTCAATTATTAACGTAGTTTCCATTGTCTCCCCCACTTCTCGACAAAGGTTATGCCTTTGTTACATAATGCAAAAATTGCCACAAAGATTTGGAGGAGATCCAAATACGAGAGATGATTTGAAAAGAATTATGCACTCATCTAGGACAATTGATGTATTTGAACATCATTGGCAGGAGATGGTTCTATGTAATAATTTATCTCAAAACAATTGGATATCTACAATATGTGAAATGAGATGTATGTGGGTTCTTGCATTTTTCCAAGACATGTTTTGGGTAGGGATGACAACAACACAACGTAGTAAGAGCATGAATGCATTTTTTGATAAGTATTTAAGTTCTAAAACAACGTTAAATCAATTTGCGCAACGATATGAACTTGCGATTCAAGATAAGTAGGAAAAGTTAAGAGGGGTTGATTTCAACTCATTATATCATCTTGTTCCTTTGCAAACAAAGTTTTCAATGGAGGAGAAAATCCAATTTGTTTTTACTGTGAAGGTGTTTAAGATGGTTCAGGATGAGACGACATCTATTATCTACCATTCAATCATGAACTCCATCTAAAATGGTTTTGATGGTTTTATTGGTTTAGAGGTATCAGAATACACACGAGATCGTATGCTTAAATTTTCGGTGTACTTTGAATAAGCATCATTGACAGTCTTTTGTGAATTCCTAAGTTTGAGACAAATGGCATTATTTGTAGGCATATTGCCCACGTTCTTATAGTCTTCTAGAAGAGTATGTGCTTCAGCGATGACAAAAGGATTTGAACAATTTGGATATCTATGGAAATCATGTTCAGATGCCTATTTTGTTGGAAGGTGCTGGTGAACGGTATGAGTACATTTCCACACATATATTGAGACTTGCTGATTTTAGGGCTTTATCTACCTCGAACTACAAATGTTGTGCTCAAGTTATTGGTAAGGCATATCAAGGTCTATTGCATATGGATACGGTTAATATGAATGTACATTAACCTGTTATTGATTATGTTCTACTCTACACTTCATCTATATGAAGAAATATATTAACATTACTTCATCTATATGAAGAAATATATTAACATTCATGTTTTGTAGGCTAACAGGGGGAATTGTGATAAACCTAATGGTAGAGTATGTGATCCAAAGTATGTTAAATGTGTTTGACACCCTCCAAGTAATAGGAAGAAGTCTAGAGTTGAAGTTGCATTGGCTTGAACAAGTAAGAGAAACATAAATCTACTCAATCCGCTTCTCATGTAAACATTCAAAATGAATTACCCCATGTGGTAAAGTAAGCATTTACACATTTATATGCTGAAATATGTATTACAGTGTATAATTTTTTTTTATGTTTTTTTCTTCTTTATGCAGGAACCTTCTCCGCAAACTAGAAATAGTAATGACAATGTTATGTTGCGTAGATTTGATGAGTGTTTTTCATATCTAAATAGATTTACCATAAGGATTGATTTTCTTAGTCGATCTTAATTTCTTCCTATGATGCTTTCTGAGATTATTTTCAACACATTTAATTTTTTGTAACATTATTACTTCATCATATTTGGATGTAAGGAAGTGTCGATGATAATGTTCTTCGTTATTCTCTTCTAACATTTTGTTAATGTAGGTAATAATATCTAATGGTAACACCATCATTAGCCATAACTAACTTTACTTAGTTAAAATCAAGTGACAAATGCTCTTGAATAATTGCCTGATGACAGTAATTCCACGTAAAACCATTTTGAGAGGAAAATATTAAAATAGGGTTAATTCTGCAGTTTTAACATCACATCATAAATGCAGAGTAACCACGAAATCTCCTAAGGGTTAATTAAAGGACAATTGAGTATTAAAGACCAATAAGTGGGTCCACACAGACAGAAACGGGATTTCACGTGTTTCGAGAACCACATAAAAACATAAAATCCTAATTTTAGCTCCACTTAAATTAAAGAGGTTCTGGTCAAGATAAAATTCATCTAAATCTTATAAAATTTATAAAAAAATATTCTAAGAGATTTTGTACGCTTGGTTTGACCATCTGAACCTATTTTGACCTATATTATAGTTTCAAATGGGATTCTACCCTAATTTCGGTTTCTATGCAAATTACCAAGTCAAACGCAGTCAAAACTCAAATCCAAGTTCATCATCAGATTTCTTTGGTTCAAATTAGATTAGTACCAAAATTTAGTCTCAATCAGAGTTCATTTTATCTTAGTTTTCATTTCAGTCTCTTAAATCTCAATTTCTCTCAATCAGACCCCTATCTTTCGAAATACCTTGCAAAACGGCCCCTAGTTTCTCTCATCTTCTTCACATTTTAGTCCCTGCTGCCCTCAGGTCAACCAACCTATAGACGAGCTTTAACCATCTTGAAATTTCATCAAATCACCTCCAAATCCCACCAAATTTGGTGGGATTGGAGTTCAGACGGTGAAGATGCATATGAACACAATCCTAGACTTTGATTTGCGGCAGAGAGACCATGCGAAGCCACAAAAATCGTGGGATTCTTTGCTTCCAAACCAAGGTCCAATTGAGCTTCTTTCCTCAATTAGAGCATGGGTATGAGCTCTATAAAAGCTCACAATGATTCCACTATCCTCCCTATCAAGGTTTTAGGCCAGAAACTCCTCTTCTCCTCCTTCCTCGGCTTGCTCCAACCAAGCTCCAACGAGCTCCTCAAATTCCTCTTCGTCACCCTCTGCCACGTACAATAGGCAGAGAAAACTTCTTCCTCAGCCTCTTCCACCTCTCGCCGTGTAACGAACGCGTGCCCCAGACGTCTTTTAAGACGTCTGGGAGGAGGCCCAGACGTCGGTCCAGACGTCTGGGATCACATCCAGACGTCTGAACAGACGTCTGGGATTGTTTCCAGACGTCTGGAAAACAGTTATTTTCGCACGGGAGAGTCGTCTGCGCGCCTGTGCGCGCAGACCCGCGATTCCTCTCTCTCTCTTTTTCCCTCTCTCTCTCTCTGCGGCTGCAGGCGGCCTGCCACCCCCACTCTCCTCCTCGCGCGGCCTTAAAAGGGCCATGCCTCCCCTCCCGTCTCCACAGTCTCCTCCTTCTTCTCCTTCCTGTGCGCGAGAGCGAGCGGACGCGAGGGCGGCAGCGACGGCCGCAGTGAGCGCGGAGGTGCGGCGTGCGAGGGCGGAGCTCTGCCGTGAGGGCGGGCCGGCGGAGGGTGCAGGGCGCGGAACGACGCGGAGAGGGACCTGCTGCGGTTTGAGCAGCAGGAGCGCGAGGTGCGACGCGGGCGGCGTCGCGAGCAGAGTCCGGGTCGCGCCCTGATTCTGGAAAAATTTCCAGAATCAGACGTCTGGGTTGATATCCAGACGGCAAGGCCGACGTCTGGAATCTCATACAGACGTTTGAAAGGTGAGTTTTCCGCCTTCTTCTTCCTTCCTGTCGACTGACCGTACTGAGGGAGGGGTTGGCTGTGCGCAGGTTCGCTGATTCGCCATCCTTTGCGAATCAGACGTCTGGAGGTTGTACCAGACGGCGGTAGTGACCTCTAGACGTCCGGGGTGACCATCGGACGTCTGGGAGATAGGTCAGACGACCCCTCAGACTTCTGGACGTCTGGGAAACCACGCTGAACAGGTAATTCTCTGATCCACTGTCTAAGACGTCTGGAAGGAGTTCCAGACGTCTGATTTTGCACAGTATCATCTTTTTCGACCCGTTTAGGGCCCGTTCGGGCTCCGTTTTCCGTGATTCGAGTTGCGTTCTTTTCAGAATTAATTCCTCTACCCGTCTACAGTAGCTATACACTGTTTTGAGACACTCCTTGTGTTTGATCCTTGTGATAGGACCTCGTTCGGTTGCAGTCTTGAGAGTCGCGGAGGCACGCGGGATTCCCGATCACGCCCCCATTACTCCCGTTGTACCTGGTAGAGTGGCTTTAAGTATTAATAAAATCTGTTAAAGTATGAAATCATAACTAGAACCTAGGATATTGCATGAATCCTAGGAATCAGAAATATATGGAATTATAGTTCCTAGGTGTTGCATGAATCCTAGGGCCGGAAAACTAGATTGTATGATAGACCCTAGGATATGGCATGAATCCTAGGATGGAAAAACTAGTGGAATGTATAATACTGCAGTCTTGGAAAAATGGAAAGGAATATATGAAGCTGCCTGTAAATTGAATTCACAGCTGCCTGTTATGAATAAAGAAACATGATTGGGATCATGGTTTGTAAGAACGTGAAACTGGAAAGTAAGACATAAGATGTTCTGAAACCCTACGGGGAAGTAGGAGTAGAACTCCTGGAAAGCGAATGGAATAGACTTGGGGAAGTGAGCTGGCCCTTGAGTACGGAGTACCAAGGAGAGCGACTGTCCCCCTGTTTAGTGCAGAGCTGAGCTAGCCGCCCCAGGGACCCGGGGGTTAGGACTGGCCACTCTGTACCGACTTGTTGGCCCTCGTGTACGTAGTACCGAGGAGAGCTAGTAGTGTTAGGAGAGTACTAGCTACCCCACGGGCCCCGGGGTTCTGCTAGCCTCCTTCACCGACTTGTTAGGCCCACTAGGGCAAACCAGGGTAGTCAGGCGAGGGTGCGCGGACTGTGGAGGGGCAAGGCCCCGGTTTGGTTACTGTGGAGGGGTTGGACCCCTGTTACTGAGAGGGCTCTGCCCTGGTTCCGTGCTGTGCTTTGGGCGCACCCGTTAACGGAAACGACTGACCGCGTGCCAGTGCGGGCTAGCTACCTGTGCGTTTATCGCGCGTGCCGAAGTCACCGTTACGTCTGTCAGTGACCTTGGGGTGGTTGACTGAGGGTAGGATCACCACGGGGGACTCTCCCGGCTAGGAGAGCACTACGTGCTACTTCTACTTTTGGAAAAGACTGCAATCAAGATCGTTCCCACGAGGACATTCGAGATCAAGTAAAGGATCTGAGAAATAAATGAAATAGTGAGAAAAATTGAAAGATGTGAATAAAGGAAGTAATAGAACATAACAGCTACTGTACACTCTACTGTTGCCTTTAGTTAGTTTGCCACTCTACTCAGCGTTTTGCTGACGTGTTACACTCGTTACCTTTTTCAGGACCAGGTGTTGAGCAGCCAGGGTCGGCGGCTGCAGAGGACGCTGGGCCAAGTAGGGTCCAGTAGAGTTTACCACAGTCCTTGTACCTCTTTTGTTTCTGTTTTAGTGAGTAGTTTTTGTTCCCGCTGTACCTTATTTACCTGCAGTTCTTGTTATATGATAAATGTTGTTTTACTGTTGTGGTGGTACCTACTGTAGTAGTTTTTTTTTCTCACTGCTGCACTTTCTTACTGTTAGTTATATTCATGCTGAATGTGGTTTATTTTACTGTCTTTTGGTTACTTCCTCGTTGGACGACTAGGTCTTGGGATTAGTCGAGTCGGTCCGGTTCTCGTGCCTCGTAGGGACTCGGGAACCGGGTCGTTACACGCCGCCCAAAGTGAAGACCCCCAGACCCCTTCCTCCTTGTCTTCTCTCCCATCGAAGCATTCACCCTCTCCAGCGTCGACCAATCAAAGTCGATGTCATTCCTCCCCTTTCGTCCATTAAAATAAGTTCACTCCCTCCTCTTTCTCCTTAGATTAATCCTAGACCCTTAGATTCACAATTCCGCCGCCATTCACCTCTTTCCCTCACCGTCTTCTCCACCTCCGATGTGGTCGCTCGATCGCCACACACACCCAAACACCACCCCACCACTCTCAAAAGCCCTCTCCTTATAGGCTCTTCCACCTACTCAAACACCCTGTCGGACAACCCACCGTCCGCTCGCATAGCCCGACTTTGCCCGACCACCACACACCTCCTCACACTTCACAAACACCACCACCACCCTCCTTAACTCACGACAACTCTCCGAAACATTTTAATTGGGGCGTTTATCCCATATTCACAATTTCAGGGTCTTCATCGGACATTTCTTCGCTGTCGATCACTCCACCTCTGTTCGCTAAGCTCTGATTGATCAACAACAAAGGCCTCACTTGCAATCATTGTGGAACTACCTGGAGAGCACACCTACATCGTCAAATGAAAGAACACCCAGCAGCAGCTCGAAGTGGAACCCCAATTTTCATCATGCCCGTGAAGGAACCAGAGGGGAGGAGGGCACTTTTTAGTGCCACATCGTGGAGATAGAAGCCAAAGCTACGATATAAATTGCATTTGTGAAAGAGGCTTATCGCCTCAACTACACAGGGGTGAGGTCCCTCTTACCTCAGCTTTCTCACTCCTTACCTGCGATACACACCACGTGGGTCTGGACCCTACCCGAATCTGATTACTTGCTTATAAACCCAGTTCTAAGAAGACGAAAAAGAAAGGAAAAATTGAGGGTGGGGGTCATTTTACCTCGGTATGCGTGCATATATGTCCACACTTAGCCATTTCTAGGGCTTTGTGCTGAGCTTCCCTTGAGGTTATTAAAGCTTATTCCTTGGCTGTGCTCTGAGCAGATAAGGTGTCTACCCCTTGTGATCAACATTTGATCTTGGTTACTATTGCTTTATTTGAGGCGTGTACTGACTTGGTTCTGATACCATTGGAAATTTTAAGTTGGTTGATAACATTGGGTATGTGCTCGGTTATTGAGATTAAGTGGTGATTCAAATCACCATTCTTTTTAGATTCCTGATTCTTTTTATCCCAATAACTTGTGTACAATTGGATATCATGATTAGATTATTATTCATTGAATATCTCTCTTGTGTTTAATTGATTGTGCTCATTGATTTAAATTGCAATTAGTGTATGAATTTCATATTTGCTTTCTACAAACAACCTCGGACTCACATTTATTTTCGAGTACTTTATAAATTTAAATGCTGTTACATTTTTGTTGATCGTACTACAACATGCTTGTCTTAAATCTCAACGAAGACATTGCAACAATATCTCACCAGAATTGTGTACCAGAAATGGTTTGTTAGCCATTTTATTAAGAGATACAACTGATTTTTTAACCATTTCTATTGTCTTCGCTTTAAGTAACACACGTAGTTATGCTTTCAACGGAGATTTCTATCTGCCAGAACTCGATGCGTCAATCATTTATAATGTGATCTTTTAGATTATTACCATAATCATCATACTCCTTGCAATGTCAACATAATATAGTCGATCGAAGATGAAGGCTAACAAATGTAAGTTCTACCCCGTAATGCATGTTTTACCGTTAAACCAATGTTCTATGGTTAAACCAACATGTTAGAAGTTATATCCCATTCAAATGAGATGTCATCACTTCAATTAAAAAGTTGTTTGAGCAATTATATGCTATGAAGACAGTATTCTGTAATGTTAATTCTATCAAAATGCACTCTAAATTGTTTATCGAATCTGTTACATTACATGCTCCCCTAACTACAATTCAAAATGTTACCAATGGTTTGATAGTACAAATATGAACAAAATTTGCATGTAATGTAATGTCATGTAAGTAACCCATATCATGTTCATGTTAATATTACCCCTGTCATCTTCCCAAAAATGAAGCTTCGCTATCTAGCTGCCACCAGATGTCTTAAATTATGTCCATTAGGGCATGCTTGTGCTCCAATAGTCTCGTAGTGAACTCTACACGAAGTTTGCATAAGTCCCCATTCTTGCTTGTCTCTACAAGGTTGAGACCTTTCATGAGGCATTCTACCCATCTCATCAGAAAAATCCCATAGTTGTTACTGTCTTGCTGTTGCTGCAGGCACTCGTGATCCTCAATGAACTCCCACTCAGATGCTATCTTCTTGTTAATACTATTCAAGTACAAATGTATCCTTCCCGCTTGATGGAATGAAAGGTAGTTTATAACATGAGTAATGCAAATTAAAATCACCCTCCTACACTTCAATTGTCTGCTATAATACATCAATTTTAATACCATAAATGTATCTATTAATATGCACATTTATATTACTATCTTGTCACTTCTTGTGCAAACCTCTTTCGCTGCTGGGATCCTTGAAGTCAATGTAACAAGTCATACCTCACTGCCATGCCATGATGGACGTCAATCACCAACAACTTGCCAATGTGAGTTGGTCAATAATAGGATTATAATGATGTTGGAGGTCTTCATACAATCCTCGTGAAAAAGCAACAATCCTTCATATCTCTCATTATTTTCACGAATTGCATTAGAGATAGTGGTTGGTAGTGGATGTACCTTTAATGGACTTCTCTAAGATACCCTCTCCTCTACCAAAATTCTTTGGAATGTGCTAATGACCTACACATTTTTTTAATACCCAAATACAGTAAATCTTATAACATGAAATAGCAACTAACAATACTATATAATGTAAACATGTTTCATACATTTGAGCTTGTGAATCCCCCATACCGGAGGATGTTCCACAAATCCTCTCTCAGAACGTGGTCTCCTGCATTTGACCAAACAACATGATCTTTGTGTTTTGTTGCCTGGACAAGCTCTTTTAGTGCTTCTTTTCTTCCCTCAGGTAGACCTTTGAACAATGATTGTTCAATTCCTTTAACGCTTATTTTCCTTCTTAGCTCATATTTCTTCTTCACCTCTCTTGCATGGTCAAGAAGGCCAATAAGTTCTTGATCTTTGCTCCTCAACATATCCAATCTCATTTCTACGTCTTCCTATATTAAAATTTATTGCTCCATTTTCTTCACATCATATGAATATGGAAACCTTAGATGTATCAATGTCATGTGAAATGCTTACCACACCATCATTGTAGGCATGTATCGTTTCCATTGTTTGATCTTCTCCTTCCATGCTTACGTTATTTCTCTTATTTTGCCAATCTTTTGTATTGACAAGAAATGGAAATTTTGTTATATCGTACTTAATTACATTTACAATCATTGCTGGATTATATTGTTCGATTATTACCAATGTAGGTAAGACATTGTCAAGTACTATCTCATCATTGTTCACGGTTATCATCTTTTATTGTTGTAATTTAATGTAACTTTATGTAATTGTCATCTCACATGCAAATGACAATCCTCAAAATGCATTCCTTTTGTGTGTGGACCTAATGAATGTCAATCATTAAATGCTAATCAGGACACAATCAATTACAAGTAGTAAATGTTAACATTCATTTCATATTTAATCTCCATACGATTTACCTTAGTATAAATGGTTGACTCCCTTTTTCCATCCCTTCCCTTTTCTCCTTGTGCCAGCATTATTATTTCATTTTTAAGAATAGATCATACTACATAAAATTATAGATTACAACCTTATATAATTTTCATTCATATGAAACTCCATGTCCACTTCTTTACTGATTTTCATTCATTATTTTAATGTGTACAATATGTTGTCACTTGTATACTTAAATATAACTCCAGATTACCTCATTACGATTTCTTCTCGATGTCTTCTCAATGCCTCCATGCTTGCATAGTTGTTTCTCTTTGCTCCCATCTTCTTTATTGATGTTGCTTGTTCTCTTACTTCCCACCTACACAATTTACAGAATGTTTATCATTTCATAATATCCATTATTGTCATCTATGAATTACATCCTACCAGTTTTGATGTTGATCCCAAGTTGTCCTTTGGACTTCAAATCATGCACATGAGTTCCTTTGTTAAGAATTGAAATATAGTTAGCCCCACCCATTTATAACTTATGGTTTACCAACAACGTAATATATATTAAACTTCATCTACAACTTACCGTGAGATGGATGGAAGCATCACTCTCTCCAATCTTGAAACTGCTGTCATCCTTTTCCTTGTCAATGGATGTATTATCTTTTGCATTCATTTGATTCTCCAAATCTTGAAGATGATTCAACCAAATTGATTTCATAGGTCATAAGTTAAATGAATTGTCATTGACATTTAATGATAGAATTAGTATGTCACACAACATTTAAGTAAATTCATCTTACAAGCCTTGATGTTGTGGGCATTGGGGTGAGGTATAGCTTTGTGACATCATAGTACTCCATTACAAAATACTGCCTCTTCAGGTTCTCATGCATTCTATCTGTTTGTTGTGAATGTATCCTAATCTCAATGTTCTCCCTCTCCAAGAAATGAATTCTTTTGTATAAGTCCTCGTTCTCCTTCAATCCTTCTATTTCTGTTCGAAGCTCTTCTTTAGTGGATTTGAAGACCTGAAATGGGTTCTTATGGTATTTCGCATCAAGTGTTGCGAAATTTATGCTCATAACTCGCATTGTCGTTGATATTACCTTGCTATATTCGCATCTATTTACCAATGGGAATGCACTTTCTCTTGCCAGCTTGCTCACATGGAATATCTCTAATGCCCAAACCTATAACACAGGAGGTCAACATGCTTCGGTCAAATGTACATGCGGTAAGTACTCCTTACTTTAACATGCAATATACCTACAAACTTACACTGATGATGGACGTGTATCCTTTTAGGCATCCTAGCCTTGCGCCTCTTACACTCTCAATCTTCTTTGCCATATTAGAAAATCCCTCGTGAATTAAAGAATGAATGGATTGCGTCCGATTATACTTTCCTATTACTTCCATGTCCTCTATGTATTTGAACAACTCAAGATAGATATATTGATTTTCATGGGCAAAGAGGAAGCAACCAAAGAGAATTACTATCAAGAGATGAACTTGATCATAGAGACCTTCCTTATCATCAAAGTCTGCATCGTATTAAACAACCACCCATTCTAGTGTCATTTCCTCTATTTTCACTGTTGGGTCTCCACCCCTAAAATATCTTCCTTTGAATTTTGTCACAGCAGTAGTTTTTGACTTTGCTGTGTAATTGATGCACTTTCCCACCATCAGTAGCTTTGTAATCTTTGAGATATGTTAAATCTTCGATAGAATGACATGTCCACCTATATTGAACCCCTTGTCATTCCTATTATAAAGGGCTAGAAGGTTGGAGTAAATCTTCACATCCTTCTTTGGATATGCGTATGTCCCGAAATGTCCAAAGATGGTTTTACTAAATTCTACCTTCACCTTGTCATAGCACCTTGCATAAGCCTTTGAAAGCTTCTTTAGTGAACATTTACACAATATTCGCCTTGTCCCATTTTCTTCCATCTTGAATAGTCAACGTTATGCAAAGTAATAATTACCTTTAACACAAAACAACAAATGTAGGAATATACAATTGGGAAGAAATGTATTTTACATGCATTTCATTAGAGTTGCTATCATTTGCAACTTCCTGTTCATCCTCTTCCTCTTTGAGCTGGAAGCTCCTTTATCTTCCTTACCCATGCTTCTGATCATATTACCTTGCTAGTAATATCCTTCCGACAATCCTAACAATAAGAGTAGAAATCCAAATATTAAAGCCACGAACCTTATAAATCGGATCTTCAACTCTATAGTGCTGGTGATGATACAACGTTATTGCATTTTAGAAGTTCTTTTCAATACGATGCAAGAACTTGATGGAATATTTCAAAATTCAAATTCCGTATTAATTCTCTTTAAAATTTCTATGTGCTTTCACCATTATCACGTTTAGCTCTGTCTTATATACGTAAGCAGCCTACAATCCTATTGCTTCCTTAATCATTCTCAGAACACTCAAAACCCTCATCTACACTCACGTAAAACGTCCTACTTGTTTTCAATCCCATATACTGCTCACTATCTTCACATGCTTATGTCTTCATAACTTTTAAATGTGAACGACTCCAATATTTATGCACACTAAGACCAATTCCTCACTTTGCAGCTCCACATATGTTAATTCTCGATATGATTAGATGTTCAATACATACAAGAATCAAGCACATGCAGATACATATGAAATATCCCACATGTATGCGTTCATGTCTCTTGTATTGGGTACATAGGATGCGCTCCTCTCTCCCTTAAATAGGAGACAACATATTTTGGTGTTCATGTACGTTTTGTAGAATATAAATACAGGCACATGCACTTATTTATAAATCTATCACACGTATGCGGTCATATCCCTTTTATTAGGTAATGAGACACGTTCCTCTCTGACTTAAATAGGAGACACATAGCATATATTGGTATTCATGCACGTTCCAAAAAATATAAATTCACGCACATGCACTTATTTATTACATCCCAAATCCCTTTCCCTAACAAATATTTTGAGCTTGCAAACATGAAGAGTTAATTGAAATCTGCCATGATAAAACTAAGCACATCCATTTTTATAAAAAATATTTTCACGTTAAAAAAAGAAAAATTGTAAATCTCAATGTGTGCTTTCAAGATAAAAGTACGCACATCAATTTCCTGAACATACATGTACCCTTTAAAACAACAAGAATTCATTGTAAACCATCACGTATTCGAAATGTAACACCGTGCACCCGATTCCTACATTTGTGCTTACAATTTACGAACGTGGAATGTAAACGCATAACTCCATGTTCCACATGCCGTCTACATTAACATTGTCAATTTCCCTCATGCACACCTACTCAGAATAAATGTGAGTACATTTTCATGCATCTTAACTTATGGATTTTAGTTACATTACCTTTCATTGTTAATCGTCCATTGGTGATGGTCTTTTCCTCCTTGCATATTCATCTTCCTAGATGACCCCTTTCCAAATACTTACTATTTGGTGTTGGGAGATTATATGAGCACTACAAAGTCTTCTGATGGAGCTATGTTATCACAGCCCTACAGTATTTTTGTATGTTCATAGCCCTCACGTCTACAAAGTCCAATGCAAGAATGTGCATGATATACTTCCACCCTCCCTACACACATTTTCCCCACATTACCCAATAATTTTCCATTTTCATGCAATATTTTTCATTTCCACTATTATCCACTGTGCATGTACACAATGCGTAATCATGGTTTCCCTGTTATATCTTCTCTTTTTTCATATCATTGACATCAGCCATATTTTAACTTTTCCCTCAATATTACACGCCAAATTCCTTCACTTTTAATAAACAACCACCAATAGAATGTACACCTTCTTATTCAATATGTTTCCCTACCTACATTACCCATAACTGTTAAAAAACTATAACTACAATGTACATGTTTTTCTACACTACCATTCTTCAACATTGTTTCACCCTTACTTATACCAACTCAAACTTGATGTTTTACTCAAATCCTCTCAATTTCTTTAATTTCACACTTTCTGTCCATTCAGAATTTAATGGAATACATAAAGTTCTATATCCTCTGACTTCTCTTTATCCAACGTTATTATCACTAATCATGCCTTTGTCTATCCTTGCAATGGTAATCACTTACAACATGATCATTGACATTTCAATCATTGAAAGTGAGATCATCTACATATTACCCACTCAACTTAATCATTATCATAATATCATTGTTCAAAAGCAACATGTAGCAACTTGACAACTACCATAGCACATACTTTTTCCAACACACTACTGTCCACTACCAAAGTAAACTAATACTATATATCTCACTATCAAGTCCACTATTTACTACATTTAATCCAGATTCCCACGTTACATGGAACTATGGTCATGGTATATGTCTAAAATGGCTTGCATTTTCCTATGGAAGTCTTTTTTGTCATCACGAAGGCCTTCAATCGTCGTCTCCTTGTACTCCAATCTCTCATGGAGGTCTTGAACTTGTCCCTCGAGTTTCCAATTATCCCCTTCAAACATCTCTATGTAATCCCCTAAGAACCATAATATGTTCCTCAGTTGGGATGCATGAGGTGCCAACCCTACAGCTGGAATCATTGATGAAGACCAAATGCTCTCTCTAATGTCGCACTTCTCGTCATATTCCTGTAATCAATCCTTACGATCATTACTTGTAGTTACATGAAAACAAACATAAGTTTAAGACATACCGTCTGCACTCATAGTAAACTAGATGTATTGGATGCATACTCCATGGTGTACTGCCCCTTTCTTCAATCCTCAGGGTACACACCATCTTGCACTTGCAATATACATTTGTTCCTTTCATTATTACTTTCGACCCTTCCTATACCCTTTGGTTGTCACTTATGCTTCTCGTTTCCATCTATTTGTAAAGAATATTGCTTGCGAGATAATGTTCACACAGTGTTTTTCATTAATACTAAGTATCTATAATTTTCCTTTCATTTTTATTATTTTATAACCATGTCAATTAACCGTTAGTTGCAGATATATATACACCATTACGCATATTTTCTCCCACAACTAACACATTCCCTCCATGCCATTCCCTTCTTCAAGTTACCTCCTTTCTCCTTTCCAAGTACATACATCCCCTCCCTTCACAACACAGACGTACATTCTTATCTACTAGCAACACATCCAATCCTCATGCATATACTTTGTTGTAAAGCACGTGACCAACTCTTACAATCTTAGTCTATAACCCACATACCAGACCCAACACTAATGTATATAATATGTCAGTGATAAGTCATGTCAAGCACGTGAAGTTCTCTACCATGATGTGCACGTCCTTTCCATTTCACCCTTCAATCTCCTCACCATTAGGCTTCCTTTGGTGCAGGGATATGGGGCAGGATAAAAGCATTGTAGCTAGCTTAAGGCATTGTAGCAGGTGGGATAAAGGAAGCTTTGGTGTCTCAGAGACGTTGCCCATTACTTATGCGATGCAGTAAATGCCCACTCCTCTTCGTAAAAAGTTGCCGCAGCTGCGATTAGACAACACCATGTTTAATGAAAATCGAAGAGGCATGGAAGAGAGAATACAACCATTGTGAAACTCATCTCCTTCCGCTCCTCTCCCTTCTCCTCTCTCCTTGCTCTAGTGGAGAAACCGTCTTCTTCTCGCCTGACCCGAGCTTTGCAATATCTTTCTCGCGTTGAGCTTTTCTTTGTTAACTGAAGACATAATATGGAGATGTTGTAGCATTTCCTTGGTATCGAGTGGTGCTTCTGACACCTCAAGGTAACCATCTCATGGTGTCTTTATTTTGCACCGATCGCTAGGAACTATTTGTAGCATGACTCCTCATTGCATCAACCATTGGTACGATGGAGGACTCCCCTCCGATGTCCACTCCATCCCCATCTATTTATGTTCGTGGCATGCCTCCCATGGAGTCTTCACGGACCGATCGAAACCCTTCTGATTGTGAGAGTGTCGCACCTCCGATTCCCTCCCATCGTGGTCGGAAGCGTCTCTGTGACAGTGAGGAAGACCTCCTCGTTGTCGCTCTTCGGTTCTATGTTGCTACAGCCACGTTGATTCTCACACGCCGGCGGTTGTTCCTCCTGCATCCTATGTATGAATCTTGTACATCCGTATGTAATAGTTGGGAACACCGTGGAGGTTGTGTGACGGAATGTTGAGTCCCCACCCCTCATCTAGTAGGAGTGATCCAGAGGAAGAGGACGAGATTATCGTCCCCCTTGATTCAACGGTGATTGATTCGGTCCACGCTAAGGAGTGTCTAGAATTAATTAAAATGGCTAACATATATGAATTTGCTTCTCTTTTTCTTTTGAAAGGAAAATACTGGGGTTTTGGATTTGATTTCCAATACACATTTTAGCTTGTGGTGGGGTAATGGAGTTTTCTAACCCGTCTTTTGATTGGGAAAATATATATTTTACTTCTAAAAACTTGACAACTCTATTGTCCATGTGAACTCAACTTGTTAAATTAAATAATCAAGTTTGTAGATTATTTCGGTTGGTGTTACGTCGAGGATAGATTATTTCATATGGATTAATTTTTGTTAATTAGAGAGATAGCTTCGAACTTACACAAATTTATTTGGTGATATTACCTAATTAATGACCTTTATCGTTTTCTCCTCATGCTTTACTTGGGAGTTACATTATGTTCCATGTATATTTCCTCATAGTTTGCTTCTTTGAGAACCTAGTCTTCTGAAGGAAAAAATAATGATGGACATGGTTCAAGGTTTTCATTAATGGCTTTGGCAAGTGTTACAACACCTATTAACTGTTATCACAGTATAAGACCTAGTAAATAAGTAAAGATTATATATTCTTGTGATAATTGGGAACAACAATATGAATCTGGTTCCTACCTTGGGTACAGATTTGCTTCAATCGTGCTTTGAGGTGTAACATGACTATTGTTGACATTACAAATCCATCTTTCATTATGGCAAGACATGAGATTGGTTAGTAAGACTTTGCTTGTAGGAGTCTTTGCTATTCAAAGCAGGTCCTGCACTCAGGTAAAGAGGGTTGCATTACGTATATCACAGTACTAGGCTATTGCAAAGTGTAGTTAGATCTTTTACCTTGGATTCGAGTACTAGATCTTAATAGTAAGTTTGATTAAATGACAACAAAAGCCTATGTAGTGAACTCCACTTAGAGAAGAAGATACTTGGTTTTGTGTTGGATAACATCCATAATTTAGCCCTTAGGATTCATTGTTGGTATCACATACCCAAACAATGCACTACTTTATTTCTGTGGGTAATAGGTTTAATTTCTAACAAACGTATGGGAGACCAATATCTTTGGTTATGATGCTTTTAATTAAGTATGGAATGACTTGCTATTTGCTTATAACCGATCATTTTGAGTAAAGTTTTGAAGTAACTTTGCGTAATATAATGTTGTGCATTTATATATTCAACTTATGTTTGATGCTATGTTTGCTGGGAGTTTGTGGCTGTAAAAAGTGAATAGCATTAATGTAATGTTATCTAAATGTAGTTGGAGATTTCTGTAGCTATTTCTTATTATATTGAATTGATACTACTTATTGTATTATGTTACATGTGAAAATGCCATGTACGTGCACATTTAGGTCGGTGTGTGGTCAATTCATAGTAAATTATATTACCCATATAAATTGTTGCAAATATTCATTTGAGTATTATAAATATTTATTTCAATAGCATAATGTTTTTACTGTTTGTTTTTTCGATGCCAACATAATAGTTGAGTTATTTTAGTTATGTTGTTTTCTTTCCATTGTTTCTCATTCAAGATTTTCATAGGTTGTCTCATTCACTCACAAAGTATTTAATTGTTGAAAAACTACACTCACATATGCACTTTCTTTTATATTGAAAATTAATACATGTTGCATATCCATTTATGTGGTTGAATTGATTTAAGTCGTTCAATTGTTAGCAACACATGTTTGTTTTGCAACTGTGTTGGTTCAAATTGGATTATTTTTTCTGTTCTTTCTTTATATGTTTTATTAGTAAAGGGAATTCAACAAAAGTAGATAACCCTTTTATGCACAATGTAATTATATAGATACGGAAAACTCAATCATCACGTTGACATTTCGATCATATCTAATTGAATTTATATGTAGAAATGAGTTAGGTGGTTGACGTACGTTAGAATGTGGCAAGTGATGTTAACGTCTTCGTTGTGTATTTCAGACGTATGTCATATGTCTTGATGTACAAAATTTTGTTAAATTTTGTTATGATTGTTGATGGGAAGCACATGATCAAGTTGTTTGATGGGGGAGTCTCATATGAACCTCACATAATAAGGGATGATGTGACAACTTCATGTAGTATCCTTGTGAACTGAAGATGTGTTGTCATCCTATGGGTTCGATGTATGATATATAGGAGGTTATTTTATTTTGTTCACAAATTAGAAAGGGAGACAAGGATCTTCTCTAGGAAAAAATTATGTACAATTTATGTGGGACGCCTATACCGACGATGGTTGTGGGAATTTGGTGCATTTAAATATATATCGATAGAGTTCAAGTTGTGGAAGTTTGTGATGATGAAGCATGAATATGGTTTACGAGAGGCATGCATGGGATAAATGTTTGGTTATGGAGTTTCTGGTGGAAAAAGTTATGTATCGTGTGGATGTACTTTTCGAATTTAGGATATTTTTTCAGTAATTGTATAACTTCTCACCGAACTTTCTTTGGTGATCACACAACAATATGAACTTAAATGATGACATATTCGAGGATGAATGGGGTAGTAATGAATTCCCAGAGTCACAATTAGGTCGAGATCAGTCCAATTGGCAACATACTCGTCAAAGAGGAGGTAGTTATGATATTCTTGAAGGTCAAATAACCATCAACGTGGACGATGTATTTGATGGGAAAAGCATGCAAGGATGTCATGATGAGGGACGAAGACACATAACATGGATAGTGGAAAACACTAGGGGGCTTCTTGGCATTATGAAAGATACTAAGGAGAAAAAGAAGCAGTACATGGGTGGTATGTTCAACACGCCCGGTTGGGATCAAATCACACACTGATTTAATGTATTGTTTGACATAACCCTCAGTAATGACCAAATTTAGAATAAGTGGAAGACCTTGAAGATACAGTAAAGTACATTTTGACAATTGATGGACAAGAGTGGATGGGGTTGGGACAATGAGACTTAATAATCGATTCCCCCTTATCCAGAAGCATTAGATGAGGTCAGTCAATCGATGATAAAATTGTATTTGACAATCGATTGCCTATTTTAAGAAATCTTACCAACGTGTTGCGAATATCTTCTTTCAGTTGAAGGACAAATATAAGAAGTTTTGCAACAATTCGTTTCTTTTCTACGAAGAGATGCATACCATCTGTGGTGATGACACCGCAATTGGTGATCATGCAATTGGTAGTACTCGAGTAGGTGATGATGGCACTCGAATGGTACACAGTCCAACTTATCCATTTAGGCATCATCCTGGGAACGCATAGTTGGATATCATGCCATATGAAGAGGAAGTTGTTGAGATGGTGGATGGTGACAGCAATGATGAGATTTCGCATCCTACATATTCTCGACAAGTTCAGAGGAACTGCCGAAGTTCATCAAGCTTGAAGAAAGGCAAGAGTTCTGGTACACCGAGTGATAATGCTTCATTAGGTCGGCTAGTGGTGGAGACGACAAGTGAGTTGGTGAGGCAAAACCTATACCCTCGTCCTGTTGATCCTTTAGGTCGTATTAGGGATGCCATAGGAGCTTTGCATAAAGCAAGGCCTAATATGGATCCTGTCAAGTTTGCCAGGTTGGTCATGGTATTTGAGGATCCTTCTAAGAGATATGCATTCTTGGAGATGTTGACGATGCCTCCGTACATGTTGGATTCATGGTTGGAGGAGCAACTTGCAGCAAGGAAATAGTAGGTCATGTCCCTTTTTTCCGCCCCTATGATGGTACCATTCTCGTATTTGACATTAGCATTCTAGTGATGTGTTATTCGCAGTGTCCATGTGTTGACAGAAACAACTTCATGTCTTGTGATGATGTAACTACAATTGTATTGTCTTTATCTTATCTCATGTAGTAAATTAAATGGTTGCCTATCGTTCATACACACATCCGCTGTCTATGTACGTGTATAGAATGGATCTGCATCGTTATTACAGCCAATATCATGCACTATTGCTGCGTTGAACTTGAACTTTGCAACGGGTCTGTTGGATGGCAATGACAATGATGGGACTCCTCGTCATCCTCTAAGAGCAATGCATATGGCACCTATGGGAGGTCACCTATGAATTTCTGAAATGATGCAGGGTCATGAGGAACGATCATATCTCTCATTCTGTATGCACCTTGATGCAGTAAAGTTATTTGTCGAGTTGTTAGAGTCCCATGGTGGCTTTCAAGATTTAACTCACATGACCACAATCGAGCAAGTTTGCATCTTCCTCTATGTAATTAATCATGCAATCTCCAATCGTGATCTACAAGAGCGGTTCTAACATTCCGGTGAAACAATAAGTCAAAATTTCAGGTCTATTTTGGATGCTACTTTAAGCTTGGAGTCGATGTTAGTTCGACCATCGGATCCGATCATCCCATCGAAAATAATAGTGAATCGAAAATACTACCCTTACTTTCAAGTAAGCGGTAAAAGTATTTATTCGTTAACACATGCCCTTAACTGTTTCGTCATGTTCTTCTCCTACGATGACAACTTTTGCAAATGTATGGAGTGATAGGTGCTATCGACGGTTGCCACGTCCAGGCTTGTGTACTGAGGCGTGAGGAGTCAAGATACCGCAATAGGCACATGGAATTGTCACAGAACACCATGGGTGTTGTCAACTTCGACATGTTATTCACATTTGTCATTGTCGGATACAAGGGCTCTAAAAGCGATTTGGCAGTTCTTCGGTGGGCTTTGGATAAATGGATTTTCCATGTGCCATAAGGTTGTAGATTTCTTGTTGATTGTGGATATGCTAATAACGATGAGTACTTAGCTCCTTACCGACGAACCACATACCATGTTCTAGAGTGGCAAGAGAGAGGTGGCTTGGCCGAAAGCTACAAGGAGTTATTCAATTACAGGCATGCTTAGCTTCGAGGAGTTGTTGAGAGGACCTTTAGTGTGTGGAAGAAGAGGTTTGACTGCCTTAAAAGATTGTGGGAATATCAGATCAATGTCCAATGAGATGTTGTTCATGCGACTTGTATAATTCTTAATTTTGTTCGCCTCTACAGTATTGACCAGTGGTCTCCCATGCTCAAGCAGTTGCAGATGAGATGAATGAACTTGATATGGGAGACTAATACCTTAGAGCTTCATTCAATCAAGAGGATGTAAATCAAGGGGAATGCTTGAGGGATTCAATAGCCATGCAAATGTGGAACGATTATTGTGACCGTAGATCAAGGAGAAGGCAGTAGTTAAGTTTCTTGGATGATTGTAGTTATTATGCTTGAATGTAGTGAAGCAACATATGATGGCGACACATATCCCTTGGTGTTTTGTTTGCCAATGTTTAAGTGGCATTGCTATCAAACTAAAACGGACAGATCATATTTGTATGAGACGATAATATTTCAAATCAAAAGCGTTAACTTAGTCAAATTGAAATGTATACCGTGATAGCGTTAACTATATTTCGCAGTAACTTATAGTGGACTATGTTATCCCATTCGTAACAAATGCTTCAAACGATTTATGTATCCCATCCTTTGCATTTCAGTGCCCAAGATCAATTCGCAACCATGGAGGATGAGCCAAATTGCAAGTGTGGTCATAGGGAAAAGTTGTATTACATTTACAATCTTAGTGATGAATGATGAGAACCTCATCATAAACCCTAACTAGCACAATCTAACCCTGATATGTGAGAAAAAGCTCCTACATGACCCAAAGAAAGACTTAACTCAAAGAATTCTGAGTTTAAGAATAAAACAAATCATAAAGGGTAAAACTGTAATTTCACCAATGCAGTTTGCAAACAGGGTAATTAAGGGTCCAAACACAGGTCAAACAAGCTTAACAAGAAGGAAAGTGGGATGATCTGATCTACAAAAGGGTTGTAGCAACTTCCAGGAATTAAATGACATTCTGTAATCCTAAAATACATCCAATTCAATTCACGAGGTTCGAGGTAGAATAAAAATCAACTAAATCATCTAAAATTCATAGAAAAATACTCTCTAGGGTTTAGAACCTTCAATTTGGCCTTAGAAACCTATTTTGACCTAAAAAGAGAACCATGCCCAATTAATAACTTAATTTGGATTTTTACGCAAATTGGCCGGTCAAACATGGTCCAACCTAGAATTAAAATTCACCATTAAAATCCTTAGTTCATATTGGTCTTGTATAAAAACTTGAGCCAAAGAAGAGACTCCCTTGACCGACTTTACAATTTGGTCCTCTTCATTTACCTTTTGACCCTTATCTTTTGAGACCCTTGCATTTAGGCCGCCAACTTTTCATCATTCTTTGCAGAATGGTCCTCCCTGCAACTTCTGTGCAGCGCCATACTCCGGCGACCTTACGCGGAGCATGGCACTGCGCAGGGCAGGGCTGCTGTCCTGCAAAGCAGAAGCGGGGTTCCCTGCGACATCCTCTGTCGCAGAGACCCGCCCATGCCCTCTGCCGACCACCATACCTTCCGTGCGAATGCGCGGAAGGTATGGGTGTCCCTTCCGGCCATACTCCGGCGAGGCAGACCCCTCCGAACCTCGCCCCTCTCTGCGCGCCAAGCTCTTTATAAGGATCGGCAGACCCTGCCGGCTCTTGCAAGCTTCCTTTGATGGAGATCTACCCCCCCTTCATCCCTTTCTCCTCCGGTCAGAGAGCCCGAAGCTTCTGGCAAACTCCTCCTCTTCCTCCTCATCGCTCTGCTGCCCTACCTGCAGCAGGGTTTGCCTTGCTCCATCGTCTGCGCCGGGCTGTACCCACCGGCGCCCTCCGCCTGCTTCCTCATCTTCGAAACCCTCCTCCAAGGCATCTTCGTCTCCAGCTCTGGAAGATACGAGTCGGCTGCTCTGCCCTCCCCCTTCGTCGAATACTTAGGTAGATAGCTTCCTCTCTATTTCCCTTGCATTTCCTCCTTTTAAACTGCCCTTTCGATCACCCAACCGCCACTATCCAGACCACCCTCTCCACCTCCGATCACCCCCTCCGGCAAGACCATCTCATGACCATAGACACTCCCGCACCTCGCCAACCATCCCACAAGCTCCCTCACACTCCACTCTATCGATTCCCCATCTCCATTCACTACCAAACGCCACCCGACCACCCCCCGAACAAACCCACCTCTCCGGTCACAGTCTAACCTAGGTCAGCCTCTCCACGCACTCTCGCACCCCGCCGACCACTGCACAAGCTTTGCCTCACTTCGACGAAGCTTCCTGCGTATTCTGACTGGGCCAAGAGGCCGTTGTTGTGATTTCAGGTGCGCGCCCCTCGCCGCCATTGCCGACGAGCTGCAGCACCTTCACCTGCAGCTGCAGGCACCCTCCAGCCCAGGAGCGCGTCTCAGGTCGCGCGGGCAGGAGTCGCGAAGACACCCAGGCCCGCAGCTAGGGCGAAGGCCTCACGGGTTGCTTCAATTGGCCGCAGGTCGCTCACCTGCGGGCGCCAATCTGGGAGGTTGGACTTTAGTCTCACCTCGGAAGTGCGTGGCCAAGCGCCCGCACTTAAATTGAAAAAGTGCCTAAGGCTAATCGCTTTCGAACACAGGGGTCAGGTCCTTCTCCTGTACGCAGCTCGCCACCCGCTCGCTCGCCCACGCTCACGCCCCGCGGGTCTGGGCAGGATCCGATTACCCAAACCACGCACTTCTCGCCCACCACCGCACGTCGGTGGGCCTGGTCTGGGAGTGATACCCACACCCGATTACACGGCTCTGGGAGAGCAGTCCTAAGAGAGAAATCTTAGAAAGAGAGAGACGCGGGGAAGGGTAGGGGTAGGTTTTGCTCTAACCCTTGTGTGAGCGTGCAGGAAGAAAGAAAGAAGAAGGCAGGAAGGAAAAGAAGAAGGGAAGCGGTCGAAGCCTTAGCCGCTCAGGGCAGCTGAAGAAGAAGTGAAGGAGAGAAACACAAGAAGAAGAAGAAAAGAACTGTAGCAGAGCCACAGATAAGTCGTCTGAACGCAGTATCAGACGTCAGAATCCCCACAGCTGCAGAAGGCAGGAAGGAAAAGAAGAGAAAGAAGAAGAAGATCACTACAGCTGTCGGCTAAAGGAAAGAAGGAAAGAAAAGAAGAACAGAAGAAGAGGCCAAGAAAAGAAGAAAGAAGAAGGCAAGAAGAAAAAGAAGGAAGAAGACATCACCGCCAGAAAGAAAGAAAGAACAGAAGAAGAATAAAGAGGAAAGAAGAAAGAATAAAGAAAGAAAGAAGAAGAAGAGAAGAAGAGAAACGATCAAGGAAGAAGAAGAAGAAGAAAAGAGAAAGAGAAGAAGAAGAAGCCAAGATCTCCCTCTCTCTCTCTCTCTTATTTTTGTAACATAATAGAGAACTTAATTGGACTTTTAGAAGCATAGTTGCTCCCTGAGTTCGACCTCGGGAAAACCTTGTTCCGAGTAAAAAATTTGTAATAGTAATCTGGTAGCTGTGTTGTCTTATACTATAACGATTGTACTTAAACTATAATAACGTAAAGACGAAACACAGAACAACTCTAGCCTTACCAGTGTTACCAATGAACCTTTTGATAGGTTGGCATACATCTGCAGTAATGAGTTCTAAGTAAGCAAGCCTTTTAGTGGAATTAATGAAACCATTGAGTCATTCCCATAGAAGCAAATTCTAACTATGATGTAATTATTGCTCTAGGATTGTGGGGTCATGTTGAGGGCAAAATGCTTCCAGAACTCGAAGAAGAAGTTGACACACCAATTGGTGTGTTTAAATCACTATATGAAAGAAGCTGAGGATGAGATTCAAGAGTTAAAGGAGATGCTACAGAAGCAAGAGGAAGAGAATAATAGGTTAAGGAGTGCTGCAATCGTAGACAATGAATCTGTCAGGGATAAGCATGTCATTTGAACTACAAAGTTATTTGAATGTTTGAGTAGGAAACCTTCGTCGTCATCATTTGCTTTTTTTTAATTGCGTTATCTTTACTCTTCTATGTTGTCATTGCTCGCTTTGTTGTCCATGAAGTTGGTTATTTTTATCATATAATATGTTGTATGTTAATGAATATGTAATATCGTTGTTTTTGTTCAGGCTTTTGATATGTTAAAATTTGGTATGAGATGTAGGGTTCTTCTTGATCTACCAATGTGTATAAGTGCATTACTATTATAGGCAATGGTGTTACACGGTTGTAGACTGAGAGCATGAGTTTACATAACTACGTTATGATGTCTTTGTATTTATCCTGCCACTTGGAGGTTAGAATGTGCCATTGCGGACCACTGCAGCTCTGGTCTACAATACTACAGAACTTTCCCTTCCCAATGGCTGAACCCCACCTAGTGGACGTGTGCATGAATATACAATGTCGTAACATACATAACATGTGTAGTCATCATTCAATGATCTTAAATGCGTAGACTAGAGCCTTATATTTTTACATTAACTTTCTTATTTTTGTTTGCTTCGGGTTGCAGCATCTTCTTTTGTCAAATTATGTGTTTCCATTTGTTTCTTATATGTTAAGAGATACCTCAACTTAGCGTGCACATTTCGTTGTAGTTGGCCTTAGTTTAATGTTTTCTTCAGCTTTTCTTTCTTTCCGCTTTTTCAAGTTTTCCTTATCTGAGGTGGATTACCGCAATGCCTTGTACCGTATATCGGCAATGATGAGATGCATTTTATGTTTGGATTGTTGTGTATTTGACCTGCTATTGTAAGATTTGGATGTCTCATTACATGCAAAAATTATGAGCTAAATATTACTACACTTGGTCACTTTTGCATTGATTAACCCCACACACTTTCTCACTTCGTTGGTTGTTGGAAAGAGGGTTCTATCATGTACCTAATAAATGTAGGTTTCTAGTTGATTGTAGTTATGCGAATACGGATGCACACTTACTACTATTTCGACGCACAACATACCACATACTAAAGTGGCAAGAGAGTGGTAGCCTTTTGGAAAGCTACAAGGAGTTGTTCAATCACAGGCACGCTTAGTTACAGGGTGTTCTGGAGAGAACTTTCGATGTTTGGAAGAAAAGATTTAAGTGTCTAAAAAGGATGCGAGAGTATCCAATAAACATTCAACGTGATATTGTCCGTACAACTTGCATCATTATTTTAATCTTCTATGATATCAACAAATGTTGGTTTATTATGTTACGAAATCTCTTCTCTATTTTAGTGCGTCATTAACGAGAACAGCGATGGAGGATGAGTCTTATTGCAAGTGTAGGCAAAGGACAAAGATGATATACATTTCGGATCTAAGCAAGGAGCCATTGATAGGTTGGTATACGTATGCTGCAACGAATATTTGGTAAGATGAAATTCCTATCTAATATACTCGTAAAAAATGTACTTTGCTTATGCTTGTGCCCCAATTGGATTTAATGGACAACTGGGAATGTGGGGTAACATGGAGAGATAAGGCTTTTGAAGACTCGAAAAAGAAGTTGAAACATCAACTGCTTAATTTGAACCACTTCATGAAGAAGATAGAGGACAAAATTTGTGAGTTAAAAGAGTTATTGCGGAAAGCAGAGGAGGAGAGTCACAGAATGAGAGGAGCAGCTCTCACTGGTTGTCTGGGTTGTTCCTCTGTAGATAATGATCTTGTGTGGGACAAGCATGCCATATAATCACACACCATTTCTTACGTCTCCTTATCTTATTTTGTGTCTGTCGTAATGGGCCTTGAGATATCTTTACTTGCATGTTATATTGTCTGAACTTATAAGTTATATTTTATTTTTTGCTTTCTTTAGTACACCTTAGTTTAATTTATGTTATAGCTTTCTTCTATTTCCACTTTTTTGCTATTTTCATTATCGAAAGTGGAATACTGTAGTGTCTTCTTCCTTATATCGGCAATGACGAGATATATTTCTTTCATGATGACGTGAGAGCCTGTTACTATATTTGGATTGTTGTATATTTGTTCTGCCACTGTGAGGTTTGGATGTCTCCTTACATTAAAATAATTATTACTGTTTAGATACTACACTTGGTCACTTTTGCATTGGGTCAACCCCACATAGTGGACGTGTGTTTGAGTATATGACATCCAAAATGCAGTAACAAGGCTGACATCGTTAGTCGATGATTATTGCAATGACTTGAGCCGAAGGTATCATTTACACTTACTTCATTACAAGCTTCCTGTCATTACTTGAAATATGTTGCCCTTTCTGTTATTATTTCAATAATGTTAAGCTTTCCATCATTAGTTGGAAAATGCTATATTCCTTACTTCCTTCATGTCATTTATTACGCACTAGTAGAGAGACGTGGATGACATGATGATATTTATTCTCGAGTTGTAATTCCCTACTTAGAGGAGGAGAGATCGGCGTAACATAAAAATGCGGAATATAACAATCTCACAAAATAGATAAGCACACAATGTACAAAATGATTTTTAGGTGAAAACCCAAACCAGGTGAAAACCATCACCTAACCCTCTCAAGTTAGGATTTTCCGATCAACCAAGTTGATCAAATGTACTAACGTACTACTTAGACGAGGGTAATACAACCTCAATTACAACCATGATACTTTATACGAGGGTAGCGTACCTCAAACCCCTTCTCTTCACGAGAAGGATTTTGTCTCACGAAGGAGACGGGAATTCGCAACGCGAATACCCAACCAAATAACAAAGTAAAATACAAATAGTCCTATAGAGACAACAAAGATATTCTTAAACTAAGCTTCTATAGGAGTTAGGATGCTTCCCTTTGAAAGAAGTGAGTCAATGACGCGGATGCGTGAATCACGTAGTAGCGCTTCGTTGCTCTCGTAATCGAGAAGGGAGAGCAGGTGTGCAACAGGAATCAAGCTCTCTAGGTGTAGAACTAAGCTTGGAGATTAAGAACTTTCTTTTATATGATCTTCTTCTTTTAGACACTAAAGAGTGGAGAGTATGTAGCTTGGATGTGTCTTGGTGTGTATATAAGTGGCAAAGGTTCTCCTCTATTTATAGAGGCCCTAAGAAGGCTTTGGAAGGCCTTGGAAGGCCTCCATAGCTGTTGGGTGCAAGCTCTAAGAAAATCAAGTCGAAATCAGGATCATTACACTGACAGGGTTATCAGACTCTGATCCTGGCATCGGACGTCTGAAAAATCAGTTTAAGACGTCTGGGAACAAAGTCAGACGTCTGATTATAGGCGGGTCTCATTCCTGACTTGAATCAGATCTAAACAGGGTTCTAGTGAATTGTCATCAAACGACATACAAGACATCTGGAATGATGTCTGGACGTTTGGAAACCTACTTTTCTGCGGAAATGGATTCCTAAGGGAGTGCAACGGTTAGAAAATCTCTGAGAAGAGATTTTGGGTCAGTTGAGGCAAAACTGTCATGTATCAGACGTCTGGGGTCCTCTACGGACGTTTGATACGAGGCTTACGGTCATTTCCTTCAATGTTTATTCAGGCAGCCAACGGTCCACTAATTGGACATCTGGCAAAGGCATCAAACGTCTTCTAAGACGTCTGGACTAAGGTTTGGATGTCTGATTTCATCAGACAGAGCTAACTAAGTCCAGCCTAAACATAATCGGACGTCTGAGTTAACAGTCAAACGTCTTAAAAGTATTTATCAAACGTCTGATTTTCAGATTAGACGTCTAAAAGGGCTGTTTGAACCATAGTTTGGTTTTCTATGTTTTCTACAGAAAACATAAGTATCATAAGGTTGTGTAGGTGTTCCTAAGACTACTGTTAGGGTTCTTTGAGGCTCTTTAACATGAATATAAGTAACAAAATAAAGAGTAATAAAAGAAACAAAAATACAAAGATTACAAGGAGAGGAAATCTATCATATTCTTATCTCCTTCCTTCTTTATGCCATCGCTCGTCGCGAAGCTCCTCTGTTCTCCGTCAAGCTCCTCTAATCTGCCATGGATGCGAGCTCGAACTCCGTCTAACCACGTCTCCATTTGCAATTGACCTGAAATCTAGGATTTCAAGTGCAAATGTTAAATGGCACGTGTTTTGTTATCATCTAAATAAACGATCGTGGTGCTCTAGCACCAACACGAGTGACCTCAATGGTTGATTTGCACTAACAGACTATTAACATTGATTGAACAGCTAAACCAATTCAAGAACCATTTAGCACATGATAATATTCTAGTTGAGCATCTAAGTACTAAGGATCGAGCTAGGACATTTCGCCTTTTCATTCAACAACTAATGAACGATGCTATGAATGTTGTCGACGCTATAAATGAGCTTAGGATAACCATCTTTTAGTGATAAGTAATGTCTTTTACTTTATCCATATACTGTCTCGTCTACTTATCTTGTTAGTCATATCGTCGTTTAGACCACAACCCATCTTTTGTGTATGGTTTTACGTATGGTGACTGATGTTTCATTTTTGAAGGCATAATTACCATTTAACAGTAAGTAGTAAATTTCAAATAGCAATATCTTACTAATTATGCTATATACATGTCCGATATCAATGTTTTGTTAAAGAAAACATCATTAGATATATGTCCCCCTTAATTGCGAAGAATGATGGATATACTATGAGGGTTATGTTGTTCTAAAGTCATTCTTTTATCCCTCGGTATTGAGAATGTCAAATGAAAATATGATTCCCATATCATCACAGGATATGAGTGAAATTTTTAGTGTTTGATCTCCAAACTTAAGCTCTATTTGGCCCTCCTCACAGCTGATGTTGGCTCTAGCAGTAGCCAAGAAAGGTCTCCCTAGAATGATTGGTGTATCCCTAGGGTTCTTAGGTGCATCCATATCTAAGACTATAAAGTTCACTGGAAAATAGAAATCCCGCACTCTTACGATAACATCCTCGAGAATCCCTTTTGGTGACTTTATAGATCGATCTGCTAATTGTAATGTCACCTCGGTTGATTTTAGCTCAGATTCTTCTAGATGGTCAAGTAAGGATGTGGGTATCAGGTTTATGGATGCACCCAAGTCTAACAATGCTCTATCAAATTGGGTACCACCTATCTTACAGGAAATCAGGGGAGTCCCAGGATCTTTTGCCTTGGGTGGGAGCCTACTAAGGATTACAGAGCTGGCTTGCTCTGACAGAACAATTGGGCTCCCTCCCTTGGTTCGCGGCTTACGCTGGGGTGTACATATATTCTTTAGAAATCGTGCGTAAGCTGGTACGTGGCGGATTGCATCCATCAAGGGGATGTTTATGTGGACCTGCTCAAAGAGCTTGACCAGGTCCTCCTCAGGGGCCACGGGTTTGGTGGTCTTCTTTCCCTTGGTCAGGGCCTCGGGAAACGGGATCTTGGTTGGTTCTTCTAGGATAGGTCCAGGTTGTGGATCCGGAACAGCGGTATCTTGGATAACTATCCTAGGGTCATGGTTATCAGGCTTGGAGTGGTTTGGATAATGCGGGTCTTGAGTTGTTTTACCACTACGTGTTGTTACAGAATTTAATCCGGCCTGATTTTGGTTTGGGTTTGGTAAGAGGGGTGGCTGCTGCTGAAATCCCGCATAAGAAGTTGAGGCTTCCATCTCGTCTGGAGATGGCGCAGTAGGGGCCTGATAAATCCATTGAGCGTGGCCTAAATTTGGATTCATAATGCGCTTCTGGGTTGGCACGTTATTTGGGTTAGGAAGAGGTTGGGAAGGGAGTGTGCCTGGCTGGCGAGAATTTGCCAACTGGGCCAGTTGAGTTTTAACTTCTGTAAGCTCGTCCTTGTGCTGTTTTTGAATAGCCGCATTCGTTTTTTGAATGTCAGCCAGAGTCTGAAGGATTAGGGACATTTGATCCTGATTTGGCCCTGATGGATAAGTAGGGTTGGGCCGAGGCTGAGGCGGCTGGTAATGACGAGAGGGCTGTGGGCGGGACTGAAAAGGTGGTCTTTGGGTTTGGGAATTTCCCGCCCACTGAAAATTGGGATGGTTTCGCCATCCAGGATTGTAAGTGTTGGAGAATGGGTCGTTCTGGATGGCGTTGAGGTCCTCGCAGGTCTGAGGAACCTCCTAAGAATCAGGGAAAGGGGGAATGGAGTTCCCCCGGCTGGTGTAGAAAGGATCGGATGATCCTCCGATCCAAGAATCAGATGGGGATGGATATGGGTCCATCCCAGGGGAAGATCGGTGGAGGATGTTTTGCACAGTCTCCTGTGTGGAAGGAGGTTGTGCAAAGGAGTTACGCGCGGAGGTGGCTCGCTGCAAGTGCTGAGTCAGCTCATCCACCTTCTTTTCAATGATTGAGACCTTGTCCAATCGACTGGCCATTAATTCCAGGTCGACTGATGCGGACAGGCCCTGTGTCTCATGTGCTCCCTTAAGATTCGTCGCTGCGCGGGTATTCGTCCTGTCGAATAATCCCATGGAGTCATTGTTGATGGAGTTCTCGCACATGTTTTCGAGAACCTCCCATACGGTGTCTTCATGTTGACCCATGATGTTTCCTCTGCAAGTTGCATTGACGAAAAGGCGGATATCCTCACGGAGTCCCTGGTAAAAAGATTGGACTTGCTCCCATTTAGGAACTCTGTGATGGGGGCACTTTCTCATGAGATCCTGAAAACGATCCCATGCCTCATGGAGAGGTTCTCCTGATTGTTGAGTGAAGTGTGTAATCTGATGGCGCAAGGCGTTGGTCCGACCAACGGGAAAAAACTTTTTCAAAAACTCGGATTGAAGTTCTTCCCAAGTGTTGATCGGTCGGGTCTGAGTTTGATACCAATGGGCGGCCTTGTCCATAAGAGAAAAGGAGAACATCTTCATGAGAAGAATATCCCGATTTTGCGCATCTGATCCAAAAGTGTGGGCCAGATGCTTTAGCTGTTTGATGTGCTGGAAGGGATCTTCAGAATTAAGCCCATGGAATTTAGGTATAGCATGAATCATGTTGGGCTTTAATTCGGAATCAGGTCCTCCAGTCGGGATTCTGACTCGAGGCTCAATAGCCACCGCAGCAGGATTGTAGTGGTCCCGCATCATAGGACGCTGTGGTGGGTGCACGAAGTTTTGGAAGAGGTCATTGAGTCGCTGGAGCTGGTGTTCCAAATTATTTTCTTCCTCAACTGGCTGAGCCATGATGGGGGAAGAAGAAGAACTTGGTTCTGAATCAGAAGAGAGAATAATGTGAGGGTGTTGCTGCACAAACACGGGCGTCGAGGCTTGGCCTTGACGAGAGCGAATTTCTAAAGGAGGTCTTAAGGGTGGTCTTAGGGACCTCCTTCCGTACATGCACTGTTGGAAGAGGTAAGTTTAGAAGGTGCTGGACCCAATCAAGACACCCAAAAATGTGTTGGGTGACTATAGAGGTGCGGGGCAGATGGACCCCTTGATCAGAAAGATCGTCCACCTGAGAATTACCTAGGCAGCCAGAGAGGGAGAGTCCCGCGAAGACCCCTACACGGTAGAGCGTCCCCACGGGTTACAGGGTTTCCCCCACCCGACCTCTCTTGTCACTGCGGTTCCAGGTAGACCAGAATGGGGATCTTGACCTCTTAAGTCAACCAATTTTAAGATCAGGGTGCTTAAGGTTTCACTTGAACTTTAGTCTTTTAAGTGCAAAGAGTGACCTAATTTAAGGTTGGTTGACCCAAGGGGTCAACTTTACCTCTTGTTTTCTAAGAGAGCTTTTAGGTCTTATCTTTTAGGGTTCAAGTGTTTAGAGAGCCAATTGTTTTAGGTTTTCTTTTGAATAGGTATTTTCAATCAATGGTTTAGGCACACTTCTTTTGGATTTTCTCCATTCTTGATTTAAGTAGTGTGTCTCTAAAACCCTACTGTTGAATCTTATGTTGGCTCTACTTGGTCCAGTTAGTTCTTTGTTGGGTAATTAGGGCTCAAGCAAGAATGTGTTAGCCCTTAAATACCCTTAATAGTGTGCAGGACTAATGAGTTGAAAACATGCAACTCTTTATGGTTACTAAGTATGGAAGACAGGTTAGCCCTATATTGCTTGTTCTTTTCTTTTCTTCCTCTTTAGAGTTTAGGGGTTAATAGCAAGAGGAAAAATTTACCTGTCCTCGGAGTGGTTGTCGTGCGGTTGCTTGTCTTCTTGATTTCCTGTAGTTTTCTGCACAAAAGAGAGGAGATTATCAGAAATTAAAAAGAAACAGGAATGTTTACCTCTAGAATAGCCGTTGCTCCCCGGCAACGGCGCCAAAAATGAGAGACAGATATAACCGGGTTTTATTGTTATAGCGGTGTAGTATAACCAGTTATTGCCATCATTTCAAATATATAATTTTTTTACTCGAAAAATAAAAGAGTTCCCGAGGTCGAACTCAGGGAGCAAGTTGTATTCTAGGGGTACAAGTTTCTTTTACAAAAATAAAGAAAGAGAGAGAGAAAGAATTTGTTGTCTTTTCTTCTTTTCTCTTTGCTTCTCCTCGTCTCAGATCTTCTGTTATCTTCTTCTTCTTTATCTGCAGTGGTGATGTTCTTCTTCTTTCTTTCAGCTGTTCCTGCTCTTCCTTTTTCTTCTGCAGAGCGGTCCTGTTCTTCTTCTTTTCCTTTCTTTCTTCTTTTCCTTTCTTCAGATCTTCTTCTCGTGCTTCTCTTCTTTCAGTTCTTCCCTTGTTCTTTTGTGTTCTCCTCTGCCTCGCCTTCTTCTGTTGTTCTTCAGATCTCCTTCTTTCTTCTTTCTTTTTCCTATCAGGACGTCGTCTCTTCTTCTTTCTTCTTCTTCCTTTCAGGACGTCGTCTGATTTTCCAATCAGACGACTTAAACCGCTTGTTGCTACAGTGTCTCCCTCAGCTTCCTTCTTCCGCGGTCCTTCTTCTTCACCTGTGCCTGCACACTTCAGAGTTTATGTCAGAGGACAAAACCTACTCTACCCTCCCCCCCCGCGTCTCTCTCTCTCAGAATCCGCTCTTGGGAAAGCTCTCCCAGAGCTGCCGGGTAGTCGGGTACGGGTCGCGCCCGGGTCCAGGCCCACCGGCGTGTGTGGTGGGCGAGGAGTGCAGGTCAGTCTAAGTCGGGTCGGGTCAGGTCCGCGGGGCGTGAGCGCGGACGAGACCGGGTAACCGGGCGGGTGTAGGGGACCTCACCCCGTGTGCTGAGGCAGTAAGCCTCCAGCACTTTTGCGCCTTATACCGCTGCGCCTCTTCAGACTTTTCCGAGTTAGGACTAAATGTCCCACCCTAATTGAGCGCCCGCAGCGGAGAAAGCAGCGGGCGATCGCGGCTTCACGCGAGGCCTTCGCCCCAGCTGCGAGCCTGATGCTTTGTCGAAACGCCTCGCAAGGTCTGGGAGTCGAATCTGGGCGTGGGGCGCCTGCAGCTGCAGGCAGAAGCAGCTCCTTCTGCACGGCAATGGCGGCGGAGGTCGGGTGGCCTGTTCACAGCAAAACGGCCTCTCGGCCTAATCAGAAGGTGCCGGGAGCTTCGCCAGAGTGCGGCGAAGCTCGTGTGGGTGGTGGCGAGGCGTGGGGCGGCGTGCAGGGGCTGCCCTAGGTCGGACTGTGGGTCGGAGGATGGGTTTGTTCGGTGGGGTTGCAGAGGGTGATGTGGGGGAAGTGGAAGGGCGGGGGTTGATCAGGGTGAGGAGGCGGAGGTTCTGCGGTGGTCGGCGAGCTGTGTGGGTTGCTGAGGTGATGGGAGCGGCTCGCCGGAGGATGGCCGGAGGCGGAGAAGGTGAGGGTGAACAGGAGCGGTCGAGGGTTTAATCAAATAAAAGACAGTGAGGAAAAGAAAGAGGGGGAGATGGGGAGGAGTTCTGACCTAGCTACGGAGACGAAAGGGGCCGGGGCAGGGCGACAGTCGTATCGACTGTCGCCGGAGAAGAAGATGCCCAGGGGAAGGGGCGGCGGCGAGCAGAGAGCCGGAGAGGCGCCAGCTGGGTACGGCGTGGCGCGGGAAGAGCAGGGGAGGAAGTCTCTGCTGCTGGTATTGCGGCAGAGCGAAGAGGAGGAGTAGGAAGAACCGCCGGAGCTGGTGGGCGTCTGCCGGAGTGAGAGGAGAGGAAAGTTGGGGGTTTTCTCCGTCAGATCCGAGCTGCCGAGGTCGGTGGAGCGACGGGGGTATTTATAGGGATCAAAACAGGGAGGAAGGCGGAGGGAGACGACGTGTCTCCCTCGCCGGAGGACGCCGGAGATGGAAACCCATACCGTCCCTGCGTTCGCACGGCCGGTATGGTGGGTTACAGCGACTAGGGGGGTGTCCCTGCGACGGCTGACGACGCAGGGCACCCCCGGTTTACTTGCCAGGCTCTCCCCCTCACCCTGCGCGGCGCCATGCTCCGCGCAAGGTCGCCGGAGCATGGTGTTGGCAGGTTTTGCAGGGGGACCTGAACGCAAAGAACGAAGGAGAGTTAGGGTCCAAAATGCGAGGGTTCAAAAGTTGAGGGCCAAAAAGTAAATATATGAGGACCAAAGTGTAAAGTTGGTCAAGGAGGTTTCTTTTTAGGCTCAAGTTTTTATACATGACTAATTAGGACCTAAGGAATCTGATGGTGAATTTCATTTCTATATTAAACCATGTTTGACTGGTCAATTTATGCGAAAACCCAAATTAAGTTATTAATTGGGCATGGTTCTCAATGTAGGTCAAAATGGGTTCTGAAGGCCAAATTGAAGGTTCTAAACCCTAGAAATTATTTTTCTATGAATTTTAGAGGGTTTATTCTATTTTTACTTTACCTCGAACCTCGTGAATTGAAGTGGGTTGTTTTAGGGTTACAGATTATCATTTAGTTTCTTGGAATTGCTGTAGCCCTTGCTAGATCATCTCATCTCACTTTTATTCTTATTAAGTTTCTTTGACCTATGTTTGGGCCCTGAATTACCCTGTATGCAGATTATACTGGTAAAATTGCATTTTTACCCCTTATGACTTGTTTTCTCCTTAAACTCAGAATTCTCTGAGTTAAGCCTTTCCTTGAGTTATGTAGGAGCTTTTATCCTTTGTATTAGGTCAAAATGAGCTAGTTATGGCTCATGATGAGGTTCTCATCAAGTAGTAAATTTTATTATTTTCATGTTTTGCTCAAAACTTTTTTGAGATTCGAAGTTAACTTCCAAATATTTACTTGATTAACATATATGCCGTATTATTTACATAAAAATCAGTGCGCATCATTTTACTCCCAGTATTTGCACGGAATATCCTTAAATGGTAAGCTTTTATGCAATAGGGAGGAGTTGACAACATATATTAATTACATCTACTATATCATCCAAGTTACATTATGCTTCAATTTTCTTTCAATTAGCAAGAAGTTATAATTTGAAATATTATATACATGAAATCATTTAGTGTAAATATTCAATAAAATCTTTCTAAACAAATAACTTGAATAATTTCAACAGGGAGCATGAATTTACCCTCGCAAAGCTCTACTAGCTGAAATTAGAGATTCAATCCTCGTGTGACATGTTGGTGTACCCGATTGACAATCTTAAGGACATCCGGTAAGGCATGGAGCAAAGGCAGAATGTTTTATACATATTAGATAAAGAATTGTAATTTCTTCAAATGGTTAGAAGATAAAGTTGAGAAGAAAGAAGAAGATGACATTTTAAGTAGCATTGTCTTGCTCAATGAATTGGAGCATGTCAAGGGGATAGCGATTAATATTAACTCCAATGTCCGTGAACTTCATATACAACTTCAGGAGGTTGTATTTTATGTGAAGGTAGTAATTGCTTGTTTAGTGTTATATGTAACAAGAACTTTTCTCACATGATCAAATGTACACTCGATGGTAGTGACAAATACAGTTGCTTGGTGGTGGCCTTGATAGTAGTTTTTTATTTGATCACGTATGTATCTTAGACGGATTATGTTATGTTTTCTAATGTGATCTTATTTCAACAATTACAATGCATTAAGTAGCGAATATTAATTTGCATAGTGGACTTTTTTCAACTTTATGCTTATTTGAAAGTAAGTGTGAATACTATTTGACATACATATGTAACAAGTGCAACTGTGATAATTACTTTGCGTAAGAAATTGTTAAAGCCATATAATTAACCAAAGCTAGTTGCGTTTGTGAGCTTCGTTAACAACGTTGTTGTTGTGTACACTATGTAGGATTTCTTATTGTTTGTTTCTTAGCACATGTAAGAGCAGGTATCGTTAATGTTGTAGGTAGTACGTACTCCATTCAGAGGGAATACATTTCGTTTATATTATCTTATGTTATTCCAAATAATGTAATTTATGTGTGTATGCACATCGCAATGACATATATCGTCAACTAAACATATTTTTATCGCTCGTTAGTGCTACTAAAACCTTCGATGGAGGATTATAAATAAATGATGAATAAGGTTGGTAGTGCATTGCAATAACTTACTTCTCATAAATAGACATCACATTACGTTGAAAATGTCTCATATGTTGGAAACTACTGTGTACATTTATGAAATTAAACTTATTCCTTTTCAAATCATTCGTAATTGCAATTTCATAGTGTGCAACTGTCACAATTTTCATTGCAAGTATGATTAATCTCTCTTTCTGTTCTATAATGTTTAGCATGAAGTTTATTTACTCCTATGAGGAGGAGTGGGTCCTCCTCTTTACATTATATAGGAGGAACTTGGAAGGACATTATCAAGAAGGTCATTTTACTTGCGCAACGTGGGAGCAAACTTCTATAGACTTTTCCACCCAAACAAACCTCCACCCATATAAACCATGCCTATACAAATGTTAGAATCATTGCCGCAATACGTATAGCTACATAAAACAACTCACAGAGGATGTGAACTGGCTGTGGGACCCTGGAACCTGCATGGTTAGGCCAGTTAATGGGAACTAGCAGTGGCACTAAGTAAGATTACTACCTTCTAATTCAAATTCATTATTGGTATCCTTAGTATTCTTTTAAGTACTAAAAAACTTATATTTTCAACAGGTTGATGAAAAATTCAGGTGGCTTCGACGGACAATCTTCCCGCATTATACTTTGGTGGGTCTGATTTTCCGCTAGTTTATATGCTTCCTAGGATTTCATCCATTTTGACATTACCCTTTGTTGTGTATGATTCTGTAGTACTTTATGTTTGGTATAATTTCTGATTATATTATGGTATGATGGTAGAACGATTTAACTTATTTTGATATATCCTATTGCTTGATATGAAACTTCTACTTTACTAAAAGCTTTCTTGCATCATTTATTTTGCTTTCTCATTGCACGAAAACTTTGTTAGGTTACATGGGGAGAGAGGATTGAGTTGCCATCTTTCTAACAAATGAAAATTTATCATGATCGAGGCATACAAATATAATTTATTTAGGTGGTTCAATTGTTACGTTATTAATCGATCACAATATTAACACCTCATTCATGTATTTGTTCAAACACATTCTCAGAGCATCATGGACAAAGCATGATGGAATTATCTATATTGACACCGATAGATTATCGAAAAGTTTAGTGAATATTTGCAAACATTTTTACAATATCAAATGAAATGAATATCGAGGCTTTCATATACACCACCTATTTCACCTTAGTTAAACGGAAGATAAAGGGAATAAATGATAATAATCATCGACAATAATATCCACTAAACTCTATTAAATTTTCCAGACAAGTCAACCCCAACGAATAAATATTTTCCCAAATACATAAAAAAAAGAAAAACATAAAACATCAATTTTCTCTTTGACCCATCCAATAAATTCTACTCATAAAAGTATAATAAAATAAAACTTACATACCAACTACTATTATCTATTATACCAAATCATATAAATCACATATAATATATAAAATATTATAAACATTCGCTTACTTATATTTAAAATTTATATTATCAAATCAATGCAAATTTACGTACATCAACAACCAATCATTACTTTCAAATCAAAAAACATTTACTCAACCTATAAAATATTAAATAAATATCCACTAACATCGTATCATATCATATTCCTAATTATTTTATCTACTATTTATCTTATATCACACTTCAACTTATTCGTATAATATTTTATCTAGATATAAATTTTATTTTCTACCGAACACAATCTTAAAATACGGACATACTTTATCTTACATGTAGTTTCACGTTCGTGCCGGTTACTGCCATAAATCCCTTTCCGGATAGTACTTGCGCTTTTCTAAACGGAAAAGGACATGAGTCACCAACCCCGCTCTTTATGTGTCTATGTCCACTATTACAGTTTGTGATTTTTCTTGAGAGAAAATTACACATTCATTGACACGCAGACCCACCGTAACAACGCCCACGTCAAAGGGAAGTTTTTTCCCTCAATTTTCGAAACTAAAAATTCGAACTTTCGATGTGCAAATCCTCTTCAAGTAATTCACGTTCACCTTTACCTTTCCGACAATTACTACCCCACGGCACCCCTCATGAAAACGTACTTCAATGCTTCACTGATAGGCCACATCCATCACGTGAACTACGCAGAGTCGAAATGAACGTCAAAGTCACTACAGCTATCCCTCTCCAGACATTCGAAACTCCACGTGGTTTACATCCCATTTTAAGTCACGTTCACCTTATTCATTCCCAATCTCTACTAACCGATCAAATGCCCATGCCATCACCAATGAGATCCTTCACCGACTCTACGTCCAGGATTCTAACTCGTGCAGTTATTCTGCAACAAATATACATTCAATGATATACTTCCACATATGAATATGTCCTACTGGATCCTAAACAATTCATAACATTCACAATCAATATTCAGGAAAATCATATTCTCTTCATCGACGTGAATAAAAAATCAACACAATGCACGTAAAAACGCTGCTCGTTTTTTATCCCTTCAAACATATAAATTACATGTGCAATATCATTTTGATTCAATTGCGTTCATCTCTTTCTACATTTTTTTCATTTATAAAATATGAACAAATCATGTTCCTCTACGATCTATTTTGTTCACCATCTCCCTTAAAATCCCATGCAAGTTCTTTGTCAAAAACCAACATCAAATCATCCAACTTCTATGATGCAAAAACTCCTCCCATTTCAGAGGAAATGCCTCAGCTAATCCTCTTCTCCTATCTCTCCCCAGAATAACAATCATGTTCTTATGTCAAAGAAAAATGTGTGTACCTGGAAAGTACTTTTCTAGGAATATCCTTATCTCGATCTTCTCAAAACTTCACGCTGGCGACTCGTCGACAGTTCCCTCACCTTTGCTTTACAATTAAAAATAGTTCAAACATTTTCTACCAAAACATTTACAACATTACATATTTATGAAACAAAAACGAAACTCTCCATTTCATGGTCATATCGTTAGAATTTCTCCTCGACATGTTCACCTCGCATATGATCCGCTTCAACTTATCCATAGCTTCTTCTCACCGTCCTCTGCTCTCCTCTTCCCAAGAGGCTAAAATCCTACTTCCTTGCAGTGAGAAAGGATCACAGAATTGTATGGCCTTAATACATCAGCATTACTGCCATTGGGAACTCGATGCGAAGTCATTGATACATTTCCTTTCGTTATTTGTGAGAGAGGAAGGATGGAGGAGGGGCGAGGGGGGGGGGGGGGGGGAGGGTTTAAGGGGGAGGGGTAGAGGGTACGGAAAAGGAAGAAAACACTATTTCGTTCTCCCATTGTTTATTAAATACATATGTGATGCGTACGTTAACATGTACAAGGACGCTTTCAATTTAGATTACCCTCATTTTAATTTACATATGTCCATGCATTCTACATCAGTTCCTATGCACTTCTCTTTTTGATAAGAAGGACGTGAGTTATAGCGGTAAATGTGACCCTTACTTACCTTTTTTATTTTATTTAATATTAACATGTGAGTGGATTTAATAATATAATAAATATATTTTAATAGATACGTTACATTGTGTCAGATATATTTTAATATATATTAATTTTAATGTAATATAATGGAACGATATGGTGATTCAATTCCTCGTAAATAATGCTTCAAATCCTCTTATAAAGGATATCCGTCCACTCGTCACTTTGCTAAACAGATCCCTCGAGATATGCCCCTACGGACATCTTATGGCCCTCAACTGTTTTCATATCTGCATGTGTGCCAAATTTGTCCCTTGCCATGTTTTTCCCTTTATAGGTAGGCCTCCCTTGCAAGCATTTTGTTGGTTTGTTGTCTATTCATTCTTCTTGCCTTAAATTATAGAAATTGGTGTTCCTCTCCTAGGTGAAGAAGAAAAGTCATTTTAATTCAAAGATATTTTTTAAAAAAAAATGTTAAAAAGCATTCATTGCTAAAAATGTTATATGGTGTATAAACTATGTAGAAAACATATGGAAGGTTACGAGTAAATCAAGCATAAAAAATGACCATATCTTTACATGCTTATTATTCTAGAGTATATATATATATATATATGACATGACAGTTACATATATTATCTATTTAATACACAAATTGAGTGCAAGCCCATTTTTTTTCTATTAAAAAAAAAAATCTTATCATCTCCACATCCACCCATTGGACCCCCTCACTCTCCAGGAGATCACCCTCATCCGCTCCGCCATCCGTTCCACCCCTCCTTTCTCATCCTTTCTGTTGTGTCGAAAATCATCGTAAAAAGATTACGTTGTAATATAATGATGAAAATCAATACGACATTTAAATTTATAAGCTAAAAAATCAAACGTGAGTCCAAAGTCGTTCGCAGTGAACAAATATGACAAATTATCCACTAATCAAGTTTTAAAACTCGGGAACTAGATATGGGTAATTTGATTTTCCATACGTAAATTCTAGTTCAAAAATGTGAGAATTGATCTCTCAATTTAATATAACTAAAGAAGTTGTGCTCAATTAGAGATAATCATGGAATGATATGTTTAAGTACTAAAGAAAATTAACTCACCAATGTTCAGATATGATGATTCCATAAAATACCTCAAATATTCAAGAACTACAACAAACTCTCAAACAATTGAAAAGGTCTTCAATTTAGTCCCTAGAAATGATAAGTTCTCACACATTCAGGTTCTTATATGCTTGCGATTTGATCCCTGAAGATTTCTTTTTCTTTTAGTCCCTATAAATTTGCAAATCAATCCTTGGATCCCTACAATTAGGTCCTTGCAGACTTTTCTCTTCTAGCATGTGGGTCCCTGTAAGATCTTTTCTTCAAGTTGGTCTCTAAAATCTTTTCTTCTTCACAGTTGGGTCCTTGTGAGCATTAAGGAGCATTAGCTCCTCTTCTCTTTGCATGCATTCAGGAGGAGAGTCTTCTTCGTTTTCGATGACCCATGCCAGAGCTGAGTTGATGTCAAGGTCCTACGGGTTTCGAGGGCCGACGAGTAGCTGAGAGAGGTCAGCAACGTGGTGGCATTGTTTGATCGTCGATCTAAGGTGGCAAGGGCAGCGGATGACGACGTCGGAAGTGGAGATGGCGAAGAGCTCCAACGATGATTGTTGGAAGCTCCAAGCTTCCTCAGGCCATGTGAAGAGGTCGAAGAGGGATCGCTTTCGCTCCAGGATACTCCGCATGAGAGTTGGTGGCGATGAGGGAGGTGGTGATGATGTGCCTGCGTTAAAGAAGATTGGTGCAGCTGACGGTGGTGGTGTGGCGTGTAAGGTGTCGAAACTCCACACCGAAGGGACGAGGGGCTTCATCACCCATTGGGGAAGGTGGTCATGGTGGCTATTTAGCGAGAGGAGGGCAGTGATGACCGGATAGAGTCGAGGACGCCGGCGGAGGAGAGCAGTGTTCGGTAGGGGGTTGGAGGTGTCGAACCCTTCAATACATTGAGGGCTTTTGTTCCTCTCCTCATGGCGAAGCTTGTGCAGTTGTCGATGATGAGAGAAGAGGTGCAGGAGTGGCTGTTAGCGATCCTCGGAATCTCGTCGGAGACGTCCCCCGCATGGAGAAGACAACGATGTAGGGGGAGACATTAGGGTCATTTCTTAGTTCTGAAGTGCCTACACTAGTCTATTGATCAAGAGGAGGGAGGAGAGATACCTAGGAGAGGGTAAGAGGGGTCGGAGAGCAGCCAGCGTGGTCGACCGGTTGCAGAGAGGATGAGGACTTCGGTGAGGGGGTATGGTGAGAAGGGGAGGTCGAAGAGTCATCTTCGTTGGTAGGAAGGTCGACGAAGAAGTAGCAAAGATAGTCGTGGCCTCGGTTGATGGTGAGGTGCGATGACTAAGGGGGACGGAGAGGTCCACGGCCAGTGTCGGGCAAGAAGACGAGAGAGTTGTTGACACTCCAAAACTTAACAACCAAGCTCGAAGGAGGATGGTGAAGCTTTATAGGTGCATGGTCATGAGCTTCGAACACATATCACGACCGAAATGTGGTTGGTCGTCAAAGATCTCCGGCAAGATTTCAAGCTTTGAATGCGGCTGTCATAGATGGAAACATGAGCTGTGAATGGCATCTACGTGAAGAGGAAAGATCCAAGAATCTTCCCTTTAAGTTTGAGAAGATTTCATCGAGAAATCAGGGAGGAATCAATCCCTCAAATCACGTCGAGAGACACATTTGCTGCAGTTGGAAGAGGAAAGTTTGGTTGGGGAAGATGATCACAGGGACCGTTCTGTGAGACCATCAAAACGTTGGGGGGCTTTTTGCGACAATCAGAAATCAAGGGAGCAATTTGCAAACTTGATCAAGATGACATCTTATTAGGTTCAAAATTTAGGGTTAACCTATCCAAGGAATCTAGTAGTGACCTTGGATCTAGGTTTGACTAGGTAAATTACATCGAAGCCCAAAATAGGGTAAAATGTTGTCTAAAACTTTATTTTTGGTCAAAATGAGTTCCATGGTCAAAGTAAAGGTGTTAAACCTCTTATAATATTTTTCTTTGTATTTTAGGATGTTTAGATTAATTTTATCCTGACCAAAACCTTTTCAATTTAAGTGGGGTTGAAAATTAGGATTTTTAATACTGTTTTCGCCCTCGAAATGAGTGAAACCTTATTTCAGTCAGTATGGACCAACTTTTTAGACTTTTGTGATCAATTGACCTTTATTTGACTGACATTATCATTAATATGTATTTGTGATGCATTGTTAAAACTATAGAATTAACCTTGTGTCCTTATTTTCTTCTCAAAGCAGAGTATTGCGGAATTGTAACCCTCAGATGATTAAATAAGAGCTTTTACCAGTTGAACCTAGCTAATTTTGGCCAGTTAGGGCCCATGATGGTGTTACCATCACTCCCCCTCCTCCATCTCCTTCCACTCCCTCACCCTCCTTAAGCCCCCCAAGCCCTCTCTCCTATCTTGGCTCCCCGACTAAACCCTCCCCCCTCGCCTCGCCTTCGCCATCATCTGCTTCCACTCTACCACCCACCTCCTCTTCATCGACCTCTCCACCTCCTTTGTTGCACCTTTCCCTTCCCCACTCCCCCCTTCGACTTCCCCACCATGACCATCGACCAGATGTTTGTCGTCACTCGCACCTCCTTCTCCTACCCCTCCTTCAACTGCTCCATCCTCTCTCGCAGTGTTTGCCTCTTCGACCCCACCTACATCCCCATCTCCTTCAACTACCTCGTCTCCTACAACCATCGCCGCGTCGTCAAGGTCTAGTGCCACCTACCTCGTCCCCTCCTACAGCCATCGCCGCATCGTCAAGGTCTAGTGCTACACCACCAACTACTACATGCGCCCCCTCGAGGGCCTCACCACCCTCGTCGATCTCAACACCCTCAAGGTCCTCTACGTCTTTGACGTCTCCCCTGATGACCCCATCCCCAAGGGTGTCGACACCAACTTCTGCTACTCCGAGCAGAAGACCAACCCCTCTTCCTCCTCCCCTCCCAAGCTCAACCCCATCTCCCTTGAGTAACCCGCCAGCCCCCACTTCACCGTCGACGGCTACGTGGTCAGGTGGGTTGGGTGGGAGTTCCACCTTAGGCCCATTCAACCTATCGTAATAGACTCTAGATACAAAAAGGATGAGCTTACAAATGCATTTATATGCATGCATATTTTACCCTTGCCTAATATCTCTACATGTAGCACATAATTGTAGCTTTAAGCCTATGACTCAGTGTCTTGGAGTTATTTGTGGGAAACGCTGAGGAGGAGAGGTTTCCCTTCTATGTGGGTTAAGTGGATGAATAGATGCGTCACCACCTCAGCTTTTTCACCTCTTATTAATGGGAGTCTGTGTAGTACCTGGATTCAACAACAATGTGGTGTTCGCCATGGTTGCCTCCTTATGCCTCTATTATTTAACCTGGCAGTGGACACTTTGGTGCGGCTTGCTTGCAATCTCTCATAATGTGGTGGGTTGAGGGTTTACTCTTTGTCTAGTGGGAGAGCTTTGACAGTTGTACTTTAGTATGCGAATGATACGGTCTTTCTTGTGGAAGGTGGGCAAAGGGAGTCTAATGTGGTGAAAGGGTTGTTAGGTATGTTGGGAGATATCTTAGACCTAAGTGTTAATCATGCCAAGTCTTCACTAGTGTGCTTCGGGTGGGATGATGACATGAGAGCTAACCTCTCTAATATTCTATAGATGCCTTTGGTGAGATTGTCGATTCGTTATCTAGGGCTTCCCCTATGTGAAGGTAGATTGAAGAAGAATGATTGGGCAATTCTTTTTGATAAAATTGCAGTCAAACTAGACAGTTGGAGTGGCTGATTTTTGTCAAAGGGGGGAAGACTGATTTTGCTTAACTTAGTAATCTCCTCAATACCAGTTTTTGTGTTTTCTATGTTTCGAGCTCCTTGTGCTATTCTTAAGTGGCTTGATATGGTGAGAAAGAATTTTTTTTAGAAGGGTGTGAAACGTGAAGACCGATTCATTCACCTAGTGGCGTGGAAGACGATTTGTGTCCTGAAGAATAAGGTCGGTCTTAGAGTCAAATCCTTGAAGGAATTTAGAGATTCATTGCTCGTGAAATGGGGAATCAAGATGCTAAAAGGGGGTTTGTGGAGTGAAAATTTGAAGGACTCTTATAGTGTCTCGAATGTGGTCTCCAATTGTCTCCATCTTGTTAGACCCTCGCCGTTTTGGAGGTCGGTGTGTAAGGCCTTGGAATTGAACTAGATTCACTTCAAGCCTGAATTGGGCAATGGTGAGAACTTCTCTTTCTGGCATGATGAGTAGTTTGCCCTTGGCTATTTAAAGAATAGACATGGTAGAGTCTTCTTGGGGGTTGATCGGGCTCCTCGGTAGAGGGAGGATCCAACCCAGCAATTGCATAAAAGGCAATCATGAGAGAGACAAGGAAGTTGGTTGCCCCGTTCCACTGCAAATGGTGGACATCTGTGCGGAGGGCAAGGCTCCAAGAAAATCCACTAGAAGTAGTGGTATTACAATCTCTTGGAGTTTCTCTCTCTCGGATTGCATAAGGAGGCCCTTGTAAGGGCCTTCTTCTCTATTTATAGTTATAGAGAGTGTTGTTATAGTCGGGAAATCCTACAAGTTCTTTCTCTGTGGTCTTATTAAGTTCCTTGGTAAGCCCATTGTCAGGGCTCTGTCCATTGTCAGAGCATTAATTGCATTGGTAATCCCATGATTACTTTCGGCATGGGCATTATGGGTGCTATTACCATGCTTTGTTGACTTTGGACACGCTGGGCCTTTAGGAGAGGCCATGTTCACTTGGATCATGATCTGCTAGAGTGGAGGCGGGTCAGGCTAGGCCGGGTCCGCTTGTTTATTTCGAGTCTGATTGTCTGGATCTTTATATGAGCTACACGCGAAGTTTTAAGTTCGAGGGCACTTTTTGGTCCCCATCATATGCCCCCACTCTTTAGCAAGTGAATGCCGCTGAGAGAGTAGTAAGGATACTTAAAACTTCGCAGTATAGTATGCCCCAAATGTTTTCCTGGTTGTATGAAAAGTGGGGGGAACATTTATGATAAGGCGGAAAGTTTTAAGGCATTCTCTTACTAGCCTTAGGAGGTGGTATGCCAGCTTTAGGAGGCAGCCATGTTAAGGGACTGTGGGTGTAGGGGCCTGATTTCCCCTTAGCCTTAAGGGGTGGTTTTGTGGCCTTAAGAGGCGGTTTGTCGACCTTAAGAGGTGACAATGTTAAGGGAACATGAGCGTAGGGGCCCAATTTTCCATCGGCCTTAAGTGGTAGTTACTCGACCTTAAGAGGCAGTTTGTCGGCCTTAAGAAGTGGCAGTGTTAAGGGAACATGAGCGTAGTTGCCTGATTTCCCATCAGCCTTACAAGGCAGCTACCTGACATTAAGAGGTGATTTTTCGACCTTAAGAGGCGATAGTGTTAAGGGAACGTGGGACGCATCCACTGAAGTTCTTGCTAGCCTTAAGAGGTGGCTTTTGGAGGGAGCAAAGGTATATCGATGCCTGGTCCCTACTTGGCTTAAGAGGCGGCTACCTGGGAAATGGTGTGATGTAAGCGTCACCTTCTGCGAGCGATGGCCTGTCACTATGGGACTTGGGTTTTGTCTTAGGTGTGATAAGACCAGTATTAATTACCATTATGATGAGGCGAAGGCCTCAAGTATCGTGCCTATCATTGATGGGATTGCCTTCTTTGTGGCAATGGATATGGGTACAAGGGGTATTTAATGCCCGTAATGATGGCGAATGTAGTTTTCGTTCTTGGCCTTATATTTGGAATCCACACTGGATATGACGAGATTTGATTTTTTTTGAAACATGAGCCCTATAAGGGGGAATCACCCTTCGTGGATGGTATATATAGGGGTGGTGGGTCATAGTTAATACCCCACCTTCCTTAAAGAGCACTGTGCATGGTATTCGTTTTCAGCGGGGTGCTATGAGAGAGTGTCCTTCGTCGGAGTATTTTCATCTCAAGCTTTCTTAGAGGAAGCATCATCATGCTGGGACTTGCAGGTAAGGGTAAGTCCATTACTTCCTCTTATGGGGTCTTTGCTAAGATAAGGGATTTGTCCAGTTTTTCGTAGGACTTTTGTAGTCGGTCCACGATTCTGTCTTTCTTGGAGTATGGACTTGGTGGAGTACTGTTTCATGTTTGTGGGTCCCAGACCTATCTATGTTCAGACGGGGTGAGGGACGTGCTTATAATTTGTAGATACACCATAGAGCACAGTCTACGGGTACCCTTGAACCCCTTTTTATCTTCCTTCCTTTCTTTTTATCACCTCGCCCATTTTCAGCTCAGCCTTAATTGCTGGCTGGTTTTAAATGTCTTTACCGCCATTTGCCTCCACTTGGGGATTGTTCCCTGTCTTATTTTTTTTCGCCTACTTTTTGGGCTGACGCCCTTGAAGGTGAGGAGGGGCAGGCCTCCATCTGGCACTTACACCCTGTATAGTCGATAGATCGGGTACCAGATAGTGGATCTCTCTAATAGTTTTGAAGGGGCAAGATTACCATTTCTTTTTTCTTTTAAATATCGAAGACCTCAAAGTCCCCTATACCTAGCAAGGCCCACCTGAGAGGGACCAACCAACTCGATCCGAGGAGCTTGACTCTTTTGCACTGGCGGGCACAGACAAAATAATTAAGTTTGGTCCGATTGCTCGGTTGGAACTCAGGCGGAAGGACATCTGGGTGGCTTTGTCATGGGTGGCGGATTCGTTGCCCATGCCATGTAAGTAGGAGGGAGGCAATGGCTTTTGTATCGCATATTGCATCTACTAGCTACTTATTAATCCGGTCATTTGGCTTTTTTGGTTGTAGCTTTTAGGTGGTTTGCTCGGTCGGACACGCTCAAGCGTCAAGGCAGTGGCTCAGCTTGCCGTGGGTTGCGACATGGCGAGGAAAGGCCAGTGGAACAGGTGGAGAGGAGGGCCTTGGAGCAGGACGAAGGGAGTCAGCATGCTTATCAGGTGGGACTGAAGTAGCAGGAGGAGGAGGACGAGGCCTTTGAGGAGGTCGGGGAGGAGCCGGAAGTCCACTTGAAGCGTGTCAGGTGGGGTCGTCGTGTGGAGCTTCTGAGGGAGGAGTCGACGGCATCCACTTTGCGGAGTCTTGACGAGGTTGAGGGGGGAGGTGTGCCCTCTACCCCCTTGGAGTCATTTGGGCCGCCTGAGGCGATTACCTTGAGCGATTCCCCGTCGAGGGCACCTTTGGAGGTGACTCATGTGGGGGGTACTGTTGGTTTTCTGACCCCATGGACTTCTCTTGGAGTGTTCGCCCTACTGGCATAAGAGGTGGGTTCCACCGGTAGCGTCTTCGACCAGCCATACTATAGACGAAGCTCCACGGGTGTGAGGGTCTTGGTGGATCCCCTTGGTCGGGGGGGCTCAGGAATGATCGGCCATATAGTTGGGTCCATTGCTGGATCCATGCCGGAGGGCGCTTATAGTGGTCTCGCACCTGGTTGAGTGGTGCCGGTTCGGTCGGGGGTGTCAAGTAGTGCCCCCACCTTAGAACAATAGGTGCTAAGGCACCTGAATGATGCCTTGGCTTGGTCTACTTTTGAGCTTGGGGCATGAATTTTAACCATGTCTTCTTCTACTATATGCGCGTGATAAGCTCTTGGGGCCTTTCTTCCGTCAAATTTTTCTTTGGGCAGAGCTTTTAATCCTAATGCGCTTGTGGGTTACAGGCTGAGATGCTTGGGACCTCCTTCATTTCACGCGATGACACTTGTTTAGACCTCCCTGGTCTGGCTGGCAACATTGATGCAGAGAACATGGAGATGCCAAATGGGCTATCACGGCCAAGGCGAAGTAGAGGAGTTTGCTCTGGCAAGTGGCGGAGGCCATTGCTGCTTAGGAGAAGACGAAGTAGTCAGCGGACGAGGCCGTGTGCAAGCTCTGCTCGCTGCAGTAGGCGGCTAGCAATGTGGCCCGGCTGGAGGATGAGCTGAAGAAGGCCCGACTTGGTTTGAGGAGGGCCCTCCATGTTGGCGAGGGGCTGGAGGAAAGCCTCATCAGAGTGCTTAAGGCTGAAATTGTGGCTCTGAAGGGCTTTTCTGAGTGCCTCTCGACCGCCTGTGCCAACATCCTCTCTTTGAAGGAGGAAGTGCAAGTGCTGAGGGCTAAGTGCTCCTCGTCCGTGGAGGGGTATGAGAGGGCTCTTGAGGAAGAGCACTTCCGCCTGAGTGGCTCGATTGATAGACTTGCTTCTATAAGAGAAGGTCTAGAAAAGGCGGAGACGATTGTAGGGGACTTGAGGCTAACCTTGGCAAGGCTCAACAGCTTACGGAGGAGAGGGGCCAGCGGGTGAAGGAGTTAGAGGATGTTGCACAGCCGGAGTTGGATGCAGAGGCGGTGATGGTGTTTTTCGCATAAGATCTATCCGTGGAGGCAAGCCGGAAGGATCTCTCGAAGGAGATTGGGGGACATACCCTGACTGCTGTGCAGTCCCTCCTTGCGGGCAAGCATACTCCCATGGAGGAGTTATGTAATTGGTTTGTGGACCAGTTTTTTTCGAAGTACGACTGTCAGAAAGTTGTTGGTCTTATTATCGACAAAAAACTCGTGGAGTCACCTGTAGAACAGCCAGCTCCTGAAGAGGAGGCAAACTAGCTAGGTTTGTCAAGGGTTGTTGAGCCGCCTTCAGGGGTGATCAACCCACTTTGCCTCTCGCTAGCTCCTGGGGGAGACATTTTTGGGGCTTGGGTGGGGAGTCCGTAAGCTTTTTGTTGGTGTTGTTGTTTTTTTTTTTTTTTTTTTTGGAATGTAGCGGTAAACACTCTTTTGGAATGAAAAAGAAAATTTCTATCTTTATTGTTTGTCTGTATTCATACATAATACAAACGTAAATTGCTTGCATGCCAAGTGCGGGAGATATTTTTGCCGCTTAGGGTCTATAACTCGTAGAAGTCGCCTGGGCTGTCTTTGCAAACCTTGTAAGGTCCTTCCCAATGGGCGTCTAGTTTCCCGCCTGACTTACTTGGCATGGAGACTTCGCACTTGCGTAGGACTAGGTCTCCTTGGGAGAATGTCCGCTTATGAACCTGCTTGTTATAGGCGACAACAGTTGCTCTGGTCATGATAAACCGACCAGTCTGATTTTATTTTATTACTCGAATACAAAAATTCTCCGAGGTCGAACTCAGGCAGTAAGCTTGATTCTAGAAGCGTAGAAAATCACAATTTACAATAATACACTGTTTTACAAAAAGATTAGAGAGAGGAAGTAAAAATTTGTCTTCTCTTTCATTTTCTTCTCTCTTTCTTCTTTTGTCCTTTCTCTCTGTCTTCAGGCATCTGACTCTATGGATCAGATGCCTTAAGTATCTACTTGCTACAGTGCTCGTGCTCTTCCTTCTTCATTCTTTTAGCTGCTGCTGATGCTGTTGCTTCTTCTTCTTGGCTTCTTCTTTCTCTTCAGCTGCTTGGCCTTCCTATCTACAGCAGCTTCCTTCTCTTCTTTTCCCTTTTTCTCTGTCTCTGTCTTCTCCTTCTTCAGTTGGCTTCCTGCTTGGTCTTCTTGGCTTCTCCTTCTTCTTCAGTTTACTTCTCTTATTCCTCTTCTCCTGCCTCAGCTCCTTGGTGTAGCTAAGTCCTCGGCTACTCCTTCCTTACTTCTTCTGCTTCCTCTTCTTCCTTCTTCTTCTTCAGTTCCCTGCACAGGCATATGGTTAGGCAAAACCTAACCCCTACCCTCCCCACGCTCTCTCTCTGTTTCACTCCAGGGTTTGCTCTCCTAGAGCCTACTCGGGTATGCGGGTCGGGTAACGCGTCCAGGACCAGGCCCACCTGCGTGCGGTGGTGGGCGAGGTGTGCAAGGCTTGGGTAATCGAGTCGGACCATGTCCGCGGGGGGTGGTCGCAGACAAGGCCGGGTGAGAGGGACCTCACCTCGTGTGACTGAGGCGATAAGCCTCAATCACTTTTACAATTTATGTGTCGCAGGGCACTTGAAAACGCCCGAGGTGGGACTATCTGCGCCCCTCCTCTCTTGCGCGCTCGCAGCAGGGAGTGCAAGCAATAGCCGCTCCAACCGAGGTCTTCGCTGCTAATTGAAGACCTAGAGTTGTGCGCAGAAGTCTTCTGCGCAACCTAGGTGAGTCTCCTAGAGTTGGAAGGCCCTGGAGCTGTTTGTAAGCTTGCTCCAAGCTCGGCGTTAATGGTGACGGGGCCGGAGACCTGAAATCAGCAAAACGGCCTCGTGGCCACGTCAGAACGCTCGACAGGCTTCGCCAGAGTACGGCGAAGTTACTGTGGGGGTCAACGTGGCTTAGAACGGCCTGGGCATGCGTGCCCAGATCGGTCTGAGTCTGTGTGAGTGGGTCTGTTCGGGGGGAGGCGACAGTGGGTGGCACGGTTAGTGGAGGGTCGCAGGGTGATCAGTGGGTGGAGGTGATGCTCAGGGATCGGTTGGCGAGGGGTGGATCTGTCTGTGGTGGTGACATGGCCTCGCCGGAGTTGGTGGTCAGAGGTGGAGATGGTGAGGGTGGATAGTGGTGTAGAGGGGTCGAAACATCAAATTGAGAGAAGGGAATTAATGAGAAGGGTAAGAGGGACTTACCTAGTAGGTCAGGAGTGAACGGAGGTGGCGATCGGCTGATACCGCCGTCGTCGGAGATGAAGGCACCCTGGGGAAGAGACGACGACGTGGAATAGGGGTTGGAGTGCGCCTGTTGGTACGGCGCGGCATGGCAGAGGACGGCGGAGGTAACCCTGCCACTAGTATGGTGGCAGGGCGACGAGAAAGGAGTGTCTTCGGAAGCTCTAGGAGAATGGCCGGAGTAGGGAGGAGAGGAACTGGAGGGGATTCTTAGGCCAAAATGGAGCTTGAAGGATGCGACAGAGGGTGCCGCTCCTTAAATAGGCGTCGGCCTGCCGCGAAGCGCATGAAAGTGGCGGGAGAAACCCCACCGGAGACGTGGGCAGACGGAGACCCATACCTCTCGCGCGTTCGCACGAGAGGTATGGCGACCGACAGGGCATGGGAGAGGGACCAGATTGAAGAAAACGACGGGAAAGATAGGGGGTATTTTCAAGGTTTCAAAAAGTTAGGGGTCAAAAAGTAATTATTGAGAACCATTTTGTAAAGTGGGTCAAGACGACTTTCCCTTATGTCCAAATTTTGGTATAAACCTAATTTGGACCTAAGGAATCCATGGTGAAGTTGGATTTTAGGTTTGACCATGTTTGTTGGACATTTTGCACAAAAACTCAAATTTGGTCAAAAATTGGGTATGGTTCTCAATTTAGGTCAAAATAAGTTCCAACGGCCAAATTGAAGGTTCTAAGCCCTAGAGGATATTTTTCCATGATTTTTAGAGGGTTTAGTTGATTTTTATCTTGCCTAAAACTTCGTAAATTAAAGTGGGTTTGTTTTTAGGTTACGGAATGTCATTTAATTCCCAGATTTTGTCATAACCCTTTTCCGACCAAACCGTCCCCCCTTTTCTCTTATTAAGTTCACTTGACCTATGTATAGACCCTTAGAAATCCCGTTCATGCACTACAATGGTAAAATTATAGTTTTACCTCTTATATAATGTTTTATTCTCTGATTAGTAATTCCCTAATTTAGGCCTTCCCATAAGTTATGTAGGAGCTTTTGTTCAATTTATTAGGTCAAAATGTGCTAGTTAGGGTTCATGATGAGGTTCTCCATGAACGAACGAATGCCCATGCATCTACGAATCTTTGAGGAGCACATCAGATGCAGGACCTATCCGCATCCATCGACTTGGAATTGATGGGCAGTCGGTTGGACAAGGTCTTTATCATAGAGAAGGTGGACGAGCTAACTCGGCATCTGCAGCAAGTCACCTCTGCGCAGAACTCTTTTGCACGGCCACCTCTTGTGAGGGAAACTGTGCAAAACATCTATCATCAATCTTCTCAGGGGATGGGCCCGTATCCACCCTTGTCTGACTCTCGGATCGGAGGGACCTCTAATCCACTTTATTCTAGTTGGGGGAACTCTGAACCCTCGTATTCTAACTTTCCTGAGGCTCCTCAGACTTACGAGGACCTCAATGCCATCCAGAATGACCCATTCTCCAATACCTACAACCCTGGATGGCGAAATCATCCCAACTTCCAGTGGACGGGAAATTCTCGGACTCAAAGACCACCTTATCAACCCCGTCCACAAGCTCCTCGTTCGTATCAGTAGCCTCAGCCTCGGCTCAATCCCACTTATCAGTCTGGGCCAAACCAGGATCAAATGACTCTTATCCTTCAAGCACTGGTTGACATTTAGAAGACGAATGCGGCAATGCAGAAACAGCACAAGGATGAGATCACAGAGGTTCACAATCAACTTGCCGAGATGGCGAATTCCCACCAACCTGGCACCCTTCCTTTGCAACCTCTGCCAAACCCAAATAATGTGTTGACCCAGAGGCACGTTATGAACCCAAATCCAGGCCACGCACGTATGATTTATCAGGCCCCTTCTGTTCCATCACCCGACGGGATGGAAGCTTCGACATCTTATGCGGGATTTCAGCAGCAACCACCCATCTTACCAAACCTAAACCAAAACCAGGTAGGATTAAACTCCGTAACAACTCTTAGTGGTAAAGCAACCCATGACCCACATTATCCAAACCACTCCAAGCCTGGTAGTAACCCAAGCCCTAGGATAGTTATCCAAGATACCCCTTTCCCATATCAAGAACCTGGACCTATTTTAGAGGAACCAACTAGGATTCCATTCCCGAGGCCTTGACAAAGGGAATGAGGATAACCAAACCCGTGACTCCTGAGGAGGATCTAATCAAGCTCTTTGAACAGGTCCAGATAAACATCCCCTCGATGGATGCAATTCACCACGTACTGGCTTACGCATGATTTCTGAAAGACGTGTGTACACCCAAACATAAGCTGCAAACCAAAAGTGGGAATCCGATCATACTGTCAAAGTAAGTCAGCTCTGTAATCTTGAGTAAACTCCCACCCAAGGCTAAAGACCCATGTACTCCCCTGATTTCGTGCAAAATTGGTGAAACCCAATTCGACAGAGCCTTGTTAGACTTAGGTGGCTCCATAAACCTAATACCTACATCCCTCCTTGACTACCTTGAGGAGTCCGAACTTAAACCAACTGAGGTGACGTTGCAGTTAGCCAATCAATCCATCAAGTCACCTAAAGGAATACTCGAGGATGTCATTGTTAGGGTACAAGATTTCTACTTCCCGGTGGATTTCATAGTTCTGGATATGGATGCACCTGAGAATCGAAGGGATACACCGATTATATTAGGGAGACCTTTTCTGGCCATTGCTAGGGCCAATATAAACTGTAAGGAGGGCCAAATAGAATTAAAATTTGGAATCAAACTCTGAAGATTAATATCTTTAAGGCCCAACAAAGGATTAATTGCGGGGTTATAGAGCAAATATGTGATATCAAATCCGTGGTTGATGAATCGCATGTTGAGGACAACCTGATTATCCCCGATCAACCAGGAGAAGATTAGAACCTACAAATAGAGGAGTCGGAACCTGATCTAGACACACCCATAACTCCGATCCTTGTCCCTAATACAAACCCTGAACCGCCCGCTGCTGCAGATAATCCCATCCTGGAACTCAAGCCCCTTCCCGATCATCTGAAGTACGTCTTTTTGGGTTCCAATCAGACATTTCTTGTGATTATCAACTCCCGACTCACACTTGACCAGGAATCCCGTTTCATTGTTGTTCTCCAGCAACATCGTAGAGCCATTGGATGGACTCTCGATGACCTGACTGTCATAAGCCCTTCTTATTGCACACATCGAATCTACACGGAAGAGGGCGCACGACCTTCACGAGAGATGCAGAGATGTTTAAACCCTAACCTGCAGGAGGTCGTGAAAAAGGAGATTATCAAGTGGTTAGATGCAGGGATCATCTACCCGATCTCTGACAGTTGCTGGGTGAGTCCAATCCAGGTTGTGCCTAAGAAGGCCGGACTCACCATCATTACGATTAAAATCGGAGAGGTCATACCGACCCAAATAGCTTACTCATGGAGATTCTGTATTGATTACATAAGACTCAATTCCTCCACGAAGAAGGATCATTTCCCACTACCGTTCATTGATCAAATCCTCGAGAAACTAGGGGAAATGGGTTCTTCTGCTTTCTTGACAGGTACTCCGTTTATAACCAGGTGGCAATCCATCCAGAGGACCAAGAAAAGGCCACGTTCACTTGCCCCTTCGGGACATACACGTTCTGAAGGATGTCATTCGGTCTCTGTAATGCACCTGTGACTTTTCAACGGTGCATGCTTGTCATATTCTCTAATATGGTAGGTGATTATCTGGAAGTCTTCATGGATGAATTTTCAGTATTTGGAGCATCATTTGACGATTGCCTCCCGCACTTGGTCCAAATGCTCAGGCGGTGCATCGATGTGAATTTGGTTCTTTCCTGGGAAAAGAGCCATTTCATGGTGCATGAGGGAATCATCCTGGGACATTTAATTTCGGAGGAAGGCATCCAATTCGATTGAGCCAAGGTTAACTTGATTTCCAAACTCCCTATGCCTAGCTCGATTAAGGACATCCGATCTTTTCTGGGGCACATCGATTTTTACCATTGATTTATCCCTGATTTTTCAAAAATTGCGTGCCCCCTGACTACTTTTCTCTCTAAGGATGTGCCTTTCGAAATCTCCAAGGAATGCACTCAGGCATTTGAGATTCTTTGTGATTGAGTCACCCAAGCCCTGATCCTATAGTCCCCTGGTTGGTCTCAACCCTTTGAGATCATGTGCGATGCATCTGACTTTGCTGTAGGAGCGATTTTGGGGTATAAAATTGACGGGAAACTCGTGGTCAATTACTACGCTAGCAAAACACTAGACGAGGCTCAGCGTAACTAGACGATTACTGAGAAAGAGCTGTTGGCTGTAGTATTTGCCCTAGAAAAATTCAGATCATACCTCCTGGGTTCCCGCGCTATCATCTACTCGGATCACATGGTTGTGAGGCATCTCCTTGCAAAGAAGGATGTGAAACCGTGATTAATCCGATGGATCTTGCTGTTGCAAGAATTTGACCTTGAGATTCACAACAAAGCAGGAAAACAGAACGTGGTAGTTCATCACTTGTCCCGCCTTCCTTTTGAGATCATTAACCCTTCCGGACCCATCATGGAACACTTTCCTGATGAGTACCTCCTGACTATCGATACATGGCTTCCATGGTTCGCTGACATAGTGAACTACTTGGCATCACATTAGATCTCGTTCGATTGGCTAAAGGCCAAGAAGGACAAATTACGTTCTGATGCCAAGTATTACCTTTGGGAAGACCCGTATCTATTCCGCATTGGTGCTGATCAAATAATTCGACGGTGTGTCACGGAAGCAGAAATCAAAGACATACTCTCTTTCTGCCATGACCAGGCATCCGGTGGACATTTTTTAGTACACAAAATCGCATAAAAAGTCCTCCAGTGTGGCTTTTACTGGTCCACAATTTTCAAGGATGCATACAATCACTGTAAGGCATGTACCCATTGCCAGACCTTGGGCAACATGAGCCATCGAGACATGATGCCGTTATAGGCAAACCTGGTATGCGAGATTTTTGACATTTTGGGGATTGATTTTATGGGACCCTTCCCTATTTCGGACGGCTTCGAATACATCTTACTCGCTGTTGACTACGTGTCCGAGTGGATCGAAGCCATTTTGACCCAAACTAATGATCACAAAGTTATTAAATTCATTCATTAAAACATCTTCTCAAGGTTCGGGATTCCACGTGCAATAATTTCCGATGGAGGGACCCATTTTAGAAACGCTCAATTTAGGTCATTGATGACCAAATACGGGATGTTGCACTGAATCTCTACTCCTTACCAGCTGATGAGAACTTCATCATGAACCCTAACTAGCACAATTTAATCCAAATGAGTGTGAAAGAGCTCCTACAAAACCTAAAGAGAGGCTTAACTCAGAGAATTCTAAGTTAAAGAATAAAATAAATCATAAGGGGTAAAACTGCAATTTCACCAAGGCAGTGTGCAAACAAGATAATTAAGGGTCCAAACACAGGTCAAACGAGCTTAATAAGAAGGGAAGTGGGATGATCTGATCTTAAAAGGGTTATAGCAACTTCTAGGAATTAAATGACATTCTGTAACCTTAAAACAAATTCACTTTAATTCACAAGGTTCGAGGTGGGATAAAAGTCAACTAAACCCTCTAAAATTCATAGAAAAATATTCCCTAGGGTTTATAACCCTCAATTTGGCCTTTGAAACCTATTTTGACCTAAAATGAGAACCATGCCCAATTTATAACTTAATTTGGGTTTTTACGCAAATTGATTGATCAAACATGGTCCAACCTAAAATCAAATTTTACCATTAAAATCCTTAGGTTCAAATTAGTCTGGTATAAAAATTTGGGCTTAAGAAAAGACCATCTTGACCGACTTTACAATTGGTCCTCTTAATTTACTCTTTGACCCTTATATTTTGAAACCCTTGCGATTTGCCCCCTATCTTTTCATCGTACTTTGCAGAACGGTCCCCCCTACCATTTCTGCGCAGCACCATACCTTCGGTGACCTTGCGTGGAAGATGGCGCCGCGTAGGGCAGGGCGCCCGTCCTCAGGAACAAGCGGGAGGTGCCCTGCGTCGTCCTCTGTCGCAGGGATCCTCCCCTGGCCTTTGCAACCGACCATTCTCCGACAAGCCTGGTACGTCGTCTCCTCGATCTCCTCCCCTCTCCAGCGCCTATTTAAGGAGCGGCAGGGTCTGCCATCTCCTTCAAGCTTCTTCTGGCGGAGAAACACCCTACATTTCGTCTCTTCCCTCTCTGGTCAGGCAGCCCGAGCTTCCGGCGAACTTCCCTCTTCCTCCTCGTCGCTCTGCTGCCCTACTTGCAATAGAGTCCACTCTGCCCCGTCGTCCCGCGCTAGGCCGTACCAGCTGGCGCCCTCCGATCTCCTCTTCGTCGCTGATAACCTCCTCCTGGGCATCTTCGTCCTCAGCTCTGGCAGGCACGAGCCGGACGCCTCCCTCTCCCCCTTCGTCGATTAAGTAGGTAGGAATCTTTCTCTCTCTCTCCCTTACATTTTCCCCTTTCTAATTTACCCTTGTAATCCACCAACCGCCACTTCCACCTCCATCTACTCCATCTCCGGTCACCATCTCCGGCGAGGTCACTCCACCTCCACAGACCACTTCACCCCTCGCCGACAAGCCCAGTAGCTCCCCCTCACTCCACTCAACTGTTTCCCCCACTCCATTCACCGCCATTCACCGCCCAACCACCCCCCGAACAAACCCACTCCCGCAATCATAGTCTGCCCTAGGCGCACCTCCACAGGCACATCCGCACTCACGCCCCGCGGGTCTGGGCCGAATCCGACTACCCGACCAAGCACTCCTCACCCACCACCGCACGTCGGTGGGCCTGGTCCCGGGCATGCAACCCGAACACGATTACCCGGCTCTGGGAGAGCTTTCCTAAAGAGAGATTCAGAGAGAGAGAGAGACGCGGGGAAGGGGTAGGGGTAGGTTTTGCACTAATCATCGTGTGCGCGTAGGGAAGAAGGAAAAAGAAGAAGAAGGAGGAGTGGCCGAAAGACTTGGCCTCACTGAGGAGCTGAAGAAGAAGAAAAGGAGCCGCACTGTAGCAAATTCATAGTTAAGTCGTCTGAGCATTGGGTCAGACGACGGAAGGTCAGCAGAAAGAAGAAGAAAGAAAGAAGACGCAGCGAAGAAGAAGACAGGAAGGAGAAAGAAAGAAAAGAAGAGGAATGGCCAGAGCAGAAGAAGAAGAAGAAGAACAAGAAGAAGAAGAAGAAGAAGAAGAAGCACTTAGCAGCTGAAAGAGAAAGAAGACAAAAGCTTTGCAGCCGCAAGGAAGAAAAGAAGAAGAATCAGCTGCAAGAGAAGAAGAAGAAGCCAACAAAAAGACTTTTGCTCCCTTTCTCTCTCTATCTCTTAATTTTTGTAAAACTTTATATTGTGAATTTATGGTTCTAGAGTTATGTTGCTCCCTGAGTTCGACTTCTAGAAACTTGCTATTCCGAGTAAAAAATTTGTATTAAGCTGGTAACTGTTCTGTCATATACTACAATGAATCTAAATAAAGACAGAAGACACGTGCCCACCACCAACCGCAAACTAATGGTCTAGCTGAGCTATCAAATCGGGAGATCAAGAAAATCTTTCAGGTTACTATTCGACCTAACAGGAAGGATTGGTCATCCGGGCTTCCGGAAGCATTGTGGGCTTATAGGACCGCCCACAAGACCCAATTAGGTATGTCTCCCTTCAGACTGGTGTACGGGAAGTGATGAGAACCTCATCATGAACCCTAACTAGCACATTTTAACCTAATAAAGTAAACAAAAGCTCCTATATAACCTAAGGGAAAGCCTAATTCGGGGAATTGTTAATTTGAGAATAGAACATGACACTAGGGGTAAAACTGTAATTTTACCATTACAGTACATCAACGAAATTTCTAAGTGTCTAGACATAGGTCAAGTAGACTTAATAAGAGAGAAAGTGGGATAGTTTGGTTAGAAAAGAGTTATGGCGAGATCTAAGAATTAAATGGCATTCTATAACCCTAAAACAAACTCACTTTAATTTACAAAGTTTCAGGAAAGATAAAAATCAACTAAACTCTTTAAAATTCATATAAAAATATCCCGTAGGGTTTAACACATTCAATTTGGCCTTTGAAACCTGTTTTGACCTAGATTGAGGTCCATACCCAAATTTTGACCTAATTTAGGTTTTTATGCAAAATGTCCAGCCAAACGTGGTCAAACCTAAAATCCAACTTCACCATTGGATTTCTTAGGTCCAAATTAAGTTTATACCAAGATTTAGACCTAAGAAAAGGTCGTCTTGACCCACTTTGCAAATTGGTCCTCAACGTTACTTTCTGAACCTCAACTTTTTGAAACCCTTGCGTTTACCCCCTAGACTTCCTCGTCGTTTTATTCACTCCAGTCCCTCTGCCACCTGCAGCAGAAGGCCATACCTCTGGCGACTTTGCGCGGAGGATGGCGCCTCATCTGCATGGGGAGCCGGCCCCAGATTTGAGAGGGGAACTCCCTACGGAGCCCCCTACCGCATGGGCAGCTCCCCATGCCCTGAAGCCCGCCATACCTCTCGTGCGAGCGTGCGAGAGGTATGGGTCACCGGTCTGCCATACCTCCGGCGTGACCTCCCTGCCGCTCTCACGCACCTCCCAGCCGGCCTTCTCCTATTGAAGGAGTGGCACTCCCCACCACATCCTTCAAGCTCAATTTGGCCTGAGATCCCCCTCCAATTCGTCTCCTCTCAACTCTGGTCAATCGCCCAGAGCTTCCGGCGACTCATCCTCCCCTCTCTCGTCGCTCTGCCACAGTACTAGTGGTAGAGCTATCTTCGCCGTCCTCCACTGCATCGCGCCGTACTAGCGTGCGCCCTCCGATCCCCTTCCTCGTCGCCGTCTTCTTCCCCTGGGCTCCTTCGTCTCCAGCAATGGCAGGCACCAACCGCTCGCCATCCTCCTTCCCCCTTCGCTCTAGACCTGCCAGATAAGTTCTCCTTTCTCCCCTCTTTATTTCCCCCTTGTCAATTGTTATTTCCAACCCCTCGACAGTCGCCAACCACCACCATCATCCACACCTCCGACAGACCACCGGCAAGGTGTCCTCGTCATTCCACTCCTCCATCCACCTCGCCAAACCCCTCTGAAGCTCCACTATCACTCCCTTATCATTCCCCCCTTCTCCATTCACCACGCCACCCACTGTCTCCTTCCCTCGAACACACCCACCTGCACGCACACAGTGTGCCATAGGCACACATGCACAGCCACCCTTACGTCATGCTGACCCCTAGGCTACCTTCGCCGTGCTCCGGCGAAGCCTACTGAAGATTTTGACAGGGCCACAAGGCCGTATCTGTGATTTCAGGATCGCGACTTCTTCCGCCAATGGTGCAGACGCACGAAGCTTGCTTGAAGCTTTATCCAGCTCCCAAGCGCCCAGGCCTCCAAGTCCAGAAGGCGCAGAATCCCCTCGTGCAATAGACTAGGCCTTCGCTGCAGCTGCAATTGCTCGTGTCATCTGCTGTGGGCGCACAGGCTGAAGCGGGTAGGACTTTAGTCCCACCTCGTGAGTTTTCGAGCGAGCACTGGCACTTAAATTAAATTTGTGAAATTCGCTTATCCCCTCCTACTACACGGGGTGAGGTCCCTCGCCCACTTAGGGCCTCATTCGCGACCCCACGCCACGCAAACCTGGTCTTGACTCGCCTACCTGAGCACACCTCGCCCCCCACCACACGCCGGTGGGCCTAGTCACGGGTGTGCCAACCTGACTCGTATACCCTACCTAGTCCGACAAATCTTTCATCGCCCTCCACCAGGATGAAAGATCTTTCATCTTGGTCAAAAGGTTCTACTCTTTGATACCCTACTCAAATTGTTCCCTGGAAAGCTACGATCTAAGTGGATCGAACCTTACCTAGTCCGATAAATCTTTGGAAATGGAGCCGTTGAGATCAGTCCACTCAGCCACAATTTCGAACCCTTCGTCGTGAATTTCAGAGACTCAAATCGTTCATTAACTTGACCAATACAGATTTGGTCGGGTCATCCTTTATCCTCCATTCTCCCTGAGCTCATTGCACCTAGCTGATGGCGTAAAACTCAGCGCTTAACGGGAGTCAACCCGTCATTCTTTGAAAACCCAAAACCTTTTCTGACATTTCTATGCTGAATTCATATTGCCCCTTAGGGTTCATCCATTAGAACAACCGACTCCACCTTAGGTACCCATACCCGAGTATAGAAATCGTTCGCAAAAGTCACCTCGACCCCTTCGCCCACCCAACACCTGTCCTAATAAATGAACTAAGCTAAATTCGAACCTACCTAATTTACAATGGGGACATTGCAAATCGTAGGCATGGGGTGGTATGAAAGTGCAAAATGTCATGAAAACTTATATCAAGAAAATGTTTCAATAAAAAAAATCACATATCACAAAAAAAAAAACACAAAGAAATTGAAAAATCTTGAAAAAGAACAAAAAAAAAAAACTGAGGGGGGAGAGAATTTTTGGACCTTACAAAATATGAGGAAAAAGAGCAAAATACCAAAAAGGAGCACAAAATGGAAAAATTGAAATAGTCATTAGTAAAAGATTAAGGGATTAACTGAAGTTCTAGACCACATGAAGAAAAAAGAGAAAAAAGTGCTAAGGAGACACAGAAAGAGATTAGTAGGAATGCTAACTTTAGGCCTTTTGGGCTAAACTCTTAGGCTTAAAAATTCAAGTATCCGCTAAGATTTGGATAATCCCCAAGAGGTTAGGGAAAATGCGAAGCTTAAGTATTAGGCCTAAGGCTTAGGGAGTATTCGGCATCGTTAATTGACCTTCGATTTGCGGGACTCGGTAACCTAAGCACTCTAATCCACACACAGTCTGGTTCAGTGTGCATAACTATCAAAATCACGTAAAAGCGTTTTAATGTTCTGAAAAAAGTCGCCTAGATTAGGAGCGGCCGATCAACACAAGTTGATTTGGATGAGTTCTCGGTGCGGAGAGGCGGGAAATTCCCCTCGAAGATGCGTAACAACATATCGTCTCCTCGGTGCTTGTCTCTTAAGATATTTAAATATCCTACCGGGGGCATGTAGGTACTGTGCTGGTTCAGATACCATGGCGCGGCATTATCACGATATGTCAATTGCTAGGGTCTGGATTCGGACATGGAACGCCATGGGCGGGATTATCTCAAAATCTTGAAAGCCAGGGTTCTAAGGGTTGCCATGGGCGGTGCTACCATGAAGCATCGATTGCCAGGGACCTTTGAGGATTGATGATGGGGACGAGGAATTCGATACAGACCGTGTTGAGAAGCCAATCCGAAGCTAGAAATAAAAAGAAAAGAGAGAGAAAACTCTCCAAACAAATAAATCCCCTTTCTCTCTCTTACAAAAACTCACTGCAAACTGAATCAAGGCTAAAAATATCTCAAGCACGGGTGCTTTAACCGCGGAGTCCAATAAACCCTAGGATAGTTTCTGCGGGCCTTAGAAACCTTGGTAGAGGACTGAGGCTAAAGCGGGTCAAGTCTGGATTTTGTTGGTACTTGAGTACCTCTAGGCCTATTGTCAGCATTCTGACCTAATCACAAAAGAAAAAGAAAAAAGCACTTATCACAACTGGTAAAAGAGACTCATGGTCTAGAACAGATGTTAAAACCTTGAAATTTTACTAAGGGACTAGCAAAAGCTAAGCATGGGGGTATGATGAGAACCTCGTCATGAGCTCCAACTATCTCATTTTGACTTGAGAAAGTGAACAAAAGCTCCTACATAACTTAAAGGAAGGCCTAATTCAAGGGATTGCTGTTCTGGGAAGGAAACATGAACTAAAGGGTAAAACTGTAATTTTACCATCGTAGTACATCAACAGGATTTCTCAAGGGCTAAACATAGGTCAATTGGACTTAATAAAAGGAAAAGTGGGGTGGTTTAGTCAGAAACGGGTTATTGTGAGATTTAAGAATTAAATGACATCCTATAACCCTAAAATAAACCTACTTATTTCACAAGGTTCTGGTCTGGATAAAAAGCAACTAAACCCTCTAAAATTCATGAAAAATTATCCCCTAGGGTTTAGAACCTTCAATTTGGCCTTTAGAACATATTTTGACCTAAATAGGAGTCTTAGCTCAGTATTTAACCTAATTTGGGTTTTTGTGCAAATATCCAGTCAAATGTGATCAAACCTAAAATTGAACTTTACCATTGGATTCCTTAGGTCCAAATTAAGTTTGTACCAAATTTGGGCCTAAGGGAAGGTCACCTTGACCTACTTTGCAAACTAGTGCACCCAATTACATTCTGGCCCCTTTCTTTTGAAAATCCTTGCACAGAACCCCCTAACTTCCTTGCCACATTTACATTTAGGTCCCTCCACCATTACAGCGGAGGAATCCCACTCCGGTGAGGATTTGAGGAGGATATATCCCCGAATCCTTAGAGATCTCCCAGATTTGGAAGGGAGATTCTCTCAGGATTTCTCTATCGTCTGAACAGGATCTCCAGATCTGATTTACACCAAATCTCTCGTGCGAACGCTTGAGAGATTTGGGTGTCTTGCGCACCTTCCATCTCCGGCGAGATCTTGCGCTTGGAGGCTTGCCTTCCAAGCACAAAGGTCTCGGCTAGCAGCTATAAAAGGACCCCTGGTCCTTGGCACATCTTTTAAGCTTGATTTGGTCGCAGATACCCTCTCAATTTCCTCCTTCCTCATCTCCAGCCAACAGCCCGCAAGCTCCGACGATCTCTCCTCCCTCCTCTCGTTGCTCTGCCACCATACCTGTGGCTGAGTTATCTTCATCCCACTCTTCCACGCTGCGCCATACCAGCGCACGCCTCTTCGACCTCTTCTTCGTTGCCATCATCCTCACCTCAGGGTTTTCTTCCCCGACGATGGCACACATGCGCCGCTCGTCTCCTCTACCTCCCCTTCGTCTCAATACCCTCAGATAAGTTCCTCTCCTCCCACTCTTCATTTTCCCTCATTCAATTTCATAAAACGCCCCTCAATAGCCACTGTTCACCTTCGTCTCCCTCATCTCTGGCAGATCACCAACGAGGCGAATCCGTCACTCCCCCACTCCACATGCCTCACCATCGACCTCATCACCTTCGCCATCACTCACCGATCATCCTCCGCCCCTTCACCAACTGCCACACACACCCTACACTTCCACCAAACACACGCACCTTCACGGTCACAATCCGACCTAGGCACGCACGCCTAGGCTGTTTTGCGCCATGCCAACCCCCGCGTCACCTTCGCTGTGACACGACGAAGCTTCCCACGTTGTTTGATAGGGCCGCAAGGCTGTGTGCGTGCATTTTAGGTTCGCGCCCCCGCCGCCATTAGTGAAGGTGTGGAGGAGCTTGCAAGCAGCACTCCAGGCCACATTCACCCTGGTGCTGCGCTCCAGGAAGTGCAGGTTGGACTTGCGTATACACTCAGCCATGCGATTGGCTTTAAGAGAGGTCGCAGCAGTAGCAATTGAAGAAGTCCACCTACGGGGGTAAGCACAGAAGCAGGTGGGACACTTTAGTCCCACCTCGTAAGTTTTCAACGTAGGTAAGGCATTTATATTATTTTTGTGTTCTTAGCTGTTCTCCTCCAAATGACACGGGGTGAGGTCCCTCGCCCATATGCACGCCTCGTCCGCGACCCCTACCCCGCAGACTTGGCACCCGACCCGTTTACCTAGCACTCCTCGCACACTACACCACGCTGGTGCACCTGGACCCGGGCATGTAAAACCCGACCCGATTACCCGACTCTGGGAGAGCGTACCTAAGAGTGAAATAGAGAGAGAGTAGGGGAGGGTAGGGGTAGGTTTTGCTCCGTTGTGTGTGTGTGTGCAGGGAAGAAGAAGAGGAGGCTGAAGGTGCAGCTATAGCCAAAGCTAAGGAAGCTAAGAAGGAAGAAGAGTGGCTGAAGAAGACCAAGGGCAGAGGCTGAAGAAAAGAAGAAGAGAAGATAAGAGCAGCTAAGGGAGGAAGGAGAAGGAAGGACTTAGCTGCAGAAGAAGACTACAGAGGAAGAAGGCAGAGGTAGAAGCCAAAGGAAAGAGGCGGCACTGTAACAGAGGAAAGGTAAGCCAAAGAAGGAAGAGGAAGAAAGCCAAAGAACAAAAGAAGAGAGAAGAAGGCAGAAGAAGAAGAGTGCCTGCAGAGGAAGACAGAAAGAAGAGAAAATCAGAAGGCAAAGTCAGAAATCAGAAGGAGGAGAATAGAGAAGAGCCTTACACTATAGCAGCAACAACTTAGGACGTCTGATTTTACATCAGACGTCCATTATTTTTTGAGCTTCTCTATACATTGAGCTCATTTTCACTTTATAACTTTGATTGGATTGGTCATTGCATTTTATTAAATTATGAGTTGTGATCTTAAGTTTTTAAATACCAATTTGCTCCCTGTGTTCGACCTCGGATACCTTGGTTTTCGAGTAATAAATTCTTATTTGTTTTCATGGTGATTTCATTTATATTGCAACGAACATCTTTTAAAACTATGTTCTCGCCTCGTTAACAATGGTGTTGGAGCTTAATGACGATCGAGATGTAATTGTTTTAGATTGATTATTATATGTTTGTCCCCAAGAGCAACAAGTGAGTAAATAAAATTATGACTTCACATGATCATTTCATTAAACAACAAGCCTCTAAGTTGCCTTCATCTTTTTCCTACCTAGGGATGTGATTTGAAATTTCATGTTGCAAATGTTCAAGCACAATGGAATCATGGAAGGCAGAAATGCTCTTCTTGGTAGTTATTGTCTCAAAATGGGAGGGTTAGCTGAAAAAATTGATGGTAAAGTCAACATTGACTAGAAGAATATACACTGGTTGCTGGAGTAAGTATTTGAATTAGGACAAAATTTGGAGTCTTCTGACCTTGAGAGACACATTAAACAATTATAGGAGAGGGTGATGGATCTGGAGGTAGAGTTTGAAGCGTGCAAGATCGAAACACATTGCAATGTCTTAATTAACAACTTTGATAATATGCATATCTAGGTCTCTAACATGGTCTAAGATTGATAGTTATATAGTATCACTTAGTGTCAAAGAACTCTATCTATATTATGTTTATTTTAATATTTTGTACATATAATAATTTTCTACATTTCTCCCCCTAAATACATTATGTTAATTTAGTATTATGTATGAATAATGTCTTATGTTTTTCTGTTTGGAAGTTGAAATTTGCACGATGGTTCTGTTATATGTTGTGAACTTTTTTCCCATGCCAAAAGCTCCTACAATTTCATTATTTTCATATGCCCTACAAAAGGGAGGAGGAAAAGTGTCAGAATGTTCAGAACATCCTTTTGTTGCTTGCTATTTTTTATTTCTTATTAAAAATATATATCATGTTTAGATAAATATAATTAGTACTGAACTCTGTTAACTAAATGAAAAAATTCCTCTGAAATAATTTTATTATTAATACTTTATCATATATATTGTATGGGAAAAACATCATTGGAGAGACCTATTCAATAATAGGAAGATACAACAACAATCTTGGTTGTATGATGATAGTATTGTTGAAGTATACATATGTATTTTAAGTGTATTTATTTAATATTTTACTTATTTTAATATTTGCCTTTGTTAGTACATGAATTTATGCTCTTTGTTTTTTTTTTCTTCTTTTAATTCTTGCACGTTTGCTCTATTTGTACTTTCTAATTTTTACACATATCACTCAAATGCATGTGATTTTTTTTCAACATTTTTTTTACCCCCGCCCTCGCTCCGCCTACTAGATGACTAGTTTAACAAAAAAATCGAGACAATTATTCATCACATCAATAACATCTCATGAGGTTTTAGCTTTGTCTATTGTTAAGCTCCATTTGCCGGAGGAGTAAGGTCATCTCAATACAGAATAAGTTTGTGTAGTATTTATTTAGGAGAATAAAATAAATCTTGGGATAAAATGATTGACATGTTTGATGTAATAGTAGTGGATAATATTTTAATATTATTATATGAGATAATATTGATATATCTCATGAGTTATCCTTTTGACTAAGAATATCATATGAGATATCCCTTAAGCAAATGTAGCCTTAGAGCATCAACCACCCCTTGCATGTAGCAAAAAAATATGATGAACTTCCATCCTCTATCTCCTACCCATACCTACATAAACAACAAACTATAGAACTACCATCATTGAATGTGCATCTGCCTCCAAAGCTAGATAGAGTGGGAAAGATGCAATATAAGAAATGTTGTCTACCATTTCTATCAAAGAAAAAAAAAACATTGTATGAATTGCTATCTAAAGTACCTTCACCAATAAAAATAGCCAAAAAGTAAAGAAACGCGCATTACAACTCACTTTACAATGTGTGTCTCCTGCTCAACAAAACACATTGGTGTATTTGATTTTCAATTGTTGTATTTTGATTTTCTACTAGGATAAATCGGTTGAAAATCAAGATATAGCAGTTAAAAATGAATATACACCGATGTATTTTAGCTTTCCACCAATGAAAAATAGGTTTTCCTTTGAAAAGTGAAAAGTGATTTTCTTGTATGAGTTCAAGTTTAGGATTTATAAAAAGTTGTTTTACCAATGAAAAGTATGAGGACAAGGAAATCCTCATCACAAATACCACCTAAGATGACTCTAATCATTCCACTGTTGCATAAAATTCATAATCATATGCTACATAACTTTCTATATGAATAGATAGTTTAATAAATAAAAGAATGAAGATTCAGTATAGAGAATAGTATGTGAAAGAAAAGAAATGGCACCAAAACGCTCAAGCTAAACCTAGTCCACATTAGTAATTGAATGAGCTAAAGTAAGGAGCCACAGTAAAACCAATAGAAGCTAAATAGTGCCTCTCACTTATGTTCCACCCATCAGTGTAGTGCCTTGCATGCTCTTGACTGACTACTGAACGGAGTCAAAATATGTAGGATGGGAAGAAATTGCATTTAGCCTTATTTTGTGAGAGGTTATATTTACTGTAATCCATATACTTACTAACATACAATAGAAAATCCTCTTGATAATTTTCTGGAAGGAAAGCAACAATAGCAACATTTAAAAATTATGAAACCTTTATCACAAGTTCTCAAGCACGTAAGAACTATGTTAAACCCAAGAAACTTATCACCAAACAATAGGGTGCCCCTTACATAAAAAAATCACATTACCACAATTTTAACCCACCAAGGCATAAAACAAAGTATTCTATTATCAAATCTCCATATGCAAATACTCATTTTAATCCCAAAACATACTCTTATTCATAGGAAAACAAGAGAAGGTATCAAGAAGGGAAAATCCCTACCTCAGAATTGAGCTCCTTCTTTCTTTTCTTTTCTTCTAATGTAGTAGTAGCCACAATAGCTACAATGACAGTAGCAACAACATCAGCTAAGTAACTCCTCTAGCAACAGAGGCAATAGTGGTGGAGGCCAATGAAGGTGGTGGCTGGTCGGCGATAGAGAGTGGAGGGGAAGGTGCTCTTCTCCTTTTCTCACGTTGGGACATAAGAGGGGGAGGTGTGGCTTGGATGGGAAGAAAGAGGAGTCCCTTACAGGCCAAAACAAGAATGAGGCTTCCTTCTCAAGCCAAAACAAGAATGAGGCTTCTTTCGCAAGCCATCCACCTTTAAAATATGAAGAGGAAAGATTGCACTCAAGGCCCCTCAACTTTTATTGCACGAACATCTGCTTAATGGTTTACTTATCTTTTAGGATTACCCATGCCAAACTAAGGCCACAAATGCCCTTAATCCATCATTAAGTAACCAATTAAGGCTTCAATTAACTTGTTAAGTACACTAAAAAATTTAAACCCTTACAACCCCCGTATTGGCCGATCAGTCAACAACGACGATTACTTATATCTGTGGTCGAGCGCTCTTGTATCTTTGAGGTGGGACTATGTTTAGCCCCTTCCTTCAACGTGCGACAGCGTCTAATCAACAGCAATGCACCTCTTGATTACAACCTTCAAACACCTTTCAATCAATAACTTTAAGTTGTCATTCACTAATTTTAAAGTTTAGATCTCTTCATAAAACTCTCAAAGTCTTGATTCTACTCTTCAGATGGTTGATAACACCATAACAAATCTCCGAGTTTCATCTACGCTAAAAGCTAAGAAGAGCAGCTACAGAACCTTGTAGAACAACTAAATGTTGGTGTAAGGGTACCACGATTGTTAATTTTGATTATAATAAAAAAACTTGTGATTTAACATTGCATTTGAGTTTACAAGTTTCAGGATAAATGCAAATGAATACAAGTGTGAAGGAGCTCAAGATCGCATCCATGGCGGATTGGAGGAGCTTGATGGAAGAGGAGTTTTACTTGGGAGCGAGATGAAGAATATGATAGAAATATTCTTTCTTGTACCTTATATTCTTGTCTTGTACTTTGCTCTTTTATTTCTTTAGATTCTTGTAAAGAGCCTAAAGTATCCTACCTTAGTCCTAGGAAACCTTACACCTCATTAGGACTCTTAAACAAACACTTAGAAAAATCAGAAAATCAAAATAGGCATTAGACTGCCTGATCAGATGTCCAATCTGGACCTTAGATGTTCGATCTTGATCTTTAAGACATCTGACCTTTTGTCCAGACATCCAAACACTTAGGCTAGACTTAGTGCTTTCTGTTTGTTAATTTCAGACAACCAGCCTATAGTCCAGATGTCTGATGCCAATGACAGATGTCTAACAATAGGACCATTGGACTGTCAGAAAATGATCCTTGGAGATTACCTTATAATTAATTCTATAACACTTTCAGATGTCCATAGATCATCCCAGTCGTCTGATAAATAGACGTTAGGCTACAATCTGACCCAAATCACTTTGTTAGAGGATTTAGCCGTTAAGCCTCTCGGGAAATCCATTCCCATAGAGTATTGTCTTTCTATACGTCGAGAGACTTTGCCAAACGATCGACCTGCCGTCTGACCTAAAAGACACTAGAACCCTATTTCTATCTTCTGAAAATAAGAAATAAGCGATCTTAGGATTAGATGTTTGATTAGTATCCTAGATGTTTTAAAAGTGAGTTTTAGAGGTCCGTCTTGATATAACCTTGATTAGATCATCTACCCTTCTAGGTCAGACGACCGAACCTTAGATCAGACGATGACCCAGTGATGGGTCGGCCCAAATAGGTTGTTAATATGATATTTTTATCGTTGAAATGTGTATAGTGGTTAACCTAATTCAGACCTAACCATCTCTTTACAAAATTTTTAACCTGGCCTAATTGATTTTATCTTGTCACTTTTAGGCCCAGGGTCGAACTCAGGGAAGTGGGGTTCAAGTCGAGTTTCTACGTTTTCCTTAAAACGTGTCTCTTCCGTTCGTTTATTCTATTTTTGGTATTTTTCTTATTTAGGTTTTTTTCTGATAATCCTTGTTCTTGAGGCACACCCTCAAAATTGTGTCCTTGGCTTTTAGCCACAACAGAGTTTCAAAACACGTCTTGCTACTTGCAAGACGGGGGTACCTGCAAATCAAAGATTATCTTTTCACTTTTATACCTTTTTTTTATCTTTTTACTAAGAAGGAAGCTAACAGATAGAAAGTAAATATAGTAGCTATAGATATATATTTATATGTAGTATATATATAAAGGGGTGGGGGTGGAGGTGACGATGGAGTGTAGCACTATGTCGAGTCAGTCGACGTCTAGAGAGACGCAACCAACACGACTAGGTGCCGCGTGGAGTGTGGATGGAGGATGGATGTGTCCACGCTTTCTGTACACGCTGTATCGCAGAATATCAGCAACTGGTGCAAATATTCCCGCGATACAGCGTATAGTAAATAACGTGAAAATATATGTACATATGTATGTATATAAATGTATAAGTATATATGTATATATATATATATATATATATATATATATATATATATATATATATATATATATATATATATATATATATATATGTATGTATGTATATATGTATATAGCTATGTATATATGTATATAAGTATATATATATAATACTATATAGATATATATATATATATATATGTATATAAGTATATATGTATCTAGATATATATGTATATATATATGTGTATATGTATAAGTATATAGATATGTATATATATATATATATGTATATGAGTATGTGTATATATATATATATATATATATATATATATATATTATATGTATATGTATATATATATTATATTATATGTATGTATACATAACTATATAGATATACTATGTATATATAAGTATATATATATAGATATATGTATATGTATATATATATATATATATATATATATATATATGTATGTATGTATATAAGTTACTATTAGTGTGTGAGTGTGTGTGTGTCGGTGAATGGGTGTGTGTGTGTTGCTGTAAGTGAAAAAAGAGAGAGAGAGAGAGAGAGAGAGAGAGATAGAGAATACGTGAGAGAGAGAGAGCGGGAGACAGAGAGGGAGCGGGCGGGAGAGATCGCGGAGAGAGAGAGAGCGCCAGAGAGAGAAAGAGCGGGCGGGAGAGATCGCGAGTGCGGACGATGGCAGCGAGTTAAGGCGTCTGCTCGCGGCGGCGGGCGTCTGACGCCGCGTCGTCTGAAGGCGGAGGCGGACGTCTGAAGATCGCGGATGCAGGCGCGTCTTCGCGCGGAGAAGGTGACGCGTCTGCAGGCCGGGTGCGAGGAAGGAGAGCGGGCGATGGCGTGCTCGGAGAGGGCGGCGGGGAGTCTGCAGTCGGTCGCGGAGGGTTGCGGAGGGTCGCGGGGGTCGGCGCGAGGCCGTAGCCGGCCGCTGCAGTGCGCGCAGCGGCCTGTCGCGGGTGGAATTGCAGAGGCGACAGAGCAGAGGCGGAGACGGGGAACGGGCCTGCAGGCGCGCGCGGAGGGTTGCGCGCCTGCGGGGAAGGTCGCGGAGGAGGCGGGGGTCGCTGCTGCTGCTGCTGCTTCAAGCTTCGGACCTTGAAGCGGCAGCAATGGCGTGGAGATGCAAACGAAGAGAAAAGAACACACCACGCCCACCTGCTCGTTGAAGAGCTGGGCGGTGGTGTTCCCACTGTGGTGGTGAGCACCACAGTGGGTTCTCCTGCTCGTCGGGTGCCTCCTCGACGGAGGGCCGGCGTATGGGAGGGGAGAACGGGCGAGGAAGGTGGTGGACTGCAGCGTGGCGATTTTTCAGCAGCTGCCGCAGCTGCGTATTGCAGCAACGTTCCTCCCCCTCGTCGCGAGGAAGAGCTGCGGCTTTATAGAGGAGGAGAGCATGGCGTGGAGCATGCGGGGAATGGGGGAGAATGGCAGCTGCAGGGAGAGGTGTGGGAAGGACAGCAGGGAGAGGCGTTGCGTGCAGCATGGCGTGGATGTGGGCGCGGGAAGAAGGCAGCCGCGGGAATGAGAAAAAAAAGAAAGATGAAAATAAAAATAGAGAAGGGACTTTTGCAAAGAAACACTTGATAAAGAAAATAATTATGCAAGCCATTTATTCCATTCTCTTCTCCTCTCAATTAAATGCATGCATGCAAGCGTTTTTACAAATGCGACTATAGGATTATAATATACATAGTTAATGCTAGAAAATAGCATAAGAAGGCGTTCTTATAGGCGTGTTTTGAGGTGCAAACACCCAGACGTTTGACTATAAAACTAGACGTTTGATAACCCTGTCAGAATCATAAATAACCCTGATTTCGGTGGGATTTTGGACCACTCTTTTGAGCCTTGTTCCCAACGGCTACAAGAGGCTTCCAAGGCCTTCCAAAACCTTCTTAAGACCTGTATAAATAGAGGAGCACCTTTCCTAAGCTAAGCACACCTTGGGAAACTACTTCCACATCATATTGTGTCCAAGTGAAAAAAATCATCTAGAAGAACTTGCTCTCCAAGCCCTCTAGCATTCATTTGAGAGCATCGTTACGCTGCTGACTTCACGTCGCACCACTTCCATTTAAGGGAAGTCCTTTTGCCTATAGAAGCTAGTTTGATTTACACTTACTTTGTGGCTCTATAGGATATATTTTGTAATTATCTTTGGTTAAGTATTCGCTTTGCGAATTCCCGTCTTCCTCGCGATACAAAATACTCCTCGTGAAGAGAAGGGGTTTGAGGTACACTACCCTCGTACAAGGTAGTGTCGGTTGTATTGAGGTTGAACTACCTTCATTTTAAGTAGTTTAGTTAGTGGATTTGATCGACTAAGTCAATCGGAAAATCCTAAGTCAAGTGGCTTAGGTGGTGGTTTTTACCCGGGTTTGGGTTTCCACTTAAAAATCATTGTGTTATTGTGTGATTGCATTTTGTGAGATTGTCTACATTGTTTCCGCATCTTATTTTCATACCGCACATCTCACCCCCTCCGTCTAGGGAATTACACTAAATACTACTCTCTTGTAGCTGTAATTGTTTTCTCAATGCCTTCTAACTTCCTATACTGATCTCAGACCCTAATAAATGCATCTAAAGCTTAAACATAAACTTGAGAACATGTTGCACATGATTGAAACACAGGACTCCCATGAAAGAATTCAAATGACTAATATAATGCTTTGAACTTTGCTAGAATGGATTGTCATCATCCTTGGAAATGATAAGCTAGATTTTATACGCGAAAATGATTGAGTTAAAAACCTGTCATTGTAGTGCATAAAAATCCACTATCACATAATTTTACTGAAACTCAAATGAGTCCCGTGTCGAACACGGGGAGGCTACGTTGATTATAAATCTGCAGTTATATTTTTTTATAAGGAAAATATTCACAACTATGCTAATCTACTTGCAATATATATAATGAGAGAGAAAGAGAGAGAGAGAGAAAATAATGACTTTTTATAGCTAAGAAGAATGTCTATTACAACTACTTATTACAACACTAATGCTAGAAATTGAAATCTACACTAGAAGGCAGAAAAGAGATAAGGGGAGAGAAATTATCTTCCTTGACGAATTCTTGGAGGATGAGCCAAACAATTGACGCCTGGAGGAAGGAGAGTGAAGACAAACGGAGGAGGACGAATTTAGATGAAGCGAGGACGTGGTAAGGTGTTGTCATTGCGGGATCCGCTTCAAGATTGGGGGTGAGAGGACAGCTGGAGTGAGCTCCACGAATAGGATGAGAAGTGGGAGAATTTTATTTTTAACTCTAGGAGAGCTTCTCGTAGCTTGGGAGCACTAGAGTGAGCTTTAGAACTTGAGTTCTTAGCTCTTAGAATAGTTGAGAGGAGAAGAAAGGGATGATTGACGAAATGGATGTTGGTGCCCTTTTATAGTTAAAGTTCAAGGGCAAAAAGGTCCTTTTAAAAGCTTAAACATTGAATGCAAGGCCTTTAGTGATTGATGTGCACGTCACTGTAGACACACGTTGTTGAAGGCACGTGTTGAACAAGAGCCGTTCGGTCCAGATCCGAAGACTCTCGTGTGGCCACGTCGACATCTTCTCTACTTCAGCCGTTGCGCATGCACACACCAAGCACCTCCCCGCTAGGATTGTTTAATAGTGATCAGACGGTCGAGATTGCTCATGAGCGTGCATTGAGAGCACGTATGATCGCGTGTGCAATTGGTGGTCAAATTGCACGTTCATCTAATGTGTTGATCTAACTCGTTGCCGTTTAATCGGACGACTGAATTGAGCTTGTGCACGCGAGGAGGGAGCGTAGAGGGGAGGCTCGATCTCATGACTAATTGCTAATGGAGAACCTTATCCACTGTGCTACGTGCGTGGATGGTCATGAAGGCCATTAGAGGTGTAGATGCTTACGATCATTGGATCATAGATCAACGACTGTGATTTCTCTATGGCCATTTCTTTAGAAAAGAGTGGTGTGGCTTGGAGTGATCTCAGCCATTGATCTATGATCAAATGGTCGAGATTTAACATGGAGAGCTCTTCTTCAAATAAAGAGGCACGGTTGAGAGGGTGACATGGAGTGATCGGGGCTGTTGGATTCCAATCCAATGACCCAGGTTGCTCTTTACAAGTGCCTTTAAGGCTGAGTGGGGGGGCTGCAGATGCCAAGAATGTCTAAGATGGTGCCACATGGCACCATTTGGATTGTTTGCCTTCTTTTGTTCATAGGCGGTGCCATGAATGTCAGATTGAACCGATTTTCGTGTTGTTGGGTTGCAATCGTCGATCCGAACCCATCTGTATGGTTGGATTCTTCATCTGAGGTCTATATTTTCATTACCTTTCCTCTTGGCCTTTGATCTTCCTCAGACTGCATCTGATGCTACAGAGGTCCGATCGGGGTGATCTCGGAGGCGTTAGACTTCGATCGTCGCCCTGATCCGATCTGTATGGTTAGACATTCAATCCGAGGCCCCGAAATGATGTCTCTCTATCTCCTGGCCACAGAAAGAGGAAAATTAGTATATAATTTGTACATATTAATCTAAATGCATGATGATGCATATTATGTAATATTTATAATGTATGATGCTTATATGGACCTAGGAAAATGTATAAATAGGAATTTTAGGCCAATTAAATTTGTACACTTCAAAAAACTTCTAAGATGTAATCAAATCTTAAAACTGAGCTTCAGAACTCCATGAACTCTAATGGTGGCTAGAGTTGACCATTTTAGGTCAAAAGTTGACCTAGAGCTATAAAATGATTAACACTAAAAGCTTAACACCAAAAGTCTAACTTTAACCTTCTGAATCTATTAGCATTGAAATTTGAAGAAATTGAAATCTATTGAAGGTTCTACTAAGCTACTGCCTATGCTTCTAGGTGGAGCTATTCGACAGAGTAATTAAAGACTGTAACAACCTTGCATATGGTTGTCCCATGTTCAATGAGGTTTATTCAAGCTCACATACCATTTTTTGAAGTCTGGAAGTGAAATAATCATGCTACCTCACCTTGTCGAAGTTGAAGAAGAAAAGGGAGGTCAACGTGATAGATTCGCTGTGATCCAATTCTAAGGATAGTACTCTGATCCATGAAAAACGTGGAGTCAATTTAAGGTTGTTGGAGGTTGTTAGGTGCTGAATTGTGATGATTCAAGGTTGGCAGAGATATGAACGATGATTGGAGTTGGTGGCGGAGCTCACTAGAGTTCGTTAGAATGAAATACTATATGAAACACCTCAATAAGTAGCTCAATAGATTCCTTGTGATCTCAGAAAGGTGTTAAGCACATTAATTGGATAAGAGATTGATTCACAAGGTGCTGGGAACTTGAATCAATTGGAGAAGAAGATGAAGTTGGACATATTGATTAAGAAGTGAATTCATATGATTTGGTTGGGTGAAATGACCCTTGTGTCAAGGTGATGGTGAATGGAGGGCCATAGGAGTGCGACAAACTCAAGGGAACTCTGCCATGGATAGTGGAGATTTGATGAATACGGAATTTGGGCATACTGTGTGTAATGGCTAATTTCGAGAGAAAGATGTTTGTGGATCGTGATGAGGTGTAGAAGATGGAAAGATGGTTGATTGAATGGAAGAAGGCTGGCAGACATCGGAATTGGTGTTGTCAAAGTTGAGGAAGAAAAAGACTAAATTGAAGGCTTAATCCAAGCTAATCCTACTAATGAACTAAGATACACTACGCTAAAGAAGAAGATTAGAAGACAGAACTACTTACCTAGACGAAAGGGTGAGAGGGGCTATGGAGATCTCTCATTGGAGCTGAGAATGAAATCAATCTTGGGAGACAGAACTCCGACCGATCAAATAGTGGAAGAGGGAGAGGTTTGAGCGTGGCTCCATCGTTGGCAGGGAGGAGTAGAGGAAGAGGGGGTGTAAGAGATGAGTAGCTTCGTCGGAGCTTGTCCAAGAAGGTGATGGGATGACGCCAAAGATGGGGAGTGAATAGCCTAGGATTGCATGTGGGTTAGGAGAGGAAGGGGTGCGATAGCGCGAATGAAAGGTGTCGAGGTCAATTTATAGCGTTTGGTGGTGGCTAGGGCGGATGAATGTGGCCAGAGATGTGTCCAAGTGCAGGAGAACATAGGTCATAGTCTCTGACATCGGTGATAGCATGTGGCTCGAGGACGTAAATGACTCATCAGAGTTGTTGGATGTGGGAGGTTTGTTAAGAGGAAACTTGATGTTAAGGAAAATATGGTTCATCATCGATTTAGCCTTCATCGGAGATGGATGATACGAACGATCGTCATAGGTTATAAATTAAGTCTTAACTTAATTAACTTAATTCTAAGTACATAACTAATGGTATTAAGTCCTTATTATTAACTTAGGATAATGAAACACTTATTTGATAATAATAAGGCTTAATTAAGGTATATTTGAAGTCTAAGCCTATTATTAGCTTTATTAATAATTAACCGTGTTTATATGATATTGATGAGTAATTACTAGGTAAACCGCCATTTGTTGATTTATTATGAGCTATGACGAGTACCTCATCAGTTTGTCAATTAGGGGACTTCAGTATTGTTGTCCTGTACTTTGTATCAATGGCACACATTTGTATGGTAGTCATCATGAACATTTACTAATTGCAGCTGGAATTAATCCAAATGGTCAACTATTTCCTTTAGCTTTTGTTACTGTGGAAAGATGGGAGAATAACAATAGTTGGGCTTGATTTTTGATGTATCTCACAGAAATTTTGAATAAAGATGGTATATGCATCATCAATGACTGTTTCCTTGGACTAAGAAATTTAATTCCTTAATATTTTATCCCTGACTGAGGTTATTCACATTGACATTGCTCAAGCATATGAAGGAGAACATACACTGAGAGAGATTTTACGTAGTTGGTTTTGCATTAACAACATATGACCATAATCAGATATTAGAGGATATCAAATGCATGTGTGATGGAGCATACAAATAAATTTTACAACAAAATGATTGTAATCGGTCATATTGGACATTATGTTATGATGGAGGAAAAAGATAGGGTAGTATGACAACCAATGTATCTGAATGCTTCAACCACGTGCCTCCTCTCTCGTCGGCCCTGTGAGAAGTTTGGCTGGTAGGGCCGCTTCCACCCGCTGTTAGTGTCGCGTGCGGATAGGTTGGTCTCTTCATACATCATAGCTGCCTCCACCACTCTCGAGAATGTCGGTAGCTTCAGGGGTTTGACATATCCCCGAATAGCATATCGGAGCCCCTCGATGAACCTCCAAAGGCACTCCTCCTCAGTAGCCACGGCCGTCGCTGTGAAACGAGACAGCTCCAGGAAACGCGTATGGTACGCGCTTACGGTCATCGTCCCCTTACGGAGAGCGTGGAACTCCCGCCTCCTCTGGTCCTGCCACATTTGGGGGAAGTACTGCTCGTAGAAGAGGGTGACGAACTAGTCCCAAGTCGGCTCGTCCCTCTCTTGACCCCTGACCGCCCTTCACCACCTGTGTGCCGCGCTCTCCAGTTGGTACGTGGCAAACTCCACGCGGCACTCCATAGGGGGCGAATGGTGTCAAAAACCTTTTTGATTTCTCGAGCGAGTCCTCCGCATCAGTCGGGTCCTCATCCCCCTTGAAGGAGGGGGGCTTCAGCTTCTGGAACTGTCCGAAAAGCTCAAAGTGGCACTGAAGTGGAGATGCTGGTGCGCCTCCAGGTAAAGAAGCCTCGTGATCGAAAGTGCCGGAGGAAAGTGGGGGTGGTGGAGGCCCACCCTCTCTCCCGCGTCCAGTGCCGTGTTTAACTCGTGATCCCACAGAGGACTCCCCCTCCGTAGCCCCAGGGAGAGGTGCTCGTGGCGACGGGTGAAGCTCCTCTCGCACGATGCCACGTATCAGCTGGGCGAGGTCCTGGGCCTGAATGCCCAGAAGCAGTGGTTGATCCACTAAGGCGTAGAGCTCAACGTGCCCGCCCCTTCGACCTCATCCTCGGCCGCGTCCGCGGCCCGCCTCGCTACCTCCTCATCGAGGCATCTCTTGCAAGGAGACGTGAACACGGAACAGAAAAGACGTCAATACGAATCGATATTCAACGAAGAAGTCTCAAAACAGATGTCAAAAGGTACGTTGTGGTGGCTACTCTAGTTACAGGCATGTGAATTGGTTATTTTCCAGCCAGTTGGTTCACTTCTCGGGACGATCTTGCTCTGATACCATCTTGTTACGACCTGATTCTCGAATCCCTACGAGACACGAGAATTGGACCGACTCGATTGATCCCAAGACCCAGTCGTCCAACAAGAAAGTAACCAAAAAGCAGTAAAATAAACCACATTCACCATGCAAGTAACTAACAGTAACAAAAGTACAGTAGTAAGGAAAAGAACTACTACAGTACATACCACCACAACTATAGAGAATTAAAAACAGGTACAGAAATATAATGTTTACAATAAAGAGTACAAGGTGAAACAAAAATAATCACTACTACAAAAATACGGTACAACAAAAGTACAACTACTGGGCTTTACTAGGCCCAGCACCCTTCAGAGCCGCAGGATCTGGCTGCTCAACACCTAGTCCTAAAAAAGGTGACAAATGTGACACGTCAGCGAAACGCTGAGTAGAGTGGCAACTAGCTAGCTAAGAAAACAGTAAAGGTGGACAAGTAGCTATTGTTTTTAATTTCTTTCTTTATTCCTCTATTTACTCTTTCTTGAATTATTTCCTAGATCTTTCTCTTGATCTTGAATGCTCCTCGTCGGAATGATCTTGATTGTAGTCTTTTCCGAAAAGTAGAAGTAGCACGTGGTGTTCTCCTGGTCGGGAGAGTCCCCCGTGGTGGTCCTACCCTCAGTCAGCCACCCCAAGGTCACTGACAGACGTAACGGTGACTACGGTACGCGCGATAAACGCACGGGTAGCTACCCCGCACTAGCACGTGGTCTGCGCTTCCATTGACGGGTGAGCCCAAGCACAGCACGGAACCAGTATAGGGTAGAGCCCTCTCAGTAACATGGGTCCAACCCCTCCACAGTAACCAAACAGGGGTCTTGCCCCTCCACAGTCTGCGCACCCTCGCCTGACTACCCTGGTTTACCTAGTGGGCCTAACAAGTCGGTGTAGGGTGGCTAGCTGAACCTCGAGACCTGTGGGGTGGCTATCCCTACACTAGTAGCTCTCCCCGGTACTGTGTACGTGAGGGCCAAAAGTCGGTACAAAGTGGTCAGACCTAACCCCGGGTCCCTGGGGCAGCTAGCTCCGCTCTGCATTAAACAGGGAGACAGTCGCTCTCCTTGGTACTCCGTACTCAAGGGCCAGCTCACTTCCCAATCCACTTTCCCAGTTCCATTCTATTTATTTTTCAGGAGCTCTACTCCTAATTCCCCGTAGGGTTCATACTAATATTTCTCAAGCCAAGCCATACTAGGTTTCATTATTTCAGTTTCATTCGCATATAGCCCATGTTTCCAACATTTAATATCAGTTTATATACAAGCAGCTCAAATTTAGTTTCCAACAACAGGAATTACATGTAGTAGTTACTAGCAACAGTACTCTACATTTCACAGGCAGCTGTTATCCAATTACAGGCAATTATCATTATTCTATCTACTTATCGAAGACTGCACTTCAGGTATTCAAGACATTCGTTTCAGTGTTTCTGTTCCTAGGATTCATGCCACACCCTAGGATCTATCATTCAATCTAGTTTTCAAGCCCTAAGATTCATGCTATACCCTAAGATCTATCATTCAATCTAGTTTTCAGGTCCTTGGATTCATGCCATACCCTAGGATCTATCATTCAACTAGTTTTCAGGTCCTTGGATTCATGCCATACCCTAGGATCTATCATTCATCTCAGTGATGCATTAATGTTGGTAAATAACTAAGGGGAGCCACTCTACCCATAAAATCGAGAGTAATGGGGGCGTGATCTGTAGGTCTATGTGCCTCCGTAACCCCTAGAGTCGCAACAAAACGGGGTCCTAACATAAGGATCAATCACAAGGAACCACTCAGAACCGGATAAAAGTATTTTAAACAAGTAGAGGAACAAATTCTGAGAAGAACGGAATCTCAAACGTGGAAATCAGACTTCGAACGGACCCTAAACGGGTCAAAAATGACAATTTTGACTCAAATCAGACGTCTGAAACACCTTCTAGATGTCTTAAAAGATGGTCCAGGTCATACCTCACTCTGAGCTGTTCCTCAGACATCCAGGGATCCTGTTGAACCGTCTGGACCCAGTTCTAGACGTCTAACCACCTCTCCAGACGTCTGGAGATGCTCTCCGCCGTCTGGTGTTGTGCCCAGACTTCTGAATCACGTGGGAAGGTGTGTCCCGTGCCTTCCCAAAGCGAAACATGCACGCGTACGCAAACGATCTGAACACGGCATGAGACAGAACTTTCGGCGGAACGACCTGCATGGCCATATTCGCAAAAGGAAGCGGGGGAAGGAATACGTACCTTTCAGACATCTGGAGCTCCCTCCAGACGTCACCCGCGTCGTCTGGACGTAGGTCCAGACGTCTGATTCTAGGAAAATTTCCCTGAATCAGAACCTCCTCGCTTTCTTCCTGCTGCGCACAGCTGCGCCGCGCTCGCCCACCTACTGCCTGAGCTGCAGTAGCATCGGGGTAACCTCCCCAGCACCACGCTCCCGCTGCGCGCCCATCTTCCTCACGTGCTCTCCCTCTTCTCCCCTCTCGCTGCACCTCCTCTCCGCACGCACCCGGCAGCAGCTGTTGCCCTTGTTCTCTCTCTCACGCTCACGCTGGAAGAAGGAGGAGACGGTGGGGTGGTGGGTGAGGGAGAGGGTAGGGGGGAGAGGGGTATTTGAAGGCATCAGGGGAGAAAAAGCGTTTGCAGGTTGGCGGGTTCAGTCTGCGCGCGCACGCGTGCAGACCCGCAATCGTATGCAGGCAAAAATTTATTTCCAAACGCCTGGGAAGGCGTCCAGACGTTTGGACCAACTCCTAGACGTCTTAAAAGTGTTTGATGTCTCGGTCTTAACATATTACAACTCAACTCTCAACCTCCTTATTACTCAATATTTCTTTGTAACACAAAAACATAGCCAAAAGTTAGAGTTCATTTGACTAGATAATCTATTACAACACTTTATTTCTTTTTCGTTACAACAATATATTCTTTCATTACAACGAATGTGTGTAGCTGTTACAATCATATGTGATAATAGTTACAATTACTCTTTTATATCGATGCAACATTTTTATATTATTTATTACACATTCTTATACAATTCTAATAATCGTACACTATCTTGTTTTCATTACCTTATATTTTTGTTATATAAATCAATGCTATATATAACATGGGATTGGCATGTCTATTTTTAGTAATTACAGATATGATTAGATTCTTTTACACTATTTTTTTTGGCATGTTATCAATTACGACTACGTTTAATTTCAAATTATCTTGGCTTTCCTAAATCTAGGTGCTGTTATGTTACGACCCAGTTCTGGAATCCCTACAGGACCCGAGACCGGCTCGACTTGACTAATCCCAAGACCCAGTTGTCCAATAAGAAATAACTGAAAAATAGGAAAATAAACCACATTCACTATGCAAAGTAACTAATAGTAAAAGCGTACAAGCAGTAAAGGAAGTAAAAGCTGCTAGTCAGTAGTACATACCACCACAACAACAGGAAAGTAGAAAAAAAGTACGGTAATAGGAACAGTAAACAAAAGTTTGAAACTCACTAGCAGAAAAGAAAGTACAACCACAATACGAAAACTACAGTTGGGCTCGAATGGGCCCAACACCCTCTGCAGTCGGTAACTCGGGTTGCTCGACTTCTAGACCTGTAAAGGGTTATGAGAAAACGGAGTCAGCGAGTGTTGAGTAGAGTGGTAACCAGACTATCTAAAACAGTAAAAGCTAGCAGGTAAATTTATCTTTTCCAGTTATTTATTTTACAAGTAATTTCTTTTCACCCTATTGGTTTACTTTCAGATTTCTTTCTTGATCTCGCATGTTCCTCGTGGGAACGATCTTGATTGCTGTCTTTTTCGAAGAGTAGAAGGTACACGTGGTGCTCTCCTGGCTGGGAGAGTCTCCCGTGGTAGTCCTACACCTAGTCAACCACCCCGAGGTCACAGACAAACGTAGCAGTGACTACGGCATGCGCGATAAGCGCACGGGTAGCTACCCCGCACTAGCACGCGGTTAGTCGTTTCCGCTAGCGGGTATGCCCAAAGTATAGCATGGAACAGTATAGGGCCTAGCCCTCTCAGCAACAGGGGTCTAGCCCCTCAGAACCAAATAGGGGTCTCGCCCCTCCACAGTCTGCGCACCTTCGTCTGGCTACCCCGGTTTCCCTAGAGGGCCTAACAAGTCGGTGTAGGGTGGCTAGCTCCCTCCCTACACTAAACAGAAGTCAGTGTAGAGTGGCCAATCCTAACCCCGGGTCCCAACCCAAGGGCGATTAGCTCCACTCTACACTAAAAAGGGGACAGTCACTCTCCTTGGTACCACGTACTCAAGGGCTAGCATACTTCCCACCCATATTCCAGGCCTTTCCATCTTTCCACAGGAGCTCTACTCTTAACTCCCCGTAGGGTTCATGCTCATGTTCACCGTATTATTCCAATCCAGGTTTCATCATTCCCAATTCGGTTCTCGTTTATACACATGCAGCTCGTATTTCTACAATTTAACTCATGCAATAAGTGATATCACACGTAATTGTTTAGTTATCTCAGGCAGCTCATATTCTATCAGGCAGCTCGTATTTATTAACAGGCAGTTGCTAACAGTTTAGCTCATTCATTTATAAATACAATTTTAATCATGCACACAAACAGTGCAACTATTTCTCATCTTAGGGTTCATGCCACATCCTACGCTTCCAGTTATCTAATTATCATAGATGCATTCATATTTTATATATAGAACAGGGGTGGACCACTCTACCAGACAATCCGGGAGTACTGGGGGCTCGAACTACAGGCCCACGTGCCTTTGTAAGCCCCAAACACGCAACAGATCAAAGTCATATTCCAAGGAACACATCTCAATGGAACGTTCAAAACAGTATATAAATGTTTCTAATATGTAGAAGAACTCACAAGGAAACCACAGGTATTTCGTTCGTGTAAAACGAATCCCGATCGGACCCTAAACGGGTCAAAAATGTGTCTGCAGACCCAAATCAGACGTCTGGAAACAAGTCCAAACATCTTAAAAGTCACAGAGACTCACCTCTAGTTCCTATGATGATCTCAGGCATCTAGGACTCCACCGCGATGGTCTGGCAGCAGTTCCAGATGTCTGACCAATCCTCCGGTCGTCCGGGGATGTCTCTGGTCGTCTGGTAAGCTGTCCAGATGTCCAAAAAGCGTGGAAAGGCATGCTGCGCACCTTCCCAAAGCTGCTCCTGCGCACGATAGAGCAGCTCGCCACTTTTAGCCAAGCAAATCACACTACGGTGCGGCCTGCATGGCCGTAACCTCAAGGAAGATGTACCTTCGCGATACTCACTTTTGGACGTATGGTGTCGACGCCAGACATCCATCCAGTCGTTCGGAAGGCCCTCCAGACGTCTGATACTGGAAAAGCTCCAGTTCCAAACCGTGCTCCTGCACCTCTCGCAGCGCTCTGTTGCGGCTCCTTCCACTTCGCTGCAGCTCCGACCGCTGTAGAAGGTTGGGGACGACGCCCCGACGTTCTCCTCCTCCCGCACGCGTCGCGGTGGCCGTGCGGTCCTCCGGCGACTTCCCTGAAGCTCGCGACCTCGACCTTCTCCTCCTTCTCACGCCCGCTCCTCTTCCTCGCTCTCGCTCTCTCTCTCTCTCTCTCTCGCATGCCTCAACTCTCGGCAGTGGAGTGGGGAGGATGGTGGTTGTGGTGGAGTGGAGTGGAGAGGAGAAGGGTCTCTTATATAGGCTGGAGGGTTAGGGTTCGACTGGGGAAGAGGAGAAGAAAGGAGAGAGAGAAGGGCTGCGCGTTGCTTGTGTGCAGGACTAAAAGTGCGTACAGATTTTTCAATTTCTAGACGTTTGGGACGGGGTCCGAACGTCTGGTAAGTCATCTGACCAACACTCCAGATGTCTTAAAAGCTTAAATCAGAACGAGTCTTTACATGTTAAAATGCCATTTTACTTATTATTAGTGGTATTTTTGTGGATCACATGATGGACATCTGATGGTTCCCATTTTGTGCTCAAGTTCAGTTTTCTAGGCACTGTGCTCTCTGGATCTACCCCTATATATATATATATATAGGGGTCTGTAAGCGTACAGGTGACCTGTGCATAATTTGAAAATTTCTCCCACTAGGAGTAATGTTTTGGATTAAAAATTTGAGGATTTAGATTACTTCATATAAACATGTTATGCACCAAATTTGAAGCCAATCTGACACTATTAGAACCTACATTAATGGGAGCTCATTTTTGACATCTTAAGTATTACGAAATTTGAACTTAAATGATGTAAGTTTTAGGAGTGTCAGATTGACTTTAAATTTGGTGTGTAACATGTTCATATAGAGTGATCACAATTCCCAAATTTTCAGTCAAAAACATTACTCGTAGTGAGAGATATTGCTGTACCTATATGTAACTTACGTGCAGGTCACCTCTACACTCCCTATTCCGATATATGTATGTATGTATATCAGGTCTAGTGTGCAAGCGGAAGGAACCTCTCAAAGGTTGTTGAAAGCCACCGGATAGAATCCGCTACTCGACCATTAATGCCCTTCCCAGTAAAAGCGAGGTTACATGTCGTTGGACGGTCTAGCGACCTACAAAGGTCTCTTGACCATCTCACAATCTGTACTTCCCTTGTACTAGTGGATAAAGCGAAGTGAGAGATCACTGGATGGTCTAGTAACCTATAAAGGTTGTGATGAGGGAAGAAGTTGCCCTCACAAAATAAGCTTAATTGGCTTGTGATCAGACTAATCAAACCCTCTTAGACTCGATTCGTGCGGGAATGCGAAGAGGTACCGACCACCAAGCAGTTACAAGTCAACACAATAACTCTCATTATTTCTCCATAATTTCTACACTACTTTGGCGGTTACACATCCAAATGTGTAATCTGCAATGTTCGTATTCTATAAATTGGGTTTCATATCCGCAAGGAAAGGGAACACATCTAATGGGGGGCAACCCAAATGCTCTTTAGCCTACTATCTCATGTACCATTCAAACCTATAGTGGATATTGAGGGTTAGATCCCTTCCCAAGATGTATACCCATCAAGGGTGGAACTCGATCAACAATCGCCAATGTTCATGTGGTTGCTTGTATATTTTTATTTTCTTGTGGCTACGTTACGTCTCCTACGTATACAAATTCTTTGATAGCCCTCAACGACCTCGACAACGGCCTCAGAGGCCCATCAAATTGTGCCGTATGTGGGAACGTCAACAAAAAAAAGACAGGCTTTGTTAGGTACAGGATACGTCATCTGAAGGAACGGTTGCTCCCAATGGATGCTCCCTGTTGTTCATGCTTGAAGAAAGGCACTCATGACAAGATAAGTCACTTTATTCATTTTTTCTTCCCCAAAAAAAAATAATGGCCATTGTTGTAAGGGCTTTGAAGAGGGGCAAAAAGGGCCATCGGATCCAAAATTCCACATAACCCAGTAGAGGATCTGGCTATCTAGTTATATTGTAAGCAGGCGGGTCTGGTCTTACCCGACCCACCTACAACCACCCCTTGTGGTGGAACTAGGTAACCAATCTCCTTGTTCCCTTATGATGGATTGCTTGAGATTGCTTGTTTATGGCCATGTTACGTTTCTTACATCAATAAATTCTTTGATGGCCATTGGCGGCCCTGATAGCAGCCTCTCGCGACCTATCAAATGGCACTGTCTGTGGGAAGAGTTAATAAGGATGTTATTCTCTTCCATGTATCTAGTTGCTGGAGGACAACACCTCCACAAGTACCCTACCTCGGCCTCCCTAATAAAAAATCTTAGCGATAGCCTCAACCACTCGCAGTTCCACTTGCGGTCCCCCAGAAAAGGCCTAGTCAGGGTCCAACGTCTCTGTGTCCAAATGACACCCCCAGCACATCAATCCAAATAAAGGAAGGTTGGTACAACCCGGTCGACTGCTCGAGGCTCCTGAGCAAGACTCCCTTCTCAAGGTGAAAGAGAGGGAAGGGGAGTATGAAGCTGGGTTGGTGACCTTGGAGGTGAAACAATAGTCTTTCATTGGCAAACTCCTTGAGACCAAGTGAATCCAGGAGTTCGGTAGGACACAACCAAAGGAGCCCCAGAACTCAAGCCCCTACGATGAGCGACTAAGGTGGTGACACAGTGGAAAAAGAGAATGCCCGCCTACACGAACAGCTCAAAAAGGTAAAGCACGAGCTTAATAGCTTGCGAGGTGAAGCTTCCCCGACCCGCCAAAGGCTTCGTGCTCGCTTTGGCTGGGGGAGTAGTTGGGCGCTCAACCTCCATCCATTAGTGGTGGGAGTCTCATCTTGGAGGTCATCCGTTAAGTCACACAGGCAATGAGGTTGCAAACCCATGTGCATACCACCTACCCATTCACGGAGGAGGTGGTGGCCACCCCCTAAAGGAAAGCAAGGGCCCCAGGAGGACTCACTCCAACATCCATTCGTAGAGGTGGCCGCTCCCATAAGTGAAGAGCCACCCTCTACAACCAAAGTAGTGATCAACCCACCAAGAACCGTGACTATAGATCCCGTTGGGCAGGACAGGAGTCCTTCGAGGAATACACCCCCTTGTCTGTGAACCAGGCGGACGTGTTCGCGGAGGTCTGGTCCACAGGTGAGGACCTGCTTCCCCCAAAATCCACAAAGAGGAAGGCTAATTTTGGGCCCTACCGCAAGTACCACGAGGCTCGAGGACACGCCACCAAAGAATTCCAAGATCTGCTCGACTGATCGAGTCTTAGATCCGACGTGAAAACCCAGCCCCTCCTCATCAGGCGAATCGGGAGCCAAGATTGGGGAAAGAGGCCCATGGGGGGCCAGAAGGTTACCATAAGGAGTTCCGGCGACTCTAAGGAATCGATACAATCTTTGTCGCAAGACCGGAGCCAGATAGGTCGACAGCACACCTGATTAAGAAGGCGGTGTCACCCTGGAGACCCCTGGCAAAATACCACCGTCAGGTCCTAATGGCAATATCCAAATTACCCCAAGATGCTCACTTCTCGTCACCCGAACCCATTGGCATAGAGGTTGAGCTAATCTTTAGGGCCAACGTTAAGATCAGCAAGCCACTCTTTCCAAGTCAGCACTTCCAATTTCCCTCCCCACTCTTCAGTGGAGTCAAAGAAGCCTTGTCAAGCAAGCCGCGTCCAAGTTGTTCGAACTCTAGCTGATCCGGTAGAGTACTTGGACCCACTTTTGATGATGCTCCTATCGGCGGAGTGGCAACGGCCCAAGATCTTGGCGGGTGAAGCCAACACTGAAGATGTCTTGTTCACAAAGATAATGTTTAAGATGGGCTTCTGAAAGGAGCATTTCTTCCCACTAATCACTCCGGCCAAGGCCTTTTTGGCAATCATAAAGTAACTCCAAAGGGAGAGATTAGCCTTCCCTTGTCCATTTGTGACAAGGACAGGCACCTCAACTGGATGACCACATTTATAGTGGTCGGGTTGACGGTAGCGTTTGACGGCAGCACTGGCCTCTCGCTGACACATGCCCTTTTGCCTAATCCCCTCCTCACAGTTCCAATTCATGCTTTTCCACTCCCCTTGAGGAGTAGGAATAATGCATGGGGACTAGACAACCAAGTGCGAATCCTCGAGGGCCGAGCTGGGGCAATTTAGGAAGCCGAGCCCCCCCAAGCCACAAAAATGGGGGAAGAAGAGAAAAACCAAGGCCACATGATCTAGCAAGGGGCAAACCTTGCTGATTTGCAAGCGACTTTGAGATCATCGCCAGGACTCTTTAGCCATGACTATACTGCTTTCCCTAGTGATGCTTACCAAGCTCGTCGAGGATGGAGCGGACCTTAACCCCTCCAAGGTCTATGGACTGCAACTCCTACTCAAGATAAGGCAAGCATGCCTAAGAGCCATCTCCTAGAATTGGTAGGGACTGGGGCATCCCCTCACGTTCCCGTAACTACCTAGCCACCTCCTATGGTTTGCAGGTGTTAAATACCCTTTGCATGCGTATCCCCTACCGTGGAGCGAGTAATCCCATCAAAGCCATCCACGACATTTGAGGCCTTTGCCTCACCATAACGGCAATAAATGTCAATCCTGTTACACCCAAGACAAAACCCAATTCTTGCAGTGATTGGTCATCACTCGCGGAAGGTGGCACTTACGTCACACCATTTCCCGGCTAGTTTCCTATTAAGGCCGGTAGGGAGTAGGCATCGATATGCCTTCGCTCCCTCCAAAGGCTGCTTCCGAAGGTCGGCAGGAACTTAAGCAGATGCACCTCACATTTCTTTGGCTTTGGCACCTCTTAAGGTTGGCAAGTTGCCTCTTAAGGCTAATGGGAAATTGGGCCTCTACACTCACGTTCCCTTACAGTGCTGCCTCTTAAGGTCGACAAGCCGTCTCTTAAGGCTTATGTGAAATCGGGCCCCTGCTGATGGGAACACGATCATGAGTCATAACTAGCTCATTTTGACCCAATTAAGTCAATAAATGCTCCTGCATAACCTCCAGAGAGTCACAAGTCATTGTATATTCATTATGAAAGAAAAATAAGAAATTAGGGCTAAAACTGTAATTTTACCATCTCATCATGAATGCAGTATAGCCAAGGGTTTTCTCAGGGGTTGAATGAATGTCAATTGGTCATAAAAAGATAACAAGTGGGATAAGATATATAGAAAAGGGTTTGCACGTGTTCTGAGAATTAAATGATTTTGAAACCCCAAAAATAGAACCGCTTGATTAACTGAGGTTCTGATCAGGATAAAATTCACCTAAACCTTCTAAAATTCATATAAAAATATTCTATAGGATTTAGAACTTTCAGTTTGACCATCAGAACCCATTTTGACCCAAAACAGAACCACAGACAGACATTTTCCCTAATTTAGGTTTTTACAGAAATTACCCAGTAAAATATGGTCAAAACCAAAATCTAACTTCACCATTGGATTCCTTAGGTTCAAACTAGGTTTGTATCAAAATTTGGACTCAAGATGAATTTGTCTTGACCTAGTTTGCAAATTAGTCATGTCTAATTTCATTTCTACCCTTAACTTTCAAAATCCTTTCAAACAGGCCCCTAACTTTGTTGTCATTCTCACAAAAAGGTCCCTACCACCATTAATCCTAATCCTACTTGCTTCGGTGACCTTAAATTGGAAGGAACGCCCTGATTTCTTGACGAATCCCTTTCAAAATTGAAAGGGAAGTTCGTCAAGAAGTTCCCTTCCTATTGGACCCAATCCTAAGCCCTAGAACTTACCCAATCTCTCATGCGAACGCTTGAGAGATTTGGGTCTCAAGAAATTTCTATTTCCGACGAAGCTTTCCAGGCTTGGGAAGCTTCATTCCCAAGCCCAGGCAGTCTCTAAAGGCCTATAAAAGGACCCTCATACCTCACTGAGTTTCCTACACTTGAAATCGGCCGTGATTCCCCATAATTCCTCTCTCTCTTTCACTGTCAAAGGTTCCCTGATGTTCGACAATCCCCTCTACCTTTCCTCGTTGTCCGTTCGCAATACCAGTGGCAGATCTATCTTCCTCACCTCCTTCCGCGTCTCGCCGTACCAGCAGACGCCTCCTTCTCTGTCATCCTCGCCGTTTCTCCCTCACTGAAACCACCTTCGTCTCTGACGTTGGCCATACCTCATCCGACGTCTCCTCTGCCCCGCTTCCTCCACTAACCTCCCAGATACATTCCTCATCTCCTGCACTTTATTTTCACGTCTGCTCCACTTCAAATCGACCACCGATGACCCTCCACAACTTCACCTTCTCCATCTCCAACCACCTCTCTGGCAAGCCCATCTCACCACCACAGACCACCAAATACCTCGCCGAAAAGCCCACGACCATCGCCACATCTTTCCACACATTTCCCCTCTTTCCATTCGATCCCTTATCCACCCAAGTCACCCCTCGAACACACCCACTCTCACGCACACAGTCTGACTTCACCACGCACGCACGGACCTCGCCACACCACACAACTATCACCGTTGCACTCGCTGTGGTCTAGCGACCCTCCCTGAGCATTCTGACGGGGCCGAGAGGCCATTTCGTTGTTTTCAGGCACTCGCATCCTTCACCATTGATGGAGAGCTTCAAAGTTTGCTTGGAGCTTGCTCCAGGTGCCCCTGCGACCGGGTTAAAGCCCCAGGTCATGCGTAAACACCTCGCACATGCAACCAGGCAGTCAATTGGACATCTTTGGCTCACGAGCTGAGGCAATTGAGGAGAAAACCCTTTACTGCAGACGTGCGAAGAAGGCGCTATCTTTAGTCCCACATCGACTGAAGGTGAATAAATTGCAAAAGTCATAGTAGCTGTTTTCCTCAGTTCACGGGGTGAGGTCCCTCTCACCCGCTCACCTTGCCTCGTTCGTGACACATGCATGAGGACTTGGTTCGACTCGATAACCCGCCTAGACCTGCACTCCTCGCTCACCACCGCACGTCGGTGAGCCTGGACCTGGGTACGCTCCTGAATCTGATAACCTGATTCCTAAAGAGAGAAAGAGAGAAGGAGAGTTGCGCGGGTAGGGGGAGGGTTTTGCTACATGGAGATCCGGTTGACACTTAGCTAGATTCATAAGAAGAAAGCCAGAGAAAGAAGAGGAAAAGAAGAAGAAGAGAGTCGTAGAGCCAAAGAAGATGGGCTGAGTAGAGGTAAGGAAGAAAAAGAAAAAGAAAAGAGAAGAGCAGAAGAGAAAGAAGAAGAGGAAGGTTTGAAGAGGAATAGAAGCAGAAGAAAGGAAGGAACAGAGAAAGAAGCAAGGAGAAAAATCAATGCACACTGTAGAATCAGACGTTTAAGACGTCTGATCGTACCATCAGATGACATGTTTGAGCTTATTTCATATATTAACATTGAGTTCCTTAGCTATTATTGTAAGGACTATATGGTGATTTAAACCACCATTTTACTCCTATCTTTTTGCGCATTGATACCTGATATTATCATTATTGTAATTTCTTTTAGTTTAAATTGTGATCTTGGTTTCTGAATTCTATATTGCTCCCTTTGTTCGACCTTGGAATCTTTTCGATTAATAAAAATCTTTTTATTTTTAAAGCGATTTCGACTATATTACAACACTTTATTTTAAAACTCAATTTCACTGTGTTAACACCTACGCTCACATTTCCTTACATTGTCGCCTCTTAAGGTTGGCAAGCTACCTCTTAAGGCTATGAGAAAATCAGGCCCCTGCGCTCACGATGCTGCCTCTCAAGGACGGTAGGAACTTGGGCCCCCATGCCACAAGTTTCGTTTAAGTATAAAGTCGCCTCTCACGGCCGGTGGTAACTAAGGCTTCCACGCCCCGCATTCCAGTTAATATAATGCCGCCTCTTAAGGACGGCAGGAACCTGGGCCCCTATTGCGTCGAAAATCATTGTAAAAAGATCATGTTGCAGTATAGCGACGAAAATCAATGCGACATTTAAATTTATATTACTTGAAATCAAATGTGAGTACGAGGTCGTTTGTAGGGAGTAAGTAACAAATCAATTCACTAATCTCAGTAATCAAGAATAATGATGTAGGTAAATAATCAAAATGATATTCAATGTAGAGCAAAATTGTATCTCAAATGTCAGGGATAATGTTAAGACCCATGCTATTTGAGCCTTTTAAGATGTTTGGACGGTGGGTTAGACATCTAGACACCTTCCCAGACATCTGGAAATTGAAAATTTTGAGTATGAACTCGTGTCTGCACACGTGCTGTGCGCAGATAGTACACCCCCTCATTTTCCTTCTTCTTCTCTCTCCTTTTGCCCCTAGCAAAACCCTAAGCCCTCACCCTTATAAGGCCCCCTCCTCTCTCTCATTCCGCCCCACTTCCCAGCCACCTTCCTCCTTCCCTCCAGCGAGAGCAGCAGAGAGAGTGAGAGAGCGAGAGTGGCATGAGAAGGAGAGGAGGAGCAGTGTGAGAGGGAGAGGAGTTGCGCTTGCGAGCTCGCGAGGGAGCTCGCCAGTGAGGGCACAGCCGGAGCGGCACGCGTGAGGTGTGGTCGGGGAGGTTCTCCCCGACATTACTGCAGCCGGAGCAGCAGGAGAGAGGGTGCGGCGCGGCCAAGCGCGACGCGAGAGGGCAGAAGTAGGTTCTGGTTCTGGGTTTTTCCTAGAATCAGACGTTTGGAGCGACATCCAAATGACGTAGTCGACGTCTGGAGGAGGTTCCAGACGCCTGAGAAGTAGACTTTGCGAAGGTACGTCTTCTTTGCGGATACGGCCATGCAGGTCGCTCCGCCGAGGCACTGTTGCATGCCTTTTTGAGGAGATTTGGTGGATTTCGTGTAGGTTTTGCTTTGGGAAGGCGCGGGACATGCCCTCCTATGCATTTCGGACGTCTGAGCGACATACCAGACGACGGGAAGCGCTTCCAGACGTCCGGAGAGGTGGTCAGATGTCTGGAACTAGGTCCAGACGGTCCAGAGGAGTTCTTGGATGCCTGAGGATTGGCGCAGGGTTTGAGGTATGGCACTGGACACTTTTAAGACGTCTGGAAGTTGTTCCAGATGTCTGGTTTGAGTCAGAAGCACTGTTTTTGACCCGTTTAGGGTCCGTTTGAGGTCCGTTTTCCGCAATTAAGATATTGATGTTTCTCGTATGATTTCCTCTACTTGTTAGAAGACTTTCTATATTGTTCTGAGTATTCTCTTGTGGTTGATCCTTATGATAGGACTTCGTTCCGTTGCAGGTTCGGGGCTTGCAGAGGCATGTGAGTCTGCCGTTCTTGCCCCCACTACTCTTGGGTTTACTGGTAGAGTGGCTTCCCCTGATTTAAATACAAATTTGAATGCATGTGTGGAATGAATGATTAGAACCTAGGGTATGGCATGAATCCTAGAGCTAGAAATACTGGAAATGTCTGTATTGAATGAATAGATTGCAGCCCTGAATGAGTAGATAGAATGATAACAATTGCCTGTAAATGAATAACAGTTGCTTGCGAAATATATGGTTCTTGTTAACTGTTGTATGTAACTTTCCTGTCGCACACATAATATGAGCTGCCTATATATAATTTGGAAATGGAAAGGTGAATGTTGGAAACACGAGTTACCTGTGAATAACCTGAATATGGAAATGCGAATGATAGAATTACCAGTGGCATGTGTATAAACTGAGAATGGAAATAGAAATTATGAAACCTGGTATTGAATGACATGAGGAATATGAGCATGAACCCTATGGGGAATTAGGAGTAGAGCTCCTTGAATCAATGGAATGGAACTGGAAATGTGAGTGGGGAAGTGAGCTGGCCCTTGAGTACGGAGTACCAAGGAGAGCGACTGTCCCCCTGTTTAGTGTAGAGCAGAGCTAGCTGCTCTTGGGTTGGGACCTGGGGTTAGGATTGGCCACTCTGTACTGACTTCTTGGCCCTGGCGTACATAGTACTAGGGAGAGCTACTAGTGTAGGGAGAGAGCTAGCCACCCAACACTGACTTGTGAGGCCCACTGGGCAAACCAGGGTAGTTAGGCGAGGGTGCATAGACTGTGGAGGGGCGAGACCCCTGTTTGGTTCTTAGGGGCTAGACCCCTGTTACTGAGAGGGTTAGTCCCTATACTTGTTCCGTGCTGTGCTTTGGGCGCACCCATTAACTGAAACGACTGATCGTGTGCCAGTGCGGGGTAGCTACTCGTGCACTTATCGCGCGTGCCATAGTCACCGTTATGTCTGTCCGTGACCTTGGGGTGGTTGACTGGGTGTAGGACCACCACGGGGGACTCTCCTGGCCAAGAGAGCACCACGTGCGACTTCTACTCTTCGGAAAAAACTGTAATCAAGATCGTTCCCACAAGGAACATTCGAGATCAAGAAAGAGACCTGATAAATAAACTAAGTGGTGAAAAAGAATAAGTAGTTAAAGAATGTAATTGAAAAACAACAGCTACCTGTCCACCTTTACTATTTAGTTAGCTGGTTGCCACTCTACTCAGCGTTCGCTGATGTTTTATACTCATAACCCCTTTTTAGGTCCAGGTGTTGAGCAGCTAGAGCCTACAGCTGCAGAGGATGCTAGGCCAAGTAGAGGCCAGTAGTTGTAGCTTCTTGTTGTACTTCTTTTCTGCTGTAGTGAGTAGTTTCTTGCACCTCTGTACTCTTACATTTTGTACTTTCTATTCCTGTACCTGGTTACTTTTCTACTGTTGTGGTAGTGTGTGTTGTAGTAGTTTTACTTCTTTACTGTTGTACTTTTGTTACTGTTAGTTGCTTAGCATATTGAATGTGGTTTGCTTTCCTTCTTTTTGGTTACTTTCTCGTTGGACGACTGGGTCTTGGGTTAGTTGAGTCGGTCCGGTCTCGTGTCCTGTAAGGATTCGGGAACCGGGTCATAACAAATAAAAATGGAAAAAGAAAGAGCTAAAAATGGTGGTTGAAATTGCCAAATTAACCCTATAATTAAGCACTAATCCCTAATCAAATTTTTGAACAGTAACCCTCAACCAATTATCCCAAATATCCATGTTAGCTAATGGATCCACAGTGATCAAAACCAAGACAAGCACAAAGCCTTCGGTAACTCAAAGAATAAGCCCTGAAATAGCTAAGTATGGAGCAGGGGGGCACGAATCTTGAGGCTCCACGGTGCAAAAACCCCCTCCCTCCTTAGATCTGTCTCTCTTTCTCAATTTCAAACCCGAGTGAATAGTAATCAGGTAAATGGGTCAGAGCCTCGATCCTCTTGCATGGTGTCGCGAGCGTGGGCATGCAAGGCACATGTAGGAGAAGTGGACCTCACCCCTATGCGTTCTGATGCAACAAGGCTACTGCACAAATGCAATTTATGTGGCTTTTCGAATTTGTAGCTCATGATGTAGGATTAAACTCTTGTCTCATCTTTGCTCGAAATCGCTGAGGTGAAGCTTCAAATTGAAGCTGTTGATGCTGCCTTTTCGCTTGATTGCTGGTGCAGCTATGTTCGTGAGGTGGAGCTGCGTCTGTTGAGGGTAGTCACAGGTTGGATGTTGGTCGGAGAGAGGTGGACCACGTCGAAGAAGATGACGGCAGTGACGGAGGTCTGACATGCCTGAAGTGCATGAATATGGCCTCGCGGCCTAGTCAAATTGGCTCAGGAGCTTTGCTGGATGATGGCGAGTGTAGTGGCGGTGATTTCGTGGAGTTTGGTGCACAAAGGTGGCCTGTCGAGGTCGGAGAGAGCAAGCGAAGGGTGTGGTGTTCCGTGGAGAGATTCGGTGGAGGTGAGGCAAAATTAGTTGAGGGCTTTTGAAGATGGAGGTGTGGCAGAGCTTTTGGAGGTGGTAGAGAGTGGATTGGTGGTTTGTGGTGCTGGCACGAGCTCGCCAAAGCTTGTGCTGGTGACGGGGAAGATGGTGGGGGAGTGCATGGTGATGTGGTCGAACCTAAGGTCTAAGTAGGTAGAAGTGAAGTAAAGGATGAGTTTAGAGGGACTTAGGGAGTGAGAGGGAGTGGGTGGCATCCGACGTTGGTCAGCGGGAAGTGGAGAAGATGAAGTCGACGACGAGGCGACTGTGAGGAAAGAGGGGTTGAGAGCGGCCGGACTTTGGTCGGTCTTGGTGGCGACGAAGAGAGGAAAAGGTTGGGCCGGCCGGAAGAAGGTGATCAGAGAGGCTCGTCAAAGCTGAAGAAATGGTGGCCAGAGAAGGTGAAGAGGGAGGAAATTCGGTCGTTTCTTGGCTGAGCAGAAAGTTGGGATCTCAAGGGGTTTAAATAGAACCATGTTCGGCCCTCTAAGATCCAATTCAAGCAAGTTTCGAGTTGGTTTTTGAGCTCAAAATTTTTGGGTTCGCCGGTGGCTAAATCTATTGGGATTGAGCTTGAAATCAAGCTTGGTCGATCGGCTAAGATATAAGGGAAGCAATCTGTTAAATTTGGCAATTTTAGATTGAGGTTTCTTCAATCGATTCCTTGATTAAATGTTGGCGATGAGGTTTTGAAGATATGTTCAGATGGTCATGGTGGAAGGGACCCAAGTGCAAGGAAGATGAGAAAGTTAGGGGGGCATTTGTAAGAAACTTAAAACCTAGGGGCTTGAGTGTAGGAAATAGAGATTTTAGGGACTAAATTGCAAACTAAGTCAAGATGGACTCTGATTGGGCTCAAATTTTGTTGTTAACCTAATATAGACCCAAGGAATCATGGTGTACTTTGAATTGAGCTTTGACCACGCTTGGCTGGATAAATTGCATAGAAGCCCCAATAAGGGCAAATTCCTGTCTGAAACTCTGTTTTAGATCAAAATGGGTTCAGATGGTCAAACCAAAGGTCCCAAACCTCTTAGAATATTTTTTATAAATTTTAGGAGGTTTAGATTAATTTTATCCTGACCAGAAACTTTCCAATTTAAGTGGAGTTGATAATCCGAATTTTTAGTGCTGTTTTCATCCTCGAAATGCGTGAAATCCTGATTCAGTCAGTGTGGACCCACTTTTGAGCCTTTTATGCGTAATTGACCTCTAATTAACCCTTGGATAACTTAGTGGTTAATTTGCATTTGTGATGTGTTAAAATAATAGAATTAACCATGTTTTATTATCTTCTCAAAACAAATCAAAGTGGAATTATGGTTCTCAAGCAATTTTTTAGGAGCATTTATCTCTTGATTCCAACTAATTTAAGTTAGTTATAATAAATGATGGTGTTACCATCATCCCCTACGCCCCAAGTTCTATTTAAGTATATAGCCGCCTCTTACGGCTGGCGGGAACTAAGGCTCCTACGCCTCGCGTTCCAGTTAATATAATGCTGCCTCTCAAGGACGGCAGGAACTCGGGCCCCCACGCTCCAAGTTTCGTTTAAGTATAAAGTTGCCTCTCATAGTCAACGAGAACTAATGTTTGTTTAATTCCTCAACACAGTTAATTAAGTTATTTAGGCTTAATTAATCGCATGAGAAAGTAACTTAGGTTAACTTGAATTAATATTAATTGTGTAGTATAGGGTCAAGTTAACCTAACATTTTAGAGTTTTAATTCTTTTTAAATGGTTGAGTCCAGGTCATTCACTGGGAGGCATAACTTATCTTAATTCACCATTAATTCCTAAACATAAATTACAAATTACTTAATCAATCAGAATTATAATTAAAATATTTTTAAGTACATGAATCTTACATAAAAGATGTTTACTTAAAAGCATGCAACATTCCATTAAGAAAGAACATATTTACACATGTGATTTTTCATTAAAAAATCAAGTAAACATGCTTATTACGCCCATTACAACTAATTACAAAAGATTAAAGCAAGAAAAAGTTATACAATTGAGTATAAATGCCTTAATACATCAATTAAACTCAAAATATTGAAAGACAACATAAGAATACACTATTAAAGTAAATCAGATTTATTCTTTCTATTTCTTCTCTTCATACTTTCTTCAGCTCTTTTCTTCTTCTTATTATTTCTGCTGTAATTCTCTCTCTCTTATTATTCTTTTTATCTTCTTCTTCTAAACCCTCTCTTCTTTAATTCTCTCATTGTAGCTTCTTTTATTTTCTATACTGTGCATTATACAATCCACACTTAGCCAATTCTCTGATCCTTAACCTATTTTTTTTAACTCTGATAATCCAAAAATTTGGTTAATGGGCAGTCCAGCCTTTCGAGGATACACGGCGCTCACAAGGGGCGGGACCAGACTCTACTCAACTGGGCCTAGTTCGTTAATTAGGTGGATTTTTCGTAGTTTTGTCTCAATGCACAGACTCAGCCTCCCAGGCCCACATCCACATCCACATCCATGCCCACTCACGGGCCCATGCACACAGGCATATGCCTGCGCACGCACACACACATCCGCACAGGCACGTGCACATGCATGCGCTTGCACTCAAGAAAGTTTCATTTCACGCCTTGCACTGACGACCAAGAAGGCTTAAGCACTTTTTCGTATTATACCAATGTCAGTGCTTCAAAGCTATCGAGGTGGGACTAAACTTCTCCCTTTTAGGCCAAACTTCGGCCAATGTTTCCAGGCGATTGGCTAGACCAAATCGAGCGTTTCAAAGCTAGATTGAAAGCTCTTGAGAAGTTCTACATGATTGGAACACCAATTTGGTGTTCAGATTGTGATTAGTCCTTCAATTTGAAGGACGAAGAAGATAGGTTCTTATGACCATTCATGGCCTGCAGCAGATGAAATAAGGTCAGATGACCTATAGGAGAGCTTTTGACCCCCAGATGAGGTCTTGGACCATCTTATTAGATGATACTGCAACAAATGAGCTAAGAAGGGAGTCCTGAACAGCTCCAAGAAGAGGGTTTAGCTTCAGAGTTTCGTTTTAGAGCTCTGAAGCTCTGAATTAAGTTCCAGTTCATCCATCAGAGAGAAAACAACCTCAATAGGTGATCTGAACTGATTCATGAGGCTAAAAACAATAGATCTGGGCAGAATTTAGGTTTGAATCTCAATAGAAACATTGTGAACAGTACTTAGGCTCCAAAATGATCCAAAGCACACAGTAGATCAAACGTCCTTTAAATCTCAATTAAACATATTCAGATCAACTCGAGCACACTATATATCATCCCAGATCTCTAACGCACCTCTTAAAACACAGAATTAATCTTTAAATCCTCAAATTGAACCTGGAGTTGACCAAAACTAGCTCAGAGTTGACTTTCTATTCTAAGCTTCCTCAGATCAAATTGAAACCTTGAATCAACTTAATTCTTCATCAAAAATTAGTCTAGAACATTAGATCATGTTTTGAAGCTCCTAATGGGTTATCAGAGTTCGCCACCTGAGCTCTGAAATGGGTTTGTTCGGCAGAGCAAACCAAAACTTTCCTGACCAATTGACCAGCAAAGATGAACTCAGCAAACTTTGTTCTTGCTTTTGGACCTCTTATAGCGACCTAAACCCTAACAGAAATGACTCACCTACTCCGCCGGAGTTGGAGAAGACAGAGGCCATCTACAAGCTCCAGGCATCAGATCATCAAATTAACACTTGATACATAATCCTTAGATTCTAAATAATCATTCTGGAGCTCTGCACAGAGTTCTATGGGCTGAAGATCAACTTTTGACTCGCCGGAGAGCTCGTCGGAGCTCCGGTGAGTGCAGAAACTGACTGTAAGAGTACAAGATTCCAACAAATTAACCATTAAAGGTCTTAAGAGCTTCCTGAGGTCACAAAGAACCTCAGGAACTCTTCAATTGACTCAAATGGAAATTAAAATTAGAAGTTATGCATTGAATTCAGAAAAGATGTATTTGAGTTTGCTAGAATTCATATCACATCCTCTCACTCAATTGAGTGAGGAGAAGTGTTCCATAATGTTCGGAGATGATCTATAGGTGATTAATTAGGTGTTTTAACTTTCTTGAGCTCGCCATAGACAGTGAGCTCAAGAGTTTGAGATGAGATTAGGTGTTTTAAATATATATGTTAATTAAGCTAATTAAGATGTGGATCAGGGCCCTGAAGTGGTGTAGAAGTGTTGAAGGGCCCCAGTGAGTGTGAATCAGTCTCAGAAACCTCCGTCATGGATAGCGAAAGTTGTCGGTGAGTGTGAAGATGGATTAGGCGTGTAGATGATACAATCATGAAATCAATGAGTTAGAAATGATCATGGAAGATTGTGGAGTGTGATCAATGACTTCAAAAGACAAAGAGATGCTTCAGTCGAGCTCAAAGAACTCGCCTGAGCTAAAGAAGATGACAGAGGAAGTAACATTTAACCTAACTAAACTACCTAATTAACTGAACTAACTACTCTATCTTACCTATCCTACTATTATTTGGATGAAAAAGGCAGTGATATCTCCTTTGACGGTCGTAACGGAGGAAGAAATCAGAGGAAATAAGGAAGAAGTCCGGCGGGTGGATTCGCGGAGAGGAAGCGTAGTCCAGAGTCGTCACCTTGATCAGAGGTGCGGCGGAGGACGACAGAATTCCACGAATGGTGGAAATGATTAGAGGAAGTGCATGGTGGTGGATATAGATCGCCGGAGTAGGAGGGAATAGCCTATCGGTTAGCCTCGGTTAGGGAAAGAGGGAAGGGTGCTAACCAACCAAATAGAAGGGTTTAAGGGGTATTTATAGGGCTCAGCGGCTGTGAAGGAGCTCGAATTTGGACGGAATTGTGACTAAATTCAAGGTAACCACTGGCGTCTTCTCCGACATCGGTGAAGTTAACCTTGAGTCCTAAATAGGATTTCAGGTGCATCCAGATCGTGGGATGGAAAGATGACGGTGAGCGCAAGCTCCAGGAGCTTGGCGAAGGTGCAATGGCGTCAGATGGACGGTTATCAGGTGGTAAACGCACTGCCGTTCGTCAGCCGTTGAGCGGCTGAAGAAGAAACAAAGAAGAAGAAACGTATTCACAGGGATTTGGGTGTAAGAAAAGATAAGGACCTAAGTGCATTAAAAGGACTCAAAAGTGATGAAACCTAAGGACTAAAACGTAAACTGAGGTTTTCAAGGCTTCTTTTAATTTAATTCTTTTTAAACTTTTTATATATGATTATAAATTAGATAAATATTATATATCTACCCTGAATTTATGTTTTTGACCTTTTTAGTTTAATTTATTTAATTTAGTTAAGTTACTTAAGTTATTATGTACTTAAGTATAAATTATGCATAAGTTAAATTATATATTATTTAGGTAACCAATTAATGATATTTCGAGTTCATTTATTAATTAAATTATTAATAATGTTAATTGAATTTTAATTAAACATTTTAAACTTATTTTTAGGTCCTTTATTGATTTGTCCCTTATTCTATAATTATCCCTTTTATAAACATATTCCTAGCTAATTAACTAGGGAAACTAGTTAATTTGGGGTAATTAGAAGCCATGATGAGCCTCTCATCAGACTCCCACACCCCACGTTCCAGTTAATATAATGTTGCCTCTTAAGGACGGTAGGAACTCGAGCCCCCATGCCCCAAGTTCTATTTAAGTATAAAGCTGCCTCTCATGGTTAGCAGGAATTAGGGCTCCCACGCCTCGCATTCCATTTAATATAATGTCGCCTCTCAAGGACAACATGAACCAGGGCCCCTACGCCCCAAGTTCCGTTTAAGTATAAAGCCGCCTCTCATGATCGATGAGAACTAGGGCTCCCACACCCTACATTCTAGTTAATATAATTCTACCTTTTAAGGACGGAAGGCCATGCCTCAAGTTCCGTTTAAGTATAAAGTTGCCTCTCACGGCCGGCGGGAACTAGGGCTCCCATGCCTCTCATTCCAGTTAATATAATTCCACCTCTTACAGTTGGTGGGAACTAGGGCTTGCATGCCCCGCGTTTTAGGTCATATAATGCCTCCCCTTAAAGCAAGCAAGAACTCGGGCCTCCACTCCCAACATTAGAAACCTTCGCAGCAGACCCAAGGCTAAGGCTGGTCAGGTCTGGATCTTGGCTGGTACTTGAGTACCTCTAGGCCTATTTTTGGTATTTTGATCTAATTTCTAGAGATGCGGCTCAGTAAGGCATCCTGACAGTTAAAATCCAGCTTAGAGATTTGGTTTGATTCATGGAATTTTGCTAGGGACTAGCAAAAGTTAGTCATAGGGGTATGATGGTAACGCCATCATTCGTCATAACTAACTTAATTTAGTTGGAATTAAGTGACAAATGCTCTTAAATGATTGTCAGAGGACTGTAATTTCATCTAAATTGAATGTGAGAAGATAACAAAACAGGGTTAATTTTGCCATTTTAACATCTGGCTATAAATGCAGATGACCAAGGGGTTGATTAGGGATTAATTTAAGGTCAAATGAACTTAAAAGATCAAGAAGTGGGCTCATATTGACTGAATCAGGGTTTCACGCATTTCAGAGATAAAAATATCATTGAAAACCCTAATTATCAGTCCTACTTAAATGGAAAGGGTTCTGGTTAAGATAAATTCAATATAAACCTCCTAAAATCATTAAAAAATTTTTTAAGAGATTTGGTATCTTCACTTTGACCATCTGAATCCATTTTGACCAAGAATAGAGATTTAGATGGGAATTTGTCATAATTTGTGATCTTGTGCAATTTACCCTGTCAAACATGGTCAAAACTCAAATTCTAGTTCACCATTAGATTTTTTGAGTACAAATTTGGTTAAAGCCAAAATTTTGGCCCAATTAGAGTCCATCTTAACCTAGTTTGCATTTCTACCCTCAAAATCCCTAGTCCTTACATCTCGACGCTTAGGTTTCAAGTTCCTTTACAAACATACCCCTAATTTATTATTATCTTTGCAGAAAGGTCCCTAATGCCATTGTGGTCTGAATAACATCTTCAAACCCAATGATCGCCAATTTCATTTGAGGAAATCTCCCCCAATTCATGATTAAATCCCTTCAAACTTGAAGGGATTGATCACTTGAGGATTTTGGCAATTTGAACGTAACCTTCTATCCCAATTTGGAGAAAATTAGCATCGGCTAGCTTGAAAAATTAAGGTCTTTGAGTTTGCCAAATTCGCAAAGAATACTTCGCGAATCTTGGCAATTTGAGGCGTAGAACACCTCTATATAAGCTCCCCCATACTTTAATGAGGGAGTCATCCAAGAATTAGCTGGAATTTCCTCTCTTCCTCCTTCTCCGACCACATTCATCTTGGGCTCCAGTGAGCTCCTCTGCCTACCCTCTTCTAGCCAACTAACTACCAACTTGGAAGGCCCAACCTCTTCCTCTCTTCTTCGCACAGCTTGCCAGCCAAAGTAAGAGTGCCTCCTGCCTCTCTTCCTTGCCGATTCCATCACTGGACTTCGTCGCCTTCCTCGTGTCCGACTGACCAACGTTGGACACTCCTCACCTCCTCTTCCCTCGATAAGACTCCTCATTTTTTCCTCTCCCTCTCTAGTATAAATCTATGCACTTAGTTTCTAGGTTCACTCATCATAAATGCCTACTTGTCTCTGTCTTCCCCAACTCTGGCACGAGCTTTTGCCAGCTCGTGCCAGCTCTAGAGTTCACCAAATTCCATGTCGCCACTACCTACATCTCTGCCTAGACCCCACAACCAAAAGCCCCAACATAATTGGGTCAATTGGCATCTCCAAGCATTGGTCGGACTAACCCATCTACAACTGCCTCCGCCGACTCCGTTCAGCCACCATGACCCTCTAAACACCTCGCCACCATCTCCGTCAGCCCATCTTCGACCTCGACTCAACCTCCAGCAGCTGTAGTTTGACCTAGTGAAGCTATTTACAACTTCAATTGAAGAAGCAACACCCTTAGCAGCTAAAATTGAAGAGGGATCCTCTGCTGCCAACATGCGCGAAGGAGTTGGGACTTTTAGTCCCACATTGGAAACAACTAAACCTAATTTTGATTAATAATGTTTCACGCTCATGTCCTTATCGCCTCAACACACGGGGTGAGGTCCCTCTCACTCTCCCCATGCACTCCTCGCCCGCCGCTCACACTCGGGCAGGCCTGACCCCAGGATCCGATTACTCGATTACCACTTACACAATTATGAAGAGAAAGAGGGAGAGGGTTTTTTGAGGGAACAGGGGGGTTTTGCCCTCGGGTTCTGTGCTCAGAGACTTAGAGAAATTTCAAAGGTGCTTTGGAGTTAAGACTTAAGCTATCTTCAGCAAGCCTCAGATGGTTGATTTGTGAAGAGATTTGATTCTGATTGAGTGTTTGAGATTTGATTGGGAATTGTGCCTAACTGTTGAGAGTAATTAGTGGTTTCAACCACCATTTTTTATGCTCTATTATAATTTTGTTCTGAGATATAGTTTGAGTATTTACTGATTATTCATTGCATATTATACTTGTGATTGATTATTGTGCTTATTAATTATCATTTGATTAGTTGATTGAATTGCAATATTTGCTCCTTGCGAATGACCTCGAAATTCATGATTTTTCGAGCAATTACAAATTTAAATGTCGATTCGATTTTCGTCACTATACTACGACGCATTTTTTTGAACTACGATGAATTTTGACCAATACTCTACCTGAGCCTAGGATGACAAGTTTGTGACCACGTACCCATCAAGTGGTTTGAGTGGACCCAAAGGGACTGATAGCCCCACTAGGACAACCTTTGTCTCATCCTCGCTTGGATTCAGCGGAGCGGATGCAGTTGACTTCCTTGCAACAAGCATTCCACTGGGCTCTCCCCACGGACGCTTTAAGGGAACCTCCTCCGCCTCCTCTCTGCTTCCTCCCTCCCTCCTCTTTAACTCCTTAAAAACAAGAGGACCCGCTCTTCCTGCCTTGCCCCATGGGCTTCTCCCATGCACGATGAGTCTGAGTCCCATGTTGGGAGGAATCGTTGCAACACCTAGAGTTGTCCAGCCGAGCAAATCACCCAAAGGCTGTAATAAAGAGCAAAGTAGAATGGACCGAGAAAAAAATGAGGAAAGGGGGTCCAAAGGTACCTTTTGCTGCAGAGCATAGGCCAGCCTTAAATCCAGAAATGCCTCCATGGACATCTCGACTACAAAAGTCCCACAATAGGTCCTGCAAGCCCTCACCTCTGCCCATGCATTGAATTGGGGCAACAAAGGGCACTTACCTTTGCTAGTAGGCCCAGACATAATTGTTCTTCAGCCACTCTGTCAAACACGGAGGTCCAACGATAAAATCTTGTCAAATGAATGAGCGAAAGGACGGTTCTTCAAAACAACTACCAGGTCATTCGGATGCAACAAAAAAAGGTTGGAGGGGCATGAACCGATCATACCCCCTTGTAGGGCGCAGGTTCTCGAGGGATGAAATCCCTCAGAATACGACGCGGATTCCACAACGTCCTGCCCAGATTGACTAAATCTTCGATCAATATTCTGCGCATTACATATCCCTGTGCGTATATCTCAGCAGCATCAATCACTTCACTGACAAGCGTGATATTTGAGGCCATGACTCCTCATTTCAATAGCAATTATTGCACATCTTGTCAAACTACACGACGAAATAATTTTCCAAACGTCTCCTCTTAAGGCTAGCTGGAACCACGGCTGACACGCTTGCATTCCCCCATAACAACATTGCCTCTAAAGACTGGCTAACGAGCCTTAGGTACAAAAGAACTCTAGGCTCCCTATAACAAATGTTGCCTCTAAAGGCTGGCTAACAAGCCTTAGGCGCAAAAGAATGCCAGATTCCCTGCAACAAACGCTGCCTTTAAAGGCTGGCTAACAAGCCTTAAGCGCAAAAGAACGCCAGGATCCCTACAACAAATGTCGCCTCTAAAGGCTGGCTAACAAGAGCCTTAGGTGAAAAAGAACTCCAGGCTCCCTGCTACAAACATCGCCTCTTAAGGCTGGTTAGAACCACATGCAACAATCCTACGTTCCTTAACAACTTCGCCTCTTAAGGCCGACACAAAGTTAAAAAAAATTCCTTACACCTAACCTCTTACGGTCAATAGAAAACACAGGCGAACCACCTAAACGGTGTTCACCTGGGTTCCCTTAACTAAACATTGGCACCTTGTCTGCCAGCGTCCTACAACTCCTCCTTCATGACAAATGTTCTACCCCCTTCACACTTGCTGGTATAACATTTGGGGGCATCATCTACTGCGGAGTTTTGAGTACTCTAACTACTCTCTTAGCAGCTTTTGTTGGCTAGAGAGTGAGGGCATATGATGAGGGACAAAAAGTGCCCTCGGATCCAAAACTCCGCATAACCCTGTAGAGGATCTGGCTACCCAGTTACAGTGTAAGCAGGTGGGTTTGGTCTTACCCAACTCGCCTACAACCAGCTGGACCCAAATCCACTTACATTCAGGCGAACTTGGAACCACCCAACCTACTACAAGAATTGGTGCACCCAAGGTCAGAATGACAACAGTACAGATAGGGCTAACCATAATCTGACAATGGATGAAACAACCTGACAAAAGACATACCAGAGATCATGGAAAAGATCCCACTTAGCTAGGACTTTTCTCATGTTATAAATAGTGATGAGAGACCCTTGAAAAAGGTGAGAGATCCATGTAATACAATCCAAGAGAGAGACTCCAAGAGATTGTAACACCACCATTCATAGTGGATTTTTCGAGAACCTTGCTCTCCCCTCAGATGTACATCCCTTGCGGTGAAACTGGGTAACCAATCTCCTTGTTCCCTTGGGATGGATTGCTTGAGATTGCTTGTTTATGGCCATGCTACGTTTCCTACGTCAATAAAATCTTTGATGGCCACCGGTGGCCCTGACGGCGGCTCCCCGTGGTCCATCAGGCTTGTATTCCCTTTGACATTTTCCATCATGCATGATTTACAATGGCAGTCGTTTCTCTTAAAATGGGTGATGAATCATTAGCAGGGTACACACCATTTGACCCTTTCACCCCTTGCTGGAGGTAAGAGCATACGATTGCCGTAATGGTTCTGACATTATTAATGCTTGTCTTGTATGTGGGCATCAACTATAGAGTGAAGCCAATGCTTGGACAACAAGTGTAGGGTCCTAACTAAGGCACAACTCTCGATTAGATAGCGTCAGTTAGAGTTCCACTCGTCTAGGAACCATCTGCCTACTAGTAGTCCCACCAATCGATAGCTCCTCTCGACTGTCTGTTCGCCCCACTTGTGGGGCTTTTTAGGTAGTAAGGTCCCCAACAAGCCTTCTGTGGGACTCAAAAAGAAATAAAGATGTGGATCCACTCCTGTATCTTTACATAAACTCCTCTCTTTGGAGTCAACCATGAGCGTGTTAACAAATGGCTTGAGCTTGGCCACCTGAGCACGGCCACCTGAGAGTGGCGAGGGTGTGGGTCCACTCCTACAATAAGGAGGTGTGGGTTCATTTCTATCATGGATTTTTTCCCCTTTTTCCATACGGGATGCTAGCTGCTAGAAGATCTCCAATCCCTCTCCTTTAGGAAGAAGACTAATTAATGGAGTCCATCAAGGTTGCCAAGATCGTGCGGCTCCTCAACCACCATAGGATGTACCTTGTGGTCGACCTGGATTGACCTTAGGTGGTGTGGTAGTCTATCAAGCTGCCTTCCTCCCATTGCCGGATGAATCCAACTCTACCCGAGTTCCACTTCGGCCAAAGCTCCTACAACTTTGGCAATGTAGCTCATCTATGGTCTACATGGGTCCAGATGGTAGAGGCTCTCCTTTCTACCTGAGGCCTCCCTTGCGTGGGGGCTGCCGGCCTCTTAGGCCTTTGGTTGTTGGATGCCAAAGGCCTCCCCCCTGCCTAATGGATACCGGCACCCATGAAGAGAGGCCGGCTAGTCCTTCCCCACGTCGACTACCCAACACTGCCTCCCATGGAGAGAGGCCGGCTGGTCTCTTTACAACAAGAAAGCTCTTCGCATCTTCCACCTGGAAGGAGCTCTGCCTAGCCAACCTCCTCACCCAACCACTAGCTCGTTGATCCTTATTTTCCTGACTTATAATGTTGGGTCTCTAGGCCATCAAAAGGTATGCATAGAATGGGTTACCCCTCTAAATCTCAGCCGATTAGTTCTTTCCAAAATAAAAAAAGGAAAGAATCCCTTATGTAGACACCTTTGAGAGGGTAGATATTTAAAGGGAAAAAATTACTTTGGTGGAAGGCTCCACCCATTCCCCTCGTAGCTTAGGCACGAAATCACTCGTTTGGATCCCCACTGACCGACTTTACGAGAGCCTTCATGGCTGCCATTTCCTCATGTCCAGTGAGCCAAAAAATTGAGAGATCTTCGTAGAAGAAAGCAAAAGGGAAGGAGAATTTGCAAGGCCAAAAAAGCCCACCCACAACATAAAAAGGTAAGTCAAATTTTTAATCTTATATTTTTGTATTTGCAAAATTTATATTACCTTTGTATCACTTATCTTCCTACTCGCATGCGAACTAGTACATGTTGGGACTGAAAAATTCCTCACATTCCCAACAAGCATGGGCTACCCGCAAGGGACAGGCTACCAGTAGGTGTCACAATTAGATTGGACCTCGGGCCCCATACGAGCGTTGGTTCTGTGTGAGAAACGTTGGTGAGAGAGCTTGAGTACTCTAGTCTTGCCAGTACAGATAGTGGGTTGAGTTGAGTTCAAAGTTGGGAACTAAATTCCCGTAATTTCGATGCGACTTATATTTTGCTAATCACTTGTTTTAGTAGGAGACAATTCGCAAGCAACCCCTCCTAAGAGGTGAGCGGGAGCATTGAAGCACCTACCCCTTGGCACCATCGAGCGATAGCTACTTGGGACAAGGGTAACCTCTGCACGAGGGCAAAAAAGAGAAGAAAATTCTACTCTCGCAGTTGACACAACCACACTACAAGAGTGAAGGCAATTGATGAGGGAAGAAATTGCCCTTGCAAAATAGGCCTAATTGGCTTGTGATCAAACCAATTGAACATACTTAGATTCGATCCGTGCGGGAATGTGAAGAGGTGCCAACCACCGAGTGGTTACGAGTCAATACAATAATTCCCATTTTGTCTCCATAACCTCCCTACTATTTCAGCGATTGTACATCTAAATGTGTACCCTCTTACATTTGTATTCTATTTTGGATCCCATATCCACAAGGAATAGGGACACATCAAATGGGGGGCAACTCAAAGGCCATTTAGTCTACTATCTCATGTATCATTCCCACCTATAGTGGATATTGAAACTTAGATCCCCTTCCTAAACGTACATCCATCAAAGGTGAAACTTAGTTAATAATTAACTGTGTTCATGTAGTTATCTGTATATTTTTATTTTCTCGTAGCTATGTTACGTCTCCTATGTACGTATATAAATTCTTCTATGACCCTCGACGACCACTAAGGTCCATCAAGTTGCTTGAACATCTAGCAACCTTTTGTCTCACTTTAAAATAGTTACGATTCCATCTCCTTTCTAAATATCCCATTTCTTGATGTCCCTTTTGCTAAATATCTCTTAAATGCTACTGTAAATCTTGAGAAAGTTTGCTAGATTTTTTAATTTTATTTTATTTTACTCGAGGACAAGCAAAATGTAAGTCCAGGGATGTGATCATATCATAATTTCACATTATTTTTCACCTATTTTTTGCAATGTTTAAGGTAATTTTGAATTATTATTTTTGTATTTATAAATAATCTGATTTATTTAATGTTTAAATATAAAAAAGTAAAAGTGAGTCAAATATATAAAATATAGATCTCATATAAAAAATCAAGAGACGAGAAAGTCAGCAATAAAGATGAATTTAAAATTAATGATCGTGAAAGTTATAGCGGAAAAATAAAGAAAATGAAAAAAAATACTGACGTTAGGGCTGCTCATTTGCACCCCACGCATGCTAGCTGCACGCCATCACCCGCCGGCGCCCACAATCTCGCATGCAAGCACTGTGCGGAGCCAGCTACTCTCCGGATCAGCGTAGCCTACAGCACTGTCCTGTGCGCCCTTGCACATTAGATCAGTTCCCTACGTGCACCAAGTGCATGCCCGAGCTTCTTGCAATAGCTGTGGGCCCAATTAGGCACGTGGGTCACTTGAAGGTGAAGTAGGGTTGAAGAAAAAGAAAGACAAAAAAGAATGGTCAAATGGAATTATTAAATTAAAAATTATGGGGGGAAAATCTCATTTTTTTTTATAAGATTTAAAGTTTCCTTGTCCTTCAAGAATTTTCAAAAATATGGGATACAAAATTAGATCATTCCTATAGATTTTAGGATTAGTTGGGGCTTATAAATATTTCCCTTGACCCTTGTATTAAGGATATATCATATTGTTCTCTTCCTTTCTCCTCTCTCCCTCTACATCTCTTAAGTATGGCGAACTCCTATCCTCCGCTGACGTCCACGCCATTCTCATGTCAACACCACCACGCTCAGAAGCTCTCCTTGCTTGTTCTCTCTTTAGTTGTAATTGTTACATTGCTTTATTAGTAAAATTTTGTTTCAAATTTTATTCCTTGAAATCCATGCATGGAAAATTTTTGAAACTTTTTGTGTTAGTTTCTATATGGCAGGTTTAGTTCTTCATAAAATTTCATGCATAGATTTGCCATATAAAAAATGATAAAATTCACTTACGATTTGGTTCTTAGATTATTACAGTTTAGTCCATTGTAGTTGTTTAGAATTTTGTTGCATTCATTGTAGTGTGGATTTTGTAGAGATTTTTGGTAGTTTCCCTTCTTTCTAAATTTTTAAAAAAAGTTTTAGACTTGCGTAAAATTATTTCTTATTTTTTTTGCATTTCAGCCCTTAATTTGTCGGCTCATCTTGGTTTTTAGGTATAGTCTTTATTTTTCTTAAACAATATTCCAAAAAAATTTGATACATTTCCCAAGAATCTAAAAAAAATTAGTTTAGTTTAGTGAAAAGTAATTTAAACAATTTTGCACCCTTGATGATGACTCATACTCTCGTTATACTTATTATAATCTATTTTGACAATTAGTAATTTTGTAAACAATCGTGCTTTCACGTACATCGACACTTCTTATCATCTTGTGAATCACATGATCAGTCACTGAACACTACTAAATTGTAATAGTCCAATTCTACCATTTTTAACTTGAGCAAGATCGTAAAACTTCTACCAACTTTGCTAGATGGTCTTGGACCTACTTGCATTCTGTAAATAAGGAGCCATTGACGTTGGTGCCTATACTCGCTACCACTACCTCGTAGTGAGGAAAAGCCATATCAACAAACAAGACAGAGTCAGTTTGTGATTGATGGGGTTGTAACTAAGGGGAGCAATACCCACCTCACTTGTACATCTCAGTGTTGTAGTAACTTCAATACCTGACAAAATCCTATAAACTTAGTCCACAATTCCTTTTGCATTTGGTGTTGTTCTTTGTAATTTGAAGTCACACCTTACATTGAAAGGGACTAGAAATTTTCACCCTCTGTGATCCGTTCCAAAGAACTCTAGTAAGAAATGAATGAGTCCTTAATGAACTTATCCACTTTAATGCCCATAGCAAACCATATTGATTTTGTAAATGGGTAAAACATAACTTGGTGTTCCAAGTCCTCCTTTGCCTTTTCGCAAAACCAATAATAATGCTCCCTTCAATCCTTCTTGCTACAACAAAACCAAGAGTGAACACACCATTGGTCATCTTCCATAGAAAAAATTTAACCCTTGGACACAATGACTTGTTCTTCCAAATGGTTTGGTCCTACTCCAACTCTATCCTAATGTTCTCTGTCTCCTTGACCAAAGTAGTGTTTACAGACTTAATGTTGAATTTTACTTTAGAATCAAGGCATGATCAATAAGTCTTCTCATAAGACGAGAGTGTTGTTCTTCAAAATTCCTTCCACAACATCAGGTTGGAAAGTTTTATGCAACAACTCAACATTCCATTACCCATTAGAGTTCATTAGATTAATGACTCTTTCAATATCTTAGGGATCATCCACCACAACTAGATCCTCTTAGCCTCATACTTAAGGTTCTATAAATATATTAGTGCTTCTCCCTTCCCCAATAATATCTAGGAGTTTGCACAAAAAAGTGGTTTGATCTTCACTAGTTCTTTTGACAATTTGGATAAACACCGAGAATCCTTCGTATCTAAGGCTTCGCTTCACCTCTTAAGGTCTCATCAAGGAGCTTTCCATCTTGTACAAAAGCTACATTAACATCTTTTGCACGTCCTAATCTAGTTCCCCTAATGCCTTAGGTAAGGCTATATGTTGCCATGCCTTGAGGAACGTAAGCTTCTTAAAAATCTTCATAATCCACCAAAAGAGTTAGGCTGCATTTGCAGGAAGAGGAATGGTAGCCATGTAATGGGAAGGTATGGCGACCAATAAGGAAGCAATTAAAACTATTTTTCGTGCTTGTGAAAGAGCCCTAACCTTTCACCCATTTAGCTTTCTCTTGATTTTATCTATCTGTATCTCGTGTAGTTGTCTTTGCAAATGATCATCAACAATTACACAACCAAATAGACTTCATTTGTGAATTCTTTCTTACCCTCATCGACTCCTTGATATCATGTCTAATGCTTTCATTCAACCCTGTAGGAAGGAAATAGTGAATAATCGTAGTAATAATCAAAGAGGTAGAAGAATTTCTTGGCTTTTAAGAAAGAGGTAGAATTCTTCCATTGAGGAACATGAGATGAATGATAATAGGACATCTTCTTGAAGGGGTGCACCTATGCAAGTCACCTTGCCTAGCTCTCCTCTTTGGTGTGATTATTTTAGTGGGCAAATCGTTGACCAAGATTTCGAAAGTAAAAATATTCTATTCAATAAGCTTAAAGGCTTTATGCTAGATCTTGATTTCAATGTGGAATATTCAACACTGTTGTTTAGTCCAATAAGATGGCTCCCTCACTACATAAACTCTATCCATGTTGATTCCATAAATACATGGCATTAGTCCTTCTTTTAGTCCATACGGTTGTGGCTGTGCCAATGCAGCTGAAAATGTGGTGCTTGTGATGAGGGTATATTTAAGTGGCAACGTTGGTAATCTTTGTGGAATCTTGTGAATCCATTAGTTTGTAAGGGATCCCTGTACCATGGTGGCAGTTGTGTTTAAGTTGACATGTGAGTTGGGCTGTCAGAGATGTCGGGTCTAGAGTGTTCAAGTGCATTATGGGTGTGAGTGATGATCAGGGGCGTGTTTATATATATAGTTTGTTAGTGCGCGTGTGTGTGCGTGTTTATATATATATATATATATATATATATATATAGGATGTTATCTCCTCCCATGGCTTCATTCATCTGAAAGTGACAGTAAAATATGGATCTGTACCCTCCCTATTTGATAAGAGCATTGGTATTCACAAGTCAAATCTCAGGCCATGGTCCACTCATGGCCTAAGAGCTGTCGGATTTAAAAAAGATGACAAAAGAGGCCAATGGCTGACATCTGGCGGGATCCCTGCTACAGGTAAAGGAGCGTAGAATTTTGCTTAGGCATTTTGTTTTTCATTTGATAAAGAAGTATCGAAAAATTCGTAGAGACTAGCATTTGTTAGTATTTTTCCTAGATTATTGAGTGCTATTGAATTATTAATTAGTCTAACATGTGGATGCTTGCTCGATTTAGTGCAAAGGGATTTTTCCTCCATCACTTATCATAAAAAGCATCAAAAGCATCCTATCAAGGCCATTTCTCACCTCTTTCCGTCTTACTCACATTCAAAGTCCCCTGTTATACGAGGAATGGTTGACATAAGTTATAATAAAAATTTTTTTAAAGTAATGTATCTTAATCCTTGGATCGATAGAATATGTGTTTTTTTTAACAATACATATGTTATTTGGGGTGTGTATTTTTTATTCATTAAAGGGAGGCTTGGATTTTGATTTTGAGAAAAACTTGTGCTTTGTATTTTTTATATTATGAAGGGAATAAAATGAACTAATTAGTAAATATGCAAAATATTGGACTATAGATGCTAACAATTGGACATTGAAATGATAAAAAAATATCACCAAATTGATAAAGAATTTCATAACTTCATGGCTTTTGAAACATGGGCATAGAGATGAATTTGACTTGGTTGCTTAGAGATTGTAACCTTTGAATTCATTGAAAAAAATGCATTTAGGATAAGAATGTAGCTGACATATGTTGAGCCTCGTGGGGATTGTTTTTCCCACCTCCCATCATTATCAGACCTCTGCAACAGAGATGAAACCAACTTCCGTAGAATGTTTATTGATCTAAACCCTCTTTTGCCTCGTGGAGAAATGGAGCATTTTTTTTGCTTTAAGGTGGTAGGCACGCGCATTTTGGTTTTCCTCGTACATTCTGATGATTAAAGGTGCAAGTGTGGATCAACAGCAAGGGGGTGTGTCAAGCCGTAAAGTGCAATCTCGAATTTTTCTAGACGACTTGCTTTAAAGTAATCTTTTGATTGTGAATCTCATATTGGTTGCCATTGTAGGTCTTAAATTAAGTTAGAAATACATATAAGAATAATGTATTATTCATTGAATTTTATTTAAATAATTGTTCTTATTGGATAACTAATATGGCATGTTTGTTGATGCCCCTGTTTTTATCGTAGATAGCCTTATTGAATTGTGATGCTCATGCCTTTATTAATTATATCATATGCGCTATTGTTAAGTATATCGTTTCTTCTAAAATGCTAATTGGAAGTAATTTAAATGAAATAAGCTAAATTGAACATGTGCCTTGGATTTAGGTAACCACGTATGATGAGTAAGTCATTGACACCACTTATGGTGATAGAGAAACCGTTGCCATTGTTCAATCCATGGGAGACCTGCTTGGCAAGGAATTGCAGTTAATTCCATTATAGACGAGAGATAGTTGTACTACTATGAAATAACTTATCGTTAATACTGCTTAGATGGGAGTTGATTCAGATTCTAAGTAGCATTGTCTTGGAATTGTTATAAGAGGTCTCATGTTTAAACTATCAATAGGAAGACTTTTTCACAACTACTAAAAAAAAATGAATTGAGCATCGAATCATTGTTTTCTTAAAGATAGAGTAGGTAACTGTGGTTGTTATCTTAATTTTATGTTGTATATTTAATTGAATATGTATTACGACTCGGTTTTCGAATCCTTATAGAATATGAGATTAGACAGATTCGACTGATTTCAAGATCCAGTCATCCAATGAGAGAGTAACCAAAAAGTAAGAAAGTAAACCATATTCACTATACTAAACAACAAACAGTAACAAAAGTACAGCAGTAAAGAAGTAAAACTATTACAGTACATACCACTACAACAGTAGGAAAGTAAACAGGTACAAGAATATAAAGTACAGAATGTCAAGGTACAGAGGTGTAAGAAACTACTCACTACAACAGAAAAGGAGTACAACAAGAAGCTACAACTATTGGGCTCTATTAGGCCCAACACCCTCTGTAGCCGTAGGCTCTGGCTGTTCAATACTTGAACCTGAAAAGGGGTTATGAGTACAAAACGTCAGCGAATGCTGAGTAGAGTAGAAATCAACTAACTAAAGCAGTAAATGTGGACATGTAGCTATTGTTTTTCACTTTCTTTCTTTAGCTAATTATTCTTTCTTTTACCACTTGGTTTATTTATTAGGTTTCTTTCTTGATCTTGAATGTTCATCGTGGGAACAATCTTGATTGCAGTCTTTTCCGAAGAATAGAAGTCACATGTGGTACTCTCTTGGCCAGGAGAGTCCCCCATGGTGGTCCTACACTTAGTCAACCACCCCATGGTCACGGACAGACGTAACGGTGACTATGGCACGCACGATAAGCGCACGGGTAGCTACCCCGTACTGGCACGCGGTCAGTTATTTCTGTTAACGGGTGCACCCAAAGCACATCACGGAACCAGTATAGGGCATAGCCCTCTCAATAACAAAGGTCTAGCCCCTAAGAACCAAATAGGGGTCTCGCCCCTCTATAGTTCGCGTATCATCGCCTGACTACCTTGGTTTGCCCAGCGGGCCTAACAAGTCGGTGTAGGGTGGCTAGCTGAACCTCGGGTCCCGTGGGGTGGCTAGCTCTCTCCCTACACTAGTAGCTCTTCCCAATACCGTGTACGCGAGGGCCAAGAAGTTGGTACAGAGTGGCCAATCCTAACCCCGGGTCCCAACCTAAGGGCGACTAGCTCCGCTCTGCACTAACCGGGGGAACAGTCGCTCTCCTTGGTACTTCGTACTCAAGGGCCAGCTCACTTCCCCACTCACATTTCCAGTTTCATGCCATTGATTTCAGGAGTTCTACTCCTAATTCCTTGTAGGGTTCATGCTCATATTCCTCATGTCATCCCATATCAGGTTTCATCATTTCTATTTTCATTCTCAGGTTATACATATGCAACTGGTAATTCTATCATTCACATTTCTATATTCAGGTTATTCATAGGTAATTCGTGTTTCCAACATTTACCTTTCCATTTCCAAATTATATACATGCAGCTCATATTATGTGTGCACCAGGAAAATTACATTCAACAATTAACTAGTACAAGTACTACATATTTTGCAGGCAACTGTTATTCATTTACAAGCAATTGTTATCATTCTATCTACTCATTCAAGATTGCAATTCATTCATTCATTACAGACATTCAAGTATTTCTAGTCCTAGGATTCATGCCATATCCTAGGTTCTAATCATTCATTCCACACATGCATTTAGGTTTTAATTAAATTAAGGGGAAGCCACTCTACCAGTAAATACAGGAGTAGTGGGGGCTTGAACGGCAGGTGCACGTGCCATAACAAGTCCCGAACCCGCAATGGAAATAAGTCCTATCACAAGGATCAATCACAAGAGAATACTCAGAATAGTATAGAAAGTCTTCTAACAAGTAGAGGAAATCATATGGGAAACATTGGTATCTTAATTGCGGAAAACAGACCTCAAACGGATCCTAAACGGGTCAAAAACAGTGTTCCTGACTCAAATCAGACATTTGGAACAACTTCCAGATGTCTTAAAAGTGTCCAGTGCCATACGTCAAGTCCTGTGTCACTCCTCAGTCGTCCAGGGACTCCGCTGGATCGTCTGGACCCAGTTCCAGACGTCCGACCACCTCTCCGGACATATGGAAGCACTTCCCGTCATTTGGTATGTCGCCCAGATGTCCAAAATGCGTGGGAGGGTGTGTCCCATGCCTTCCCGAAGCGAACCCTGTGAGAAATCCACCAAATTTCCTCAAAAAGGCATGCAACAGGGCCTCGACGGAGTGGCCTGCATAGCCGTATCCACAAAGAAGACGTACCTTCGTGAAGTCTACTCCTCAGACGTCTGTAACCTCCTCCAGACGTCAGATACGTCGTCTGGACGTCGCTCCAGACGTCTGATTCTGGGAAAAATCCAAAACAAGAACCTGCTTTCGCCCTCTCGCGTTGCGCCCTCACGCATGCTGCTCCGGCTGTAGCAGTGTCGGGGAGAACCTCCTCGACGCACTTCTCCACCTTGCGCACGCGCTGCTCCGGCTGTGAGCTCACTGGCGAGCTCCCACGCGAGCTCGCAAGCTAACTCCTCTCCCTCTCACGCTGCTCCTCCTCTCCTTCTCGCACCACTCCCGCGCTCTCACCGCTCTGTTGCTTTCGTTGAAGGGAAAGAGGAAGGTGGCTGGGAAGTGGGGTGGAACGAGGGAGAGGAGGGGGCTTTATATAAGGGTGTGGGTTTAGGGTTTCGTCGGGGGCAGAAGGAGAGAGAAGAAGAAGAAAAACGAAGGGGGTTCTGTCTGCGCACAGTACGCGCGCAGACGCGAGTTCGTACTCAAAATTTTCGATTTCCAGACGTCTGGGAAGGTGTCCAGACGTCTGACCAGACGTTTGACCCACAGTCCAGACGTCTTAAAATGCTCAAACAGCACGGGTCTTAACAGTATGTCGACTAATATTATTGTTTAGTTGTAACGAACGCGTGCCCCAGACGCCTTTTAAGACGTCTGGGAGGTACGTCTGACCAGACGTCCGGGATCGTTTACAGACGTCTGGAGAACAGTTATGTTCGCACGGGAGATTCGTCTGCGCGCCTGTGCGCGCAGACCTGCGATTCCTCTCTCTCTCTCTCTCTCTCTCTGCGGCTGCAGGCGCGCTGCGACCGCCTTCTCTCTCCTCCTCGCGCGGCCTTAAAAGGGCGCGCCTCCCCTCCTGTCTCCACCGTCTCCTCCTCCTTCTCCTTCCTGTGCGCGAGAGCGAGCGGACGCGAGGGCGGCAGCGGCAGCCGCAGTGAGCGCGGAGGAGCTGCGGCGTGCGAGGGCGGGGCTCTGCCGTGAGGGCGAGCTCGCCGGAGCGGCTTGGCCGGCCGGCGGAGGGCGCAGGGGGCGCGGAGCGTCGCGGAGAGGGGCCTGCTGCGGTCGGAGCAGCGGACGCGCGAGGTGCGACGCGGGCGGCGTCGCGAGCGGAGGCCGAGCAGGGTTCTGATTCTGGAAAAATTTCCAGAATCAGACGTCTGGGTTGATATCCAGACGGCAAGGTCGACGTCTGTAAGATCATACAGACGTCTGAAAGGTGAGTTTCCGCTTTCTTCTTCCTTCTTGTCGACTGACCGTACTGAGGGAGGGGGGTTGGCTGTGCGCAGGTTCGCTGATTCGTCATCCTTTGCGAATCAGACGTCTGGAAGTTGTACCAGACGGCGGGAGTGACCTCCAGACGTCCTGAGGGACCATCGGACGTCTGGGATCTAGGGCCCCGTAGGGTTCCAGCTCTTTATCTCAGAACATCATATGTTTTACTTTCCAGATTCACGTTATCAAATTCCATGATCTCAAACATGTTTCTTTATTCATAACAGACAGCTGTTAATTAAATTTACAGGTAGCTTTATATATTCCTTTCCATTTTTCCAAGACTGCAGTAATATACATTCCACTAGTTTTTCCATCCTAGGATTCATGCCATATCCTAGGATCTATCATACAATCTAGTTTTCCGGCCCTAGGATTTATGCAACACCTAGGAGCTATCATTCCATATATTTCTCATTCCTAGGATTCATGCAATGCCCTAGGTTCTAGTTATGGTTCCATACTTTAACAGATTTTATTAATACTTAAAGCCACTCTACTCAGCGTTTTGCTGACGTGTTACACTCGTTACCTTTTTCAAGACCAGGTGTTGAGCAGCCAGGGTCGGCGGTTGCAGAGGACGCTGGGCCGAGTAGGGTCCAGTAGAGTTACCACAGCCTTTTGTACCCCTTTTGTTCTGTTCTAGTGAGTAGTTTTGTTTCCACTGTACCTTCTTTACCTGCAGTTTTTGTTATATGATAAATGTTGTTTTACTGTTGTGGTGGTGCCTACTATAGTAGTTTCTTTCCTTACTGCTGTACTTTCTTACTGTTAGTTATATTCATGCTGAATGTGGTTTATTTTACTGTCTTTTGGTTACTTCCTCGTTGGACGACTGGGTCTTGGGATTAGTCGAGTCGGTCCGGTTCTCGTGTCTCGTAGGGACTCGGGAACCGGGTCGTTACATTAGTATTGTTTTTAGGTTGGGCTGGTGTAGATTGTTAGTTAGCACTCGTAGTCATTGAATAAGTTTGAAGTAATTTGTGTTGTCTTATATAATCAGACTTGTTTTAGATTTCTTTATTATGAACTTGTAATAAAGATGGTTATTGGATGTTTCTTTATTTCCCTTTTGGCATTATTATTCTGATTATCCATATTGATTGATTGTTCATCACAATCTTAGATCTTAAAAAAAAAAAAGATGCTTCTATAAATTGTAGCATATCTAAGATTTAGGATGTGACAACATCACATCAGAGTTGAAAAAGGAGGAAATAAAGGATAACGTCAAAAATAACAGGTGGAAGGATCTAGTTAGAATGGTATTGACCTGATTTTACGCTCCTTCCTCTTGTAGATATTGTCCCCTACTAAGGCTGAAAGAGGAGCTGTTGCTTTCGGGAGTAGGAGGCACAGAGAGCTACAATGATGAGGACGATTGATGAGCTTGCCCAATTATTTTAAAGGCAAGCAGACAATTAAGAGAAAGAGGAAAAAGAATACTAACATTAAAGGGAACAAAATGCAATTCTACCACCTTGTGAAGATAAGAAGGATGAAATTACCTCTGAAAAATTCTTCAAGGTGATTTTACCCAACACAGAGGTAGCTTATTGATGGATTAAGGAATTTGAGACATGTTTTGATGCCATCAAGTGCTTGAAGAATAACAAGTGATTTTTCCATTCACCAACTGGAGGGAGTAGCTATGGATTGGTGGACAATTACTTTGTTGTGCAAGTTTAAGAAGGGAGAGGTCATTCCCTCAAAAGGAATTCGCCAGACTCTTTTAGAGGGGTTTTATCCTCCTCATTTATTGATCATCAAAGAGTAAGAATTAAGTAACTTGAAATAAGAAGGGATGAATGTAGATGAGTACCACAACAAGTTTCACTAGCTTTTGAAGTATGAACCTCACAAGTGTCCATATGACTTTAGAATGATGCATCGATTTGTCAAGGATTGATCTTAACTTGATCTTCAAACTAAAGTCTATTGCTATAATCAGGGACAATGGAGGAAGCTATAGCCTCTGTTATGACTTTGGAGAGGGACTACCTTTGATGAAGGGATGAGAAGCTCGAAAATAATACAAGGAACAACTTTGGAAAACAAGAATCAACAAAGCATATCAACAAATGACTTCTTAGGAATGCCCATGCATATTGCCATCGATGACACTTAAGAGAGTGTTACTTCAAGAATGGCTAATGTTAGAATTGCAGCAAGATGGGCTGCTTTGTTCAAGATTTCCCCAAACCAAAGAAGCACCAAGGAAGCCAAGGCAATGAACAAAGACCAAAAGTGACAAATGTGTCTACGCAATCAGCAAAGAAGAGGCCAAACAAAATGATGAGAAAGTGATTGAAGGTAGTCCTCTCCTAATTGCTAGATGTTATGTTGAGAATCCTTTTGATTCAAGTGCTACACATAGCTTTATTTTTTAGAATTTTGTTAAGAAACTGGATATAAAGCAATAACATCTAGCTTTCATGTTGGAAGTGCCAACTGTTGGTGTTAGTGCATCACGATCGTTTATTTTGATGATAACAAAATACGTGTCTTTTAACATTTGCTTTTGAGTTTTAGTTTTCAAGTCAAATTGCAAATGGAAACGTGTTTAGATGGAGTTCGAGCTCCCATTCATAGCTGATTAGAGGAGCTTGATGGAAAAGAAGGAGCTTCGCGAGGAGCAAAAGCATGAAGAGAAGAATAGGATACATTTCATGTATTCTTTGTAATTCTTTTACTCTTTATTATTTGTGTCTAGATATATGTTAAAGAGCCTTAAAGTACCCTCAAAGTAGTCATAGAAACACTTGCATAACCCTAGGATACTTAGGTTTTCTATAGAGAACTTAAAAAATCAAAATAAGGTTTTGTCAGCCTAATCAGACATCTAATTTGGAAATTAGACATCTGATAGTGACTTTTAAGACATCTGACTGCTGACTCAGACGTCCAATAACTTAGGTTAAACTTAGTAGGTTCTGTCTGATGAAATTAGACATCCAGACCTTAGTTCAGACGTCTTAGAAGTCGTCTGATGGTTGTGACAGACGTCCAATTAGTAGAATGTTGGCCAACAAAGTAAACGTTGAGGAATATAACCGTTAGGCTTCTATTAGACGTCCGTAGAGGACCCCAGACGTCTGATATGTGACCGTTTTGCCTCGACTGACCCAAAATCACCTTTGTGAGATTTTCTAGTCGTTAACCTATCTTGGAAATCCATTCCCGTAGTACAATAGGTTTCCAGGCGTTCAGACCTAGTGCCAGACGTCTTGTACGTCGTCTGATGGCCTTACATTAGAACCCTGTTTAGGTCTGAACCAAGTTAGGAAGGAAACCCGCTTGAATTAGAAGTCTGACTTAGTTCCCAGACGTCTTAAACAGGTTTTCTAGATGTCTAATACATAAACCAGATGTCTGATGACCCTATCAGAATCATAATTGATTCTGGTTATGACCTGTTTTGCCTTGGGTTCAACCCCAACGGCTATGGAAGCTTTCTAAGGGCTTCCAAAGCCTTCCTGGCCTCTCTGTAAATAGAGGAGGACCTTTGTCTTATAGACACACACCTTGCAAGAATATTTCCACTCATATTGTGTCATCTCACTCTAGAAGAAGCTCTAGCTCTCAAAGCCTAGTTCCACATCAAGAGAGCTTCATTGCCTTCGTGCACCCGCTCTCCCTCAGTGTTACGAGAGAGCTATTGTGCCGCCATGTGGTTCACGCATCTGCATCATCACATCGACACACTTCCACCAAAGGAAAGTTTCCTAACTCCTATAGAAGTTAGGTTTTAATATTTGTGGCTCTATAGGATTGTTGTACTCTTTATTATTTTTTGGATTGGGTATTTGCTTTGCGAATTCCTGTCTCCATCGAGGGACAAAATACTCTTCGTGAAGAGGGGTGATTTTGAGGTACACTACTCTCGGGTATTAAGTAGCGTGGTTGTACTGAGGTTGAGTCACCCTTGTTTAAGTGACTCGTATAGTGGATTTGATCGACTTTGTCGATCGGGAAATCCTAACTTGAATGGGTTAGGTGGCTGTTTTCACCTGGTTTGAATTTCACCTAAAAATTCTTATGCATATTGTGTGATTGTGTTATTTGTGAGATTGTTTACATAATTCCGCATTTTATATTACATTATGCATATCTCACCCCCTCCTGTAGGGATTTACAACTCCAACTAGGGGGAAACTAGAATTTGGAAGGTTCACGCTAGATGTCCCAATCACCGTTGAAGGTCATGAGCTACCTGGTGATCTACTTGTCATGGAGATGACTGATTTCAATGTGATCCTTGATAATTGAAAAATTTGCATAATAAGATATGAAACATTCGTTGCAGCCACACATAATTCGAATCAAATGAAACTTATAAGACTTGGATGGTGAGTCCAGGGTCGTTCATAGAGAGGTAAAATGTGAGCACGCTATTTTTTTTTTTTTGGTATTTTTTAGTTTTTATGTTTTTTTTAACTTATTTTTTTTTTAATAAATAGAGAAGCACAATCACAATGCAAGAAAGAGGGACACGAACATAAAAATTCAACTTGCATTAAACTTCAATTTTACAAAATAAAAGAAGAGTACATGTCTGGTCCATGCCTTGTCCTTTTCTTATGGTCTAGACGTACACGAACCTTCTTCCCTCTAGGCCTCATCCTTTTCATTTCCAAAATATGTGGATTAGAGATCCTCACTTTAAGGAACTAGTTGCTCATGTTTGGTCCCTCCCTACTCAATCTTCGTCTAGCAACCCAATCTCCCTCTTCTATGCCAAACTCAACTCTCTAAAGAGGTCCCTTCAATTTTAGCAACATTCACATCTTAGTTAGGAATTTCAAGGATCAGCACGATGATCTTGAGGCCATGTTAGCTTCCCACTGGGATGAGGCCTCTGCTGTTGAGCTTGCGGATGTTCACATCCAACTAGACGATGCTTTCTCAAAATACTATGATTTTTTAGCTCAAAAAGCGAAAATTCTTTGGCTTATTCAGGGTAAAAGTAACAATGCATTCTTTTTTGCGACTATCAAGAAGCATTTTGCTAAACATAAGAGGAATTCCCTCTCCTCTTCGATTGGTAACAATTCCTGGGAGGTAGCTACTTCTAAGGCTTCTGATTTCTTTGCTACCCTCCTATCTTTTAATGGTGTTGGCAACCTTGATAATTTTCTAAATGTTATTTCCCCCTTAATCTCTATTGATGATTTGAATGCTCTTCTTCAATCGCCTTCTAAAGCTGAGATTCTTCAAACAACACCCTGGGCTTGGATGGCTTTAACAATGAGTTCTATTGCTCATGTTGGGACACTGTCAAACATGATTTTACCAAAGTCATTGAACACTTTTACTTGGAAAATTCTACTCCTCGCACGTTCAACTCCACCTTCATTGCTCTTATTCCCAAAAAGCTATCGTCTTTGAGCTTTTTGACTTTAGGCCTATAAGCTTGTGCAATGTTATTTATAAGGTGGTCTCGGCTATTCAAGTCAAAAGACTTGCTCCACTTATGCTTAAGCTCATTTCTAAGGAGCAAGCTAGGTTTATTCGTGGGAGATCCATTTTTGATCACATCTTTACCACCTTCGAGTTAACTCAACGTATGAATCGCAAGGTCCATGGCTTTAACGTCATCTTTCAATTGGACCTGCAGAAAGCTTATGATATGGTGGAATGGGATGCCCTCTTCCGTATCCTCCATAAGTTTGGGTTTTCCAACAGTGTCATCAATCTTATCAAGGGCTTTGTTCAGCATGAGGGCTCCTCCATCTTAGTGATAAGATCTAATAGATAGATGGCTACGTGCACAAACACTCAAATACAATATCAGTAATAACAAGAAAGATTTGCACAAATTACAATCACAGAAAATGGCACAAGATGTATAATGGTTCCCCACTCACTTGGGTACTCCACTACCTAAGCCTCCCAGCTTAGGACTTTTAACCCGATTCCCTCAACCTCGAGGAAATCAATTTATTAAACGAGGTAATTAATGGGTTACTTTAACTCAAGTACAAGAGAAGGGTTTGTTACAACCCAACGAGCAACAAGCTCAAAAACAAATAAAGCATAGGTGTAAGAGAAATAAAATCTTACAACAAAGTTCAGAGAAATAAAATCTTACAACAAAGTTCCTATGCCTCCCAACAATAATTAAAATGAATACCAATTGAGAGCCTAAGATGGACGTGAATCACTTCGTAGATGCGTGACAAAAACACGTCGTTGAGCTTGCAGGAATGTAGAGAGAGTGAATGGCAAGCTTCTTCTTTCTCTCTTGAAAATATGGTGGAAAATTCAAATACAGACCTAGGAATTTTTCTTCTCTTTTCTTATGTGCAAACTAAGGGTCCAAGAGTTTATTTATAGAGTTAGGACCTAGTTGGGACGTCTACTAGACGTTGGGGTTTAAATCCTAACATTCATATAGCCAAAATTAATTTTCTATCCGTTCAGTTTTGATCCAACAGCTACCTGGTGCCAGTATTAAAGTATGAGTACCGGTACTTGTTGCTTCCAGATTTGGGTTTCAAACACTTAACACAAATCTGTAACCCACTTGTACTGATACTGATCATGAGTATCGATACTCGTGGGGTACTGGTTTGTTTCTTTGAAAAAACCCAAACGTGTAACTTACATGTACCGGTACTAAACTTTAGTACCGGTACTTGTGGGTTAACAAGTACCTTTTTTAAGTAAATTAATCAATTACATTCTTTGAAAATGATCGTAGTATAAATCCTAGTTTATCTCTAATTTATTTTACGATCTAAGTTGATTTTTTGTTAAGAGGTATACATTCTATAAATTAGAAAAACCTAAACTAAAAATTAAAGAATAAAGATGATCTTCTCCTCCTCGACTCATCCTTGTCATCTTGCCTCCTCTTTGTCATCATCTTCTCTTTGTCATCATCATGCCTCCATCACTTTCTGTTTGCCTTGATCTTCACCTAAATCTGAAAAGAACTCAATTGGAAACATTGATCCATAATAATTTTGTTAACACCAAAACAAGATGTGGAACAAGGTTCCAACACTTAGTTGATGGTATTTCTACTCCGTTCTTTAAGATCTCCAGGGGTCTCAGGCAAGGTGATCCCCTTTCTCCTTTCCTGTTCGACATTGTCATGGAGCCTTTCATCTGTGGTATCAAAGGAATGGCTTATTTGGGTCAAATCTCTCTATACTCTATCAAGAGAGGGGTGTCTTCTCCCCCCGCTTTGCTTTATGCGGATGATATTATTCTGTTCTTCAATGGTAACCTCAAATCTATTAACAATCTTATGAGCTTCATCCATGAGTTTGAATTGAATTTTGGTCAAAAGCTTAATCTTTTGAAAAGCTTTTGCTTTGTTGGGAACCACTTCCCCCTTGGGAGACTCAATCGCATCCTCTCCTTAACCGGCTTTTAGCTCGGTTCTTTTCCCTTCACTTACCTAGGATGCCCTATATTTTTGGGGAGGACTAAAATTGCTTATTTTCATGACATTATTGATAAGATCAACTCCAAGTTAGCTAGTTGGAAAGCTAAGCTCCTTTCTAATGCTGCCAGACTTCTCCTTATCAAGCATGTCTTATCCTCCATCCCTATTCATGTCTTATCTGTTATTGATGTCCCCATGGCTGTTATCCATAAGATAGAGAGGACCTTTGCCAACTTCTTTTCTGGGGATCGAATGTGGACTCTAAACATCACCACTGGGTTTCTTGGAAGCACATTTGAAAACCTACTACTTGTGGTGGTTTAGGGATTCGGGACCTTTCCTTGGTTATCAAAACATTCCACATGAAGAGAGTGTGGAACATCCTCTTTGGTGAGAGCCCTTTTTCCCTTTTGATGCGATCCTTATATGGCAGTTTAGAGAATTTTCCCCACCATCTTCCTTATAGGCTTCAATCCCTGGCTATGGTGTATCTCCGGCTGAAACCTCTTATGTGCTAGGAGGTTAAAGAGGGGGCTATTGATTTCTAGGTCGACCTTTGGGTTGGGGATTCCCTTCTTAAGGTTTTCTTCCTCTGGATGCAAATCCCCCTCCTACCTGCGTGAAAGATGTTATTGTTAATCCTCTTCAGGTCCCTCTCCTCAATTTCATTACTAGTGAGACCTAGGACCAGATCTCCAAGACCTTCCTATGTAATGCCAAGGATTCCCCAATTTGGGCACCCTCTCATCATGGTAGATTCTCTGTCTCTTCGGCCTACATCTTGAACTTTAGAGATGTTCCCATCCAGCCGTACCTCAAATCGCTGTGGTCCCTCAAACTTTCTCTTAGGATGGCTCTCCTTGCTTGGAGGGCCATCCAGGACAAACTTCCTACAGACCTCAACATTCAACGGTTGGGTATCCCCCTAGTCTCCAAATGCAGCTACTGTCTCTATTCTCCCAATTCTGAATCCCTCAATCACCATTTTGCTAATAGTCAAGTGGCTAACTTTATCTCATCCTGGGTCTTTTGGAAATGTTGCCTAGCCCCCATTGATCCTGCACAATTCCCCTCTATAGTGTCTGATGATAACCAACATCTTCGTTCTAGACGAATAAAAGGCATTATTGTTTTCATCTGGTATCATATTTGGTGGATTCAGAACAAAGTAAAAAATGAAGGGTTCAATTTCACTCACATTACTTCCCTTCTGGAGCATAGTTGGAGTCAATTTTGCATGAGCAATTGGTTTAAAACTTTTTGCTCGAAGCACTTTGCATTATCTTGGGTTCGCCCTTTGACGGGTTATAAAGTCAATTTGCGGCCATCCATGTTGGTGACCGTCCTGCTGTGGCTTGGATTGTCCGCAACCACCATGGGAATTTTTGTAAAGCTGCTGCGTCTAGACTGCATTCTTGCCACAAGGAGATGGCCCTACTCTATGTCATTTGCCATTTCCTTGTTAATTGGGATCAAAGGGATTCTTCCCTGATTTTGGAGGTGGACTCTACCCTCCTTTTTTGGTGGTGGAAAGGAAAGATCATGGTTCCATGGTGGGCGTAATGGATATTCAATCAAATCAAAACCTGCTGGAGCAATTTTATGGAGATGCATTTTGTTCACCTTGCGGCTAATGGTCTCGCCAATCACATTGCTGTTTCGACCACTGGGCCTTGGAGATTTCACACTATGGATCGGAATCTGGATGCAAAAACTCGTGGTATCATCAGGCTCGACAAAATCCACTTCCCGTACATAATTGGCTAAGCTTCTCTTCTTTGGCAGTTGGTGTTGTGGTTGGCTCCTAGTTGGGCATGCTTCTCTCGGGCTGCTTGGTTTTCTGTTTTGTAGGCTCTGGCTCTTTTTGCTTTGATGTACTAGGCCATGAGTCATGGTCCTCTTCTCTTGAATGAGGCAGGTTTTGGTCTAGTCCCCCTGCCTCCCCTTTTTTGGCCTCTAGGTATTGGGGGATGAATAATATTTGATTATGTATTTTGAAAAAAAAAAAGAAGAGTTCATGTAAGAAAGAGAAAAGGATTGAGATAGAAAGAAGAGATGATGTGAATGTAGAGAAAAAGAGAAGGGGATGGAGGAAAGCTTTTCTGGAGTGCCGCTTGTAGGGTGGATGGAGAGACAAGCCTCGTGCTTGTGTGGGGATCCACCAGGGTGCTCATGTAGGAGGATGAGATGCTGGAGAATGTGGAGTGCACTAGAGTGCACTACAACTAAAAAGACCTAAGGTGATGTTTATTTAACGTCATGAAATGACCCACCACCCTTTGGTCATTTAAGACGTCTGGGATGTTCACCAGACGTCTGGAAATGCTTTTCAGCGTGGAATGTGCATACGCCATACTTCCTCCCTCACCCCGCCTCACCACACCTCCTCCTGCGACGCCACTCCACGCCATGCTTCGTTATCTCGCCCCCTCACCTCCTCTCCCTTTATAAACCTCTCCCCCTCCTCTTCGTTGCCCACCCCGTAGCCGAGAGCAGAGCGAGGGCAAGAGCGAGTGAAGAGCGGAGAGCCTGAGCGAGAGGAAGCGTGAGAGCAGAGGGTGCAGTGCCATTCTGCTGCAGCACCTACAGGCAAGGGGAATCAGAGCGGTTCCGCAAAAGTCATTTTTCCGCGGAATCAGACGGCCGGAGAGACACCTAGACGTCTTACTGGACGTTCGAAGGTAGAGCAAGACGTCTGGTAGAGATCTACTTTCCGTACTTTTTCTCTTTGACAAGTCCTAACAACGTACGTGTATGTGTCAGAAGGTGAGAGCGTAGCCGAGGCAGTTTCAGACGTCCAGGAGCACCCCAGACGACTGATAGAGTCCTTGGACGTCGGCTTTGAGTTCTAGACGTTTGATAGCGGAACACCGAGAGAGGTATCCCTGAGAACTATTTTAAGACGTTTGGGACCTTTCCCAGATGTCTGATTTTCGTCTGACAGCGTGTTTTTAGGCTGTGCAAGGCCCTATTATTATCATTTTTCTGCAAACAAACCATCTCTGTTTTTCGTACGAGTTTCTCTGTATAATGATACCTTATTTATATCCTTCTGAACCTTTTGGCCCATCAATCCATATTTTAGGTCTCTCGTCCGTCGGGTGTACGGGACCTGTGGAGACGTTGGGAGTCACTGTATGAGCCCCCATTCCACCCGGTTACCTAGGTAGAGTGGTTACAACCTTAAATCTCTAATTGAATACATACAAGTAAGTAATCCTAGGACTTGAGATGAACCTTAGGAAGGAATAAACGTATACTCGAAAATAAATTCTTGAACCCTAGGTCTTGGCATGAACACTAGGGTTAGAAGAAACTGCATGTGAATGATTGGGTAATCAAAAGCTGCTTGTTTTTATCTAAAATAGACCCCTACTGAGATAAAATGGAAATTGAACTGTTTGTTCCGTACATTCCAACCCGGATGTGAAAAAGAAACTCCTGTACGAACTCAACGGGGAATGTAAACAAGAACACCGTACCACGGAGAACCGGATGGTTCTGGGAATTTGCCGCCTATGGGCAACTGTTAAGGGAGGTAAGTTGATCTTCGTGTACGTGGTATCGAAGAGAGCAACTATCCCTTGTAGTGTAGAGGGGAGCTTGCCGCCCTTGGGTTGGGACCCGGGGTGGGTTTGGCCACCCTACGATGACTCTGACTGGCCCACGTGTACGTGGTACCGAGGTGAGCTACTTAGTGTAGGGGGGAGCTATCCGCCCCAGGGGGCCCGGGGCTAAGTATGGCCACCCTACACCGACTCTCTTCAGCCCATTGGGCAAACCGGGGTAGTCGGACGAGGGTACGCGAACTGAGGAGGGGCGAGACCCTTGAGGGGCAAGACCCTTGTTCTGTTCTGAGAGGGCAAGGCCCTATACTGTTCTGCACTGTACGTTGAGGCGTACCCACTAGCGGAAACGACTGATCGCGTGCCAGTGCGGGGTAGCAACTCGCGTGCTTATCATGTGTGCTGTAGTCACCGCTACGCTACGACCGTGACCTCGGGGTGGTAGACCGAGTATAAGACTACCACGGTGGGACTCCCCCGGCCAGGAGAGTGCCACGTGGGCATCCTACATCACGGGAAGATGCAAGCAAAATCGTTCCTATAGGGAACCAGAAGATTAATTAACAAATCCTAATTAGAGATCTCTACGTACCCATATGTATAATATAATTAGAGAAATGGAAAATTTTATGTCAACTACTTGTTAAATGCATGTTACTTCTTAGCCACCACTCTACTCAACGTAAGCTGACTCCAATTAAATAAATTCAGTACAGGTCAGGGATTTGAGCAGCCCGAGCCACCGGCTGTTGAGGACGCTGGCCCTAGTCGAGCCTAGCTTTAGTTCTACCGGTTGATAGTGAGTTTCTATAGCTTTGTCCTCTGTTACATGTACTCGTTTTGTTGTGATGGCTGTATTATGACATAATATTACTGTTCCTTTTCCCCATGTTGTAAATTTCTTTCTGCTTAGCTACTGTACTTGTGTGATTGTGGTTTGATGAATGTTGCTTGGTTATTCCTTGTTGGACGACTGGGTCTTGGGATTAACTTAAGCGAGTCGATCTCAGATCCTGTAGGGATTTGGGACCGGGTCGTGACAAGTCACCACAAGTAAAATAAACGTCACCATAAGTTTTTGTAGATGTTAAAAAAATGTTACCATAAATGTCTCCTTAGGTGCGTCGTCTTAGGTCTATATCGATGTCGAAAATTAAATGTCACCTAAAAGAATTCTGCTGATGTTAAATAAACGTCACCTATAACATCTAAGTTGACGTTTAAATGCCTCTTAAAAGTCTCACCACATAACCGAACCTATGCAAACGTTGTCTTAGATATCTTTCAACGACGTTAAAACGTCATCAAAGAATAACTACGGAAACGTTTAAACGTCACCATTTCTTACATAAGATATTGTTTAAACATCATATTAAGTAATTTTGATGACATTTAAACGTCACTTTAACTTTTCCTTAAGTTTTTACAAAATATTTAGTGACGTTTAAACGTTTCCTTATGTATTATACTGTGATGTTTAAACGTTACTTTTGATTGTTTTTAAAGACGTTTAAACATAATCTTATATAACTTTTAACAATGTTTAAATGCCCTCTTACGTATTTTATATTGATATTTAAAGGTTACTTTATGCATCTTTTGAAAACATTTAAATGTCATTTTATATCCTTTTAGTGACGTTAAAACATTACCTTATTTATCCTACTATGACGTTTAAGAGTTATTTTAGGTAACATTCATCGACGCTTAAACGCCATCTTATGTAACTTTTAATAATGTTTAAACATCCTCTTACCTATTTTATATTGACGTTTAAATGTTACTAGCTTTTGAAGACATTTAAACGCAATGCTATATCCCTTTTAGTGACGTTAAAATGTCACTTTAATTATCATATTATGATATTTAAGTATCGTTTTAGTTAACTTTCATCGACACTTAAACGTCACCTCATGTAACTTTTAACAATATTTAAACATCATCTTATTTATTTTATATTGCCGTTTAAATGTTACCTTATGTATTTTTTGAAGACATTTAAATGTTAATAATGTTTAAATGTCCTTTTGCATATGCTATATTGACATTTAAATGTTACCTTAGGTAACTTTTGAAGTCATTTAAACATCATGTTATGTTCCTTTTAGTGACGTTAAAACGTTAGCTTAGTTTTCATTTTATGACGTTTAAGCGTCATTTTAGGTAACTTTCACCGGCACTTAAATGCCACCTTATGTAACTTTTAATAACGTTTAAACGTTATCTTATATATTTTATATTGACATTTAAATGTTACCTTATATACATTTTGAAGACATTTAAATATCATGTCATATCCCTTTTAATGATGTTTAAATGTCACCTTATTTATCCTAATATGACGTTTAAGCATTATTTTAGGTAACTATTACTGACGCTTAAATATCATCTTATGTAACTTTTAACAACATTTAAATGTCTTTTTATGTATTCTATGTTGACGTTTAAATGTTACCTTAAGTAACTTTTAAAGAAATTTAAACATTATTTTATATCTTTTTTAATGACGTTAAAATGTGACCTTAGTTTGAGGACGTTAAAAGTATGCAATTAATATGACGTTTAAATGTTAATTTATATTATTTTAAATAACATTTAAACATCTCCTAATATGTTTTACTATAATATTTAAATGTTACTTTACTTGCTTTAAAAGAAACTTAAATATTATCTTAGAATCTATAAAATGTCATTCATTTCTCATTAATACTATTTATATTTAATAAATACGTTGGCAACTATAATCATAACACTTATAAAAAAAATACATTTCTTAATAAAATCACATCTAATATTTATGTCACTCAAAATTAAGAAAAAGATATTGAAATTATCTTTTTACCTAAAAAAAACTTACTAAACAAAAAAATTATTAATGCAAAAAATAACGCTATATAAGGCCACCATAAATATATTTGTTTAATATCAAAAATTTTCTTAATCTAATACTATACTAGCCTAACTTAAAACTATTACAATCATGACTCTTCTGTTTCGTCGTCTGAACCTATAGATTCCTTCTGATGCTGTTGAGATTCTATTGCAAATAATGTTGTTCATAACAAAATTACCAAATTAATAATGTAATTTATAACTAAAATTTAGACAATGGTTATAATTAGTAATTACAAGTGAATCAAAGAAATTAATGATTGACTCAAACTTCTTTATCTTTCCTCCATAAAACTTCTATATTCCTCTGCTTCCCTTTTATATGCATCTACTTGTCTTTTATATTTTGATACTTGTCTTTTGCTCTCCTTTGCATCTTTTTTATGTTCCTCTTCAATCCTCCCCAATTGCTACTGGGTTTCATGAAGTTCATTTTCCAATTGATCCTTGTTTTACTTTCTTGAGGAGTGTGAATAGGCTTCTGCCCATATCTAAGTCCAATTATATAATCTGATCGGTGTTTAGATTTTAAGATGGTATTGCAAATATCGTTCTCATTTATAGGTTGGCCATTTTGAATGGCTTCATCACGTACTCATACCATCTCACACTAGAAATATCAAAAAAATAACAGTTATAACACACACAAATATATAATTACATTTATTTCTATAAATTAATAATACTTACATAATTTACTTTAGCTGTTTCACTAGACCATTTACCAACCAATCCTGTAATCAGGTTTGGATTAGCCAAACTCATTGGAGTAGGTCGAAAGTGGGTCTCGCGAAAAAGTAATATCCTCCTGCACTCTACACCATCTAAGTGTTGCATACCCTGCAAAAAATATAAATATTATTTTCTATACCTTTATTTGAATCATTTATATGACCAATATAAAATATATGAATATAAACTTACTAACTCAGTTCTCTGCAGTTGAAATATATCGGCCCACTACTATGGAAATTTTTCACAACATTTCTCCGAGTCCTTGTATTCTTCGCACACTTTTCTTAAAAGTAAAAAAAAAAGAAATCATTATATATATATCAAATATTAAAAGGAAAAATATTTATTTGTGATGTTTTTACTAGATGGTATTACGAAATACATAAGATCATTCCAATCTATCGTTGCCTTCTCCTATTCTGCATTAGTCCACTCAGGAGGCTTGGTATCATTCCTTTTTAAACGATAGGCCTTCCTTACCTTATATCTATGATTTCTTATTTTCCTTTTAACTCCTGACATGACCTGATTAACCTCATCATGATCTGAATCAAGTCCAATTACGTTGACCTTACTCTACAAGAAAATGAAATATTGAATTACAAATAAAATTTATACATTAAAAATTTGAAATAAAATTGATACATTATAATGCACATTACCTGAATACGATCTAAACATATTTGAATATCAGATGAAGCCATCTTCCTAGCATTAGAGACATACGGGGCATTGTGCCTTGCAACAACACCAGAAACAGAGGCAAGATCCGTAGCTTGCTCTCTTATAGTTGGATCTCCTATGCTTTTGTCGATATTGATCGACATCTTTTGATTCATCGCTAAAGTCCTCTTTTCTAAATTTAACAGCCTACTGGGACCTTTGCAGGGAGTTGAAGCCACGACGGATAACCCTATTGAAAAAAAGCAGATGATTAAAAATTAATAAAACTATCTTATTACATTTTAAATTAATATAAGTTTCAAATTACCTGGTTCTTGAGTTTGCAAGACATTAGCAAGTATGTTTGTTGTAGCCTCTTGTTCTTCGGGGGTAACTAGTGGAGTAGTATTTAATATACTTGCTGCCCGAGTAACTCTGCTCGTGTTAAGCATATTCTGACTCACTACTGAAGTTCTATTCTCTGAAGGAAATAGTCGTGTAGGACCTTCGCAATGGGTTGGAATTATGGGTGATGTCCCCATGCAAAAAAAAATTAACAATTAAAAGATAATGCAATTGTCTTATTTCATTTACAACTAATAAATATAAATTTAAAATTACATGCTTGTTGTTTTTGAGACACACGATCCATCATATTTGTTAGAACTTGAGGTGAATGTCGTTGGGAGTTAATATGCCTCTTTTTGCCTCTTTTTCCCTTGTTTTTCGAGAAGGGAAAGGGACCACGAACTATACATATCTTTGTCATCACCAATAGAGATATCGTGAATGCCATAACTGTAGACAAAATATATAACAAAAAATAATAGCTGTGAAGTTAAACTACTAATGTCTACACATTTTAAGTCTAAGATTATACCTTACATATTTACATTATTTAAAACAAACATAATAATCTATTAAATAATTTAAAACAGAAAAGATATGATGGTTATGAGAGTAGTGTGTGATCTCCTTTTGACAAGAGGATGGTTGTTCTATATTTTCAATAAGATGTGACGATGATATCTGTGGGTTGATATTTGTAATTTATATTAAGGGGTTGAGGAGTTAGCTGGTCTATGTGTTTCAGGATAATTTTATGAAGAGAGGATGGTTTTTTAGCTATTTCATCTATTTAATTTCTTTCATATAAACATTAGTTTCGTACAACCCCTTGATAAACTCTGTAGTTGCTGCAATTGATGATCGTAGATAGAAGAATCATTTGGTTCTTGGGAATGGAAAAATTTTAACTTGCTATATGAACAATGACCATCCAATTGATTTCAACATTCCTTCCATCACCATCTCTCATTTGGTTGGAACTCAGATTATTAGGTGAATGGTGACCAGCGTTGATGAGATGGAAACTTATGTGATTGCTAGTAAGATGGAACTAGAGGTTGCGCTAGAGGTGACTCCTCAGCCATGACGCTGTTGCCTGGTGCATCACGCCAAATCCTAATCAACGTCACTGCAAGGTCAGTGACTGGTAGTTATAGCTTTGGAAAGATTGTGCTTAAAGGCGACAGAGGGCACAAGGTAAGAATTCCAGTTGTTGCAATGGCTTACAAGCACTAAGGAGAGCTTCACGTTGGCCTTGACATATTCTCCTATGCTAGAACCAGTGATTCTTTGTTGCTTGGTGGAATAAAAGCAGATGGGGAACTTAAATGTGTATACTTGGCAGTGTAAAGATATAATTAATGAAGCAGGTATGGCCATAGTTTGTACTATATTTTCAAGGTCAATCTGTTATGTGTTTAAATAGAAAGAGATCCATTTTTTGCTGAAATTAACATGAAATCCCTCTATTGCGCTTGTATGTATATGACATTTTTTGTGGATACTTTGATAACTTTATCTTTGCAGATGGTAAAGATTAGTTGGCAATTGAGCTTTTGTCAAAAAAAAAAAAAGTTCTTGATGAAGTGGAATAGAGTGCTAATGAACAAGGATTTTGTTTATTTAAATTGGTCATGGATTGCTTCCTTTTTGATAAAAAATTTGATATAGATGAGTTGAGGTTTTGATTGATCTCCAAGAATTTCTAACAACTTCACCAAAGATGATTAGTTAAACTACCTTGATTTGAGGTTGAATTTGATTGCTATTTAGAAAATACATTCACGTCCGGATGGTTTTTGATCCAAATAAATTCTAACAAATTTTGCTTATCCCCTAATTCTTACAATATATCTATTCCCAAGAGAAGAAAACTTAATTTATTTAGTACTAGGGTAGTCTAGTGTGGAGTATTTGGTTAGGTAGTTGATTGAAATTTGTAATGATTGGAAAGAAATAGCAATCTTTTAGTAAGACCAAGATGATAATGGTACTTTAGTCCCTCAAAAATTTCACTTCATGGCCCAGTTGGGATGTGAAATTATAGAATGTAGATTTGATTGTATTTCTACAATTCAGGTGCTTCTTTTTTTTAGTTATCCTTCTTTTCAGAACCCTACTATTGAAATCGTGTGTTTTCTATGTTAATACTTGATGTTCTACTTTTTCTAAAATCATTAAAGTTTGTTTTCAATAAAAAGGACAAAATAGAAGCGTAAATACCTCATAAAGCAAAGAATACACATATATTACCAAGAAATGGGAAAAGATATAGCCCATATAAATTGCTGAAAAGATATTGCATGAATGGTTAAACGCTATTTCATTCAAACAGGTACAATTTGGAGCGAAAAGTTCCGTTGAATCTAAGGGTTTAATTCTACAAAAAATTTGGCAGAGTTTCATCTATTTATGAGACAATTTACAAACTTTTGTACCTGCAACAAGAACCTGTGCATGCATACCAGAAAAATATATATATACATATACGATGGACACACCCCACTGCCAACACAATATGGTGAAACCAGAATAAGAAAACAAGTGGGCACACCCCATTGTGGCGAATAGTGAAAACATGAAAAAAACAACGGAAAACAAAAATTAAGACATTCGCATCAAGAAAGATCTTAAGTAACTAAAGAAGGGAAAGAAAGAATGAAGATAAAGATGGATTGGATGTTTTAGTTTCCTTTGTTGTTTTTTTTTATTTGTAGGTTCGAAGTTGCATGTTTTCATGAGTTTGGTTTGTACTAAGTTTAAACTTTGTAGTTTATTTCCAGTTTAAACTTTATCAGTTTGTAATAGTTAAGTAGGCTAAGGATATTATGCACCTTTATGCTTGGTTCAAATCTATGAATATTATGTTTTCATTTAATATACTTTTTTTCTATCCTTTTTCATGTTGGCAAAACCGAGAGAATAAAGAATCACATAAAAGTAATATTCGTGTTGAACTTATATTTTATGTTATTGGAGTTTAGAAACTTTTTGATATGGGAAGGAAGAAAAATTTTATCGCTATATATCATACTTATATTATCTCTTTTCAAATAGTTATTTTTATGAACTAATCTTGTCAAAGATTAAAAAGGGGGGAGATTGTTAATTCAAGGCACAAAATTAATCAAATTTTGATGTTAACAGAGTAAGTTATATTTGTCTAACTCTATATTTCAAAGATCTAATTAAATATGTGAGATGCATGTATTTCTAAATCAAGATGAAGATGTTTAAAGCATATGTTGATTAGCTTAAGGAAGCTCAAGGAAAAGAAAGTTAAAGGAAACTCAAAGAAGTCACAAGAATCAAACAATGCACTCCAAAGACTTCAAGTCAAAAGGTATCCATTTTATTATTTTCTAAAAGCTTGTACAAGAGCCAATGTACAACACTTAGAGAATATATACATATGCCATAGTTCATTTATACACATACAAGTAAAAGTTCTTTTTACAACTGTTTGCTTGAAGGATATCTTGAGTCAAAGGGATATCCCATGGGATACCTACTATTTTTGACAACTGGGTTAACCCATGAAAATGGAGGTTAACCCTATTTGATAGATGAGATATTCTAACATGGGTTAAAGACACTTAATCCAAGATAAGTGATTCTTGGGTTCATGTGGGATAAAAATTTTGGAGGGTTATCCCATGAATTTCCATAGGTTAACCCTTGGGACCCTATCCCTCCTATATCATTCCCAACATGTGGTTGTCAGAGATAAATGTCATCTTCATCCTCATTAATATCCTATTAATTGAGTTGTCTTTCAATGAATCCAGCTTTTTAATTATTTGACAATTTACCTCAAAAATAAAAAAAGAAATGAAAAAAAAAAATATGAATTTAACCTTTTTCGTAGAATTTGAATGCCTTGCTCTAATAGTTTTATGGTTGTTTGCTATTTTTTTCTAATACAATGAACACGTGCATGAGAAGTATTTAAATTGGTAATATTGGTGAAAGCACATACACAAAAATATGGATTAATTGAATAACCATGACTAACAATGTATCTTAATGCTATGCAATTAGTTACAAAAAATATCTGCTAAGTTTCATATTTGATATATTTGCTTAAGAGCTATTCATCACTAGAATTGATGTATTCAAATAAAGTTCCATCCTCTCCTTTACTTTCATCTGTTTTTACTATCTGAAATGCATTGTCATCAACCTCATCGCCATCAACGAACTTAAACTGAACAACATCAAGATTCAAATTGTGAATCTCATCTTCACCGATTTCTAAAATTAGTTCATCTTTATCATAATCGAATTCTTCTTCATTCGGTGCTTGTGTTACATCATTTGATAACTCACTTTATTCTACAAGTTGGATGGGAACATCATATATATGACGGTGTTCATGTTTCTGTATCACACGTCATTGTGAACCATTTTTCCTGTCTTCAAGGTAGTAGACTTGTTGCACTTGCGAAGCTAATATAAACGGATCATCCTTGTACTAGGTGCCATTCATCTTAATCGATGTGAGGTGATCTTCAATCTTGACATTTGATTGGCGACGACCTAAATCCCACCATTTGTATTTAAAGAGATATATCCATTTGTCAAAAATGTATTGAAATTCGAAAATGTCAACAAGGATGTAATAAAACTCAATCATGCGACCTTCATGATTGCCCTGACACATGATTGAACTATTCTGACACTTTTGTCTGCGATCACGTAGCTCCATGTGATATCTTACTCCATTGACAATGCAACCAGTGTAACTCTTAATGCATATATCTGGACCACAAGTTAATGCATACAATGATCTTATTATATCGCTTTCTTCACCACTTGACGCATTATATATCAATTTCATCTACAATACAATGATCTTATTTCATTGCCTACAACTATTAATAATATATATATATATATAAAATGTAAAATAATGTGACTTAAATTACCTTGGACTTAAACCATTAGGTAAATTGTTGCTTTTGACGGGCATTAATGTTCAAAGTACTTTGTTGTTGAAGAATGCCTCGATGCTCCCTGACTAAATTAGGAGTAAGTGATTACAACTTAAGCAATTGAGCCAATATAAGTACAAATTTTTGTCAAACAACTCACTCCATATATTCTTGTACTTCTTCGAAATTATCTAGTACGAACCATATGGCAAATTGCTTCTCTACATTCGTTAATTGCACATTATAATTTATTGCCCCAATGATCCTTATCTTGTGACTAAATATATATAAAGGGTCAATTGTTTCCACATCAAAGTTCCTTTCTTGTTGATTAAACCTTGTCTTCATGTCTCCAAAATGCATAGAATACCATATCAAACATTCGTGCACAACATATGCCTCAGCAATTGAGCCTTCAGGACGAGCTCTATTACGTACGAATTGTTTTAAAGTAGACAGGAACCTATGAAAACAAATTTAAGCACTATCAAGTTACTATAAATGCAATAGAAGAAGCATTCGACTTAAAGAATGTAATTATTATACCTTTCGATAGGATACATCTAGCGGAATACTACCGATCTAGCAAGTAGTACCTCTCTTGGTAGGTGGATCGCAAGATGTACCATTATATCAAAGAATGCTTGTTACAACCCGATCCCTGCTCCCTATGGAACTCGAGATCGGCTCGCCTCGACTAAATCTCAAGACCCAGTCGTCCAACGAGAAATAACCAAAACATTCCACAACCACACATGCAATGTATCAAGTAAAAATAGACAACAATGGAACTAGAACAGAATATCTCAAAGATATTACATGCCACAAGCGGAAAAATATTATTACGGACATAGCCATCACAACTAGAATAGAGAGAAATATAACAGAAACATAGTAGAAACAGTTACTACATGCTAAAGGTACTCACTACTAACGAAAACCTCTGCAATGGAAAAAGAGAAAGGACTATGGCTGGGCTCGACTGGGCCCAGTACCCTCTGCAGCCGGTGGCGCTGACTACTCAACTCCCTGACCTAAACATTGTTATATAAATCTGTGGTCAACTAACACTGAGTAGAGTGGTGGTTAAGTCATTTGCATGGAATTAACATAAAGAAAACAAGCAGCTAACTAACCATCCAATTTCCAATTTCGTATTATTATTTGTTTCCGTTTAAACATCCATGTGTTTCTGATTCAATTTCTAGTACGGGTCTACAACATTTCCCAAATCCACTTGTTCCCTAAGGGAACGATCTTGATGCAGTTTTTCCTGCGATGCAGGATGTACACGTGGCACTCTCTTGGTCGGGAGAGCACCCTGTGGTAGTTCTACACCCAGTCTACCACCCCAGGGTTATGGCCGTGACTTAGCAGTGACTACGGCACGTGCGATAAGCACACGGGTAGCTATCTCGCACTGGCACGTGGTTAGTCGTTTCCGCTAACGGGTATGCCTAAACGTACAACACAGAATATGACAGGGGTCACACCCTGTAACAGTCTGCGTACCCTCGCCCGGCTATCCCGATTTGCCTAATGGGCCTAACAAGAGTCGGTGTAGGGGGCCAATCCTAACCTCGGGTCCCAACCCAAGGGGTAGCTAGCTCCCCCTACACTAAAGTGACAATAGCTCTCCCCGGTAACACGTACACGAGGGCCATCTCACTTTTCATACCTAAGTCCATACAACCAACCAACCCGTAGGCAACATGTTCCATCATACGTTCGATATTCGTTTTCGTATACTTGAGTTCCTTTACTAGTTCCTCGTAGGGTTCATGCATCATACTCATCTCATTTCATACACAACATATATCACTATTCACATTCCAATTCTTAATTGTATAACAGGCAGCTCATGATTAATAAATGAAGCAAGCACTACATCGCTTAACTATTCAATTGCTAACAGTAAAGACTTTAACATGCATTTCAGAGTATAACAACGTGGCTCAAGTAATGTACATTCATTTTTTTCAGCCCTACGGTTCATTTCATATCTTAGGGTTCAATTAGATTATTCTAATATAGCATGCACTTTCATCATTTAAATCACAGTATTAAAGAAGACCACTCTACCAGGATATTCAGGTGGAATGGAGGCTTGTACGGTAGATCCCGTCGTCTTCGTGGGTCTCATATACACTACGGACTGGAGACCTATACCATTAACCAATCGTGTCAAACAAGTTCAAAATAACTTAGGTGTGACACTAACACAGAGAATTCTGAACGGAAACCATCGATACTTTGTTTGCGTAAAACAACTTCATTTAGGCCCTGAACCGGCCAAAACATGCATTTTGACCAAAATCAGACGTCTGGGGCAAGTCCCATACGTCTTAAACGATTGTAGAAGCTCACCTTGCTTTCCTACGTCTCTTTCGGACGTCTGAACCCCTTCGCAGCTGTCTGAGGGAGCTTTCGAATGTTTGACACTGCTCCGATCATCTGGAAGAGAGGTCAGACGTTTGACATGGTCTCTAAATGTCCTAAAGTGCCTCGAAGGGCGCGTCATGTGCCTTTCGAATGCCTCATATCTGCGCATGCACGCGTAGCTTAAAAGGCAACATGTAAACACTAACGTACATGCATGCAGGCTTGTGCAGGGTACATACCTCTACACCCTACGTGCTATCAGACATCCGGTGTCAGCTTCAGACGTCCTACGACTCCTTCAAACATCTGGAGTATCACAGACGTCTGATATTGTGGAAAAATAACTTCGCAAAATGCCTTGTGAAGCTCCTCTTCGCGAGCTCCAACTGTTGCAACCGTAGTAGCGCTGCCTTCCTCACACAGGTCTTCCTCTTATGCGGCTTCTGTTCCCTCTCGAGTTCCCTCGGCTCCTATGGCCACACTCGTCGCCCCCTCTCCTAAGCTCCTCTTCCTCCTCATACCTCCTTCTCGCACCTTCTGCTCCCTTTGCCCACGCTCTCCCTCTTTCTCTCCTGAGCTCCCCTTTTCTCCGACTCCTCCTGCTCCCTTTCTCTCCCCCTTCGTGCACTTGCTCTCCCTCTCCTTCTCCCCCACTCACGGCAGCAAGGGGATGGGGGAAAAGAGGATGGCCGGCTGCAAGGTGGGTGGAGGTGGCGGGAGTGGAGAATGGGGAAATGATGTTGGTAGCAGGGGGGTTGGAGATGGTGGCATTGGAGATGGAGAGGGTGGAGGGGGTGTTATAAAGGAGAGGGTTTAGGGTTTGTGTGCGTGTGTGCATGAGTTGTGGTGGGAGGGGAGGGGAAAATTTGTGAGGTTTCCCCCGCAAAGTTTCCTTTCTCTCTGCAGAACCCACAAACTTAAACCCAGGGAGTTTAAAATTGCGTCTACACCCCTAAGATTCTGGAAAAATCCCGAACGACCCTTAGGAAGGGTCATTTCAATGCTGGCAGGAAAATCATCTCAAGTTTAAACATTAATAAAATAATCTCTCTTTGCATTTTTCTCATCTCGTCAACGTTAACCTTCTGCCTACAAAGCTTAGAAAATATTAAGCGGAGTTCTGAAATTGAAAAGACTACATCATTGGGAAGCAATCCATGCAATCCGACTCCAAGAAGACGTTGCAATAGCATGTGACAATCATGACTCTTTAGACCTGTAATCCTTCCATTCATAGCATTTACACATCTACCTATGTGAGAAGCATAACCATCTGGCATCCGAACTACTTTCACGAATTCACAGAATTTTTCCTTTCAAAAGGGCTCATTAGGTAACAGGTAGTCGGAACATCAAATTTTCCATCACTTCATTTCTTTAGATGTAACTCCTTCCTTATGTTCATGTCATAAAGGTTGAGCCTCACTTTCAATGTCTCTTTTGATTTTCCATCAACATCTAAAATTGCCCACAGAACATTTTCTAAGATATTCTTCTTCACATGCATAATGTCTAGGTTATGTCTCAATGCTAATGTATGCCAATATGGAAGTTCAAAGAAAATTGAACATTTTCTAAGATATTCTTCTTCACATGCATAATGTCTAGGTTATGTCTCAATGCTAATGTATGCCAATATGGAAGTTCAAAGAAAATTGATCTCTTCCTCCAATTGTTATCTTCATTTGGCCATCTACGCTTTTTCATCGAAGGATGCTTTCCATGCTGAACATTTGGCAAATTATCTACCTGTTGTAGAAGTCTTTCAGCTGTAATGTCTACAGTTATTGTTCAATTTTTACTTTTCCCATCAAACTTCTTACTTTTTCTCCAATAGTGGTCAATTGGGAGGAAACAACGATAACCTGTGTATCCAATTTTTGAACGAAGTCTTTTTGAAGGAGTTTGGCCTATACATACAGGACATACCTTTCATCCCTGGGCCTGCCAACCTGACAAGATCTCATAAGTTGGAAAATCATTAATTGTCCATAATAGAATTGCATGCATGGTGAACCAATCTTTCTTCGCAGCATCAAATATTTGTATTCCATTATCCCATAGTTTCCTCAGCTCCTCAACAAGAGGCTATAGGAATACATCTAAATCCATACTAGGTGCTTTTGGTCCTGGTATCAATAGAGACATCATATAATACTCAGGCTTCATGCACATCCGTGGTGGAAGGTTGTACGTTAATAATATCACGGACCACATGCTGTATGATTGACTTAATGTACCAAACGGATTGAACCCATCAGATGCCAGTGCAAGATATACATTTCTACCATCCTCTACAAACCACAGGTAATCTTTATTGAACTTTTTCCATGTTTTTGAATCTCTAGGATGGGAGACAAGCTTGTCATCAATTGGCTCAGTTTTTTTGTGCCAATCCATATAGATAGTTATCTTAGAAGGTAAGAATAGATATTGCAACCTTGGCTTCAAGGAAAAATATCGCATAACTTTATGTGGCACTAGCTTACCTACCCCATCATTTATCTTGTACCTCGATGTTCTGCATTTTGAACATACAACTGCTTTATCATTCTCCTTCCAAAACAACATGCAATCATACTTGTACACATCGATCTTTTGTTGACCCATTCCCATCTCCTCCAAATACTTACAAGCTTCGTAGCAGTCCTTTGGTAATACTTCTAAACCAGGCACTGCATCTTTTAGCAATGATAGAATCCTATTCAAGGTCTTTTTAGTAAATTTTCCATACACTTTTAAGTGGAGGAGCTTTACAAGAAATAAGAACTTGGTATACTTGTTTTGTCTAGGAAAAAGGTATTCTTGTGCATCTTTTTGCAATGCATCATACCATGCATTAGATACATTGTAATCATGTTCGATAAAAGGATTAGCATTTGTCCCACCATGATAATAATCAATATCCTTAAGTATGTTGTGAACAGAATCTATATTTGAATCATTCACATCTTCATTAATAATATCCTTTGCATCCTTGACTTGTAATGCTTTAGGCTTTTGACACCAGGTAAATCGAGGCTTATCTCCATGAAGTATCCAAGGTTTATATGACTTGTCAATACCATCCACGATCAAATGTCCATATACCACATGCTGCGGGTGCATAAACATGTTTGCACAATTCTTTCAAGGACATTGTATGATTTTCTCTCTATCGTATATCTCCCTTACATGTATCATGAATATATAAACCCAAACTTTATATGCATTTGTTCTCTTATCTTTATTCATCCAAGCATATCAATCCATTGGCCTACCTTTCTAAAACATATTAAATTAGATTAAACACCAAAAGTAAATGTAAATCAAATGATGAAATGAAGGAAAATAAATGATCACAATTCTCTAAATTTCATGTAATTTATCAAAGTAGTTCAATTAAATGTAACACTTTTCAATATTTCACATAAGATAATTAATATAATGATTTATAGTAGCAAAAGTAAGCATTTTTTTAGTTATCATTTTAAAAATTAAAAGCGAAAAGTATTAAGGAAAACTTCTTCCTATCAAACTAATGCAAGTACATTATGCATAGTCTATGTTTCTTTTCAAATGGATAATTATTCCTCATATAGTTATTTCATCTTCAATGCAATCGTTTCTAAGATGACTATAAGTATTTTTTCATATAGCATGTGCATAGTCAACCATACATCATTATTAGAAAGATATATCTGTGCATGTTGATTAGAGTTTTCACTTTATAACCCATCCTTAAATATTTGATCACAACTTAAGTTTCCTTATTACATATAACCTTTGTGCAGTGAAATTTCAACATCATCTCCCCGCACTTCTCTAGTATATCCTATAATACTAACCTTAACTAATTTACCTTTAACACTCAGTTAAGGGTATCGTAAGAAACTAGATAAGATTAGTTGGTATACCGGAGAAGAGTAGGAAGAAGAAACGGAAATTTCACTGCAAAAGGTTACATGTAACAAGTAAACCTAAGTTGTGATCAAATATTCAATGACCTTCTTTAGTTTAGCACTTCATTGAATTAAAGTTGATCAAGACTTATGGTGTAACGACCCGATTCCCGAGTCCTTACGAGACACGAGAACCAGACCGACTCGACTAATCCCAAGACCTAGTCTTCCAACGAGGAAGTAACCAAAAGTGCAGTAAAATAAATCACATTCAGCATGAATATAACTAACAGTAAGAAAATACAGCAGTAAGGAAAGAAACCACTACAGTATATACCACAACAACAGTAGAACAACATTCATAACATAATATGGAACTGCAGGTAAAGAAAAGTACAGCGGTAACAAGAACATACTCACTACAGTGGAACCAAAAAGAGGTACAAGAGAACAGTGGTAACTCTACTGGACCCTACTCGGCCCAGCGTCCTCTGTAGCCGCTGACCCTCACTGCTCAACACCTAGTCCTGAAAGGTAACGAGTGTAACACGTCAGCAAAACGCTGAGTAGAGTGGCAACTAAAACAAAAGAAACAGTAGAGTGTATAGTACCTGTTATGTTCTGTTACTTTCTTTAATTACGTCTTTCTATTTTCCCACAATTTATCTATTTCTCAGATCCTTCACTTGATTTCGAATGTTCCTCGTGGGAACAATCTTGATTGCAGTCTTTTCCGAACAGTAGAAGTAGCACGTGGTGCTCTCCTGGCCGGGAGAGTCCCCCGTGGTGATCCTACTCTCAGTCAACCACCCCAAGGTCACGGACAGGCGTAACGGTAACTACGGCACGCGCGATAAGCGTACAGGTAGCTAACCCGCACTGGCACGCGGTTAGTCGTTTCCGTTAACGGGTGCGCCCAAAGCACAGCACGGAACCAGTACAGGGCAGAGCCCTCTCAGTAACAGGGGTCCAACCCTTCCACAGTAACCAAATAGGGCCTTGCCCCTCCACAGTCTGCGCACCCTCGCCTGACTACCCTGGTTTGCCCAGTGGGCCTAACAAGTCGGTGTAGGAGGCTAGCAGAACCTCGGGGCCCGTGGGGTAGCTAGTGCCCTCCCTACACTAGTAGCTCTCCTCGGTACTACATACGCGAGGGCCAGCAAGTCGGTACAAAGTGGCCAGTCCTAACCCCGGGTCCCTGGGACGGCTGGCTCCGCTCTGCACTAAACAGGTACAGGTACTTCCCTTGGTACTACGTACCCAAGAGACAGCACACTACCACGTCTTTCTTTCTCAGTTCCATTCCTTTCTCTTTCCAGGAGTTCCACTCCTAATTCCCCGTAGGGTTCCAGCTCTTTTAACTCAGAACATCCAGGTTTCACTTTTCAGTTTCACGTTCTTACAATCCATATTCTCAATCACGTTTATTTATTCATAGCAGGCAGCTGTTAATTCAATTCACAGGCAGCTATTATTTCCTTTCCACATTTTCCAAGATTGCAGTATTCATATATTCCACTAGTTCTTCCCATCCTAGGATTCATGCCATACCCTAGGATCTATGATACAATCTAGTTTTCCAGCCCTAGGATTCATGCAACACCCTAGGATCTACCATTCATTCTAGTTTCTCATTCCTAGGATTCATGCAATGTCCTAGGTGCTATTTATGGTTCCATAATTTAACAGATTATATAATAAACTTAAAAGCCACTCTACCGGTTAGAACAGGCGAACTGGGGGCGTGGTCGGGAATCCCCCGTGCCTCCGCAACCCCGAGACTGCAACGGAACGAGGTCCTATCACAAGGATCAACACAAGGAGTTTCTCAAAATAGTATATAGCTACAGTAGACGGGTAGAGGATTTAATTCCGAAAAGAACATAACTCGAAATGCGGAAACGGAACCCTAACGGGCCCTAAACGGGTCGAAAACGACGAAACAGTGCAAAATCAGACGCCTGGAACTTATTCCAGACGTCTTAAAAAAGTGGATCAGGGGTTACCTTGCTCTGCGTGGGCTCTCAGACGTCCAGAAGCCTGCAGGGGCGTCTGGCCTAGTTCACAGACGTTCGATGGTCACCCCGGACGTCTGGATGTCGCTACCGTCGTCTGGTGCTACAGCCAGACGTCTGATTCGCGTTGGATGGCGAATCACCGAACCTGCGCGTACCCATCTCTCTCTCTCAGTACGGTCAGTCGAAGAAAACGAAGAAGACGGAAATAACTCACCTTTCAGACGTCTGGACAATCTTCCAAACGTCGTGCCCGTCGTTTGGCTAGAAGCCCAGACGTCTGATTTTGGAAAAGTTTCCAGAACCAGGGTGCGACTCGCCCTCCGCTCGCGACGCCCGGCAGCGCCGCGTCTCGTCCGCCTGCTGCTCAAACTGCAGCAGTCCCCCCCGCGTTGCTCCGCACCTGCTGCGCCCCCCGCCGGCCGGCCCTAGCAGCCCCGGCGAGCTCGCCCTCATGGCCGAGCGCCTCTTCCACGCGCAGCACCTCCTCCCACGCTCACCGTGGCTGTCGCTGCCGCCGCTCACTCGCGCTCGCTCTCGCGCACTGGCTAGAAGGAGAAGAGGAAGGGGGCGGAGGTGACGGGAGTGAGGGAGAGGGCGTGGCCTTTTAAGGCCGTGCGAGGAGAGAGTGGACAGGGTGGGTCTGCGGTCGCAGGAGAGAAGGAAAAAGAGAGGGGGAGAGAGCGTATGCAGGTCTGCGTGCTCAGGCGCGCAGACGAAACAGGCGTGCCAAAAATAACCGATTCCCAGACGTCTGGGCCACCTCCCAGACGTCTTAAAAGACGTATGAAGCGCGCGTTCGTAACATATGGCATGTTACAAAGACAACGCATCGTGCATGTAAGTGAGGTATACATACACAACTGCATTATCCGTATAACATGATCATAAGTCTCAACGAGCGAGTAATTTGATACAATTTAACTCAAAGAACTTTTACTCTCGGGATTAGAATACCTAATGTTTGACCTCACGTGCATTGATTTTCTTTAGCAAGTGTGTTATCTAAATAATAACTAATTTGAACATTAAAAAAATTTGAAAAATTTGATATTATTTTCCTTTAAAATTTGAAGTTTTTTGTATAAACCTACAGAGCAAAATAATAAACTAAATAAAAGTCGGCACATCCCGCATTAAAAATGAATCACATACAATTAAATTGGATACACCCTACATTAAAAAAAAAGTGTATAAGTGGATGCACCGCACATCCATTCATGTAAATAGGAAATAATATGTGGACACACCCCACATCTAACAAAAACTTATAATATCATTTATTTATAGCTAAGTTGATATGATTTAAGTAGAGAGTTCATAGTTGATTGGAGGGAGATGAAGAGAAGGAGGAAAATATAAGGGGAAAGACTTACATTGGTCTAGGATGCAAAATGTTATTTTTTAAATTCAATTTTATCAACATTATCTACAAAGGATCATAGGGGTGGTTATCAAAAACGTCTTTGTCTTCGGTGCTAATTCTGAAATTATCCAAAACCTCCTGCAGCATCTAATCTGATCATCCCCAACCATGGAATCAACTTCACATTCTGCTGGTAGAGCTTGATAGGCAGATTTAACCGAAAATTCCCCGATAGGATTCGTTTCCAGATTAGTACGCCTTCTCCTTCATGTATCGGCGTTTTTTTAATTTCATGGAGCAACTCGCCCTCGAACATTCTTTCTATTAACTTCTCATCCCAGTATTTCGATTCTCCGGTTAGAAAATCTTCTACCTTTTTCCTTCTTAAAGTTTCATTATTTTTTGGCCAAATCTGAACATCCGTACTTCTTAACCATCAATTAGACCAAATATTCACTTTTACCCCATTGCCATCAGCCATAAAGCAAACTTCTGAGAGTACTGCTTGATATACTTCAGAGACTTCATAAATTCTGAATCCAGAGGTTTAACTATATATTCAGAAAAGTTCCCATCAGGGAAATACTTGACTCTTAATTGTATGGAGGAGGTTGATTGTTCTGCAATGGACAGATTACCGATTTGCACCGGTGAGGGAGTTCCTTCCCAGGAATTGGAGGAAAAAACAAGACCACCACGTCCCATCAACATTTTGCCTGAAGGTGAGTTCTCTGAAGTAAGGCCATACCTTAATGTACCTCATGTGCCTACTCCCCACGTCCCTGAGTCAACATCCCCCACTCACTCTACAGAGGCTCTAAAAACAACCATAGTACCCTCTCCACCAGCCAAAAAAACACCGTCATCCCATTCTCCCGCATCGGCAGTAGACCAAACTACCCTTCCTGCTATGGTAGGGTCATAATCCCACAATGCCCATTCCAACAGCCAAGAAAAAACCCCCACACATGCCCATGTTGATGCACTATTTCAGATTAATTCTCCTACTTTCAATCCCCAAAGCCCAGGTTTTGCACAATTATTAATGATTGCAGACCCCAAAAGACAAACCAAATTACTCCATGTCCCTACCAACACCAAGGACTGGCAGATGTTGATAACAGTCATGTGACAGTGTATGTATAATTTACAACAGGGGAGAAACACCAGTGGATCATATATAGCAAAGATCATACATTTCTGAGATAAAAGAGAAAAAACCCAAACTCAAACAAAAGCCCATTGTGAGCAATGTTCTCCTTTCTGTGCAACCCCACACAGGGGACAAGTAATATCATCTTGGGGTGTAATCCTTCTCCTGAAATCCTTCGTCAGTAGCCTCTTTCTGTGCAGTTGCCAAACGAAAAATTTTAATCTTCAACAGCATTTTTGTCTTTCAAATGAGTTTGCAGTCTCTACACAATTGCTCCTCTCTCTATTGCACATGGGGTAGCAAATATCTAAATGCTGATCTAACAGTGAGTCTTCTCCTGCCCATGAGCAACAATCAAGAACATGAGGCTGTGGCTTAATCATAGAGATCTCCAACTGAAGCTGCAAGAAGTCCTCCATCCTCTAATCAGAGAGGAGCCTGCAAGTAGGGGTGTCCAGATATTCCCTCCAGGGCCCTAGAAATCTGCCACCTTTGCCTTAATATCATAAGCAAGAATGAACAATCTTGGGAATTGATCAACCAGGGCTCCTCATGTCAACCAATCATCCATAACAAGCTAAATGAAGTTCCATTGCCAAGCTCTACAAAAAACTTCCTTACGAGTAGTGCCACATTCATAACCCTTTCAAAAGGCACACGTTCCCCTAACCGGAGGCAATCTTTTTTTATTGGATTTCTCTGAAGAGACCGAAAAGGAAGCAATCTATCTACACAATCCAATTTCCCAACATATCAGGCCTTCATCACCACCATGAGAAAATCCTGTTCTCTATCTAACACCCCAAGGCCTCGTGCTGTTGGCTTGCGAGTCTCCTTCCAACATACCATTTGTATGATCTAGAACCTACTCCTGGCCTCTTTCAAAAAGATCTTTGTGTAATCTTGTCTGTCTCCAAGGCTATCTTCTTTGGCATCATGAATGCAGATAAATAAAACAAAAAGGATGGAGGATAACGGATATTTTGAGCGCACCAGCTTAACCCCTTTGGAAAGCAGTCTTGGTTTCCACCAGCAAATCTATTCCCAAGCTTGTCTAGAACAACCTGCCAAGCTCCAACTTGTGACGGCTGATCTGAAAGTGGTAGGCACGAGTATGTTGAAGGTAGATTTGTAAACTGGTGGCACAAGAATTTGCCTCCTCCTCTATATCAAATAAGACAAATGAAGACGAAGACTACCACAAATAAGTTGAAAATGGTTACACACTTGCCAATACCAATTAAATTGAAATGCTGTAGGTGTTTTAAATTGGTTACACGTGGGAGCTCAGAGCTGCAAAATTAAGCCACAATATATCTGAATTAAAACATCACAATTATGAATTGCTAGCTACAGAAGCATTGAGGCATTGAAACCTTCATGACATTTTCTTGTTCGTAACTAGATGGTTGCTTTTTTTTTTTTTTTTTTGCAAATACGGGAGTTAATCTTATTCATCCCCCACTCCTAAGAGGCCAAAAAAAAGGAGGGCAGGAGGACTAGACCAAAACCTGGCCCATGCACAAAAAGGACTACGACTTGTGGCCTAGTACAGGCAAAACTAAACAAAGAAAAAAACCTACAAAAAGATAGTAGCAGCGAACATGAGACCACCAGGAAAACAAAACAACACAACGATCAGGAGTCATGGATAACATTGGGGAATTGAATTCTGTCTAACTTAATAATGCCATGAATGCGAGAAGTAAGGTCTGCACGTGTGAAGATCTTCCAGTCCCGAGCACCTTGAGCTGCAAAAGCCCCAGCAAGTGAATTGACCATAGGGTGGACAGAAGTGAAAGCATGAAGTCCATCACTGAGCCGACGGACTTCCTGGAAGAGCGATCTAACCCTCCATGCCACAGGGAGCTTACCATTTCACCAATAATAAAGTAAAGTAGAATCCACCTAGATTTGAAGTTGAGAGGGCAGGTGTTTGTCACCACTAAATGCGTTAGAAAGATACGATATTATCGTTGTAGTGTGGATTGCGATGGAACAAATAAATTTATAAGAACTGAGAGTACTAGGTTGTTTGCAGGGAGGCAATCACGATTTATATGGAAGCTTTTCAATAAAACTCTTTCTAAACAAATATTTATATATGTATATATATATAGATAGATATCATTCAGAAAAATAGAATTGTATTGCATTCATAAATAATTTTTCAAAGTAGAAAGGGTTATGCTAAAAGGTAGAGAGAGATAAGATGACGCCACTTGTGGGATTCTTGTGTGAAGCGCGGTAGCACTTTAGATCTAGAGCACCGGGATGAAGGTCAGAGTAGAGTTGTAGAGGGAGAGAGGTCTGGAGGGTCTGGAAGAGAGATGGTGGAAGTATCTGGAAGATGGAAGAGATGTCTTCAACTCGGGGGCCCTAGGCCTTGTTTTATAGCTTTGATGAGGGCTAAAGTGGGCTTTTCAACCCTTAAAACCATGCAACAACTCCCTAATGATTAGATCCATCGATCGGGAGATCAACGGATCAGACCTAGCCTCAAAATCACCTTATTTGCGCCTTCCACGCTCGGAGCGCGCCAAATGGCGCCACATGTTGGCCTTTGCTGCCCTTGGATGGCCATCGGACGCCTTTGCATAGTCTTTCCTCTTCTTCGCGCAACTGCTTCGCTCCTTCAATGCTCGCATGACCTTTTCTCTCTCCTGTGCGCGCCCACGCAATTCAAATTGCACCTAACGATCTCAGCCGTTCGATCTTATGATTGGATGACTTAAAGAACTCGGCCGCACTGCCTTTTGAAAAGTGCGTGAGATCGCGCGTTATGCATGCGTTGGATTGCACGTGCTGCCGCGGAGAGCTCTAATCGCGCCACGCTGTTGCATCCACGCCCTCCGATCGCATTTGATGGTCAATAGCACTTGCGCCCACCAGCTTTCCCAATTTGGTGCTTAGCGCCACTCGAACCCGCGCTCCTTGCTCGCGGTTGAGTGTGCTCACTGCTGTGCTAAGGGCGGGTTTGTGTCGAGTTTCCTCTTCTTGCGTCGTTGCTCTTAACCGTTGGATGAAGATCCAACGGTCGACACTGCATGGGGAAGGCACCTTCAGAAGTTGGGGGCGCGGCAAGGGGCAGCTGCGATGGCACCACATGGCGCCATCGTGGTTGTCCATCTTCTTTTCTTTATAACTGGTGATGTAGGCCTCCGATCGGGTTGATTTTTGTGTTTTTGGACAGCGATCATTGATCCGGATCCATTCGTGTGGTCGGATCTTTCATCTGAGGCTTGGATCTCTGTCATCTGGCTCCGCGGCCTTTGTTCTCTTAAGGACTGTTGGTATAAGAGTACCACGATCGTTTATTTTGATGATAACAAAACACTTGTTATTTAACATTTGCTTTTGAGTCCAAGATTTCAGGAAATTGTAAATGGATACAAGTGTAAAGACAAAATTCAAGCTCGCATCCATGGCGGATTGGAGGAGCTTGACGGAGGAGATGGAGTTTCGCGAGGAGCGATAGCTTGAAGAAGGCATGAAGACAAGAATAGGATAGATTCCATTTTATCTTGTTCTATGTATCTTTCTTTTGTTGCTCTTTATTCTTTCTTTCTTGGATTCATGTTAAAGAGCCTCGAAGTACCCTTACAGTAGTCCTAGGAACACTTGCACAACCCTATGATACTTAGGTTTTCTGTCGAGAACTTAGAAAACCTAAATAGGCTTGAGACAACCTTATCAGACGTTTGATAGTGAACTTTAAGATGTTTAAATGTTGAATCATACGTCCAATCATTTAGGGTTCGTCTTAGAACTTCTATCTATTGATTTCAGACGACCAACCCTTAGTCCAGATGTATGATGACTTTGCCAGACGTTCAATTAGTGAAACGTTGGCTTAGAAAATGATCGTTGAGGTTTTGACCTTTGACCTTCTATTAACGTCCTTAGAGGACTCCAAACGCTTGATAAGTAGCTGTTTTGCATCTATTGACCCTACATTGCTTTTTTAGACGAAGATAGCCATTTGGACCTTGGAAAATGCATTCCTGCGGTAAATTAGGTTTCCAGACGTCCAGACCTAGCGCCAGATATTTGATATGTTGTTTGATTGATTTACACTAGAATCCTGTTTAGGTCTGATGAATGTCAGTAAGGGAACTCGTATAGTATTAGACGTTTGATTTAGTTTCGAGATGTCTTAAACATGACTTCCAGACGTCTGATCTTTTTCCTAGACGTCTAATGACCCTATCAGAATCATTAATGATTCTGATTACGGCCTGTTCTGCCTTGGAATAATTCCCAACAGCTATGGAAGCCTTCCAAGGCCTTCCAAAGCCTTCTTAGGTCACCTATAAATAGAGGGGTAGCCCTCCCTTGTTAAGACACACCATTAGAAACCATTTCCACATCCATTTATGTCATAGAGAAGCTACTCTCAAGAAGAGAAGTGATCTTGCTCGCCAAAGCCCCACTCATCACATCTGAGAGCTTCAATACTCTGCCAAGATCACGCCTACGCATTTCCATCTAAGGGAAGTTCTTTGCCTATAGAAGCTAGTATTATTCTTTTTACTTTGTGGATCTATAGGATATTTGTATTTATTTTTGTTCAGGTATTCGCTTTGAGAATTCCCATCTCCTTCTCAAGACAAAAGCCTTCTCGTGAAGAGAAGGGCTTTGAGGAATGCTGCCCTCGTACTTGTAGCTTGGTTGTATAGAGGTTGAATTACCTTCGTTAAAGTAGTTCGGTTAGTGGATTTTGATCGACTTGGTCGATTGGAAAATCCTAACTCGAGATGGTTATGTGGTGGTTTTTACCTGGTTTGGGTTTTCACCTAAAAATTCTTGTGTCTTGTGTGATTATCCTTTTCTGAGATTGTTTTACATTATTTCCGCTTATTTTTCATATCACGCAAATCTCACCCCCTTCCGTAGGAACCTTCATTTGGTATCAGAGCATATTTCCATTTTTAAGGAGTAGCATCCGTGGAAGATCAAATCATGGAGGGAAGCATCTTCGCAACAAGGCAATCGGAGGGGCAGTTTACAGTCCGACCACCATACTTCGATGGAAACAACTATAGCTACTGAAAGTTGCAGATGAAGATGTGACTTCAAGCCACCGACTTCGTTCTATGGGGATCTTGCGAAATCCCATATGAAGTCTTGGCGAGACTAGAGAGAGGCTATTCGCAGCAGCAAACCCGTGAGCTTTCCCTCAACGCGAAAGCTATGAACGCGTTGTCTTGTGCACTCAGCCCATAGGAGTTCAACCAGATATTGCAGTGTGCCACAGCATATGAGGTATGACACACTCTAGAGGTAACTCACGAAGGTACCTCTAAGGTAAAGTCTTTTAAAATCAACGTTCTTTCTCAGGAATTTGAATATTTTGTTATGAAGACTAATGAATCTTTAAGTGAGATGTATACTAGGTTCACTCTTATAGTGAAAAATCTTAAGGCATTAGAAAAGATCTTCATCAAGGGGGAGCTTCAAGGGAAGCTTCTTCGTTCCCTTGGACCGGAGTGGGAATAGGTCACTGTTATTGAGGAGGCGAATAAAGTGGAGGAGCTCAACATGGAGGATCTCCTAGGCAATCTAATGGCCTATGAGACGAAGTTGAAGCAGAAGAAGGATGCACCAGAACCAAGACTGAGGAAGTCTCTCGCCTTCAAAGTCACTTCAGACACCAAAAGAGAAAAGAAAGAGAAGGAGCAAGGTAGCCCAAGACGTTGCTACCATTGGAACGAGAAAGGACATCTTCAACCCAAGTGCCCTCTTCTCAAGAAGGAGAAGAAGGAGAAGGAGAAGTATAAGAAAATGACGTTCCAAGCAACTTGGGATGACTCGAGCTCGGAGGAAGAAGAGGGAGATCCCGAGAAGAAGAATGAAACTGCTTGCATGGGTTTCATGGAAATCGCAGGAAGCGACAGCGATGAAAGCGACAATGTAGTAAATTCTAAACTTTAAGATGCTTTTGATGAGTTATTTGAAATTAGTAAATCACTTAAGGTAGAAAATAAAACTATAAAAAAGCATCTTAATTTTCTTAAATTAGAAAATGAAATGTTAGAAAAATAACTTAAGGACTAAGAAAGTTCTAGTTCTAATAATGAAAAATTGTTGTTAGAGAATAATAATCTAACAAATAAAAATAGTGAGTTGATTAAGGAGAATACAAGTTTTAAATTAAAAATTTCTGATTTAAAGACTGAGATGTATGTTATAGAAAAAGAACTTGCATGTCTTAGGGAAGAATCTAATAACTTGGTAAACAAATTAGATAATTTTTATAGTCCTAAGGTTGAGAAAGGATCTCCTTCAAGGAGACTAATTAACAAAATCGGATCCAAGCTAACTTGGATACCGAAAGATCAAGTAGAATCTTATTTTGTAAGTTTTAAAGGAACTTACAATATAAAAGATTGGACCTACAAGCTCAAGAACGGTCAACTTGAATTGGGAGGACCAAGGAGTAGACCGAGGAAGGAGAAGAGGAAACCGACGAGACGACGAATAAATGTCCGAGTCATCTTGTGGTGATTGTCTAATTAGAGACCGGCACCGATGCTTGCATCTCCAAGCTACGGATGGGAACCCTATCCGGTTTGGCATCCACCTCCATTTGGGCCATTCTATTGGCCATGGTAGGTGAGGTAATCCCTTTTTCCCTGTCTCTTTCTTAATTGTATATAGATAGGGGGAGTCAAAATTAATGAAATAATTGTCTATCTTTAAGGGGGAATTGCTAACATAACTATATTTCCTTTAGAAAGGAGAAAATCATATAGCTATCTTGTTGTTTTTAAAAAGGGAGTGAATATTATTCTTGTTAAATGAAAGTAACCCAAGTTTAGAAGAACATGTTTTAAGGGGGAGTTTTAGGAGCATTAAAATTGGATAATCCTTTGATAATGTCAAAAAGGAGGAGATTATTATGCATTATTATTTATAGTTTTATCATCATCAAAAAGGGAGAGATTGTTGATGTAAGGACACTACGATCGTTTATTTTGATGATAACAAAACACTTGTTATTTAACATTTGCTTTTGAGTTCAAGATTTCAGGAAATTGTAATAGGATACAAGTGTAAAGGCAAAATTCAAGCTTGCATCCATAGCGGATTGGAGGAGCTTGACGGAGGAGACGGAGTTTCGTGAGGAGCGATAGCTTGAAGAAGGCATGGAGACAAGAATAGGATATATTCCATTTTATCTTGTTCTATGTATCTTTCTTTTGTTGCTCTTTATTCTTTCTTTCTTGGATTCATGTTAAAGAGCCTCGAAGTACCATTACAGTAGTTCTAGGAACACTTGCACAACCCTATGATACTTAGGTTTTCCGTCGAGAACTTAGAAAATCTAGATAGGCTTGAGACAACCTTATCAAATGTCTAATCTGATAATCAGACGTCTGATAGTGAACTTTAAGATGTTTAAATGTTGAATCAGATGTCCAATCATTTAGGGTTGGTCTTAGAACTTCTATCTGTTGATTTCAGATGACCAACCCTTAGTCTAGACGTCTGATGACTTTGCTAGACGTTCAATTAGTGGAACGTTGGCTTAGAAAATGATCGTTGAGGTTTTGACCTTTGATCTTCTATTAGACGTCCTTAGAGGACTCCAGATGTCTGATAAGTAGCTGTTTTGCATCTATTGACCCTAAATTGCTTTTTTAGACGAATATAGCCATTTGAACCTTGGAAAATGCATTCCCGCAATAAATTAGGTTTCCAGACGTCCAGACCTAGCGCCAGATGTCTGATATGTCGTTTGACTGATTTACACTAGAACCCTGTTTAGGTCTGATGAATGTCAGTAAGGGAACCCGTCTAGTATTAGACGTCTGATCTAGTTTCAAGACGTCTTAAACATGACTTCCAGACGTCTGATGTTTTTCCCAAATGTCTGATGACCTTGTCAGAATCATTAATGATTCTGATTACGACCTATTCTGCCTTGGGATAATTCCCAATAGCTATGGAAGCCTTTCAAGGCCTTCCAAATGTTGGTGCTAGAGCACCACGATCATTTATTTTGATGATAACAAAACACGTGTTATTTAACATTTGCACTTGGAGTCTTAGATTTCAGGCCAATTGCAAATGGATACGTGATTAGACGAAATTCGAGCTCGCATCCAGGACGGATTGGAGGAGCTTGACGGAGAACAGAGAAGATTCGCGAGGAGCGATAGATTGAAGATGGAAGGACAAGAAGAATATGATAGAATTCCATTTTATTCCTTTCATGTACTTTTGTCTTTATTTTCTTGCTATTTATTTTTTACTTAGATTCATGTTAAAGAGCCTCAAAGTACCCTAACAATAGTCCTAGGAACACCGGCACAACCCTAGGATACTTAGGTTTTCTGTAAAGAATTTAGAAAACCAATGTAGGGTTCAAACAATACTTCCAGACGTCTAATTCCAAAATCAGACGTCTAATAAAGTGTTTTAAGATGTTTGACTGTTGATTCAGACGTCTGATAACATTTAGGCTGGACAAGTTAGTTCTGTCTGATGAAATCAGACGTCCAGACCTTAGACCAGACGTCTTAGGAGACGTATGATGTCTTTGCCAGACGTCCAATTAGTGGACCGTTGGCTCTCTTACAATACACTCGAGGATATGACCGTTAGAGCCTTATCAGACGTCCTTAAGCCCTTCCAGACGTCTGATAATTGACCGTTTTGCCTCGACTGATTCGAAAATCTCTTCTCAGAGATTTTCTAGCCGTTGCAACGTTTGGAAATCAATTCCCACAGAAAAAGTAGGTTTCCAGACGTCCAGACATAGTGCCAGACGTCCTGTATGTCGTCTGATGGACTTGCACTAGAACCCTGTTTAGATCTGATTCAAGTCAGGAAGAGACCCGCCCAAAATCAGACGTCTGACCTTGAAATCAGACATCTTAAAGTGGTCTTCCAGATGTCTGATGCCAGAATTAGACGTCTGATAAGCCTGTCAGTGCAATGATTGTTCCTGATTTCGGGCTGATTCTCTTCGGCTTTGCACCCAACGGCTATGGAGCCTTTCCTAAGCCATCCAAAGCCTTTCTAAGGCCTCTATAAATAGAGGGGAACCTCTTGCACACTAACACACACCTAAGACACAACAAAACACACCTAAGGAACATACTTTCTACCATTTTGTCTCTCTTGCTCTCAAAGCTCAAGTTCTGTATCTTAAGAGCATCAAGCCTTCGCGCACCCGCTCTCCCGCCATAGTTCACGAGAGCGAAGTTGCGCCGTCGCGTGGCTCACGCATCCGCGTCGTCGACGCAGTCCTTTTAAAGGGAAGCATCCTGATTCCTATAAAAGCTTAGGTTAAAAATTACTTTGTTGGTTCCATAGGATTACTTGTTTATTTTATCTTTGTTATTTGGTTGGGTATTCGCTTTGCGAATTCCCGTCTCCTTCGAGGGACAAAATCCTTCTCGTGAAGAGAAGGGGTTGAGGAACGCTACCCTCGCACTTGTAGCGTGGTTGTATTTGAGGTTGAATCACCCTCGTTTAAAGTGATTCGCTTAGTGGATTTTGATCAACTTGGTTGATCGGAAAATCCTAACTTGAGAGGGTTAGGTGGTGGTTTTCACCTGGTTTGGGTTTCCACCTAAAAATCTTTGTGTACTTTGTGTGATTGTATTTTGTGAGATTGTTTATATTTCAATTCCGTATTTTTTTACGTCACGCTGATCTCACCCCCTCCGAGTAGGGAATTTCACCAAAGCTGGAGGAGTAGCCCTCCCTTGTTAAGACACACCATTAGAAATCATTTCCACATCCATTTGTGTCAGAGAAGCTATTCTCAAGTAGAGAAGTGATCTTGCTCTCCAAAGCCCACTCGTCACATCTGAGAGCTTCAATTCTCTATCGAGATCACTCCTACGCACTTTCATCTAAGGGAAGTTCTTTTCCTATAGAAGCTAGTATTATTCTTTTTACTTTGTGGATCTATAGGATATTTGTATTTGTTTTTGTTCGGCCTTTGCGAGACAAAAACCTTCTCGTGAAGAGAAAGGGTTTGAGGAATACTATCCTCATACTTGTAACGTGATTGTATAGAGGTTGAACTACTCTCGTTAAAGTAGTTCAGTTAGTGGATTTTGATCGACTTGGTCGATTGGAAAATCCTAACTCGAAAGGGTTAGGTGGTGGTTTTCACCTGATTTGGATTTCCACCTAAAAATTCTTCTCTTGTGTGATTATCCTTTTGTGAGATTGTTTTACATTATCCCGCTTATTTTTCGCATCACGCAAATCTCACCCCCTCTCGTTGGAACCTTCATGGACTACACAAGATGCTATAGTTGTCTGATCGAGACTATTTCGGGAGCGTTGGACTCCTGTTGTCGTCCTGATGAGATGTGTACAGTCTGATCTGTCATCTGCAGCTTCGATTCATCTGCAATTAATTTCATCTCTCATTTAGTGCATAAAATGACAATATTATCTATGCAGCTAATAAACTAACTATTATATAGATTACGACATTTATGCATGCATTGTTCCTAAGTTGTGCTAGAATCTAACTTAATTCAGGTAATTTAGGTCGCATGATTGCTGTGCATTCACACCCCCACGCTTGAATCTTGCTAGTCTCTATCAAATGCAAGACTAAATGCAATGTGGTCCTACATGACAGATTTCTATTAAGAGTTTGACTAGAGATTTATTTCTTTTGTTTTCATGCAAAACTTTAGAAATCCAGATAATGGTGAAAGTGTTTCGTTGTTGCTTATGCAACAGATCCAAGTAAAAAGCTAATCTACATCTAAAGTTCGTACTTGACCTTCAGTAAAATTCTATTGGGATAGGCAATGTAAAGACCCGTCCTACTTTTACCCTTTTAAGACGTCTGGAGTCTCTGTCAGACATCTGTCCAAATGTCTGGACCCTTTCCCGGACGTCTGAAAATGAAATTTCTGTATGCGTACTGCACCCTACACATGCGTGGCGCGCAGGACCTCCTCTTCTCTCTCCTTTCCCTCCTCTCCCTGCCCGAGCCCTAAGCCCACACTCCAACTATTTAAACCCCTCTCCTCCTCTCCTCTCCACTCCACACACCACCACCCCCACCTTTAGAGCCGCGAGAGGAGGTGAGCGAGAGGGCGAGAGGAGGAGAGTGCGGGAGGAGGAGGAGTTCAAGGTTGGAGAGCTTCAGTGGAAGCTCGATGGAGCTCGCACGGCCACCGCGGGTGCATGCGGGAGGAAAGAGTCCGGAGAGGCATCCTCGACCATCTGCAGCGGCTGGAGCTGCGGTGGCTCGAGTTGTGCGGCGGAAGGAGCTGGGAGCGGGTTCTGGTACTGGAAATTTTCTAGTATTAGACGTCTGGAGTGGAGTCCAGACGACTGGCGGAGCACTTGGACGTCTGGAGTTAAGACCAGATGTTTGAAAGCTCGTTTATCGTGGAGGTACATTCTTTTCATGGTTACGGCCATCAGGCCACACCGCAGAGTGTTGATGGGATTGATTTGGTGGTTGCGACTGTCGTACGCAGGAGCAGCCTTGGGAAGGAGCGCGAAACGCTCTCCCACGCACTTTAGAACGTCTGATCAGCTTACCAGACGACCGGAGGTGCTTCTAGATGACCAGAAGAGTGGTCCGACGTCTGGAGCTACCTTCAGACGATCGTAGAGGAGGCCTAGACATCTGAGGACACCGCAGGGTCTTGAGATAAAGTTCTGTATCTTTTAAGATGTCTGAACTTATTCCCAGACGTCTGATTTTGGACGGTAGACACGTTTTTGACCTGTTTAGGGTCCGATCGGGAACCGATTTACGCAAATGAAGTACCTATGGTTTCCTTACGAGTTTATCTATGTACTAGAGGCCTTTGTACATTGTTCTGAACCTTCCTTTTGTGATGTATTCCCTAGTATAGGGTTTTAACCTACTGCGTGTTTGGGGCTCGCAGAGACACTTGGGTCTGTGGTTCGAGCCCCCAGTACTCCCGAATTATCTGGTAGAGTGGTTTAATGCTTTTAATGATGTTCAAATAAGCATGTATTGTAGAATTAACTAACTAGAACCCTAAGGTAGGGAAATGAATGCACTGTTTAGTACTTATATGAAAAATTGAGACAAACTACTAGCAATTACCTGTGAAATAATTGTGGGTTGCCTGTTAGAATACGAGTTGCATGTATTTTATAATCAATTGCCTGTGAAATCACTAGTGGCATGTTTTGAATTATGGAAACACGAGCTGCCGCATATAAATGAGAACTGAATTGTGAATGGTAGAATCTGGATCGAAATAAATGTGGTAAATATGAGCATGAACCCTATGGAAAATTAGGAGTAGAATTCTTGTGGTTAGTTAGAAACCTGGAATGTAGACGGGAAGTGTGCTGGCCCTTGAGTACGTGGTACCAAGGAAAGCGACTGTCCCCTTTTCATGTAGAGCGTAGTTAGCTGCCCTTGGGTTAAGACTCGGGGTTAGGATTGGCCACTCTACACCGACTCCTGTTAGCCCTCGTGTACACGTTACCGAGGCGAGTTACTAGTGTAAGGAGAGAGCTAGCTACCCCATGGGGCCCGGGGTTCAGCTAGCTACCCTACACCGACTTGTTAGGCCCTCTGGGCAAACCGAGGTAGTCAGACGAGGGTGCGCGGACTGTGGAGGGGCGAGACCCTTGTTCTGAGAGGGCAAGGCCCTATACTGTTCCGTGCTGTACTTTGGGCATACCCGTTAGCGGAAACGACTGACCGCGTGTTAGTGCAAGATAGCTACCGGTGCGCTTATCACGCGTGCCGTAGTCACCGCTACGTCTTGTCAGTGACTTCGGGGTGGTTGACTGGGTGTAGGACTACCACGGGACTCTCCCGACCAGGAGAGCACCACGTGTACCTTCTACTCTTCGGAAAAGACTGCAATCAAGATCGTTCCCATGAGGAACATGTAAGATCAAGAATACCTGGATATTGAGAAGAATGAGTAAAAAGGAAATACACATAAAATAAAATAAATAGAAAAGAGAATTAAACCTGTTGCTTTTATTGCTTTAGATAGTATAGATACCACTCCACTCAGTGTTCGCTGACTCTGTCTTCTTCATAACACTGTTCAGGACCAGGAGTTGAGCAGCCCGAGCTTCCGACTGCGGAGGGTGCTGGGCCCAGTCGAGCCCAGCTGTAGTTTCTGTACTTTCTTGTTTTACCCATATTGTTATAGTAAGTATCTGACTTTTTAGTTACTGTTTCTCCTGTTACATTCGTTTCCGTTATTTCTGTTGTGGTGGTATGTAATGGAACAACAGTTTTTACTTTCCTTTACTGATTTGTACATTTTACTGTTTAGTTATATTGCATGTGTGAATGTGGTTTACTTTCTTGCTTTTTTGGTTATTTCTTGTTGGACGACTGGGTCTTGGTATTAGTCGAGGCGAACCGATCTCGAGTCCTGTAGAGATCCGGAAACCGGGTCGTAACAGGAAGACTTCTTCCCTTGGGGTTATAAGATAATCTGTAAGTTTAGCCCCAGTTTTTGGCTTAGGTAGAAGATAATTGAGTTAAGTAGATTTGTATTTGGTAGCTCACACGCATCAGGTGCTGCATATAGACTAGTACTTTAGAACCTAGATTTCCAAACTATTAAATAATTTAACTCAAAGAGAGGTGGAGAAACTATGCTCTCTTTAATTCCTTTGTACTCATTCTCTCTCCCTTTCTTTCTTTTTCTTTTTCTTCTTTTTCTTATCTTTTCTTTTCTTTCTTTTTGAGCTCACAATCTCACCAATTTTGTCAGTATATTTGATGGTCTCTTCTGGCATTAACACTTTGATTAGGGTTTGATACCCATATGACTAAGTCAGAATTTTTCAGTCCGTATTTAAGCAGCCAGAAATACAAAAAAGTAGGTCAAGGTTGTATTTGGTGGATCGTGAGGGTGGTAGGTGTTGTTACCTCATTACACTTGAAATAAACACTAATTCATAAACTCTTTTTTTTTCTGTCTTTCTCTTTTTTGTTTCTATTTTTTTAATGTATATATATTTCTTTTCTTTTCCCTCTCTTTTTTTCTTTTCTATATATATATATATATATTTTTTTTTTCTTCTCTCTTTTTTTTCTTTTTCTTTCACATCCATATATCTACTAACGCAATGTGGTATGGCATACTAACTTTTATTTACGAGGCATTATTCGATATTAGGGGTGTTTAAGAGGATATTGGGTGACTTATTTGGTTAAAGTGCTTATTCTCGGCACCGGGAAAGTAATGGATAGGATAATGTATTTCTGACCTTGTTATTAATACCCTCCTTCAGCAGAGGATTTCGTAAAGGATGGTCGTGATCATCCACCTTAATCGTAATTTTATCAGAACCTGCTCTCTGCGTATTTGCCTTATTTGGTGGCTCTCAAAATATTCACACTAAGAATTTATACACAGAAACCAAGAGCGAAAACTATGCCTAACTTCGAATATCATTATCTAATTATTTAGAAGTTAAGATTCCTCATACTAGCCTTAGAGCACCAGTAGACTTTCTACTCTCACCTCACACTTGTTTGGTGAATCTGCTAGAAGATAGTTTGCCTGACTCGCTAATGTGTTACGGACTTGTATGTCTAACGATGTTGTTGCAGCTCGTATTCGCAACGTCGATTTTAAATGTAGAAATGGATGTGAGTCCGAGTGTCGAACATAGGGAGGCGTGAAATCGACTTTTTCTGTCACTTAATTGTCACGGAAATGGTGGATTTTTGCTTGCGCACGAGAAAACGCGGGAGAGAAAAGAGAATATGAGAGAAAGAGAGAGAGAGTAGGGTTAGAGTCTTTATAGCATTCATACAAATCCAGATAAGAAAAACCTAATCAAAAGAGAGAGGCAATAGCTATATAAGAAACAACATCGTTTAACATGCAACTTGAGTTTTACAACAATAGATAAATGCTTAAACAAAAGTAAAGTAAAGCTAGAGAGAGAGGAGAAGGCGAGGCGGCCATGGTGGTGGAGGGCTCTGTCGGCGACTCATCAACTTCGGTAAGAACAAGATGTGCTAAGGGAAGTTAGGAATGGGGGAGAAGGATTACAAGTGTCTTCAATGCCTCTACATGGGTAGTTGAAGGGGGGTTATATAGGAAGAAGGGGTTTCTAAATTAAGGGTTTTAGCGATGTCTAGGACGTCGCTAAAACCACCTCAGAAATGTCGGTGAAGGCCCCTACCCACTGGTCTTCCTCGTACGCCCGTGCTTCCTCCTGTGCGCTACACCCGCGATTCGCATACGCTCGCTGTGCACCGTCCGATCGAAGATCGGATGGTTGAGGCTTCGTAAGAGCGTGTGCTAAGGATCGTGCTTGCGTAGTGCGCCCCTCGCGCGTTATTGCATGTGTGAACGTCCGCTCTCATCCGTTGCGCCGCGTGACTTCCATCTGTGCCGTTTGCTGCTGATTGGGTAGTTTGATTTAGCCGCGGTGCACGCAGAGGTCGACGAGTGATGCGCGGGGCGAGTCGAACCCTCGCCTCTCTGTGCGAGGGTGAGGCGCGAACCGCTGTGCTGCGCACCTCACTTTGTCGCGGTGATGAAATCGGGTGTGGCGCAGGTCGATCGTTGGATGAGAATCCAACGGTTAGGATCTGATTGAGGGCGCATGTTGATGAGGTGCGCCGCGGGTGCAGGCGCATCACATGCCACCACGTGGCCTCCTATGGGCCGTTGATCATCAGATCAACGACCAGAGCTTCTTAGGCTAGTTGTGTTAGCTCCGAATGTCGGATTTGATCGATTTTGAGTCTGTTGGACTTCGTTCGTCGTTTTGAATCATTTGTGCAGTCTGATCGCTCATCTAAGGCCTGTTTTGACATGAACTTGTATAAATGGCCATTAACATTGATTTATAAGCAATCTCATTATGCAATGCATGTTATGTCCCATGCCCATTTATGATGTGTTATTTGTGAATGCTACCCTTAAGATAAACCTTGATTGATAGAATTATCGCCACAAAATGTAGAGTTATTATATCCCCGTGCTCATCCCTTGCTAGTCCCTAGCAAGGTTCATCTCAGCCATTATTCTTAGTCAGAATTTAGGAATTGGTTACTTAAACATTTTGTTACTTGTCAACAGGAGGAAATATACTAAGAGTCTGATCCACAGAGACTAAACAGCGCCCGGGTGTCTGCCAACATATAAATCGCTCGAATCCTTGCTTTAAGGCATACATATATATATTTTTCTTTTTCATCTCTTTGAATTTTTGGAGTAGAGAGTGTGTTGGTAACTTTTTACGGCTACCCAACCCACCCAAAACTCGAAAAGGACTCTTAGTGTTAAGCATCTTGGTGTAAACATTGTGATAGACTCACTCAATGGTACTTAGAATAGACTTTGAGTTTCTACGTCCCTAGGTGACCGGAAAAGGAAGTGCATGCCTGAAGGTGTATCTGTCCGATTGGTAGCTTTCTCCCTACTTTTATTTTATTTGGGGTCAACACAAGGGTGTTTCCAGTGTATATCTCCCCGGATTGCTCTACTTCCTCGCTTCTTCCTTAGGTGTTTGGACTTTTTGTGCATTTAGTGAGCTGGGTTCTGGACAACTGGCCAATGGGCTGTTACCCACTGTTGAGCGCGAGAATCTACGCTAACGTGTTTGGTTTTTGGAAAAACCCGTCGTTGTAGTTCGAAAGCGAAGGATTCGTGTTCAACAAATAAAATTTATACCGAAATAAGAATTCTGGGTCGAACACAGGGAGGCGAACGTTTGATTTAAAAACTCCGCGTTTCTTTTTATTTTGTCACAAAGAAATTCAATTTAAACTATCTAAGTATCTACAACAAATAAAAGAGAGAGAGGGAGTAAGAGAGAGCGAAGGAATACTATACATGGAAATCAAAATGAGATGTAGAATAGACAAGGAATTTATCATAAAAGAGTTCTTTCATTACAACTAGAAAACATAAAACAATTACTCTAGAAAGCATTAAAAGAATGGAGGGAGAAATGTCCTCCTCGACGATCGCTCGGAGGACGAATAGACTACTCTAGAAAGCAGTAAATCTATGCTAGAAAGCAGTAAAAAGAATAGGGAGAGAGAAATCCTCCTCGACGGTCGCTTGGAGGACGAGCCGGACGGGACGACGCCTGGACGAAGGAGAACGAAGCGGGACGAAGGAGGACGAAGCAGAAGAACGGGAACGAAGCAGCACGCCGTCGTCGTCGCGGGATCCACTTCCGAAGGGGGACGAAAATTTGGACTTTATCTCGCGAGAAGCATCCCGGGTGTGGGACAAGCTTCTCTTGAGCTTTGGAGAGGTAGAGAGGAGAAGGAAGGGATGAAAATTTCGTATGGAGGGGGTCTCCTTTTATAGTTGCAAGGAGTGGGGGCAAAATGGACATTACATCTTCAAAATAATAAATAAGGGGTCTTTAGTGACGGATAAAACCGTCGCTAAAGCCCCGCCGTCGCCGTCGCCGCCGCACCCACGCGCGCCCGCTCGGCTGGCCTGCGCGCGTAACGCAGACGCACGTCCGCGTCGTCTCAGCCGTCCGATCGCGAGATCGGACGGCTTAGATCGCGTCCGCGCCCGCTGCCGAGCGCGCCGCCCGCGTGCGATCGCGCGCCCACCAGAGCGTCCAATTGCGCGTCGGCGCTATCGGGCGCGCGCGGCCGTTGGATCTTCATCCGACGCTCGTGCGCGCCCGCTAGCCCGCGCCTTCGACCCCCTCCCCGCGGCTCGAACCCGCGACCTCCGCTTCGCCCGCAGCTGCGTCGCCGCTGCGCTACGCGGGCGAAATGGTCGCGCGGACGTTTTTAAACGCGCGCGACCGCAGCCGTTGGATCGAGATCCAACGGCGGAGAGGAGACGTTGCGTGGTCTTCACAGGACTCCTGCGGCCGATTGGGCGGCTGGGATGGCGCCACGTGGCGCCATCTTGGCCGTCCATCTTCTGGAAGTTGTAGATGGTGCCACGGATGTCGGATTGACTCGATTTTTGTGTCGTTCGGCTGCGATCGTCGATCCGAATTCATCCGTGTGGTCGGATTTTCCATCTGAAGTGCGGATTTACACCATCCTGGCCCTTGATCTTCTAGGGTTCCCCGGTCTCTATCTGATGCTACGGATGCTTGATTAGGGCGATCTTGGAGTCGTTGAACTCCAATCGTCGCCCTGATCATATCCATACGGTTGGATCTTTGATCCGAGGCCCCGATAAAATATTTGCCCTGTCCAAGCACATAAAAGGAGACAATTAACCTCCATTTTATTCAAACTACTCTAAATGCAAGATGATGCATGTAATGCAATATTTATATCATGAAATGCAATCCTATGCTTAAGAACATGCATAAATAGACATTTTAAGTAGTGTAAATGTGTTTACATCACCCACGGCTACTTGCCAGCCATACTCATGCGACGAAGTATGGCTTATTTATTATTTTTTTCTTTTTCTTCTTTTTCTATTTTTTCTATTTCTCCCATTTTTTTTCTCTTTTCTTTTTCTTTTTCTTTTGTTGTTTAGTAGGTGGCTTCCCTGATCTCAATTTACTTAGAGGCAAATAAAAAGGAAGTGGTCCTGTGGCTGGGCTTTGGACAACCAGCCAATGGGCTATTGCCCACGACAACTTGCCAGTCATACCACTCTTGAAGGTTCATTAGCTGCCCAATTTCTGTTAGAATCTCCGAGAAGTGAGTTAGTGCGAAAATGTGTGCAGATGCTTAGACTAAAAGTCCCTCCGAGTCAGAGGGCGGGTTGATAAGTTGTATACTTATCACCTTACTTTATTGGTGGATTATAATAAATTAAGGTTGCGAGGATTCAAAGCTAAATCCATATTTTAACGGACACCAGGGATGATTGAGCCTGAAGGCCTGAAAAGTCTAAGTGTTCAGGTTCTTTTCGTATTATTTCCCATTGTTGACATGTTTCTAATGCCTAAGTTTTGCTTCCCAAATTCATCATCATTTTTTTTAAAATTCCATTCAGACAGATAAAATGAACTCAGAATATGCAAATTACCACCCCTCCCACATGCTTAAGTTAGACAATGTCCTCATTGACAAATAAATGGATGCAAAGGGATTCAGAAAGAAGTCACCTGAGTGATGCCATGTACCTAATCAGTCTGAATCTTCTGGGTTGCTTGCCAGGAAGCACTGAGTTTAATGCCTTCAGTTAGGCGATGCTTTGTGTCAACCCTCAATGAGGGTGACAACCTCCTTTGGGAGAACCTAGGCAAGGTAATGCTTTAATCTCTGACCGTTTACCGTGAAGGTGTGCCCAGTGTTCGGATCTGCAATTTCAACTACCCTATTGGAAAAAGGTTTGGCTACTCGATATGGTACTGTCCATTTGGATCTGAGCTTCCTAGGAAAAAGTTTAAGCTGTGCATCAAAAAGTCAGACTTATTGGTTAGGCTCGAAGGTCTTTCTATGAATGAGTCGGTCGTGGACGGCTTTCATCTTTTCCTTGTAAAGTCAACTGTTCTCAAATGCATCCCGACGAATTTCCTCGAGCTCGGAGAGTTGGAGCGTCCTCTGTGCATTGGCTAACCGAGAGTCCATGTTACACTACTTAATAGCCCAGTAAGCCTGGTGTTCCAATTCGACCAGAAGGTGGCAAGCTTTGCCAAAGACCAGGCAATACGGCGACATGCCTATTGGGGTCTTAAAAGCAGTCCTGTATGCCCACATGGCATCATCCAGTTGTGTGGACCAATCCTTCCTGTCAGGTCTCATAGTCTTTTGCAGAATGTTCTTAATCTGCCTATTGGAGACCTCAATCTGCCCATTGGTTTGCGGATGATATGGGGTGGCAATGCGGTGAGTAACCCCATATTTTCTGAGTAGGGCACAGAACTAGGCGTGGATAAAGTGACTTTCACCATCATTGATCATAGCCTTCGGTATTCCAAACCGAGAGAAGATGTTTCGCTTAACAAAATCCATGACAGCCTTATGGTCACATCTGCGAGTGGCGACGGCTTCAATCCATTTTGAGACATAGTCTACTGGGACTAAGATGTACTCAAAGCCGTTGGATGGTGGGAAGGGGCTCATGAAATCGATCCCCTAAACGTCGAAGATCTCAACAATCAAACTAAGCTGGAGGGGCATCATGTCTTTTTTGGTCATGGTCCCTAAAGTCTGGCAGCGAGAGCAAGTCTTCGCAAAGTTGTGTACATCCTTGAATAAGGAAGGCCGGTAAAATCCGGACTGCAAAACCTTTGCAGCCATCTTCCCCAAAAAGTGGCCACCACAAGCTTGGTCATGACAAAAGGATAACACACTTTGAACTTCTTCCTCCGGAATACACCTCCTGATAATTTGGTTGGCACAGAGGCGAAACAACATGGGATCATCCCAGAAATAATATTTGGTTTTAGCCAAAAACTTATCCCGTTGCTGTCTGGACCAGCTGTGCGGGGTCTGTCGTACTAACAGATAGTTGATGAAGTCGGCATACCAGGGTAGTTTCCTTTCATACACAGCCGGAATTTGTTTATCAGGAAATGTATCATTCAAGGACAAGGAGGGCCCAATGTGGTTTGGGTGGAGTCTGGACAGGCGATCGGCCACGACATTCCTGGACTCGGCTTTGTTGCGAATTTCCAGGTCAAATTCCTGAAAGAGCAGGATCCATCTGATGAGCCTGGGCTTAGCATCCTTTTTGTCTAACAAATACCGGATGGCCGAGTGGTCCATATAAATGGTCACGTGGGATCCTAAAAGGTAAGTTCGGAACTTTTCGAGTCCAAAAACTACGGCGAGTAGCTCTTTCTCTGTGACTGTGTAGTTCCGTTGGGCCTCATCCAACATCTTGCTCCTGTAGTAGATCACCATAGGTTTCTTTTCTTGTCTCTGTCCCAGAATTGCGCCAATGGCAAAGTCTAATGCATCACACATAATTTCAAAATCCTGGGACCAGTCTAGGGGCTGTAACATAGGTGCGATGGAGACTGATTCCCTGAGGGTGGTGTAAGCCTGGATGCAATCAAGTGTCATGTGAAACTAGGCATCGTTGGCTAGAAGGTCGGTCAAGGGTTTAGAGAGTTTGGAGACGTCTTTAATAAACCTTCGATAGAAACCAACGTGTCCTAGGAAGGATCAGATTTGCAGGACCGAGCTAGGTGGCAGAAGTTTGGAAATCAAATCAACCTTAGCTCGATCCACCTCAATGCCCCTATGCGATACGATGCGCTTGAGGACAATCCCTTCTTGAACCATGAAATGACTCTTTTCCCAGCTCAAAACCAAGTTAACCTCGATACATCGCTTCAAGATTTTCTCTAAGTTGCTCAAACAATGGTCGAATGAGTTCCCAAACACTGAGAAATCATCCATAAAGACCTCAAGGTATTCACCCACCATCTCTGAAAAGATGGCTAGCATGCAACGCTGAAAGGTAGCTGTTGCGTTGCATAACCCGAATGGCATACGACGGAACGTGAATGTGCCATACGGGCAAGTGAATGTGGTCTTCTCTTGATCTTCGGGAGCAATTGCAACTTGGTTGTATCCTGAGTATCCATCCAGGAAGCAAAAATATTTCTACCCTGCCAATTGTTCCAGAATTTGGTCAATGAATGGCAGAGGGAAATGATCTTTCTTGATCTCCTGATTGAGCTTCCTTTAATCAATGCACACCCACCATGCAGTGGTGGTGTGGGTGGGGATGGATTTGCCACGCTCATTGGTGACAACGGTGAGCCCGGCTTTCTTGGGGACCACTTGAGTGGGGCTCACCCAGGGGCTATCGGGGATTGGGTAGATGATTGCAGCGTCAAGCCACTTGATGATTTCCTTTTGAACAACCTCTCGCATATTCGGGTTTAATCATCTCTGCATCCGACGGGAAGGTCAAGCCCCATCTTCCAGATAGATCTTGTGGTTGCAATAGGCGGGGCTAATTCCTTGCAAATCTGAGATGGTCCATCCAATGGCTGCCCGATGTTCTGATAGGGTCACAGTTAACCTGAGTTCCTGATCCTTGCTTAGATGGGCATTGATAATCACCGGAAAGGTTTGGTCAGGTCCATGGAAGACGTACTTTAGATTTTCGGGTAGCGATTTCAGCTCAGGTGTGGGTGGAACAACACTCGATGGGTAGGGAAAAGGCGAGAGCTGATCAACATCAATCTCCTTGAACAGTGGTTGCTGATGGTAATCAGCTCTATAGAGGTCAGTGTGCATAGACGGGGATGGGCCAGAACAGTCGTCACAAGGTTGGGTCTGATGGTTTGATACAATACTATGGGTGAGGCATTTCTCAACTAGAGGCTCCATGGGATCGTGCTCCTCAATCCAGTCGTAATCGAAAGACTTGGTAACCCTGAAGATATCCAACTACATCTTCCCGTCTCCGAAGGTGATTTCCATGCATCTCGTGTCACAATCGATGTTCGCCTTAGCCGTAGCTAAGAAAGGTCTGCCCAAGATGATGGGTGTGTTTTGTAGCTGTTCGAGGACTTCCATGTCGAGTGCCAAGAAGTCGACTAGGAAATAGAAGTCCTTGACTCGAACAATTACATCCTCGATAACCCCCTTCGGGGTCTTTACAGATCGATCAACCAATTGGATGGTCATAGGTGTGGGTGTCAATTCTCCGAATGTGAATTGGTGATACAGGGTTGTTGGGATCAGATTGATTGAAGCACCTAAGTCCATGAGTACTCTATCAAATGTTATGTCCCTGATATTACAAGATATCAGGGGTACTCCTGGGTTTGTTTGTTTGAGCGAAAGGTTGCTCGATATCATAGAACTCGCTTGCTCTGAGAGAACAACCTTCCTAGGTGCTTGGGGTTGTGGCTTATGCTTTGGGGTACAGGCATCCTTTAGGAACTTAGCATAAGCTGGAATGTGCTTGACAGCCTTAAGGAGCGGGATATTAATCTAAACGTGCTTGAAAATTTCCAAAAGCTCCTCATTTTCCACAACCGCTTTCTTTCTCTTCATCTTCTCCAAGGCCTAGGGGTACGGTGTCTGGATTTGAACTGGGTCAGTCTCCAGGTCCTTGGGTGTTTCCTGCTCGTCCTTAGAGTGGGGTATCTCAGGGAGTAAGGTCACGGGAGGAGTTGGCCACTTGGGATCTTGGGTTTTAGTGCCGCTTCTCAGGGTCACTGCATTTGCGGAGGCATTGGGACCATGGGTTGATCCTTAAGAAGAAGAGGAAGAAGAAGCACCAAACCTAGGGAGTGTTTGTGGGGCAGGCTGGACCTTGTGGGCCTGCCCAGGATTGCCTTGGAACCCTTGCGAATTAGGGCCTTTGTTAATCACGTTTCACGGGTTCGGCTGTGGTTGAGAAGGAAGGGATCCCTATTGTTTAAAATCCAACAATTGGCTCAATTGTCCCTTCACTAATGCGATTTCCTCCTGGTGTTTCTGGTTCATGTTAGCTATCATTTTCATTAAGGTGTCCATTTGGTTTTGTGGGGAAGGGGCTGCCCTATTCGGATTATAGGGTGTCTAACCGGTGGACCTTGTTGATAGGAAGTCGGGTTTGGCTTGGGCTGGTTCTGAAATTGATTGGGTTTGTGGTTCGTCCAAGCGAAGTTTGGGTGGTTACGCCATCCGACATTGTAGGTGTTGGAGAAGGGGTAAGGTTTGGAAAAACCTTGGATGGCCTGGACATCTTCAAAGATAGAAGGTGCCGAGGGGGAGGAAAGAGAATAATCAGGGGTTGAGGGAGCAAAGGTCCCTCCCTGGAACATGGTCAGGGGTTGTTCCAGGTGCATCTGGCTTAGTGGCTGAATTAGGTCAACATTGTGAGCTCCTTTTGCTGGGGAGAGAGTCTGTAGTGGGTTCCTGGCCTGGTTCAATAGTTCATCTATCTTCTTATCCACCAATTCCACTCAATCCAACTTCTTGGCAATGATATTCATGTCAACCATTCCAGAATTTGCATGTACCTCATAGATCCCACCACGGGGTTTACTGGATCGACTGAACTGGGTCATGGAGGCATTGTTGAGAAAATTTTCGCTCATAGACTCGAAAAGCTCAAATGTGCTTTCCTCGTCTTTGTTTAGAAAGTTTCCTCCGCATGAGGCATCGACAAAGTTCCGAAGGTTGCTGTCTAGACTGTGGTAGAAGATCTGGGCTAATTGCCACCTTGGAACCTCATGGTGTGGGCATTTTTTCAATAATTTGTTAAATCTCTCCCACGCTTCATGGAATTGTTCCTCGCCCTAGAGTGTAAAGGTGGTAATGGCTCTTAATGGCTCTTCTGAGGGCATTGGTCTTTCCTATAGGGAAGAATTTATTTAAGAATGCATGCCTCAGTTCTTCCTAGGTGGAGATAGGTCTTCCTAAAATTCTAAGCCAGTGAGATGCTTTGTCTCTCAGTGAGAAGGAAAACATCTTAATCAAAACAATGTCTAAGCTGATGTTCCTGGGCTTGATAGTCCGAGTGATCCAGTCAAGGTCCTCTAGGTGTTGGAAGGGGTCCTCATTTGAGCTTCCATGGAAGTGCCTTTGAATCAGGCTCAGGACATTAGGTTTTAGCTCAAAATCATCTCCCCCTTCGAGGACTCTAAGATGTGGTTTGATCTGAATAGCAGACGGATCGTAAAAGTCACGGAGGGGCCTGGGTTAGTTTTGGAATCGTGGTGGATCAGGTGGTGGGTGCCCTTGCAGGTTTTGCAAAGGTGGTGGTGGTTGCCCCTGCAGGTTCTGTAACCGGTGTATGGCTTGCATTATAGTGTGGATTTGCTGCTGCTGAAGGTGGTGGTTTGTATTAATCTGGGCTTGGATGATGACCATCGTATCTGGTGGGAGTTGGTCCTCAACCTCATCTACTTTAGGTTCGGCCATATTTCTAGCAAGATCAAGTCTCTCCTGGGTTTCCCGTCCCAAAACAAATAGCTTGGGATGAAGTGATCGTCTCCCGTGCATACACTAGAGAAGAACGAAGAGGGATGCGGGGTGAAATAGATGCGAAAAGCGTGTGTGCTTAAACAAGCAGAGGGGAACGATCTTGTCTGCTAGGTTCATTACGAGGGGACCTAGAGATCACGACTGTAGACACGTAACCACCCTTCCTAAGGCTAATCTGGCTAGGTTGATTACGAGGGGATTATGGGGAAGGTTCTTCCTTTGGCTTGCGCTGCCGGTTCCGTAGACCCCACAACTACGGTCGTTTGAAACTTCCCCACAACCTAGTCACCAGATTTTACGAAGAGAATGAAGGTCGAGTGCCTAGCAACCGAAATCACACCTTTTGAGACTTAAACCAGTCCTGCGTAGGGCACGTTACTCTATTTTAATGAGGGCTTAGGTCAGTGCTTGTGCTCCAGTCATGTGATGAGGCGTTGATTAGGGTGGTGCCTCTTAGCTATTCGATTCAAATGTGTGTGCACCTAATAAGACATGGTTTTCAAGCAAGGATTTAGGATGTAGTATCTTTTAACGTTTGTCCTTACTTTAATGTCTTTTAGGGTTGAAGTGCCCTAGTGTTTTCAAATAAGTTTCAAGTGGGCACTCCAAGTTTTACACACAACGGGTGAGAGTGGATTTCCTTTAGAGTGAGAGGGCCCTAGTAAACAACCCTAATGTTCTCATCCTACTGTTCATGCAATCTACCAGGTGAGTCAATTTTAAGGTGAGTGATGCGGCCCAAGTCAAGTCATGGTGGCTTCGCAAACATCACTCAAAAAGAAAAAGAATACTCCAAGGAGATTGTCTTTAACAATGTTAGAGTGTATTTTTTTTGTTGGGTGATGGGTTTAGGATGTGGATCAAGTAATCATTTACCATGTCGATTTTTCTCTGATTTTAATTTCTTTTTAAGATTTTTTTTAGCAAGCAAACAATCACGGGTAGAGCGATACTCACAACCAGTCTTTGCTGCGTTTACTCCATCTCCATCATCACGAGTCATGCTCCTTCGCCGCCCAGGCGTTGAGTTCCTGCAACCAATCAGGTAGAGGGAGAAAATGAGTTAGACGACATGAGTATGGATGCAAAATGAAAGCGATAAAATAAATTCGTTGCCTCCCCAGAAACGGTGTCAAAAACTAACGTGTTATGGACGAGTATGTCTAATAAGGTCGTTGTAGCTCGTGTTCGCAACGTCGGTTTTAAATGTAGAAACGGATGTGAGTCCGAGTGTCGAACACAAGGAGGCATGAAATAGACTTTTACTGTCACTTAGTTGTCACAGAAATGGTGGGTTTTGCTTGCGCATGAGAAAACACGGGAGGGAAAAGAGAATACAAGAGAGAGAGAGAGAGTAGGGTCAGAGTCTTTATAGCATTCATGCAAATCTAGATAAGAAAAATCCGATCAAAAGAGAGAGGCAATAGCTATATAAGAAACAACATTGTTTAACATGCAACTTGAGTTTTACAACAATAGCTAAATGCTTAAACAAAAGTAAAGTAAAGCTAGAGTAGAGAGAGAGAGAGGAGAAGGCGAGGTGGCCACGGCGGTGGAGGAGGGCTTCGGCGAGTACAAGATGTGTTAAGGGAAGCTAGGAATGGGGGAGAAGGATTACAAATGTCTTCAATGCCTCTACATGGATAGTTGGAGGGGGGTTATATAGGAAGAAGGGGTTTCTAAATTAAGGGCTTTAGTGACGTCCAGGACATCGCTAAAACCACCCCAGAAATGTCGATGAAGGCCCCTGCTTGCCGATCTTCCTCGCATGCCCGTGCTTCCTCTTGTGCGCTGCGCCTGCGATCTGCATGCGCTCGCTGTGCACCGTCCGATCTTAAGGCTTCGCGAGAGCGTGCACTAAGGATCGCACTTGTGCAGCGCGCGCCTTGCGCGTTATCATGCGCGTGAACGTCCGCGTGCATCTGTTGCACCGCGTGGCTTCCATCTGCACTGTTTGCTGATGATCGGGCGACTTGATTTAGTCGCGACGCGCTTAGAGGTCGACGAGTGAGGCGCGGGGCGGGTTGAACCCTTGCCTCTCTATGTGAGGGTGAGGCGCGGACCGCTGTGCTGCGTGCCTCGCTTTGTCATGGCGACAAAATCGGGTGTGGCGCGGGTTGACTGTTGGATGAGAATCCAACGGTCAGGATCTGATCGAGGGTGCGTGTTGGTGAGGTGCGCTGCGGGTGCAGGTGCATTAGATGCTGCCACGTGGCCGCCTGTGGGTCGTTGATCATCAGATCAATGGCCAGAACTTCTTGGGTTAGTTGTGGGAGCTCCGGATGTTGAATTTGATTAATTTTGAGTCCGTTGGACTCCGTTTGTCGTTTTGAATCCATCCGTGCGGTCTGATCGCTCATCTGAGGCCTGTTTTGACATGAACTTGTACAAATGGCCATTAACATTGATTTATAAGCAATCTCAATGTGCAATGCATGTAATGCTCCCATGCCCATTTATGATGTGTTATTTGTGAATGTTACCCTTAAGATAAACCCTGATTGATAGAATTATCGCCACAAAATGTAGAGTTATCACTCCCTAATGACTGTCCAAGGGCTTAGGAGAAGTGTTGCTTCTTCTCGAAAAATTAAAGATGTTTATCAATTTTCATAGAGGATCCATTGCAAATTCTATGTGTAAGTGTAAAATTATACTAGATTCTAAATTGAGGAATCAATTTAAGAATACATCCCTAAGAAAACCTTAATAAAAATTCTTTATGCCTAAATGCATTTTGTTTTTTGACATAAAAATAAGACATGCAAAGTACGCCCTCCATGCCTATTCGTTACGAGGTCCTTATTGAAATGTATGCAGGAAAATCAAGATATAATAAGCGAGAGGAGGGGATATCACCTGACTATGCTTGTTAATCCAGGTTAGCATGGATGTAGAGGATGCAAAACTACTTGTAATGACTACTGGGTTGCCTCCTTGCCAACACTAAGTTTAACGTCATTTTCCGGACCTAAACCCAAAAATATGTAATTCAATATTGTGGGTCAAGAGAAGGGGTAATAATTGTTGCAGAGAGATTTAAGATCAATATAAAGATATGATCATTTGGTCTAAGAATCAATTATCCACAAATGTGGACCAGCTGATGATGCAGTCCTATTCCAAAGAGTCTTTCTAATTTGAAATATGGAATATGGTCAGGTGGATGAGGTTTAAGATGCAGAGCTTGTTCGTCAATCCAGTTCCATAAATCAAGAAGAGGTGGTAGAGGGTCTGGATTGAGATCATGATTTTAAGTCTGATTTTGAATCAGAGTCATAAGGGTCTTCATAATGGTAGTTGATATCAAAAATCATGAGTTCTCCAGACTCTGGGTTATATGAGGGACAAGGTAGAGTTGTGCTGAATTCATCAAAATCTTCATTAGATATTACCTTTTCCTCATCCGAAGTCATTTCTCCCTCAGATTCAAGCCATCCATGTGAACCAGTTGGCTTATAAATTCTTCCCCAATCCATTATGTCTTGAACTTCTTCTTTTGGGGTTATTTCCTAGCTCATGTCTTTAGATTGTCCCCCCTCAAAATTCAACAATTCTTGGATTTCAGGGTGAGTGTATTGAGGATTCTTCACATTATCATCTAACTCGTCATAAGTTGCTCCCAAGAGTTTGTCAATCTCATTAATGTCCTTTTCAATTTGAGTTTCTATGGAAGGTGGTAGATCGGAATCATCCTCAAGTACATCCCCTTCTTGCCTTTCGTGTTGATCTTGAGCTTTGGCAGGATTCAGATCATCTTTAGTGTGAATTGCCAAAACTTGTTCAATTGTTCCTACAACCTTGATGGAACCACAATTTACCTTATTCTTTTGGGAAGCTTTAAAGATATTGAGTTGATAAATTTTCCCTCTAGAGGTGATGTGCATAATCCCCGTCTTACAGTTGATTAGAGCCTTGGCCGTGGCCAAGAAAGGTCTCCCTAAGATTATCAGGGTGTAGTTCAGGTTTTCTGATGCCTCTATGTCCCTTACTTTTATAATCACATTTTGTACAAGGGCCTTTGGAATTTTGGTTGACCTATCAGCAAGCTAAAGGGTCACATCAGTGTGCTGCAATGGGCTTAAATCCAACTCTTCATATAATTCCGTGGGGATTAAGTTGATTGAGGCACCAAGGTCTAGTAAGGCTTGATCCAAGATGAAATCATCTATTTCACATGAAATTAAGGGGCTCATTGGATCTTTCTTTTTAGGAGGGAGCTTATTTAGGATGATGGCACTTGCTTGTTCAGAAATCACGACCCTTTTTGATGATTTGGCCTGGCATTTCAGTGTGCATATTTCTTTCAAAAATTTCACACAGGCCGAGATGTTCTCAGTGGCTTCAAGGAGTGGTATGTTCACCTGGACTTGCTTGAAAATCTTAGGCCACTCCTTATATTGGTTGGTTTTCTTTTCTCTAGGTTTAATCAAGGCTTCAGGAAAAGGTGCTTGAGAAAAATCATGAGTATTCAAATCCTAAGTCTTGTTTTCTAGATTAACTTGGTCTCTCAGGCCAGATTCAGGCTCCTCAAGATCTTGGTAAGATTTTGTTGTAAAAGGATAAGGATCTTAGATTTGTTTCCCACTTCTCAAAGTGACAACACAAGCATAGGCATTAGGGTTAGATGGGTGAGGTGGGTTTGGCAAGATAGGCTGAGCCTAGGTTGAGTTAGGGTTAACAAAGCCTGGTGGGTGCTGGGGAGCAGGTTGAATTATGTGTGCTTGTTGCTCCTATGTAGTGTTTTGGTTAACCCTATTGAAGTTTCTTGGGTTCGGGATAGGTTGGGATGGCAGCATCCCTTGTTGTCTAGTTTCTACTAATTAGTCTAATTGTTCCGTCAAATCTGTCCTCTATTGATTCATTTCTTCTTTATGTCTCAAATTCATTTCTCTCATTTTTTTGAGGACTAGACTTAGATCAGAGGGCTGATTTTTTTGAGTAGGTTGTGGCTGACATGTGTGTGGTTGTGTGTACCTGCTAGGTTTCCCATAAGTGCTTGGCTTAGTCAAGTTAGGACCTTGGGCAGGTTTCTGACTTGACCAAGCAAAGTTAGGATGGTTGCACCATCCAGCGTTGTAAGTGTTTGAATAAGGCTCATTTCTAGTGTAACCATGGAGTGCATTCACATCCTCAGGATAACTAGGCATCAGGATGTCTAGTTCAGAATTCGAGGGCATCAAGGTCCCTCCTTGGTACCTAGAAAGAGATGGGTCCAAGTACAGTTGGCTCATAGGTGGAGCCATGGTTAGGTCATTGATGTTGTGCACTAATTCCTGACCTAGGGGGTTGGGGAGCTGGTTGTGGGTTAACGTAGGAACTCCTTGGGTAGGCATAGGATTTACACTAGATTGTGTACCTAAGGAACTCTCGCCCTTCAGAAGATTATCCAGTTTCTTATCCAAATTTTCCACATTCTTTCCCACGAGTTCCACCTTGTTTAATCGTTGTGCAATTAATTCTAAATCAATCGAGTGTGAATTATTATTAACTTCATAAACTATGCTTCTTGGTTGATTAGCTTTGTTAAAGGCGGGCATTGAGGCATTGTTGAGCGAATTTTCGCTTATATTTTCAAATAATTGAAAGGTTCCCTCAGCATCTCTACTTAGGAAATTGCCCTCACATGCCATATCAACAAAATTCTTCAGATTATCACTCAACCCATAATAGAAAATATGGGCCAAGTGCCACTTTGGAATCCCATGATGAGGGCATTTTCTAGTTAAATCGTTAAACCTCTCCCAAGCCTCATGTAGTTGTTCCCTAGGGTTCTGCTTAAAGGTTGTAATGGCACATCTAAGGGCGTTGGCTTTTCCTATGGGAAAGAATTTCTTTAGGAATATGCTTCTCAGATCTTCCCAGGTTAGGATTGGTCTACTAATAGTCCTCAACCAATGAGCAGCTCTATCTTTTAAGGAAAATGAGAACATTTTCATCATTAAGGTACCCTCATTCATGTTCCTAGGGCCAAAGGTCCTTCCTATGTGTAGAAGTTCTTCAAGGTGGTGGAAGGGGAAATCAAAATCACGGCCATAGAAGTGGGGAATCAAATTGATAATCTGAGGATTGAGTTCAAAATCTTCCCCATCTTGAGGTACCCTGACAAAGGGTTCAGGTTGGGCATTAGGAGGGTTGTAAAAGTCACGAAGAGGCTGGTCAGCTCTCCCAGTTTGGAGTCGGATGATGGCCTGCACAATGATCTGCATCTGCCTGTCATGGTGCTGGCCCTGCTTAGTGATCTGCCTCTGTAAGAGGGTCATTGGATCCAGATTTTGTTCTTCCTCTTCGATCTCATCTTCCTCGTGGTGACTAGCCATTGCAGAGGGTTCAGATTCAGATTATGGATAAATAGGTCTTCTCTTAGGATTTCTTTCTAATGGTGGTAACAAATTAGGATTTTGAGATCTTCTACCTTGCATGCACTAGAAGAATGTATGTAGACGAGAGGGAGAAGACAAATGAGAGAATACCTTTCCCTTTCAATGTAAGTAATAAAACTGGTACTTAGAGTGTTAACCATAAATAGACCTGATCCTAGCTCCCCAAAACACGACTGGGTTAGATCAACCCTTGAATTACTTGGCTGACCAGAAGGGTGGGACCTCCTAGGACACCTTACACGACGGGACACTACTAAGGGATAACGCAGTTACCGCACTGACCTTTCTTGTCACCATTGTGTCAAAGTAGACAAATCCTTGACCTTAGTCCAATCTAATTTCAAATCCCCAAGACTATTAATCCTACCTAGAACACGTCTACTCAATTTTAGGCTTAGGTTTGATGTGCTTTTGGAATATGATGGGCATTAGGGGGTGTTTGCCCTTAAAATTGATTTCAGATGTGTGAAGTGCTCAGGCAAGGGTTTACAAGCAATTTTTTTATGATGAAGTGAATTTTAAGATTCAAATGCTTGTGTTAATGCGTTTTAGGGTTCATTTAAGTTAATCTCTTCACTCAAGGTTCTAATGAGGCACACAAGAGTTTTGTAAATCCCAATTGTTGGGTAGATTTCCTTTAAATATGGAAATGCAAGTGTGCTCTACCCTTAATGCGAAACCCTAAGCACAGATAGTTGCTAGATGCTCTTTTAAGTCCAAAAATTAGATTAGTGGTGTGACCCAAGCAATGCAATCAATTCTTCCTATTGCATTACTAACTAGGCACTCATAAAATATTTTTCAAGAATTTTTAATTTACTTTTTTATTTTTTTGACTTAAAGTGCACTAGAGGTTTTGTAGTCTATTTTGATCTCCAGTTCGTGATTAAATAATTCGTGCAATCAAACGTGCAATAAATTTTTTTTCATATTTTTCTAAATTCTTGATTATCTCAGAAATTCAGTGCCACAAATTTCAAGTCAATCGAAGTTGTATAAAAATTCCTATGATATTTTTAACTTCGAAAAATTAGGAACAATAACTATTTTGATAACAGTTCAGTGAGCGAATTTTTAAAATTTTTTTATAACTAAGATTTGTGCGAAATTTAGATATGTTATTCTTGACTTCAAAGCTTATGTCCAGTAAAACTTTGAAAATTTTTGGACTTGCGGATCTCTAAGAATTGAATTTTTAAGATAAGACTTTATTTCAGCCCGAAAATCACCATCAAGAGAATTTTTTTTTTCAATAAGAAAATTCTAACTAATCCTAAGGTTCAAGAAAATCCTAATTTTTCTAAATCTAACTAATCTAAACTATGGTTACATACCTGAGATTCGAACCCGCAATTTCTTCGTTTGTCATGTCTTATTCAGATTTTCATGCTTTCTGAAATCAACAGAAAAATAGCAAGTTAGAGATCGAGAATAAGCATCGAAAAGCTTCAAAAATTTTTGTTGCCTCCCCAGCAATGGCGTCAACTTGTTTGTCACCGCTAGACACGTTAGAAAGATACGATATTATTGTTGTAGTGCAAATCACGACGGAACAAATAAATTTGTAAGAACTAGGAGTAATGGGTCGTTTGCAGGGAGTCAATCATGATTTATATGGAAGCTTTTCAATAAAACTTATTCGAAATAGTTATTTATATATGTATATATGTATAGATAGATATTAGACATTCAGAAGATCAGAATTTTATTGCCTTCATAAATAGTATTTCAAAGTAGAAAGGGTTATGCTAAAAGGTAGATAGATAGATAGAGAGAGAAAGAGATAAGACGACGCTACTTGTGGGATTCGTGTGTGAAGTGCGATAGTACTTTAGATCCAGAGCACTGGGATGAAGGTCAGAGCAGAGTTGCAGATGATGAGAGGTTTGGAGAGTCTGGAAGAGAGATGGTGGAAGTATCTGGAAGATGGAAGAGATGTCTTCAACTGGGGGGCCCTATGCCTCTTTTTATAGCTTTGATGAGGGGAAAGGTGGGCTTTTTGGCCCTTAAAACCATGCAACAACTTCCTTATGATTAGATCCATCTATCGGGAGATCAATGGATCAGATCTGGCCTTAAAATCACCTTATTTGCGCCTTCCACACTCGGAGCATACCAGATGGCACCATGTGTCGGCCCTTGCTTCCCTTGGATGGCCATCGGATGCCTTTGCATGCACTTTCCTCTTCTTCACTCGTCCGCTTCGCTCCTTCAACGCCCGCACAGCCTTTTCTCTCTCCTACTTGTGCCCTTGCAAATTCAAATCGTGCCTAATGATCTCAGCCATCTGATCTTACAATTAGACGACTTAAAGAACTTGCCCGCACAGCCTTTTGAAAAGCACGTGAGATCGCGTGTTATGTGCACGTGGGATCGCACGTGTTGCCACGGAGAGCTCTGCTCGCACCATGCAACTGCATCCACACCCTCCGATCGCCATCTGATGGTCAATAGTGCTCGCGCCCATCGGCTTTCCCAATTTCGAGCTCAACGCCACTCGAACCCGTGCTCTTCACTCGCGGTTGAGTGAGCTCGCCGCTGCACTACGGGTAGGCTTGTATCGAGTTTCCTCCTTACGTCGTTCTCTTAGCCATTGGATGAAGATACAACGGCTGAGGATGGTTCTCTAGTGATGAGGCTCGGTGAAGGTGGTCGACGTGGCCATATTCTTCATCCAATGGCCCACACTGCACAGGGAAGGCACCTTCAGAAGTTGGGGGCACGGCGAGGGTCGACTGCGATGGTGCCATGTGGCCCCATTGTGGCCATCCATCTTCTTTTCTTTATAACTTATGATGTAGGTCTTCGATCGGGTTGATTTTTACGTTATTGGATTGTGATCGTTGATTCAGATCCATCCGTTTGATCGGATATTTCATCTAAGGCTTGGATCTTTGTCATTTGGCTTCATGGCCTCTGTTCTCCTATGGACTACATGTGATGCTATAGTTGTCTGATCGAGACTATTTTGGGAGCGTTGGACTCCCGTTGTCATCCTGATCATATCTGTACGGTCTGATCTATCATTCATGACTTTAATTCATCTTCAATTAATTTCATCTCTCAATTAGTGCATAAAATGAAAATATTATCTATGCAGCTAACAAACTAACTATTATATGAATTATGACACTTATGCATGCATTGTTCTTAAGTTATTCTAGAATCTAACTTAATTCAGGTAATTTAGGTTGCATGATTGCTGTGCAATCAACAGGGTATTACTCTCTCCAAGTAGGTGGCAAATAGCAAGAAAGCAACCCAATTCCTTATGACAAGCAGAAATAGTAGAGAAGGTAGCAAGAACAAAATTTCCAAACTTGTTCCTAATCACCCAACCCAGAAGCAAACAATTGGGATTCTTGATAACAACAATATTAGCTTTGAACCCAAAGTCCGGACAATCCTAAGAGAGTAGGAAGATTTTAGGGTAGGTAGACCGCAGCCAGTTAACCATATCATAGTTCCTCCAATTATAATCTAAAAATTGCGACATGGAGGAGAATTGAAAATTTTCATATTTAGCCTTATTCCTAATCCACCAAACATTAAACCAGATGAAACAAATATGCCCCTTAATTCTCTTGATATAGCTGGAATTTCTAGGATTTTGAATAATCAGCCAAAAGTTAACCTGATTGATGGAATTAATAAAGTTTTTCTCAAAGGTCCAAGTAGTAATAAACTTAACAAGGTAGCTCTCATTAAAAAAATGGTCCATAGATTCTAATCTTAGGGCATGGGGGCAGCAGGAACAACGGGAGACCATGTTGATCCCCAAACCATAGATAGCATCATCCGCAGGTAGTCTATGATGCATAATTTTCCAAAAGCATAGGGTAATCCTTAGCGGTAAGTGAAGCTTCTGCAAGGCTGTAAATTTAAGCACCTAATCACACGGAGGAAAGTTGATGGAATAAGCAGAAGTAATAGAGAAGGTTCCTGAGTTGGAAGGAGTCCATATGGGGTTGTCTTTTTCCTCTGTGAAGGTAACTTGAGAAATCATATATCGAATGTTTTGAGGTATAAACCTCATAATATGGTTTTCTCTCAAGTTACCCAAGGCTTTGTGGACATGAATGTGTTGATCGCTCTGAATCAGATTTTAAAATCGATGCATCGCAGTATAGATTAAATCAGCACGAAAAATAAATAAAATTTATACTCGAATGGAAGTCTGAGGTCGAACATAGGGAGCAATTAGCAAAATAGTTCTCAAGATTGCAATTCAAGCACAATATAATCAATTTATAATAAAACTCCAAACAATAATGATATATAAATGAAAGCAAATGTCAAATAGTGTAAAAAGAATGCGGTAAAATGGTGATTTAAATCACCAATTGCCCCTCACAATAATATCAAATATCTCAACAGTAACAATCAATTTAAATCCACGTAGGATAAGTGCACAGTGCACTCCCTTCAGAGATCAGACAATGAAATTCTCAACCAGACGGCTTAATCGTCCAATTGCTACAGTGCCAAGAGGGCACCCTTCCCCTTCCTTCTCTTTCTTTCTTCATCTACTTCCTTAAGCTCCAGAGAAGGCACAACACAGAGCTCAGCAACACCAGCAGAGGCAAAGACCTCCCTCAGAGATCACTAAGTGTTGAGAGGAGGGCGGTAGAGCAAAACCCCCCCTCTCCTCTCTCTTTCTCTTCTTTCTCAGAATCAGGTGAACCAGAACAGACCTGGGTATCCGGGTAAATGGACCAAGGCCCAGACTCACGAGGTGTGAGCGCGGGCGAGAGCATGCGTGCGGGGACCTCACCCCCTGTACATGCTGAGGCGATAAGGCTGAAGCAGCAAAACAATTTATGTTGCGCAAGCGCTCCAGCTGTTTCTAAAGTGGGACTATCCCACTTAAGCTTTAGCGCAAGCATCCGCAGATGGACTCCTCGTCAATTGCAGTTGCAGCTAAGGGTTTGATGCTGAATTGCAGTCCTGGGAAGGATCCTGGAACAAAGCCGCAACACCTGGAGATGTTGTCGATGAAGAACACAGCTAGAACATGATGAATGGAGTCGGAGATGACGTCGCGGCGGAGGAGCTCCAATGAAGCACCTGAAAACCACAACACAGCCTCGTCAAAATAGCTTAGAAGGTTAGCCGTGGGATGGAGAACGTGATGGTGTGCATGGTGAGGCTAGTGCGTGCATGAGAAGGTCGTACGACCTCGGAACGGAGGTGCGGTAAGGGTGGAGTTCGAGGGAGTTGTAGAGTGGCGAATAGGGTGAATTAGTAGAGGGCCTTTGCCCTCCATGTGATGGTAGAGCTTTTGGAGTCGGTGGCGAAGCGGATGGAGGTGTGGAGCGATGGAGGTGCTTCGCCGGAGATGCGACCGGAGCAGAAGGTGAAGGTGGTCGGGGTGATACGACGGTCGTGCGTGAGTTGTGAGTGTGAGAAAAAGAAGTAGAGGGAGAGAGAAAAGGATAGAGATACTTAGCGATGAGGTAGAGAGGTGAAGGCGACCGATTGTGGTAGGCCGACGTCAGAGAAGGAGGAGAAGACGAGATGACGACGATGAAGTAGGCAGAGATATGCCCTCCCTTTGGTCGAGGAGGGTCGCAATGAAGAGGGAAGTCGAGAGAGCCGACCAATTTGGTCGTTGGATAGCCGGAGGAGAAGGATCGAGGAGGTCGCCGGAGCAGCGGTCTTGAAGGCCGGAGGATGGGGAATAGAGGGCTTTTGACTCTCCAAGACTTGCTGAGAGGATTCGTAAGGCCACAGAGGTCCTTTTATAGGGCTCTAGATGGAGTTCCAAGCTTGGAAACAAGCTTAGAAACTTCGAGCTCCTCACCGGCATAGGCTACCCATTCAACCAAATTGTTCGCACGAGGATTCTAGAGAGATTTAGGATCCCTGGATGGGCTTATTCGGAAGATAATTTCTTGATGAGTTTTCCTTTCAATTTTGAGATGGATTCGTCAAGAAATCACAAAGATCTTGCCAACTTAAGGTCGCCGGAGCATTAGGATTAAGGTTTCATGGTAGTAGGGACCTATTGGACCTTTTTGTAAAGGATTCAAAAGTTCGGGACATATGTGTGAGATAAAAGAGTTTGACAGGACCAAATTGCAAACTAGATTGAGATGATCTCAGATTGAGCCAAAATTTTGGTACAAACCTAATTTGGACCAAATAAATTCAATGGTGAAGTTGGATTTTGGTTTTGACCTAGCTTGTCTAGGTAATTTGCATAATTACTCAAATTATGGCAAATGTCTATCTAAGACTCTATTTTGGATCAAGAGGGATTTTGATGGTCAAATTGAAGGTACTAAACCCTAGAGAATATTTTTATATGAATTTTAGAGGATTTAGGTGAATTTTATCCTGACCAGAACCTCAGTTAATTAAGCGGGTCTATTTTTAGGGTTTCAGAAGTCATTTAATTCACAAAACACGCAAAAACCCTTCTCTGTCTGTACTAACCCACTTGTTAGACTCTTAAGATCATTTGATTTTTAATTAACCCCTGAGAAAACTCATGATTGTTCTGCATTCAAGATATGATGGTAAAATTACAGTTTTAAACCTGGTTTCTTGTATTTCTATCTGAAAGGATTTGCAATGAATTATGACCTTCTGATGGTTATGTAGGAGCATTTAATGACTTAATTAGATCAAATTGAGCCAGTTATGGCTCATGATGGTGTTCCCATCATACCTCCATGTCTAGCTTTTGCTAGTCCCTTAGTAAAATCTTATGGAATTAACTCAAATTTTAGACCATGCCTTTTTATGCTCAGGTTTCTGATATGTACTTTATTTTGTAGATTAGGTTTGAATGCCAATAGTAGGCCTAGAGATACTTAAGTACCAACCAAGATCCGGACCTGACTAGCTCTAGCCTCAGTCCGCCGCGAAGGTTTCTAAGGCCCACAGGAACTAACCTAAGGTTCGTTGAACTCCGTGGTTAAAGCACCTGTGATTAAAACATGTTTAGTCCTGGTTCAGTTTGCAGTGTGTTTTTGTAAGAGAGAGACAAAAGATTTTTTTTTTATTTTTGGAGAGTTTTCTCTCTCTTTTCTCTTCTTTATTTCTAGGTTTAGATTGACTTTACAACACGGTCTATATCGGATTCTTAGCTCCCACCATAAATCCTCGCAGGGTTCCTGGCTTTTGACTCTTCGAGATAGCACTGCCTATGGCAACCCCCAGAACCCTAGCTTTTGACACTTCAAGATAGTGCTTCCTATGGCGTTCTGTAGCTAAATTCAGGCCCTAGCAATCGACATTTCAGGATAATCCCCCCATGGCCCCTGAATTAGCACAAGGTGCTTATGTGCCCCCAGTAGGATATTTAGATATTATAGGAGACAAGTACCGAGGAGACGGTATGTTATTGCACATCTTCGAGAGAAATTTCCTGCTTCTCCATGCTGGGAACTCTTCAAATCAACTTGTGTTGATTAGCCACTCCTAATCTAGGTAGCATTTTAGAACAGAATTAACGCATTTGCATGATTTTTATAATTAAGCGCATTGATCCAGACTGTGTGTGGATTAGGGTGCTTAGGATACCGAGTCCCGTAAACCAGAGGTCAGTTAACGAGGCTGAATAATCTATAAGCCTTAAACCTAATATTTAAGCTTTGCATTTTCCTCAACCTCTTGAGGACTATTCAGATCTTAACGAATACTTGAATTTTTAAGCCTAAACACAAGCCCAAGAGGCTTAAGATCAGCATTCATACCAACCTCTGTGTCTCTTAGCACTTTTTGTCTTTTATTTTTTTCCTTTGATTTGGTCTAGAACTAAGTAGATTCCTTAATCTTTAACTAATGACTATCTTTTTTTGTTTCAAATTATGCTCCTTTTTGACATTTTAAATCACCTCCCCTTTTCTTCCTCAAGAATGATGTGCAATTTGATCTTTCAAAATTTCCTTCCTTCTCCATTTTTTTTTTTGGAATATGTATTTTTTTTTTATAAAAACCTTTCTTGTGAAGTGATTCTCACAGTGTTTTACACTTTAATACCCCCCATGTCTACGATTTGCAATGTCCTCATTGTAAATTAAGTGGATTTGAGTTCAGCTTAGATCGCGTTTTACACTTTAATACCCCCCATGTCTACGATTTGCAATGTCCTCATTGTAAATTAGGTGGATTTGAGTTCAGCTTAGATCGTACATTAGAATAAGTTTGGGTGGGTGGATGGGTCGAGGTGACTATTACGGACGATTTCAAACTCTGGTACAGGTACTAAAGGTGGGGTTGGCTGTTATAATGGATGAACCCTAAAGTGCAATATGAGTTCAGCATGAGATGTGTCAAGAAGAGTTTCAGATTTTTCAAAATGATGACGGGTTGCCTCCTGTTAAGCACTGAGTTTAACGCCATCAGCTGGGCGTAATATGCTCCGGGAGAATGGAGATCAAAAGAGAAAGCAGCCAAGTTTGAGTAAGTGAGTTCGACGAACAGTTTGAGTCTTTGACTGTTCACGACAAAAGGTTTAGAATCAAGGCTGAGTTCACTAACTTCAATGGCTCCATTGCCAAAGATTCATCTCACCAAGAATGGTCCAATCTATTTTGATCTGAGTTTTCCTGGGAATAGTTTGAGTTTGGTATCAAAGAGTAGAACTTTTTGACCAGGATGGAGCAAATTTCGTACAATGTGCCTGTCATGGAAGGCTTTGACCTGCTCTTTGTAGATACGCCAGTTCTCATACGCATCATTGCGTAGTTCCTCGATCTTGCTCAATTGCAATCGGCGGTGTATTTCTGCCTTCATCAGATTCATATTGCACTTTCATACTGCCCAATAAGCCTTGTACTCCATCTTGATGGGAAGGTGACAAGCCTTTCCGTATACTAATCTGAAGGGAGACATGCCTAATTGGGTCTTGTGGGTGGTCTTATAGGCCGACAAAGCTTCTGGAAGGTGAGTAGACCAATCCTTCTTATCAGGCGGAACAATGACCTGAAGGATCTTCTTGATCTCTCGATTCGTCAGTTCTGCCAGTCCATTAGTCTGGAGGTGGTAAGGAGTCGAGATACAATGCGACACCCCGTACCTTTTCATCAGGGATTGGAAGTGCACATTGTTAAAATGAGGCCTGGCATCGCTGATGATGGCCTTAGGAACCCTAAATATGGTAAAGATGTTCTCTTGGATAAATCGGAGGATAACTTTTTGATCACTAGTTCTCGTGGGGACGGTTTCGATCCATTTAGAGACATAATTAACGAGTAGAATGTACTCGAAGCTGTTAGATCCGGGAAAGGGTCCCATGAAATCAATTCCCCAAATGTTAAAGATTTCGCACACAATAATCGGGTTTAAGGGCATCATATCCTGTGGGCCCATGTTGCCGAGGGTCTGATAACGAGTGCATGCCCTACAATAAATCTGTGCATCTTTGAACAAAGTGGGCCAAAAGAACCCACACTGGAGAATTTTTGCTATGGTTTTACGCCCAGAGAAATGGCCACCACAGGCCTGATCGTAACAGAATGAGATCACATCATCGACCTCGTCATTAGGAATGCATCTCCGGATTACTTGATCATTGCCAATGTGGAAGAGGTATGGTTCCTCCCAAATATAGTAGTTGGCCTCGACAATCAGTTTGTCCCGCCTAGAAGTCGCCCAATCTGGCGGGACTTTCCCCTTAACCAAGTAGTTTACATTATCAGCAAACCATGGGAGACTATGAATGGCTAGTAGGTGCTCGTCCGAAAAATGCTCGGTGATTGGACCAGATGGGTCGATGACTGAAGAAGGAAGACGGGATAAATGGTCAGCTTTCCCGCCTTATCACGAATCTTGAGATCGAATTCTTGCAACAGCAATATCCAGCGAATTAGTCGAGGTTTCGCGTTCTTCTTTGAGAGGAGGTGCCTCACTGCAGTGTGATTCGAGTATATGATAACACGGGAACCCAAAAGATAAGATTTGAATTTTTCCAGGTCAAATACAATGGCTAACAGCTCTTTCTCAGTAACTGTGTAATTACGCTGAGCCTCATCAAGTGTCTTGCTAGCGTAGGAGATGAGCACGGGTTTCCCGTCTATTTTCTGCCCAAGTACCGCACCCACAGCATAATTGGATGCATCGTAGATGATCTTAAAGGGTTGAAACCAATCAGGGGACTACAAGATAGGTGCTTGGGTAACTCGATCACACAAGATCTCAAATGCCTGAGTGAACTCTTCGGTAATCTCGAAGGGGGCATCCTTTGAGAGAAATTAGTCAGGGGGTGCATGATTTTTGAGAAATCAGGAATGAATCAACGGTAAAAATCGATGTGCCCCAGAAATGAACGGATGCCCTTAACCAAGCTAGGCATAGGAAGTTTGGAAATCAAATTTACCTTGGCTCGATCAACCTGGATGCCTTTTTCAGAGATGAGATGTCCCAGGACAATTCCCTTTGGTACCATGAAGTGGCTCTTTTCCCAGGAAAGAATCAAATTCACGTCAATGCACCGCCTGAGGCTTTGGACCAAGCGTGTTTCTTGGTTAGCTGTGAGTTGGGAGTTGATAATCACAGGAAACGTCTGATTGAAACCCAAAAAGACGTATTTGAGATGATTGGGAAGAGGCTTTAATTCCATAACTGGGTTATCTGCAGTAGCAGGTGGTTCAGGGTGGGTGTCAGGAGTAAAGGAAGGAGCTATGGGTGTGTCTAGGTTAGGTTCAGGCTCCTCTAATTGCGGGTTCTGATCTTCCTGTGGTTGATAAAAAATAATCGCGTTTTCCTCGATACATGGGTCATCAACGACGGCCTCGATATCGCAAATTTGCTCAATAACTCCACAATTAATTCCTTGTTGGGCCTTAAAGATGTTGATCTTTAGTCTCTTGCTCCCAAATTTTAACTCAATTTGGCCCTCCTCACAATTAATATTGGCCCTAGCTGTAGCTAGAAAAGGTCTTCCTAATATGATTGGTGTATTTTTTAAGTTCTCAGGAGCATCCATTTTTAAGATGGTGAAATCCACGGGGAAGTAGAAATTGTGTACCCTAACTATGACATCCTCGAGTACTCCTTTTGGTGACTTAATAGATCGATCAGGTAACTGCAAAGTCATTTCTATCGGTTTAAGTTCAGATTCCTCAGAGTGGTCTAGTAGGGATGTGGGTATCAAATTGATGGAAGCTCCTAGGTCCAAAAGGGCTTTGTCAAACTCCAAATCACCGATCTTGCATGAAATTAAAGGGGTACCAGGGTTCTTTGCCTTAGGCAGGAGTTTGCTCAAAATGATGGAGCTGGCTTGCTTCGACAGTACGATCGGGTTCCCACCTTTGGTTCGTGGCTTAAGCTTGGGTGTACACACGTCTTTCAAGAATTGTGCGTAAGTCGGTATGTGACGTATTGCATCCATTAAGGGGATGTTTATTTGGACTTGCTCAAAGAGCTTGACTAGGTCCTCCTTAAGTGCCACGGGTTGGGGTTTCCTTTTTCCTTTGGTCAAGGCCTCTAGAAATGGAACCTCTACAGGTTCCTCTAGAATGGGTCTAGATTCTTGATCTAGGATAAGGGTATCCTAGATGACTATCATAAGGTTTAGGTTTGCATTACCAGGCTGAGAGTGGCTTGGATAGGGTGGGTCCTGTGTTGCTTTGCCACTACGGGTAGTAACAGAATTTAGTCCTGCCTGGTTCTGGGTTGGTGTAGGCAAAAGAGGTGGTTGCTGCTGATAACCCGTGTATGATGTCGAAGCCTCCAACCTGTCTGGTGATGGAGCAGAAGGGGCCTGATAGACATAGTGAGCTTGGCCCTAAGTCGGGTTCATAATGTGCCTTTGGTTCGACACGTTATTTGGGTTAGGCAGAGGTTGTGAAGGAAGTGCGCCAGTTGGCGGGGATTTATCATTTGGGCGAGTTGATTGCGAACTTCTGTGATCTTGTCTTTGTACTCTTTTTGCATAGCCGCATTCGTTTTCTGAATGTCAGCCAGAGTCTGAAGGATAAGAGTCATCTGATCTTCGTGAGTTCACCTGGATTTATAAGTGATGGAAACATCATCATGAGCCCTAACTAGCTCATTTTGACCTAGAAAAGAGAACAAAAGCTCCTACATAACCAAATGGAGGTCCTAACTCAAGGAATAACCAATCTGAGAGAAAAGCAAGAAACAGGAGGTAAAATTGTAATTTTACCATTGCAGTGCAACAACGGGATTTCTCATGGGCTAAACACAGGTTAAATGGTTTTAAAAAGATAAAAAGTGGGTTGGTTTAAATAGAAAAGGGTTCATGTGAAATCTGGGAATTAAATGACTTCTTCTAACCCTAAGACTGACCCACTTAATTTAACAAGGTTCTGGTCAGGATAAAATTCAACTAAACCCTTTAAAATTTATGGAAAAATATTCTCTAGGGTTTAGAACCTTCAATTTGGCCTTTAGAACCTATTTTGACCTAAATAGGGGTCATAGTCAATTGTTTGCCCGAATTTAGGTTTTTGTGTAAATTATCTAGTCAAACGTGGTCAAACCTAAAATCCAACTTCACCATTAGATTCCTTAAGTCCAAATTAAGTTTGTACCAAAATTTGGACTTAAGGGGAATTCACCTTGACCTACTTTGCAAACTAGTCCAACCTAATTACATTTCTACCCCTAACTTTTGGAAACTCCTGCAGACACCCCCTAGCTTCCTCCTCGTTCTTTGCAATTAACTCCCTCCACCATTACAACGGAGGAAATCTTACTCCGGCGAGGATTCGAGGGAAAGAACTCCCTGATTCCTCAGAGAATCCCTTTCAAATTTGAAAGTGAAATTCTTTGAGAAATCTCCCCTCATGTGAACCTAATTTGGAGCCCTAATTTGTACCCAATCTCTCATGCGAACGCATGAGAGATTTGGGTCTTTTTGACCTTCCATCTTCGGCGAGGTTGCTGTGCTTGGAAGCTTGGCTTCCAAGCACAAGACCCTCTGCCAGGGGTTATAAAACGGTCCCCTGATCATTCTGCACAACCCAAGCTTGAATTGGCCGGAGATACCTCCCAATTTCCTCTCTTCCCCTCCGGTCAACCTCCCAGCAAGCTCCGGAGACCCTTATCTCCTCTCATCGCTCTACCACAATACTAGTGGCAGAGTTACCTTTACCCCCTTCGTCCGCGTCGCGCCACACCAGCCAACGCTTCTGCTACCCTCTCGTTGTCGCCTTCCTCCTCCCACTGGGACTTTCGTCTCCGATGACGGCAAATCGAGTTGGCCGCCTCCTCCGCATCTCCCTTCGTCTATTCCCTCTCAGTTAAGATCACTCTCTCTTCTCATCATTTTCCTACCATTTATTTCTGCTATTACGCCTTGACACTCGTAAACCACCTCCACCATCTCCACCTTCGGTCAGACCACCGGCGAGGTGCTCTCGCCGCTCCACGCATCCATCCACCTCGCCAACCACCTCACGAGCACTACCACGCCTCACTGACCCTAAACCCTCTTTCCATTCATCGCCACTCACCCCCAGAATGCCCCCCGAGCACACCCATATTCACACGCACAAGGTGACCTAGGCACGCACGCTCAGGCCACCCTGTGCCACGCCGACCACCGTACCACCTTCGTCGTGCTCAAGCAAAGCTCCCTACGTGTTTTGACGAGGCTGCAAGGCTATTTTTTGTGTTGACAGGGTTCAGGTCCTCGCCGCCATTGGTGGAGGACAAAGCAAGCTTGAGAGCTTCATCCCAGGCTCCAGGCTCCAGGTCCTAGGTCGTGCAGGCTTCCTTTGCGCACACCCTCAACCCAGCAATCGGCATCAAAGTCCTACGCAGCTGCTGCAATTTGTGAAGACATCTGCTGTGGGCGCCTGCGAGGAAGGTGGGACATTTAGTCCCACCTCGGAAGATCAGGTGTGGGCGCAGCTGAATAAAGTGAAAAAGCCGCATAAGCTCGTTGCCTCTTGACCACGAGGTGAGGTCCCTCTCACCCACCGCCTCGCCCGCGACCCACTGCCTGCGGATCTGGCTCTGACCCGTATACCCGGCTAACTCGTGCACTCCTCGCTCACCATGTACGTCGGTGGGCCTGGTCCCGGGAGCGCATACCCGACCCGTTAACCGGAGAAGGCTCTGGGAGAGCGAGCCTAAGAGAGAAGGAAGAAGAGAGATCGCGGGGAGGGTAAGGGTAGGTTTTGCTCCTAGGAGAAAAAGAGGAAGCCAAAGAAAGAAGAAGAGAGAGCCAAGGAAGAAGAAGAGGCAGCAAGAGAAGCTAAGGAAGGTGAAGGCACGACTGAAGAGGAGCAAGGCTGAAGAAGAGCTGAAGTCAGAGACAGAAGGAGAAAGAAGAAAGAAGAAGAGCTAAGGGCCAGAGCGAAGAAAGAAATTAGAAAGAAGCAATCAGAGAAGGGAGAAGAAGACAAAGGGCAGAGAAATCAAAGAAGAAGCTACACAAGGAGAAAGAAGAAAGAGCCAAGAAGAAAGAAGGTCGTCAACAGAAGAAAGAAAAGAAAGGAGAAGAAAGAGATCAGATAGTGGACAAAGAAGAGCAGCACTATAGTACTTGACATTTAAGACGTCTTATTTTCACATCAGATGTCCATATTTTATTTTGTGCTTCTATAGACATTGAGATTATATTTCTTGCATTATAACTTTGATTCTTCATTGCATATTATATCAAATTTTAAAGTTGTGTTCTTGATTTTTGAACCCCAATTTGCTCCCTGTGTTCGACCTCGGATTTACATATTCGAGTAACAAAATTCATTTGTTTTCAAAGTAATTTTGGCTATATTACAACGCTTTATTTTAAAACCTGATTTTGCCTTGCAAATAATAAGTTGGGTTGGGCCAAGGCTAAGGCGGTTGATATGGACGAGAAGCTTGTGGTCGGGGCTCATATTGAGGTCTCTGATTTTGATTGTTCCCTCACCACGTGAAATTAGGATGATTACTCCATCCAGGGTTGCAGGTGTTTGAGAATGGATCATTCTGGATGGCGTTGAGGTCCTTGCAGGTTTGAGGAGCCTCGGAGAAGTTAGAATACGAGGGTTCAGATTTCCCCCAACTAGAATAGGTGAGTCTAGAGATTCCTCCGAACCCAGAATCAGACAGGGGTGGATATGAGTCCATCCCTTGAGAAGATCAGTGGTAGATGTTATGCATAGCCTCCCTGCAGAGGGCGGTTGCGCGAACGGGTTTTGCGCAAAGGTGGCTCGTTGCATGTGTCGACTCAGTTCATCCACCTTCTTCTCAATAATAGAAACCTTGTCCAGGTGACTGGCCATCAGTTCCAAGTTGATGGAAGAGGACAGGCCTTGGGTCTCATGTAAATGCATGGGCATTTGTCCAGTCAAATAGGCCCATGGATTCATTATTGATGGAGTTCTCGCACATGTTCTCAAGAATCTCCCACATAATGTCTTCGTGTTGACTCATGATGTTCCCTCCACAAGTTGCATTGACAAATAATCGATTATCCTTATGGAGTCCCTGGTAAAAAGATTTGACTTGTTCCCATTTAGGAACTCTGTGGTGGGGGTACTTTCACATGAGATCCAAAAATGATCCCATGCCTCATGAAGTGGTTCTCCTGCTTGCTACGTAAAATGCGTGATCTGGTGCTGTAGAGCATTTGTTCGATCAACAGGGAAGAACTTTTTCAGAAACTTGGATTATAGTTGCGCCCATGTGTTGGATGGACGTGTTAGGGTTTGGTACCAGTGAGCAGCCTTGTCCATGAGAGAGAAGGAGAACATTTTCATGATCAAGATATCTCAATTTTGAGCTTTTGACCGGAAGGTCTGGGCTGGATGCTTGAGTTGTTTGATATACTGGAAAGGATCCTCGGAATTACGCCCATGAAATTTGGGGATAGCATGAATCATGTTGGGCTTGAGTTCAGTATCAGGACCTCCAGCTGGGATTTGGACTCAAGGTTTTGATCGCCACCGCAGTGGGATTGTAATGATCTCGCATCATAGGATGTTGCGGTGAGTTTACAAAGGCTTGGAATAGATTGTTGAGGCGTTGAAGTTGATTCTCAAGATTGTTTTCTTCTGTTGGTTGCTCCATGATGATGGATGAAGAAGAGCTAGGTTCAGATGAATATGAAGATATATTGATCTAGTTGGGTTGTTGCACAAACAGGGAGGTCGAGGCTTGGCCTTGACGGGAGTAAATAGCTAATGGAGGCCTCAAGGTGGTCTTAGAGACCTCCTCTCGAACATGCACCGATGGATAAGATGAGGGATAGAATGTGATGGACCCAATTAAGACACCCAAAAATTTTGGATGACTATAGAGGTTTAGGGCAGATAATAACCCTTAGTCAGAAAGTCGCCCACCTAAGAATTATCTGGGTAGCCAGAAAGGGAGAGTCCCGCGAAGACCCCTATATGGTAGAGTGCCTCCACGGGTTACATGGTTTCCCCTACTTGACCTTTCTTGTCACTGAGGATCCAGGTAGACCAGAGTGGGGACTTGACCTCCTAAGTCTACCAGTTTTAAGTTAAGAGCAAAGGTGCTTATGATTTCACTTGAACTTTAAGATGTTTTTGTGCAAGGTGACCTAATTTGAAGATTGGTTAACCCAATGAGGTGGGTCAACTTCACCTGTTTTATCCTTTGAGAAATTTAGGTCTCTCTTTTAGTGTTCAAATGAGATTAAAAGCCTGATTTTAGGGTTTGCTTGAATAGATCAATTCGACCAAGGCTTAGGCACACACTGTTTGGGAAGGTTAATTCTTGATTAAGCGAGTGCATCTCTAAAACCCTAAACTGGAAACCCTAATTGGCTCTTATTGGTCCAATCAAATTTGTCCAAATGTGGTACCTAGGACCCAAGCAAGAAGGTGATAGCCCTAGATACCTTAAAACCCTAAGTAGGTGCACAAATCAGGGTTGGGTGTTTTCTAGAAATGAACTAAATCAGGAAACTTGTTTGTGATTGAATCTAAAAACAGAATGCAAGTTGGACCTAATTGATTTCTTCTTTTAACTTTTCAGAATCAGGGGCTTTAGGAGAGATTAGATTTGTGGTTTACCTACCCCTGGAGTGGCTGTTGTGTGGCTGATCTTCCTTTAATGAATCCCTAAAACAAATCACAGTCAAAAGAGAAAGAGAAAGTTAGTACTAGGTCAGGAATTGTAATCAAGAGATCGAATTGCGCGTTGCTCCCCGGCAACAGTGCCAAAATGTTGATTGCTCTGAATTGGATTTTGAAATCGATGTGTTGCAGTATAAATTGAATCAATGAGAAAAACAAGTAGAATTTATACTCGAATGGAAGTCCGAGATCGACACAGGGAGCAATTAGCAAAATAGTTCTCAAGATTGCAATTCAAGAACAATATAAGCAATTTATAATAAAACTCCAAAAACTAATGATATATAAATGAAAGCAAATGTCAAATAGTGCAAAAAGAATGGGATAAAATGGTGATTTGAATCACTAATTACGCCTCACAATGATATCAAATATCTCAACAGTAACAATCAATTTAAATTCACGTAGGATAAGTGCATAGTGCACTCCCTTCAGAGATCAGACAATGGAATTCTAAACTAAACGGCTTAACTGTCCAACTGCTACAGTGCCAAGAGGGCACCCTTCCCCTTCCCTTTCTTCTTTTGCTTCCTTAAGCTCTAGAGAAGGCACAACATAGAGCTCAACAACACCAGCAGAGGCAAAGACCTCCCTCAGAGATCACTAAGTTTTGAGAGGAGGGCTGTAGAGCAAAACCCCCCCTCTCTTTCTCTTCTTTCTCAGAATCAGGCGAACAAGAACAGACCCAAGTATCCGGGTAAACTGACCAAGGCCCAAACCTGCGAGGCGTAAGTGCGGGCGTGTGTGCAGGGACCTCACCCCCTGTGCGTGCTGAGGCGATAAGGCTGAAGTAGAAAAATAATTTATGTTGTGCAAGCACTCAAGTGATTTTCGAGGTGGGACTATCCCACCTAAGCTTTAGTGCAAGCATCTACAGATGGACTCCTCATCAATTGCAGCTGCAGTTGAGGGTTTGACGCTCAATTGCAAGCCTGAGAAGGATCCTGGAATAAAGCCGCAACACCTGGAGATGTTGTTGATGAACACAGCTAGAACATGATGAATGAAGCTGGAGAAGACGTTGCAGCGACGGAGCTTCGGTGAAGCACCTGAAAACCACAACATGGCCTCGCGGCCTCGTTAAAATAGCTCATAAGGTTCGTTGTGGGATGGCGAACGTGATGGTATGCGTGGTAAGGGAAGTGCGTGCATGAGAAGGTCGTACGACCTTAGAACAGAGGTGCGGTGAGGGTAGAGTTCGGGGGAGTCATAGAGTGGCGAATAGGGTGAATTTGTAGAGGGCTTTTACCCTCTGTGTGATGGCAGAGCTTTTGGAGTTGGTGGTGAAGCGGATGGAAGTGTGGAGCGGTGGAGGCGCTTCATCGGAGATGCAGCCGGAGTGGAAGAAGGTGAAGGTGGTTGGGGTGATACGACGATCGTGCGTGAGTTGTGAGTGCGAGAAAAAGAAGTAGAGGGAGAGAGAAAAGGATAGAGATACTTAGCGACGAGGTAGGGAGGCGAAGGCGGTGATGGGAACACTATCATGAGCCATAACTAGCTCATTTTGATCCAATTGAGTCAGTAAATGCTCTTATATAACTGCCAGAGAACCATAAGTCCCTGCGTAACCATCTTAAGGGAAAGATAAGAAACCATAGTTAAAACTGTAATTTTTCCATCATAACTTGCATACAGTACAACTATAGGTTTTCTTAGGGATTAAATGAGGGTCAAATGGTCTTAAAAAGATAACAAGTGGGTTAGAACAGATAAAAAAGGATTTGCATGTGTTTTGAGAATTAAATGACTTTTGAAACCCTAAAAATAGACTTGCTTAATTAACTGAGGTTTTGGTCAAAATAAAATTGTCCTAAATCCTCTAAAATTCATAGAAAAATATTCTTTAAGGTTTGAAACCTTCAAATTGACCATCAGAACTCGTTTTGACCCAAAATAGAGTCATAGACAGACATTTAACTTAATTTGGATTTTTACATAAATTACCTAGTCAAACGCGGTCAAAATCAAAATCCAACTTCACCATTTAATTCCTTAGATCCAAATTAAGTTTTTACCAAAATTGGAACCCAAGCTAAAATTGTCTTGACCTAGTTTGCAAATTGGTCCTGTTTGATTACATTTATACCCTTAACTTTCAAAATCCTTACAAATAGAACCCTAACTTTGTCATTGTCTTCACAAACAGGTCCCTGCCGCCATTACTCCTATTCCTACAAGCACCGGTGACCTTGAAATGGAAAGAACTCCTTGATTCCTTGACGAATCCCTTTTAGATTTGAAAGGGAGGTTCGTCAAGGAATTTCCTTCCTTTTGAGCCACATCTTGGGCCCCAATTCTCGCCCAAATCCTAATGGGAACACATGAAATAAATGGGTTTCTTGCTTTGACAACAATTCCAAGCTTGGAAGCTTGGCTTCCAAGCTTAAGATCCTTTCTGAGCCCTATAAAAGAAACCTTAGGGTGTAGTCGTGCTCTTCAACTAGCTTGAGGCCAGAAACCCTCTTCTCCTCCATCTCCAGCCACCTTCAAACTTTGCTCCGGTGACCCCTCTTTGCCCTCCTTTTCCGGCCGTCCAACCATTAAATTGGACAACCGACAATCCTCCCCTCATCTTCGCAAACCTCTCCTACCAACGAGAGGTCATGCCTCTCCCTTAGTCGACGTCACTGCTTCACCGCACCTTCTTCCTTCTCCGGCTCCGGTCGATCAGCACCAGAGCCCTCCGTCTATCTATTGTGTCCCTAAGTTCCTCTATCACTCTCTCTCTTACTATACTTTCTTTTCTCACTCTCACAATGCACGCACAACCACAAATCCTTCCTCAACACCGTCACTTTCTTCCGCTCCGGCGAAGTTTCGGCGACGCCTATCCACCGTGCCACTACATGAATCCTGCCGCTACCACCCTCACCAGCTTTGCCATCACTCCATAAACAAAAGCTCTAACTTAATTCCACCTATTGCTCACCCAAACTTGCCCCCGAACACACCCACTATCACGCACACAGTCTGACTTCACCTTGCATGCACGGACCTTGTCACGCCTCACAACCACCATCGTCACACTCGCCGTGGTCTGACGATCCTTCCTGAACCTTCTGACGTGGCCGAAAGGCCTTCTTGCTAATTTCAAGTGCTCATCTCCTCCGCCATTGGAGCAGCTTCTTCAAGCAAGCTTCAAGGCTTCTTCAGGGTTCCTTAGCTCCAGGCAACACTTCCAGGAGTAGCGGACTTCGTCCAGGAACACAAAGGAATCAATTTGGCCCTTTGACTAGACCTTTGACCGAAATTAGACGCAACATCTGTCGCGGCCAACACGAAGAGGAAGGGTGGGACTTTAGTCCCACCTCGGAAGCTGAAGAGCGCACTGAGGTGCATAAATTGAAAAAGTGTCTGGGGCTTATCGCCTCAGATACAAGGGGTGAGGTCCCTCACACCCCGCACGTGCCTTGTTTGTGACCTCTCCTCCGCGGACCTAGTACACCCGACCCACCTAAACCCACACCTCGGCTACCACCCACGTCGGTAGCCCTGGTCCCGGGTGCGCTCTAGGTCCGAAGCCCGATTACCCGGAACTGTTGAAGGCTCTAGGAGAGCATGACCCAGAGAGAGAAAGAGAGATAACGCGCGGGGGTAGGGGGTTTTGCTACTATGAGAAATGGCTGACACTTAGCCATTTGAAGGACCTTCCCCCTCTGCATGATGAAGGAGAATAGAGAAAGAAAGAAGAGAGGAAGGCCTGAGCAGAAGAAGAGAAGAGAAGGTGTTGCATAGGAAAAGAACAGAAGAAGAGAAGTGAAAGAGAAGCTCAGAGAAAGAATGGAGCAGAAAGACCCTTGAGTCTCTAGCACTGTAGCACAGGACTATTTAAGACATCTGATACATTTGCTTACATTTATTTGAGGCTTTGATTTAAGTGTTATTTGTGAGAAGTAATTGATGATTTAAATCACCATTTTACTCCATTCTTTTTGTATATTGATCATGACATTATTTTTATTGCAATCCCTATTCTTGATTTAAATTGTGATCTTCAGTTTTGAATTCCATAGTGCTCCATGTGTTCAAGCTCGGACTTAAAATTCGAGTAATAAATTTATTTATTTTCAAAGCGATTTCGACTATATTATAACGTAGTTTTTAACCTCGATTTCGCCACGACAAACAGGTGGCCGATTGTGGTAGACTGACACCGGAGGAGGAGAAGACGGCGAGACGACGGCAATGAAGTAGGCGGAGATACACCCTCCCTTTGGCCGAGGAGGGTCGCGACGAAGAGGGAAGTCGAGAGAGCCGACCAATTTGGTCATTGGATGGCTGAAGGAGGATCGAGGAGGTCGTTGGAGCATCGATCTTGAAGGCCGGAGGAAGGGGAATAAAGGGCTTTTGACTCTCCAAGACTTGCTGAGAGGATGCGCAAGGCCGCAGAGGTCCTTTTATAGGGTTCTAGATGAAGTTCCAAGCTTAGAAACAAGCTTAGAAACTCCGAGCTCCTCACCGACGTAGGATACCCATTCAATCAAATCGTTCGCACGAGGATTCTAGAGAGATTTAGGATGGGCTTATTTGGAAGATAATTTCTTGATGAGTTTCCCTTTCAATTTTGAGAGGGATTCATCAAGAAATCACAAAAATCTTGCCAACCTAAGGTCGCCGGAGCTTTAGGATTAGGATTTCATGGCGGTAAGGACCTATTTGTGAAAACGATGATAAAGATAGGAACCTGTTTGTAAAGGATTCAAAATGTAGGGGCAAATGTGTGAGATAAAAGAGTTAGACAAGATCAAATTGCAAACTAGGTTAAGATGATCTCAGATTGGGTCCAAATTTTGGTACGAATCTAATTTGGACCTAAGGAATTCAATGGTAAAGTTGGATTTTATTTTTGACCTAATTTGACTGGGTAATTTGTATAATTACTCAAATTAGGATAAATATCTGTCTAGGACTCTATTTTAGGTCAAGACGGGTTCTGATGGTCAAATTAAAGGTACTAAACCCTAAAGAATACTTTTATATGAATTTTAGAAGACTTAGATGAATTTTATTTTGACCAGAACCTCAGTTAATTAAACGGATTTATTTTTAAGATTTCGAAAGTCATTTAATTCTCAAAATACGTAAAAACTCTTTTATGTCTGTACTAACCCACTTGTTAGATTCTTAAGACCATTTGACCTTTAATTAACCCCTAAGAAAACCCATGATTGTTATGCATTCAAGATATGATGGTAAAATTACATTTTTAACCTTGGTTTCTTGTATCTCTCTGAAAGGATTTGCAATGAATTATGGCATTTTAATGGTTATGTTGGTGCATTTAATGACTTAATCAGATCAAATTGAGTCAGTTATGACTCATGATGGTGTTTCCATCATAATGGTAGGAGGGTTAATATTATCGGGTAGAAACTCTTTCAAAGGAGTATGCCCTAACCCAAAGATCATCCCAAAAATCAACCTTACCTTCGTGAATCTCCCATTTCATGAGGGTTTCATAGCCAGAAAGGCAGATCTAAGGATTTTAACTCTTTTAGGAAGACTAATGGAGTGAAGATCCCTGTGAACATACAAAGCACGCATCAAATGTGAATAGGGGGAAGTACCAAAAGTGATGTTCCAAACGTGCTTCATACGGAAGGCTTCAATAACAAAGGACAAATCCTTAACACCAAGACCACCATATGAGAGAGTAGAAATGATTTTCCAGGAAACCCAATGGCGATGCGGCTCCTCAGCAGTGGAATTCCAGAAGAAGTTAGCAAACATGGAGTCTAATTTCCTAATAATAGCCTTTAAGACGTCTAAGACAGAGAGCACATAAATGGGAATGGACGTTAAGATGTGTTTGATTAAGAGGAGTTTGGTAGCGAACGAGAGCATTTGCGCTTTCCATCCAGAAAGTTTAGATCTAATTTTATCAAGGATAGCTTGGAAGTAAATGTTCTTGGTTCTCCCCAAAAATATAGGGCAGCCAAGGTACGTGAATGGAAAGGTGCCAAGTTGAAGACCCATAATCTGATGAATATGAGTAAGTCTGCCAAGCGAGAAATTTTTGCCCACAAAACAAAAGCTTTTCAACAGATTCACCTTCTGGCCAAAAGCAAGCTCAAAAGATCGAATGAAACTTGCAAGGTTACTAACAGAACGAATGTTACCATTAAGAAAGATGATGATGTCATCAACATATAAAAGAGCTAAGGGTGATGGGATATTATGCTTGATAGAAAAAGGAGAGATACTACCTTGAAAGGTCAATTCTTTGATGCCCTGGATAAAAGGTTCCATGAAGATGTCAAAAAGGAAGGGGGAGATAGGATCCCCCTACTTAAGCCCTCGAGTGACTTTAAAAAAGGAGGAGCTGCCATCAATCAAAACAACCGAACCCTCATGTTGGACAAAGCCTCTAATAAGACTAATAGCCTGAGCAGAGAAACCAAACTGATCAAGGATAGAAAAGAGCAACTTCCACTCGACCCTATCATAAGCCTTACTAAGGTTTAACTGTAAAACCACATTAGAACCATGGACCTTACGATCAAGCCTCTGGACCAGTTCAAAGGTAGTAGAGACATGATAAAAAATAGAATGACCTTGAATGAAACCAGCTTCCTCAGGGGAGACAATCCTAGGAATCACCACAGTAAGGTGCTTGGCAAGAATAGCCAACACAAGTTTGTAAAGGACATTACAAAGACTAATAGGCCTAAAATCCGAAAGATCCATGATATTTGGTTTCTTAGGAATTAAGGAAATGAAAGTAGTATCAAAGCCTCTCGGAGTACTCTGGGAGATAAAGAAGTGCACAATAGTTCTCACAATGACAACTTTAACGATGTCCCAACAACCCACCAAAAACTCAACATTAAAGCCATCAGGACTAGGAGTTTTGTTGTTGGGCATTTGAACAAGGGTATCATAAATCTCTTCTTCAGTCGGATGTTGGGTAAGAAGGGAAGAATCATTATGGGAAAGGATAGTCGGAATGACCTCTAGGAATTTACTCACATCCTCATGAGCCTCAGAAGACATAAGATTTTGGAAATAGTCTGAAGCCTTCACAACAGCCTCATTCCAGGAACCATTCCCAAGAGTCCCAACAAGAGAGGTTCTCATTTTTTTAGCAAGGCGTTTCCTGATTGTGGCAAATAAGAAGGCATTGTTTCATTCACCCTTCTGGAGCCAATCAATTTTAGCCTTTTGAGCAAGAAAATCATTTAATTTGGAGAGGGCATCATCTAGCTTGATATGGGTATTCGTGAGCTCAGAAGCAGTATCTTCATCCCAATAGGATGAGTCTGTTCTTCAAATCTTCATAGGATCTCTCAAGGTTTCGAACTATAGCATGAATATCTCCAAAAGTCAACCTATTCCACGATTGAAGGGCCTTTTTAAGATTATAGAGTTTAGAATAGAATAAGGCAATAGGATCGGAGATAGTAGTCAAGAGAGGTTGAGTCCAAACATGGGTAACCAGATCTTCAAAATGGTCATCTCTCAACCACATGTTCTGGAATCTAAACGGGCGGGGTCTTGAGGAATGGCAACTCGAAAAGGAGAACATCATGGGTGCATGATCAGAATTCCTTCTAGAAAGATACTTAGCCGACGGAGAAAGAGCTAACCCATCAGCATTCAAGAAAATTCTATCAAGTTTCTGGCGACACCTATCCTGCCATTACATCAAGAGAACTGATTTCCAACTAGAGGAAGTTCAAGAAAAGCAGAGGAATCCACCTAGGAGGGGAAAAATTGGGCCTGAGAATCATGAAAAGGAACCCCCCCTAACTTCTCAGAAGCATGAAAAATGCAATTAAAGTCCCCTCCTATCATCCAAGGGAGCTTACAAGAGGCAGAAATATCCCTTAGATGATTCCATAAAAATAGGCGAATCTCTGGGCTACAAGAAGCATACACTCCAGAAACCAATATGGTAGAATTCATAAAGGTACATTTAACAGAAACAACTTGAGGGATAATATGAGTAGCAGAAATGACAAGGGGATATCTCCAAAGACACCAAATATTTGGGGCATTCTCATCTACCATGACATGATCAAAAGCCAAAAGGTCCCTAAGAACATTAGCATTAGAAGGATTCGCAAAAGGTTCAAAGAGAAAAATAACGTTCAAAGCAAGATAAAAAATAAGGAATTTAAGACGATTGATGGTAGGAGGATTCAAAATCCCCCTACAATTCTAGAATAGGCCCTTCACTGAGATCTGGTTTTAACAAGCAATTTAGATCGACTCCTCGTCAATTTACCTGCACCCCTCCAGGAGCGACCTCCACAGGCTCCTCTATGCCTAATCGGTGAGTGTGCCGTGCCTCATATGCCTCCTCCTAAATGGGTTCGGGATCCACAAGAAGATATTCAATGGAACCTTGAATTTCTCCATTCGATCTAGAACAGTCACAATTTCCATCATTGCTCACTAAATGATGTACCTCCCCATCATGAATCTCTAGGATCAAAGGAGGATTAGGTGGTGGGGGGGTCGGAATAGGTAAGTATATCCCCCAAGTGTAAATCCCAGGCTTTCTAGAAAGGAAGTTTTCCTTATTCTGACCATTTTCATTAGCCGACATCACATAAGGAAAATTAGTCTTTAAGGGCGTCTGTTTCACATTAAGAAGCTCAAAACTCGAGACCACATTTAAACGATCAGATAAGACTTTGCACGTCCCCAAATCTTCCTCTCCCTTATTAGAATAATCAATCAAAATCGGTTCATTTATAGCATGAGAGTTTTTACCAATCGCAGAATCTCTAAGAGGGACCCTATCGAAATCATCATCCAGGAAAACCTCTTCGCTACGAGAATCACGTTTAAACGCAGAAAGAGCAACCATCGAAACATTAGCATCAAAAAAAGAAGCAGGATCATCCTGATCAGAAGAATATACCTGCACCAACCTTGTAGGTCCCAAATTAAGATCATCTGGGACCTCCTTGTTGGAGTGAGGAGCCGATGTGAGCATTTTAGGACATTGTCGACGCATCTTTATTCTCTTTTTCTTCTTTCCATCCAGAGGACCAGTCACAATAGAAAAAGGAATATTTTCCAAAGAAGAAGGAGTTATACAGTACGGATACAAACTATTACATTTCCTCCCTGATCCCCTGGAGGCTCCATGTCACCATCAACACCTCTCTCCGAAGCCAATCTTTACTTTCCATATCCTTTCCCCTCCCAAAATGCCCAGGGACATCATCGGGGGGAGGATTCCTCATATGAGCAACCCTCTGACCTGCCTCCACAGGTGTCCGACCCTTCTCCCAAGAGCCACCTGCATTCAACACTAAAGCACAAGAAACCACATCATGGCCAATCTTAAGATAGCTGGAACAAAAAAGCGACAACCTCTCGAACACAACTCTCTGCTTAACCAAAGCATCACCTTTAAAGATATTAAGAAACCTAGGGCGATCAACAAGATGATCAATCTCAACACAAATACGGAGGTACCCAAGTCTTAAGCCTCGCACAGTCTTCGTATCCACACAGATTGGGTTACCCAACTGATAACCGAGAGAAAGAAGCGCATAGGGGTGAAGTAAATGCAAGTTAAGACCTGGTAGGCCCACCCAAACTGGAACACACGTGACCGGAGCATCGATATGAAAACCCACAGACCATTTAACGAATTGGAGTCTAACACGATCAAGGACAATCGAACCTATAGAGTACATCTTGCAAAAATCCAAATAGGAAGCACAACTAACCAACCAATGTCTCATATCAAGGGAAACAAGAGAGAATCCCGTGATCTTGACCTTGTTAACAAGGAAGGCAGACATAGTCCGGTGGGAAGGCTTAGCACCCCAAGCTCTGACAACCACAAAAGAACTAAAACCCTTACTAAGATCTAAAACTTCCGAGGGTGAAAAGTAAGTGCAGAAGCATCCATCCCTGATGTTAGGCTTGCGCACTGAAAGCGAAAGCTCAACAAAAGGAGGTGGCTCCTTCGAACCCCGATTAGCCACAACGGAGGCAAAGGAGGCCTTCAGAGGCAATCGGGGGACCGCCGCCGAAGCAGGGGAGGCGTCCCCCTCGGATGGAGCCATCACCTACCCAGGGAATCGCCGCCACCCAGCACAGAAAAAGCACCACAAGCCAAAAGGATAAGTGCAAAACGGAACAAACCCAAACAAATCAGAACACAGAAAGAAAGACAGAGAGCCCACACGAAAACAACAAAGAAAGGCAACCGCGGAGAACACCACCAACTCCTCAGGCCCTCAAGAAAGAGAGGCAAAAGTCGAGTACCCACCAGGTTCCCTTCCCCAGGGGAAAAGGAGCACCGATGTGCTCAACTAAGGAAAAAGGGGATCGCAAATGCTCCAGCACGACAAACCTGAGCGACAAAAACACAACGAAAAGAAGACGAAAGCACGCAAACCACATCAAAAACACAGCCGAAATGCAGAAAAGCGGAAAACCAAAAGAAGCACAACCACCAAAAAGGCACCAAGGCCTCCGCCCCAAGGGCACCAGCCGCTGATCCTAGCGGGGAGGAGCAGCCATGGCGAGGAGCAACCCGGCTCCCCCCCAAAGGGAGGGGAGGAAGAGGCGCCTCACCAGAGCAGCGGGGAGTGGAAACCCTAGGGAAAAGGAAAGAGCACAGGAGGCAGGAGCACCGGGGGAGGCAGGGTGGAAAAGGGGAGGGGGATGGGGTGCTCTCTCTCCTCAGGGGATGGGGGCCGTCTAGACGGTTGCTTACTTGGGCCTTCTGTGTCGGGTGACTTTTGATAATCCATGTTGATACGTTGATTTTGGAACCATGCATGTTATTTGTGTTTTTTTTTGTCTTTTAATTTATATTTTTTTCAAATCGGTTCCTGCCTCAATTCTTGCACTTTATTTTCCATTATGATTCATGTGACAACCGTGTGATCTGAGTTGTAGTTAACATTGTTATCAGTGAGATCAGTATAATTTTATTGAAGATTGCTTTGCTTCTGGTAACTTTTAGCCTTCTTTTTTGCCAAGTTAATACCATTTCTTTGCCTCAGCTAGCATCTCCCAAGTTATTGGTTAGGAAGGTGTGCCTTTTGTTTTGCATAATCCGATATTCTCCATAACAAAGTCGAGTAGAGACACATCCTTTATTTATCTGTGCATGAGGGTTTATTTCTTGACTGTTTGGTTAGGAATTGCTAGCATCTATAAGGCTTGGTTGCTTAATGTCGCACCCTGTTGTTAGGTCTACAAATTTAGATTCATGGACTCCAGAACAGTTAAAAACAATGGCATTTGTGGGGAACAACAGAGTGCAGGTTTTCTTTAAGCAGCATGGTTGGACAGATGGTAGAAAGATTGAAGCAAAGTATACATCAAGAGCTGCTGATCTGTACAGGTAGCTACTTGCCAAGGAAGTTGCCAAAAGCTCCTCCGAAGAAGGAGTTATGCCTTCTTCACCTGCTGCTCCTTCAGAACCTATGCAAACCTACCCTAATCAAGATCTCTAAGTTATCCTTCTAGTAGTATTAAACGAATCAACATCTACAAACTTTAGATCACGATAAATGGTACCTGTGAGATGAATCTGCATCTTTCCTCCCATCAGGCAGATTGCTCCCGTTAGCCTTGTCCTTCGGTGACGACCTAAATCCCTCCGGTGAGCTCCCGCTACTGCTTCTGGCCTCCTCCAGCGACTTCCTCTTCTAAGATGAATCGCTGCATTCCTCTTCCTTTGTGCCACTGCAACACAAAAGCACAGGAAAGCTTCATATCCCACTTATACTCAGAAAGGACCAATCGATGTCTCTAATGGGACATTAGAGGGCGGGAAACCTTAGAATTATCCACCAATGAGGTTCGTCTTGGGAGGAGGAGGAGCAACGAGGGTGAGATCCGAGGAGGGGTCGTGGGTGGGGTTAGGGAGAAGGAAGCGGGTTTACTAACCTCGATGGCAGTGGATGCGAAGGTCGAGGAGGATCACGAGGTGCGATGATGGCTTGGATGAGGGGGTCGACAACGACTTTGTAGTGGACGACGAGAGCGCTGAGGCGGAAGAGGTGATGAGGAAGAATGGCGATCTTTAAGAGGGATGGGTGAGGTTTCGTAGGGGCGGAGAATTGGTTTTTCCGTAGGGGCGGGTGAGGTTTCGTAGGTTTTGAAGGCTTTTTCGTGATAAGTTGGGATTCATGAATTAGTTTTTTGTTTTGATTTTGTGACATTCGGAGGGCAAGTGGGGAACGAATTTTTAGTTCCAGGAAAGAAGGAAATCGAAAGAAAAGGGAGTTGAACTTGTAAATTTATTTGATGTTTATTTGGTGACGTTTAGAAAGATAATAATTTTATTATTGTAAATTTGATTATGTTAATAAATTAATATAATTATAGTTAACGATATTTAACAAAAATAAACGTCATCTTAGATGTGTTTTGTGGTAGTGGTGGAAGAGCGATGTCGTCGAGAGGAAGAGGAACCGGAGAGGACGTGAAGAAGAGAATGGGGAAGGTGAGCCAACCCCGGAAGATGCCCTTGGACGTGTATGGGCATGTAATTAAATAGGTGAAAGGAGATAGGCCGAAATGGAAGGATTTGCCGTCAGGGGTTGCGTGGGCGTGTGAGGAGGCGACGGCGTGGGCTGGGGAGGAGGACTCGCGTGAGGGGTAGCTGGACATGCATGGTTGTCGCGATGGTGGAGAGAGAGAGAGAGGTTAGCACCAAGGGGATTGTGGGTGCATGTGGCTGGGAATCGCACATAGGGATGGCATTACGTGGAAGTGCGACATGCATGGGAGAAATTAGCGTGGAATCGAAGAACGTTGCATGGAGCTGGCTCACACCAAGAGAGGGAGAATAAATAGGTGGTCCCCACGTGGGATTTTGATCGGAAAGGAGAAGGAAAAAGAGAGAGAGAGATAGAGAGAGAGAGAGAACTTAGGTGATGGATGAATATTGTGGTGATGCCCTTGTAACTTTTTTAATTGGTCGCTTTTTGTGTCCCAACAGTTCATGTAAAACGTGAATGTTTACGCTCTAGCTCCATCCAAAGTTATTCTTGTATAAGCTAACGTTATTATAAAATGTGTAAATTATGTATAAATGAATGCATTATTTTAATATGCCTAGAATGATCATTATGGAATATTTATACCTTAATGATGCTATGCAATTCGAGGAACTATCATAAAATAAACATATATTAAGTGTTCTATATGTGTATCTATCAATCCTTGGGATGGATTGGTTAGTTGTGATAGGAAAATGGTAATTGTCACAAACAATTGCTTGACCTAGCTATTTATTAAGGGGCACCATAGTGGAAAATATCAATACATTATTTCTGCATTGAAGGGTCATAAAATGTTAATAAGAGGTAGAACATGTCATCTTGCAAGTTGGCTCTAGGTGGAACCTTCACCTACTTCACTTGTAGATATTCATTTGGTCTGTGAATATTAAGATGTATTTCTACTAGGATCACCCCCAAATCATGAGATCGAGTTCACAATTAAACTCCTTCTCGGAATGAGCCCAATATCTAAGGCAACATATCACATGGCTCTCGAAGTTAGTGAAGAAACAATGCAATTGCAAGAGTTGCTTGATTTGGGCTTCTTTCATCCAAGTGTGCCACCATGGGATGCATTGATTTTATTTGTGAGAAAGAAGGATGGATCTCTTCGAATGTGCATCGACCAACATATGCTAAATCAAGTCACATCGAAAAACAGATATCCATTGCCACGAATTGACGAGCTTTTCGATCTAATTCAATTAGTCAAGCTTTTCTCAAAGTTTTACCTGTGATTTAGAAATCATTAGCTTTGAATTACAATTGACGACATCCCAAAAACAAATTTTGCACGCGATATGGGCATTGCGAGTTTTGCTTGATACTATTTGGATTTACCAATGCCTTACAACATTTATGGATTTAATGAATACGGTCTTCAAACCATACTTAGACTAGTTTGTAATCGTTTTTATGGATGACATCCTTGTTTATTCTCAAAGCCTCAAGGAGCATGAGGAACATTTGAGGGTGGTGTTAGAGACATTAAGGATGAATATATTGTTTGGAAATTCTCCAAGTGTGGACTTTGGTTGGAGAAAGTGATGTTTTCAGTGCACATCACCTCCCAGGATGGGGTGATAGTAGATCCTACTAAGGTGGAAGCAATTACTCTATGGAAACAACTAAGAAATGCCTTGAACATTTGCAACTTTCTTGGACTTGTAGGTTGCTATTGAAGGTTTATCATAGACTTCTCTACAATTGCATTGCCTTTCACCAAATTAACTTAAAAAGGGATAAAATTTGAATGGCTAGTTGTAGGTGAAAATATCTTCCAAGAGATAAAGAAGAGGTTGACTACAATGCTAGTCTTGACTTTACTGTTAGGGAATTGAGGTTTTGTCATTTATATTGATGCATCCATGAATGGATTGGGATGTGTATTGATACAATGTGAAAAAGTGGTGGCTTATGCCTCCTGACAATTGAAAACTCATAAATGAATCTACCCTACTCATGATTGAGAATTAGCGACAATGGTTTTTGCATTGAAGATATGGCGCCATTACCTTTATGGAGAGAAGTTTGAGGTTTTAACTGCTTACAAAGGTTTAAAGTACACTTTCTCATAGAAGGACCTCAATCTCCTACAACAGAGGTGGATGGAATTTATCGAAGATTATGATCACCATTTCTTACCGTCTTGGTTAGTTTAATATTGTTGTTGATGCCTTGAGTTAGACGATTCCATCTATGATTACAAGCTTGATGATTAAGGAGTGGAATCTCCTTGAGGATTTGGTGAACTAGAATCCATTTCTTAAGAAAAAGAGGTCATGTTGGAAAACCTTTGTTTTCAACCTGAGATGTTAGCAAGAATAGTAAGAACTCAAACGAGGACCTTGATTATGTATAATTGGAAAGATTATCATAGAATAGAAATGACTTCTCAATTACCAAAAATGACAAGCTTAAATTCAAGAACTAACTATGTGTTTCTAGCCATTCAAAATTAAGACATGAAATTTCAATAGAAGTTAAGGATCCAAATATACGATCCACCTTAGAAGTACTAGAATGTTCAAAGACCTACGAAGGAACTTGTGGTGGAAGAATATGAAAAAAGAGATTGCTAAGAGCTTTAACTTTTGCAATTACCTAAATGGAAATAGGAGCATGTTACCATGGGTTTAGTAGTAGGACTTTCAAAAGCTACAAAGAATCATGATGCTATTGATGGGAACACCATCATGAGCCATAACTAGCTCAATTTAGTTATTATCAAGAAATAAATGCTCCTACATAATTGCTAGAGAGCCATAATTCACTGCAAATCTATTCTGAGGGAAAGATAAGAAAATAATGTTAAAACTACAATTTTACTATCACATCTTGAATGCAGAACAACCACGGGTTTTCTCAGGGGATAATTAAGGGTCAAATGGTCTTAAAAGTCTAACAAGTGGGTTAGGATAGATAGAAAAGGATTTTTGCGTGTTTTGAAAATTAAATGACTTGTAAAATCCTAAAAATAGACTCGCTTAATTAACTGAGGTTCTGGTCAAGATAAAATTCACCCAAATCCTCTAAAATTCATAAAAAAATATTCTCTAGGGTTTGGTACCTTCAATTTGACCATCAGAACTCGTCTTAACCTAAAACAGAGTCTTAGATAGACATTTGCCCTAATTTAGGTTTTTGAATAAATTATCCATCAAACAAGGTCAAAACCTAAATCTAATTTCATCATTGGATTCCTTGGGTTCAAATTAGGTTTGTACCAAAATTTGGGCTCAATATGAGATCATCTTGACCAAGTTTGCATTTTGATCAAGTCAGACTCTTTCTATCTCATTCAGACCATTAGCTTTTTGAATTCCTTACAAATGGCCCCCTAACTTTGTCAACATTTTCATAAAAAGGTCCTAGTGACCTTTGATAGAAGAGAACTCCATCTCTGCTCAATCAATCCCTTCCAAAATTGGAAGGGAGATTCCTTGAGGAGTCCTCTTCCCATTGAATCCATCCATGAGCCCTAAAACTTTCCCAATCTCTCATGCGAACGCATGAGAGATTAGGGTATCCTAGAGAATTCCTACTTCGGCGACATTTCCTAGCTTGGAAGCTTGGCTTCCAAGTTCAAAACTCCCTCCAGTGGCCTATATAAGCAAGCCTAGATCAGGCCGAACTTCCCAGACTTGATTTTAGCCTGAAACACCCTAAATTCCTCCCTCCTTGTCCGGCCGGAAAGCTCCTCAAGCTCCGACGACTTCCTCCGACTCCTCTCATCGTCTGACCACAAAACCAGTTTCAGATTTGCCTTCCTCTCTCTCGTCCGCTCTTGGTCGTACCTGTAGGAGCCTCTCTATCTTCGTCGTCGTCGCCGTCCCCTCTACTAGAGTATCTTCCTTCTCTAGCACTAGCCTACCAACGTCGGTGCCGATTCTCCCCCTTTCAACCATTTAGATTAGGTTATATTAGATTAGTTAGATTCTTAGGTTAGTTTTCTTCTCCAAAAAGCCAAAAACAACCCTCGACTCGACACGCTCACCTCCATCTTCCATGTCTTCGATTGCTCCTCCGGTGAGGCGGTTCCACTGCTACACAACTCCATCCGCCTCGTCGACCACCTTACGACCTTCGCCGTGCCCCACTCTTCAAAACCCCTATCCTATTTCGCCCTATTACGCCCTTAGTGGCTATGTCGAACACCGCACCTACGCACTTCATTTTCTGTCACCGTTCGACCACCTTACGCACTCTCACCCCTCACGAACACTGCCGTTCACTTCCTCGCCTCATGGCGACGCTCTTGAGCTTGTTTGTTTGGGCCGAAAGGCCTTGTTCATGTTTTCAGGTACTCAGGTCCCCAGCGTCATTAATGATGAGCTCAAGCAAAGCTTAGAGCTCTCTTCGGCACCTGCAGCTCTAGGTGCCACCTCCAGGTGACGCGGATTCACCTCAACAACACACTCGCCTGGTCAATTGAAGCCATTGATCACCACAAGCACCTCAATTGAGTCCACCTTCAACTCTAGCTCCACGCAGAAAAAGGCGATGGGATTTAGTCCTACATCATGGACTAAGGAGCAGTAGAAGCCGCATAAATTATTTTTGTCACATGAGCTTATCACCTCAAGTAACACACAGGGGGTGAAGTCCCTACACGCACCCTCACGTGCCTTGCCTGCGACACCTTACACGTGGGTCTAGTCGACTCGATAAGCCACCTAACCTAAGCACTCCTCGCTCACCACCCACGCCGGTGAGCCTGGTCTTGGGTATGCTTGGTCCGTATACCCGATTACCTTGACTGGCTCTGGGAGGGCGGGTCCTATAGAGAGGAGAGAGAGAGAGCGCAGGGTAGGGGAGGGTTTTGCCCTGTGCGACACTTAGCCAATTCTGAGATGGCCGCCCCTTGTGCATGAAGAGAAAGTAGGAGAGGAAGCCAGAAGAGCTGTAACGACCCGATTCCCGAATCCCTACGAGACACGAGAATCGGACCGACTCGACTAATCCCAAGACCCAGTCGTCCAACGAGAAAGTAACCAAAAGAGCAGTAAAATAAACCACATTCACCATGTATATAACTAGCAGTAACAAAATACAGCAGTAGAGAAAAGAAATACTACAGTATACACCACCACAACAGTAGAGAAATAAACATATATATAAACATGAAGCTTGTAAAGAGAGTACAGGGAGTAACAAAAAACTACTCACTACAGCGGAAAGAAAGTACAAAAGGTACTACAGGTAACCCTACTGGGCTCTACTAGGCCCAACGTCCTTCGCAGCCGCTGACTCTGGCTGCTTAACACCTGGTCCTGAAAAGGTAACAAGGATGACACGTCAGCGAAACGCTGAGTAGAGTGGCAACTAAAAGCTAGAAGAAGCAGTAGAGTAGATAGTAGCTGTTATATTTTTACTTTCTTCCTTTATACTTTTCCATTTATTCACTATTGATTTATTTCTCAGATCCTTCTCTTGATATTGAATGTTCGTCGTGGGAACGATCTTGATTGCAGTCTTTTCCGAAAAGTAGAAGTAACACGTGGTGCTCTCCTGACCGGGAGAGTCCCCCGTGGTGGTCCTACCCTCAGTTAACCACCCCAAGGTCGCTGACAGACGTAACGGTGACTACGGCACGCGCGATAAATGCACGGGTAGCTATCCCGCACTGGCACGCAGTTAGTCGTTTCCGTTAACGGGTGCACCCAAAGCATAGCACGGAACCAGTATAGGGTAGAGCCCTCTCAGTAACAGGGGTCCAGCCCCTCCACAGTCCGCGCACCCTCGCCTGACTACCCTGGTTTGCCCCGTGGGCCTAACAAGTCGGTGTAGGAGAGCTAGCAGAACCCCGGGGCCCGTGGGGTAGCTAGTACTCTCCCTACACTAGTAGCTCTCCTCGGTATTGTGTACACGAGGGCCAGAAAGTCGGTGCAAAGTGGCCAAACCTACCCTGATCTCAACCTGAGGGTGGCAAGCTCCCCTCTACACTAAGAGGTAATATGTGCTCTCTTTGTTACCAAGTACCCAAGAGACAACACACTTTCACGTTTTACTTTCTCAGTTCCATTCCATTTATTTCCAGGAGCTCTACTCCTAATTCCCCGTAGGGTTCATGCTCTTTTAACTCAGCCAATTTAGGTTTCACTGTCCCAGCTTTATATTCATATAACCCATGTTCTCAACCATATTTATTCATTCATAACAGGCAACTGTTAACCAATTTACAGGCAGTTATCATTTCCTTTCCACTTTTCCAAGACTGCAATGTTTATATATTCAACTAGTTTTTCAGTCCTAGGATTCATGCCGTACCCTAGGATCTATCATTCAATCTAGTTTTCTAGTCCTAGGATTCATGCAATACCCTAGGATCTATCATTCAATCTAATTCCTCTGTCCTAGGGTTCATGCAATGCCCTAGACTCTATTGATTGTTTCATAATTGTTCAAATTTTGTTAAGTAAATTAAAGGGCCACTTTACCCGCGAAATCGAGAGTACTGGGGGCGTGGTCGACAATCCCGCGTGCCTTCGCAACCCCCAGAGCTGCAACGGAACGGGGTCCTAACACAAGGATCAACATAAGGAGTTTCTCAAAACAGTATACAATTACTGTAAACAGGTAGAGGAAATAAATCTGGAACGAACGCAACTTGAAACGCAGAAAACGGACTCCGAACGGACCCTAAACGGGCCAAAAACGATGAGTCTGTCCAAAATCAGACGTCTGGAACTTCTTCTAGACGTCTTAAAACGTCGATCATGCCATACCTTATTCTGCGTAGTCCTTCAGACGTCTAGAAGCTCGCTGGATCGTCCGAATTTAGTTTCTAGACGTCCGATTGTCACCCCGGACGTCTGGAGGTCCTTTTCATCGTCTGGTACTGTGGCCAGACGTCTGATCCGCGTGGGATGGCGAGCCCTCGCGCCCTCCCGAACAACACCTGCGCACACACTCAACCGCTCTCATCACGAAGAGGCCCAGAGAACGCGGCGGACAGCTGCATGGCCGTACACTCGTAAATAGAAGAAGGAAGGAAAATGTAGTACCTGTCAGACGTCTGGACCTTCCTCTAGACATCCTACGCGTCGTCTGGACGTAAGTCCAGACGTCTGATTCTGGGAAATTTTCCTAGAATCAGGACCCGGTCCATCCTCCGCCCGCGACGCATAGCCGCGCAGCGCCGCGTCCGCCTGCTGCCCGAGCTGCAGCAGCTTCTCCGCGACACCCCACGCCTGCTGCTCCCCCTCCGGCCGGCTCTAGCTGCCCCAACAAGCTCGCACCTCCGCGGTCGAGCTTTCTTCTTCCTCTCGCAACATTGCTTCCCCCAAGCCCGCTGCAGCCGCTGCTGCGCACTCGCTCGCTCGCAGGGAGAAGGAGAAGATGAAGGCGGTGGAGTGAGGGTGAGGGAGAGGGGAAGTGTTTTATAAGGTAGCTGCGGGGAGAGAGAGAGAGAAGAGAGGCTCCTGCAGGGAGAGAAAGCGAAGACGAGGGCGGCGGGTTCAGTCTGCGCGCGCAGGCGTGCAGACGCGAACCCGTACGCCAAAAAATTTATTACCAGACGTCTGGGTCACTTCCCAGACGTCTTAAACTACGTCTGATGCCCACATTCATAACAAGAGCAGAGGAAGAGAGAAGGCACAGCTGCAGAAGAAGGAAAGAAGGCGAGGAAGCCAGAAGAGAAGCGGAAGAAGAGAATAGTTGAAGAAGGAAAGCTAAAGAAGAAGAAAGGAGAAAAGAAGAAGTAGAGAAGAGAAGAGAAAAGGAAGGAGAAGAAGAATAGTGTTAGGGTAGCATTGTAGCATCTGATGGTTAAGTTGTCTGGTCATCAGACCCAACGACTGATTTGAGGCTTGATACTTTAGAATTACTGTTGAGATATTGAATGCCTGATATATATGCTTAGAGAATAATTGGTGATTTAAATCACCATTATTTTAGCTTCTCTACCTTTCTTTTGCCTCAAAGTACATAAGAATTCATTGAATATCTAATGTGACAGATTAATATTTATTTAATATCATTTTGTAGTTTAAATTCTTGTGCTCGTTTACATTATTTGAGATTAGTATGTGAATTCCTATTTGCTTCCTGTGTTCGACCTCGGACCTTATTTCTGATATTCGAGTAATAAATATTATTTATTTTGAAGCAATTTTGACTTATACTACAACACAGCATTTAAAACCTCGATTTCACTCTGTTAACATTTTGGCGTCGTTGCCGGGGAGCAACGCATAATTCACTGCTATTCTCTGCATTATTTGATTATATTTGAGCACTGACTTGCCCTGTTTGCTTCATTGTGATTTTGCGAGGTACTTCATGTGGAGATCTTTCGTGTAAGACAGCCACTTCAGGGCAGGTAACTTCTCTATTCTTCCTTAGTTAACCTCCTAATCTTGGGAAGACAAAAAAAGGCAATAATCAATTAGGAATCACCTGCCTTATTTTTCATAGTAATCATCATTTAAAGGGCAAGTTTCCTGATTTGCAAAAATTTTAAATTTAATTGAAAATTGAGATGATTTTAGAATTCTCTATCCCAAATTGCCTGTGCCTATTAGAGACTACGCTTAATTTCTAATTTTCTTGGACTACGCACTTCTTGTTTGAAATCCAAGGAGAACATTTTAAGATCAAATTGGATGCAGAATAAAGCCAATTAGGGTTTCAAATTTTAGGGTTTTGGAGTGCTAGTTCATACTTGCCTGCATAAAAGGAAATAAAATCACCCACATTTGTGTGCTACCCAAGCCTTTGGTTGAAAAGATCTAATAAACAAAACCCCTAAAATTAGGTTGTAAATTCACTTGAACACTAAAATCCTTGGACCTAATAACCTGGGAGTCAAATCAGGGTGATTTCTAGGTCTTGACCTAGATCTCATTTTGCCATCTTTAGGACAGGTCTGTGAAGTTGGTCTAAATTGTAGGCCAACCAATCTCCAAATTAGGTCACAAGTCAAAATTAACTTTTAATCAAGTGAAATCAAAAGCACAAATTAGGATATAAAATTAGTAGACTTAAGGACTTAACTTTATACATTTCGGTTTACTTGGACCCTAAATGACAAGGAAGGTCGGGTGGGGGAAACCCTGTAACCCATGGGGATGCTCTACCGTATAGGGGTCTTTGTGGGGCTCTCCCTTCTTGGCTACCCAGGTACTTCTCAGGTGTGCGAATTTTTGATTAAGAGGTATCATCCACCTCGAAATTGCCTTAATCATCCAAAAATCTTTGGGTGCCTTGATTGGGTCAATATCACATCCAGTCCCTCATCCTTTCTATTTAGAGCACATACACATATCATCTTAGGGAATCTCTTTCAGATCTGATCAACTTCAAATTTAAACCTGAATTTTGATTCTATATCTTGATTTCACCATTTTGATTTGAAAATGTAACTCGACATGTTAGTGGACCTGTTTGAGGATATATAGGTTAATGTGTTAAACACAACAACATTCCTTTTAGAACAAGCACAGCTAATTTTGACACAACTAGAAAATGGGGCAACTTGGGATGTTCTCATGCCAAAATACCGGGAAATTGAGAGATGGCATAATGGTGAGTACATCTTGTGTAGATTTGACCCATCACTATGGACAATACACCGAGATGACCTGGAAAAAAGAGACAAGGTAATGCAGATGTTGAAACGTGTTATCGATCATAGGCATTAGTACACCCTTGTGACATCTTGGATTAACCAGCTTAATCTCCCAAATCCTGGATTTGATGATCATAGTGGTTATGGACCCCCAACCCAAATGAATTCAAATTCAAATTATATATAGATTGATACGCCTGATCTTGAGATGGGTTGGGAGGATCCGATTGTAGGTGATCACAATTTTGAGCCAGCCTTAGAGATACAAAACCCTAGTTTGCCAAGCTTAGATTTCCTAGACTCCTGCGATAATGAGAATGACTCAGAACCTCTCGAGGGTGTAAATTTTGCTCCTTATTTTGATAAGGTGACCCTCGAGGACAATTCTGGCATACCTGTAGAGCCCAACTTAAATTCTAGTGATCCAACCCACACCCTTAGCCTAAAATCTGGATCTGAGTCTTCTTGGGAGGATTACAAGGCCCTGTGTAATGGAAATCAGATTTTGAATCTGGATTATGATTCTGGGCCTTTTTCTAATGAATGCACCTCTCCAACATCCTCAAAAATACATATTGATTTTTCGAAAGTCATTCCTATCTATGATACAGAAACCGAGGAGTTGGAAGAGTTGGGTTTTGATTGGGTCTTCCCTACAAACCAAGAACCCAAGACTATACATAATAGGGACACCTTTTTGAACTCGGAATCTGAGAATAGGCTAGATCCAAGTCAGGTTGCTGAGTCTATATCTTTTGATTTATTCTATGGTGGAACCTCTGATCCCAAATTAGATTCAGAACTTGATTCTTGCAAGTTCTCCGACGATTTCGAATCTTACAATGATTTTGGGGAACCTTTGTTTCCTGATGACTACGAGCCAATCTATGACCTCAGCATCATGATCCATTCTTCGACTTTGAATATGAAGTCCCTGATTTCGAGATCATTGATTCAAAATCAGGTTCCATTGAGATGGAATCATTTCTTTTTGATACTCAGGAATCAAAAATAGAAATTGCCGAGAGTGTCTACAACCCAGAGTTTGAATCGTTTCTTGACTCAGATTTCCTTGATCTTATAAACACTCTTCAGGCATTTACCTTTGATTTTGACGGCTACTATGAGGACTCTCTAAATGAACCCACCTTTGAAACCTTCCTAGAAGAGCCCTCACACACAATTATTCTTGAAGCTACCTCTTCTACATATGCAAAACCTTCCTAAACCCGTTCTCAACCCTGACCCGCAATTGGACTCAATTTTTACTCTGATTCTCCTCCCAATGAGTCGGTTGCACATGATTTTCCTCCACACTTCGATCGGGTTTCAAACATCGATCAGACTACAAATCACACCCCATCCTTCTTTGATCATTTTCGTAGGGTTCCTACATCCTCCACTGATTCTTGTTCATTTAAGGGTCTTTACTCTGATCAGGCTGATTGGACTTAGTCAAACCCTAGCTATACACTTCCACATCATTCCGAGCTTCAGAGCATATGGTGGGTTCCGCATCTACTGATTCACATCTATCAACCCACCAGATTGATTGGGTTTGGGCTGCATCATTAGCCTGTTGATCTGAACAAGAACCTGGTTGGACCAACCAGGCTATTGATCAAGGTGCTTGTTCTACAAAACTTATATGATTTAACCACTCCTCCATACCATTTTCCACTCGGCTGAAGGTGTTGAATTTAGCGCTTAACAGGAGGCAATCCGTTATTCCAAAAACCCGAGATCCTTCTGATTATCTTTCTGTGCTTCATGTCTATTGCACTCTGAGTTCAGTTTTATAACAGCTGATCCCACCTCTGATACTTGTATCAGAGCTTGAAATCATCCGCAACAGTCATTCCAACCTGTTCGCCCATCCGATAATTCTGTTCTAATTTCTGAACCCAAAATTGTTTCATACCTTCCGTTTACAATGAGGACATTGCAAAACTTAGGCATGGAGGGTGGTAAAGTGCAAACATACAAAAAATCAAAGTTCAGAAGGGTTCTCACAAAAAATACATATTCCAAAAAACCAAAAAATAGAAAATTGAAAAAGAACATAAAAAATGGAGAAGGGAGGAAATTTTGAGTGAATTAATTGCATATCATTCTTGAGAAGAGAGAAAGGGGAGGTGAAATAAATGTTAAAAAAGGAGCACAATTTGAAATAAAAAGAGATAGTCATTGGTAAAAGATTAAGGAATCTACTTAGTTCTAGGCCAAATCAAAAGAAAGAAATGAAAGATAAAACAGTGCTAAGAGACAAAAGAGATTAGTATGAACGCTGATCTTAGGCCTTTTGGGCTTGTGTTTAGGCTTAAAAATTCAAGTATCCTTTAAGATCTTGAAAGTTCTCAAGAGGTTGGGGAAAATGCAAAGCTTAAGTATTAAGTTTAAGGCTTAGGGATTATTCAGCCTCGTTAACTAACCTCTGGTTTGTATGACTCAGTAACCTAAGCACCCCAATCAACACACAGTCTGGTTCAGTATGCTTAATTACCAAAATCACGCAAATGCGTTAATTCTATTCTGAAAAAGCTACCTAGATTAGGAGTGGCTGATAAACACAAGTTGATTTGGAAGAGTTCTCTATGTGGAGAGGTGGGAAATTCCCCTCGAAGATGCGCAATAACATACCGTTTCCTCAGTGGTTGTCTCCTAGGATATCTAAATATCATATCGGGGGCATGTAAGCACCTTGTGCTAGTTTAGGTGCAATGGGAGGGATTATCCCGAAATGTTGATTGCCAAGGCCTGAATTTAGCTATAGAATGCCATGGGCGGGATTATCCCGAAATCTCGAAAGCCAGGGTTTTGGGGTTTGCCATGGGCGGTGCTATCTTGAAGCAGCGATTGCCAGGGACCCTACGAAGATTGATGGTGGGAGCTAGGAATCCGATACAGACTGTGTTGTAAAACCAATCTGAAGCTAGAAATAAAAAGAAAAGAGAGAAAACTCTCCAAAAATAGAAAATCTTATGCCTCTCTCTTACAAAAACACATTGCAAATTGAATTGGGACTAAAACATGTCTTAAGCACAGGTGCTTTAACTGCAGAGTTCAATGAACCTTAGGTCAGTTCTTGTGAGCCTTAGAAACCTTCACGATGGACTGAGGCTAGAGCTGGTCAGGTCTGGATCTTGGTTGGTACTTGAGTACCTCTAAGCCTACTATTGGCATTCTAACCTAATCCACAAAAAGAAAGCACACATATGAGCATAAAAAGGCATATGGTATGGAATTTAAGTTAATTCCATGAGATTTTACTAAGGGACTAGCAAAAGTTAGGCATGAGGGTATGATGGGGACACCATTATGAGCCATAACTAGCTTAATTTAGTTATTATCAAGGAATAAATGCTCCTACATAATTGCTAGAGAGCCCTAATTCACTGCAAATCCATTCTGAGCGAAAGACAAGAAAATAAGGTTAAAACTGTAATTTTACCATCATATCTTGAATGCAGAACAACCATGGGTTTTCCGAGGGGGTAATTAAGGGTTAAATGATCTTAAAAGTCTAACAAGTGAGTTAGAACAGACAGAAAAGAGTTTTTACGTGTTTTAAGAATTAAATGACTTCTGAAATCTTAAAACACAGACCCACTTAATTAGCTGAGGTTTTGGTTAGGATAAAATTTTCCAAAACCCTCTAAACTTTATAAAAAAATATTCTCTAGAGTTTGGTACCTTCAATTTAATCATCAGAACTCGTCGTAACCCAAAATAGAGTCCTAGACAGACATTTACCCTAATTTAGGTTTTTACATAAATTACCTAGTCAAACGAGGTCAAAACCTAAATCAAACTTCATCATTGGATTCCTTGGGTTCAAATTAGGTTTGTACCAAAATTTGGACCCAATATGAGATCATCTTGACCAAGTTTGCATTTTGGTCTAGTCAGACTCTTTCTATCCCATTCAAACCCTTAGCTTTTTGAATTCTTTACAAATGGCCCCCTAACTTTGTCATCATTTTCATAAAAAGGTCCCTGCCACCATGAATCCTATTCCTAGAACTCCAGCAACCTTTGACTGAAGAGAACTCCTTCTCTACTCAATCAATCCCTTCCAAAATTGGAAGGGAGATTCCTTGAGGAGTCCTCTTCCCATTGAATCCATCCATGAGCCCTAAAACTTTCCCAATCTCTCATGTAAACGCATGAGAGATTAGGGTATCCTAGAGAATTTCTACCATGATGACATTTCAATGCTTGGAAGCTTGGCTTCCAAGTTCAAAACTCCCTCCAGAGGCCTAAATAAGCAAGCACAGATCAAGTCGAACTTCCCAGACTTGATTTCAGCCTGGAACACCCTAAATTCCTCCCTTCTTATGCGGCCGGAAAGCTCCTCAAGCTCTGACGACTTGCACTGACTCCTCTCGTTGTCTGACCACAAAACCAGGCAGATTCGCCTTCCTCTCTCTCGTCCACTCTTGGTCGTACCAGCAGGAGCCCCTCTATCTTCGTTGTCGTCGTCGTCCCATCTACTAGAGTATCTTCCTTCCCCAGTGTCGGCCTACCAACGTTGGTGCCGATTCTCCCCCTTTCATCCATTTAGATTAGTTAGATTCTTAGGTTAGTTTTCTTCTCCAAAAAGCCAAAAATAACCCTCGACTCAACATGCTCACCACCGTCTTCCACGTCTTCGATCGCTCATCCAGCGAGGCAGTTCCACTACTACACAACTCCATCCGCCTCATCGACCACCTCACAACCTCCGTTGTGCCCTACTCTTCAAAACCCCATCCTATTTCTCCCTCAGCCGCTATGCCGAACACTGCACCTACGCACTTCATTTTCCATCACCATCTGGCCACCTCACGCACTCTCACCCCTCACGGACACTACCATTCACTTCCTCGCCTCACGGCGACACTCCTGAGCTTATTTGATTGGGCTAAAAGGCCTTGTTCATGTTTTTAGGTACTTAGGTCCCTAGCGCCATTAACGATGAGCTCAAGCAAATCTTGGAGCTCTCTTCGGCACTTGCAGCTCTAGGCACCACCTCCAGGTGACGCGAATTCACCTCAACAATACACTCGCTCGGTCAATTGAAGCCATTGACCACCACAAGCACCTCAATTGAGTCCACCTTCGGCTGTAGCTCCACGCAGAAAAAGGCGGTGGGATTTAGTCCCACATCGTGGACTGAGGAGTAGTAGAAGCCGCATAAATTGTTTTTGTCACATGAGCTTATCGCCTCAAGTAACACACAAGGGGTGAGGTCTCCGCACGCACCCTCATGCACCTTGCCCGTGACACCTTACACGTGGGTCTGGTCGACTCAATAAGCCACCTAACCTAAGCACTCCTCGCTCACCACCTGGTCTCGGGTACGCTCGGTCCGTATACCCGATTACGCTGACTGGCTCTAGGAGGGCAGATCCTACAGAGAGGTGAGAGAGAGTGTGCGGGGTAGGGGAGGGTTTTGCCCTGTGCGACACTTAGCCAATTCTAAGATGGCTGCCCATTGTACATGAAGAGAAAGCAGGAGAGGAAGAGAGAAGGCACAGCTATAGAAGAAGGAAAGAAGGAGAGGAAGCCAGAAGAGAAGAGGAAGAAGAGAACAGTTGAAGAAGGAAAGCTAAAGAAGAAGAAAGGAGAAAAGTAAAAGCAGAGAAGAGAAAATAAAAGGAAGGAGAAGAAGAATAGTGCTAGGGAAGCACCGTAGCATTTGATGGTTAAGTTGTTTGGTCATTAGACCTGACGACTGATTTGAGACTTGATAATTTAGAATTACTGTTAAGATATTTACATTGATTGAATGCTTGATATATATGCTTAGAGAATAATTGGTGATTTAAATCACCATTATTTTATCTTCTTTACCTTTATATTGCTTCAAAGTATATGAGAATTCATTGAATATCTAATGTGACATATTAGTATTTATTGAATATCATTTTGTAGTTTAAATTCTTGTGCTCATTTACAATATTTGAGATTAGTGTGTGAATTCCTATTTGCTCCCTGTGTTCGACCTTGAATCTCATTTCTGATATTTGAGTAATAAATATTATTTGTTTTCAAGCGATTTTGACTTATACTACAATGCAGCATTTAAAACCTCAATTTCGCTTTGTCAACAGCTTTCTAGTCATGGTGGATAGATAAAGCAAATTGGCTCATTTCCTACTAATATAGACAAATTAATGTCTTAAGGTCTTATCAAGATTTTATCTGATTGTGTAGCAATCATGGGACTTAATTAACCTAAATTAGGGTAGAACCTAGCTTAGCTTGTAAACAGTGCATTCATAAGCTGCATATCATGCATTGCGTCCTTTTATTTAGCTGTACATATAATAATGTCATTTTATTGTAGTAATTGATGTCTATTCTTGTTTACAGGGAACAAGGAGCTCAGAAGTTGACCCAAGAAGAATAAAGCTGGATAGGAGCTAAAGTTACAGCAAAGCTGGAGCTGGAATAAAGAAAAGATTGAGGACACAAGAAAAGAGAATGGAGAAAGAAGAGGATTGCTTGTTTAGAATAAATGCATAAAAAGAAAAGAGAAGAACTATGATATCCCTATCCTATCCCTAGAATTTTAGGATAACCTCATCCCAGTGCCTATCCCTGAACCACCTCCCTATTAAGATAGCTCATAAGCCAAAAACGTGGATAACACTATCCATATGCTTATCCACTCCATCCCTAGCCTTATCCTACTATCCATAACCCTAATTTATTTATCCACTACCCAATACATAGCCTAGAAACCTATGTAGGTCCATACCACACCTAATTGACTCAGTTTGAGTCAATTGGGTCAACCATATGTCAATTGGGTGTACTAGGACCTGATTGGATTAACCCTAAGTTGATTAGACTCTCTTGAGTCTAATCAAACCCAACCTAAACCCAATAGACTCAAAGTCATCCAATCAAGTGCAGTATAACCTGATTGGGTGCACCCAATGGACCTAATTGGATCAAACCAACCAGACCGTGTGCTAATGAGACTCTCTGAGTCTGATTAGACCTAGCCCTATCCTAAATGGGTGCACACCTATTTGATTGGGTGCATCTGATTTCAATCAGGTTCACCCAGAATCTAATTGAGTTAATCCCTACCCACACAAGTTTAATTAGGTTTATTGTAACTTGATTAGACTCACCTATGACCTAATTAAACTTAGCCTTAACCTTATTAGGATTTCCCTAACCTAATTAGGCACACACACACAATTAAACTAGGACCAACCTAATTGGACCCAACCTATTAGACCTTAGGGTTAACCTAGCTTAATTAGGAACCTATTCCAACAACCTACATCTACAAAACCTAAACCTAACCTAATCCTCTTCAAGTTGGCACCAACTTGAAGAGGATTCTAGCCTTGTTTATCCGCCCATTAGGAAAGATCATATCCTCTTATCTTCTCCTCAACCAAACCTAAGAAAGATCATAGGATATGGTCTTTCTAGTAGCCACCTTTGGGAAGAACTTATCCCTTGGTGGCCGGCCATCTATCCTCCACCCTCCTTTTTATAAAGGCCATCATATGGCTGGCCATCCCCCCTTGGTTCCTCCTTGCTTCCACCTTAGAGCACCACCTCCATAGCCTCTCCTTCCACCTTCCAAGGCTATCCACCACCTCCATAGGTGGCCGGCCACCACCATCTTCCCTTGACCCATCCAAGGCCACCAAAAGCTTCCATTAGGAAGCACCTTTGGTGCCCCCCTCTCTAATCCCTAGTAGCAACTTGTTCTCTGCATTATTTCTAGTTCTAGTAGCAAGTAGTTCTAGTCCTTCTAATAGCATAAAATTTCCATTCGTCTTTCTAATCTTTCCTCTACTTATCAATTACATTATCTTTCTCTCTTAATGAATATAATGATATATCTGCTTTGATTCTTATATTGTGCATGTGTGCTCGAATTAAATCATTATCATGCTTCATTTGCGAAATAATAGGGTAGGGTTCACTCTGATTTCAAAAAGAAAAACCAACTTTTGCGAAAAATCATGATTGTATTAATCTTTATAATAACTTCGATGATCATGACAACTACGAGGTTTACACCTAATCCCTTCCCGCAATTAGTGCACCTTATGCACGAACGATCTCACTGCATCACATTTCAAATCACAATCATCGAATTTCATTTCGATTAGGCTAGTTTGTATGCCCACACCTATTTGAGTTAATGATTCACGTATTTTATTGAACTCGCTCCACAATATTAATATAACAGAAATCGTGGAAATTGAGATGCACACTTTTACATTCTATATTTCGTTGACATGTGCTTCTATTATCTGCAAAAACAAAAGAACTAGTGAGATTTACATATGTGAGTTGGAAATCGAATTCGTGGTTAGGTTAGATTTAAGGTTAGTTAGGTTAGTAAAATCACAACACGCATATTGAAAAATCAGAAATCAAGTCAAATCGTATTTCTCTACCTCCCAAAGTTCGATCGGGACTCATCTGGAGTTTCGTTATTATTATTTTGTTCAGATTGATTTCACACACTATACTATGATGCAAAAATAGAATTAACCTAATAGTATTTAAAGAGATAGTGAGGCTACTTGGGGTACCCATCTCCATTATTTTTGATAGAGATCTGAAATTCTCATGAAAATTCTAGCAAAAGTTGCAGACAACCTTACGAACCAAATTGAAGTTTAGCACTGCCTCTCACCCACAAATAGATGGCCAATTAGAGAATACAGATTCTTAAAGATACGTGTAGAGCTTGTTCTCTAGACTTTGTCGGTAGTTGGAATGATTACATGCCTTTGGTGGAATTTGCATATGACACTAACTATTAGGAAAGTATTAGCATGGCACCATTTGAGGCACCATATGGGAGACCTTGTAGATCCCCTTCATGCTGGACTAAAGTAGTGGAAAGAAGATTCCTTGGTCCTGACATTGTGCAAGAGTGTACTGGTAAAGTAGAGTTGATTAAGAAAAGGCTATTTGTAGCCCAAAGTCACCAGAAAAATTATGCTAATAACCATCAAATAGATCTATCCTTTAAAGTTTATGACCATGTGTTTTCGAATGTGTCACCCACTAGGGGTGTGTCGAGATTCAATCTCAAGAGAAAGCTTAGTCGAAGGTACATTGGATTGCTTGCAATTTTAGAATGAGTAGGCAAAGTTGCTTATCGGTTGGCTTTGCCACCTCAATATTCAAATTATCATAACAACTTCCATGTTTCTATGCTATGGAAATATGTTCCTGATCCCTCACATGAGTTGCGATATGAACCAGTTAAGATCTAGAAAGACTTGTGTTATGAGGAAAGGCCTACATGTGTAATTGATCGTGGAAAGGATCGGCTAATGAATAAGATTATCCATATGGGGAAGTTGGCTTGACATCACAATAGTGACAAAGAAGCAACTTACGGTGTAGAAGAGGAAGTTTGTAAAAAGTATCCAAAATTGTTAAGGCATATAGTAAAATTTTGGCGACAAAATTTCTTTAGAGACTAGAGTTATAAAGTCATACACTACATAGGAACTAAACTGAAGATGTGAAATTCTTTAGACTAATTAATAAATATACAACATTGGACAATTAAATCTATAGAGGTTCATAATTGTATATTGAAATGATAAAAATATCATCAAATACAAAGGAAAGGGATTGCTGCATTGCTTTTTCTTAGGAGGAAGGAAGAGAGGGTATGTCGAGAGAAAGGGCAAGAGGAAGGGGAAGGAATTATGGAGGAAGGGGGGTGGGGAGGGAGGTGAAGACAAGGAAAGGGAAGGGAATGAGGCATAGGTGTGGAGACTAGTCATTATGTCACATCAACCATGTGAGAGAGAGAGGGCAAGGTGTGGGAGTGGTGAAATAGTGTGGGGGGAGAAGAAGTGGTGTAATTGAGAGAGAGTATGGGGCATAGAGCAGTGCAACCGCGAAATTGTTTGCAGAATAGAGATAAAATAATGCAATAGCATTGTGAACAGTTACATGTCCACGACATTTCAAGTATATTAAGGATTTGATTTGGTTGCTTACAAAGATTATCACTTTTTTTTTTTTGAAAAAACAAAGGTTGTAACTTTGAATTCATTTAAGAAAAAGGATGCGGGTTTACAAATACAAAACTTGATGCAAAAGATGACGCAATGACCCCGCAACTTTCTTGGACGTGAAACTTTTATTAAATTAAATGAGGATCCATACAAATATCACCCTCCAACGACGTTACAACTTCTTCCACTCCAACAAATCCTAAACACACTCCTTCCACTCGTTGTCCTTGCTTCTTCCAATAATGTTGCAGCCTGTATTGAGCACTACTTTCACTCGAAGAAGCTTCTTCAACATCAAGAAAGGTATGCGATGGAAGAAGGCAGCAAGATACAGAAAGGAAGCAGATCAAAGAGGTATGCCTCTAAAACCTCCGAAGCAAAGCATTAAATATAAGGTTTATCATCAGAGATATTTTGCTTGACTCCGGTGATATCTCGTAATCTCCAATGATATCTCATAATCTCCAGTGAGATCTCGTTAAGACGAGTGATATCTCATCCAAAAATGACAAAAAGCATTGGTGATTTCCCATTTTGCACCTGTGCTTTGTAATTCTTTGAAAAGGAAATAATATTATCATTCATTTTACATAATATTATATACGTAAAAAATAATATTACAAAATTTTATGTTACACTAGTGATAAGTCATTTTGCACTGGTGCAAAATGGCATTTCCACTTTGTTAATTTTATTTTGCACCAATGATAAGCCATTTTGCACTGGTGTTTTTACTTTAAACCATTCTTGTGGAAATTAAATTGCACCATTTTGCACCAATGATAAGTCATTTTGAATTGGTGCTTTTTGCTTACTATTCTTATGAAAACTAAATTGCATTGGTGCAAAGGTATATTACACTGGTGCAAACATAAATTGCATCGGTGCAATATGTGTTTGCATAAATGCAATGTTGACTACTTTATTTTTTTTCCAGACATGATATCGACTCTAGATGCACGAACTACACCATCAGAAAGGCTTGGAAGATGGTTAAAGAATATGTGAATGAGGAGTTTCGAAAGACACCCTTTGGTATCTTTGTTAGTAGTGGAAAAATGTACCCAAACTACAAAGACAAAGACTTTCTTTTTGATTTAATAGATGTATACAAACCAAAAACAAGGGAGTTTGAACTAGGAAACCCAAAAATGGCTCTCACACTAAATCATATAGAGGGAATACTTGGATCAAAGAATGGAGATAAAATCATAATCAGTGATGGAAAGAAAAATGCAAGTGAGAGACCTGTGATTTGGAGTGAGAACTTCTCATCGATAAAGCCCAAAGTTAAAAAGATAGCTGATAAGATTCACTACAAGAAAAATCACTATTGGTGATATTTAATTTGCGACGGCCGTTAAACCGTCGCTAATAGTGCCTAATTAGCGACGGTTATGTGTTTGAATGTCGCAATCCTTGAGTTGGGAGTGTGCTTTGTGTCAGCGAGGGGTATTTTCGTAGAACTTTTGCGACGGTTAATCCTTAACCGTTGTGACTATTCATTTGCGACTGTTGATCAACCATTGTGAATTGTCAGAGCATGTGCGAGAGTAAGTTAAGTTGATTAATCTATTAAAAGAGAACGTTAACCGATCAGAAAAAGTTCTTCGAGAGCGTTAATCGGTTAATCGATTAAGATAAGTTATTAATCGATTAAGAAAAGTTCCTAGAACTACTTCCATACATGTATTCGCAACGGTTGATCAATCGTCGCGAAGTGTCAATGTGCATGCGAGAGAAAGTTAAGTCGATTAATCGATTAAAAGCGAACGTTAACCGATTAGAAAAAGTCCCTGGAGTGCGTTAATCGATTAAGACAAGTTATTAATCGATTAAGAAAAGTTCTTGGAACTACTACCATCGCGCATCGTGACGATTGATCAACCGCTGTGAATTGTCAATGCACGCGCGAGAGAAAGTTAACTCACAATTTGCGATAGTTGGTGGGATCAACCATCGCGAATGCATACCGCAGCGTGAAAATATTTACTCCCGGGCACAAGTGGAAAAGTTACCACACGTGCATTCGCGATGGTTGATTCGATCAACAGTTCCCAATGGTGAATATAACTCCACACCCGCACCCCTTCCTCCTCCCTTGAAACCACTTCCTCATATTTCCTTCCCACGAGCTCGAGACCTCCCACTGTGGTCGCTGCTCCCCCCCCCCCCCCCCCCCCCCCCCAACATCATTGATTCTCCCTCCCTCTGGTGAGCCACCCCCATGATTACGCAGCAATCATAGGTCTTAAATGACTTGAATTAAGTTAGAACTTAGCTTAACTTAGTATAATCCATGCATTCATGAGCATACTTTGCATCTTTATTGCTTTATTTTAGCTATGCATAGAATAATGTTATAATGTGCTGAATAAGTGCATTATATGGTTTGTAGGTAATAAGAAGATTTGAAGCTGGATTTGAAGAATAAAGAGAAGCTGGTGCTGCAGTAGAGCTGGAGCAGAAGACTTAGGAATAAAGTAGAAAAATAATGTAGGGTTGAGGTATGCTACTCTACTTAGTAGAATTTAATGTAGAGTTTAAATTATGAAAAACTTAAGACCAATCCTAGTCGTAGGATAGCCCTAGAGACCATCTTAAGCTTTAGCCACCCTTAGATTAGGTCACCTTAGCCTAGGATACCACAAAACGCCAGCTCCAACCCTTATCTAGATGTCAAGATAAGTTATTGGATGTCCAGAACCCTTAGGAACAACCCAAAGACCTAGAACCCAAGTCTGTAGTGTTATTGGATGTCCAGACAAGTTGTCAGACGTCCAATTTCTACAGAATTCCAAGATAGAACCTTGAATCCACCTTGACCTCTGATTGAATGTCCAGATAAGAGGTCTAAACTTCTAATTTCTGAGTATAAGTCATTTAACACTTAGATTGGACGTCTGATACCCCCCTCCAGACCTTGTTTTGGAATCAAGCTTGGATCTTGATTTCCTAAGTCCCTAAACCCAATTCTAAACCCTAGGGAACCTAAACAAGGAACCCTAAGCCTAGTACACTACCCCTAGACCCTCCTAAGATTAGGTTCTCACTAAGCCCAAGTGACTTGGATCTTAGTCAATTACAATTGCTTAGTCAATTGGATTCATAGAGTCCAATTGAGCTCTAATCTCAACCTACACAAGTCCAATTGGACTTAGTGAGAGTCCAATTGACCTAAGCCCAACTTAATTGAGTATTCTCACTCTCAATTAAGTTTGCACTCTTTCAATTAAACTTATTACAAGTTTAATTAAACATTCACCTTAGTAATTAGGGTTTGCAACCCTAATTCTAAGACCTAACCTAACTCAAACCTTTAGGACCTAACCTAGACCACTAGACCACCTAGCCATCTAGGTCACGCACACACCCACACACCCTCACTTAGCTGCACACACCTAGAGTTCTCTAGAACTCTCCATAGGTGGCGCCACCCTTGGGTGCTAAAAATAGCAACCAAGGGAGAGTCTTCTCTTAGATCCAAGATTTTTGGATCTAAAAACCACCTCTCTCTCTTGGACAGCCACCTTAGAGACTCTCTAGAGAATTCTATAATTCTCTAGAGAGCCACACCCATAGCCACCCAAGAGTCTATAAAAAGACCCACTTGGATGGCCATGCACCCATCTTGGACTCTCCATTAGTAGCTCCTCACTCCATCTCCACCTCCATGAGCTCCTCCCACCTCCATGAACTAGTGGACGTCCAAGAGCAACCCTCCACCACCTCTCCAAGGGCCAGCCTACCTACCATTGGCTGCCCCTCCTTCTCCTTCCTACCACCTCAAGCTCCACAGGCCTTTGGAGACCACCTCCATTGCCTTGATTTCTCGTAGATAAGTAGTTCTTCGTATTTTAATTTGCTGCATTATTTTCTACTTTAGTAGTGTAGTTATCTTCCTCCTACCTAATGCATGCACAATCTTCTGTAGATCCGTGCATGCACTTACTTTCTGTTGGCTAGTTTTCTCTTTAATCATTATGTACAAGCTTTCCTCGAGAATCAATTGTAATGACTCCTTTTGATGAAATGAAAATCACCTGAGCTTTATATATATATATGTTGTGGAATCACCATGAGCTTCCTTGAAAAATCTTTCTTGTGATAATAAGTTGCCTGCTATAACTTATATTTTTTCGCAACAAGCATGTCGGTGCATGAAGATATTAACGACCTAACGATTGATGCTTTTTCGGTAAATAGCCATCACATAACTAGGCTTGTGTGCACTAATACTCACACGTTCACTTTTGTTATCTATCTAACGCACTCACACGTCATTAGGGTTAATAACGCTACCGGCTACACATTTATTCATAAGTTGGAAACCGGCGTGCATTTCTAAGCAAGTAGCGAAAAGATTGAATCGATTTTGCTTTTCTAAACGCCTCCTTGAGATTGACCAGGATTCACTACGAAGTACGACATATTTCAAAACATGCATGTAAATGACTTTGTCAAATGGCGTCGTTACCTGGGAGGCAAGGCGATTTTGATTTATGATTTTTATGAGCTTAATAGTGACAAATATCTCTGCTTGCTTTTGTTGTGCAGGAACATGGAGAGTGAAATCTGCACACACATTAGGCGCAGTTAAAAAAGTCAGGTGCACATCACTACCCTAGCTTAGGATTTCCTGTTCTGAACCCTAAGTAGATTTGAAATCTAGGTAGAATTTGATTTTTGAAAAAAAAAGAAAACAAAAAAAAATTGCATGTTTTCGCGAAAAAAGAAAAAAAATAGGTTTTGGATTTAGGTTTCCTTTTAAATCTTAGGTTAGAGTGTTTGTTTGAAAAAAAATAATTTGAAAAATTTTCCTTCCAAAAAGAAAAAAAAAAGTTTGAAAAAATTTTTGAAAAAACAATTAAAAAAAAAAAGGAAATGATTTGCAAACTATAAGGGGGTCAAACTGACTTGGATTTGAAAATTTTGAAATTTCAAACAGTAATTTCGAGCAATCTGCGAATCTGATTTGACCAAAAATGGTGAGGTTTGAAAGCTTATCAAGCTAGCTTTCATTTCTATATTTTTCTCGAATGTTTGGAGCTTATTTGATACTGTTTCAAATTTAAAAATCGACAAGGGGTGAAAATTCTAGATCTAACCCTCCGACAGTTAAAATTTCATATTTATTTGGTCAAAATAGTAAAAATTTCAAAAAATATTCTCTAGAAAGCTAATTGAAAAAGGAATCTTCTTTTCAAATTTAAAATAAATTGGATTCAAATTTTGGCGTAGAGAATAATTTGAATTTCAGATTGGTTTGCAGCATACTTAGAATTTGCATGAACCCTAGGCTCAACCTTTACGATCAAATTTTCTAGAAATCACATTTGGGCTAACCTAAACTAAATCAAGTCTAGTGGCTAGTCGGCGAGCTTGGTCACCTTGTGGACCACTCACCACAAACCCCAGCTGAAGAAAAAGGGTTAAGAACATTGTCAAAATACATAAATCAACCCAATTTCGTTGTCATACTATTGGGTGATTTCAACCCTCTTTGGCCAAACTTGGTGACTAAGTCTGCAGGATAGTGTCAAATGACCTCGACTAAGGGATACAAAGGAATCGGAGGCGAAAGTCGAAGGAAGAACTTTCCTCTTAGTCCCCTCGTACACAGACTGGCTGGGTTAGCTTGAGAGGTGAGAATTACCTTCACTTGGTTGAATGACGAATTTTTCTTCAGGAATTCAAACTTAAAACGAAAAATCCAGCCACCTGACTCGAAGGACTATCTAATTGACAAGGCCTTAGCCTTGTCTAGCTTGGCTACACCAACCCAAGGGTTGGTTGGTGTATGCAAGGAAGGAGGCCACTTAGACCTCAACTGGTTGGATCTTGGGAGCTGATCCCAAGGAGGTGAAGGTGATTCATCGCATCACCCGGACCATCTTCTCACCCTTCTTCTACTCTCTCAGCCGAGATGGCTAATCCTAGACCTGGACCTGGTCAGAATCTAGGTAATCTGGACCCAAGGGCTCATCTGGGAACCTGGGTCATTGAATCAGAACAGCCTTGGGAGCCAAACCCAAGACAGCGAAGACAACTTTTCGCTTAGCCTAATCCTTCTTGGGTTGCTGAAATGGTTAACCCATATCCTGATCCTGAAAACTATGACCCATACCAATCAGCTCCGCAATGGACCTAATCTTATGACCTTGGATACAATTTCCATACTACCCCATCATACCCATGGAATATGGGTAGACCTGATTCACCCCTGGGAACCCTTGAAGAACTACCACTTTATATGAGACCACATTACAGATTGCAGCAAGCAATAGCTAATATTAAAGATAGTTGAATTCTATCTGTATGAAATCCAGGCTATTATGGATCTGGAACAAAGACGAGCCTGGATTCCATATTAAGAACTTTTGATGGAGGCCCTTTAGGAAACAGTAGCAATGACAAAGCTAATTGGACGAAATCAGGAACTTCAATAAATACTACTTTTGCGGTATCAAGTGGAAAATAGCCTTGAGGTCCTCGAAGAACCAGAAGTGACCACGCCTGAAGGAGACATAGGAGATTCTTGGGAGCAGACCCTCGAAATTGATTCAAGGGAAGAACCCAATGTGGATATGGGACACGAGTAGGGAATATCCCGAATGAACTCATCTGAGAGCCCCATTCAGGAAAGTGATGAGGGGAGGATTAGTATCTCCAAGACTGATTTGCAATCTGAATACCCTGAATCTTGGGAGATACCTCATAGGTTAGACAACCCAGCTGAGATAAACAAAGTAGATCACTTGAGGATATGGATCTTGAGGCAAGCATCACATGTGACACCATGATCAATTTAGGCCACTTCCCATGGTAGGTGAATTTGTTTTCGATCCAACGCCATCTGATTTGCATTCTTCGCCTTTCACCTACATCCCTGATTTTGATGTTGAAGATTCTGAGAGAACACTTTCTATCCCTGATCCTGATATCCAAAGACTAGGAATAGCTATGGATGCTTTGACCAAAGAAATGGATATGATAGCTAAGGCAGGAATTAATGAGGAACCTACTACATATGAGGGGAAAATATTGAGCAGAATGAATTAGGGACTTACCCACAATCCTAGTCAATCTAATGGATGGCTCAACTTGGAGACTGACTTAGCTTCTGAGGAATCGGAGGTGAATACTGATGAGGATAAAGTGATTTCGGATGAGGATTTCAGTGACCTCCCTGTTTGCATGCTAAATCGGGGTTTTAAAATCACTTCGTTGAAATATAGTGGAAAATAGCACGTGAACGAATATAATTTATAACTCGAATATATATCCGAGGTCAAACACAGGGAGCAAGTGTTGCAATGAATCTCAAGATCATAATTTAAGCACAATATAACAATATTTAATGAGAAATTCAAGCAATAAGAATGTATAGACAATAGCAAATGTCAATAGTGCAAAAAGATTAGGGTAAAATGGTGATTTGAATCACCAATTACCCTAATTACAATAATAGCAAATATCTCAACAGTATCAACCAAAGCTAATCTACGTAAGCCAAGTGCATAGTGCACTGGGTCAGGCAGATCAGATGATGGAGCTTTCAATTTAAACTCTTCCTTGCTACAGTGCCAAGAAGGCACTCTTCTTCCTTTCCTTTCTCTCCTCAGGGGAAAGCACAACACAGAGGCACAGTTGCCTCATAGAGACCAAGTGTTGAGAGGGGTTCACTGAAGCAAAACCCCTTCTCTCTCTTTTTCTCTTCATGCCCACCTAATCGGATTAGTAAGCAGGTAAATAGGTGGGTAAATGGATCCTGGACAGACTCGTGTGGCGTGATCACGGGCTAGGCATGCGTGGGTGGGGACCTCACCCCTTGTGCATGCTGAGGCGAACAACTGATATCAGAAAATCAACTTATGTGCGGTCGGGGCTTCTTTGCTCTACGAGGTGGGACTATCCCACACAACTTCATTGCAATGCAGTAGCAGTTGAAGACGCTTCTGATTGAGGTCGAGGAGAAGGCTGTGGAGTCCAATTGAATTCCTGGAGCGCTTCTTGGGTGTCAGCTGCAACACTTGGAGGTGGAATATGGAGGGGTTGCTGCCGAAGGACTACAGCTAACGTCGGAGAACTTGGAGGTGGCGGCGAAGGTCTGGCGGTCACCTAAAAAGTAGAAAATGGCCTCACAGCCACGTTAAATATGCTCAGGAGGATCACTTGAGGATGGCAAATGTAATGGTGGTCTTGGTGGTGTGCGTGAGTGAGGTGATCAGACGACGGTGGACTGTGAATGTGATGGTGGTGGTGTTCGGTAGGCGATTAGGGTAAACAAACCCATCAATTTCTTGAGGGGTTTTGTGCACGTGGATGAGGCGAAGCTTTTGGGAGCAGCGGTGGTCAATTTGGTGGAGTGTAGCGGGTTTTCGAGGTCACCGAAGGTATGCTGAAGATGGGGGAGACGATGACGAAGCGGGCGAGTCGGAGGTCGAAGCCAAAGTTTGGAAATGTGGAGGGAATCGGTAGATGATGAGGAGTTGAATGGAGTGCCTAGCAGACGAAGAGAAGGTGGAGGAAATGCCAGCTGTGATAGGTTGGCATTGGAGAAGGCTTCGATGAGGGAGATCGGCGAGGATGACGGAGGACAGAGATGCCTGCTAGTATTGCAAGGCGTGGAAGAACTTAAGGAAGATGATCCCACCGCCTATTGTACGTGGCGGTGGGCAAAGAAGGCAGAGGAAGAAGGTCGTCGGAGCAAACTACGGAGCAGGCTGGAGAGGGAGAAGAGGAGGACTTGGGCCTAAAATGTTGGTGAAAATGAAGGGGATGCCAAGGAGGTATTTTATTGGCCAAAGAGAGAGCTTCAAAGCTTGGAAACCAAGCTTTGAAAGCTCGAAAATCATGAAATAGGTTTAGGATTTCCAAGAGTTCGCATGAACTCTTGGATGAGATTTGGAAGGCAAGACCTGCCTCAGATTGAAGAGCAACTCCTCAAGAATCTTCCTTCCAAATTTGGAAGGATTTCATCGTGAAATCAGGAAGAATCTCTTGATTTAAGGTTGGTGGTTCTTGGGTTCACATAGTAATGGTGGTAGGGTTATTTCTGTGAAGAAGACCAAGAAGTTAGGGGGGTTTTATAATAATTTCAAAAGCTGAGGGGTTATTTGAGAGAATAAGAGTTAGACTTGGACTAAAATGTAAACTAGGTCGAAATAATCTCAGATTGAGCTTAAATTTTGATACAAACCTAATTTAAACCCAAGGAATCCAATGGTGAAGTTGAATTTTGGTTTTAATGTTGTTTTATTGGGTAATTTATGTAAAAACCTAAATTAGAGCAATAGTATGTCTGACTTTATTTTGGGTCAAAACGGGTTCTGATGGTAATTTCAAAGATGCTAAACCTTAGAGAATATTTTTTTATTAATTTTAGAGGATTTATGTGAATTTTATCTTCACCAGAACCTTATTTAATTAAGAGGGTCTATTTTTAGGGTTTCAAATGCCCATTAATTCTTAAAATGCGTGAAAACCCATTTCTGTCTGCATGGACCCACTTATTAGGCATTAATGACTACATGACCTTTAATAAACCCCTAGCATACCACGAGGTTATTCTGTATTTGTGATAAGATGGTAAAATTACAGAAATAATCATATTTTCATCTTTTCTTTCAAAATAATTCATCCTGCACAAGAGACCTTTTGACTGATATGTAGGAGCTTTTATTGACTTTATAAGACCAAATTGAGCTAGTTATGGCTCATGATGGTGTTCCCATCATACCCCCATGTTTAGGTTTTGCTAGACCCTTAGCAAAATTCTATGAATCAAATCAGTCATCTAGGTTGGATGTAACCGTCAGGATGCCCTACTAAGCCGCATCTCTAGGAATCAGATCTTAATACCAACAATGGGCCTAGATGTACTCAAGTACCAGCCTAGATCCAGACCTGATTAGCCTTCGCTTCAGTCTACTGCAAAGGTTTCTAAGGCTCGTAAGAACTAACCTAAGGTTTGTTGTACCCAGCGATTAAAGCACCTGTGCTTGAAACATGATTAGTCCATGTTCAGTTTGCCAGTGCATTTTGTAAGAGAGAGATATAGAAGGAGAATTTTATTTGTGGAGAGCTTTCTCTCTCTTTTTCTTTTCATTATATTTTTTCTTAGATCTATCTTCCGATTAGCCCTAAACACGGTCTATATCAAATTCCTTGTCCCCATCATCAATCCTCGCAGGGTCCCTGGCAATTGATGCTTCGAGATAGCACCGCCCATGGCAACCCCAAAACCCTGGCTTTTGAGATTTCGGGATAATCCCGCCCATGGTGTTCTGTAGCTAAATCTAGACCCTGGCATTCAACATTTTGTGATAATGCCACCCATGGCATCTGAACCGACACGAGGTGCTTACATGCCCCCGGTAGGATATTTAGATATTCTAGAAGACAAGCACTGAGGAGATGATATGTTATTGCGCATCTTCGAGGGAAATTTCTAGCCTCTCTGCAACGGGAACTCGTCCAAATCAATGTATGTTTTCGAGCCGCTCCTAATCTAGATCTTAGGACCATTTTCATAATAGAAGAAAGGCCCTTTGGCATGATTTCATTATTTAAAGCACATTGAACTAGACTGTATGTGATTTAGGGAGCTTAAGTTACCGAGTCATGCAAACCAGAGGTTAGTTAACGAGGTCGAATATTACCTAAGCCTTAGACCTAATACATAAGCTTTGTATTTTCCCCAACCTCTTGAGGACTAATTCAGATCTTGACAAGTACATGAGTGTTTAAATATAATTAGACCCAAGAGGCCTAAGGTTGGTATTTGCCACTAATCCCTTAAGTTTTAGTTGTCCGGATCTTAATTCATCATTTGATCCAACCTACAAGTTAGGTAAGTTTCATATTACTTTGAAGGGACTCAATTTCTTTCTTTATCTTTTTCCTCCTTTCTTTTCTTTTCAATTTTTCTTCCCTCTTTTCCTCATTTTTCTCAAAAATGCCTTTCCTTTTCCCTCAACCTCCCTCTTTTTTTTTTCTTTTTGGTGAAACCCTTATTGTGAATTGATTTTCATGACGTTTTGCACTTTAATACCCCCCAAGCCTATGATTTACAATGTCCGCATTATAAATTAGTTGGGTTTGAGTTCAGCTTAGGTCGTATATTAGAACAGGTTCAAAGGGTGGGTGGAGGGTCGGGATGACTGTTGTGGATGATTTTAAGCTCTGGTACAAGTATCAGAGGTAGAGTCGGTTGTTCTAATGGATGAATCCTAAAGTGCAATATGAGTTCAGCAAAGAGATGTGTCAAAAGGGTTTCGGGTTTTTCAAGAAAATGACAGGTTGCCTCCCATTAAGTGCCGAGTTTAACGCCATCAGCCAGGTGCAATAAGTTCAGGGAGAATGGAGATCAAAAGATACCTCAGCCAAGTTTGTATCAGTGAGTTCAATGAACGACTTAAGTCACTGGCCATTCAAGATGAAAGGTTCAGAATCAAGGCTAGGTTGACTGATTTTGATGGCTCAATTTCCAAAAATTCGTCTCACCAAGAATGGTCCAATCCATTTAGATTTGAGTTTGCCTGGGAAGAGTTTTAGCATGACATCAAAGAGTAGGACCTTATGACCAGGATGGAAAGTTTTTCTAGAAATGTGTTTGTCAAGTAAATCCTTCACCCACTCTTTGTAAATTCGCGAGTTCTCGTATGCGTCATTGCATAGTTCCTCGATCTCGCTCATTTGAAACTGACGGTGGGTTCCGACCTTAAGAAGATCTAGATTGCACTTCCGTACTGCCCAATAGGCTTTGTGTTCCATCTTGACGGGGAGGTGACGTGCCTTCTCGTACACCAATATGAACGGAGACATACCTAATTGGGTTTTGTGGGTGATCCTATAAGCCTACAAAGCTTCCGGAAGTCGGACCAACCAATCCTTCCTGTCAGGCCGAACAGTGACCTGGAAGATTTTCTTGATCTCCTGATTAGACAGTTCAGCCAATCCATTGGTTTGGGGGTGGTAAGGAGTCGAGATTTAGTGTGACACCCTATACTTGGCCATCAGGGATCTGAACTGTGCATTTGTAAAATGGGTCCCTCCATTAGAGATAATGGTGCACGGGATACCGAACTGAGAGAAGATGTACTGATGAATGAACTTGATTACCACTTTATGATCATTGGTTTGGGTCAGGATAGCTTCGATCCATTTAGACATGTAGTCTACAGCGAGGAGAATGTATTCGAAGCCGTTCGATTTAAGGAATGGTCCCATAAAATCAATCCCCCATATATTGAATATTTCGCATACGAGAATCGACTGTAAAGGCATCACATCGTAGTGGCTCATGTTGCCCAAGGTTTTGCAACGAGTGCATGCCTTACAGTAGTCGTATGCATCCTTGAAGATCATGGGCCAATAAAAGCCGCACTGGAGGATTTTAGCTGCGATTTTATGTCCGAAGAAGTGTCCGCCGCAGGCTTGGTCATGGCAGAAGGACAAAATGTCTTGAATTTCCGCTTCCAGGATGCATTGTCTGATGATCTGATAAGCACCATTGCGGAAGAGGTACAAGTCTTCCCAAATGTAGTATTTGGCATCAGAAAGCAACTTGTCCTTCTTGGACTTCGGCCAATCAGACGAGATTTGATGTGACGCTAAGTAGTTAACCAAATCAGCGTACTAGGGAAGTCCAGCACCGATAGTCAGAAGGTGCTCATTAGGAAAGTTCTCTGTAATTTCTCCGGAAGGGTCAATGATATTAGAAGGAAGGCAGGACAAGTGATCTGCTACCAAGTTTTGTTTTCATGCCTTGTCATGAATCTCGAGGTCAAATTCTTCCAACAGCAAGATCCAGCAGATTAGTTGAGGTTTTGCATCCTTCTTCACGAGGAGGTGCCTCACTGCGGTGTGATCTGAGTATATGATAACACGGGAACCCAAAAGATAGGATCAAAATTTTTTGAGGCCAAAGACTACAGCTAGCAGCTTTTTCTCAATAACTGTATAGTTACGTTGAGCCTCATCAAGTGTCTTGCTAGCGTAGTAGATGACCACGGGTTTCCCATCCATTTTCTGCCCAAGTACCTCACCTACTGCATAGCCAGACGCATTGCACATGATCTCAAATGGTATAGATCAGTCAGGGGATTGCAGGATAGGTGCTTGGGTGACTCGATCTCGTAGGCCCTCAAATTCATGAGTGCACTCCTCGGTGATTTTGAAGGGGACATCCTTTGATGATAGATCGGTCAAGGGGTGCACCATTTTCGAGAAATCGGGAATGAATCGATGGTAAAAACTGACATGCCCTAGAAAAGAGTAGATGTCCTTGACCGAGCCAGGCATGGGTAGTTTGGAGATCAAATTAACCTTGGCTCGATCAACCTGGATGCCTTTTTCAGAGATGAGGTAACCCAAGACAATTCCCTCAGGTACCATAAATTGGCTCTTTTCCCAAGAAAGAACTAGATTCACCTTGATACAATGCCTGAGGATTTGGACCAAGTGCAGGAGACAATCTTCAAAAGATTCCCCAAATATCGAGAAGTCATCCATGAAGACTCCTACCATATCTGAGAATATGTCAAGCATGCACCTCTGAAAAGTAGCAGGTGCATTGCAGAGATTGAATGGCATCCTATGGAACGCATATGTCCCGAAGGGGCAGGTGAAGGTAGTCTTCTCTTGATCCTCAGGATGGATAGCCACCTGGTTATAATCGGAGTACCCGTCCAAGAAACAAAAGAATCGATTTCCTGCCAATTTCTCGAGTATCTGATCAATAAATGGTAGTGGGAAATGATCCTTTTTCATGGAGGCATTTAGTCTTCGGTAATCAATATAGACTCTCCACGAGTTTGCAATGCGAGTTGGTATAGTTTCTCCGATTTCAGTCGTAATGACGGTGAGTCTTGTCTTTTTGGGCACAACTTGGATTGGACTCACCCAACGACTATCAGGGTAGATGATACCTGCATCTAGTCACTTGATGATCTCCTTTTTTACGACATCCTGCAGATTCAGATTCAGGCATCTTTGCATTTCAGGGGATGGTCGTGAGCCCTCTTCGGTGTGATGTGATGTGTGCAATATGAGGGGCTGATGCCAGTCAGGTCATCGAGAGTCCAACCAATGGCTCTTCGATGCTGCTGGAGGATAGAAATCAAGCAGGTTTCCTGATCAGAGGTAAGGCGGGAATTGATAATCACAGGAATGTTTGATTAGAACCCAATAAGACATATTTGAGATGGTCAGGGAGGGGTTTAAACTCCATGACTGGATTTTCAGCAGCAATAGGTGGTTTAGGGTGAGGTTCAGGAGCAACGGCAGGAGCTAAAGGTATTTCTAGGTTTGGTTTAGGGTCCTCTAAGTGTAGGATTTGATCCTCTTGTGGTTGATCATTAGAGATACACAGGTTTTCCTCGGCACATGGGTCATCAACCACGGACTCGATGTCGCAAATTTGTTTGATAACCCCATAATTAATTCCTTTTTGGGCCTTAAAGACATTGATCTTTAGTGTCTTATTCCCAAATTTTAACTCAATTTGGCCCTCCTCATAATTGATATTGGCCCTAGCTGTGGTCAGAAAAGGTCTCCCTAAAATGATCCGTGTGTTCTTCAAGTTCTTAGGAGCATCCATGTCCAACACTATAAAATCCATGGGGAAGTAGAAATTACGTACCCTAACTATGACATCCTCGAGAATTCCTTTTGGTGGCTTAATAGATCGATCAGCTAATTGCAATGTTACCTTTGTCAATTTGAGCTCAGTTTCTTCAAGGTGGTCAAGTAGGGATGTAGGTATTAGGTTTATGGAAGCTCCTAGATCCAATAAGGCTTTGTCAAACTGTATATCATCGATAGCATAGGAGATCAGCGGGGTGCCTGGGTCTTTTGCCTTAGGCGGGAGTTTGCTCAAAATTATAGAGCTGGCTTGCTCCAACAGTATGATTGGGTTCCCGCCTTTGGTTCACGGCTTATGTTTTGGTGTACATTTCTCTTTTAGGAATCTTACGTAAGTCGGTACGTGGCGAATTGCATCCATCAACGGGATGTTTATTTGGACCTGCTCGAAGAGCTTGACCAGGTCCTCCTCGAGAGCCACGGGTTTGGGTTTCTTCTTTCCCTTGGTCAAGGCCTCGAGAAATGGAACCTCAATTGGTTCCTCTAGAATTGTCTCAGGCTCTTTATCAAGGATTGGGGTGTCCTGGATGACCAATCTAGGGTTAGGGTCTACAGTCTCAGGTGAGTTGTGGCTAGGAAAAGGTGGGTCTTGTGTTGCTTTGTCGGGTGGTGACGGAGTTTAATCCTGCCAGATTCTGGTTTGGGCTAGGGAGGATAGGTTTCTGCTACTGAAATCCAAAATAAGAGGTTGAAGCACCCACCTCGTCAGGGGATGGAGCAGAATGGGCCTGATAGACAAAGTGGGCTTGGCCTTGATTTGGATTCATAACGTGCCTTTGGTTTGGCACGTTATTTGGATTCGGAAGAGGCTGAGAAGGGAATGCACCCGACTGGCGAGTACTTGCTAGCTGGGCCAATTGATTACGCAACTTAGAGATCTCTTCTTTATGTTGTTTTTGCATGTTAACCAAGGTTTGGAGAATCAAAGATGTCTCATCTTCTTTAGGTGGTCTAGATTGGAAATTTTGATTGGGCCTTGGTTGAGTGGGTTGATAGGGATGTAGTTTGTGGTTGGGGTTGGAATTGAGGTCTTGGATGTGGGTTATTTCCTGACCATGCAAAGTTTGGATGATTACACCATCCAGGGTTGTAGGTATTGGAGAAAGGATTGTTATGGATGGTGTGGAGATCCTCGCAAGTCTGACGATCCCCAGAATAATCAGGGTACGAGGGTTCAGAGTTCCCCCAACTGTGGTAGGCTGGCCCGGAGTTTCCTCCGAAGCCATAATCTGATGGGGGTGGATACGCATCCATCCTCGGAGAGTGGTAGATATTATGTGCAGTTTCCCTACCTGAGGGCGGTGGTGTATATGTGCTTTGTGGTGTAGAGGTGGTCTTGTGTAGATGTCGAGTGATGTCGTCCACCTTCTTCTCAATGATGGAGACCTTATCCAATTGACTGGCTACCAACTCCAAGTCAACAGATGCATAAAGGCCTCGAGATTCGTGTACCCCATGATTGTTTGTCAATGTGCGGGTGGACATCCGATCATACGCACTCAGTGACTCATTGTTCAGGGAGTTCTCGTACATGTTCTTGAGAATTCCCCAAATCTCATCTTCATGCTGACCCACGATGCTGCCACCACAGGTTGCATTGGCAAATAGCTTGATATCATCACGGAGCCTGTGGTAAAAGGATTGGACTTGTTCCCACTTCAGGACTCTGTGATGGGGGCATTTGCGCATGAGGTCTAGAAAATGATCCCATGCCTCATGTAGAGATTCTCCTACTCCTTGGGAAAAGTGTGTGATTTGGTGTCGCATAGCGTTTGTGCAACCAATGGGATAGAATTTTTGTAGGAAGGCGGTTTGAAGTTCTTCCCATGTGTTGATCGCGTGTGGATAAGTTTGAAACCAGTAGGCAGTTGTCGGCCAGAAAGAAGATCTTTAAAAGCAAGCCGTCTCGATTCTGCATGTCTACCCTAAAGGTGTGGGCCAGATGCTTTAGATTCTTGATGTGTTGGAACGGATCCTCGGAGTTCAAGCCATGGAATTTTGGAGTCATGTGAAACATACTAGGCTTGAGCTCCAACTCGGGTCCTCTTGCGAGGATATTGATTCGTGGTTTGATCTCCATTGCCACGGGATTGTAGTGATCTCGCATTTGAGGACGTGGCGGTGGGTTGATGAAGGCATTGATCTGATCTCTGAAATCAAAGAATTGTTGTGGTTCAAAGTTAGGTCATTTTGGTTGATCCATGGTTGTGATTGGAGGTTCGGGCTTAGAATTAGAGGAAATGTCAATATGATCAGGTTGGTGCACAATCACGGAGGTTGAGGCTTAGCCTCGACAAGAGTGAATAACTAATGGAGGCCTCAAGTGTGGTCTTAAGGATTTCCTCCCAAACATGCACCAATGGAGAAGATGAGAGATAAAATGTCAGACGAACCCAATCGAAGCACCCAAAGATTTTTGGATGACTATAGAGGTTCGGGACGAATGATACCCTTAGATCAGAAAGTCGTCCACTTGAGAATTACCTAGGCAGCCAGGAAGGGAGAGTCTCGCAAAGACTCCTACACGGTAGAGCATCCCCAAGGGTTATAGGGTTTCCCCCACCCGACCTTCCTTGTCACTGAGGGTCCAGGTAGACCAGGATGGATAACCTGACCTCTTAAGTCTAGCAATTTTAAGTTTAGAGCAAGGTGCTTATGATTTCACTTGAACTTTAAGATATTTTTGTGCAAGGTGACCTAATTTGAAGATTGGTTGATCCCTCAAGGTAGGTCAACTTCACCTGTTTGTCCTTTGAGATTATTAGGTCCCAACTTTTTAAGATTCAAGTGGATATTTAGAGCCTGACTTTAGGGTTTACTTGCTTAGGTCAATTCAAATAAGTCTTGGGACACACACAAGTTGGGAGAATATATTCTTAATTAAGTAGGTGGAGTCCTCAACCCTAGAATAGAAATCCTATTTTGACTCTGATTGATCCAATTAGTTTTGTCCAAATTTGGTACCTAGGGCTCAAGCAAGAAGGTGATAGCCCTAGATACCTTAAGCCCTATGTAGGTGCAAAAATCAGGGTTAGAGTTTGTCTACAAAAGAATCAAATTAGGCAACTTGTGAGGATTGATTCTAAGAATGAAAAGCAAGTTGTCCCTAATTGATTTTCTTCCTTTTTTATCTCTTCTCAGAATTAGGGGCTTTAAGGAAAAAGGATGGAGTTTACTTGCCCCTGGAGTGTTTGGTGCGTGCCTAACTCTCCTTGATTGGATTCCCCACTTGCACAGATCACAACAAAATAGATAGAGCAAGTTAGTATCAAATTAGATATTGCGATCCAGATATCAAATTGTGCGTTGCTCCCCAACAACGGTGCCAAAATGTTTGCGTGCTAAATCGAGGTTTTAAAATCACTTCGTTGCAATATAGTTGAAAATAGCGCGTGAACAAATAATTTATAACTTGAATATAAATTCGAGGTCGAACACAGGGAGCAAGTGTTGCAATGAATCTCAAGATCACAATTTAAGCACAAGATAACAATATTTAATGAGAAATTCAAGCAATAAGAATGTATAGATAATAGCAAATGCTAATAGTGCAAAAAGATTAGGGTAAAATGGTGATTTGAATCACCAATTACCCTAATTACAATAATGGCAAATATCTCAATAGTATCAACCAAAGTTAATCCACACAAGCCAAGTGCACAGTGCACTGTGTCAGACAGATTAGATGATGGAGCTTTCAATTTAAACTCTTCCTTGCTGTAGTGCTAAGAGGGCACTCTTCTTCCTTTCCTTTGTCTCCTCAGGGGAAAGCACAACACAGAGGCACAATTTCCTCATAGAGATCAAGTGTTGAGAGGGGTTCACTGAAGCAAACTTGTAAATCCCTATTGGAGGGGGTGAGATATGCGTGACGTATAAAATGCGGAATAAAAAAGATAACAATCTCACAAATGAAGCAATCACACAAGACAAGTAATTTTTAGGTGGAAAGCCAAACCGGGTGAAAAGCACCACTTAACCCTCTTGAGTTAGAATTTCCTGATCGACAAAGTTGATTAAATCCATTAATGTACTACTTTAACGAGGCTAGTACAACATCAATTACAACCACGCTACGAGTTTGAGGGTAGCGTTCCTCAACCCCTCCTCTTCACAAGGAGGATTTTGTCTCACGAAGGAGATGGGAATTCGCAAAGCGAATACCCAACATAATTACAAAAATAAATTACAAAATAACCTATAGAGCCAACAAAGATTAACCTAGTTACTATAGGTAAAAATAGTTCCCTTTGGTGGGAGTGCATCGGCGTGACGACGCGAGTGTGTGAACCACGCGGTGGCACTTCGTCGCTCTCGTAAATGCAGAGGGAGAGTAGAAGTGCAGCGAGAAGAAAGCTTTTAAGATGTGGAACGGTGAAATGGAGAGCAAGATCTTTTAAAGTGTTTTGGACACAAATAGATGTGGAAATGTGTTGCTTGGGTGTGTCTTGGTGTATTTTTGCAAGGCAAGGGTCCTCCTCTATTTATAGAGGGCCTAGGAAGGCTTTGGAAGACCATAGAAGGCTTCCATAGCCGTTGGGGTTGAACCCAAGGCAAAACAGGTTGTAATCAGAATCATTTATGATTCTGACAGGGTTATCAGACGTCTATTCCAGGTATCAGAGGTCTGGAAAACTTTCTTAAGACATTTGTTAACTAAGTCGACGTCTGATTCTAGGCAGGTTTCCTTCCTGACTTTAATTAGATCTAAACAGTATTCTAGTGTAAGGCCATCAGATGACATACAGGACGTCTGGCACTAGGTCTGGACGTCTGGAAACCTATTGTACTGCGGGAATGGATTCCTAAGATAGGTTAACGGCTAGAAAATCTGACAAAGGTGATTTTGGCTCACAACAAGGCTCAACGATCATATATCAGATATCTGGGGTCCTCTACGGACGTCTGATAGAAGTCTAACAGTTATTTTCCTCAACGTTTACTTTGTTAGCCAATGTTCCACTAATTAGACAACTAGCACAACTATTAGACGTCTTCGAAGACGTCTAGACTAAGGCCTGGTCGTCTGATTTCATCAGACAGAACCTGCGAAGTCTAGCCTAAGTTATTGGATGTCTGAGTCAACAGTCAGACATCTTAAAAGTCACTATCAGACGTCTGATTTCGAAATTAGACATCTGATTAGGTTGTTAGAACCCTATTTTGGTTTTCTAAGTTCTCTATAGAAAACGTAAGTATCCTAAGGTTGTGGAAGTGTTTCTAGGACTACTTTGAGGGTACTTTGAGGCTCTTTAACATGTTACTAAGAAATAAAAGAGCAAAAAAGAAAGAGATACAAAGTATAGGAAAAGACATCTATCCTATTCTTCTATCTTCATGCTTTCTCTCCCCACGCAGCTCCTTCTCCGTCAAGCTCCTCCAATCCGCCATGGATGTGAGCTCGAACTCTATCTCTACACTTGTCTCCATTTGCAATTTGACCTAAAAACTAAGACTCAAAAGCAAATGTTAAATAACAAGTGTTTTATTTTCATCAAAATAAACAATCGTGGTGCCCTAGCACCAACAATCTCCCCCTTTCTGATGATGACAAAACCATAAATAATAATACATAACATTCTCCCCCTTTTTGACATTATCAAAAGGGTGCTATAATTTTTAATTATCCTAAACTCCCCCTTAAAATATGCTCTTCTAATTTCTTCTTTTCATTAAACATGATAGCTATGTTATTACCTCCCCCTTTCTAAAGGCAATATAGCTAGGTTATTTAAAACCTCCCCTTATCTAGATGGAAAAATAGCTTCATAAAATTTTTGACTCCCCCTATCTAGATGCAATAAGTTAAAAGATAGGGTAAAGAATTTTCCTCACCTACCATGGCCAATAGAATGGACGAAATGGAGGTGGATGTCAAACCGGATGGGGTTCCCATCCGTAGCATGGAGGTCCGGACATCGGCGTCGGTCTCTAATTAGGCGGTCGACGTGCGACGATTCGATCATTTGTTCGCCATCTCGTCGGTCTTCTTGCAGCTCTTCTGGTCTTCTTCCTTAGTCTTGATGTTGGTCCACCTAACTCGAGTTGACCATTCTCCATCTTGTAGGTCCAATCATTGATGTTGTAATCTCCCTTGAAACCTACAAAACAAGATTCTATTTGTTTCTTTGGTATCCAAGTCAATTTGGATCGGAATCTGTTAGCGGGTCTCCTTGAAGGAGATCCTTTCTCAACCTTAGGGCTAGATAAATTTTCTACTTTATTGATCAAATTATTTGATTTCTCCCTAAGACATGCAAGCTCATCTTCAATAGCATGCATCTTGATTTTTAAGCTACAAATTTCGATTTTTAAACTTGTGTTTTCCTCAATCAATTTATTATTTTCATTAATTAAGTCTTTATTTTCTAATAACAAACTATTATCCTTAGGTCTAGCTTCTAGATCTTTGAGCTTTATTTCTAACCTTTCATTTTCATTTTTAAGAAAACTAAGATTCTTTTTAATGTTTTTATTTTCCACTTTAAGTGACTTACTAATTTCAAATAATTCATCAAATGCATCTTGTAGTTCAAATTTTACCTTATTGTCGGAGTCGCTTTCGCTATCTTCTGCCATGGCCATGAAACCCATACAAGTGGTTTCATTCTTCTTCTCGGGTCTTTCTTCTTCTTCCTCTGAGCTCGAGTCGTCCTAAGTTACTTGGAACACCTTCTTATTCTTCTCCTTCTCCTTCTTCTTCTTCTTCTTGAGAAGAGGGCACTCAAGTCGAATATGACCCTCCTTGTTGCATTGGTAGCAATGTCTCGAGCTATATTTTTCCTTCTTCTCCTTCTTTTCTTTCTTTGATTCCCTAATTTAAAATCTTCATCATTAGAAGTTACCTCGCTATCTGACGCAGCTTTGAATGCGAGGGTCTACTTCAATTTTGGCTCTGGAGTATCCTTCTTCTTCTGCTTCAGCTTTGTCTCGTAGGCCATTAGATTGCCTAGGAGATCCTTCATGTTGAGCTCCTCCACCTCGTTCGCCTCCTTGATGGCGGTGACCTTCTATTCCCACTCCGGTTCGAGGGAACGAAGAAAATTCCCTTGAAGCTCGCCCTTAATGAAGGTCTTTCCTAATGCCTTTAGATTATTTACTATGAGAGTGAACCTAGTGTTCATCTCACTCAAAGACTCATTAGATTTCATAGAAAAAGACTCAAATTCTTGTGAAAGTAAATTGAGTTTAGAAGTCTTAACCTCAGAGGTACCCTCGTGAGTTACCTCGAGTGTGTGCCAGATCTCGTTTGTAGTGGCGCACTGCGAGATTCTGTTGAACTCCTCCGAGCTGAGCATGCAGTAGAGGGAGTTCATGGTCTTCGCGTTCAAAGACATCTCCCGAATCTGTTGCTGTGAGTATCCTATGGTGGGTCTCTCTGGGATGTCAAACGACATCTCGCATCTGGCCTAGATGGTGAAGTCGTTGGCTTGTAGCCAAGTCTTCATTCGTAGTTTCCAGTAGGGGTAGTTGCTCCCGTCGAAGAAAGGCAGACGGGTCGTGGACTACCACCCCTTGGAAATTTTGATCGCGGAACTACTCCCCTCTGTGATCTTGCTAGGTTGTTACGCTGAAACAACAAGAACCTACTCTGATACTAATTGTAAATCCCTACGGGAGGGAATGAGATATGTGTGACGTATAAAATACGAAATAAAAAAGATAACAATCTCATTTATGAGGTAATCACATAAGACAAAGTAATTTTAAGTGGAAACCTAAATCGGGTGAAAACCACCACCTAACCCTCTCGAGTTAGGATTTTTTGATTGACAAAGTCAATCAAATTTATTAACATACTACTTTAACGAGGGTAGTACAACCTCAATTACAACTATGCTACGAGTATGAGGATAGCATTCCTCAACCCCTCCTCTTCACAAGGTGGATTTTGTCTCATGAAGGAGATGGAAATTTGCAAAGTGAATACCTAACATAATTATAGAGGTAAATTACAAAACAACTTGTAGAGCCAACAAAGATTAACCTAGCTACTATAGGTAAAAATACTTCCCTTTGGTGGGAGTGCATCGGTGTGACGATGCGGGTGCGTGAACCATGAGGTGTCACTTCGTCGCTCTCGTAATTGCAAAGGGAGAGCAGGAGTGCAGCGAGAAGAAAGTTCTTAAGATGTGGAATGGTGAAATGGAGAGCAAGATCTTCTAAAGTGTTTTGGACACAAATAGATGTGGAAATGTGTTGCTTGGGTGTATATTGGTGTATTTTTGCAAGGCAAGGGTCCTCCTCTATTTATAGAGGGCCTAGGAAGGCTTTGGAAGACCTTAGAAGGCTTCCATAGCCGTTGGGGTTGAATGCAAGGCAAAACAAGCTGTAATCAGAATCATTTTTTATTCTGACAGGGTCATTAGACGTCTGTTCCAGGTATTAAATGTCTGAAAAATTTGCTTAAGACGTCTGGGAACTGAGTCAAATGTCTGATTCTAGGCAGGTTTCCTTCCTAATTTTGATAAGAACTAAACAGGGTTATAGTGTAAGGTCATTAGACGACGTACAGGATGTTTGGCATTAGTTCTGGATGTCTGGAAACCTATTGTACTGCGGGAATGGATTCCCAAGATAGGTTAACGGCTATAAAATCTGACAAAGGTGATTTTGGCTCACAACAAGGCTCAACGGTCATATATCAGACGTCTGGGGTCCTCTACGGACGTCTGATAGAAGCCTAACGGTTATTTTCCTCAACGTTTACTTTGTTAGCCAACGTTCCACTAATTGGACGCCTGACACAACTATCAGACGTCTTTGAAGACGTCTGGACTAAGGTCTGGTCGTCTGATTTCATCAGACAGAACCTACGAAGTCTAGACTAAGTTATTGGATGTCTGAGTCAATAATCAGATGTCTTAAAAGTCACTATTAGATGTTTGATTTCGAGATTAGACGTTTGATTAGGCTGTCAGAACCCTATTTTGGTTTTCTAAGTTCTCTACAGAAAACCTAAGTATCCTAGGGTTGTACAAGTATTCTTGGGACTGCTTTGAGGGTACTTTGAGGGTTGTGCAAGTGTTCCTAAACATGCCACTAAGAAATAAAAGAGCAAAAAACAAAGAGATACAAAGTACAAGAAAAGACATCTATCCTATTCTTCTGTCTTCATGCTTTTGCTCCCCACGAAGCTCTTTCTTCATCAAGCTCCTCCAATCCGTCATGGATGCGAGCTCGAACTCCATCTCTATAATTGTCTCCATTTAAAATTTGACCTGAAAAGTAGGACTCCAAAGAAAATGTTAAATAACAAGTGTTTTTTTATCATCAAAATAAACGATCGTGGAGCTATAGCACCAACAAAACCCCCCTCTCTCATTTTCTCTTCACACCCGCCTAATCGGATCAGTAAGCAGGTAAACAGTCAGGTAAATGGATCCTAGCTAGACCCGTGTGGCGTGACTGCGGGCGAGGCGTGCGTATGCGCTTGCATGGGCGGGGACTTCACCCCCTGTGCGTGCTGAGGTGAACAACCGATTTTAGAAAATCAACTTAAGTGCGGTCGGGGCTTCTTCTCTCTACAAGGTGGGACTATCCCATGTAGCTTCGTTGCAATGCAACAGCGGCTGAAGACGCTTCTGATTGAGGTCGAGGAGAAGGCTGTGGAGTCCAATTGAACCCCTGGAGCGCTTCCTGGGAGTCAGCCCCAACTCCTGGAGGTGGAATCTTGAGGGTTTGCTGTTGGAGGACTACAGCTAACGTCGGAGAACTTGGAGGTGGCGGTGGAGGTTTGGCGGTCACCTGAAAAGCAGAAAATGGCCTCGTGGCCACATTAAATATTCTTAGGAGGATCGCCTGAGGATGGCGAATGTGATGGTGGTCTTGGTGGTGTGCGTGAGTGAGTGAGGTGGTCGGATGACGATGGACTGTGAACGTGATGGTGGTGTTGTTTAGTAGGAAATTAGGGTAAACAAACCCCTCAATTTCTTGAGGGGTTTTGTTTGCGTGGATGAGGCGAAGCTTTTGGGAGTGGCGACAGTCAATTTGGTGGAGTGTAGTGGGCTGTCGAGGTCACCGGAGGTATGTCGGAGACGGGGGAGACGACGACGGAGCGGGTGAGTTGGAGGTCAAAGCCAAGTTTGGAAGTGTGGAGGGAATTGGTAGATAATGAGGAGTCGAATGGAGTGCCTAGCGAACGAAGAGAAGGTGGAGGAAACGCCAGCTGTGATAGGTCGGCATCGGAGAAGGCTCCGGTGAGGGAGATGGACGAGGACGACGGAGGACAGAGACACTTGCTGGTATTGAAAGGTGTAGAAGAACTTGAGGAAGATGATCCCACCACCTATTGTACATGGTAGTGGGAGAAGAAGGTAGAGGAAGAAGGTTGCCGGAGCAAACTTCGGAGTAGGCCGGAGAGGAAGAAGAGGAGAACTTAGGCCTAAAAAGTTGGTGAAAAAGAAGGGGATGCCAAGGAGGTCTTTTATAGGCCAAAGAGCGAGCTTCAAAGCTTGGAAACCAAGCTTTGAAAGCTCAAAAATCATGAAATAGGTTTATGATTTCCAAGAGTTCGTATGAACTCTTGGATGAGATTTGGAAGGCAAGACCTACCTCAGATTGAAGAGCAACTCCTCAAGAATCTTCCTTCCAAATTTGGAAGGATTTCGTCTGAAATCATGGAGAATCTCTTGATTGAAGGTTGACGGTTCTTGGGCTCACACAGTAATGGCAACAGGGGTATTTCTGTGAAGAATACCAAGAAATTAGGGGGGTTTTTGTAATAATTTCAAAAGTTGAGGGGTTATTTGAGAGAATAAGAGTCAGACTTGGACTAAAATGCAAACTAGGTCAAAATAATCTCAGATTTGGCTTAAATTTTGATACAAACATAATTTGAACCCAAGAAATTCAATGGTGGAGTTGGATTTTGGTTTTGACCTCGTTTGACTATGCAATTTATGTAAAAACCCAAATTAGAGCAATAATCTGTTTGTGACTCTGTTTTGGGTCAAAATGGGTTTTGATGGTCAATTCAAAGATGCTAAGCCCTAGAGAATATTTCTTTTATGAATTTTAGAGGATTTATGTGAATTTTATATTGACCAAAACCTCAATTAATTAAGTGATTTTGGTTTTAGGGTTTTAGATGTCCATTAATTCTTGAAATACGTGAAAATCCGTTTCTATCTGCATGGACCCACTTATTAGGAATTAATTACTAAATGAACTTTAATAAACCCTTGGCATACCCCATGGTTATTCTGTATTTGTAATAAGATGGCAAAATTACAGAAATAACCCTATTTTCATCTTTTCTTCTCAAAATAATTTATCCTGCTCAAGAGACCTTTTAACTGATATGTAGGAGATTTTATTGACTTTATAAGACCAAATTGAGCTAGTTATGGCTCATGATGGTATTCCCATCACTCCCCATAGGACTTTTACTTTCATGCATGCCCCCATATGACCCGAAGCCTCGAGAGGGTATGATCTTTCACGTTAATTACCATTATGAAGACCCCTATGATCCAGACTCCCATGCTGACATACATTTTATCAATCCACCTCTTCAGCAATTTTCCATGGAATTTTGGAACATGATGGATCAACAAAATTGGCATCAGAATCCTCCCTTTAATTATCCTCTATTTTGTGCCCTCACTCCGCATTTTGCTATTGCTAGACTTTTTGGAGTAGGGGTACATAATCAGCTGGTTCGCATCTGTGGACCACTGATTTTGGGAGCACACGAACACATCTTCCTGTTGATCTTGACCTGCTCTTATGCAATTATTGATCGTATGATGGAGTTTTCGCTTAGCTGGAGGCGTTAAACTCAGCATTTGTAAATAACATCTGATACCTTTCTATACATAGAATATTTTCTTCTAGCATATTTTTCTGCATATTGCTTACCGTCAGGTTGGCCGGTGTTGAATGAAAATTCAGGAGCAATTCCATGTGATTTCTACCCATTTACTACCTGTTTTGCTTTATTTCTTTTATATTCATGCATGAGGACATGCAAGAACTTAGGTATGTGGGGGTAGATACATCAAAATTAAAAATTTTTATGACAACATTTAGGAAAACCTCGAAGTAGCATATTATATGTGCATTACGGTCCTAAAATTAAGAACAACTGATCCCACCTCCAATGCATGCATTGGAGCTAGAAATTGTTCGTAATAGCCACCTCCGACCCGTTCGCTCATTTTCCTATTCTAAATTTAGAACCAAGCTGAATACAACCCAATAAGGGAATTTCATTAAAGTACAAATTATAAGAGGTTACTTGTATATAGCATTAGGGATTTTATCAAGAGATTTTATCAAGAGAATGCATTAGGGATTTTTAGCCTCTAGTTGATTCCTATAATTTGGAATCCAGTACAATTTTCACACTCACACGTAGAATTTACAATGGATTCACTGTGAAGACTGATAAGCACCTTTAGCCTGTTGAGAAGAAGTAGTGCTTCTTTTCCTAAATCCCTAAACAGTGTTTTGGGAGTCAGGCGAATCTTCTTCTAAAACGAAATCCACCAAATAGTGTGAGATGGGAGTAGAGAGTACTGGTGTTCTAAGATTAGTGCAAGGAATCTGGAATTCTGGATAATTAGGTGATAATACTCGAAGTTAGGCACAATCTCGCTCTTGGTTCCTGCATATAACTAATTGTGTGAATTTTTGAGAGCCACCAACCAAGGCAAATACGCGAAGATCGAGTTCTGATAAAATTAGGACTAAGGTGAATGGTTACGACCATTCTCTATGGAATCCTCGGCTGAAGGAGGGTATTGATGTCAAGGTCAAGAATACACCATCCTATCCATCTCTTCCTGGTGCCGAGAGCAGGCACTTCCACCAAATAAGCCACCCTGATATCTCTTAAACACCACCAATCCCTAATAATGCCTCTTGAATAAGTCATATATGTCATGTGTTGTATTAAGTTGTGCTAAAAAATTATTAGAAAAAAAAATATATAAAAAGAAAAAAAAGAGAAAAAATTATTATGAGAAAAAAAATGAGAGTATGAGTGCTTTAGTATTTATTTTCATTACATTGAGGCAGCATTACCCACCACAATTGCGATCCACCAAATATGACCTTAACTTACCTTTTCTTATTCCTGATCGCTTGAATACTGGCTAAGGAATCCTGACTTAGTGTTAGGGTTATTGGAACTCTATTAAAGTGTTAATGCCATGTGAGACCACCAAATATGAAATATGTGCATAAATCCAGTGAGATTTTGAGCTCAAAAAGAAAAGAAAAAGAAAAGAAAAGAAAAAAAGAGAGACTGGATACAAAGGAACCAAAGAGAGCATAGTTTTTCTCACTTTTCTCTGGGTTGATTCACTTAATAATTTGGAAATCTAGATTTTGTAGTACTAATCTCTATGTAGCACCAAATGAGAGTAAGCCACCAAATACACACCTACTTTCCTTAGACATTTTCTACCCAAGCTTATAGCTGGGGCGGAATTCATAGAATATCTTGGATACCCTGAGGGAAGAAGTTTGCCTATCCTGCTAGAATTTTACTAGGGGTCAAGTATAGGCTTTAGAGGTAAATCAGGTTTTTTACTTGAATCCGTTGCAAAAGCTACATAGCTACACTTACATAATTGTCTGGATTTCTAGATTTTAAGATGAAAACGAAAAGGAAAGAATCTCTAGTCATACACTTGATAATAATCAATCCTTTAGGGACCCATTTGTAAATAACTTAGTTTTGCATTTGCTAGGGACTAGTAAGATTTAGGCATTGGGGTATGATTGTACAGCAATCATAGCTCTTAAATGACCTGAATTAAGTTAGAACTTAGCTTAACTTAATATAATCCATGCATTCATGAGCATACTTTGCATTTTTACTGCTTTATTTTGGCTATGCATAGAATAATGTTATAATGTGCTGATTAAGTGCATTATATGGTTTGTAGGTAATAAGAAGATCTGAAGCTGGATCTGAAGAATAAAGAGAAGCTGGTGCTGCAGTAGTGCTGGAGTAGAAGACTTAGGAATAAAGTAAAATAATGTAAGGTTGAGGTATGCTACTCTACTTTGTAGAATTTAATGTAGAGTTTAAATTATGAAGAACTTAGGACCAATCCTAGCCCTCGGATAGCCCTAGAGACCATCCTCAGCCTTAGCCACCCTTAGATTAGGTCACCTTAGCCTAGGATACCTCAAAACCCTAGCTCCAGCCCTTATCTTGACGTCCAGATAAGTTATTGGACGTCTAGAACCCTTAGGCACAACCTGCAGACCTAAAACCCAAGTCTGCAGTGTTATTTGACGTCTAGACAAGTTGTCAACGTCTAATTTCTGCAGAATTCCAAGACCGAACCTTGAATCCACCCTGACCTCTAATTGGACGTTCAGACAAGAGGTTTGGACTTCTGATTTCTGAGTATAAGTCGTCTGACACTTAGATTGGACGTCTGATACCCCTCTCCAGACCCTATTTTGGAAATCAAGATTGGATCTTGATTTCCTAGGTCCCTAAACCCAATTCTAAACCCTAGGGAACCTAAATTAAGGTACCCTAAGCCTAGTACACTACCCCTAGACCCTTCTAAGAACCTAATTAGGTTCTCAATAAGCCCAATTGACTTGGATCTTAGTCAATTACAATTGCTTAGTCAATTGGATTCATAGAGTCTAATTGAGCTCTGATCTCAACCTACACAAGTCCAATTGGACTCGGTGAGAGTCCAATTGACCTAAGCCCAACTTAATTGAGTATTCTCACTCTCAATTAGGTTTGCACTCTTCAATTAAACTCATTACAAGTTTAATTACACATTCACCTTAGTAATTAGGGTTTGCAACCCTAATTCTAAGACCTAACCTAACTGAAACCCTTAGGACCTAACCTAGACCACTAGACCACCTAGCCATCTAGGTCACGCACACACCCACACACCCTCACCTAGCCGCACACACCTAGAGTTCTCTAGAACTCTCGATAGGTGGCACCACCCTTGGGTGCTAAAAGTAGCAACCAAGGGAGAGTCTTCTCTTAGATCCATGATTTTTGGATCTAAAAACCTCCTCTCCCTCTCCCTCTTGGAGGGACACCTTAGAGACTCTCTAGAGAATTCTATAATTCTCTAGAGAGCCACACCCATAGTCGCCCAAGAGTCTATAAAAAGACCCTCTTGGTCGGCCATGCACCCATCTTGGACTCTCCATTAGTGGCTCCTCACTCCATCTCCACCTCCATGAGCTCCTTCCACCTCCTTGCAGTAGTGGACGTACAAGAGCAACCCTCCACCATCTCTCCAAGGGCCAGCCTACCCACCATTGGCCACCCCTCCTCCTTCCTACCACCTCAAGCTCTACAGGCCTTTGGAGACCACCTCCATTGCCTTGATTTCTCATAGATGAGTAGTTCTTCATATTTTAATTCACTGCATTATTTTTTGCTTTAGTAGTGTAGTTATCTTCCTCCTGTCTGATGCATGCACAATCTTCTATAGATCCGTGCATGCACTCAGTTTCTGTTAGCTAGTTTTCGCTTTAATAATTCATGTAAAAGCTTTCCTCGAGAATCAATTGTAATGACTCCTTCTGATGAAATGAAAATCACCTGAGCTTTATATATATATATATATATATATATATATATATATATATATATATATATATATATCTGTTGTGGAATCACCATGAGCTTCCTTACAAAATCTTTCTTGTGATAATAAGTTGCCTGCTATATCTTATATTTTTTCGCAATAGGCATGTCGGTGCATGAAGATATTAACGTCCTAACGATCGATGTTTTTTCGGTAAATAGCCATCGCATAACTAGGATTGTGTGCACTGATACTCACACATTCACTTTTGTTACCCTTGCTCCCCCTTCCCCGACCCCCCGCCCTTGTGTCGCCCCCATCCCCAGCCCATCGTCCCTCCTACCAGGTCCCCTACACTCTTACCAGTGATACATATTTAGTACCCACTCCCAATTTCAATCCCCCCTATACACACACATATATCCGTCCTGGTAAACTTGCACAGTCCCTTTTTACTGGAAAGGGGAAGAAGCTAGTTATCCTTGAGTTTGTGACGTTACCCGAGATTGAGGATGAGGTTGACAGTCACGACCCTGACCAGGACGAGGGGGATGGGGACGACGTATAGGACTCCCATGATGACAAGGACGAGGAGGGAGACAAGGAGGGGGAGGAAGGGGACAAGGAGGGGACGAGAGGGAGGATGAGGAGGGGGATGCTAAGGTTGGCCAACCTGAGGCTGACATGGGCCCTGATCAGGCAGGGCCTAGTACTATTGGTAAGTAAATTGTTATTTTATATATTTTAAAGTTTTTAAAATTCATATTTACTCTTTATTCATAACATTATTGTTAGTATTAATTTCAGTGAAGAAGAAGAAAGGAAGAGGTCCGACGAGAAATAGGGACCTGGAGGCTATATTAGAGGGCACAAGGGTGAAGGTGAAGATCACCCCTAGTGGAGAAGATTCAGACTAACCTCCATTTAGCAGTAGGCTCTCCAAGGTTGTGAAGAGCATCATCCCCTCTCTTCTTTTGATTGACAGATTGTCCCAAAGGAGCTCAAGAGGGAGATCATTCCTCACTTAGAGGTAATTAATGTGATTTGATGTAAATAAAAGTTTAATTTATAGGAGATCTTCGATTGGAGGGACGATCCTAACGTCCCCAAGTATATCCTCAGCCATGTGGCAAGGCGTCATCGAGATTGAAGACTTCATATGAAAAAAGCGATAGTAATTTTTTTTTTCATTCCTTTCATATATACATTTTAATTGTATAATTTATCTTCTTTGTTATTTAATATTTTGCGAATAGGTCATATGAGAAGGCCTTGAGGAATGTATCTCCTTCCATACTGCCAGAGGTATGGAAGGATTGTTGTTAGCATCGGAGGAAGCCTGAGATAGAGGTAGTTAAATAATTGTTATGTGTTAAAATTTAAATGTAATTAATTTGTTTACTAATAAAAAAATATATATGTATTTTTGATCAATAGGATCAGGCGAATAAGAACAAGGCCAACAGGACCAAAGCTCCACTGCTGACTCATGTCTTGGGTCGGATGAGTATTGATAAGCTCAAGACAAGATATGTAAGTACATTTCCTATTTATTTATATTTCTAATTAACATGTAACTTTAAAGTATTAACTATCTTTTATATTTACTTAATTTTAGGCGACTACGCATGACGATGCCTAATTGGATCGTCTTAAAGTCTATGAGATCACTCATAGCAAGGTTATAGACGACGAGCGCACAAGGATTCATGAGACCTACCAAGCCCAGCATATAAGTTATTTCTTTTCAATTATTTAAATTTAACTTTCATTTCAGTTAAACATATTACTTAGATAAAAATGTAATTAGGGAGAAATGTATGACTTGGTCCATTTACCTCCACCTATAAACGAGAACTCTGTGACTCAGCAGCCTCCTACGACACCTGAGGAGTCTTTCAGGATAGTCATTCATTCCGAACATGGTGAATTTGTTCGCAGTGGAGATAAGAGCCAGACGCTCACCACTTGGTACAGACGGAAGGGTTCGTCTGGTGTGTCTTCTGTTGAGGTGGAGTAGCTGAGTTTACAGGTACAACATGAAATTTCCGGTCCTACCAGGAGGGGGTGACGTAATAATTGCGAAAATAAAATAAACAATCTCACAAAAAATCAATCGCATAAGTACACAAGTATTTTTAGGTGGAAACCCAAACTGGGTGAAAACCACCACCTAACCCTCTCGAGTTAGGATTTTCCAATCAACCAAGTTGATCAAAATCCACTAAACCGAATCACTTTAAACGAGGGTGATTCAACCTCAATACAACCACGCTACTTACACGAGGGTAGCGTACCTCAACCCCTTCTCTCCACGAGAAGGATTTTATCTCGCGAAGGAGACGGGAATTCGCAAAGCGAATACCCAACCAAATAACAAAGATAAAAGAAACAACAAGTCCTATAGAGCCAACAAAGTAATATTTAACCTAAGCTTCTATAGGAATTAGGAAACTCCCCTTTGCAAGGAGTGCATCGAGTTGATGACGCGGTGCGTGAGCCACGCGACGGCGCAACTTCGCTCTCGTGAACTACGGCAGGAGAGAGGGTGCGCGAAGCTTGATGCTCTCAAGAGAATGGAGCTTGAGCTTGGAGAGCAAGAGCTAGCTAGGACACAAGAGAGTGGAACTATGTTGCTTGGGTGTCTCTTGTGTTTCTCTTGGTGTGTGTTCTTAGTGTATTTGTGTTGCAAAGGTTCCCCTCTATTTATAGAGGCCTTAGGAAGGCTTTGGAAGGCTTAGGAAATGTTCTATAGCCGTTGGGAACAAAGCCCAAGAGAATCAGCCCGAAATCAGGAACAATCATTGCTCTGACAGGCTTATCAGACGTCTAATTCTAGCATCAGACGTCTGGAAGTTCACTTTAAGACGTCTGATTCCAAGGTTAGACGTCTGATTTTGGGCGGGTCTCTTCCTGACTTGAATCAGATCTAAACAGGGTTCTAGCGCAAGTCCATCAGACGACATATAGGACGTCTGACACTATGTCTGGACGTCTGGAAACCTACTTTTACTGTGGGAATGGATTTTCCAAACGTTGCATCGGCTAGAAAATCTCTGAGAAGAGATTTTGGGTCAGTCGAGGCAAAACGGTCAATTATCAGACGTCTGGATAGTCCTATGGACGTCTGATAAGGCTGTAACGGTCATATTCTTGAGTGTATGCTAAGCCAGCCAACGGTCCACTAATTGGACGTTTGGCAAATCCATCAGACGTCTCCTAAGACGTCTGGACTAAGGTCTGGACGTCTGATTTTATCAGACAGAATACTAAGTCCAGCCTAATAGTTATTAGACGTCTGAAACAACAGTCAGACATCTTAAAATACTTTATCAGACGTCTGATTTGAGAATTAGACGTCTGGAAGTGCTGTTTAGACCCTATATTGGTTTTCTAAGTTCTCTACAGAAAACCTAAGTATCCAAGGGTTGTGCCGATGTTCCTAGGACTACTGTTAGGGTACTTTGAGGCTCTTTAACATAATTATCTAAGGAAATAAAGAGCAACAAAAGAAACGAAAAATACAACAAGTACAAAAGAAGGAAATCTATCATATTCTTCATTTCCTTCCATCTTTAATATATCGCTCCTCGCGAATCTCTTCTGTTTTCCATCGAGCTCCTCCAATCCGTCCTGGATGCGAGCTCGAACTCCGTCTAATCACGTATCCATTTGCGATTGACCTGAAATCTAGGACTCAAAGTGCAAATGTTAAATGACACGTGTTTTGTTATCATCAAAACAAATGATCGTGGTGCTCTAGCACCAACAATCTCCCCCTTTTTGATGATGACAAAACCATAAATAATAATGCAGAAAATCCTCCCCCTTTTCAACATTATCAAAAAGGTTTAATTGATTTTACATTTCCTATAACTCCCCCTTAAGACATGCTCTTCTATAAATTTCTTTTGACAAAGGTAATGCCTCCCCCTTTTTTTATAACAACAAGATAGCTATTATTTTTCTCCCCCTTTCTAAAGGAAATTTAGCTACCTTATATCTCCCCCTTAAAAATTGACAATTAGCTCATAAATTTTAATTTCCCCTATCTAAATGCTACTGATAAACAAAGATAGGGTCAAGAATTTTTACTCACCTACCATGGCCAATAAAATGGCCCGAATGGTGGTGGATGCCACATCGGATGGGGCTCCCATCCGTAGCTTGGAGTCCCGGGCATTGGCGCCGGTCTCCAATCTGGTGGTCGACGTGCGGCGGGTCTGTTGCTTGTTCGCCGTCTCGTCGGTCTTCTTGTTCTCCTCCTTGGTCTACTCCTTGGTTCTCCCAACTTGAGTTGACCAGCTTTGAGTTTGTAGGTCCAGTCCTCTGTGTTGTAATTATCCCTGAACCCTACAAAATAAGATTCTAATTCTTTTTTCGGTATCCAAGTGGGCTTTCAAGTTCTGTTTAGTTCAACAGACAGTTAGAGGTTTATTTCATCAATTCAAACAATCTCTAAAGGTTGTTAAGAATCTATCTGGGCAAATTATTCATCTAAAATTCATCAAAAACTTATTGTCGTCAGTTTGGGTTAAAAAATAACCCAAACTGAACAGTAATCGAATTCTTCTATAAAATCGATTAAAGTTCATCCAAATTAAATTTGAATTATTTAAAATCATCTCAAGAATAAATTGAACTCCTCAATTCTTCTGATTGAATCCTAAATCCACATACCAGACTTAAAGTTGACCATTAAACCTTGAAATTTGACTTTCTAAATTAAGTCATCTCAGATGAAATTAATGCCTTTATTCACTTCTCTTTCACCTCAGGAATAAATTCAGACTCTCAGAAGGAAGTTTCAACTTGGATTTCGAGGGTTTCAGGCCTGTCGCCTGAGATCCTAAGTGAGTTTGTTCGACAGAACAAACCAAGGTCAATCTCAGTGATTGATCAATTGGATTGGTCTCAGGGCATCCTTCTGATGCTTCTAGACCTTTCAAATGAAGCTTAACCCTAACCAACAGTCATCTCCAACTCTGCCGAAGTTGGAGAAGGCAAAGGTCTAGAAGGAGCTCTAGGTCTTAAAACCTCAAACAAATTTCTTCAGAATGATCAGTGACCTTCAAATAAGTGATTTGGAGCTTCACGCACAGTTCTATGGGCTGAAGAATACATTTGACTCGTTAGAGCTCGTCGGAGCTCTAGTGAGTTCAGAAAAAGGCTAAAAATGTATAAATGACATTAAATCATGCCAAGGATGATTTGAAAAGCTTTCTGAGGTCACAAGGAACCTTAGGAATACATTAATTTCTTCAATTAACAATTAAATTAAAAGTTATGCAGTGAATTCACAGTGAACATATTCTGAGTTTGATTGAGCTCAGGACCTGTTTTCTCACTCAATTGAGTGAAGAAAACAAGTCAAAAGGAGGTGGCGATGGATTATAGATGGTTAATTAGCGATATGAACTCCTCCTGAGCCGCCATTGATAGCAAGCTCAGGAGAGTATATGAAATTAGCCATTTAAGTTATAGATGGTTATCATTCAAATTAAAATGAAGATAGGGGCCCTTAAGTGATGGTTAAGTGATGGAGGGCCCCAATGGAGGTGGATTAGGCGTAGCTACTTCCGCCATGGACAGCGGAAGCAGCTGGTGAAGGTAGAAGTGGTTTAGGCGAATAGGTGATCAAATCAGTGAAGTAAGATGATAGAAATGTTCGTGAAAGATTAAGGAAGGTGATTAATGTTTTAAAAAGACAAAAGATTGCTCCAGACAAGCTCAACGAGCTCGCCAAAGCTGAAGAAGATGAATGGAATTCTGGCATTGCATCTATCTAATCTACCTAACTAACTACTCTAACTAATCTACTTACCTAACCTACTGTTACCTGGACGAAGGAAGTAGAAGATCTTCGTCGATGGTCCTTAACGGAGGAGGAAATCAGTGGTACAGGGAAGAAGTCTGGCGGGTGTAGGCGGAGTGAAGCAGAGGAACTCCAGTGTCAGCACCGCGTTAGAAGACTTGGCTGACGTCGGCGGAGATCCAGAGCAAGCAAAGGTGGACAGAGGAAGATGGAGGAAGCGGAGGAAGGTCACCGGATTTTGGAAAGAATAGCCTATTGGTTAGGTCAGTGAAGAAGAGGGAAGGGAGCTAACTTGCTGAAATCGAGGGTGTGGAGGGGTACTTATAGGTTGCGGCGGCTGAGAAGGAGGGTGTATATGGACGGAGAAGAGTCTAGGAGTGGAGTAACCACCAGCATCTTCTCCGACACCGGTGAGGTTATCTTTAACCCTAAAATGGGATTGCAGCTTCATCCAGATCAGTGGATGAAAAGGATGGTGAGCACAAGCTCTAGGAACTTGGAGAGGAAGGAATGACGTCGGATAGACGGTGATCGGTGGGTGAAAGCACCTCCTATCATCAACTGTCGAGGAGGCTGAAGAAAGAAAGAAGTTTTTAGGGAGTTTCTTGTAACGAAAATTGAAAACCTAAGTGAAGAATAAGGACTCGACTGAAATAAAACATAAGGACTAAAATGTAAACTAAGGTTTTCAAGGTTTATTTTAATTTAAATCTTTTTCAACTTGTTATATATGATTATAAATAAGACAATTATTATATTTAAGACCTTGAATTTACATTTTTGACCTTTTTAGCTTAATTTATTTAATAAAGTAAGGTTACTTAAGTTATTACATACTTAGGTATAAATTATACTTAAGTTAGTTAACATATTAATTAGATAAATTACTGATGATATTTCGAGTCCAATTATTAATTAAATTATTAATAATATTAATTGGATAATAATATAGCATTTTTAGCTTATTTTAAGGTCATTTACTATTTTATCCCTTATTTAATAATTAACCCATATATTTACCTATTCCTAGCTAATTAACTAGGAAGACTAGTTAATTAGGGATAATTAGAAATCATGATGAGCTTCTCATTAGTGGTTGAAATGTTTAATGTCTTGAAACCCATTGATAATGAGGCAAAAACAATTGCTGAAAGGTACAATCATGAATACTCCTTTACAAACCATACAAAGGCAAGAGGTCTAAAAATTATGGAAACAACTGAGAATGACTTGAGGAAAGACCCATTTGGAGGAGTTGATCCCCCAAAAACCAAGAAAAAAGAAAGGAGATGAAAGAGAGAAGAAACTCCCCAAAAAAGGAGAAAACATGAAGGAGAGGAGAAGATGACAAAGGAGAAGAGGAAGAGGAAAAGAAATTAGAAGAAGAGGAAGAGGGAAAGAAACCAAAAATGGTGAAAGTTGAGGAAAACTACTTGAACAACTTGAACAAGAAAAAAAGGAAATGAAGAAGGTAAAAAGAATGAATAAAATATTGAAGAAGAGAGATGCGGAAAATGCAACTTTGAAGGAACAAATTGAAGAATTAAAGGCAAATTTGATCGCTTTCCTTCGTTCAACACAAAGTAGTCAAAGTTTTGAAACTCAACATGAACAACACGAAGGAAAATAGCTGCATGAAGAGGAGAGAGTAATGGAGGAAGAGAGGAAGCAACAACAAAATGAACATGAATTGGCAGAGCATGAGGATGAGCAACGATAGTAGCATCATACACAATAACAAAGAGATGAGCAACAGTAGTAGCAACATGATGAAATGGAGGAAGGGCATGAGAGACATCAACACAGAGACGAGCAGCAACATGATGGAATGTAGGAGAAGCATCAGAGCCAAGAGGAGAGAGATGACGAACAAAAGCAGTAGCAGCAGCATGATCGAATGGATGAGAAGCATCAAAGAATGGATGGAGATGACGAACAAATGCAACAAGAACATATAATGGAGGGCAAGGAGTAGTCTGAAATAATGGAAGACGAGCAGCAGCAGCATGGCATGGAGGAGAAGCAACAACGCCAGTACTAGCAGATCGAGGTTCTAGTTACATATCACTAGTGCAAATTAATATAGGTTATCATTGGTGATAACACACTTGTCACCAGTGATATATATTCTCTAGTGATATATCACAGGTGATAAGTAATATTCACATGCAAATCACCGGTGCAACATGTAATTTATCTTTAGTTACATAACATTGGTGATGCATATCACTGGTGATATTTAATCTTATCACTGGTGATAACACATTTATCACTGGTGATAATTATGACATCGGTGATATTCACTTGTAAATCACCGGTGCAACATGTGACACTGGTGCAATGTGTCTTCACTTAAATACCATCGGCGATATCTAATTACATACCACTGGTGCAAATATAGGTTATCAATGGTAATAACACATTTATCACCAATGATATGTAATCTTCAGTTACATATTAACAGTGCAAATATAAGTTATCACTGGTGACAACACATTTTACATTGATGCATTTCAGTTAAAACAAAATACTTACTTCCATTTTTTTGTTCAAAATAGAAAGAAGAAAATGTTGGAAACAAGGAGGACCGAAAAGAAGATCTAAGGGAAGAAGAGCCAAAAAAACTAGAACAAAGGCTCTAAAAAAAGAACCAGCAAGGAGAGTATTCAAGTGCATTAATGAGTCAGAAAGAACACTTCTTACAAGATTAACAGAGCAAAGAATGACAAACATCAAAATTTATGGAGAAGAGGGAAATATTTTGTTGAAAAAGTATAATTGCAAGAAGTGTTGCAAACAAGTGGATTGCAATGTTAGCTAAAAGTACATCTGATTATATAATTTATTTTACTAACATGTTACAAAATTATAGGTCAAAGATGTCGTTGTAGAAATCATCAAATAGAAAATAGAAAATGGAGGAGTATTTTCAAGGACACTCACCTTCGACACAAACTTTTTTGCTTATACAGGGTACAATAACAAGGATGTAATAGATGGATATTTTGATAGAGCCACTACTTTAAGTCATTGTACAAAGTAGTACCATTTATCACTGATGATGCTGGCCATTGGACACTTGTGGCTGTTGACCTAGAGGAGAAAATGATGACAAAATATGATAGCTATATTAGATACTACCTAGAGCGCACTAACAGAGATGCTAACAAACTGGTAAGAACCATCTTTTGCATATGTAACAGAGTAAATAATATGCATACTAACTAGAAGGAAATATTCTCTTTTAGTTTGAAGTAATGAAAGAACAATTGTACAAAAGATTTGTCATCGATGAAGAAGGATGACAAGAAGAATACAAACTTGATGTACCACAATAAGGAATGACAAGTAACAACTGCAGCATCTTTGTAACAAGATGGATAGAGTGCTTGCTTTGTAGGTTGGATCCAGTTGAAACCATAAGGAACGAAGACGTTCACAAGTACATGGCATTGTACATAGCAATAATACTAACTGATAGAAATGCATATGAAGATTTGATATAAGTTTGTAAAACATTTTGGATAAACTACGTTATTTTTGTATAAATATGATTTGTGTTTTACCCACTAATTTAGGTAAATATGTTCTTTTTGTGTTTCAATATGATTTGTGTGATCAATACTTAATTCTCATACAAATAACAACTGTACAAAAAAAATATCACCGGTTCAAACCCAAAACGCCTTTGAAGTGACTATTGGATGATATATTACCGATGCAATATATGTTACCACCGATGTAATATATTTTATCACCGGTGCAATATACATCATTAACCCGTATAAGTTGTATTATCACCGGTGATGTCCTACTAAAACCAACGCATATAAAAAAACCAATGTATTACAATGAATATTTTTTTGATGTATCTATGGTATAAGGCTGAAGACTCCAATGATAATGATGGACAACCATTTGTTATATTACATTTCTTCTTCCTCTTTACAAGTGAAACCTTGGATGGTTTCTTGAATCTCTTCTCACGAGACCTACCACAACGTCTTGTTTGCTTCGAATCACGAATTTTTGGAGAAGTTGAGACACCCTAAAAAAACTAAGATTTAAAAAACATCTCTTACAAAAAAAAACATTAATAATGACAAGGAAGAAATAAAAAACAACTATACCTGCTCATCAAACCCTGTCAAAGACACTAATTGCTTGAATGCATCATTGAACACCTTCAAGCATATCTTATGGTTTGAAGAGGATATGGCACCAACATCAACAAATTTTACCATCCTTGAGTATATATTCCTGTATCTATCCGTAGGATTATCAGGCGAGAGGAAAGCCTCAAAACTACTTGTTATAGAAGGAAGCTTCACATCTTTTCTCCAACAATCAATAATGTATTTAAATAAAAGATCATATATGCCAAATTTCATTAAAACAAAAATGCAATGTTTGTAAAGGATCCCTTCAGTCTTAAACAAACAACATGAACATGATATTAATCTTGAAGACTTTTCAAATAGGACGGAAAAGGGCAAAGAGCTAAGTGAACCAAACTCCTCAACAACAATGGAATAAATATCCTCAATTTCATGCTTAAAAACCAAAGTTTTTTTTGCAATAGATGACGTTCTGTAAATCCTTTTGAAATTGAAAAAACTTTATAACAGTATAGGCATCCCTTACTTAAGCCTCCATAGGAAACTTAGAATACAAAATAGGAGTCTTAAACTGAGAATCAAAATTAGCTTTATGAGACTTCTCTTGTTTCGCTTGAAGACCAAACTTATATTACCCCACAAACTGCTTTAAAGTGGTTTCGAATTAGCATATCCATCAAAAAATGCATTTATTCCCTCACTTCTTTGAGTATTAGACATGCCAGCCTAAAACATGTCATTAAAATGATAAGGGATCCACATATTTCAAATCTCATGCAAATCATAAAGTCATTTATGGCCCTCCAAATACTTGTCTTTAACTATTGCAGCCCACTTCTCCTTAAAATCTTCTTTTAATATTGAATTATGAATAACTTAATTAAAAGCTTTCCTAGTATGATTATCTCGAAGAAATTTATGAGGAAGCTTATCTTTAATGTGCTAAATACAAAGGTGATGACGAATATCATAGAACAAAGCTAATACAACATTAATAATAGCTTGATACTAATCTGTAATGATACCTTTGGGATATATACTCGACATACAAGACAAAAATATCCGAAATAATCACATAAAATTCCTATCATCTCATTTCCCAATAGAGCACATTCAAATAAAACTATATAACCATGATTATTTACTCCAACAAAAAGAGCAAAAGACATATCATATCAATTAGTCAAGTATGTTATGTCAAATGAAACTACATCATTAAAAAACTTGTAGGCCAATCGGCTACTAAAATCAAGCTAAAAACTGTTACAGATGTAACCATCATCATCATCAAAATCTATAGAATAAAAGAAGTTATTGTTCTTTGATTGCATCCTAACGAAATAACTTTGAACAACCTCTGCATCACTTACACCAATCCTCAAATTCCTTGTTTTACATATTGCATTCCTCGCATCTTGAGTGGCAAATGTCAAGTTCTCAAATACATTATCCTCAACAGCAAAGGATGTAACTGACTTTGACAAACTAATGTCTGCTTCATCATTTAAAACCATTCGACATTTCCTTCCTAAAGGTATTCTCTTTTTTGACCGAAGATATTTCATCATAGTTGAATTACAAAACTCATGATTATGATCATTACAATAAGAAATTAACAACATACTTGCTAGAACTATCACAAAATCAAAATAAACATAAGCTTTGCATTCAACTTTAGATGTTAATCTCTTGAATAATACGGATTACATGACTTCTTAGGAGGTTCACCTCCTCTTAAACAAATAAACTTTGCTCTACGTATAAAACTTTTATCAACATCATCATAATTTATTCTCTTTAAAGAATACTTAAAGCAACTACAATGAATAAAATCTTGATAAAAAGAAATAGCAACCTCAAAAGAATCAAATTCCATCCCAACTTCAATATTTTGTTCAAGAACAACACCTAAAAGCATATACTCAAGCAACATAGGTGAGTTATCATTGGTGTAGAATAGAAAAGAATAACTAAAATCTTTCATCAATGGTGCAGTTTAATTTTGTATCAATGCAAAGAGTAACTGCACCGGTGCATCAATGCAAAATGTTATTGCACCCATGTACCAGTATAAAATGTAATTGTACCAGTGCAAAATAAAGAAATGCACCATATATGTAAAAATAGAAATGCACCGATGCAAAATATTATTGCATCAGTGTAAAATTATAAAGTGCTACTTATATACAAAAATAGAATTGCACCGATGCAAATTCTTTCAAAAATAGAGGGAAAATCAAAGATGGCAAATGCACCTTCATCTCTATCAGTAGTAGAGATGTCCTAATCATTAAGACAAGAAGAAGAAAAATCAAAGGGAATGTTATGATGATCTTCTTCAAAGGAACTCAAATCACATGTAACATTCATATCCATAACAATAACACTATCAAAAATAAAAAGAAAAATCAGAATGATGATCATAAATAGAAAACTTAAATGTTTGGAAACTTAAAAGCAAAATACAAATCAAGAGCATAAAAATCGTAGAGGAACAAACCTTGACAAGGACAATGAAGGGTCGTGCCAAACGAAGAAGATAAGAGCTGTGAAGAAAAAAAAGAAGGCTATTCGTACTGCGACGAGAAGAGGAGATGAAAATATATATGATGAATTGTGTGGGACCGATACATAACAACTGTGCATTTATCCCGTGAGAGAAACCAATGGAGATAAATTATATTCTTCCTTTTTTTATGTCAAAAGATACATTTCCCTACATTTTGACTAAAAAAGTAAAGGAAAGTGTCTAGGACATGCAAAGTTTTCCCACCGCCCATCGTTATTAAATCTTCTGTACTCAAAGTGAAATCAATTTTCACAGAATGTTTATTAATCTAAATCCTCTTCTGGCTCGTGGACAGACAAGACATTTCTTTGCTTATGAGTGGTGCGTGAGACCAAGTAAGGAGCCACACGTGTAACAGGATTTTCCCTGTACATGTTGACAAATAAAGGAGTAGGCGTGGATCAACAACCCGAGGGGTGTCAAGTTGTACATCGTGATCTCAAAGCTTTCAAGGTTGGATATTCTAATTGACGAATCACGCAGAAGTAAGCATGTGCCAACAATAAAAGTGTCAAGTTGTGGAGCGTGATCTCGAATCTTTCAAGGTTGGATATTGTAATTGACGAATAGTCCTGAAGTAATTTCTGGATCTTGAGTCTCGTATTGGTCTCTATTTGAGGTTTGTAGTATTAAGTTATGTTGGCAATCCATATAATAATAAGAATAATGAATTATTCATTGAATTTTATTCAGGTAGTTGCCGTAAGTGCTTATTGAGCAACTAATATGGCATGTTTCTTGATGTTCCTGCTTTTATCGTGGATAATCTTATTGAATTGCGATTAATGATGCCCTTGCTTATACCTTTATTCAATTATAGCATATGTGTGATTCTCCGTTAAATGCTGATGGGAAGTAATTTAAAATGAAAAAGTAAGAAAATGTGCACTATAAAACATGTTGTAATATACTGGGTGAGAGAATGTGGTGGATCATTGTATGTTGTGATTTTGATCGGTGTGTTTTTATTTTTTATTGGTGAAAATTATTTTTTATAAGTGAAAATTATTTTTAAAATGAAAAATTATTTTCTATAAGTAAAAAATAACTTTTTAAGTGAAAAATTATTTTTCACCTGTGTGTTTTATTTTTAATCGATGTATTTTCATTTTTAACTGGTGTATTTTACTTTTCAACTGATATATTTTGATTTTCAACCGGTGAATCATCTTTCCAAGTGGATAATCATTTTTCACTAGTATGTTTTCACTTTCAATCACCGTGTTTTCATTTTCAACTGGTATGTTTTGATTTTTGGTGAAAACTTTTCAAGTGAGAAATTATTTTCCACTAATATATTTTTATCTTCAACTAGTTTGTTTTGAGCAAAGACATTAGTTGAGACTGCAAGTTGCCAAATACATTCCAACTTGCATTTCTCCTACTCATGTCCTAATTTAAATGAAATAAACCAGATCGAATACGTTTCTTAGATTTAGGCAATTGATGTGTGAAGAACTATTTATTGACATCACTTACTGTTAAGACCCGAGGTATCAAAACACTTTAAGACGTCTGGGAGTTGGTCCAGACGTCTGGTCAGACGTCTAGACTCCTTCCTAGACGTCTGGAAATAAATTTTTGCATACGTACGATCGCGAGTCTGCGTGCGTGCCGTACGCAAACTAAAACCCGCCGCCCTCTTCTTTTTCTCTCCCCTCGCCGACCTGCAGACGCCTTCCCCCACGCCTACAAATACTCCTCTCCCCTCTCCCTCGTTCACCACATCCACCTGTCTCCTCCTTCCTCCAGTGCGAGTGCGAGAGCGGGAGTGAAAGCGAGTCGCCGCTGTTGCCGGGTGTAGTGGCGGAGAGGAGAGGTGCAGCGAGAAGGAAGAGGAGAGAGCACGCGTGCCGTGAGGGAGAGAGCTCGCTGGAGCAGCTCGAGGCTAGCTGGCGGGCGCGTGGAGGAGCGTTGTGCTGGGGAGGTTCCCCCGGTGTTGCTGCAGCTCGGGCAGCGGGCGGACGAGCGCGACATGGCCGTGTGCAGCGGGAAGAAGACGAAAGAGGTTCTGATTCTGGGAATTTTTCCCAGAATCAGACATCTGGACCTACATCTAGACGACGTAGGCAACGTCTGGAGGGAGCTCCAGATGACTGTAAGGTACGTATTTCCTCCCGTACCTCCTTTTGCCGATACGACCATGCAGGCCGTTCCGCCGAGGTTTTGAGACGTGTCGTGTTGAGGAAGTTTTCATCGCGCGTGCAGGATTCATTTCGGGAAGGCACGGGGACACGCCCTCCCATGCAGTTCAGACGTCTGGGCAAGGCACCAGACGGTGGAGAGCATCTCTAGACGTCCGGAGAGGTGGCTGGACGTCTGTAACTGGGTCCAGACGGTTCAGCAGGATCCCTAGACGTCTGAGGAGTAGCGCAAAGTGAGGTATGACCTGAACCACTTTTTAAGACGTCTAGAAGGTATTCCAGACGTTTGATTTGAGTCAGAGTTGTTGTTGTTGACCCGTTTAGGGTTCGTTTGAGGTCCGATTTTCGCATTTAAGATTCCGTTCTTCTCAGAATTAGTTCATCTACTTGTTTGAAATACTTTTATCCTATTTTGAGTGGTTCCTTGTGATTGATCCTTGTATTAGGACCTCATTCTGTTGCGACTTTGGGGGTTGCGGAGGCACGTGGACCTGCCGATCACGCCCCCATTACTCTCGATTTTGCGGGTAGAGTGGCTCCCCTTAGTTAATTACAAACACTAATGCATCTCTAAAATAAATGATAGATCCTAGGGTATGGCATGAATCCTAGGTCCTGAAAACTAGATTGAATGATAGATCCTAGGGTATGACATAAATCGTAGGACCTGAAAACTAGATTGAATGATAGATCCTAGGGTGTGGAATGAATCCTAGGAACAGAAACACTGAAACGAATGTCTTGAAAGCCTGAATTGCAGTCTTGGATAAGTAGATAGAATAATGGTAATTGCCTGTAATTGGATAACAGCTGCCTGTGAAATGTAGAGGACTGTTGCTAGTAACTGCTACATGTAATTCCTGTTGTTTGGAAACTAAAGCTGCTTGTATATAAATTGGAAAAGAAAGATTAAATGTTGGAAACACGTGCTATATGCGAATAAAACTGAAATGATGAAACTTAGTATGGCTTGGCCTGAGAAATATGAACATAAACCCTACGGGGAATTAGGAGTAGAGCTCCTGGAAAATAAATAGAATGGAACTGGAAAAGTGGATGGGGAAGTGAGCTGGCCCTTGGGTACGGAGTACCAAGGAAAGCGACTGTCCCCCTATTTAGTGCAGAGCGGAGCTAGCCGCCCCAGGGACCCGAGGTTTGGTCTGACCACTTTGTATCGACTTTTGGCCCTTGCGTACACCGTACCGGGGAGAGCTACTAGTGTAGGGAGGGAGCTAGCCACCCCACGAGGCCTGGGGTTCAGCTAGCTATCCTACACCGACTTGTTAGGCCCACTAGGTAAACCAGGGTAGTTAGGTGAGGGTGCGTGAACTGTGGAGGGGCAAGACCCCTGTTGGTTACTGTGGAGGAGCTGGACCCCTATTACTAAGAGGGCTCTGCCCTATACTGGTTCTGATGAGGACCTCGTCATAAACCCTAAACTAGCACCATCTAACCTAGATTTACGAGAAAAAGCTCCTACATAACTTATAGAAAGGCTTGACTCAGAGAATTCTGAGTTTGTGAAGAAAACAGGAGATAAGGGGTAAAAATGCAATTTCACCAACACAATCCGTAAACAGGGTAACTCAAGGTCCAAACATAGGTCAAACTACCGTAATAAGAAGGAAAGTGGGATGATTTGATCCAACAAGGGCTACAGCAACTCCAAGGAATTAAATGACATCCTGTAACCCTAAAACAAATCCACTTCAATTCACGAGGTTTGAGGCAAAGTAAAAATCGACTAAACCCTCTAAAATTCATAGAAAAATAATCTCTAGGGTTTAGAACCTTCAATTTGGCCTTAGGAACCCATTTTGACCTACATTGAGAACCATACCCAATTAATGATTTAATTTAGGTTTTTATGTAAATTGACCAGTCAAACAAGGTCTGATCTAGAAATAAAATTCACCATTAGAATCCTTAGGTCTTATTTAGTCATGTATAAAAACTTGAGTCTAAGAAGAGACCTTCTTGACCGACTTTGCATTTTGGTCCTCATCTATTACTTTTTGATCCTCAACTTTTGAAACCCTCACATTTTGACCCCTAAGTCTTCATCGTTCTTTGCATTTAGGTCTTCCCTGCAAAACCCTGAGCAGCGCCATGCTTCAGCGACTTTGCGCGGAGCATGGCGCCGCGCAGGGTAAGGGAGGACCTCTGCCCTTCAACGGGGTGTTCCCTGCGACGTCTGCTGTCGCAGGGACACCTCCATGATCTCTGTAGCAGCCCATACCTTTCGTGCGAACGCGCGGAAGGTATGGGTCCCTACTCCGTCCGTCCTCCGGCGAGGGAGGCACGTCGCCTCCCTCCGCCCACCTCTCCGCTTTCACCTCTATAAAAGCCGCCTCCGCCTGCAGAAGAGGGCAGCTCGGTCCTGACGGAGAAACACCCCCATCTTTCCTCTCTTCCCACTCCGGCAGAAGCCCACTAGCTCCGATGGTTCTTCCTCCCCCTCCTTGTCGCTCTGCCGCAATACCAGCAGCAGAGCCACCCTCGCCCGATCTTCCCGCGTCGCGCCGTACCTAGCGCGTGCCTTCCCGCTCTCTCCTCGTCGCCGCCCTCTCCCTCTGGGCATCTTCTTCTCCGGCGACAGTCGATACGACTGCCGCCCTGCTCCGGCCCCGTTCTTCCTTATAACTAGGTCAAAACTTCTCCCCACCTCCCCCTCTTTCTTTTCCTCACTATTTTACATTCAATTAAGCCCTCGACCACTCCTGTCCACCGTCACCCCCTTCGTCTTCGGCTACCCTCCGGCGAGACGCCCCCATCGCTCCACAGCCCCACATGCCTCGCCGACCCTCACAGAACCTCCGCCTCATCACCCTGAGCAACCTTCGCTCACCTATTACTGCTCCACACCCCCACCACACTCCCCCAAACAAACCAATTTTTTCGGTCGCTGTCCGACCTAGCCCCGCCGCCAGACGCCGCCCCACGACCTGCCACACCCCGCACCACCTTCGTCGTGCCACGGCGATGGTCCCCCGCTAGTTTGATTAGGCCGAAGGGCCGTGTTTCTGTCTAACAGGTTCGCTGCTCCAGCCGCCATTAACAACGACTGAAGCAGCTTCGAGGCGAGCTCCAGGCCCTGCAGCCCCAGGTTCCTAGGTGCTGCAGGTTGGGGCGAAGTCCACGAAGGCTTTTGCCTCTTCAGTGGGCACCGACATCGGCTGTAGCCGATCAGAGGGTGAGGTGGAGTCGTCCTGCGGGTGCGCGCGAAGACAGCACAGAAGATAGTCCCACATCGTGGGATTTCGAAATGCCGCCCGCGCATAAATTGGAAAAGTGCCATAGTCTCTTCGCCTCCTGACCACGGGGTGAGGTCCCTCTCACCCGCTTCACCCGGCCTCGTCCACGACCAACCCCCGCGGACCTGGCCCGACCCGTATACCCGACCTGCACTCCTCGCCCACCACCGCACGCCGGTGAGCCTGGACCCGGGCGCGAACCCGTACCCGAATACCCAGCTCTGGGAGAGCGATCCTACGAGCGAAATTTGAGAGAGAGAGACGCGGGGGAGGGTAGGGTTAGGTTTTGCTCTGACCAAGCTATGTGAGTGTGCAGGCAGAGAAGAAGAAGAGGAGAAAGAAGACCGCAGAAGAGGAAGGAGAAGAAAAAGAAGGAAGAAGCAGCCAGGGCTGCTCGAAGCAAAGCAGAAGAAGAAGGACTGCAAGAAGAAGAGGAAGGAGAAGAAGAAGAAAGAAGCAGAAGAGGGAGCACCAAGGAAGCACTGTAGCAGATGCTACTTAAGTCATCTGATTGAGAAATTAGACGATGCTCTGAAGAAAAAGACAAGATGGAAAGAAGAACAGGCGTTGCAGAAGAAGAAAGAAAGAAAAGAAGAAGAATAGAAGAGAAAGAAAGAAAGAAAAGAAGGAAGAAGACAGAAGAGCTGAAGACGATCAAAGCAAAGAGAAGAGAAGAAAAAGAAGAAGAAGAAGAAAGACTGCAAGAAAGAAAGAAGAGAAGAAGAAAAAGCCAAGAGACCAATCTACCTCTCTCTCTCTCTCTCTCTTATTTTGGTAACAGAAACATTGTACTTCTAGAATTATAAGTTTGTTCCCTGAGTTCGACCTCGGGAAACCTTTTATTTCTGAGTAAAATTGTAATAGTGGCAATGACTATCTGTACTATAACGCCATTTCTATAACAAACAACAAAACCTAGTCATACCTCCGCTATTTCAAGTTCCGTGCTGTGCTTTGGGCGCACCCGTTAACGGAAACGATTGATCGTGTGCCAGTGCGAGGTAGCTACCCGTGCATTTATTGCACGTGTCGTAGTCATCGTTACGTCTGTCAGCAACCTTGGGGTGGTTGACTGAGAGTAGGACCACCACAGGGGACTCTCCCGACCAGGAGAGCACCACGTGCGACTTCTACTTTTCGGAAAAGACTGCAATCAAGATCGTTCCCACGGGGAACATTCGAGATCAAGAGAAAAACCTGAGAAATAAACCAAGAAAGGGTAAAAATAAAGAAATTAAAACAACAGTTACTTATTTACCTTTACTGTTTTCTTAGCTAGCTAGTTGTTACTCTACTCAGCTTTTCGCTGACGTGTCATACTTGTCACCTTTTTCAGGACCAGGTGTTGAGCAGCCAGAGCCTACGGCTGCAGAGGGTGCTGGGCCTAGTAGAACCCAGTAGTGGTACTTTTGTTGTACCCATTTTTCTGTAATAGTGAGTATTTTGTTATACATTTGTACTCTTTTATTGTAAACTTCATATTTCTGTACCTGTTTTAATTCTCTACTGTTGTGGTGGTGTGTACTGTAGTAGTTCTTTTCTTTATTGCTATACTTTTGTTACTGTTAGTTACTTGCATGGTGAATGTGGTTTATTTTACTGCTTTTTGGTTACTTTCTCGTTGGACGACTGGGTCTTGGGATCAGTTAAGTCGGTCCGATTCTCGTGCCCTGTAGGGATTTGAGAACCGGATCGTAACACTTACTTTGACGGAATAGTTATTGTGAACCATCAAATGTTTTCCATCCCTCACGAAACCTCTTCAATCCCCCCATCCCTTTTCAGAAAACCCTCACTTGCCATTGTCGTTGGGCGAGGCCCCAACAAGCCATCACGTCTATTGGAACCCTTCCCCTCATCGATATCTGCTTTCTCGTCATCTCCTCCCATTGGTTTCCCCTTCAGCCAGCGTTCTTGTGTTTATGGGCCTTGGTGCGTTGGTGTCGTGGTTGGTTGCAGTGATGTTGAATTTGCCCTTTGATGTTGCTGTCCTGGTAGTCGGATGTTCCTGTGGGACTGCTACCAACATTGCTGCTCTTGATGCTGTTGGTTTTCTTGTTTCTGGTTGTTGGTGCCCTCCAGAGATGTTGATTCATCTCTACTCTGCCTTCGTTTTTGCCAGCATGCCCTCATTTTTTTATGTTTGTGTTTGCTTATTTTTCTCAATTTTTAGGGATCATGTTCGAAATCGAATTCTGTCACAACCAAGTTGGTGGCCAATTTTGACTTCTTGACACTCGTCAGCAAAGATCGGATTGATTGTAGTGAGTGTAGGCCTTCGTACCGGATGCTTCTTTCCTTTTTTATTTTATTTTGTTTTTTATTTTTTTGTCCTCTCCTCTTTGAGACGGTGAAGGTGTTCCTCCCCTTACGAGGGAGCGTTTCGATTGTCATCTTTTTTATTTTTCCTAGCAGTTGCATCTTGCTATAATATATGTTCCCTTAGCTCAATTGGTAGAGTTTCGCTCTTGCTATTGGGTTGGTGCAATTACAGGTTGGATGTTTAATTATCCAGGTAGTAATGATAGTATCTTGTATATGAATCGATGGTTAACTTTTTCTAAGTAATGAGGAAGATGTTCGAAATATGTCGCAGAAAGATTCTACTGAGAAAAAGATGGACTGTCATGAATGTAGAGGAGGTAGGATCGGTAGTTGGTTAGATCTAGTATGGATCGTACATGGATGATCATCCTAGTCTCCTAGGATTCCCTCGTCTGCGATCCCTGGGAAAGAGGATTAGTGAAAGTATCTACTTTTCAAAGATAAAAAAAAAATTAAAAGCCATTGTGATCTATCCAGGTTATGTATAGGTTATCGCTCATTCGTTTAGGTGTAAACAATTGGCTCTTCTCTTGAGATGGCCAGATACTGTTTGGCTTCGTAACGTTGGATTGTTCGAGATGTCAGCAATTCGCACCAAATAATAACGAAGTTCGCACCGTACTCATCCTGCTGAGATTGTGAACCAGCGTAGCTACTGCTTAAGTCCCCTGCTACATCTTGTTCCATGCAATGTTGTGTGACCGGCTGTGTTATTATGTACATAGCAGTTGATTACATTAATAAAATTCTTCCTTTCCCTCGATTACGTTTATGCTATTTGTGCAACTATTGCTTATGTGCACTATGATAATTAACAGAAATGATTCGGTATGGCACGTGTATGTTGATCAGCGCTTGTTTATATCCATGTGTGATGGCCAAAGTTCATATTTTGAGCGGACTTCTAGAATATGACATAGATTTGTTCAAACTTGGCTAAGGAAGTCAGGATTTAAATTATATTTAGTTTAGGGGATGGGTGTTTTCTGTTGACACTTATCATTGCTTAAATTTAAGACTTCACATTTCAATCCGTCTAAGATAAGGTTCAAATTAATGTTTTCAACTTAACCCTTCTGAAAAAATTCATTTCAAGTTTTTTTTAACATAAATTTTTCACTAACGGAAGGAAATGGTTACAAGGTTGCCACACCTTGAGGGGAGAGGAAGAAAGATAATTGAACTCCACCTATCTAAAAAATGGGGGATACTAAGTCCCACCTCGAGGGGTGGGAGAACTTCAAACAAGGAGATAAAACATGTAAAAATCAAAATAAGAAAATGATAAACTTACAAAGAAGACATCCTCATAAACGGGTTGTAACAATCCTACGAATGTCATATGCCATAAGATAACGACGATATCACTGAAGAGACTATTTCACCGAATCGCACCAACAAGATCTGAGAAATCCGAAGTTGACGTAGATCCAACAAAATCTTGATCGTATGTAGCTTCGAACTCTGGCGTGGTCCTAACACAAAAGGGCCATGGGGGTGGACGGTAAAGCCTTAGCAACCCACCCTCACACAACCACCTCCCTTCCCCATCAACCCACCTCCCCTTCCACACTGAAGTAGGGATGGAAAAAGAGGAGCAACAACACCGTAGGATGAGGAAAGTGTCGGAACCCCCACGCCAGAGCTAGTATCGCAACCGGAAGGAGAAGCGAAGTTGGAAGGCGAGATGAAATGACCCTTCCCAAGGGTCGTGGGGCCATTTTCTGGAATTTAGAGGAGGTTGCTGTAATTTGTAACTCCTAGATTTCTTGTTTTGGGGGTCTGCAGATAAATGAGACCTTTATGGGGCATTTCTTGCAAAATGCCCCGGCCCCACCCATACCCATGCACACCCCTAAACCCTAAAACCCCCTCTATTTAAATGCCGCCTACCTCGTTTCCAAGCCACCCACATCTCCCGTTTCCTCCCTCGACTCCACCAGCAACTCTCCTTTTTCCCCTTCCTCTCCGTGTCCTCCCTGCCTCGCAAGGAGCTCTTGCTGTGGGAGTTTGAGTGCGCAAGGATCTTGGGCGAGCTAGCGACGGAGCTTGGAGGGAGGACGTGCGTGCGAAGCTGAGGAGAGCCATTGCTGCTGCAACTCTTGGTGCGGGGTATGGGTTTTCGCGAGGAGAAAAGGCTCGCGAATGGTTCTGTGGAGTCATTTTTCCGCAATTGTCTAGGGAGTCCAATAGACGTCTGATCGGACGTCCAGAGTTGTCACCAGACGTCTGATACCGCACAGAATCTGAAGTAATGCCTTGCTCAAGACTTGTGCACGTTTTTCAGTATAATCTCCTTTTCCTGGTAGGCGTAAGGCTGAGCGCCTTGGGGTGTGCGTTGCGTAGGGCGGGGGGTTGCTTTTTGCTAGGAGAGGAAAGCTCGCGAAGGACTTCGAGGAGATTTTTCTCCACAGATCATACGTCTGTATCTCTCAACAGACGTCTTATCGGACGTCCGGAGGTAGCACCAAATGTCCGATAAAGCAGATTCAAACGGTAAGGTTCTGTCTACCTGTATTTTTCGTACGTGTAGTCTGCGAGTGACTACACGTCATTGTGCGTGTGCAGGGCCGTTGGGAAGAGGCGCAGGCACAGCTCCCCAGACACTTTAGGACATCTAGACGTTTCTCCAGACGACTGATACTCGTCCCAGACGTCTGAGTGCACTGTTAGACGTCTGGAAGGACCCTTGGACGACCGTGAGGGATTCTAGATGTCTGTTTTCAGCGCAGAACGCAAGGTGAGCATTCTGGTGTTGTTTAAGGCGTCTGGAAGTTATTCCAGACATCTGATATCGGCTTGTTTGGAATATTCCAGGTATCAGACGGCCGGTCCAGCTGGACCAACCTACTTGAACCAGTTCAGGTGAACTGGGAAGTGTGTTTGGGCCAGTTCAGGGCCCAAACGAGATCGGTTTTTCGCAAACGAAGTATCGTTGGCTTCCTGTCTTATTTTCCAATGTGTTGGAATTTGGTTCTAATTGTTTTGAGCACTTTCTGTCATGTGAGTTGTTAGTAATGTGTGTGTTGACCATTCGTAGGTCGTCCGTTCGTGGTGTGCACGGAACCAGCGGAGGTTGCGAGGTCTGCCGTTTGTGCCCCCACATCTCTCGGCTACCCTGATAAAGTGGTTTTTGGTATGCCTTGTAAATTACATGATTGAAGTGCATGTTACATTAGAACTATTGATTGAACTCTTAGGATGTGCAATGAACCCTAGGGCTGAGATAAAGAAATATGCATGCTTAATCTGTTGTGATGTTTCCTGAATATGGTAAATCATGAGCTGTCTGTTATGCTTATTGAACCATGACTTGAACTGGAGTACATGTTAGATCCTGTATAACTAATTGCTAAGATAATTGCCAGATTGTGAAATCATGAGCTACCTGCTATGTGTTTAATTAAGTATGACATGAATGGAGATATTTGGATGCTACGGAAATAATGAAAACTGTGCATGAACCCTACGAGGAATTTAAAAGAAAACTAAAACCATGATGTGGAAAATCTATGGAATGATGGAACATGTTACCTACGGGCGGTTATTCGGACTTAGTAAGGGAAGTGAGCTAACCCTCGTGTACACGATACCAAGGAGAGCATCTGTCCCTTGGTATGGAAGTGAGCTGGCCCTCGTGTATGTGGTACCGAGGAGAGCTACTTTTCCTTTTGTGTAAGGGGAGCTAGCTGCCCCATGAGTCTCGAGGTTAGGACTGGCCCCCTATATCGACTCCTGGTGAGGCCCACTGGGCAAGCTTGGATATTCGGGCGAGGGTATGCAAATTGTGAGGGGCGAGACTCCTGTTCTGTTCTATGCTGTACGTTTGGACATACCCGCTAGTGGAAACGATTGACCGCATGCCAGTGTGGGTTAGCTACCCGTGCACTTATCGCACGTGCCGTAGTCATTGCTACATTGCGATCGTGACCTCGAGGTAGTAGACTGGGTGTAGGACTACCATGGGGTGCTCTCCCGGCCAGGAGAGTGCCACGTATACATCCTGCATCACGGAGAAAACTACAATCAAAATCGTTCCCTTAGGGAACAAGAAGATTAAGAGGTACTGTGCACCTTTGATAGAGAAACGACTTATGAACACTTAGTAGTAAATTAACCGTATGATTGGATAACTGGATAAATGCATGTACAAAACTACTTTTCTTTACTATTTTTAAATGCTATAACTGCTTTAAATATACCACTCTACTTAGTGTTAGCTGACCACCGTCATATATAATCGTGTACAGGTCAGGAAGTTGAGCAGCCAGCACCTTCGACTGCAGAGAGTGTTGAACCCAGTCGAGCCTAGCCATAGTTCTACTTGTTTCCTTTCGGTTTCCGCTATTCTCGTTGTTAATGAGTAATTCTACTTTATGTTGAGAACTATTATAGTTACATCTTTTTACCTTAGTTGTGATGGCTAGTGATTATATTTTCTACCTATGGCATGTTATTCTTCTGAAATCTAAATTAAATTTCCGCTGTTAGTTTTATTTAAATTACTTAGCTACTTGCATGCGTGGTTTGTGGTTTGTTTCGTATGTTTGGGATAGTCTCTTGTTTAACGATTAGGTCTTGTGGTTAGTCAAGACGAACCGTACTCGTGTTTCCAAAGGGGTCAGATTCAAATTGTAACACAAGATGCTGGAGGTGTAGAGATAGATGGATGGATCACAATATAGAATAGGCAAAATGGTGCAGGGGGGTGAGGTAGGCAGAGAAGGAGAGGTAGGGGGGTGGGCACAATTAGGAATCGGAGGCCAATTGAGGGCAAGTCACGAGCAGAAGGAGAGGAAACTTGCAGGTAAAGCCAAGGGTTTGTGTAAAATTCATTTCAAATTAAAAGATAGGAACCAGTAATCAAGTTGATAAATTGATGTTATGTAACCAGCATGTACAAGATTAAAGTACGAAATCGTCCAACGACAGAACCTAATGGGGGTGGGTTTGTACATTAAAAATTATAAGAAGATGGTTTTGAGATTAAAGAAAAAATGAAGGAAACGAAATAAGTTTTTTTTAATTTTTTCTTAAATTTTCTTTGGCTAACTTTCACATATTGGATTCGGAAGGATATCGATTTTCCTTATTTTCTCCAAAATCATACCTCTTGTGGTAGGAAAAATTATTTGTACATGCAAGAAAAAATGGTGGAAATTATAAAGAAAGTAAAGAAAGTTTACAATCATGGAGAAAATGATGTAAATTCTTGATTAAACAAAAAATAATCCCTATTCTTACTTTCTGCGTAACTTTCTTCCCTTATCCATTCCGACAACTTATTCCACCTAACTGGCACATCAAATAAAATAAATGAACGGCAAAGCAACCAAAACGTTTCCATTCCTCCGATTATTTCACTTATCATTAATTCTCTTTTTTTATTCCTCTAACTGATTCCCCTCGCCAATGGCACCGTAGGGTCTCACATCTTTGGAGAAAAAAAAAGCCCTAATTGCTTATAATTTGCAACTTCTGATATTTGGAAGTTTGGCATTGTCCTCATTTTTTCCGTAAGTTGCACCAAGCTACTGGTACATTTATTTTTTTGAATCAAAGCCACTGTTACGTCCATGACATCAACAAGTTTATTTTTGCTTAACTTTTCCATCCTCGTCCTCCAAGTGAAATTGCAAAGTGGTCCCCCGAGAGCAAGAACTAAGACCTCAATCCATTTAAAAACTATATACCAAACGAAAATGAAGAAGATACGAAGAATCATCGAACATCACATGTTACATTACAAAGCAAACCCTCGAATAATAAACAAACGAATTAATTTTACATCCTTGCTCTCATCTTCTTTAGATTTTGCTCTTCGACCCACTTGTCTTCCCCCAATTTGAGAACCTCTGCCATCTTTGGAAACACAATCGGCCTGGTGGAAGTGTAGACCTCTTCATCCTAACCCTGCCATGCAAGCTCCTTCACCATCCCCACCACCACCACCTCTCGCGTGTTCTCCACCATCAGATCCACTATCTCCATTCTCACCCCCTTACTTGCAATGGCCTTTGCTTTCAACAATAGCCTCGCGAGCACCTTGGGGTCCCAAACCTTGGACTTGAGTGGCACCATCATCTCGTTGGTGATGCAGAGGCTAAGGTCAATCTCGCTCATGTAGAGAAAGTCGTGGTCACCCTACATCACACGATGGTTGTGGGTGAGGGTGAGGATGAGGCCCACAATGGCGATGTGGCTAGTGACGACGAAGACAGTGGGCATGGGGATGGAGGTAGTGTCATCTTCTTATTCTTGTACTTTACTTTGATCTTAAGATTCATCTTCTTAACTCTACAACTTAAATCGTACAATTTTGTATCCTTGATCTATCACATTCTTCTTGAATAGATAGATTCATTCATGTAATTTGGTGATCTAACTTCTTCCAATATTGAGTTGCTTTGATCTCATTAATTTTTCTACGACACCGCCTAACATATATTCTTCTTACACATAATAAATGCTAATATAGCCATACTTATCTAACATCAAAATTCTTCATTTATATACTTTACTTATCTCTTCTTCTCCCTCATTCTTATTGTAATTTAATATCTTCATCATTTTTAGTACCTTCCCTTTAATATGTCTTTTCAATATTTTTCATAAATATTTTATTATTAATTTATCAACATTAATTGCTCGACATTTTCTATTGTACTTGGTGTAAACTTAGATATAAAATCTGGCCAAACTTACCCTTTCAAAGAAATATGAGATTGAAATCATATATTAGACTCGCTTGACTCAATAGACTACTTTACGTACCTTTCGGAAGTTGAAGGTTTGAAAGCATTTTCCTCGGAGGATAATATGCTAATACGATTATAGTATATTCTTGAAAATAAGTCCTCCACTTTTTTGATGCCATGACTACAGCCGGTTCAAGTTTTTTCAAAGGATTATATAAGGAGTTAACTCCCTGATATGTTTCGTTGGTAAAATAAAATAATTTTTTTACTCCTACATCTTCTCGTACTGAAGCTGAACTTATAGCATAATCTGAAGCAAATAAATACAAATACGGAATCTCCCCCTCTTCTGGAGAAGATAACACTAGAGGAAATATTGCTCGATAGCATCCAATGCTTATTGACATTCTAGGGTCCATTCTTTCATATTATATCTCTTACCCATTTTTATCATATTAAGAAAGTCTGCCATTTATCAGACAACTTTGAAAGGAATCTTCCCAAGTAGCCATCGTACTAATACCGAACCCTTCTCAAGTTTTGTGGAGGTGTTGGTTCCATAACGGCTTTATTTTTGTTAGGATTCACCTCAATTCCACTTTGGGAAACCATTAAACGAAGAAACACTCCAGATTAAACCCCCAAAAAGCATTTCTAGTGATTCAATCTCAACTTATAGTGTCATAAAAGTGAACAAACTTCCCGGTGCTTCTTATATAGAAGATAGGTAGTCCTTACTTGAGGATTACACGTACCTATTGTCTCTTTTTTGCCCAAGCAGAGACTTCATGTACCGTGAGATATCACAAGGAGGGTAGATCTCGATCACCTCCGTTAAGGAGGGATGATTCTAGAATGGTTGACTTGGAGTGTGTTACGACTCGATTCTTGGATCCCTACAGGATCTGAGACCGGCTTACCTTGACTAATCCCAAGATCTAGTCATCTAATAAGAAATAATCAAAATCAGGAAAATAAATCACATCCACACAAGCAATATAACTAAGCAGAAGAAAAGTACATAGCAGTAAAGAAAGTAGAATAACTGTCTCAGTATATGCCACCACAACAACAACAGGAAACGGAAAGGAAACAGAAAGTAACAGGAACAGTAATTATATGTCCATTACTCACTGCAACAATAGGGAAAACGAAAGTGTTGAAAGAATGACTACGGCTGGGCCCAGCACCCTCTGCAGCTGGAAACTTGGGCTGCTCAACTCCTGATCCTGAATAGGGTTACGAAAAGACAGAGTCAGCGAACGTTGAGTAGAGTGGTGTTTACATTATTTAAGTACAAGTACAGTAAAAACAACAATAGAATTATTCTCATTTCTATTTATCTCGTTTATGTGTTTCTATTTCATCTATTTCTCAAAGTATCCAGGTATTTCTTAATCTGACATGTTCCTTGTGGGAACGATCTTGATTGTAGTCTTTTCCGTAGAGTAGAAGGTACACGTGGTGCTCTCATGGCTAGGAGAGTCTCCCGTGGTAGTCCTACACCCAGTCAACCACCCCGAAGTCACTATCGAGACGTAGCGGTGACTACAACACGTGTGATAAGCGCACGGGTAGCTACCCCACACTAACACGCGGTAAGTCGTTTCCACTAGTGGGTACGCCCAAAGTACAACACGAAACAGTATAAGGCCTTGCCCTCTCAGAACAGGGGTCTTGCCCCTCAAAACCAAACAGGGGTTTCGCCCATCCACAGTCCGTGTACCCTCGTCCGACTACTCGGGTTTGCCCAGAGGGCTTAACAAAGTCGGTGTAGGGTGGCTAGCTCCCTCCTTACACTAGTAGCACACCTCGGTACCGTGTATGCGAGGGCCAATAGGAGTCGGTGTAGAATAGCCAATCTTAATCTTGGGTCTCAACCTAAGAGAGGTTAGCTTCGCTCTACACTAAAAAGGGACAGTTGCTCTCTTTGATATCGCGTACACAAGGGCCAGCTCACTTCCCGTCTACATTCGTAATTTCCTTTCATCCATAGGAGTTCTACTCCTAATTCCTCATAGGGTTCATACTCATATTCATCTCATTTATCCAGGTCCATATCTCATGTCTCATAATTCATTCCTCATCCATATACATGCAGCTCGTGTTTTCATAATTCAATTCTCAATAACATGCATCTCATACAGGCTCGTATTTTAACATACATCTCATAATTATATTAAAGGCATTTGCTAGCAATTTATCTTAACCATGCATTCAAGTAAACAGTACAACTCAAACAGGCTCATTCATTTCTACCCTAAGGTTCATTCCATATCCTAGAATTCAATCCAACTATTCCAACCAAGTACATTCTTATTTAAATATTAACAACTGAGTTAAACCACTCTACCGGGTATCACGGGAGGAATGGGGGCCTGTGCTGCAAATCTCGTCTTCTCCGTAGGCCTTGAACATGCCACTGGTTGGTAACCTGTACTAGTGACCAATGTACATTAGACGAGCTCAAAACAGTAAATACTCAACACAAATACGTAGAGGAACTCAAGTGGAAAACAACGGTATTTCGTTTGCGGAAATCTAATTTCGTTTAGGCCTTAAACAGGCCAAAAAATGCGATTTCTGATCAAAATCAGACGTCTGGGACTAAACTCAAACATCTTAAAAGACGTTAGAACTCACCTTATGTTCCCTGCGGTTGATCAAATGTCTAGACTCTTTTTGCGACCGTTTGGGGGCAGTTCTAGATGTCGGACGAGGTCTCCGGTCATCTAGAAGCACCTCCGGACATCTGGAGACGTGATCAGATATCCAAAAGTACTTGGGAAAGTACACCACATGCCTTCCCAAAGCCTGCTCTACATACGAAAATGCAGGCACGGTTTCAGCCCAACAACTCTGATGGGAACATCATCATGAGCCCTAACTAGCTCATTTTGACCTAGAAAAGAGAATAAAAGCTCCTATATAACCAAATGGGGGTCCTAACTCAAGGACTAACCAGTCTGAGAGAAAAGCAAGAAATAAGGGGTAAAACTATAATTTTATCATTGCAGTGTAGCAACGGGATTTCTCATGGGCTAAATATAGGTCAATTGGTTTTGACAAGATAAAAAGTAGGTTGGTTCAAACAGAAAAGGGTTCATGTGAAATCTAAGAATTAAATAACTTCTTGTAACCCTAAAACAGACCCACTTAATTTAACAAGGTTCTGGTTAGGATAAAATTCACCTAAACCCTCTAAAATTCATGGAAAAATATTATCTAGGATTTAGAACCTTCAATGTGGCCTTTAAAACCTATTTTGACCTAAATAGGGGTCTCAGTCAAATGTTTGCCCTAAATTGGATTTTTGTGTAAATTGCCTAGTTAAACGTAGTCAAACCAAAAATCCAACTTCACCATTTGATTCCTTAGGTCCAAATTAGGTTTGTATCAAAATTTGGACCTAAGGGGAATTCACCTTGACCTACTTTGCAAACCAGTCTAGCCCAATTATATTTCTACCCCTAACTTTTGAAAACCTTTGCAACACCCCCTAGCTTCCTCATCATTCTTTGCAATTAGGTCCCTCCACCATTACAGCGGAAGAAATCCTACTCTGGCAAGGATTCAAGGGAAAGAACTCCCTGATTCCTTAGAGAATCCTTCTCAAATTTGAGAGGGAGATTTTCTGAGAAATCCCCATTCATGTGAACCTAATTTGGAGCTCCAATTTCTACCCAATCTCTCATGCGAACGCATGAGAGATTTGGGTCTTTATGACTTTCCAACTCCGGCGACTTGCCCGTGCTTGGAAGCTTGCCTTCCAAGCATAAGGCCCTCTGCCAGAGGTTATAAAAGCTTCCCCTGACCCTTCTGCAGAGCCCCAGCTTGAATTGGCCTAAGATAACCCTTAATTTCCTCTCTTCCCCTCCGGCCAAGCTCCTAGCAAGCTCCGGCGACCTTTATCTCCTTCTCTCGTCGCTCTGCCACAATACCAGTGGCAGAGTTGCCCTTGCCTCCTTCGTCCGCGTTGCACCGCACCAGCCAACACTCCAGCTACCTTCTCATCGTCGTCGTCCTCCTCTCACTGGGCCTTCGTCTCCGGCGACGGCACATACGAGCTGTTTGCCTCCTCCACTCCCCCCTTCGTCTATTCCCTCTTAGATAAGTTCTCTCTCTCTCTCTACCCATCAATTTTCTCTCACTTATTTCTTCTATCACGCCTCGATACTCGCACATCACCCCCATCTTCTCCACCTCCGGTAGACCACTGGCAAGGTGCTCCCACCACTCCACGCATCCACCCACCTCGCCAACCACCTCACAAGCTCCGCCATGACTCACTGATCATAACCCCTCTTCCCATTCATTGCCACACGCCCCCCGAACATACCCATCTTCACAGCCATAAGGTGACCTTGGCACACACACCCAGGCCACCTCGCGCCATGCCGACCACCGTGCCAAGGCGAAGCTTCCTGTGTATTTTGACAAGGCCGTAAGGCCGTTTGCTTGTGGACAAGGCATAGGTGCTCCACCGCCATTGAAGCAGGCTCGAAGAAGCTCGCAAGCTTGCTCCAAGACTCTAGGCATCAGCTTCAGGTCCCCAGACGGTGCGGACTTCCTTCGCACACGTTTCCAGCCCATCAATTGGAGTCTAAGCCCCCCCGCATCTGCTGCAATTCGTGCGAACACTTGCTACGGAGGCACCTGCGAAGAAGGTGGGACATTTAGTCCCACCTCGGAAGATTGAGAGCAGGTGCGGTGGAATAAAAGGAAAAAGTGTCAGGGGCTTATTGCCTCCTGACACGGGGTGAGGTCCCACTCAACCCATCGCCTCGTCCATGACCCAAGCCACGCGAACCTGGTTCTGACCTGACTACCCATGCACTCCTCGCCCACCACCCACGCTGGTGGGCCTGGTCCCGGGCGTGCTAACCTGACCCGTTAACCCGAGAAGGCTCTGGGAGAGCGAGCCTAAGAGAGAGAGGAGAGTTCGTAGGGGAGGGTAGGGGTAGGTTTTGCTCTTGCAGGGAAAGGAAAAGAAGAAGAAGTCGAAGGTAAAGCCAAGGAAGAAAGAGTGGCAGCCTGAGCAGCTAAGGAAGGAGAAGGCACTGCACGGTTGAAGAGGAGCAAGGCTAAAGAAAAGGTGAAGTCAAAGAGAGAAAGGAGCCAAAGGAAGGAGGAAGCTGAAGAAGAAGCTAAGGGCTGAAGGCAGAAGAGAGCTGAAGAGGAAAAGAGTTGTAGAGAAGCTAAGGAAAGAGGAAGAAGAAAGGAAGAAGAAGGCAGCTGAGGCTCGTAAGGCAAAGAACAGAGAAGAAAGAAAAGGAAGAAGAAGAAGACAAAGAAGGAAGAAAGTCAGAAGAAAAGGCAAAGGAAAGAATCAAAGCAGAAGGAAGAAGCCAACAACAGAGAAAGAAAGGAAGCCAAGGAAGAAGAAAGAGAAGCAGAAGGCAGAAGAAGAAGGAAAAATCAGAGGGAGATACTATAGCATCTCACTTATAAGATGTCTGATTTTATAATCAGACGTCCAATTTTTCATCAGATATCTACTATTTGTGGCTACAATTCTTTTTATGCTCTATATACTCATGCTTTACATTCTGAATTAGATTTTGAGTAGTTTTATGTGTTCAATTTGCATTTATTATTGAGATTAATGCATGAATTCCATTTCCTCCCTGTGTTCGACCTCGGACTTAAACTTCGAGTAATAAAATTTATTTATTTTCAAAGCGATTTCAACTATATTACAATGCATTATTTTAAAACCCGATTTCGCTTCGACAAACAAACTCCTACGTTGAGATCTTCTGCATGGCGAAAATCAGCGTAGGAACGTACGTACCTCACGCGACACATGCTTTTAGACGTCCGGCCTTAGCTCTAGACGTCCACGTGCCATGCTAGTCATCTGGACTTCACTCCAAACATCTGATACTGGAAAACTTCCAGTATCATAACCTCCTTACAGCTCGCTCCGCTCGCAGCGGCAGTTCTGGCCGCTAAAGGAGCTTGGGCAGCTCCTCGCCGATGTCCTCCTCTCTCCTACGAGCTCCTCCTTGAGCTCTATTGAGCTCCCGTAGTTGTCTTCCTCCTCCCTTGCTCTCACTCCCTCGCACTCTCTCGCTCTCTCTCTTCCCCGTTCTCCCTTGCCAGCTTCTCTCTTCCTCGCCACGGCTGTCGCAGCAGGGATGGGAAGGTGGCTGTCGCAGGAGAAGGTGGAGGTGGCAGTGGCTGTGGTGTGAGGAGGAGAGGAGAGGGGAAGGGAGAGGGGTTAGGGTTTGGGTGAGGGGCGAAGGAGAGAGAGAGGGTCTCTACGCGCCGCCCGTGCGCAGAGCGCACCGCGCAGTACGAAAAAACTCACTTTCAGACGTCCGGGCACGTGTCCAGACGTCTGACTGAAACTCTAGACGTCTTAAATGGCTAAAAATGTAACGGGTCATTACAGAGTGACAAGCAAGAGAACTATTATTTAAAATAAGTTAAGCCATTGATAATCTAGGATAATGCAGTCTAGGAAGATATCAGATAGCTAGTGGTATACTTTATGGGATACATTTTCTAGGATTTTTATGCAATATTTCTGTTAGCTATATTTGGTGCCTTGATGTGTGTATTTATGTCTGTGCAGGTGTCAGGTCTGGACTTAAATGGAGCTCCTCTCAACAACCAAATCCAATTGAGTTCACATTTCCTAATTAGGCTCACCCAATCTTATCCAAGCTAACTGATGTAGACACATGTATGTCACATAAACTGCCTATTTATGTGTGTTCATAGATATATAATTACATCATGCATTATGAATATTGCATAACATGCATCATCATGCATTTATATTAGTTTATATAAATTATAAATTAATTTGTCCTTTTTGTGGCAAGGGGACAAGGAAACATCATTTTGGGGCCTCGAATTGAAGATCCAATCGTACGGATCTTATCAGGGTGATGATCGGAATCACCTCTGAGATCGCCCTAATTGAACCTCCAAAGCAATAGATGTAGTTTGAGGGAGATCAGAGGTCAAGGAACAAGGTGATATAAAATCTGTACCTCAGATAACAAATCCAACTGCACATATGGGTTCGGATCGACGATCGTAGCCCAACGGTGCAAAAATCGATCCAATGCAACATCTGTGCACCATCTACAAGTCAAAGAAGATGGACGGCCATGATGGTGCCACATGGTGACATCACAGCTTCCCAACACCTCCAGCACTCTCCCTCCTCAAAGGTCGTGCAATCTCGACTGTTGGATCGAGACCCAACGGTTGAGAGTGTTGCGGCCTTAATTCGTAAATGCAACCAAAGGAGCCCCTCAGCGTAGGGGCTCAAGCTCTCATGCGTAATGCAAGGTGAGCGTTCGAGCCGCGTGGAGCGAGCTTAATTCACGAGAAGAGTGGGCGCATGAAATTACGCCATTCGATTCACGATGAGCAGCTACGGATGTGGCTATGTGGCAGCGCGGATGTGCGAGCACGCCCACGTGTGATCTGATGCCAAATTGCACGCCCGATCTGATGTGATGAGGCACGCGGGCGAGCACACTCCTTGACCGTCCGATCTTCGTCTGACGGTGGGAAGAGAGGCTACATTGCCTTTTAATGCACGAAGATGGAGCAGCAGCAGCGCGATCGTGGCCATCTGATATTGATTGGATGGTTGAGTTGTGCCAAATTGCTTCTGAGCACTCCGATCTCCATTGTGTGGCCGATGTTGCACGCGTGTCTTCACCGATGTTTACCTTCAGTGATAGATGCATCTATCACTAAAGACCCATATATTAAATTCTAAACATTTCAATGACCAAACTACCCCCATTTCTATGCCTATAAAAAGGCCCTATGCCTTACACTTCTTCATCTCATCTCTTATCCTCTCACCTCTTCTAAAGCTCTACGAGCTAGTCCCATACGAAGGATGCCCCATTAGGGATAGAGTAAAATAATTTTTCATCTTTTCACCTCCTTCGTGAAGCATCCCGTGGTTGTCCTCTCACCACCATTCAGGAAGCGAATCCCGCTGTGATGCTGCCCTATTCTGTCCTCCGTCCACTAGCTTCGTTCTCCTTCGTCCAACATCTCATCCCCATCGTTCGGGTGCTTCGTCAAAGCGGCTCATCCTCTAAGTAGCCGTCGAGGAAAATTTTCTCATCCCTCTCTATCGCTTTCTAGTATAGATTTCTAGCTTTCTAGTTGTAGCAAGTAGATATAATGAACATGATGTTATGGTTATGAAATACTTGTTCATTCTCTCCATATTTTCTCTTTCTTTGTATTATTCTTTCTTTGTCTTCTATTGTTTATTCTTTAAGTAGAATAGCTAGTGTAGATTTATTTCAACCAGCTAATCTGCATTTCGAAAATAATTCCAAATGGGACTCACTTTGAATTTCGGTTATAAATTTTATTTGATAGTGGATTTTTACGCAACTACAACGATGGATTTTTAACTCAAACTTTTAGCGTACAAAATCTAGTTAATCATTTTGGTGTCGTTGCTGGGGAGGCAACGTTCTTTGATTTCTCATATTTTTTGCCTTACTTATCTTTTACCTTACTTTTCTCCTTTCTTATTGTGATTGCAGGTACTCTCTCAAGGTGAGCAAAAGCGGTAGATTGGAGAAAAGTGCAGTTAAAGGGTCTGTAAGTATACCTAACCTTCTACCCACTAGTTTTCATTCCACCACTTAATAACACAAACGAAATCAACCTAGGTGCTCTTATGAACCCTAAGGTAGATTGTATTATTTGTTTACCACCTCACTCCACCTTACGGCTGCATATATTTAAAAAGAAAATTTTGATTATGGGATTTATTTAAACTTACATATCACATACACCCATAGAGGTACATGACCTCTTCTGATTTCAATCACTTAACCAAGAATCCAAGTTAAGGACCTGGTACACCTACACGCCTTATACAAATAAGTGATTAGATATCTGATCAGGCTAACCATTTTGTGTGCCTTAATTAGTGGTGCATTCGACCAATTGTTTGATCTGTTTGGGTTGCATCACTCAAGTAAAATCTAATTCATCAAGTAGCTTGCCACATAGGATTCAACTTTTAGGACTAAACCAGGCACTCCACATTCTTTTTGAGTTTTAAAGGAAGACATCTTCACCTGTGCTTTCAAAACCTGGTGTGCCAACTGAACCTTGATTGAATAAACCTAAAGTTGAACCCAAAAAGCTACTAAGCATGGTTGAACCCTAAAAGACAAATCATCAATAAACCTTATTTGAAAATCCTGGTTGTGCATTCATACACATATTAATCAATCTTTAAGGGCACAACCCAGATAAAGGGCCCATCACATTCCCAAGCACATTCAAACCTAAGCCTAACTAAAATCAATAGACGTTGGCCTTAAGGATTGGACTTTTTCTTCGAGGCCCATATCGAGATTATTTTCAACTAATCTGCTTTTATCGTTTAATTTAATGTCTACCTAGGGGAGCAATGTCAAACAACCACAGTTGGGGGTATCAAAGAAACTTAAGACGAAAGCCAAGGGGAAAACCTTCTCCCTAATCCCTCCCTGTAACTGGTTGGATTGACTGGAAAGAAGTAGACCAAATCGTTCCTTTCATCTCAAGACAGGTTCTGGGAGTTTGTAGATCTTTAGGTTATCCCACTTAAGGACTGCTTTGATTGTTTGTATTGTAAGGCACCTTTCTTTTCCGCAAGTTTCATCATGGATCCTTTCACATCCTAGTCGCATTTCCACTTTTACCCTCCTACTACTACTTATTCCCAAGATGATTATTATCCCAACCGGACTTATTCTCGCCCATCTACTAGTTGGGATAATCCTGATTGGGGATACAATTCTGGACCTTCGTGTTCAGGGTCTAACCCTAGACACCATATTTTGATTTTTATCCTTCTCCTAGCTACATCGATTATAGATCATTGCCCTCCTATGGACAACCTAATATGATCTACAATCAAGAAAGATATGCTGATTATAATCTCTACCCTCCCTAGGACTACACTGCATATAGGTCACCACCCCTTTTTAAATAACTTGAAATGACGTATTATCAAGGAGGGCACCAAAAACCTCAATTTCTTGACTCCTCTGGACTAAACCCAAACCCACCCAATCCTGAATCAAACCATTTGGTTTAGGTGAGCCAGGTCCAAGATAGGGTGTTGGCCAACTTAAGAAACACCATTCAATCTTTAGAAGCTCAGCCAACACCTTGCACTAAAAAATTGAAGCCTTTGATTGAAATGATTGATGATCTTAATAAATAATTGTTGGATTGGCTCCAAGATGTTAAGGATAAGGACCCGGGTGAGTTTTACTTGGGAAATTGTCAAAATTGAGGATGAGATTTATAATTGCTCTAGCCAATCTTGGGATGAGTCCCAAGATGAACCCCTTTTAGGAGAGCCAATGTCAAAACCCACTCAGGCACCTGTACGGGGCACACATTTTATGAGATCGGGGATGACCAGGTTATTTTAGAGGAAAAAATTGAGGATGAATTGATTTCTTCACCCGAGATCCCTAAATCAGGTGATTGCGCAGCAATCATAGGTCTTAATTGACCTAAATTAGGCTAGGACTTAGCATAAATTAGGGTAATTCATGCATGCATATGCATTATCTGCATCTTTACTGCTTTACTTTAGCTATGCATAAAATAATGTTATAATGTGCTGATTAAGTGCATTATATCAATTGCAGGCAATAAACTGATTAGAAGCTAGATCTGGAGCTGTATCTGAAGCTAGATCAGGAATAATGGGTGTTGTAGCAGGATTGAAGCAGAAGACTTAGATTAGATATAGGGAATAATAATGTAAGGGAGTTAAGGTATGCTATTCTATTAAGTAAGAATAAAGTAGTAATATGAAGAGCTTAGGACCAACCTAGCCTTAGGATAGCCTAGAGACTTCCCCAAGCCTTAGCCACCCTTAGATTAGGTCACCGCACCCTAGGAAACCTTAAAACCCTAGTTCCAACCCTTATCTAGACGTCCAGATAAGTTATAGGATGTCCAGAACCCTTAGCCAACTCTCGCACACCTTAAACCCACTTCTGCAGTGTTATTGAATGTCTAGACACTTTGTCAGACGTCCAATTTCTGCAGAATACCCAAAATAGAACCTAGAATTCCCCCTGACTCAGATTGGATGTCCAGAACTAAAGTCTGGACTTCTGATTTTTTAGTATAAGTAGTCTGATTTTGTTTTTGGGCATCTGGAACTGCTCTCCAGTTCCTGTTTTGAGATTCAAGCCTTGATTTTGGATCTCTAGCTCCCTAGACCTAATCCCAACCCCATAGGAACCTAAATTAAGGTGCCCTAAACCTAGTACATCACCTCTATACCTTCCTAAGGACCTAATTAGGTCATCACTAAACCCAATTGACTTAGATCAAAATCAATTACCATCACCTAAGCCAATTGGACTCATTGAGTCCAATTAAGCTCTGATCTCAACCCACACAAGTCCAATTGGACTTAGTGAGAGTCCAATTGACCTAAGCCCAACCTAATTGAGTTATTTCACTCTCAATTAGGTTCACACTCATTCAATTAAACTTAGGTTAAAGTTTAATTGCAATTTCCCCTTAGCAATTAGGGTTTGCAACCCTAATTCAAGGCATACACCTACCCAAACCCCTTAGGACCTAACGTAGACCTCTTAGCCACCTAGGGCACGACCACACACACACACACACACACACCCATTCATGCACACACACTCCTCTAGAGTTCTCTAGAACTCTCTTGAAGTGGCACCACTCTTGGTTGCCAAAATTAGCAACCAAGAGACATTCAAATTGAGATCCACCTTTTGTGGATCTCAAAACCACTTGGCCGAACACTATTGGAGCTCTCTTTAGAGAGTTCCACACTTCTCTAGAGAGACTCCCTTAGGTCTATAAAAAGACCTAAGGGGTGGCCATTTGCACCCATCCATTTCCTTGGCATCCATTCCACTTAGGCTAGCCACTTTTATCTCCACTCCACCTCTACGAGGAGCACCAACATGAAGGCCACCATCTCCACGTCAGGATGCTGGATCATCTCCCCAACCTCTCTGCAAGGGCCGGCCTAAGTGCCATTGGCCGCCCCTCCTTCTCTCAGCCACTCAAAGGCCATCGGAGACCACCCCCAAACTAATGGTCTAGCTGAGCTGTCAAATCGGGAGATCAAGAAAATCCTGCAAGTCACTGTTCGGCCTGACAGGAAGGACTGGTCGTCCCGACTTCCGGAAGCATTGTGGGCCTATAGGACCGCCCACAAAACCCAATTAGGCATGTCTCCCTTTAGACTGGTGTACGGGAAGGCGTGTCACCTTCCCGTAGAACTAGAGCATAAAGCCTATTGGGCAGAACGGAACTGTAATCTAGATTTTTCGAAGGCTTTAACCTGCTCCTTGTAGATTCACGAGTTCTCATACGCTTCTAGGCGTAATTCATCGATCTCGCTGATTTGAAGTTTTCTGTGGGTTCCAGCCTTCGAAAAATCTAGATTACAGTTCCGTACTACCCAATAGGCTTTATGCTCCAGTTCTACGGGAAGGTGACACGCCTTCCCGTACACCAGTCTAAAGGAAGACATGCCTAATTGGGTTTTGTGGGCGGTCCTATAGGCCCACAATGCTTCCGGAAGTCGGGACGACCGGTCCTTCTTGTCAGGCCGAACAGTGACTTGCAGGATTTTCTTGATCTCCCGATTTGACAGCTCAGCTAGACCATTAGTTTGGGGGTGGTAAGGAGTGGAGATTCGGTGAGACACCCCGTATTTGGTCATTAGTGACCTAAACTGAGCATTTGTGAAATGGGTCCCCCCATCAGAGATTATAGCACGAGGAATCCTGAACCTTGAGAAAATGTTTTGATGAATGAATTTGAGAACGATTTTGTGATCACAGGTTCGGGTCGGTATGGCTTCGATCCATTTGGACACGTAGTCCACAGCCAGCAGAATGTATTCGAAACCATCCGAAATAGGAAAGGGGCCCATAAAATCAATCTCCCAAACATCAAAGATTTCGCATACGAGAATCGGCTGCAAAGGCATCATGTCGCGATGGCTCATGTTGCCCAAAGTTTGGCAACGACTGCATGCCTTGCAGTGACTGTATGCATCTTTGAACAGTGTGGGCCAGTAAAAGCCGCACTGGAGGACTTTCGATGCGGTTTTATGCCCAGAGAAATGGCCACCGCATGCCTGGTCATGGCAGAAAGAGAGGATATTGCTGAATTCCTCTTCCGGGACACATCTCCGAATAATTTGATTAGCACCTATGCAGAAAAGGTATGGATCTTCCCAGATGTAATACTTGGTATCAGAACGCAATTTGTCTTTCTTGGCCTTCGGCCAATCAGACGGGGTCTGATGAGATGCCAAGTAGTTTACTATATCAGCAAACCATGGAAGTCTAGTACCAACAGTAAGCAGGTGCTCATCAAGAAAATGTTCCGTGATGGGTCCGAAAGGGTTGATAATCTCAGAAGGAAGACGAGACAGATGGTCAGCTACCACATTCTGTCTTCCCGCCTTGTCGCGAATCTCAAGATCGAATTCTTTCAACAGCAGGATCCATCGGATTAGTCGGGGCTTCGCGTCCTTCTTGGCAAGGAGATGCCTTACAGCCGTGTGATCCGAGTAAATGATGACATGGGAACCCAGAAGATATGATCGGAACTTTTCAAGGGCAAATGCTACGGCTAGCAGCTCTTTCTCCGTAACTGTATAGTTACGCTGAGCCTCGTCAAGTGTCTTGCTAGCGTAGTATATGACCACGGGTTTCCCGTCAACTTTTTGCCCCAGGACCGCTCCTACAGCAAAGTCAGATGCATCGCACATGATCTCAAAGGGTTGAGACCAATCAGGGGATTGTAGGATCGGGGCATGGGTGACTCGGTCACGCAGGTTTTCAAAGGCTAGTGTGCATTCCTTGGAGATTTCAAAGGGTACATCCTTGGAGAGCAGGGAAGTCAAGGGGCGCGTGATTTTCGAAAAATCCAGAATGAAACGACGGTAAAAATCGACGTGCCCCAAAAAAGAACGGATGTCCTTAATCGAGCTAGGCATAGGAAGGCGAGAGATCAGATCAACCTTAGCTCGATCCACTTGGATGCCTTTTTCTGAAATCAAATGTCCCAAGACAATTCCCTCAAGCACCATGAAATGGCTCTTTTCCCAGGAAAGAACCAAATTCACATCGATGCACCGCCTGAGTATCTGGACCAAGTGTTGGAGGCAATCGTCGAATGATGCTCCAAAAACTGAAAAGTCATCCATGAAGACTTCTAGATAATCACCTACCATATCTGAGAATATGGCAAGCATGCACCGCTGAAAAGTAGCGGGTGCATTGCAAAGACCGAAAGGCATCCTTCGGAAAGCGTATGTTCCGAAGGGGCAGGTGAATGTGGTCTTTTCTTGGTCTTCAGGATGGATTGCCACTTGGTTATAACCGGAGTACCCGTCAAGAAAGCAGAAGAACCTATTTCCCGCTAGTTTCTCGAGAATCTGATCAATGAAAGGTAGTGGGAAATGATCCTTCTTCGTGGAGGAATTGAGTCGGCGGTAATCTATACAGACTCTCCACGCATTGGCTAATCGGGTAGGAATGATTTCTCCGGTCTCAGTCGTTATGGTGGTGAGTCCTGCCTTCTTAGGCACAACCTGAATTGGGCTCACCCAACGACTATCGGAGATCGGGTAGATGATCCCAGCATCTAACAACTTGATGATCTCCTTTTTCACAACTTCCTGCAGATTGGGGTTCAAGCGTCTCTGCATTTCACGAGAAGGTCGTGCACCCTCTTCTGAATAGATATGATGAGTACAATAAGAGGGGCATATTCCAGTCAAATCATCGAGAGTCCACTCGATGGCTCTGCGATGTTGCTGGAGGACAGCAATCAGACGGGATTCCTGTTCAGGATTGAGGTTGGAATTGATAATCACAGGAAGGGTCTGATTAAAACCCAAAAAGATGTATTTCAAGTGAGCAGGAAGGGGCTTCAGTTCGAGGATGGGGTTATCAACAGCGGGTGGTTCAGTATAGACGTGAGGTTCAAGGGTAGGAGTTACTGGGTTGTTCATATCTGAATTTGACTCCTCAGTTTGCGGGTCAAGATCTTTCTGCGGTTGATGAGGTATAATTAAGTCATTCTGGAAGTGTGTTTCATCAACCAAAGCCCTAACGTCACAAATATGTTCAATGACACCGCAATTGATTCCTTGTTGGGCCTTAAATATATCAATTTGCAGGGTTTGATTCCCAAATTTGAGCTCTATTTGGCCCTCCTCACAGCTAATGTTGGCTCTAGCAGTAGCCAAGAAAGGTCTCCCTAAAATGATTGGTGTATCCCTAGGGTTCTCAGGTGCATCCATGTCTAAGACTATAAAGTCTACAGGAAAGTAGAAATCCCGCACTCTCACAATAACATCCTCGAGAATCCCTTTTGGTGACTTTATAGAACGATCTGCTAATTGTAATGTCACCTCGGTTGGTTTTAGCTCAGATTCTTCTAGATGGTCAAGTAAGGATGTGGGTATCAGGTTTATGGATGCACCCAAGTCCAGCAAGGCTCTATCAAATTGGGTATCACCTATCTTGCAGGAAATCAGGGGAGTACCAGGGTCTTTAGCCTTGGGTGGGAGTCTGCTTAGGATTACAGAGCTGGCTTGCTCTGACAGAACAATTGGACTCCCACTCTTGGTTCGCGGCTTACGCTGGGGTGTACACACATTCTTTAAGAATCGTGCGTAAGCCGGTACGTGGCGGATGGCATCCATCAAAGGGATGTTTATGTGGACCTGCTCAAAGAGCTTGACCAGGTCCTCCTCAAGTGCCACGGGCTTGGTGGTCTTCTTTCCCTTGGTCAAAGCCTCGGGAAACGGGATCTTGGTTGGTTCTTCTAGGATAGGTCCAGGTTGTGGATCTGGGATAGGGGTGGGAATGTCCTGATTACTGCCCTAGGCTTGGGATCGCTATCAGGCCTGGAGTGGTTTGGATGAGGTGGGTCTTGGGTTTCCTTACCAGTACGGGTTGTTACGGAATTAAGTCCTGCCTGGTTTTGGTTGGGACTGGGTAAGATAGGTTGCTGCTGGTAACCCGCAAAAGAAGTGGAGGCCTCTATCCCGTCTGGTGAAGGAACAGAGGGGGCCTGATAAATCATATGGGCCTGGCCCAGGTTTGGGCTCATAACGCGCCGCTGGGTTGGCACGTTATTCGGGTTAGGGAGAGGTTGGGAAGGAAGAGTGCCTGGCTGGCGAGAATTTGCCAACTGGGCCAATTGGTTTCGAACCTCTATGATTTCGTCCTTGTGTTGCTTTTGAATAGCCGCATTCGTTCTTTGAATGTCAGCCAGAGTCTGAAGGATAAGGGACATTTGGTCCTGATTTGGCCCTGATGGATAAGTAGGGTTGGGCTGATGCTGAGGTGGCTGGTAAGGACGAGGGAGTTGTGGGCGGGGCTGAAAGGGTTGTCTTTGGGTTTAGGAATTTCCCGCCCACTGAAAGTTGGGATGGTTTCGCCATCCAGGGTTATAGGTGTTGGAGAATGGGTCGTTCTGGATGGCGTTGAGGTCCTCGCAGGTCTGAGGAACCTCTAGAGAATCAGAGAAAGGGGGAATGGAATTCCCTGGGCTGGTGTAAAATGGATCGGATGATCCTCCGATCCGAGAATCAGGTGGGGACGGATATGGATCCATCCTAGGGGAAGATCGGTGGAGAATGCTTTGCACAGTCTCCTGTGTGGAAGGAGGTTGTGCAAAGGAGTTACGGGCAGAGGTGGCTCGCTGCAAGTGCTGAGTCAGCTCATCCACCTTCTTCTCAATGATTGAGACCTTGTCCAATCGACTGGCCATTAACTCCAGGTCGACTGATGCGGATAGGCCCTGCGTCTCATGTGCTCCCCTACGATTCGTCGATGTGTGGGTATTCGTCCTATCGAATAATCCCATGGAGTCATTGTTGATGGAGTTCTCGCACATGTTTTCGAGAATCTCCCACACGGTGTCTTCATGTTGACCCATGATATTTCCTCCGCAAGTTGCATTGACGAAAAGACGAATGTCCTCACGGAGTCCTTGGTAGAAAGATTGGACCTGTTCTCATTTAGGAACTCCGTGATGGGGACACTTTCTCATGAGATCCTGAAAGCGATCCCATGCCTCATGGAGAGGTTCCCCTGTTTGTTGAGTGAAGTGTGTAATCTGATGGCGCAAGGCGTTGGTCCGACCAACGGGGAAGAACTTTTTCAAAAACTCGGACTGAAGTTCTTCCCAAGTGTTGATCGGCCGGGTCTGAGTTTGATACCAATGAGCGGCCTTGTCCATAAGAGAAAAGGAGAACATCTTCATGAGAAGAATATCCCGATTTTGCGCGTCTGACCCAAAAGTTTGGGCCAGATGCTTTAGCTGTTTGATGTGCTGGAAGAGATCTTCGGAATTAAGCCCATGGAATTTAGGTATAGCATGAATCATGTTGGGCTTCAATTCGGAATTAGGTCCTCCAGTCGGGATTCTGACTCGAGGCTCAATGGCCACCACAGCAGGATTATAATGGTCTCACATCATAGGACGCTGCGGTGGGTGCACAAAGTTTTGAAAGAGGTCATTAAGTCGCTGGAGCTGGTGCTCCAAATTGCTTTCTTCCTCAACTGGCTGAGCCATGATAGGGGAAGAAGAAGAGCTTGATTCAGAATCAGATGAGAGAATGATGGGGTAAGGTTGCTGTTTAAACACGGGAGTCAAGGCTGGCCCTTGACGAGAGTGAATTCCTAAAGGAGATCTTAAGGGTGGTCTTAAGGATCTCCTACCGTTCATGCACTGTTGGAGTGGAAGAGTTTAGAAGGTGCTGGACCCAATCAAGTCACCCAAAAATGTGTTGGGTGACTATAGAGGTGCGGGCAGATGGACCCCTTAATCAGAAAGATCGTCCACCTGAGAATTACCTGGGCATCCAGAGAAGGTGAGTCCGGCGAAGACCCCTACACGGTAGAGAGTCCCCACGGGTTACAGGGTTTCCCCCACCCGACCTCTCTTGTCACTGCGGTTCTAGGTAGACCAGAATGGGGATCTTGACCTCTTAAGTCTACCTCTTTTACTTTAAGATCAGGGTGCTTAAGGTTTCACTTGAACTTTTAGGTACTTTGAGTGAAGAAGTGACCTAATTTTAAGGTTGGTTGATCCAAGGGGTCAACTTCACCTCTTGTTCTTTTGAGAGCTTTTGGGTCCTTTCTTTTAGGGTTCAAGTGTTTAGAGAGCCAATTGTTTAGAGTTTTTCTTGTATAGATCTTTTCAAACAAGGTTTAAGTACACCTCTTTTTGGGAAGATCTTTTCTTTGTTAATAGAAGGTGTGTCTCTAAAAATCCTAGCTTTTTAATTCCTGAGTTGGCTCTAGTTGGCCCATTTCAGTTGCCTCGAAAATGTAGTATCTAGGGCTCAATCAAGAAGGTTTTAGCCGTAGTTACCTTAGTTGGATGGACAGTTAAAATGTGTTGAAATGAAAAATTTAGGCAACTTTGAGGAATTACTATGTATGATGCAGGTAGCCCTAAGTTGATTTTTCTTTTCGTTCCTTTTTAGATTTTAAGGGAGTTAAGAAAGGGCTGATGAAGATTACCTGTTTTGTTGGAGTGTTTGTTGTGCGGTTGTTCTTCCAATTTTTACCTGCACATAAGAGAGAGAAAAAGATTAGCAATCTCTTAAAAGAAATTCAAAGCTTCTAGAATAGCCGTTGCTCCCCGGCAACGGCGCCAAAAACTGGTCAACGCACGAATCCCCTACAGTTTTTTTATTATTTCGTCGTAGTATAGTATAGAGAAGTGGTTACCTGTTTAATATAATTTGTTACTCGGAAAAAGAGTTCCCGAGGTCGAACTCAGGGAGCAAGTTGTATTCTAGAAGTACAATGTTTCTATTACAAAAATAAGAGGGAGAGAGGGAGAAATAAATCTGAGTCTTGTGGCTTCTCTTCTCTTTCTTAGCTTATCTTCTTCTTCTTCTCTGCCTTCAGTTCTTCTTCTGCTTCTTATTTCTTTTCTTCTTCAGAGCTTCTCGTCTTCTTCTCTTTATCTTCTCTTCTTTCTGCCTTAGCTGCAGAGCTCTTCTTCTTGCGGTCCTTTGCCTTGCTCAGCTGCACGGCTTCTTCGTTCTTCTTCTTGTCTTTTCTTTTCTACGGTAGTAGTGATCCTCCCCTTCTTTTTCTTTCTTCAGGGCGTCGTCTGATTTTTCAATCAGACGACTTAAGTAGCTTTTGCTACAGTGCGTCTTCTTTCTTTCTTTCCTTTCTGGCTTTCTTCTTCTTCTTGTCTTCTCTTTTCTCTTCTGTGCCTGCACACTCACAGTTTGGTCAGAAGGCAAAAACCTACTCTACCCTCCCCCGCGTCTCTCTCTCTCAGAATTCACTCGTAGGATAGCTCTCCCAGAACTGCCGGGTATTCGGGTACGGGTCGCGCCCGGGTCCAGGCCCACCGGCATGCGTGGTGGGCAAGGAGTGTTCGAGTCAAGTCAGGTCGGGTCGGCCGGATCCACGTGATGAGCTCGCGGACCGGGCGGGTGAAGCGGGTGAGAGGGACCTCACCCTGTGTGCTGAGGCGATAAGCCTACAACACTTTTACAATTTATGCAGGCGTGCCGCTTCAGAGTCTTCCAAGGTGGGACTAAATGTCCCACCCCAATTGGGAGCCTGCAGCTGAGAAAGCTGCAGGCATTCGTGGCTGTTGCTAGGTCTTCTCATCAGCTGAAGGCCTGGGCAGCTGCAAGGTCGCAATCCGCGCGTCCTGGAGTGCAGGCCTGGGCGGAAGCGCAGCTGCAGCTGCAGGTTGAAGCAGCTTCACCTGTTCGGCAATGGCGGCGAAGGACGGGTAACCTGATCACAGAGATACGGCCTCTCGGCCTAGTCAGAAGGTGTAGGGAGCTTCGTCGGAGTGTGGAGAAGCTCGTGTGGGTGGTGGCGAGGCATGGGGCGGCGTGTAGGGGCTGCCCTAGGACGGACTGTGGTCGGGGGAATGGGTTTGTTCGGGGGAGTGATGTGGAGGTGAGGAGTGGTAGTGAAGGGGCGGAAACGGTTCAGTGGGACGAGGTGGAGGTTTTAGGTCGGTCGGCGAGTAGTGTGGAGTGGCGGAATGATGGGAGCGACTCGCCGGAGGTGGGCCGGAGGCGTGGAAGATGATGGTGATCGGGTCGGTCGAGGGTTTGATTGAGCAAATTAAAATAGGGAAAAGAAAGAGGGGAGGAAGAGAAGTAACTGTTACTTACTTGGAGGGACGAGGGGGACTAGAGCAGGGCGACAGTCGTATCGACTGTCGCCGGAGAAGAAAGTGCCCAGAGAGAAGGAGCGGCGGCGAGGAGAGAGCGGGAGAGCACGCGCTAGGTACGGCGGGACGCGGGAAGAGCGGGCGAAGGCGGCTCTGTTGCTGGTAATGCGGCAGAGCGACGAGGAGGAGGAGAAGGGGGCTTCTGCCGGAGTGGGAAGAGAGGAAAGGGGGGGAGGTTTCTCCGTCAGAACCGAGCTGTTGAATTCGGTGGACGGGGGCGGTTTTTATAGAGGTGGAATCAGAGAGGAGGACGGAGGGAGGCGACGTGCCTCCCTCGCCGGAGGACGCCGGAGATGGAGACCCATACCTTCCGCACGTTCGCACGGGAGGTATGGGTGGTTGCAGAGACCATGGAGGTGTCCCTGCGACGGCAGATGTCGCAGGGAACCCCCGGTTGACTTGGCGGAGGGTCCCCCTTACCCTGCGCGGCGCCATGCTCCGCGCAAAGTCGCCGGAGCATGGCGTTGCTCAGGGTTTTGCAGGGAGGACCCAAATGCAAAGAACAAAGAAGAGTTAGGGGCCCAAATGCGAGGGTTTCAAAAGTTGAGGGTCAAAAAGTAATGGATGAGGACCAAAATGCAAAGTCGGTCAAGAAGGTCTCTTCTTAGGCTCAAGTTTTTATGCATGACTAAATGGGGCCTAAGGATTCTAATGGTGAATTTTGTTTCTAGATCAGACCTTGTTTGACCAGTCAATTTACATAAAAACCCAAATTAAGTCATTAATTGGGCATGGTTCTCAATGTAGGTCAAAATGGGTTCCTAAGGCCAAATTGAAGGTAACCCTAGAGATTATTTTTCTACGAATTGTAGAGGGTTTATTCGATTTTTTCTTTACCTCGAACCTCGTGAATTGAAGTGGGTTTGTTTTTAGGGTTATAGGATGTCATTTAATTCCTTGGAGTTGCTGTAGCCCTTATTGGATCAACTCATCCCACTTTTCTTCTTATTAGGTTAGTTTGACCTATGTTTGGACCCTGAGTTACCCTATTTTCAGAATGGATTGGTGAAATTGCATTTTTACCCCTTAGTTTCTATTTTCTTTACAAACTCAGAATTTCTCTGAGTCAAGCCTTTCTATGGTTATGTAGGAGCTTTTTTCTTGCAAATCTGGGTTAAATGGTGCTAGTTATGGCTCATGATGAGGTTCTCATCAAGTAACTTAGCTCTTCGTAGTTTTACTGCTTTCATTTACTGCTTAGTAGTATAGCTCTTTATTCTCCCCCAATGATGCATGCAAAATCCCCCCATAGATTCCTGTATGTGATCATTTTCTGTTAGTTAGATTTACATTTTCAAGCATTCTTGTACAAGATTTCCTTTACATTCCATGTTGCAAACACTTCTCTGAATGAATGAATAAAAGAGATATTTTTATATATATATGTCTCTATGTGTGAAAATCACCATAAGCTTATTGATTGCAAAAATATTTTGTGTGATTAAAGTTGCTTCCCTTTCATTATATCTATTGCAACCAAGCATGTCATGTTTAAATGCATAATAACCATAAACCACCATGCGATTGTAAACAAGTAGAGCGAAAAGATCGATTTCAGAATTAAACAAATGCCTCCCAGAGACGAACGACTGGGAATCAAGTCTCGTTATTTTTAGAAATCATTTTTTTGACGAACGTTTTAGCATGACTATACTACAATTTTCAATAACTTTAAAATGTGCGAGAATGCTTTCCGTCACCAAGGTACGAGGAAATGTATGTCTCCATAGACCAGGAAATGATTGATGATTTTGAGACATATATAAATGCGGATCCTGAATTCTTTGATTCTGAAGGTGAAGAATTGTTATGTGAAGTCTCACGTGAGTTTGAGGAAGATAATTTAGTGAGACAAACGGGCCCGTAGAGTATGTTAAATCATTTGATGGCCCTATAACTGAAGATTGTGATCCTACTGGGGCTGATATGGAGAATTCTGATCTTAAGTTAAAGGATGATTTAATCAATAACCCCAGTTCTCACACACACCCTGTTGAGCATAATGATGATTCTGCTTTTGAGATCACCAGACCCAAGTCAATTCCGATTCAATCACAAATTTTGGACTTGGACATTTTATACGAGGATGATGACACTTTAGAGGTCCCGGAAACATTGATTTTGGAGGATAGGAATCAGGAGATGATAATTTGGGAAGCTAATTCTGGGAGAGATAGACATTTGGATCTAAGGGTTCCTTTGTGTTTGAAACCACCAACCTTTTACCAGGACACTTATGATATTTTTGACTCTGATGATGTGCGACCCAAGTATAGAATCGTTGATTATATTTTTTAGCTGAATTTTACATGGACAAACAAGCCCATTGATTTAGACTTATCTATTGTTCGATATTTTAGACTTGGGTTGCATCCTCATAAATCGCAGGTTCGGCCCTGCTTACATACTGATCTCCGGTTATACGTAATTTTCAATTAGAACCTTAGATACACTCGACCCTGGGACATGGGTCTGCATCATAACCTGGTCTACATCTGTGGACATTCGCTGCTAGTAGGTCCTGAGGTTAATCCTTTTCTTTTGATCCTGACCTGAAGTTGTGGATTCCTTATTTCCTCCTTATATATATAGTGTGCTTAGCTGAAGGCACTAAATTCAGCACGTATACAGCCTGTTTTTATCTCGGAGTTGATCTATTAATCACAAAATTTAGGTGTTTTCTTCTCTACTCTGCCCTTTTTTGTCTTTTTAATACAATGAGGATATTGCATTAGATAGGTATAGGGGGTGGATATATATTCATCTTTAAATCATTTTGTTAGCTCTGTAGATTCCTTTTATTATTTTTTCTTCATTTTTTGAAAAAAAATTGAATTAGGAAAAGAGATCTTGAGCTTTAGAAATTTGTCAACCATAGGAAATAATATGTTAGGACCTGAACACTTAAACCCTTTAAGTCTTCGAGCTTGTTAACAGAGCGAAATCGAGGTTTTAAATGCTGCGTTGTAGTATAGGTCGAAATCGCTTGAAAACAAATAATATTTATTACTTGAATGAAAGTTCGAGGTTGAACATAGGGAGCAATTGGCAAAAATACATCTCAAGATCACAATTCAACACAAATATATAATCAATAGAATTCCAAGTAAATATGAATGAAAGTGAATGTTAGATAGTGTAAAAAGAATGGGGTAAAATGGTGATTTAAATCACCAATTACCCCTAGAAATTATCTCAAATATTTCAACAGTACTAAGCAAATGAATTCCACGTAATATAAGTGCATAGTGCACTTCAAATGATGCTTAGACGTCTGTTTAGCCGATCAGATGACTTATCCTGCTTTCTGCTACAGTATTCAGTTGCTTCTCTTTCTCTCTTTCTTCCTCTGGATGCTCTTCTTTATTTCCTTTGCGGCTATGCCTTCTCTACTCTTCTTCCTTCATGCCCAAGGGGAAGGTTCCTCAAAGGGCTAAGTGTCGGCCATTTGGTCCTAAGAGCAAAACCCCCTTGCCCCCGCGCACTTTCCTTTCCTTTACTCTCACGGATCCGCCCTCCTAGGGCCTCGGGTAATTGGGTATTCAGATAGAACACACCTAGGACCAAGGCTACCGGCCGTGAGTAGTAGTTGAGGAGTGCTTAGGTTAGGCAGGTATACTGATCGGTCAGACCCGTGTGTAAGGTGCCGCTGGCAAGGCGCGTGAGGGTGCGTGCAGGGACCTCACCCCCTGTGCGTGCTGAGGCGAACAACCTATGAGACTTTTTCAATTTATGCAGGTGAGCGCACTTGTCAGCTTCTGAGGTGGGACTAATCCCACCTCCCTTCCTCTGCGTGCAACTACAGCTACTGCTTCGTGCGATTGCGGTCAAAGGCCCTGTCAAAGAGCCAAATTGGCCCCTAGAATGTGGTCCTGGAGATGCTTCGCTACGCTTGGGACTTTGTCTGGGGCCTGCAGGTGCTGGAGCGAGCTTCAAGCTTTGCTTGAAGCTGCTGTAATGGCGGTTGAGGCAACAAAGACCTGAAATGGAGAACACGGCCTTGTGGCCTCGTCAGAAGGTTCGGCAGGCTTTGCCATAGCACGGTGGATGCGGTGGTCTGTGTGGCATGTCGTGAAGATGACTATGGTGGCCGGACAGTGTTGGAGTTGGTGCACGGAGGTGGGTGTGTTCGGCAGAGGGTTTGGAGGCGTAATAGGGTGAAATAGGATAGGGGTTTTGAAGAGGGTAATGTGGCGAAGATCGCGAGGTGATTGGCGAGGAGTTTGGAGTAGTGGAATGAGCGGGGACCTCACCGAAGGTCTAGTCGGAGCGGAGGAAGGTGAAGGTGGTCGGTGCGATACGACAGTTGAAATGAAGTGTGGTTGGTGTGTGAATAAAGTAGAGGAGTTAAGGAACTTATATAGGTGATTGGCGGATGAAGAGGGGCAGAGGCAACACCAATTGCGGTATTATTGGCACTGGAGACGAAGGTGACTTCGGTGGGAGAGGAACATCGATGATGAAGGAGATAGGAGTGCCCGCTTGAAATTGCACTAGAGGGGAGGTGAATAGTGAATTTATTAAATATTGTAATTCGAAAAAATTCAATCACAGAAAGTGGCACCAGATTTTTAGGTGGAAACCCAAGACAGGTGAAAACCACCACCTAAGCCAATCCCTTGACTTAGGATTTTCAATCACAAGGTGATCAATCCACTAACCACACTACTTAAATGAGGGTAGGGTACCTCAATTACAAATCCCACCTCCGATCCCTAAATGGAGGTTTCTCCCTTCACAATGAAGAGACGGGGATCTGACAGGTCGGATACCCAAAGTACAAAAGTAAGAATTAAAGCAACACCTATAGAGCACCCCAATACTTTGATTACCTTCTTATCTATTAAGCATAAAGAGAACTCCTTGAGAATTTGCAGAACGGAGTGAGCTAGGAGTGTGGGTTTGCTCTTTGTTCAGAGTGTTGGTACAGCACAAGGGCAAGAGGAAGCTAAGAGTAGTGAGCAAGTGATTTTTCTAAGGGAATTGAATCTCAAGAGGTGTGTCTTTCCTAAGAGGGATTGTAGTCTATTTATAGGCAAGTTTGGAACCTTCAAGAAAACTTGGGAGAGATCTCCTAGTCGTTGGAGGAAAATTCCAAGAGATTGGGATGAAATCCACCACAAATCAGGGTAGTGATGAGTCTGATAATAATATTAGACATCTAATTTTAAGGTTAGACGTCTTATAAGGCGTCTGATTATAATTATGGTTGTCTAATACTATTAGCCATCCTGTACTGACTTCATTGGATCGAAATAAGAACGTCTGATATTTTCACATAAGATGTCTGATAAAGTTATTGGATGTCTAATTATGTGTGGATTCGTTCCTGTTTTGACCAGATCCAAACAGTGTTCTAGATTTAAAGGAACAGATGTCTGTATAGACGTCTGTGGGATTCTCTAGATGAAAACCTAAAAAGACTTGGCTGCGATATCTGACAAAAGATCTTTGGTTCGTAATGAGATACGCATAGAAATACATGAGCAATGGTCCAAAGGTAGATGTCTGGAAGCATGTCTGACGAGTCGATTGTTCGCTTTAAAGTCGTTTGTAGTTTTATGTGGTGGAAAAATCAACTAATCAATAATTAAAAATAACCACTCGTAGAAGAGCGGGTCATATCCATAGGGAGGCAATGACGTATTTAAATTCTTGCCCGTTAAAAACGTTTGTTCGTAGTTAGTTTAGACGAGAATCAAGCCAAATTTGCCTTCAGATTAAGGTTTAATCAAGAAAACATGCTGAAATAGCAATTTTTAATAACCAGAGGACATTTTTTGCAATGCAGATTTAATAAAATATGATTAAAAGATGATAATGGTAGAAAATGTAATTATTAATGGGATGAGTACTGTAGCAAAATAGGGGATTTATTCCCCTTGGCCGTGCGTGAAGAGGAATGAACGGCCGGAGGCGGGAAGCTCGGAGGAAGTTCTTTGGACCAAGAGCTTCGCAGCGGTGGTGGCGGCAAGTCGCGTGGTGGCCGGAGCTGGCCGGACGGAGCTCCGATGAAGATGGCTCTCGACGGTGGCTGCAGCTGCTGGAGGGGCGGCTGTGTGCGGGAGTTGAGCACTGCTGCAGGTGGTACACGCGCACACTGCTGTTGCGGACGTGCGGGAGTTGAGCGCACTGAAGGTTGCTGGAGGGTGCGCTCTGGTGGAGGTGCTGTAGACGGCGGTGGGGGGCCTGCAGACGGTAGGCGCAGGCACGCTGGAGCGGGCTCGCGCTAAAGGTTGCTGGCGGGCGCGCTGTAAGGAGCAGGCGCGGGCTTGGCGGTGCAGATGAGAGCTCTGAAGCACTGGCGAACGCGCGCCTGCTGGAGGCGGATGCTGCTGTAGGCTGCGTGCTTGAGTAGATGTAGCGTGTGGCGAGGAGTGAGCGGGCGCACTGCAGGGAGCGGGTGCGGGCTTGAAGGCGGTCTTACGCAGTAGGATGCGCGCGAGACTGTAAGGCGGTTGGCACTGGAGGTGAAGTGCAGCAAGGGTTGTTGCTGCTGGAGTGGGGGGGTCGAAGCTTCAGACATCCGGGAAACTTCCCGGACGTCTTAAGTGACTGAGGAGTGAAATTGCTGTAGCTGCAACGGTGGTTGTTGGTGACGATGGCGAGGGAGGTGCACGGCGAGGTGCTCACGGTAATGCGGACGATCTCGGGTTGGCGGTGTGGCCTGTCACACCACAAGCCCATGGTGGTGGAGGCTCGTCGCCACGGTTGAGGCCGGTGGTGGTGAAATGGATGAGATGGACTCTCTGCACAGTGTGGATTGTTGAGGTGGAGGCCTCCTCCGCTCGGCAGCCTCTCTCCTCTTTTTGTAGCTGTCTGCATGAATTTGAATGAAGAGGCGGGAGCAGATCCACCTTCTCCGCTAATCCATGAATGTGGGCTTTAGTGCGGTAGGTGGCGTTGTAGCGGCAGCCGAGTCATTGCTGAAAAGAAGAAAAATAAAAGATATTGTTAAAATATTATGGTTATTTATATACAAACCCTCAACTTTTATGTTAACTTAAATTAATGCATGTAATGTACCTAATTGGTTAACTAATTAAATGAATGCAATTCTAAGTTAATTCTAAATGCATTTAAAATATGAATGCAATGCATGAATCATGTAATTAAATTAGAAATATGAATTAATCTATTTACATCCTAATTTATGTTAAATAAATGTTAGAATTAACCTAATGTCTAGGCACTTAAATACTTAAATAGCCCACAAATATGGGCTAATCAAATACCCCCATGCCTAGTTTTCGCTAGTCCCTAGCAAAGTTAAGTGAAACCTAGCACTCCAAGTAGACTAGTCAACCCAATTGGTCTTCCTTCAGAAACATATTAAGTTCAGACTCTAGACCCAAGGTTCCCAAGTAGTTGCTAAGTTACAGACTAGGTTGGCTAAAGACAAGTTGCAGACACAAGTTTCCCTAATTTCTGACTCTACCCTAAGGTTTATTGATCCCTGAGATTAAAGCATCCGTGCCTGTACATTGGTTTGAGTTATTTGAGTTAAAGGAAAAAGTTTTTTTTTAATAATATATATATATATATATTTTGTTTGATTCTTCTAAGTCTAACCTCAGATCAGCTATCAACGCGGTCTGTGTCAGATTCATTATCCCCATTACCATACCTCGAAGGGTGCCTGCTTTCAATGCTTCGAGATAGCACTGCCCATAACGACCCCAAGAACTCCTGACAATCGACACTTCGAGATAGTATCGCTCGTGGATTTCTTAAGCGAATTCAAGCCTATGGCAATCGGGACTTCGAGATAGGGCCGCCCATGGTACCTGAACCGCACAATGCACTTACACGCCCCGAGTAGGATGGATATCCTAAGAGACAAGCGTCGAGGAGGTAATATGTTATCATCGCATCCTCAAGGTTAGTATATACTCCACCTCTCCTGCGGCGGGAACTCTTCCAATCAAAATGTGTTTTCAAGCCTCTCCTAAGTCAAAACTAAGAGAACCAAATCTCTTTTCAGAAAGAAAGAAATTAAGTTAATTACCAGACCAAGTGTGTGAAATTTGGATGCTTGAGTTATAAGGACACGTAAACCAAAAGGTAGAACAAGACTCCAGGTACTACCCCACCTTTTAACTCAAACCCTAGCTTCCCTTCCTCAACCTCTTGAGGAATGGTCCGCAACTTAACTCCTACTTAAGTTTTTAAGTCCACAAAGGACCCTAAAGGAAAAAAGCTAGTAGCTCATTTAGCTTCTAAAGTTTGACCCTAGAATTAATTTATCTACCCTAGAGTTCTGATTTGCTTAAGAATGTAGGACTTAGCCAGTTAAGCTCAAAACTTTTTTTTTTTTATGCATGCTATAAACAAAATGCCTCAGGTCCTCTCCCCCATGCCTGGTTCAAACAATGTCCTCATTGAAAACAAAAGTAGCTAAAGGAAGATATTACCTGAGGCAGAGAAAGGCAAGAGCTAAGGCTCCTCAACAGTTACTTCGTCAACCAAATGGCCATCTAATGTTATGTACGGTTTTAACCATTGACCGTTGACGATAAAGGGAGTTGCTGAAGTGGAAGGATTTTTAGTCTCCACAGCTCCATGCAAAAATACTTTGGTGATTATGTAAGGCCCATCCCAACGAGATTTTAACTTCCCAGGAAAAAGCTTAAGTCTGGAATTGAAAAGCCAGACTTGTTGGTTGGGCTCAAAGGTCTTTCGAAGTATAAACTTATCATGCAAGACCTTAGTTCTTTCTTTATAAGCTTGAGAGGTGTCATAAGCATCATTCCTCAGCTCCTCAAGCTCACTTAATTCTAGAAGTCGTGCCTTACCTGCCTTCTCTAAATCCATGTTAACACTTCGAATAGCCCAAAGTGCCTTATGTTCCAACTCAACAGGTAAATGACACGCTTTTCCATACATAATCCGAAAGGGAGAAGTACCCAAAGGGGTCTTATAGGTCGTTCGATAAGCCCACAAAGCATCATTGAGCTTTTAGGACCAGTCTTTCCTATCAGGTCTAATGATCTTTTCCAAAATATTTTTTATCTCCCTATTTGACACTTCAACCTGGCCACTTGTCTGAGGATGGTAAGGGGTAGCGACCTTGTGAGTCACTCCCAGACTCCTGATTAGCCGATTGAAGTGGTGGTTTCGGAAATGAGGTCCCCCATCACTTATAATAGTCTTGGGGCAGCCGAAACGGGATATGATATTGGCCTTCATAAATTTCAAAACCACAGAGTGGTCATTTGTGCACGTAGGAATGGCCTCTATCCATTTAGAGACATAATCAACTGCCACTAAGATATATCCATAACCATGGGACGACGGGAAGGGGCCCATAAAGTCAATTCCCCATACATCAAAAATTTCAATAGATTGAGTAGGATGTTGAGGCATTTCATTCTTCTTCCCAATCGTTCCAGTCTGTTGACATCTAATACAGGCTTGAACAAAATTATGAAAATCCTTAAATAAGGAAGGCCACCAAAAATCGGACTGAAGAACCTTAAAAGCAGTTTTCTTAGCACCAAAGTGTCCTCCACAATGAAGTTCATGGCAAAAACTCAGCACACTTTGTTGTTCCTCTTCAAGTACATAACGTCTTAAAACTTAGTCTTGTCCAATTCTAAATAATTATGGCTCTTCCCAATGAAAATATCTTGCTTGAGAAATGAATCTCTTTCTTTTTTGCTCATCCCAAGAGCCAGGAGTTTGTCTAGTGACCAAGTAATTTACAGTGTCTGCATACCAAGATAAAGTTGGTGTTACCGCCATCAGAGTTTCATCGGGAAATGTCTCGCGTATGTCTCCGGAAAGAGAGTCATTAAGAGGAAGGCGAGACAGGTGGTCAGCCACAACATTTTCTACTCCTTTCTTTTCACGTATTTCCAAGTCAAATTCTTGAAGTAGGATCCACCTAATTAGACGTGGCTTAGAATCTTTCTTAGCAATGAGATGTTTCACTATTGCATGATCAGTAAAAATAACCACCTTAGACCCAAGCAGATAAGACCTAAACTTCTCCAGAGCAAAAACTACAGCAAGTAATTCTTTTTCAGTAACGGTGTTGTTTTGCTGAGGTTCGGTTAAAGTCTTGCTTGCATAATGCAACACCTGAGGTCTTCCCTCAACCCTTTGTCCAAGGACTGCTCCCACTACATAATCCGAAGCATCACACATAAGCTCAAATGGGAGTGTCCAATCAGGAGCTTAGAGAATAGGCACAGAGATCAAGGCCTCCTTTAGAGTTTGAAAGGCCTCGGCACACTTTGAATCAAAATTGAAGGAAGATTCCTTCGCCAACAAGTCACAAAGTGGCCTAGAAATTTTACTAAAATTTTTAATAATGCACCTATAAAAGCCAGCATGACCCAAAAAGGATCTAATCTGTTTGACATTCGTAGGCAATGGAAGTTTGGAAATAGAATCAATCTTAGCTTTATCTACTTCCAAACCTTGCTCGGATACAACATGCCCAAGTACAATTCCTTTCTGTACCATGAAGTGACTTTTCTCCCAGCTGAGGACTAAACCAGTCTCCTTACGTCGCTTCAACACATTCTCCAGGTGCAGGGGACATTGGTCGAAAGACGAGCCATAAATGGAGAAGTCATCTATAAACACCTCAACACACTCGTCAATCATGTCCGAAAAGATAGACATCATACACCGCTGGAAAGTTGCAGGGGCATTACATAATCCAAACGGCATACGCCTAAATGCAAAAGTACCGTAAGGACTCATGAATGTCGTCTTTTCCTGGTCATCAGGAAAGACTGCCACCTGATTATACCCAGAATATCCATCAAGAAAGCAATAGTACTTATTCCCTCCCAATTTCGAGAATTTGATCAATAAAAGGTAGAGGAAAGTGATCCTTCTGGGTAGCGATGTTCAGCTTGCGGTAATCAATACAGACCCTCCATCTAGTTGAGGGTTTAGTGACAACTTGTTCACCTTGGTCGTTGAGTTCCACAGTAAAGCCTGCCTTCTTTGGCACCACATGAATGGGACTGACCCATTTACTATCAGCAATGGGATATATGATCCTGGTGTCCAACCACTTCAGGATTTCCTTTTTTACCACCTCCCTCATATTAGGGTTCAGACATCTCTGCATGTCCCTAAAAGGCTTGATGGAATCATCAGTATAAATGTGGTGCATGCAGAGTGTAGAGTCTATACCCTTAATGTCAGCAATGCTCCAAGCAATAGCTTCCTTGTGCCTAGACAGGTATTCAATCGAGGCTCGCTCCTGTGCCTCAGATAGCACAGCCGAAATGATAACGGGGAGCGTATCATTGGCACCTAGGAAAACATACTTGAGAGTGTCAGGGAGGGGTTTCAACTCAAGGTTGGGGGCTTGTATGGTTGAAGGTTTCATAATAGATGTCCCCATCTCAGGTAGCAGACCTACCTTCGGCGGAAATGATGGGGGAAGAGACTCAGCAGAAACGCCTAGCAATTCCTCAAGTTCTAGTATATCCCCTTCACATTCCTCCAAGAGATGGGAATGCTCATTTAGCATGACATGCTGAAAGGGGTCATCACATAACATTGCAGGAGTTGCCTCTTCAATCAGGTCATCTATCACCTCAACTTGAGAACAATCCTCAAGTCTGACTTGTTTGTAAGCATCAAACACATTAAGCCGGATTTTCCTGTTCCCAAAGCCCATTTTCAATGCCCTAGTATTGCAATTGATTGAAGCATGCACAGTTGCAATGAAGGGGCGACCCAAAATGATGGAGGGTTTGGTTGGCTTGTTGGCAGGGTCAGTGTCCAAAACTAAGAAATCAACGGGAAAGAAGAAATCCTCCACTCTTATAAGGACATCTTCCAAAATTTCCCGTGGTGTCTTAAGTGATCGATCAACAACTTGAAGGATTACAGGGCTAGGCTTCAGATTTCCTCCCCCAAGTTGTTCATACACGTAGCTCGGAAGGATGTTCACCCCCGCACCCAGATCAAGTAGAGCCTCATCAATTTGTAAGTCACTAATAACTACAGAGATGTATGGGGCTCCTGGGTCCTTAAGTTTCGGAGGTGTGCCATGTTGAACAATTGAGCTAACAGAATCAGGCAGGACAACTTTTGATTGGACCTGCTTTCTAGATTGCCACTTTTTCGTGCACAAGTCCTTTAAGAAGCGGGCATAAGACGGAATCTGCCTGATAGCTTCAAGCAAAGGCAGGTTAATTTACACTTGCTTGAAAGTTTCCATAATCTCATCCGTCTTATCTTTGGCTCCAGATGAGCCAGCAGAAGTCTACGTAGAGGTGGATAAGCACTCTGGAAAAGGCACTCTTGATCTCTAGGTGGAAGGGTTGTCATGTCGAGTAAGGGGTGGAACGGGGGCAACTTCTTCCAGTGAGGTGATTTCAAGTGGAGAAGATTTGGGCAAGTCTTCTCCGGTGGGGGTGAAAGTCGAGGTGGATGGTTTTTTAGGGGGTGAGACTATAGGAGCATCGGGTTTGGAAATTTCTTTCCCACTCCTCAGAATAGTCACCGCCTGAGCATGCTCCCTAAAGACAATCCCTTTTCCTTTAGGATTTTCCTCAGCAGCACTGGGGAGCTTCCCAGTCTCCCTCTGTCTAACGGCTTCAACAAGGTGTCCAATTTGTGATTTCATCTCATGTATAGCCTTGTCATGAGATTGGATGATGTCACTTTGACTTTCTTGCATAGTTTTTAACATCGCCTTCAATTCATCCATCTCAGAGGTTTTAGGTTGGGCAAAGGTCTGAGGTTGGTTCATTTGATGGTTTTGAAAGGATTGTAGTTTGTAATTCCCTGAATTTGAGACATTTCCTTGTCTCCAAGAAAATTTTGGGTGGTTCCTCCATCCCTCATTATAAGTGTTGGAGAAAGGGTCATTATGAGGTCTAGGACGGAACCCTTGAGCGGCATTCAAATCCGCTTGTACAAGCTCAGGGAATTAGGAGGCCAAGTGGCAATCCATAGTGGCGTGTGTATTGCCTTGGCAAATTCAGCATTCGGAAGCTTGGGATGTGGAGGTGTTAGGTACGAATGAACTCGGGTTCGAGATAAGCCTTTCCATGTTTTGATTCAATAATTGAATCTGATAGGCTAAATTCTGGGTGTCCCTTGCCTCATTCGCCTCCATCTTTCTTTGCATGAGAGTGGACTTTCTATCCATGTAGGCAGAATTCAAGTGAATAGAATTCTCACTCAAAGTATCAAATAAGTTCCAAGCTTCATCCTCAGTCTTAGATAGAAAGGTTCCTGCACAGGCACCATCCATAGTTTGCCTATGCGAATCATTAAGTCCGGTGTAGAACCTTTCAACCAGTTGCCATTTAGGCACCTGGTGATGTGGGCAAAGTCTCAGCAAGTCGTTAAAGCGCTCCCACGCATCATGGAATGCTTCCCCATCCTTTTGAACAAAACTCATAATTTCCCTCCTAAAGTGATTTGCTTTGCTCATGGGGAAGTACTTCTTCAAAAACTCCTTCTTTAGGACATCCCAAGTATTAATATTATCAAGGGTGTGATGCCAATACTTGGCTTTGTCTTTAAGGGAGAAGGGAAAGAGGATCCGCATTTGAGCGTCATCAGTAATGTCCTGCAGCTTCATCGTGGAACAGATCTCAGTGAATTCCTCTATATGCCTGTAAGGGTCTTCCCTAGTAGTACCATAAAAGGAGGGTAGCAAGGATATGGTACTACTTTTGATCTCATACGGATTGTCCCCTCTAAGTCTACGCAGTGCAGGGCCAGCTTGATTGGTTGGGATGAAATATTCCTTAAGGCTTCTTTGACCGGCCATTTCTACCCTTGGAAGGTCTCTTCTTAAGATTCTTTCAGGTTCAGGATCCAACACAAGTTGTCTCCTAGGAGAACGCCTACCAAGCATGCACTACAAACACAATTCAAAAGGACTTATTCGGTCTTTACAAATTTAGGCTTTTGACTTTAATTCAAATTATAGGTGACAAAGCAAGTTGCCCAATCAATTACGCGCCTATTGTCAACCTTCAAAATGCCTAAAAAGACCTAGTTGGAGCTTAGGTATTCTTCCCTAAATTTCAAATGGTCAAGTAAATCCAAAGACGGAAGATCAAGGGATGCAAGTAGGCCTAGGCCTTCCTTTGAAGCTGTGCTTTTGTGGTGCTTCTCAACTACCCCCAAAAATCCGTGACAGGGTATCCCCCTCTTTGGATTTACAAAACCTTTGATCTCAAGTTTCGAACACTTCATAATCCAATGGTAGGAGGGCTCTTGTCCTAGTCGTTTCAAGACTTAGGAGTGTCTAAATGAGTGCTGTGGTGCAAAAGATATAAGTGTGCATTCACCGCAAAAAGATTTTGAATTTTGAATCGCACACCACGTTTGAAAGTCAAATCTTTGGTTTTTAAGATGTTCCTCCTTTAATTAGTCCTTTTTCTAGAAAATATGTGACCACTTGTTAGATCGCTTCAAAACAAATTTTGTGGTCTTCAAATTAAATCCAAATGCAATGCGTGATGAAGAATAAGATGCAAAGTAAGAAAATGCGTACCATGCTTCCAGCAATCAACGATGCAAGAATGCATGCAATGCAGAGAAGTAAATCTAGAGGCTGCTCATACAGACCTAAATGGTCTGCCCTAAGGGTAGGCAGCTTCTAGCAGGTAGCTCATTTTTTTTATTTTATTTTATTTTTAAACTACTTATGCACAAAAAATAATCCACAAAATAAACTAAAAACCTAAATCTAAAGAAAAATGAACATGCTCCCAAAAATTACCCAACACGGGCCTAAAACAAAATCGGGGAACAAACCCCTCAAAATATTCCCCAAAACAAGGGTTTCAAACCAAATGCAATGAAAAATTAAATCTAAAGTCTTAATTCTACTCTAATCAGATTAGCGACTAAATGTACAATGACGACCGTCGCGTCCTCATCCTTCTCTTCCTTTTCAAAGTAGCTCGATCAATTCTCCTCTGGTGACGTCAAGGGTCGCCTCTCACTATGGCTGATTCCTCGCACAGAAAAAAAAAAGGTCAAATCACTGTTCAATTGAGAAACAATCAAAATAAAATCAGGTGAAATTATTGCGTCTGTTGCCTCCCCGGCAACGGTGCCATTTTGACAAGTCAATTGTTTGCATTAAAGTCGTTTGTAGTTTTATGTGGTGGAAAAATTGACTAATCAATAATTAAAAATAACCACTCGCAGAAGAGCGGGTCGTATCCATAGGGAGGCAATGACATATTTAAATTTGCACCGGTTAAAAACATTTGTTCGTAGTTAGTTTAGACGAGAATCAAGCCAAATTTGCCTTCAGATTAAGGTTGAATCAAGAAAACTTGTTGAAGTAGCAATTCTTAATAACTAGAGGATATTTTTTGCAATGCAGATTCAGTAAAATATCATTAAAAGATGACAATGGCAGAAAATGTAATTATTAATGGGATGAGTACTGTAGCAAAATAGGGGATTTATTCCCCTTGGCCGTGCGTGAAGAGGAATGAACGGCCGGAGGCGGGAAGCTCGGAGGAAGTTCTTTGGACCGAGAGCTTTGCAGTGGCGATGAGTCGTGTGGTGGCCGGAGCCGGCCGGATGGAGCTTCGATGAAGATGGCTCTCGACGGTGGCTGCAGCTGCTGGAGGGGCGGCTGTGCGCAGGAGTTGAGCGCTGCTGCAGGTGGTGCGCGCGCACACTGTTGTTGCAGACGCGCGGGGGTTGAGTGCGCTGAAGGTTGCTGGCGGGCGCGCTCTGGTGGAGGCGCTGCAGACGGCAGCGGGGGGCACTACAGACGGTAGGCGCGGGCATGCTGGAGCGGGCGCGCGCTGAAGGTTGCTGGTGAGCGCGCTGCAAGGAGCGGGCGCGGGCTTGGCGGTGCAAATGAGCGCTCTGAAGCGCTGGTGAACGCTCGCCTGCTGGAGGCGGATGCTGCTGCAGGCTGTGTTCTTGAGTAGATGCAGCACGCGGCGAGGAGTGAGCGGGCGCACTGCAGGGAGCGGGCGCGGGCTTGAAGGCGATCTTGCGCAGCAGGATGCACGTAAGACTGCAAGGCGGTTGGCGCTAGAGGTGATGCGGGAGAGGGTTGGCGGTTTGCGCTGGAGGTGAAGTGCAACAAGGGTCGTTGCTGCTGGAGTGGGGGGGGGTCAAAGCTTCAGACATCCAGGAAACTTCCCGGACGTCTTAAGTGACTGAGGAGTGAAATTGCAGTAGCTGCGACGGTGGTTGTTGGTGATGACGGCGAGGTGCTCACGGTAATGCGGACGATCTCCAGTTGGCAGTGTTGCCTGTCACACCACACGCCCACGGTGGTGGAGGCTCGTCGCCGCGGTTGAGGCCAGCGGTGGTGAAATGGACGAGATAGACTCTCTGCACAGTGTGGATTGTTGAGGTGGAGGCCTCCTCCGCTCGGCAGCCTCTCTCCTCTTTTTGTAGCTGCCTGCACGAATTTGAATGAAGAGGCGGGAGCAGATCCACCTTCTCCACTAATCCATGAATGTGGGCTTTAGTGCGGCAGGTGGCGTTGCAACGGTAGCCGAGCCGTTGCTGAACAGAAGAATAAAAGATATTGTTAAAATATTATGGTTATTTATATACAAACCCTCAACTTTTATGTTAACTTAAATTAATGCATGTAATGTACCTAATTATTTAACTAATTAAATGAATGTAATTCTAAGTTAATTCTAAGTGCATTTAAAATATGAATGCAATGCATGAATCATGTAATTAAATTAGAAATATGAATTAATCTATTACATCCTAATTTATGCTAAATAAATGTTAGAATTAACCTAATGTCTAGGCACTTAAATACTTAAATAGCCCATAAATATGGGCTAATCAATGTCCAGACGTCTGAAAATGCATTTTGCCCATTATATATAGAAGGAAGATAGGTGCTTAGTCTAATGGTTGTTTTGAGGACGTCCAGGTAAAGTATCAGACGTCTGGATGAGGCTATGGACTTCTGATAGAAGATTGATTCGACTGATGTTTATGAGGACTGTAACTGAAGGTAGAGCTATAGGTAACTAGACATCTGAAACACTTGTCAGACGTCTTAAAGTTGAAAATCAGACGTCTGACAGTTGTTATAAACATTTGATTTGAGTCTTAGTGTTAGGTTTTTGTTTCTAATTTATCCTAAGTGTAGAGAGTCTAAGTTAGCTATTTATAGGTTATGTTTAGGGGCTCTTTACAACATCTATAGACTCAAATAAAATGAAAATTACAACCTTTGAAAGTTTAAATGAAAAGCCTATGACCTATGACAATACTTATGCTACTTAGTCTTCACGCTTTTAATCTTCCATCTTGGAGAACTCTATGAAGCCTGCAATTGTGTTATTACAGAGACAAAAAATATGCTACGCTTATATTTTATTTCTTTTTCTTCATTTTGTAAAATCATCAAAATATTATATATGAGGAGTTGAACTAATACCACTGGTATGGCGCGACGCGGAGGAGGATGAGGAAGGCAAATCCGTTGCTGGTATTGCGAACAGATGAGGAATGAGGATGAAAGAGGTCGCTGGAGCTTGAGGAGCCTTTCGGTCGGAAGAGGGAGGAAAAATATAGGGAGTTTTCGGCCAAAATCGAGCTTAAGAAGTTCGGCCTGATCTGGGGGTCCTTTTATAGGCCTCTAGAGGGAGTTTTGGAAAGCTCGTTGGAGTAGAAATTCTCTAGGATACCCAAATCTCTCATACGTTCACATGAGAGATTAGGAATGTTTTAGGGTGTGGGAATTGGCTCAAAAGGAAGGGAATGTTGGTGCTAGAGTACCACGATCATTTGTTTTGATGATAACAAAACACGTGTTATTTAACATTTGCACTTGGAGTCGTAGATTTCAGGTCAATTGCAAATGTAGACGTGTTTAGACAGAATTCGAGCTCGCATCCAGGACGGATTGGAGGAGCTTGATGGAGAACAGAGGAGATTCGCGAGGAGCGCTAAATTGAAGATGGAAGACAAGATTTGTTTAATCCTTTCATGTACTTTTATCTTTATTTTGCTTGCTCTTTTTATTTCCTTAGAACATTATGTTAAAGAGCCTCAAAGTACCCTAACAGTAGTCCTAGGAACACCTGCACAACCCCAGGATACTTAGGTTTTCTGTAGAATACTTAGAAAACTAATATAGGGTTCAAACAGAGTTTCCAGACGTCTAATTCCCAAATCAGACGTCTGATAAAGTGTTTTAAGACGTCTGACTGTTGATTCAGACGTCTGATAACTATTAGGCTAGACATAGTTAGTTCTGTCTGATGAAATCAGACGTCCATACATTAAACCAGACATCTTAGGAGAAGTCTGATGACTTTGCCAGACGTCGAATTAGTGGATCGTTGGCTAGCTTAGCGAACTGTCAAGAATGTGACCCTTAGAGCCTTATCAGACGTCCATAGGACTTTCCAGACGTCTGATAATTGACCGTTTTGCCTCGGCTGACCCAAAATCTCTTCTTAGAGATTTTCTAGCCGTTGCAACGTTTGGAAATCCATTCCCACAGAAAAAGTAGGTTTCCAGACGTCCAGACATAGTGCCAGACATCCTATATGTCGTCTGATGGACTTGCACAAGAACCCTGTTTAGATCTGATTCAAGTCAGGAAGGAACCCGCCCAAAATCAGACGTCTGACCTTGAAATCAGACGTCTTAAAGTGAACTTACAGACGTCTGATGCCATAATTAGACGTCTGGAAATGCTGTCAGAGCAATGATTGTTCCTGATTTCAGGCTGATTCTCTTAGGCTTTGCACCCAACTGCTATAGAACCTTTCCTAAGCCTTCCTAAGGCCTCTATAAATAGAGGGGAACCTTTGCAACACAAACACACACCTAGAAACACCAAGACACACCTTGCAATATACTTTCAAACCTTTTTGTGTCTCTCTTACTCTCTAAGATCAAGTTCTACATCTTGAGAGCATCAAGCTGTTGCGCACCCGCTCTCCCGCCGTTGTTCACGAGAGCGACGTTGCGCCGTCGCGTGGCACACGCATCCGCGTCGTTGACGCACTCCTTTCAAAGGGGAGTTTCCTAATTCCTATAGAAGCTTAGGTTTAAAATTACTTTGTTGGCTCTATAGGATTACTTGTTTATTTTATCTTTGTTATTTGGTTGGGTATTCGCTTTGCGAATTCCCGTCTCCTTCGAGGGACAAAATCCTTCTCGTGAAGAGAAGGGGTTGAGGTACGCTACCCTCGTCTAAGTAGCGTGGTTGTATTTGAGGTTGAATCACCTTCGTTTAAAGTGATTCATTTAGTGGTTTTTGATCAACTTGGTTGATCGGAAAATCCTAACTCGAGAGGGTTAGGTGGTGGTTTTCACCCGGTTTAGGTTTCCACCTAAAAATACTTTGTGTACTTTGTGTGATTGCATCTTGTAAGATTGTTTATATTTCAATTCCGCATTTTTTTACGTCACACTGATCTCACCCCCTCCAAGTAGGAAATTTCAGGGAATTCCTTGACGAACTTCCCTTTCAAATCTGAGAGGGATTCGTCAAGGAATCAAGGAGAACTTGCAAAATTTAGGTCGCCGAAGTTTATAGAAATAGAATTCATGGTGAAAGGGACCTATTTGAAGAAAATGATGATAAAGATATGAGCCTTTTTTTAAGGATTTTGAAAGTTAAGGGCATGTGTGTGATATAAAAGAATCTGATAGGACCAAATTGCAAACTAGGTCAAGATAGTCTCAGATTGGGCCCAAATTTTGGTACAAATATAATTTGGACCTAAGAAATCCAATGGTGAAGTTGAATTTTTTTTTGTCCTAGTTTGACTGGGTAATTTTTGTAAAAACCTAAATTAGGGCAAATGTCAGTTTAAGACTCTATTTTTGGTCAAGATGGGTTCTAATGGTCAAATTGAAGGTACCTAATCCTAGAGAATATTTTTATATGATTTTTAAAGGGTTTAGGTGAATTTTATCCTAAACAGATCCTCAGTTAATTAAGTGGGTCTCTTTTTAGGGTTTCAGAAGTCATTTAATTCTCAAAACACGCGAAAACCCTTTTCTGTATGTTCTAATCTACTTGTTGGATATTTAAGGCCATTTGACCCTTAATTACCTAGTGGAAAAGCCCATGGTTATTCTACATTCAAGATATGATGGTAAAATTACAGTTTTAACTTTGGTTTCTTGTCTCTCTCATAATGATTATGCAATGAATTATGACTCTCTGGCAGTTATGTAGGAGCATTTATTCGTTGATAATAACTAAATTGAGCTAGTTATGGCTCATGATGGTGTTCCCATCATACCCCCATGCCTAGCTTTTACTAGTCCCTTAGCAAAATCTCATGGAATTAACTCAAATTCTAGGCCATATGCCTTTTTATGCTCAGATTTCTGCTGTGTGCTTTCTTTTGTAGATTAGGCTAGAATGCCAATAGTAGGCCTAGAGGTACTCAAGTACCAACCAAGATCCGGACCTGACTTGCTCTGTGCTCAGTCCACTATAAAGGTTTCTAAAGCCTACAGGAACTAACCTAAGGTTCGATGAACTCCGCGGTTAAAGCACCCGTGCTTGTAATATGTTTTAGCCTAGGTTAGGTTTGCAGTGCATTTTTGTAAGAGAGAGACAGAAGATTTTTTTTATTTTTGGAGAGTTTTCTCTCTCTTTTCTTTCTTTATTTCTAGCTTCTGATTAACTTTACAACATGGTCTATATCGGATTCCTATCTTCCACCATCAATCCTCGTAGGGTCCCTACAATAGATGCTTCGAGATAGCATCGCTCATGGCAACCCCCAGAACCCTAGTTTTTGAGATTTCAGGATAATCCCGCCCATGGTGTTCTGTAGCGAAATACAGACCCTAGCAATCGACATTTCATGATAATGTCGCCCATGGCATCTGAACCAGCACAAGGTGCTTACATGTCCCCGATAGGATATTTAGATATCCTATGAGACAAGCACCGAGGAGATGGTACGTTATTACGCATCTTCGAGGGGAATTTCCCGCCTCTCTACGTCGGGAACTCTTCCAAATCAACTTGTGTTGATTAGCCACTCCTAATCTAGGTACTTTTTCAGAATAGAATTAACGCATTTGCGTGATTTTGGTAATTAAGTGTACTGAACCAGACTGTGTGTGGATTGGGGTGCTTAGGTTACCGAGTCCTGCAAACTAGAGGTCAGTTAATGAGGCTGAATAATCCCTAAGCCTTAGACCTAATACTTAAGCTTCGTATTTTCCCCAACCTCTTGAGGACTATCTATATCTTAATGGATACTTGAATTTTTAAGCCTAACACAAGCCCAAAAGGCCTAAGATCAGCATTCATACTAATCTCTTTTGTCTCTTAGCACTTTGATTTCTTTTATTTCTTTCTTTTCACTTGGTCTAGAACTAAGTAAATCCCTTAATCTTTTACTAATGACTATCTCTTTTTTTTGTTTCAAACTATGCTCCTTTTTGACATTTATGTTTCCTCCCCTTTTCCTCCTCAGGAATGATATGCAAATTGATTCTCAAAATTTCCTCCCTTCTCCATTTTTTTTTTAGTTTTTTATTTTTTTGGTTTTTTTTTTTGGAGTATGTAATTTTTTTGATGAAACCCTTCCTTGTAAAGTGATTCTTACAACGTTTTGAACTTTAATACCCTCCCATGCCTATGATTTGCAATGTCCTCATTGTCAATTAAGTGGGTTCGAGTTCAACTTAGATTGTACATTAGAATAGGTTTTGGGTGAGTAGACGGGTCGAGGTGACTGTTGTAGACAATTTTAAGCTTGGGTACGGGTACCAGAGGTGGAGTCAGCTGTTCTAATGGATGAACCCTAAAGTTCAATATGAGTTCAGTATAGGATGTGTCAAGAAGGGTTTCAGGTTTTTCAAAAAGATGACAGGTTGCCTCCCGTTAAGCACCGAGTTTAATGCCATCAGCCCGGTGCAATGAGCTCAGGGAGAATGGAGATCAAAAGATACCTCAGCCAAGTTCGTATCGGTGAGTTCAATGAATGACTTAGGTTGCTGGCCATTCATAATAAAAGGATCAGAATCAAGGCTGGGTTGACTGATTTTAACGGCTCCATTTCCAAAAATCCGTCTGATAAGATATGGTTCAATCCATTTCGATCTGAGTTTTTCTGGGAACAGTTTGAGTTTGGCATCAAAGAGTAGGACTTTCTGATCAGGGTGAAAGATCTTTCTAGATATGTGCTTGTCGTGAAAGGCCTTAACTAGCTCTTTGTAAATTTGCGAGTTCTCATATGCGTCATTGCGTAGTTCATTGATCCCACTCATTTGAAGCTTTCTGTGGGTTCCTACCTTAGAAAGATCTAGATTACACTTCTGTACAGCCCAATAGGCTTTGTGCTCCAACTCGATGGGGAGGTGACATGCCTTCTTGTACACCAATCTAAAAGGAGACATGCCCAATTGGGTCTTGTGGGCGGTCCTATAAGCCCACAAGGCTTCCGGAAGTCAGGACGACCAATCTTTCCTGTTAGGTCAGACAGTGACCTGAAGGATTTTCTTGATCTCCCGATTCGATAGCTCAGCTAGGACATTGGTTTGGGAGTGATAAGGAGCAGAAATTCTGTGCAACACCCTGTATTTGGTCATCAATGATCTGAAATGAGCATTCATAAAATGGGTCCCTCCATCAGAGATAATGGCATGTGGAATCTCGAACCGAGAAAAGATGTTCTGATGAATGAATTTGATTACCACCTTATGATCATTGGTTCGGGTCGGAATGGCTTCGATCCATTTGGACACGTAGTCAACAGTGAGAAGAATGTATTTGAAGCCGTCCGAGATAGGGAAGGGTCCCATGAAATCAATCCCCCAGATATTGAAGATTTCGCATATGAGAATTGGCTGTAAAGGCATCATATCTTGGTGGCTCATGTTGCCCAAGGTCTAGCAAGGAGTGCATGCCTTACAATGATCGTATGTGTCCTTGAAAATAGTGGGCCAATAAAAGCTGCATTGGAGGACTTTTGCTGCGGTTTTATGTTTGGAGAAGTCTCCGTCGTAGGCCTAGTCATGGATAAGGATAAAATGTCCTGAATTTTCGCTTCCGGGATGCATCGTCTGATGATTTGATCAGCACCAATGCGGAAGAGCTACGGGTCTTCCCAGATGTAGTACTTGGCATCGGAAGTCCATCGTCTGATGATTTGTCTTTCTTGGCTTTCGGCCAATCAGACAGGATCTGATGTGATGCCAAGTAGTTCACCAAATCAGCAAACCAAGGAAGTCCCATACTAATAGTCAGGAGGTGCTCATCGGGAAAGTGTTTTGTGATGGGTCTGGAAGGGTCGATACTGTCAGAAGGAAGGCGGGATAAGTGGTCAGCTACTACATTCTACTTTCCCGCTTTATCACGAATCTCGAGATCAAGTTCTTGTAACAGCAAGATCCAACAGATTAGTCGAGGTTTCCCATCCTTGGCGAGGAGGTGCCTCACTGCAGTGTGATTTGAGTATATAATAACACGGGAACCCAAAAGATACGATCTGAATTTCTTCAGGGCAAATACTATAGCTAAATTTCTTAGTAACTGTGTAGTTATGCTGAGCCTCGTCAAGTGTCTTGCTAGCGTAGTAGATGACCACGGGTTTCCCATCCATTTTCTGCCCAAGTACCGCACTTACAGCATAATCAGATGCATCGCACATGATCTCAAAGGGTTGAGACCAATCAGGGGGCTGCAAGATAGGTGCTTGGGTAACTCGATCACGTAGGATCTCAGACGCTTGAGTGCACAACTCGATGATTTGGAAGGGGACATCCTTAGATAGTAGAGTAGTCAGGGGGTGCACGATTTTCGAGAAATCGGGAATGAATCAACGGTAAAAACCTATGTGCCCCAGAAAGGATCGGATGTCCTTGATCGAGCTAAGCATAAAGAGTTTGGAAATCAGATTCACCTTGGCTCGATTAACCTGGATGCCTTTTTTAGAGATGAGATGTCCCAGGACAATTCCCTCAAGTACCATGAAGTGGCTATTTCCCAGGGAAGAACCAAGTTCACGTCAATGCACCGCCTGAGTATTTCGACCAAGTGCAGGAGGCAATAATCAAAAGATTCTCCAAATACCGAGAAGTCATCCATGAAGACCTCAAGGTATTCACATACCATATCTGAGAATATGGCAAGTATGCATCGCTAAAAAGTAGCGGATGCATTGCAGAGACCGAACGACATACTTTGTAATGCGTATGTTCCGAAGGGACAGGTGAAGGTGATTTTCTCTTGGTCCTCAGGATGGATTGCAACCTGGTTATAACCAGAGTACCCATCCAAAAAGCAAAAGAATCGATTTCCTACTAGTTTCTTGAGGATCTGATCAATGAACGGTAGTGGAAAATGATCCTTCTTCATTGAGGAATTGAGTCTTCTGTAATTAATGCAGACTCTCCACGAGTTCGCTATACGGGTCGGTATGGTTTCTCCGATTTCAGTCGTGATGACGGTGAGCCCTACCTTCTTAGGCAAAACTTGTATTGGACTCACCCAATGGCTCTCCAGTGCTTTGCAGGACGGTAGCCCTACCCTACGTGGCGCCATGCTCCGCGCAAGGTCGCCGGAGTATGGCGCTGTGCAGAAGTTGCAGGGAGGACCGTTTTGCAAAGAATGATGAAAACTTAGGGGCCTAAATGCAAGAGTTTCAAAAAATAAGGGTCAACAAGTAAATGAAGAGGACCAAATTGTAAAGTCGGTTAAGGATGTCTCTTCTTAGGCACAAGTTTTTATACAAGACCAATTTGAACCTAAGGATTTTAATGGTGAATTTTAATTCTAGGTTGGACCATGTTTGATCGGTCAATTTGCGTAAAAACCTAAATTAAGTTATTAATTGGGCATGGTTTTCTTTTTAGGTCAAAATAGGTTTCTAAGGCCAAATTGAATGTTCTAAACCCTAGAGAGTATTTTTCTATAAGTTTTAGAGGGTTTAGTTGATTTTTATCCTACCTCGAACCTCGTGAATTGAAGTGGGTGTGTTTTAGGATTACAAAATGTCATTTAATTCCTGAAAGTTGCTACAACCCTTTTTTAGATTAGATCATCCCACTTTCCTTCTTGTTAAGCTTGTTTGACCTGTGTTTGGACCCTTAATTACCATGTTTGCAAACTACATTGGTGAAATTGTAGTTTTACCCCTTAGGATTTGTTTTATTCTTAAACTCAGAATTCTCTGAGTTAAGCCCTTCTTTGGGTCATGTAGGAGCTTTTTCTCACATATCTGGGTTAGATTGAGCTAGTTATGGTTTATGATGAGGTTCTCATCATACCCCCATGCCTAGCTTTTGCTAGTCCCTTTGCAAAATTTTAAGATTTTAACCCTTGTTCTAGACCATGAAGTTTTTAATGTTTTCAAATAAGTGCTTTTTCTTTTGCAAACTAGATTAGGTCAGAATGCCAACCATAGGCCTAAAAGGTACTCTAGTACCAACCAAGATCCAGATCTGTCTAGCCTCAGCCTTAGTCCTTAACAAAGGTTTTTAAGGCCTACAAGAACTAACCTAAGGTTTATTGGACTTTGTTGTTAAAGCACCCATGCTTGAGATAATTTTAGCCATGGCTCAGTTCGTAGTGCATTTTGTAAGAAAGAGAGATAGGAGATTTATCTGTTTGGAGAGTTTTCTCTCTCTTTTTCTTTTTAATTCTAGCTTAGGATTGGTTTTTCAACACGGTCTGTATCAGATTCCTTGTCCCCATCATCAATCCTCAAGGGTTCCTGGCAGTCGATGTTTCGAGATAGCACCGCCCATGGTAACCCCCAGAACCCTGGCTATTAAGATTTCGAGATAATCCCATCCTTGGTGTTCCGTGGCCGAATTCAGACCCTAGTAATTGACATTTCGTGATAATGCCATCCATGGAATCTGAACCAGCAGAGTGCTTACATGCCCCCGGTAGGATATGTAAATATCCTAAGAGACAAGCACCGAGGAGATGATATTTTGTTACGCATCTTCGAGGGGAGTTTCCCACCTCTCCGCACTGGGAATTCGTCTAAATCAACTTGTGTTGATCGGCCACTCCTACTCTAGGCGTCATTTTCAGAATTTTTGCAACGCTTCTGTGTGATTTTGATTTTTATGCTTACTGAACCAGGCTGTGTGTGAAGTTAGGGTGCTTAGGTTATTGAGTCCCGTAAATCAAAAGTTAGTTAACGATGCCAAATACTCCCTAAGTCTTGGACCTAATACTTAAGCTTTTCATTTTCCTCAACTTCTTGAGGAATGTCTAGATCTTAATGAGTACTAAGAGTCTATCCAAGAATGCCTAAAGTTCACGTTCTTACTAATCTCACTATGCACTTTCCATTTCTTTTCCTGAATGAGGTCTAGAACTTAGGTTAATTCCTTAATTTCTTACTAATGACTATCAATTTTCTTTTATTTTGTGCTCCTTTTGTTTTTTCTTTTTCTTCTCCTCCTCCTCAAATTTTTCTTTCCTCCTCTCATTTTATTATTTTTTCAAAAAAAAATTTAATTTTTATGGTGTTTTTGGCATATGTGAATTTTTTTGTTTAAAACCTTTTCTTACATGTTACACTTTCATACCCCCCCATGCCTAAGATTTGCAATGTCCTCATTGTAACTTAGGGGATTTTTATTCAACTTAGTTCATACATTAGGACAGGTGTTTTGATGAGTGAATGGGTCAGGGAAACTATTGCGGACGATTTCTAATCTCAGGTGCAAGCACCTAAGGTGGAGTCGGCTGTCCTAAAGGGTGAACCTTAAGTGCACAAAGGTGTTAGAAAAGGTTTCAGGTTTTCAAAGAGAATGACGGGCTGCCTCCCGTTAAGCGCTGAGTTTTACGCCATCGGCTGGGCGCAATATGCTCAGGGAGAATGGAGGATAAATGATGATTCAGCCAAATCAGTAGAGGTTACATCAATGAACGGTTTGAGTCTCTGACAGTTCACGATGAAAGGTTCGGAATCATGGCTGAGTGGACAGATTTCAATGGCTCCATTTCCAAAAACCTGTCGAACCAAGTATGGTCCGACCCACTTGGATCGCAACTTCCCAGGGAAAAGTTTGAGTCGGGCATCGAAGAGTAGGACCTTCTAACCAGGATGAAAGATCTTTCTAGAAATGTGCTTGTCATGGAAGGCTTTAACCCGCTCCTTATAGATTCGCGAGTTCTCATACGCATCAAGATGTAGTTCATCGATCTCGCTGATTTGAAGCTTTCTGAGGGTTCCGGCCTTAGAAAGATCTAGATTACAATTCCGTACTGCCCAATAGGCTTTGTGCTCCAGTTCGAGGGGAAGGTGACACGCCTTCCCGTACACCAGTCAAAAGGGAGACATACCTAATTGGGTTTTGTGGGCTGTCCTATAGGCCCACAAGGCTTCCGGAAGTCGGGATGACCAGTCCTTCCTGTCAGGCCGAACAGTGACCTGCAGGATTTTCTTGATCTCCCGATTTGACAGCTCAGTTAGACCATTAGTCTGGGGGTGATAAGGAGTAGAGATTCGGTGAGACACCCCGTATTTGGTCATCAGTGACCTGAACTGAGCATTTGTGAAATGGGTTCCCCCGTTTGAGATGATAGCACGAGGAATCACGAACCCTGAGAAGATATTGTGATGAATGAATTTGAGAACGATTTTGTGATCACAGGTTCAGGTCGGTATAGCTTCGATCCATTTGGACACGTAGTCCACAGCCAGTAGAATGTATTCGAAACCATCCGAAATAGGAAAGGGGCCCATAAAATCAATCCCCCAAACATCAAAGATTTCGCATACGAGAATCGGCTGCAGAGGCATCATGTCGCGATAGCTCATGTTGCCCAAAGTTTGGCAACGACTGCATGTCTTGCAGTGATTGTATGCATCCTTGAACAGAGTGGGCCAATAAAATCCACACTGGAGGATTTTCGATGCGATTTTGTGCCCAGAGAAATGGCCACCGCATGCCTGGTCATGGCAGAAAGAGAGAATATCATTGACTTCATCTTCTGGGACACATCTCCGGATGATTTGGTTGGCACCTATGCGGAAGAGGTACAGATCTTCCCAAATGTAATACTTGGCATCAGAGCGCAATTTGTTTTGCTTGGCCTTCAGCCAATCAAACGGGATCTGATGAGATGCCAAGTAGTTTACTATATCAGCAAACCATGGAAGTTTAGTACCAATAGTCAGCAGGTGCTCATCAGGGAAATGCTCCGTGATGGGTCCGGAAGGGTTGATGATCTCAGAAGGAAGGCGGGACAAATGGTTAGCTACCACATTTTGTCTTCCCACCTTGTTGTGAATCTTGAGGTCGAATTCTTGCAACAGTAAGATCCATCAGATTAGTCGGGGCTTCGCGTCCTTCTTGGCACGGAGATGCCTCACAGCTGTGTGATCCGAGTAGATGATAATGTGGAAACCCAGGAGATAAGATCAAAATTTTTCTAGGGCAAATACTACGGCTAGCAGCTCTTTCTTCGTAACTGTATAGTTACGTTGAGCCTCGTCAAGTGTCTTGCTAGCGTAGTAGATGGCCACAGGTTTCCCGTCAGCTTTCTGCCCCAGAATCGCTCCTACAGCGAAATCAGATGCATTGCACATGATCTCAAAGGGTTGAGACCAATCAAAGGATTGTAGGATCGGGGCCTGGGTGACTCAGTCACGGAGGTTCTCAAAGGCTTGAGTGCATTCCTTGGAGATTTCAAAGGGTACATCCTTAGAGAGATGAGTCGTTAGGGGGCACACGATTTTCGAAAAATCAGGAATGAAATGACGGTAAAAACCAATGTGCCCTAGAAAAGAGCGGATGTCCCTGATCGAGCTAGGCATAAGAAGACGAGAAATTAGATCAACCTTGGCTCGATCCACTTGGATGTCTTTCTCAGAAATCAGATGTCTTAGGACGATCCCCTCAGGCACCATAAAATGACTCTTTTCCCAGGAAAGAACCAAATCAACATCGATGCAGCGCCTGAGTATATGAACGAAGTGCTGGAGGCAATCATCAAATGATGTCCCGAAAACTGAAAAGTCATCCATGAAGACTTCCAGATAATCACCTACCATATCAGAGAATATAGCAAGCATGCACCGCTGAAAAGTCACAGGTGCATTGCAGAGACCGAACGGCATCCTTCGGAATGCATATGTTCTGAAGGGGCAGGTGAACGTGGTCTTCTCTTGGTCCTCAGGATGTATAGCTGCTTGGTTATAACCGGAGTACCCGTCAAGAAAGCAGAAGAATCGATTTCCCGCTAATTTCTCGAGAATCTGATCAATGAAGGGTAGTGGGAAATGATCCTTCTTCGTAGAGGAATTGAGTCGTCGGTAATCTATGCAAACTCTCCACGAGTTGGCTAATCGGGTAGGTATGACTTCTCCGGTTTCGGTCGTAGGTGGTGAGCCCTGCCTTTTTAGGCACAACAAGAATCGGGCTCACTCAACGACTGTCAGAGATCGGGTAGATGATCCCTGCATCTAACCACTTGATGATCTCCTTTTTCACGACTTCCTGCAGATTGGGGTTTAAACGTCTCTACATTTCACGAGAAGGTCGTGCGCCCTCTTCTGAATAAATACGATGTGTGCAATAAGAGGGACTTATTCCAGTCAAATCATCGAGAGTCCATCCAATGGCTCTGCGATGTTGCTGAAGAACAGCAATCAGACGGGATTCCTGTTCAGGAGTAAGCTTGGAATTTATAATCACAGGAAGGGTCTGATTAGAACCCAAAAAGATGTATTTCAAATGATCTGGAAGGGGTTTCAGTTCAAGGACGGGGTTATCAGCAGCAGCGGGTGATTCAGGGTAAATGTGAGGTTCAAGGGTAGGAGTAATGGGTCTATCCAAATCTGGATTTGACTCCTCTAATTGCGGTTCAAGATCTTTCTATGGTTGATGAGGTATAATCAGGTCATTCTCAAAATGTGTTTCATCAACCAAAGCCCTGATATCACAAATCTGTTTGATGACACCGCAATTGATTCCTTGTTGGGCCTTAAAAATATCAATTTTGAGGGTCAGATTCCCAAATTTGAGCTTTATTTGGCCCTCCTCACAACTGATGTTGGCTCTAGCAGTAGCCAGGAAAGGTCTCCCTAGAATGATCGGTGTATCCCTAGGGTTCTCAAGTGCGTCCATGTCCAAGACTATAAAGTCTACAGGGAAGTAAAAATCCCGCACTCATACAATAACATCCTCAAGAATCCCTTTAGGTAACTTTATAGATCGATCTGCTAATTGTAGTGTCACCTCAGTTAGTTTTAGGTCAAATTCTTCTAGGTGTTTAAATAGGGATGTGGGTATTAGATTTATGGAAGCACCCAAGTCTAGCAATGCTCTGTCGAATTGGGTTTCACCTATTTTGCAGGAAATCAGGGGAGTACTAGGGTCTTTTGCCTTAGGTGGGAGCCTGCTTAGGATTACAGAGTTAGCTTGTTCTGACAGTACAATTGGACTCCCACTCTTGGTTTGCAGCTTACGCTGAGGTGTACACACATTCTTTAAGAATAGTGCATACACCGGTACGTGGCGAATTGCATCCATCAAGGGGATGTTTATTTGGACCTGCTCAAAGAGCTTGACCAGGTCCTCCTTGTTGGTGCAAGCGCATCACGATCATTTGTTTTGATGATAACAAAACACGTGTTATTTAACATTTGCACTTGGAGTCTTAGATTTCAGGTCAATTGCAAATGTAGACGTGTTTAGATGGAATTTGAGCTCGCATCCAGGATGGATTGGAGGAGCTTGATGGAAAACAGAAGAGATTCGCGAGGAGCGATAGATTAAAGATGGAAGGAAATGAAGAATAGGATAGATTTCCTTCTCTTGTACTTGTTGTATTTTTCGTTTCTTTTGTTGCTCTTTATTTCCTTAGAAAATTATGTTAAAGAGCCTCAAAGTACCCTAACAGTAGTCTTAGGAACACCGGCACAACCTTAGGATACTTAGGTTTTCTGTAGAGAACTTAGAAAACCAATATAGGGTTTAAACAGCATTTCCAGACGTCTAATTCCAAAATCAGACGTCTGATAAAGTGTTTTAAGACGTCTGACTGTTGATTCAGACGTCTGATAACATTTAGGCTGGACATAGTTAGTTGTCTGATGAAATCAGACGTCCAGACCTTAGACCAGACGTCTTAGAAGACGTCTGATGACTTTGCCAGACGTCCAATTAGTGGACCATTGGCTATGACGGTTAGAGCCTTATCAGACGTCCATAGGACTGTCCAGACGTCTGATAATTGACCGTTTTGCCTCGGCTAACCCAAAATCTCTTCTCAGAGATTTTATAGCCGTTGCAACGTTTGGAAATCCATTCCCATAGAAAAAGTAGGTTTCCAGACGTCCAGACATAGTGCCAGACGTCCTATATGTCGTCTGATGGACTTGCCCAAAAACCCTGTTTAGATCTGATCCAAGTCAGGAAGAGACCCGCCCAAAATCAGACGTCTGACCTTGGAATCAGACGTCTTAAAGTGAACTTCCAGACGTCTGATGCCAGAATTAGACGTCTGATAAGCCTGTCAGAGCAATGATTGTTCCTGATTTCGGGCAGATTCTCTTGGGCTTTGTTCCCAACGGCTATAGAACCTTTCCTAAGCCTTTCAAAGCCTTCCTAAGGCCTCTATAAATAGAGGGGAATCTTTGCAACACAAAAACACACCTAGAAACACCAAGACACACCTTGCAATACACTTTCAAACCATTTTGTGTCTCTTTTGCTCTCTAAGCTCAAGTTCTACATCTTGAGAGCATCAAGCTATTGTGCACCCGCTCTCCCGCTGTTGTTCACGAGAGCGACGTTGCGTCGTCGCGTGGCACACGCATCCGCGTCGTCGACGCACTCCTTTCAAAGGAAAGCATCCTATTTCCTATAGAAGCTTAGGTTAAATATTACTTTGTTGGCTCTATAGGATTACTTGTTTTATCTTTGTTATTTGGTTGGGTATTCGCTTTGAGAATTCCCGTCTCCTTCGCGAGACAAAATCCTTCTCGTGAAGAGAAGAGGTTGAGGTACGCTACCCTCGTCTAAGTAGCGTGGTTGTAATTGAGGTTGAATCACCCTCGTTTTAAAGTGATTCGGTTTAGTGGATTTTGATAAACTTGGTTGATCGGAAAATCCTAACTCGAGAGGGTTAGGTGGTGGTTTTCACCCGATTTGGGTTTCCACCTAAAAATTCTTGTGTACTTGTGTGATTGCTTATTTTGTAAAGATTGTTTATTTCAATTCCGCAATTATTACGTCACCCCCTCCTGGTAGGGCCGGAAATTTCATTTGGTATCAGAGCAAACATTGAACGAGTAACAACCAAGCAAGATCTATGGAGGGGAGCAGTTCCGCGGGTAGGATTTCCGAGGGCCAGTCTACGACTCGTCCGCCGTTCTTCGACGGGAGCAACTACCCTTACTGGAAGCTGCGGATGAAGGTGTGGCTTCAAGCCACCGATTTCACGGTCTGGGCCAGGTGCGAGACCCCCTTCGACATCCCAGAGAAACCCGCCGGAGGATACTCGCAGCAGCAGATTCGGGAGCTCTCTCTGAACGCGAAAACAATGAACGCGTTGTATTGCGCGCTCAGCTCGGAGGAGTTCAACAGAATCTCGCAATGTGCCACCGCATACGAGATTTGGCACACACTTGAGGTAACTCACGAAGGTACCTCTAAGGTAAAAACTTCTAAAATTAATTTACTTTCTCAAGAATTTGAATCTTTTTCTATGAAACCTAACGAGTCCTTAAGTGAGATGAACACTAGGTTCACTCTCATTATAAATAACTTGAAAGCTTTAGGGAAAACTTTCATCAAGGGGGAGCTTCAATGGAAGCTTCTTCGTTCCCTCAGACCGGAGTGGAAACAGAAAGTCACCGCCATCGAGGAGGCGAACGAAGTGGAGGAGCTCAACATGGAAGATCTCCTAGGCAATCTAATGGCCTACGAGACTAAGTTGAAGCAGAAGAAGAAGGATACACCGGAGCCGAAACCGAAGAAGACTCTCGCCTTCAGAGCCGCGTCGAATAGCGAGGTAAGTTCCGACGACGAAGACTTTAGAATTTTACTTAAAAAATTTTCCAAGTTTTGTAGGGAATTAAAGAAAGAGAAGAAGGAGAAGAATGAGAGCCCGAGACGTTGCCACCACTGCAACGAGAAAGGGCACCTACGACCAGAGTGCCCTCTTCTCAAAAAGGAGAAGGAAAAGGAGAAGAAATCTAAGAAGAAGGCGTTCCAAGCCACTTGGGACGATTCAAGCTCGGAGGAAGAAGAAGAAGAAAAAGAAGAAACCGCTTGCTTTGGTTTTATGGCCAAAGGAAGCGACAGCGAAAGCGGAAGCGACTCAGACAATGAGGTAAGTTACGATTTACAAGAAGCTTTTAATGAACTATTTGAGCTTAGTAAATCACTAAAAATAGAAAACAAAAGCATGAAAAAGAATCTTAGCTTTCTTAAATCTGAAAATGATAGGTTAGAAATAAAACTTAAGGATCTAGAAGCTAGTCCTAAAGATGATAACCTATTATTAGAAAATCATAACCTCATCAATGAAAATAATAAATTGATTGAGGAAAATGTTAGTCTAAAAATAGAAATTTCTGATTTAAAGACTAAGATGAATATTATAGAAAATGAACTTGCATGTCTTAGGGAGAAATCAAATAAATTGATAAATAGGGTAGGTAACCTATATAGCCCTAAGGTTGAGAAAGGATCTCCATCAAGGAGACCCGCTAACAGATCTGGATCCAAGCTCACTTGGATACCGAAGAAAAATTTAGAATCTTGCTTTGTAGGTTTCAGGGATAACTACAACACGAATGACTGGACCTACAAGCTCAAGGCTGGTAAACTCGAGTTGGGAGAACCAAGGAGTAGACCAAGGAGGAGAATGAGAAGACCGACGAGATGGCGAACAAGCAACGGACCCACCGCACGTCGACCACCAGATTGGAGACTAGCGCCAATGCCCGGGCCTCCAAGCTACGGATGGGAGCCCCATCCAATGTGGCATCCACCACTACCATTCGGGCCATTTTATTGGCCATGGTAGGTGAGGTAAAAATTCTTGACCCTATCTTTGTTTATCAGTAGCATTTAGATAGGGGGAGTTAAAATTTATGAGCTAGGGGGAGATGCAAGTTAGCTAAATTTCCTTTAGAAAGAGGGACAAAAATAATAGCTATCTTGTGGTTATAAAAAAGGGGGAGGACATTACCTTTGTCAAAAGAAATTTATAGAAGAGCATGTTTCAAGGAGGAGTTATAGGAAATGTAAAATCAATTAAACCTTTTTGATAATGTCAAAAAGGGGGAGGATTTTTTGCATTATTATTTACGGTTTTGTCATCATCAAAAAGGGGGAGATTGTTGGTGCTAGAGCACCACGATCATTTGTTTTGATAACAAAACACGTGTTATTTAACATTTGCACTTGGAGTCTTAGATTTCAGGTCAATTGCAAATGTAGACGTGTTTAGACGGAATTCGAGCTCGCATCCAAGATGGATTGGAGGAGCTTGATGGAAAACAGAAGAGATTCATGAGGAGCGATAGATTAAAGATGGAAGGAAATGAAGAATAGGATAGATTTTCTTCTCTTGTACTTGTTGTATTTTTCGTTTCTTTTGTTGCTCTTTATTTCCTTAGAAAATTATGTTGAAGAGCCTCAAAGTACCCTAACAGCAGTCCTAGGAACACCGGCACAACCCTAGGATACTTAGGTTTTCTGTAGAGAACTTAAAAAACCAATATAGGGTTTAAACAACATTTCCAGATGTCTAATTCCAAAATCAGACGTCTGACTGTTGATTCAGACGTCTGATAACATTTAGGTTGGACATAGTTAGTTATATCTGATGAAATCAGACGTCCAGACCTTAGACCAGACGTCTTAAGAGACGTCAGATGACTTTTCCAGACGTCCAATTAGTGGACCATTTGCTATGACCATTAGAGCCTTATCAGACGTCCATAGAACTGTCCAGACGTCTGATAATTGACCGTTTTGCCTCGGCTGACCCAAAATCTCTTCTCAGAGATTTTCTAGCCGTTGCAACGTTTGGAAATCCATTCCCACAGAAAAAGTAGGTTTCCAGACGTCTAGACATAGTGCCAGACGTCCTATATGTCGTCTGATGGACTTGCACAAAAACCCTATTTAGATCTGATCCAAGTCAGGAAGAGACCCGCCCAAAATCAGACATCTGACCTTGGAATCAGACGTCTTAAAGTGAACTTCCAGACGTCTGATGCCAGAATTAGACGTCTGATAAGCCTATCAGAGCAATGATTGTTCTTGATTTCGGGCTGATTCTCTTGGGCTTTGTTCCCAACGGCTATAGAACATTTCCTAAGCCTTTCAAAGCCTTCCTAAGGCCTCTATAAATAGAGGGGAACCTTTGCAACACAAAAACACACCTAGAAACACCAAGACACACCTTGCAATACACTTTCAAACCATTTTGTGTCTCTTTTGCTCTCTAAGCTCAAGTTCTACATCTTGAGAGCATCAAGCTATTGTGCACCCGCTCTCCCGCTGTTGTTCACGAGAGCGACGTTGCGTCGTCGCGTGGCACACGCATCCGCGTCGTCGACGCACTCCTTTCAAAGGGAAGCATCCTATTTCCTATAGAAGCTTAGGTTAAATATTACTTTGTTGGCTCTATAAGATTACTTGTTTTATCTTTGTTATTTGGTTGGGTATTCGCTTTGCGAATTCCAGTCTCCTTCGCGAGACAAAATCCTTCTCGTGAAGAGAAGGGGTTGAGGTACGCTACCCTCGTCTAAGTAGCGTGGTTGTAATTGAGGTTGAATCACCCTCGTTTTAAAGTGATTAGGTTTAGTGGATTTTGATCAACTTGGTTGATCGGAAAATCCTAACTCGAGAGGGTTAGGTGGTGGTTTTCACCCGGTTTGGGTTTCCACCTAAAAATTCTTGTGTACTTGTGTGATTGCTTATTTTGTGAATATTGTTTATTTCAATTCCGCAATTATTACGTCACCCCCTCCTGGTAGGGCCGGAAATTTCACTCCTCAGGTGCCACAAGTTTTGTCTTCTTTCCCTTGGTCAAGGCCTTGGGAAAAGGAACCTTGGTTGGTTCTTCTATGATAGGTCCAGGTCTTTGATCTGGGACAGGTATAGGAACGTCCTGGATTACTGTCCTAGGGTTGGGATCACTACCAGGCTTGGAGTGGTTTGGATAGGGTGGATCTTGGGTCTCCTTACCACTACGGGTTGTTACAGAATTCAGTCCTGCCTGGTTTTGGTTAGGGTTGGATAGGATGGATTGCTGCTGATAGCCCTCATAAGAAGTGGAAGCCTCCATCCCGTCGGGTGAAGGAACAGAGGGGGCCTGATAAATCATGTGTGCTTGGCCTGGGTTTGGGTTCATAACGCGCCGCTGGGTCGGCACGTTATTAGTGTTAGGAAGAGGTTGGGAAGAAAGTGTGCCCAGTTGGCAAGAATTTGCCAATAGGGCCAATTGATTTCGAACCTCTGTAAGTTTGTCCTTGTGTTGTTTCTGAATAGCTGCATTCGTTCTTTAAATGTCAGCCAGAGTCTGAAGGATGAGGGACATTTGGTCTTAGTTTGGCCCTGATGGATAAGGAGGGTTGGGCCAAGGCTGAGGCGGCTGGTAAGGATGAGATGGTTGTGGACGGGGCTGAAAGGGTGGTCTCTGAGTTTGGGAATTTCCCGTCCACTGGAAGTTGGGATGGTTTCGCCATCCAGGATTGTAGGTGTTGGAGAATGGATCATTCTGGATGGCGTTGAGGTCCTCGCAGGTCTGAGGAACCTCCAAAGAATCAGAGAATGGGGAAGTGGAATTCCCCAGGGTAGTATAGAAAGGATCGGAGGACCCTCCGATTAGGGAATCAGATGGGGGTGGATATGGATCCATCCCAAGAGAAGGTCGGTGGAGAATGTTTTGCACAGTCTCCCATGTGGAAGGAGGCTGTACAAAGGAACTATGCGCAGAGGTGGCTCGCTGCAAGTGCTGAGTCAGCTCATCCACCTTCTTCTCGATGATAGAGACCTTGTCCAATCAACTGGCCATCAATTCCAGGTCGACTGATGCGGACAGGCCCTGCGTCTCGTGTGCTCCCCTAAGGTTCGTCGATGCGCGGGTATTCGTCTTGTCGAATAATCCCATGGAGTCATTGTTGATGGAGTTCTTGCACATGTTTTCGAGAATCTCCCACATGGTGTCCTCATGTTGACCCATGATATTCCCTCCGCAAGTTGCATTGACGAAAAGCCTAATAACCTCACGGGGTCCCTGGTAAAAAGACTGGACTTGTTCCTATTTAGGAACTCCGTGATGGGGGCACTTTCTCATGAGATCCTGAAAGCGATCCCATGCCTCATGGAGAGGTTCTCCCGTTTGTTGAGTGAAGTGGGTAATCTGATGGCGCAAGGCATTGGTTCGACCAACGGGAAAGAACTTCTTCAAGAACTCGGACTGAAGTTCTTCCCAATTATTGATCGGCCGGGTCTACGTTTGGTACCAATGAGTGACCTTGTCCATAAGGGAGAAGGAGAACATCTTCATGAGGAAAATGTCCCGATTTTGTGCATCTGACTCAAAAGTTTGGGCCAGATACTTTAGCAGTTTGATGTACTGGAAGGGGTCTTCAGAATTAAGCCCGTGAAATTTAGGTATGGCATGAATCATATTGGGCTTTAATTCAGTATCAGGTTCTCCAGTCGGGATTCTGACTCGAGGCTCAATAGCCACCGCAGCAAGATTATAATAGTCCAGCATCATAGGACACTGCGGTGGGTGCACAAAGTTCTGGAAGAGGTCATTGAGTCGCTGGAGCTGGTGCTCCAGATTGTTTTCTTCCTCAACTGGCTGAGCCATTGTGGAAGAAGAAGGTGAGTTGGGTTCAGAGTCGGAGGAGAAGTCGATGTGAAGTGTTGTTTTCTCAGACAAGGGCACTGAGGCTCGGCCTCGAGGAGAGTGAAGTTCTAAGGGAGGTTTCAAGGACCTCCTACCAAACATACACTGATGGAGAAGATGAGTTTAGCAGGTGCTGGACCCAATCAAGACACCCAAAATGTAGGGTGACTATAGAGGTGCGGGGCAGATGGACTCCTTGATCAAAAGATCGTCCACCTGAGAATTACCTGGGTAGCCAGAGAGGGTGAGTCCCGCGAAGACCCCTACATGGTAGAGTGTCCCCACGGGTTACAGGGTTTCCCCCACCCGACTTCTCTTGTCACTGAGATTCCAGGTAGACCAGACTGGGGATCTTGACCTCTTAAGTCTACCACTTTTAGTTTAAGATCAGGGTGCTTAGATTTTCACTTGAACCTTAGGATTTTTGAGTGCAAAGAGTGACCTAAGTTGAAGGTTGGTTGACCCAAGGGGTCTACTTCACCTATTAATTCCTTTGAGAACTTATTAGGTCTTGTCTTTTAGGGTTCAAGTGTTTTTAGAGAGCCGATTGCTTAGGGTTTTTCTGAATAGGTATTTTCAGACAATGGCTTAGGCGCACTTCTTTTGCTATTTCTCAATTTCTTGATTAAGGAGTGTGTCTCTAAAACCCTAGTGTTAATTCCTATGTTGGCTCTATTTGGTCCAGTTAACTCCTGGTTGGGTAATTAGGGCTCAGGCAAGAAGGTGTTAGCCCTTAAATACCCTTAATAGTGTGTGCAGGAATAGTATTTTGAAACTATGCAGCTGTTACTAGGTATGAAAGACAGGTTATACCGATATTGTTTATTCTTTTCTTTTTCTTCCTCTTTAGAATTCAGGGGTTAATAGAGAGAGAGGATAGAAATTACCTGTCCTTGGAATGGTTGTTGTGTGGCTGCTTCTTGATTTTCCTGTACCTGCACACAAAAGAGAGAGGACATTATTAGAAACTCATAAATAGAGATTTTATAGCTTCTAGAATAGCCGTTGCTCCCCGGCAACGGCGCCAAAATAATGGTAGCACTGGTAAGGCTTGTTGTGTCTTTATTATAGTACAGTCGTTATAGTATAAGACAAAACAGCTACCAGATTATTATTACAAAATTTTTTTTTACTCGGAACAAGGTTTTTCTGAGGTCGAACTTAAGGAGCAACTATGCTTCAAGAAGTCTAATTAAGTTCTGTATTATGTTACAAAAATAAGAGAGAGATAGAGAGAGAGAGGGAGATCTTGGTTTCTTCTTCTTCTCTTTCTCTTTTCTTCTTCTTCTTCTTCTTCTTCCTTGACCGTTTCTCTTCTTCTCTTCTTCTTTCTTTCTTTCTGGTAGTGATGTCTTCTTCCTTTTTCTTCTTGCCTTCTTCTTTCTTCTTTTCTTGGCCTCTTCTTCTGTTCTTCCTTTCTTTCCTTCTTTTCTTTAGCCGACAGCTGTGGTGATCTTCTTCTTCTTTCTCTTCTTTTCCTTCCTGCCTTCTGCGGCTGTGGGGATTCCAACGTCTGATATTGCGTTCAGACGACTTATCTGTGGCTCTGCTACAGTTCTTTTCTTCTTCCTTTCTTCTTCCTCTGTTTCTCTCCTTCACTTCTTCAGCTACCCTGAGCGGCTGAGGCTTCGGCCGCTTCCCTTCTTCTTCTTTTCCTTCCTACCTTCTTCTTCTTTCTTTCTTCCTGCATGCTCACACAAGGGTCAGAGCAAAACCTACCCCTACCCTTCCCCGCGTCTCTCTCTTTCTCAGATTTTTCTCTTAGGACTGCTCTACTAGAGCCGGGTAATCGGGTGCAGGTATCGCACCGGGGACTAGGCCCACCTGCGTGCGGTGGTGGGCGAGGAGTGCACGGTTTGGGTAATTGGATCCTGCCCAGACTCGCGGGGCGTGAGCGCGAGCGAGGGCGAGCAAGCGCGTGGCGTGCCGCGTGCGGGAGAGGGACCTAACCACCGTGTTCGAAGGTGATTAGCCTTAGGCAGTTTTTCAACGTAACTGCGGGCGCTTGGCCACACACTTCCGAGGTGGGACTAAAGTCCCAGCTCCCAAATCTCGCGTTCGCAGGCAAAGGAATTGCTGCCAATTGGGGCAGCCGCAAGGCTTGCAACCCAATTGCAGGCCTAGGCGTGTTTGCAGACGCAATCTGCGTCACCTGGGACTCACGCCTGGGATGGAGGAAGCCTGCAGCTGCAGGTGAAGGTGCTGCAGCAGCTCAGCAATGGCGGAGAGGGGCTGCTGACCTGAATACACAGAGACGGCCTCTCGGCCAAGTCAGATCTCGTGGGAAGCTTCGCCGGAGTGTGGCGAAGCTAACGCGGGGTTCGGCGAGGTGCGAGAACGCGTGTGGCGGTAGACCAAGGTCAGACTGTGCGCGGGAAGATGGTTTGTTCGGGAGGTGGTCGGGCGGTGATTGGCAGTGAATGGAGAGGGGGGAATGATCGAGTGGAGTGAGGGGGAGCCTTTGGGCTGGTCAGTGCGGGGTGAGGATGTCTATGGCAGTGGAATGGCCTCGCCGGAGAAGGTGACCGGAGATGGGGAAGATGGAGTTGGGCAGTGGCGGTCATGTGGTTGAAATGGCAAATTAATATGGGGAAAATACAAGGGAGAGAGAAAGGAAACTCTGTACCTAGTTACTCGACGAAGGGGGAGGGAGGAGCAGCCGGCTCGTATCTGCCGAAGCTGGAGACGAAGACGCCTTGGAGGAGGGTTTCGGCGACGAGGAAGCTGGCGGAGGGCGCCAGCGGGTACAGCCTGGCGTGGACGACGGAGCAAGGCAAACCCTGCTGCAGGTAAGGCAGTAGAGCAATGAGGAGGAAGAGGAGGAGTTCGTCGGAAGCTTCGGGCCCTCTGACGGAGGAGGAAGGGATGAAGAGGAGGTGTTTCTCCGCCAAAGAAAAGCTTATCGGAGTCTGCAAGGTGTGCCGCTCCTTAGAAAGGGGTTGGTGCAGAGGGAGGGGCGTGCTGGCGTCATGCCAGCCTTGCCGGAGTAAGGCCGAAGACGACACCCATACCTTCCGTGCATTCGCACGGAAGGTATGGTGGTCGGCAGAGGGCATGAGCGGGTCCCTGCGACTGAGGACGTCGCAGGGAAGCCCGCTTCTACTTTGTAGGACGGTAGCCCTACCCTGTGCGGCGCCATGCTCCGTGCAAGGTCGCCGGAGTATGGCATTGCGTAGAAGTTGCAGGGGGACCGTTATGCAAAGAATGATGAAAAGTTGGGAGCCTAAATGCAAGGATTTCAAAAGATAAGGGTCAAAAAGTAAATGAAGAGGACCAAATTGTAAAGTCGGTCAAGGATGTCTCTTCTTAGGCTCAAGTTTTTATACAAGACCAATTTGAACCTAAGGATTTTAATGGTGTATTTTAATTCTAGGTTTGACCATGTTTGACTGGTCAATTTGCGTAAAAACCCAAATTAAGTTATTAATTGGGCATGATTTTCTTTTTAGGTCAAAATAGGTTTCTAAGGCCAAATTGAATGTTCTAAACCCTAGAGAGTATTTTTCTATGAATTTTAGAGGGTTTAGTTGATTTTTATCCTACCTCGAACCTCGTGAATTGAAGTGGGTGTGTTTTAGGATTACAAAATGTCATTTAATTCCTGAAAGTTGCTACAACCCTTTTTTAGATTAGATCATCCCACTTTCCTTCTTGTTAAGCTTATTTGACCTGTGTTTGGACCCTTAATTACCCTGTTTGTAAATTACATTGGTGAAATTACAGTTTTACCCCTTAGGATTTGTTTTATTCTTAAACTCAGAATTCTCTGAGTTAAGTCTTTCTTTGGGTCATGTAGGAGCTTTTTCTCACATATCTGGGTTAGATTGTGCTAGTTAGGGTTTATGATGAGGTTCTCATCAGTTTGGCTATCCTCTTTCCCATGGTCAAGGCCTCAAGAAATGGAACCTTAGATGGTTCCTTTAGAATTGGCTCAGGCACTTTATCAGGGATGGGTGTGTCCTGGATGGCTAATCTAGGATTAGGGTTTACGGTCTCAAGCATGTTGTGGCTAGGAAAGGGTGGGTATTGTGTGGCTTTGCCACTACGGGTGGTGATGGAATTTAATCATGCCTGAGTTTGGTTTGGGTTGCGCAAAATAGGTGTTTAATGCTGAAATCTCGAGTATGAAGTTGAAGCATCCATCTCATCAGGTGATGGAGCAGAAGGGGCCTGATAAACAAAGTGAGCTTGTCCCTAATTTGGGTTCATAACGCGCCCCTAGTTCAGCACGTTATTTGGGTTTGGTAGAGGCTGAGAAGGAAGTACACTAGGCTGGCGGCAATTGATTTCGTAACTCAGAAATCTCTTCTTTGTGTTGTTTCTGCATGTCAACCATGGTCTAGAGAATCAAAGATGTATGATCTTCTTTAGGTGGTCTAGATTGGAAGTTTTGAGTGGGCCTTGGTTGGGTGGGTTGATAAGGTCGCGGAGCCTATGGTCAGGGTTGGAGTTGAGGTCTTAGATTTAGGTTATTTCCCGACCACGAAAGTTTGGATGATTATGCCATCTAGAGCTGTAAGTGTTGGAGAAAGGATTTTTCTGGACGGCGTGAAGATCCTCGTAGGTCTGAGGAGCTCCAAGATAATTAGGGTGTGGGAGTTCAGAGTTCCTCTAACTGTGGTGGGCTGACCCGGAGTTGCCTCCGAAGCCATAATCAGATGGGGGTGGATATGCATCCATCCCCAGGGAGTGGTAGAAGTTGTGCGCAGCCTCCCTTTGCATGGGCGGGTGCACGTATGTGCTTTGAGGTGCAGAGGTGGATTTATGTAGATGACAAGTGATGTCATCCACCTTTTTCTCGGTAATGGAGACCTTGTCCAATTGACTGGCTACCAACTCCAGATCAACGGATGTGAAAAGGCCTTGGGATTCATGTACCCCTCGATTATTTGTCAATGCACAGGTGGACGTCCGATCGTACGCACCCAATGACTTATTGTTCAGGGAATTCTTGCACATGTTCTCGAGAATTTCCTAGATCGTGTCCTCATGTTGACCCATGTTGCTACCACCACAGGTTGCATTGACAAAGAGGTTGACATCCTCACAGAGTCTGTGGTAAAAGGATTAGACTTGTTCCCACTTCGGAACTTCATGATTGGGGCACTTACGCATGAGATCCAGAAAGCGATCCCATGCTTCGTGTAGAGATTCTCCCGCTCCCTGGGAGAAGTGCATGATTTGGTGGCGCATCACGTTGGTACGACTAATGGGGTAGAATTTTTGCAGGAAGGCGGTTTGAAGTTCTCCCCATGTGTTGATCATGTGTGGTTGAGTCAGAAACCAATGAGCGGCTTTGTCAGCCAGGGAGAATGAGAAGAGCTTTAAGAGTAATCTGTCCCGATTTTGTACATCTACCCCAAAGGTGTGCGCCAGATGTTTTAGGTTTTTGATGTGCTAGAAAGGATCCTCAGAGTTCAAGCCATGAAATTCTGGGGTCATATGAAGCATGCTAAGCTTGAGATCTACCTCGGGTCCTCCCACGGGAATGTTGATTCGGGGTTCGATCTCCACCACTGTGGGATTATAGTGATCTCACATTTGAGGACGCGGTGGTGGGTTGATGATGGCATTGATTCGATTTTGGAAATCATGGAATTGTTGCTCAAGGTTTGGTTGATCTTCTTGGTGATCCATAGCTGATGAAGGGGAAGTAGGTTCTTAATTAGAGGATATGTCAATGTGATCAGGTTGTTGCACAAACACGGAAGTCGAGGCTCGACCTCGACGAGAGTGGATAACTAATGGAGGCCTCAAGGATGGTCTTAAGGGCCTTCTCCCAAACATGCACTGATGGAATAGATGAGGGATAGCAGGTGATGGACCCAATCAAGACACCCAAAAATTTTGGATGACTATAGAGGTTCGAGGCGGATGATACCCCTTGGTCAGAAAGCCATCCACTTGAGAATTACCTAGGTAGCTAGAGAGGGAGAGTTTCGCTAAGACCCCTATATGGTAGAGCGCCCCCACGAGTTATAGGGTTTCCCCCACCTGACCTCTCTTGTCATTAAGGATCTAAGTAGACCAGAATGGGGACTTAACCTCTTAAGTCTACCAGTTTTAGATTAAGAGCAAGGTGCTTATGATTTCACTTGAGCTTTAAGAAGTTTTTATGCAAGGTGACCTAATTTAAAGATTGGTTAACCCAGCAAAGTGGGTCAACTCACCTATTTTGTCCTTTGAAAAATTTAGGTCTCCCTTTTAGTGTTCAAATGAAATTAAGAGCATGTTTTCAGGGTTTGCTTGGATAGATCAATTCAACCAGGGCTTAGGCTTACACTACTAGAAATATGTGATATGTCATCGGATCCTCGCCGTCGGTTTATAAAATCGACAACAATAATATTTTTCCCATCACTTATTAAAATAAGCGACGGAGAAGGCCTGTAATCGACCAACCGCCAGTTGAAGAAAAGCGATCAGTCGTGTGGCTATCATTAATAGTCACCATCGCTTTAGTAACCAATGGCAATACTATTTTTATCATCGCTTATTAAAATTAGCGACAGTGAATGCTTGTACTCTACCGATCGCCGGTTGAAGAAAAGTGATCGTGCGTGCGGTTGTCATTAATATTCGTCATCACTTTAGTAACTGACGGCAAATATATTTTTTTTGTTGGTTGATGTAATAAGCGACAGTAGAAGAATGTATTCATTTGCCCTAAATCCATTTCCGCAGTGATTTCTCTATCCAGACGTCCGACATATTGTCAGACGTCTGACCTGTCATCTGGGCAACTTATCTAGAGCCCTGTTTTGATCTTGTGAAAACAGGAAGGAAAGAATCTTAGTATTAGATGTCTGACACTTTTTCTAGACGTCTTATAATTGACACTTTCCCATCGGTTATATGAAAAAGCGACGGAACAAATTTAGGGTTTAGGCACCATTTCCAAATTTTGGGCGCGGTTCAATTCATCTTTTGCCGTCGGTTGTTAATATAACTGATGGTATAGGTTCCTAAATCTATAACCGTGCTGCGGCCAACAATTCATCTTTGTCTTCCAAACCCTTACCCATCAACCCCTCGCGCAGGTCCTCGCGCTACCCCCTCTCATCGAGCACCTCCACGTGGTCCTCCTCCTCACGTCGCCCCTACTCCTCAGGTGAATCCCCGTCCTTGTTGTCGTCATCCTTCCTCCTTCTCCTCCTCCTCCTCCGCATGCCACTCTCCTTCTCCTCTGCAGCAACTCGCCCTGCTCCTCCGCCAGCACCGTCGTTCTCCTTCTCCCTGGCCCAACGATGCCCTCCTCCTACTCTTCTATTTCAATTCTGATCCATCCTCCTCCACCTGTGCCCCCTTCCTCCTTGGTTCCTCCCCCTCCTCCTCCGCAACTCCTCACCTTCCTCCTCCTCTGCCAGCGGCCTCATCCTCCTCCCTGACTCGCCGGCATTGCCATCCTCCTCCTGACCGTCCCCTCCTCCTCCTCAGCTCCCCCCTCTTGCTCCACTTCCTTAGTAGGCCCCCCTCCTCCTCCCCCTCCTTGGTTCCTCCCCTCCTCCTCCTAACTCCTTACAAATCTACAGCATCATAGATTTTACTTTGGATGATTGGACAGGGAGAGGTAGCATATCTCATTATTACCCATGATTATTTTGCTCTTTCCATGAACTTGGCAGTAAATGCCGCATCCTATTAGAATGAACTTACAAGTGGCAACAAATGATTGTTGGACACCTTTATTTCTAGCAAATTTATCTGAAGAATTTATAGTGCTGTAGGAGGAACTCCAACTATTTAAGCCGAGTATTAGAGTTGTTGATAGGTGGGAATTGAAATGAGGATAGAAGGTTAAGGGCATCTATAGGATGCTCCTGAGGATAGTGATCATCTATTTTTCAGCTGCAATTTTGCAAAGGCTCTTTGGGAGAAGGTGGGGTCTGATTAGGTAGATTTTATCTTGAAATCTGCTTTCTAGGAATCTTTGGCAAGGAGTGGAATGGATATGGACCCTTGGTTTTCATATCCGAAGCAGAGAGGGCAAACTCTGTGATTCTATTGTTATTGTGGCTACAGGGGACATGAATGTTAGAGGAGAGCAATGTAGTGAAGTGTGGAAGGAGCGGTGGCTGATGTTACTATTTGATTACATACATGAATTTTTCTTTTAATGTAGTATGATTAGATTTGAACCTTATTCTTAGGTGGGAGTCCTATTCCCTGGCACCAAGCCATTTAAGTGGGCTTGCTTATGGTATATTTGATGAATGATGTTCCATGATGGGCTAGATATACAGTGGACCTTGTGGTTAAAAAAAACACGTATATTAAGCATCTTTATAGCATAGCAATTGTGTTTCTTATCATTTGTCAACTTTGCATATTTTAAGCATCTCTGCATGAACAATGTAGAACCATCCTTGATTCCCTGAGTATAGATGTAGACAATCTTAGGAGATCTTGTTTACATATATTTGTTAAGCAAGAAGAGTTACTCATGTATGTTCTTCCACTTATTGTTGTAAATCTCAAAATTGAATATATTCGCTCTTCCAATAGGACTTAGCATCTAGTCGGTAGCTTTGACATTTTAGATAGAACAATGCTACTTGGTTTGCATGTTTAGTTTGGGTCAAGGTTTAGGATTATAATTAGAATTTGTTATTTAATTAATTTTACTTTTGAAATTGCAGGTTATTAGTGTCAGGTACACTTGGAGGATTCAGTAGTTTGAGGTATATATATATATATATTCAATCTTTCTAATTTAATTGAATGATTTTTTAGTTTTTTGGTAAATTTTTTTAATGTTTAAATTAGTTATTGTTTAGATACACACTTGCTAAAGAAGATTTATACACTCGAAGCCAAACATTAAGTATTATAACCCTTAGGGTAAAAGTCCTCAGAGTCAAAATGTGTCCAAATTACTCGTCTGTCGAGACTTATGATCATGTTATACGGATAATGCAGGAAGTGTATGTATACTTCACTTACATGCATGATGTGTTATTTTTGTAGCATGCCATAAGACTCGATCGACTTTAATTCGGTGAAGTACCAAACTAAATAAAGTCCTTAAAGATTTGATCACAACTTAGGTTTTCTCATTACATGTAACCTTGTGCGGTAAAATTTCGATTGCTTCTTCTTACCCTTCTCTAGTATACCAACTAATCTTATCTAGTTTCCTACGGTGCCCTTAATTGGGTGTTAAAGGAAATCTAGCTAAGGTTAGTATTGGGGGGTTTATTGCAGAAGTGTAGGGAAATGCTGCCAAAATTTCACTACACTAAGGTTACATGTAATGAGCAAACCTAAGTTGTGATCAAATTTTTTAGGATGAGCTATAAAGTGAAAATCTTAATCAAGATACACATCATTCGGTCATTTCCCTTCCTAATAAGTGATTTGTTTACATTAAATTTTATGTTACAATGGATAAATCTTAGATTGGATTGCAGGGTTCAGATTACACCAGATATAAGGATGGAGTAATTTCATTCCTGGATTGGGCCTTTGATGACGATAGGAAGATATTTAGGCGCGGAGGTCAATTTGAGAATATCTCCATGCAGAAGATGTTTGAATGGTTCATTGCATGATCATAATACTGTGCTCAAGCACTGCATTTGTAATGGGTGGTTGCAGTATTACACTACTTGGATAGCTCATGGAGAGGAGTTCACTAAGAAAGCCATAAACAATGAGAATACTGTTGACAAAAAGATTGACGAGGAAATTAGTGATAGAGGAGGTGAAGAAATACAAGACATGTTGAACAAGATGAGAGCAGGAGAGGATATAAATATAGATGAGGAAGATCCATTCAGTTGTGATCTGTTCTATGATGCTGTTAAGGCGACTAAAGATCCTATTGCTCTCGGTGTTACGAAAATGTCCAAGCTGTCATTTTTGTTGAAGATGTTTCAACTGAAGGTTATGAATAGAGCTAGTGCTAAATTCATGTCAGAAATACTTTAGTTTATTGCAGAGCTGTTGAATAACCCTAATGATTTTCTGGATTTATGGTATGAGGCAAGGAAACAGATTCGTAAGCTTGGTTTAGACTATCAGAAGATCGATGCATTTCCGAATAACTGCATTCTTTTTAGAAATGAATTCGCAAACTTAAGTAACTGTCCCGAATGTGGACTTCAGAGATATAAGGAAGGTCAAAATGAAAGCAAAAGGAAACAACCTCAGAAGGTTTTTCGTTACTTCCCACTAACACCTAGGGTTCAACGCCTTTTTATATCAACTAAAACTGCACGGTGGATGACATGGCACCAGGATTGTAAATCTGAAGATGGAAGAATACGTCATCCTAATGATTAAGAGGAGTGGAAGATATTTGACAAAAGAAACAATTCATTTGCTTCAGAAGCAAGGAACATGCGGTTGGGTCTTGCAAGCGATGGATTCAATTAATTTAAGAGTATGTACCTGTCGTACTCGATATGGTCAGTTGTAATGGTCACTTATAACTTACACCCTTAGTTGTGTATGAGATCGTTATTCATGATGCTAACCCTATTAATCCCCAGTTCAAAACAATTAGGAAATGCAATAGATGTCTATCTCCATCCATTAATCAATGAGTTGAAATAGCTGTGGTTCACCGACGTGAAGACATATGATGTAGAAAAGAAAGAATTTTACAATATGTATGCAGCATTGTTGTGGATCATAAATGACTTCCCGGTGTACCCAAATTTTTCAGGTTGGAGCACTAAAGGAAAGCTTGCTTGCCCAATTTGTATGGAAGACACCCATCACCTATGACTGCCGGAAAGTAAGAAGTTATGTTACTTAGGACATCGCAGATTGCTACCTATTGAACATGGATGGCAAACATCACAGTTCAGGAGTAAATTTGATGGCAGGATATGTCTGTATTCAAAGAAAAATCCAAAAAATAAACTTAGTACAGATTCTATTAAGTTGCTGGGTCAGGTTATAATGGAGAGATTACAAGAAATGGGTGAAATACGGTTGGGTCGACCATTCAAACAAGAGCAGACGGCCTCAAGGAATTCTGGATTTCAAAAGAAAAGCATTTTCTTTTTAGAGTTGCCATACTGAAAAGATCTTAGAATACGTCATAATTTAGATGTTATGCACATTGAAAAGAATGTGATGGATAACATCTTAGACATATTAAATGTGACCGATGATTTGAAGGACACAGTCAAAATAAGAAAAGACATGACAACTTTGGGGATACGTCCGGAGCTGCATATTCATGAGGATGATGGCTACTTCCCACCTGCTATTTACAGCTTGAATCAAGGCCAGAAGAGTAGACTGCACTCCTTCTTAAAGGAAATTCAGGTGCTAGATGGATTTTCCTCTCAACTTTCCTGTTATGTGAATGAAGCGCAGAAAAAGATATCTGGCTTGAAAAGTCATGGCTCATACGTTTATATGCAAGTATTGTTTCCACTATCTATACGGGAAATATTGTCAAAGCCAGTTGTTTCATTCATAAAAATGAGTAGTTTTTTCAAAGCTGTTTGTTCGAAGATGCTACAAAATGATATGCTGGAATACTGGGATAAACAAATAGTTATTACTCTCCGTAAGATGGAATAGATTCTTCCCTCAACCTTCTTCGATGTAATAGTTTATCTCACGCTACATCTTGCAAATGAAGCGAGAATCGGTTGACCTATACAATTCAGATGGATGTATCCTGTGGAGCGATTTTTGAAAAAGTTAAAGATTATGTTTTGAACAAGGCAAAGCTGGAAGGATCAATTGTAGAAGGCTATCTCGTGGAGTGTATTAATTTTACGTCCATGTATATGAATGAAATAGACAACCGCTTTAATAAACTTCAAAGAAATTATGAGGGGGAATACAATGACATCGATGAAGAATGTTTGTCAATTTTTGATATCAGAGGAAGGTCGATCCTTCATACAGAGTACAAGGCTATTTCAGAAAATGACAGACGTTGAGCGCATCTATATATTTTAAAATAAATTCTTGAAATTGATCCATTTTATGAGGAATTCGAACGGTTGCCTCTTTCTAGGACAAACGAATTTTACTTCTTAGATTGGTTTAAAGACCGGGTTCATCAATTGAAAGAGGATAAGGACCCACGATGGATACCAGATTTTGATGTAATTGCTAATTCACCATTACATCATGCACATTACCACTCTGGGTATATAATAAATAGGTTCAGATTCAGAATAAAAGAAATTAATAGTAGGAAGGTTACACAATAGGCCAGAGTTGTTGATTCAGATCTTTTCACAGGTCCAGATGGATACTATGGTAAAATTAAAGAAATTGTGGAGATTAGCTTCAGATATGATGGTAGAGTTGTCCTATTTAAATGTCATTGGTTTGATGTTTTCAAAGAGGGCAGTGGTTTCAAAATTGATAAGAAACACAATTTCTCGAGTTTAAATCCTAATCGTTAAATTCTTCAGTCTGATGAACCATTTACATTGGCATGTCAAGTGACACAAGTTTTCTATGCCCCAATAATTGCCAAAGGGGATGGGTTATATCCATAAGAACAGTACCGCGCAACCATTTTGTAGCACAGTCTGAAGCACGCCAAGAATTAATAGAAGAAAGTCATATAGATTCAAATACAGTAGATGCAGACATTTAAGTTTAGTAAAAATTTGTTTAGCTTAATTCATTTCTGTTTATATCAAATTCACGTTAAAATTTAAGAAACCTAAACTACAACCGGCATTTGCTATACATTAAAATAACTAAACTTAAACCAATCAAACACACATGTTCAATATTTGTTACTCTTGCTCTATTGGCATTTTAATTACTTCTATTTTTCAAATTACAGTTTATCGGTGACGGGCATACTCAAAGGCTGTTGTACTTAGAGGTATAATTTTAATGTTTTAAAATTGATTGGAAGAAATTATAGGTTTTTTCTAGATGTGGGTTGTGCTCACATATTGTTTTTTATTTTATCAATTAGATGTGGGGTGTATCCACTTGTGTTACATGTTTTATTTGAATGGATGTGGGTGTACCTACTTGTGGTTTGCTTTTGCACTTTTTGTTTATGTGGGGTGTGCCCACTTTAAATTAAATATGTAGGTATTTAGAGGAACTTCCAAATTTAAGGGGAAACTCTACTGAAATTTTTAAATTTTCTTTTTTGTTTTGTAATAGATGTTAACATAAAAGGTTAGTAATAATATATTTGCTTTGTTTCATTTCTGTTTAAATAGTTTTGTTTATGTTTAGCAAACTTTTTTCATTAATGATTTATATATTAGTGATTTTTAACTCGAATAATTGTTAAATTTTTACTTGTTACAGATGAAGTAGTTTAAGAAAAAGTCCAAAAGAAAGGGTCCTCCTGAGATACAGCCCTCCATGCAGCTTGATTCATCTCCTCAGGCTCAGCCACCCCCCCACAACAGGCTCAGCCACCTCTTCGACAATAGCTTCAGCCACCCCCTAGTCACATTTCGTATGACCCGGGGAGATGGCACGTTTACTACATGCAGGGGGGAAGGGAAAGGGGAAGGAGATTGCTCAGACCTTCCCAGATCGAGTAGAGGATGATCTAGATTATGGAGGATCAGATGATGTTGAGCGGGAGGAGGAGGGAGAAGAGGGAGAGGAGAAGGGCGAGGAGGCAGAGGATGAGATGATGAGGAGTACGTCCCCAGTTTTGGTAGGAAATCATATACCTTTAAGAATTAAATTATATACCTTCAAAAATACATAATAAATATGATTAATGTTTATACAAGTAGACTAAGAAGAGAATAGGGGAAAACAAAGAATCTAGACCTCCAGCGTATCCATGAGGGCGCCAGATTAAAGATTAGGCTCAGATCCACAGGGGAGGCAGAGAATTACCCGGGCTTTATTAGTTGAGTAGGAGTAATTGTTAAGTCCATTATGCCCATTTTCTACTTCGACTGGAGGAAGGTGCCCGCAGAGCTAAAGAGGTAGTTGATCCGTCAGTTGGAGGTAATTTCATTTACAAAAGTTATTTCTTTTATCATTTTATCTTAAATTTATTTTAAAGTAACATTGACATATTTTTTTAAAGTTAATGTAGCAAAGTTACGATTGGGGTGACGACCCTAATGCCTCCCGATACATCCTTAAGCACGCCGCAAAAATGCACAGGGATTGGAAGATGGAGACTAAGAGAAATGTAAGAATTTTTAAACATTTACATTTTTATTATATACGTAATGTCTTATATTATTTCTAACAATTTATATTTTGTATTTATTTTTTCTCGAACATGAGCTCACCCGAAGAGGCAATGGAGAATTATCCTCCTAATATCATGCCGAAAGATTGGAAGAAGACATGCAAGCATTGGATGAATCCAAAGATGGAGGTCAGTAAACGATTACAAATTATTCTATTAATATCATATATCTTAAATTCATAAAAAATATTATTATGTATGTCTACAGGAGCAAGCACAAAAATATAAGGCCAATAGGGCTAAAGCTCCAGCACAGACCCATTGTTTGGGTCAAAGGAGTATTGAGACAGTTAGGAGCCATTATGTAAGTATTGAAATTACTTTTTAAATAAATATTACTTAATTTTAATGTTATTTTAACCTAATTGTATTATTTTTAATTTTTCAGTCCACTGCACATGATGAGATGGAAATGACTAGAATAGAACTCTACGAGGTCTCCCACAGTAAGGCTACAGCTGAGGGTGCTCGTAAGTGGATTCATCAATCATATCAGGAGAAACACATAAGTTTCCTAAACTCAAAAAAATTATAACTTTGTATATATATATTTTAATAATATTATGTAATACATTTAGGATCAAATGGTACAATTAGTACATTCCCCTGCGGACGAGGCCTCTGACAGCGTCTAGCAGCCTTTGGATGCAGAGGAGGCATTTAGGAGAGTGATGCCACCAAACCACGGTGGTTTCGTTCATAGTGCAGGGAGGGCATACTCGTTATCCACCTGGTTTGGGAGGAAAGGTGTCGTCTCATCTAGTGTTGTCAATCAGCTGCATTAAAATATCGATAAACTGCAGAGACGAGATGAGGAGAGAGAGAAGAGAGAGGTAGAGATGAAGAACAAGATGAATGCAATGGATGATAAGTTTCAGCAGCTTATAGCCCTTATTCATAACAAGGGTCAGCCAGAGCATCCATCTTCTATGGATCCTCGCAGCGGCAGACAAGACGACAACAACTCCATGGGTGGTGGAGGTAGCATTGGGGCAGCTGTATTTTGATTTCTTTGCATTTTCTTTTCTTTTGTTTTTCATGTAATCATTTTTATGTAAATATCTCTTTTTCAAACTTTTAATGTACTACATTTTATATTTATGAAATATAAATTTTTGTTCATTTGCATCACTCATTTTTCAATAAAAGCATAACTAAAATTTAGGATTTAGTAGTTAGTTTCCATCCAGTGGTAATTAAAAAAAAAACCCATACATTTGCTATCGCTTATCAATATAAGCGACGGAAAAAATACTTTCCTAGTCGCACATATGCCGTCGCTTACTCCAATAAGCAACGTCATTTAGGGTTCGATAAAATTGCTATTGTAATGTGATACCGACGGTTATCATAATAAACGATGGTAATAATATATTGCCGTCGCTTCTATAACTGATGATAAAGGTTATTAGATGACGGCGTAAATAAAAAGGGCGCGTAATGGCGGGAAGAAGTGATTGACATATACCGTCGGTTATTCAATAACCGACAGCATTTGTTTTTGCCATTGGTTGTAAAACGATGTCGAAAGCTCTAATTTGTTCGATGGTCATACATTATTTCCACATCGAATTATCCCTATAACCGACGACAAATATAAACCGCAACAGTATTAATAGCGTCGCTTATTATCGTCAGTTATATAGGAATTTCCGTCGGTTTTGAACTGACGGCAAAAGTCCTGTATGTAGTAGTGTTAGGCACACACTATTTGGGAAGGTTAATTCTTGATTAAGAAAGTGTGTCTTTAAAACCTTAAACTGGAAACTCTAATTGGCTCTGATGGGAACACCATCATGAGCCCTAACTAGCTCATTTTGACTTAGAAAAGAGAACAAAAGCTCCTACATAACCAATGTTTGCACCTCAAAACACGCCTATAATAACGCCTTCTTGTGCTATTTTCTAGCATTAACTATGTATATTATAATCCTATAGTCGCATTTGTAAAAAACGCTTGCATGCATGCATTTAATCATGAGAGGAGGAGAAACGAATAAATGGCTTCGTAATTCACATTTTATCTCAAGTGCCTCCCTGCAAATTCCACCTTTTTATTTTTCCTCTTAATTTCTTCTTTTTTTCTCATTCCCGCGGCTGCCTTCTTCTTCCCGCGCCCACATGCACTCCATGCTGCGATGCCATACCCTGCCAACGCCTCTCCCTGCGGTTGCCACTCTCCAACGCCTCTCCCTGCTACAGCCATGCCCCACGCCACGCTCTCCTCCTCTATAAAGCCGCAGCTTCCTCCTCGCGACGGGGAGAGGGACGTTGCTGCAATACGCAGCTGCGGCAGCTGCTGAAAAATCGCCACGCTGCAGTCCACCACCTTCCTCGCCCGTTCTCCCCTCCCATACGCCGACCCTCCGTCGAGGAGGCACCCGACGAGCAGGAGAACCCACTGTGGTGCACACCACCACAGTGGGAGCACCACCGCCCAGCTCTTCAACGAGCCGGTGGGCGTGGTGTGTTCTTTTCTCTTCGTTTGCATCTCCACGCCATTGCTGCCGCTTCAAGGTCCGAAGCTTGAAGCAGCAGCAGCAGCAGCAGCCCAGCGGCGACAGCAGCAGCAGCAGCACCCCCGCCTCCTCCGCGACCTTCCCCGCAGGCGCGCAACCCTCCGCGCGCGCCTGCAGGCCCGTTCCCCGCCTCCGTCTCCGTTCTGTCCACGCCGCAGTTGCAGCCGCAGCAGGCCGCTGCGCGCACTGCAGCGGCCGGCCAGGCCTCTTCGCGCCGACCCCCGCGACCCTCCGCGACCACTGCAGAACCTCCCCTCGCACCCCCGCAACCCTCCGCGCGCGCCTGCAGGCCCGTTCCCCGTCTCCGCCTCTGCTCTGTCGCCTCTGCAATTCCACCCGCGACAGGCCGCTGCGCGCACTGCAGCGGCCGGCCAGGCCTCGCGCCGACCCCCGCGAACCTCTGCAACCCTCCGCGACCGACTGCAGACTCCCCGCCGCCCTCTCCGAGCACGCCATCGCCCGCTCTCCTTCCTCGCACCCGGCCTGCAGACGCGTCACCTTCTCCGCGCGAAGACGCGCCTGCATCCGCGATCTTCAGACGTCCGCCGCCGCGAGCAGACGCCTTACCTCGCTGCCATCGTCCGCGCTCGCGATCTCTCCCGCCCGCTCTCTCTCTCTGGCGCTCTCTCTCTCTCCGCGATCTCTCCCGCCGCTCCCTCTCTGTCTTCCGCTCTCTCTCTCTCACGTATTCTCTATCTCTCCCTCTCTCTCTCTCTCTCTTTTTTTACTTACAGCAACACACACACACCCATTCACCGACACACACACTCACACACTAATAGTAACTTATATACATACATATATATATATATATATATATATATATACATATACATATATCTATATATATATACTTATATATACATAGTATATCTATATAGTTATGTATACATACATATAATATAATATATATATACATATACATATATAATATATATATATATATATACACATACTCATATACATATATATATATATACATATCTATATACTTATACATATACACATATATATCTAGATACATATATACTTATATACATATATATATATATATCTATATAGTATTATATATATATACTTATATACATATATACATAGCTATATACATATATACATACATATATATATATATATATATATACACCTATATATATATATATCTATATATATCTATACATATATACTTATACATTTATATACATACATATGTACATATACTTTCATGTTATTTATTATACGCTGTATCGCGGGGACATCTGCACCAGTTGCTGATATTCCCTGATACACGCGTACAAAAAAGCATGGTCCCATACATCATCCATCCTCCATCCACACTCCACGCAGCACCTAGTCGTGTTGGTTGCGTCTCTCTAGACGTCGGCTGACTCGACATAGTGCTACACTCCATCGTCACCTCCACCCCCACCCCTTTATATATATACTACATATAAATATATATCTATAGCTACTATATTTACTTTCTATCTGATAGCTTCCTTAGTAAAAAGATAAAAAAAGGTATAAAAGTGAAAAGATAATCTTTGATTTGCAGGTACCCCCCCGTCTTGCAAGTAGCAAGACGTGTTTTGAAACTCTGTTTTGGCTAAAAGCCAAGGACACAATTTTGAGGGTGTGCCTCAAGAACAAGGATTACCAGAAAAAAAACCTAAATAAGAAAAATACCAAAAACAGAATAAACGAACGGAAGAGACGCGTTTTAAGGAAAACGTAGAAACTCGACTTGAACCCCACTTCCCTGAGTTCGACCCTGGGCTTAAAAGTGACAAGATAAAATCAATTAGGCCAGGTTAAAAATTTTGTAAAGAGATGGTTAGGTCTGAATTAGGTTAACCACTATACACATTTCAACGATAAAAATATCATATTAACAACCTATCCAGGCCGACCCATCAACCAACCAGAGGTCTTAACTCAATGAATAATCATTCTGAGAGAAAAGCAAGAAATAAGAGGTAAAACTGTAATTTTACCATTGTAGTATAACAATAGGATTTATCATGGGCTAAACACAGGTCAAATGGTCTTAACAAGATAAAAAGTGGGTGGGTTCAAACAGAAAAGGGTTCATATGAATTCTAGGAATTAAATGAATTCTTGTAACCCTAAAACAGATCCACCTGATTTAACAAGGTTCTGGTCAGGATAAAATTCACCTAAAATCCCTAAAAATCATGTAAAAATATTCTCTAGGGTTTAGAACCTTCAATTTGTCCCTTAGAACCTATTTTAACCAAAATTGGGGTCTCAGACAAATATTTACCCTAAATTAGGTTTTTACGTAAATTTCCTAGTCAAACGTGGTCAAATCCAAAATCCAAATTCACCATTGGATTCCTTAGGTCCAAATTAGGTTTGTACAAAAATTTGGACCTAAGGGGAATTCATCTTGACCTACTGTGCAAATAGGTCCAACCCAATTACATTTCTACCCCTATCTTTTGAAAACCTCTGCAGAAACCCCCTATCTTTTTCTTCATTCTTTGCAATTAGGTACCTCCACCATTATAGCGGAGGGAATCCTACTCCAGCGAGATTCCGAGGGCAAGATCTCTCTGATTTCTCAGAGAATCCCCTTCAAAATTGAAAGGGAGATTCTTTGAGAAATCTCCTCCAGTATGAACACAATTCGAGGCTCTATTTGGTATCCAATCTCTCAAGAGAATGCATGAGAGATTCGGGTCTCCTTCAAATTTCCATCTCCGGCGAGCTTTCCGTGCTTGGAAGCTTGGCTTCCAAGCACAAATCTTTCCTCTAGGGCCTATAAAAGCATACCCAAATCACCCCGCATCTCCCAAGCTTGACATTGACCAGAGAATCCCTCAAATTCGTCTCTTCCTTCTCCAGCCAGTGGCTCAGCAAGCTTTGGCGACCTCCCTCTCTTTCCCTCGTTGCCCAGCCAAAATACTAGTGGCAGGGTTCTCTTCCTCCCGTTCATCCACGTCGTGCCGCACCCACTGATGCCTCTGTAGCCCCTTCATCGTCGCCGTCCTCCCCCCACTAAGCGCTTCGTCTTCAGCGACGGAAATACGAGCCGATTGCCATCTCTGCCTCCCCTTTCATCTCTCTACGTCCAGCTAGGTCCTCTCTCCTTTCTAATTCCTTTTCCCTCTTTATTTCTTGAAAGCGCCCCTTGACGCACGCAATCCCATCACCCCTTTCAACTCTGGCCAGACCTCCTGCGAGGCGTCCCCGCCACTCCGCACCTCCATCCGCCTCACCAACCACCCCAAAAGCTCCGCAACACCTCACTGATCATAAACCCTCACTTCACTCACCGTGCCACGCCCTTAAAACACCTCCCGAACACACCCATTCTCACGCACACAGGGTGCCCTAGGCATGCACACTCCGGCAACCCCACACCACGCCAACCCCCGCAACACATTCATCGTGTCTTGGCGAAGCCTTCTGAGCTTTCTGACGAGGCCGTAAGGCTGTTTTTGTGTTAGCAGGTTTGGAGATCCGCCACCATTGACGATCGCAAGCAGCTTGCTTGCGAGCTCCCTCCAGGTCTCCCCGCTCTAGGCTAAGAGTCCCAGGGTGCGCGGACTTCTCTTGCGCATAGCTCCAAGCAAGCAATTGGCTTTAAAGGCCAAAGTAGCCGTTGCAATCAAGTGAAAACTCCTATTGCGGACGCATACAAAGGGAGGTGGGAAGATAGTCCCACCTCGGAAGTTGTTGGCACACCGCAGCTGAATAAATTGAAAAAGTGCACAGGCCTTATCGCCTCTTGACCACGGGGTGAGGTCCCACTCACCCTCTCACCGCCTTGTCCGTGACCTTGCCTCCGCGGACCTAGCGTGACCCGCATACCCGACCTTTCACTCCTCGCCCACCACCACACGTCGGTGGGCCTGATCCCGGGCACGTACCCGACCCGATTACCCTAGACGGTGGCTCTGGGAGAGCAACCCTAAGAGAGAAAGAAGAGAGGAGAGTGTGTGCGGGTAGGGGTAGGTTTTGCTCTTGCAAGAAAAGGAGAAGAAGAAGAAGCCAAGGAAGAAGAAGGCGGAGGCCCGAGAAAGTTAAGGAAGGAAAAGGCAAGGCTGAAGAGGAAGAAGATGAAGTCAGAGAGGCTGAAGGGATGAAGAAGAAAGAGAAGGAGAAGGAACTGAAGGCAGAAGAAAGAGGAGCCGCCAAAGAAAGAAAGAGAAGGAAGGAGAAGAAGCTAAAGGCAGAAGAAAAGAAGCAGAGAAAGACTAAGGCACGAAATCAGAAGAAAAGAAAGAGAGAAGAAGAAAGAAAGGAAGCTTCAGATCAGAGAAGAGAAAAAGAGAAGAAATAAAGCACTGTAGCACCCATAGTTTAAGATGCCTGATTCACAAAATCAGACATCCAGTTTTTGTGCATGTCTTCATACATTGATTTCTTTATTCTTTTGTATTTACATTTATCTTTTTGCACTACAACTCTGATTTCCATTGCATATTATATTCAATTTCTCAAAGTTGTGCTATTGATTTGTAAAATCCAATTTGCTCCATGTGTTCGACCTCGAACTTAAAACTTCAAGTAATAAAATTTATTTGTTTTCGAGAGATTTCGACCTATACTACGACGCATCAATTTTAAAACACTATTTTCGCCCGTAAATAGGCTCTGATTTGTCCAATTCAATTTTGTCCAAATGTGGTACCTAGGGCTCAAGCAAGAAGGTGATAGCCCTAGATATCTTAAGCATTAAGTAGGTGGATAAATCAGGGTTTGGATGTTCTTTAGAATGTATCAAATCAAGCAACTTGATGATTTGTTTAAGAATAGAATGCAAGTAGCCCTAATTGATTTTTTCTTTTTAAGCTTTTCAGAATCAGGGGCTTAGAAGAGGGTGGATGGAGTTTACCTGTCCCTGGAGTGGCTGATGTGCGGCTAATCTTCTTTAATGAATCCCCTGAAATAGATCAAAGTCAAAAGAGATAGAGCAAGTTAGTACCAAATCTGATATTGCAATCAAGAGATCTAAATTGCCCTATACTGGAGTTGGTAGCCAGTCAATTGGACAAGGTCTCCATTATCGAGAAAAATGTGGACAACATTACTCGTCATCTACACAAATCCGCTTCTGCACCTCAAAGCACATACGCGCACCTGCCCACGGGAAGGGAGGCTGCGTACAACATCTACCACTCCTCGGGGATGGATGCATATCCACCCCCGTCAGATTATGGCTTCGGAGGCAACTCCGGGTCAGCCCACCTCAGTTGGGGGAACTCTGAACCCCCGTACCCTGATTATCTCGGAACTCCTCAGACCTGCGAGGATCTTCACACCGTCCAGAATAATCCTTTCTCCAACACTTACAACTCTGGATGGCGTAATCATCCTAACTTTTCGTGGTCGGAAAATAACTCGAATCTAAGATCTCAATTCCAACCCCGACCACAGGCTCTGCGACCTTATTAGCCCACCCAACCAAGGCCCATTCAAAACTTCCAATCTGGACCACCTAAAGAAGATCATACATCTTTGATTCTTTAGACCTTGGTTGACATACAAAAACAACACAAAAAAGAGATTTCTGAGTTACAAAATCAATTGCCTCAGCTGGAAAGTGCTCGCCAGCCTGGTGCACTTCCTTCTCAGCCTCTTCCAGACCCAAATAACGTGTCGAACCAGAGGCACGTTATGAATCCAAATCAGGGTCAAGCTCACTTTGTTTATCAGGCCCCTTCTGTTCCATCATCTAACGGGAGGGATGCTTCAACTTCATACTCAGGATTTCAGCAGCAAACACCTATTTTGCCAGTCCAAACCAAACTCAGGTAGGATTAAATTCGGTCACCACCCGTAGTGGCAAAGCAACACAAGACCCACCCTTTCCTAGCCACAACATGCCTGGAATAGTGGGCCGTATGACTTATGTGACCGACCGTGGCTAGGTTTTTTTTTTTTTTTGTTATAGAAATGTTGTTGAGGTATAGATAGTCATTGCCACTATTACAATTTTACTCGGAAATATTTTTCCCGAGGTCGAACTCAGGGAGCTACTAGAATTCTAGAAGTATAATGTTTCTATTAAAAATATAAGAGAGAGAGAGAGGTAGATTTGTTTCTTGGCTTTTGCTTCTTCTCTTCTTTCTCTCTTGTCTTGTCTTCTTTCTTTCTTGTTTCTTCTTTTTGCTTGATCTTCTTCAGTTCTTCTTCTTCTTTATCTTCTTTTCTTCTTTATTCTTCTTCTCTTTGCTTTCAGCTGCGGCACCTTTTCTTCTCTTCTTCTTTGTCTGCAGAACTCCTTCCGTCGTCTGATTTCTCAATCAGACGGCTTAAGTGGCATCTGCTACAGTGCTTCCCTTGTGCTTCTTCTTCCTCTTTCTTTTTCCTTCTTCTTTCCCCTGCGGTCTTCTTCTTCTTTCTCTATCTTTTTCCTTCTTCTCGCAGTCCTTCTTCTTCTTCCTTGCCCTGAGCGGCCAAGGCTTCGGCCACCTTCTTCCTCCTTCTTCTCTGCCTGCACACTCACACAGCTGGTCGGAGCAAAACCTACCCCTACCCTCCCCCGCGTCTCTCTCTTTCTCAGATTTCTCTCATAGGATTGCTCTCCCAGAGCCAGGTATTCGGGTACGGGTATCGCGCCCGAGACCAGGCCCACCTGCGTGCGATGGTGGGCGAGGTGTGCGCAGTGTCGAGTATCCGGATCCAGCCCAGACCCGCGGGGCGTGAGCGCGGGCGAGGGCAAGCACGTGGGGCGCTCGTGCGTAAGGGACCTAACCCCTGTGTTCGAAGGCTATAAGCCTACAACACTTTTTTCATTTATGCGCGGGCGTTGAGCCGTGCACTTCCGAGGTGGGACTAAAGTGCCACCTCCAAATCTCGCACCTGCGGCTGAGAGAGCTGAGGTCAATTGCGGCCGTGTGCGAGGCTTTCACCCCAGCTGCAGGCCTGGGATGCTTCGCGGGGGTAAACCGCACATCCTGGAGTGCGAGCCTGGGCGAGGGCGAACCTGCAGCTGCAGGTGAAAGAGCTTCACCTGCTCAGCAATGGCGGCGAAGAGGGCATGACCTGAAATCAAGCATACGGCCTCTCAGCCCAGTCAGAGGATGCAGGGAGCTTTGCCGGAGTGTGGCAAAGCCAGTGCGAGTGGTGGCGAGGTGTGAGGCGGAGTATGGTGGCAGCCCTAGGTCAGACTGTGGTCGGAGGAATGGGTTTGTTCGGGGGGTCTTTAGGTGGTGTGTGGCAGGGAATGGAAAGGGGGAACCTGTGGAGTGGAGTGAGGGGAAGCTTCTGAGGTGGTCGGCGAGGACTGAAGGGGTCTGTGGAGGTGGAATGGGCTCGCCGGAGAGGGTGGTCGGAGACGGAGCAGGAGGAGGTGGAAGTTGTGTGTGGGGGAGCAAAAATACAAATTGACAAAGGGGAAATTTAGAGGAAAGGAAGCTTTTACCTAAGTTCTGGACGAAGGGGGAAGGGCGGAGACACCGGCTCGTGCCTGCCGGAGCTGAGGAAGAAGAGGCCCTAGGAGGGGAGATCGGCGACGAGGAGGCAGGCGGAGGGTGTCGGCGGGTGCAGTGCGACACAGATGAAAGGGTTAGGGGAACGCTGTTGCAGGTAAGGCAACAGAGCGACGAGGAGGAGGAGTTGGTCGCCGGAAGCTGCAGGCCGTCTGTTGGAGCTGGAGAGGAGGAAGTGGGGGGTGTATTCTCCATCAGAGACAGCTTACTCTCTTCTGCTGGCGACAGCGGTCTTTATAAAGGCGAAGGCGGAGGGGTGGGCGCAGGGAGGCGATATGCCTCCCTCGCCGAAGGATGGCTGGAGCAGCAACCCATACCTTCCGCACGTTCGCACGGAAGGTGTGGGCGATGGTAGAGATCGTGGAGGTGTCCCTGCAATAGCAAACGTCACAGGGAACACCCAGTTCAATGGGTAGAGGGCCTCCCTCACCCTGCGCGGCGCCATGCTCCGCGCAAAGTCGCCAGAGCATGGCGTTGCTCAGAGTTTTGCAGGGAGGACCTAAGTGCAAAGAACGACGAAGAACTTAGGGGCCAAAATGCGAGGATTTTGAAAGTTGAGGGTCAAAAAGTAATAGATGAGGACCAAAATGTAAAGTCGGTCAAGAAGGCCTCTTCTTAGGCTCAAGTTTTTATGCATGACTAAATATGACCTAAGGATTCTAATGGTAAATTTTATTTCTAGATCAGACCTTGTTTGATGGGTCAATTTACGTAAAAACCCAAATTAAATCATTAATTGGGCATGGTTCTCAATGTAGGTGAAAATGGGTTCCCAAGGCCAAATTGAAGGTTCTAAACCCTAAAGATTATTTTTCTATGAATTTTAGAGGGGTTTAGTCGATTTTTACTTTACCTCGAACCTTGTGAATTGAAGTGGGTTTGTTTCAAGGTTACAGGATGTCATTTAATTCCTTGGAGTTACTGTAGCCCTTGTTGGATCAACTCATCCCACTTTCCTTCTTATTAGGTTAGTTTGACCTATGTTTGGATCCTGAGTTACCCTGTTTACTGATTGTGTTGGTGAAATTGCATTTTTACCCCTTATGACCTGTTTTCTTCACAAACTCAGAATTCTCTGAGTCAAGCCTTTCTATAAGTTATGTAGGAGCTTTTTCTCGCATATCTAGGTTAGATTGTGCTAGTTAGGGTTCATGATGAGGTTTTCATCATACCCCCATGCCTAGCTTTTGCTAGTCCCTTAGCAAAAACTTAAGGTTTTGACCTTTGTTCTAGACCATGATGTTTTTAATAACTTCAGATAAGTGCTTTTTCATTTGAAATTAGATTAGGTTAGAATGCTGACCATAGGCCTAAAAGGTACTCTAATACCAATCAAGATCCAGATCTGTCTTGCCTCAGCCTCAGTCTTTGGCAAAGGTTTTTAAGGCCCACAAGAACTAACCTAAGGTCTATTGGACTTTGTGGTTAAAGCACCCGTGCTTGAAATGATTGTAGCCCTGGTTCAGTTCGCAGTGCGTTTTGTAAGAGAGAGAGATAGAAAGTTTTTCTGTTTGGAGAGTTTTTTCTCACTTTTTCTTTTTAGTTCTAGCTTAGGATTGGCTTTTCAACACGGTCTGTATCAGATTACTTGCTCCCATCATCAATCCTCAAGGGTTCCTGGCAATCGATGCTTCGAGATAGCACCGCCCATGGCAACCCCCAGAACCCTGGCTATTGAGATTTCGAGATAATCTCGTCCATGGTGTTCCGTGGCTGAATCTAGACCCTGGCAATTGACACTTCGTGATAATGCCATCCATGGAATCTGAACCAGTAAAGTGCTTACATGCCCCCAGTAGGATATGTAAATATCCTAAGAGACAAGCACCGAGGAGATGATATTTTGTTACGCATCTTCGAGGGGATTTCCCACCTCTCCGCGCTGGGAACTCGTCCAAATCAACTTGTGTTGATCGGCCGCACCTACTCTAGGTGTATTTTTCAGAATTTTTTGACGCTTCTGCATGATTTTTTATTTTTACGCTTACTGAACTAGGCTGTGTGTGAGGTTAGGGTGCTTAGGTTACTGAGTCCCATAGACCAAAAGTTAGTTAATGAGGTCAAATACTCCCTAAGCCTTAGACCTAATACTTCAGCTTTTCATTTTCCTCAACCTCTTGAGGAATGTCTAGATCTTAATGGGTACTAAGAGTCTATCCAAGAATGGCTAAAGTTTGCATTTTTACTAATCTGACCCTGCACTTTTCATTTCTTTTCCTGAATGAGGTCTAGAACTTAGGTCATTTCCTTAATTTCTTACTAATGACTATCACTTTTTCATATATTTTTATGCTCCTTTTTCATTTTGTTTCTTTTCCTTCTCCCATAACATTTCCTTTCTCCTCTTTTTTTTTATTTTAATTTTTATGGTGTTTTTGGCATATGTGAATTTTTTTGTTTAAAACCTTTTCTTACAAGTTTTGCACTTTTATGCCCCCCCACGCCTAAGGTTTGCAATGTCCTCATTGTGCCTTAGGGGGTTTTTATTTTCTTAGTTCATTCCTTAAGACAGATGCTTTGGTGAGTGAATGGGTCGGGATGAATTTTGCGGACGATTTCTAATCTCAGATGGAAACATCTGAGGTGGAGTTGGCTGTCTATAAGGGAGAACCTTAAGTGCATAAAGGCGTGAAAAAGGTTTTAGATTTTCAAAAAAATGACGGGATGCCTCCCGTTAAGCGTTGAGTTTTACGCCATCGGCTGGGCGCAATAAGCTTAAGGGGAATGGAGGATATAAGATGATTCAGCCAAATCAGTAAAAGTCACATCAATGAACGGCTTGAGTCTTTGACCGTTCACGATGAAAGGTTAGGAATCGTGGCTGAGCGGACTGATTTCGATGGATCCATTTCCAAAAACCTGTCGAACTAAATATGGTCCGACCCACTTGGATCGCAACTTTCCCGGGAAAAGTTTGAGTCGGGCATCAAAAAGCAGAACCTTTTGACCAGGATGAAAGATCTTTCACAAGATATGCTTGTCATGGAAGGCTTTAACCCGCTCCTTGTAGATTCACGAGTTCTCATACGCGTCTAGGCGTAATTCATCGATCTCACTGATTTGAAGTTTTCTGTGGGTTCCAGCCTTCAAAAGATCTAGATTACAGTTCCGTACTGCCCAATAGGCTTTATGCTCCCGTTCTACGGGAAGGTGACAAGCCTTTCCGTACACCAGACTAAAGGGAGACATGCCTAATTGGGTTTTGTGAGCGGTCCTATAGGCCCACAATGCTTCCGGAAGTCGGGACGACCAGTCCTTCCTATCAGGCCGAACAGTGACCTGTAGGATTTTCTTGATCTCCCGATTTGACAGCTCAGCTAGACCATTAGTTTGGGGGTGATAAGGAGTAGATTCGGTGAGACACCCCGTATTTGGTCATTAGTGACCTGAACTGAGCATTTGTGAAATGGGTCCCCCCATCAGAGATTATAGCACGAGGAATCCCGAACCTTGAGAAAAGGTTTTGATGAATGAATTTGAGAACGATTTTGTGATCACAAGTTCGGGTCGGTATGGCTTCGATCCATTTGGACACGTAGTCCATAGCAAGCAGAATGTATTCGAAACCATCCGAAGCAGGAAAGGGGCCCATAAAATCAATCCCCCAAACATCAAAGATTTCGCATACAAGAATCAGCTGCAAAGGCATCATGTCGCGACGGCTCATGTTGCCCAAAGTCTGGCAACGACTACATGCCTTGCAGTGACTGTATGCGTCTTTGAACAACGTGGGCCAGTAAAAGCCACACTGGAGGACTTTTGATGCGGTTTTATGCCCATAGAAATGGCCACCGCATGCCTGGTCATGGCAGAAAGAGAGGATATTGTCGATTTCCTCTTCCGGGACACATCTCCGGATGACTTGATCAGCACCTATGCGGAAAAGGTACGGGTCTTCCCAGATGTAATACTTGGCATCAGAACGCAATTTGTATTTCTTGGCCTTCGGCTAATCAGACGGGATCTGATGAGATGCCAAGTAGTTTACTATATCAGCAAACTATGGAAGTCTAGTACCGATAGTCAGCAGGTGCTCATCGGGAAAATGTTCTGTGATGGGTCCAGAAGGGTTGATAATCTCAGAAGGAAGACAGGACAGATGGTAGGCTACCACATTCTGCCTTCCCGCCTTGTCGCGAATTTCAAGATCGAATTCTTGCAACAGCAAGATCCAACGAATTAGTCGGGGCTTCGCGTCCTTCTTGGCAAGGAGATGCCTTACAGTCGTGTGATCCGAGTAGATGATGACATGGGAACCTAGGAGATATGATCGGAACTTTTCAAGGGCAAATACTACGGCTAGCAGCTCTTTCTCTGTAACTGTATAGTTACGCTGAGCCTCGTCAAGTGTCTTGCTAGCGTAGTAGATGACCACGGGTTTCCCGTCAGCTTTCTGCCCCAGGACCGCTCCTACAGCGAAATTAGACGCATCGCACATGATCTCAAAGGGTTGAGACCAGTCAGGGGATTGTAGGATAGGTGCCTGGGTGACTCGGTCACGAAGGTTTTCAAAGGCTAGTGTGCATTCCTTGGAGATTTCAAAGGGTACATCCTTAGAGAGAAGAGAAGTCAAGGGGCGCACGATTTTCGAGAAATCCGGAATGAAGCGACGGTAAAAACTGACGTGCCCCAGCAAAGAACGGATGTCCCTGATCAAGCTAGGCATAGGAAGGCGAGAGATCATATCAACCTTAGCTCGATCCACTTGGATGCCTTTTTCCGAAATTAAGTGTCCCAGGACAATTCCCTCAGGCACCATGAAATGGCTCTTTTCCCAGGAAAGAACCAAATTCACATCGATGAATCGCCTGAGTATCTGGACCAAGTGTTGGAGGCAATCGTCAAATGATGCTCCAAAAATTGAAAAGTCATCCATGAAGACTTCCAGATAGTCACCTACCATATCTGAGAATATGGCAAGCATGCACCGCTGAAAAGTAGCAGGTGCATTGCAAAGATCGAAAGGCATCCTTCGGAAAGCGTATGTTCCGAAGGGGCAGGTGAACGTGGTCTTTTCTTGGTCCTCAGGATGGATTTCCACCTGGTTGTAACCGGAGTACCCGTCAAGAAAGCAGAAGAACCTATCTCCCGCTAGTTTCTAGAGAATTTGATCAATGAAAGGTAGTGGGAAATGGTCCTTCTTCGTGGAGGAATTGAGTCGGCAGTAATCTATACAGACTCTCCACACGTTGGCTAATCGGGTAGGAATGACTTCTCCAGTCTCAGTCGTTATAGTGGTGAGTCCTGCCTTCTTAGGCACAACCTGAATTGGGCTCACCCAACGACTATCGGAGATCGGGTAGATGATTCCAGCATCTAACCACTTGATAATCTCCTTTTTCACGACCTCCTGCAAATTAAGGTTGAAATGTCTCTGCATTTCACGAGAAGGTCGTGCGCCCTCTTCTAAATAAATATGATGAGTACAATAAAAGGGACTTATTCCAGTCAGATCATCGAGAGTCCACCCGATGGCTCTGCGATGTTGCTGAAGGACAGTAATTAGACGGGATTCCTGTTCGGGATTGAGGTTGGAATTGATGATCACAGGAAGGGTCTGATTAGAACCCAAAAAGATGTATTTCAAGTGAGCAGGAAGGGGCTTCAGCTCGAGGATGGGGTTATCAGTAGCGGCGGGTGGTTCAGCATAGATGTGAGGTTCAAGGGTAGGAGTTACTTGGTTGTCCAAATCTGGATTCGACTCCTCTATTTGCGGGTCAAGATCTTTCTGCGGTTGATGAGGTATAATCAGGTCATTCTGGAAGTGTGTTTCATCAACCAAAGCCCTAATGTCACAAATCTGTTCGATGACACCGCAATTGATTCCTTGTTGGTCCTTGAATATATCAATTTTCAAGGTTTGATTCCCAAATTTGAGTTCTATTTGTCCCTCCTCACAACTAATGTTGGCTCTAGCAGTAGCCAAGAAAGGTCTCCCTAAAATGATTGGTGTATTCCTAGGGTTCTCAGGTACATCCATGTCTAAGACTATGAAGTCTACAGGAAAGTAGAAATCTCGTACCCTTACAATAACATCCTCGAGAATCCCTTTTGGTGACTTTATAGATCTATCCGCTAATTGTAATGTCACCTCGGTTGGTTTTAGCTCAGATTCTTCTAGATGGTCAAGTAAGGATGTGGGTATCAGATTTATGGAAGCACCCAAGTCTAGCAAAGCTCTATCAAATTGGGTATCACCTATCTTGCAGGAAATCAAGGGAGTACCAGGATCTTTAGCCTTGGGTGGGAGCCTGCTTAGGATTACAGAGCTGGCTTGCTCTAACAGAACAATTGGACTCCCACTCTTGGTTCGCGGCTTACGCTGGGGTGTGCACACATCCTTTAAGAATCGTGCGTAAGCCGGTACGTGGCGGATTGCATCCATCAAGGGGATGTTTATGTGGACCTGCTCAAAGAGCTTGACCAGGTCCTCCTCAGGTGCCACAGGCTTGGTAGTCTTCTTTCCCTTGGTCAAGGCCTCGGGAAACGGAATCTTGGTTGGTTCTTCTAGGATAGGTCCAGGTCTTGGATCTGGGACAGGGGTAGGAACGTCCTGGATTACCGTCCTAGGATCACTACCAGGCTTGGAGTGGTTTGGGTGAGGTGGATCTTGGGTTTCCTTACCACTACGGGTCGTTATGGAATTAAGTCCTACCTGGTTTTGGTTGGGATTGGGTAAGATGGGTTGCTGCTGGTAACCTGCAAAAGAAGTGGAGGCCTCCATCCCGTCGGGTGAAGGAACAGAGGGGGCCTGATAAATCATATGGGTTTGGCTCAGGTTCATAACGCGCCGCTAGGTTGGCACGTTATTCGGGTTAGGAAGAGGTTGGGAAGGAAGAGTGCCTGGCTGGCGAGAATTTGCCAACTGGGCCAGTTGATTTTGTACCTCTGTAAGCTCGTCCTTGTGTTGTTTTTGGATAGCCGCATTCGTTCTCTGAATGTCAGCCAAAGTTTTAAGGATAAGGGACATTTGATCTTGATTTGGCCCTGATGGATAAGTAGGGTTGGGCCGAGGCTAAGGCGGTTGGTAAGGACGAGGGGGCTGTGGGCGGGGCTGAAAGGGTGGTCTTTGGGTTTGGGAATTTCCCGCCCACTGAAAGTTGGGATGGTTTCGCCATCCAGGGTTATAGGTGTTGGAGAACAGGTCGTTCTGGATGGCGTTGAGGTCCTCACAGGTCTGAGGAACCTCCAGAGAGTCAGAAAAAGGGGGAATGGAATTCCCCAGGCTGGTGTAGAAAGGATCGGATAGACCTCCGGCCCGAGAATCAGATGATGGATATGGATCCATCCCAGGAGAAGATCGATGGAGAATGTTTTGCACAGTCTCCCTTGTGGAAGGAGGCTGTGCAAAGGAGCTATGCGCAGAGGTGGCTCGCTGCAGGTGCTGAGTCAGCTCATCCACCTTCTTTTCGATGATTGAGACCTTGTCCAATCGACTGACCATTAATTCCAGGTCGACTGATGCGGACAGGCCCTGCGTCTCATGTGCTCCCCTAAGATTCGTCGATGTGCGGGTATTCGTCCTGTCGAATAATCCCATGGAGTCATTGTTGATGGAGTTCTCGCACATGTTTTCGAGAATCTCCCACACGGTGTCCTCATGTTGACCCATGACATTTCCTCCGCAGGTTGCATTGAAGAAAATACGGATGTCCTCACAGAGTCCCTGGTAAAAAGATTGGACCTGTTCCCATTTAGGAACTCCGTGATGGGGGCATTTTCTCATGAGATCCTAAAAGCGATCCCATGCCTCATGGAGAGGTTCCCCCGTTTGCTAAGTGAAGTGAGTAATCTGATGGCGTAAGGCATTGGTCCGACCAACGGGAAAGAACTTTTTCAAAAACTCGAACTGAAGTTCTTCCCAAGTGTTGATCGGCAGGGTCTGAGTTTGATACCACTGAGCGGCCTTGTCCATAAGAGAAAAGGAGAACATCTTCATGAGAAGAATATCCCGATTTTACGCATCCGACCCAAAAGTTTGGGCCAGATGTTTAAGCTGTTTGATGTGCTGGAAGGGATCTTCGAAATTAAGCCCACGGAATTTAGGTATAGCATGAATCATATTGGGCTTAAATTCGGAATCAGGTCCTCTAGTCAAGATTCTGACTCGAGGCTCAATGGCCACCGCAGCAGGATTATAATGGTCCCGCATCATAGGACGCTGCGGTGGGTGCACAAAGTTTTGGAAGAGGTCATTGAGTCGCTGGAGCTGATGCTCCAGATTGTTTTCTTCCTCAACTGGCTGAGCCATGATGGGGGAAGAAGAAGAGCTTGGCTCATAATCAGATGAGAGAATGATGGGGTAGGGTTGCTGTGCAAACATGGGCGTCGAGGCTTGGCCTTGATGAGAGTGAATTCCTAAAGGAGATCTTAAGGGTGGTCTTAAGGATCTCCTACCATTCATGCACTGTTGGAATAGATGAGTTTAGAAGGTGCTGGACCCAATCAAGACACCCAAAAATGTGTTGGGTGACTACAGAGGTGCGGGGCAGATGGACCCCTTAATCAAAAAGATCGTCCTCCTGAGAATTACCTAGGCAGCCAGAGAGGGTGAGTCCCGCGAAGACCCCTACACGGTAGAGCGTCCCCACGGGTTACAGGGTTTCCCCCACCCGACCTCTCTTGTCACTGCGATTCTAGGTAGACCAGAATGGGGATCTTGACCTCTTAAGTCTACCTCTTTTACTTTAAGATCAAGGTGCTTAAGCTTTCACTTGAACTCTTAGGTACTTTTGTGAACAAGGTGGCCTAATTTGAAGGTTAGTTGACCCTAGGGGTCAACTTCACCTAGTGATTCCTTTGAGAATTTAGGCCTTGTTGCTTTTTAGGGTTCAAGTGTTTAGAGAGCCAATTGTTTAGGGTTTCTCTGAATAGGTATTTTGAATCAATGGCTTGGGCACACTCCTTTTGGATTTTCTCAATTCTTGATTAAGGGGTGTGTCTCTGAAACCCTAATGTTTAATCTTATGTTGGCTCTACTTGGTCTAGTTAACTCCTTGTTGGGTAATTAGAGCTCAGGCAAGAAGGTGTTAGCCATTAATTACCTTTAATATTGTGTGCAGGAATAGTAGTTTTGAGAACATGCAGCTATTACCACGTATGAAAGACAGGTTATACCTATTTTTTCTTTCTTTTTCTTCCTCTTTAAAATTTTAGGGTTTAATAGGACGTTACCTGTCCTTGGAGTGGCTGTGGTGCGGCTGCATCCTAATTTTTTCCTGTACCTGCATAAAAGAGAGAAGAGATTATTAAAAACTCACAAATAGAAATTTTATAACTTCTAGAATAGCCGTTGCTCCCGGAAACGGCGCCAATGGAGTAGTGGGCCGTATGACTTATGTGACCGACCGTGCCTAGGTTTTTTTTTTTTGTTATAGAAATGTCGTTGAGGTACAGATAGTCACTGCCACTATTACAATTTTACTCGAAAATATTTTTCCCGAGGTCGAACTCAGGGAGCTACTAGAATTCTAGAAGTACAATGTTTCTATTAAAAATATAAGAGAGAGAGAGAGGTAGATTTGTTTCTTGGCTTTTGCTTCTTCTCTTCTTTCTCTCTTGTCTTGTCTTCTTTCTTTCTTCTTTCTTCTTTTTGCTTGATCTTCTTCAATTCTTCTTCTTCTTTATCTTCTTTTCTTCTTTATTCTTCTTCTCTTTTCTTTCAGCTGCGGCACCTTTTCTTCTCTTCTTCTTTGTCTGCAGAACTCCTTCCGTCGTCTGATTTCTCAATCAGACGGCTTAAGTGGCATCTGCTACAGTGCTTCCCTTGTGCTTCTTCTTCCTCTTTCTTTTTCCTTCTTTCCCCTGCGGTCTTCTTCTTCTTTCTCTATCTTTTTCCTTCTTCTCGCAGTCCTTCTTCTTCTTCCTTGCCCTAAGCGGCCAAGGTTTCGGCCACCTTCTTCCTCCTCTGCCTGCACACTCACACAGCTGGTCGGAGCAAAACCCACCCCTACCCTCCCCCGCGTCTCTCTCTTTCTCAGATTTCTCTCATAGGATCGCTCTCCCAGAGCCAGGTATTCGGGTACGGGTATCGCACCCGAGACCAGGCCCACCTGCGTGCTGTGGTGGGCGAGGTGTGTGCAGTGTCGAGTATCCGGATCCAGCCCAGACCCGCGGGGCGTGAGCGCGGGCGAGGGCAAGCGCGTGGGGCACTCGTGTGTAAGGGACCTGACCCCTGTGTTCGAAGGCGATAAGCCTACAACACTTTTTTCATTTATGCGCGGGCGTTGAGCCGTGCACTTCCAAGGTGGGACTAAAGTCCCACCTCCAAATCTCGCACCCGCGGCTGAGAGAGCTGAGGTCAATTGCGGCCGTGTGTGAGGCTTTCACCCCAGCTGCAGGCCTGGGATGCTTCATGGGGGTAAACCGCGCGTCTTGGAGTGCGAGCCTGGGCGAGGGCGATCCTGCAGCTGCAGGTGAAGGAGCTTCACCTGCTCAGCAATGGCGGCGAAGAGGGCGTGACCTGAAATCAAGCATACGGCCTCTCGGCCCAGTTAGAGGATGCAGGGAGCTTCGCCGGAGTGCGGCGAAGCCAGTGCGGGTGGTGGCAAGGCGTGAGGCGGCGTATGGTGGCAGCCCTAGGTCGGACTGTGGTCGGAGGAATGGGTTTGTTCGGGGGGTCTTTAGGTGGTGTGTGGCAGGGAATGGAAAGGGGGAAGCTGTGGAGTGGAGTGAGGGGAAGCTTCTGAGGTGGTCGGCGAGGAGTGAAGGGGTCTGTGGAGGTGGAATGGGCTCACCGGAGAGGGTGGTCGGAGACGGAGCAGGCGGAGGTGGAGGTTGTGTGTGGGGGCGCAAAAATACAAATTGACAAAGGGGAAATTTAGAGGAGGAGGAGAGGAAGCTTTTACCTAAGTTTTGGACGAAGGGGGAAGGGCGGAGGCACCGGCTCGTGCCTGTCGGAGCTAAGGAAGAATAGGCCCTGGAAGGGAATATCGATGGCGAGGAGGCAAGCGGAGGGTGTCGGCGGGTGCAGCGCGACACAGACGAAAGGGTTAGGGGAACCCTACTGCAGGTAAGGCAACAGAGCGACGAGGAGGAGGAGGAGTTGGTCGCTGGAAGCTGCAGGCCGTCTATCGGAGCTGGAGAGGAGGAAGTTGGGGGGGGTATTCTCCGTCAAAGACAGCTTACCCTCTCTACTGGCGACGGCGGTCTTTATAAAGGCGAAGGTGGAGGGGTGGGCGCAGGGAGGCGACGTGCCTCCCTCGCCGGAGGATGACCAAAGCAGCAACCCATACCTTCCGCGCGTTCGCACGAAAGGTGTGGGCGATGGCAGAGATCATGAAGGTGTCCCTGCGACAGCAGACGTCGCAGGGAACACCCGGTTCAATGGGCAGAGGGCCTCCCTCACCCTGCGCGGCGCCATACTCCGCGCAAAGTCGCCGGAGCATGGCGCTGCCCAGAGTTTTGCAGGGAGGACCTAAGTGCAAAGAACGATGAAGAACGTAGGGGCCAAAATGCGAGGGTTTCGAAAGTTGAGGGTCAAAAAGTAATAGATGAGGACCAAAATGTAAAGTCGGTCAAGAAGGCCTCTTCTTAGGCTCAAGTTTTTATGCATGACTAAATAGGACATAAGGATTCTAATGGTGAATTTTATTTCTAGATCAGACCTTGTTTGACGGGTCAATTTACGTAAAAATCCAAATTAAATCATTAATTGGGCATGGTTCTCAATGTAGGTCAAAATGAGTTCCCAAAGCCAAATTGAAGGTTCTAAACTCTAGAGATTATTTTTCTATGTATTTTAGAGGGTTTAGTCGATTTTTACTTTACCTCAAACCTCGTGAATTGAAGTGGATTTGTTTTAGGGTTAAAGGATGTCATTTAATTCCTTGAAGTTGCTGTAGCCCTTGTTGGATCAACTCATCCCACTTTCCTTCTTATTAGGTTAGTTTGACCTATGTTTGGATCCTGAGTTACCCTTTTTACTGATTGTGTTGGTGAAATTGCATTTTTACCCCTTATGACCTGTTTTCTTCACAAACTCAGAATTCTCTGAGTCAAGCCTTTCTATTATTTATGTAGGAGCTTTTTCTCACATATCTAGGTTAGATTGTGCTTGTTAGGGTTCATGATGAGGTTCTCATCAATGCCTGAGACTGTAAACCATAATCCTAGATTGGTCATCCAGGACACACCCATCCCTAATAAAGAGCCTGAGCCAATTTTAGAGGAACCATCTAAGGTTTCATTTCATGAGGCCTTGACCAAAGGAAAGAGGACAACGAAACCTGTGGCACCTGAGGAGGACTTGGTTAAGCTCTTTGAGCAGATCCATATAAACATCCTCTTGATGGATGCAATTCGTCACACACCGGCTTACGCACGATTCCTGAAAGACGTGTGTACACCTAAGCATAAGTTGCGAATCAAAGGTGGGAACCCGATCGTATCGTCGAAGGAAGCCAGCTCTGTCATTTTGAGAAAACTCTTGCTTAAGGAAAAAGACTCAAGCACCCCTCTGATCTCCTATGCTATTGGTGATATACAGTTCGACCGAGTTTTCCTAGACCTAGGAGCTTCCATAAATTTGATACCTACATCCCTACTAGACTACTTTGAGGAATCTGAGCTTAAACTGACAGAAATTACCTTGCAATTAGCTGATCAATCAATTAAGTCACCAAAAGGAATGCTGGAGGATGTCATAGTTAGGGTACATGATTTTTATTTTCCAGTGGATTTCATTGTCTTAGACATGGATGCTCCTGAGAACTTGAAGAATATACCGATCATATTAGGGAGACCCTTTCTGGCCACTGCTAGGGCCAATATTAATTGTGAGGAGGGCCAAATTGAGTTAAAATTTGGGAGCAAAACACTGAAGATCAACATCTTTAAGGCCCAACAAGGAATTAATTGCAGGGTTATAGAACAAGTCTGTGATATCGAGGCTGTGGTTGACGATCTATATATCAAGGAAAACCCAAATATTTCTGATCAACAACAAGAAGATCAAAACCCACAATTTGAGGAGCCTGAACCTAACTTAGACACACCCATAGTTCCTTCCTTCGCTCCCAACAACCACCCTGAACCACCTGCTGCTACTGATAATCTTGTTATGGAATTGAAGCCCCTCCTTGACCATTTCAAATACATCTTTTTGGGTTCCAATCAGACGTTTTCTGTGATTATCAACTCCCAACTCACACCTGATCAGGAAACACGCCTGATTTCTATTCTCCAGCAGCGTCGGAGAGCCATTGGATGGACTCTTGATGATCTAACTGGCATCTGCCCCTCATACTGCACACATCATATCTATACTGAAGAGGGCTCACGACCATCCCGTGAAATGCAGACGCCTAAATCCAAATCTGCAGGATGTTGCGAAAAAGGAGATCATCTAGTGGTTAGATGCAGGGATCATCTACTCGATCTCCGACAGTCGGTGGGTGAGTCTAATAAAAGTTGTGCCTAAGAAGGCAGGGCTCACTGTCATCACAACTGAAACCAGAGAAACCATATCGACCCATATAGAGAGCTCGTGGAGAGCCTGCATTGATTACAGAAGACTCAATTCCTCTACAAAGAAGGATCATTTCTCACTACCGTTCATTGATCAGATCCTTGAGAAACTAGCGGGAAATAGATTATTCTGCTTTTTGGACGAGTACTCCGGTTATAACCAGGTTACAATCCATCCTGAGGACCAAGAGAAGACCACCTTTAGCTGCCCCTTCCAAACATACTCATTCCAAAGGATGCCATTCGGTCTCTGCAATACACCCGTTACTTTTTAGCGGTGCATGCTTGCCATATTCTCAGATATGGTAGGTGAATACCTTGAGATCTTCATGGATGACTTCTCGGTATTTGGAGAATCTTTTGATGATTGCCTCCTGCACTTGATCCAAATCCTCAGGTGGTGCATCGACGTGAACTTGGTTCTTTCCTAGGAAAAGAGCCACTTCTTGGGACATCTCATCTCTGAAAAAGGCTTCCAAGTTGATCGAGCCAAGGTGAATCTGATTTCCAAACTCCCTATGCCTAGCTCGATCAAGGACATCCGATCCTTTCTGGGGCACGTCGATTTTTACCGTCGATTCATTCTCAATTTCTCGAAAATCACGCACCCCCTGACTACTCTTCTATCTAAGGATGTCTCCTTCAAAATCACCGAGTAGTGCACTCAAGCGTTTGAGATCCTACGTGATCGAGTTACCCAAGCACCTATCTTGTAGTCCCCTGATTGGTCTCAACCTTTTGAGATCATGTGCGATGCATCTGATTATGCTGTGGGTGCAGTACTTGGGTAGAAAATAGACGAGAAACCCATGCTCATCTACTACGCTAGCAAGACACTTGACGAGGCTCAGCGTAACTACAGAGTTACTGAGAAAGAGACACTAGCCGTAGTAATTGCCCTGGAGAAATTCATTTCGTATCTCTTGGGTTCCCGTGCTATTATATACTCAGATCACACTATAATGAGGCACCTCCTCGCCAAGAAGGATGTGAAACCTCGACTAATCTGCTGGATCTTGCTGTTACAAGAATTTGATCTAGAGATTTGCGATAAAGCGGGAAAGGAGAATGTGGTAGCTGACCACTTATCCCGCCTTCCTTCTGACAATATCGACCCTTCCAGACCCATCACAGAACACTTTCCCGATGAGCATCTCCTGACTATTAGTACGGGACTTGGCTTGCTAATTTGGTGAACTACTTGGCATCACATCAGATCCCGTTGCTTTCCGATGCCAAGTACTACATCTGGGAAGACCCGTACCTCTTCTGCATTACATCATCAGACGATGCGTCCCGAAAGAGAAAATTCAGGACATTTTGTCCTTTTGCCATGACCAAGCCTACAACGGACACTTCTTCGGACATAAAACCACAGTAAAAGTCCTCCAGTGCAGATTTTATTGGCCCACAATTTTCAAGGATGCATATGATCATTGTAAGGCATGCACTCGTTGCCAGACCTTAGGCAACATGAGCCACCGCAATATGATGTCTTTACAGCTGATTCTCGTTTGCGAAATCTTCGATATCTAGGGGATTAATTTCATACGACCCTTCCCTATCTCGGACGGCTTCTAATACATTCTTCTCACTGTTGACTACGTGTCCAAATGGATCGAAGCCATTCCGACCTAAACCAACGATCATAAGGTGGTAATCAAATTCATTCATCAGAACATCTTTTCTCGGTTCAGGATTTCACATGCCAATATCTCTGTTGGAGGGACCCATTTCACGAATGCTCAGTTCAGATCACTGATGACCAAATATAGGGTCTCATCGAATTTCTACTCCTTATCACCCCCAAACCAACGATCTAGCTGAGCTATCAAATCAGGAGATCAAGAAAATCTTTCAGGTCACTGTCTGACCTGATAGGAAAGATTGGTCGTCCTGACTTTCGGAAGCCTTGTGAGCTTATAGGACTTCTCACAATACCCAATTGGGCATGTCTCCTGTCAGATTAGTGTAAGGGAAGGCATGTCACCTCCCCATCGAGTTGGAGCACAAAGCCTATTGGGCCGTATAGAAGTGTAATTTAGATCTTTCTAAGGCAGGAACCAACAGAAAGCTTCAAATGAGCAAGATCGATGAACTACGCAATGACACGTATGAGAACTCGCGAATTTACAAAGAGCGGGTTAAGGCCTTTCACGACAATCACATATCCAGAAAGATCTTTCATCCTGGTTAGAAAGTCCTCTTTGATGCCAAACTCAAACTGTTCCAAGGAAAACTCAAATCGAAATGGATTGGACCATATCTTATCAAATGGATTTTTGGAAATGGAGTCATTGAAATCTGTCAACCCAGCCTTGATTCTGAACCTTTTATTGTGAATGGCCAATGACTTAAGTCGTTCATTGAACTCACCGATACGTACTTGGCTAAGGTATCTTTTGATCTCCATTCTCCCTGAGCTCATTGCGCCCGGTTGATGGCATTAAACTCAGCGCTTAACAGGAGGCAACCTGTCATCTTTTCGAAAAACCTGAAACCCTTCTTGACACATCTTATACTGAACTCATATTTCACTTTAGGGTTCATTCATTAGAACGGCCGACTTCACCTCCGGTACCCATACTCGAGCTTGAAATCATTCGCAACAGTCACCCTGACCCGTCCACTCACCCAAAACCTATTCTAATATACGATCTAAGCTAAACTCGAACCCACCTAATTTACAATGAGCACATTGCAAATCGTAGACATGGGGGGGTATTAAAGTGCAAAACGTTGTAAGAATCACTTTACAAGAAAGGGTTTCATCAAAAAAATTACATACCCAAAAAAAAAAATCAAAAAAATAAAAAACTAAAAAAAAATGGAGAAGGGAGGAAATTTTGATAATCAATTTGCATATCATTCTTGATGAGGAAAAGGGGAGGTAACATAAATGTCAAAAAGGAGCACAATTTGAAACAAAAAAAAAGAGATAGTCATTAGTAAAACATTAAGGAATCGACTTAGTTCTAGACCAAATTAAAAGAAAGAAATAAAAGAAATAAAAGTGCTAAGAGACAAAAGAGATTAGTATGAATGCTGATCTTAGGCCTTTTGGGCTTATGTTTAGGCTTAAAAATTCAAGTATCCATTAAGATCTAGATAGTCCTCAAGAGGTTAGGGAAAATGCGAAGCCTAAGTATTAGGTCTAAGGCTTAGGGATTATTCGATCTCGTTAACTAATCTCTGGTTTGCGGGACTCAGTAACCTAAGCACCCCAATCCACACACAGTCTGGGTCAGTACGCTTAATTACGAAAATCACACAAATGCGTTAATTCTGCTCTGAAAAAGTTACCTAGATTAGGAGTGGCTGATCAACACAAGTTGATTTAGAAGAGTTCCTAGCGCGGAGAGGTGGGAAATTCCCCTCAAAGATGCGCAATAACATTCCATCTCCTCGGTGCTTATCTCCTAGGATATCTAAATATTCTACTAGGGGCATGTAAGCACCTTGTGTTGGTTCAGATGCCATGGGCGACATTATCACGAAATGTTGATTGTCAGGGTCAGGATTTAGCTACGGAACGCCATGGATGGGATTATCTCGAAATCTCGAAAGCCAGGGTTCTGGGGGTTGCCATGGGCGGTGCTATCTCGAAGCATCGATTGCCAGGGACCTTGTGAGGATTGATGGTGGGAGCTAGGAATCTGATATAGACCGTGTTGTAAAGCCAATCCGAAGCTAGAAATAAAGAACGAAAAGAGAGAGAAAACTCTTCAAAAATAAAAACAAATCTTTTGTCTCTCTCTTACAAAAAATGCACTGCAAACTGAACCTAGGCTAAAACATGTTACAAGCACGGGTGCTTTAACCACGGAGTTCAACAAACCTTGGGTTAGTTCCTGTGGGCCTTAGAAACCTTCGTAGCGGACTGAGGCTAGAGCTGGTCAGGTCCGGATCTTGGTTGGTACTTGAGTACCTCTATGCCTACTATTGGCATTCTGACCTAATATACAAAAGAAAGCACACAACAGAAATCTGAGCGTAAAAAGGCATATGGTCTAAATTTTGAGTTAATTCCATGAGATTTTACTAAGGGAACCATCATGAGCGTAAAAAGGCATGGGGGTATAATGGGAACACCAACATGAGCCATAACCAACTCAATTTAGTTATTATCAAGGAATAAATGCTCCTACATAACTGTCAAAGAGCCATAATTCATTACATAATCATTCCGAGAGAAAGACAAGAAACCAAGGTTTAAAATGCAATTTTACCATCATATCTTGAATGCAGAATAACCACGGGTTTCTCCAGGGGATAATTAAGGGTCAAATGGTCTTAAATATCTAACAAGTGGGTTAGAACAGACAGAAAAGGGTTTTCATGTGTTTTGAGAATTAAATGACTTCTGAAATCCTAAAAATAGACCCGCTTAATTAACTAAGGTTCTAGTCAGCATAAAATTCACCTAAATCCTTTAAAAATCATAGAAAAATATTCTCTATGGTTTGGTAACTTTAATTTGACCATTAGAACCCATCTTGACCCAAAATAGAGTCTTAGACCGATACTTGCCCTAATTTAGGTTTTTGCATAAATTACCTAGTCAAACTGGGACAAAACCAAAATACAACTTCACCATTGGATTCATTAGGTCCAAATTAGGTTTATACCAAAAGTTGGGTCTAATATGAGACTGTCTTGACCTATTTTGCAATTTAGTCCTATCTGATTCTTTTATATCACACATATATACCCTTAACTTTCAAAATTCTTACAAAAAGCCTCTATATTTATCATCATTTTCTTCAAACAGGTCCCTACCTCCATGAATCTTATTCCTACAAACTCCGACGACCTAAATTTGGCAAGTTCTCCTTGATTCGTTGACGAATCCCTCTTACATTTGAAAGGGAAGTTCGTTAAGGAATTCCCTTCCTTTTGAACCAATTCCCACACCCTAAAACCTTCCTAATCTCTCATGTGAACATATGAGAGATTTGGGTATCCTAGAGAATTCCTACTCCGACGAGCTTTCCAAGCTTGGGAAGTTTGTTTCCCAAGCTCAAAACTCCCTCCAGAGGCTTATAAAAAGACCCCCAGATTAGGCCGAACTTCCCAAGCTCAATTTTGGCCGAAAACTCCCTATATTCTTCCTCCCTCTTCCGGCTGAAAGGTTCCTCGAGCTCCGACGACCTCTTCCATCCTCATTCCTCATCCATTCGCAATACCAGCGATGGATTTGCCTTCCTCATCCTCCTCCACGTCGCGCCATACCAGCGGGCGCTTCTATCTCCATCGTCGCCGTTCTTCCCTCACCGGAGTCACCTTCGTCTCCGGCGCTAGCCATACCGCAACTGGCGTCACCTCTGCCCCTATTCGTCCGCCAATCACCTAGATAAGTTCCCTAACTCCTCTACTTTATTCACAAACCAACCGCACTACATTTCGACCGCAATATCACACCGACCACCTCCGTCTTCCCCATCTCCGACCACTCCTTCGGCGAGTCTATCTCACCTCCACTGACCACCAATAAAATCGCCAGAGACCATCTTGACCTAATTTGAATTCCTTATATCCAAATTAGGTTTGTACCAAAATTTGGGCCTAAGCTAAGATCATCTTGACCTAGTTTACAATCCGGTCCTGTCTGATTCTTTTCTATCACACATATGCCCTTAACTTTCAAAATCCTTATGAAAAGGCCCCTAACTTTATCATCATTTTCACAAATAGGTCCCCACCCCATTTTTGGAAGGTTAAACCTTCACTGTTGAATTCCAAGCGAGGATTTCTCGCTTGATTCTCAATCAATCTCTCCCAAATTTGAACCGAAGATTACTTGGGAAGTTACCTTCCATTTGAGCCATTCCTTGGGTTCTAAGTCTTTCCCAAAAGGCCATGCAAACCTTTCAAAGGTTTGGGTATCCTATTTCACAAAAACCTTCCAAGCTTGGAAGCTTCTTTCCAAGCTTGGAAGGGCTTCCTATGGCCTATAAAAGAACCCTTGTCGCACAGCCAAGCTTTTCAGCAAGTTTTGGCTGCCAAATCACCCTAATCTATCCTCTCCGGCCACCAAACATCTTTTCTCCAGCGACCTCCCTGGATCCCCCTCTCCCGGCCGTCCAATTATCAAATTAGACAGCCTAAGCTCTTCCTCTCTTCCTTGCGACCCTCCCCAGCCAAAGGGAGGGCGTTCCTCCGTCTGATTCATCGTCACCACCTCGCCGCCTTTACTTTCTTCTCCGGCTCTGATTGACCAACACCGGAGCCCTCTGCCTCTCTATCGCATCCCTAAGTCTCTCTATCTCTCCCTTTCCCTCTCTACACTATTTTCCCACTCTCGCAACACACGGACAACCACCGCTTCTCCCTCAACGTCGTCATCTTCTCCACCTCCGGTGACGCTTCGGCGATGCCTACACACCGCCACACTGCCCAAAACTCGCCGCTACCATTTCCATCAGCATCGCCACGACTCACCCTCCAAAAACCCAAAAGAAATTTAGGGTTTAACACCCTCTACCTTCCCGTCAAGCACACCCACTGTCTGCCCTCATCCACCTCACTGTTTGTTACGACCCGGTTCCCGAATCCCTACAGGACACGAGACCGGCCTGACTCGATTGATCCCAAGATCCAGTCGTTCAACGAGAAATAACCAAAAAGCAGGAAAGTAAACCACATTCACTATGCTAAGCAACTAACAGTAAAAGAGTACAGCAGTAAAGAAAGTAAAACTGCTACAGTACATATCACCACCACAACAATAGAACAGTAACAAGGTACAGGAACATAAAGGTACAGAAAGTAAAATACAGGAATCTGAACTCACTACTACAAAAGAAGTATAACAAAAGAAGCTACTGCTACTGGGCTCTACTAGGCCTAGCACCCTCTACAGCCGTAGACTCGGGCTGCTTAACACTTGGACCTGAAAAGGGTTATGAGTACACAAAGTCAGCAAACGCTGAGTAGAGTGGCAACCAACTAACTAAAGCAGTAAAAGTGAACAGGTAGTTGTTTATTCCAATTACTTTATTTCACAAATTATTCCTTTTCACCCATTGGTTTATTTATCAGATCTCTTTTTTGATCTCGAATGTTCCTCGTGGGAACGATCTTGATTGCAGTCTTTTCCGAAGAGTAGAAGTCGCACGTGTTGCTCTCCTGGCCGGGAGAGTCCCCCGTGGTGGCCCTACACCCAGTCAACCACCCTAAGGTCACGAACAGACGTAACGGTGACTACGGCATGCGCGATAAGCGCACGGATAGCTACCCTGCACTGGCACGCGGTCAGTCGTTTCCGTTAACAAGTGCCCCCAAGTATAGAACGGAAAAGTATAGGGCCTAGCCCTCTCAGTAACAGGGGTCTAGCCCCTAAGAACCAAACAGGGGTCTCGTCCCTCCATAGTCCGCGCACCCTCGCCTGAGTACCCTGGCTTTCCCAGTGGGCCAAACAAGTCGATGTAGGGTGGCTAGCTGAACCCCGAGCCTCGTGGGGTGGCTAGCTCTCTCCCTACACTAGTAGCTCTCCCCGGTACAGTGTACGCGAGGGCCACGAAGTCAGTGCAAAGTGGCCAAACCCACCCCGGGTCTCAACCTGAAAGGTGGCAAGCTCCCCTCTACACTAAGAGGGAACATGCACTCTCCTTGGTACCACATACTCAAGGGCTAGCACACTTCCCATCACATTTCCAGGTCCATTTATTTATTTCTAGGAGCTCTACTCCTAATCTCCCCATAGGGTTCATGCTCATATTTCTCATACCATTCTGTACCAAGTTTCATCATTCACATTTCCATTCTCAGGTTATATACGTGCAGCTCATATTTCTATTATTCACGTTTCCATTCTCAGGGCATACACATGCAGCTAGTATTTCTAATATTCACGTTTTCATTCTCAGGTTACGTACATGCAGCTCATATTTCTATCATTCACGTTTCCATTCTCAGGTTATATACATGTAGCTCATATTCTAGTATTTAACGTATACAACAGGAAAGGTTACAAGCAACTATTTCACTAGCACAGTTAATTCATATTTCACAGGCAGCTCTTGTTCATTAACAGGCAGTTGTTTTCTATCTACTCATTTAAGATTGCAAAGCACGCATACAAACATTTCAATTGTTTCTCGTCCTACGATTCATGCCATATCCTAGTTTCTAATCATTCATTCCACACATACATCTAGGTTTGTATTTAAATTAGGGGAAGCCACACTACCAGTCAACCTAGGAGTATTGGGGACTCAAACGGCAAGCTCACGTGCCTCAACAAGCCCCGAACCTACAACGGAACGAAGTCCTATAACAAGGAACAATCACAAGGGAACATTCAAAACAGTATAGAAAGCCTTCTAACAAGTAGAGGAACTCACAAGGAACACATTGGTATCTTATTTGTGTAAAACGGACCTCAAACAGATCCTAAACAGGTCAAAAACAGGGTTGCTGACTCAAATCAGACGTCTGAAACAACTTCCAGATGTCTTAAAAGTGTCCAGAAATGCACCTCAAACTCTGCGTCGACCTCAGACGTCCAGGGACTCTTCTGGACTGTCTGGACCCAGCTCCAGATGTCCAACCTCCTCTCTAGACATCTGGAAGTGCTTCCAGCCGCCCAGATGTCTGAAATGCATGGGAGGGCGTACCTCACACCTTCCCGAAATAAATCTTGCATGCGACAACCAAATCTTCTCAATAAAGCCATGCGAAGGGTAGCAGCGGAGCGGCCTGCATGGTCGTATCCGCAAAGGGAATGTACCTTCGCTGAGATCTCTCTTCTGACATCTGGAACCGCCTCCAGACGTCCGCACCGTCGTTTGGACGTCACTCCAGATGTCTGATTCTGGGAAGAACCCAGAAGCAGAACCTGCTCCCGCTCGCTCCCGCCGTGCACGGTAGCGACTCGCCTCCTCGCCTGCAGCTCCAGCTGCAGCAGTGTCTGGGATGATTTCCCCAACACACTCCTCCTCCTCCCGCATGCGCCGCTCTGGCCATGCACCCTCCGGTGAGCTCCCACACGAGCTCACGAGCTCAACTCCTCCTCTTCTCATGCTGCTCCTCCTCGTCGTCACTCTCACGCTCTCTCGCTTGCGCTAGCTCTCGCGCTGGGGTGAAGAGGAAGGGAAGAAGTGGCTAGAGTGGGGAGAACGAGAGAGGAGGAAGGGGGGTTTTATAAGGATGGGGTGTTAGGGTTTGCTGGAGGAGGGGAGAGAGAAGAAGGGGAGAAAATGAGAGTACTGTTTGCGCGTAGCCCGTGCGCAGACGTGAAGCTTGTACCCAAAAATTTTGATTTCTAAACGTCTAGGAAGGTGTCCAGACGTCTTACCAGACGTTTGATCGACAGTCTAGATATCTGACCAGACGTCTGACCGACAGTCCAGACGTTTTAAAAGGCTCAGGACAGAACAGGTCTTAACACCGTCAGCCCTGCACACACGTCTACACGCCCTCGGACCACCACCGTTGACTTCACCTCATCAAGGTGAAGCTCTTGAACGAGCTGACTGGGGCACTTAGCCCATGTTCATCTCTTCCAGATCTCGAGCCACAGCGCCATTAATGAAGCTTCACGAACACCTTGACGAAGGTGTTCTTGCATCTTCCGCTCCAGGTGCTACGCCCAGGTCACGCGAAACACCTCTAGGAAGGATCCTAGGGTGCCAATTGAAGGCATCGTCCTTCGCAGTTGCGCCAATTTGAAGCATCTTCATTGCAGCAATGCACGCGAAGAAAGGGTGGGACTTTAGTCCCACCTTGGTAGTTGACGAAGCAGCACGTGGACTTAAATTGATTTTGTGTTATAGCCTATTCACCTCAGTAAGTATGGGTTGAGGTCCCCTTGCACATGCCCACGCATGCCCTCACCTGTGCTCACGCCCCGCGAGTCCAAGCTTAGTCCGATTACCTGGATACCCAGGTTTGGTCTGGTTTTCTTGGTTTGAGAAAGGAAGAAGAGAAAAAGAGAGGAGAGGGGGGGGTTTGCTCTGCCGCCCACCTCTTGACTCCTGAGAGTTCTAAAGAGGCCTTTTCTTCTTTTAGCGTGCTAAGTCTTGTGCTGCGCCTTCTCTGAAGCTAAGGGAAGAAGAGAAAGAAGAGGAAAGGAGAAGAATAAAATAAGAAGAGAGAAGCCTCTCCCTGAGGCTTGAAGGGAAAAGAAGAAGAGGCCTTTTCCTCTGTTAAGACATCTGAGCGCCCAAATCTGTCGTCTGACTTCACATATCCAAGCCTCTTAGGATCTATTTCTTACTCATCTTGCGTTAATTAATTGTGGTTGATACTGTGCAAACATTTGAGATAATTGTGGTTAAATTGTAAGGTAATTTGGTGATTCAAATCACCATTTTACCCTCTCTTCTTTTTGCATTATTGACATTGGATTTCATTTATATATCTTTATTGATTTCAAATTCTTACATCTTTGATTGTGATCTTGAGTATTAAATTGCCACTTGCTCCCTGTGTTCAACTTTGGATTTCATTCAAGTAATAAATTTTATATGTTTTCGCACTTATTCGAGCTATACTATAATGCAATAATTTTAAAACCCATTTCAGAGCGACGAACATATCCAAACATTAATTAATTGCAATTCAACCCTTAAATTTTGTACCTAATCAAATTAGGTGTAATTAATCACCAAATTAAATGAGATTTAACTCCTTAAATCACATTTAATTAATATACAAGTAAGAATGCACCAAAATGATTATTGATTTCATTATGCTAATAGTGAAGAGTTCAGGATTAGTAAAATTGTGGCGCTATGCCTTCCTTAGGTATTCCAAATACTCATGAAACCTTTCACACTGGAAAACATGTAACCTTGTAGGATTAAATTTCAAATTTACTATCCATCCTATCATGGGTTACACATTTTTCATGTTCTCCTTGTATCATTAGGACGAGTTTGAAGACCAGATCCTTTCCTAAAGGACTATCTTCTTTTCTTTCATGTATAGGTCAAATCACGACCCGTATGATCATGCATGGAATTCCGTACTTCCCAATATACGCGAGGTAAGCCTGAGTCTCCCAATCTCTTGCATACACCTACGATAATGGATCTATGTGATATCTTCAAGAGATCATATGTCTTCTTTGCCCTCATATGCATACCAGCTTTCCAATTTCAAAACCAAGGTGGGCGCATTACCTAACGGTCCACCAAATGTGCATATTCAGACACAACAAGTCATCTATCTTAGGTCAAAGGATACTCCTCTATGACAGTGATAAGAGGATTTCCACATCTCCATCTTGTCGAGTCAATTCCTTGATTCAACTTGTGTGACAGCCTAAAATCTCCATTCTCATGTAGAGGATGTGCATCAAGGGCATTAGTTAGGCAACATTCTCTAGAGAAGATTAATACGCGAAAATCACTAAATGATTTAACTATCGTTACAGTGTAAGTTTTCATGATCAAACTATATTACCAAATCTTAGGTGAGTCTGAGTCAAACTCAAGGAGGCAAGGATCTAATCTAAGCCTAAGGATGCTACCTTTTTTTGTAAAGTGAAGGTGGTGAGATGGTGGAAATAAATCAATTGCAATAACAAGGGGAATAAGAAGCAAGGATTACAAGATAGAATTAACTAAAAATAAATTCTATTTCATTCATAAGAAGATTCTTAACTATTGCAACTGAGTAAAAGAATGGCAATAAAAAAATAGAGAAAGGAGATGAGAAGATGAAGAATGTAGCGAATTGGATTGTAGTCCAGAGGAGATGTAGCAGCTAGCAAAGTTGTAAAAGGAACCAAAGGTGAGGAAAGCACTAGGGATGAGGGGACGACCTTGAAGGTGGTGGGATTAAGGTTTTAGCGAAAGGTGGTGAGGTGATGATGTGGAGGTAGAGGGCAATAGACCTAGGAGAGGGAACCCTGAGAGCTAATGGAAGAAGGTGGTGAGGTCCTACTCTAATGGAGGAAGGAGGGGACGACTATAGAGGAAGGATTATGGAGGTGAAGGATAGTAGAGAGAGGAGAATGGAGAGGATGAGATGGTTTAAGTGGTAGGATCATAGGCTTTTTATAGATAGCACAAATCAATATGGGCGATAGGATTAGATGAAGGGCTAGGATGTGTTTGGAAACCTTACTTTGAACTAGGCTATAGGATGGGAATCTAAGGGTATGGAATGAGGCAAGGGTGGCCAGCCAAGAAGAGTCTATAAGGACCTAGATTGGTCAGCCATAGAGAGGTTTAATATAAGCCCTTGATGGAAGGTTGGAGAGTAGAAATGTAGCGCTATCTTTGGTCGACTATGAGGGATTTTAGGATATAGGTTAGGGTAGGCTTTAGGCTAGAAATCAAGGCCATCTAACGTGAGCTTAGGGGTGGAGATCAAGCCTTAGTAGCCGGCCATGAGGTCGATCTAGATAAGTTGCATGGATGGCCACACTAGCTTAGGCTTTACTAAAAATAGGGTGTGGGTGAGTGTTAAATCGCTTCAATCAGGTTTTAAAATCGTGTTGTAGTATAGACGACCAAGGCAAATTAACATTTAATTTTGTAATTCTTGAATTAAAAGAGAAATCTGAGGTCGTCCCCTCCTTCCTCCTAGAAATCAACCTGAAATTTAGGAAAAATGTCCACCAGGTGCAATTAGGTTCAAGAAGATTTAGAAATGAATAGCAATAGCTTGGCTACACAAGCTCAACCATTTCAGCATAGGGGTCCTCAAAAGATAATGGATTACTGAAAAATATAAGAACCCTATTGATGGGATCAAAATTAATTCACAGTTGGCTCTTAGTTTGATTAATGTCTCATTCACTGTCAAACTGAGGTGGAAAATCAACTCCCACCGAATCAGAATGAGGTGATTCAAGAAACAAATGGGTTCCGGTGGAGTCATGTGGTAAAGACCAGTTGCTAAGAAGCTTAAGCAACCATTCCTAGGTGGTCTCCTGATCATGAGGTGCAACTACTTTAGAATCCAAATTAATGACCTTAGAATCAAAATCAAAGAACGAGTCATGGACATTGAGGTCATAGATTAGCCTATGGGAAGAAGGATTCTCCTAAATCAGAATAGGGTTCAAAGTCAGCATCAGCGTAGGAGAATCTAGAAGAATACAGGGGATAAGATTTTTTTGAACCTGAATCAGAATTATGGTCACCACCATAAGAAGAATCAAATCCACAAAGTTATCAACCTGAAATTTGTCTAACCTAGATTCTGATGCCAAGTTAATTGGGATTTCATCATCAGCTATAGGCTTGGTTTCTAGAAATTTAGGGAAGATCCAATTAAATCTTGACTCTTCAAATTCCTCTAATTCTGTATCATAAATCGATTCCAATTCGAATAAATTGTTATGCTCCTCTGAGGAATTTGGAGAGATTTTGTCATAAAAAATAGGATCATTAAATCCTTAAAATCCAAGATTTCATCCTCTTAGATTGATCCTTATAATCATCCCAAATAGGTTCAGGACTAGATTCTAGGTTAATTGTAGGAATCTACATTCAGCTCAATTGGGATGTCAAAATTTTGCTCAAGGACTACCTTTTGAAGATAAGATGCTGCAATTGTATCCTCGAGGAAATTAGAATCAAATTCAATATAGGTGTTTTCTCAAAATTTCTGGTTGTTGGTTCAAAATCAAGAACACCTGTAATGGAATCCTCAGAACCAAAAGTTGATTTTTGATATCAGGTAATTCCTTATACTCAAAATCATCATTTGGTTCTACTTGGGTTGTGGATTCAACATAGAAACCTAAATTTTCAAACTTGGGTTCGGGAAAATCATATTTGTTCTCGAAATTATCCCAAGATTCATAATCAATTTCCAGGTGGGGGTCAAGGTATCTTTCATTAATCAAATCTTCCAATTAATCTAACAGATCCCCACGTTGTTTAATGAAATCTTGGTAATTTCCCCATAATTGTGGATTTAATAGATATTATAAACCCTCATTTCTATGAATTTTTCTCACAACACTCATTTGTTCTAGGAGGGTTTCCTGGGTTGAACCATTTGATATCGTGGTTGCAATCATTTGGATGTGGTTCATAATGGGGTTCATAATCTCAGATTTACTGGCTTGATTTTCACTAACGGGTTTTGAGGTTCTGAAAAATTTTTTGTTACATTTGATAGCATTCTCAATCATTCGATCCTTCATGCTCTTATGGGGTTCAGGGCTAGTGGACATTTTTCCTAGATTTCAGGTTGATTTCTAATTAACTAAATCAAGTCAGGTGGTGGATCAAAGGATGGAGAATCAAGTTTAGGTTCAGAAATCAGGAGTGGAAGTTGATTCAAGATATGGAGAAAAATTCTCCAATCAAATCAGGGTTGACTTGGTCTAGTCATGATTCCAAGTAGATGGGTGGCAGGGGATGAACTCAATGTGGCTTTATATCAAGAGATGTCACTAAGATGGGACTTAGTGAGCCCTCTATTGTGCATGCACTATTTAGCGAAGAAAAGGGGATTGAAGTGTTATTAACCCAATCAGGCACCTAGTTAAAGTATTGAGTAACGGCTTAGTCGAGGCTGATGGCCTCTAGATCAACGAACTCACTTGCACCAAGAACTACTTGGGTAGCCAGGAAAGGAGAGCCCCACAGAGGCCCCTACACGATAGAGCACCCCTGGGGGTTACAGAGTTCCTCCGCCCACCTTTTCTTGTCACTATGGGTCCAAGCAGACCAGTAACAGGTGAGTTGGTCCTATTCTCTACCAATTTTAGAGCCTAATAGTGTCTTGAGTTTTCACTTAGATTAAGAATATTCATTTTCTTATGACCTAGTCAAAGTTAATTAGGTGGCAAAGTGACCCAAATCAACTTGACCTATCTTGCGGGTTAAGGATGTAGCTTAGGTCAAATTAACCTATTCCACTCTCTGTCCTATCCAATTATTAGGTCACCAACTTTTAGGGTCCAACTGTTGTATTAGTTCAATTTTATTTTGGTCACACTTGTTGAGGTATTTTCAAACAAAGTTTGAATTGAACAAATAAAGCACACAAGTGTGGTTGAGATCTTTTTCCTTTATGTTTTATGGAACTAACACTTTAACCTTAGATTTGAGACCTATTGAGGCACTAGAATGAGTCAAATTTAATCTTGACTATGTGATTTGGGTCCAAACGAGAAGTGGGTGACCCAAAAATCACACAATTAATCCCAAAAGATTCGCTCATAATTTTGTTATTTTTCTACCCTCAAACTTTTTCACAAATAATGATCATCAATCACACCAAACCCCGACGATTAAAAATATCGCAATATGACAAGTATTAAACACTCACAATATAATATAATGCGATATTTAAATCTAGAAGCAAAATGAATAACAACCTTAGAATAGATGCCCTATGACAAGTAACTTCTAGCAGATAGGATGATGATTTTTTTTTGTGTTTTCTTTTATATGCACAAAGAAAGCGGGAGAGTAAGATAGAAAATTTACTTGTCTCTGGCGTGGTTGCACCTATGATGAAGTAGTTGGCTTAAATAATGCGGCTTCGCACAATTCAATAGATTCGGCCTAGAAGAAAATAGGCAATCAAAGCAGAGACAAGTGAATTAGAAATCAGATATTCACAAAATATATACAAAAATATGCACAATAGTAGTGGTAAGCGCACGTTGTTCTCCCGCAACAATGCCAAAATGTTAAATTGCTTCGATCGGGTTTTAAAATCACGTGTCGTAGTACAGATGACCAAAGCAAATTAACATTTAAATTTGTAATTCTCGAATTAAAAGAGAAATCTGAGATCATTCACTAGGAGCAAACATAAATGCATGAATACCACTATTTGGATTTTAAGGCTTAGGAACTAGATACAATTAATTTGGTTTCCATGCATGCAATCTAGTTTAGAAGAGTTAAGTTCACAATTCAATAATGTATTCGCTGAAACTATATGTTAATTGGTGCATAATTGAAAATAATTGAAAAATAATGTAATTAGGCACTATATCAAGTTAATAATAATAGTCCAACGAATATACCAATTATCCAAGAATTCAAACAAGTTCAATTTCTACACTTGGTTGTACATATAATGATATTAAATACAACTCAAGTGTAGGGGATAAATAATTACCTATTACTCAATAAAATGGAATAATCAAGACTTAATGAGATTAAGCAATAAATAATCATTAATAGAAATGTCCCAGCAGGTTTTAACAATAAAAGTTTATTTAGACCAAAGTGCAAGCCAAATCACCAACTACTATAAATCAGTCCTTAGATTTTGCTAACAGGTCCCTATGATATTGTGTTTAAGTCCATGCAATTTTCCTTTTCTTTCGAACAAGCCCTTGCCTTCTTCTTCTTCTTCCTAGTGAGTGAACCAACCATAGGGAGGCTCTCCGATGAGGTAGCTTTCGTGCTTTGCGGCACCTTAGGCCACGTGAAGTGGCAAGAAACTTCGATGGAGTTTCACGAAACTTCTCGAGGAGCTTGCGAGCTCTTACGGTGGCTGCTAGTCGACCACGAAACTTGGTGGACGTGACGATGGCGAGGAGGTCAGCTGAGCATGGGAGAGGGCCTCGACCTTAGGCAAATGGCCAGGAAGCTTAGCCTGAGGTTGGGAAATGTGATTGCAGTGATGATTTGTTGAGAGGAGGTGTGAAAGGGGCCGACGAGGGTGGCAAAGGTGGTGGCCGACGTACGTGTTGGATGGAGTCGTGGAGACGTTGAAAGCCCAAATTGGGAGAGGGCTTTTGCTCCTCACGTTAAGGCAGTGCTCGTGGGGTGGTCGGCGAGGGAGAGGCGGTGTGGAACATTGCGGGCGTGCTTGCCGGAGGCTGACCGACGATGTTTCCGCCTGCGAGGAAGATGATGGTGAGGGAGCCGTAGTTGAGCTTGAAACCTAGATCTAAAGACCTAGACTTAATCTATGGAGTGAGGGGAGGAAGAAAAGATGCCTAGGAGAAGACAAAAGGGGGTGGACCACGTGGCCGGCGTTGGTCGGAGTCTTACTAGACGTTGGCCATGTGTGGAGAAGACAACGCGAAGGAGGGAGCTATGGGGGTCGAAACCTATGTCTAATGAGCTTAACCTACACTACGGAAGAAGAGGACAAGGAGAGGATACCTGAGAGGAGGTCAGAGGGCCAGGGAGAAAAATGCCAGATGTGGATGAGAAGTTTGGCGAGGGTGTTTTGGAGCCAAAGAAGGGGTTAAGCATCCGTGTCTGGTGGCAGGAAGCACAGCGACGAAGCGAGGAAGATGACGTTAGACTCGTTTGTTGGCAAGGTGCAGTGGCGAGGGAGAAGGAAGAAGATCCAAGGTCTGCCGGTGACCGAGCTTGGAGAAGAAGAAAGAGAGGGCGAGGGAGCTCAGTTTGTGAACGACGAGCCGCGACATGAGATGGGGAATGTTTATAGCTTGTTGGCGAGCGAGCAGAGGGCGGTAGGTGCGCGAACAACCTCACCAAAGTTGGCGGCTGGAGGTTGCGAAGGTGGAAGGTGGAGGCGATGCTGGCGAGGGTCTCTTTCCAAGAAAAATCAAAAGTTAGGGGGTCCTTCGCAATGAAATTAAGAATTAAGGGTCAAATTGCAAACATGGCCAAGATGAAGTCCAACTGAGCCCCAATATTTATGTGAACATAATTTTGACATAAGGAAGTTGATGGTGACTTCAATGTTGGGTTTTGATAATGTTTGCATGGTCAATTTATAATTTGACTCAAAGTATACCAAATACCTGCCTACAATTCTATTTTAGGTCGAAACGAGTTTTGATTGTCAAATCGACTGTGCCAAATCTTATAAAATATTTTAAATTAATATTTAGAAGATTTATATTACATTTATTTCCATCATAACTGTTTTAATTGAAGCAAGGTCGAAATTAGTCAATTTAATTAAGAATCATCACTCAATTTGAATGAAAATCCTAAATTACCCAGTGTCAAGCCACTTTTAGGAAATTTAAGCTCAATTAACATTTTATTAATTATAAATTTTCCCTCAGCTATTCTGCATTCATATTTGTTCATGAAAATCGTAGAATTAACCCCTATTTTTATCAATTCCTCTCTCTTCAGCCTGATTGACTTGTACCTCTTTTAATGTGTTAATTAGGTGAATTTAACCTTAGAACTTAGTCAAATTAAGTTAGTTATAGAGGACGATGGTGATGCCAACAGTGAGGATCCTTGGATGGTGTGTGCGTGGTCTAGATTAAATAGGTTTTGGTTACTAAACTTAGGTAGGAGATTTGTGGTCATTGGATGGGAGATCCATGGTGAGATGGCTTAGCTAAAATAGGTTTAGGACAAGGTTATTTTTGGAGTAGTTTGTGTTAGATTTCAAAGGATAGGAAGGGTTGCAAGCATGCCATGTGTCTCTTTATCTCCTCTATCTTGAAGTCTTGTCTTTATTCTTCCTTGAGCTCTCTTTATTTCTTCATTATTTAGCTTCTAGATAATTACTTCTCCTCCAATAAGTGACTTGCTAGCTCCTTAGCTTATTCCTTCCACCTTAGCTCCTACATTATTCACAAAGATCAAAATTAGAAACAAATTATACATAAAATATGTACATGCCCTAATTATGCTTGTATGCCTAGAATGCAGTATTTATAACCTAAATGATTATTTTTTACTTAGGAACTAACCCCTAGATTAAGCATGATGGGAACATAAATTATGTTATTATCAAAGAATGCCACTCTTCTCAGATGGGAAACAATAGTTGGATATCATAATGATTCTTGATGACTTTATTGAAATCTTTGATCAAAATCATTTAGATTCTTCGATACCTGTCATCGGTATATCCAATATGGCACAATATATTCTCGCAATTGTATATATTAAGGGACCCATCTAACTGTATTAATTTGCGTATCCACGTGATATGACACCCAAATATGAATTACTGATTGAGTAATTTGACTTGGGTTAGCTTGCTTAGGGCACAAAAACTCCAACACCTAAATCTAAAATAAGTCTGGCATTTAAGAATTAAGATACTTAAATGATGTATTAATTACCTAAATAATGATCTCAATTATAAATAAATGGTACTTTGATTTTGAAATAGTTGAATGATAAACATTAATTAAACATTCCTATTATCCTTATTTCTTTTAGTATTTTAATGCCTTATACCTTTATTTGCCTATAAACTTAGTTATCTAAATTTTAGATACATTCTAGTGGGAATTATTCTCATTAGCATAACTTCAAACACAAAGAATCATCTCAATTTTTGTTGGTGCCTAAGCACCATGGTATTTGATTTTGTTGATAACAAAACATGTTATTATTACATTGCTCTTTGAAGACTAACATTTCATGAATAAAGAGCCAAAGCAAGTAAGAAGAAGAGGCTATGTTGATGATCAAGAAGGAGGAAGCTAAAAGGAGCTTGAAGATTGTAGATTACTTATCTAGTTTTTGTTATTCGATTCTTGTATTTTATATTTCTTTATTTAGATGTGATGTAAAGAATTAAATATGATAACCTAAGGTCCTAAACATCCTTACACAACCTTAGGACACTTAGGAAAAACTTGAAATCTAATTAGAAATCTAAAATAGTAAGTAGACTGCCTAATTAGATGTCTAATAATATTGCTAGGCATTTCATAGAGCTTCTCTTTATAGAACTTGACTTTAAAATCCCATGTGTTGTCTGATTCACCAAATTAGACATTTGATAGAAGCTCCAAACGTCCAAAATTCAACCATTAGGATTCCAAAATAAAAATATTTTTGTGTCAAAATGATGGGAACACCATCATAGGCCATAACTAGCTACTTTTAGTTATGATTGATAGATAAATGGTCCTACATAATCATTTGAGGGTCATAATTCCATAATATTTTGATTTGAGAAGAAAATAGGGAATTAAGGTTAATTCTTCAATTTTAACAGCATACCATGAACACAGAATAATCACGGAGTTTGTCAGGGGTAAATTGAAGGTCAAATGAGCATTAAATTCTAATAAGTGGGTCAATACAGATAGAAACAGAGTTTCACGCATTTCGATAATAGAATCATAACACAAAACCCTAATTTCAGACCTGCTTGAATTAAAGAGGTTCTGGCCAAGATAAAATTCATCTAAACCTCTTAAAATTCATATAAAAATATTCTAAGAGGTTTGGTATCCTTTGTTTGACCACCTGAACCTATTTTGACCTTGAACAGATCTCAGACAGATGTTTGCCCTAATTTGAGTTTTTATGCAAATTGCCCAGTCAAACTTGGTCAAAACTAAAATCCTACTTCACCATTAGATTTCTTAGGTCAAAATTAGGTTTGTACCAAAATTTGGACCTAATCATAATCCATCTTGACCTAGCTTACAATTTAACCCTTCAAAACTCTATTTCTTACATTAGGCCCCTTAGGCTTCGAAATATTTGCATCTAGCCCCCTAACTTCTCATCATTCTCTTCAAAACAACCCCTGCCACCATTAATAGTGTGAACCCAAAGCATCTGACCTTCAATCTGGGATTTCTCCCTGATTTCTTGACCAAATCCCTCCAAAATTGGAGGGATTGATCCTGAGAACTTTCCCAATCAGTTGAACCACATCTTGGACCTTGATTTGGACCGTAGAGCTCGTGCGAACTCCACGAATTCAGGGATCTTCTTCCCCGAAGCTTCGAGCACTTCGAGCTTCTTCCCTTGTTTAGAGCTTGCCCCTAGGCCTTTAAAAGGTTCCCCCTCATAAGTCTTTCTCCTTAGCAAGTTTTTGGCCTAGAAAACCCCTTCTTCCTCTACCTCCAGCCAGCGTCGAACTCGTCTCCAGCGACCCTCTTCCTCTAACTTCCTCGCTCGTTGCCACGTATAATAGGCAACGGAAAACACTTCCTCTCTTCATTCCATGCCTCACCATACTTGGGAAGAGCTCTCTAGCCCCTTGTCGCCGTCCTCATCTCCGGAGCGTCTTCGTCACCGGCGCTGGCCAATCATAGCCGACGTCGCCTCCACTCTCTCTTCGTCCGCCACTACCCCCCTTCGACTCCTTTCCTTCCCCTAACTCTCTTTATTCCCTTAGACTTTAGGTTCGCTCATCCATACACCTGCCCCACCGTCGCCTTCCCCAACGTCGACATACCTCCGGCAAGCACGCACACCTGCTCCACTGTGTCAACCGCCTCGCCACTGATCCTAGAAGCATCACCACAGCCTCCTGATCAAAAGCCCTAACCTTGCTAGGGCTATTGATTACTCCACGCTCCTGATGAACACCTTCACCTTCATGCACCTTCTCCGCCATCGCCCGCCATGCACACACGCTCGCACCACACACCACTACCACTAGGACGTTCGCCTCTTCCAAGAGATCCTCCTGAGCTGTTTTGATGAGGCTGAGAGGTTGTCTTTTGCATTTTAGGTGAACACCGGAGCTCCGCCGCCGCCACCTCCTTCTTCGGGTCCGTCCGCCATCTCCCAACCGTGTTCTTCAGTGTTGCCATCCTCAGGTGCTGCAGACCAGTTCCATGAACCTCTTGAGGTCGTTAATTGCAGCTGCTAGGGCCTTCATCGACCTCAAATAGAAGCAACACCGACTGCTACTGTGCAAAGAGAAGAAGTGGGACATTAGTCCCACATCATGGGCTAAGGTGCTTGAGACCGCACATAAAAGGATTTTTGTGCTTTGGGCTTATCGCCTTCGAGAGCATAGGAGCGAGGTCCCTTCATGCTCCTACGCACTCGCGTTCACATGCACTTGTCCACGCCCTCGCCCACGTTCACGCCTCACAGGTCTGGGTAGTGGATTCGACTACCTGGGTCTGGTCTGAGGGAAGAGAAAGAGAATCAGAGAAAGGGGGCAGGTTTTGCTCTACCTTGGGATTCATGCCCTCCCTCTCTCAACACTTGGCTTCTGACACCCTTGCACCTCTATTGGGTGTTGCTGCTATGCCTCTTCTCTGAGGCTTAAAGCAAGGCCCTTATGCCTTGTGAGCTACTACTGGTTAAGGCATTTGAGGCCTTCTATTGTCATCTGATCCGGCATTTGAGTGGTTCTGACTCTAATATTTGATTGAGCATACTATTCATTTATTTAAATTAATTGTGAGCTTAAACTTAAGGGTTAATTTAGTAATTCAAATCATCATTTTAACCTAATCTTTTTACACTCTCATACTTGATTTCATTGATATATTATTCTGATATATTTTTAGCAAAGTTTTGATCATATTTGCATATCTTTCTGGAGTAAATTGTGATTAGTAAATTGAATTGCCATAATTGCTCCCTGCAAACGACCTTTGGACTCCAATTTGATTCTGAGTTTTATAAATTTAAGTGTTTTGTGCGATTTTGTCAACTATACTACGACACATTTTCTAAACAACGATGATTTCGCCCCAAACATTTTGGCGCCGTTGCCAGGTAGCAATGCACAGTTTCATTTCACTAATTACAATTCCAATCTGATTCTAACTGCTCTATCTGATTTGTTGTGGTTATGCGAGGTACATGAGAGAAGATCAGCTGCACGACAGCCGCTCCAAGGGCAGGTAATCTCATTTCCTTCTTCTTAAGCCCCTCATTTCTGGAAGGAATTAAAAAAGAATCAATTAGGATCAACTTGCATTCTTTTTTCAACTTAATCGCTTGAGTTGTCTGATTTGATTTATTTAGACATCCCCATCCAGATATCTGCACCTACTAGGGACTTAAGGTGCTTAGGGCTATTCATCTTTTTGATTGAGCCCTAGGTGCCAAACTTGGAAAGAATTGGACTTGGAAAAGAGCCAAATTAGGGTTTCTATTTTATTGTTTGAGGAAAACACGTCTGTCTGATATTAAAAGAGAACTGATTTCCCACATCGTGTGCCACCCAAGCCTTGATTGAATTGATCTAATCAAGAAGACCCTAAAAAGAAGGCTCTAACATTCACTTGAATTCCTAAAATTTAAGACTTAATAAGCTACTTGCAAACCACTCAGGATAATTTTGGGTTCATTACCCAATTCATCCTAAACTTTAGGGCAAGTTAAGTGAAGTTGACTCACATTGTGGGTTAACCAACCTTCAAATTAGGTCACAAAATACAATCAATTCTAAAGTTCAAGTGAAGTTTAAAGCACTATAATTCAAGACTAAAATTGGTAGACTTAAGGGGTTAAGTTTCTCATTCCTGTCTACTTGGATTCTCAGTGACAAGGAAGGTCAGGTAGGGGAAATCTTATAACCTGTGGGGATGCTCTACCACGTAGGGGTCATTGCGGGGCTCTCCCTTCCTAGCTGCCCAAGTATTTCTCTGGTAAGTGACATTCTTATCAAGAGGTATCATCCGCCTTGAACTTCCTTAGTCATCCAAAGATTTTTGGGTGCCTCGATTGGGTTCATTACACATTCTGTTTCTCATCTGGCTCTTTAGTGCATGTTCGAGAAGAGGTCCTTAAGACCACCCTTGAGACCTTCATTAGCGGTTTGAGGCCAAGCCTCGACTCACTTGTTTATGCTACCATCCAACCAAATTGATATCTCTTCCGACTCTTTTGCTTCTGAGCCCAGATCTCCTTCATCTACATCCATGGAGAATTAAGAAGAAGAACCCAATCTCCAGAATCAACTACAGTGCCTCAATGACCTATTTCAGGCATTCATGAACCCACCGCAGTGTCCTCAAATGCGAGATCATTATAATCCCACTGCGGTAGCAATCGAACCCATGGTGCAAATCTTAACTGGAGGACCTAATACTGAACTCAAGCCCAATATGCTCTATGCTATCCTCAAATTCCATGGGCTAAACTCCAAAGATCCTTTTCAACACATCCAGTAGTCGAAACATCTAGCCCAGACCTTTGGGCCACCTGTTCAGAATCGGGATATCTTACTCATGAAGATGTTCTCCTTCTCCCTCATGGTCAAATGCGAGATCACTACAATCCTACTGCGGTAGCAATCAAACCCATAGTGCAAATCTTCGCTGGAGGACGTAATACTGAACTCAAGCCCAATATGCTCCATGCTATCCTCAAATTCCATGGGCTAAACTCCAAAGATCCTTTTCAACACATCTAAGAGTTGAAACATCTGGCCCAGACCATCGGGCCACCTGTACAAAATCAGGATATCTTACTCATGAAGATGTTCTCCTTCTCTCTCATAGATAAGGTAGCTCACTAGTACCAAACTCTGAGCCATCCGATCAACACTTGGGCAAAACTCCAATCTAAATTCCTGAAGAAATTTTTCCCGGTTGGTCGGACGAATGCTTTGAGGCACCAGATCACGCACTTCACGCAAAATGTAGGAGAACCACTTCATGAGGCATGGGATCACTTTCTGGATGTCATGCGGAAATGCCCCCATCACGAAGTCCCTGAGTGGGAACAGGTCTAGTCTTTTTACTAGGGACTCTGTAAGGATATCAGGCTCTTTGTCAATGCAACCTATGGTGGCAACATCATGAGTCAGCATGAAGATATCGTTTAGGAGATTCTCGAGAACATGTGCGAAAACTCCATAAACAATGAATCTATGGGTGTGTTCGATCAGACAACCACCTGTGCATTGACAAACACACAGGGGGAACACGAGACTCAAGGCATGTCCACATCCATCGATCTGAAATTGGTAGCCAATCACCTGGACAAGGTCTCAATCATTGAGAAGAAGGTGGACGACTTGACTCAACATCTGTAGAGAGCCACTGCAGCACAGTAGAACACGTATGCACAATCGCCCTCCAGTAGGAAGGCTGTGCATAACATTTACCATCACTCTCATCAGGGGATGGACCCATATCCACCCTCATTTGATCTTGGTTTCGGAGGAAACTCCGAGCCTACCTGCTCTAGTTGGGGGAACTCTAAACCCTCGTACTCTGACTTCTCTAGAGTTCCTCAGACTTGCAAGGATATCCATGTCATCCATAATGATCCTTTCTCGAACACCTATAACCCCGGATGGTGTAATCATCCCAACTTTGCTTGGTCAAGGAATAATCAAAATTAGATATCTCAATTCCAGCCTCGACCATAGGCTCCACGCCAATATCAGCCTACTTAGCCCAGGCCCAATCCAAATTACCAATCCAAGCCGTCAAGGGAATATCAAATGACTTTGATTCTACAAACCTTAGCTGACATCCAAATGACTAATGCGGCTATGTAGAAACAGTACAAAGACGAGATCACAAAGGTTCGAAATCAAATCACACAGATGGCGGGATCTCACCAACCTAGTGAACTTCCATCTCAATCTCTGCCGAATCTGAATAACATGTCAAATCAGAGGCACGTTATGAACCCAAATCAGGGCCAAGCTCATTATGTTTATCAGGCCCCTTCTGCTCCATTACCTGACAGGATAGAGGCTTCAACATCATATTCGAGATATCAGCAGCAACCACCTATTTCGCTAACTCCAAACCAAAACCAGGTGGGTCTTAATTCTGTTACCACCTGTGGTGGCAAATCGACCCAGGATCCACCTTATCCTAGCTGCCCGATGCCTAGTAGTTCAGATCCTAGCCCCAGGATAGTTATCCAGGACACTCCTATCCTAGAAACTGAGCCTGAATTAATTCTAGAGGAACCTGCAGAGGTTCCATTTCCTGAGGCCTTGACCAAAGGAAAGAGGAAAACCAAACCCGTGGCACTTGAGGAAGATCTGGTCAAGCTCTTTGAGCAAGTCCAAATAAACATCCCCTTGATGGATGTGATTCGCCACGTACCAGCTTACACGAGATTTCTGAAGGATTTATGTACACCAAAGAGTAAGCTGTGAAATAAAGATGGGAGTCTGATCATATTGTCGAAGCAAGTCAGCTTAATCATCTTGAGCAAACTCCCGCAAAAAGCAAAAGATCCTGGCACCCCTTTGATCTCCTGTAAGATCAGTGATTTAGAATTCGATCGAGCGTTGTTGGATTTAGGAGCCTCCATAAACCTGATCCCTACATCCCTACTAGACCACTTCGAGGAAACTGAGCTCAAACCGACTAATGTGACTTTGCAATTAGCAGACAGATCAATCAAGTCACCTAGGGGAGTTCTTGAGGATGTTCTACTATGGATTCAAGATTTCTATTTCTAGGTGGACTTCATTGTATTAGATATGGATACTCTAGAAAATTTGAGGAACACACCAATCATCTTAGGGAGACCATTCTTAGCCACAACTAACGCAAACGTCAATTGTGAATAGGGCCAAATCGAGTTGAAATTCGGGAATAAGACATTACAGATTGATATCTTTAAAACCTAAAAAGGAATAAATTGTAGGGCAATTGAAGAAGTAGGCGACATCAGTTCTGTGGTAGAGGACCCAATTATAGAAGAAAACCTGATTATCCCTGATCCTCAACCTCAAGAAGATCTTGACCCACAAATAGAGGAGCCTAAAGCTGATCCTGATTCACCCATAGCTCCCACTTTATCTTCTGAGGCCCATTTCGAACCTCCACCTACTGCTGATAACCCAGTTATGGAACTGAAGCCCCTTTCAGATCATCTAAAGTATGTCTTCTTGGGTTCCAATCAAACGTTTCCTGTAATCATCAACTCCCGACTCACCTAATCAGGAAACAAAGCTGATTTCTATTCTTCAGTAGCATCGAAGAGCCATCGGATGGACTCTCGACGATCTGACTGGTATAAGCCCCTCGTATTGCACACACCATATCTACATTGAAGAGGGCTCACGACCATCTCAAGAGATGCAAAGGACTCAATCTGAATCTGCAGGAGGTCATGAAGAAAGAGATCAACAAGTGGTTAGATGCTGGTATTATCTACCTGAGCTTTGACAGCCATTGGGTGAGCCCGGTCCAAGTTGTGCCTAAGAAGGCAGGACTCACCGTGATTGCAATTGAATCTGAAGAGACCATCTTGACATGTATTGCGAATTCATGGAGAATTTGCATAGACTATCGGAAATTTAATGCCTCCATGAAGAAAGATCATTTCCCACTTTTGTTCATTGACTAAACTCTCGAGAAACTGGTGGGAAATTGATTTTCCTGTTTCCTGGATGGTTACTCCAAATTTAATCAGGTGGCCATTCATCCCAAGGATCAAGAAAAGACCACCTTTACTTGTCTCTACGGTACGTACATGTTCCGTAGGATGCCTTTTGGGCTTTGTAACGCACCTGCCACCTTTCAGCGGTGCATGCTAGCCACAATCTCAGATATGGTAGGTAATTACCTTGAGGTCTTCATGGACAACTTCTCAATATTCGGTGAATCTTTTGATGAATGCCTCTTGCATTTGGTCTAGATCCTTAAGAGATGCATTGAAGTGAACCTGGTTCTCTCCTGGGAAAAGAACCACTTCATGGTTCCTGAGGGCATCGTACTTGGACACCTTGTCTCTGAGAAAGGTATCCAGGTCGACCAGGCTAAGGTAAATCTGATTTCCAACCTACCTGTGCCTAACTCAATCAAAGACATCAGATCATTCTTAGGGAATGTTGGATTTTATCGTCAATTCATACCTGATTTCTCTAAGATTGCATGCCCCTTGATGAATCTCCTTTGAAGGACACGCCATTTGAGATATCTAGTGAGTGCGTTCACGCATTTGAGATCCTGTGTGACCAAGTCACCCAAGCACCAATCCCACAATCTCCTAATTGGTCTCAACCTTTTGAGATCATGTGTGATGCGTCTAACTATGCAGTAGGAGCGGTGCTAGGTCAGAAAATTGACGGGAAATCGATAGTCATATATTATGCCAGCAAGACATTAGATGAGGCTCAACGTAATTACACCATTACGGAGAAAGAGCTGCTAGCTGTAGTATTTGGCCTAGAGAAATTTAGGTCATATCTCCTGGGTTCCCACGACATCATTTACTCAAATCACACTACAGTAAGGCACTTACTCATGACGAAGGACGCGAAGCCTAAATTAATCCGTTGGATCTTGCTGTTGTAAGAATTCAATCTTGAAATTTGTAACAAGACGGGAAAGCAGAATATGGTAGCTGACCATTTATCACGTCTTCCTTCTTCAATCATTGACCCTTTTGAACCTATCATGGAGCATTTTCCAGATGAGCACCTCCTAACAGTCGATACGGAACTTCCTTGGTATGTGATATGGTGAACTATTTGGCATCGCATCAGATTCCGTCTGATTGGCCAAAGGCCAAGAAAGACAAATTACTTTCAAATGCCAAATACTTTATTTGGGAAGATCCATACTATTCTACATTGGTGCTGATCAAATCATCAAAAGATGTGTTCCGGAATTAGAGATCAATGGCATTTTGTCCTTCTGCCACAACTAGGCCTACAGTGGTCACTTTTTTGGATACAAAATCGTAGCTAAAGTCCTACAGTGTTGATTCTATTGGCCCATAATTTTCAAAGATGCACAAGACTATTGTAAGGCATGCACTTGTTGCTAGACTAAAGGCAACATGAGCCATCGTGACATGATGCCTTTACAGTTGATTCTCATGTGCGAAATCTTTGACCTCTGGGGGATTGATTTCATGGGTCCCTTCCCAAAATCCGATGGTTTCGAGTACATTCTCCTAGCCATGGACTACGTGTCCAAATGGATCGAAGCCATCCCCACTCGAACCAATGATCATAAAGTTGTGATAAAATTCATTCATCAACACAACTTTTCTCGGTTTGGTGTTCCACGAGCTATCATCTCTGATGGATGGACTTATTTCGCAAATGTGCACTTCTAGTCCCTGATGAAAAGGTACGGGTGTCGCATCGTATCTCAACTCCTTATCACCCCCAGACTAATGGATTGGTTGAACTGTCAAATTGGGAGATCAAGAAGATCCTTTAGGTCACTCTTTGGCCTGATAGGAAGGATTGGTCTGGCCGCCTTTCGGAAGGATTGTGGGCCGATAGGACCGCCCATAAGACCCAATTAGGAATGTCTCCCTTCATACTCGTGTACAGGAAGGCATGTCACCTCCCCATAGAAATGGAGCATAAAGCCTACTGGGCAATACGAAAGTAAAATCTGGATCTTATGCTGGAATCCACCACCGGTTGCAAATGAGCGAGATCGAGGAACTATGCAATGATGCGTATGAGAACTCACGGATCTACAAAGAGTGAGTCAAAGCCTTCCACGACAGGCACATTTTGTGAAAATCTTTCCATCCTAGTCAGAAAGTATTACTCTTTGATGTCAAACTCAAGCTCTTCCCGGGAAAACTTAGATCAAAATGGATTGGACCATTCCTTATGAGACAAGTGTTCGGAAATGGAGCCGTTGAAATCAGCGAACTCAGCCACGATTTAGAACCATTTGTCATGAACAGTCAGAGACTCAAACTGTTCTTCGAACTCACCAACTCAAATCTGGTTGCAATATCTTTTCAACTTCATTCTCCCTAAACTTCATTGCACCCAGTTGATGGCGTTAAACTTAGAGCTTAACGGGAGGCAACTCGTCATTTGTTGAAAAACTCGAAACCCTTCTAACACATCTTTTTGCTGAAATCATATTGAACTTTAGGGTTCGTCTATTAGAATAACCAACTCCACCTTTGAAACTTGTATCAGAGCTAGAAATTGTCCGCAACAATCATTTCGACTCGTTCACCACCCACCTGATCTAATATATGAACTGAGCGAAACTCGAACCCAGTTAATTTACAATGAGGACATTGCAAATCTTAGGCATGGGGGAGTATTAAAGTGCCAAACACTGTGAAAATCAATACATGGAAGGGTTTCATCATAAAAGAAAAAAAAAGAAAGGAGAAAAGGAGAGGTCAATTTGAACGGAATGAAAAACAATTAAGGAGAAAAGAAGGAAAGAAAAGAAAAGAGAAAAAAGGAGCAAACAAAAAGAAAAGAACAAGATAATCCCTTGAAATTAAGTATGGAACTTACCTTACTTCTAGGTTGGATCAGATGATGAATTAAGACCTAAAAGGTTAAAACTTAGGAGATTAGCGATGAGTGTCAACCTTAGGCTTCTTGGACCTTTTTCAGGGTTTAAACACTCATGTATCTATTAAGATCTAGATTACTCCTTAAGAGGTTGAGGAAAATGCGAGACTGATATAGTAAGTCTAAGGCTTAGGGATTATTCGGCTCCATTACCTATCCTTTGGTAACCTAAGCACCCAAAATCACACACCAATCTAGTTCAATGCGCTTAATAGAGAAATCATACCAAAAGTGTTCTGTTATGAAAAGCTATCTCAAAGATCTAGCTTAGGAGTGGCTTGAAGATACAAGTTGATTGGGCGAGTTCTCGACGTAGAGAGGTGGGAAATTCTCCTCAAAAATGCGTAATAACATATCGTCTCATCGGTGCTTGTCTCCTAGGATATCTAAATATCCTACTAGGGGCATGTAAGCACCTTGTGCTGGTTCAGGTGCCATGAGCGGCATTATCCTGAAATGTCGATTGCCAGGGCCTGAATTTAGCTACAGAACTCCATGGGCGGCACTATCTCGAAATGTCAAAAGCTAGGGTTCTGAGGGTTGCCATGGGCGGTGCTATCCCAAAGCATTGAAAGCTAGGGACCCTTCGAGGATTGATGGTGGGGACAAGGAATCCAATACAGACTGTGTTTAGGGCCAATCCAAGGCTGGATCTAGGGAAATATAAAAGGAAAAGAGAGAAAACTCTCGAAATGAAAAATCCTTCTCTATCTCTTTCTTACAAAAATGCACTGGCAAACTAAACCTGGACATATTACATCTATGCATGGGTAATTTAACTGCTGGGGTCAACAAACCTCTAGGTAGTTTTTGTAGGCCTTAGAAACCTTTGTGGTAGACTCAGGCTGAAGCTGGTCAGATCTGGATCTTAGCTCGTACTTGAGTACCTCTAGGACTATTGTTCATATTTTGATCAGATATCTAAAGATGCGGCATAGTATAGCATCCTGATAGTGACATCCAACCTAGAGACCTAGTTTAATCCATAAGATTTTGTTAAGGAACTAGCAAAAGCTAGGCATGGGGGATGATGGTGTTACGACCCTACAAGATACGAGACTGGATCGACTTGACTAATCCTAAGACCCAATCGTCCAACAAGAAAGTAACCAAAAAGCAGGAAAGTAAATCATATTCACTATGCTAAGCAACTAACAGTAAAAAGGTACAGCAGTAACGAAGTAAAAACTGCTACAGTACATATCACCACCACAACAGTAGAAAGTAACAAGGTACAGGAACATAAAGTACAGAACGTAAAAGTACAAAACATAAAGGTACAAGAGTCTAACTCACTACTACAAAGGAGTACAACAAAAGGGCTACAGCTACTGGACTCTACTGGGCCCAGCACCCTCCGCAGCCGTAGACTCGAGCTGCTCAACACCTAGACCTGAAAAGGGTTATGAGTACACAAAGTCAGCGAACGCTGAGTAGAGTGGCAACCAACTAACTAAAGCAGTAAAAGTGGACAGGTAGCTATTTATTCCAATTACTTTATTTCACAATTTATTCCTTTTCACCCATTGGCTTATTTATTAGATCTCTCTTGATCTCGAATGTTCCTCATGGGAACGATCTTGATTGTAGTCTTTTCCGAAGAGTAGAAGGCACACGTGGTGCTCTTCTAGCCGGAAGAGTCCCCCGCGGTGATCCTACACCTAGTCAACCACCCCAAGGTCACGGACAGACATAACGGTGACTACGGCACGTGCGATAAGTGCTCGGGTAGCTACCCCACACTGGCACGCGGTCAATCGTTTCCGCTAACGGGTGCGCCCAAGTACAGCACGGAATAGTATAGGGCCTAGCCCTCTCAATAACAGGGGTCTAGCCCCTAAGAACAAAACAGGGGTCTCGCCCCTCCACAGTCCGTGCACCCTCGCCTGTCCGCGCACCCTCGCCTGACTATCCTGTCCGCTGTCTCCATGCCATGGGGCTTCAGTTGCCGCGAAGCGTAAGCAACAACGTGACCCCGCTACATGAGCACACCCTCTAACCCCTACAACGAAGCGTCCGTGTAAACAATGAAACCGCCATTACTGTCTAAGATGGTAAGCACAGGAGCCGAAGTCAGCCACTCCATCAACTCCTAAAAACATACCTCACAAGCGTCCGTCCAAGAAAAGGGCACGTCCTTCCAGGTCAACTATGTCATAGGACATGCAATCTGCGAGAAACCCCTGATAAACCGCCGGTAGTAGCTTGCCAGCCCCAAGAAACTGCGGATCTCTGTCATTGTACATGGTCTCTCCCACCTGAGCACTGCCTCAGCCTTGGTTGGATCCACAGCCAAGCCATCTCCTGAAATCACATGACCTAAGAAGGTCACCTGCCTCGACTAGAACTCACACTTACTGTATTTGGCATACAGCCTACGTTGTCTCAATGTGTCCAGAACCATCCGCAAGTGCTGTCCGTGCTGCACCTGATCCTGCGAGTAAATGAGCACATCATCAATCAATATCACCACAAACTGATCCAGATACAGTCTGAACACCCGGTTCATCAAATCCATGAAAGCAGCGGGGGCGTTGGTCAGCCCAAACGGCATGACCAAAAACTCGTATTGTCCGTACCAGGTGCGAAAAGCTATCTTAGAGACATTGGCCTCCCTGATCCTCAACTGGTGGTAGCCAGATCTCAAATCTATCTTGGAGAAAATCGTGGCACCTCGCAACTAGTCAAACAAATCATCAATTCTCGACAGCGGATACCTGTTCTTGATGGTGACCTTATTCAGTTGTTTGTAGTCCACACAAAGGCGTAGGGTACCATCCTTCTTCACAAATAACACCGAGGCTCCCCACGGAGACGCACGGGGCCTCACAAAGCCCTTCTCCAATAGGTCCTACAACTAGGACTTGAGCTCTCGCAGCTCAAGTGGTGCCATCCTGTAAGGTGCTGTAGAAATGGGGCTGGTCCCCGGTATCAGTGAGATCTCGAACTCGATCTCACGCTCAGGCGGAAATCCTGGCAACTCCTTTGGAAACACGTCGGGGTACTCTCTGACCACCGGGATGCTCTGAAAGTCTTCCACGGGGCTAGGCTCTGCCACTACACAAGCTAGAAAGCCCTCACACCCCTGGCCCAAAAGTCTCACCGCCCGAAGTGCAGAAATGCACCTGAAGCCTTCGTCCACCGACTGTCCGTGAAACTCAAAAGAAGACATCTCCGGTATGGAGAAGACGATCTTCCTCTCAAAACAATCCACCAAAGCATGGTAAGTGGATAGCCAATCCATCCCCAAAAATCACACCAAAGTCCTCCATCGGTATCACAATCAGGTCAGCGGGGAGGCTGTGTCCCCCAACACTGACCTCAGTCTGTATTACAAACAGCTGGCCGCCTAGGTCTCTGATCACAACAGATCCCCTAATAGAGTGATATCGAACCCCAAAGTAGCGATAAACTTGTGGAGAAAGAAAGTAAGTCATACTAGAAGCAAGAAATAGGTACTCCATAAAGACCAAAAATTGTAACCATACCTGTCACCGTAGAAACTGAAGCTATGACGTCTCCATAAGTCAAGACGTTGTGACACCCCTCAATCCTGGGGGCAAACAAAATAGTCAAGCCCGGGGCAGAGCTAGTGACAGCTGGCCGGTATCCTCCCCGTGACGGCTGCCCTCCCACATGCACCTAGAACCCACGATCACCCGATCGGCCTCCAGCGCTCGGTGCGATGAGCGTCTGCTGTGCTTTAGCCCTATACGAGTAGTCCCACCTGAAGTGGCCCGGCTGGCCACACTGGTAGCAGAGGGGGACTCGACTCCCTCCCTCAGTAGGTCCCTACTGACGGCCGGGGGGGGGGGGGTCTAGTGCTAGCAGCTGACCCCTGTCGGGAGCCCCCAAAGGCTGCTGACGGCCCCGCAAAGCGTGACGACTCTCCCACGGGTGTCGCGTGCCTCCTTTGAGCTCTTTTGACTTGCCTGGTGCTACGGTGACATTGCCGTCCCATGAAAAACTCCCCCTCCGTACCCTCGGAAAGGAGATGAGGGGGCGGCGGAGTAGGCAGAAGCTGAAATTCTTCTCGAACGACCTCTCGAATCAACTGGACGAGGTCTAGAGACTGTATGCTCAGGAGGAGAGAAGGGTATCACGTACTCCAAGCTTGACACGTCTACCCCTCCGGCCTCATCCACAGCCACGTCCACGGTCTGTCTCTGGAATTCTCGGACGAGGCACCTCCTGCAAGGAGACATGGAAGACAAAACAGAAGAAGTCAACTCTAATGGACTTCAGCGAAAGAACTTAGAACAGATGTCAAGAGGTATGTTGTGGTTACTCTAGTTACAAGCACATGAATTGATTATTCTTAAGCTAGTTGATTCATTTCATGGGACGACCTTGCTCTGATACCATCTTATTATGACCTGGTTCCCGGATCCCTATAGGACAAGAGACCGGACCGACTCGACTGATCCCAAGACCCAGTCGCCCAATAAGAAAGTAACCAAAAAGTAGGAAAGTAAACCATATTCACTATGCTAAGCAACTAACAGTAAAAAGGTACAGCAGTAACGAAGTAAAAACTGCTACAGTACATATCACCACCACAACAGTAGAAAGTAACAAGGTACAGGAACGTAAAGTACAGAACGTAAAAGTACAGAACATCAAGGTACAAAAGTCTAACTCACTACTACAAAGGAGTACAACAAAACGGCTATAGCTACTGGGCTCTACTGGGCCCAGCACCCTCCGCAGCCGTAGACTTGGGCTGCTCAACACCTGGACCTGAAAAGGGTTATGAGTACACAAAGTCAGCAAACGCTGAGTAGAGTGGCAACCAACTAACTAAAGCAGCAAAAGTGGATAGGTAGCTGTTTATTCCATTTACTTTATTTCACAATTTATTCCTTTTCACCCATTGACTTATTTATCAGATCTCTTTCTTGATCTCAAATGTTCCTCCTAGAAACGATCTTGATTGCAGTCTTTTCCGAAGAGTAGAAGGCACACGTGATGCTCTCCTGGCCGAAAGAGTCCCCCGTGGTGATCCTACACCCAGTCAACCACCCCAAGGTCACGAACAGACGTAATGGTGACTACGGAACGTGTGATAAGCGCTCGGGTAGCTACCCGGCACTGGCACGCGGTCAGTCGTTTCCGCTAACGGGTGCGCCCAAGTACAACACAGAATAGTATAGAGCCTAGCCCTCTCAATAACAGGGGTCTAGCCCCTAAGAACCAAACAGAAGTCTCACCCCTCCACAGTCCGCGCACCCTCGCCTGACTATCCTGGTTTGCCTAGTGGGCCTAACAATTCGGTGTAGGGCAGCTAGCTGAACCCCGGGCCCCGTGGGGTGGCTAGCTCTCTCCCTACACTAGTAGCTCTCCCTGGTACAGTGTACACGAGAGCCACCAAGTCGATGCAAGGTGGTCAAACCCACCCCGGGTCTCAACCCAAAGGCGACAAGCTCCCCTCTACACTAAGAGGTAACATGCACTCCCCTTGGTACCACCTACTCAAGGGCCAGCACACTTCCCAAGGTATTTCCAGATCCATTCAATTTATTTCCAGGAGCTCTACTCCTATTCCCCCTTAGGGTTCATGCTCATATGCCTCATGCCATTCCATATCAGGTTTCATCATTTCCATTTCCATTCTCAAGTTATACACATGCAACTTGTATTTCTATCGTTCACATTTCCATACTCAGGTTATACACAGGTAATTCATATTTCTATCAGTCACATTACCATTCTCAGCTTTATACACATGCAGCTCATATTAAATCATTTAACGTATACAACAGGAAGATCACATGCAACTGTTAACTAGCACAGGAAATTCATTATTTCACAGGCAGCTTTTATTTATTTACAGGCAGTTGTTAACATTTCTATCTACTCATTCAAGACTGCTATTCAATCACGCATACAGACATTTCAAGTATTTCTCGTCCTAGGATTGATGCCACATCCTAGGTTCTAATCATTCATTCCACACATGCATTTAGGTTTGTATTTAAATTAGGGGAAGCCACTCTACCAGTAAACCTAGGAGTATTGGGGGCTTGAACGGCAGGCTCACGTGCCTCAGCAAGTCCCGAACCTGCAGCGAAACGAAGTCCTATCACAAGGAACAATCACAAGGGAATAATCAGAATAGTATAAAAAGCCTTCTAACAAGTAGAGGAACTCACAAGGAAAACATCGGTATCTTATTTGCATAAAACGGGCCTCAAACGAACCCTAAACGGGTCAAAACAGGGTTACTGACACAAAATCAGACGTCTGGAATAACTTCCAGACGTCTTAAAAGTGTCTAGGAACGCACCTCAATCTCTGCGTCGTCCTCAGACGTCTAGAAACTCTTCTGGACCGTCTGGACCCAGCTCCAGACGTCCGACCACCTCTCCAGACGTCCGGAAGTGCTTCCAGTCGTCTGGTAAGCTCCCCAAATGTTTGAAATGAGTGGGCGGGTGTGCCTCGCACCTTCCCAAAGAAAATCCTGCAATGCCACCACACAATCTCCTCAAAAAAAGGCATGCAATATAGTAGTAGCAGAGCGGCCTACATGGCCGTATCTGCAAAGAGGACGTACCTTTGCAAAGCCCTCTCCTTAGACATTTGGAACCACCTCCAGACGTCCGCTCCGTCGGCTGGACGTCCCTCCAGACGTCTGATTTTGGGAAAAACCCAGAATCAGAACTTGCTCTCGCTCGCTCCTGCCACGCACGACCGCGGCTCACCTCCTCGCCTGCAGCTCCGGCTGCAACAGCGTCGGGGAGGACTCCCCCGACGCACTCCTCCCCTTTACTCGTGCGTCGCTTCGACCGTGCGCTCCTAGAGAGCTCCCACGTGAGCTCGGGAACTCGCTCTCCTCCTCCTCTCCTCACACCGCTCCTCCTCGACGCCACTCTCACGCTCTCGCTCGCGCTGGCTCCCTCACTTTAGTGGAGAGGAAGAGAGGAAGATGGCTGGTGTGGGGAGAACAAGAGAGGGGGAAGGGGTTTATAAAGTTGGGGGATTTAGGGTTTACTGGAGGTGGGGAGAGAGAGAAGGGAAGGAAAATGAGAGTACTGTCTGCGTGCAGCTCGCGCGCAGACACGAGCTCGTACTCAAAATTTTTGATTTCCAAACGTTTGGGAAGGTGTCCTAACGTCTGACCCACAGTCCAGACGTCCTAAAAGGCTCAAGACAGAATGAGTCTTAACAGATGGGAACACCATCATAGGTCTTAACTGGCCACTTTTAGTCAGGATTGATGGATAAATGCTCCTACATAGTAATCTTAGGGTCATAATTCTATAATATTCTGATTTGAGAAGAAAACAGGGAATCAGGATTAATTCTACAAGTTTAACAACATATCATGAGCACAGAATAACCACGGGATTTGTCAGAGGTAAATTGAAGGTCAAATGAGCATTAAAGTCTAATAAGTGGGTCCATACAGACAGAAACGGGGTTCACACATTTCAAGAACCGAATCATAACGTAAAACTCTAATTTCAGACCTACTTGAATTAAAGAGGTTTCGGTCAGAATAAAATTCATCTAAACCTCTTAAAATTCATAGAAAAATATTCTAAGAGGTTTGGTACCCTTTGTTTAACCATCTGAACCTATTTTGACCTTGAGCAGAGTCTTAGACGAAAGTTTGCCCTAATTTGGGTTTTTATGCAAATTGCCCAATCAAACTTGATCAAAAATGAAATTCAACTTAAACATAAGATTCCTTGGGTCCAAATTAGATTCTTACCAAAATTTATACTTAATCAGAATACATCTTGACCTAGTTTGTATTTTAACCCTTCAAAACTCTATTTCCTACATTAAGACCCTCAGGTTTTGAAATCTTTGCATATAGCCCCCTAACTTCTCATCGTTCTCTTCAAAATAGTATCTGTCGCCATTAACAGTGAGAACCCAAAGCATCCGACCTTCAATCTAGGATTTCTTACTGATTTCTCGACCAAATCCCTCTAAAATTGGAGGGATTGATCTTGAGAACTTTCCCAATCAGTTGAACCATATCTTGGACCATGATTTTGACTGTAGAGCTTGTTCAAACTCCACGAATTCAGGGATTTTCTTCCCCGAAGCTTCAAGCTCTCCAAGCTTCTTCCCTTGTTTAGAGCTTGCCCCAAGGCCTTTAAAAGGTTCCCCCTCGCAAGGCCTTGATCCTTAACAAGTTTTTGGCCTAGAAACCCCTTCTTCCTCTACCTCTGGCCAACTTCGAACTCGTCTCCGGTGACCCTCTTCCTCCGGCTTCCTCGCCTGCTGCCACGTACAATAGACAATGGGAAACACTTCTTCTCTTCATTCGACGCCTCGCCATACCTGCAAAGAGCTCTCTGGTCCCTTGTCGACATCCTCATCTCCAAAGCATCTTCGTCTCCAGTGCTGGCCAATCATAGCTGGCATCACCTTCGCAATCTCTTCGTCCGCCACTACCCCCCTTCGACTCCTCTCCTTCCCTTAACTCACTTTACGCCCTTAGACTTTAGGTTCGCTCACCCATATGCCTGCCCCACCGTCGCCTTCCCCAGCACCGGCATACCTCTTGCGAGCACGCACGCCTGCTCCATTGCGTCAACTGCCTAGCCACCGCTCCCGAAAGCATCGCCATATCCTCCCGATCAAAAGAGCTAACCTCGCTAGGGCTATTGACTACTCCACACCCCTACCAAACACCTTCACCTTCGTGCACCTTCTCCGCCATCGCTAGGCACACGCACACGCTCGCACCACACACCACCACCACCAGCACATTCACCTCTTCCAGGTGATCCTCCTGAGTTGTTTTGATGAGGCCGAGAGATCAACTTTTGTATTTCAGGTGAACACCGGAGCTCTGCTGCCACCACCTCCTTCTCCGGCTCCGTCCGCCATCTCTTAGCCGTGCTCCTTAGCACTGCCTTCCTCAGGTGCTGCAGACCAATTCCAAGAACCTCCTAAGGTCGTCAATTGCAACTGCTAGGGCCTTTATCAACCTTAATCAGAAGCAACACTGACTGCTGCTACATGAAGAGAAGAAGTGGGACATTAGTCTGACATCGTGGACTGAGGTGCTTGAGACCGTACATAAAAGGATTTTGTGCTCTGGGCTTATTGCCTCCGAGAGCAAAGGAGTGAGGTTCCTTCACTCCCCTAAGCACATGTGTTCACAAGCGCTTGTCCACGCCCTCACCCACACTCGCGCCTCATGGATCTGGGCAGTGGATCCAACTACACGAGTCTGGTATGAGGAAAGAGAGAGAATCAAAGAGAGAGAGGGGTGGGTTTTGCTCTGCCTTGGGATTCATGCCCTCCCTCTCTCAATACTTGTCTTTTGAGGCTCTTGTACCTCTATTGGGTGCTGCTGTTGTGCCTCTTCTGTGAGGCTTAAAGCAAGGCCCTTGTGCCTTGTGAGCTACTGCTAGTTAAGGCATTTGAGGCCTTCTGTTGTCGTTTGATCTGGCATTTGAGCGGTTTTGACTCTAATATTCGATTGAGCACACTGTTCATTTATTTGAATTAATTGTGAGCTTAAACTTAGGGGTTAATTTTGTGATTCAAATCATCATTTTAACCCAATCTTTTTGCACTCTCATACTTGGTTTCATTGATATAATATTCTGATTTATTTTGAGCAAAGTTTTGAACATATTTGCATATCTTTCTGGAGTAAATTGTGATTAGTAAATTGAATTGCCATAATTGATCCCTGCGAACGACCTCGGACTCCAATTTGATTCTGAGCTTTATAGATTTAAGTGTTTTGTGTGATTTTGTCAACTATACTACGACACATTTTCTAAACAACGACGATTTCACCCCAAACACAAACATAATCTTTGCTTCTTGTTGTTTGAAAGATTTATTTTCGAGCCAATTTTCAAATATAAGATGTTTGATTAATTCTGCAAACACTCGATGATCAAGACCAATTCCTCAAATTGCACGCACTAGAGGGGGGGTGAATAGTGCGGGATAAAATATGATGCGAATAAAATCAATCACACACAATAATCACCACAAGAGACAACCAATTTTTAGGTGGAAACACAAAGGGTAAAAACCACCACCTAAGCCTCTCGACTTAGGATTTCCCGGTCGACTAAGCCAACCAAATCCATTAACTGAACTACGTAAACGAGGTTAGTTCAACCTTAATACACTCACGCTACTTTAACCTGAGGGTAGCGTACCTCAAACCCCGCTTCTTTACGAAGACTATTTTGCCTCAAGAAGGAGACGAGAATTCACCATGAAAGTACCCAACCAAAGAAAATGGAAAATATAAAAGCCTATAGAGCCCAATAAGTGTGGAATTAACCTAAGCTTCAATAGGCAAGGGACTTCCTTGATGTGGAAGAGAGTATGAGTGAATGCACAGCATATTGGTGCTCTCGTATGTGAAATGTAGAACTTGGAGAGAAAATGACAGAGTCCCTTCTTCTTAAATCTCTTTTTACACTCAAGAAAGGTGGAAGTATTGTCTCTATAGCGTGTATTACTGAGTAGAGGTCCTCTAATATTTATAGAGGCCTTAGAAATGTTTAAGAAGGCCGTTAGGGGTGATTGCACAAAAGAATGGGCCGAGAACAGAATCATAAATGAGTTTGACACCAAAATCAAATGTCTAATTTTAATGTCATATGTCTGGTCAGACGTCTAATGAAAGGTCTAATCGTCTAATTCTGTAGGGAGTATTTCTTGGAATTGATTGGATCTAAACAGGGATCTAGTCAAATGTCTAAGGAAGACTTTTAAGACATCTGAGCTTATTTTTGGATGTCTAATTGTAAGCGGGTTTGTTCTTGGAAATGTCCAGATCCAAACATGGTTCTAGTGTAACAAGGTCAGACGACGGACTGGACGTCCGACAGATGGTCTGGATGTCTGATAGTAAGTGTGTTTTATGGGAATTGATTTCCTAAGAAGCCAACGGCCATATGGATCTGACAAATCTTGATTTGGGTCAGATTTGATCTAACGTCTCTTTATTAGACGTCTAGGGATCTCTAAGGACGTCTAGGAATAATAATAAAATAATCTTAAGGTGATCCTCAAAGATTTTCCTCTGACAGGTTAAACAGTCCTATTATCAGACGTTTGTAAGGTTGATTGGAATTTGGTCAGGGCATCTGAATGGAAAGGCATAGGCTATGATATTCTGGCCTAAGTAATTGGACGTCTAGTCATAGCATTAGATGACTTAAAATGAGTTATTAGACGTCTAGTGGTAACGCTGGTAAGGCTAGAGCTGTTCTGTGTTTCGTCTTTACATTATTATAGTTTAAGTACACTCGTTATAGTATAAGACAACACAGCTAGCAGATTACTATTACAAATTTTTTACTCGGAACAAGGTTTTCCCGAGATCGAACTCAAGGAGCAACTATGCTTCTAGAAGTCTAATTAAGTTTTCTATTATGTTACAAAAGAGAGAGAGAGAGAGAGAGAGGGAGATCTTGGCTTCTTCTTCTTCCTTGACCGTTTCTCTTCTTCTCTTCTTCTTTCTTTCTTTGTTCTTTCTTCTTTCCTCTTTGTTCTTCTTCTGTTCTTTCTTTCTTTCTGGCGGTGATGTCTTCTTCCTTCTTTTTCTTCTTGCCTTCTTCTTTCTTCTTTTCTTGGCCTCTTCTTCTGTTCTTCTTTTCATTCCTTCTTTTCTTTAGCCGGCAGCTGTGGTGATCTTCTTCTTCTTTCTCTTCTTTTCCTTCCTGCCTTCTGCGGCTGTGGGGATTTCGACGTCTGATACTACATTCAGACGACTTATCTGTGGTTCTGCTACAGTTCTTTTCTTCTTCCTTTCTTCTTCTTCTTCTTCTGTTTCTCTCCTTCACTTCTTCTTCAGCTGCCCTGAGCGGCTAAGGCTTCGGCCGCTTCCCTTCTTTTCCTTCCTGCCTTCTTCTTCTTTCTTTATTCATGCACGCTCACACAAGGGTCAGAGCAAAACCTACCCCTACCCTTCCCCGCGTCTCTCTCTTTCTCAGATTTCTCTCTTAGGATTGCTCTCCAAGAGCCGGGTAATTGGGTGAGGCTATCGCGCCCGGTACCAGGCCCACCGGCGTGCGGTGCTGGGCGAGGAGTGCGCGGTTTGGGTAATCGGATCCTACCCAGACCCGCGGGGCCTGAGCGCGAGCGAGGGCAAGCGAGCCCGTGGCGCGCTGCATGCGGGAGAGGGACCTGACCCCTCTGTTAGAAGGCGATTAGCCTTTGGCACTTTTTCAATTTAAGTGCGGGCGCTTGGCCACGCACTTCCGAGGTGGGACTAAAGTCCCACCTCCCAGATTGGCGCCCGCAGGTGAGCGACCTGCGGCCAACTGAAGTAGCCCGTGAGGCCTTCGCCCCAGCTGCGGGCCTGGGTGTCTTCGCGACTCCTGCCCGCGCGACCTGGGACGCACACCTGGGCTGGAGGGTGCCTGCAGCTGCAGGTGAAGCTATTGCAGCTCGTCGGCAATGGCGACGAGGGGCGCACACCTGAAATCACAACAATGGCCTCTCGGCCCAATCAGAATACGCAGGAAGCTTCGCCGGAGTGAGGCGAAGCTTGTGCGGTGGTCGGCGGGGTGCGGGAGTGCGTGGAGAGGCTGGCCTAGGTCAGACTGTGACCGGAGAGGTGGGTTTGTTCGGGGGGTGGTCGGGTGGTGTTTGGCAGTGAATGGAGATGGGGAATCGATAAAGTGGAGTGTGAGGGAGCTTGTGGGATGGTCGGCGAGGTGCGAGAGTGTCTATGGTCGTGAGATGGTCTCGCCGGAGGGGGTGATCGGAGGTGGAGAGGGTGGTCTGGATAGTGGCGGTCGGGTGATCGAAAGGGCAGTTTAAAAGGGGGAAATGCAAGGGAAATAGAGAGGAAGCTATCTACCTAAGTATTTGACGAAGGGGGAAGGCAGAGCAGCCGGCTCGTATCTGCTGGAGCTAGAGACAAAGATGCCTTGGAGGAGGGTTTCGGCGACGAGGAAGCAGGCGGAGGGTGCCGGCGGGTACAGCCCGGCACGGACGATGGAGCAAGGCAAACCCTGCTGCAGGTAGGGCAGCAGAGCGACGAGGAGGAAGAGGAGGAGTTCGCCGGAAGCTTCGGGCTCTCTGACCGGAAGAGAAAAGGATGAAGGGGGGGTAGATCTCCGTCAAAGGAAGCTTGCATGAGCCGACAGGGTATGCCGGTCCTTATAAAGAGCTTGGCACGCAGAGAGGGGCGAGGTGCAGAGGGGTCTGCCTCACCGGAGTATGGCCGGAAGGGACACCCATACCTTCTGCGTGTTCGCACGGAAGGTATGGTGGTCGGCAGAGGGCATGGCCGGGTCCCTACGACGGAGGACGTCGCAGGGAACCCCGCTTCTGCTTTGCAAGACGGCAGCCCTACCCTGCGCGGCGCCATGCTCCGCGCAAGGTCGCCGGAGTATGGCGCTGCACAGAAGTTGTAGGGAGGACCATTCTGTAAAGAATGATGAAAAGATAGGGGCCTAAATGCAAGGGTTTCAAAAGATAAGGGTCAAAAAGTAAATGAAGAGGATCAAATTGTAAAGTCGGTCAAGGAGGTCTCTTCTTAGGCTCAAGTTTTTGTACAAGACCAATTTGAACCTAAAGATTTTAATGGTGAATTTTAATTCTAGGTTGGATCATGTTTGACCGGTCAATTTGCGTAAAAACCCAAATTAAGTTATTAATTAGGCATGGTTCTCTTTTTAGGTCAAAATAGGTTTCTAAGGCCAAATTGAATGTTCTAAACCCTAAAGAGTATTTTTCCATGAATTTTAGAAGGTTTAGTTGATTTTTATCCTACCTCGAACCTCGTGAATTGAAGTGGGTCTGCTTTAGGGTTACAGAATGTCATTTAATTCCTAGAAGTTGCTACAACCCTTTTTTAGATCAGATCATCCCACTTTCCTTCTTGTTAAGCTTATTTGACCTATGTTTGGACTCTTAATTATCCTGTTTGCAAACTGCATTAGTGAAATTATAGTTTTACCCCTTATGATTTGTTTTATTGTTAAACTCAAAATTCTCTGAGTTAAACCTTTCTTTGGGTCATGTAGGAGCTTTTTCTCACATATCTGGGTTAGATTGTGCTAGTTAGGGTTTATGATGAGGTTCTCATCATCTAGTAATAGTGTTGGATGTCTTATATGTTTGTTTGATTCCTATTTTGGCTTTCTGATTCTATTCTAAGGTTTGCCTAAGTATCCTAGGGATGTGTAAGCATTCCTAGGACTAAGGTGTTATACTTTAGGCTTTTTAACATAAATCTAAAGAAGTAGAAATAGCATGTAAAGAAAATACATAATACATTTTTTATTTCTATCCGATTCTTTTTCTCCATGCTTCTTTAAGCTCTCGCTCCAAGCGAAGCTCCAACATCTCCATTCTCCTTAATGCTTTTGTGAAAAAGTCAAGCTCCTCCATTCCTCCATGGAAATGAGTTTGAACTCCTTTACACTTGATTCCACTTGCATTTTATCTGAAACTATATAGTCAACGCGATTGTTAAATAATAAGTGTTTTGTTATCATCAAAATCGACATTCGTGGTGCTCTTACACCAGCAATTCCCAATAGTACAACTCCAGAGTTCTGAACAAAGTCTAATTCACAGTATTAGACATCTAATGCTTTTGGCTCAAACGTCTAACCATTTGTCTAGACTTCTAATTTTGTTCTGTTAGTACTTCATGTTCTGCATTCATTGAATTTCGACCAAATCTTCTTAGATTTGTTCCCAACAGCTAGAATACCTCACTTAACTATTCTAGAGCCTTCTTAACACCTCTATAAAAATGCTAGAGGCTTACCATTGTTCGATACACCTTAGAAACAATTCTTTCTTCCTTATACTCATTGATAGAAGATCAAAGAGAGAATTTGCCTAGTTGCTCTCTAAACTCATCAACACTTCATTTGAGAGCACCGACCCTCTACACCTACACTCCCATCCACCTCCATCATAGGGAAGTTTTCCTTAACCTATAGGATCTAATATTTACATTCATATTGTGTCCCTATAGGGTTTTTGTATTTTGCTTTTACTTTGTTGTAAGTTATCTAAGTTGTGGACTCTCGTCTCTTAAAGACAAAATTGTATCAGTTCGATCCAACACGTTGTTATTTGAGGTTACACTACCCTCGTTTAAAATAGTGTGGTTAGTGGATTTGATTGATTTGGTCAATCGGGGAAAATCCTAAATTGTGATGATTTAGGTGGTGGTTTTTACCTGATTTAAGTTTCCATCTAAAAATAACTTGTGTCATTTGTGGTGAATGCTTATTTGTGTGATTGAAATTTTATTTTTTTATCATATTTTTATTGCACACTATTCACCCCCACTCCCTCCCCCCTCCCCACCCCGTCTCCCCCTAGTGCACCTTCAAGTTTAGGAAATGATTGGGGTATTTCTTTAAGTAGGAACTAAATCGTGAACCGAAAGGTTGTTATTTACTTTTTTGTTTGGAGATGGACCTGTTATTATTTATTATTTTAAACTTTATATTTTGGTTAGCTATTTCAGTTATTCATGGTTGTGCTTCTCATGTTTATGTGTTGAACAATGTGTGAACTCGTGTTTGGATCCACAACCATATATCGATAACTATCAGGTCACTACATGTAGGCTTACGACAAACCTGACAAACCTTTTTTTTTTTTGAAACAGAAAGGAAAGCTATCATGCAACGATAGCAATCCAGGAGAGCATTTTATTAATCAATATAAAACATGATTACAACGTAGACCCCCATATATGTATGAGAGACCAACAAACATTTACAATTTGCTCCACACATATTGGTCTCTCCTGAAACAAAAAATCATTTCTTGCTCTCCACACACACCACATGATTGCTGCCATGTGATTAGGTAGCTTTTCATGCAACAAAAAGTTTTTCCATAAGTCATCCCAAATGGGGAGAGGTTCCCTGCAAACTTTTCTCCATACCGCATCAGTAATTATGCAGGAAGAAAAAATATGGATTGAGCTATCAGTCGGCAAACCACAAAGCAGGCAGGACTGCAATACAGCACCCATTCTTCTGTGTCTGAGATCACTTGTCACCAGTCCATCCCTCCTGCATAGCCATAGAAAAATCTATATTTTAATTGGGATCTTTAGTAGCCACAATTTTTTTCCTATCACATCCGTTTCCAATGAGTGGGAATGCCTCATTAGTTTTTCATATGCTCTTGCAAGAGTGAAGGTTCCATCCCAGCAATATCTGTCTACACAACCAGAAGAAAGTCTAAAAGCCCTCAGGTCTTGCTCTAGGCGTGTTCTTTCCTCCCATGTTCTTGTGCCTTCTCTACTAGAGTCACCCCCTTCGATTCACCAATCATTACTCCCATCAGACCAGAACCTGCAAGCCGGAGCCCCTTTATTCATGTCAGCCGCATAAACTCTTGGATAGTCATTCCTTAGTTGACCCAAGGGTGACCATTCCTCCTGCCAAAATTTAAAGGACCGTCCATCACCTAAGATAGGCTTAAACATCTGCCAGTTGTTCTTCATAGCTTGTACCATAGACTTCTAGAGGGGAGATGGCTTAAATGGTTGGAGTCGGTCTAGAGAGCTATGCGAACTTCCATAATTTTCTTTAATAAGGTCCACCCAAGTCTTATGTTCCCTATTAAACAATTTGATGACCCACTTAAGCAACAAAGCATCATTGAACTCTTCAAGAGATTTAATTCCCATACCACCATGGTCTTTCAATTTACAAAGACCATCCCACTTCATTGGTTGGAAAAATTTACCTTCATGATTTGCTCCCTTCCAGAAGAACTGCTTCCTCATCACATCAATACGCTTCCAGATGGGCTTGGGTGCTTTAAACATGGAGAAGAAAAACACAGGGATGGAGGTTATTACTGAGTTCAAGAGAATAAGTCAGCCCCCTTTGGATAGATATCTGCTGCTCCACCCTTGTAGTTTGACAAAGATTTTATCAAATAAGGCATGCCATTCACTCTTCTTTAGTTTAATACATTTTAGAGGTAAGTCCAAATATTTGATTGGGAGAGTAACCAAGGGGGTAGCTAGTGTTGAAGAGATGGTTGTTTGTTCTTCTCTCGTTAGCCCAAAATAGACCAAAGAAGATTTATCACCATTCAGTTTCAACCCTGATATTTCCCCAAATATCTGTACCATGTGGAATAGTGCCTAAGCTTCTTGTTCATTCCCTTCCACAAAGAATATTATATCATCAGCATATTGCAACATTGGAGCCAATGCACTTCTGTTGGAGATGGAATACCCTATAATGAGTCCAGACTCAGATAGTTTGCAGGCATACCTCACCAGAGTGTCAACCGCAAGGTTGAAAACAAGTGGAGCCAGTGGACATCCCTTCCTGACACCACGTTGAGGTTGGATCCACGTCCCACACGATCTACCATTAATCAAGGGTGAGAAGGAAGCAGTGGTGATACATCTTTTCATCCATTGTAGCCATTTAGCTGGAAACCCCCTTCTCTTAAATATTTCCCATAGATGTTGCAAAGACACCGAATCATATGCCTTCTGGAAATCAACCGTCTAGAGGAAAGCTTTGCACTTTCTCCTGTGTCAGCCCATCACCATCTCTTGTGCCATAATGAACGATTCTTGTAATAAATAACCTATTAGGAAGGAAAGCGGATTGTACTGGGAGGATGATGTCCTGAAGAACCTTCCTTAATCTATTCGCCAAAACCTTACTCACCAATAAATATATGGAGTTAGACAGAGCAATTGGTCTAAACTCCTTAAAACAGTTCGCACCTGGCTTTTTTGGAAGTAAAAAGAGGTAAGATCTGTTAATTTTATCGAAGCCATAATTGCCCCTTTGAAATTCCCCAATTACTTCCATCACCTCCCCCTTCAGCATAGTCCAAAATTCTTTGTAGAAGAAAACCTACATACCATCTGGACTCGGTGATCCTTCAGTATTCAGATCACTGACTGCTTCCAACACCTCATTTTCAGAAATGGACGTCACCAAGTTGTCAGCCTGCTACGTAGAGATGCGAGGAAAGATAGACCTTGCCATCTTCCATGTTCCCCTTGCTGCAGCCCGAGTACTGTCTTTAAAATATCTAGTAGCTACTGCTCTGATTTCATGCACAGATGAGGTTTCCTGACCGTCGACCACAGTGGAGGAGATGAGGTTATATCTTCTACGTGCACTGGCTGCCAAGTGGAAGTATTTGGTGTAAACGTCCCCCTCTTTGAGCCAAAGTTGCTGGGAGCACTCACGCCAATCCATTTCTCTTTTTAAGTCTTCCCCAGCCACAATGTCCTGCCATTGCTTCCTATCTCGTCGCTCATGTTCAGTTAGACTGGTTGCCTCCTCTTTCCCATCCAAATACTGAATTGCCGCCAGCGCTTCAGTGCGCTTTTGGTTCCTCAATACTGCAACTGTTGTGACATGTGGAAGACGCGTATGTTTAAAAAAGTCATTATAGCTTGCACTCGCAACGTCAGTTTTAAAAGAAGAAATGGACGTGAGTCTGAGTACAGATCTCAGAGAGGCATGAAAATCATATTTTTCTTGTCACTTAATATCACGGAAATAATGAGTTTTTGCTTGCAAGAAGTCGTGGGTGAAAAGCGAGTGAGAGAGAGAGAAAGAGAGAGAGAGAGAATAGGGTTAGGATTCTTTTCATTCACAGCATGCAACTTAAACATAAAAGAGGGCAAGTAATTGAATAGGAAACAACTTCATTTGACATGCAACTTTAGTTTTATAATTACAACACTAGATAAATGTTCAAACACAAGTAAAGTAAAGCCACGGCGGTGGAGTGAGAGAAGACGATGAGGTAGCCACGGCGGTGGAGAGGGGCTCCATCGGCAGCTCGTCGGCTCCGGCTATTACAAAGAGAGCTAATGGTGGCTAGGAGTGGGGTAGAGCAATTGCAAGTGGATTGAATGCCTTCCATGGGTGGTTGGATGGAGTTTATATAGGAAAAAGGGTTTTCCAATTCGAGTATGGGCTTTAGCGACGTCCGGGACATCGCTAAACCCATACTTAATCCGTCGATGTAGCCCCCTTCGCCCGTCGGTCGCCAGCCCGCCCTCTGCTTCTTCTGAGGCGATCCGTGTGTGCGTGTTGTAAGTCATCCGATCGAAGATCAAACGGCTGAGATCTTGCGAAGCGCGTGCTCGCAAATCGCTGCTGAGGCATGCACGTCTACCGCGTCATCGCACGCGTGAGCATCCCCGTGCATCCGTTGTGCCATGCAGCTCGATCGTCACCGTTCGCTGCTGATCGGGCGGCTCAATTTCCTCGGCGCGCGCTTTAACCTTCCAATTTCCGCGCAGCGCGATTCGATCCCACGCCGGCTGTGCGGGCGTGAGGCGGTCGACCGCTACCCTGTCGTAGCAGATTGTCGCGGCGAGGGCGGGCGCACGGGTGGCTCTCAGCCATTCGATCGAAGATCGACGGCTGAGAATCATCCTCCGGGTAAAGGCAAAATCGGTCTGTGGAGAGGATGCGATGAGCAGGCACCACGTGGCACGCTGTGGGCCATTGATCATCAGATCAACGGTCAGAACTTCTTGGGCCCATTGCAGGAGCTCCGGATGTCGGATTTGGTCGATTTCGAGTCCGTTGGACTCCGTTCGTCGCTCTGAATCCATCCGTGCAGTTCGATTGCTCATCTGAGGCTTGTTTTGACATGTCCTTGTACACATAGCCGTTAATAATGCATTATAAGTAATCTTAATGTGCAATGCATGCGATGCTCCTATTCCTATTTATGTGTTATCTATGCATTTTGCTCTTAAAATAGACCCCAATTGATAGATTTATCACCCCAAGATGCAGTGTTACCATACCCCCATGCTTATTCCTTGCTAGTCCCTAGCAAGGTTTATTCTAGCATTTATTTCCAGTCAGAATTTAAGAAGTAATTACTTGGATACTTCGTCACTTGTCAATAGGAGGAAATATACTGAAATCTTAATCTACAAAGACTAAGCAGCGCTCGGGTGTCTGCCAAAATATGAATCGCCTGAATCCTTGCTTTAATGTATGTATATATATATATTCTTATTTTTAGATTTTTTTGGAGTTAAGAGTGTGTTGGTAACTCAACCCACCCAAAACTCGGACAAAACTCTAAGTGCTAAGCATCTTGGTGTGAAGATTGTGATAGACTCACTCAACGGTAATTTAGACAAACTTCGGGTTTCTACGCCCCTAGGTGACTGGAAGAGGAAGTATTTTGCCTGAAGGTATATTTGTTCAATCGGTAGCTTTCTCCCTACGTTTCTTTTACTTGGGGTCAACACAAGGATTTTTCCAGTGTATATCTCCCCGACTTGCTCTATTTCCCTGCTTCTTCCTTAAGTGTTTTGGTTCTTTTTGTGCATTTACTGAGTTGGGCTCTGGACAACTGACCAATGGGCTGTCACCCACGATCACTTGCTAGCCATACTCGTGCGGTGAAGTATGGTTTATTTTGTTCCCTTTTTTCTTCTTCTTCTTTTTATTTTATTTAGTAAGTGGCTTCCCTGATCTCAAATTTATTTAAAGGCAATAAAGAGGAGGTGGTCCCGTGGCTGGGTTCTAGACAACCTGCCAATGGGCTGTTACCCATGACAACTTGCCAGCCATACCACCCTAGAGAGTTCATTAGCTACCCAATTTCTGTCAGAATCTCCGAGGAGTGAGTTTGTGCAAAAATGTGTTCAAATGCTTAGACAAAAAGTCCTAAGTTAGAGGGTGAGTTGATAAGTCGTATACTTATCACCTTATTTAGTTAGTGGATTAGAGTAGCTTAAGGTTGCAAGGATTTGAAGCTAAATCCATATTTTAATGAACATCAGGGTTGATTAAGCCTGAAGGCCTAAAAAGTCTAAGTGTTCAAGTTCTTTCCGTATTATTTCCCACTATTGACAAATTTCTAATGCCTAAGTTTTTCTTCCTAAATTCAATTTTTTTTAATTTTTAAATTTTATTCTATTCAGACTGATTAAATGAGCTCAGAATCATGCAATTTACCACCCCCCATGCTTAAGTTGGACAATGTCCTCATTGACAAATGCATGGATGCAACAGTGGTTCGAAAAAATTACCTGAGTGACGTAGAATACCTGATCAGTCTGAATCTTCTGGGTTGCCTCCCAGGAAGTGTTGAGTTTAACGCCTCCAGCTGGGCGGTGCTTCATGTCATCCCACAATGAGGGTGACAATCTCCTTTGGGGGAACCTAGGCTAGGAAGTGTTTCAATCTCTGGCCATTGACTGTGAAAGTGTGCCCAGTATTCGGATCAACGACTTCAACCACCCCATTGGAGTGGGGCTTGACCACCCTAAATGGTCCTATCCATTTGGACCTGAGCTTCCCTGGAAAGAGTCTCGAACGGGTATCAAAAAGCCAAACTTGCTAGTTAGGCTCAAAGGTCTTTCTATGGATGAGTCAGTTGTGGACGGCTTTCATTTTCTCCTTATACAGCTGACTGTTCTCAAAGGCGTCCCGACGAATTTCTTCGAGCTCAGAGAGTTAGAGCGTCCTCTGCGCACCTGCTAACTAGGAATTCATGTTACATTGTTTAACGACCCAGTAAGCCTGGTGTTCCAACTCGACAGGAAGGTGGCAAGCTTTGCCAAAGACCAGGCGATAAGGCAACATGCCTATCGGGGTCTTGAAAGTGGTCCTATATGCCCACAGGGCATCATCCAATCGTGCGGACCAATCCTTCCTGTCAGGTCTCACAGTCTCCTGTAGAATGTTCTTGATTTGTCTATTTGAGACCTCGGTCTGCCCATTTGTTTGCGGATGATACGGGGTACCAATGCGGTGGTTAACCCCGTATTTTCTAAGTAGGGCATGGAATTGGGAGTGAATAAAATGACTTCCACCATCACTGATCATGGCCTTTGGTATTCCAAACCGGGAAAAGATGTTCTGCTTAACAAAGTCCATGACAGTCTTATGATCACATCGGCTGGTGGCGACGGCTTCAATCCACTTAAAGACAAAGAGTAGGATGTACTCAAAGCTGTTGAATGGTGGGAAGGGGCCCATAAAATCAATGCCCCAAACGTCGAAGATCTCGACAATCAAAATGGGCTGGAGGGGCATCATATCTTTTCTGATCATGGTCCCCAGCGTTTGACAGCGAGAGTAAGTCTTGGCAAAGTTGTGTGCATCCTTAAATAAAGAAGGCCAGTAAAATCCGAACTGCAGAAACTTTGCAACCGTTTTCTTTCCTGAAAAGTGGCCACCACAAGCTTGGTCATGACAAAAAGATAGCACACTCTGAACTTCGTCCTCAGGGATACACCTCCTGATGATCTGGTCGACATAGAGGCGAAACATCATGGGATCATCCCAGAAATAGTGCTTGGCCTCGGTCGAGAACTTGTCCCGTTACTGTCTGGACCAGCTGTGTGGGGTCTGTCCTACAACCAGGTAGTTGACATAGTCAGCATACCAAGGCAGTTTCTTGTCTTGCACAGCCAAAATGTGTTCATCGAGGAAGGTGTCGGATAAAGGCAGGGAGGGTCCAATGTGGTCTGGGTGAAGTCTAGATAAGTGGTCAGCCACCACATTCTTTGATCCGGCTTTATCGTGGATTTCCATGTCAAATTTCTGTAAGAGCAGGATCCATCTGATGAGCCTGGGCTTCGCATCCTTTTTTGCCAACAGGTGCCAGAAGGCTGAATGGTTAGTATAGATGGTCACGTGGGATCCCAGCAGGTAAGATCGGAACTTCTCAAGTCCGAAAACTACAGCGAGCAATTCTTTTTCTGTGACCGTATAATTTCGTTGGTCCTCGTCCAACGTCTTGCTCATGTAGTAGATCACCACGGGTTTCTTGTCTTGTCTTTGTCCCAGGACAGCGCCTGTGGCAAAATCTGATGCATCACACATAATCTCAAAGTCCTGGGACCAATCCGGGGGCTGAAGTACAGGTGTTGTGGAAACTAAGTCCCGGAGGGTGTGGTAAGCCTTGAAGCAATCAAAGGTCATGTGGAATAAGGCGTCGTTGGCCAGAAGGTCAGTTAAGGGTTTGGAAAGCTTGGAGAAGTCTTTGATGAACCTTCGGTAGAAACCAACATGTCCTACGAATGAATGGATTTGCCGAACCGAGCTAGGCAGAGGAAGTTTGGAAATCAAATCAACTTTGGCCCGATCCACCTCAATGCCCCTAGGCGATACGATGTGACCGAGGATGATTCCTTCTTGAACCATGAAATGGCTCTTTTCCCAACTTAACACCAAATTAACCTCGATACATCATTTCAGGATTTTCTCCAAGTTGCACAAATAGTGGTCGAATAAATTCCCAAATATAGAGAAATCATCCATAAAGACCTTCAAGTATTCACCCACCATTTCTGAAAAAATGACTAGCATGCAATGCTGAAAGGTAGCGGGTGCGTTGCATAACCCGAACGGCATACGACGGAATGCAAACGTGCTGTACGGGCAAGTGAATGTGGTCTTCTCTTGATCTTCAGGAGCAATTGCGACTTGGTTATACCCTGAATATCCATCCAGGAAGCAAAAATACTTTTGCCCTACCAATCTTTCAAGGATCTGGTCAATGAATGGCAAGGGGAAATGATCTTTCTTGGCTGCTTCATTGAGTTTTCTATAATCAACACATACCCGCCATGCGGTAGTGGTGCGGGTGGGGATGGATTCGCCACATTCATTGGTGACAACAGTGAGCCCGGCTTTCTTTGGAACCACTTGAGTGGGGCTCACCCAGGGGCTGTCAAAGATGGGATAGATGATGTCGGCGTCAAGCCACTTGATAATTTCTTTCTTAACGACTTCCTGCATATTTGGGTTTAACCGTCTCTACATCTAGCAGGAGGGTCGTGCCCCATCTTCCAGGTAAATCTTATGAGTGCAATAGGTGAGGCCAATTCCTCTTAAGTCTGAAATGATCCATCCAATGGCGGCCCGATGTTCCGAAAGGGTTACGATCAACTTGAGTTCCTGATCCTTGGTTAGATGAGAGTTAATAATCACAGGGAAGGTCTTGTCAGGTCCCAGGAAGACATACTTGAGATTCTCAGGTAGTGGCTTTAGTTTGGGTGCAGGTGGAACAACAGTCGAAGGAAAAGGGAAAGGCAGGAGTTGATCAACATCAATCTCCTAAAATGGTGTTGTTTGATGGTAATCAGCCCTATAGAGGTCCATGGGCAGAGATGGTGACAGGTCAGAACAGTTGTTACAGGATTGGTGGTCCGAGACAGAACTGAGGGTGAGTCATTCCTCGACCAAAGGTTCCACGGGATCATGTTCCTCGATACAGTCGCAATCAAAAGGTTCCCGGAAGATATCCAACTGCATTTTCTTGTCTCCGAAGGTGATTTCCATACATCCCATGTCACAATCGATGTTTGCCTTAGCTGTAGCTAAGAAAGGTCTGCCTAAGATTATGGGTGCGTTCTGTAGTTTGGTCATGCCGTTTGGGCTAACCAACGCCCTCGCTGTTTTCATGGATTTGATGAAAAGGGTGTTCAGACCTTATCTGGATCAGTTTATGGTGGTGTTTATTGATGATGTGCTCATTTACTCGCGGGATCAAGCGTAGCACAGACAGCACTTGCGGATGGTCCTGGACACGTTGAGATGATGTAGGCTGTATGCCAAATATAGCAAGTACGAGTTCTGATTGAGGCAGGTGACCTTCTTAAGTCATGTGATTTCAGGGGATGGCTTGGCTGTGGACCCAGCCAAGGTAGAGGTAATGCTCAGGTGGGAGAGACCATGTACAGTGACAGAGATCCGCAGTTTTTTGGGGCTAGCAAGCTACTATCGACGGTTTATCAGGGGTTTCTCGTAGATTGCACGTCCTATGACACAATTGACCCAAAAGGACGTGCCCTTTTCTTGGACAGACGCTTATGAGGCGTGTTTTCAGGAGTTGAAGGAGAGGCTGACTTCGGCTCCTGTGCTTACCATCAAAGACAGCAGTGACGATTTTGTTATGTACATGGACGCTTCATTGCAGGGGATAGGGGGTGTGCTCAAGCAGCAGGGTCACGTTGTCGCTTATGCTTCGCAGCAACTGAAGCCCCATGAGCATAGCTACCCTACCCATGACTTAGAGCTGGCAGCTGTAGTCTTCGCGCTGAAGAAATGGAGGCACTACTTGTACGGTGAGACTTTTGAAATATTCACGGATCATAAGAGCCTCAGGTACTTGTTTGATCAGAAGGAGCTTAACATGAGATAGAGACGTTGGTTAGAGCTCCTGAAGGATTGTGACTGCAGCATCTCCTACCATTTGGGGAAAGCCAACGTGGTGGCTGATGCCTTGAGCCGGAAGGTGCCCGCCCACTTGGCCAGTTTACGGGCATAGAGTTGGAGACTCATGAAGGAGTTAGGCAGTTGGTGACCCCTAGAGCTACAGGGGCACTGTGGGGCAGTGACAGTGACACGACAAACAAGACCAGAGCTGATAGACCGTATCATTACAAGACATATGACAGATCCGTATCTGCAGTCGTTGCGTGACAGAGTACAGTAAGGGGACCAAGGGGACTTCTTTACAGATGAGGTGCTGCGTATGGGGGGACGATTGTGCGTTCCCAGGGACGAAAAGTTATTGAGAGAGCTCCTGACTGAGGCACACGGGTCTAGGTTCATTATACATCCCAGGAACACAAAGATGTATCATGATCTGAGACGTGACTTTTGGTGGAGGGGGATGAAGCGGGATGTAGGTAAGTTCATGCAGTAGTGTTTAGTGTGCCAGCAGGTGAAGGCTGAGCATCAGAGGCCTGTAGGGCCGTTCAGCCACTTCCAGTGCTAGAGTGGAAGTGGGAGAGCATCACCATGGACTTGATGGTGGGTTTGCCCATTACCCAGTGAGGACACGATGCAATCTGGGTGATTGTAGATAGATTGACGAAGACGACACGTTTCTTGCCGATCCGAGTCACCTTGGGACCAGCATAGTTGGCAGAGAGGTATATTCATGACGTGGTACGTCTGCACGGAGTTCTGCGTGAGATTGTATCTGACCAGGATACCCATTTTACGTCCCAGTTTTGGCTAAGTTTCAGAAGACTTTGGGGACACGGTTGAGGTTCAGTATGACGTACCACCCCCAGACGGATGGACAGTCAGAGTGCACGATACAGACACTTGAGGACCTTTTGCGTGCCTATGTACTGGACTAGAGGGGCTCTTCGGAGGAGCACTTGCCCCTGGCAAAGTTTGCATATAATAACAGTTATCACTCGAGCATTGGCATGGCACCCTACGAGGCTCTGTACAGATGGAGGTGTACTGCACCCTTGAGTTGGGTTAAGGCGGGGACCAAGTGGGAGGTTGGCCCTCGGCTGATCTAGCAGAGTCAGGAGCAGACAGAAGAGTTATGTTGATCGGAAGCGTAGAGAGGTACAGTTCGAGGTTAGGGATCATGTCTTACTTCGCGTTTCGCCCATGAAGGGCCTGCAGCGTTTTGGGCTGAAAGGGAAGCTCGCGTCGAGGTTTGTGGGGCCCTTTAAGGTCCTGGAGCGGGTAGGACCCGTTTCTTACGGGCTTGCCCTTCCTCCCGAGCTTTCTGGTGTGCACGACGTGTTCCACATGTCCAACCTCAGGAAGTACGTCGTCGATCCCAGTCACATTCTGAGACACGAGAGTGTCGAGGTGGGTGATGACCTAACCTACCCCGACCGACCAGTGCAGATACTAGACAGAGCCGTCCAGAGTTTGAGACGGAAGCAGGTACCCCTGGTGAAGGTCTTGTGGAGGAGCCAGAGGTACGAGGAGGCTACCTAGGAGCCTGAGGCGGTGATGCGAGAGCGGCACCCGGAGCTTTTTTAGGATACGTCTTTTCGGACTGGCTTCGGTCCTCTTTAAGTTTGTTATGCGTATATTATTCTTTTTCCGCACCCTAGCTAGCTCAAGTTTCAGGGACGAAACTTCCTTTAAGTTTGTTATGATGTTAAGACTCGTAATGTTTGAGCCTTTTAAGACATCTGGACTGTGGGTTAGATGTCTATTTAGACATCTGGACACCTTCCCAGATGTCTGAAAATCAAAAAATTTTGAGTACGAGCTCGTGTCTACTCGCGGGCTGCACGCAGATAGTACTCTCATTTTCCTTCCCTTCTCTCTCTCCCCGCCTCCAGCAAACCCTAAACCCCCAACTTTATATACCCCTTCCCCCTCTCTCATTCTCCCCACACCAGCCATCTTCCTCTCTTCTTCTCCACTCCAGCAAGAGAGCCAGCGCAAGCGAGAGCACGAGAGCGGCGTCGAGGAGGAGCGGTGTGAGGAGAGGAGAGTGAGTTCGCGAGCTCGCGTAGGAGTTCGCTGGGAGCTCACGGCCGGAGCGGCGCGCGCGCGAAGAGGAGTGCGTCGGGGGAGTCCTCCCCGACACTGCTGCAGCCAGAGCTGCAGGTGAGGGGGGGCGAGGCGCGACCACGCGCGATGCGAGAGAGCGGAAGCAGGTTCTAGTTCTGGGTTTTTCCCAGAATCAGATGTCTGGAGTGACATCCAGACGACAGAGCGAACATCTAAAGGCAGTTCCAGACATCTGAGGAGAGGGTTTCGCGAAGGTACGTTCGCTTTGCTGATACGGCCATGCAAGTCGCTCCGCAGCTACTCTTCACATGGCCTTTTTGAGGAGATTGTGTGGTGGCGTTGCGGGATTTGCTTTGGGAAGGCACGGGACACGCTCTCCCACGCATTTCAGATGTCTGCGGAGCTTACCAGACGACTAAAAGCACTTCCAGACGTCTGGAGAGGTGGTCAGATGTCTGAAGCTGGGTCCAGACGGTCAAGAAGAGTTCCTGGACGTCTGAGGATTGACGCAGAACTTGAGGTACGTTACCGAACACTTTTAAGATGTCTGATTGGAGACAGAAACCCTATTTTTGACCCGTTTAGGGTCCGTTTGAGGTCCGTTTTACGCAAATAAGATACCGATGTGTTCCTTGTGAGTTCCTCTACTTGTTAGAAGGCTTTCTATACTGTTCTGAATGTTCCATTGTGATTGTTCCTTGGTATAGGACTTCGTTCCGTTGCAGGTTCGGGGCTTGTTGAGGCACGTGAGCCTACCGTTCAGGCCCCCAATACTCCTGGGTTTAGTGGTAGAGTGGCTTCCCCTAATTTAATTACAAACCTAAATGCATGTGTGGAATGAATGATTAGAATCTAGGATATGGCATGAATCCTAGGATGAGAAAAACTGGAAATGTTTGTATTGGATGATTGAATTGCAGTCTTGGATGAGTAGATAGAAATGATAACAACTGCCTATAAATGAATAACAACTGCCTATGAAATATGAAGTACTTGTGTTAGTTAACTGTTGCAAGTAACTTTCCTGTTGTATACGTTAAATGACATAATACGAGCTGCATGTATATAATTTGAGAATGGTAATGTGAATGATGGAAATGTGAACGATAGCAATACAAGCTGCATGTGTACAACCTGAGAATGAAAATAGAAATAATGAAACCTGGTATAGAATGGCATGAGGAATATGAGCATGAACCCTACGGAGAATTAGGAGTAGAGCTCTTGGAAATAAATGGAATGGATCTAGAAATGTGAGTGGGGAAGTGAGCTGGCCCTTGAGTACAGAGTACCAAGGAGAGCGACTGTCCCCTGTTTAGTACAAGTGGAGCTAGCCGCCCGGGGTTAGGATTGGCCACTCTATATCGACTTCTTGGCCCTCGCGTACACGGTACCGGGGAGAGCTACTAGTGTAGGGAGAGAGTTCGCCACCCCACGGGGCCCGGGGTTCAGCTAGCCACCTTACATCAACTTGTTGGGCCCACTGGGCAAACCAGGGTAGTCAGGCGAGGGTGTGCGGACTGTGGAGGGGCGAAACCACTGTTTGGTTCTTAGGGGTTAGACCCCTGTTACTGAGAGGACTAGGCCCTATACTATTCTGTGCTGTACTTTGGGCGCACCCGTTAGCGGAAACGACTAACCGCGTGCCAATGCGGGGTAGCTACCCGTGTGCTTATTGCGCGTGCCGTAGTCACCGTTACGTCTGTCCATGACCTTGGGGTGGTTGACTGGGTGTAGGATCACCACGAGGGACTCTCCCGGCCAGGAGAGCGCCACGTGTGCCTTTTACTCTTCGAAAACGACTGCAATCAAGATCGTTCCCACGAGGAACATTCGAGATCAAGAAAGAGATCTAATAAATAAACCAAGTGGTGAAAAAGAATAAGTGGTTAAAGAAAGTAATTGAAAAACAACAGCTACCTGTCCACTTTTACTGCTTTAGTTAGTTGGTTGCCACTCTACTCAGCGTTCGCTAACGTTGTGTACTCATAACCCTTTTTCAGGTCCAGGTGTTGACCAGCTAGATTCTACGGCTGCAAAGGGTGCTGGACCCAGTAGAGCCTAGTAGCAATAGCTTCTTGTTGCACTTCTTTTGTAGTAGTGAGTTTAGACTCTTTTACCTTTATGTTCTGTACCTTTACGTTTATGCACTTTGATGTTCTTGTACCTTGTTACTTTCTACTGTTGTGGTGGTGATATGTACTGTAGCAGTTTTTACTTCTTTACTGTTGTACCTTTTTACTGTTCGTTGCATAGCATAGTGAATGTGGTTTACTTTCCTACTTTTTGGTTATTTCTCGTTGGACGACTGGGTCTTGGGATCAGTCGAGTCAATCCAATCTCGCGTCCTGTAGGGATTCGGGAATCGGGTCGTAACACTATAAGCTGGCCAAGTGGGCGGGCACCTTCTGGCACAAGGCGTCAGCCACCACGTTGGCCTTCCCTAGATGGTAGGAGATGATGCAGTCATAGTCCTTCAGGAGCTCTAACCATCTCTGTCTCATGTTAAGCTCCTTCTAATCAAACAAGTACCTGAGACTCTTATGATCCGTGAAAATCTCAAAGGTCTCACCGTAAAGGAGGTGCCTCCATGTCTTCAGCGTGAAGACAACAGCTGCCAACTCTAAGTCATGAGTAGGGTAGCTATGCTAATGGGGCTTCAGTTGCCGCAAAACGTAAGCTACAACGTGACCCCGCTGCATGAGCACACCCCCTAATCCCTACAACTAAGCGTCCGTGCATACCACAAAACCGCCACTGCTATCTGGATGGTAAGCACAGGAGTCGAAGTCAGCCTCTCCTTCAACTCCTGAAAACATGCCTCACAAGCATCTGTCCAAGCAAAGGGCACGTCCTTCCAGGTCAACTGAGTCATAAGACGCGCAATCTGTGAGAACCCCCTAATAAACTACCAGTAGTAACCTGCCAGTCCCAAGAAGCTGCATATCTCTATCACTGTACGTGGCCTCTCTCACCTGAGTACGGCCTCAACCTTGGCTGAATCCACAGCCAAACCATCCCCTGAGATCACATGGCCCAAGAAAGTCACCTGCCTCAACCAAAACTCGCACTTGCTGTATTTGGCATACAACTTGCATCATCTCAAAGTGTCCAAAATCATTCGCAAGTGTTGTCCGTGTTGTGCCTAATCCTGCGAGTAAACTAGTACGTCATCAATAATTACCACCACAAATTGATCCAGATAGGATTTGAAAACCCGATTCATCAAATCCATAAAGGCAGCGGGGGCGTTGATCAGCCCAAACGGCATGACCAAAAACTCGTATTGTCCGTACCGAGTGCGAAAAGCTGTCTTGGAGATGTCGGTCTCCTTGATTCTCAATTGGTGGTAGCCTGATCTCAAATCTATCTTGGAGAATACCGTGGCACCTCGCAACTGGTCAAACTGATCATCAATCCTTGGCAGCGGATACTTGTTCTTGATGGTGACCCTATTCGGTTGTCTGTAGTCAACACAAAGGCGCAGGGTACCATCCTTCTTCATCACAAACAACACAGGGGCTCCCCACTGGGACGCACTGGGCCTCACAAAGCCCTTCTCCAATAGGTCCTGTAGCTGTGACTTAAGCTCTCGCAGCTCAAGTGGTGCCATCCGGTACAGTGCAGTAGAAATGGGGTTAGTCCTTAGTACTAGTGAGATCTCAAACTCGATCTCACGCTCAGGTGGTAGTCCTGGCAGCTCCTCTGGAAACACGTCGGGGTACTCTCTAACCACCGGGATGCTCTGAAAGTCTGCTACAGGGCTGGGCTCCGCCACCACACAGGCTAAAAAGCCCTCACACCCCTGGCCCAAAAGTCTCGCTACCCGAAGTGTAGATATGCACCTGAAACCTTCGTCCACTGGCTGTCCGTGAAACTCAAAGGAAGGCATCCCCGGTATGGAGAAGACGATCTTCCTCCCGAAACAGTCCACCAAGGCGTGGTAAGCGAACAGCCAATCCATCCCCAGAATCATGCTAAAATCCTCCATCGGTATCACAATCAGGTCAGCGAGAAGGTTGTGTCCCCTGATACTAACCTCACAGTCTGTGTAGACCTCAGCTACAAACAGCTGGCCACCCAGACTTCTGATCACAAACGGATTCTCTAACGACACGCAGTCCTGTCCCAAACTGACAGCAAAACTTGCAGCGACAAAAGAGTGTGGTGCCGGAATCAAAAAGCACGTGAACTAATATGCCGGAAACGGTAACCATACCTGCCACCACTGAACCAGATGCCCTGGCATCTCTGTGTGTCAAGGCTGATACGCCCCTCAGTTCTCAGTGCAGAAGAAGCAGCCACACTCTGAGTAGGGCGAGTAGCCGCTGGTCGGTACCCTCCCCATGACTGCTACCCTCCCCCATGCACCTGGGAACCACAACCACCTGCCAGCCTCTAGCGCTCAGTGAGGGGAGCATCTGCTGCGCTCCAACCCTAGACAGACAGTCCCTCCTGATGTGGCTCAGTTGGCCACACTGGTAGTAAAGGGGGGCTCGACTCCCTCCCTCGGCAGGTCCCTACTGACGGCTAGGCGGGGGTCCAGCGCTGACAGCTGGCCCCTGTCGGGGGCCCCCAAAAGCCACTAACAGCCCCGCAAAACGAGACGGCTCTCCCCAGGTGCCGCGTGCCTCCTCTCTCATCGGTTCTGTGAGTACTCTGGCAGGTAGGGCCTCTTCCGTCCGCTGTCGGTGTCTCGCACGGCCGAGTTGGTCTCCTCGTACGTCATGGCTGCCTCCACCACTCTCGAAAAGGTGGGCAGTTTCAGGGGCCTGACATACCTTCGAATAGCAAGCCAGAGCTTCTCAGTGAACCTCCACAAGCTCTCCTCCGTAGCTACGGCTGTCGCAGTAAAGCGTGACAGCTCCAGGAAGCGCATGCAATACGCGCTAGCAGTCAACGTCCCCTGGCGAAGAGTGTGGAACTCCCGCCTCCTCTGGTCCTACCAAGTCTATGGGAAGTACTACTTGCAGAAGAGGGTCACGAACTGGTCCCACGTCGGCTCTCCCCTCTCCTAGCCTCTGACTGCCCTCCACCACCTGTGTGCCGCACTCTCCAGTTGGTACGTGGCAAAGCCACGCGACACTCTATAGGGGGGCGAAGGGTGTCAAACACCTTCTCTATCTGCTCCAACCAATCCTCTGCCTCAGACGGGTCCTCATCCCCCTTGAAGGAGGGGGGCTTCAGCTTTCGGAACTGTCCGAAAAGCTCGTAGTGCAGCTACAGTAGGGAACGGGCACGCCTCCAGGAAGGGAGGGCTCGTGCTCAGAAGTGTCAGGGTGCGGTGGGGGCGGTAGAGCACCACCCCCTCCCCCTCCTGCTCGTCCAGCGCAGCATTGGTCTCTCAGTCCCACAGAGCACTCACCCTCCACGTCCTCAGGGAGAGGCACCCGTGGAGGTGGGTGGAGCTCCTCTCGTACTATATCCTTGATCAACTGAGCGAGGTCCTGGGCCAGAATGCCCGGGAGAAGTGGCAGGTCAACTGACACTTCGGGCCCGGCACGTCCGCCCCTCCGACCTCGTCCAAGCCCGCGTTCGCGGCCCGCCTCAAGAACTCCACGACGAGGCATCTCCTGCAAGGAGACGCAGAAGACAAAACAAAAGAAGTCAACTCTAACGGACTTCAACGAAAGGAACTTAGAACAGATGTCAAGCGGTACGTTCTAGTGGTTACTTCAGTTTTATGCACGCGAATTGGTTATTCTCAAGCTAGATGGTTCATTTCTCGAAATGACCATACTCTGATACCATATTGTTACGACCCGGTTTCTGAATCCCTACAGGACCCGAGACCGACTCGACTCGACTAATCCCAAGACCCAGTCGTTCAACATGAAATAACCGAAAAGCAAGAAATAAACCACATTCGCAATGCAAGGTAACTAACAATAAAAGCGTATAAGCAGTAAAGGAAATAAAAGCTGCTAAACTAAACATACCACCACAACAACAGGAAAGTAGAATAAAAGTACAGTAACATGAACAGTAAACAAGTCTGAAACTCACTAACAGAAAGGAAGTACAACAACAGTAAGTACTACTGCTGGGCTCGACTGGGCCCAGCACCCTCTGCAGCCGGTAACTCGGGCTGCTCAACTCCTGGACCTGTAAAGGGTTATGCGAAAGCGAAGTCAAGGAACGTTGAGTAGAGTGGTAACCAGACTATTTAAAGTAGTAAAAGCTAACAGGTAAATTTATCCTTTCCAATTATTTTATTTTACAAGTAATTCATTTTCACTCATTAGTTTACTTTCAGATTTCTTTCTTGATCTCGCATGTTCCTCGTGGGAACAATCTTGATTGCAGTCTTTTCCGAAGAGTAGAAGGCACACGTGGTGCTCTCCTGGCCGGGAGAGTCCCCCGTGGTAATCCTACACCCAGTCAACTACCCTGTGGTCACAGACAGACGTAGCGGTGACTACGGCACGCATGATAAGCGCACGAGTAGCTACCCTACACTGGCACGCGGTCAGTCGTTTCCGCTAGCAGGTACGCCCAAAGTACAGTACGAAACAGTATAGGGCCTAGCCCTCTTAGCAACAGGGGTCTAGCTCCTCAGAACCAAACAAGTGTTTCGTCCCTCCACAGTCCGCACACCCTCGTATAACTATCCCAGTTTGCCCAGTTGGCCTAACAAGTTGGTGTAGGGTGGCTAGCTGAACCCCAGGTCCCGTGGGGTGGCTAGCTCCCTCCCTACACTAGTAGCTCTACCCGATACAGTGTACGCAAGGGCCAACAGAAGTCGGTGTAGAGTGGCCAATCCTTACCCTGGGTCCCAACCCAAGGGCGACTAACTTCACTCTACACTAAAAAGGGGACAGTCGCTCTCCTTGGTACCACGTACTCAAGGGCCAGCACACTTTCCACTCACATTTCCAAACCTTTCCATTCATCCACAGGAGCTCTACTCCTAACTCCCCATAGGGTTCATGCTTATATTCACCATATTATTCCATACCAGGTTTCATCATTCACAATTCCATTCTCGTATTATACACATGCAGCTCATATTTCCACAATTTAACATATGCAACAAGTGATATCACAGGTAACTATTTAGTTATCTCAGGCATTTCATATTCTAACAGGTAAATCGTATTTATTAACAGGCAGTTGTTTACAATTCATCTTATTCATTTATGACTGCAATCTCAATCACACATACAAACAATGCAACTAGTTCTCGTCCTAGGATTCATACCACATCCTAGGTTTCTAGTTATCTAATTATCATAGATGCATTCATATTTTATAAGTAGAATAGGAGGAAACCACTCTACCAGACAATCCGGGAGTACTGGGGGCTCGAACTGCAGACTCACGTGCCTTTGCAAGACCTAGACACGCAACAGGTCGAAGTCCTATATCATGGAACATATTACAATGGAACATTTAGAACAGTATATAAGGATTTCTAACATGTAGAGAAACTCACAAAGAAACCACAGATATCTCGTTTGCGTAAAACGGACCCCGATCGGACCCTAAACGGGTCAAAAACAAGTCTGCAGACCCAAATCAGACGTCTGAAACCAAGTCTAAACGTCTTAAAAGTCACCAGAGTCTCACCTCAAGTCCCTGTGTCAACCTCAAACGTCCAGGACTCCTACTTGACCGTCTGGACTCATCTCCAGACATCTGACCTATACTCCAATCGTCTGGGAATGCCTCCGATCGTCTGGTAAGCTGTCCAGACGTTCGAAAAGCATAGGAGGGCACGCCGTGTGCCTTCCCAAAGCTACTCCTGCTCACAACAAAGTAGCAGTCCTCTTTTTAGCCCAACAAACCATCTCTGCGGTGCGGCCTACATGGCCATAACAACGAGAAGGACGTACCTGCACGAATACCCGCTTTCAGACGTCTGGTGTCATCACCAGACGTCCAGCCCGTCGTCTGGAAGGCACTCCAGACGTCTGATACTGGAAAAACTCCAGTATCAGAATGCGCTCCTGCTCCTCTCGAGGCGCTCCTTCGTGGCTCCTCCCTCTCGGCTGTAGCTCCGACTGCTACAGGAAGTCGGGGATGACGCCCCGACGCTCTCCTCCTCCCGCACGGGTCGCGGTGGCCGTGCACACTCCGACGAGCCTCCCCGAGCTCGCGACCTCGATCTACTCCTTCTCTTCACGCCGCTCCTCCTCCTCGCTCTTGCTCCCTCTCTCTCGCTCGTCTCTCTTACAACAGTGGAGAGGAGAGGAAGGGGGAGAGGGCTCTTATATAGGTAGTGGGTTAGGGTTCGGTGAGGGGGAGAAAGAGAAGAAGAGAGAGAAGAAAAGTATCTTGCGCACTGGCTACGCACAGGAGCAACTTTGCATATAGATTTTTCAATTTTTAGACGTCTGGGAAGAGGTCCAGACATCTGGTCAAACGTCTGACTGACAGTCCAAACGTCTTAAAAGACTCAAAGCAGAACGGGTCTTTACACCTCTTCACCATCACTTCAGGAGGATTTGTGTTTTACTTTATTTATTGCATTTATTCTAGTAGTAGAAGCATTCATCTACTTGGTTTTTATGTAAAACACTTTTGCATCAATCAAGTTACCTCAATTCTATTTCATTTTGTTGCAATTTTTTTATAATCTAGTTTCCAGCACTTTTCACTCCTCCCTAATTACTCTAGACCTCCACGTGTCTAGAGTGAGCTTAGGGAGAATTTCTACTTGTCACTTTAGTAGTAGTGTAGTGAGTTAGATGTTAGCCATTTTCCGTTACCAACAAAATTAGCATTGCCATTATTTCAAAACCCTAAAAAACTACATATTTAAAAAGGCCAAAAAGAAAGTTGATTTCCATTTCCAAGCAAGAGATCGATTTTTACAACCAAATTGCCTCCTTGGACGACCCTAGATACCCCACTATCTATGTTATAAATTTAAAAGCATATGCGATTTCGCGTGTTACAATGACTTAAAAAATCGCTTTTACAAATCATGCGATTTTTCACATCACCATCTCCCTCTCATTTTGGTCCCCATCCATCTGATTGCTACCCCTTAGGGTTTCCCCTCTTCGATCTCTCCTCCGCCCTACCCTCAATCGCTAAGTTAACCATCCCTCACCATGGTCAATCACTCCTCCCCACTTCCCTTCTCTCTCCCTCACCATGGCTTCCATCCCACCTACCTCTAAACCTGACAAACCTAAAAATTATTACTTTCATAATCATGTCCATAATATCATTATTAGCACTCGAAAGGTTGAGAGGCATGTGTAGGTTTGGCCCTACCAGGAGGGGTGACGTAATAAAATGCGGAAATAAAATATAAAGCAATCTCACAAAAAATCAATCGCACAAGTACACAAAGATTTTTAGGTGGAAACCCAAACCGGGTGAAAACCACCACCTAACCCTCTCAAGTTAGGATTTTCCAATCAACCTAGTTGATCAAATCCACTAAACGAATCACTTTAAAACGAGGGTGACTCAACCTCAATACAACCACGCTACAAGTACGAGGGTAGCGTTCCTCAACCCCTTCTCTCCACGAGAAGGATTTTGTCCTACGAAGGAAACGGGAATTCGCAAAGCGAATACCCAACCAAAAGACAAAGATAAAATAAAACAAGTAATCCTATAGAGCCAACAAAGTAATTTAAACCTAGCTTCTATAGGAAATAGGAAACTCCCCTTTGCAAGGAGTGCGTCGAGTTGATGACGCAGTGCGTGTGCCACGCGATGGCGCAATGTCGCTCTCGTGAACAACGGCGGGAGAGCGGGTGCGCGAAGGCTTGATGCTCTCAAGAGAATGGAACTAGAGCTTGGAGAGCAAGAGCTTCTCTTGGACACAAAAGAGTGGAACTAAGTTGCTTAGGTGTGTCTCTTGTTTCTCTTAGTCTGTATCTTGTGTGTAAAGGCTCCCCTCTATTTATAAAGGCCTTAGGAAGGCTTTAGAAGGCTTAGGAAAGGTTCTATAGCCGTTGGGTGCAAAGTCCAAGAGAATCAGGCCGAAATCAGGACAATGATTACACTTGACAGGGTAATCAGACGTCTAACTCTGGCATCAGACGTCTGGAAGGCCACTTTAAGACGTCTGATTCCAAGGTCAGACGTCTGATTTTGGGCGGGTCTCTCCCTGACTTGAATCAGATCTAAACAGGGTTTTTGCGCAAGTCCATCAGACGACATATAGGACGTCTGGCACTATGTCTGGACGTCTAGAAACCTACTTTTACCGTGGGAATGGATTTTCCAAACATTGCAACGGCTAGAAAATCTCTGAGAAGAGATTTTGGGTCAGCCGAGGCAAAACGGTCGATTATCAGACGTCTGGAAAGGCCTAAGGACGTCTGATAAGGCTCTAACGGTCATAATCTTGAGTGTATGCTAAGCCAGCCAACGGTCCACTAATTAGACGTCTGGCAAAGTCATCAGACGTCTCCTAAGACGTCTGGTCTAAGGTCTGGACGTCTGATTTCATCAGACAGAACCAACCATGTCCAGCCTAACAGTTATCAGACGTCTGAAACAACAGTCAGACGTCTTAAAATACACTATCAGACGTCTGATTTGGGAATTAGACGTCTGGAAGTGCTGTTTGAACCCTATATTGGTTTTCTATGTATTCTACAGAAAACCTAAGTATCCTAGGGTTGTGCAGGTGTTTCTAGGACTACTGTTAGGGTACTTTGAGGCTCTTTAACATAATATTCTAAGGAAAATAAGAGCAAGAAAATAAAGACAAGAGATACAAGAAAGGATTAAAAAGAATCTATCCTATTCTTCTTGTCTTCTATCTTCAATCTGTCGCTCCACGCGAACCTCCTCTGTTTTCCGTCAAGCTCCTCCAATCCGTCCTGGATGCGAGCTCGAACTCCGTTTAAGCACGTCCACATTTGCAATTGACCTGAAATCTAAGACTCAAATTGCAAATGTTAAATAACACGTGTTTTGTTATCATCAAAACAAATGATCGTGGTGCTTTAGCACCAACAGCATGACAATACCAAACTGGATTGAATTTGCAAATGGGAAAAACATAAATAGCTATTCTAGATACTCCTTTCTCCCACCACAAAACCAACAATAATGCTCCCTCCCAATCCTTGTTGCACCTGAACCAAGAGTGATTACTGTTGGTGAAAGGGTACCACGATCAGTAATTTTGATGACAACAAAACACTTGTATTTAACATTTGCATTTGAAGTCTAAGATTTCAGGCTATTTGCAAATGGATACAAGTTTGAAGGTAAAGTGTGAAGAGCTTGCGTCCATGGTGGATTGGAGGAGCTCGATGGAGGAGAATGAGCTTAGCATGGAGTGAGAGCTTGAAGACAAGAAGAATAGGATAGATGTTCTTTTGTCTTGTACTTTGTAATTGTTGTTTTTTTTCTTTACTCCTTTATTTTTCTAGACAATATGTTAGAGTCTCAAAATAACATAACAGTAGTCCTAGGAATACTTACACAATCCTAGGATACTTAGACATTTCGTAAAGAACTTAGAAAACCAAAGTAGGCATCAGACAGCCTAATCAGATGTCCAATCTGGACTACAGATGTTTGATCTTGACTTTTAAGACGTTTGACTATTGGATCATACGTCCAAAACACTTAGATTGGAGAACCACTTACTGTCTGCCATATTTAGACGTCTAGCCCTTAGTCCAGACATCTTAGCAGACATCTGATGCCTTTGCTAGACGTCTAATTATGGAACGTTGGCTTAGAAATATAATAATTGAGGATTGACCCTTAATCTTCTATCAGACATTCATAGAGGACCTTAGACATCTGATAAATAGACATTAGCCATCGATTAAACCAAAATCACTTATCATCAGAGTTATAGTCATTTGTGCCTCGGGAAATCCATTCTCGTAGTAATATAGGTTTCCAGATGTTTAGACCTAGTGCCAAAGGTCTGACAAGTCGTTTGACCAACTTATACAAGAACCCTATTTAGGTCTGACCCAAGTCAGTAAGGAAACCCATTTAGGATTAAACGTCTGATCTCGTTTCCAGAAATCTTAAGAGTGATTTCCAGACATCTGATTCTTTTCCCAGACGTCTGATATGATTGTCAGAATCATTAATGACCCTGATTCCAGCCTAATCTGCCTTGGGTTTGTTCCCAACGGCTATAGAAGCCTTCCAAGGCCTTCCAAAGCCTTCCTAGGCCATTTATAAATAGAGGAGGAGCCTGTAGTTTCTTCCCTACCAGGAGGGGGTGACGTAATAAATTGCGGAATAGAATATAAACAATCTCACAAAATAGACAAACACACAATGTACACAATAATTTTTAGGTGGAAACCCAAACTGGGTGAAAACCACCACCTAACCCTCTCGAGTGAAGATTTTCCGATCAACCAAGTTGATCAAATCCACTAAACGAATCACTTTAAACGAGGGTGATTCAACCTCAATTACAACCACGCTACAAGTGCGAGGGTAGCGTTCCTCAACCCCTTCTCTTCACAAGAAAGATTTTGTCCCACGAAGGAGACGAGAATTCGCAAAGCGAATACCCAACCAAATAACAAAGGTAACAAATAATCCTACAGAGCCAACAAAGTAATTTTAAACCTAGGTTCTATATGAATTAGAAAACTCCCCTTTGCAAGGAGTGCGTCGAATTGATGACGCGGGTGCGTGAGCCACGCGACGGCGCAATGTCGCTCTTCGTGAACTACGGCGGGAGAGCGGGTGCGCAAAGGGAATTTAGCTCTCTGGATGATGGAACTTAAGCTTTGAGAGTAAGAGCTTCTCTTGGACACAAAAGAGTAGAAAGTATGTTGCTTAGGTGTGTCTTAGTGTGAAAAGGCTCTCCTCTATTTATAAAGGCCTTAGGAAGGCTTTGGAAGACTTAGGAAAGCTTCCATAGTCGTTGGGTGCAAAGACCAAGAGAATCAGGCCGAAATCAGGGACAATGATTGCATTGACAGGGTAATCAGACGTCTAATTATGGCATCAGACGTCTGGAAGACCACTTTAGGACGTCTGAAAATAAGGTCAGACGTCTGATTTTGGGCGGGTCTTTTCCTGACTTGAATCAGATCTAAATAGGGTTCTAGTGCAAGTCCATCATACGACATACAGGACGTCTGGCACTATGTCTGGACGTCTGGAAACCTACTTTTTCGTGGGAATGGATTTGCAACGCTAGAAAATCTCTGAGAAGAGATTTTCGGGTCAGTCGAGGCAAAACGATCAATTATTAGACGTCTGGAAAGGCTTAAGGACGTCTGATAAGGCTCTAACGGTCATACCATTGAGTGTATGCTAAGACAGCCAACGGTCCACTAATTGGACGTCTGGCAAAGTCATCAGACGTCTGGTCTAAGGTCTGGACGTCTGATTTCATCACACAGAACTAACTATGTCCAGCCTAAATGTTACCAGACATCTGAATCAACAATCAGACGTCTTAAAACACATTATCAGACGTCTGATTTTGGAATTAGACATCTGGAAATGTTGTTTAAACCCTATATTGGTTTTCTAAGTTCTCTACAGAAAACCTAAGTATCCTAGGGTTGTGCCGGTGTTCCTAGGACTACTGTTAGAGTACTTTGAGGCTCTTTAACATAATGTTCTAAGGAAATAAAGAGCAAAAAAATAAAGACAAAAGTACATGAAAGGAATAAATAGAATTCTATCATATTCTTCTTGTCCTTCCATCTTCAATCTATCGCTCCTCGCGAATCTCCTCTGTTCTCCATCAAGCTCCTCCAATCCGTCTTGGATGCGAGCTCGAATTCCATCTAATCACGTCTACATTTGCAATTGACTTGAAATCTAAGACTCCAAGTGCAAATGTTAAATAACACGTGTTTTGTTATCATCAAAACAAATGATCGTGGTGCTCTAGCACCAACAGAGCCCTCCTTTGTTAAACACACCAAGAAATACCATTTCCGACTCCATTTGTGTCATTGAGAAGCTATTCTCAAGAAGAGAAGTGATCTTGCTCTCCAAAGCCCCATTCGTCAAATCTGAGGGCCTCGATACTCTGCCTAGATCATGCCTACACACTTCCATCTAAAGGAAGTTCTTCTTTGCCTATAGAAGCTAGTTTTTATTCACTTTACTTTGTGGCTCTATAGGATATTTGTATTTATTTTTGTTTGGGTATTCGCTTTGTGAATTCTCGTTTCCTTCGCGAGATAAAAACCTTCTCATGAAGAGGAGTTCGAGGCACACTACTCTCGTTCAAAGTAGCATCAGTTGTATTGAGGTTGAGTTACCCTCGTTTTAAGTGACTCGTTAGTGGATTTGATCGACTCGATCGAACAAGAATTCCTTAGTCGAGAGACTTAGGCGGTGGTTTTTACCTGGGTTTGGGTTTCCACCTAAAAATCTATTGTGTATGTTGGATTGCATGTTTTTGTGAGATTGATTTTATATTTCTGCACTTTTCTTTTATCACGCAAATCTCACCTCCTCCCATAGGAAAACTACATTTGGTATCAGAGCAAGTCTTGCAGATCAGCGTAACACACCTGGCAAGGATCCATGGAGGGAAGCATCACTGCCACAAGACACGTCGAGGGGCAGTCCACTACCTGTCCTCCCTATTTCGATGGGAGCAACCACGGGTATTGGAAGCAGAGGATGAAGACATGGCTTCAAGCCAATGACTTCACCATTTGAGCAAGATGCAAGACCCCATTTGACATTCCGGAAAGACCCGTGAGAGGCTACTCGTAGCAGCAAACTCGGAAACTTTTGCTCAACGCCAAAACAATGAATTCACTCTATTGCGAATTGAGCCGGGAAGAGTTCAACCGAATCTCTCAATGCACCACTGCATATGAGATTTGGCACACATTAGAGGTAACTCATAAAGGTACCTTCAAGGTAAGAGCTTCTAAGATAAATATTCTTTCACAAGAATTTAAATATTTTGTTATGAAGACTAATGAATCTTTAAGCAAGATGCATACTAGGTTCACTCTTATAGTGAACAACCTTAAAGCTTTAGGAAAGACCTTCATCAAGGGGGAGCTTCAAGGAAAGTTGCTCCAATCTCTCGAATCGGAATGGGAGCAGAAGGTCACCACTATCGAAGAGGCAAACAAAGTCGAGGAGCTCAACATGGAAGACCTCTTAGGCAATCTCATGGCCTATGAGACCATGATGAAGAAGAAGAAGGACACACCGGAGTCAAGGCCAGGAAAGAGTTTGGCCTTCAAAGCTGCTTCAAATACCAAGGTAAGTTCCGACGATGAAGACCTTAGGATTTTACTTAAGAAAATTTTCAAGTTTTGTAGGGATTCTAAGAGACAAAAGAAAGAGAAGAAGGAGAGCAAAGAGAAGAAGGAAAGTCCAAGACGTTGCTATCATTGCAACGAAAAAGGACATCTATGACCTGAATGTCCTCTTCTTAAAAAGGAGAAAAAGGAGAAGAAGAAGGAGAAGGAGAAGGAGAAGTACAAGAAGAAAGCATTCCAAGCTACTTGGGATGACTCGACCTCAGAGGAAGAAGAAGAAAAGTCCGAAGACGAAGTCGCTTGCATGGGATTCATGGCCATGGCAAGTGATAGCGACAGTGATGACAGCGACAATAAGGTAAACTCTGAACTACAAGATGCTTTTGATGAACTTTATGAGCTTAGTAAGACATTAAAAGTAGAAAACAAAAGCATGAAAAAGAAACTTAGCTTTCTTAAATCTAAAAATGAAAGGTTAGAAATTCAACTTAAGAACCTAGAAACTAGTTCTAGTCCTAACATTTCAGAAAATGATAATTTATTGCTAGAATATCATAACCCAATCAATGAAAATAATAGATTGATTAAGTAGAATACTAGCTTAAAAACTAAAATTTCTAGTCTAAAAACTAAGATGTATGTGGTAGAAAAAGAACTTCCATGTCTTAGGGAAGATTCTAATAACTTGAATAAATTAGAAAATTTCTCTAAAGTTAACACTAGTCATAAAGGTGAGAAAGGATCTCTTTCAAGGAGACCTGCTAACAAAAATGAATCCAAATTGACTTGGATACCGAAAAAAGAATTGGAGTCTTATTTTATAGGTTTCAAGGAAGATATCAATGTGAAGGATTGGACCTACAAGCTCAAGGATGGTCTACTCAAGCTAGGTGGACCAACATCAAGACCAAAGAGGAAGACAAGAAGGTCAACAAGATGATTGGCAGGTGATCACACCGCCACATGTCGACCGCTAGATTGGAGATCAACGTCGATGCCTGGACCTCCAAGCTTCGAATGGGAGCCCCATCAAATTTGGCATCAACCTCCATTTGGGCCATTCTAATGGCCATGGTAAGTGAGGTACATCCTTAACCCTATCTTTTCATTTATAGCATCTAGATAGGGGGAGTTTAAAATTGATGAGCTAATTGTCCATCTTTAAGGGGGAGGTTTAAAAATAACATAGCTATGTTGCCTTTAGAAAGGGGGAGGTAATAACATAGCTATCTTATTTTATGAAAAAGATGAAATTAAAAGAGCATGTCTTAAGGGGGAGTATTGGATAAATGACCATAAGTTATTAAACATTTTTTATAATGTCAAAAAAGGGGGAGAATTTTTGGATTTATATTTATGGCTTTGTCATCATCAAAAAGGGAGAGATTGTTGGTGCAAGGGCACCACGATCGATAATTTTAATGATAACAAAACACTTGTATTTAACATTTGCATTTGAAGTCTAAGATTTCATGCTATTTGCAAATGGATACAAGTTTGAAGGTGAAGTGTGAAGAGCTCGCATCCATGGTGGATTGAAGGAGCTCGTTAGAGGAGAAAGAGCTTTGCGTGGAGCAAGAGCTTGAAGACAAGAAGAATAGGATAGATGTTCTTTTATCTTATACTCTATAATTGTTGTTTTGTTTAGATAATATATTAAAGAGCCTCAAAGTAATATAACAATAGTCCTATGAACACTTACATAACCCTAGGATACTTAGACATTTTGTAGAGAACTTAGAAAATCAAAGTAGGCATCAGACAACCTGATCTGACATTCAATTTGGACTTCAGACGTCTGATCTTTTAAGACGTATGACTGTTTGATCAGGCATCTAAACACTTAGGCTGGAGAACCACTTACTGTCTGCCATATTTAGACGTCCAGCCCTTAGTCCAGACGTCTTAGCAGATGTCTGATGTCTTTGTCAGACGTCCAATTAGTGAAACATTAGCTTAGAAATATAATCATTGATGATTGACCCTTATTCTTCTATCAGACGTCCGTAGAGGATCTTAAACGTCTAATAAATAGATGTTAGCCCTCTATTAAGCCAAAATCACTTATCATCAAAGTTATAGCTATTTGTGCCTTGAGAAATCCATTCTTGTAGTAATCTAGGTTTCCAGACGTCCAGACCTAGTGTCAGACATCTGACAAGTCGTCTAACCAACTTATATAAGAACCCTGTTTAGGTCTAATCAGTCAGTAAGGAAACCCATCTAGGATTAAATGACTGATCTAGTTTCCAGACATCTTAAGAGTGATTTCCAGACATCTGATTCTTTTCCTAGATGTCTGATATGACTGTCAAAATCATTAATGACCCTGATTCCGGCCTAATCTACCTTGGGTTTATTTCCAATGGCTATAGAAGCCTTCCAAGGCCTTCCAAAGCCTTCCTAGGCCATCTATAAATAGAGGGGGAGCCCTACTTTGTTAGACACACTAAGAAATACCATTTCCGCATCCATTTGTGTCATAGATAAGCTTTTCTCAAGAAGAGAAGTGATCTTACTCTCCAAAGCCCCATTCGTCAAATCTGAGAGCCCCGATACTCTGCCAAGATCATGCTTACGCACTTCCATCTAAGAGAAGTTTTTCTTTTCCTATAGAAGGTAGTTTTTATTCACTTTACTTTGTGGCTCTATAGGATATTTGTGTTTATTTTTATTCAGGTATTCACTTTGCGAATTCTCGTCTCTTTCGCGAGATAAAAACCTTCTCATGAAGAGGAGTTTGAGGCACGCTACCCTCGTTCAAAGTAGCATCGATTTTATTGAAGTTGAGTCACCCTCGTTTTAAGTGACTCGTTAGTGGATTTGATCGACTCGGTCAATCGGAAAATCCTAAGTCGAGAGACTTAGGTGGTGATTTTTAGCCGGGTTTAGGTTTCCACCTAAAAATCTGTTGTGTATGTGTGATCGTATGTTTTTGTGAGATTGGTTTTATATTTCTGCACTTTTCTTTTATCACGCAAATCTCACACCATATTGTAGAAAAATTACAAATACATCGTTGATCGTTTTCCCTGGAAAATGTCTTGTCCTGGGACTCAATGAGTTGTTCTTCCAAATGGTTTGATTCTATTCCTCCAACTCTACTCTAATGTTCTCCCTCCCTTAGACCAAAGTAGCATTTTTAGACTTAACGGTTAATTTACTTCAAAATCGGGGAATTAGATTAGTGAATCTTCTCTTGAGATGAGAGTGTTGGTCTTCAAAAGTCTCTCCACCACATCAAGCTGGAAAGTATTATGCAATAACTCAACATTTCACTACCCATTGGGATTCATCATATCAGCAACTCTTTCAAGATCCTAGGGTGAGCAAGGGAGTCATCCACCATGTCCAGATCCTTTATGCCTCGTACTTTAAATATATTGGTGCTTCTCTAATCTCCAATTATTTTTAGTAGTTTAGCACAAATAAGAGGTTTGATCTTCATTAGATCCTTCAATAGTTTGGATGAACACCAAGAATCCTTCATATCTAAATCCAATTCCCCCAGCACATTAGGAAAGGCAATCCGTTGCCATGCCATGACAAACATATGTTACTTAGAACCTTCATAACAAACAAGAAGAATTTGGTTGCATGATCAATGCTTTTATAGGTCTTTGTAGTAAGAGGCTTCATAGCCATATAATGGGTCGATATGATGGCCAATGAGAAAATAATTAGAACCATTTCACCTGCATGTGAAAAAGCCCTAGTCTTCCACCACTCATTTAGCTTTTTCTTGATCTTATCCAGCACCATCTCATGTAAATGTCTCTGCAACCGACCATCAACAGTTGGACAATCAAGATATACCTCATTTGTGAATTCTTTCTTGATGTCTATCAGCTCCTCGATACTGTGTCTAATGCTTTTATCCACCCCTCTACTAAAGAAAATTCCTAACTTCTCTATGTTAACTTTTGCCTTAAATATCATAAGTATAATCCAAGAATCAGTAGAGTTTATTGGCTTCTAAGAAAGAGGCTTCTCCAAATAAAAATGTGTCATCCACCAACAAGGATAAGTGATAATGGGGCATATTCTTGAAGAGGCACAACGATGTAAATCACCTTGCCTACTTCTTTGCTTTGGTGTGATTATTTTGGTGGACAAACCACTCACTGAGACCTCAAAGATAGAAGTAGTCTATTCAATGCAATCAAATGCTTTTTGTTGGATCCTAATTTCAAATTAGGGTATTGATGAGGGACATAAAGTGTCATCGGACTTAAAACTTCACACAAAGCTCAAAAAAAATCCAACAACCTGACAAACAGGTGGATCCAAGTCTACCTGACCACCTATATCCAGACGGATCTGGACAAACCCGACCTATCGAAGAACCTGGTTGACCGGAGTTGAAGAGACGATAACATCTACGTCGATGCTAACGGTGGCATTTCTAACACTATTTATAGTCAAGTAACAAACGTATTGGGAAATCTACTAAATCCTCAGGAGCTCTTTTCACTAGAGAAAGAGAATGAGAATTATTGTATTAACCCACAATTATAGTAAAAGTTTAAAAATATAATCCAAGATATATACCTTTAAGATAAAATTAAATCACCAAATCTTTTGTATATTCTCTTTATGTGTTTATTTATAATAGATCCGATGAAATACTCAAATTATATTTTAGACAGTTCCTTCGACGTGTAAACTTCATGCATATAAATTTCATTACATGAATCATGTGAGCTGTCAGTGGGCATTAGTTCTTTTTTTTTATGGGTAGTGGTTGTGCCAACGTGTACGTGAGTGGCGAGTTTAGTGAGCATCGGAGGAGTTTGGAAGGGATTCTCGCAACCATAGAGCCGTGTTTGACCGGACCTGCGAGTTGGGTTGTCAGAGATGTGATTAGGGGTGTCCTACGAGACTTGTCTGGATGTCATGTGTGAGATTATTTTGTACTATTAAATCATTAACCGGAGAGATGGATATTCACCGATCATATCCAGAGCATCAGAAGCTCTCCATTGGAGCCATTCCTCGCCTCTTCCAATCTCACTCCCTGCAGCCGTGTAAAAGATTGCAAGCTTCCCTGCTAGAGATGTAACTTTTAGTAAATTTTATCTAACCTTGTTAAAAAGAATAAATAAAATTTGACCTATTTAATTTAAATTTAAATGTAAATTTTCACAAAAAAAATTATTTGAATTTGAAAACGGATATAGGTTTAGGTTCGAATCCATTAACAATATATGATAATTTGACTCATATATTTGATTTGGGAATTTTTTTAAAAATATATGCATAAGTATTATATATTTTTTTGAGTATTTTCAATGAATATAACTGCATTGTTACTTCATGGTTTTATGTACTAAGCATATTTATTTTCCTAACATTTATGTTATGCATGGCATGTCTGTATTTTTATAGTGTAAATTTTATATTTTATATATGCTATTTATGAATGATATGATATTGTATCATTTGAATTAACTAGTAATGGATTATATTATTTTTTTTTCTTATTTAAATTTATGTGGGGATGCTTTGGTTATTTGATCTATTTATAAATGATACTCGATAGATAAATGGATAGAAATATTATCTTAAATTTTTCTATCCAATAAATAAATGCATAGAGTATAAGTATATATTTTGTAAATAGATATAAATATGAGATTTAGTTAAATTTGATTCATTTGCACCCCTAACCTATATGTTAACTTTCTCTATTAACTTTGTATTCCTCTTACCAGATACAACATGGGCTTTGAAGATGCACTCTCCCCATGTAGAAAAATCAAGGCTTATCCGGATCTTCATGGTACTAACCTTGAAAACGCTTGCCTTGAACTAAAGGTATGAAACGGTGCCTCGAACGTGGCAAGCTATACCTTGAGGTCTCATTTGGTAAAAGAAATGGTTAGAAGAAATAAAGTAATTGAGAGGTTTTGATGTTCAGTTGAATTTATTATCTTACTATTATTATTTATTTGATGGAATAAAATAAAATTAGTTAAAAGGAGAGGTTGGATAAAATTAATAAGTAGAATTAAATATTTTGATGAGAGGGATGAAATTACATAAATTAAAAATGAAATGTTCAATTTTGAATTTCAAAATTATACAACCTAAAGTTTAATTTATTTGGAGGATTAGGAATGTGGTGTTAAGAAATGTGAGATTAATGTTAACTTATAATTGTATTTAATTGAAAAGTAATATTAACACCAATTTATATTTACTTGAATTAGTGTTAAGTTGTGGTATAAGCTCTTGTGACATTTACTTGATAATGGTGTTAAAAGTATAAAATATTAGAGATGTTAGAGGTACAAGTGGTATATAATTTTAATACAGATTTAGCTAACACTAATTGAAGCTGATGTTAGATAAACTCATATTAAAGTAATTAAACCTTAATTATCAAATGAAGGATTAAGTAATCAAGTAAATAGAGGTTAACCCTACTTTTGAATGATTAACCCTCGAGTAAACTATGCTTAAACAAAAATTTAAAAGCCTAATTTCGTCAAGGTGGTGAGTTCTAGTACCATTGCCTTGACATTAATGACAAGTCTTCCCTCTTCCTTGCATTCATTGTGCATAACAGTGATGTAGTTCCAAAAGTCTGAATTTCTTTACTCTGTGTTGCTCTGATGTCTTTTCTTTCTACTGGCATGATCATGTCCTCTTAGAATCTGAAGTTTGGTAATCACCACATTGTTATGGATGATCAGGAGCTGCATCTCATTCAGGGGATTCAAAAGCTCCTGAAAAGAGAAGCTGTATCAGCAGAGGTCAAGCAACCACTAAATGCAATTGCCGACCATGATGGATGCAAGAAAACTTATTTTTCAGAATACTCACAAAATCAGACCTCATGCAGTCATTGAAGTGATTGGAGAAGCTTGGAAGGTTTCAGCATCACCGATTGTGAGGGAGGTAGGAATTGATCGCTGGATAGCATCTTTCAGAGAGGAAGCTGATTTGAGGTCGGTCCTTAATCGTGCACCTTGGCACTTCGATGGAGATTTGATTCTCACGGCTGTTGCAAAACCGAATACCAAGCCTTCAGACTATCCTCTAGATACAGCCATCCTGTGCGTTCAGCTTCATGACCTGCCTCTAGAATGGAGATGTCAGTCAGCCATTATAGTGATGTGAAGTTCCATTGGTGATGTGACAGATGTTGAAATTAATGATGCAAAGGGGGGTTTCTTTGTAAGAGTAAAGGTCCAAATCCGGGTCAATAGAGCCCTCTTCAAAGATATAGAAGTCCCTTTGTCAGATGGTAACAAACTCAAAATTCCTCTTAAATATGAAGGGCTTTCCAGATACTGCACCCTATGTGGATTTCTGGTTCATGAGGTTATGAACTGTGATGAACTTCTCAAGATAAAAAGACAGATTGAAAAGCAACCAAGTGCTGCGAGTAGAATAGACGCGATCAATGCCCTTGAGAATCTCAAACATCCTTATGGAGAGGAGATCAATGCGTCTAGATCCACCTACAAAAAGAGAGCTTCTGAAGATCAAATTTACCTTGCAGATTTGCCTGAATGTGTTGGGGCAGACGACAATGTCCCCTCATAGTCTGATGGGACAAAAGTACCTTCCCAGCCACCCCATACCCTAAGCCATCAACTGCCCATGCCTTCAACCTCCACTAACTTCCCCCCACAAGTACAACGGGCTTTACCCTCTGATAACCCCACTTCCCCTGATATTATCCACCATACCGTCCCCTACGAACCAAATATATAACCCATTCACGACCGAGTGCAAGATACCCTACCTATCAACACCGCAACCCCTCCCACAAATTTTCCACATAGTCCCCCCTTACAGATCCAATCTTCCTACTCCCAACCTGTACTACAAAAGCCCACTAACACTTCTGTCGTAAAAACTTATCCACAACAGACAGGGCCCAAGCCCACCATCAGAGAACCCCTCATTGAAAACCCCTCCCCTGGAACCAGCCCACTTCTGAATGACAAGAGCTATTCACTATTGTCAAACCTTCGTGTCACCTTCCCTCTCCCTATGAGCACTAACCCTGACTTACCCAACCTATCCACCATACAACCAAAAACAACCTATGGAGCCGTATACTATAAGTTACAAACTGACATCCAACAACCCTTGGCTTCTAAAGAACACAACCGAACACCCAGAAGGAAATTCAAAAAATCTGCTAGGGAAATCGGAGTAGAAGTAACTAATTCTGCCACTTCTTTGGGAAAAAGGAAGTTAGGTTATTCCCCAAATTACCCCACTGGAATACCAAAGAAGATGGAGGATGAAACGCTGCTAGGGCTTCGGTCAGTTGAGTCAAATCAGCTGCCCCCCCCATCAATGAATCTACTGTCTTGGAACTGCAGAGGGTTGGGGACTCCCTCTGTGGCTCGACACTTGAAAAGTCTCATTAGAGCAACATTAGCGGATGTTATCTTCATATCAGAAACACACCTAAAACAGCTACGAATGAATAAGATTGTTGAAGGACTAAGGGGATATGATAGTTTCTCAGTTCAGGCTGAAGGCAGATCTGGGGGATTTTCTCTATTATATAATTCCAATTGCGCCATCAGTCCCATTTGCTCAGAGAAACATTGTATATTAACTGAGTTAACTGTGGGTCTGGATACCTGTCATCTATGTTGCATTTATGGCATATGCCTACCCAAGGTAAGAGGAAATCCTTTTGGCAGCGAATGACGAGGCTATTGGAACCATATTCTGACAACATGCTCTGTGTTGGAGACTTCAATGCCGTCTTAAATAGATATGACAAGACTGGGGTTCTTGCTATTCCATATACGGAATTCAACCATCTCAAAAACTTTACCAGCAAACTCGGACTTATGGACCTTGGTTTCGTTGGGCAGGTATTCACCTGGAGCAATAGAAAGAAGCCGCAATATCTTATACGTGAAAGGTTGGATAGGGTTTTCACTTCAGGAGATTAGTGGTTGGCCTACCCAAAAGCAGGGTGTACTGCATCTCCCTACAATTGAGAGCGACCACGGCCCTATTCTACTGCGAACGGACAGAAAACCAAAAAGAAGAGGTTCTATCTGGAGATTAGAATCAAGAAGGTTCCCAGAAGAATCCTTCAACTCTACAATTCAGAATAGTTGTGAAGCCAATATTGGGGAAGCATCAATCCATCAAAAGCAAAAAAAACTGACTGCAGACATTATCTTATGACGGAAAAAAGCCCCCACCAATTGGAAGGAGGAGAAAAAATCAGTGGGGTTTGAACTATCCAAATTACAGAATGAAGAACCCTCGTTATCTTCACGTGAAAAGGAGAAGGAGATAATTATGAAATATGATCGGCTTCTCTTAAAACAAGAAATGCACTGACACCAGCGTTCAAGACAGGATTGGATTGACAGTGGAGATAGGAATACCAAGTACTGTCATTTATTTGCCACAAACAGAGGAAGGAAGAATAGGATTGATTGGTTGAAACTTTCAAATGGAATAGAAACTGGGGATCAAAAGCTAATCCAAGAATGCTTCTTTCAATATTTTAAATACATGTATACGGCCCAACAGGAGACACCTGACCTGCCTACCTTTCTCACTCCCAATGATTGGGTAAATGCTCAAGAACAAGATCGTCCGGCCTCCATCCCTCAAGCAGAAGAAATAAAAAATACTTTATTCCAAATGGCACCATTGAAAACCCCCAGACCAGATGGATTCCCTGCACTGTTCTATCAACGCAGTTGGAATATTCTGGGTGAAGAGGTGGTTAAATTTGTCCAAACATCCTTCACAAACTCATCAATGGGAACTGAATTTGCATGTACCTATCTGCTGCCCATCCCTAAGATTATAAACCCCCTGGAGCCTAAGGAGTATAGACCCATCAACCTCACAAATACTCTTTATAAGCTAGTGGCGAAATTAGCAGTAAGGAGAATCAAGACAGTACTCAGAAGAATCATATCCCCGAACCAATCAAGCTTCTTGTCAAGAAGACAGATATCAGATAATGTGCTCCTAGCTAAAGAAGTTTTTCACTCTATGAAGACTATGAAGAGGAAGCACGAGTCAATGGCCATCAAACTCGATATGGAAAAAGCTTTTGACAGGTTGGAATGGTGTTTCATTCATTTTTCTTTATCTCAATTACGTTTTCCAGTCATTAGTCAATCTTATTATGTCTTGTGTCACATCTGCATCATTTCAAGTCATAGTGAATGGCACCATTACCAATCTCATATATCCTTCGCATGGTATACATCAAGGTTACCCACTCTCCCCCAATATCTTTATTCTCTGTACGGAATTCTTATCTAGATCCTTTCTTCTGCATTGTATAGTAAAAGAATTTCAGGTTATCAGCTGACAGCCAAAGCACAACCTCTCACACATCTTATGTTCGCGGATGACACATTATTAGGGCATCTCTTTATGAAGCACAACAACTGAACGCCATCCTCCAATACCATGAAAGCTGCTTAGGTCAATGAGTTAAACTTCCACAAATCTAGACTCTATTATGGCAAAAATGTTCATCCCATCTTAATGAAGGCTATTTCTGAGTTCCAGAGGAGAACCATGAACAAATCTAAGATTTATTTGGGAAGCCCCTTGATAGATGATAAAAAACAAAAGTCCCTTACAGATCTGATTGTCAACAAAATATAGAGAAAATTATCTGGCTGGAAGAGTAGATGTTTATCTTAGGTTGGAAGAGGAGTTTTGCTACAGACATCTCTTCTTCTCATCTCAAATCATCTTATGTTTACGCATTGCTTCCCCAAAAAATTATGCACAATTATTGATGGCCTGGGGAGGGATTTCTGGTGGGGGGCAGATGATGGAGCAAGACATTTTTACCTGAAGGCTTGGAGTTCTGTATGCATTCCAAAACACCTTGGTGGGTTGGGTTTTCGTGACACTCATCTCACCAACATGGCTTTTCTCATGAAAATGGGTTGGTACTTAATCACTCATGGGGAGAGTTTCTGGCAAAAACAATTGAAGGCCAAATACTTCCCAAATGGGGATTTTTGGGATTATTCCCCAAAGTCGGAGATTCAAAATTTATTAAGGCACTCCATTCTATTCAGCATTGGCTCTTTGCTGGTTCTTCATGGTTAATAGGAAATGGCCAAAATATAAACATATGGTGGGACTGTTGGATCAAAGATGGTGACTGGTCGTATTTTCCTCTAGTTACCTCAAATCATACATGTAATCTGGTCAGTGAACTTATCAGTGAGGAGGAACGTCACTGGAATTCTGATATGGTTCCACTGATTTTTCCTCCAAATGTACCCATCAAATCCTCAATACACCTATCCATTGGGGAAACCAAGATAAGCTTCTATGGTCAGACCACCTGAAAGGAGTATTCTCCATCAAGTCAGCATTTCAATCTCTTCTATCTCATTTCAGCAGATTCAATCCAAATTCCACCCAGCGGTCTCAATGCAAAGAGATTTGGAATTTGGACATCCCACCTAGAATCAAAAATCTAATTAGGAAGGGAGTAGCAGGTGCTCTGAATGTCAAACAACTCTTGGCGAGCAGAATTGAAGGTATTAATCCTCTATGTGAAATATGCAAACAAGCAGATGAAGATGTTGATCATATCTTCCTACATTGTCTGTACACAAAAGCCATATGGTTTGCTGTTGGAATCCGTATGAGAGGCAGATCTGGCTGTTGGTTTGAGGAATACAAGACAATTTCTCAATACATGGCCTAGACAAATTACTCCAAGTCCCTTCCTTTTTTTATTGCGTATACTCTCTGGTATAACAAATGTGGTGGTTCATGGCAAACCGATCTCAGATCCAATTGCCCTCATTAACTATGCTCTTAAGTCTGTAAATAAAGCCTGCACTTTTTCTCCTTCTACACTGGGATCGCAAAACTTGGCTATGCAGAAATCACCTACTGATGGATTGCATTCTATAACTATGTCACTTGACGAAGTCACTATGATTGTTGATGCATTAGTTTCTATGCATCATTCCATTTCTACAGTTCTTGAACCAAAGTGGCACTATCATAGCAACCCAACCTCTCGCCACAATACGTGCTGTGATGAAGAGGCGGAGACATATGCAATTCTTCAAGGCCTCAAATTTGCCTTGAATTTAGCTCATAATCAAGGAATGCTTCTTAGCGATGCTCTTTCCTCAATCAACCAGATACTTGGATTTGAGCAGCCAACCTGGAGAGCCCTTCATGTTATTAAGGATTGTCAAGGATTGTCAAAAAATTCTACGTGACTCCACAGTTTCAATATTTCCCATGTTAAGAGATCAGGGTATCAATGGCTCACAATCTTGCAAAATTCTATAAGTTGAAGGATTTTATTGGAGTTTAAAATGGATCTACTATTTCCTGTCCCCTTTAATGGGTGCTACGTGAACTGAAGTTACTCTTCCCTTTAAAAAAGAAAAGAAAAGAAAAGGAGAAAAACAGGACGTGACCATCCAACAACCTTCTCAAAGATCTAACCGTGTGGCACTGCTCCAGCTAGAATCGCGTCATGCCAATGGTTGCCGTAGGCACTATTTGCCCTGGAGAAATTGCGCCGTAATTCCCCCCCTTACGTCGGATAATTTCAACGTAAAATTATTCCAGAATTAATCACTTAAAGTTTAAAATAAAATAATTCCATCTTAAGAGGTTTATTTTAATCCTCTCACATATTCAACTACGCAATGTTTATTCTGTTGTAATGACGTTTAATCATCCACACGAAAATGACCAATAATTCTCCCGTAATTCCGCTTTAATTCCTCTAATTATTCCTCTTTTTCTCCTCTGACAGGCAAAACAGCCCCGTAGGGTCTCACATCTTGCGAGAAAAAGAATGCCATAATCGCTTATAATTTGCAACTTCTTTGGCATATTGTCCTTACCCTGCAAGTCGCTCGAAGCTACTGCCACGTCGATGAAGGCCGCATAGCTTATTTCTGCAAATCCTTCGGTGCTCATTGCCGGAGAGCGAGAAAGACATAGATCTCAAAGGGAAATGAGGAAAATACGAAAAATCATCAAATGTTGCGTTACATTGCAAGGCAGACCCCCGGATGGTAAACAGAAGATTTAATTTCACATCTTCGCTCTCATCTTCTTGAGAATTTGCTCTTCGGTCCTCTCGTCTTCCTCCAATCCCAGAACCTCCGCCATCTCCGGGAACGCGGCCAACCTGATGGAAGCGTAGACCTCCCCGTCCCAATCCCTCCGGGCGAGCTCCTCCGCCATCCCCACCGCCACCTCCACCACCTCCCGCGCGCTCCCCGCCAACCGATCCACGATCCCCATCCCCGCCGCCTCGTCCGCCGTGACCTTCTTTGCCTTCAGCAGCAGCTTCGCCAGCGCCGTGGGGTCCCGGACCTTGGACCTGAGCGGTGCCATTATCTCGCCAGTGATGCGGAGGCCAAGGTCTAGTTCGCTCATGTAGAGGAAGCCGCGGTCGCCCCGCATCACGCGGTGGTCATGAGCGAGGGCGAGGACGAGGCCCGCGGCGGCGGCGTGGCCGGTGACGGCGGCGACGGTGGGCATGGGGAGGGAGGCGAGGTCGGCGAGGGTGCGGCGGAAGAGGGAGCGGAGGAGGGGGACGCGGTCGGAGGGGGAGAGGCGGACCCACGAGAGGTCGTAGCCGTTGGAGAAGAACTTGCCCTCTCCGGCAGTCACGAGGGCGCAGCCGCGGGGGGCGTCGGAGCGGATGGAGGTGAGGGCGGAGCGGATGGAGGAGAGGAGGGAGGGGTTGAGACGGTGTTCGCCGGTCCCCGTTAGGGTTAGGATGTACACGCGGCCGCGCCTCTCCAAGCTGCACATCGTGATCCCCCGTTCCTCGTAGGCTGCCTGTGACTCGACTTCTCAGTTATAGCTGAACGCACCAAAACTACTCGGAAAGGTGAGTAAGGTGTAGCATCACTTTATTCAGAAAAAAGACTAATAGCTGCATCGTCGGAGACGCTTCGCCTCGGTCGGGTATACATCTCGCGAGGAGCCAAACGGAGGATGGCTATTTGCTTGATGATTGGGATTTTAGACTGTTGCCATTCGACAAAATATCTTGGCACCCCACTTCATGGAAGAATGATCGAGAGGAGACCGTACTGCACCCTGGTAGACAGGATTGGAGAAAAGATAGAGACGTGGAACGCAATGACACTCCAGAATGGGGAGGGTGTAGCTACTAAAAACCGATTGTGGAGGGCATCGTGCAATACTGGTTAGCCACCTCGGTGGTCCCGACAAAGATCCTGAAGGGGATCATTGTCACGTCCTACATAGCTTTTGACGTATCCAAAACTATGTTAGCCATTGTGATGCGTTAAGGTCCCACTCATTAGGATAATCAGAGTTGTAAATAGTCAATTCTTCCGATTATAAGGTTAATGTCAACTAATTAAGTTTTAAAATATCTCATTAATACATGACATATATATAATATCAATTAATCACTATGCTCATAAATCTACAAAAAAAAATCCTTTATGGCTGTTGGATGATATTTTTTATTGATAAAAATCATTACACATACCCTTTGTATGTGGAATGTATTTAACCAATCATGATGTTATTTTTAAAAAATATCTTTGTATATTAATGTTTAGTTATATTACCAATCTATTTATAAACTTTATTTATAACCTGTATTTGAAATATAATTAATGAAATATTACATTATTATTGGAAAGTAACCATATCACCTTAATACTTAATCGTATTATAACTCTATTATTAACCAAAACGAATTTGTATTATAATATTTCTCATGTATTACAATTCAATTTTTCACTTGTAATACAAATTCTTGTATTTTCATTAAAATAAATAATTGTAATACAAGTTCATCGTATATATACAAATCTGTTTTCAATTGTAATACAACTTTTTGCACTTTTTTTATGATAAATATTTGTAATACAAGATCTATTAGTAATACAATTCGTATTAAATGTCATTATTGCTAAGTACTAATTATTTGTGCTACAAGTATAATGCATTTGTATTACAAATTTAGTCATGTTTTTTATTTTCATTATACTATTATGTGTAATGGAAATTCATTACTCGATATTACAACATGTTTACTGTTCTGCTACAAAACACCTAACATTTACTACAATCCACATGCTCATGCATTACAAACGTATTTATGTCACGTTACAACGGTTATTCTTTATTATTACAATACTTTTTCATTAATTTGAACATTTGAACGTAGAAATTATTCGGATGTTATTTACTATTTTTTGAATGTATAGCATTTAAGTTTGGTAATTAATAATTACCATGTATCATTTTTTTATTACCAACTATATCATTATGTTACTAATTAATTCACTATCTATTTTTAGAAAGTATGTTTGGATTAGCTGTAACTGCATCATACTTTTTAGGAATATTTTATTAAACAAAGATTTGTGAAGATATTTTTTGGCAACTTCCATTAATATCGGTGCATTACAAAACCAACTTCGCTAATTTAGGTGGTATTACTTTTGATAGTACGATTTTCATCTAGTAGTGCTCATTTATTAATTTTTAAGCATTGTATATCCTCTAAATTAATAAATGAGCACTACTAGATGAAAATCGTACTATCAAAAGTAATACCACCTAAATTAGCGAAGTTGGTTTTGTAATGCACCGATATTAATGGAAGTTGCCAAAAAATATCTTCACAAATCTTTGTTTAATAAAATATATATATATGTGTGTGACAACAATTAAAAAAATATAAAATGATGCGAAATAAAATATAACAACAAATTTAAAACTACCTACCATACATCATAAGCTACATTGTTTTATAGGAGTCATAAATCGAACAAAATACATTGTTATAATTGAAGTGGGGCCCAATTACAATATATTTAGTTACAAAAATGCCTATAACAGAAAAACCTACAAGGTATTATACGACAAAAAAGTCAATTGACTCGGCCAATCTAAGCATCAGATTTCAATAATATAGCTTGCTCAACCAATGGCCTATTGTAGTAAACATGAGGCGGTGACGAACTTGAATAAAACTTTCCACATCCAGCTAATGGGAGGATCTAACAACAATCCAGGATGTGGTCACTCCTCGATTTCATCTTCCAAGTACCGCAAGGCTTAGTAGAAATGGCACCTCGCTGGTTTGAGGTGGACCCTCTCTACACTACAAATCTTTAACATGTTGCCCCATGGCATCAAGTTCTAAAAGTAGGTCATAAATACAGAATGAGCAAAGTGGCTCAATGGAGACAAAATAATGTGTGCAAACAAGAGAGAGCAAGAGAGAAAGAGATAGGTAGTATATGAATATCTACACTACAAGCTAACCAATTAAATTATCCAAATCTAGCTGTTACCCTGTGGGTTGTTATTTAATATTCTCTTACCTTACGTCACAAGTCATATTATAGTAAATCATCCCTCTTTAAAAGCAGTGATGGGGATGTATCCTTTTCTTGAACTCATAGCAGTGAGAATCTCTCCTTGATCAAGGGAGGGACTAACAATACTGGTGGTCCTTGAGTGAGGCGTACTTATTCTCGTTATACGTGAACATTGTTGTCATTTGCTGGAAGTGCCAAGCTTCTTAGGGGCTACCTAGGCTAATGCCCCAAGATCTGGAGGAGATAACTCGACTCAGATCCAGCAAGGTCTGGTCAACAATTATTTTAATCTTCGGTGGCAAGAGTTAGGCAGATGGTTTTTTACCATATCGATGCTCCCAATAAGAGAGAGTACTCCAAGTTTGCCTTCTTGGTCCAGCCTTGGATGAGATTTCATCCAATCACCCTTGTGGTATCTCGACATCATTCATGTATGCAAGCGTCTATAGAGCTTTTACTACGAGTACCAAAGCATCAAGTTATAGATCCAGGTACCCCAGCATCATCCGCATATGTAGGCGCCTACAGAGCTTTCACTACAAATGCCTCATTTTGATGATGGCAAACAACCTATCACTAAAATTGGAAACTCTCCAAGTTCAAAGGTTAATTACAAGTAGCTGCCACTTACCGCTTGTCCTTGGGTCTCCAACTCGCTTCGGTGAACCCTTGGTTCACAAGGTCAAGGTGTCAAGTCTTACGGATTCATCTATCATGACCTATTTCTCTTGTTTCATCTAATTGATTGGTTCCCAATAGATTAAACTGGAACCTAAGGACTAGCTAGATCTTTTTGGGTTTGGCTTAAACCTTAGGACCCAGAAAACCTTGTTTAGACTCTTGTCAGAGTCATTAACTTCATTAGTTTAGAATTAAGCTTTTACTTAGCCAATTAGGTTAGAAGTTTAGCGTTATTATTTTAGAGAGCTCTTAATCTCTTCATAACTCATTATTACAAGGGGTATTTGGGTTGTGAAAAACCCTCTTTAAAGGCCTCCAATGCAGAGTAAAGTACCCCTCCAAACAGCTTCCACACTTTGGATTTAAGACGGGTTGAGTACGAGTACCAGTACTAGTGTTAAGCTTTAGTACTAGAACTTGGTTCCTACTTGTAATGCCCTAAAATTCCAGTCCCAAGTTGTTTTAGAGTGGTTTGAGTCACTTCAAACCTATGGACTTACATTAGGTTCAGTGCAAGTGTGAATGCCTCATAAAATGTGAAGAAACACGTGTTTTGGGTCAATCCTTAGTTAAACCTCATTGAAAGGGTTCCATGTGGAGTATCATTGAATTCCTCTTATCACAAGCATTTCGAAGACGCTTGTTTCACGCGAATCTGATGTCTATAGCTCAGGTTACGTCCAAAACAAGTCAATAAGGACCTAAATGTAAGGTGAACCAAAACTAAAGGTAATTTTGGTAATTTCCTCACAAATCTCAACCCTAAACCTTATGTTGGGTCTATAAAAGGGCCTCCTTGGTGTTTGGGCCATCATTACATCATTCAATGGTCCAAAATTCTAAGAGAATGAGAGGGTTTTAAATAACGAAGTTTAGGAAAGTTAGGGACCTATTTGTAATAGGATTTCTGCAAAGGTTCCCAGCGTAAATCTTGCAGAGGCAGTGATGGCGCACATTGAGGGTATGATGCATGGTAGCAGTGTGCGTTGAGGGAGAGACACGTGGTGGCAGGCGAGCGCATGCACTCATGTTCTTGCGCATAAGGGGGCTTGTGTGGTGCGTCAAATTTGCAACACATTACACGGTGGACAACAAGGATCACATAGGTACAGGCGTGGTCTGCGTGAGGCATGCAGGTGAGAATTACTAACATGTAGCGAGTGGTGCCATGGATCAATCGACTGATTCACTTGAACCGGTTGGCTCAGTGACCCCCTTGTGGTTTTCTGAGCAATTTGTGGCCTTCCTAACCTCGAAATTTGACAAATAAGATACCATTGGAATTGTATTCACTTGTAGTAGGCATTGATAATCTTTATTTTCCTTTTTAGTATGTTTTCTTATATGAAAAATTAGAAACATGTCTAAAGGGTTTTTCGATCCAATTCTTGACGCATTTGGTTTAAGAAACTTGATCGGAGCATGCGTGGTTTTCAAAGAAGGTACGTCACACTTTCCCAGACCCCTTGTGCACTGTTTAGAGTCACTGCGATCCTCCATCGACGTTAGATATAGTAGTCTATCCTTTTGCTTCATGTTTGATCTATCTCACGTATCGTGGCCCATTATTCCAATTTCTTTGCACTTTTCCTCGTTGTGTGCGTGTTCATTTTCCTGCTGAGTTTGAAGCCCACGTAGGGTTTTTGTTACTATTTTGGGTACTCTAATATGAAATATGATATTGATTTCTTTGATAATTATTGCTTGAGAAGAATCAGATTGAACCAAGTTAAAACTTAGGATTTTGGGTAGGTTTTAATATCGTTAAAAACCTATTTTTGTTACTAAAATTAAGGGGGATTAATATTGATTTTCAAAGTAATTTAACTTAATTTATCATCTAATTATGTGAGCTTGAAACAAGGTGTGAAATCTGGGTTGATTAATATCAACTTATAGAGCTTATTAAATTGGTTATTTGGGATTAAAATTCATATTATAAAATGACAGATTTGTCAGGATTCAAAATTGGATAACTAGTGTTAGCTCACTACTCGTCAAATTTTGATTGTAGCTTTGATCTTTTAGATCGGTTTGTGTTGGTTTAGGGAGTTGTTAGCCTCCCTACAACTCTTTGGTTAAGCTTAGTTGTCAACTGGGAAAGTAGGATGTCGGGCTTGAGGGGTGGAGTTGGTTCTTTTCTTGGACGATGGGTGGGTCATTGGTTGTCTATGGTTCAGTGTACATAGCGCTTGCATATGTTCACGTTAAACGACGTATCCACTACCTCTTTCCACAATGATCCCAAGGTGATGGATTGAAGTAAGTTGATGGGTATAATCTACCTTCTCGGCCAAGAATATGGCTTATACCGATCTTACATCTCAGGAAGTCACACGAGATTACCTTGTGCCCCGAGGCGTTGATTAACAGGATTTTGATTGTAAGAAGTTGGGCATAACACATAAAATGAACAGAATAAGGTGAGAATCAATAAATGGATTAACTTTAGAAATAGTATCCTTTCCTCTTATTCTCTTTGTTACTATTTTATACTTGTTGTTTCTACTCTACTTAGTTTTTGCTAACATGTTTCTTAGGTTCCATACTTAGGTGTTGCTGATGGCTATTGTTGGTTCTGCCATGGAACCAAGCTCTGCTGTAGAAGACAGTCTATACTAAGCATTATGGGTCATCTGGTTTTGTTACCATTTGATACACTTTCCTTTCTAGTCTTCTTCATGGTTGTATTAGTACTTGAGCACTTTGTTTACATTCTTACTTTCTGTGGTGGATTTTATTTTGATTGTCGGTACTTTATTTTATTTAATGCATTATGAATGAATGTTTGGCCTATGACTATATGTTGAGTGACTGTAATCGTGTATTTTTGTATGTTTGCTTTATATTGGCATTCGATAGCTTGAGTCACGTCGGTTGGTGGAACTCGGGTCATTACAACAGCCCTTTCCTCATGTGACCCTCCTACTTTTCAGTAGCCAGTTGACCGACTCCTCTCGGCCGACCGGCTATTACGAGACCGGTTGCTCTTGGCCCTCTTGAAGGTGTTCTTGAGGTACAACTCGAATTTTGAGGCGATTGTCGCTTCAAACTCACAAAGGAGTTCATGAATAGCTCATGGGATTGGTCCTTCATGACATGAGAGTCTCATCCACCCATCAAGGAGCGGTTCAAATTTTTATCGGGACTTATTTGAGGAGGCACTGCATCTTGAGGTGCTACACCACGCCACCTGCAAAAGGTATAATATCTTATACTTATGGGATCTTGGACTAGGAGGAATCTAGTTCCTCCCATGTGGTTCTATATTAAGGTGTTTTTGTTTTCGCTTGCTTAATCATTATTGGCATCAATTCGATCGCGTATTCGAAAAATTTTAAAACACCTATTTCTCATCTTTTCACTCTTTCGCGATGCCACAAGGTTGATGTGATCGATCCCTTCAGTGGTATCAGAGCCTAGGCCGATCCAGATTTGCAAAAATCATAGATTTTAGGGTTTTCAATCGCAACTTGATTTCTGTGCTATAATTGGTCAATCGATTTCACAGCCAGTCGACTAGTTAGACCGTAGTCAAACGTTTGATCGTCGACTCAGATGCTCACCTATTAAGGCCGTACACCTTACATTGGATGCCAAGTGCATAGGCAAAATTCAAGAAACTTGTCAACAAGTTGATGAACCTGTTGACTGGCATTAAAATAGCCAATTGACTAAATGCAAGATTAAATGACTGATTACAAAGGAAATTTGTTCTTGACAAGCAATAACATGTGATGTTGTAGTTAGTCGACCAACCATAAAAATAAGTCGACAGGTTACTAACCAGTAAAATGATGAGTCGACCAGACGACCAACTACCATAGAATTGGATTCTGAAGTCACACTTGTTGTAGTTGGTTAGTGGTCGATCGACTGGGTAGTGTATAGAAGTTGGTTCTTGGTGCAATTTTGACCCGAAATCGAATTGGATTCAATTAGACCTTTTCGGAAAAACATAAAACGATTGTTGGGAAACTTTCATTTGCTTTCCCAATATTCTTGTTTTTTTGTTTGTGATTGAATGATGTCCTAAATTATGGATATGATCTGCATAGAATTGAGGTGCGTAGTGATTTCAAAATCAAACAAGACAATGGACTATTTTGGAAATTTTAATTTCAAAATTAATTGGATTAATTTCTAGATTAAAAGATTTTCAAAGTAGTAAGATGTTGTTATGCTCCACACAAATCTCAAATTATGATTACAATTACTAAGATAGCCAACTATGCTCACCTGATTAATTAGTAATCAATACGAGAAAAGACAATCGCATCCATCAACATGTAATGTTATGGGTATGTTTCCTTTGTATGCCAGTTTTATTCTGTGATTTTGATGGTTTTGATTGTGAAATGTGATTGATGATATGATCATCTTGGGCATACAGTGTGAAGCGATTGTGAGCAGATTGCATTATTTTTCTTCTAATCCCTATAATTTGGGAGACATTACATTTGATGCAATTTTGTGTGTATGGAATGTTTTATGATTGTGATTGTGATGCATAGGATGTGATCCCAAACATGTAATCATAGGACAAGATTAGAATGCAATTCTAATTTAATCTAAGTTAAGATTAGTTAATTTAATAAGATTAAATTGAACTCATTCTCAAATATGACCTAGTCAAATTTCTAGTAAGACCGGTTCCCTTATTTCAAATGTGTCAATGAAATAGTCATGATGATGATTCGTAGTCTCTACCAAGGCGAGGGAACTGTAACCATGAGGTTATGTCAGTGAATCCACCCCACCCCAGGAGGACATTGGCATCGCATGCATGTGGAGTGGGTTTGCTCGTTTCCTAAAAGGGATTGGTCGTATGTCTGTATCTCTTGGGTATAGTTTCTAGCCCCTCAATTAGGTGCATCCAAGGACCCATAAACATAGTCACATGTATGCACAGTGGCGGTTGACGTGCATGGTGTATGGTACACTAAAGGATCGAATCATACGAACACGCAAGTTGGACTTATGAAGTGGAAAAAGTTTCTACTTCTCTCATTGGAACTATGCATAAAGGCCATCTACAGCTACATAGTCTTAATGGAGAGGAGAGTCCAGTGCCACTTGAGACATTAAGGTTGGCATGCCTCTTGATTTGAGTGTTAGAGAGGGAATAACATTCAAATTTGACTTAGTGGATGCCTTTGTTTTCGAAAACCTAAAAAAAAGTATTTTATCATTCACTAGATTTAAATAAAAAATGTTTAATTCATTTCAATTGACGAGCCTCAACCTACTCAGCTGCTTAACCAAAAAGAACCAACTTACGAACCAACAAGCATGGAATTCCAAGGAATACTCAAGGGATGGAGTTTAATACAAACTAGGATAAGGACAACACGCTTGCCTGATGTTATGTCCTTGGTTCGCTCTCCAATGTGCTTCAGAAGCAACATGAGGAGATGAAAACTACTTCGAAGATCCTGATCATCCTAAAGGACATGTTTAGAGATGTAAATCGAACTCAACACTACAATATGCTCAAGGAGTTTCTTTCATGCAATATGAAGTTAGGGACTTTAGTGAAAGAGCACATTTAGAAAATGTACAAACATTTCAAAACTGTTAAGACCCATTCTATCCTGAGCCTTTTAAGATGTTTGAACTGTCGATCAGACGTCTGGTCAAATGTCTAGACTATCGGTCAGACATCTGGTAAGACTTCTGGACACCTTCCCAGACGTCTGGAAATAAAAATTTTTAGGTACGAGCTTCACGTCTATGCAGGGGCTACGCGCAGACAGTACTCTTGTTTTCTCCCCTTCTTCTCTCTCCCCTCCTCCAGCAAACCCTAACACCCCATCCTGATAAAACCCCCCTTCCTCCTCTCTCGTTCTCCCCACTCCAGCCACTTTTTCCCATCCACTTCACCCCAGCACGAGAGCTAGCGCGAGCGAGGGAGCGTGAGAGCAGCGACAAGGAGGAGCGGCGTGAGGAGAGGAGTTGAGCTCGCGAGCTCGTGTGGGAGCTCATCGGAGGGCGAACGGCCGGAGCGGCGCATATGGGAGGAGGAGTGCGTCGGGGAAGTCATCCCCGGCACTACTGCAGCCGGAGTTGCTGGCGAGGAGGCGAGCCGCGGCCGCGCACGGCGAGAGCAAGCGAGAGCAGGTTCTAATTCTGGGTTTTTCCCAGAATCAGACATCTGGAGTGACGTCCAGACGACGGTGCGGATGTCTGGAGGCAGTTCCAGATGTCTGAAGAGAGGTCTCAGCGAAGGTACGTTCCCTTTGCGAATACAGCCATGCAGGCCGCTCCACTGCTACGCTTCGCATGGCTTTATTGAGAAGATTTGGTTGTTGCGGGCAGGATTTGCTTCGGAAAGGCACGGGGCATGCCCTCCCATGCATTTCAGACATCTGGACGACTTACCAGGCGGCTGGAAGCACTTCTAGACGTTCGAAGAGGAGGTCGAACGACTGGAGCTGGGTCCAAACGGTCCAGAAGAGTTCCTGAATGTCTGGGGTGAACGTAGAGCTTGAGGTGCATTTCTGGACACTTGTAAGACGTCTGGAAGTTATTCCAGACATTTGATTTGAGTCAGCAGCCCTGTTTTTGACCTATTTAGGGTCCGTTTAAGGTCCGTTTTACGCAAATAAGATATCGATGTTTTCCTTGTGAGTTCCTCTACTTGTTAGAAGGCTTCTATACTGTTCTAAATGTTCCTTTGTGATTGTTCCTTGTTATAGGACTTTGTTCCATTGCGGGTTCAAGGCTTGCTGAGGCACGTGAGCCTGCCGTTCGAGCCCCCAATACTCCTGGGTTGACTGGTAAAGTGGCTTCCCCTAATTTAAATACAAACCTAAATGTATGTGTGGAATGAATGATTAGAAACTAGGATATGGCATGAATTCTAGGACGAGAAACACTTGAAATGTCAGTATGCGTGTTTTGCAGTCTTGAATGAGTAAATAGAAACAACTGCCTGTTTATGAACAAGAGCTACCTGTGAAATATGAATTAACTGTGCTAGTGAAACAGTTGCATGTAACCTGACCTGTTGTATACATAAAAAAAAAATGTAACACGAGCTGCATGTGTATAATCTGAGAATGGAAATGTGAATGATGGAAATACGAGCTGCATGTGTATAATCTGAGAACGGAAATGTGAATGATAGAAATACAAGCTGCATGTGTAGAACCTGAGAATGGGAATGGGAATGATGAAACCTGATATGGAATGACATGAGAAATATGAGCATGAACCCTACAGGGAATTAGGAGTAGTGCTCCTGGAAATAAATGGAATGGATCCGGAAAATGTGAGTGGGGAAGTGTGCTGGCCCTGGCCCTTGAGTACGGAGTACCAAGGAGAGCGACTGTCCCCTATTTAGTGTAGAGGGAGCTAGCCGCCCTTGGGTTGGGACCTGGGGTTACGATTGGCCACTTTGCACCGACTTCTTAGCCCTCATGTACACTGTACCAGGGAGAGCTACTAGTGTAGGGAGAGAGCTAGCCATCCCACGGGGCTCAGGGTTCAGCTAGCCACCCTACACCGACTTGTTAGGCCCACTAGGCAAACCAGGGTAGTCAAGCGAGGGTGCGCAGACTGTGGAGGGGCGAGACCCCTGTTTGGTTCTTAGGGGCTAGACTCCTGTTACTGAGAGGGCTAGGCCCTATACTGTTCCTTGCTGTACTTGGGTGCACCCGTTAACGAAAATGACTGACTGCGTGCCAGTGTAGGGTAGCTACCCGTGCGTTTATCGTGCGTGCCGTAGTCACCACTACGTCTGTCCGTGACCTTGGGGTGGTTGTCTAGGTGTAGGACCACCACAGGAGACTCCCCGGCCATGAGAGTGCCACGTGCGACTTCTACTCTTTGGAAAAGACTGTAATCAAGATCGTTCCCACAAGGACACTCGAGATCAAGAAAGAGATCTGATAAATAAACCAATAGGTGAAAAGGAATAATTTGTGAAATAAAGTAATTGGAATAAATAGCTACCTATTCACTTTTACTACTTTAGTTAGTTGGTTGCCACTCTACTCAGCATTCACTGACTTTGTGTACTCATAACCCCTTTTCAGGTCCAAGTGTTGAGCAGCCCGAGTCTACGGCTGCAGAGGGTGCTGAACCCAGTAGAGCCCAGTAGCAGTAGCTTCTTTTTGTAGTACCTTTTGTAGTAGTGAGTTCGGACTCCTGTACTTTACGTTCTGTACCTTTACTTTTCTGCACCTTTATGTTCCTATACCTTATTACTGTTCTATTGTTGTGGTGGTGATATGTACTGTAGTAGTTTTTACTTTCTTTACTACTATACTCTTTTACTGTTAGTTGCTTAGCATAGTGAATGTAGTTTACTTTCCTACTTTTTGGTTGTTTCTCGTTGGACGACTGGGTCTTGGGATAAGTCAAGTCAGGCCGGTCTCATGTCCTGTAGGGATTCGGGAACCGGGTTGTAACAAGATGGTATCAGAGCAAGGTCGTTCCGAGAAATGAACCAACTAGCTTGAGGATAATCAATTCACGTGCATGTAACTAGAGTAACCATCACAACGTACCTTTTGACATCTGTTCTGAGGATTCTTTTGCTGAATGTCCGTTAGAGTTGACGTCTCTTTATTTTGTTTTTCGCATCTCCATGCAGGAGATGCCTCGACGTGGAGTCCTTGAGGCGGGCCGCCGACGCGGCCGTGGACAAGGTCAAAGAGGCAGGCGTGCTGAGCCCAACGTTTCAGTGGACCAGCCACTTCTTCCGGGAGTTCAGGCCCAGGACCTCTCCCAGTTAATACGGGAGATTGTATTAGAGGAGCTCCACCCGCCTCCACGAGCGCCTCTCCCTAGGGATGTGGAGGGGGAGTCCTCTGTGGGACCACGAGACCGACACAGTGCTAGACATGGGGAAGGGGGTGGTCCTCCACCACCCCCATCACATTCTGACACTTTCGAGCACGAGCCCTCCCTACAAGGAGGCGTGCTCGTTTCCCCATTACAGCGACATTACGAGCTTTTCGGATAGTTCCAGAAGGTGAAGCCCCCCTCCTTCAAGGGGGATGAGGACCTAACTGAGGCGGAGGACTAGCTTGAGTAGATAGAGAAGGTGTTTGACACCCTTTGCCCCCCTGCGGAGTGCCGCGTGGGCTTTGCCACATACCAGCTGGAGAGCGCGGCACACAGGTGGTGGAGGGCGGTCAAAGGTCAGGAGATGGCAGAGCCGATGTGGGACCAGTTTGTGAGCCTCTTCTGCGAGCAGTACTTCCCACAGACGTGGCAGGATCAGAGGAGGTAGGAGTTTCACACTCTCCGCCAGGGGACGATGACTGTCAGCGCGTATCGTATGCGCTTTCTGGAGCTGTCTCGTTTCGCTGCGACAGCTGTGGCTACTGAGGAGGAGCGCCTGTGGAGGTTCATTGAGGGGCTCTGGCCTACCATTCGAAGGTATGTCAAACCCCTGAAGCTGCCCACATTCTCGAGAGTGGTGGAAGCAGCTATGACCTATGAGGAGACCAACCCGACCGCACGTGACACTGACAGCGAATGGAAGAGGCCCTACCGGCCAGAGTACTCACAGGGCCGGTCAGAGAGGAGGCACGATTGCTCGTGGGAGAGCCGTCATGTTTTGCAGGGCCGTCAGTGGCCTTTGGGGGCCCCCGACAGGGGCCAGCTACCAGCACTGGACCCCCACCCAACCGTCAGTAGGGACCTACCGAGGGCGGGAGTCAAGTTCCCCTCTGCTACAAGTGTGGCCAGCTAGGCCACATCAAGAGGGACCGCTCATCTATGGCCGGAGCGCAGCAGATGCTCCCTGCACCGAGTGCTGGAGGCCGAGCAGGTGGCCGTGGTTCCTAGGCGCATGGGGGAGGACAGCAGTCACGAGGAGAGTACCGGCCAGCGGCTACCCGCCCGACGCAAAGTGTGGCTGCTTCTTCTGCACCGAGAGTTGAGAGGCATATCAATGCCCTGACACACAGAGAAGCCAGAGCTTCAGGTTCAGTGGTGGCAAGTATGGTTACAATTTCCGGTAGATTAATTTACGTACTTTTTGATTCCGGTGCCACGCACCCATTTGTTGCTGTGAGTTTTGCTATTAGTTTGGGACAGGACTGTGTATTGCTAGAGGATCCGTTTGTGATAAGAGGTCCGGGTGGTCAGATGTTTGTAGCTGAGGAGGTCTACACATACTGTGAGCTCAGTATTGGAGGACAGCCTCCCTGCTGACCTGATTATGATACCGATGGAGGACTTTGGCGTGATTCTGGGGATGGATTGGCTGCCCGCTCACCACTCTTTGGCGGACTGTTTTGAGAGGAGGATCGTCTTCTCCATACCGAAGATTCCTTCTTTTGAGTTTCACGGACAGCTGGTGGACGGAGGCTTCACATGCATTTCTACACTTCGGGCAGTGAGACTTTTGGGCCAGGGGTGTAAGGGCTTCCTGGCTTGTGTGGTGGCAAAGCCCAGCCTCGTGGCAGACTTTCAGAGCATCCCGGTAGTCAGAGAGTACCCCGACGTGTTTCCAAAGGAGCTGCCAGGACTACCGCCCGAGCATGAGATCGAGTTTGAGATCTCACTGGTACCAGGGACCAGCCCCATTTCTATAGCACCTTACAGGATGGCACCATTTGAGCTGCGAGAGCTCAAGTCCCAGTTGTAGGACCTATTGGAGAAGGGCTTTATGAGGCCCAATGCGTCCCCGTGGGGAGCCCTGGTGTTATTTGTGAAGAAGAAGGAAGGTACCCTACACCTTTGTGTGGACTACAGACAACTGAATAGGGTCACCATCAAGAACAGGTATCCGCTATCGAGGATTGATGATTTGTTTGACCAGTTGCGAGGTGCTACGGTGTTCTCCAAGATAGATTTGAGATCTAGCTACCACCAGTTGAGGATCAGGGAGACCGACGTCTCCAAGACAGCTTTCCGCACCTGGTACGGACACTATGAGTTTTTGGTCATGCCGTTTGGGCTGACCAACGCCCCCGCTGCTTTTATGGATTTGATGAACCGGGTGTTCAGACCGTATCTGGATCAGTTTGTGGTGGTGTTTATTGATGATGTGCTCATTTACTCGCGGGATCAGGTGCAGCACGGACAACACTTGCAGATGATTCTGGACATGTTGAGACGACGTAGGCTGTATGCCAAATACAGCAAGTGCAAGTTTTGGTTGAGGCAGGTGACCTTCTTAGGTCATGTGATTTCAGGGGATGGCTTGGCTGTGGACCCAGCCAATTTAGAGGCAGTGCTCAGGTGGGAGAGACCACGTACAGTGATAGAGTCTGGAGTTTCTTGGGACTGCCAGGTTACTACCGGCGGTTTATCAGGGGTTTCTCGTAGATTGTGCATCCTATGACTCAGTTGATCCGGAAGGACGTGCCCTTTGCTTGGACAGATGCTTGTGAGGCGTATTTTCAGGAGTTGAAGGAGAGGCTGACATCGGCTCCTGTGCTTACCATCCCAGACAGCAGTGGCGGTTTTGTTGTTTACACGGATGCTTCATTGCAGGGGTTAGGTGTAACGAACGCACGCCCCAGACGTCTTTTAAGACGTATGGGAGGTGGCCCAGACGTCAGACCAGACTTCTGGGGTCACTTCCAGACGTCTGACCAGACGTCTGGGATCGTTTCCAGACGTTTGGAAATCGGTTATTTTCGACACGCGCGGGTCGTCTGCGCGCCTGACCGCATATTCGCTCCTGCGGCTGCAGATTCTCACCGCTGCAGTCTCTCTCTCTCCTCCTCGCGCGGCCTTAAAAGGCCACGCGCTCTCTCCCGTCACCTCCACCCCTTTCCTCTTCTCCTTCCAATGTGCGAGAGCGAGCGCGAGAGCGGGCGCGGGGTTGCTGCGGCGGCGACGGCCGCAGTGAGCGCGGAGGGGGTGCTGCGTGCGAGAGCGGCGCTCAGCCGTGAGGGCGAGCTCGCCGGGGCTGCCAGGGCCGGCCAGCGGGGAGCGCAACGGGCACGGAACGACGCGGGAGGCCTGTTGTGGCTCGAGCAGCAGGCGCACGAGGTGCGACGTGGGCGGCGTCGCTAGCGGAGGGTGAGTCGCGCCCTGGTTCTGGAAAAATTTCCAGAATCAGACGTCTGTGCTGATAGCCAGACGGCGAGGTCGACGTCTGGAAGACTGTCCAGACGTCTGAAAGGTGAGTTTTCCGTCTTCTTCTTCCTTCTTGTCGACTGACCGTACTGAGGGAGGGAGATGGGTGTGCGCAGGCTCGGTGATTCGCCATCCAACGCGAATCAGACGTCTGGCTGTAGTACCAGACGGCGGGAGTGACCTCCAGACGTCCGGGGTGACCATCGGACGACTGGGAACTAGGCCAGACGTCCCCGTAGGCTTCTGGACGTCTGAGAAACCACGCAGAACAAGGTAATTCTCTGATCCAGGTTTTAAGACGTCTGGAAGAAGTTCCAGACGTCTGATTTTGCACAGTGTCGTCTTTTTCGACCCGTTGAGGGCCCGTTCGGGTTCCGTTTTCCGCGTTTCGAGTTGCGTTCTTTCCGGAATTAAATCCTCTACCCGTCTACAGTAGCTATACACTGTTTTGAGACACTCCTTGTGTTTGATCCTTGTGATAGGACCTCGTTCCGTTGCAGTCTTGGGGGTCGCGGAGGCACGCGGGATTCCCGATCACGCCCCCATTACTCCCGTCGTACCTGGTAGAGTGGCTTTTAAGTATAACCTGTTAAATTGTGGAATCATAAATAGAACCTAGGACATTGCATGAATCCTAGGAATGAAAAACAGATTGAATGTTAGATCCTAAGTGTTGCATGAATCTTAGGGCTGAAAAACTAGATTGTATGATAGATCCTAGGATATGGCATGAATCCTAGGACGGGAAAACTAGTGGAACAGATGAATACTGCAGTATTGGAAAAATGGAAAGGAACAAATAGCTGCCTGTAATCGAATTAACAGCTGCCTGTTGAATAAATAAATGTGTTTGAGAACATGGATTGTGATAACGTGAAACTGGAAGGTGAAACTTAGACGTTCTGAGCTGGAACCCTACGGGGAAGTAGGAGTAGAACTCCTAGAAAGTGAATGGAATAGTATTGGGGAAGTGAGCTGGCCCTTGAGTACGGAGTACCAAGGAGAGCGACTGTCCCCCTGTTTACTGCAGAGCGGAGCCAGCCGCCCCAGGGACCCGGGGTTAGGACTGGCCACTCTGTACCGACTTGCTGGCCCTCGCGTACGCAGTACCGAGGAGAGCTACTAGTGTAGGGAGGTACTAGCTACCCCACGGGCCTCGGGGTTCTGCTAGCCTCCCACACCGACTTGTTAGGCCCGCTGGGGCAAACCAGGGTAGTCAGGCGAGGGTGCACGGACTGTGGAGGGGCAAGGCCCCTGTTTGGTTACTGTGGAGGGGTTGGACCCCTGTTACTGAGAGGGCTCTGCCCTGTACTGGTTCCGTGTTGTGCTTTGGGCGCACCCGTTAACGGAAACGACCGACCGCGTGCCAGTGCGGGTTAGCTACCCGTGCGTTTACCGCGCATGCCGTAGTCACCGTTACGTCTGTCAGTGACCTTGGGGTGGTTGACTGAGAGTAGGATCACCACGAGGGACTCTCCCGGCCAGGAGAGCACCACGTGCTACTTCTACTGTTCGGAAAAGACTGCAATCAAGATCGTTCCCACGAGGAGCATTCGAGATCAAGTGAAAGATCTGAGAAATAGATAAATCGTGAGATAATTGAAAGACTTAAATAAAGAAAGTAACAGAACTTAACAGCTACTGTATACTCTACTGTTTCTTTAGTTTAGTTGCCACTCTACTCAGCGTTTTGCTGACGTATTACACTCGTTACCTTTCAGGACCAGGTGTTGAGCAGCCAGGGTCAGCGGCTGTAGAGGACGTTGGGCCGAGTAGGGTCCAGTAGAGTTACCACTGTTTCTTGTACCTCTTTTTGTTCCGTTATAGTGAGTAGTTCTTGTTTCCACTGTACTTTTCTTTACGTGCAGTTCATATTTAGTTATGAATGTTGTTCTACTGTTGTGGTGGTATATACTGTAGTAGTTTATTTCCTTGCTACTGTATTTTCTTACTGTCAGTTATATTCATGTTGAATGTGGTTTATTTTACTGCTCTTTTGGTTACTTCCTCGTTGGACGACTAGGTCTTGGGATTAGTTGAGTCGGTCCAGTTCTCGTGTCTCGTAGGGGCTCGGGAACCGGGTCATTACAAGATGGTATCAGAGCAAGGTCGTCCCGAGAAGTGAATCAACTGACTGGAAAATAACCAATTCACATGTCTATAACTAGAGTAGCCACCACAACATATCTCTTGACATGAGCTCTTAATGTTTTCGTTAGGTACTGTTCCGTACTGACGTATTTTGTTGTTTCGCGTCTCCTTGTAGGAGATGCCTCGTCGTGGAACTAAGAGGGTGGGCCGCGGGCGCGGCCGAGGTCGGGGCCCGAGGGACAGATGTGTCGGGCTTGGAGTACATACTACCCCTCCTCTTCTCCTGAGCATACCGTCTCCGGACCTCGTCCAACTAATTCGAGAGGTGGTTCGTGAAGAATTTCAGCTTCCATCCGCATCACCACCCCCTCCTCCCCCTTCCGAGCGTACGACAGGGGAGTTGGTGGTGGAACGAGATTTCCGTCGTCACACTAGGTGTGTTAGGAGAACTCAAAGGAGACACGTGGCGTTCGCAGGAGAGTCGTCACGTTTTGCAGGGCCATCAGTGGCCTTTGGGGGCGTCACTAAAGGCCCGTGTGCGCCAGCAAGAACAATTGAAGGGCAGATCTTCAGCGACAGCTGCAACGACGTTTGTGGACGTCAGTAAAGATCCAGATACGATTTTTGCCTCTCCTCCACTATAAAAGGACCTACACCCCCTCCCTTCCAAGCCATCTCTACCTACTCTACTCCCACCTACTCCCAAGCTCTAGCAAGCCTACCAACGCTCCATTAGAGCTTATTCTCAAGCTCCCAAGGTGCCTATTAGTGTAGCGAACCTCTGCCCCACCAAATATTCCTCTAACTTCCCATCTCCATAGGTCACCTTTGAGCCGTCCTCCCACCTCCATTCCAGTAGTAGATCAACTCCGTCTTCTCACCTCCATTCTGGAGCTACGCCGAAGCTTTCCTCAACCCGACGTCCTCCAGCATCTCACTTTCGTCGTCCCGCTCCTCACCTCCTTCGTCCGAGCTTCCGCCAAGCACCATCGTCTCGCCGAACAACCGATTCGGGAGATTTCCTCTCACCTCCCTCTCTTTATATGCTTTCATAGTTTTTTGTAATTGACATTAGAAGTAATATATATCAGATTTGTTCCAGATCTCTATCTTGTGATACGTTTGCTTGATTTCTTTTATTTCAAAAATACAAAAAAAATATCAAAACCCTAAAATACCAAAAAGAAACGAATCGAAGCACGATTTTCAATAAAGTAAACGTTGCCTCCCTGTGTTTGACCCGGGACTCCCTTGGAGTTTCGGTATAAATTTTATCTGATTGACGTGTTTTGCAACTACGATAACAGGTTACTTGTAACCTTGATTTCCAGTACGCGAAACACGCCCGACCATTTTGGCGCCGTTGCCGAGGATAATCCGACCATTTTTGCATTGTTGCCGGGGAGGCAACAGAATTTACTTTATTGTTTATTGTGTTTCTTTGCATTTACATAGCACTAACCCTACTTCTCTTTGATCTACTGTCTTGCAGGTACCCTAGCATGGAGATCCAAGTACGGTAGACCAGAGTAAAGTGTGGGTAGAGTGCTTTGTAAGTGTCCCCCACACCACCCCCACCTTAGTTTTCGTTCCATAACCGAATAACTCAAACCCAAATCAACTTAGGTGCTTTTTATGAACCCTAGGATAGATTTGGTTGTTTATTTGCCACCTCCACTCACCTCGCCATCCACATAAATAAAAATAAAAAATAAAAAAAAGTGTTATCTGATTGTGGGATTTTCTGAAAGCTACACACTTAACACCCGCAACTTCTTATCGTAAGGCGCACAATCACTTTGATTCTATCACTTAACCGAGATTTGACTTGTGGACCTGATACACTTCAACTAAATACACATAAGTGAGTAGAAATCTGAACAGGTTAAGCATTTCTGTGTACCTTAACTAAGTGGTGCAATAGGCCAATTGATTGAACTGTTTAGGCCGCACCACTTAATTTAAAACTGATCCATCAAGTAGCTTGCCACTTAGGGTTGATTCTTAAGGCTGAACCAGTCACTCCACATTATTTTTGATTTTTAAAGGAACATATCATCACCAGTGATTTCAAAACTTAGAGTGTTCTACTAAACCTTGATTGAACTAACCTAAGAATTAAACCCTAAAAGCTACTAAATAAGGTTAAATCCTAAAAGACACATCATCAAATAACCTTATTTGAGAACCCTGGTTGTGCACGCACACACATTTTAACTGGTCATTAAGGGCACAACTCATCTAAAGGGCCCATCACATTCCTGAAGCACCATTGTTCCAAGCCTAACTAAAATTGATTAGACGTTGGCCCTAAGGACTGGTTCGCTCATCGGGATCCAGATTGCGATTGTTCACGATTAACCTACTTGTACTAGTCAATTTGATGTCTAGCTAAGGGAGTAACGTCAAACGACCGCGGCTGGGGGGTAGACTAGGAATCGAAGGTGTAAGCCAAAGGAAGAACCTTCTCCCCAGTCCCTCCTTCTAACTGGTTGGATTGCCTGGACATAAGTATAGTAAATCGTCTATAATCTTAGGATGGATTCTGAGAGTCTGTAGACCTTTAGGCTACCCAAACTAAGGACAGGCTTGTATTTTTGTATTGCAGGACTCCTTTCTCTTCTGATTTCCCTCCTTACTTCACCATGTACCCTTCCACATCCTACACACATTTCACATCCTATCCTCCTACCACCACTTATCCCCAAGATGATTACTATCCCGACTTGACTTGTAATTACCCATCCACTAGCCGGGATGACTTTAATTGGGGATATGAATTCAAACCTCAGTGTCCAGGGCTTAACCCTGGACAACAAGACTATGACTACTATCCTTCCCAGAGCTACAATAATTATAGATCTCCATCCTTTGATGATCAACCTAACCAGATCTACAACCGTGAAGGATATGCTGATTATAACACTTACCCTCCCCAGAATTATGCTGAATTTAGGTCGCCACCAACCTTTAAACAACCTGAAACGACCTACTATCAAGGAGGGACCCAAGAACCTCGACACCTTGACTTCCCTAAATTCAACCCAAACCCACCCAAACCTGAATCGAACCAGTCGGTTCAGGTGAACCAGATCCAGGATAGGGTGTTGGCTAATTTGAGGAACACTATACAATCTTTAGAAGCTCAGCCAACACCATGCACTGAAGCACTGGAGCCTATGATCAAAATGATTGATGAACTTAATAGTTCTCTATTGGATTTGCTCCAAAGTGTTAGGGATAGGGACCTGGGTGAGTTCCTTCTTGGGAAATTGTCGAGGTTGAGGATGAAATTTGTGGTTGCACTAGTCAAATCTTGAGATGATGCTCAAGATGAACCCTCTTTAGGAGAGCCAATGTCTGAAACTGCTCAGGCGCTTGTCGGGGGGACACATATTTGGAGATTGGAGATAACCAGATTGGTCTAGAGCAATCCTTTAAGGATGAACCAATTGATTCACCCAAGATCCCCAAGTCAGGAAACGAAAAAAATTATGTCTCCTTGGATGATGGAATGACTTGTGATGTTGAGACATATACAAATGAGGATCATGAATTCTTTGATTTTGAGGGTGAGGAATCTCTTAGTGAAGTCTCACTTAAGCTTGAGGAGAATGATTTTAGTGAGACATACGGGCTTGAGGAGTATGATGACCAATTTGGTAGCCCGACTACTGAAGACTCTGATTCAGTTGGGGCTAACTTGGAGGATCCGATCCCTAACGACTCAATTAGTAGCCCCATTCCTCAACCACACCCGGAAGAGCTGAATGAACATACTTTTGAGATCATTATGCCCAAGTCAATCCCGATTCAGCCACAATTGTTGGACTTGGGTACTTTAGATGGGGTGTACAATGATCTGGAGGTCCCCGAAACCTTGATTTCAGAGGATAGGAAGTTGGAAATAAAAATCTGACAGGTTAATTTTGAGGGAAAAACAATTTTGGATATAAGGGTACCTATTGACCTGAAACCACCTATCTTCTATACGGACCTTTATGATATCTTTCACGTGCGACCCAAGCCTGGAATAACTGATTATTTTTCTGAGCTAGATGTTAAGTGGACAACCGCACCTAGTGAACCATCTTTACTCGTTGTCCGACACTTTGGTCTTGGGTTGCACACCACTAAACTGCAGGCCCGGCCTCGCAAACACAACAACCTTCGGTTCTGGGTGATTTTCATCCAGAACCTGAGAACCACTCGACCCTGGGGCATGGGTCTGCACCATAATCTCGTCCATGTCTGTGGACACCTTCTGCAGACGGGTTTCAGGATCAACCTTTTTATTTTGATTCTGACCCGCACTTGTGAATTCTCAATTTCTTCTTTGTATGTATGTTTTGCCTAGCTGAAGGTATTAAACTTAGCACGTGTGTATACACTCTTCTCTCTGCGGAGCTGACCAGATTTTCACGACACTTAGCTGATGTTCTGTTTACTCTGCCCTTTTTATGTCTTTATTTTTACAATGAGGACATTGCATCATTTAAGCATGGGGGGTGGATAATCAATTCCTAAAATCATTATGTTAACTCTGTAGAGTTTCTTTTAGTTTCTTAGAAAATTAAAAAAAATTGAAAATTTGAAAAAAAAGATTAAAAAAAGAAAGAAATTAGAAAAAGAGAACTTAGGCATTTGGAAGCTATTAACTTTAGGAAATGATACGAGAGGACCTAAACACTTAGTCTCGTTAGGTCTTTGGGCGTAATTAGCCCGGGTGTCCACTCGAATGTGGACTTAGTCTTGAGTCATCGCCAATTAAAATTTATTTTAATTTGGTAAATAATTTGGGATGATAAGTATGCAACTTATCAACCCGCTTTCTGATTTGGGGGGATGTAAGCCTAAGCATCTACACACATTTTTTGCATTGACTCACTTTCCAACGGTTTTTACGAAATTTGGGTAGCTAATGGACCAACTTGGGGGTATGGCTGGCAAGTTGTCGATGGTAACAGCACATCGACCGGTTGTCCAAAGCCCAACCACAAGACCATTTTCGTTGTACTACCTTTAGTTAAATCTTAGATCAGGGAAGCCACCTACTTAGAAAAAAAAACACTCAAAAAAAAAAGAAAAAGGAGAAAATAAAAAAATAAATAAAACCACACTTCACTGCACGAGTATGGCTGGCAAGTTGTCAGTGGTAACAACTCATTGGCCGATTGTCCAGAACCCAGCTCACAAAAAAAAATGCACAATAATTCCCAAAACACTTAGGGAAGAAGCGGGGAAGTAGAATAAACCGGGGAGATATACACTGGGTTCGCCCTTGTGTTGACCCCATAAATAAAAGAAGTAGGGAGAAAGCTATCGATCGTAAAGACAAACCTTTAAGCAAGGTCACCTAGGGTCGTAGAAACCCGAAGTCCATCTTAACAGTCGTTTTGTGAGTCTATCACTTTTTCACAAAGATGCTTAGTACTTAGAGTCCTTTTCAAGTTTTGGGCTGGTCGGGTAGCCATAAAAAGTTATCCCGAAACTCTCAAACTCCAAAAGTACAAAAAAAATTAGAAAAGAAAAAAAATTAAAAAATACATATATCTTCCCTTCTCAAATAAGGCGAGAACTTGGGTGGTCTACATTCTGGTAGACACCTGGGTATTGTTGAGTTTTTGTAGTTTAAGACTTTAGTTGAAATTTTCTATAGTTAATAAACGACTTAGGCCTAAGTGATCTAATCCTAATTCTACTTTTATACAAAGCATATAGTTTAATTTTGTTAGGGACTAGCAAAAGATAGGCATGGGGGTATGATGCAAACACATTTATTTAGGGTAAAATGCCTATTCATGCATGTTCCTAGGGTTAGATTTGCATTTCATGTTATAAATATTGCATAGCATGCATCATTCTGCATTTAGATTAGTTGTATATAATTTAGGTTAATTGCGTCCTTTTGTGATTAGGAGAGAAGGATTTATTTCAGGGCCTCGGATGGACGATCAGACCAAACGGATCTGATCAGGACAACGATCGGAGACTAACGCCTCTGAAATCGTCCAGATCGGAGTCCCGTAGCATCACATTAAGCCCGAGGAAGATCAACGGCCAGGGGGCAATGCGACATCCATACGGGTTTCAGATGGAAAATTCGACCGTACAGATGGATCCGGAGCGACCGTACAAAGGAATATAAAGCTGCCTGTAAATTGAATTAACAGCTGCCTGTTATGAATAAAGGAACATGATTGAGATCATGGATTGTGAGAACGTGAAACTGGAAAGTGAAACATATAATGTTCTGAGATAAAGAGCTGGAACCCTACGGGGAATTAGGAGTGGAACTCCTGGAAAGAAAAATGAATGGAACTGAGATGCAGTTTGTACTGTCTCTTGGGTACGCAGTACCAAGGGAAGTACATGTACCTGTTTAGTGCAGAGTGGGGCCAGCCACCCCAAGGACCCGGGGGTTAGGATTGGCCGCTCTGTACCGACTTGTTGGCCCTCGTGTACGTAGTACCGAGGAGAGCTACTAGTGTTAGGAGAGTACTAGCTACCCCACGGGCCCCGGGGTTCTGCTAGCCTCCTTCACCGACTTGTTAGGCTCACTAGGGCAAACTAGGGTAGTCAGGCGAGGGTGCGCGGACTGTGGAGGGGCAAGGCCCCGGTTTGGTTACTGTGGAGGGGTTGAACCCCTGTTACTGAGAGGGCTCTGCCCTGGTTCCGTGCTGTGCTTTGGGCGCACCCATTAACGGAAACGACTGACCGCGTGCTAGTGCGGGCTAGCTACCTGTGCGTTTATCGCGCGTGCCGTAGTCACCGTTACGTCTGTCAGTGACCTCGGGGTGGTTGACTGAGGGTAGGATCACCACGGGGGACTCTCCCGGCCAGGAGAGCACCACGTGCTACTTCTACTTTTGGAAAAGACTGCAATCAAGATCGTTCCCACGAGGACATTCGAGATCAAGTAAAGGATCTGAGAAATAAATGAAATAGTGAGAAAATTGAAAGATGTAAATAAAGGAAGTAATAGAACATAACAGCTACTGTACACTCTACTGTTGCCTTTAGTTAGTTTGCCACTCTACTCAGCGTTTTGCTGACGTGTTACACTCGTTACCTTTTTCAGGACCAGGTGTTGAGCAGCCAGGGTCGGCGGCTGCAGAGGACGCTGGGCCGAGTAGGGTCCAGTAGAGTTACCACAGTCTTTTGTACCTCTTTTGTTTTTGTTCTAGTGAGTAGTTTTTGTTTCCACTGTACCTTCTTTACCTGCAGTTCTTGTTATATGATAAATGTTGTTCTACTGTTGTGGTGGTACCTACTGTAGTAGTTTCTTTCCTTACTGCTGTACTTTCTTACTGTTAGTTATATTCATGCTGAATGTGGTTTATTTTACTGTCTTTTGGTTACTTCCTCGTTGGACGACTAGGTCTTGGGATTAGTCGAGTCGGTCCGATTCTCGTGTCTCGTAGGGACTCGGGAACCGGGTCGTTACATGTAGGGAGAGAGCTAGCCACCCCACGGGGCCCGAGGTTCAGCTAGCCACCCTATACCGACTTGTTAGGCCCACTGGGCAAACTAGGGTAGTCAGGTGAAGGTGCGCGGACTGTGGAGGGGCGAGACCCTTATTTGGTTCTTAAGGGCTAGACCCTTGTTATTGAGAGGGCTAGGCCCTATACTGTTCCGTGCTGTACTTGGGCACACCCGTTAACGGAAATGACTGATCGCGTGCTAGTGCGGGGTAGCTACCCGTGCATTTATTGCGCGTGCCATAGTCACCGTTATGTCTGTCCGTGACCTTGGGGTGGATGATTGGGTGTAGGACCACCACGGGGGACTCCCGACTAGGAGAGCGTCACGTGCGACTTCTACTCTTCGAAAAAGACTGCAATCAAGATCGTTCTCATGAGGACACTCGAGATCAAGAAAGAGATCTAATAAATAAACTAATGGGTGAAAATGAATAATTTGTGAAATAAAGTAATTGGAATAAACAACTACCTGTTCACTTTTACTACTTTAGTTAGTTGGTTGCCACTCTACTCAGCGTTTGCTGACTTTGTGTACTCATAACCCCTTTTCAGGTCTAGGTGTTGAGCAGCCCGAGTCTACATCTGCAGAGGGTGCTGGGTCTAGTAGAGCCCAGTAGCAGTAGCTTCTTTTTGCAGTACCTTTTGTAGTAGTGAGTTCAGACTCCTGTACTTTACGTTTTGTACCTTTACTTTTCTACACGTTTATGTTCCTATACCTTATTACTGTTCTATTGTTGTGGTGGTGATATGTACTGTAGCAGTTTTTACTTTCTTTACTGCTGTACTCTTTTACTGTTAGTTGCTTAGTATAGTGAATGTAATTTACTTTCCTACTTTTTGGTTGTTTCTCGTTGGATGACTGGATCTTGAGATCAGTCGAGTCGGATCGATCTCGTGTCCTATAGGGATTCGAGAATCGGATCGTAACAAAAACTATGAAAGTTGGGGTGACGAATAATGATGAGATCCTCATGGGCATTGATGAGCCCCTTGTAGTGGACTACATTAATGTCTAAGTGGGTTAGTTCTTGAACTTTAGTTATATTAATATTTAATATTTGGTTATAAAATACATGCATGCATTAGGATTCATAAATACATTCATTCTCTTACTTTTTATTTTTTTAATCTATATTATCTTGCATTTTATAGTGTTAAGTACATAAATAATTACGTGTGGTTATGGTTACAGGATTAAATGGGAATTGAAGAGGAGGACATCTCATTTATAATTTTATGCCACCTAAGTTACCACCTCACATATCTTAATCATCCCTACATACTAGGTTACTTCTGCCTTGCCTTGGTCCTCTCTATAAATTAACCTCTACCAAAATATCCTAGTACTCTTTCTCTCTCCCTTCCACCTATGGGAACCACCCACCCAACGCCAACCCTATCCCATCATTGTAGCAACAGCACTCTACTCCCCCATTCCAATTTCTAGCGACACCCTCCTCATCCCATCAATTCGAGGAGTGCACACCATACCCCTCCCCCTCCCATTCACAAGACTCCTCTCCCATCTCCACCTTCCTCCAATGGCCTCCCCCTTGGGTGAGAAGAACGACCACTACTCCTCCTCCTTTGTGGGGGGACTGGCCACCCCACAACCACCCACTCAACCACCACGACCAACCTCTTGGCGACCTCCATCCATCAATCCAAGGCGAGAAGCTCCATCGACACCACGATCCGTCTCCGATCTCCGTGCTCCTGGCGAAGCACGCAAGATTCGGCCTCCACCGATCCACCGCTGCCTCTCGACTCCCCAAGTGAGGAGATCTAAGGAGCCACTACATCACGTTCATGCTCTAAACGAAGCACGCCACACTGTTGCCATCGTCGCTACCGCCCTCTCCATGAAGATCGACGCGTCCCAGTGGTCACAGCACCGCGGACCTCCATCACCATCATCAGGCTCTTTTTCCTTTTATTTTGTTTCGCATTTTTCTTGTGATTGATTTGATATGTTGGATATATCGATTTATCTGTTTGTATCGCACGGATCCCGCCACAACAACGAGTGTTTCTGATTGTATTTTTCGTTGGGATTCGTGTGACCAAAATGACGTTGTTGCTGACCTAGAACACCTACTTGGTGAGAAACTTGTTTGGCCACCATTCTAACATATTGACCCCAACCTTCCTTATGCAGGTTTGGTCAGGGATCTCAAGGTATACCGGATCTTTTATACCACCATAGTGGAAACGAAGGGGCACAACCTTGACCCCTTTCTGATTAACCTGTGAAGAAGGATTGAGGAGACTTACAACCTACTAAAAATAGAGCCTCGTTGTATTTGCATTTGCATTGGTTGTGGTGTGTGCATGGTTAGACTCTCTAGGAAATTTTTTGTTTAATCTGGTTTCAACTGAGCCTTAAGAGAGTTTAAACCAATTGATTGAAAGTAATGGACCCCCCTTACTCTTATCCTTCAAACATTCAAAACCAACACTTCTCATCTTTACATTAGCATCCCATGCCCTAAGCCTATCCATCCTTTGATTGATATAATAAGAATTTATGGGATCAATCTAATTCCCATCTGGGGAGTACTAGTTTGATATCTCCTAGTTATCATGAGCAAAGCCTATGAGAGAGATTCCCCACTAGAATGCAAACACCCAACTCACCTGCCCTTCATGATTATACATATCAAGGTTGGATTGAAACTCCTAGGTCACAAGAGCCTGAGTTTGATTATCCTCCCCGATCTGATAGTAGTATCTCCTCTTTTATGTTAGAAATATAGAAATAATAAAAGCAAATGATAGAATCTATGGCAGAGCTTTTGATGAATAATCAAAACCTTAATGATGAAATTAAAAACCATAGCTACCCTCCCACAACTAGCCTTGATCCCTATCTCTATACCGTAGACTTCTAAAATAATTTTGAGGAAACAAATCCAAAGAGGGATTCCTTTTTGAGGTGTAGCTATCATTTAGATCCCACCCAAAAGATGTAGCCACTTGAGGATGAGGACAATTCCATTGCCTATCCACCTGAACTTTATTAGAGTTAAATAAAGGGGAAGATGGTATCCTTGGAAGAGCTCAGCCCTCACAACAGTATTTGCCTCACTATGGATGGCCAGGGTTGTACTCAATTTGTCAAGCCCACTTCCCCTACAAATCAAGAGGTGGAACCTAATCCTACCTTTAGTGATTCCAACCCCGAACCTACCCTTAGGTAACCTACACGAGAATTTTATCTATCTGAGGAGACACCCATTACATTTAAGAATCCATCACCCTAAATAGATCTCCCTAAGGACTTTGAAATGAAAAATGAATTTGTTGGGGAATCATCTTAGGTAGAGGAGTCTAATTTAGAGGACGAAGATATGATAGAGGAACTAAGAATTACAATTTGGAATGGCTCTCAGGGAGATTATGTATCATTTGAGGATTTACGCCCCGAAGAGATCAAAGAATTAAGAGATATAGGCTTCCTTTGTACTTATTGCATTGAGAATGATCCTCCTCAAAAAGTAATAGAGGATAATGAAGCAACGACTACACTTGACGACAAATCACACAAAGCCCCTGACAAGGATTAAGTGATAATAAAGAACCTGGGGATGAAATTAATGTTTCTGATCTGGTTGGTTCTACCCTGTCATCAAATGGATGTGATTAGGAGTCAACCATTGATTCCCCTACGCCCCAAGGCGAAAATCTAACTCCAAGTCTTGAGGTAATCACTAGTGATTGGCAAGGTGAATTAAATTCCTTCACAAGGTCTATTAAGGAGGATAATACAGAATTTGAATGATTGTTGGGAATGGATTCGGAGTAGACTAAGCCCTCATTGGACTTAATTATTACCCCCCAACCACCTAAACAAACCTTAGACACCCTAATCAATCCCTGGCTCAAATCTCTACTCAAGTTCATTCTTTCTGAGGAGAATATTAGGCTAGTACATCTCTAGGTGGAATGGCTAGTTTGAATCAATTCTTGTACTTTTACTCTCGCCATTCAAGAGTTTAAATTAATTTGGCATATATCTTTCAAAACCCTTTAACCTCCACTAATTCTATTTCGAGAAGTCCTTCCTCATTCTTCTATTTTTAGACCTCTCTGAGTAACCCATGAGGTTCCCTATTTTCACGTCTTCTGGTGAGCATTTGGAATAACTTTGTATCATCATGTCGTTAACATCCGGGGTTACCTATTTTGTAGACCCATGCTTTTACGTAAATTTTTAGGCCCTAGTGCTTTTTGTTTTGAACCTGACCTACAGGTTCCTTATAAGTTTGGCTGTTGATAGAAAATACAGTGCTCGTCGGGAGGCAGCCCAACTTCTCCTCAGGTAATATCTTCCCTTTTTGCACAATGAGAACATTATACATCTTAGGCATGAGGGGAGGTAAAGCTAGAATGTCTGATTTTTGCATGCATGTAGGACTTCCTTTTATTTTAAATTCTGTAAATATATAAATAAAAATTGATATTAAAAAGAAAATAGAGCAATTAATATTGTGCTCATGACAACACAGATTGAGCTAGGAGAGGAGATTGAGATGAGCCGAGTAGTCTTGGACTCTTAAGGGATTTGTGAAGCGACTTAGGTCCAAACTCTTTAGGGCTGAAATAGGCTTAAAAACTTAAGTACTTACTAAGATTATGACTATTTTTCGAGTCCTTGAGGAGACTGTGAGGTCATTGGATTAAGTCAATGGCTTAGGGAGTATCTGATCCCCGTGTTTGCCCTTTGGTTTATGGGTTTTGGTAACTTAAGCATCGACCCCTCACACACTTCAGTTTGATGTAGTGTACTTAATAAAGATGGAACCACAAAAATTTCTCTTTCTAAAAAATGGATCCCTCGAGTAAGGAGAGGCTTGAAAAACAAGTTGATCAGAAGAGTTTCAGTCGCATGAGAGGAGTATTTACTCCCCTCGAGGACACGATGATAACATGTCACTCTCTCAGTGCTTGTCTCCTAAATATTTAAATATCATATCAGGGGCATGTAAGGCAACGTGCTATTCAGGTGCCATGGGTGACATTATATCAAAATGTCGATTGCCAGAGCCTGAATTAACTTAAGAATGCCATGGCATGAACTATCACGAAGTGTTGATTACCAGGGTTCTTAAGGTTGCCATGGGCGGTGCTATTACGAAGCATCGACTGCTAAGGGACCCTTCGAGGATCAATGATGGGAACGAGGAATACGACACGAATCATGTTGAGAGCCAATCTGTGGTTGGACGGTTGGACTTAGAGGCATAATAAAAGAATTACGAAAAAGAAAAATTACAAAATCATCATTCTCTCTCTCTTTAATACACTTACAAGTTGAATCAAGACTATTTGCACAGATGCATTATTGTTTTAACCTCTAGGGGCAATAAACCCTTGCGTAGGCTTCAAAGCCGAAGAAATCTTTGTCGGCGACCCAAAACAACGACCAATCGGAATCCAATAGGACGAAGAGGTCTTTATCTTGGTCAGTACTAGAGAACCTCTAAATCTGAATCTTGAGATTATGAGCTTATTTCTCGAGAGTTGATTAGACAAGGGCAACTTGACTTCTGCATCCTAGTTAGAGGACTATTTTTTTTATCACAATGTTTTGCTTGGGACTAGCAAAACTTTGGCAAACATCATCTTGAAATCTCTTCCAAGCTCCTTCACCAACTTATCGTCTTATTCCACATGGGAAAGATGAAGACAATCACAGTTGAGCTCATCTCCTTGCTTAAGTCTGCTAAGGACGTCATTAAGAAGGAGAAGCCACCTGAGGCAATACTTGCCGAGAATAGTGGGAGGTTAAAAAAGAAGATGCGGGGCAAAGGAAAAGGTTCCGAAAAGAAGAGCAAGTCTTCAGCTCCTTTTGAACAACTTGCTTCTTCCAAGAAGAAGAAGGATAGGGCAGCAGACACGCGCCACTACTGTAAGAAGCCTGGCCACTGGAAACGGAACTATCCAAAGTACATGAAGTCCATGGAGAAAGGCAAGGGCAAGGTCAATGCAGATAGAGAATATCTTCTCATCATAGAAACCAACTTTCTTGTTGGACGAGTTGGAAGTTAGGTTATGGATTCTAGAGCTTATGTTCATATTTACAATTCGTTGCTTGTATTTTAGGTGACCAGAAAGTTTAAGGAGGGAGAAGTGCAAATCATGATAGGGTCTGAGGCAATGGTTGCAATAGAAGCCATAGGGATCTACAGATGCAAGATGCCCAGCAAGCATATCTTGCTTTTGAGAGATTGTCTCTTTGTACATTGCATTAGGAGGAACCTATTATTCATTTATAAATTAGTTACATTTGGATATGATTTTCATTTTAAGAAAACTCTTACTATAAGTCGCAATAGAAAACATATTACTTTTGTTTCTATTAGTTATGGTGGTTCGTATGAGTTGGATGAATGTGAGTCTATTTTAAATACTTTTAGAGTTGTGATTGAGAATTAAACACCTTCTAAGCTTGTCAAGGAAGATGTAGACAGATCCATGGTGATCTGGTATCAAATATTAGGACATGTATTTAGTGATAGGATCAATAGACTCGTCAAGCATGGACCTTTGGATTTCCTGAAGGTCCAACCCTTACATACCTACGAACATTGCATTCATAGAAAGATGTCCAGACCACCCTTTCCTGAAAAGGGGGTCAGACGTGAGGACTTGCTGGGCCTCATACATACAGGTGTGTGTAGACCATTTAATACTATCCCTAGGAATGGTCAGCAATATTTTGTGACATTTTACCTGATGCGTCACAAGTCTGAAACCTTTGAAAGTTCCAGGAATATCAGGCATTGATTGAAACCAAATAGGTAAACAAATCAAGGCAATTCAATCAGACCGAGGAGGTGAATACCTTTCTGAGAAATCCAAAGAATTCCTCAAGGAGAAAGGAATCATCTATGAGCTCATGTCCCCTAGTACTCTATAATTAAATGGCATTTCTGAAAGATGCAACCGTACCTTATTGGATATGGTACAGTCCATGATTAGCAAAGCGGTGCTACCACTTTACTTATGGGGTTATGTGCTAGAAACAACGACATACATTCTAAATATGATTTCAATCAGAACTGTCCGTAAAACACCACATGAGATGTGGCATGGAGGAAGCTAGGTATCGAGCACATCTGCATTTGGGGTTGTATGGCTCATGTTAAGAATATGAATCCTAACAAATTGAAATCGCATACAACTAAGTGCTACTTCATTGGGTATCCAAAGGATGGCAGAGGCCATTGCTTTATGACCCTGAAACCCAGAGGATATTCATATCTAGGAATGCTAGATTCTTGGAGGAAGAATTCCTTGATGGACAAGATAAAAATGAAGGGAACTTATTGAGTCTAACAAGATCAACGAAGTTCCCAACCCAAAAGAAAGAGGTCAACCAAAATCAAGTAATGCTCACATTCTACTTGGAAGGAGTTCTAGAGTGGTGCATCCACCTGAAAGATATGAATTCCACCTCTCAGAGAAGTTTGAGATTGATCCTACCACATATGTTGAGGTAATGAAGAACCATGATGTGGATAGGTGAAGCTAGCATTGTAGTTTGGGATATACTCCATGCATAAGAATGATGTATGGACCCTCATGGATCCTCCTGATGGGGTAATACCCATTGGCTGCAAATGGATCTATAAGAGAAAGAGGGTCTAGATGAAAGGTAGAGACCTTCAAAGCATGGATTGTGGCCAAAGGCTATACCTAAAAGAAAGGGGTTGACTATGAGGAAACCTTCTCTCCTATGGCCATGCTTAAATCCATTTGAATACTACTAGACATAGTTGCATACCATGACCATGACTTCTGGAAGATGGATGCCAAGATGTCTTTCCTCAATGGTTTCCTCAAGGAGGACATCTACATGGAACAACCTAAGTGTTTCCATGTATATGGTGGGGAAAGAAAGGTGTGCAAGCTCAAGAAGTTCATTTATGGACTTAAGCCAGTTTCTCATAGCTAGAAAGTCCATTTCGATGAAACCATGAAGAGTTATGGATTCCATCAAAATTTGAATGAACCTTGCATCTACAAAAAGGCCAGTGGGAGTGCTATTACATTTCTAGTGCTATATGTGGATGACATCCTATGCATTGGAAATGATGTAGGAATGTTATTCAATGTTATATCTAGTTATCCCAGAACTTTGAGATGAAAGATCTCAAGGATGCATCTTATATCTTGGATATGAAAAAGTTCAAAAACAGAGAAAAAAGGATATTGGGATTATCATAACAAAGATACATAACCAAGGTCATGGAGAGGTTCTGTGTGGATAACTATAAGAAAGGCCTTCTCCCTATATGCAATGGAGTTCACCTGTTAAAGGGAATGTCTCCCCAAACAGTTGAGGAGAATAAGGCCATGAGTGGATGTCCATATGCCTTCGCAATGGGCAACCTGATGCATTCCATGCTCTATACAAGACCAGACATCTGTCACGCAATAGGAGTGGTAAGTCGTTCCCAGTCCAACCCGAGATAGGAGTACTAGACTATTGTCAAGAACATACTTAAGTACATGAGAAGGACTAAAGACTACTATTTATTCTTTGGAGATGGGGATCTCCAGGTGTTAGGGTACATCGATTCCGACTTCCAATTAGATATTGACAATAGAAAGTCTATGTCAAGGTTCATTTTCTTGATGAACAATGGTTTTGTAAGCTGCAGAAGAAAGCAGCAGAACACCACGGTTGATTTAACAACTAAACTCGAATACATCACTGCATCTGATGCTACGAAAGAGGTGGTGTAGATATGCAAGTTCATTGGTGAACTTGGCATAAATCCCTCGATACAGTTGCCAATCCCACTATTATGCGACAACACGGGTGCTATTGCATAGGTGAAGGAGTCTTACTCTCACAGAAAAAGTAAGCACATTGAGAGGAAGTACCACATTATTTAGGAGATCACCAAGTGTGAAGATGTAATTGTCACAAAGGTGGCCTCCACGGATAACTTTACTAATTTGCTAACCATGGTCTTGATTAGAGTCTTTTGATCGACAAGTCTTTAGTTTGGGGTTGAAAGAGGTTTTAGAATGGCTCTAAGCATAAGTAGGAGTCTGTTGGATTTTATATGCCCTGAGTGAGCCTTGAGTTATGTAATAGCATTACAATTGCATTTGAATAAAGAATTTGGTTATTTTCTAGTAAATGACTTGGGTCCCTTTGTACGATTAAGGTTACGTACTTGGCCAAATTAAATAAACCTGATGTCTATTGATTCAAAGATCTAAATGGTTTAGAGGATCTGATAACACATCAAGAAATCATCTAATTCAATCAAATTATTTCCAGTCAGAGTTGGGATGGCAACCTTCTCTAGAGGCCATCGCCTGATTGATGTTCTTGAATGGAGATTCAAGAATTGTCACCTGGGTCGGGTTAAGGAGTTACCCTAATGAAACAGGAGATTACGGAAGTCTTTTACCCTAATGAAACAGGAGATTACGGAAGTCTTTCTCCAATGCTGTTATATAGAAGACATATCCATGGACCTGAGATAGATATGTCTCTGTTCATGAATACATGTATTTGGCAAACTAATAGTTGATGCATTCTCCTTGGTGCTGCCACTAGAAAGCTGCTATATTTAGGAAGGGGTAGTAGGTACTTGATCTCTCGAAAGGATCCTACAAATCTATTACGTAGGTGTATATAAAAGATTGAAGGCATGAGCTCAGTTTGCGTGTGTTGGGAATGAGAACTCTGCATGTGGTTCTAGAGTTATGATCAGACTCAAGGCAAGGAGGGAAGAAAATAGACCTTTGGAAAAAGTTTCGATCTTCTTTCTCATCCTATTAATATAAGGAGATATCAAGAATAATATTATTCAAGGAGGAATGACAGTAGTCTAATGGGATTAGATCTTAGGATAATATTTTCCTTCATGTGTAAAGGATTCATGAGTATTCAAAATACTTGAGGAGGTAAAGTGCCAAAATTTCACCTATTCTATGGCTTCATTATTGGAGTGATGAAACAATAATGCTTTTGATAGGTTCCAAATTGAAGAATAAATCAATTGTAATTTAAAGAGTTAAATTACATTTGATTTGGTAATTAAGTGTATCTAATTGATTAGGCACAAAATCTAAGTATTGAAATGCAACTAATTTAGTTTGGATACTAAATTCAAACACCTCATATATTTTTATGAGCCAATGATATAAAAATCAATTAGGATTTGATCTCCATCATTGGATGGAGATCTAATGGATCCCATCAAATTAGGATTGGGATTCGAAATCCCTATAAATATTTCCCAATTGAGAAACTTTAATTGTCATTTAATCAATTCATTTGATTAGAAATCAATTCCAGCAACAATTCACCAAAGCCCTTGCAGCCACAGCCACTAGGAGGAAGAGAAGAAGGGTGCTTTGATGCCCCGAACCCATATGAGGACCAGGTGTCAGTCATCCAACCACAAGATCGCTAGTTGCCCACAACAAATACATCCATCTAGTTGATATAGCATGCAATTCGCAGTAGAAAAAAAAAAGTCAAAATGAATAGTTTAGAATGAAAGGAAAGCACAAAAACAAAAGTCTTGGTACATCTTGGAATGGCAATTGCCACCCAACCAAAATTGAAGGAAAAAAAAAGTTTAAATCAAAGGAAATGTAGACTAAATCCAATGTGAGTTCTAGCAAAATTGGAAGGCTGGTCCACTTGCAATAGATCTAACAAGAAAAACAAACCACCTCCTTAGTTTTGTTCGAGCCTCCTGAACTTGGTTGGAAGGTCAAACAACGGATCATGAGCCAATTATGGTCCAGTAAAGACAATTTGATTGCAAATCACTAATGAAGAATTCTCTAATGTTCTAGAGTAATTTAGTTAGCAATAACATGAGAATGTAATCATTTAACTCTGACAATGAATAAACATGCAGTAAGGAATCTAATTAACATATTATGCAATTCCTTTCAAAAAAAACATATTATGCAATTGAAAAAAATGCAAGTAGTAATCCCAAATTTTACAAGAAATTAAGAGGATTTTATTATTTAGTAATTTGTGCTTGATACCCCAACCTAATCCCATATTCAATACTGCTCACCCACGTGTCCGTCATATATTGCTCATAATAAATATGCAACCAAGTTAAGGAGCTATGTAGAGTCTCTGCAAATAGAGGAAGAGATGGAGTAGTGAGAGGAAAGGACGAATAAAGGGGAAAGAGAAGGGGAGAAGAGACGAAATAACCTTCCTCGCGATACACTCATCTTGCCATTTATAACTCCAGCAACCTCCAGATGCCAATCATAATACTAGATAATTTCCCAATTGGCCTACCTCCAACCCATACACAACTCTCCTTCAGAGGCCAACTCTCAACTTATCCCATCGGTTGCAAAGACTCACACAGTTTTCCGTGGACCAAAGCGGCATGCTACTTCTTAGCTTTCCTTGATTAGAACATTATTTCATTTGCTAATAGAAAAAGAGAGAAAGGGTTCATTGATCTAGTCAGCAAAGTCATCAATATTGGCCATACAAACTTGCATATTCTATAGTAAGGACATTCACATGGAACATCAGTAATCCTAGTTACACTCCACAATCTAGTTTTCCATAAATCAAGCATGAAACTAGTTATAACTTTTGATAATATAGGAGAATTAAATTCGAGGCCAATTATGCATGAGCAAATGGTTGAATAATTTATTGTAATTTCGAATAGTTTAATTTTATGGTAAAATTTTCATTCAAGCAAGTCGTCCACCATTCACACATAGCACACATAGGTTGTTAACTAGCACCACATAATTTCAACAAAGGCATTTGATTTACTCTATTTCTTAATTATTAATATTATCATTTTTAAAAACAACAAGGGCTCCAATTAATTAGTAATAATTTCCAACTAGCAAGATGATGAAGGAGGCTGTCTATTACTACATGTACGTCATAATCTTTACCTATATGTGTATAACCACTATTTTGGAAATGTAAAGAGCTAATGAAGTCCGGTCGATTCAACTCGTCCACGTTGTCCAGCACATCTAGAAACCTAAGGATCGAGTCCTAGATCACCCTGATTGAGTTTCATCTAAAAGAATTAATTTGGATTGTCAGATTGAGTTGATGAGGAACAAAACATGTGCCCTTCAAAAGGATTAAAATGTGAAAATGAAAAGTTATAAAATTTAAGATGATATTTTCCCAACACCTTCCCCCTCCCCATCTTCTTCTCTCAGTTGCAGGAGGAATCTCACCTTCTACCTTACATGGAAGGAGGTTAAAAGAGAAGGGAAAGGGAACGACCAGGTCCGATAGCCACTCAGATGAGAGAGAAGGCTAACAACAAAGGAAGGTGGGGTCGCAAGTGACAGTTTCATGTAGGAGTCCAGTGGTGGTTGTCGGGTTTGTAGGGGGGTTGCCATGGGTAGGTAATGGCCATGCAATGACGATGATGAGGTCGAAGGAGGGTGGTCGGTGATGGTGGTGGTTGGGTTGTCGATGTGAAGGAGTGGGAAGTTAGTGGTGTTTGTGGTGGGTGCTCTTCATGGGTTCTTAATAGAGGAGATGCAAGGGTGGTGAAGAAGAAAAGGAGAAGGAAGGAGGACGAAGAAAGGAGAGAGGAAGGAGTAAGGTAAGGAAGGAAGACATCATCGATGATAATGGGGATGCAATGGGTGATGTCAAAAGTCGTAAGGCCGATAATGGTAGCACGACATCGTGCGAGTGCAACAAAGTTATGCCTCTTGGGTTGTGTCATCGTGGGTGAGGAAGAGATTGCAAGGGAGGAGGAAGGTAATGGTGGTGGTGGGTTGCATGGTCGTTGGGTCTCATCTTGGGAGGGGGAAGTTGGGTTATGTGTGGGAAGGGAAAGGAGAGGAAAGGAAGAAAAGAGAGAGGAGGAAGGAGAAAATTGGGAGGCGAGGGGGGGGGAGGAGGAGGGATCTTCGAACACTTCATGGGAAAGGAGGGAGAGAGAGAGAGGGAATTATGATTAGGAATTGAGAAAAGGAAGGTAAGAAAATTTGTGTCCCCAATCTTCCTTGGAAACTCATGATTTTTTTTAGGTGAACGTGTTTGGCACAGCTACTTATGGGTTTATTTGTTTGAATCGAGTTCAATGGTGGCCTTGGTGATAGGAACCAAGGTCATCAAAGGTGTCCTCCTCCCCCTTCAGTAGCCAGTCAACCAACAACAAAGTTGGTCCATGCCTTTCTTACAAGCAAGTTGATTGATTGGTGAAGAAAGTGACTGACTATGAAGGGCTGAAGCTGCAACGCTTTCCTCCTTACACACCCCTCCTGCAGTTTAGTAGCTAGTCAGTTGACTCTTCTCTTGGTTGATTGGCTACTACGGGGTTGGTTGCTCTTGGCCCTCTTGAAGGTGTTCTTGAGAGTGATTGGATATGGGCATCATCTATCATATCTCCAACAGCTCATAAGTGAGCCATATCCAAGTGGTTTTAAAGAAGGTGGGGCTTACCGTTACCACAAATGAAAAAGGTGAATCCATCCCCACCTGCTACTGCATGGCAAGTGTGTATAGATTATCGGAAGCTAAACACGGCTATAAAGAATGACCACTTCCCATTGCTATTTATTGATCAGATTCTTTAACATCTAACAAGTGATAGATCTACTTTAGTGAACCATAATTATGCCTAAGAACATTGAATGTGGAGATTAAATTAGATTTTGAGCATGCAATGCATTGAAAAATTAATTAAGCTCATGAGCGCTTGGGGTGTCCCAGTTGGTCCTCCCCATCACCGTAAGTCTCCCTATCTGGGGTGGCATGAGTTCGACTCTTGTCTTGCCCATACAGACACATATTAGGGGGTGGTGTTGCTCACTGGGCATTCCGTCGAGCTGCATCAACATCTTCGAGACGGTGCAGAGACCGGGCCTCCAGAGTTTATCTCGGACGTATGCGTCGGGAGTTCTCTGTAATAAAAAAAAAAACAAAAGTTAAGCTCATGATTTAATTGATGTATTATTTACATGTATATGATTTGTAGGATTGATTAAGGGTCAAAGTGGGAATGCCATCCGAGCATCTTAAATTGGCACCAAATAAATTAGGAAGGAAGTTTTCTTGAGGAAACAAATCAATCGGAAGGAGATGTCTTTCTATATTTTTCCTTCTCCCTCTCTCAATCAAAGGAAGGCTCCCACGACTGTAGCCCCCGACTCTTCGGATTTTCCTTCCTTACCGCACGACCTCCGTGCCATCCTCTCGTTAACTCCAGGACCACCTGCTCTTCATCCCCCTCCTCAGGCAGACACCGCGCCTCTCAACTTTTCTGATTGCAAACCACGATCGCCCCCCTCTGCGTACGAAGACTCCCCCTTCCCGTACCCTCATCTCTCCCTCTCACGACCAGAACAGCTACACCTCTCACAGCTACGCTCTCTCTCAACACCAACACCATCACCGTTGGTTCTGAGGAGAAAAATTCTCTCTCTCTCTCTCTCTCTCTCTCTCTCTCTCTGAGGGGCCACTCTCCCTCAGAGGAGACCAACCACCGCGCCAACTCTTCCATTACTGCAACCACCACCACGAGCCTTACCTCCATCGGCCTTGCGGTGACAGCATGTGGCCTCGCACCACATCCTCCATCACCGTGACATTCCTCCTCACATCTACACCGCGCACTGCCAACCACGCCTCTTCCTCTTTCCTTCTTCTTTCTCTTTTTCTCCTTTACGAATAACCCATCACCGCCGCATTCATCGCAGCCATCTCCGGCCAACGTTCTCACCGCCGTCAACACTAGCGCACTCGTCGCATGCTCGCCGTCAAGCCTCGCCATCCTCGCCACCTTGTTGATGGCTCCTTGCCCGTGCCTACATCCAAAGCTGCCAGCCTCCTCGCCGTCCAGCCACGTCCTGTCACCATCGTCCATGCCACGACCACCTACACGAAGGCCCTGAGCCCGTCAACCTCCGCCAAGTTCCTCGTCGTCAACCGCCGTCCTACGCACGAGCGCAACCCCTCACTCTCCATCCCCTGCTCTGCTACAGTAATCCCGCATTAGTTTTTATTTCATTTTTTTGTTAAGAACACTATTCCTTTATTTTTTGTTTTATTCTCTTTTCATCTCTCTCTCCTCTCTCTCTCTCTATAATTGTGTGCAATCAATTTCTCAGTGACTTTACGAACATGAAAGGAAATATTTGTGTCTTATTAGACTTATTTCTCCTAACCAACATGGATTACATTTGAATGATATTTTGATCAGAGATTTTCTATCACGTGAATTTTAACGACACATTATTTTTATTTTTATCATCTTGTTAAAGTAAAAATTCACTTGATCAAATGATGTCGTTGCCCACAATTGTTGTTATGTTCATATTCTGCTTCCAAAAAGAAATATTATTGTAGCACATTTTTCCAATTTGTATGAGGTACTTTGGTGTGGAAAAGGAATGAGACCACGTGGACATTGAGCTACATTGTTGGAGACCCACGGCCTTAAGAAGGCATGCCAAGACTTGGCCTTCATGCCAAGGAGAATTTTACTCTTGCATTTATCTGATTGGTAGATAGATTTGATCTTAGTCTTAGACTTTAGACTTAATACTTTTATTTCTTTGTTTGCTTGCTCTTGTAGTTAGTGGGTTGGTCTCAGGGGTCTATCGCCATTTTTCTTAGTATACCCCTTGTTTTGGGGGTCATTTTGGAAATCTATTCCCTTTTCTTCAATTTATTAGGACTTTATTTATCTTGTGTGGATGATGATGCATGTGAGCTTTAGCTTGTTTGACTGCTTTGCTTTATAAAAAATAAAAATTTGAAAAAAAAAAGATAAAATTGAGCGAGCTACATGTCATAGAAGTTACCTTCCTTTAGTTCGTATATGTAGGTTGATTAAGTAGCATAGTAGATCTATTTTCTTGCATTATCTACCATGTTACATGAAGATCATTGGAGTCAGGTACGCACCTCAATGTTGCATCTCATTACTATCATACATTTACATTGGATTGAAAAGCAAGACCACATAAATCTGAGTGAATTTACCTAACAATTGGTCATCATTTAAAAGTTGGGACCATTAAAAAGGACTAGACCTAAAATTCGAAGGGACTCTTGACTTGAAGGACATTATGTGTGATTTTGAAAATCCAAAAATTCACGTGATTTATGTTGTGATGCACATTCTCTGCACTAAAGCACTCACATAAGGCCACTAGAGACTTTTTTCTACCTCTCCTTACTGCACCACAAAGGAGCTTAGATCCAGGTCATATTTGACTGCAACTAAGTGTCCTTTTCTACTAGGTCTTTTTAGGCACAATCGTTGCTCGGCTAGGACATGCAAAAGTTGTGCAACTTTCTTGGTTGTCAAACTATAACAATTAATAACTTCCACTCTTCTCCAAATAAGGCTTGTCGAGGATCTCAAGATGTATTCCACCTCTTATACCACCTTAATGGGAATAAAGGAGCATAAACTTGACCCCGTTTGACAATTCTGAGTAGGTTGGAAGTTGGTTTAATGAGCTAAAATCGATAAACAAGAAAGTCTAATTAGAATTGTGTTTGTTTATGGTGTGAATTCTCGATTTACGTTAGGAATGGATCATTTTTATCACCACCACCACATCTCTTACCCATGCCTACAACCCCAACCACCCTTCCTCGATCCCATGTCCCGAGATGCTCCATCCTTTGATGGATATAGTGATCACTAATGGGATCCTTTCTACTCCTATTATAGGAATATTGGTCTGGTTAATCCCCAATCCTATGAAGATGAGCAGAACCTAGGAGAGGGACACCTCATCCCTAGCCCACCCATGACCATACCCAAACACCCCCCCCCCCCCCCCCCCCCCCCCCCCCCCCCCCCCCCCCTACTTGATGATTCTCACTATCAAGGTTGGATACAACTCCTAAATCAACTAATCACCAGCCTGATTTTCCTCTTACCATGATAGTCTCAAATGTTGAAATTGGGAATGTAGAAATATTTAGATGAACTAAGTAGAATTAGGAGAGAAATTACGAGAGATAATGATGAAAGACAAAATGAATTAGAGGAAGATATTAGCCATCTAACTTACTCCCTTGAGGGTAACTCGAACCCTTCCACACTAGATGCATCTCCCTTCTACGCTAAGATGGAAGGGCACATTAGGGTGTAAACAATGAGCTATAGCCACCATCTTGAGTATAATGTAGACCCCTCTCCGTTAGTTGATTCACACATTTAGGGAAAAGGGGGCTATAGGGATTCAATGATGTATGATGAAGAATGGTGGCAAACTGATTGCGGACAATCCGTGTTGCATACAAATGATGATTTAATTATGTCGTTGTAGTATAATGTCATAATTTAAATATATGGGTCATTTTATTTATTTACATAATTTTTACCGATTTATTTTAGGTCGTTCACTCGTTGGTAGTTATTGATATACATCATTCTCTATGTTGAAAAGATACTCTTTTATTCCAAAAATATCAATTATATATACAAAATGAATAATAAATCAAAAAATGAATGAATGAGTTAATTATGTACAAAAGAATCAATTAATTCTCACTACAATGTATTAAACATATTTACAACTAAACGGGCATAAAAAACTAAGTAAAACTATGTGTTAATATGTACAACTATCCTAATTAATCCCCATGTATAGGTACAAAAATATCTACTAATATGTACCGTACTAAATTATATTAACCTATACTATCATCTTTAGTAACATATACTATATATATACAGTGACATATATAAGTGTTACTTATATATACAAAATATAAGGCAATAGATATACTTATAGTGACAGATCTAATTGTCACTAAAGCCTTAACATAAGTATATATATACATAAGGCTTATATACATATATTACTCTATTTATAATATATATATATACTATACATACATATTTACTATACATATATACATTATTTACATATAAATACAGTATACTTTACACATACTCGTAGTACACACGCACAACACACACTCTAACTCAGGCACAACACTTAACTCACACTAAGGCACGTAGTCACTCAATACTTAGCCACACTTAGTCTCACATAGAGTCACACAGAGTCCTAACACTTAGCCAAATTTTGGCTTTTCTCGCACACAAAGTACTTCTCACTTAGTAAAAAGTTGGTTTGTTTTATTGGCAAATCGGGTTTTTCGTAGGATACGTGACACCCATAGGAGATAAGACTAGACCACTACTAGATCTGGTTATAGTTTTATTATTGTACATTTTCATCCAATTTCAACTTAGCCCAAACTGAGCCCATAGTAGGCCCACTAGGCCCAACACTACATACCGAGCTCCCAGCCCACCAAATGCTCAATATACACTCAATGTGCTCAAGGGTATCAAAGGGGTAATGGTTATTCGCACGCACCACTTGACAACTGTTTAGGCACAGGGCAAAATTCCTTATATCTGGTCATGCATGCCCTCAATCTCACGATGTGGGACAATTCCCCTGCGCCTAATTGGTGCACATAGCTTGTCCTAAGGTCGAATTTTGGCATCGAATTGAGAGCCTTAATTAAGTCCAAATTTAAAATAAATTATACTATTAGAAAACCCTTATATAGAACTACTCAATTGTATAGTTAATTTAGAATAGTAACTTAATTAATTATATATATAAATTACTTAAAGTTAGTACTTTATACACATTAATTTAGGGTTTAATTACTTAATTAATGTACAAATTCATGAATTAATAAGTCAATTGACCTTATAATTAGTTAATTAACATAATAAGATATTTATTATACATTTTTAATTTATTTTATAATGTTTATTTTAATTTATATGAAATTATTTATACATTTTTATTAGATATACATATAATTTAGTTATAAATATTATTATACAGTATAAATTATTATACCAAGTAAAGCAAGCCAGGGTGTCCACAACTTAAGTAAATATATTATATATTTAGAATATATTATTTATAAATATATTATACCAATCCTGTACTTGAGAGTTTGCAAGTAAAGCAGGTTAGGGTGTCCACAGTTTAAGTTATATTTACAAGGATAAATAGTATATACATGGTATTTTTATGAAATTTTCAGCTTTTTCAGATTTTTATGGTGTTTTTATGCATAATAGAAATAGGAGAAGAGAGAGAAAAGGTGAGATGAGAGAGATGAATTCTTTTTGTGATTTTTGAATGTATTCTTTTATTGAGTTTCAAAGTAGATCGAACTATCGGCAGGTATGTTCTATCAAGTTGGGGGTTCAGAAAACTTTACAACTTTGCAAATACTTAAACAAATACCTGATCTTGCTTAAGACGATTTCATTTTATTTTTTTATAATTTTTTAATGATTTTTATTTATTTACAAATCTCATCGAAATCATCCAAATTAGGCATAAATGGGATTCAACTATGAACCTAAGGCACTCAAATGGATTTTAAGGGCTAAACAGTTGATTTATGCATTCACACATAGACAGCACAATTCAAGAAAGATATATAAACAATTAAACATGAATTTCCTTCACTTTTCACTCATTTTCAAATTGGACAATTAATGCACTTAAAGCATGCTAACAAAGGATTTTCAACATGAACTTACAAGCCAGATTTGAATAAACATGAAGTCCAACCTATACATGAATGCTTTTTTTCTAAAGTTATAACAATACAAAACACTTCAGCTCCTTAAAATCATTTGAAATCAATTTGAAACCCTTAGAATCCCTTAAATGTAGTTGTTGCTGTTGTTACTTGCTAGATCGCAAGTAGGGTTATTTAATTAGGTGATATTAGTGTCGAAATGGATATAGTGGAAGTGATTATTTACAAACGAATCTACATTAGTTTGTCAAAATTTTATTATCCTGGCTAAATCAGATTTTAAGATAGTCACTTTTAGGCTAGGGTCGAACTCAGGGAGGTGGGTTTTGGATTTAATCAGTTTCTACGATTTTCCTAAAATCGTATCAATTCCTTTCGCTTATTATGTTTTTGATTTTTTCTTGATTAGATATATTTTTTTAATATTCTTATCCTTGAGGCACACCTTAAACAAAAAGGTCTTTGGCTATACGTTAAAATAATCAGGAGCAGTCTCGCCACATGCAAGATCGTGTACCTGCAAGTCAAGAATTCTCTTTTCTATTATATACTTTTTTTGTATTTTCTTAATCAAAATAAGACAATATAAAAGAAAATGAAATTGCAAAATTGAAATGCGAAGAAGGAAATAAATTAAAATACTTAGCTTTGATATATATATATATATATATATATATATATAATAGATAATAAGAAGGTGGAATATTGAATCAAGGATTCAATGGAAATGTAACATATTACTAAGTTAACTATCGTCTAAAAAGACGTGATTAACCTAACTACATGCTGCATGCGATGTGGAGCAGACGTGTGGGAGTGTATGGAAAAGGCTTGATATGCGCAAATATCAGGGATATATGTGTAGCTGGTGCGAATATACCCGCGATATAATGCGCGGTAGATGGATAGGTGCGTGATATTGTGAATGAGAGGATGTGTGTGTATAGATGAAATGTATAGGTGTATAAATATATATATCTATATATGTATATCTCTATATATATATGTGCCTATGTGTGTGTGTGTGTGTGTGAATGTGTATGTGCGTGCGTGAAATATATATGGGTATAGGTGTGTGTGTATGTGTAAATAGATGTATACGTGTATGTAGGTGTGAATGAGTGTGTGTCTGTGCGTATGTGAGGGAGTGAGTGCACACGTGAGTGGATGTGTGTGGTTGAGAGAATGCGTAGGCACGTGAGGTGTAGCGCAGGAAGTGAGATGCGTGTCGCGCACGTGAATGGAGAAAGAGAGGTGCGAGTGAGTGAACTACAGTGAGACTGAGCGCGCGCAAGCTTAAGGGAGTGGGAGTGATGAAACCGGTAGGGGGTGGTTTCGCGTGAGGAGAGAGAGGGCGTGCCACCAGCAAAACGAGGAGCGCTCAGTTGCCTACAGTGCTCGCGCAGAGACTGGATGAATAGTGAGCGAGGGGCAAAGTCCACCGGCTGACTCGAGAAATGACCAGTTAACCTTCTCAATTAGCCGGTAGACAAGGAGAGCGCAAACACGCGGGCGTGAAGCGTGGATGAGTGGCTACCGGCTGGTTATCGTGGAAACAGGCGTGCGTGGGTGAGGTCACCAGATAACTGAGGAACGTCCAGTGACCCACAAAGGAAAATGGGTCGCGATTGGGTTTGAACAATGCGCTATAGTATCGAAAATAGGGGAAAGCTTCAAAGTTTGCGCTTCCGCTAATGGCGAACAAAACAGATGGAACGAAAGCTAAAATATCAAAGCAAAAGAAAAAGTTTCACCATGCCCACTTGCTCACGAGGGAGTTGGGCGATGGTATACCCTGATCGTGGTGGTTGCGACCACTGCAGGGGCTCTTCTGTTCTCAGTGTTCCTCTCAACTTGTGAGAGGATACTGAGAGTGGAGGAGGGGAAGAGAGGGAGAGAGGAGAGGACGAGGAATGGCCGGCAGGGAGGTGTTGCGTGTGAGGGACTATGTGTGAGGGATTGTGTGTCTGTGGGTGGATGTGGAGATGGAGGCTGACCATCATGGAGGGGGTGGTGAGGGTAGTTATATAGGTGAGGGGAGTGGCGGGTAGCGACAAGGGAAAGCTGTTGGGGTGAGGGATTTTTGCGTGTAGGCACATGAGGTGTTAGGAAGTTAATGTAGGTTGTGCAAGGTTGTTATTAGGTGGAATAGGTGGTGGAATTGAAATGGGAATGAGGTGTAAATAGGGGGAATAAAATGAATCAAATGGAGGCTCAATCTCTCTCTCTATCTTCCTCTCCATAAAATGTATTAATGCTAATATTTACATAATTCATGCATAACTACCTAATCTAAATGCGCAACAATAGGAAATAGCATAAGATGACCCAATTATAGGCGTGTATTGCTGCGCAATCACACCCCCATGCCAATCTTTTGTTAGTCCTTAGCAAAACACTTATTTAATAAGGTAGTAGTGTTTAGAAGTGAACTTAAGCTAAAGATTTTTCTGAAGCAATATCACTGTGTTTATCAGTTGGACATTATGAGAACCAATTACAAAGAAGACTATCAGAACTCAAGTCTTACATAACATAGACCATCTCTCGACTAACAAAGACTCTTGATATTTAAACCTTAAGTGCGATTTCCAAGACTCAGGGGGTTTTGCAAAACTCGAAAGCTAAGAGCTTTTGGTTTGTGCTTAGTGATTGATCAAGACAAACCAAATGAACATTAAGACTCAATCTCAGGGTTTCATGTCTTTTTAAGTCCAGGTTGGTCCCAGCTTCAGCTTATGTCTTCGAATTAACTCTCAAAAATGAGAAAAGAGTCAAGCCAACTTTTATTGCGTTGTGGCTCAAAGAATATTTGGTGGAAACAAGGTATTTGTAATGCACCTTGAAAAACTTCTAGGTGGAAGAATTTACAGGAATCTGGAGAACATACTGACTTATTCAAAAGAATGTTTTTTTCTTTTTGGAAGCAAATGTCAGTATGTCTTCTACAACTTTATTTGGTAAAGCACACTTATTTGGTGAGTGAAAACTTAGATGAAAAGAGTTTCTCCTAAACACAAGACTAAAAACTAGGATAAAGAGTCTACCTACACGCACAAGTAAAGACTCCACCTTCCCTAATGAACATTAGAGTTGGATCTTGCGTTCATCTGATCTTTCCCAACTTTGTGTAGTGTGAACCAAGGTTACTTAGACTTCCAAGCAAAAGCAAACCAACGAATCCTGTACTGGTGACTCAGGTACAAGAACATGTCCTAAGTTAGGAGAGATCCCGGTCTATCTTATCAATGCTAGAGTATATTAAGCCAAAGCCTGAGCGAATTAAGCTTTTATGGCCTAGAAAGTCTTCAAAGCAAAGGTTGAATGTCCATAAACATTTATTTTATTATTTTTTTTGTTTCAGCTTTTGGATCATAGCTAAACACTTTTGAAAACATTTAAAATTTTTGAATTTTCCATTTTTTATGAACTTTTTGTGTTTTGTAATTTTTTTGGAGATTTTTCAAGATTTTTAATTTTTATGGATTTTTTAATTAGGCTATATATACATACTATAGATGGATATGTATAATGGAGAAGAATCTACAAAATACTTATATAATGCCTAGATCTTATGGATGCCTATTCATCCCCCCATGCCAAATCATACTATGACCTCATATGCATGTATAAAGGGGTAGACAGGGTTAAAGGGTCTTGGTGCAAAGGTGATAACAGGATACAAAGCAAGATGGATTGGTGAGCAGATGGTGGGTGGTGAAGTACGTAGTGAAGTGAAGTGATGTAAAGTGAAGTGAATGAAATGAAATGTGATGTGGAGTGAGAGTGAAAGCATTGTTGGGATGCCTCCCAATGAGCATTGAGTTTAACGTCCCCAGCTGGACTCGGAGTGAGGCGTAGGTTAGTTACCCTCCAGTAGAGCAATTGTTTCACCAATGGGGGCAGGCTCATGAATAAGATACAGTTTCAACCGTTGCCTATTATTCGTAAATTTATAACCAGATTTGGGATCTTTAATCTCGATGGCTCCATTGGGAAAATGTCTCGAGACTAAGAAAGGATCAATCCATTTGGACTTCAGTTTTCCAGAAAAGAATTTGAGTCAGGCATTATAAAGTCAAACCTACTGAGATGGCTCAAACTCCTACCTAATGCGGCTGTCGTGAAAGGCCTTGGTTCGTTGTTTAAAGGTCAAGGTAGAGTCATAAGCTTCATGACGTAGCTCTTCTAATTCCTGGAGTTGGAGTTTCCTTTCTCAACCACACATGTCTGGGTCAAGGTTACACTAGTGAATCGCCCAATAAGCGTGGTGCTCCAACTCCACGAGTAGGTGACAAGGCTTCCCGAAAACAATCCTGTATGGAGACATACCAAGGGGAGCCTTGAAGGCGGTCCGATATGCCCATAAAGCGTCAATCAGCTTGTCGGACCAATCCTTACAATCAGGTCGAACCATTTTCTGGAGGATTTGCTTCATCTACCAGTTCGACACCTCAGCCTAGCCATTTGTCTGAGGATGATACGGAGATGCGATATGGTGGTGGACTCCGTATTTCCCCAAAAGTGCCTGAAAAGACGTATGGGTGAAATGAATTCCTTCATCCGAAATGATGGCTCGAGGGATCCCAAAGCGCGCAAAGATGTAGATGAATTTGGTGGTAATGATATGGTCAGCACGGCACGTGGGAATAGCCTCAATCCATTTCAAGACATAGTCAACTACAACAAGGATGTACTCGAAACCGTTGGAGGAAAATGACTCATAAAATCGATTCCCCAAATGTCAAAAATTTCTGCAGCTAGGATGGGTTGCAAGAGCATCATGTCACGGTGTGACATTGACTCTAACAACTGGCACCTAGTGCAACGTTTAGCGTAATTGTGTGCATCATGTTGAAGGGAGGGCCAAAAGAATCTGCATTGCAACACCCTGGCTGCAGTTTTCCTCTCAAAAAAATGGCCTTCGCAAACCTGATCGTGGCAAAAGGATAGTACACTGGGGAACTCGCTGTCGGGAACACAACGATGAATTATCTGATCAGCACCTACTCTAAAAAGTAGTGGATTATCCCAGAAATAATACTTTGCTTCTGCAATGAGACGCTCACGCTGGTTTTTTGGTCAGCCCTGTGGAAGAGAGCCAGAAGCAACGTAATTAGTGATATCAGCATACCATGGTCCACTTGCCACATTTATCGCTAGAAGGTGCTTATCAGGAAAAGATTCATTTAAAGGCAGGGTGAGTCCAATATGGTCCGAGTCAAGTCTCGAAAGGTGGTTTGCGACAACATTCTAGGCTCCAACCTTATCTCGTATCTCAAGATCAAATTCTTCAAAGAGCATCCAACGAATCAATTGAGGCTTTGCATCCTTCTTATTCATGAGATGACGAATGATCGTGTGGTCTGTGAAGATAGTAACGTGAGAGCCCAGAAGATATGAATGGAATTTCTCCAGCCCAAAGATGACCACCAGCAACTCCTTTTCAGTGGTTGTGTAATTACGCTGGGTGTCATCTAGCGTCTTACCGGCGTAATACACCACGAAATGGTGTTTATCGCGTCTTTGTCCCAAGATGGCTCCAACAGCTAAGTTAGAAGCATCACACATCAGCTCAAAGTCGAGGGACCAATCAAGTGGCTGAAGAATAGGGGCCTTAGTGGCAGCATCACGCAACTGCGTAAATGCTCGAATATAATTGGGTCCCATGTCAAAGGATACATCGGTTGATAGGAGATGCGTCAAAGGTCTGGAAATATTGGAGAAATCCTTGATAAATCTCTTATAGAAACCAACATGACCCAGAAAGGAGTGGATTTGCCAGACAGAGCTAGGTATGGGTAAATCAGCAATCACATCAAGTTTAGCTCTGTCCACCTCGATATCCCTTTCGGAGATGATATGTCCCAGAACAATACCTTCGTGCACCATGAAATGACTTTTCTTCTAGGAAAGCACAAGGTTAACATCAATACATCTTCGAAGGACGCAGATCAGGTTGGCTAGGCAATCATCAAAAGTTGGTCCGAAGACCAAAAAGTTATCCATAAAGACTTCAAGAAAATCACCCACCATATCGTGGAATATCGCCAGCATGCATCTTTCGAAAGTAGTTGGCATGTTACAGAGTCCGAATGGCATCCTTCTGAAGGCGAACTTGCTAAAGGGGCAAGTGAAGGTGGTTTTTTCTTGGTCTAGTGGGTCAATAGCCACCTGGTTATAGCCTGAGAATCCCTCCAAGAAACAAAAGAACTGGTTTCTTGCTAACCACTCCAAGATTTGGTCGATAAAAGGTAGCGAAAAATGATCTTTCTTGGTAGTAGTACTGAGTTTCCTATAGTCTACACTCACTCTCCAAGGCGTAGGAGTACTGTAGGGATGGATTCACCCCGGTCATTGACACGGATGGTGAGCCCTGCCTTTTTGGGAACAACATGAATCGGGCTCACCCAGAAGCTGTCGCTGATTAGGTAAATGATGCCCACGTCAAGCCACTTGATAATTTCAGTCTTGACGACCTCCCGCATATTAGGATTGAGACATCTCTGCATCTCGCAGGAAGATCGAGCCTCCTCCTCCATATATATACAGTGAGTGCAGTAGGAGGGGTTAATGTCAGTCAAATCAGAAAGAGACCATCCAATGGTTGCCTTATGTTCAATTAGGACCTTCATTAGCTTGCACTCTTGCTCCCTTGACAATTTTGAATTAATGATTACAGGAAATGTTTCATTTGGTCCTAAGAAAGCATATTTCAGCATATCAGGCAGTGCTTTAAGCTCATGAGTGGATGGGGAAAGATCTGGCAATTCTTGGGACGAGATTGTCCCAAAAGGATTAGAAGAGAGAATAAGGGAAGAAGGGAATTGGCCCTCTGGTTGGCCAAGGAAAGGGGCGTCTTGGATTGCTAGATCCAAGAAAGGAGTGCTCCAATGATCAGTATTTGGGAACAAGGTTCCAGTGTGGAATGTCGCTTCCGCCTGATTTGGCGGGAAAGAAAGGGCACTCCAATCTTCAAGGGGGTAAACTGGAGGTAAGCAGCCTAGAAATGACTCAAACCATGAGGCGTAAGAAACGGAGTGGACCTCGTCAGGGGTTTAGTCAAGAAGAGATAAAGGTAAGGGAAAGGGTGGGGAAATGTTACAATAAAGGTCAGTCAAGTGATTGTGATTTTCCAGTGGTACACCTCAGCAATTTGAATAGGTCTCAACCAATTCGATACATGCACTGACAGCCATGTCATCGTTAGACGTGTCATCCTCGATAAGATCGCAATCAAAATTCTTAGTAGCCTTAACAAAGTTAAGTTTGAGCTTTTCAGAGCCCACGACAATTTCATTGCAACCCGATTCACAATTAATATGGGTGCGGGCTGTGGCCAAGAAAGGTCTACTAAAGTTTATCGGATAATCATAAAGTGAATTAGGAACTTCCATATCTAATACAAGAAAATTAACAGGAAAATACAGACTGATGACCCTAACCACTGATGAGAACCTCATCATGAACCCTAATTACCACAATTTAATCTAAATAAGTGTGAAGAAGCTCTTACAAAACCTAAAGAGAGGCTTATCTCACCGAATTCTGAGTTAAAGAATAAGACAAATCATAAGGGGTAAAACTGTAATTTTACCAATGCAGTGCGCAAACAGGGTAATTAAGGGTCTAAACGAAGGTCAAATGAGCTTAATAAGGAGGGAAGTGGGATGATCTGATCTGAAAAGGGATTATAGTAACTTCTAGGAATTAAATGACATTCTGTAACCCTAAAACAAATCCACTTTAATTCACGAGGTTCGAGGTAGGATAAAAATCAACTAAACCCTCTAAAATTCATGAAAAAATATTCCCTAAGATTTAGAACATTCAATTTGCCCTTTGCAACCTATTTTGACCTAAAATGAGAACCATGCCCAATTTATGACCTAATTTGGGTTTTTGTGCAAATTGATCGTTCAAACATGGTCCAACCTAAAATCAAATTTCACCATTAAAATCCTTAGGTTCAAATTAGGCTGGTATAAAAATTTGGGCCTAAGAAAGGACCATCTTGACCGACTTTACAAATTGGTCATCTTAAATTACTTTTTGACCCTTATTGAAACCCTTGCAAATGGCCCCCTATCTTTCTCGGCGTTCTTTGCAGAACGGTCCTCCCTGCCATTTCTGAGCAGTGCCATACCTCCGGTGACCTTGCGCGGAGGATGGCACCCGTTCTCAGGAACAAACAGGAGGTTCCCTATGTCGTCCTCTGTCGTAGGGACCCTCCCATGACCCCTGCAACCGGCCATGCCTCTCGTGCGAACGCACGAAAGGCGTGGGTGTCCATTTTCGGCCATCTCCGGCGAGCACGGCACGTCGCCTCCTCGGTCCCCTCTCCTCGCCAGTGCCTTTATAAGGAGCGGCAGGGTCTGTCGTCTCCTTCAAGCTACTTCTGGCGGAGAAAAACCCTCTATTTCGTCTCTCCCCTCTCCGGTCAAAGTGCCCTAGCTTCCGGCAATCCTTCTTCCTCCTCGTCGCTCTGCTGCCATACCTACAGCAGAGCCTACTCTGCCCCGTCTTCCCACGCCAGGCTGCACCAGCTAGCGCCCTCAGATCTCCTCGTCGCCGATAACCTCCCTCCTGGGCACCTTCGTCCCTAGCTCCGGTAGGCACAAGCCGGACGTCTTCCTCTCCCTCTTCGTCGACTAAGTAGGTAGGAATCTTTCCCTTACTCTCCTTTCACTTTTCGCTCATTCAATTAGCATTTCAGACCCCTCGACTGCCACTACCACCCCCATCTACTTCACCTCCGGCCGCCATCTCCGGCGAGGTCGCTCCACCTTCATAGGCCATTTCACCCCTCGTCGACAAGCCCAGAAGGTCCCCCTCACTCCACTCAAGCGTTTCCCCCTCCATTCACCGCCCTTCACCTTCCGACCACCCCCCAAACACACCCACTTCCGCACACACAGTCTGCCCTAGGCACACGGACACAGGCGCTCTCGTGCCTCGCTGACCCTAGCACTGCCTTCGCCATACTCCGGCGAGGCTCCCTGCGTTGTCTGATGTGGTCGTGAGGCTGTCTTTGTGATTTCAGGTCTCCGCCTCCTTGCCGCCATTGACGAGCTGCTGATGCTTCTTCGCAGGCAGCTCCAGGACTCCTCCAGCCCAGGCGTGAGCTCCAGGCAACGCGAGGTGCTTCTGCGAATGCGCCCAGGTTCGCAATTGGGGTCACGAGCCTTCGCTGCTGCCCCAATTGCCAGCGCCTTCTCGCCTGCGGGCGCGCGGAGCAGTGGTGGGACTTTAGTCCCACCTCGTAAGTATGTGGTCTCGCGCCCACACTTAAATTGATTTTGTGATATTAGCTGTTCGCCTTCGATACACAGGGGTCAGGTCCCTCACCCACGCACACAGCGCGCCACGCGCTCGCACCCTCCCTCGCCAGCGCTCACGCCCCGCAGGCCTGTGCCAAACCCGACTACCCGACCAAGCACTCATCGCCCACCACCGCACGTCGGTGGCCTGGTCCTGGGCGCGCAACCCGACCCGTATACCCGCGAATGCTTTGGGAGCGAACCTTTGAGAGAGAAATAGAGAGAGAGATGCGGGGAAGGGGTAGGGGTAGGTTTTGCACTGATAATTGTGTGTGTGCGCAGGGAAGAAGGAAAAAAGAAGGAAGAAGCAGGCGAAGGAAGAAGAAGAGAGGAGGAGTGGCTGAAGACTTAACCACACTGAGCAGCTGCTGAAGAAGAAAGGAAGGAGAGGAGCTGAAGGAAAAGAAGAAGAGCCGCACTGTAGCAAATGCACAGTTAAGCCGTCTGAGCACTGAGTCAGACGTCGGAAGGTCAGCAGCCAGAGCAAAGGAAAACTGCAACTGCTGAAGAAGAAAGAAGACGCAGAGAAGAAAAAGAAGATAGGAGAGAAAGAAAGAAAGGAGGAAGACTTAGCAGCTGAAGGAAATCAGAAAGAAGGCAGAAGCCTCTGCAGTCGCAAGGAAGAAGAGAAGAAAATCAGCGAGGAAGAAAGGAGAAAGAGAACCACAGAAGCAGAGAAGAAGAAAGTAAAGAAGAAGACTGAAAGAGAAGAAGAAAAAGCCAATCCTCTCTCTCTCTTAATTTTTGTAAAACCTTATATATTGTGAACTTATATGCTTCTAGAATTATAGTTGCTCCCTGAGTTCGACCTCGAGAAACTTATCATTCCGAGTAATAAATTGTATTAAACTGGTAACTGTTCTTGTCATATACTCCGACTGTAATTACCATAGCGACAAAGGATCGCACCAACCACCAAGTCTTCCACCACACCCTGCGGAATTTTGACATAGTGATCTACCAACTGCAATGTAATAGGGTTGCATTTCAAATTTCCCAATGCAAATTTCTAGAACATGATGGTCGATACGAGGTTAATGGAAGATCCTAGATCCAGCAAGGCACGATTAAAATTACTGCCTTTGATGTTGCATGAAATTAGAGGGGTGCCTGGATCTTTCTGCTTCGGTGGTAGTTTTGACAGTATAGCACAACTTGCATGAGGCGAGAGAACCACCGAGTTCTTGATTTTCTTTTACTGTTGTCTAGGTGTAGTGTAGTCTTTTAAGAAATGAGGGACAGTAGGGATGTGGTCAATCGCCTCTAACACGGGAACCTTGATCACCACATCCTTGAATATATCACTGACGGTGCGTGGGACGTGTATGTTTAAAAGAGTCGTTATAGCTTGCGCTCGCAACGTCGGTTTTAAATGAAGAAATGGACATGAGTTCGAGTGTCGATCTCAGGGAGGAGTGAAAACCATATTTTTCTTGTCATTTAATGTCACGGAAATAACGGGTTTTTGCTTGCAAAAAGACGTGGGTGAAAAGCGAGCGAGAGAGAGAGAGAAAGAGAGAGAGAGAATAGGGTTAGAATCTTTCATTCACACATGCAACTTTAACATAAAAGAGGGCAAGTAGCTAGATAGGAAACAACTTCATTTAACATGTAACTTTGGTTTTACAATTACAACACTAGATAAATGCTTAAACACAAGTAAAGTAAAGCTTAAGGTAAAGAAGGAAAGAAAGAGAGAGAAGACGGCGAGGCGGCCACGGCGGTGGAGAGGGGCTCCGTCTGCGGCTCGTCGGCTCCGGTGATTACAAAGAGAGCTAATGGTGGCTAGGAGTGGGGTAGAATACTTGCAAGTGGATTGAATGCCCTCCATGGGTGGTTGGATGGAGTTTATATAGGCAAAAGGGCTTTCTAATTTAAGTATGGGCTTTAGCGATGTCCGAGTCGTCGCTAAACCCGTACTAAATCCGTCGGTGTAGCTCCCTACCCATTGGTCGCTTGCGCGCGCGTGTTCTCCGCTCTCAATCCGTGTGCGCAGCTTGAGTGCCGTCTGATCGCGGATCGGACAATCAATGTCACTCGTGGGGCGTGCGCCTAGATCATGCCCACACCCCCCGCGTCATCACGGGCGTTGGCTCTGGACGCGCGAGATCTCGCCGCGTGTGCTCCATCCGCACCGTTTGCTGCTGATCGGGTAGCTTAATTTCCTCGGCGCGTGCTTTTGCCTTCGAATTTTCGTGCAGCGCGATTCGATCCCGCGCCAGCTGCGCGAGCGTGAGGCGTTCGACCGCCGCGTTGCCACAGCGGATTGTCGTGGCAAGGGCGGGCGCGCGGGCGGCTCTCAGCTGCTCGATCGAAGATCGACGGCTGAGATTCATCCTTCAGGTGAAGCAGAAGCGAGCTGCGATGGAGATGCGATGAGTTGGCGCCACGTGGCGCGTTGTGGGCCGTTGATTATCAGATCAATGGTCAAAACTTCTTGGACCCATTGCAGGAACTCCTAATGTCGGATTTGGTCGATTTCGAGTCCGTTGGACTCTATTCGTCGCTCTGAATCCATCCGTGCAATCCGATTGCTTATTTGAGGCTTGTTTTGACATGTCCTTGTACACATGGCCGTTAATAATGCATTATAAGCAATCTTGATGTGCAATGCATGCGATGCTCCTATTCCTATTTATGATGTGCATTTTGCTCTTAAGATAAACCTCAATTGACAGATTTATCACCCCAAGATGCAGTGTTATCATACCCCCATGCTTACTCCTTACTAGTCTCTAGCAAGGCTTATTCTAGCCTTTATTTCCAGTCAGAATTTAAGAAGTAATTACTTGGACACTTCGTCACTTGTCAATAAAAGGAAATATACTAAGATCTTAATCTACATAGACTAAGCAGCGCCCGGGTGCCTACCAAAATATGAATCGCCAGAATCCTTGCTTTAATGTATATATATATATATATATATTTTTTTTTTTTTTCTTATTTTTAGATTTTTTGGAGTTAAGAGTGTGTTGGTAACTTTTTACGGCTACCCAACCCACCCAAAACTCGGACAAAACTCTAAGTGCTAAGCATCTTGGTGTAAAGATTGTGATATACTCACTCAACGATAATTTAGACAGGCTTCGAGTTTCTACGCCCCTAAGTGACCGGAAGAGAAAGTGTTTTGCCTGAAGGTGTATTTGTTCAATCGGTAGCTTTCTCCCTACGTTTGTTTTAATTGGGGTCAACACAATGATTTTTCCAATGTATTTCTCTCCAGTTTGCTCTACTTCACGCTTCTTAAGTGTTTTAGTTCTTTTTGTGCATTTACTGAGCTGGGCTCTGGACAACCGACCAATGGGCTGTTACCCACGATCACTTGCCAGCCATACTTGTGCAGACAAGTGTGGTTTATTTTATTCTCTTTTTTTCTTCCTTTTTTTTATTTATTTGGTAGGTGGCTTCCCTGATCTCAAATTTACCTAGAGGCAATAAAGAGGAGGTGGTCCCGTGGCTGAGCTCTGGACAACTTGCCAATGGGATGTTACCCACAACAACTTGTCAGCCATACCACCCTAGAGAGTTCATTAGCTACCCAATTTCTGTCAGAATCTTCGAGGAGTGAGTCTGTGCAAAAATGTGTGCAGATACTTAAACTAAAAGTCCTAAGTTAGAGGGTGAGTTGATAAGTCGTATACTTATCACCTTATTTAGTTTGTGGATTAGAGTAGCTCAAGGTTGTAAGGATTTGAAGCTAAATTCGTATTTTAACGAACACCAGGGCTGATTTAGCCTGAAAGCCTGAAAAGTCTAAGTGTTCAAGTTCTTTCCGTATTATTTTCCACTATTGACAAATTTCTAATGCCTAAGTTTTTCTTCCTAAATTCATTTTTTTTTAATTTTATTCTATTCAGACTGATTAAATGAGCTTAGGATGTTGCAATTTACCACCCCCCATGCTTAAGTTGGACAATGTCCTCATTGATAAATACATGGATGCAATAGGGGTTTGAAAAGATATTACCTGAGTGAAGTAGAATACTTGATCAGTCTGAATCTTCTGGGTTGCCTCCCAGAAAGCACTGAGTTTAACGCCTCTAGCTGGGCAGTGCTTCGTGTCATCCCTCAATAAGGGTGACACTCTCCTTTGAGGGAACCTGGGCTAGGAAGTGTTTTAATCTCTGCTCATTGACTGTGAAAGTGTGCCCAGTGTTCGGATCAGCGATTTCAACTACCCCATTGGAGTGGGGCTTGACCACCCTAAATGGTCCTGTCCACTTGGACTTGAGCTTCCCTTGAAAGAGTTTCAAATTGGCATCAAAAAGCCAGACTTGCTGGTTAGTCTCAAAGGTCTTTCTATGGATGAGTCGGTCATGGACGACTTTCATTTTGTTTTTATACAATCGACTGTTATCAAAGGCGTCCCGACGAATTTCTTCGAGCTCAAAGAGTTGGAGCATCCTCTGCGTACCGGTTAACTGAGAATCCATGTTACATTGCTTGACAGTCCAGTAAGCCTGGTGTTCCAATTCGACAGGAAGGTGGCAAGCTTTGCCAAAGATCAGGCGATAAGGCGACATGCCTATCGGGGTCTTGAAAGTGGTCCTACATGCCCACAGGGCATCATCTAGTCGTGTGGACCAGTCTTTCCTGTCAGGTCTCATAGTTTTCTGTAGAATGTTCTTGACTTGTCTATTTGAGACCTCGGTCTGCCCATTTATTTGTGGATGATACGGGGTAGCGATGCGGTGGTTAACCCCGTATTTTCTAAGTAGGGCACGGAATTGGGAGTGAATAAAATGACTTCCACCATCATTGATCATGGCCTTTGGTATTCCAAACTGGGAAAATATGTTCTACTTAACAAAGTCCATGACAGTCTTATGATCACATTGGCGGGTGACGACGACTTCAATCCATTTAAAGATAGTCTACCGAGACTAAGACGTACTCAAAGCTGTTGGATGGTGGGAAGGGGCCCATAAAATCAATACCCCAAACGTCGAAGATCTCGACAATCAAAATGAGCTGGAGGGGTATCATATCTTTTCTGGTCATGGTCCCCAGTGTTTGGCAGCGAGAACAAGTCTTGGTAAAATTGTGTGCATCATTAAATAAGGAAGGCCAGTAAAATCCGAACTGTAGGACCTTCGCAGCTGTTTTCTTTTCTGAGAAGTAGCCACCACAAGCTTGGTCATAACAAAAAGATAGTAGACATGAACTTCATCCTTAGGGATACACCTCCTGATGATCTGGTCGGTACAGAGGCGAAACAACATGGGATCATTGCAGAAATAGTGCTTGGCCTCTACCAAGAACTTGTCCCGTTGCTGCCTGGACCAGCTGTGCGGGGTCTGTCCTACAACCAGGTAGTTGACATAGTCAGTATACCAAGGCAATTTCTTATCTTGCATAGCTAAAATGTGTTCATCGGGGAAGGTGTCGGATAAAGGTAGGGAGGGTCCAATGTGGTCTGGGTGAAGTCTGGATAAGTGGTCAGCCACCACATTCTTTGATCCGGCTTTGACACGAATTTCCAGGTCAAATTCCTGCAAGAGCAAGATCCATCTGATGAGCCTGGGCTTCGCATTCTTTTTAGCCAACAGGTGCCGGATGGCTGAATGGTCAGTATAGATGGTCACGTGGGATCCCAGCAGGTAAGGTCGGAACTTCTCAAGTCCGAAAACTACAGCGAGCAATTCTTTCTCTGTGATCGTATAATTTCGTTGGGCCTCGTCCAACATCTTGCTCGCATAGTAGATCACCACGGGTTTCTTGTCTTGTCTTTATCCCAGGACAGCGCCTATGGCAAAATCTGATGCATCACACATAATTTCAAAGTCCTGGGACCAATTCGGGGGCTGAAGTACGGGTGCTATGGAAACTAAGTCCCGGAGGGTGTGATAAGCCTGGATGCAATCAGAGTCATGTGGAATATGGCGTCGTTGGTCAGAAGGTCGGTTAAGGGTTTGGAAAGCTTGGAGAAGTCTTTGATGAACCTTCGGTAGAAGCCAACAAGTCCCAGGAATGAACGGATCTGCCGGATCAAGCTAGGCAGAGGATGTTTGGAAATCAAATCAACTTTGGCCCGATCTATTGGTGCCAGAGCACCACGATCATTTGTTTTGATGATAACAAAACACGTGTCATTTAACATTTGCACTTGGAGTCTTAGATTTCAGGTCAATTGCAAATGGAGACGTAATTAGACGGAGTTCGAGGTCGCATCCAGGACGGATTGGAGGAGCTTGATGGAGAACAGAGGAGATTCACGAGGAGCGATGGCATGAAGAAGGAAGGACAAGAAGAATATGATAGAATTATTCTTATTTCATTTATGTACTTTTGTCTTTATTTCCTTGCAATTTTTGTTCCTTAGAGAATCATGTTAAAGAGCCTCAAAGTACCCTAACAGTAGTCCTAGGAACACCGACACAACCCTAGGATACTTAGGTTTTCTGTAGAAAACTTAGAAAATCAATATAGGGTTCAAACAGCTTTTTCAGACGTCTAATTCCAAAATCAGACGTCTGATAATGTTTTTTAAGACGTCTGACTGTTGATTCAGATGTTTGATAACATTTAGGCTGGACTTAGTTAGCTCTGTCTGATGAAATCAGACGTCCAAACCTTAGTCCAGACGTCTTAGAAGACGTCTGATGGATTTGCCAGACGTCCAATTAGTAGACCGTTGGTTGGCACGTTCAACACATGATGACTGTTAGAGCCTTATCAGATGTCCTTAAGCCTTTCCAGACGTCTGATAAATGACCGTTTTACCTCAGCTGACCCAAAATCTTTTCTTAGAGATTTTCTAGCCGTTGCAACTCTTGGAAATCCATTCCCACGAAAAAGTAGGTTTCCAGACGTCCAGACATAAGGCCAGACGTCCTGTATGTTGTTTGATGGACTTGCACTAGAATCCTGTTTAGATCTGATTCATGTCAGGAAGAAACCCACATAAAATCAGACATCTGACCTTATTTTCAAACGTCTTAAACTAGTTTCCCAGACGTCTGATGCCCGGATCAGAAGTCTGATAACCCTGTCAGTGCAATCATTGTTCCCGATTTCGGCTTGATTTTCTTGGACTTTGCACCCAACGGCTATGGAAGCTTTCCAAAGCCTTCCAAAGCTTTCCTAAGGCCTCTATAAATAGAGAGGAACCTCTTGCACACACACACCTAGATACACAAGACACACCTAGAGACACCAATACACACCCAAGTAACATACTTTCTACTCTTTTGTGTCCTAGAAAAGCTTTTGCTCTCCAAGCTCAAGTTCTTCTTGAGAGCATCAAGCCTTTACGCACCCGCTCTCCCGCCGTAGTTCACGAGAGCAACGTTGCGCTGTCGCGTGGCTCATGCACCCGCGTCATTGATTCGACACACTCCTTGCAAAGGGGAGTTTCCTAATTCCTATAGAAGTTAGGTTTAAATCTTTGTTGGCTCTATAGGACTATATTTGTTATTTTACTTTGTTATTTGGTTGCGTATTCGCTTTGCGAATTTTCGTCTCCTTCGTGGGACAAAATCCTTCTCGTGAAGAGAAAGGGTTGAGGAACGTTACCCTCGCACTTGTAGCGTGGTTGTAATTGAGGTTGAATCACCCTCGTTTAAGTGATTCGTTTAGTGGATTTGATCAACTTGGTTGATCGGAAATTCCTAACTCGAGAGGGTTAGGTGGTGGTTTTCACCCGGTTTGGGTTTCCACCTAAAAATAATTGTGCACATTGTGTGATTGAATTTTGTGAGATTGTTTTACATTATATTTCCGCAATCTATTACGTCACCCCCTCCTAGTAGGGAACTCACACGATCCACCTCAATGCCCCGATGTAATACGATGTGACCGAGGACGATTCGTTCTTGAACCATAAAATGGCTCTTTTCCCAACTTAACACCAAATTAACCTCGATACATCGTTTCATGATTTTCTCCAAGTTGCTCAAATAATGGTCGAATGAATTCCCAAATATAGAGAAATCATCCATAAAGACCTCTAAGTATTCACCCACCATTTTTGAAAAATGGCTAACATGCAACGTTGAAAGGTGGCAGGTGCGTTGCATAACCCGAACGGCATTCGACGGAATGCAAACGTGCCATACGGGCAAGTGAATGTGGTCTTCTCTTGATCTTCAGGAGCAATTGCGACTTGGTTATATCCTGAATATCCATCCAGGAAGCAAAAATTCTTTTGCCCTGCCAATCTTTCAAGGATCTGGTCAATGAATGGTAAGGGGAAATGATCTTTCTTGGTTGCTTCATTGAGTTTCTTATAATCAATACACACCCGCCATGCGATGGTGGTGCGGGTGGGGATGGATACGCCATGCTCATTGGTAACAACGGTGAGTCCGGCTTTCTTCGAAACCACTTGAGTGGGGCTCACCCAAGGGCTATCAGAGATGGGATAGATGATGTCGGCATCAAGCCACTTGATAATTTCTTTCTTAACGACCTCCCGCATATTTGGGTTTAACCGTCTATGCATCTGGAGGGAGGGTCGTGCCCCGTCTTCCAGGTAAATCTTATGAGTGCAATAGGTGGGGCTAATTCCTCTTAAGTCTGAAATGGTCCATCCAATGGTGGCCCGATGTTCCGAAAGGGTCGCAGTCAACCTGAGTTCTTGATCCTTGGTTAGATGAGAGTTAATAATCATAGGGAAGGTTTGGTCAGGTCCAAGGAAGACATACTTGAGATTCTCAGGTAGTGGCTTTAGTTCGGGTGCGGGTGGAACAACAGTCGAAGGGAAATGGAAAGGCTGGAGTTGATCAACATCAATCTCCTCAAATGGTGTTGTTTGATGGTAATCTGCCCTACAGAGGTCCATGGCCAGCGATGGTGATGGGTCAGAATAGTCGTTACAGGATTGGTGGTCCAAGACAGAATTAAGGGTAAGGCCTTCCTCGACCAAAGGTTCCACGGGATCATGTTCCTCCACATAGTCGTAACCAAAAGACTTGGTCGCCTAGAAGATATCCAACTGCATTTTCTTGTCTCCGAAGGCGATTTCCATACATCCTGTGTCACAATCGATATTTGCCTTAGCCGTAGCTAAGAAAGGTCTACCTAAGATTATGGGTGCATTTTGTAGTTTTTCAAGGACTTCCATGTCAAGCACCAAGAAGTCGACCGGAAAATAGAAGTCCTTGACTCGCACAATCATGTCCTCGACAACCCCCTTCAGGGTCTTCACAGATCTATCAGCCAACTGGATGGTGACAGGTGTGGGTGTCATCTCTCCAAAACCAAATTGGTGGTACAGGGTTGTTGGAATCAGATTGATAGAAGCACCTAAGTCCAAGAGTGCTCTATCAAATGTCATGTCCCCGATATTGTAGGATATCAGGGGTGCTCCTGGGTCAGTTCGCTTAAGCGGAAGGTTGCTTGATATCACGGAACTTGCTTGCTTGAAGAGCACAACCTTCCTAGGAGCTTTGAGGTCTTGGCTCACGTTTGGGTGTACAGGCATCCTTTAAAAACTTGGTGTAAGCCGGGATGTGCTTAATGGCTTCGAGGAGTAGAATATTAATCTGAACTTGCTTAAAGATTTCCAAAAGCTCCTCAGTTTCCACAACACTTTTCTTCTTCTTGATTGTTTCCAAGGCCTCGAGGTAGGGTGTCTGAACATGGATAGGATCTATTTTTGGGTCCTTGGGTTTTTCCAGTGCCTCTTCTAAGTCTGGTGTTTCAATTGGTGAAGTTTTGGGAAGAGTCGGCCATTTGGGATCCTGGGTTTTGGTGTCGCTTCTCAAGGTTACCGCATTCGCAGAGGCATTAGGACCATGGGTTGATCCTTGAGAAGACGAGGATGAAGAAGCACCAAACCCAGGGGGTGTTTGTGGGGCTGGTTGGATCATGTGAGCCTGCCCGGGATTGCTCTGGAACCCTTGCGAATTGGGGCCTCTGTTAATCATGTTTTGTGGGTTGGGTTGTGGCTAGGAAGGTAGGGATCCTTATTGTTTACAGTCCAATAGTTGGCTTAACTGTACCTTTACTAAGGCCATTTCCTCCTGATGTTTCTGGTTCATTTCAGTCATCATCTTTATCAAGGTGTCCATTTGGTTTTGCGGGGGAGGGGCCGCCCTATTCGGATTATATGGGGGTCTAACTAGTGGTTCTTGCTGATAGGGGGCAAGTTTTGCTGTTGGTTTGACCTGGGCTGGTTTTGGAATTGAGGTGGTTTCTGGTTTATCCAACCAAAGTTGGGGTGATTACACCAGCCGATGTTGTAAGTATTGGAGAAAGGGTCAGGTTTAGCATAACCTTGGACAGCCTGTACATCTTCAAGGATAGCAGATGTCGATGGAGAGGGAAGAGAGTAATCAAGGGTTGAGGGAGCAAAGGTCCCTCCCTGGAACGTGATCAGGGGTTGTTCCAGATTCAGTTGGCTTAAGGGTTGGACCAGGTCAACATTGTGAGCTCCCTTTGCTAGGGAGAAGGTCTATAACGGGTTCTTGGTCTGGTTCAGTAGCTCATCTATCTTTTTATCCACCAATTCCACTCGATCTAATTTCTTGACAATGATATCCATGTCAACCATTTTAGAATTTGCTTGTACCTCATAAATCCCATCACGGGGTTGATTGGATCGGCTAAACTAATTCATAGAGGCATTGTTGAGCGAATTTTCGCTCATAGACTCAAAGAGCTCAAACACGCTCTCCTTGTCTTTGTTCAGGAAGTTCTCCCTACATGAGGCATCGACAAAGTTCCGTAGGTTGCTGTCCAGACCATGGTAGAAGATCTGGGCCAATTGCGACCTTGGTATTTCGTGGTGTGGGCATTTTCTTAATAGTTCATTAAATCTTTCCCACGCCTCATGGAACTGTTCCCCGCCCTGGAGTGTAAAGGTAGTAATGGTTCTTCTGAGGGCATTGGTCTTTCCTATGGGGAATAATTTCTTTAAGAATGCATGTCTCAGTTCTTCCCAGGTAGTGATGGGTCTACCTAGGATTCTAAGCCAGTGAGATGCCTTGTCTCTCAGCGAGAAGGGGAACATCTTAATCAAAACAATGTCAAGGCTAATGTTCCTAGGTTTCACAGTTTGGGCTATCCGATCAATATCCTCTAGGTGCTGGAAGGGATCTTCATTTGAGCTTCCATGGAAGTGGCTCTGAATCAGACTCAGGACATTTGGTTTTAGCTCAAAATCATCTCCCCCTTCGGGGATCCTAGGGTGCGGCTCGACTCGAATAGCGGAAGGATTGTAGAAGTCGCGGAGGGGTCTAGGTTGGTCCTGGAATGGTGGCAGATCAGGTGGCAGTTGCCCCTGTGGGCCTTGGAAAGGTGGTGGTGGTTGCCCTTGTGGGTTCTACAACCAGTGTATGGCTTGCATGATAGTGTGGATATGTTACTGTTGAAGTCGGTGGTTTGCGTTAATCTAGGCTTGGATGATGGCCATTGTGTCTGGTGGGGGTTGGTCCTTAACCTCATGTACCCTAGGTTCAGCCATGTTTCTAGCAGACTTAGGTCACCTGGATTCTCGTCCCAAAACAAATAACTCAGGATGCAGTGATCGTCTCCCATGCATACACTAGAGAAGAACAGGAGGGGATGCGAAGAGCGACAGATGTGAGAAGTGTATGTGTTCAAACAAGCAAACAAGCCTAGTCCTTATGGTGTATTTCCTTAGAGGACCTAGAAATCTCAAAAGGGTGATCAAGTTCGTAAGCACTGGACTCCCCTTCTCAAAGCTAATCTGGCCAGGTTGATTACGAGGGGATTGTAGGGAAGGTTCTTCCTTTGGCTTGCGCCGCCGGTTCCATAGACCTCGCAATCGCAGTCGTTTGACACTGCCTCGCAGCCTAGTCACTAGATTCTACTAAGGGAATGAAAGTCAAGTGCCCAGCGAACAAAACCCCACCTCTCAAGACTTATCCCAGTCCTGCCTAGGGCACGTCGACTCTGTTTTAAAAGGGTTAGGATAGTGCTTGTACTAGGGTTATGTGATGAGGCGTTGATTGGGGTAGTGTCTCTTAGTTTTTTAATTTTAGTGCGTGTGCTCCTATCAAAACATGATTTTCAAGCAAGGATTGTTTTAAGATGTGGTGTCTTTTATTGTTTGATCTTTACTTTTGTGTCTTTTAGGATTGACATGTCTTAATGTTTTCAGACAAGTTTCAGTGGGCACACCAAGTTTTGCACACAATTTGGTAAAAGTAGATTTCCTTTTGTTGTGTAGAGGCTCTAAAACCCTAATGTACTCATCCTAGTGATCATGCAGCTTCTATTAGATGAGTCGATTTTAGGGTTAAGTGGTGCGACCCATGTCAATTCAAGGTGGCTTCGCAAACACCACTCAAAAAGAAAGAACACTCCAAGAATCTTAGATTATTCAGAATGTTAGAGTGTATTTTTTTGTTGGGTGATGTGTTAAGGATGTGGGTCAGGCAGTCATGCACCACGCCAATTTTTTCAATTTTACAATTTTTTTAGATTTTTAAGCAAGCAAACAACCATGGGTGAAGAAATGCTCACGACCGGTCCTTGTTGCGCTTACTCCCTCGTTGCCGTCATGAGTTGCACTGCTTCGCCGTCCAAGCGTCGAATTCCTGCAACCATCAAGTAGAAGGAGACAAGGCGTTAGACGATGTGAGCATGGATGTAAAATGGAAGTGACAAAATAAATCCATTGCCTCCCCAGCAACGGCACCAAAAACTGACGATGCGTGGGATGCGTATGTTTAAAAGAGTCGTTATAGCTTACGCTCACAACGTCGATTTTAAATGAAGAAATGGACGTGAGTCCGAGTGTCAATCTCAGGGAGGTGTGAAAATCAGATTTTTCTTGTCACTTAATGTCACGGAAATAACGGGTTTTTGCTTGCGAAAAGATGTGGGTGAAAAGCGAGACAGAGAGAGAATAGGGTTAGAATCTTTCATTCACACATACAACTTAAACATAAAAGAGGGTAAGTAGCTAGATAGGAAACAACTTCATTTAACATGCAACTTTAGTTTTACAATTACAACACTAGAAAAATGCTTAAACACAAGTAAAGTGAAGCTTAAGATAAAGAAGGAAAGAGAGAGAGAAGACGGCGAAGCAGCCACGGCGGTGGAGAGGGGCTCCGTCGGCGGCTCGTCGGCTCCGGCGATTACAAAAAGAGCTAATGGTGGCTAGGAGTGGGATAGAACACTTGCAACTGGATTGAATGCCCTCCATGGGTGGTTGGATGGAGTTTATATCGGCAAAAGGGTTTTCTAATTTAAGTATGGGCTTTAGCGACGTTCGGGACGTCGCTAAACCCATACTAAATCCGTCAGTGTAGCCCCCTGCCCATTGGTCGCTTGCGCGCACGTGTTCTTCTCCACGCTCAATCTGTGTGCGCGGCTTGAGAGCCATCCGATCGCGGATTGGACGGTTGATGTCGCTCGTGGGGCGCATGCCTGGATCGCGCCCACACCCCCCGCATCTTCGCGGGCGTCGGCTCTGGACGCGCGAGATCGCGCCACGTGTGCTCCATCCGCGCCGTTGTTGATCGAGCAGCTCAATTTCCCCAGCGCGCACTTTCGCCTTCGAATTTTCGCGCAGCGCGATTCGATCCCACTCCAGTTGCATGGCCGTGAGGCGTTCGACCGCTGCACTATCCCAGTGGATTGTCGCGACGAGGGCGGGTGCGCAGGCGGCTCAGCCGCTCGATCGAAGATCGACAGCTGAGATTCATCCTCCGGGTGAAGGCAGAAGCGGGCTGCAGTGGAGATGCGATGAGCAGGCGCCACGTGGTGCACCGTGGGTCGTTGATCATCAGATCAACGGTCTGAACTTCTTGGGCCCATTGCAGGAGCTCCGGATGTCGGATTTGGCTGATTTTGAGTTCGTTGGACTCCATTTGTCACTCTAAATCCATCCATGCGGTCCGATTGCTCATCTGAGGCCTGTTTTGACATATCCTTGTACACATGGCCGTTAATAATGTATTATAAGAAATCTTGATGTGCAATGCATGCGATGCTCCTATTCCTATTTATGATGTGCATTTTGCTCTTAAGATAAACCCCAATTGACAGATTTATCACCCCAAGATGCAGTGTTATCAATCACGTAGATTATCAAAGGTCTGCATGTTTTTTTTCTTGCCTTTTGGCTCCTTTAGTAGAGCCTCAGGGAATGGGACTGATTCTGACACCAGTTTGGGCATGTCGTCCTCACAAGAATGTAGTGCGCAACCTGAATGAGAGGACAATGAAGAAAATGGGCCAGGATCAGGTTGAGGCGGATCGATGGTCTGTTTACCACTCCTCGTAGTAATCACATTGGACATCACAGGTCCAGTGGGATCATAAGGCGGAGGAGGGTTCACAACAGGGACATATGGTTGATGTGCTGCTGTGGGCTTTAGCCTGAAATCCTGGTGGAGTACTCGGAGCTTGCAGAATCTGATGAACTTGCCCCTGAGAAGGTCGTACCTATGGTTGCTGACCATGAGGTACAAAATTTCACGGGTTTGGGACAGGTTGGGTAGGAAGAGTGCCCTGAGATTGAGTCGTCATGCATAGTGGACTGATCTCAACATTCTACTGTGCCAATTGGTGTTGAAGAGAGGTCATGTTTAGTTCATGGCGCTTAGACATTTCCATCATCATTCGCATCAATTTATCAAGAGGGTTTGATGTGTGATCAGTTTGAGGTGCACAAGGGCCCGGCGGTAAATTTGCCGAAGGATTATATTGGGCCCTTAGGATGACGGGAGCGGACGGTTGCATTGGTCAACCAGCAAGGTTTTGGCGCTGAGGGTTGGACCATACGAAATTTGGATGGTTAAACCACCCTGGGTTATAAGTAGCAAAATATGGGTTATTCCCCAGGGCGCACACGTCTTCAAATTCAGAAGATGAGTCCACATACGGTAATGCGTCCGAGTACATGAAGGCTTGATCCTCCATGTCATAATACTGGCTGGTAGAAGCCAGATTCACATTACTTACCGAGTCGCTTGGCGCAACACTCGATAAGGATGGTGCCGGTTGTGTGGGATTTTTAGAGATCAGCCTGACTTGGGAAGGATTGGGTTTGTGACGTGGTGGAGTCGATGCGTGAGCCACGGAATGAGTGCAGTTGGCCAAGACTTCGTCCAGCTTCTTGTAAATGAGAGAGACTTCATCCAATTTTTGTGCAATTAAATTTAAGTCAGTGGATGAATGGGAGGGTCTCGTGTCAACCTCGTGTGCTTCTCTATGAGGTGTGCTGGTTCGATTAAATTCGACAACGCAAGCGTTGTTCATAGAATTCTCACTCATGTTTTCAAAAAGTTCAAACACTCCATCCTCGTCTTTATTCATGAAATTTCCTCCACAGGAAGCATCTACAATCTGCCTCAAAGTTTCATTTAGCCCATAATAGAAGATCTGGGATGCATGCCACTTAGGCATATCGTGGTATGGACATTTCCTGAGGAGGACATTATACCTTTCCCAGGCCTCATGAAATTGCTCTCTGTTTTGTTGCATGAAAGAAGTAATAGCACGGCAGAGCACATTGGTGCGCCTGATTTGAAAGAATTTCTTGAGAAACGTTGTACGCACCTCTTCCCAAGAGCGGAGAGGTTTCCTAATGGTGTGCAACCATTACGCTGCTTTGTCCTGCAACGAAAATAAAACATTTTCATGAGGACAATATGCAACCCTATGTTTCTTGGTTTAAGCGTTTCAGCTAAACGGGTTTAGTCCTCCAAGTGAAGAAAAGGGTCTTCACTGGCAAGTTCATGGTAATGGAAGTTAATTAGGCCAATTACATTCGATTTTAACTCAAAATCCTCCCTACCCCCGGGGATATGAATCTGCCCAAGGGTCTCTGTCGTAGCGAGATTCTGATATGAGTTAAGAGACTTGGGCTCTTCCTGTTCGGGAGGGGTTTTGCATTTCCTCCAAGGTTTTCCTAATGACTTCAATCTGCTCAGTATACAATGCCATTTGGGCTTGGAGAAGGGTTAATGGGTCGACGGCTCCTCCAGCACCTGGTGGATTTGGAGGGGGGCGATTTCCTCCCTTGGGATTTGGGGGTGGGCAAGCAGCCATGTTCACAGAGGAGGAGGACGATTCACCAGATTCTTCTCTTCAGAGTTATCAAACAATTCAACAAGTTCAGAATTTTGTGACCTCCTCCCAAACATGCACTGCCGAAAAAAGAATTGGGATGATGAGAAGAGAAAAGGGGATAAGAGAGATGATGCTGAATAGGTGCACTTGATAATAAATCAATTCAATCAAGGTCCTAACCTCTAAATGAGTCCCTAAGACCTAAAGATCTAAGTTACCTACTATCGCAACCTATGGAACTGAATACGAGCACCGCGGAACTACTGGGCCAGATTGAAAGGTCGTTTGCCCCAGTCTTAGACGCCTGATAGGATCTGGGAATCCACACCAGCACGTAGGTGCTACACGCAGGTAATTAGACCTCCAAACCTTATGGGGTCAAGTTACTACCACTTTTAAATTAAGAGGCTTAGGATATAAGTGCTTTGGTATGTGAAGGGCGTTGTATATGGGTAATACCCAAGTACATTGATTGATATGTATGTAAAACAAGCATACAACAGGGAACTCTCCCTGAATTGAAGTTTTAGATGGTTAATGACTTTTAGGATTCCACTCTTACGTGGTATGGATTTTATGGTTCCACTAAATTACCAATTCAACCAATCTCCGGGTTTTCAAAAATACAAGTTCTTTTTGCCAAAACAACCCTCCAACTTAATTTGGTGAATGCATGCTACAATGCAAATGGACCCCTAAAATGGAAGTTTCTAAGTGTGGATGCATGAATTAATTTTAATTCAATGTGAAAAGGAGTAAAAGCACTTCAATTCAAGTGCTCCCAATCACCAAAATGGAACTCCACACAAGGCTCAACCACCAAAGTATGAAAAATGAAAATGAGCATGTTGGGGTTGAAATTCGGGATTAAATCAAGGGCAAATTTAAGGTCGTGGTGGGGTTGGAGTCATATCAACTCCAAGACTCCCCAACCAAAATATGGATCCCGAATGCAAACTAATGAGGCAAAAAAGTGTGGCAAACAATCGATTTTAAATTCGCAAGACTGTGTACCTACAAGTCAAGAATTCTCTTTTTTATTTTATACTTTTTTTTGTATTTTCTTAATCAAAATAAAAGAGAATATAAAAGAAAATGAAATTGCAGAATTAAAATGCTAAGAAGGAAATGAATTAAAATACTTAGCTTATTGATAGATTTGTATATATATATATATATATATATATATATATATATATATAATAAGAAGGTGGAATATTGAATCAAGGATTCAATGGGAATGTAGCACAATGCTAAGTTAACCACCGTCTAAAAAGATGCAATTAACCTAGCTATGTGTCGCGTGCGGTGTGGAGAGAACACGTGGGAGTGTGTGGAGAAGGCTTGATGTGCACGAATATCAGTGATATATGCGCAACTAGTGTGAATATACCCGTGATATAATGCGTAGTAGATGGATAGGTATGTGGTATTGTGAATGGGAGGATGTGTGTGTATAGATGAAATGTATATAGGTGTGTGTATATATATATATATATATCTCCATATATATATGTACCTATATATATACGTATATATATGTGTGTGTGTCAATATATATACATATGTATGTGGGTGTGAATGAGTGTGTCTGTGCGTATGTCAGGGAGTGACTACATGCGTGAGTGGATGTGTGTGGCTGAGGGAATGCGTAGGTGCATGAGATGCAGCACGAGAAGTGAGGTGCGTGCTGCGTGCATGAATGGAGAAAGAGACGTGCGAGTGGGTGAGCTGCAATGAGGCTGAGCGGGCATGGTCTTGAAGGAGTGGGAGTGATGAAACCGGTAGGGGGCAGTTTCATGCGAGGAGAGAGAGGGTGTGCCATCGGCAAAAAGAGGGGCACCCAGTTGCCTATAGTGCTCTCGCAGAGACTAGATGAACAATGAGCGAAGGGAAAAGTTCACCGGCTGACTCGAGAAATGACGGCTAACCTTCTCAGTTAGCTGGTGGATGGGGAGGGCGCAAACACGCAAGCCTAAACCACGGATGAGCGGCTACTGGCTATCAGTGTGGAAACGGGCCTGCGTGCGTGAGGTCACTGGATAATTGAGGAACGTTCAGTGACGCACGAAGGAAAATGGGTCGTGATTGGGTTTGAACAGTGTGCTACAATCAAAAACAGGGGAAAGCTTCAGAGCTCATGCTAGTACTAATGGCAAACAAAATAGATGGAACGAAAGCTAAAATATCAAAGCAAAAGAAATAGTGTCACCATGCCCACCTACTCGTGAGGGAGTTGGGCGATGGTGTACCCTGACCTTGGTGGTTGCAACCACGGTAGGGGCTCCCCTGTTCTCAGTGTTCCTCTCAACTTGTGAGAGGATACTGAGAGTGGAGGGGAAGAGAGGGAGAGAGGAGAGCACGAGGAATGGCCGGCAGGGACGTGCTGTGTGTGAGGGACTGTGTGTGAGGGATTGTGTGCGTTTGTGGGTGGATGTGGAGGTGGAGGCCTACCATCACGGAGGGGGTGGTGAGGGTAGTTATATAGGTGACGGGAGTGGCGGATAGCGATAAGGGAAAGCCATTGGGGTGAGGGATTTTTGCGTGTAGGCACATGAGGTGTTAGGAAATTAATGTTGGTTGTGTTAGGTTGTTATTAGGTGGAATAAGTGGTTGAATTGAAATGGGAATGAGGTGTAAATGGGAGGAATAAAATGAATGAAATGGAGGCTCAATCTCTCTTTCTATCGTCCTCTCCATAAAATGCACTAATGCAAATATTTACATAATGCATGCATAACTACCTTATCTAAATGCGCAACGATAAGAAATAGCATAAGATGGCCCAATTACAGGCGTGTATTGCTGTGCAATCATACCCCCATGCCAATCTTTTACTAGTTCCTAGCAAAACACTTATTTAATAAGGTAGTAGTGTTTAGAAGTGATCTTAAGCTAAAGGTTTTTCTGAAGCAATATCAATGTGTTTATCAGTTGGACATTGTGAGAACCAATTGCAAAGAAGACTACCAGAACTCAAATCTTAAAATAGTGCATCAAAAAACCTAGACTCTCCTGTTACCTCAGACAACACCCAAAAACAATGAATTGAGTTAAAATTGGACTTGAAAAACATACTTGATTAAAATCCATTTCGATGTGTTCAAATTCATTGCCATAGGCTCAATTAAACTCTAAAACCATCAATTCACTCAATTAAACACAATTTAAATCAAATTGAATCACTAATCTCCAAATCAGGCATGGCAATCAAATCCATAGCAATTGAGTGAATCAGCACAATTAAAATAGAAAGGGGGGGGGGGGGGGGTCTTTGTGAACAAATGGATTGAATGGGAGACCCCCTTAGTGGTTTTTAGGTGCAAAGTCAGACTAAGAGCCTAACCTTCAAATCTGACTTTGGCTTTAATGGAGGGGTGAAAGATGAATTAAATTCCAAGGGAAAATCAAAAAGCGATCATGAGATGGTGGGGAAGAAGAGTGGACAAGCGAACGATAATAAATTCATCTCCTCTGATCGGAATTGATCAAAGGAGGTGGGGGATCATTACACTAATCTACTCTTAACTAAACTACCAAATCCGTGGATCAATTAGCCAATTCTACTCCTAATTAATCTAAACTACACTAGCAAGCACTACAACTATCTTAGAAAGTAGTAGATCCTACTCTAAGTGGAAGAATGGGACCTGTGAGATGAACTACAGCTAGTGGCCACAGCAAGGAAGGAGGAAGGTACTCCGACGGAGTGAAATCTCTCTAGTGGAGCTTAGGGTCATCTTCAGGTGTTACGTGATCCTTAGTGATGAGGAGAGTTGAAGGAAGATGGAGCTTCATCGCCGCAGTAATGGCACCAATGTAGGGTGTGAAGAGGAAACCGGAGGGAGTGAATGATCAGGTCGAGAAAGGTAGATGGGGTGCTGATGTTGGCCGTGCAATCATTGAGGACCTTCTTAAGTAGATGAGTGAGTGATTATGGTGACCGAAGGGGTAAGATTAAGCTTTTAGGTCATAGACGTAGGAGATGATAAGGATGATGCATGGGAAGGATTAGAGATGAATCCCAACATTAAGATCTGAAGGAGGTGGCGGTGCTATGCGTAAAGGTGTGCGATTCATGGAGGAAGATCCACCCTTGGATCGGTGGAGAAGAAGATCAATGGCAACTGTAGCTGCTGTTCCTTGTTGATGAACAGTGAAAGTGCGGCGTTAGGTATTTAGTGAAATTTCTGAGAAGGGCTTAAGGTGGAACGATAGAAATTTTGCAAAGAAGCCCATTAGTGAGTGAAATTAGGTCAGAGCAGTCCTCCAAACCTAGCAAATAGGTCCTTATGATTTACCAAATGGTTCTTGGAGGTTTTTGGCTTAAGAAAATGTGAAGGATGAAGGACCATATGTAATGTCATGAATGCAGGGTCCTAATGTTGTGCAAATGCAATGAGATTTTTATCGAAGCTTAATTGAACATATTAGAACTTGATTTTACTCTTGATTTGAACTTTTGAACCTAAAAATGTGTCCAATTGACAACTAGATCATCATTTTGTATTTATATATAACATATCTCATAAATTAACCTAATTATGCCTTTTTAGCTTGAATTTGATGTTTTAGGTGATTTTCCTTAAATCCCACACTTAACCCATTTATTATGTTAATTAGATAGTGTTTAATCTAGTTTTAACTTAACTTTGACATTTTAGCTTTGATGAGTCACACCTTATCACAACCCGAGAAAGAAGAGGATCAAATAGAATATTCACCAGAACTGGTTTGGAGTCAAACGAAAGGGAAGATGGTACCCCTGGAAGAGCTTAAGCCTAATGATAGTATTTTTGTTACATTTGATGAACAAGGTCGTAGTCAGATTGTCAATCCATCTTCCCTTACTAATCTCAAGGTGAATCCTAAGCCTCCATTTAGGGAACCTACACTTGATTTATTCCTTGATTCCCAGATAGGTGACCAGAAGGGAATTGATAGTGAATTTCATGATTTGGATGAATTCTAGTCTCGGGGACATGAAGAGTTGATTTTAGAAGATGATGAGGAATCAATTGAGGAACCTGACCTTGATGACACTATGTTTTTCATCATTGATAGTCAAGGTCACAACAATGGGGTGAACCAACCTTCCCTTCCTAATATTGAGGTGGAGCCTACACCCACCCTTAGGAACCCCATTCCAAACCACCATCCCTTTGAGGACCTTGAACCTCAGATAGATGCCCCTAGGTGATTTGATCTTGAGTTTGAAAATTTTCCTGAGTCTTGGGTACAAGAGGAAAGAAATCTAGAAGAGGATGAAGATACGTTTGAGGAACCCGAACTGAAAGTGTGGAGTGACTCCAGGGGGGAGTATGTTCAGTTTGAGGAGATACCCCCGGAGGATTTGACCGAGTTAGCGAAATCCGGATTCCTACCTATTTTTGGGTTTGAGGGTCATAGTCCCAAAGATTGGAAAGACACGGAAGCAATTGATACTCCCAACGAGGAAATTTATACACCCCAGGGATAGGATCTTCACATAGAATAAGAACTCGGGGATATTGTTTTTGAGGGAACTCCCAATTTTATTGCTTCCAACCTACCATCATGTAATTTGGATTCGCCCATTGATTCTCCGATGCTAAAAGGTGAAATTACAACTTCACTCTTTAATAAGTTCATTATTGATAGGCCGAAGGATTTACATTTGCTTACCCATTTCGCTAGGACCGATATGGTAAAATTGGAAAGGTTGGATTTAGAGTCTCCTAAGCAACACCTAGATCTGATTAACACTAAGACAACCTAGAAATTTAGAACCCCTAGCAAGCATCTTCCTCGGATCGCTACTTTATGTATGAGTTATCTCCCAGTTGTAATAAGTGTTATTAAGTCGTAGTATAGTATGGAAAATAACTTACATATTTTATAAATTTATACTAAATGAGTCCAGGTCGTTTGCTTGTAGCCTTATTATAATTGAATTCACTAATTATTACTTAAATTATTTTGTTTTATTTTTTTCATAGCATTATATAAGTTAAACTTAATTAAATTAAGGATTTATAACTTAAGATTAAAAGTTAGGATAAATAGTCAAATTAAGTTTGTACTTAATATTTAGATAATATTACAAGTATAACTTAGATAAATAATACTAAGTTAGTAGTAATAATCAATTTTTAAAATAAATAATAATTACAAATAATAAAGTTCAGAGACTTATTGCAAAAGAAATGAGTTTAATCATAGCAATTAAGTCTAACTAAAATCATAATTAAATCAACAAAGATATAGAAATCAATCATATTCCAACTGCAAAAGAGTATATAAGAGAATGTATAAAAAAAAAATGTTGAATCAAATACAATAGAACTTGAAATTCAACTAAATGTTAAGCTTGTTCTACAACCAATTCACATCTACAAAAAGTTTTAAACCCGACCCAAGTCAAAGTCCACAAGGCCAGTCAACGTTTGCAGGCCGCATGCATGTGCCACCTGAAAAGATGATTTTCATTTTCAATGTTGTTTTACACATAAAATGTCGCATCATTGTATTTATTTGCATGGTAGAAAATTACTTTTCAAAATAATTAAAATTAGTCACTCGAGAAGGGCATGTCGTATTCATAGGGAGACACTGACCTATTAAACTCGCACAAGTCAAAATATTATTGTTCACGACTAATTTCCCCAAGAAATTAAGCCAACACCCCCATAGATTAAGGTAAAGGTGTGAAATAAAACTTAAATCAGCTGACATCACATTTGCATGAAAGATGAAGGGGTTCTCATAAAACAACCATAATATTTAATTAATAAAAGAAAAATCAAAAGGTTGCAATGGCATGTGAATGTAATAACTAATAGGAGGCAGAACAGAGCACTTCTTTTAGGGACTCAAGCTTGCTCATGAGGTTGCCGAAGGCGACGAGATTTGGCAAGGAGGAAGCCTTCTGGTGCAGCCGCACGAGGCCTATTGGTGCGTGGGTGACTAGGCGTAGTGTGCCAGAAGTCGGCGATCACCAGAAGCCGATGGCGTTGGTGGTGGTGGCTGGCATGGAGGTGTGGCTGCGGTTGTCGTGCGTGGGTTGTTGGGTTCTTCTCGGTGGAGAACAATAGATGGTTGGTGGAGAAGATGAAGGAAATGATGAAGAATAAAGAAGAAAATAGAGGAGAAGAGGAAGTGGCTGGTGATGGGTTAAGAGGGATGGTGGTGGTTGATGGTAGTGTTGAGGTTGAAGGTGTGAATGGGTGAGGGGTGGTGAGCGTGGAAGTGGTGGTGGTTCTCTGAAGGTTTAAGGTGAACAAGGGAGGAAGGTGGTAAATGAATAGGAGGAACGAGATGAACACGGTGGGGATGTTGGGTTCGTGTTGCGTGAGCTTTAGGCCACGGTCATAATGAAGGCGCGGTGAGCTCCGGATGGCAAAGAGGAAGGTAGTGGGTGAGGCACGGCGATGGAGCAGGTGTGTGCTCGATGCACGCATGGTGATGGAGTGAAGAAGCACGGTGGTGGTGGTAGCATGAACGCCTATGCGTGCTAGCGGTGATGCAAGCGAGCTTCGGATGGCGATATGGCCTTTCATGCCACATGCCCACGGTGGTAGAGGCTTGCTGCCACGGTTGAGGTCAACAGTGGTGGAGAGAGAATGTGCTCGATGCACGCACGATGATGGAGTCAGGTTGGAGGCCTCTTCGATGGCGGTTGTCGAAGCTTCTTCTTATACTGCAGGGAAGGTGATGGATGGAATGGCGAAGGAGATGGATCGGCGGTGGTGTGCGACATGGATCCGCTCCTTACGGCCATCAATGGTGGTCTTCAGTGGCGGTTCCCTAGAGCTGTTAAGTAGAAGAGAATAAACAAAAATGGAAAAGAAATGATGGGTTATTTATGTGCAAACCCTTATCTTCTATGTTAAACCAAAACAATGCATGTAATTCACCTAATTGGTTAACTAATCAATACATGCCATTCTAAGTCAATTCCAAATACATTTAAATATGAATGCAATGCATGAATTAGGCAATAAAGTCAAAAATATAAATTAATCTATTTGCATCCTAATGCATGCTAAATAAATGTTAATGATAACTTAATGTTTAGGCATTTAAATACATAAATAGCCTACAAATATGGGCTCATTGATGTGTATACATTTAAGTAACCTAAAATATCTATTTATGCATGTTCTTAGTGCCATAGAAGCATCATGCATTATCATGCATTTAGGTTAATTTGTATAAATTGTATAGTAGTTCACCTCTTTTTGTGACCAGGGACAGGGCAATATTTATCAGGGCCTCAGATTGAATATCCAAGCATACGGATCTGATCAGGGCGACAATCAGAGTTCAATTACTCCGAGATCGCCCCGATTAGACCTCCTTAATATCAGATGTAGTCTGAGAAGGATCAGAGGTCAAGGGGCCAGGTGATGTAAATCTGTACCTCAAATGATAAATCCAACTACATGAATGGGTTTGGATCGACGATCGCAAATCAATGACATAAAAATCGATCCAATCCAACATCTGTAGCAACACCTATAAGCAAAGAATGATGGACGGCCCATATGGCGCCACGTGGCGCCATCCAAGCCGCTCGAAGGCACCAGCGCTCCTCTCCTCATCAAAGAAGCCTTGATTTCAGCCCTTGGATCTTGATCCAATGGTTGAGAACGTGCCACATCGCTCCTCAAGTAGCGCTCTCATCACCTGAAGGATAGTCGCTTGATCTCGACTGTTGGATTGCTATCCAACAGTCAAGAGCGAAGGCACCTTAAAATAAAAACTTGACTAAAGGTGGGGCATCACGCATTGGTCGTGTGCCCTCTCAAGCAACATGCAGCGTGTGTTCGAGCCGCGTGGAGCAACCAAATCTGCTGAAGGCGAGCATGGGCGAAATTTGCCTGTTTAATGGTGATCGGGCGGCGATGGATCGAAGACGTGGCGCACGAAGAGGCGTTAATCGTGCACGTGCATGATGACAAGCAATCGGACGTGCCATCGCACGCGGGTGCGCTTAATGATCGAAGAGGAAGCAGTGTGCGCCGATCTCAGCTGTCAAATGTGCGATCAGACGGCAGAGATCTTGTGGACGTGGGTGGCACCTCAACAACTGAAGAGTAGCGGCCGGTGACGTGGCACTTTGAGGAGCATATGATGGAGATCGCACGATCGAAGATGAGGCGTGCGGCCGGTGACGTAGCAATTTGTGATGTCTGCTTTTTCCAAAAGGTGCTAAGTTGAGAGGCTTGATTATCAAATGACTTAAGCAGGTAGGGGTTTGGCATAATTAGCAGCCTTCGGAACATGCTCCCCTTGTCTCGCCATCCCAACTTAATCAGCTTTTGGATTAAGGACAACACAAAATTCATGTTGTGGTTTTAGCCTATTTTGGAGCATAGGCCTTAGGCTACCCAACTTAAGGACATGCTTGTATTATTATGTTGCAGGGTTTTTATCCCCAGTCCTTCTGACCTCTTCCTAGTTTATGCTTGGAAGGTCATTGAATCACCCCTTGGAAGGACCATTATACCATTCAAGGAGGCGTAGGTTGAATTTTAATCCAATTGATCCCATGGCTAATCAACCACCTCCTTTGCCTCAAAATCCTCAAGAGATGCTGCAAAGGCAGTTTGAACAAATGCAACAAATGTAAAAATGGTTCCAGCGAATGCATGGTCAGGGCGTTTAGCCCTTGAAGGATTTTTATGATCCTTCAAATTAAGGGGAACATCCTGGCGTCCAGATTCTAGCTGTTGATGTAGAAATCAAGCCCCAGGTGTTAAGCTTGATCAAACATTTCCATGGGCTTGGCTCTGATGACCCATTTCAGCATTTGGAGGACTCGACCACTTTAATCTAGACCACCAAAGCTTGAAATGTGGATGAGGAGCAGATAATCATGAGGCTTTTCCCCACTCTCTTAGGGATAAGGCTGTATATTGGTACTAGACTATTGGAAGGCCAATCGTAACTTGAAATGATTTTAAATTGACTTTCCTAAAGAAATTCTTTCCAGTCGGGCGTGCCAATGCTTTGTGACGGGTGATTATTACTTTCGCCCAGCGATCGGGGGAACTGCTTCATGGTGCTTGGGAGCGATTCTATGATTTATTGTAGAAGTGCCCACACCACGTGGTGCTGAAATGGCAACTTGTTCAGATCTTTTATCACGGGTTGACTAAGCAACTCCATAACCATGTGGATGCTTCTTGCAGAGGTAATTTCCTTAACAAGGATGTAGATAGTGCACATGAATTGTTTGAGGAAATGAGTGAAAAATCCATCAATCATGCCTTCATGGATACTTTTAACCGGTCCCAACAACCCAGATCGAATGTTAATGAGGTCCATGACTCTCATTCATTCGATATTGAACTAATTTGCAATAAACTTGATAAAGTGGTCCTGGTTACAAAAAGAATGGAAGAGTAGATGGCTAGAAACTCTGCAAATACTTCTCGATCCACTCAATCCCAGAACTTGGGATTCCATTCTTCACGAGTTCCTACTGGATGGGAGTTCGTAAATTAACTGCAAGCGGCCCAACCTATGAGCCAGCATTACTCAGAACCCTACGGGTTCCAAACTGGGGCCTTTGATCCCAGTTTCTCTGATCCTTCTTCTTTCCCACCATCCTCACCCAATGAGGATGTGTATGTTGTACAAGAAAATGTTAGATCTATCCCATATTCTAACTCTTATAATCCAGGTTGGAGGAATCACCTTAACTTCTCCTAGAAAAATCCAGGGCAGCAGACCCAAATTTGACCCAGCAACTATGCACCGCAAAGACCAATGGGATAGGGTCACGTATACACTCAGCTGCCCCCTAACTAGGTCAATTAGCCAACCTCGAATGCTTGTCAACCTGTAGGGTAGGCTGATTTGAACCGACAGATGGTAGAGATGTAAGGATCCATGCTCCAGCTTATGCAACAAATGAAAACCTCGCTGGACAACTTGCAACTTGGGCTCATTGCTAATTCTCGTCAGCCTGGATCTCTACCATCTCAACCCATACCCAAGCCTCACAACATACAAAATTAGGACAATCAAGTCCAAGGGTACGAGAATCAAAGGGACCCACACGCACATGCTCAGGTGGTTGAGCAGGGTCCTTCTGCTTCTTCATCCAATCCAGGATATCTAGCTAATCAAGCCCCTCCGATCTTTCCTAACCCTTCCCAAGACCCAAACTCGTACGCTTCTACAAATTCTATTACCTTGAGGAGTGGATGGCAATCCCAAGACCCAAAATTACCCTCTTCTAGTCAATCACACCCTGGTGAGCCTGAGGACGGAAAGAACACTGAAGAAGAAATTAAGGCTCAGGAACCTGATTCCAAAGATCTGACTCATGTTCTTTTCCCTAAAGCCTTGCTTAAACCTAGGAAGAAGAAGTCTATTGATAATGACGAGGAGCACTTGAATATATTCAAGAATGTTGAAGTCAATATCCCGCTCCTCGATGCTATTAAACACATTCTGACTTATGCTAAATTCTTAAAGGATTTATGTACTTAGAAGCATAAGCCGAGGTCATATTCCCTGAGGAAGGTGATACTCTCCGAGCAGGTTAGTTCTGTTATCTTGCATCACCTTCCTCAGAAAAAGAGAGATCCAGGTGCCCCTTTGATTTCATGTGTTATCAAGGATTACATTCTTGATAGGGCACTTTTGGATCTAGGTCCATCAATTGACCTAATTCCAACTTATCTTTACAAAAAGTTCGGATTAGGTGAACTTAGGTAGACCACAGTAACGCTGTAGTTAGCGGACCATTTGGTCACAAACCCGAAAGGTGTTATTGAGGATATTATCGTCAAGGTTGAGGACTACTTTCCTATAGATTTCCTTGTCCTTGACATATATGTACCTGAAGATTTAAGGAACTCGCCTATTATTCTGGGGCGTCCATTCCTGGTTACCGCTAAGTCCAATATCAATTGTGAAAGCGGTAGAATGGAAATTATCTTTGGGGATAGAAAAATGAAACTTGATAGTTTTAAGGCGATTAACAAATTTAAGGATTGTGGATATATTAAGGTTGGGTTTGATGATCTAAATTTTGAAACTTGTATGGCTTTTACCATCCTTGAGAATTCCTCCTACAACGATGAACCCAACCCACAACCCTCCGTGGCAAACCTGCCACACCCTGAAGAGGTTGTTGATTTTGTTCACTTCCAACCTCCTCCATTAGATCATTCTGATGAATCTTCATCAGCATCCTCCTTACCCTCCATCCTAAACCCGCCCCAGCATGAACTGAAACTATTGCCTAAGAGTCTAAAATATGAATTTTTAAGACCTAAGAAAATGCTCCCTGTGATTATAAGTGCAAAACTGACTAAGGTGCAGGAGATGAAACCGATCAAGGTCCTAAAAGCACACGTCAATTGGTTGGATCATCCATGACCTTAGGGGGATTGAGCCATCTTATTGCAATTATTGAATTTTTATGGAAGATAGATGCCACCTTTCTCGCCAGATGTAGATGAGATTGAATCCTAATATGCGAGAAGTGGTTAAGAAGGAAATCATTAAGTGGCTTGACGCAGGAAGCATTTATCCAATCTCGGATAGTCCCTGGGTTAGCCGTGCAAATTGTTCCCAAGAAAGTCGGGATTACCGCTGTAACTAATGAGAAAGGAGAATCTGTCACAACTTGTTCAGCTTCCTCTTGGAGTGTCTATATTGATTATAGGAAAGCTAAACACTATCACGAAAAAGGATAATTTTCCTTTACCCTTCATCGATCAAATCCTTGAAAGATTAGCCGAGCAAAAGTATTTTTGTTTCCTGGACAGTTACTTGGGACACAACCAAGTCCCTATCCTTCCTGAGGATCAGGAAAAGATGACTTTCACATGTCCCTATGGAACCTTTGCATTCCATAGAATGTCATTTGGGCTTTGCAATGCACCTGTAACTTTTTAAAGGTGCATGCTAGCCCTCTTCTCAGACATGATAGGAGAGTTTATGGAAGTATTCATGGACAATTTCTCCATTTTTGGAGATTCGTTTGATTCTTACCTGGCTAACCTAGAATTGACCCTTAAGAGATGTATCAAAACACGGTTGGTCCTTAGGAGGGAAGAGAGTCACCTCATGACACAAAAAGGCATCGTCTTAGGTCATGTAGTCTCTAAGCAGGGAATTGAAGTGGACAAAACTAAGGTGGATGCTATCTCCAAACTTCCTCTTCCCACATTTGTTAAACAAATCCTATTATTCCTTGGTCATGTGGGATTTTATAAGAGGTTCATCAAGGGCTTTTCTAAGGTTGCTCGACCTTTGAGCAACCCTCTAGCCAAAGATACGCCGTTCGATTTTGATGAATCATGCCACAAGGCATTTGATTTTCTTAAAACGACAATTACTTATGCTCCGGTATTGCAACCACCGATCTGGACAACCCCATTTGAGATCATGACCGATGCTTTTGATTATACGGTCGAGGCTGTTTTGGGTCAGAAAATAGACAGGAAGCCCTTTGTCATCTACTACACTAAAAAAACTCTAAACTAGGCCTAGAGAAACTATACTGTTACCGAAAAGGAATTGCTAGTTGTAATATTCCAGTTGGAAAAATTCAGGACTTATCTCTTAGGATCTCATGTTATAATCTATACTGACCACTCGACCTTTAGACATCTCTTGGCCAAAAAGGATGCCAAACCCCAACTTATCCGTTGGATTCTTTTACTTCAAGAATTCAATCTTGAAATTAAAAATAAATCCGGGGCATAAAATGTGGTGGCGGATCATCTTTCAAGGCTCCTAAGTGATTCTTCTCATCCAGATATTCCGATTACCGATACTTTTTCAGACGAGACTATTCTTGCAGTTTTAGGTGTCCAAACCCCTTGGTTTGAAGATATGGTAAATTATTTGGTTGTTGGTCAAATCCCCCATGATTGGACCAAGCAACAATGGGATAGACTTATATCTGAGGCCAAATATTACTTTTGGGATGACCCTGAACTATACCGCATCGGCTCTAATCAAATTATTTGCCGATGTGTTCCGGAGAATGAGTTTCAAAGCATACTTGAGTTCTGCCATGCATCTACGTGTGGTGGACATTTTTCCAGCAAAAAGATAGCTGCAAAAATTTTGCAATCTGGATTTTATTAACTGTCTTTATTCAAGGATGCCCAAGAATTCTCAAGGTCGTGTTTTTGATGCCAGGCACTCGGGAGCATAGCCAAGAGAGACATGATGCTGCTAAACCCGATTCTTCCCGTCGAAATCTTCGACGTTTGGGGCATCGATTTCATAAGACCTTTCCTCCTTTCATTTGGACACCAGTACATTATTGTAGCTGTTGACTATGCATCCAAGTGGATTGAGGCTATTCACACCCAAACCAATGACCACAAGGTAGTTCTCGATTTTTTCAAGAAGAATATCTTTAGTCGGTTCAGGATTCCTAGGGCCATCATCAGTGAAGGTGGTACTCACTTCACCAATGCCTAGTTCCACAATTTACTGGGAAAATATGGGGTGAATCATAGAATTTCCACACCTTACCACCCCCAAACGAATGGACAAGCTGAGATCTCCATTCGGGAGATCAAGAATATCCTACAAATGACGGTTAGGCCTGATAGAAAAGAGTGGACTTAAAAGCTTGATGACACTCTTTGGGCCTACCGTACGGCATACAAGACGCCTATCGGCATGTCACCGTTTCATCTGGTGTATGGTAAGGCATCACATTTACCCGTAGAGATTGAACATCGGGCATTCTGGGCAATCAAGAAATGCAACTTTGATTTAAGTTTAGCTGGAAAGACTAGGAAACTTCAACTATTTGAGTTGAAGGATCTTAGAAATGACGCATACGAGAATGCCAAGATCTATAAGGCTAGGACTAAAGCTCTTCATGACCAGCTGGTTTCTCACAAGAGCTTTGAGCCGAACCAAAAGGTCTGGCTCTTTGATTCTCGACTTAAGCTCTTTCCCAGCAAGCTTAGGTCAAAGTGGAACGACCCATTCATCATTGATCAGATTTTCCCAAATGGAGCAGTTGAGATTTCTGGCCCAAAGACGGGTAATTCTTTCATGGTCAACGGATAGCATCTGAAATCTTATGTTGACCGCATTATTCCAGAACTCGTCTCAGACAAGGTTGCTTTAACCTTAATCTGACTTCTTTGGCTGGACCCTGCCTAGCTAATGGCACTAAACTCAACACTTGTATAGTCCGACTCAAAGCTGACAAAAGTATCATGGAATACAGGTGATATTTTTCCATTCTATCCTTTTCTCATGCCTTTTATTTTCAATGAGGACATTTCATGAGTTAGGCATGGGGGGTGGATTCATTTTTTCAATCATATTGTCAACTCTATGGATTTCTTATACATATTTCTTATTTTTCCTTTTTATTAAAAAAATTGAATTAGGAAAAGAAAACTTGGGCTTTAGAAATTTTCAACCTTAGGAAATAATACAGTAGGATCTGAACACTTAGACCCTTCAGGTCTTCAAGCTTAATCAGTCTAGGTATCCACTAAAATGTTGACTTGTTTCTCAAGTCCTTGGCATTTGAAAATTCATTTCTAATTGGTTAATAAGTTGGGGTGATAAGTACACGACTTATCTACCCACCCTCTGATTTGAGGGGACTTTAAGACTAAGCATCTACACACTATTTGCATTGACTCACTTTTCGACGGTTTTAACAGAAATTGGATAGCTAATGAACCTTTTAGGGTGGTATGGCTGGCAAGTTGTCAGTGGTAGCAGTTCATCAGCCGGTTGTTTAGAACCCAGCCGCACGACCATCCTCTTCCTACTGTCTTTAGGTAAATCTTAAATCAGGGAAGTCACCTACTTAAAAAATAAAGAAAAATATCCAAAAAGAAAAGAAAAAGGAATAGAAAAGAAGAAAATAAGAAAGAAATAAGATACACTTCACCGTACAAGTATGGCTGGCATGTTGGTGGTAAGAGCTCATTGGCCGCTTGTCCAGAACTCAACTCATGAAATGCACATATAATCCCCAAACACTTAGGAAGAAGCGGGGAACTAGAATAATCTGGGGAGATATACACTGAGTTCACCCTTGTGTTGACCTCCTAAAAATAAAAGTAGGGAAAAAGCTACCGGTCGTATAGATACACCTTTAGGCAGAATTCCTTTTCAAGGTCACCTAGGGGTGTAGAAACCCGAAGTCCATTCTAATCATCGATTAGTGAGCCTATCACATTCACATAAAAGGATGCTTAGTATTTAGAGTTCTCTTCGAGTTTTTGGTGAGTTGAGTAGCCGTAGAAAGCTACCTCGAAATCCTAAACTTAAAAATCCAAAAAGAAAAATTAGAAAAGAAGAAAAAGAAAAAGATGCTTTTGCTTTTGAATAAGGCGAGGGCTTGGGCAATCTACATTTAGGCAAATACCTGGGCGTTGCTGTGTCTCTGTAGTTCAGGTCCTTAGTAGAAATTTTCTAGTGTTGAAAAATAACTATGGCCCTAGTAATTTGATCTTAATTCTATTTATAAATAGCATATAGTTTTGCTAGGGACTAGCAAAAGATAGTCATGGAAGTGTGATGTGTATACATCAAAGTAGCCTAAAATGTCTATTTATGTATGTTCTTAGTGTCATAGAAGCATCATGAATTGTAAATATTACATAACATGCATAATCATGCATTTAGGTTGATTTATATAAATTGTATAGTAATTCACCTCTTTTTGTGACCAGTGATAGGGCAATATATATTGAGGCCTCAGATTGAAGATTCAACTATACAGATCTAATTAGGGCAACAATCGAAGTTCAACAACTCCGAGATTGCCCCAATCGGACCTCCGTAGTATCAGATACAGTCTGAGGAAGATTAGAGGTCAAGGGGCTAGGTGGTGTAAATCCATACCTTAGATGACAAATCCAACTGCACGAATGGATTCAAATCGATGATCGCAGCCCAACGGCGCAAAAATCGATCCAATTCGACATCTGTGGCACCACCTACAAGCAAAGGAAGATGGACAACCCAGATGGTGCTTCGTGGGGCCATCCAAGCCAACCGAAGGCACCAGCACTCCTCTCATCATCAAAGCAGCCCTGATCTCAGCTGTTGGATCTTGATCCAATGGTTGAGAATGCGCCACATCTCTCCTCAGGCGGTGCTCTCATCACTTGAAGGACAAGGTCGCTTGATCTCGACCGTTGGATCGCCATCCAACAGTTGAGAGTGAAGGCGCCTTAAAACAAAAACTTGACTAAAGGCGGGGTGTAGCTCGTTGGTCACGTGCCCTCTCAAGCAACATGCAGTGCGAGTTCGAGCCACATGGAGCAACCAAATCTGCTGAAGGCGAGCGCAGGAGAAATTCGCTCGTTCAATGGCGATCGGGTGGCGATGGATCGAAGACATGGCTCGTGAAGAGGCGTTAATCATGCATGCATGCGATGATGTGCGACCAGGCGTGCCATTGCACGCGGGCACACTTAACATTCAAAGAGGAAGCGGCATGCGCAGATCTCAACAGTCGAATGTGCAATCAGACGACTGAGATCTTATGGACGTGGGTGCATGCCTCAACAGCTGAAGAGCAGCGGCTGGTGATGTGGCTCTTTGAGGAGCATCTGATGGAGATCGCATGACCGAAGATGACGCGCACAGCTATAGTGTCATGCACCTACAGTGATGCTCATAAATGTCACTAAAGGTTTCGATATTAATGTTAAAGCTTGTAAAAGGACCTTTTTGCCCCCCATGACTACACCTATAAAAGGCCCTATGCCCTCCACATTTTATTCATCTCTTCCATCATCTCTCTCCCTCTCTAAGAGCTAAGAACTCAAGTTCTAAAGCTTACTCTAGTGCTCCTAAGCTACGAGAAGCTCCGCTAGAGTAAAAATACAAATTTTTCCACCTCTCATCCCCTTCGTGGAGCTCTCGCCAGCCGTCTTCTCACCCCCATTCTGTAAGTAGATCCTGCAACTCTGTCGCCCTACCTCACCCTTAGTTCTTCCTGATCTGTCCTCCTTCTTCGCTTTCCTTCTTCCAGGCAACGTCCGTCCGTCTCATCCTCCAAGCAGCCGTCGAGGAGGATAACTTCTCACCCCCTTCTCTTTATTGCTTTCTAGATTAGATTTCTCGCTTTCTAGTTGTAGTTGTAATGACATTATTTTTAGTATAAAAGTTGTTTCTCTTTCCCTCTTTGTCTCCCTTTCTTTCTCTTTATGGTATTAGTGTTTATATTGCAAGTAGAATAGCGATCATTGTGAATGGTTCATTTATAAAATATATATATAACTACAGATTTCAAATCGACGTAGCCTCCCCGTGTTCGACCCGGGACTCATTTTGAGTTTCGGTAAAAAATTATCTGATTAACGGAATTTCTCACGAATTGCACTACGACGACAAGGTTTTCAAAACTTAAATCTTTTCACAACGAATTTCCGACACATCACTCATCAAATGCCCCATGCCTAATTTTTGCTAGTCCCTAGCAAACTCAAGCAATAACCTAGTACTCCAAGTAGACTAGCCAACCCATTCAGTCTTCCCTTAGAAACATGTTAAGTTATAGACTTTAGACTTAAGGTACCAAAGTAGAAGCCTAGTTACAGACTAGGTCAGTTAAGGACAAGTTTCAAGCATAGGTTTCTTTGATTTATAGCTCTACCCTAGGGTCTATTGATCCTAGAGTTTAAAGCATCTGTGCATGTGCATTGGTCTTATTTATTTAAAGTTGGTATGATTGCCAACATAGAAAGAGAGTAAGAAGGATTTTTTTTCTTTTCTTTTTTGTAATATATATATTTTTTTGTTTCATTCCTCTAAGACTAACCTTGGATCAACTATCAACACGGTCTATGTCAAATTCATTGTCTCTATCACCGAACCTCGAAAGGTGCCTGACTTTCATTACTTCGAGATGGCGTCGCCCATGGCGACCCCATGAATTCCTAGTAATCGACACTTTGAGATAGTATCGCTCATGGATTTCTTAAGAGAATTCAGGCCTGTGGCAATCGGCATTTTAAGATAGGCCGCCCATGGTACCTAAACCGCACAATGAGCTTACATGCCCCCAGTAGGATGGATATCCTAAGTGACAAGCACCAAGGAGGTGACATGTTATCATCACGTTATCAAGGTGAGTATATGCTCCACCTCTCATGCGATAGAAACTCGTTCAATAAAGTTGTTTTCAAGCTTCTCCAAAGTCAAAATTGAGAAAACCAATTTTTTTTTTTTTCAAGAAACGAATTAAGGTGATCACTATTTACACAAGACCAAGTGTGTGTGAAATGTGGATTCTTAGGTTACGAGGACCTATAAACCAAAAGGTAGAAAAAGACCCCAAGTACTACCTAGCCCTTAATTAAATCCGTAGCTTTCCTTTCTCAACCTCTTGAGGAATGGTCTACAACTTAACTCCTACTTAAGTTTTTAAGTTCACAAAGGACCCTAAGGGTCTAAATCTAGTAGCTCAACTTAGCTTCTAAAGTAAACACCTAGAGTCAACTTAAACTAACCTAAAGTGCTGATCTTATGCCTAAGAACGCAAGGCCCAGCCAATTAAGCTTAATTCTATCATGGGCCTAAATGTTTTCTTTCTTTTTTTCTTTTAATAAATGCAAATGTATGCAATGCAGAATGTTTTAACTAAATGAATGAATACACTATGTATATATGCTATGTATATCCCCTAAGTACACCTCTCATGCCTAAAATCTGCAATGTCCCCATTGCATAGAAGGGTATTACCAGGGTCAAACTTGGGCTACCATTATTTTGTTGCCAGCTGAGTAGCCAAAGAACCTGCAAGTCAGGTTTCAAAACCAAAGAAATAAGCCCTAAAAATGAGTGTAACAAAATAGGCCCAAAAAAGATGTAACCTAGGATGTTGGCAAGCAGATGATGAATCCTGATAGCAAATACTCTCCCAACAAAGATGGGAATGAAATCTTCCCAGGTCACTGAAGGATGTTCTAAATGATAGGCGAGAATAACGATCTTCAGAGGGGTAGGAGGATGACAAGGTTCCTACAAGAGAAATGGGGAAGGGCTAGTGCAAAGATATACCTCCAGGGTGATGGATTGAGCATAGAAAGCATCAATCCATACCTGGTACTCCATTATAAGAGATATTGGTTCGCTAAGCCCCTCGATCAGAACAAAGGTGAAAAGTTTCCTAATCCAAGGATCGTCTAGGGTGTCCAAGTTTCGAGACTGTAGGATGGCCATAAGATCAAGATTTGGTCTAATGGGATTAGTATCCATTCCTAACAGCCTTTCTGGTTCCTCAACCGCATCCCTAATATCCCTTGTAATAACATAAGTATCTACTTGCGCTTCATTAGTGATCATTTCTCCACATTTAGTCAAATTTTTGCCTTTAGACATAGGCAAATCAGAGGGTAACTCCCAATCGTATGAAGGCAGATTGAAAGCAGCAAATCTAAGGATTATCCTATCAATGTCATCCCTAAGTTCTTGTACCTCACTCGATTCCTCCCCGGGGTGTATATGTGAATCCACATAAATCTCAGAAGTTTCTTCCACATTTTCCATTATTTTATCCTGAGGAGGGATATCATTAATAGGAGCACGGAGGAAACCTAAGTTGATCAAATCTGTGACATCCTCAGGGGCTAATTCTTCAAATAAGACAATCACCCTTAGTGTCACTCCAAATCCTGAATGTTGGTTCCTCACATAATTCATCCTCCTCAATGGTCAATTCATCATCTACTCGAGTATTATAGTCATCAGATCCCATAGGGTACTCTATCTGGGGTGATAGGTTCATCCTTATATCATCAGACTCCTCAGACAGGTTCAATGCAAGGTCAGATTCCCTAAGGGTGGGTTTAAGTTCCATTAGTTGATCATTAACAGAAGGGAGGGTATGATTAACAACTTGACTTCGACCCACTTCATCAAATGTCACAAAAATACTATCATCTCGGTCGAGGTCTTCCAATGGTACCGTCATTCCCTTCTTTTAACTCCAATATAGCTCAAGTGGGTACTTAACCTCAATCTCATCCTCGGGTTGCCACCTTTCTTCAGCCAATGTATAGCTACTTCCATTCATATCCTCCTCCCACTTAAGGCGTGGACCTCTCAAGGAAGTGTCATCTAGCAGGGAAGGTTCAAAATCAATCCTCAAAAAGTAGCTATTCTCCCTTACATAATCCCCAAAATTCCCCTCCAACTTAGGATGTGGTTCTCTCAAGGGAGATGCATTTAGTGTTGAGGGATGAAAGTCATCCTTTATAGGGTAAGTTAGGTGGGTAATGTCTTCTCCTTATTGGCCCGCTCTCAAAGATTCTCCTAATAATTCGATCATGTTGTCTTGCATTTTCTATATTTCCAGTTTCATGGTGAAGAAGTCATCACTATTTTCAAGAGAGAAGTCAGGCTCAGGGGTATAATACCTAGGAGTTTCTGTCCAACCATTACAATCATTAAGGGAGGGTGGGTTGGGTATTTCTATGGTATGTGGGTTCAAACAAGGTATTTCCCACTTCTAGATTCTGCTCACCATGATGGAGCTTAATCAAACCAATACTCCTATAGTAGGAAAAAAAAGTATCCCAATGATTGTCATTTTGTCCTTCAAAGGATGGACCATCTTGGTGTATGGGAACGAAGACTGTAGAGTGGGGGTACGGGTGTGGGCAAGAAGTAAAATGATGGAAGTCAAGGTGATCCATTCTAACTCACACCATAGTCAAATTGCCCCAAGCAAACACAAATCAAAGGAATTTTTAGGTCTTTAATCAGTTAAGGCTTTTGAGATTTAAGTCAAGTTGTAGGTGACAATTCAAGTTATCCAAACAGTTACATGCCTACTTATTGACCTACGATATGCCTAAGAAGACCTAGTTGAAACTTAGGTGTTTTTCCCTAAAGTTCAAATGGTAGAGTACTCCAAGGATGGAAGATCGAGGGATGCAACTAGACTTAAGCCTTCCTTTAAAGCTGTGCTTTCGCGGTGCTTCTTAACTACCCTCAAAAATCTATGATAGGATATCCCCCTCCTTGGAGTTACAAAACCTTTAATCTTGGGTTTCAAGCAATTCGGAACCAATGGTAGGAGGGTTCTTTCCTAGTAGCTCAAAAACTTAGCAGTGTCTAAATGCATGCCTTGGTGTATAATCATGCACATGTGCATTCACCGTAAAAGAAAAAATTGAATTTGAATTTTTGAAATGCACTTCAAGTTTTCAATTCAACTCCTTGGTTTTAATGTCCCTCCTTTAATTAAGTCCTTTTCAGAAAATTTATGATGACCACTTGTTAAATCAATTCAATCAAACTTGGTAGTCTTTGAAATTAAGGTCCACATGCAGTGCGTGAATACATATGGATGCGAAGTCAAGAAACGTACCTTGTCTCCTGCGATCAGCAATGATATGCATGCATATGCAGGAAATGAAATCTAGAGGCTGTCCAAGCAATCCTAAATGATCATCCTAATGGCATACAACTTCCAGATACCCGCAGTTCATTTTTTTTTATATCCATCTACACTACTTATGCACAAACAAAGAAAAATAAAATCAATCCACGAAAGAAAAGTAAAACCTAAGTCTAAAGAAATGGGAATAGACTCTCGAAAAATTACCCACATCAGGACCCAAAACAATGGTGAGGAACAAACCCCTAAAATGAACCCCAAAACAAGGGTCTCAAACCAAATGTGAGAGAAAAATAAAATTAAGTCTAAAGTCTAAACCCTACACTAATCGGATCAACTAGTAAATGTGCAAAGATGATGATCGTCACTTCCTCATCCTTCCTCTCCTAGCAATCTGGTTCCTTGCAAGGTGGCTCAAACACTTTTTTCTGGTGACGTCAAGGGTCACCTCTCACGACGGCTAGTGTGGTGGCGCGTTGCAAAATGTGCATCGTAGAACGTATGTTCCTCACACAACAACAAAAAGATTCAGAGTTAAATATGCTTCAAAGAATTAAGTGAACAAATAAATAATGCGAATTTTAACAAGTCCATTGCCTCCTCAGCAACGGCGTTATTTAAAAAGAAAATTTTTGTTTTCAATGTTTTGCACATAAAATGTCGCATCATTGTATTTGTTTGCGTGGTAGAAAATCATTTTTTAAAATAATTAAAATTAACCACTCGAGAAGAGAGGGTCATGTCCATAGGGAGGCACTGGCCTATTAAACTCACACAAGTCTAAATATTATTGCGCACAAATAATTTTCCCAAGAAAATAAGCCAACACCCCCATTAGATTAAGGTAAGGATGTGAAATAAAGCTTAAATTAGCTAACATCACATTTGCATGAAAGATGAAAGGCTCTCATAAAAAAATCACAATATTTAATAAATAAAAGAAAAATCAGAAGGTTGCAATGGCATGTGAATGTAATAATTAATAGGAGGCAAAACAAAGCACTTCATTCAAGGACTCGAGCACACTCACGAGGTTGCCAGAGGAGGCGAGATTCGGCGAGGAGGAAGCCTTCGAGGTGACCTTCGCGACGGTGGTTCTAGCGAGGCGGGAGATGGTCGGTGGCAGCCAGCCAAATGAAAGGTGGCCAGTGGTGAGGATTGGCTAGAACAGCAGTCGTACGAGACCTACTAATGTGCGGGTGGCTAGCCACAGCGTAACCGGCAATCAGTGATCACTAGAGGCTAGCGGTGTGGGTGGTGGTAGCTGGTGTGGACGTGTGGCTGCAGCTATCATGCATGGGTTGTTGGGTTCTCGGTGGAGAAGAATAGTAGATGGTTGGTGGAGAAGATGAAGAAGGAAATGATGAAGAAGAATAAAGAAGAAAATAGAGGAGAAGAGGAAGTGACTGGTGATGGGCTAAGAGGGATGGTGGTGGTTGATGGTAGTGTTGAGGTTGAAGGTGTGAATGGGTGAGGGGTGGTGAGCGTGGAAGTGGTGGTGGTTCTCTGAAGGTTTAATGTGAACAATGGAGGAAGGTGGTAAATGAATAGCAGGAAGGAGATGAACACGATGGAAATGTTGGGTTCGTGTTGCGTAAGCTTCAGGCCATGCTCACAGTGAAGGTGCAGTGAGTTCCAAACGACAAAGAGGAAGGTAGTGGGTGAGGCATAGTGATGGAGAGGGTGTGTGCTCGATGCATGCACGGTGATGGTGTGAAGAAGCATGGTGGTGGCAGTAGCATGCACGCCTGTGCATGCTAGCGGTGATGCAAGTGAGCTCTGAATGGCGCTGTGGCCTGTCACGCCACACGCCTATGGTGGTGGAGGCTCTCTACCACTGTTGAGGTCGGTGGTGGTTGAGCAGGAAGGTGCTCGATGCACACGGTGATGGAGTCAAGGTGGAGGCCTCTCTGATGGCAATTGTCGAAGCTTCTTATACTGGTGATGGATGGAATGGTGAAGGAGATGGAATGGAGGTTGTGTACAACAGAAATCCGCTCCTTACGGCCATCAGTGGTGGTCTTCAATGGCGGTTCCTTGGAGCCGTTAAGAAGAGAATAAATAAAAATGAAAAAGAAATGATGGGTTATTTATGTGCAAATCCTTAACTTCTATGTTAAATCGAAACAATGCATGTAGTGCACCTAATTAGTTAATTAATCAAACGCATGCCATTCTAAGTCAATTCTAAATCCATTTAAATATGAATGCAATGCATGAATTATGCAGTCAAGCCAAAAATATAAATTAATCTATTTACATCCTAATGTCTAGGCATTCAAATACATAAATAGTCCACAAATATGGGCTCATCACCACCCCTCAATGGGCTCAATATATGCTCAAGATTAGATAACAAGCGTCACATGGCTTCGCAGGAACGAAGCTCTCGAGAGGGTTTATGGGTGCATTTCCTTGTAACTGCTTCCAAGCACTCGGTTGCTATCGAGGTAGGACTAAACTTGCCTCCTTTCTTTAACAAACAGTAGCGAGCGGCAAGCAGTGCTTCTGTTGGTCTTTATCAAATACCTAATGTTGCTTCTTTCTATTTAGAGGCTTCTTCAACTGATTTGAACATTCAGAATCCATCCTGGAGCTTCAACAAACCTTTTCCTTCCTTTAGATTGCAAGGATCTCAACGAAGACTGGCTAGAGCTTGCTCTGTTATTAATGGCGAAAAACACATGCAGAGCTATACAAATGCCTAACAAGCCACCACCATTCACATGCTCGCAGCTTCTAATCATATTCCATACATTTCCTAAATAGTCTAAAACACATTCAAGACTTAACAGCTCAATTCTAGAGCTTCTCAAGCTCTGACAATGACTGGAGGTTGACCTGCTCAGGTTAGAGGCTGGCTTGGAGCTATAGAGCGATTCACACCGAAGTGAAAGTGCTAATAGACTCACATTGACTTCCTAAATCTACTAAAACCAAAAACAAAGTGAATTGGGTGCTCCTATGAGGTCTACAAGGTCATCACCTTCGCTAATGAATGGATGTGTTCGTTAGAGCAAACGAAGAAGCTATCAACCTTGTACATGGTAGATTTGAACTCGATGAAGCTTCTAAACCTATTGCCTTGTTCTGAAGTGATGGAAACCGTGCATTGATATCTTCACTGGAGTTGGAGAGTATGACGACTTTTAGAGGAGTAGAGTTGATGAAATTCAAATTAAAAGGTGGAAATGTGATGTATGAGTGAGGTGGAGTTAGTTGGAGTCTGTTAAGGTCGATTATGATCTCTTGGGTGGAGTTTTGAGGTTGCCGGAGATTAGGATGGTGATCAAAGTGACGATGATGAAAATGACAATGGCCAGTAGAAAGCTATACTTCATGAAATCACTCAAGGAAAAACTCAAAAGCTTCCTTGTATAGAATGTAAAAATCCCTTCAATTGGATCAGAGATTGATGCTAGAGGTGATGCGAATTCAAATTAACAAAGGAGACGAATCCTGGTGGACAGATTGATATGTTGGTGGTGACATGAAATAGATTTGGGCAAAACGGCCCTTAAAAGTGTGAGATGGTGAATGGAGGGCTAGATGGATGTGAAAGAGATGGCGAAGCTCACCAAGGACAAGGTGGAGCTCAAATGGTCAATGAAATTGGGCGTATTGCATAGAGTGACTAAAATCGAGGGAGAGAAGGTGAATTGTGGTCGTGAAGAGGTGAGTAATGTGAAGAGGGTTTCAATTGTGAGGTAGATGGCCTTCCACCACTAGAATTGGTGGTGGACGGCGTCGGAGAAGAAAGTGAGAAATCAAGATCTAACACTAACTAATCCTATGAATTAAGAAGATATGCTTAATCTACAGAAGGGGTTGAGAAGCATAGACATGTTACCTAGAGGAAATGGTGAGAGGGGCTTCATTGATCGCTCGTCAGAGATAGAGAGAAATAGTTGTGGTGAGGGGAGAGCTTTGGCCGATCGAAGCGACTAAGAGAGAGGCATGGGGTGCAACTCCGCCAATGGTAGGGCGAGGGCTGAGGAAGAGGAGGTGAGAGAGGCAGTCACTTTGTTGGAGTGAGCTCGAGAACAAGCACGAGAGACATCGGAGTTTGTGGAAGATCCCTACGATTGAAGCATGTTGGGGAAGGGGAAAGGGGCTCTCGATAGGTCGATCTAAAGGTCAGAGGGGCTATTTATACTTGGAGGCAAGGGCTAGGGGGAATGTATTTGGCTGGAGAAGTGTCTAGATGTAGTGAAACAACTATCGTCTTCTTCAATGACGGTGATGTCTACATGTCAAACAAGAGATGGTACAGTGGATTGGAATCGTTAGATTGAAAGAGGAAGTTATGGGAAAACCTGTAGCACTAGGAATGGAGTTTAGCCGTGGAATCTACCCGCATCGAAGAAGGTAAGGATGGACGAGTATCAATCATCAGCGCTGAGGAAGAAGCTCTTCACATGGACTGAATTGAAATATCAATAGGGACTAAAATGCAAATACTTAATTTAAAGAAGCAAATTAATTTATTTTTCCACCAACTTTTTCTATAAGGTTGTATAAATATTGGGGAAAAAATTTATGTGGTTAATTTACAAATTTGACCCAATATTTAATATATAGATGGATACTCAACTTAGGGCTTTAAAATGTTAATTTCAACCTTAATTGAATATTGATTTAATTACCAAGGTTTTAAATAATTTAATTCATTATTTTGAGCCCTTTATTTTAACTTAGATAAATAATGCATTTTCTTGCTTATAAAAAATCTTAATTAATAGGGATTTAAAACTCATGCCTTTTATTAATTCCATACACACTTAACCCTATTTATATGATATTTAATATTAATTAACTAGGTAAACTAGCTATTTTAAGTGAATTAGGAGCTACAATGAGTGCCTCATCATTGCTAACATTCATTTTGTTCGAGGGAATGGCCAAACCAATACATCCTATTCTAGAGTGGAGGGTATGGATTGATGCTTCTCCAGGTCAGTCCAGCATCCTTAAGGTGTTCCCCTTAGCACCCTCTCTTCCTCACATGCCTTTGCTTGAGAAGCTGTTGCCTCCTTTCCTACACTCCGAGAGGTCATTACTCACATATATTATCTGAGACCTCCAAAGCTGGCCTAGGAATATCCCATTCTCACCTATGTCTGGCGAGCATTTAGCAACACTCTCCATCACCAGCTCGCCAACATTCTGAGTTACCTATTCACCAGGCCCTCTCTCTTACGTATCTTTTTAAGGTCTCCTTATGCTTTCTTTCTAGACTTTGATTTGCAAGAACTTCCCATCTGGTTGCTAACAGTAAACACAACGCTTGTTGGAAGGTAGCCCAACTCTTCTTCAAGTACTATCTACCCTTTTGCATGCAAGGACATTTCAAATTTTAGGCATGGGGACGGTAATGGTAATACTTGGAGATATGAATAGCACGCATTTAGGTGCATTAGTTTTAGAATATATATATATGTGGTGTGCCAATCATGAAAAGACAGAGAAAAATGAACAAAAATGTGTTTGTCCCAGCATTTGATTATAGAAGAGTTTACCTAACTTCTAAGCGAGAATGAATGATGAAGTAAGACCTGAAGTACCTGGAGATAAGTGAGAAATACTGACTTTAGGCCTCTAGAGCCACTATGGCTTAAAAATTCAAGTATTTGTTAAGATATGGATTATTAATAAAGCAATTGAGGAAGTTGAGAGGCTAATGTATTACGTCAAGGGCTTAAGGAGTATCTGACCCCGACATCTGCCCTTTAGTTTGCAAGTTCTTAGTAACTTAAGCATCATTTTCTCACACACTTTGGTATGGTTCAGTGCACTTAATGAAGAAAAACCACAAAAATTTCCTCATCTGAAAAATGATTCCCTCGAGGATCTAACTTAGGAGAGGCTCAAAAACACAAGTTGATTAGGGGAGTTCCCACCGCATGAGACAAGGAGTATATACTCCCCTCGAGGATGCGATGCAAACTTGTCATCACCTCAACTCTTGTCTCTTAGGATATTTAAATATCCTATCAGGGCCATGTAAGTGCATCGCACAGTTTAGGTGCTACAGGCGACATTATCCCGAAATGTCAATTGCTATGCCTGAATTAGCTCAAGAATGCCATAGACGACACTATCACGAAGTGTCAATTGGCAAGGTTCTTAAGGTTGCCATGAGTAGTGTTATCCCGATGCATCGAATGCCAAGGATCCTTCGAGGATCGGTAATAGGAACGAGGAATTCAACATAGATCATGTTGAGAGCCAATATGAGGTTAGACTTAGAGGAAGCACAAAAATTACAAAAAGAAAAAACTCAAAAATATCTTCTCCCTTTGTTTGAAAAATGCACTGGCAAGTTGCATCAAGACCACTTGCATGAACACACATGAGTGCTCTAACCTCTAGAGTCAACAAACCCTTGGGCAGGCATTGGGAGCCTAAGAAACCCTTATCAAAGACCTAAAGCTTAAGTTGATCATGTCTATATCTTGACCGGTACTTGAGTACCTTAAGGTCTAGGGCTAGTATTTAAAATTAATCTCTAGAGGCGAGGCATAATAAGGCATTCTAACGACAAAATTCTAGTTTAGAGATTTGGTACTCAATATGATTTTGCTTGAGACTAACAAAACTTAGGCATGGGGGTAGTTGATAGGTCCACTTCAGTTGACCATAATTATGCCTAAGAATATTCAATGTGGAGATTGATGAGAGTCTCATCATGGCTTCTAATTACCCCTAATTAACTAGTTTCCCTAGTTAATTAGCTAGGAATATGTATATATAAGGGTTAATTATGTAATAAGGAACAAACCATTAAAGGACCTTAAAATAAGTTTAAAATGATAAATTATAAGTTAATTAATATTATTAATAATTTAATTAATAAATGGACTCAAATTACCACTAATTAGTTACCTAATTAATATCTTATTTAACTTAAGAATAACTTAAGACATAAGTATTTAATAACTTAAGTAATAAATAAATTTAATAAATATAAATAAATGGGTCAAAAATGTAAATACAAGGCACTTATATAATACTTAGCTAATTTATAAATATATATATAAAAAGCTAGAAAAGAAAATAATTTAAATTAACCTTAAAAGCCTATGTTTGCATTTAGGTCCCTATATTTTATTACAGTCGAGTCCTTTTCTTCCTAAAAGGTCCTTACTTTTTCTTGCATTCTGGTCCCTGTGAACACTTCTTTTCTTCTTCATGCACTTCGATGGCTCACGATCGACGGTGCATTTACCCCACGATCACCGTCCATCCTCTGTCAGAACACCTTCGCCAAGCTTCCAAAGCTTGCAGTCACCACCCCAACTTCATCCACCGGTCCGAATTTGCCATAAATCCTAATTAGGTCACGATGTTAACTTCACCGACATTGGAAACGACACCGGAGGTTAAGCTACACCTAGACACAAACCAATCCAGATTCTCCCCCCTTCACAACCGTCGAACCCTATAAATAGGCCTGAAGCCCTTCGATTTGAGCTTGATTAGCTCCCTTCCCCTCTCCACCACACCGTAGCTGGTCAGTAGGTTCTTCTGCAACTTTGGCGTCTTCATTGGCCTTCTCGAGAGCGACCGCTGAGGGCGCGCTGCCTCTCTCACCTCTTCCTCTCTATCGCCCTGCCAACGACAACTGAGCGCCACACTCTCCCTCTAATCTCTGCTTCGATCGACCGGAGCTTCTCTTCTCACCCAATCTAAATTTTGATCCCGTTCTCACCTTGCCAACAACGAAATCCCTTACCTCCTTTGTCAAGTAGTCTTAACTCTTAGGAGTAGGTTTAGCTAAGTAATTAGATAGAATTAGCTTAGCTTAGTTAGCTTCAGTAGTTTCTTCTCCGACTCCAGCGAGGTCAAATTTGATCTCGATGGACATCAATTCACCCTTGCTTCCATTCTGTCACATATCTCTACTTTCCACGATCATCCTTCACTTCTTTCCTCCCTGTTTTGTTAGCTGGACCGCCTAGACCAATTCACCTTCACCGGTGACCTCCGCTGTCTATGGCGGAGTCCACCGAGCCTTCTCCATCTCCAATAGGGTCTCCCAACACCTGTACATCACCTTAGGACCCCTCCCAACCATCGATCTACCTTAATTGTCTACCTAATCACTTACATCAACTCACACATCTGGACACTTCATTGTCCATGGTGAAGTGTCCAGAAGCTATCCCACACTCACTTAAGGTTCGTCATCACCCCCCTAACACCTAAGGACCTCAGCAATTCTGTCAATTGCTCCTATATAGCATCCTAGGAGAAATGCCTAATTTTCCCCTCATCTCTGAGATCGCTGTCAATGGCGGCTTAGAGATGAGTAATTCACCTAATTAAGTAGTCCATCAGTGTCACCTCACCATATAGAATAGTTTCCCTCACTCAATTGAGTGAGAGGAAGCATTTTGAGTTCTGACGAACTCAGAATACTCAATCTGTGAATTCCACGAACAATCTTATGTTCTGATCATTCTTTGAGCCAATTGAGGAGTTCTTAAGATCTATCTAGGTCCTAGGAATCTCCACGAGTCAGTAATGGCCAAATTTGATGTGGATTTCATCTCTGTGTATCAGACTTAACTCACCGGAGCTCCGACGAGCTCCAGCAAGTCAATTTTCCACTTCAATCGTTGGAACTTCATGAAAAGCTCCAGACCACATCCTCTACACCTCAAGATAAAAAATCAGCTATTCATTTTATGTTTTAATGATTATAAGCATTCCTAGACCTTCATCTTCTTCAACTCCGACGGAGTTGGAGAGCCTGATAATGATAGGGATTCAGTGATTCAAGAGGTCAGGAAGCATCTTCAGAGTTTCAAGAGTGTGTTACGACTGTTGTTCAGGTTTAGGAATCCTTAGTTTGTTCTGCCAAAGAAGGGAGATTTCTTCTTAGGCGGCGACACCTAAGAAGCCTTCTAAAGACATTAAAACCCTATTTTGATGCATTGAACGAATTCCTGAGGATGAACTGAGTTTGATTAAGGCTTTAATTTGATCTCTAAAGCCCTAAATCAGAAAGTCAAACTTTGCAGCTTATAGGTCAAACCGGGAGCTACTTCGAGGATTTAATGTTTAAAACTCTGATTTAATGGATTGAGTCAATTCCTGGAATGATTTAAAGTTCATCTAAATTGATTTTATTAAGTTTCATTGAGAATTAACCGAGATTGGATTCATTGCACAATTTAGGTTCAAACTGGAACTCAACTTGTTCTTGAGTCTTTCTGTCAAGATTTGAAGATCAATTCTACCCAGATCGAGTTATAACAACCTACAGAGGTTGTTTAACTCCCTTCCAGAGTCTATTATCCATCTATTAAGCATCTCAGAACTCAAATCCAAGTTCTGAAGCTCCTGTGCAAAGCTCAGAAGCTTCTCTCTCTCTCCGCAGCTTCCCAAAACTTCTTTTATCCTTCATTAAGTGCGGAATCATCTACTGTATCTTGCCAAGACCTCATCTGGAGGTCAAAAACTCTTCCGCAGGTCAAAAGACCTGGATTCACCTTCTGCAGGCCGTGAGTGGCCGTGAAACAGCTTCATCTTCGCCCTTCAAATTGAAGGGCCAATTCAGATCTGAACACCAAATTGGTGCTTGATTCTGGTAGAGCATCTAAACAGATCTCCATTGAGCCCTTGCTCGATCAAATCTGCCCAGTCAATCGCTGGGAATCGTCGGTCGAAGTCTGGCCAATATCGGATAGAACCGAGGAAAGATAGTCCCACCTCGGGTATTCTAGAGCGCTGGCCTTGGTATAATATGAAAAAGTGAAGATAGCATTTCGGTCGTCAGCGCAGGGCGTAAAGAAACCTTTGAGCATATGGGTGCGGGTGCGTGCGTTGCATGTGCCTGTGCATGGGTGTGTGTGTGTGCCTATGGGCGTGGGCCTAGGAGGTCGGTTACTGTGCATGAGCTTGAAATGGAAATTAAACCACCTAATAAAAACTAGGCTCGGACCCAATAGGGTCTGGTCCCACCCTTTAGGGGGTGCTGCGTATTCCCAACTAGTATGAGCCGCCAATAAGAAAACCAAATTTTTATAATTGAAGGCTAAATGAGCTTAAGTGCTTGTGAAATTGGTTAAGTGTGGGAACATATATGCACAGTACTAAGGGAAACTTAGAAGAGAGAGAACCTAAGGAGAAAGCTACGTGAAGAGAATAGAGAGGGTTCGGAAGAGGAAGAAGAAGAGAAAAAGATGAGAGAAGAAAGAGCAATGACAGAACAGTTAAGAAACAAAAGAGAAGAAGAAGAAAGGGTTGAAGATTAAATGCTAAAGAAGAAAGGAAATGGAAATATCATACGTCTGTTTTTGTAATTAGAAATCCAATCTTTCTTTTTAAGTCGTCCAACATTTATCATCAGACGTCTGATTTGATCATATATTACAATTTTATGTTCTTTTATTATTGTTTTAAGTATTAAATGTTGTAAAAGGTAAATATTTTCCTTGTATATCATTTTATTGCCTTAATCTCTTGTAATTAGACAAAATTGATGTAATAAACATGTTTGCATGATTTTTAATGCTAGATTTCATGTGTAAATGTGTTTCTTTCTAATGGAATGTTGCATGTGTTAATTTGATCTATCTCTTGTGCAATTATTCATATGCTTAAATATTGTAATGATAATCTGATTAATTAATTGATTCTTAATTATGCTTAGGAATTAAATGGTGAATTAAGCTTACTATTATGCCTCCTAGTGAACGACTTCGACTCAACCAGTTAAAAAGAACTTAAAATCTAAAATGTTAGGTTAACTTAACCATATACTACACTTATGACATTAATTTGAGTTAACCTAAGTTACATTGTTGCACAATTAATTAGGCCTAAATAACTTAATTAACTATGTTGAGGAATCTAACCGATCAGAGACTAAAGTAGATTTCAAGCATGCAATACATTAGGAAATTAGTTAAGCTCGTGATTTGCTATTCCTGCATTTTTTATTTAATCGATGTACTTCGTATGGACATACTAATATATTATTTACATGTATATGATTTTGTAGGATTGATTAAGGGCCAAAGTTGGAATGCCATCTGGGCATCTTAAATTGGCCCCAAATAAATTAAGAAAGAAGTTTTCTTGAAGAAAAAAATCAACGGGAAGGAGATCCTTTTCTATATTTTTCCTCCTCTCTCTCTCAATGAAAGGATGGCTCTCACGACCACAGCCCTTGACTCTTGAGATTTTCCTTCCTCGCTGATAACAACTTAATTTGTTACCCTAATTTGCTTAATATAGGGCTAGCTTCTTAGTAAAATCATTCATTAAGTCTATAAATATTACATTTAGAGAATGCATGCATATTTAAGTTTTGCATTTATTTTATAAATATCTCCTAATTTTAGCCTTTTGTGAATAATACAAGTGATAGGCCTTAGACAATAATTTGTAGAGCTGAAGAATAAAATTAGAGAGAAGAAGCTACTGCTGAGGAGCCTGAATTATTAATTTACAAGGGAGATCAAGGCAAGAGCTCAAGACAAGAAGAAACGAAGACAAGGGAGGACACATGTCCCTTCCTAATTCAACCTACCTTAAAACCTTAGGACAACCTTTTTCCACCAAATAATCCTTGTCCTAGACCTTTCTATTTTTAGAAAACCAAAACCTAGAATAAATCCAACCCTCCATGTTGTAGACACATCTATTTCACATAAACTATCTATTTATGCATGTTCCTAGGCTTATAATTGTATTCAACATTATAAATATTGCATAGCATGCATCATTTTGCATTTTGAATAGATTGTACAAATTATAGGTTAATTTACCTTTTCTTTCGTCATGGGACATGGCGATATTTATCTAGACCTCTGATTGAAGTTTCAATCGTATGGATCTGATCAAGATGATGATCGGAGTCCAACGCCTTCGAGATCGCCCTCGATTGGACCTTCTTAGCATCAGATGCAGTCCGAGGAAGTTCAGAGGCCAAGGGGTATGTTCGTGAAAATACAGACTCCAGACGACCAATCCAACCACATAGATTGGTTTGGATTGATGATCGCAACCCAATGACGTGAAAATTGATCCAATCCGACATCCGTGGCACCTCTTATGAGAAAAAGAAGATGAACGACTCAGATGATGCCACATGGCGCCATCTGAGCCGCCCATAGACACCGACCTTCTCCTTCTATGTCCACGCTCGCGAGATCTCGGCTATTGGATTCAAATCCAACGGTCACCGAGAGGCCACATCACCCCTAGCATCACATGAAGAGAAGCGCGCCATCAGATCTCAACCGTTGGATCTCCATCCAACGATCATGAGTGCTTAAGCTTTAAAACCAAAAACTGACAAAGTGCAGAGGATAGCGCAATGGTCGAAGGTGCTATTCGCATGAGAGGGCGTGGGTTTGACACCGCGCCTTAAATTCACAGCAAGAAGCATTCGATTGAAATTCGACCGCACGATGCACGATGAACAGTAGTGATGAGGGAGACGTGGTGCATCGACAACCGCACGATGTACACGAGCACGATGATGTGCAATCGTACATGCCCTGCACGCATTGTGAAGGGCAGGCAAGTGCACTCCTGAGCCATCATTCGAGCATCCAACGGTCTTGTTTTGGCCACATGCCGCGACGCTTGGTGAGCATGTCTCAATGGCTGAAGGAGAAGCAACGGTGATGTGGCTTCATGTGAGCCCTCAGATTGACATCACACATCCCACGTTGCACACACATGCTTCAATAATGTGTGGCTTTAGCAACGTGCACATCCGTCACTAAAGGTCCTGCATTCATTTTTAAGCATGTAAAAAGACCTTTTTGCCATCAAACCTCACCTATATAAATGCCCTACATCCCCTTCTCATTCTTCATCCATTCTCTTCTCTTCTCACCTCCTTCAAAACTCTAAGAGCATGTCCTATACCTGGGATGCTCCACTAGAACTTAAATAAAATAATTTCCATCTTCTCATCCCCTTCGTGGAGCGCTCATAATTGTCCTCTCGTCACCATTCAGGAATCAGATACCGCTACGACGTCACCCTGCTTCGTCCTCCTTCCTCCAGCCCCATTCTCCCTTGTCCAACATCTCACCACCCTCTTTTAGGTGCTCTGTCAACGCGGCTCATCCTCTAAGCGGCCGTCGAGGATTTTTCTCATCCCCATCTTTTTACTGCTTTCTAGTGTAGATTAGTCTTCTCCTTCTCCTCCTTTCAGAGAGCACAAGGGTCTTCTCTCACGGCTAAGTGTTAGCCAACGCACAGAGGAGCAAAACCTCCCTACCCCGCACACACTCTCTCTCCTCTTTCCTTCCTCTCTTCTCTTTCTTTGAAATCCAGATTAATCGGGTAATCAAGTTGCGTACCCGGGTCCAGGCTCACCGACAGTGGGTGATGAGCAAGGAGTGAGGGTTTAGGTCGGGTCTTGAGTGAGGGTGTAGTGGGACCTCACCCTGTGGTTGGAGGCGATAAGCCCCAATCACAAAATCAATTTATTTGCTTTTAGTGCCTTCTATGTTTCCGAGGTGGGACTATCCCCACCCCTTCTGCTCGCATGCACCCGCAGATGAAGATGCCTCCAATTGAGCATGCAGCTGAGGTTGGTGTCCCCAATCAAGGACCTGGAAAGGGTCCTAAATTGATTCCGCAACTCCTCGAGTGAGCACCCATGAACACGGCCGATGAAGCCGTCGTGGCGGCGGAGCTCTGGTGGATGACCTGAAACACAAAGTATAGGCTAAAAGCAATCGTTAACAGGCTCAAGAGGATCGCCGTGGGTCGTGGAATGTGATGGCGGTGTCCGTGGGGTGTGGGAGTGCGTTGAGTGGTCGGTCGGTGACGGAGAAGATGGTCGGTGATGGGTTTGTTTGGAGGGTTGCATGAGTGGATGAGAAGGTGAATAAATATGGGGGTTTTGATGGGCGTGATGAGGCGGAGGTGTAGAGGGTTTCGGCGAGGTGTGTGGTGTGGTGGAATGACGGGAAGCCCTCGCCGGAGTGGTGGCTGAAGCAGAGGAAGATGAAGGGCAAACGTCGGCGTCAAGGGGTGTTTTTGGGTTGCGAATAAAGGGGAAATACTGTGGAGGGGTAGAGTAGTAGAAAGAGGGTCTTATAGGAAAGGGAGAAAGTCGGGGAGCTCCAGTTGTGGCATGACCGGAGCCAGAGAAGGAGATGGAGATGGCGAGGCAGCGACGGTGAACGAGGTAGAGGAATGACCTCCCTTTGGCGGGAGAGGATCGCGAAGACAAGGGGAAGAAGATAGGTTGTCCAATTTGATGGTTGGATGATCGGAAGAGGGGGAACGAGGGTGGTCACCGGAGTAGAGGTGTCAGTGACTGGAGGAGGGAAAAGGGGAGTATTTGGCTCACCAAAACTTGCTAAGGAGGTGAGGTTGTGCATGAAAGTCCTTTATAGGCCTTCAAGCGAGCTTCCAAGCTTGAAAACAAGCTTAAGAAGCTCGGATTTTTAGGGGAAGAAAGCTTGAGGTCCAAGGATTCACACGAGCCACAAGGGAGGATTTGGAAACTAAAAATAGGTTTAGATGATCAGGAATTTCCTCAGGATCATCCCTTCCAATTTTGGAAGGGATTAGTCAAGTAATCAAAGAGGAATCCTTGATTGAAACCTCGTGTGTGTGGGTTCACACCTGCCAAGGCAGCAGGAACCCGTCTGTGAAGAAGAAGACAAAGTTGGGGGGCAGTTCATAAGGATTTTTGAAAGTTGAGGGGCTTTTTGTAAGGAAAAGAGTCAAACTTGGATCAAAATGCAAACTAGGTCAAAATGATCTTAGATTGGGCCCAAAATTTTGCAACAAACCTAATTTGAATCCAAGAAATCTGATAGTGAAGTTGGATTTAGGTTTTTACTAAGTTTGACTGGGTAATTTGCATAGAAATCCAAATTAGGGCAACTGTCTGTTTGAGGCTCTGTTTTTTGTCAAATTGGGTTCCATTAGTCAAATAAAGGATACCAAAGCTTAGAGAATATTTTTATATGATTTTCAGAGGGTTTAGGTTAATTTTATTCTAACCAGAACCTCAATTAATTAAGTGGGTCTGTTTTTAAGATTTTAGATGTCCATTAATTCTTAAAACGTATGAAAATCCGTTTTGTTCTGTATGGACCCACTTATTACATATTAATGACCATATGACCTTTAATAAACCCTTGAAAATACCCCGTGGTTATTCTGTGTTTGTGGAATGCTGTTAATTTTGCAGAAATAACCTTGTAGTTTTCTCTTCTTTTCAAAATAGGACAATGTGCCCTTAGAACCTTCTGATGGATATGTAGGAGAATTTGTCAACCTTTTTAGATCAAATTGAACTAATTATGACTTATGATGGTGTTCCCATCAACACCTAACCTGTTTAGAAATCTATTTTCCACCCTAAGCCACACTAAATCCTGTTAATACATTCCTAATTTCCTTCCTAATCCTACCAACATTTATTTCCTTTCCCTATTCCGCATACACTCACCTACGTAAATAGAGCCCCTCTCGTTAATACCATCCTCAGCCATTGATTTATTCCCTCCAGATTTCCCATGCACTTATAAATAGCCAGCACCGAATTTCCCCTCAACGTAGTACACACAACCCAATCCTACGTTACCACCACATGCAGCCTTGTCCCCTCACTTCCCATGCATTTTCCATGTCCACCCATGCAAACATCCCTCCCACATTATACTATCTCATGTCCTTCCACCACCGACCATACACATTTTTCCCATCTTTTATTTAATTTTATTTTATAGCTGTCCCTGCCACACTCTCCCTCTCCCTATTATTTTCCCTCTTAAATTATTATCCCCTCCAACCTCCCGATTATCCCCTTCCGAACGAGCTCAGCACCACAATCCCATGCAACCTTACGTAGCCCCTCTCTATCCAACGCAAAGACAACAACCCAATCTCAACAACCGAACACCTAAAATTCCAAACTTTCCCACCGAATTCCTTACATTCACGTCAACACCTAAACCTTATCCCCTGCAACACCGTACCGCCTTATCTCACTCCTCTGATCACGCCCCAATAATTTTGAACGCTAAAGCCTTCAACCCTACCTGCCACGTCTATTCCGCTTTCAGAATATGTGGCTGCGTTATCCGATGCTCCCCGAAATTGTGAAATAGGCTTGGAATCATGCTTATATTGCTCCATCTCTTAACCTTATTTCTATATTTTATATTAAACTTAGCCATCTCAAGAGAGTGCTACGCACTTGGAATTTTACAACTTTCGGAAATATCAATCAGTTAGTCCAGGACCTTGAGGCCCGTTGTGAGGAGCTTGAAGGGAAGTTGTCCTCTATTTGGAATGACAACACTATAATTGAGCTCTCTGACCTACACATGCAGCTGGTAGATGCCCATGCTAAGCACGATAATTTCCTTAAACAAAAAGCTAAAATTGACTGGCTTACTCATGATGAAACCAACTCAAATTTTTTTCATGCTATTATTAAGAGGTGCTTTGCGAAACACAACAGGTTGAATCTTGCTAGTGTTGTTGGAAATGGTTCATGGTAGGTGGCTGCTAATAAAGCTACTCAATTCTATAAAGACCTCCTTTCCTCTTCCTATCACGATGACTTCTCCCCCTTCCTTAGTTCTATCCCTAATTCCCTTGATCTTGGGGAGTCTTCAAGGTTGCTTGCTCCACCCTCCCAATAGGAGATCTTAGATTCCTTAAACTCAATATCCCCTGATCGGACCCCTGGTTTGGACAGTTTCAACGCTGAATTCTATGAGTTCTTTTGGGATCTCATTTAGAATGAGCTTACATTAGCCATTGCCCATTTCTTCAAAGCTCATAGTGGGCCTCGGGCGTTTAACAACACTTTCATAGCTTTAATCGTCAAAAAACTTGATGCTACGGTTTTATCTGACTATCATCCCATTAGCCTGTGTAATGTTTCTTATAAAATCGCCTTCACAATTCTCACCAGCCGCCTTGCCTCCTGCATCCCCAATCTAATCTCTGCTGAGCAGGTGGGTTTTGTTAAAGGGCGATCTATCCTTGATCATGTGTCCACTGCCTTTGAGCTTACCCAACGCATAAATAAGAAGGTTTTCTGATCTGACATTATCATTCAACTCGACCTCAAAAAAGCTTATGACCATGTGGAATGGAGGATTCTTTATTGTATTTTGGCTAAGTTTGGTTTCTCGACCCCTGCCATCTCCTTAATATTTGCTTTTGTTGAGCATCAGGGATCTTCTATCCTTATCGATGAAACCTCCTCTAATTTCTTCCATCCTTCTAAAGGGCTCAAACAAGGTGACCCTCTCTCTCCTTAGCTCTTTGATATTTTTATGGAACCATTCATTAGAGGTCTTAAGGAGCTTGAATACCATAAAAAAAATTGTGCCTTTTTCTAACAAGAGGGGAGTTAAATCCCCTTTGGCCTTGCTATGTGCCAATGATGTCGTTGTTTTCCTCAATGGTGGTATGCACATGATTTCTATTCTCGCCAAGTTCTTCCATGATTTCCAAGCTTCATCTGGCCAACAGTTCAACCTTTCCAAAAGCTTTTGTTATGTTGGCAAACAACTCTCCCACGATAGAATTTCCCGCATCACTCAGTCTTTGGGAATGCAACATGGGGCATTCCCTTTTGATTACTTGGGGTGTCCTCTCTACGCTGGGAGAATGAAGAACTCCTATTTTTATCCCATCATTGACAAAGTCCAATCTAAATTGGCAGGTTGGAAAGCTAACCTTCTCTCCTCAGCCTCTCATTAACTCTTGATTAAACATGTCCTTTCCTCTATCCCCATTTGCATCCTCTCCTCCTTAGAGGTCCCTAAGGCTATCATCCAAAAGCTGGAGTCCATTTTTGCCAACTTCTTCTTGGGCTCCTCTTCAGATGAAAGAAAATTCCATTGGATATCTTGGGAAATGATCTCTTTGCCTCAAGCCATTGGGGGTCTTGGTATCCATAACCTTGTGCTGTTCATTGAGGCTCTTAGAATGAAATGCATTTGGAACATCATGTTCCACAAGTCCCCTCACTCTCAGATTATGAAAGGGCTTTATGTCATGTCCACTGTCGGTTCCGCCTCTATCCCTTCTAGAATCAAAAGTCTGTGGGTTGTTTACCACAAAATGAAGCGCTCTATCAGATGGGAAGTCCACGATGGGGCTGTTGACTTCTGGGAGGACATATGTATTGGGACTTCACCTCTGAGAGATTGCATTCCTAATGACCTCTCTCCCCCTCGGGTTTCTATCAAAGATATCATCCATACTTTTCAAACCAGCCCGTTCTCTGCTTATATACCCTAAGCCTAGCAGGTTCAGATTGCCCAAACTACTCTTGATGAGGATAAGGACTTGCCAATATGGGCCCCCTCCCCCGGAGGTGATTTCACTGTTACTTCGACTCATAAGGCCAACTTTCGCACCTTACCTCTAACTCCCAGCTTCAAGGATCTTTAGAATCTCTGGGTTCCGTTGAGATTCTCTCTCCTTGCTTGGAAAGTGCTCCACCTCAAACTCCCAACTGACGATAATATTCGGAGATTGGGTATTTCCTTGCCTTCCAAATGTGTTTGTTGTCAAGCTTCTCCTAAAAATGAGATGATGAGTACGTTTTCATGCAAGGTGAGATTGTTCACCGGATTTCCTCTTGGGCATCTAATAAGAGCCTTATCAAGCCCCTCAATCCAAGTCAATTCTTTTTGCACTATGAAATCTACTATGACCTCTTCTCCCATTAGACGTTACAAAGGTCTCATCATGGTGGTGGTTCAGGAACAAACTTAAGCATGACAAGATATCCTGGGATGTGTTGGAATTTTTCTTGGCCAAAAGTTGGAGCAAATTTAGCTTCGGTGGTTGGTTGCGTCGCAATAGGTTCTCTGCTTTTGTTGTTTCTTGGGTCCATCCTCCGAATGGGATTAAAATTAATGTTACTGCTACTACGAATGATTCTCTTTTCAAGGTTGGCTGGACAGCTCGTAATAGTAATGGTGACTTTCTCTTAGGGGCAACTACCTTGATGCATTACTTGGTTAGAGACGCGGTCATCATAGATGCTATTCTTCATGCATGCGCTAGAATCCCCTCCTTTCACCCCATGCACGTTGATACCGACTCTACATTTTTTCATCATTGGTGGAACGGAAAGGCCCCAATGCCATGGATTATCAAAAAAGATCTTCTTGTGCTACAGTAGCTGTCCACTAGAATCAGATCATTCTCCTATATCTGTGATACAGCGAATGCCCTCCCTTCTCTTCTCCCTTAAGGGAGTGCTAGATCTTGGCGTATCATTCAGCCTTGTGAGCTTTCCAGACGTGCTCTGGGCACCAATATTTTGGATCGGATTCAATTTCTTTATATCAGTATTTAGGTTGCTTACTTTTACTATATATATATTAGGCCACAAGTCGTGATCTCTTTTATTTTCTTACCGGGCATGTTTTAGTTCGGTCCCTCCACCCATCTCATTTTACCTCCAAGAAGTAAAGGATAAATAAGATCAACACCCGCTTTCTAAAAAAATTAAAAAACGTACGACCTTATCTCCTTGGTTCGAAACCAAATCCCACCTAATCTCCTCATCGCATGCACCGAATCCCAAACCCACGTAACCCTCTCCACCGGACTCCACCCCATGCAACGCACTATCTCATCTCTCCCCTCCATGTTTAAACTGATCTCACCTCCGGATACATTCTCTCCTCACCACCAAATCTGTCATCTCTCGTTCGCCGAAATCAAATTCCCTCCTCCGATCTCTCCCTCACCATCTACGTTCTTCCTTCCAATTAATTCCCATCTCAACTCTATTATTCTCTCCTCCACTTAATTTCCCTTCCTATTAATTTCATTTCTCACCTACGACTCCTCTCAACTCTCTCTCCCCTCTCGACTCTTGGCATCCGGCTTCCGTACGTCTACGACTTTGTCATCATCTCAACTTCGCTCTCACCTCCATTTCAATCATATCACCCTCTAATTCACCATCTTCTATTCTATTTTTATTTTTATTGTTCTCTTGATAGTTGTAATATTTGAACTATAATTATTAGTAATAAAATTTTATTTCTAATTTTTATTATCTTGCAACATGTACTTCTCACCCACTTTCTCATTATATATTGCAATTATTTTCCATTTTTTCATCTCCTTTTTATTCAAAAAAATGTAAAAAAATCGTTAGTATTTCAATTCGCATTTCTTGCATCTATGTTAGAACGATCTTACTTCTACCCGTGTTCGATTCGGAACTCACCAGAGTTTTGATATTTTATTTCTGTCTCGAAAAATTACACTACAACGAATGCATTTTATTACTTAACGGTTTCTTCGGATCACTGATCAGATCATTTGGAGGTATATCCCTAATTCTAAGATTCATAGCATGTTGTCATTTTGCCACAACCAGGCTTGCGGTGGGCATTTTTCGGGAAGAAAATCCATTGCCAAAGTTCTGCAGTGTGGATTCTACTAGACCACCCTTTAAAGATGCACAGTCTTTTTCCCATTTTTGCACCATATGCCAAATGCTTGGATCCATAACTTGGAGGGACATGATGCCCCTACAATCAATCTTGGTAGTCAAGGCGTTTGATATCTAGGGATCAACTTTGTAGGTCCCTTCCCACCATCCCATACTTCGAGTACATTTTAGTGTCTTACATAGACTACGTGTCTAAATGGAATGAAGTCGTGCCCACAAGGACCATAAGGTTGTTATTGATTTTGTGAAAGAAGCTATCTTCTTGAGGTTTGAAATTCCTAAAGCCTTAATTAGCGATGATGGAAGTCACTTTACCCATGCCCACTTTCAATCACTTTTGCGGAAATATTGGGTTAACCATCGCATTGCTATCTCGTATCATCTGCAGACCAATAGGCAAATGGAGGTCTGTAATAGTTAGATTAAGCAGATCCTATAGAAAACCATGAGACTTGATAGGAAAGACTGGTTCGAATGACTCACTGATGCTCTTTGGGCATACCAGACCGCCAACAAGGCCCCCATAGAGATATAACCATATAGACTTGTGTACAAGAATGCCTGCATCTCCTAGTCAAGTTGGAGCACCCCGCCTACTAGGCAATGAAGAAGTGTAATTTGGATCTTGAATTGGGTCAACAGCGTAGGAAACTCCAACTCATGGAACTTGAGGAAATTCAGAGGGAGGCATATGACAATGCCAAGATTTATAAGGACCAATTAAAAGCCCTCCATGATAAACATATCTGAAGAACACTTTTAGCCCAACTAGCAAGTCTGGTTGTTTGATGCGAGATTAAAAATTTTTGCGAGTAAATTGAAGTCTAAGTGGACCATCCCATACTTGGTGGTTCGACCTTTTGATAATGGGGTCGTGGGAATTAAGGACGAGAAGACTAGGCACATATTCATTGTAAATGGCCAAAGACTCAAGTCATTCCTTGCCTAGCATCCCTTGCCACCAAATGAAACCATCAACCTAACAAAGGGCTAAACATCTCATCCCACCAAACTAAAGGCGTTAAACTTAGTGCTCATTAGGAGACAGCTGATAAATGCCAGTTTATCATCATTCTTATGCCCCAAAGCTAACCTACCTCTTAGGGTTTTAACTCCACAAATGGATTTTTGGGCTGCATTTAGACATTTACCTAGGATAGGCATGCATTGCATTTTAATGTATTTTTTATGCATTTATCTGAGTGTCAAAATTAGGCAAAATGTCAGATCCCACACATCTTGGCACTCAGGAAGGCAGAAGATGAAGAAGAAGCCCCTATCAGCTAGATCCCAACTAGATCCAGCTCATCCCACCTAGATCTCAGCTCCTTCTAACTGGATCAACTCACCCTTAGCCCCATTCAACTCATTTCAGCTGAATGGTAGCTCTAGCTAGTTCACCTTAGCTCCATTCAGCTCACCTCAGTTGGATGGCAGCTCAAACTAGCTAAAGACAGTTGATGCCAACTCCATTCCAGCTCTTCCAGCTTAGAAGAGTTGACTGGAAGTTCAACCTAACTAGGACTAGCTACTACTATCAACTAGCTAGACCTGATCAACTGAAGATGACCTTAACTAGCTCAGGCCAGCTCAAGTCCAGCTCCTGGGGACTCCACTTAGCTCAACTTAGTTGAGCTAAGCTACCTTAGCTACTCCAACTAGCTAGGTCCTCCCTGGGAATATCAGACCCAGCTCACCTCAGCTCATCTTAGCTTGCCTTAGCAGCTAGCAAAGAACTAGCAAGCTAAGTCAACTAAGGTAGCTCCTTGCAGCTCTCTTCAGCAGCCACCAGCTCCAGTGCAGCTCAAGATGACTACCTCCAGCTCTTCTCCCTCAAAACCCTAGCTCCAAATGCCTCCAACCCTACTCCTTACTAGCTAAGCTAGCTTAGCTTAGCTTAGCCAGTCATCTCCTTGGCAACCCTACCTAATCCTAATTCCCATCCAACTAGTCCACCTACTTAAGATCACCTAAGCTACCCTACTCCACCTCAACTTGGCACCAACCCAAGCCACCTCTTCATCCCTCAACCACTACCAAGGGGCACCACATTTTGGCACCAAAACTCCCTCCATAACCACCATCAAAATGGCGCCAACCCAACTCCTCATCTCCACCCTACACATCACCATCCAACCTATCCTAACCTTGCTTTTGGTGCCAACAAAAACCTTCTAGAATGCCCCCCCTTTTTGGCACCAACTTGCGGTGTCTCTTCACCACCAAAAGCCATCAACACCACCTACAACTACCTCCCTTCACACCCTTAAGTTGGTGCCACCAAGCCTTAACCCTAGGATCCCCATAACCACCACAAACTACCCACCAAACCTAATCCTAGCCCTACACCTAAGCCCATGCCAACCACCCCTCATCTACCTCTATAAATACCCACCATAGTCACCACCAAAAACCCATCTTCTCCATTAGCTAGGTTCACCATTCTTCCACCCCATCTCCATGCCAAGGAAGAAGGAGGGAAGAAGATCAAGGGGGCAATCTACCCGCTCCCTTGGTGCCTTCTCCAGCTCTTCTCCCTCAAAACCCTAGCTCCAAATGCCTCCAACCCTACTCCTTACTAGCTAAGCTAGCTTAGCTTAGCTTAGCCAGTCATCTCCTTGGCAACCCTACCTAATCCTAATTCCCATCCAACTAGTCCACCTACTTAAGATCACCTAAGCTACCCTACTCCACCTCAACTTGGCACCAACCCAAGCCACCTCTTCATCCCTCAACCACTACCAAGGGGCACCACATTTTGGCACCAAAACTCCCTCCATAACCACCATCAAAATGGCGCCAACCCAACTCCTCATCTCCACCCTACACATCACCATCCAACCTATCCTAACCTTGCTTTTGGTGCCAACAAAAACCTTCTAGAATGCCCCCCCTTTTTGGCACCAACTTGCGGTGTCTCTTCACCACCAAAAGCCATCAACACCACCTACAACTACCTCCCTTCACACCCTTAAGTTGGTGCCACCAAGCCTTAACCCTAGGATCCCCATAACCACCACAAACTACCCACCAAACCTAATCCTAGCCCTACACCTAAGCCCATGCCAACCACCCCTCATCTACCTCTATAAATACCCACCATAGTCACCACCAAAAACCCATCTTCTCCATTAGCTAGGTTCACCATTCTTCCACCCCATCTCCATGCCAAGGAAGAAGGAGGGAAGAAGATCAAGGGGGCAATCTACCCGCTCCCTTGGTGCCTTCTTCCTCTCTCTTCTTCTCCCTTAGCCACGCCAAGGAGGAGATCATCTTCAACACCAAGGGGATGGCCAGGCAAGAGGAGCGAGGTGGTTGACGCCCACCTTGGAGGATAGCTTGGAGGAGGACTACATCGAGTAAGAAGGAAGACCCTTTTCAGGTGTGGGGCAACTGTACTTAGGGCAAGGGCCATCCCAACTTCAACTAGAGGATCCCCCTTTCTTCTTCTTTATCTTCCACTCTACCTTTTGTATTAGCTAGTAGTTTAATGTTCTTGTAGAAGCATTCCTCTACTTGTATTTTACTTTACTAGTAATACAGAAGTTATTTGCCTTCCAATTTTCATATTATAGTTAGTGTGTTTTTCCATGTTTTTCTAGTTGTAGTGCACACACTCTCTTCTTCTAATTACCCTAGGCATACTTGCCTAGGGTGAGTTTAGAAGAGAGGACTCCATTGTTGTCACCTAGGGTTAGTTGTAGTATAATTAAGTCTTCGCATTCTATTACCTCAAACTCGATTGTTTCTGAAAAATATAAAAACAACAAAATCAAAAATCACAAAAAAAGTGCAGATTTGAGAAGCGAGAGAGAGAACCATTCATGTGATTAATAAATTGGCCTCCTTAAACGAGCCTAAATACTCCACTATCTAGGTATTATAAATTAAGAGTTGATTGCGGATTTACGCATCTCAATGACACTATTTCGTATAATTAACAAACTGCATAAAAACCCGATCAATAGCCTAACATTTGTACATACAATCTTTTCATTTTTGTTAACAGGTATGGAACTTGCCGAATTTCTTTCTCTAAAACTCTAATCCCAAGTGATATTGATTTCACTCCCTTAAATGCATGAGGACATAGCATGCTTTAGGCATGGGAGGGTGGGATTGATCATTTTGTGTTGCATTTTCAGTTACCAAATCATTTCCATCACACTTCATGTTCAAAATAATAATAATAATATAATAATAGAAAAACAAAAGTTTTGTAAATAGTATAAGTTGCATGATCTAAGCTAGGGAAGAATGATGAAAATAGATACTAAGTTGTTGATTGCGTGGCAATCCATAGTCCTAATTTTCCTATTTTAGGTTGGAAACCTAGCTAGCATTATATATATACATATATATTTTATGCATCTCATGCATCTTGCATCCCATGAGCATGTAGCTTACTTTGTGCATGATAAGCGTGCTTTGGTAATTTTCCTATTTCTGTGTGTTTGTATAGGAATAAATACTAACAACGGAGTGGAACACAATAGTCTGCACCTACACCGATGGTCAATAACCATTGGTATAGGTCAAAATTACCATCGTTGTAGGTCCAAAGAGCTATTCCGACAGTCATTTGAATGGTTCTCTTAGTATACTGATGGTTAAAACAGTCGGTGTTGTACCTAAAGCTACAGCGACTATCGTGTTTCCAAGAGCCTTTGATCATGCCAACAGTGACGCTTATGACTGTCAATATAGACCTATAGTGCTAACAAAAGGCTTTGCAAATGTAATGCAGAAGTCTTTACCAACGAAAAAATCGTTGGTAAAACCATCACTATAGATAAATAAGTTATCCCCCTTCATAATACATACATTAACGCTTATATCCGTTAATGTTACTGTCAATGTAAGTCTTTGATGAATATAAAAAAATATATATCCCTAGTGCGTCATCATTAAGATGTCCCTGTATTTAATATTTAATTTTTTATTATATATCATGGATAAATGGAACTTCCTCCTCTTATGAGATCAACTAAGCTTACAAACAAACAATTAAAGTTACAAATCATTCAATCCAAATAAGACATATTTTAGAAACATCAAGCATTAATAACAAAGGAAAAGGATTGTAATCAACAAATGTTTCTTTTAACTTTAAGTGCATAAGTTTCATGAGTACTATCTATACAAGATTTTTTCAAACACAAACTATTGTCTAAAATGATATATACAACAAAATATGAAAAAATAATTCTCCACTAGAAGCAATCCTCAAATCCCCATCTTCCATGAATGTCACTAATCCTCTCATTTCCCTAGAAAAAAATCAAAATTATCATTATTAAAAGTACTCAGAAAAAGGATAAAGAAAAAGATAATTACCAAATAAAATAGAAGTCAAGAAACAAACATTGGTATATACATAGACCAAAATCATAGACCATCTAGATTTATATTCATAAACCAAATTTATATCATTGGTACGCACATAATGTAAATCAATAGACCAAATTTATAGGTATACGCAAAATCATTAGTTATATACATAAATCAAATTTATCGACTCATCTATATTTATACTTCTATACTAAAAAAGAGTTACTTCTACCGCATATCATTTTCAAAGTATTTGCATGCTCAATAATCATCTAGAAAAGCATAAAATAAAATTTACGTTGGCAGAAAGAAAATAACTTCATATCATTGCAATGGAAGCTAACTAACTTCATGGAAAAAATTCATATTAGAAAATCACATGGCCAACTACCTATTGTAGTTCATTAAAAGAAAGTATAACCAACAAGATGATTCGGAGAACCCTTATCAAAAAGGAAGCAACTAAAGTATTGAAATGACCCGTTGCCTTTTTGGGTTATTTAAGACATCTGGATTAGCAATCAGACGTCTATCCAAACATCTGGACAGACGTCTGGACAGAGTGTTGGATGTCTGAAAGTAACAAAACCGTACCTTCTTTTCCGCACGTGCGCTGCACACGCACTCACCTCTCTCTCCTCACCCTAAACCCTAACCTTCTATCTATTTAAACCCCCACTTCCCCTCACCCACGCCACTCTCCACCAACCACCACCACCTTCATCCTCCCCTCCATCCACCACCTTCCTCCCTTACCTTCCAGCGCGGTGAGAGGAGAGGAAGAAGAGAGAGAGAGACAGGACGTGGGGGAGGAGGAGAGGAGAGCTCGAGAGGAGGAGCTCACGAGGGAGTCGCGAGAGCGTGAGGGGAGCTCAGAGGAGCTCGTGCCCGAGGAGGAGCTCACAGAGGTGAGTTTCGCGGCCTCCTGAAGCTGCTCGTTGAGAATTGTAAACGTGTTTTGATAGGAAAGAAACATCGTAGCATAGTATGCAATACGATCAAACAAAGATATTCAATAAAAGATAACGAGACTTGAGTCCCGGTCGTTCGTCTCTAGGAGGCGTTTGTTTTACTTTTGAATTTGATCTTTTACCGCTCTAGTCTGTTTAAAATCACACTCCGATTTATGATTATTACATATTAAAGTATGACATGCTTAGTTGCAAGTATATCAGGAATTAAAAACAGGCAATATTAATCACACAAAAGATATTGCAATGAGCTCATGGTGATTCTCAACACAGACATATATATACAGAAAATATATTTTTCATTTATTCATTTGGAGAGTGTTTGCAACATGAACTTGTAGAGGAAAGCTTGTACATGAATGCTTAAAAATGTAAAGCTAGCTATCAGAAAACGATCGCATATAAGAATCTACGAGGGGATTTTGCATGCATCATTAGGAGAGAATAAGGGCTACACTACTAAGCAGTAAATAAAAGTAGTAAATGTAAAGAGCTAGCTACTAATCTATCAGAAGTGAGGGCATTCGGAGGTGGGCTCCGATGGCCTTGGAGTGGTGGAGAGGAGAAAGAGGGGTGGCCAATGGAGCTTAGGTTGGCCCTTGGAGAGAGGTTGGAGGAGTGATCCAGTATCCTGGCATGATGTCCTTCATGGTGGTGCTTAGCTAGTGGAGATGGTGGTGGCTAGCCTAAGTGGAGGTGGATGGAGCCAAGCAAGTATGGCCAAAAAGTGGATGGAAGCCAATGAATGTGAATGGGTGCAAATGGCCACCCCTTAGGTCTTTTTATAGACCTAAGGGAAGCTCTCTAGAGAAGTATGAAATTCTCTAGAAAGGCTTATGGTGGGGGCTCGTGGGAGAGTGAGAGAGAGAGGGTGGATGGTGGTTTTTAGATCCACCAAATGTGGATCTAAAAATTGAATGGCTCTTGGTTGCTAATTTTGGCAACCAAGGCAACAACACATGGTAGAGAGTTCTAGAGAACTCTAGGTTAGATATTTTCGTGTGGATGGTGTGTGTGGGTGTGTGTAGGTCGAAACCTAGGTGGCTAAGTTGATTAGGTTAGGTTCTAGTGGGTTTAGGTCAAGGTAGATCTCAAATTAGGGTTGTAAACCATAATTCACTAAGGTAAAGTGTAATTAAACTTAATACAAGTTTAATTAGGTGTGTGGAAACTTAATTGAGAGTAAAACAACTCAATTAATTTAGGTCTAGGTCAATTGGACTCTCATTGAGTCCAATTGGACAGTGTGTGCTGAGATCAGGGCTTAATTGAACTCAATGAGTCCAATTGAATAGGCTGGTGGAATTGACTAAGATCCAAGTCAATTAAGTTTAGTGAGGACCTAATTAGGTCCTTAAGGAGGTCTAGAGGTAATGTACTATGGTTAGGGTACCTTAATTAAGGTTCCTATGGGGTTGGAATTGGGTTTAGGGACCTAGAGATCCAAGATCAAGACTTGAATCTCAAAACAGGAATTGGAGAGCAGTATCAGACGTCTTATTCTCAAAAATCAGAAGTCCAGACTTGTTGTCTGGACATCCAATCAGAGTCAGGAAGGATTCAAGGTTCTGTCTTGGGTATTATGTAGAAATTGGACGTCTGACCAAGTGTCTGGACGTCCAATAACACTGCAGAAGTGGGTTTAAGGTGTACGAGAGTTGGCTAAGGCTTCTGGACGTCCTATAATTCATCTGGATGTCCAAATAAAGGTTAGAATTAGGGTTTTAAGGTTTCCTAGGGTGCGGTGACCTAATCTAAGGGTGGCCAAGGCTTGGGGAAGTCTCTACGCTATCCTAGGGATAGGATGGACCTAAGCTCTTCACATTTTACTGCTTTATTCCTACTTAATAGAATAGCAAACTTTAACTCCCTTACATCATTATTCCTACATCTAATCTAAGTCTTCAGCTCCAGCTCTGCTGCAACACCCGTTATTCCTGATCCAGCTTCAGATCCTACTCCAGATCCAGCTCCAGATCTAGCTCCTGATCAGCTTATTGCCTGCAATCGACATAATGTACTTAATCAGCACATTATAACGTTATTTTATGCATAGCTAAAGTAAATCAGTAAAGATGCAGATAATACTTATGCATGCATGAATTACCCTAACTTATGCTAGGTCCTAGTCTAATTTAGGTCAATTAAGACCTATGATTGCTGCACAATCACTGGCATAGCAGCTGCGGGCGACGCGGAGGGGTTTCACGCAGAGGAGAAGCTCGTGGAGGTTCTGCGTACTGGATATTTTTCCAGATCAAACGTCTGGAGCATATCCCAGATGTCTGGAGTAGCAGAAGGAAGTCCGGAGCTGAGGTCGGACATCTGAAAGCACACTCTGTGCAAAGGTACGTGCTTTTGTGCGATTACGGCCATGCAAACCTCACCGCAGGGATCCTATCTGGCCTTTTCTGAGGTCTGTGCATATGTACGCAGGGGGCAGGCAGTTGGAAAGGCACGGGGTGCGCCCTTCGAGGTGCTTTTGAACATCTGGACACATCGCCAAACATCTTACTGTACCTCCAGACGACCGAAAGAATAGTCCGACATCTAAAACTCACCTCAGACGATCGCGGAGGGGTCTAGACATCCGAGGCAGGTGTAGGGAACCCAGGGTAAGTGTTGACACCTTTTAAGACATCTGGAATTAGACGCAAACGTCTGATTTTGGATAGTGTGAGTGTTTTTGGCCCGTTTAAGGCCCAAACGGATTCGGATTTCCGCAAACGAAGTACTGTTGTTTTTTGCTTGAGTTTCTCTACAAGTTAGTCTCACTTGTATACAGTTTTGGACTCGTTTAATGTGGTTAGTCAATTGTATAAGTCTCCAGCCAGTCGAGTACACGGGAGCCGCGGAGGCGACGAGATCTGCGATCCAAGCCCCCATTCCTCCTGTATCTACCGGTAGAGTGGTTTACATTAATATTATATTTAAATAAATGAACCGCATGTTTAGAATAACTTGAATGAATCGTAGGATGAGAATGAACACTAGGGCAGAAACAGATGGTTGAGCTATACTGTATACTTGAGAAACATGTAGAACCCTAGGATGAGAATGAACCCTAGGGTAGAAACAGATGGTTAAGCTATACTGTATACTTGAGAAACATGTAGAACCCTAGGATGAGAATGAGCCCTAGGGCAGAAACAGGTGATTCGAGCTATATTGTTTACTTGAGATGCCTGTAAAAACTTTAAATGCTAGCAAATGTACTGGTTACTTAATATGATGTCTTGTTAGTAAAAATCACAAGCTGCCTGTTTTAAGAACGGAATCGGTAATGTAAATAGAGAAATCAAAAAGACTATAATATGAAATGAAAGGAATATCAGCATGAACCCTACGGGGAATTAGGAGGAGAGCTCCTGTAGACGGGAAGTGAGCTGACCCTTGTGTACGCGATACCAAGGAGAGCCACTGTCCCTTTTGTGTAGAGGGGTACTAGCTGCCCGTTGTGTTAAGCCCCGGGGTTAGGTCTAAACACTCTACACCGACTCTGTTTGGCCCTCGTGTACGTGGTACCGATGTGAGCTACTTAGTGTAGGGAGGGAGCTAGCCACCCCAGGGGGCCCAGGAATAGGACTAGCCGCCCTACACCGACTCTTGTTAGGCCCACTGGGAAAACAGGGATAGTCGGAAGAGGGTACGCAAACTGTGGAGGGGTGAGACCCCTGTTCTGTTCTGTTCTGAGAGGGCAAGGCCCAGTACTATTTCCTTGTTGTACCTTTAGGCGTACCTGCTAGCGGAAACAACTAACCGCGTGCCAGTGCGGGATAGCTACCTGTGCGTTTATCACGCGTGCCATAATTACCGCTACATCGCAACCGTGACCTCGAGGTGGTTGACTGGGTGTAGGATTACCATGGGGGACTCTCCCAGCCAAAAGAGCACCATGTGTACCTCCTACATCATGGAAAAGGCTGCAATCAAGATCGTTCCCGTGAGGAACAAGCCAAATCAAGAAATGATCTAAGTGAATAAAGGAATAACAAATTAGAAGTACTTGGTTGAACTAAATGAAAATGGATAGTTGTTTAATTGTATAAATTAATTGCTTATCTTAATTACATGTAAATGGCTAAATTGCCACTCTAGTCAGTGTTCACTGACTCCGGAAATTTTATAACCTTGTTCAGGTCAGGGAGTTGAGTAGCCAGCACCACCGGCTATAAAGGGAGCTGGGCCTAGTCGAGCCCAACCTTAGCTACGTTTCTTACTGTTTTCCTTAGCTCCTGTTGTAGTAGTGAGTATTTTTGGTTCTATGTAATACTATTTCTATACTTTCATCTGTACTTTTCTCTATCGTAGTTGTGATGGCTTGCAATATTGATATACTACATTGCTCTGTTTCTCTTACCGTCTTTTAATTTATTTCTGCTTAGTTACATCGTATGTGTGGTTTCGATTTATTTCCTGCTTTTGGTTAATTCTCGTTAGACGACTAAGTCTTGGGATTAGTCAAGGCGAGCCGGTCTCGGATCCTGTAGGGATCTGGGATCGAGTCGTAACATATATCTACACTCTTATTGAAATCTAGTGTAAAAGCACTTGATCCTAAAAGTCATAATCAAAATTAGGTATGACTCAACATTATGAACATAATAAGACGGTATCAGAGCAAGATCATCCCGAGAAATAAACCAAATGGTTTGAGAACTGGTCACCCACATGCATGTAACTAGGATATCCATCACAAAGTATCACTTTGATCTTCGCTTCGAGTCTTATCTCTTGATGTAATCTACTATCATGACAGTTCCTACTCTTTTTCCTGTGTCTCCTTGGAGATGCCTCGTCGGGGAGTTTCCGAGGCAGGCCGCAAACGTGGTCGTGGGTGGGGTCGAAGGGGCGAACGTGCTGGACCTGAGGCATTAGCTGACCCACCTCTCCTTCCGGGCATTCAGGCCCAGGATCTCGTCCAGATGATCCAAGATATCATACAGGAGGAGCTTCGACAGCCTCCTCGACCACCCCTTCCCGAGGACGTGGAGGGAGAGTCCTCCGTGGGGCAAGGGAACCGCTGCTGCGTCGTACGAGCTAGAGGGGGAGGGGGTGATCCTCCACTACCCCCACCACCCTCAGACACTTCTAAGTACGAGCCCTCCTTGCCTGGAGGTGTACCTGTTCCTCCATTGCAGTTCCACCACGAGCTTTTCAACCAGTTCCGGAAGTTGAAGCCCCCCTCCTTCAAGAGGGATGAGAGCCCGTCTAAGGCAGAGGACTAGCTGGAGCAGTTAGAGAAGGTGTTCGACACCCTCCGCCCTCCTGCAGAGTGCTGCGTGGCCTTTACCACGTACCAGCTAGAGAGCGTAGCCCATAGGTGGTGAAGGGCAGTCAAAGGTCAGGAGGGGAGAGAGCCAATGTGGGATCAATTCGTGGCTCTCTTCTACGAGCTGTACTTCCCGCAGACCTGGCAGGACCAGAGGAGGCGGGAGTTTCACACTCTCCGTCGAGGGGCGATGACAGTTAGCGCGCATCGCACGTATTTCCTGGAGCTATCACGTTTCGCCCCGACAGTTGCATCTACTGAGGAGGAGCGCCTGTGGAGGTTTACTGTGGGACTTCGACCGGCGATTCATGGGTATGTGAAACCCCTAAAGTTGCCCACTTTCTCTCGTGTGGTTGAGGCAGCCATGACTTATGAGGAGACCAACCCAGCCGTGCGAGACACTGACGACGGACGGAAGAGGCCTTACCGTCCAGAGTACTCATAAGGTCGTCAGGAGAGGAGGCACATGGTGATCGCAGGAGAGCAGTCTCGTTCAGTGGGGCCATCAGTGGCCTTTGGGAGCCCCAGACAGGGACCAGCTGCCAACATCGGACCCCTACCCAACCACCAGTAGAGACTGACTGAGGGAGGAGGCCGTGTTCCTCTTTGCTACCAATGTGGTCAGCCGGGCCACATCAGAAGGGACTACCCATCTAGGGCCGGAGCACAGCAGATGCTCCCCGCACCAAGCACTGGAGGCTGAGCTGGCGGCCGCGGTCACCAGGCACGTGAGGGAGGACAGCAGTCACGAGGAGGGTACCAGCCAGCTGCTGCTCGCACGACCCAAAGCGTGGTCGCTTCGTCTACACCTAGGACTGAGGGGTGCATCAATGCCCTAACACACAGAGACTCCAGGGCTTTGGGTTCTGCGGTAGCAGGTATGGTTAATGTTTCTGGCAGATTAGTATATGTTCTTTTTTATTCTGGTGCCACACATTCCTTTGTCTCCTCAAGTTTTGCCGTCAGTTTGGGACCGGGCAGTGTACTGTTAGAGGTTCCGTTCCTAATTAGGGGGTTAGATGGATAGTTGTTCGTAGCAAAGGAGGTCATTACAAACTGCGAGGTCGCTATAAGGGAACACTGTCTTCCTGCCGACCTAATTGTGATCCCGATGGAGGACTTTGGCGTGATTCTAGCAATGGATTGGTTGTCTTCCTATCACGCCTTGGTGGACCGTTTTGGGAGGAAAATCGTCTTCTTCATACCAGAGTTGCCTCCCTTTAAGTTTCATGGCCAGCCAGTGGATAGAGGTTGTAGGTGCATCTTCGCACTTCGGGCAACAAAGCTTTTGGGCCAAGGGTGTGAGGGCTTCTTTGCTTCTGTCGTAGCAGGGCCTAGCCCCATGGCCGACTTTCAAAGCATTCCAGTGGTCTGTGAGTACCCCGACGTTTTCCCAGAGGAGTTGCAAGGACTACTGCCTGAGCGTGAGATCGAGTTTGAGATCTCACTAGTACCAGGGACCAGCCCCATTTCTACTGACCTTACAGGATGGCGCCGCTTGAGCTGCGAGAGCTCAAGTCACAGTTACAGGACCTATTGGAGAAGGGCTTTGTGAGGCTCAGTGCGTCCCCTTGGGGAGCCCCTGTGTTGTTTGTGAAAAAGGATGGTACCCTACGACTTTGTGTCGACTATTGATAGCTGAATCGGGTCACCGTCAAGAACAAGTACCCGCTACCTCATATCAACGACCTCTTTGACCAATTGAGAGGCACCACAGTGTTCTCTAAGATAGATCTGAGGTCAGGTTACCACCAGTTGAGGATCAAGGAGACTGAAGCCTCCAAGACAGCTTTCCGTACACGGTACGGGCACTACGAGTTCTTGGTCATGCCATTTGGGCTGACCAATGCCCCCGCTGCTTTGATGGATATGATGAACCATTTTTCAGACCATATTTAGACCAGTTTGTGGTGGAGTTCATCGACGATGCCCTAGTCTACTCACGAGATTAGGCGCAACATGGACAGCATTTACGTATGGTCCTGGATACCTTGAGACAATGCAGACTGTATGCCAAGCACAGCAAGTGTGAGTTTTGGCTGAGACAGGTGACCTTCTTGGGCCACGTGATATCGGGAGACGAATTGGCAGTGGATCCAGCCAAGGTTGAGGTCATGCTCAGGTGGGAGAGACCACACACGATGACAGAGATACGCAGTTTTCTGGGACTGACAGGCTACTATCGGCGGTTTATCAGAGGGTTCACTTAGATTCCATGTCCTATGACTCAGCTAACCCGGAAGGACGTGCCCTTTTCCTAGATTGATGAGTGCGAGGCATATTTTCGGGAGTTGAAGGAGAGACTGACTTCAGCTCCTATACTTACCATTACAGATAGTAGTGGCGGGTTCGTGGCATACACCAACGTATCATTGCAGGGGTTGGGTGGTGTTGTAAAGGCCTGTTCTATCCTGAGCCTTTTAAGACGTATGAACTGTCGGTCAGACGTCTGGACACCTTCCCAGACGTCTGGAAGTCGAAATTCTTGAGTACAAGCTTCGCGTCTACGCGAAGGCTGCATGCAGACAGTACGCTTCTTCTCTCTCCTTCCCTGTTCTCTCCACCACATAAACCCTGACGCACCTCTTTATAAACCCCACTTCTCTCTTGTTCTCCCCACTTCACAGCCACCTTCATCCCTTCCTCTCCACCGCAGTGAGAGCGAGCACGAGAGAGAGTGCGAGAGCAGTGACGAGGACGAGAGGCGGCGTGAGGAGAGGAGGAGAAGCTTGAGCTCGCGAGCTCGTGTGGGAGCTTGCCGAAGGGCACACGGCCGGAGCGACGCGTGCGGGAGGAGAGCGTCGGGGGAGTTGTCCCTGACATTGCTGCAACCGGAGCTGCAGGCAAGGAGGCGAGGCACAACTGCACGCGGCGAGGGCCAGCAGGAGGAGGTTCTAGTTTTGGATTTTTCCCAGAATCAGACGTCTGGAGTGACGTACAGACGGCGGAGTGGGTGCCTGGATGCGACTCCAGACGTCTAAAGACAGATCTTCGCAAAGGTGCGTTCCCTTTGCGGATACGGCCATAAAGGTCGCTCTGCAGCTACGCTTTGCGTGGCTAATTTTAGGAGATTTTGCTGTCGCATGCAGGGATTGCTTCGGGAAGGCACGGGACGCCCTCCCACATGTTTCAGACGTCTGGGTAGCTTACCAGACGGCTAGAGGCACTCCCAAACGTCTGGAGAGGAGGTCGGACATCTGGAACTGGGTCCAAACGGTCCAGAAGAGGTCCTGGACGTCTGAGGTCGACGTAGAGCCTGAGGTGCGTTCCTGGACACTTTTAAGACGTCTGAACATTGTGCCAGACATCTGATTTCAGTCAGTAACTCTGTTTTTTACCCGTTTAGGGTCCGTTTAAGTTCTGTTTTACGCAAACAAGATATCAGTGTTTTCCTTATGAGTTCCTCTACTTGTTAGAAGACTTTCTATAATGTTCTGAATGTTCCATTATGATTGTTCCTTGTTATAGGACTTCATTCCGTTGCGGGTTCGAGGCTTGCTGAGGCACGTGAGCCTGCCGTTCGAGCCCCCAATACTCCTGGGTTGTCTGGTAGAGTGGCTTTCCCTAAATTAATTATAAACCTAAATGCATATGTGCATTAAATAACTAGAATTTAGGATATGGTATGAATCCTAAGACGAGAAGTTACTTGAAATGTCTGTATGCATGTTTGAATTGCAGTCTTGAATGAATAAACATAAATGATAGCAACTGCCTGTTAATGAACAAGAGCTGCCTGTGAAATATGAATTACCTGTGCTAGTTAAACAGTTATTTGTGACATTACCTGTTGTATACGTTAGATGATAGAAATACGAGCTGCATGTGTATAACCTGAGAATGGAAATATGAATGATAGAAATATGAGCTGCATGTGTATAACCTGAGAATAGAAATGTGAATGATAAAACCTGTTATGAAATGGTTTGAGAAATATGAGCATGAATCCTACGGGGAGTTAGGAGTAGAGATCTTGGTAATAAATGGAATGGATCTGGAAATGTGAGTGGAGAAGTGTCTTGGCCCTTGAGTACGTAGTACCAAGGAGAGCGACTGTCCCCTGTTTAGTGTAGAGCGGAGCTAGTCGCCCTTAGGTTGGGACCCGGGGTTAGGATTGGCCACTCTGCACCGACTTCTTGGCCCTCGCGTACACTGTATCGAGGAGAGCTACTAGTGTAGGGAGAGAGCTAGCCACCCCACGGGACCCGGGTTCAGCTAGCCACCCTACACCGACTTGCTAGGCCCACTAGGCAAGCCAGGGTAGTCAGACGAGGGTGCACGAACTGTGGAGGGGCAAGACCCCTGTTTGGTTCTGAGGGGCTAGACCCCTGTTACTGGGAGGGCTAGGTCATATACTGTTCCGTGCTGTACTTTGAGCGTACCCATTAGCGGCAACGACTGACTGCTTGCCAGTGCGGGGTAGCTACCCGTACGCTTATCACACGTGCCGTAGTCACCGTTACGTCTGTCCGTGACCTTGGGGTGGTTGACTAGGTGTAGGACCACCACGGGGGACTCTCCCGACCAGGAAAGTACCACGTGCGACTTCTACTCTTCGGAAAAGACTGCAATCAAGATCATTCCCACAAGGAACATTCGAGATCAAGAAAGAGATATGATAAATAACCAATGGGTGGAAAGGAATAACTTGTAAAATAAAGTAATTGGAATAACAGCTACCTATTCAATTTTACTGCTTTAGCTAGTTGGTTGCCACTCTACTCAGCATTCGCTGACTTTGTTACTCATAACCCCTTTTCAAGTCCATCCTGAGATAGTATCAAAGCAAGGTCATCCTGAGAAATGAATCAACTAGCTTGAGAATAATCAATTCACATGCATGTAACTAGTGTAACCACCACAACATACCGTTTGACATCTGTTCTGAGTTTCCATTTTTCTGAAGTCCGTTAGAGTTGACCTCTTTTTGTTGTGTTTCTACGTCTCTTTACAGGAGATGCCTCGACGTGGAGTCCTTGAGACGAGCCGCGGACGCAGCCGTGGATGAGATCGGAGGGGCGGACGTGCCGGGCCCGAGGTGTCAGTGGACCAGCCACTTCTCCCGGGCGTTCAGGCCCAAGACCTCGTGCAGTTGATATGAAATATAGTACGGGAGGAGCTCCACCCACCTCCACGAGCGCCTTTCCCTGGGGATGTGGAGGGGGAGTCCTCTGTGGGACCACGAGATCGACACAGCGCTGGACGTGGGGGAAGGGGTGGTCCTCCACCGCCCCCACCGCACTCTAACACTTCCGAGCACGAGCCCTCCCTACTTGGAGGCGTGCCCGTTCCCCCACTACGAGCTTTTTGAACAGTTCCGAAAGCTGAAGCCCCCCTCCTTCAAGGGGGATGAGGACTCGACTGAGGCGGAGGACTGGTTGGAGCAGATCGAGAAGGTGTTTGTCACCCTTCGCCCCTCTGCGGAGTGCTGCGTGGCCTTTGCCACGTACCAATTGGAGAGTGCGGCACACGGGTGGTGGAGGGCAGTCAAAGGCCAAGAGAGGGCAAAGCCGATGTGGGACCAGTTTGTGACCCTCTTCTGCGAGTAGTACTTTCCCTAGACATGACAGGACCAGAGGAGGCGGGAGTTCCACACTCTCCGCCAGGGGACGATGACTGTTAGCGCGTACCACATGAGCTTCTTGGAGCTGTCACGGTTTACTGCGACAACTGTGGCTACTGAGGAGGAGCGCCTGTGGAGGTTCACTGAGGGGCTCCGACCGGCCATTCGGGGGTATGTTAAACCCCTGAAGCTGCCCACATTCTCGAGAGTAGTGGACGTAGCTATGACGTATGAGGAGACCAACCCGGCCGCACAAGACACTGACAGCGAACGGAAGAGGCCCTACCAGCCAGAGTACTCACAGGGTTGGCAAGAGAGGAGGCACGCGGCACCCGCGGGAGAGCCATCACGTTTCGCGAGGCCGTCAGCAGCCTTTGGGGGCCTCCGACAGGGGCCAGCTGACAGCACTAGACCCCCTCCCAGCCATCAGCAAGGACCTACCGAGGGCGGGAGTCGAGTTCCCCTCTACTACCAATGTGGCCAGCCAGGCCACATCAGGAGGGACTGCCGGTCTAGGGCTGGAGCACAGCAGATGCTCCCCGCACCGAGCACTGGAGGCCGAGCAGGTGGCCGTGGTTCTCAGGAGCATGGGGAAGGACAGCAGCCGCAGGGAGGGTACCGGCCAACGACTACTCGTCCGACACAGAGTGTTGCTGCTTCTTCCACACTGAGAACTGAGGAGCGTATCAATGCCCTGACACACAGAGACGCCAGAGCATCACCTTCAATGATAGCAGGTATGGTTACAGTTTCCGGCATATTATTTTACGTACTTTTGATTCCCGCACCACGCACTCGTTTATTGCTGCGAGTTTTACTGTCAGTTTAGGACAGGACTGTGTGTTGTTAGAGGATCCTTTTGTGATCAGAGGTCCAGGTGGTCAGTTGTTTGTAGCTGAGAAGGTCTACACAGACTATGAGGTCAGTATTGGGGGACACAGCCTCCCCGCTGACTTGATCGTGATACCTATGTAGGACTTTGGCGTGATTCTGGGGATAGATTGGTTGTCCGCTTACCACGCGTTGGTGGACTGTTTTGAGAGGAAGATCATCTTCTCCATACCAGAGATGCCTTCCTTTGAGTTTCATGGACAGCCGGTGGACGGAGGTTTCAAGTGCATTTCTGCACTTCGAGCAACGAGACTTTTGAGCAAGGGGTGTGAGGGCTTCCTGGCTTGTGTAGTGGCAGAGCCCAGCCCCGTGGAAGACTTTCAAAGCAACCCGGTGGTCAGAGAGTACCCCGACGTGTTTCCTGAGGAGCTACCAGGACTACCACCTAAGCATAAGATCGAGTTTGAGATCTCACTAGTACCGGGGACCAGCCCCATTTCTACAGCACCGTACAAGATGGCACCACTTGAGCTATGTGAGCTCAAGCCCCAGTTACAGGACCTGTTGGAGAAGGGCTTTGTGAGGCCCAATGCGTCCCCGTGGGGAGCCCCGGTGTTATTTGTGAAGAAGGATGATACCCTACGCCTTTGTGTTGACTACAGACAACTGAATAGGGTCACCATCAAGAACAGGTATCCACTACCGAGGATTGAGGATCTGTTTGACCAGTTGCGAGGTGCCACGGTATTCTCTAAGATAGATCTGAGATCGGGCTACCACCAGTTGAGGATCAGGGAGACCGACGTCTCTAAGACAGCTTTCCGCACCCAGTACGGACACTAAGAGTTTCTGGTCATGCCGTTTGGGCTGACCAACGCCCCCGCTGCATTCATGGATTTGATGAACTGGGTGTTCAGACCGTATCTGGATCAGTTTGTGGTGGTATTTATTGATAATGTGCTCATTTACTCATGGGATCAGGTGCAGCACGGACAGCACTTGTGGATGGTTCTGGATACGTTGAGACGACATAGGCTGTATGCCAAATACAGTAAGTGCGAGTTTTGGTTGAGGTAGGTGACCTTCTTAGGTCATGTGATTTCAGGGGATGGCTTGGCTATGGATCCAGCCAAGGTAGAGGCAATACTCAAGTGGGAAAGGCCACGTACAATGCAGAGATCCGCAATTTCTTGGGACTGGCTGGTTACTACCGACGGTTTATCAGAGGTTTCTCGCAGATCGTGCAACCTATGACTCAGTTGACCCGGAAGGACGTGCCCTTTGCTTGGACAGACGCTTGTGAGGCATGTTTTCAGGAGTTGAAGGAGAGGCTGACTTTGGCTCCTATGCTTACCATCCCGAACAGCAGTGGCGGTTTCATTATCTACACAGACGCTTCGTTACAGGGGTTAGGGGGTGTGCTCATGCAGTGGGGTCACGTTGTCGCTTACACTTCGCGACAACTAAAGCCCCATGAGCATAGCTACCCTACCCACGACTTAGAGCTGGCAGTTTTGTCTTCGCGCTGAAGACATGGAGGCACTACCTTTACGGTGAGACTATTGAGATATTCTCGGATCATAAGAGTCTCAGGTACTTGTTTGATCAGGAGCTTAACATGAGATAGAGACGTTGGTTAGAGCGCCTGAAGGACTATGACTGCAGTATCTCCTACCATCTAGGAAAGGCCAACGTGGTGGCTGACGCCTTGAGCCGGAAGGCGCCTGCCCACTTGGCCAGCTTATAGGTACAGAGTTGGAGACTTATGGAGGAGTTGGGCAGTTAGCAACCCCTAGAGTTACAGGGGCATTGTGGGGCAGTGACAGTGACATGACAGACGAGACCAGAGCTGATAGACCGCATCATTACAGGACAGATGACAAATTCGTACCTACAGTCGTTGCGAGACAGAGTACTGTCAAGGGACCCAGGAGACTTCTCCTTTACAGACGTGGTGCTGCGTATGAGGGGATGTTTGTGCATTCCCAAGGACGATGAGTTTTTAAGAGAGCTCCTAACTGAGGCACACGGGTCCAGATTCACCATACATCCCGGGAACACGAGGATGTATCATGATCTGAGACGTGACTTTTGGTGGAGGGGGATGAAGCGGGATGTAAGTGAGCTCATGCAGCAGTATTTGGTATGCCAGCAGGGCCGTTGCAGCCACTTCCTATATCAGAGTGGAAGTGGGAGAGCAACACCATGGACTTGGTGGTGGGCCTGCCCGTTACCCAACGAGGACACGACGCAGTCTGGGTGATTGTAGATAGATTGACAAAGACGGCACGTTTCTTGCCGATCCAAGTCTCCTTGGGACCAGCGCAGTTGGCAGAGAGGTATATTCGTGACGTGGAACGTCTGCACCGAGTTTCGCATGAGATTGTATCCGACCAAGATACCCATTTTACTTCCCAGTTTTGGGCAAAGTTTTAGCAGGCCTTGGGGACACGGTTGAGGTTCAGCACAGCATACCACCCCAGACGAACGGGCAATCAGAGCACACGATACAGATACTGGAGGACCTCTTACGTGCCTATGTACTGGACTGGAGGGGCTCTTGGGAGGAGCACTTGCCCCTGGCAGATGTTCGCGACGCTTTTGTGCGGTTTGTTAAAAGATAATATCGCGTTGTAGTATAGCCGACAAAGCGTTCAAACAAATAGAGAATTTTATTACTCGAAAATCGGAGCATCCGAGGTCGAACACAGGGAGCAAATGGAATTTACTACTAATCAAAATGTAATTGAACACTCTAATTTACTCAAAATGTTAATTCAAATATGAATGTATGCAATTAAAAGTAATTAGGATAAAAAATATGAAATTGAACGTCTGATCTGGTGATCAGACGTCGTAAAAGTATTTTCCCCTTTTTCTTCTTCTGATCTTGCTTTCTTTCTTCTTTCTCTTCTTTTCTTGCGAAGGCTTCTTCTTCCTGCCTTTGTATCTTTTCTCTTGTTTCTTCTCCTGCCTTGCCTTTCTTCTTTCTTCTTCTTCTTCTGATCTTTGCTGTCTTCACTTGACCTCTCTTTCGTTCTCTGCCTTGCTTCTGTCTCTTCCCTGGTCTCCTTCGCTCAGTTTCTTCTTCTGCTTCTTCTCTTCTCCTTGCGGCTAAGTGTCTCCACGCACAGTCTGCCTGCACAGGAGCAAAACCTACCCCTTTCCCTCTACCCGCGCGTCTCTCTCTCTCAGCAATTCACTCAGGGACGCTCTCCCAGAGTCAAACCGATAATCGGGTCGGATCGTACCCGGGACCAGGCGCACTTGCAGGTGGTGTGATGCGCGAGGAGTGCTGAGGTTTAGGTCGGGTCGGATCCCGCCAGATTCGCGAGGTCAAGCCGCGAACGAGGCGGGTGTGAGGGCAGGTGAGGGACCTCACCCCTGTGCTTACGGAGGCGTTAAGGTAATATCACAAATTCAATTTATGGCGCAGCGGCGCCTCGTCTCTCCACGATGTGGGACTAAAGCCTCTGCCCTGATTTCGCGCGCGCCCGCAGACTTGCGTGTCATCCCCACAGCTGCTGGCTCTGCTTGCACTCCCTTGCTGGACCAGGGCACTTCGCGACACTCGCACAACTACGTAGCACCTGCAGCCTGGGAACCCTGGCGCCTGGAGCTGCTACGGAGCTTCTTCAACTGTCGTCCATGGCGGCAGGAGCGTTGACACTGTCAGACACAAAACGTGCCTCTCGGCCCAATCAGACCAGCTAGAGACCTTCGCCGTGGCACGGCGAAGGTGGTGGACGGTGCTGCAGGCCGTGGGATGGCCTAGGCGTGCGTGCCTAGGTCAACCTGTGGCCGGAGGTGTGGGGTTGGTCGGGGGGTTATTGTGGAGGTCTGGAGTGGCAGTGGAGGGGTGGAATGAGTTCCTGGTGGTGAGGCGGAGCTCACGAGAGGGTTGGCGAGCCGTGTGGAGGGGCAGAGTGGTGTGGGCGGCTCGCCGGAGGGCGGTCGGAGGCGAGGACGATGAAGGTGGTTAGGCACTGTCGGAGGGTAATTGGATAAAATAGCAGGGGGAGAAAAGAGAGGGGACTGTGGAGAAGGTATTTGGCCTAACTACAGGGATGAAGGGGGACGGAGAGGCGAACAGCAGTACCTGCTGTCGCCGGAGAAGATGCTGCCCAGTGGGGGAGAACGGCGGCGACGACGGGGCTGAGGCGGCGTGCACAGGTATTGCGCGACGCGGAGGAGAATCAGGAAGATAACTCTGCCACTGGTTTTGTGGCAGAGCGAAGAGGGAGGGGAGGGGGGCTCGCCAGAGCTTGCTGGGAATTTTGGCCGAGCAGGAGGAGATGAATTGGAGGTGGAAACTCGGCCAAATCAAGCTGAAGATGAGCGGCCGGAGGTGTGGGTTCTTATATAGGCGCTGGGCCAGTCGTTCAAGGCGTGGAAGGCACGCAATCGTCTGAGGTCGGTCGCCGGAGATGGAAAGAGTTTAGATACCCAAATCCCTCGTGCGTTCGCACGAGAGATTGGGTTCACACCAGGGATCAAGATTGGCCTCAGATGGAAGGGAATTCCTCAAAGAATCTCCCTTCCATTTCTGGGAGGGGATCTCTGAGGAATCAGAGAGGATTCCCTCTCAAATCCTCGCCAGAGCAGGATTCTGCCCCAATAATGGCGGCAGGACCTGATTGCAAAGGTGGTGAGGAAGTTAGGGGGCTTTCTGTTATGCTTCTCAAAAGATAGGGACCAAATTGTGATTTCGGTGTACTAAATTGCAAAGTAGATCAAGATGACCTCCCCTTAGGTCCAAATTTTGGTACAAACCTAATTTTGACCTAAGGAATCCAATGGTGAAGTTGGATTTTAAGTTTGACATTGTTTGACTGGATATTTTGCGTAAAAACCCAAATTAGGTTAATTGATGAACTAGGACCCTAATCTAGGTCAAACTGGATTCCAAAGGCCAAATTAAGTGTTCTAAACCCTAGGGGATATTTTTCCATGATTTTTAGAGGGTTTAATTGATTTTTATCCTGACCGGAACCTTGTTGAATTAAGTGGGTCTGTTTTAGGGTTACCACATATCATTTACTTCCTAGATTGCACATGAACCCATTTCTGATTGACTCAACCCACTTTTATCTCATTTAGACCTTTTGACCTGTGTTTTGCTTTTGAGAAATCCCGTCTATGTACTGCAATGGTAAAATTGCAGTTTTAACCTTTAATTCATGCTTTCTTCTCAGAGCACTTATTCCTTCATTTAGGCCTTCTAGGTTATGTAGGAGCTTTTATCTTCTTTATTGGGTCAAAATGAGCTAGTTATAGCTCATGATGAGGCTCTCATCAGCAGAGTTTGCATATAATAACAGCTATCTCTCGAGTATCGGCATGGCACCCTACGAGGCTCTGTACGAGCGGAGGTGTATTGTGCTCTTGAGTTGGGTTGAGGTGGGGACCAAGTGGGAGGTTGGCCCCAGGCTGATTCGGTAGAGTCAGGAAGTGATTGAGCAGATTCATAAATGACTTCGCACTGTCAGGAGCAGACAGAAGAGTTATGCCGATCGAAAGCGCAGAGAGATGCAGTTCGAGGTTAGGGATCACGTCTTTCTTCGCGTTTCGCCCATGAAGGGCCTACAACGGTTTGGGGTGAAAGGGAAGCTTGCGCTGAGGTTTGTGGGACCCTTTGAGGTTTTAGAGTGGGTAGGACCCGTTGCTTACAGGCTTGCCCTTCCTCCCCAGCTTTCCAATGTGTACGACGTGTTCCACGTGTCCAACCTCAGGAAGTACGTCACCGATCCCAATCACGTTCTGAGCCACGAGAGTGTCGAGGTGGGTGACCAAACCCGAGAGACCAGTACAAATACTAGACAGAGCCGTCCAGAGTCTGAGACAAAAGTAGGTACCCCTGGCGAAGGTCTTGTGGAGGAGCCAGAGGTACGAGGAGGCTATCTGGGAGCCTGAGGCAGCGATGCGAAAGCGATACCCGGAGCTTTTTGGGGGTACGTCTTTTCGGACCGGCTTCGGTCCTCTTTAAGTTTGTTATGCGTATATAGTTCTTTTTCCGCACCCTAGCTAGCTCAAGTTTCGGGGACGAAACTTCCTTTAAGTTTATTATGATGTAAAGACCCGTTCTGTCCTGAGCCTTTTAAGATGTCTGGACCGTCGATCAAACATCTGGTCAGAGTTTGGACACCTTCCCAAACGTCTAGAAATCAAAATTTTTGGGTACGAGCTTCGCGTCTGCACGCAGGCTGCGCGCAGACAGTATGCTTCTTCTCTCTCCTTCCCCCTTCTCTCCTCCAAATAAACCCTAACGCACCTCTTTATAAACCCCACTTCTCTCTCGTTCTCCCCACTCCACAGCCACCTTCTTCCCTTCCTCTCCACCGCAGTGAGAGGAGCGAGCGCGAGAGAGAGCGCGAGAGCGGCAACGAGGAGGAGAGGCGACCTGAGGAGAGGAGAAGCTTGAGTTCGCGAGCTTGTGTGGGAGCTCACCGGAGGGCGCACGACCGAAGCGGCACGTGCAGGAGGAGTAGAGCATCGGGGGAGTCGTCCCCAACACTCCTGCAGCCGGAGCTGCAGGCGAGGAGGTGAGGCGTGGCTACGTGCGGCGAGGGCAAGCAGGAGGAGGTTCTGGTTCTGGGTTTTTCCCAGAATCAGACGTCTGGAGTGACATCCAGACGACGGAGTGGATGTCTAGAGGCGACTCCAGACGTCTGAAGACAGATCTTCGCGAAGGTGCATTCCCTTTGCGGGTACGGCCATGCAGGCCACTCCGCAGCTACGCTTTGCGTGGCTAATTTTAGGAGATTTTGCTGTCGCGTGCAGGGATTGCTTCGGGAAGGCGCGGGACATGCCCTCCCACGCGTTTCAGATGTCTAGGCAACTTACCAGACAGCTGGAGGCACTCCCAGACGTTTGGAGAGGAGGTCGGACGTCTGGAGCTAGGTCCAGACGGTCTAGAAGAGGTCTTGGACGTCTGAGGTCGACGTAGAGCCTGAGGTGTGTTCCTGGACACTTTTAAGACGTCTGGACATTGTGTCAGACGTCTGATTTGAGTCAGTAACTCTGTTTTTGACCCGTTTAGGATTCGTTTGAGGTCTGTTTTACGCAAACAAGATATCAGTGTTTTCCTTATGAGTTCCTCTACCTGTTAGAAGACTTTCTATAATGTTCTGAATATTCCATTATGATTGTTCCTTGTTATAGGACTTCATTCCGTTGCGAGCCTACCGTTCGAGCCCCCAATATTCCTGGGTTGTCTGGTAGAGTGGCTTTCCCTAAATTAATTACAAACCTGAATGCATATGTGGATTAAATAATTAGAATCTAGGATATGGTATGAATCCTAGGACGAGAAGTTACTTGAAATGTCTGTATGCGTGTTTGAATTGCAGTCTTGAATGAATAAACATAAATGATAGCAACTGCTTGTTAATGAACAAGAGCTGCCTGTGAAATATGAATTACCTGTGCTAGTTAAACAGTTATTTGTGACATTACCTGTTGTATACGTTAGATGATAGAAATACGAGCTGCATGTGTATAACCTGAGAATGGAAATATGAATGATAGAAATATGAGCTGCATGTGTATAACCTGAGAATAGAAATGTGAATGATAAAACCTGCTATGAAATGGTTTGAGAAATATGAGCATGAACCCTACGAAGAGTTAGGGGTAGAGATCTTGGTAATAAATAGAATGGATCTGGAAATGTGAGTGGGGAAGTGTGTTGGCCCTTGAGTACGTAGTACCAAGGAGAGCAACTGTCCCCTGTTTAGTGTAGAGCGGAGCTAGCCGCCCTTGGGTTGGGACCCGGGGTTAGGATTGGCCACTCTGCACCGACTTCTTGGCCCTCGCGTACACTGTACCGGGGAGAGCTACTAGTGTAGGGAGAGAGCTAGTCACCCCACGGGACCCGAGGTTCAGCTACCCACGCTACACCGACTTTCTAGGCCCACTAGGAAAGCTAGGGTAGTCAGACGAGGGTGCACGAACTATAGAGGGGCGAGACCCCTGTTTGGTTCTGAGGGGCTAGATCCCTGTTACTGAGAGGGCTAGTCCTTATACTGTTCCGTGCTGTACTTTGAGCGTACCCGTTAGCGGAAACGACTGACTGCGTGCCAGTGCAGGGTAGCTACCTGTGCGCTTATCGCACATGCCGTAGTCATCGTTACGTCTGTCCGTGACCTTGGGGTGGTTGACTAGGTGCAGGACCACCACGAGGGACTCTCCCGACCAGGAGAGCACCACGTGCAACTTCTACTCTTCGAAAAAGACTGCAATCAAGATCGTTCCTACAAGGAACATTCGAGATCAAGAAAGAGATCTGATAAATAACAAATGGGTGAAAAGGAATAACTTGTAAAATAAAGTAATTGGAATAACAGCTACCTGTTCACTTTTACTGCTTTAGCTAGTTGGTTGCCACTCTACTCAGCGTTCGCTGACTTTGTTACTCATAAGCCCTTTTCAGGTCCATCCCGAGATAGTATCAGAGCAAGGTCATCCCGAGAAATGAATCAACTAGCTTGAAAATAACCAATTCACATGCATGTAACTAGTGTAACCACCACAACGTACTCATAACCCCTTTTCAGGTCCAGGTGTTGAGCAGCCCGAGTCTCAGCTGCAGAGGGTGCTGGACCCAGTAGAGCCCAATAACAGTGGTTTTCTGTAGTACTTTTTATTTTAGTGAGTTTCAGACTCTTGTACATTTACGTTTTCTGTACCTTGTTTCTGTTTTATTGTTGTGGTGGTAACATGTACTATTAGCAGCTTTTCTTTCCTTACTACTTGTACTCTTTTTACTGTTAGTTGCATAGCATTGTGAATGTAGTTTATTTTCCTACTTTTTGGTTATTTCTTGTTGGATGACTAGGTCTTTGGATCAGTTGAGTCGGGCCGATCTCGCGTCCTGTAGGGATTCGGGAACCGGGTCGTAACAGGTGTGCTCATGCAAAGGGGTCACATTGTCCCTTACACTTCACGGCAACTGAAGCCCCTTGAGCATAATTACCCCACCCATGACTTAGAGCTGGCAGCAGTTGTCTTTGCGCTGAAGACATGGAGGCACTACCTGTATGGTGAGACATTTGAGATCTTCACGGATCATAAGAGCCTCAAGTACCTATTTGACCAAAAGAAGGTAAACCTGAGACAGAGGCGTTAGTTAGAGCTCCTGAAGGACTACGACTGCAGCATCTCCTACCACCCAAAGAAGGCCAATGTGGTGGTCGACGCCTTAAGCCGGAAGGTGCCCGCCCTCTTGGCTAGCTTGTAGGCATAGAGTTGGAGACTCATGGAGGAGGTGGGTAGTTGGCGACCCCAAGAGTCACAGGGGTACTGCGGGGCAGTGCCAGTGACGCGACAGGCACGACCAAAGTTGATAGACCGCATCATTGCAGGACAGATGGTCGATCCGTACTTACAGACACTGTGAGATTGGGTGCTGACTGGGGACCTAAGAGACTTTTCCTTCTCAGACGAGGTACTACGCATGAGGGGATGCCTATGAGTTCCTAGAGACGAGGAGTTGTTGAGAGAGCTCCTGACTGAGGCGCACGAGTCCCGATTCACCACACACCCCGGAAATACAAAGATGTACCATGATTTGCCACTCGACTTCTGGTGGAGAAGGATGAAGCGGGATGTTGGTGAGTTTGTCCAGCAATGCTTTGTATGCCAGCAGGTGAAGGCCGAGCACCAAAGGCCTGTAAGGCCATTACAGCCACTTTCTGTGCCAGAGTGGAAGTAGGAGAGCATTGCCATGGGCTTAGTGGTGGGTCTACCAGTTACCCAGCGGGGACACGACGCAGTTTGAGTAATAGTAGACCGGTTGACGAAGACGGCATAGTTCCTACCGATTCGAGTCACCTCTATGCCAGCATAGCTAGTAGAGAGATACATCAGAGATGTGGTGCCGATCTGACAGGGATACTCGTTTCACTTCCCAGTTCTAGACAGAGTTTCAGCAGGCATTGGGGACCCATCTGAGATTCAGCATCGCATACCACCCCCAGACCGACAGGCAGTCAGAGCGCACCATACAGACACTCGAGGACCTCCTACATGCTTGTGTACTAGACTGAAGAGGCTCCTGGGAGGAGGATTTGCCCCTGGCGAAGTTTGCATACAATAATAGCGATCATTCAAGCATCGGCATAACACCTTACGAGGCCCTGTGCAGATGGAGGTATACTGCACCCTTAAATTAGGCTGAGGTGGGGACCAAGTGGGAGATTGGCCCCAGCCTGATCCGGAAGAGTCAGGAGGTGATAGAGGAGATTCATAAACGACTCCGCACTATTAGGAGCAGACAAAAGAGCTACGTTGACAGGAAGCGCAGGGAGGTACAATTCCAGGTTGGGGATCACGTCTCTCTCTGTGTTTCGCCCATGAAGGATTTGCAGCGCTTTGGAGTAAAAGGGAAGCTTATGTCGAGGTTTGTGGGACCCTTTGAGGTTTTGGAGCGAGTTGGACCCGTTGCTTACCAGCTTGCCCTTCCTCCCCAACTTTCTAGAGTGCACGACGCGTTCCACGTGTCCAACCTCAGAAAGTACGTCGCCGATCCTAGCCACATTCTGAGCCACGAGTGCGTCGAGGTGGGGAGACGATCTGACCTATCCTGAGAGGCCAGTACTGATATTAGACAGAGTCGTCCGAAGTCTAAGACGGAAGCAGGTATCACTGGTGAAAGTCCTATGGAGAAGCCAGCGATACGAGGAGGCCACTTGGGAGCATAAGACAGCAATGCAAGAATAATACCTGGAGCTCTTTGAGGGTACGTCTTTTCGAATCTACGTTGATCCTCTTTAAGTTTGTTATACATTTTTACGCTACTTTTCTGCACCCTACTTGGCTCAAGTTTCGAAGACGAAACTTCCTTTAAGTTTGTTATGTTGAAATGACCTGCAGCCTTTTTAGGTTGTTTAAGATGTCTGGATTAGCCGTCAGACATCTGTCCAGACGTCTGGACAGAGTGTTCGACGTCTGAAAGTAGAAAAATCGTACCTTCTTTTCCACATGCACGCTACACGTGCACTCACCTCTTTTTCCTCACCCCAAACCCTAACCTTCTATCTATTTAAACCCCCACTTCCCCTCACCCACACCACTCTCCACCAACCACCACCACCTTCATCCTCCCCTCCATCTGCCACCTTCCTCCCTTACCTTCCAGCGCGATGAGAGGAGAGGAGGAAGAGAGAGAGACGGGACGCAGAGGAGAGGAGAGCTCGAGAGGAGGAGCTCGCGAGGGAGCTGCGAGAGTGTGAGGGAAGCTCGGAGGAGCTCATGCTCGAGAGGAGGAGCTCGCGGAGGTGAGCTTCGCAGCCTCCTAAAGCTACCGATGTAGCAGCTGCGGGCGGCGTGGAGGGGTTTCGCACAGAGGAGAAGCTCGCGAAGGTTCTGCGTACTGGATATTTTTCCAGTATCAGACATCTGGAGCACATCCCATACGTCTGGAGTAGCAGAAGGACATTCGGAGCTAAAGCCGGACATCTGAAAGCACGCTCCGTGCTAAGGTACGTGCTTTTGCGCGGTTATGGCCATGCAGGCCTTACCGCAGGGATCCTGTCCGACCTTTTCTAAGGTCTGTGCATACGTACATAGGGGCAGGCCGTTGGAAAGGCACGGGGTGTGCCCTTCGAGGTGCTTTTGGACATCTCAACACATCACCAAACGTCTGACCGTACCTTCAGATGACCGAAAGAAGAGTCCGACACCTGGAACTCACCTCAGACGATCGCGGAGGGGTCTGGACATTTGAGGCAGCTGCAGAGAACCTAGGGTAAGTGTTGACGCCTTTTAAGACGTCTGATTTTGGACAGTGTGAGTGTTTTTGACCCATTTAGGGCCCAAACGGATTCAGATTTTCGCAAACGAAGAACCGTTGTTTTTCGCTTGAGTTTCTCTACAAGTTAATGTCACTTGTATATAGTTTTGGACTCATTTGATGTGGTTGATCAATTATATAGGTCTCCAGCCAGTCGAGTACGCGGGAGCCGCAGAGGCAATAAGATCTATGATCTGAGCCCCCATTCCTCCCGTATTTGCCGATAGAGTGGTTTACATTAATATTATGATTTAAATAAATGAACTGCATGTTTAGAATAACTTGAATGAATCCTAAGATGAGAATGAACCCTAGGGCAGAAACATATGGTTAAGCTATACTGTATACTTGAGAAACATGTAGAACCTTAAGATGAGATTGAACCCTAGGGCAAAAACAGGTGGTTTCCTGCTATACTGTTTACTTGAGATGCCTGTAAAAACTTTAAATGCTAACAAATGTACTGGTTACTTAGTATGATGTCTTGTTAATAGAAAATCACGAGCTGCCTGTTTTAAGAACGGAACCGATAATATAAATAGAGAAATCGGAAAGACTGGAATATGAAACGAAAGGAATATCAGCATGAACCCTACGGGGAATTAGGAGGAGAGCTCCTATAGACGAGAAGTGAGCTGGCCCTTGTGTACGTGGTACCAAGGAGAGCCACTGTCCCTTTTGTATAGAGGGGTACTAGCCGCCCATTGCGTTGAGCCTCGGGGTCAGGCCTAGATATTCTACACTGACTCTGTTTAGCCCTCGTGTACGTGGTACCGAGGTGAGCTACTTAGTGTAGGAAGGGAGTTAGCCGCCCCAGGGGGCCCTGAGATAGGACTAGCTGACCTACACCGACTCTTGTTAGGCCCACTAGGCAAACCGATATAGTCGAACGAGGGTACGTAGACTGTGGAGGGACAAGTCCCCTGTTCTGTTCTATTTTGAGAGAGCAAGGCCCTGTACTGTTTCCGTGTTGTACCTTTAGTTACACCTGCTAGCGGAAACGACTGGCTGCGTGCTAGTGCGGGATAACTACCCATGCGTTTATCACGCCTGCCGTAATCACCGCTACGTCGCAACCGTAACCTCGGGGTGGTTGACTAGGTGTAGGATTACCACGGGAGACTCTCCCAACCAGGAGAGCACCATGTGTACCTCCTACATCATGGATAAGACTGTAATCAAGATTGTTTCCGTGAGGAACAGGCCAAATCAAGAAATGATCTAAGTGAATAAAGGAATAACAAATTAGAAGTACTTGGTTGATCTAAATGAAAATGAATAGTTATTTAATTGCATAAATTAATTATTTATTTTAATTACATGTAAATGGCTAAATTACCACTCTACTCAGCGTTCGCTGACTCCGAAAATTTTATAGCCTTGTTCAGGTCAGGGAGTTGAGCAGTCAGCACCACCGGCTGCAGAAGGAGCTGAGCCCAGTTGAACCCAACCTTAGCTTCGTTTCTTACTATTTTCCTTAGCACCTGTTGTAGTAGTGAGTATTTTTTATTCTATATAATACTATTTCTGTACTTTCAACTGTACTTTTCTCTATCGTAGTTGTGATGGCCTGTAATATTGATAAACTATCACTCCGTTTCTCTTACTATCGTTTAATTTATTTCTGCTTAATTACATCGCATGTGTGGTTGTGATTTATTTCTTGCTTTTGGTTAGTTCTCATTGGACAACTAGGTCTTGGGATTAGCCAAGGCAGGCCGATATTGGGTCCTGTAGGGATCTAGGATCGGGTCATAACATGCATCTACACTCTTGTTGAAATCTAGTATAAAAACACTTGATCCTAAAAGTCACAATCGAAATTAGATATAACTCAACATTATGAACATAATACTCCATTAAAAGTGTCAACATCGTAAGGGTCACAGTTTCTAGGTTAGTTAGGGTTATAATAATCCATTATAAAGGTACAAGTAGGGACTACTTATTTAATTATGGGGTTAAAATTTGCTAAAAATTCTATAAAGTTTTCATTGCTTTTCCTAAAGTTCTGTACCTAAAAAGGGACCTGTGCATACATACGAAGAAGTAATATTGTGGGTTACACTCCACAATCAACTACAACCGGCACAAGAAGATAAGTAATCATTACTATTTTGACTTGGTTGTTGGTTCTCAATTAAGCATTATCTTAAACAAGCAGCTTGAAAAGCTAGCTTTATGTGAGAGCACCTACAAAGTATTATAAAGAAAATATTTTTTTAACTACCGACCATACAGTTTTAGTCATCAGAACATTCAGGTCCCACTAAGGTTTCATAATACTATAATATTCTTCTTTCTCTAACATGAATATGAGTAGTTGTCATCCCTTTTTCGATCCTTATTTGTAGATCTCTTTGTAACTTTATGTTCCTTAAATATGGAGTTGAACCCTTTCAAAAATGTCAAATAAAAAAATGCCATAATATACTCTTTGTTTCCACAAACTTATTTGCATTGGCATAAACCTCAACAACCTTTAGAAAGATCAAGTTAAGGTTAGTATGCCATAAATTGTTGTTGGCCGATTCACTAATCAACTCTAGTAGTCAATCACGAGGTACAAATGGAATCCATAAAATTGTAAGCATGAACTACTATCGAAATATATCTTACCTAGTTATTCCTTCTATATTATTAGTTATTTCCGCATGCAAGTCAAATTCAAATAGAGGTCCCTGCATAAAAAATGTTTAAATGATGAAATTGCAGAGTGGGTGTGGATGAAGTGTTGTGGCAAATGCATGAAGGTTTACAATGTCCAACATAGTTGGTAATAATGAGCAAGCAATACAGTGCCAACGAGGAGGCTACAACAGGACAAGTAGAGTATATTATGGCTTATATCTTCTCATTCCAACTTCCTTCCATCACCTTAGCCTAAATTAGTGAATGTTAATTGAGATCTACAAAAGAATGGAATACTTGGGAATCTAAATAAATTCTAACCATGAAATGTTCAACCCAAAATGATGGTGAATATGTGCAGAGATGTGAACAAACAAAAATTCGTGTTTATGAAAAGCAACTCCTATTGTAACACTAATGGATAATCATCTTTGGTTTAATCCGAATTTAAATATTTTCCCAATTCACATTTTGTGACAAATTCATACTTTAAAATTTTGTAGGATTTGGGATTCATATCCATTCAAGTATGACTTAACATCAACCAATCAAATGTTTTATATGAGATGGAGAATCATATTTAGATATGAATAAAAAGAAAAGAAAAAGAAAGAAAACTTATGAATATTCTTTCATTTTGTAGATTTAGTTCCACAACCATTTGTAAGAGTATTGCATTGAAGCAAGTCAACCGTTCATGGTATGACATAAACCAGACATGTGGAAGCATGAGGATACAAGAAGTTATTTTTGTGAAAGCAAACACTAAAAGTTTATGGACGATTTGAGACAATTTAAAAGGATATACAACAAGAATCTCTCTGTAATTGAACTTTAAAATTTGACATGCGTGGTCAAATGTCATAGCAGCATTTTTTTTTCTTCTCTATGAAAGTTTTATCTACGTCCATCTTGTAAGGGACTAGAAGCGGTTGACCATGTATACATGAACTTGGAGAATAAATGGATATAATATCAGTGATAACCACCAGATTATATCAGCTAGAAATAATTAATTTTACATTTCTAAAAATATTTTCTATCTTTTTACTATTAATTCTGGGAACAATTTGGAAGCCAAGCACATATTCATTTAAATTGCCATCACATCCATCACTGGAATAACAAAACAGATTCAAGTAATTTGAGTTGTTGAAATTCCACCATAGTGCAGCTAGTTGGAGTATCCAATAGATCTCTACATCTAATAACTCTCATTTGTCTTTCTTGGAGGATAACCACACATATCCTCCAACAGTCTTAAAAGGTTACTGTCATTTTATTAATCTAATCTACATCACAATTAGGTTTCTGAAGTCATGATATTTGTAAGACAAGCACAGATGTTGCTGGCAAGATTGTTGCAGTTGGCCCCGATGTGACTAGCTTCAAAGAAAGGGATAAAGTCATATCAATGCTTTCAACATTTGTAAGTATCTAGTTTGGTCTTTTTAATTTGTTGCACTTACATCATTTGTATCTAGTTTGGTCCTTTTAGTTGTTACACTTACCACGGTAGACAGATAAGCCTAGTAGTTCTTGGACTCAAGGCTGTCAAGTCATGCACTTTCATTATTTCATATGATCCAAAAACTTTCTTTCGAATAAAACAAAAAGAATCACCTCATTATATGGTCTGGTTTACAGATATGTGTACACATTTTTAAAGTTCATTATATGGACCATTTTTAGCACGATTGTTAAAATGGAGAGGGCCATTATTTTTGGAAAAAGAAAGGAGAGGGTCATTATGCATTTTATTTAACAGGAAGACATACTCTACAATGAAAAAAGTTAAAGGTAACAAATATTTTATAAAAATGATGAATAAATCATCATCATATGACCTACCAATGAATAATTTATTCGTCATCGTATTCATGGTTATAGAAGCCATTGTTAAATTTACAATGAATAATATATTCGGTGAAAAATTCAAACGACGAATGAAATCATCGCATACTTAACTTTAGCAATGAATATTTTCGTTGTCTTTACTTTTAATAACGATTTTTTTTTGTTGCCCTGTGAAGAATATGTCAACAATTAATTCGTCACTATATAAAAAGAATATAAAAAATTATTAATCTGTTAAAATCTCATAATGTACCATACTAATAATTTATTTTGATTACCTATAAAATGAAAAATTATTTTACAATATTCACCAAAAATATTACTCACAAATTAAAATTTTTCAATAAAAATTTTATATAGAAAACACACCTAAAAAATTTTGAACAGGTTTCATTATAGCATATATTTGAAAGGACAAAAAAATTGACTTTTCTACAATGATAAAGGAACTAAAAATAATTTAATCAAAGATAGTCAATAGTTTCAAATAATTACCAAGTTACTCTAAAATAGAGGTATATGATCTACCAAAAAAATTCTACCAAATCAAAGCTTTGCCTCATGAATGAAAGATAGAGGAAGACACGTATAATATGTTTTGCCAAGCTAGGTTGGTTGTTCAACAAGAGAAGAAAATCTTGTCACTACATCCTCAAAAGATCACATGAGAAAAAGGCATTGCCCTGTAACAGAAAAAGGAAAATACTCAATATAATCATTCCCACTAAGCATCCAATTATACTAATAATGATTTTAACACTAATGCAAATATTGCTATTGCTATGTTATATGACAACCCAACATTTGGATAATATCATAATAAAGCATGTCTTCTTTGATAACATGGGTATGATTTTTGAAGATCATTCTTATAAGAAAATAATAATATTTAACTAAAAGAAAAGACCTTTACTACATTCAAAATTGAAGATGAATTGATGCAACTAATGCTTGGGAACAATTTGAGCATTTATCATGATCAAATAGAATAACAATGGTTCCAGATTATCTTTCATCTCCATCATGTTGGAATTTCTCAAATAGATAATGCAAAAGGATCAAAAGCTCAACTCTAAAGAATAGACAAGAGTTTACCATGATCAACATAAAAAAAGAATGAAACTTAACTATATTTAATAAGATTTACCATTTGCTTCATTAAAACTTTCTAGTGCTCACGTTGCCACCAAAGATAGAGGCCAATGCATGACAAAGGATTGGGGATGGCAAGTCCATTCCTTCCCTTTGGTTGCTATCAACAAATCCATTGCTTCAGCGGGTTTAAAGGGCATATATTCTTTTAAAGCATGGTACAGGCATGCATGATGTAGCTACCAATATATGCATTTAGGATATTAAGCAGTAGGGTCAGGCGTTTGATGATTCAGATGGCCTCCGAAGTTTTCTACAAAAAAAAAAGGATCTTTTTATAGATGACCCTTTTGCATAAGCATCACACCCATGAAATTCATATTAACCTTAGTGGCCCTGTGATTATTTAACACTCCATGTGCTCCTTGTTTAATTCTCAATTGAAGTTCTTTTCAAAAAAACTTCTCAATCGAAGTTCTCAAACTTGGACAAAAAGTAGGAATTTAATTTAGGCATATATGAGAGTTTAAATTCTAAATTACCTAGGGCATTCATGTAATTATGTTGCTTTAAAAGGATTTGTCTAACTGATTTTGTTGGAATTAATCCTCATTGTGAACCTCTCTCTCCATGCCAAATTTGGAAGAGAGGCAGGATCCAGTCCACCAAGGAATGCACAAAGCCAACATATGCAACCACTGGATTACAACAACAGTGTGATACACTGAACTATTCAGCAGCCAAAATAGGCAAAAACAAACTACCTATTCAACATGACCAAAACCTGAGAATTAACATGACCAAAAACAAATCTCAGAAAACCAAGTTAAGGGACCAAAACCTGAGTGTGGGATACTCAATTTCAACATGCAATTGGCATGACTGTTGCAAAATTTTGCACATCTGGAGTATTGAGCAAAGCCAAATTCAGTAATCAAGATAACATATATCTAACTTCTTATTTCTTTTCTTTTTATAACATACACAAAGCATTTATAGGATTAACTTTACTTACCAAGAGTATTTTAAAGAGTAAAACAACATATTAGATTTACTCTTCGGAGTTTATATAAGCAAACAAAAAGTAAAATCTAGTAGTCTTTCCAAAAGTACAAAAATGTGACTTTTTCAATTTTTTCACTACTCCCATTTCTATGACGTTCTATTTTTTGCTCTCCAACCTTCTAATTTAGTTGAAATATCTAAGATTATCCTATGTCTTAATTACCGGCTCTTGCCTCTCATGAATATTTAATGCTTGGAACTTTCCAACATTACAAACAAACAGGAGCTCCTTAACGTTATCCTATGTTTGCTTTTCTCTAGAAATGATGGAATAAACTTGTATAGACAAAAAACAAAAAGGGAAGAAACCAATGGCAAGATATCATAGAAATTTGTTGCCTACACATATCCCTTAACATTTTCAACCTCCTGCGCCAGCTTAGCTTGTGTTTCTGCCCACTTGCATGTATTAGATAGTATAGGGATCCCATCTCCATGTATTCAGTAACCATTAATAAATGAGGGTTCATACATGTGCCAAGGAACAAGATAACTGCACAGGATGTTTTGAAAACTTTTAGGCTCTTTCGTTATAGCATAGAGTGGTTACTGGCAATTAGTGCAAATATCTCCATTTCATCTCCCATTTTTATTCTAAGCTATGTCAGGCACATGGAAAGAATACTGTGAAAGGTCAGTTTCCTATTTCTATTTAGAGTTACAAAATATAGGCATTTAGGTTCTCTGCTTTGTGTTAATGTTACACAGCCAATGCTATGCACATAGCTAGTAAAGATTTGGTTTCTAGGCATGATTAGCCAGATGCTAACATGTGGTAATCCATTTTTTACCCACTTGACTACCCAATGCAATTCGATAATATGAAATGTAATTACTGTGTCTAAAACTTATTTTTCTCTTAGTCATATGACGAACTTCCAGCTGCATGAAAATTCCCTGGCCTGTGGCTGATCATAACTACTAGCTGCATTGTTGTTTCTAGCTACTTAAGATGTGTTTCACAATAAACAAAAGCCATGATCATGGCCAGTAGGGCATTACTGACTGCATCCTTTCACATACATTGCATTTCCGAGAAAGGATTTTTAGGTCAAAAAATTGTGATGCTAAGGATGAACTTACAGGGCTGATTTGAAAGGGTATTAAAATGCTCTATCAGCTCAACCACCGCTACATAATTTATAAAAAGTAAAGAAATGTTGCTGGAGTCTGCATACATACCATTTGGATGTCGAAGGTAGTTGGAAAGGAAAGATAATAAAAGAAGGTTAAGATTCTACTTAGAATTACCAAATGAAAGATATTCTACTATTTAAGATTCAACTTATTATGAGCAAGCAAAGCTTACCTCAGTATGGATATTTCATTATAGAAATCTTCCATATTCTCAACTGTCAAATCCTACTCCAGAAAAACCTTGATAGCTACATCTATTCCATTCCATATTCCGCAGAAAACTTCTACAAAGAAACTTAAATAAGACAGAAAACAATTTACAATTCATTTGATCTGCATAAAGAAGCATAATGTTCTCCTAGGAAATGCCACAACAAATGAAAGGCAACAAGCAGGTACTTGTGTGCAATAGCAGCTGATGGTAGGCAAGCCTTCTAATGGACGCTGCACACACAATATGAACTGGGAAAAAAACTGTAATTGACATAATTTTTCTGTTCAGTACCACAGTAGTTCAAGAATGAAAGACAGCCTAGTTTTTTTTTCTTCCTTTTTCTTTACTTTAAGCACTAGAAATAGCCTGGGTTAAGACATCAAGTGGGTTACTAAGGTTGGAGACATCTTTCATTAGCAATGAATATTTTCTTTGACAGGGAATAAGATTTTTTTTCAATGAAATTTTTTTATAACTTTTTTCAGAAAAGGAAAAGAGTGGTTAACAAGAGTTGTTAATCCCCTGTAATCATTAAAAACAAACAAGAGCTCAGCACATCAATGATTACAAAGCATGTTGTGGTGATGCAAAAGCCCGTCAACCTATGACCTCTCCCTCCCCCTCCTAAAAATAGCCCCATTACACTGCAGCCACCACAACAAAATTAAAGCACTCTTAATGGTGTCCCCATCTCTAAATTTGCTGATCTGCTGTGACTGACTGTGGGTGTTTGTGAGTGTAGCCCAATTTGTGATATGTGCGCACCTGAGAAGTAGAGCCCCATTTTGTGATATTTGTATGTGCAGCAACAATCAGCAACATAGGAGGACTCAAATCAAAAGGTAGTCATGTTTCTCCATTAGCATAAAAGATAGGACTCAAATCAAAGTAGTTCCAGAAAAAAAAAAATCTTAAGATTAGCAAAATTCTTTTTTCCTTTGGTTGAGTAAGAAAACATTACTTCAATGATATAAAACACACCCTTAAAATTTTGTCTATGCAAAGAGTAACACCAAATTGAAGGAGTCACCGATATGAAGTGACATCAATTTTCATAGTAAAACGAGAGTCAGGATATTGGGACACTCTTCACTCAATGCCAAAAGAAAATTATCAAGTCATAGGTGTACTTTTTGAAAGCCATTCATTTTTCCTGTTTGGCAACACATCAGATGTAAGTTGCCTGCCACTGGTAAAAGCAAAGGCAACTTCAGCTTCCCATCATGTACTCATGTTACGAGTAAATAGTACCAAGTCCCCTTGGTGGTAGAAGGTGATCATAAAACTGCAATGGATCTCCTTCTCCTTTCAAGTCCTCATCATACATCTTTACATCTGTTGCCATAATAACAATTGCTGCTCTGGTATAAGGTCACAAGAGTCCCAAGACCACCTACCACCCCCCTTCTTGGACACCTCCCTCTTCTTGCAAAGCATGGCCCAGATGTCTTCACCATCCTTGCAAAAAGATATGCACCCATCTATGAGGGCGTAAAGGAGGGCATAGAAAAAGAAAAGTATCTGGCATAAATTTTTCTCAATTGAGCTTGTTCTAAGCTTAAAAAAAAAAATCACTTGAAAGCTGAAATTAGTGTTTAATAACTTAAACTTCATTAGATTCAATGCAACAAGTTATCTGCATAAATTTTTCTCAATTGAGCTTGGTCTAAGTTCAGATTGTTGCAAGTATTAGGTATAGGTAGGGTTTTTTTTTTTTCATTGCAAGAGCATTCATCCTATTCCAATCAACCAAAGAAAGATGTAGAGTGTGGGAAGTACAAACATGGAGGTTTCGTAGCAAAGATGATTGATGTTTTCAGATTAGTATACTACCAAGCTCCATCATGCAGCACAGATTAACGAAGGTCAAAGTTGATCTAAGGACTAAATAAACCAGCTTGCTTGTTTCCTTTGTCACAATAGCAAATGCCGAATACTCAGAGTTTGCAAGCTGGAATACGGTCAAAAGGGACGAATGCTACCAATCATCGTTATTGGTTCATTTTGTTGTAGTGATTCTCCCTGACATACAAAAAATTTCCCTTCACAAAAAAAAAAAAAGGAAAAACCCCCAGAGATCCCCCTACCACCTAAACTTGGTCTTCTCCCTCCCTCCGATCTCCCTAAACAAGGCAGTCCACCAAACCTTCACCATCCTAGATCTATCCCCAAAATCAATTTTACATATGCTTCAACCCATCACTAGAAGTGCAAGCATCCACTTCTAGATCAATTTTAAATGTACTTAAATCATTTTTTTCTCAATTGACAAAAATGATTATCATAAAGTTTCTAAAAGCATCTAAATAAAAAATGATATGGTATGACAAAAACTCAGGAACATGATTCTGTTGGTCACAGAAAGGACAACCATGCATCTCCAACACATACTAGAGCTCCTGCAACTCTCCTCAATCCAATAGCACCCCACCTGTAGGCTAACAAAAGAAAACATAACTCGTAATGCCAAATCCCAACACCACAACCAATCACCATTTAGTTACTTGGCCCAACTTTGCCCATCACATAAGCTAATTCTACTAATTATCACTTCCAGTGAAAAGTTTTAGGATCTTGATATGTTTTCCAGGTTTGAACACATTCATAAAAAGTGGTGACACATTGCCCTCTAAATGTAAAACCACTTAGTTCACTTGCAGTTCAGGCAGTGTGTAAAACCAAAGAGATAAAAGAATTATTTATTGATCAAAGAGATAAGGAAATACCTTTTGCAACTATATATTGCCATCTGAGTTTAGCAAATCCTCAACAGATCTCTGGTACTTTGCAATTAGCTCCCTGAATCAGAAATGCATGAAAAAAGAACAAGAGAGATTAGTTTCTTTTTGCTAATATCAAAATAATTCTTTTAAATATACACTGATGCACACATGCACATTGATATTGCTTCAAGTTGGTTAAAGCCCCATTCATTTTGATAGTGTGAAGATCAGAATGACAAGTCCTACAATACAAAATTGAACATCCCAAAGCTTTCAGCTCAATTTTCATTTCCATGTATGAGTGAAGAGATAGTTAGACATTTCGAGATAAGTGTTGCATATAAAATAGCAAAAACAGATCAACTTGCAGGACAAGCTTTTTTTCACGGCAAAGGGGCTTGCGGCCATCGCCATGTGGAGCCAAATCTGCTCCTCCGCAGCGACCTACACCTCCCTCGACTCCAGCTTCACAGCGGGCCTCCTCGAGCTCTAGGTCATTCTCCCCCAATCACTGTTCCGCCACCGCGATGCATCTCAGAGCTGCCGCCTCCCCTGCTCCTCCAACGTCGCCTGCAGCCCTCGAAGTGGAGGCGAACCAATGCGTCTTCTTCCCCCTTATCGCAGAGGAGCACCGAGGCCTCGGCCAGCTCAATCGCGGCGTAGGGGCTCCCGGCCGTTGCCATGTGGAGCCAAATCTGCTCCTCCGCAGCGACCTACACCTCCCTCGACTCCGGCTTCACCGCGGGCCTCCTCGATCTCTAGGTCGTTCTCCCCCAGTTGCTGTTGCGCCACTGCGATGGCCTCTCAGAGCTGCCGCCTCCCCTGCTCCTCCAACGTCGCCTGCAGCTCCTTGAAGTGGAGGTAGACCAATGCATCTTCATCCCCCTGGTCGCGGAGGGGTGCCGAGGCCTCGACCAACTCGATCATGGCGTAGGGGCTCGCGGCCGTCGCCATGTGGAGCCAAATCTGCTCCTCCGCAGCGACCTACACCTCTCTCGACTCTAGCTTCACCGCGAGCCTCCTCGAGCTCTAGGTCGTTCTCCCCCAGTCGCTGTTGCGCCACCGCGAAGGCCTCCTAGAGCTTCCGCCTCCCTGCTCCTCTAGCGTCGCCGGCGAGCCCTTGAGATGGAGGAGGACCAGCACGTTGACCTCGACGTCGATCTCGAAACCCTAAGATTGAGGAGCGAGGGGGGAAGGGCGACGTAGGAGAGGAAGACGAGGAGGAGGAGGAGGAGGAGGGGGAGGGCGCATCCATGGCGACGTAGGAGAGTTGAGGGAGGAGCGAGGGGGGAGGGCAGCGAAGAAGTAGAGGGGAAGGGGTTAGTTAGGGTTTGGGAGGGCCATGGAAGGAGGGACCTAAATATTATTGGTAGAGGAGGAGAGATATGGTGGGGGAGGAGGAGGACGGGAGCAGTGTCTCCTGCTGCTTCACCGAAAGGGAGAGAGTGGTGAGTGAAGTCGTCTGGGAGAGGTGGTTGGAGCTCGTCGGTTGGTGGTGGGTTGGGGATGGGGTCCGCAGAGGGGGAGGGTTTAATATTGGAAAAATTACAGATAGTCCTATATTAATTTTAATAAATAATAATTTAACAATGATTATTCATCGTTATCGATAAGTAATAATAACGGTTTTCTTTCGTTGTCATATTTTTAGAAGAAATAATGATAAATAATTTAAACATTGTTATGTTTAAGATATAACGATGAATATTAATAATTGCAGTTATTTTTTGGTTGCTTTAACCTGTTTTGTTGTAGTGATACGTGAAAGTTGAAAACACAAATGTAAAGATATGCATGAAAGTTGAAGGCACAAATGTAAAGTAGTTGCAAGGTTTAATCATGACATATATAACAATTCATTGGTAAAATGAACATCTACAAATGAAGATTAGCTAATCATCCAAAAAAATAAATAAATGAAGATTACTTACCAAATGAGAACTTGCCATCCCAAGTAGTGCAATCAAGGAAATATTTCTTGCAACAAATTCCTTTGAAAGTGAGTGCAAAGTGTGGAATGCAAAACCATGAGAGTTCTGAAAAGACCATACTTCACGACAAGGCGAAACCCCCAAGTACAATAAGCACAATATATCGCAAGGAACCAAATGTGTATGCTACAATGAGATCTCTACCCACAGATGCATTTCGCTGACCAAAGTATAAGATACTGCCAGAACATCCTGCATCCAGATTTTTGGCTGACCAAATGTTTTATTAGTTATGCTATTAAAGTGTCAATTATTGTTGTAATGATAAAAAAAGGATGTTGAATACCTTTGTCCCATAGATGAATATGGAATGCAGATAGATAAATGAACAAGTCTTGTCCTTTGCAGGCATGGATAAGATCAACGGTTGCTGCAAATTCCAATTGTATGGTTCATAATTCATTTAAACACATATCCGAATTATTTATAATAGCATCAGTGTGTGGTAGTTGCTTATGAATAAGAAAGCAGCAATAATACATCATATATTCCAAAATCCTATGGGTAGTTGTACAGGAATACTTGTTGAGCTTAAAACTGGCTATTTATGTAAACAGAAGTGAAGTTAGGTTATTTGGTTTGATGACATGAAAGAAAAGTCCAAACTTATAGTAATCCCATCAGCAGCAAACGAAAAAAGGAGAGTATCAACCAATGTAATAGGAAGAATATTTCATACAACTGTATATTATGAACTAACAAAACAACATATGCACTATAATTTTTGAAGTAGGGTAGATAATTATAATGTAGAGCAATCAGTCCATCAATTTATAAACAACAAGCAAATAAGTGCCAACTAAAATATTTCCTTCATCACATGCTAGAAATTTAGAAGATTAGTTTATTTTTCTATTATGTATGGGAAAAACTTAAAAGCAACTAAAATCAAATTCCTACATATACGTAGCCAACAATATATTAACACTTTGAATTTCCTTTGGTTGAGATATAAGGTACTAATGTACAAATTCATAGGAGATCGAATTCCTTTGACTTTACAAGTAGATCTAATTAGTTAATGTGAAAGATTATCCATTAGGCAAAAAAAAATGGTAGACCACGGTGCTACAGTCCATTGGCAACCCCATGAATCTTGAATCCTGTTATTCATTATATTTTTGTGACAGAAAGAGAGAGGAAGGTGTGAGTTATACCGATGGAAGGGGAGGTATTGCATGATTTGATTATATCTAGCCCTAAATTCTATTCCTTCTCAAGAGATTGTAGAAGGGAGTTCACATGAAACGAGCTAAGGATAGGGTGGAACACAAAACTAGAAGATAAACAATTACTAGAGAAGAGGAAGAGCAGGAGTTCTTCAGAAATTCTAATGGGCAATTCCTGAGACAAGCTCATCTTCTTGGAGATAAGGAAGGTAGCCACAGTTTTCATATACAAAGTCAGTGGGCAAGCAACGGAAGCAAAAAATTCCCGCCGCATGATCAATTTCCTCCTTCACAATATCAAAAAGAATGCAAATAACTCCACCTCACTAAAAAGTAAAGTAGTTTTGGGGAGGTCTGAAAAGGGAGAGGCAGGATACCAATCATCCAACAAATAATTGAAGCCCACCATACCCAAACAAAATACTTCCCTTATCAAGACCTTTTTTATCAACAAAGTTGTATTCCTAAAAATAAATTTCACCATTGGAAAAATCATTATAGTTATCTAAGGTTTTCTAAGGTACATAAATAATCAAATCATCCTTGGTGTTGCTATCGCACATTAAATGAGGTGTGAGATATGACCTTGATAGAAATGCTCTTTATGTTGGCAATGGCTAAATATTGTAAAGAGTGAGAATGGAATTTTTTTTTTTTATTGAGGGAAAGGTCTTAGAATTACCAGATTCCTCTTCATCACTAGATTCGTCTTCATTAGCTGGAACTTCTACATCTATTTCTTTGCCTGCCCAAAGATAAATGAGGAAGTTTATGAACTCAAATACCTTTTCACCAGGTCCTACGCTCAGAAGCATCATTTAGAAATATAAGACTAAAAACCCATGCTAATAAAACAGGCATTGAAAGAGCTCCAATCATGAAAAGAAGATACTTTAAAACAACTTCAAGTCATGAATAAGAAGGCAGCAAGAATGCATCATATATTCCAAAACCCTGTGGGTTGTTGGACAAGAATACTTGTTGAGCAAGTATAAGAAATTGCCATTTATCAATCCAAACATTATGAACAAAAGTCAAAAACATATCATGAACAATTATGTACAAAGTAATGATCAGAAATAAAGAGCTACAGGAAAAACAAAAACCTATTAGCCCCAAGCTACTTTATCACATGCAATATAGGTAAAACCTCTAGTAAAGAAAGCAATTGGAAAATCACATGGAAGAGGGGGAAAAGATAGAACCATTATCAAGCTAGTATAAATAAAAATGTAGCCACAAGAAAAAGGAGACCACAAACTTCCTTGATATGGCATTGCATGTTCAAACAAACTAGTTTCCAATGGTCACAATGATGCACAATGAGTAACAAACATATGACGTATAAAAGATTATCTTCTCTTGATTTAATAAAATATATTGCCAACATATAAAGGGTTAAAATAAACTATTTGGTAGCTTGTGAATTTCGAAATCCATATAAAAGGCTAAAATTTCAGCAGCTAAACAAATTTACAACTGCCACAAAATATTTCTTTTTAGCAGTCAATCTAGCAAATTAGAAGTAAAATTCAGCCAACTGTTATCACCTGCATGGTAAAATATTTCTTTTTAGAAAAAGAAATATTTGGTAGCAAAATATTTCTTTTTAGTTGCATTTCTAACTCCAGAGTGATCACCTGCATTTCCAACTGTTATCAATTTAGAAGGCAGAAGTTGCTGGTGAAGGAAAATAGTGAGATTATTGTATATGAAAATAGGCGTAAGTAAATTACAGGCACCATATTCATAAATATCTGGCAATATGTGATATATAAGTCAGCACCTCTTTCCCAAAAGGAATCATTGTACATCCTACCAACGGATGGATTGGATACACAGTTCCTAACACTGATGTCATTCAGAACAATTTTGGAATAATAAAAGAAGATCAGTATGTCTACTCATTGAAAAAGAAAAAAGAAAAAAGGATCAGCACGGTACCATGGCCCCTATGCAAGGATGACAGGCACAAGTCAAGAAAATATTACATGCCCACTCAACCATGTAATATTACATCTTTGCCAAATATTACATGTCCACTTTCAGGTTGCCCTCAAAGGTCCAGAAAAAATTGAAAAAGTTGCCTTCAAGTTGCTCTAAAGATCAAGAAGAGATTGGAGAAGCTAATAAACGAATGAGACAACTTGCCATGGTGAGACACTTGAGCTCAATGAATGAGGCTCTAACCACCAAATGGGTGGCCTGTATAACTTACCATGGTGGAGATCTTTGAGCAAACATGTTTCACTCAAGTTATTTAAGATGTCTCAATTAGGAGAGGAGCAACTTAGTGCAAGGGGTTGGCTCAATGGTAGAGCAACCCACTAGCATCCAAGAGGTCATGATATCAAATCCCATTCCCAACACATTTACCATCTCAAAACAAAAAAAAAAAAGCAATGGTGCCTCAGGTTTTCCCAAAAGTGTGATAGGTATCTGCAGCAACATTGTGCCCTTTTTGTATGATTGGCAGGATTTTTTTACCTTTTGAAAGGGCACTGGTCTTTAGTTGGATCAATTGCATCCTTGTTTCCTCGTTTTTTTGTTTTGGTTCCAGACAAAGATGTGTCAACTAAAGACTGCTGGACAATTAGAATGCGTTCGGAAGTAACCTGGAAATTGAAAATGAGTTGTCCCAGAAAGAAGGATTCTAATGCAAGTTGTAATTTCAACAGTATTTATGCCTTCTGTAGTCCTCCACCTTAGTTATGTATGTTAATAATCATTTCATATATTATAATTACTTTTACATAATCCATATTCTATTATTCATCCCACCACTTATCTCACCTACAACCAAATACCTTAACCCCAGTTACTGCCTAAAGCTCATAATCCAAATCAAGAAATTGTTCAGTCAGGGTTTGACACTGGCATCTTGGTTATGGCTACAAAGATTGTAGCAAACAAGGACAAGCCTTGAGGACTAAATATTTCAGACTAGATGGAAAGGTCTGATGAGAAACATGAACCAAATAAAAGGCCAGTGCCAAAATCCTCGAATTGCTCCAGTATAAGACAAACCACAATGGGCTGGAAAGCAAATGTTGTTATCAACCATAAAAAAAAGGGAATGACAATACAAACTTTTCATGTGTTTGCCGGGAGTCAAACCCGGGTCTATTGCTTGGAAGGCAATTATCCTAACCGTTGGACTACAAATGCTCCTTGTCAAGGCCTTTGCAAAATCAGACCTATTTAAGGATCATTCTAGACTTATCATGTGTAATGATAGTAGTAAGAAAAATAATACCCTATATATTCACTTCCATATACTCTATATATATAATTGCTTCCACTATAGTAATCATCGCATTCATCCCACCACTTATCTCACCTACAACCAAACACCTTAACCCCACTTACTGCCTAAAGCTCATAATCTAGATCATCAAGTAATTGTTTAGTCAGCGCTTGACCTTGTCCTCTTGGTTATGGCTACAAAGATTGTAGCAGACAAGGACAAGCCTTGAGGACTAAATATTCAGACTAAATTACAAGATCTTATGAGCAATGTGAACCAAATAAAAGGCCACTGCCAATAAAATTTTCAAATTCTGCAGTGTATGAAAAACCAAAATGGGCTGGAAAGTAAATGCTGTTATCAACCATAGAAAGGTGATGATTTCTCAGGAACAAAGTGCAGCTTGAATGTCAATAAAATTTTCCATGTATTTACCAGGAGTCAAACCTGTTGGACTACAAATGTTCCATGGACCTTGGTAGAATCTGACCTGTTTAATGATTATTCTAGACTCATCACATGTAATGATAGTATTAAGAAAATAAGGATGTCCACATGCATAGCCACAGGGAATCAATGATATTTCAACTTATGGCATATGTGGAAACAAAGAATAGCAGTCGATGAATGGTTTCAAGAGATGTCAATGGATAGAGCAATGCCTCTCCAGTTTTCTTCAGTAACAGAAGTGAGGCTTTAAGACTTATTGAGTCCTGTTAGAGAAAAAAAAAAGGGCTCACTGAATTATCGTCATATGAGTCTATGAAAGGGATTTGTATGATGAAAAATGTTGAGTAACTAGAGAAACGGTTTGAGGTAAGTTAAGACAGAAATAAAAAACTTCCATGCGTTTGCTGATAGGAAAGAAGAAAGTAAAATGCTATTCTGAACATTTCATATTGACATTTTCAATTAGAAATCTAGAGACTCATTAGCATTCTCAAGAAATACACCATATAGATTTCACATTCAAATATGCAGGAAGGTCATAATACCTCAACAAACTTCAACTTGAAATCAAGGCTTCCAAATCTTGCTAATATGAAAGATTCAATTAGAAAGATCTTAGGAGTTTGACGCCCATACTTGGTGACAGGAAGGTCAGATTTTCGGAATTGTTCTAAATCTGTTGCTGCTCCTTGCCTTTTGTTTTCACATAGAGAGAGAGAAAGTGATTGAATGAGAGAAATCGAATGGGAGAGGTCTAATCGATCATAGATCTGATAGAAGGATCAGTGAGCGAGAATGATAAAGAGAAATTGAGTGAAAGAGATCTAATCGAGTAGGTGAGATTATCTGATCGAGTAGAATCCGATCAATAGAACATTGAGAAAGATTGAGAAAGTGAGGGATCGAATCAAAAAGGAAAAACTGAGCACGAGATCAAATTTGAGTGAGAGATCAATCCAAAACCCAAAAAGAAACCTCTGCCTTCGATGATCTCCGACGAGGACAGATCGGCATGTGAGAGATCGAGAGCTTTAACTAACCTGAGTCGACGAGAATGGGGAGCTTGATCAGGGGCGGCGACTCTGAGGTCCGAGAATGTGACAACGTTGTGGCCTCTGAGCTTGATCGCGAAGAAGAAGCATCGACTCCATCAAGTGTCGTTGCTCTAAGGTCCGGTGTCGCTCTGAGGTCAACGTCGAGGATAAGAGTGGCGTCGTTCTGAGGTCGGCGTCGAGGATAACATCCGAGGTCGAGATGCGTCGCTCTGAGGTCGGCGTTAAGGATAACATCGGAGGTCGAGGGGCGTCACTTTGAGGTTGACGACACGAGTGCAGTCATCGGGGAGAAGCAGCGTTGCTTTAGGTTAAAAGCGCAAGGGAAACGAAGAGATGCATTTGTCCTCACGTTTTTTTTTTTCCTTACAGTTGCCCGCTGGTGAAGCATGGAATATTAGCAACTTATAAAAGAGCCTATAGCAAGAGATATTAGATGTCGGTGTAGATATACCGTTGGTGTACCCTACATTTTTGGTTGTGGAAGAATGTGCGAGTGTGAAATGGCCCATAAAGAAACCTGAAGACAACCCGCATGAGGCCTGTATGACTGCACCAACGTGGAGTGAAGGAAAACTCGACCTACCCTACCCAATTTCACCTTAACCCCCACCACTAAAGCCTCATGAGACACTCTTAACCACTTTCCAACATAATACTTGCCACATCAACCACCTACATGGTGCTACCTCATCCCCCTTCTCCCTATGTGGTGCCACAACCTAGCCTTACACATCACCTCCACCTCACCACTCTTCTAAAATATTCTAGAAGACTTGCCTCCCAAGGCAAACCTCCAAAATATCCATCCTCCCACGTGTGCAAACCACCATAAAAACCCACCTTCACCACCCAAACCCCCCTTGCTCCCCCCCCCCCCCCCCCCCCCCCAGGCCCCCTGCATTCTCTTCTCCAACGGCCAAGATCCGCCTCTCCTCCTCCTTGAAGGGCCTACCGGTTACCACCCTTTGCCCTCATCGATAACCCCCTCCAACCCTAACTGGTGGCCATCAAGGCCCTAACTGGCGAACATACTCCTCTATCGGTGGCCTCCCTCGTAGCCCTCTCTATGATTGAGTTCTCTTCCTCCTCTTCTCTTTTTTTTTTTTTCTCTTTTAGCTTAGCTCTCATCTTCCCCTCCTCCACCGGTGGCTCGCAAGTGCCCTCACCAGTGGACAAGTGACCTC